>CM057452.1:847940000-850340000 GCA_016271365.2 Neoceratodus forsteri
GGGGGAGGCACTGATAAGCAGCAGGAAAATCCCTGCCTCCCCCTACAAAATGGGGTACTAAATGAGAAAAAGACCAAGGCAGAAAGGTCAGTGGAGGATGCTGCTACAGAAGGTAAAGCCATCCAAAAAATGGAGAGCAATGAATACCAATGCCCGTAGTCTGGGTAAGAAGCTTCCTGAATTAGTGGCCTTGATGGAGGAGGAACATCTGGATATCGTGGAGAGTCACAGAAACATGGTACACACAGAACCATGACTGGGACGTAAACATACCAGGATACACTATCTACAGGAGGGACAGGGAGGGTAAAGGAGGAGGAGGAGTAGCTCTCTACATAAGGGAAGGAATCAAAGCAACAGAACAGAAGGGTAAACGGGGAGGAGAAGAACCACTGTGGGTCAATTTGGAGACTGGCAGTGGCACCACAATCTGCACAGGGGTTGTATACAGACCCCCTTCTCAGGGGGAGGAAATGGAGAAGAAAATGATAGAAAGTATACTTAGAATGGCAGAAAAAGGGGAGATATTGCTGATAGGTGATCTGAATATGCCAGATGTTAACTGGAGTGCAGTTGCAGCAGCCACTTTGAAGAGTGGGGTTATTCTAGATGCCCTACAAGGGGCATGTCTTGGACAGCTACTGTTGGAACCCACTTGAGAGGGAGCAGTCTTAGACCTGGGTCTCTCAAATGGAGATGGAGAGAGGATCACAGATGTAGAAGTGGGTAGCCATCTGGGAACTAGAGACCATCAAACAGTATGGTTCACAATAAACACAGCAATAGAGTCAAGCCATACAAAGGCAAAAGTACTGGACTTCAGGAGGGCTGACTTTGCCAAAATGGGTGAGTGCCTAAGGAATGCACTAGCAAATGGGCAGGAAGGAGGGGTGGAAGAACAATGGGGAATAATAAAAACTGCCATCACAGAGGTAACAAGCCTTTTGTATGAAGCAAATAAACAAAACAAAACTATGTAAGAAACCACTATGGTTCTCAAAGGAGGTGGCAGTGAAGGTTCAAGAGAAAAAGAAAGCATTCAGGAAGTACAAGGAATCACAGAAGGAGCAGGACAGAGAATGTTATCAGATAAAGCAAAAGGAAACTGGGAAGGCAGTCAGAACAGCAAAGGCCCGAACCGAGGAAAAGATAGCCAACTCAGTTAAGAAGGGGGATAAAACCTTTTTTAGGTACATCGGGGAGCGAAGGAAGACCAAGGGAGGGATAGTGAAGCTTAATAAAGGGGGTGGGGGTAGTGAGGTGACTGTGACAAGGCAGAGATACTAAACAAATCTTTTTGCTCAGAATTTACAAATGAAGAGGGGGAGGTACCTAAAACAAACAATAGAAACACTCTGGATACAGAAGTTGATACCAGCCCATTTACAGAAGAAAGGGTTCTGAAAGAACTCTTAAAACTGAAGGTGGACTAAGCAATGGGGCCTGATGGGATTCATCCCAGAATTCTAAAAGAACTAAGGGTAGAACTAGTGACACCACTGACTACCCTCTTTAACAAATCATGGGAGGATGGGTGGTACCTGAGGACTGGAGGAGGGCAGATGTGATTTCCTTCACAAAAGTGGGAGCAGGGCAGAAGAAAACTAGCAGACCTGTTAGTTTAACCTCAGTGATAGGGGAAATGATGGAATCACTTCTGAAAGAAAGAATTGTCAGTACCTAGAGGTCAGAGGGCTCAGGGACCCAAGGCGGCATGGATTACAGTGGGAATTTCATGCCAGGCAATCTCATAGATTTCTTTGACTGGGTGACCAAAGTAGTAGATCAGGGAGGGCTGTGGACATGGCCTACCTAGACTTTAGGAAGGCATTTGACACAGTCCCACACACAAGATTAATATATATAGTTAGCCAGCTCTGGAGTGGGGTCCAAGATGATAGCTTGGGTAAAGAATTGGCTGGAGAATAGGACACAGAGGATAATAGTAAATGGAGTCCACTCTGAAGAAAGGGGCTACTAGTGGGTACTGCAGGGTTCAGTATTAGACTTGGTCCTCTTCAATGTCTTTATGTTTACATTGCAGAGGACTGAAGGAAAAGTATGTCCCTTTGCAGATGACACAAAGATCTGCAACAGAGTTGATGAGCAAGGTGGGGTGGAAAGGATGAGAAGGACTTGGCAAGGTTAGAGGAATGGTCAAACGTATGGCAGCTTAGATTCAGTGCTAAGAAGTGCAAGGTAATGCACCTGGGAAACAAAAACCCAGGGGAAGAGTAGACAATGGCGGGGTGAGATACTAACCACAATAAAAATGGAAAGGGACCTGGGGGTAGTCATATCAGATGACCTAAAGGTGGGCAAGCAATGTGAGAGGGCAGTAAGGAGGGCTGGGGGGGATACTGTGATCCATAGGAAGAGGCATCACCAGTAGAAAACAGGAAGTTGTTATCCGTCTATACAGACAGCTGGTGAGACCCCATCTGGAGTACTGCTTGCAGTTCTGGAGACCCAATCTCCGCAAGGACATAGACAGGATAGAAGCTGTCCAGAGGAGGGCAACTAAAATGGTGCAGGGTCTGCACCGGAAGCCATATGAAGAGAGCCTGAAGGAGCTTAATATGTATAGCCTCAAGGAAAGGAGGGAGAGGGGGGACATGATAGAAACTTTCAAGTACCTCAAGGGAATCAACAAAGTCCAAGAGGGTAGCATCTTTCAAAAAAAGAGGTGTGCAAGAACAAGGGGGCACAATTTGAAGATGGAGGGGCGACTCAGAGGTAATGTAAGGAAGTATTTTTTCACAGAGAGGGTTGTGGATGCATGGAACGGCCTTCCGGAGGAGGTTGTGGAGTAGTCAAAAACAGTGGTTGAATTCAAGCATGCATGGGACAGTCATAAGGCAAGTCTAGGGGTTGGGGGTAGAAAGAAGTAGGCTGCTGGTTAACTAGGATCTGCAGCTTATCCATTAGATAGGGAAATGGGCAGACTAGGTGGGCCAAGTGGTCCTTATCTGCTGTCAAATTCTATGTTTCTATGTAAGTCTTGCTCAGTGTATTTCGGGATTTTCAGCGTTGGTGCATAACTGTACCATTTTTGTGTGTATGTATGTATGTATGTATGTATGTATAAATATATATATATTTTTTTAAGTTGTTTTTAATCAGGAGTAGCACACTATGCTGAAAGCTTTTTTACAGGAGCGACCTGGGAGCACAAGGAAGTTAAGTGACTTGCTCAGGGTCACACAGTATGCAAGTGGAAGCTATGTGATTCAAACCCAGGCCTGGTCTGTTGAATGTCACCAGATTTGCAGCTCAGGGCCTTAGACCATTGCGCTATACTGCCTCACACAAATTTTCAATATGGCGTTTTGAGACCCTGACTCATGAACAGTGTCAGAATTACCCTGGAGGGGTGGTCAAGGAGGTGGGGATTGAAATTTAATGCTGGGAAATGTAAGATACTTCATTTGGGGGTCAGAAACCTGGGCCATGTATACATCCGGGGGGGGGGTGGTCGCACTGCTAGCCACATTGGGTGAGCGGGATCTAGGGATGGCGGTAGACATCAAAATGAATAACTCCAAAAATTGTAGAACAACTGCAGCCAAAGCAAACGGGATACTAGGCTGCATAGCCAGGGGAATTACGTCCAGGAGGAGGGAGGTGATCCTCCCTCTGTGTAATGCCTTGGTCAGGCCGCAACTCGAGTACTGTGTACAATTCTGGAGACCCCTTCTGAAGAAGGACATAGCACTGCTGGAGAGGGTCCAGATGAGAGCGACCAGGATGATTCAGGGCATGGAGGGGAGGTCCTATGAGGAAAGACTGGAAGAGCTTGGGCTTTACACGCTGGAGGAGAGGAGGGACAGGGAGACATGATAGGGGTCTTCAAGTATACAAAAGGAATAACTGAGAGTGGAACCAAGGAGCTGTTCAGGCTAAATAAGGGAACAACTGAAGGGGGAAATTACAGGGGGATCATAGGAAACATTATTTCACTGAAAGGGTGGTG
Source organism: Neoceratodus forsteri (assembly GCA_016271365.2). NCBI lineage: Eukaryota > Metazoa > Chordata > Ceratodontiformes > Ceratodontidae > Neoceratodus > Neoceratodus forsteri. The sequence goes on from CM057452.1 coordinate 847,943,974, forward strand.
GAGCTGTGGGAGGCTGGTGGAGGAGAGCACAGTGGAGGGCTTCAAGAAGGGTGGGACAGGTACAAGGGAAACTGAAGCCAAAGAAGACCCTCTTGGGGGCTGGGGCTGGAAGGCAAGCTCCATGTAGACGGTTGGCTACTGAGCAGACACGACAGACCATTAGGGCCTATTCTGCTGGCTTTTAGTATGGATTGTAAATCCAACCTGAAAGGCTTTTTTTTTTTTTTTGCGTTGCTTGGCAAAATCACCTCTCGGGTGGAATTTGAATTTCCGCCACACTTGTTCATGAGGTGGGGTCATAAGGGTGTATGTAAAATTTGGAGTCAAAGTATGTTAACATGCCAAAGCTATGCAAATCCATTGAAACTAATCTATGCTCACTCGTAATTTTTGGAATTTTCAATATTTTCACCCCAGATTTTAACCATAGCCATTTCTTTGCACCAACTCATGAATGTGAGTGCTGCATTTTTCAAATCATTACCAAATGTGTGTTTGTGCCGCTGCCTTGGAATAACATTACAGTGGTGCGGAATGACGTTTCAGCAGGGTTTCAATACTGCGTTCATGAGGTTGTGTAATAAGAAGGCTATGCTGGTAGTTGTGCTACAGTTGGAAGCTCAGGGCCCTTCCACAGCAACATAGATGTACACATCTGTGGCAGGATGGAAGCGCAGGCACAGACAAATAAGGATACAATTATACTATCTCAAAAAGTAAGGAAATTCTTGCAAAAAACTCTGTTAATGCAACATTTAGGACTGTGCCCCATTCTGTGCACTCCAGAAATATACACACCTAATGGGGTGAGCTTTAGGATTGACAACCCCTAGAAAGAGTCCGCCCCAATTTGCTTTAGGGGTGGAGTTGTGGTTTTAGGATTGGAAACTGTAAAGCCACATTTCCCTAGTTTTTGTACGTGTAGTCGTAACCCTAAATGTTGTATTAACGGAGTTTCTTTGCAAAGAACAGTAAATGTATAGTGAAGGGGACTTTACTGTTGCACTTACTCCTCCTCACGTTTAAGTGCTGCCTCAGAGGCAGGCCTGCCCTGGAGGCAACTTACATTGAAAGATTGTGTCCCCTGCTGTTGTCCATGGATCGTGTTTGTTGACTTTCTCTGCACTGTCTCTAACTTATCCTCTGATACAGACCCCCAGAACTATACACATTATTCCAAGTGCAGCCAGTCCAGGGATTTATACAGTGGTATTATCACCGCTCGACTTCTGTTAACTGTTTCTCTGTCCATGCACCCCAGCATTTTGTTAGCCCCCAACCCCCGTATGCCTTATTACACTGACGAATGGTTTTAGGTTATTTCTTATCGCCCCAGATTGCTCTTTGTGCCCTCTACTGATGCCCCATCAATATAGTAAACTGTTCCAGGATTCTTCACCTCATGTGAACCACCCACTAGAAAGGTAGCTGTCCTTGATCTGGTTGTTTTGAACCAGGACACGGTGGAAGAGGATACGATGAGGGAACCCTTGTGGAAAATTGATCACAGCTCTTGTCCCTAGATGACCAGAAGAAGTACTCTAGGACAAATATCTTAGATTTCAGGAGGACAGGTTTTAGGAGAATGGTGGACAGGCTTTCGATAGGATTTTTTTTGTTTGGGGGTCCTGGACAAAAAGGGGGGGAGGTCCTCAGCAAAAATTTGGGAGACCCCGTAAAATTTTGGGGGGTCGCTATTGAAATGAACCAATGAGTCTGGAAAGTACAATTTTACCGTTGTATGTTTATTTACCTTTGTTTGTTTTTAACTTTACAGTCAGTTCCTGTGTCAGAGTGACAGCTACGGCAATACTTTTTCTTGTCCTACAGTTTGTTTTTGTTGTCGTTTAATAAGAGATTCTCAGCATGTTTCCATAGTCAGGTGTTAGTATTTAAAAGACAGTGGGGATTAACCATAATAGCATCAGATCTGTGTATCTGTAGATTTATTCAGAGTACAATTAAAAAAAAAAAAAAAAAAAAAAAAAAATTGTACTTGCAGTTTTGCAGTAATTTCTGCCTGTCTAGCATGGTAATTCTGCCTTGCTGCCCTCCAGCAGACATGTGCCGAACTGGCTAGCAAAAACAAAAGTCAAGCCATTTAGTTGAAAAACCAAAAAAGCAATAATGTTCACTAAAGCATAGTTGGTGCTGCTGAAAGCACAGTCAGTGGTGATAGTCACGTATGTCTCCCAGTCACCTCCCCAGCTCTAATACTTCTTCTCTGTTCTTTTCTCCTGCACAAGTCTTGTAAAAAATCATTTTACTGGCTAAACAGTCGTCCCCCTACCCCATTACTTTCGGTTAAGACAGTGGCATGATCTACATGGTGGGTTCTGTTGGGGACCGTTTTTTTTTTTTTTATTTTTTTTTATTTTTTCATGGCATGACACTTCTCCTGAACTGGCATACTTCACCTTACAACCATAATTTCTCCTTACACACTCCTGCCCATAACTTTCCCAAGCATAACCTCCTTATGAACTACTAAAAGACAAAAGTCATGCTGTACACAAACTCGCACAACAAACACAAAACGCACCATTTAACAATTCTTCACAGCCATAGCACCCCCCTAGAACAGTTCCAGTACTTCAAAAATCTAGGGATTACTCTTGATATTCCCTGTCCTACGCCATCCACATGGATCATGTCGCTCAGGCAGTTAATACCAGGATTGGCCTCCTTTATAGTCACGGAACACTGTATGACCCCAGATGCCCTTCAGGTAGCATTCAATAGCTCTATAATATCCATTATTGACTACGGATTAGTCTTGTACAGCGCAGCTACAGACACTACCCTCAAAAGGATTAACACAGCCCTAAATCAATCATGCAGGTTAATTACGGAAGCCAACACATTCGCTCATACTTGCGACTTGTACGCACAGACTAACTGGTTACACCTCAAGGATAGGGTGAAATACCAGACTGCCTCTTAGCGAAAAAAAAAAAAAAAAAAAATCTGCCTTGGCCAACCCCGGTCATCCAAAAACTCCTTAACCTAGCAACAACCTACACGGACTCGTGGCATGTCAAAACAGACTTATCAGGTTCCTTTCTGCCATACCTGTCAGGCACAGAGATCATTTACATTCCAGGCACCTCCCCATGCAGTCTTGGCTGAGACAAAGCTCAGCCCTTTTAAGAGCAAACTCTGACAACACCTCACCACACATAGCAGGTGTGACTTCCATCCCTAAGTTGTCTCACCCCCTAGCACTACATCGCCCTCCCCACCGCTGTTCGTAGTTCTGACTGCAATCATGAGTTACCTCCTGCCAATTCATCACCAATTCATGTCCATCTCCTTATATCCACCCCTTTTGTAGCCACCCCCCAAACCTAACAAAGCCCACTCTGGCTGCTTTATACCTGCTCGCTATCCTGTAAAGTGCTACACCTTTATTTTTGCTCCAGTGTATTTAACACTGTTATTGAATGTTTTTAATTTGATGTATATATTGTCGCCGTCTTTTGACGTGGAACCTTTGTAAAAGAGCCTGTGGCTCAAAGGTATTGTAATCCGAGAAATGAATAAAATAAATATATTTCTCTTGCCCATTTCTTGACATCGCTTATGTTCAGCTCTTACTGATAGAAGCCACCGTTGAGACTGTGGAAGTGTAGAATGGGGTAGTTAATTTATTAAATATTTGTCTCTCCCTTCCACCAAGAAACCCATTAAAGCATGGTGCTGTTGAGATAAGAGCATAATGGGCTATAACTTGTTTTGCCCATCCCCCAACCCCTTTAGGTTTTCTAAATGGCAATACTTTATGTTCTCTCCTGTGCCCAGTTCTTTTTGTCAGTTGCCTATCAGTCATCTTTTATCTCTGGGTCACTCCAGTCCGGTTCAGAAAGTAACAAAAATAAAATTACAATTAACTCCTTTGTTCCCATAGACGCCATATGGTGTCGGAACCATCCATTGCTGGATCCGACCCAAAATGGCTACTGGGAGCAAATGAGTTGAGACAAATTTAAAACCTTTTCTGAACTGTCTAATGACCTTAAATTTCTTAAGTGCTGGAAGAGGGTTATATTCTTCAACTTCAGCTCCTTGGGCTATCCACATGAGTTTGTTCGCACTGTTAGCCTTTAGACAACTTCTGCCTTTTGTTTTTAGTTTGTTTTGCCCAGAAAATCCCCTTTCACATGCCACTGATGTAGAAGGTGACACAAGTAAAAACTTGGCCATTGTGACAAAATCGGGGAATATATCTAAACTGTTTTCAATTACATCTTGGCAAACACTACTGAGCAAAGTCATTCCTTTTTATATTCGCCATGTGTGCATGTGCAGCAAGCATTTTGTTAGCAGAGTAGCTTTTGAGGGGTGTGATATTCCGTCCAGTGCAGAGTGGTCTACTGAGGGCTCACCAGTGTCACACCAGTCATCAACAAGGCTGATAATAATGCTGTTCTGGCTTGGTGGGCAGAAAGTTTGTGTAGTTCAAAGGATCAATAATAGGTTGACTCTTTCCGTTGAACTTCATAACTGCTGCCCAGTAGGCACAGCTGATCTGTTATGATCAGCCTGCTGAGATTAAATTATACCCTGCAAAAAAGAAAACTGTCTATTGGTCTGTTGCTTTCACCGCTCTTACTGTCTCTCCCCCTCCCCCCCATGCTTCCACTGAGCACCCACCACCACACACCCTCCCTACTAACAGAACACCGGCACTGGGGGGTGCCCATCCTTTGTCGCCATCTGAAATAAAGAAAAGCGTTTTTGGTTTTGTTATAAAATACCCTTTAAAAAAGAAAATCATTCATCAATGACTCTTGCTGCCGCACCCGATAGTGTGCCCTCCCCCCCACACAGACATAACACCGACACAGGGGGTGCCCAATCCTCCAATGTCGCCACCTGAAATAAAGAAAACTGTCCCTCGTTTTTTTTCTCCTTAAAATATAATCTGTGAAAAGAAAACTGTCCATCAGTGTCTGTTACTGCCATTAGTACCCCCCACCTCCCACTTAGCCCCCCACCCACTCCCTCAAGCCCTTATTTACCCAGTGGTTCCAATGCCATAATCCTCTTTGGACCGCAGACACTTTCACTGTTAAACGCTGGACCGCGAACTGAGGAAATCGGGTATGTGGGTCAGTGTATTTCAATGTGGTTTTGAACTTAGTGGCATTATGTGGGCATTTTTAAATATCTTTTCCCCAACTTTTCAGGATGCCTTTTTTCGGGACCCCACCTCATGAACAGTGGCAGTGCAATTAGGCAAATCTGTCCTGAAAGGCGAAATTGGCTTTCTGGCAGGAGCTGAAAATTTTCTCCACCCTTGTTAATGAGGTGGGGGTCATAAGAAGGCTATGTTGAACATTTGGGGTAAAAATATTAAAGTTATGAGCCTACGTTGAAATTTGTGAACGCAGGTTCATAACTTTGGTAATTTTCAATACTGTATTTTGACCCCAAATTTTCAACATAGCTATTTCTTCACAGCACTTAATGAATGTGACAGCTGTCATTATTCAAATCTTGGCCAAAATGTGTTTTTTTTTTTTTTTTTTTTTTTTTCCACTAGAAGCATGAAAAATCACCTTTTAGGCAGGATTTGACAATTTTCTCCACTCTTGTTCATGAGGTGGGCTGTGTTGAAAATTTGGGGTAGAAATATGAGAAAACAAGAAGTTATGAGTCTACATTGCAGTTTTTAAATATGAACATACAAAATTTGCCATCAGATAAAGGCCTAGAGGTCTGTAAAGTCTGCTCGAATGTGCAGCTGGCACCCCTTATTCTGCAGCTGCCCCTCACTTCCACCCTTCCCCTTCATTGACCCTCCCCCCCCGTCCTGTCCATCCCCTTTTGAAGCAGTCCACTGTTCTACTGGATACCACTTCTGCAGGTAGTGCATTCCACCCGGCCACCACCCTCTCTAAAAAAAAAAAAAAAAAAAAGTGTCTCCTCATCTCCCTCCATTCTCATATCATGGCCCCTGGTGTCCCTTCCCTCCCATCCTTCCTTTGAACAGCTCCTCTGTACCTGTCTTGTTTATTCCTTTCATGTACTTAAAGGTTTCAATCATGTCCCTCCTCTCCTCCAGTGAGTACATGTTCAACTCCCTCAGCCTCCTCTCATATAAGTCCCCCAGCCCCTTGATCATCTTTGTCACCCTGCACTGCACCCCCTCCAGTAACTTAATGTCCCTCTTCAGATACGGGTGCCAGTACTGCATGCAGTACTCCAGGTGCGGTCTAACTAATGACTATATACAGTGGCAGAATCACCTCCTCGAGGATATACCCCTTGCAATACAACCCAGCATTTTGTTGCCGTTTGCAGCTGCCTTCCTACATTGTGCCGAGTTGTTAATTGATCCTGTAATGAGCAACCCCCGGATCCTTCTCCTCCTCTGTCTGGGCTGGCTGCACTCCCCCCCAACTGGTAACTCCTCCTTGGGTCCTTCATCCCAAAATGCAGCACCTTGCACTTTTTTGGCATTAAACCCCAGTTACCAGGTGTCTGACCAGGTTTCAAACTTTGCCAGATCATCCTGCAACCCCTGCCATCCCCCTAGGTCATCCACCACTGCTCCTACCTTGGTATCATCAGCAAACAGACTGATCTTGCTCTTGATGTCCAATGATATGTCTGCAGTGAATATCCCAAACAACACTGGTCCCAACACCGAGCCCTGTGGAACACCACTTGTCACTACCCTTGGATGTGCGAGCTCCCCACCCACCACCACCCTCTGTTGCCTTCCCTGAAGCCAGTTCCCTACCCATCTCACCAGCTTTGCACCTGCCCCTGTGCCTACTAACTTACTTCCCTGCTCTCCATGTGGCACCGAGTCGAATGCCTTACTGAAGTCCAGATAATAGGACATCCACTGCATGGCCCTGTCCACTGCCTAGTTACCCAGTCATAGAACTCCACCAGGTTGGTTTGGCAGGATCTGCCCCATATGAAGCCATGCTGTCTGCTGTCCTTAGTCCTTTGGCCTCTAGGAGGACCACCAGCCTTTCCTTCAGGATAGTCTCCATTAGCTTACCCACGATGGATGTGAGGCTCACTGGTCTGTAGTTTCCCGTTCATCCTTGGGGCCCCTCTTATGGAGGGGCACCACATGAGCCATCCTCCAGTCCTGAGGTACACACTCCAAATGTAGTGAAGCATTAAATAGGTCTGCCAAAGGTCCTGCAAGGACGTCTGCCAGCTCCTTCAGTACCCTGGGGTGGATGCCATCTGGGCCTGGCGCCTTATCCACCCTCAGTGCCTTCAAACCCTCCCGAACTCTGCCCTCCATGATTTCTCCATCTGTCACCCTCCCCTTATAATTGTGGTAATTTTCAGAAGTTTGACAACAACTTAGCCACTTTTTTACACCACCTCATGAACGTGACAGCTGTCAATTCTCAGATCCTACCCAAAATGTGTTTTAACACTTGTGGTACAAAATTATATTTCAGCTATTGTTATATAAATGACACCAGTCATGCTTAGGAATGGTCATAAAAAGATTATGTTGAAAACGTGAGGTAAAAATATGATAAACCAACTAAGTATGAAGAAACAATTGTTCCAACATTTACTCACAACTTTATTTTTTGCAGATTTTGGCCTCTAATGTTCACATATCCCTTGTTCTCCCGCCTCCTGAACATGGCAGGTTTCATTTTTCAAATCCCCTCCGAAACTTATTTCTACCATTGCACCGTAAAATCACCTTTCAGATGGGATTTTGAAAATTCCACCTGTCTTGAGCATAACGTCGGGTCATAAAAAGACTATTGAACATTTGGGGTCAAAATGTGGAAGCCCACTTAATAGTAGAGTATTGCCTCTCAGCTGCTCTGTGCTGAGTAACTACATAGTAAAAATGTGTACAAGCAAGACCCGGTAAAACAGCAATACCAGTGGCAGACATTTGGCATTGACAAATGATTATTTAGATATAGGAACAAGTTTTGAAATGTCTGTAGTCTTTCTCAGTCATTTCTTTGTCAGGACGTGTTGGCAGTGTTGTGTCTTGGAAATAAGTGCAGACAGCCTTCAAACAACATGAAGTCTTGCTATATTATGACAATTGCAGTTTGACCCAGCCTTCGAACTGCTCCAGAGGTGAGAGTTAAGTTCCATGCCAGGCATGGAATCTTGAGCGCGAGCTCGGTTGAAAACTCTCTGTTGTGCTTCAAACTGTAACTGTCAGATTCTTTACTCCGCCTCACTGAGCAGTCGCTCCGGAGATTTCTCCTACTGCTTGGTTCATTTTGTCGGTTTTAAAGTATTTTTTCTCGGTTTTCAAACCGCATTTGTCTAAAATTAAACCGCAACTGGTCGGTTCAAGCTCTGTCTGGGGTATCGTAAGTAATAGATAGGTTTTGCATTTTATTCTGTGTGGAACTTGTAAACGGTATTATCGGTTCGGTTTGAACCGATCAGGTTGTTGTAAAACTATTTTAAATTGTATTAGAAGTCGCGGTTCCGGTTCTTATCGGTTCTAAAAAGCAGTTTCATTCACGGTTTTTCCACGACCTGACACGGTCTGGAACCGATAAAGGTGTCTTGTTTGGCTAAGGGCCGTTAACGGGCAAGTTTCTGGTTAGGGTTGGCATTATGTCTGAGAAACCCAAAAGAAAAACCGGGCCCACTGGGTTTCAACACTGTAGTGTCTGTGGGGAAGCTTTTGCTAAGGCTGACCCACACACCACATGTGTCTATTGTCTGGGGTTTGACCACCTCAATACAGACTGCCAGATTTGTTTGAATTTCCCTGCAGCTACCCTGGATAAGAGAGTTGGTAGGCTCAGGGAACGGGAGGCTAAGGAGTCTGCTTACCCGGATAGCCAGCCCGGTTCTGTTCCAACCAAACCAGAGGGAGTGCCCTCTGACCAGGGTGAGTCTTCCTCGGGCAAAAGGAGAGCTGATTCGGAGGAGTCGGTTCCAGCTAAAAGGACTAGGAAATCAGCAGGTGTGGAGCCAAAAAGTCTTTCTCCAACTGCTGCAGAGATAGCCAAAGCGATCAAAATTGTCCAGTCGCTTTCCCCGGTTCCAACCGAACCGGCACCATCAGGTAAGCGGTCGGTTCGGTCGGTTCCTCCGGTTCACGAATATGATAGAGTATTTTTATGAACGGGGAGATTATGAGGAGAGTGAATGTGATTTTGAGAGTCTGGATCTGCCCATTGAACCGGACATTTCTCCAGACAGACCTATAGAAGTGTCTCCCCCCAGGCTTTCTGAGTCCCCTTCTCATTTTATTTTTTATAAGAAACCCTCCAGCTTCCTATGGAAGAAGCTGTAGATGACCAAGAGGAGCCTGACTATGTAGAGATGATGGATATCCCAGAGTCTAGGAGACTGTCTATTCCTATCCACAAACCCTTCAGGAAACAGACAGTAAAAATTTCAAAGCTCCCCATTCTATACTTCCTGTGGATAAGAAAATGGACAGGAGGTACACTTTGTCAGGCTCTGACACGGGGTTCCTCTCACAACAATGCAGCCATGTTGGGGTAGTGCAGGCTGCAGCCTGTGACAAGGCAAATATTCCTTTGGCTTCACACCCCCCTGACAAGGACTCCAGGAGGATTGATGCCATGGCAAAGAAACAGTACATGGCAGCATCTTTGTGTTTCAGACAGGCAAATTATATGGCTTATGTTGCAAGATATCAGAAATCCAGATGGGATACTGTTAGAGCTCTAGCAAAGCAGGTCCCTGGCCAGCTTGCCAAGGAGCTGGAGCAGGTGGCTGCTGATGGTACTGAGGCATCCAAGGTGCAATTCCATGCTGCAGTGGACTCTAATGATGTATCTTCGAGAGTCATGGCTACATCTGTGGCTTTCCGTAGAGTGGCTTGGCTCAGGTGTACTAGCCTTTCACAGGATACTCGGGCTAAGGCCATGGATTTTCCTGTTGTTGAAAACTCTCTGTTTGGGGAGCAGACAGAGAATTACATGAAGAAAATGGATGAGTATAGGACCACCTATAGGAGTGCACAGGCCAAGGAAAGGCAGGCCACTCCTCAGAGGCAGCTTTCCAGGGGCAGGGGCAGGCCTTTTCACCGCCTTTTACCAAGCCCAGGCCTCCTCTTCAGCCACGCCCAGAGGGGTTCTTCAGAGGGAGGCAGACTGAGTGCAGGCAGGCCTGCTCCCACCCCTCAGCCTAAAGCCCCTGCCAAGCAGGCACCCTGATGGGATGGCCAGGGCCGATTCTCCATTACCTGTGGGGCAGGTGGCTTACTTATCCAGGACTGGAAGTCTTTAACATCAGACAAGTGGGTCCTGAAGTAGTAAGTCAGGACTGGTTCTCAGCTTCAGAAACTTCCAAGATGAGAACCAGATCCTTTCCACCTGCAATACATCAGAGGCTCTCGCCTTTAGAAACAGAAGTTTCAACCCTCCTGGCTCTCAGAGCTGTAGAAAGGGTTCTCCCCTACACCAGGGCAAAGGATTGTACTCCAGGTACTTCCTTACCCCAAAAAAGACAGGAGAATGGCGGCCCATCCTGGATCTCAGATACCTAAACAAGCACCTTTAAAACCAAAATTCAAAATGGTGACTCTGGGAATTATTTTACCCTCTCTAAGGCCAGGGGATTGGCTAGCCCCTGACCTCAAGGATGCCTACTTCCATGTTCTCATCAGAAGCTCACCAAAAGTACCTCAGATTCGAACTGCCCTCAGGCCATTACCAGTTCAGAGCAATGCCCTTTGGCCTCACTTCTGCCCCAAGGGTATTCACAAAATGCCTGGCAGTAGCAGTTGCTCATTTAAGAAGGCAAAAGATTGCCATCTTTCCTTGCCTGGAGGACTGGCTCATAGTAGGCCAGTCTCCAGCCCAAGTCAAACTACACCTTCAGGTTACCCAGCAGCTGCTTACATCTCTAGGTTTCCTTCTCAATCTCCCAAAGTCAGTTCTAGAGCCTGTTCAGTTACTCATCTTCATAGGCGAGAACTGAACACAACAGGCCAGAGCCTTCCTTCCTCTAGAAAGAGCAAAGACCCTGGTTTCTCTGGCCTCCTCCTTCACTCTGCAGGTCTCGACCAGCAAGGCATTTTTGCAGCTCCTAGGGCACATGGCTGCTTCCACAGCAGTAGTGCAGGGAGCAAGATTTCAGATGAGGGACATTCAGTTCCACTTGAGAGTCTTCTGGTCTCAAAGGAGAGATCCTTTAACCAAACTGATCCCAGTAACTGAACCCTGATCCAGGCCCTACAGTGGTGGCAGGATCAGAGCAATCTGAGACAAGGAGTTCCTTCATCCCGCAGTCTCATTCCTTGACCCTACTACAGATGCATCCCTCTTGGGGTGGGGAGCTCACATGGGCACCTCACCACTCGGGGGTTGTGGTCCCCTCAGGAATCTCTGCTCCACATCAATCTGTTGGAACTCGGAGCAGTTTTTCTAGCACTTCAAGCTTTTTCCACATCTGTTCAGAACAAAGTGGTACAAGTCAGAACAGACAACACCACTACAATGTGGTACATCAACAAGCAAGGGGGCACTCGGTCTACGGCCTTGTGCACCGAAGCGATGAAATTGTGGTCTCTGGCTTAGTCCCTGAACACCTCCCTTATGGCGGTTCACCTCCCAGGCAAAGACAATGTCCTGGCAGATGCTCTCAGCAGGATTTCCCAGGGCCATCACGAATGGTCTCTGGATCCCCTTATCCTGGAGGTGGTGTTTGCCAGGTGGGGCACTCCTCAGATAGATCTTTTTGCAGCCCCGGACAATCACCAGCTTCCTATTTTTTGCTGCAGGCCCCCAGTGTTGGGCTCAGTCCCTCTGGATGCCTTCCTTCTCAACTGGGAAGGGAAGTTTCTCTATTGTTTTCCCCTTTTCCCTCTCCTTTTCAAGGTGCTAGTCAAGATCAGGTCTCAACCTTGCAAGATGATCCTGATTGCTCCAGATTGGGCCAGACAGCCCTGGTATCCACTTCTTCTGTCCCTAGCAGTCCACCTTCCCTGTGCCTCCCAGGAATCACAATCTGTTAACCTGTGCCCAGGGAGAGTTTGGTACCAGATCTCAAATCTCTCAATCTCAAGGCCTGGCTCTTGAAGAGTTAGAGTTTGCTGACTTACCCTTTCTCAGGGTGTACTTAATGTTTTGAAGGCTTCGGAAGCCTTCACCAGGGCTACTTATCATTCCAAATGGAAAAAGGTTTTCCATATGGTGCTCTGGTAAGAGTATTTCCCCAGAGTCTGCCGGTTTGCCCACAGTTCTGGATTATATGGGGCACTTAAATGCTCTGGGTCTTAGACCAGCTACCCTAAAAGTGCACCTGGCAGCAGTGTCTCCTTTTCTTATCAGCAGGTAAACCCTCTTCTCTTTCAGCTCATCCGGTATTCTCCAAGTTTTTCAAGGGATTGCTTCACATCAACCCTCCAGTCAGGGATCCTGCCCCTGCATGGGATCTTAATGTTTGCATTGCCCAGGTTATGCAACCTCCTTTTGAGCCCATGTCTTCAGCAGAGCTCAAGTACTTGACTTGGAAGACTGTGTTTTTGGTAGCCATCACTTCTGCTAGGCGCATAAGTGAACTACAAGCATTGTCAGTGGAGCCTGATTTTATCTCCTTTCATAGGGATAAAGTGGTCCTCAGGACTAATAGAAAATTCTTGCCCAAGGTTGATTCAGGTGAAAATCCGAAACCATCTGTCTCTCCCTGTGTACTTCACTGACCATTCCTCATCTGGTGAGAGGAGATTGCACAGTTTAGATGTCAAAAGAGCCCTTAGCTACTACATAGAGCGTACCAGGGGTCACAGGTTTGATTCCTTCCAACTGTTCCTCACCTATGGTGAGGTAGGTAAAGGGAAACCTGCCACTAAAAGATCCATTGCTAGGTGGATTGTTTCTTGTATCCAGTTTTGTTATCAAAAACTGGGTAGGGTTCCCCCTCTTCAGGCCTGAGGGCTCACTCTACCAGAGGTACAGCTGCGTCCCTGGCTGCTGCCAGGGACATCCCTATCATAGAGATATGTCAAGCAGCTACTTGGAAAACAGTTCACACTTTCACGAAGCATTACTCCTTGGACATCCAGGCTAGGAGTGATGCTCGGTTTGGCACAGCTGTGCTTCAGAGCCTATTCCCTAAGTAGGTTCTGCCCTCCTCCATGGAGGTACTGCTGTGTAGTCTGCAATTGTCATAATATAGCAATAATTCATGTTGTTTGAAAAAAAATTACTCACCTTAGTAATGTTGTTTCTTCTAATGGAGTCTTGCTATATTATGACCTCCTCCCCCCCTACCTGCCCCTCTCAGAACCTCTGTTTTGTTTTTGGGATGTGGGTGGGCAGTGCTATGTGGGCACCTAGTGTTTGCCATTTTTGTTTGCTGTTGTATTTTCATTTTCTTGGTCCCCTGACTTGAGTCTTGCTTTTGGGACCAGAAAATATGTTAGTATTTAGTAGCCCGTTGGCTAGTGTAGGTTTACAGCTTCCACACAGAACCTTTAGTGAGTTTTGCTCATAAAGATCTGACAGTTACAGTTTGAAGCACAACAGAGTTTTCAACCGAGCTCGCGCTCAAGATTCTATGCCTGGCATGGAACTTAACTCTTTCACCTCCGGAGCAGTTCGAAGGCTGGGTCAAACTGCAATTGTCATAATATAGCAAGACTCCATTAGAAGAAACAACATTACTAAGGTGAGTAATTTTTTCTTCAGTTCCTGCTGTCCATGGTCCATTATCTTGGAGTCATCAGAGAGACATTTAAGTTATGCAGCAAGCTGAAGAAATCTCAGATCTTGTGTGGATGTTTTCAGTGAGCTGTGTCAGATATTCCTGAGATGCTGTCTGAAATTGCATACGCAGTACTGGTCAGTGATTCACTTTTTGTTCCTGCCACATGCCAGGACATTGGTTAAGTTCTTGAACTGTCTTTTGAAGCTCTGCCCCATTCTGCTCTTTGAACTGATGCAGTTTTGTATCAGTGGTTTCTGTCATGTTATTGGCCACTGAAATGTCAACATTTTCCTGCTAGGCCGGCCCGCCAGCGCAGCGGTAGAGTTACTTCTTGTGGTGCCAGCAACTCCGGTTTGGGAACGAACCTGGGGAGTTGGCTGGGGGAAGGAGGCTTGAGCATCCAAGGACCGCTCGCCTTCTCTGGGGAGGGAGGGGGATGAGGCTCGGTGCTTGACTGTTCTTGGGCGGAGGCCTGAAGTACAGCAAGTGGCTGGCCATAGAGAGGGGTGGCATGACTGATGGTGGATTGGCCTTGATGTCAGGGCGCAAGTCATATCCAAAACATCGGAAAAATGGCTCCCTGCACTCCGGGAAGACTGAGCACCGACAGAGATCCCAAGGGTTCCCTGCCTGTCCTGGTCCAGGCCCTCGACAAGATTTGGATGTTAGTGGTGTATGGGTCCCACCTCGTCCCTGCTTGGGCGGGAAAACCAAGGCTACATGGGTGGGCTACCGCGGGTCCCAGGCAGGAAGGAATGGAGGACAGATGCCCAGGTGCCCCCCGCCCCGATGGGGCAGATGCAGGGGGCGGGGGAAGCATAAATAGAAAGTTGTTTGTTTATTTATTTATTTATTTATTTTTAAAAGTCCTGCTGCATGACTGTATCCCGTGATGTGGGTGAGTCAAATTGAGCTACTCAATTTGACCACCTGTCATATGAGCTAATGTGAAATCTTAGCCAGATGCGGTTAGAGTGAGAGTAGAGTGTAAGAACGACGACTGTAGTATACAGCGATTGGTAGAGGGAGCTTTAGGGAAGTAGTATATGACAGATAGCTTTGCCAGGCAGTTCCCAGCTGGCCATTTGGTGATGTGGATTTGATGAATGCCTCAGGTGTAGGAGGACCCAGGTTCAGAGCTGGCTAGAGGCGTGGGTATCATCCATTTTATTGTGTATGTTGGATACTTAAATATTTTTTTGCCTGCCTTGATAATCTGATTATGTGGTGCTCAATCCCCTTGTCCACAGGTTGCCCCCACCGAATAGCCCCTTCCTAATTGACATAGAAACATAGAAGTTGACGGCAGATAAGGACTGCAAGGCCCATCCAGTCTGCCCATTTCTTTTTCTACCTTATAAATGTGCCATCAGTCTTTGCTCTGTCATTGGCCTATCTATTCATACTCATCTGTATTGCTCCCTTATGCCTATCCCATGCCTGTTTGAAGCCCTGCACTGTATTCATAGCCATCACTTCCTGAGGTAGGCAGTTCCATGCATCCACCACCCTTTCTGTGAAAAAGAATTTCCTCACATTCCCCCTTAATCAGCCTCCCTCTAATCTCATGCTGTGTCCTCTTGTCCTATTTTTCTTATATTTAAACATGTTAGATTTTTTCACCTTGTTAATGCCCATAAGGTGTTTGAATTTCTCGATCATATCACCTCTCTCCCTTCTTTGCTCAAGGGTATACATATTGAGCTCTGTTAATCTGTCCTCATATGTCTTCTGATGCAGTCCCTGCACCATTTTGGTTGCCCTTCTCTGGACTGCCTCAATTTGGTTAATGTCCTTGTGAAGGTGTGGCCTCCAGTACTGCACTCAGTACTCCAGATGGGGCCTAACCAGAGTCTTGTAAAGAGGGATTATTACCTCCCTCTTAACGACTTGTGGTACCCCTGCTAATACACCCTAACACTCCCCTAGCCTTACCTACTGCTTTAGAGGTCTGCTCGGATGATTTCAAGTCATTGGTGGTGGTGATGCCCAAGTCTCTTTCTTCCTTTGTGACTGCCAGCAACTCCCCTCCCAGCCTATAGGTGGCTTCAGGGTTTCTCTTCCCTATGTGCATGATCTTGCACTTCTTTGCATTAAATCCCAGTTGCCACTCTTCTGACCATTTTGCTAGTTTATCCAGATCTCTTCTCATTCTGCCCATCACATCTGGATCATCTACTCTGTTGCAGATCTTGGTGTCATCTGCAAACAGACAAGCCTTACCTCTAGTCCATCTGCAATGTCACTAATAAAGATGTTGAAGAGGACTGGCCCCAGGACTGATCCTGAGGTACTACTTGTGACTTGCATCTTCTGACTGTATACCATTTACCACAACCTCTGTTTTCGCCCACAACCAGTTTGCCACCCAGTTGACCAACTTCTGACCCACCCGGAGCCTGCCCAGCTTATTTATCAATCTTCTATGTGGAACAGTGTCGAAAGCTTTGCTAAAGTCAAGGTAGGCGACATCAACTGCTCCCCCTTGGTCCACCACTCTGGTTATCCAGTCAAAGAAATCTATGAGATTAGTTTGACAGGACCTTCCTTTTGTAAACCCATGCTGTCTTGGATCCTGTGCCCCTATGGATTCCAGGTGTTGCATTACCCTTTCCTTAAGGAGTGCCTCCATAATCTTGCCCCCTACTGAGATAAGACTGACTGGTCTGTAGTCCCCTGCCTCCTCCCTGCTACCACTGTTGTGGAGCGGGATCACATGAGCCCCTCTCCTGTGCTCAGAGACTCACTAAACAGTTCTGCTAATGGCTCTGCTAGTTCCACCCTTAGCTCCTTAAGTACCCTGGGATGTATGTCATCAGGTCCCATTGCTTTGTCCACCCTGAGCTTAGCGAGCTCTTGTAGGACCCTTTCTTTTGTGAAGGGAGTAGTGTTCACCTCCTCCCCTGTGTCCATGGTGCTGAGCTGTGGGCCCTGCCCTACCTTCTCTTTAGTAAATACTGAACAAAATATCTATTTAGGATAGGTGCTTTTACAGGGTCCTCCTCCTTTGAGCTTAGCAGTATCCCCTCTGGACTTTCTCCTTTCACTAGTGTATCTACAGAAAGTCTTGTCACCTTCTTTTACTGTTTGTGATAGTGTTTCCTCAGTTTGGGACTTTGCCTGCCTTACTGCCTTCCCTGCTTCCCTTAGGGCAGTTTGGTATGCCTCCCTCTCGTCATCCCGCTGTGTTCCCTTATATTTCCTGAAGGCCAGCCTTTTGGCTCGGACCTTTTCTGCTGCTGTATTTGAGAACCAAAGTGGTTTCCTTCTTCTTTTGCACTTCCTTTTTTGTCTAACACAATGTGATGTTGCTTCAAGTATTTCATCCTTAATGCTTGCCCACTTTGCTTGTACTCCCTCACCTGTGTGTCTTTTTGCCAGGGCTAGCTTAACTCTGTTGGCTATCTTATCAAAGTCAGCTCCTCTGAAGTCCCATATGTTTGCCTTGGAATGGGATGATTTAGAGGTAGTGTCCAAATTGAACCATACCATGTGATGGTCACTGGCCCCCAGGTGACCTTCTACCTGGAGATCTGTGATCCCTTCCCTGTTAGTCAGTACTAGATTTAGAATAGCCCTGTCTCTTGTGGGTTGTTGTACCAGTTGTTTGAGGCCCTCCCCCTGCAGGGAATCCACCATGTGTCTAGTTCTGGCAGATGTTCCTGCTGGTATTGACCAATCTGTATCCGGCATGTTGAAGTCTCCCATTATCAGAACCTCCCCTTTAGCTGTCATGTTTTGTATATCTTCTAACAGTAATGTGTCTGTGTCCTCCCCCTGGTCTGGAGGCCTGTAGACAACCCCAGTTCTTATGGCTGTCCCATTTCCTGTTTCCAGGGTGACCCACAGTTCTTCTGGCTCCTTATATGTATTCCGAATTTCTGTAGCTTTGATATTTTCATTGACATACAGGGCCACTCCACCCCCCCACCCTTTTTGCACCTCTGTCTCTTCTGAACAGTACATAGCCAGCTACTGAAGTCTCCAAAGTGTGGTTACTGGTAAACCACATCTCACTAATTGCTACTATGTCCAGTTTAGCCTCTGACATAGTTGCTTGCAGGTCTGGGATCTTATTTCCCAGGCTGTGAGCATTTGTGTACATGATTTTCCATTGGCCAGATTTTGGTGTGTTAGTTGTTTGGGTGAGGTTTGGCATTTCCTCTGTGTGTCGTATGGGGAGACGGACATTTTTTCTTACCTGGTGATGCAAATGAACTGCAAACATGCTGAATCCCTGTTTGACCACTAGCTGAGGGGGGAGGTGTGTTCTTCCCATTCAAGTATGGGGTGCTGCACCCTCTCCATTTGCTAGTTTAAATATTCTGCAAAGACGCCAAACTTCTGCCCCAATGCACTGACTCCCTCCTTAGTCAGATGCAGTCCATCAAATTTAAAGAACTTTCACTCCCAGAACTGTTGCCAGTTCCCTTCAAATCTGTGTCCATTTCCCTGGCACCAGCCCTTGAGCCACATTTTTAGCTCCCCTATCTCCCCTTCTCTGACCTTCCGTTCATCTGCCCACCTCTCCCAGACTGGCAGGTTCTCAGAGAAGGAGATGCCGGACGAAATGGATGATAGTTTGTCACCCAGCCTGGTCAGGTGTTCCTTGGTCTTCACAACTGACCGGCTGGCGAGATCATTAGTCCCTATGTGTACCGGGGCGTCAATGTTTTCTCCTGCTTTGTGAACACTTTTAGCAATGCGGTCAGTGTCTCTCCAAGCTGATGTACCTTGGAGACATCTGACCATCACCCCTGGCTGGAGATGGGTATCAACTCCCCAAAACATGGAGTCTCCTATGATCAGAAGTTTCTTTGGATTTCCTTTTTGCTTTTTTTGTTTTGGTTCCTGATTTGGGTGAGTTTTGTTGTGCTAGCCCCTGTGCTGCAGTGTCCTGCTCTGCAGTGTCTTATGCCCCTTTGTTTGATTTCAGAGATAAGAGGCAGATACCTGTTTGTAGTGTTTATATGGTTTTTGGAGGTAATATGTTGGAGAGCACCGAGTGATGGGGCACTCAATTTGCCCCTCCTATCCACCTGCCAACCTCCTGGACCAACTACCCTCTGCGGTCGAGGTTCTTCTGTTAGATGTTGGGGAAATGGCGGGTGGTTCTTATAATGTATTTCCTCTTGGATATGAAATTTGAGGCGCGCAGTCTCTGCCCATGCTGACCGGAGCTGAGCCCTAAGATCTCCAATGGCCCAGCATGTAGGACAGTGTCCTAAATCCTGTAAGACTGTCCTTCTGGAAAGTTTTCCACAGTACTTGCAGTTAATGATATCCATTCTAGATAAGTTGCTGGGTTTATAACCTGATCAGAGTAATTAGAAGGAAGAAAATGCAAGTAATGGTTTGATTTTGTGTTTTGTTTTCGTATAACTTGTTATAACAAGTTTAAATTACTAGCGCCCCTGTAAATGAGCTCACCTTGTGGATACCCCACTGATCCTCCCCTTCCTGCTTTGCCACAGGAAATGTCACAACTGTGGTACCCTATAAAAGGAGTGTAGTGTGGGGTGGTTGGGGATGGGGATGGGTGGCTGGGCCCTTCCCCTGCCGAAAAAGAACCACAGATGAAAGAACAAGGAGGTAAGAGCAGAAACAATCAGTCGACAACAAATGCAGTAACCCTGAAAGCTTATCCTAATGTTGTATAAAACTGTAAAACTCCACCTGTAATAATTTCAGAGAAGATATACCCTGTGAGAAACACTTTCCACAGAGAAAAATAAAGCAGTAACAGAAGATATACCTTGCAAAAGACAATTTGAATCAGAAGATTACAGCAGTAATCTGTTAGCACACACCTGTAGGCACACCTTGTAATAATGCAGAAGAAGGTATACCAGCAACA
Source organism: Neoceratodus forsteri (assembly GCA_016271365.2). Classification (NCBI taxonomy): domain Eukaryota; kingdom Metazoa; phylum Chordata; order Ceratodontiformes; family Ceratodontidae; genus Neoceratodus; species Neoceratodus forsteri. The sequence goes on from CM057452.1 coordinate 847,963,490, forward strand.
ACAATTTGAATCGGAGAAAAATAAAGCAATGAAATGTCAGTTGCAGACCCCCGCCCCTGGATTTTGTAAATAATTATATTGGGTGCTGGGGGGCATAAAAATTACTTCATTTCAGGTCTGGTTGGAATGCTGTTAATCGTCGTTTTTGGATCTGCTGCTGTGCGACTTGCCGTTTGTTGTAATCGTCGATTTGGAGTCGCTATTGTCTGCTCACCCATATCGCATGGAACCCTGCATGACTAGAGACAGTTTATTCACCACATCTAAGACATCCATGGAAAAGAAAAAGCATTGAATAAAATAAAGCAGACAGATTTTACTTTTGCCTGAAGTCCCTTTGCTTTTGGGATAATGTTTGCTGCATCGTGATGTAAGGCTTGTAACAGTGCAGGGTAGTATCTGTAAATTGCTTGAACTGCACAATGCAGTGACAGCCTCCGGAAAATGCAGGTTCTTTTAGAGATGGAGATCTAACATTGTCATCGAGTGTTTCTTTGATGAAACACAAGGCATTGTACTGTACTGCAGAGATGCTGTAGTATCCGTACACATGTTTTATGGCTATTTGATAGTCACTGAAAACACTGTTGTCCCTATGTGCTTGTCCTGCTGCCAGTGCCAGTCTGTGGGCAACACAATGGATCTGAATCGGCCTCAGATTTACTTGGTGTCCTAACCTTGCACAGACCCCATTGTGCATTAGTCATTATACTTGCACCGTCACTTGCTAGTGTGGTGATCTTCATGAGGCCAGCTGCATTATCAGAATAAAATAAGATTTATGATACAGTTGTCTCTGCCCTCTCATCAGGTATCAGTCAATTAAATGAATTTTTGACTCTGTACTGCGTATGCATTTTACATGTATGTTCAGTTTTTTGTAAATGGTTATGTAACCCCCGTGTTACCCGGGGTTACTAGAATCCCAGTAAGACCTAGTGGTAGGCAGGGAAGGCAGCTTGTGAAACTCCAGTTAAATGGATTTCACACTGTCTCACTCTGTTCTCAGTCTCAGCTGAGACTGAGGGATGACATCACCATAGAACTCTCGCAGCTGCATGAGCCACACTGGAGTGCTGCAGTTGGAAGTTAGGATAGAATGTTGGGGATTTTGAACAGAGTCTGTGTGCAGTCTTTGAGAGAGACAGCAGCACAGCTGTCTGTGTGCAGGCTCTTGGAGCTTTAAGCTCTGTTTTAGAGCTACTGTTAAGAAGGTGTGTGTTTCCACCGTAAGAGGGACACAGAAACTTATTGCTGAAGTGGTGGAGACTGCTGTCACTGGTCCAAGTGCCCCTTCCCTGAGGGGATGGGGGGGAAGGTTTGCCCGTCTTCCAGGGGCAACCTTCCTGGTTCCGGCTAAGGGAAGAAGCTGCCTATTTCAAGTTGTGCTGTGGCACCAGAAGATCTGAGAGAGAAATTCCTGTGGAGGAATCGCCTGTGGGGCACCTGCAACCAAAGGGTGAGTTTGCTCTGACAGAGGGCCAATGTTTTTCACCTGAATTGTTGGAACGTGGGGATTGGACTACTTAATCTGTAGGAGGTCTAGTGTAATAGACATTGCCCGTTAATTTAAGTAGGTTCAAGTCCAGCACCAAAGAGTGAAGTGAAGTAAAGTGGGGATTGGACTGCTTAATCAGTGGGGGGCCTAGAGCAATGGGCTATGCCAATTTAAAGTACATTCAAGTGCAGCACAAAGGGAAAGCAAGACAAGTAGAGGAAATGTGACATACATTTAGCCCTAATCTACATTGCCAAGCTTTACAGTAGGAGGTGTTTACTGTCCAGAGAAATGGCCAGGTATGAATTGTGGAAGCGAGAGGTGGGAGACCCTCCATCAGTAGTAACCAAATTCACCTCTACGGATTTGTTCTGTGGCACCTTTACTTTCTCTCAGGTACTTGGCCAGTGCCTGAGGAAAGTACCCAGACTTGGGATTAAAAGGAAGTTTCCCTGATAGAGCTGAGGTGCTCTTAGGTGGTTTAGGGAGCCACCAGCAAATGTTTCCATGACATATGGAAGGTGTCCGAGTGGCCGGCAAGGGAGCCAGCCTTGGAAAACCCAGAACAGTGTCCAAGTTCGGACTGTGTACCCAAAGCAGCATGCAAGTCCAGGCTGTGTGCGCCGGTGGGTTTCAGTAAGAAGGGTTCTTGATTCTTTTAATCTGCATTACCAGGAATGTAGCCCTGGGGGTCCATCTATGCTTTGTTTATTCTGCTTGGATGTGAATAAAAGCCACACTTTAGAATCCCATTCCTGGTATTGGACATTACAGTTATTGCTTCCTGTGTTCTGAGTTACTTGGGTGCCCCTGTGCAGAGTAGCCAAACCTAGCCTTTGTGCCGAGTGACCTATTCCTCCCCGAACCCAGTCCCCACCTGGTACTGCTGTCAGATTCAAACAGCATACCACCTGTCATTTGCAAAATGGTGGGGGTTACAGTTATATCAGTGGTTTCATCCACTATTACACCAAGAATTAGTTGCCCTATTGGTCCTTGTAAGAACAGATTCAGAAACAGTTGGTTTGATACGTTTTATTGGACCAACATAGATACAACACAAGAAAACGGTGCCTAAGCTTTCGGACCGACCATTACACCAAGAAACTGAGAACCTGCTAAGCGGGTTTTGATTTCTTCCTGTATGACTTAGTTTATGTAGTACATCATGTCATATCTTGCATCCCAACCAGAGTAGATTATGCCACTGTCTTGCAACCCTGGACAGCCATGTCATTTCTGTGAATAAAAGAAAAATATCTAGTTCCAATATTAGTCCCCGGTCCCCTCTAAAAAAAAAAAAAAAAAAAAAAAAAACTGATTGCCTTCCTAATTCCATCCCCTCACCTGTAGAGATACATGTATATTACACTGGTTCAGTGATTGACCCTGTGTATTTTGGTTTGTCTTACTGTGACAAGGTACCTTTGTAAATGAGCCTATGGCTCAAAGGTTTTCCAAACTGCTGTTTAAATAAAATAAAAAAAATAAATAAATAAGGTGGTAAATTGTTATTAACTGGACAGCCTTACTGTCATCTTTTGGCTCTGGACCTGCTGTTTGTTTCTCAAATGCTACTGGAAGAGAGACTTTTTCTGTTGTACCAACAAATATTCTCTGTTTCTTTCACATCTGTAAAAAGCAGACATTTGCAGGTTGGTTGTACTAATTGCGGAAGATGGATTGCCTTTCCCAGCTGCTTTACACCAGCTACATTTCTCAGTGTTTCCCTCTATTTCGTCTTTTACAAGCTGTGGAAAATTGTATTGTCCAGCTGTTCTTGAAAAACCTTATCTTGTTTGTAGCTGAACTGTGTTAACTTCACACTTGGAAGATCATGTATCTCTTTCTTTTGCTGCTGAATCTCCTTCACCAAAAGAAGCTAGGCTTTGTTGTGACATTTTACCACTGTCTGGTGCTGACCACGAGGCATGCAATACACATACCCTGTCTGAAGCCGAGATCTCTACAAAATAAAACAAATATACCTAAGTTTAATAAACCATCATCAAAAATAGTCGCACAGTGCCCTAACTGCTACAAAGAATGAAATTCAGCTTACTTTGTTACTGTTGCTGTGAGTCGGTCTGTCTGCATTTTCAGTGCAGCCTGGCCATGTAGTCGATACTCCGATTCATCCAGGGTCAAGAGAACAGTGAACGACTTTATTTATTTTTAAAATTGTTGTAAAATAAAATGGATGTTGTTTGCAACCCTGCTGTGTTCTCTGGTGCCTCTAAAATGGCTGCTCCGATTCCAGGCAGTGTCTCTGCACCAGTCTGTACCATTTCCGCCTGGGGTACAATTCACAATTTTCTTACTTAAGCACTCCTCACTGCCCCATTGGCACCCCCCCTTCAGTACTGTGGTCCTCCCTGGTCTAAATGGCACAGACAACACCGTAGCATCCACAACAATTTTGCGCTGGTGACTCAGTATGATGGGACGAAAACCGTGATTCATGCATGCATATTGCATTGTCCCATTGGGACTCCTGCGGCCTTGCACAGTGAGTGTCTTGGACTTTCTCTAAGTATTTTGGAGCGTCCTGATGCCAAAAATGTGCTGGAGGACATGCGCACCCGTGTTCTCAAGAGCCCTGGTGGGGTCCCTCTGAGACACTCAGAGGTGAGTGGGAAAGGGTTGAGGGAGTAGAGGAAATGTGGAAACTCACTCAGGGTATTCTTCTGGAGGTGACTAAAACTGATCTAAATCAGGTAAATAAAAATAAATTCAGGATGCCATTCGGGTTCTCTGTGGAAGTGAGAGGTGTAGTTCTGGCAAAGAGGGCTGCTTCAAAAAAAGTATAAGGGGGAATCAACCTAAGGCTAATAGAGAGCTATACTTAGTGACTTAGTGAAAGTGAAGGAGGCAAGCGGAGTCATAAGGAAGGCAGCGGCTCAGCTGAGGATAGCTGAGGGGGTGAAGGAAAATGAAATATATCACAGAGAAAATGCTGCATGGTGTAGAGACTCTGCACTTGAATGGAAAGGGTCATTAAATACTGAGCTGTTTCACTATTTCCTCTCTACCACCACTGCTCCTGCCAGCGAGAACACACTTGGGGAACAGAGGGCTTGACCTAACCAGTTGCAGAAGTGCCATGCCACCGTGCTGCCTATCGTTGGTGCCTTACTCCTGGATCTCACCTTTAGTGCCAGAGTTGTGTTGGAGCTTCAGACGTCATCTGACTTCTGCCGATCCCCAATCAGGGGCACCCCAAGCCACCCCTGCACTCTCAACGCCAATTAGACGTCATCTGGGGGTAAAGATTCTGCATTCTTAGTTTTCTCCTTATAAGTATTATTCTGTAAGCAGTTCTCTGCATGGCATTCTGGAGCATTAAGGACTGCAGCACAGAGAGCATTGAAAGAGTCTGCCAGAGTCAGTCGTTTGCCAGACTGTACATGCTGGCTCCTGGTCTCAGTCAGCAAAGTGAGTACTCTCTGCTCCGCTGCTCATTTGTACCTGACAGTACTCTCATTTAGTTGCTGTCTTTCAGTGTATTGATACTGCTGCTTGGATACTATTTGCACTGAGAATCTGTTGCCCTGTTGTTCATACCAACTGTTTTTCAGTACTGATCTGCCTATTAGGGCTGCCTAACGTTTGCTAATCTTTGCAACTCCCTATCTCGGCGCCCGTTCTCTGCTGCCATTCTAGACAAAAGAGCTTCCATCAGCAGGGCTACAAGGGAGCATGTTTGACCATCTTTGCTCTGCCTCCTCCCATTCAGTCTCCAGCTGCTCGGCAGAGCCCCGGACTGCTGCTGGGTGAGCTGCTTGATCCGCCGGTCAGGTGGGTCCATGGGCAGGACCTCAGAAAACTGTGTGAGATTCAACTCCGTGCCCATCCTCTGCTGCAGTTCTGGACAAAAGTGTTTCCATCAGGAAGGCTAGGAGTGAGTGTCTTTGACCATCTTTACTGTTCCTTTCCCCAACCAATGTTCAGCTGCTCATCAGAGCCCCAGACAACTCCCTCCAGTCTCATATCATGGCCCCTAGTGGCCCTCCCCTCCCTTACTTTGAACAGCCCCTCTGTACCTGTCTTGTTTATTCCTTTCATGTATTTAAAGGTTTCAATCATGTCACCCCTGTCCCTCCTCTCCTCCAGTGAGTACATGTTCAACTCCTTCAACCTCCTCGTATAAGTTCCCTAGCCCCTTGATCATCTTTGTTGCCCTGTGCTGCACCCCCTCCAGTAACTTAATGTCCCTCTTCAGATACAGGCGCCAGTACTGCACACAGTACTCCAGGTGTGGTCTAACTAATGACCTATACAGTGGCAGAATCACCTCCTCCCTCCTCGAGGATATACCCCTTGCAATACAACCCAGCATTTTGTTGGCCTTTGCAGCTGCCTTCCTACATTGTGCTGAGTTGTTCATTGACCCTGTAATGAGCACACCCAGATCCTTCTCCTCCTCTGTCTGGGCTAGCTGCACTCCCCCCAGCTGGTAACTCCTCCTTGGGTTCTTCATCCCTAAATGCAGCACCTTGCACTTTTTGGCATTAAACCCCAGTTGCCAGGTGTCTGACCAGGTTTCAAGCTTTGCCAGATCATCCTGCAACACCTGCCATCCCCCTAGGTCATCCACCACCGCCTACCTTGGTATCATCAGCAAACAGACTGATCTTGCTCTTGATGTCCCATGATATGTCTGCAATGAATATCCCAGACAACACTGGTCCCAACACCGAGCCCTGTGGAACACCGCTGTCACTGCCCTTGGGTGTGAGCTCCCCACCCACCACCACCCTCTGTTGCCTTCCCTGAAGCCAGTTTCCTACCCATCTCACCAGCTTTGTACCCACCCTGTGCCTACTAACTTCCTTCCCAGCCTCCCATGTGGCACCGTAGTCGAATGTCTTACTGAAGTCCAGATACAGGACATCCACTGCATGGCCCCTGTCCAGTTGCCTAGTTACCCAGTCATAGAATTCCACCAGGTTGGTTTGGCAGGATCTGCCACATATGAAGCCATGCTGTCTGCTGTCCTGTAGTCCTTGGCCTCTAGGAGGGCCACCAGCCTCCTTCAGGATAGTCTCCATTAGCTTACCCACGATGGATGTGAGGCTCACTGGTCTGTAGTTTCCAGTTCATCCTTGGGGCCACTCTTGTGGAGGGGCACCACATGAGCCATCCTCCAGTCCTGAGGTACACACCCAATGTAGTGAGGCATTAAATAGGTCTGCCAAAGGTCCTGCAAGGACCTCTGCCAGCTCCTTCAGTACCCTGGGGTGGATGCCATCTGGGCCTGGTGCCTTTTCCACCCTCAGTGCCTTCAAACCCTCCCAAACTCTGCCCTCCATGATTTCCCCATCTGTCACCCCTTCCCCCCTTGTTTCTGCCATTTCTCCCACCTTGGGTGTCACCTCTTCTCTTTAGTAAATACTGAGCAGAAGTACTCATTTAGTGCTTCTGCCTTATCGCACCCTGCTTCCACCCAACCCCCCTCCTTCCTAATCCTTACTATGTGGTCCTTACAGCTCCTTTTCTCCCTGATGTACTTAAAGAAGTCCTTCTCCCCCTTCTTAATGCCTTGTGCCAGCCTGAGTTCCATAGATGCTTTGGCTCCCTTTACTGCCCTTGTCACCTCCTTTGATTCTGTCAAGTACTCCTCCCTGTCCTCCCCCCTCCCTGTTTTCTTGTACTTCCTAAAAGCAGCTCTTTTCTTCCTTACCTTTTCCATGACCTCCTTGCTCAACCAGCTCAGTTTCCTAGCCCTAGCCTTCTTGCTCTGGGCTTTTCAGCAGGTTTTGGTTGCCTCCACTATCCCCGGCTTTGTGAGCCCCCACCTCTGGTTAGTGTCCATACTAGATTGAATTCTGGCCAGGTACCCTTTTACCACTTCCCCCATCCTCCCAAAGTCGGCCCTCCTGAAGTCCAGCACTCTTGTGCCAGATTCCACTCCTTCCTTGCCCATATCCAATGTGAGCCATACTGAGTGGTGGTCACTCCCTGACAGCGTTCCTCCACTGTAAGTTCTCTCACAAAGTCCCCATTTGCCAGCACAAGGTCAAGGGTATTCCCTAACCTGGTTGGTTCACTGACCATTTGCAGCAGGAAGCTGTCCTGGAAGGCATCAAGCAGTACCTGCATCCTTCTGTTCCTGGTTGTTGGGGTACTCCAGTCCACTCCTGGCATGTTGAAGTCCCCCACAATCACCACACTACCCTTATCGCAGGTCCTCCTGATCTGTCCCGCTAGTTCCCTGTCTAACTCCTCCGTCTGAGATGGTGGCCTGTACACCACTCCCATTCTAAGAATCCTAGTCTTGGAATCCTGGATTTGCATCCAAAGTGACTCCATTACCCTCCTCCCTTCCTCCCTACACAGTTCAGTCCTTCCTTCATATATAGTGCCACCCTCCTTTCCCAATCACCCTGTCCACGAAATAACCTGTACCCTGGTACAGACAGTCCTAGTCATTGTATTGGTGGCCCATGTTTCTGTGATGGCTGCAATGTCCACCTCTCCCTCTGCCATGAGAACCTGTAACTCTGCAGTTTTCCTCCCAAGGCTCCTAGCATTAAGGGTAACCACCTTCCACCCTTTTTCCCCCCTCTCCCATCCTGCCCCCCTTTTCTAGCACCACCAATAGTACTTGCCATGTGTCGTCTTCCTCCCAGCTCCATTGGATCTTTCCTGAACCTGTGTGACTCATGTAAGACTATATGTGAATCTCTTGTGCCTTAAATTAATCTCGCTGCTTCCATTGTTCACCCGATCTAGAATGTGTTACTTATCCTCATTGCACAGTCATTCTGTCTTTAGGTTTGTTTTCATTGCCAGTTTGCTTCTTACCTGTGTAGCTTTGCCAGTCCACTACCTTCACGAGTCCTGTAGCATTTTGTTTCACACTGCCGTTTGTTCTTGCTGATCCATAATTTAACCCTCTTTTTGGGTGTACCCATATTGTTACTTTGTATTCCGTAATTTGTTTGCACGATTTGTCATTGTGTGCTTTTCATGTCCTTTCAGTCCTCAGTGCTGCTTATTTGCACTGGCTTAAGCCCAGAAAGTATGTTGTGTGTTCATACTGCATAGCACTTCTCTACAGATTCAGTCATCTCATTTATTGTCACTATTTAGAATTGTTATTGCAAGTTTCCATTCACTGTTTAGACCTGTTACTAGGTGGAGGTTTTAAGTGTTTGACTATGAACTATTTAATCAGTTTACTGTATTATTTTAATAGTTTTCTGTTGGACATCTCTTCCTCCATTACTTTCCCTCTATTACCATCATCCACATCTCCTCCTCCCACCCATCCCACCAACTCCACTGCCATTCCCCCTTTGTGCCCTCCATCCTCCTTATTCCCCTTCCCCTCCTGTATACCGTGGCCTCATGTCTTCTCCCCTCCCTTAACCTTGAGTTTCTCCATTGCAGCTGCTGCTTCTTCTTCTTTTTCCCCAGTGCAGCAGCTTCTCTCTTCCCCGTGCCCCTACTCCTTCCCCCTTGTCTAAGGGGCAGAAATCTCATTACATCCTGCTTCTCCTCTTCCTGCTCCTGTCTGGCAACATGGAGCTCAGCCCAGGTCCCATCCCTCCAGCTTTCTCTGCCTCCCCAGCTGCCAGAGGCTTGAGCATTTTTCATCTCAATGCTCAGAGCCTTCTTGCAAAACTCAACCTGCTGTCTACATGGATTATTGCAATGGTCTCCTGATATACCCTGTATCAGAATCCTGGCTGTCTGCCAAGATCCCAGATTCTAGCCTGGCATTCCCTGACTATCAACTCTTCAGACAGGACAGGGGTGCTTGGGGGTGGTGTTGCCATCTACACCTGTTAGAACCTCTCCAGCAACATGGCTGCATCCTTCTCCCACGAGTCTCTCCTTATCCGCCGAACCTCACTAGGGCAGCGTGCTTTCTCCTGTCGGGGCCCCCCTCTGGATAAATGAACTCCCGATGAAATTACAAACAAACAACCAGTCTCAGTTCAAAGCAGGCCTCAAACAGCACCTAACGTCTAACTCAAAATGCACCTGCTTCTCAGGCCTCACTTGATAGACAGGCCTACCCCCCAAGTAACGCCCAGCAGGGCTACCTAGAGAACCCTGCCTCCATTCCCAGCTCTAGCTAAGGGCTTAAGTAGCTATCAGTTCTCTTTAAACGCACTTGGTACTGCCCCTCCCAACCCCCCACACACACACAGACTCTACAAAGCCTCTGGAGCTGCTCCCCCATCACAGCCCCCCGTTTCACTATCCCCCACCTCTGGCTCTCTGCGGTTGGTTTCAAACCCAATCCCCTTGTTTCACTGTCACCCAGCCTCTTGCCATCTGGGATAGCATTAAACCCTATGCAGTTACTCTGCCATAGTCTATCAACGGATTTGGAGGTTTCCAGGGGTGTGCTATCTAGGGCAACAGATTAGAAATAGTTTAGTATTCAATTACAGCTGCTCAGTTTTTTCTCCTATCTGTCTAATTGTCATGTAATCACTCTTTAATGCCTAATGATCAGGCCTCTGTAACCACTGAATATGTGTATTGTCTTATTGTCCACCTGACGTGGAACCTTTGTAAATGAGCTCACACTCAAAGTTCTTTCTGAAATACTAATTAAACAAATTATCAGGCTGTCATTGTCCACCTCTGTGCCCATTTTCATTGGTGTACTCTATGCCTCACCTGAAATCTCATCCTCCTCCCTGGTTGACTCTGTCTGTACTGAGACTATCTGTACTATCGCCTCCCATTCCTCTGTTTGTGAACTCATTCTTCTAGGGGATTATAATGTCACTTGGCTCTCCCCAGCCTCCAGGCTAATCCACAAGGTCAAGTTCCTTTATCTCACACAGATCATCTCTGATTCTGCTTAGCTCAACCCACACTCTCAAAACCACATCCTTTTGGATTGGGTTCTCTTCTCCCAACCCCATCATATTGTTGCAGGTGGTATTTTGCCTGACACTTTGTGACCACTGCATGACGTTCTGCATCAGGAAGATCAGACGCCCTCCCTCCTCTTCAAAATACATCTGGTGCAGGTCACTCAAACAGGCCCTCTTGTTGTATCAAATTGGACAGCCTTCCATACCACCTCTGATATTGCCCTCTCCATGTTTCACTCCAAATTGCAATCTGGAACAGTCACCTTCTACTCAAAAAATCCAGGGTCAAATCTCACCATCGTCCTTAGATTACCCTGGGAATTAGTGATCTGTGCAAGTCCCATGGTCTTGCCTGCATACAGTCTCGCTCCATTCCAGACCTCCTCAGGTATAGGTCTAGCAGAACTTGTGCACAAAGACTGTCAGAACTGCAAAATTGCAGTATTTCAAACCTTCAGTATAACCTTAATAACCCTTTGAAGTTCTGGAAAGTAATTTACTCCCTTTATGACCTGGTCCCCCACGTCTTCTGATTAATGGTTCTCCTGTATCTGACCACTCCTTTGGTCCTTCAGACTTTGAGTTCTTTGCCACTTGTGCTCTTCATTCCTCTCCCCTGCCTTCCACAGCTCCTTTATACCATGTTCCTTTATCCCTCCCCTCCTAGGGTTTCCAGTTCTCTGCTGTAAACACTCAGGAGACCACGACTGCCCTATACTCCTTGAATTTGAGTAAGTTAATCCTGATGGACTGGATCCCAGATTTATTCATATTTCTGCTTCTGCCATTGTCTCTCCTTTTCAACCTCTCCTTCTCCCTCTGTATGTTGCTAGTTAATTGCCTTACCTATTGCATACCTGTGGCCACAACTTGCTATTGCTTATACTTGGACTAGGTCTTTGACTAACGTGTTGCTGTTGTATTACTGTACAGCTGTGTGACAGTTACACTGCTTTTACCTATTGTGGTTGCCTGTTTAGTTCGCTAATTAGGTATCCTAGCTGCACCATATCTGGGTATACTCTCTGTTTCTAGTTATGTACATAGACTTTTTAGTATTGATCAGTTGTATTCTGAGTAAACTTTTTTTTGTTACTGCTAATAGAGTCAAGATTTCTTTAATGTACACATAAAAATAGTGTAGCATACAAATACACTTTATACAAAAAGGACAGTTTACAGCTTATATAAGGTGTTAAAAGGCTTAAACCCACCATACTATTATCCAATGTAATGTTCACGACAGTTGTACCAGTTATAAGTGGAAACTGTGTAATACCATTATGAGGTATTTATATTGTAAAAAGAGTGCTACAATCCTTAAAAGGTCTCTTCAATAGTTTATGATGGTGAGTTGGAGATTAAGGAAGGCCACCACTTGACTAAAGTCCTTGTTAGTTGAGTGGCGGCATTAATTAATCTCCAGCTCGCCATCATATTGTAGAAAAGAGTAAGGAAAAATCAGTCCCATTCATTTCAGTGGCATCCCCCATGCTTTCCCTTGCCGCACGTCATAACATGCGTGATCTCAGGGTGCTTGTAGCTGAATCAGGAAATGCAAGGGATTGGCCGACCACCTTGCTGTGGCAAAACTACGATCCTTTACCACTAAAGAACAGTTGAAAATAAAATATTAAAACTGACATAAAAGGACTATCTGGGACCTAATGCTAATGCACCGCTTATGGAATACGATACCTTAGGTCAGCAAGTGTACTAAATCACTTAAAAGGCCCCCCCCCCCCAATGAAGCGGGGAAGACCTGGATAATTTATTGGTAACTATTTCATTCAAGCTACACATATATAGGCAGATTTTGTCCCAAGGAGGTATATAAACATTGATTGCACAAACTGGTATATCTTTCTTTAGCAATAATGCACAGAAGAAAAAAATTAGTACATAGTAAGTGCAATTGCTTTCTCTGAATTCCAGCACTGGAGGCCACACAGGTTACCAAACCTCTGAGGCTCTCCCATAACTAGTATTATTTGTGGCCTCCACAGTCCAATGCCAGAATCCCTCCATATAACCAAAATTAATATTTTGAATCCATGTTTCTTGTGACATAATACAGTTTTCCAGGAATTTAATATAGGTCAGCGTTTAGAAATGTTACTTCTAGACTGGCTATATTCCACACTAACACTGTGAAGCCCTAATGTGTCAGGAACATTGGGAGGTTCAGGGTTATTTTGTCATTATGACTCATCCACTTGTAATACTCTATATCGGTTATTGCATTATAGTGGTGCTGCAGCACCACTGCATTTAAGGTCGAGTAGGCTGTTTAATGTTAAACCTGTAACTTTGCCACCGTTCAGCAGATTTGCATCACATTTTGTATGCACAGTCTCAGGGCTCTTGACTTGCCAAGTTTCATTCTGGTTGGATGTGCGATTCTGAGATCTGGATAGTGAAAAAAGTAAAAAATAAAATCTGTGTGTGGTGGTTGGTTTTTTTTTTTTTTTTGGTGCTTTTTGTCATAGGCTTGTGCCAAGTTGGTTTGGAATTTTGATCTGAAATTTTCAGGGTAGAAGGGGCTTGGACCACAGTGGTGCCTCTTCGTTGACTTGCTGAAAAAATAATTCATTTCAGAGTTAAGGATTTGAAATTATCGATCCTGAGCATGCTTAGTACAGTCTTTTGGTAAACTGTTTCATATGAAAAAAGAATTTGGCCCATATGAAAAAAGATTCTGTTTCATATGGGAGTATTCGTTTTTCATGAGAAAAAATTCTCTTCATATGGCTGCTATCTTGTTTCTGTGGTGTGTGTGTGTGTGTGTTTTTTTTTTTGTTTTGCTTTTCTATTTAAAGATACCAACACATGTACCTTGGTAATCAGGACTCCTTAGGTGGATTCTGCAGTTCGGTTTTGGAGAAAAACACTAGAAAACATTTTAAAATCTTTTTTCGTTACCTGAATTTCTTTTCTCGTGTGGCCATATGAAAAAAAGAATAGAGCCATACGAAAAAAGATTCCCTTCATACTAAAAAAGAACTTGGACTTAATTTTTTTTTCCTCACATTTCATCTTTTGGAGGTACATCATATTTTTTGCACATTAAGAACTGTAGTAGATGTATTTTACTAAAAAATGTTTTATGGTTTTTAAAGTGGCTTTGGGTACTAGTGAGGTATGTTTTCTGTAGTGTTTTAGATTTTTTAAAGACACTTCCAGTGGGACTTTTGGTTCACAGTTTAGCGAGGATACAACATGGCAGCACTATTGTTTCGATTTTTGGTTGTCGGAATTATTTATTTTTAAATGAGCTGAATGAAGATGCATCTGACTGGCACTTTTTACGTGGGTTGTCATGAGATTTAGCCATGGCTAAAAGTGCCAGTCAGCCAATCAAAATGGTGAATTCTCGATGGCCATTGTATAACCTTTTGTAATTGGCTTCTGTTAGGTTGTTCAGTTAAGACGGTGATTAACAATACCCAAAGTGTCCGTTGCCTCAAGCGCACAGCCCTGGATAGGATTTTAAGAAGAAATGGATAAATGTCTTCACATATACCAAGTCCACCTTGCTTAATGAGATTATTTCATTCGGACATCAAGGTCTGTATTCGGATATTCCCTGCTTAAACTATAAAACTGTAAAATGCAGAGACTTTGATTCACAAAATTATCAAATGGATAGTTCTTTGTTTACTAAAACCATCAAATTAAAGTGTGTGTGTGTGTGTGTGTGTGTGTGTGTGTGTGTGTGTGTGTGTTTTATACATATATTCTGCAAAAAAAAGTATGTTAATGCACAATTAAGGCTGAAGCATCAAAAGTAGGCAAATGTGACCTTAGTGTTCCCAAGCCTAAGACCCCACCCTGTGTGCAGGAACTGCTAATGCTCCATTCCATGAGTAAATAAGGTAAGACAGGTACAGTATAGGAGAATGGGGTGAGCATTAGGGTTCACAACCCCAAGGCACACCCCTTGGGCCAGTTCCAGCATATAGGGTGGGGGTGGAGTCTTAGGCTTGGATCCCTAAGGTCATATTTTGCTACTTTTGATGCTTTATTCCTAAACTTTAACATAATTTTTTTGCAGAGAATTTCCTTACTTTTTGAGAAAGTATAATTTCCCTCCTTGTATTGTATTAACCTAATGCTGGGGTCGAAACTGGCACTGGCCCGCTGGCCAACTGCTGGTAGATTTTGTATTGGGCTAGTAAGATTTTCATTTAACTAGCCCTGTGGGCTTGTACTAGAGAAGGCAACACTTCAGTATGTACACCAACTGGGCCAGTGGAAGTTTTATTTATTTAAAATTTGATAACTGAGAAAGGCACCATGAGCAGAAGCTTGTTTCCATATGCAACCTGGGGGCAGGGGTACAAAACAGAGGGTAAAACAAGCGCAAGTTACATGGAAGTACAGTGTACTTTAAACAGCTAGATACAAATGACAAAAATACATATACTACTTGAAACGGAGAGTATTTACAAATATATACAGTATAACATAGAGTGTGTGTGTGTGTGTGTGTGTGTGTGTGTGTGTGTGTGTATATGTGTATATAAAAAAAAAAAATACACACACACACAGTGCGTGGCTTTTTTTTTTTTTGGTGGGGGGACCAGCAATTTACAGTAGGAGATCAGCTATAACGGTAACAAACGGGCAGGAGCCTGCTAACACCTAGATAGAGAAGAGTCTGCTAATGCAGGAAAGGTGCAAAAAGAGAAGCAGGGCAGAGGGAGGAGAAGCATCAGGAGGGGGGAGAACAGATGCAGGAAGGGGAGGGTCTGAGTAGACGCTTAAGGGCAGGAAAGGAGGGGGTGAAATGAAAATAACCCAGTACAAAATCTACCAGCATTTGACTAGTGAGCTGGTGTCAGTTTCTACCCAGTGTCTGTATCTTTCCTGAGTTGTGGTCTCCAGAACTCCAGTACTCAAGGTGGTCTTTAACACCACCTCCCTCTTCCTGCTGGTGTTCTCCCTACTTGTGCACCTTAGCATTCAATTATTTTTATTTGGAAAATGTTTCACCAGGAAAAACATGAGCTGTAAACAGCTCGTTTCCAGAAGCGTCCTGGGGCCAAGAGTTGGGAGAACAAGCAGACGCATAGCAATACAAGTACAATTTCTATACAATTTCTAAAACAAAACAGTGTAATACAATAACACAATAATCTAGACCAACCAGCCAGGGTAAACAAAACATTCGGATATAGCATACATTGCAACAACCCAAGAGCAGGTGATCTAGTAGGGTAAAAGTTAGAGTATGGATAACACATTTGAAGTGCTAGAAGTAGCAGGCTGAGCACAAGATTCAAAGTGCTATTGTATACCCAAGGCAGGGCAGTTATAAGTGGGGAAGTTGACAGGCGAGGGGTAGAGGATGGGGATGGAAGAGGGAGGGAGAGGTACAGCCAAGATCTGTACCCATCCAGGTTGCTCAGAACCCTGCAAGGGGGGTTAGGACCAGGCAGAAGGGAAGAGGAGAGAAACGGACCAGGGTGGTAGATAAGAGAGGGGCAGGGGAAATGGGAGGAGAGGAAGGGTATAAGGAAGAAGGGAGGTGGGCAGGCGATGGATTTGAAAGTGAGGGGAGAGGGGGGAAAAAAAGAAAGGGAGAGATGCAATCTATACCCCTTCAGGCTGCAGAGAACCCTGCTAGGGGGTCAGGATTGGAAAGTGGGGGCAAGGAAGAGGGGAAGAAAGGGAACCCAAGATCTATATCCCTTCAGGATGACCGAGAATCCTGCAAGGGGGACAGGACCAGGCAGAAAAGGAGGGGAGAGAAGGGGGGTGGGGTAGGGAGGAGAAGTGGAGTGTGGCAGGTTAGCCCTCCTGACTGCCTTGTCACACTGCCTGGCCACCTTTAGGTCATCTGATATGATTATCCCCAGCTCGCTTTCCTGCTTTGTCATTGTCTGTATCACTCCACCCATTTTGTACTCTGCTGTTGGGTTTCTATGACCCAAGTGCATTATTTTGCCCTTTTTTGTGTTAAAATCCAGCTGCTATACCCTTGACCACTCCAATTTTTTCTGACCCTGCCCATTCTTTCCACCCCCCGACCCCGTAGGGTATCTGCTTTTGTTGCAGATCTTGGTGTCGTCCGCAGAGGCAGACATTCCCTTCCAGCTCCTCCGCTGTGTCACTTGTAAAAGACATTAAAGAGGACCGTCCAAGCACTGACTCATGGGTGCGGTTGTAGGCCTCAGGCCATCGGCCCTTATGGTATGCTTGGCAGCTACTTCTGCCTCTTTTTTAGCGTAGCGGATAGTGGAAAAATGGTGGCTTCACACCCCATTTCTCAACAAATTTCTTTAAGAGACACTGGCATCTGTATCCCTCTGTTAGGGATTCAGTCCCTCCCTGGGATCTGATCCTGTGCTTAGTCAAGCTTGTGGAACCTACCTTTGAGCCTGTGGCCATTGGAGAATTGAAGTATGTCACCTGGAAGTCAGTCTTCCTACTGACCATAGCTTCCACCAGGAGGGTGTGCAAGCTGCAAGCTCTTGCATTGACCCTAACTGCGTTGCATTTCAGAGAGACTAGGTAGTCATTTGGACTAATAGGAAGTTCTTTTCCCAAGGTGGAGTCTGAGTTTTCATATAAACCAGTCTATCACTCACCGAGTGTTCTTAACAACAAAGTCCATCTCTGGCGAGCAGAGGCTTAACAGTCTAGATGTTAAGAGGTCACTTAGTTACTATTTGGACCACGCTAAGGCCCTTAGATCTTCCCACTCACAGCCGTACCTCACATATGGTGAAGTGGGCATAGGCAGGCCAGTTTCTGAAAGGACCATTGCATGCTGAATAGTCTCCTGCATCCAATTCTGATACTCTAAAGCTGGCAAGCTGCTGCCACCACAAAGCCTCAGGGCACACCCCACGCATGGCACTGCTGCCCCTGTTGCAGCCAAAAGGGGTATCCCCTTGCTGGAAATTTGTAAAGCAGCTGTTTGAAAGACTGTATACACCTTTTTTATAAAGCAATATTGCCTGGATATACAATCCAGAAGGGATGTCAGGTTTGGTACTGCTGTTTTGTAGAACCTTTACCCAAAATAGATTTTGTACCCAGCCTCCCATGGTACTGCTTTGTAGTCTGCAGTAGTTAAGCATAGTGAGGGATTCCTGGAGTTTGAAGAAAAAATTTCTTACCACAGTAATATTGTTTCTTACATAGAAACACAGAAAGTGATGGCAGAAGGGGACCACACGGCCCATCTGGTCTGCCCTTATTCCTACCTCCTCCCTTAACTACTGTTCAGGGTAATGATGCCCTTGTACCTATCCCATGCATTTTTTGAAGGCACCCACCATCTTAGCTTCCACACTCCTGTGGAAGGCTGTTCCACTGCGTATTGGTTTCCACGTGTAAAGACTAATTTGTGAGAGTTGCCCCTGAATCTGCCCCCGCCTCATGTCGTGTCCCCTTGTTCGTGTTTCTTTTGAACCTAAAGAGGTCCTGAATCTGCACCTTGTTTATACCTTTGAGAAACTTGAATGTCTCAATCATGTCTACCCTCTCCCTTCGCTGTTCCAGGGAATATATGTTCAGGTCCCTCAGACAATCGTCATATGTTTTGTTGTGCTGTCCCTGTATCATTTTTGTAGCTCTTCTTTGCACGGTCTCCAATCTGTCAATATCCTTTCTAAGGTGCGGTCTCCAGAACTGGATGCCTTACTCCAGGTGCAGCCTTACCAGTGATCTGTAGAGTGGCAGGATGACCTCTCTTTCTGCTGGCAATCCCCCTTCCTGTGCAGCCCAGCATACCATTTGCCATTCGTGCCGCTTTATCACTTTCCTTCGACATCTTCAGGTCATCGATTATAATTATTCCCAGATCTCTTTCCTGCTTGGTGGATTCCAGTTTTACTCCTCCTAGGTAGTTCCTCTTCAGGGCTACCTCTTCCAAGGTGTATGATCTTGCATTTCTTTGCATTAAAATTTAGTTGCCATGTCTGTGACCATATTTCCAGAGTTCTTATGTCGGCCCTCATGTTTTTCCATCCCTTCTGAAGTGTCCACCCTGTTGCATAACTTAGTGTCATCTGCGAACAGACTCTCCTTTCCTTCCAGTCCATCAGCTATGTCGCTTCTAAAAATATTAGAGGACTGGCTCAAGTACTGACCCCTGTGGTACGCCACTAGTTACTTCTCTCTCCTCTGATAGGGAGCCGTTTACCAGTACCATCTGTGTCCTTCTATTTAGCCATCCCTGTATCCACTTTATTACTTTGTGTCCTACTCTCATGCTGTTTAACTTGTTTATTATCCTTCTGTGTTCTTCCTGGGTATCCCTCACTGTGCTTAAACCTCCCACCCTGCCTCCCATTCCAGAACATGGGAAAGGTTCTACAAAAATCAGAGTTGTTGGTTTTCTGTTGCTTGAGCCTTACTTAGTATTATTCATTTGCAATCAGTTTTGCTGTGGGTCTTGTTTTTATTCTGCTTAGCCGGGGAAGCCAATTTTAATTTTTTTGGTAGTTTAACAATTTAGGTATAGTTTAGGATGGGTTAGTAATCCTTGTGGCTATTGACCTATTGGCCTTTGAAATAAATCTGATGTTAGCCTGCAGAACACGGCGCCACCATGCAGCGGTTGTTTGAATAAAGTTCCATCATTTACATAAATTCCACACTCTCTCTGGGACAGCTGAAGCTGGCAGGCTTACTGCAATACCTGGGCGGCCATTTTGTGTTGGCATGGGATCATAATGTCTCACAACAGAATGGCATTCACATGATTTCTGTGCCCCAGACCCCACCAAAGGTTCCAACTCTTGGAAGTCCAACTCTGAGTGCTTGACAGGTCCAGGTTTCGCCATTAATGCCGGATGCTATTACGCCTACAGCATTATGACCCGGTGCATTTTGTGTCTGGTAAACGATGGATAGTTCGGACTTCATATGGAGCTATTGGAGTTAATGAGTTAAGCATAGTGAGGGTTCCCCTGGAAGAAACAATATTGCTATGGTAAATCATTTTTTCTTTTGGATTGTGCTGTTTTTCTCCAGCACATCACAGTCCATCTCCCATTAATGCTCCTGTTCCTTTCGTCCCAGTGCTTGGCTGATTTTCTTCATCCTGTGGGTCAGTTTTGGCTTCTGGCCACGTACTTGGCTTTTGTTGCTGCTCCAGCAGCCTTTCTGATGCCGAGATCAGTTGCTGACGCTGGGTTATGATACTTACTCTGGCCCATGGCTCTGCTTTCTGGTTGTCGCCTGGCTTTGAATCATTTTTGCTCATGAAGCATTCTTTGACTCTGTGTTCTACGTAAAACAGAATACACACACACAGAATGTGTCTGCAGAAAAGGATCGGTAGGTCCATCTAGTCTGCCCTATTTACCCTGCCTAACACTACACCCTTGAATATTCTTGGCGACAGGTGTACCTCTCTTCCCCCTTTACCTCTACTTGTAATACCCATGTGCCTATACCACACATGTTTGAAGCTCAACACAGTCTTCCCCCCACCCACCAGCATGTTTAAAGATCTCCATAGTCTTCGCCCCTGCCACTGCTTCTGACAGGCTGTTATAGGTAACTATCACCCTTTCTGTGAAGAAGCATTTTCTTGCATCCTTCTTGAACGCCACATCAAGTTTCATAGCATGCTCCTGTGCACTGGTGCTCTTTCTCCCTTGAAAGAGGCTCCTCTCCTGCACTTTGTTAAATACTTTGAGGAACTTGTAGGTCTCGGTTATGTCTCCTCTCACTCGCCTCTCTTCCAAGGAGTACTTGTTGAGCTCCTGAGGTCTCTCCTCATATGGCTTCTTGTGCAACCCCTGCACCTATTTAGTAGCCCTCCTCTGGACTGCCTCCACTCTGTCAATGTTCTTGTGGAGGTATGGTGTCCAGAACTGGATGTATTACTTCAAGTGGGATCTCACCAGTGAGCGATATAGAGGCAACACCACCTCCATTCTTCTGCTAGATTTCTGTGCATCCCAGCATCTGGCTCGCCTTGCTGACTGGCTTGTTACATTGCTCTTGCTTGGTATCTGTAAGGCACTCCCATCTTATACGTAGCCCCTGGGTTACCCTGCCCCAGCTGCATGACTTTGCATATTTTGGCATTGAAACCCAGCTGCCACTTGCAAGTCCACACCTCTAGCTTCCCAAAATCCTTTGCATTCTCCCAACCCCCTCCTGGATATCTACCCTGTTGCAGATTTCTGTGTCCTCTGCAGAGAGGCACACCTTCCCTTCCAGTTTCTCAACAATGTCACTTATGAAGACATTGAAAAGGACAGGACCCAGTACCGATTCCTGTGGTACTCCACAGGTCACTCTCTTGTCCTCTGAGTGATTGCCTCCTTCCTTTCAACCAATTTGATGCCCATCACATCAACTTCTTCCCTACCCGCAGGCTACTAAGTTTCTTTATTAGCCTCCTGTGTGGCTCAGTGTCAGAGGCCTTACTGAAGTTCAGATAGACCACATCCACTGCCCTCTCCTGATCCTCCTCTCTAAATACCTAGTCAAAGGAATCTGAGATTTGTTTGCCATGACCTCCCACCTGTGAAGCCATACTGCCAGTGGTCTTGCAGCCCATATATCTCCGGGTACTCCATTAGTCTCTTCTTCAGCATGGACTCTATTAACTTCCCCATTACTGATGTGAGACTGACTGGTCTGTAATTGCTGGACTCCACCCTGTTGCCGCTTTTGTGCAGAAGGACCACATTGGTCTTCCTCTGGAACCACCTTGTTTCCAGTGAAGTACTAAATAGTGTTGCCAGAGGGGTAGATAGCATCGTGCTCTGTTCCTTAAGTACCCTTGGGTGGATCCCACCCAGCCCCCATTGCCTTGTTTTCTTTTAGCTTTTCCAATCTATAACTCTCTTCTGCAAATGGGCTTGTGTTCACCTCCTCCCCCCGTTGCCTGTTAATGCATGTCAGCTGCCCCCCCCCCACTGTGAATACCGAGCCAACATATTCATTTAAAATTTTGGCTTTTTCTTGGTCTTCCTCTGCACAGTCCCTGCCCCCAGTTCCTAATCTTCGCTTATATCACCCTTGTCTTACTCTTCTCGCTCATGTACCTGAAGAAAGTCTTACCCCATTCTTGACCTCCTGGATGATCCTTTCCTCACTTTGAGCCTTTGCCCTCCTTACCCTCCTTCCTGACTCCCTTTGTTTCCCTAGATATACCTCCCTGTTCGTCTTCAGTTGGGTGTCTTTGTACTTTCTGAAAGCATTTTTTCCCCCTCTGGTCCTACGTCAGACAACCAGAGTGACCTTTCTCCTCCTAGCCTTGCTTACTGCCCTTAAACAGTTAGCTGTTACCATAGTTATTCCCCTTCTTTATTCTGTTCCATTGTGCCTACAACCCCCACCCTCTGGCTATTCCCCCTTTCAAGATATTTCCTAAAGCAGTTTCCCTTTTTTTCCAAAAATCTGCTCTTCTGAAGCCCAGAACAATCATCCTAGTGTCTCCCCCCCCACCTCCCCCTGCACAATCTGTATGCCGAACCATACTGTACGATGATCGCTTGAACCCAGGGGGCTATCCACTGTGACCTTTGCTATGCTGTCCCTGTTTGTAAGTACCAGATCCAGAAGTGCACCATCTGTAGTGGGATCTGTAGCCAGTTGCCTGAGAAATGCCCCTTGTATGGAATCTAGAATGACCCTGCTCCTAGTTGCAGCTGTTCCTTGGATGTTCCAGCTCACATCCAGCATATTAGTCTCACTGTTTTTGCTGTAGATGTCTTGATCATCCGTTCCAGACTCTATCTATTTTTCTGGCATCCTGGTCAGTTCCTGGCTCTGCTTTGGATTCTTATGCTGTTTCATGGCTCTCTGCTTTCTGGCTGTCACCTTGTTCTGCCTCATTATTCCTGTGTCTTTTACTTGGCCCTGTTATCTGTCTTATTTCAGTGACTGTTGCCTTTTTTTTGCCATCGTTCTCATCGTTGGCTCCAGATAGCTTTGTCTGTCTTTTTGACATCTTGATCGTTGCTGGCTCTGTGCTTGGGTTCTGATGCTGTCCTGCTGCTCCCTGCTTACTGGTCTTCACCTGGCTCTGCCATGTCACTGTTCCTGGTACTGTTTTTTTATTCTGTTCTCTATTTTACTTCTGTGCCTTTGACATTCTTGTCATCGACCACCGCCATTGCGCCAGTCATTTTGATACCATGGCGGTTGCTGGCTTTGTACTTGGGTCCTTGTACTGTCCCGTTGCTCTCTACTTGCAGGTCATCGCCTGTCTCAGTGACACTTCTGCTGTTGCTCTTTGGCCCTGTTCTCTGTCTTTGTTCCAGAGCCTGTTGCCTTCTTTGCCATTGCCCTGCTTGTTGTTGACTCCTGCCTCTCCACCTGTCCTGATATCATTGTGGTTGATTAGCACCATGCTTGAGACCTTCTGTGGTCCACTGCATCGGCTGGCTGATCTTTGCCCGGCTTTCTCATCGTTCCTGCCACTTCTCTGACTAGTATACTCATTTTACTTTAGAGGCTGTTGCCGTTTGCACTGTCAGTGCTCTCACTTTTTGCCCCATTCTTGCTGCTTCAGTCATCTTCTTGGTGTCTCAATCAGTTGCTGGCTCAAACTTGGGTCCCTTGTACTATCTGGCAGCTTTTTTTCGCTTGATGGATGCCTTCTGGCTTCACTTCGCTGCCATTCTCGCTGCTTTTTAGGCTCTTAGTCTACTTTTACTCCAGGTATTGTGGCAGGCTTTGCCATTGATCTTGTCAGTTTTGCACCTGCACTGTTTTGCAGTGTTCATCTTGGCTTGCCTTCCCCTGCTTCTGCTGTTTTGGTGCGGAGTTGCCTAAGGTTTTCTGAGTGACTGCCCACTGTGGCAGTCCGTACCACCCAGGTTATTTGGTTAAACATGCCAATGCACTGTGGTTTCTGGCCCCATCTTATGGGTTCCTTTGGGCCACTTGCTGTCCTCATTTTCTTCCTTCAGTGATGTACCAGTCGACTGCTATTGCTGTTTTTGAGCTTTCTGGGTCTTTGAGATCCTTTTACAATTGCGGACTGCCGGTTTTAGGTTGCTCTCCTCATTACTGGTAGCCATTTATGTTGCAGTTATACTCTGTATGAGTTCTTGTCTTAGTGTTGTCCTTGATAGCTTTCTGCTACTGCATTTGGGTTGTATATACCATCATGGATTCGTAATCTCAGCTGCTTGTGACTGTTGTATCCCCACCTCCGGGTTGTGTCTGGAAACGAGCTCTGGGTTAGTGCACCTTTTCTGGTTACCAATTTTAAAATAAAAATAAATGTATTGTTAGCATTTCTTTTGGCCCCGTCGTAATTGTTGGATGTTCACTGCTTTCTGTTTGGGTACTGTAACAGTCCCATTGCTCGTCATTGGGCTTATGTTTTCCACGTCTGGTGCTGCTGACATCAACGCCACAGATTTCCATACTGATGGTTTTTGTCTCATTTCTGTGCATACATCCAGGGTCTTTGTCCTTCCTTACTAAAATCTTAGCTAAAATCCTAATACAGGATGTTGTTAGCCTTACCCTTGTCTGTGTCACTATATTTTTCATGTCAATATTTTATTCTCCTGTACTGCTGACTGGCCTCTATTTGGACTGATTCACCCCCCAGCCCCATCACCTGACTTCGCTGGGGCTTACCTGCTGTTGGTGCCAGTTGTCCTCTGCCAGAGGCAGGGGCCTTATTCTAACACAAATTTTAGATTGGCACAAAATCCAGCTCCTTTGGTGGAGGGTGGTGAAAGTTGTAAAAAATTTGAAACTCAGCTAATTGGTCAAATCTATAAGATTTTGAGAGACAAATTGAGGGAGTCCACTTCTTCTGTGCTGGAAAGTTGGAATAGGGACCTGGTCTCATCAGTTTCTTTTGATACATGACTACAAACTGCAGTTCTGGCAGTGAAAATTACAAATACAGTGATTTGGCGGGAATTCGCCTGGAAATGCAGAAGTAGATGATTTCAAGCTCTGGCGTTGCTGACCAGATATCTTCCAGCACATTATGGGGTTTGTTGGAGGGGCTGCCACTGTTGGTTAGCAGACTTTGGATATGTGTTTTGGCCCTGTCTTTTATTAACTGCATTTTGGTGTTCCCTGCAGGATGAGTTAAGAGATTGCTTGGGGGAAACAGTGGAACTGACAGATGAAATGGTCCTGTTGATGATGATGTCCCTACACTCCCCCTCCTGGTGTAAAACTTTGTTGCCTGTACTTTTATTGGCGGCCAAAAAAGCAGTAACTAGGAGGTGGATGAAGCCAGTGATACCAATGGTAGCAGATTGGAGACAAAATGTAATCTTGATATACCAACTAGAAAAATTAATGGCTGGCCTGGCAGACAAGTTACCAGTTTTAAACCTGAGGTGGATATGGTATATGGCCCAAATAGATGGAACATTTGTACCATAGAGATGCTCAGTGGGGTGGGGGTGGGGCACTCCAATCAAAGTAGAAGTGGGTAGGGGGAATGTTATTTCAATAAGGCTAAGTATTTTTTCTTTAATCCTTTATCAGTAAATGTTGTGGAAATGTCTTATGGACGTTCAAAGAAACTGCATGTATGAGTGTCATAAGTATGAATGTAACTCCAGATGTCTGCAATTTCAGTTGTTCCATTGTATTAACAGGATTCTTTTATGTACGTTTGTCTCTTAATAAAAATTAAATAAAAAAAATAAATAAATAAATAAAAAAGTTGTAAAAAAATTGAAGCTAAACGGTGCATTTTGGTTTAGCAGGCTATGAAGCTGTCTCACCACATGCTAAATGTCAATAGAATGATAAATCACAAATTGAAGTGAGAAAGAAATTGTGACCCACTGGGATTTTAACTCAGGCCCCCAGAATACCGTCCTGATGCTCCTAACCACTAGGCTATGGCTCACGTGGCTGGGCATGTGCTTTCTCTTGGACACATTTTCTTTCTCTGGTGTTGCGCAATCCTGCAGCTAGGAACAATGATGACAACCAGATGGGGTGGGTGGGTGTGTATGTGTGTGTTTTTTGTTTTTTCCTTTGCGAGGTAAGGCGTCCGGTGCTTCAGCCCTTTGTGCCACTGGGCCGGCCCTAGATTTAGGGTGCTTTTAAAGGATGAAAAGGTCTGGTAGATTGTTGTAACTGCTTTTAAAACTAGGTCAGCTAGATCATAAACATAGAAACCGAAACATAGAAACTGACAGCAGATAAGGGCCACTTGGCCCATCCAGTCTGCCCATTTTCATCAAGAGTAAAAAAAATACTCTGTCCTGAATTTGAGAGGCAGTCACAAAATGCAGCCTTTACTACAGGCTTATTTGAAGAAGGTCTGAGTCGGGTAACTAGAGACAGGGATTGTTTGATGTCATCTTAGTCCTGGAGCCTTCACTCTCTGGTCCTCCTTCACGTGTCGCTTTCTCCTCCTCTGCCGATGGAGTGCTCTTTGGGTTGACCACCAGGCTTGCTAGACCGGAGTGCGAGACTAGTGCCAGGTTGATCTGCTGTGTCACCCCCTTCTGTCTGAGTGAGGTGACTACTCGTTTGTCCTCTTCCCTGCAGGCCCAACTCATACCTCCTGCTTTCTGCCACCTCCCTCCATCACATTTGCTTCTTTTCTCAGCTCCCATCTTCAGTTCTCTGCTGTGGGTGATAGGGACCAGTGAGCAGTAGGTCTCCCTCTCCCACCCAGCTGCTACTCGTACTCTCTGCACTCCCATGCTGCTGGATGCCTACTGGCACCTCAAACTTCACTAAATGGCTTTCTCTTCTTCCTGCTGCTGACTGTCCTCACTCCAGGCAGCAGTCCAAAACCACACCTCATGGTACACACCAGTGGCATGCACTTTGCGGTCCGAATGGAGGCCGCATTTAACTCCAACTGGCCATGCCCATGACTGCCCTTGCGCACCCCCCTCTCTCTCTTCTCTTCTCTTTCTCTCTCTCTCTCTCTCTCTTTCTCTGTGTTGACTCGGCTGGAGTCCACTCCACGCACTGCACTCTGGCTCAGGGAGCCTTCTCCTTCTGATTTCTAAGTTTGCTTCCATCCAGACTCTCTGCTCTGTCTCCTTAGGTTGTCCTCTGAACCCAGCCCCCCAAGTCAGAATTGAAATGTTATATTTGTGGCATGAATTTAGGGGGGTACATGCCCCCTCCCATGCCATATCTGCATGATGCCACTGGCCAGAGGACCCTGGAGAACCCAGTTGCAGCTGTAGGGCCTGCGGGGGTGAGGCCACCATCCTGCCATAGTTAGGGGTTTTCCTCCAGTGTTATTCTTCCTGGGTCTGCAGTGCATGCAGTGACGCTTTGTGCGAACTCTGCCTTTGCAGAGATGCCCCCCAGTGTCAAGTGGGCAGGACATTTTCCCTGGTATCTCGCTGCACTACAACCCAGATCCTTTAGCTGCTGAGTGGGATGTGCTCCCCCAAGGGATGAGAGATGTCCTTAGGATGCTGAATCTTCCCTCCCCAGCTGGCCTCCAAGTGACCCGTGTCCGTTCCTGAACCTCCGTTGCTGGTGTGGCAGGAAGTGAGGCGCTCAGTGCCTCACCCTGTGATGCCACTAGGTCACTCGCCTGTATCTACCTCAAAAAACTGTAATGAATATTAGTTTGATATGACTTTCCCCTTACAAATCTATGCTGCCTTTTGTTTTGTTGGTCATTTTACCTCCAGGAACTCCACTATCTGCTCCTTTTAAGATAGTCTAGAGCAACTTGCTCTTAATGGAGATCAGGCTCACCAGCCTGTAATCTCAGAGATCATCATTATCCTCTTTCCTGTGGAGCATATAACATCCTATATATGTTCAAGAAATGGCTCCATCGTAAGTTAGGACCTAGTTATATCTGTGGAGCAAGAGGAAAAAGGTGTAAAAATATGTCACACAGCAAAATTAAGTATGAACTGTGCCTCATGTATAGCATTTGAGAGTGATGGTTGGATGTGAGTAATTCAGAACTTCTTCAGGGGTATCTGTCATCAGGTAACACCACAGGAACTTCACTGTCAGTGAAGGGGAATCCACACAGAAGATTTTCAGCAGTACGATTGGAGACACCCACGTCGTCTGCGTCTGCCAACGTCAACCCTATAAAGGCGTGAGCAGCCCTGCTCCCTCCTCAGTTCTTTCCTGCTGTCGACTTGCTCACATGGGTCTCCACGGAAGCTCCGCCACAGTATTCGTGCCTTTTTTATTTGCCTACGGCTTTTCTAGAATTGATTTTCAGAATCTTTTTCTAAAGAGATTAGTACAACTTGTTTATGTCGAGAGTTAATCCTTTATCTTCTCTCTTCTGTCACAGCTGCTGCAGAAAGAAGATTGCCTCCTCAGACAAACACTCTTTGTGTCTGCTGTCTTGGGCCTAATCACGACGTTTCTGACTGTGAGCTCTGTCAGAAATTTAATCAAACAACCCTTGGGCAACGCAGGAAGGCTGTCAAAACTTTCCTGATGGGTCAACAGGTAGCCAGTTCTGGGCAAGGGGTCCTCTGCTATCCCGGTCTCCCAGTCACCTACTGGATCTTTGAGCTCCCATGCTCTCAAGGCCTGAGACAAGTCCTCAGTGTGGAAAAGTCACAAAAAAAGACCAAGATTGGGCTGCTCCCCACAGCATCGATCTCATTCCACCTTAGCTTCTTGGGGTCTTCGTCAGCTGTGGCTGCACTGGCAAAGAAATCTGTCTGTTTCTCTGTGCCCACCAGACCCATACTGACAGCATCCATGTCCGATTCTCAGGGCGGTCGGCGGTCGACCTCTGGCTCGTCTGCTCCTCTTTCCATTGTCAACCGCTCTCCTGTCGAGGCCTGCCTCTTCTCCTACTCAGGTTATGGGTTGCTCGGATTCTCGGGGCCCAACTGGTAGGTTGACTACATCTGTGCTGTCGACCCCCTCCTTCATCAACGAACACTGATTGACCTAAACACAATTCTGTTTAAATTTGCCAGTGTGATTGTGCAGTAGCTGGGTACCCTTAGGCCCTTCCCGCCTTTGACTGCAGCTTCATTGTCGACGCCTACTCATCGGCCATCATCGGCACAACCGACTCCAGACCCAGACGAGGCTGATGTCGAGGTGGAGTACCATCCAAACTTCATTCTTCCTGATGTTGAGGAGGAAAGAGGAGGAAGAAATCCTTGTCTCCGACAGGTCCACTACTTCCTCGGTCAGTGAAGATGCGGTGAAATGCACTAGATCTCCTCTTGAGGATCCCTTTTCAATGTGATAAAGCAGTTGTCTTCAGCCATGGGCTTCCACACTGAGGAAGAGGATGCCAGCCCACCACAAAAGAGTTGGTGGACTTCCTGAAGATTCCTGAATCTCCCCCAGAATCATTCCTCCAATCTTGCCAGCCTTGAGGAATGCAGCCACTGCAGCTTAGCACAGACTAGACATAGTGCCAGCCATGCCTCACAGGGTGGACAAACTTTATCATGCCGCTCAGGGGTTCGCTTGCTATGCTGCCCAGCCCGAGACAGACTCAGAGGTCATTAAGGCAGCCCATGACAGATCTAAGGTGCTTAAGCACCTTGGTTCCCTTCCCCCAGACAGAGTCTCGTAGAATCAGCTTCTTGGGTAAAAGGGTATAGGCCTCCTCTACTCTAGGTCTGAGGATTGCAAACTATCTGTCACACATGGTAAAGTGCCAGAATGCCAGTTGGAAGAAAGGCAAGACTGCTGCCCAGGCCCTTCCAGATGGTGCTCAAAATCAGGAACTGCTTCAGTGCCTTCAAGCTGCTGAGGATGTTGGTAAGCATCTCCTCAGAGCCCTGTATGACATGGCTGACACCATTGCCAGGGCAGCAGCCACGGCATATGCCTACGTAGGCACTCTTGGCAAAAAGTATCCAGTTTTGCAGTGAATGTGCAGCAAAAAGTGCTTAGTGCCCCCTTTACTGGCACCAAACTCTTTGGCCCTGATGTCCAAGACATCATTAATGATCTGAAAGTTTTGGGCAGGGCCCTCAAATCTGTCCACTCCCTCAACCACACCCAGCCAAGGGGTAGTGGGCACCCTCCCTTTCACAAACCGAACCATAGGCCCAGGACAGCTCCCCGACCCCAAAGGAAGTGCAAAGTCCAGGCTGTCTTGCCCGTTCCCTCCAGTGCCGGAGTGATGGCCAAGCACCACAGAAGTGAGGGACCATCTCCACCTTGGCTTGACTCCTTGCCAGACCCTCCTCTTCCGGTCCCGGATCAGGAGGAGGTGGTGGTGGTGGTGGTGGTGGTGGTGGTGGTGGTGGTGGTTGGTTCTCCCTCCATCTGAATCAATAGAGAACCAAAACTTCAGATGCATGGATTCTGCTCATCATAGAAAGGGGGCACACCCTGAAGCTCATTGAGCAACCTCCAGAAACCCCACCCCCGCCTTCATGTTATCCCCCAGCTCACCTGTCTTTTCTCTGGGAGGATGTACAGTCCCTTATGTACAAGCAGGCCATTGAGCGAGCCAGTGCCCAGGTGCCAGAGAAACAAGGGTTTTTATTCCAGGTTTTTCCTGGTCCCCAGAAAGACTGCCGATCTGAGGCCCATCCTAGATCTAAAGGACTTCAGTGTGTATGTCCAGTACAAAACGCTCCGGATGGTAACTTTGCCGGGCCTGATGCCCCTTCTCAAACCGGGGGACTGGCTCTGCTCACTTGACATGCAGGAGGACGCCTACCTGCACATCTCGGTATTTCCTTCCCACAGGAAGTTTCTCCGTTTGGCCTTTCAGGGCGAGCATTATCAGTTCATAGTGCTGCCCTTTGGCTTGTCCTCTGTGCCGTGAGTCTTTACCAAGTGCATAGTAGCGGATGCAGCAGGTCTCAGAAGGGAGGGACTGTATGTTTTCCCTTATCAGGATGACTGACTCCTAAAGGCTTCATCCAGGAAACAGCTTTTGCTGACCTTGGAGCGAACTCTCCAGCTCTTCCACACTCTGGGCATCATGGTCAGTCTGCCCAAGTTGGTTCAAACATGAAGTCTTGCTGTATTCTGACTGTATGCAGTTAGCCCCAGCACTTGAACTGCTCTGGAGAGTAAAGGGTTAACTCTGTGCAAAGGCATAGAACGTTGAGCTAAAGGTCTGTTTTCAGTGGTACTCTGAAGTGTAACCGTCAGATTCTTTACTCCGCCTTACTGTGAAGTTGCTCTGGAGACTCCACCTGCGCTTCGGTTCGATCTAGTTTGAATCGTGTTTTTTTTTTGTTTTGTTTTTTTTTTTCAAACCGTGTTTTCTGCATTTCAGTATTCTTACCTCTGTCTTGGTACAGTAAGTGGTAGCTATAGGTAGTGGTTATTTTTCTGCGTTGTTTATTAAGAAATTGTTTTATTTTGCCTTGCTTAACCGCTGTGTAAGGTGATTTTTTGTTTTGTTTTGTTTTTACTGCTTTTAAGGCATGTCTGAGAAACCCAAGAAGAAAACCAGACCCACTGAGTTTCAGCACTGTACCGAGTGTAAAGAGGCCTTTGCCAAGGCAGACCCTCACCTCGTCTGTGTCTGTTGTCTGGGGTTTGACCACCTCAAGGAAGACTGCCAAATATGTAAGAACTTTCCCAAAGCCACTCTCGATAAACGTTTGAGTAGGCCAAGGGAGAAGGAGGCCGAGAAGTCCACTGACCCGGATGGCCAGCCCGGTTCGGTTGCGGCCGAACCTGAAGAGGTGCCCACTGACCTGGGCGATACCTCTTCGGGCAAATGGAGAGCTGATTCTGCGGAATCGGTTCCGAGCAAAAGAAAGAGGAAAGCGGCAGGTTCGGATCCTGCTTCCCATGGTCCGACCGCTGATGAGATAGCGAAAGCGATTTCAGTAGTTCAGTTGCTTTGCCCTGTTCTGACCGAACCGGTTTCGGTTCAGTCTCGATTGGTTCAGTCGGAAGTGTTGGCTTCAGATATAGATCCTGAAGCATACTATGAGGACGATTGGGAGGAGGATGAAGATTATGAAGAAGATGAGGGCCTAGATGAGCCAGTAGAGCCTGACATCTCCCCAGACAGGCCTTCTCGGGCTTCTCCTCCCAGGCTTTCTGAGTCCTCTTCCCATTTCTTGTTTTACAAGAAAGTGGCTGAGACTCTT
This sequence comes from Neoceratodus forsteri, assembly GCA_016271365.2. Classification (NCBI taxonomy): domain Eukaryota; kingdom Metazoa; phylum Chordata; order Ceratodontiformes; family Ceratodontidae; genus Neoceratodus; species Neoceratodus forsteri. The sequence goes on from CM057452.1 coordinate 847,994,797, forward strand.
CAGCTTCCTATGGAAGAGGCTGAACAGGATCAGGAAGAACCTGATACCTGGAAATAATGGATGTCCCAGCGTCAAAGAGGGTGTCTATCCCCTTACACAAAAAATGTTAGATCTTATCTGTGTCAGTCTTCACCATTCATCACAGATGGGTTATCTGGCGGAGGTCAGGACCCTCGGAGAGCTTTTTTTTTTTTTTAAAGGGGGTGGTAGTCGACACACCATCGGCGCCGCCCTCGAGGCCGACGTACTGCGTGGCGCTCGAGGGTTGGCCGTTGGGCTGTGTCGACTCCGCCTGCCTACCAGTTCTTCATCTCCCCCCGTCGAGGTCGCCTCATGGGAAGCTTCAGGAAAAATTTAGGCCTGTTTCAGTCCCTCGCCTTCGGCGTTTCAGTCTGTTGGTTACTTGCCAGTTCTGTGTTCTGCCTCCACTCGACATCGCCCGGTAAGATCTTTCCTTTTTATTTGAATTTTGCGACGTCAAGTCTATTTTGGTGTTTTTTTTCCGTAGGTCATGTCTCGGTTGGAGGGCAAGAAGTCTTCAAAGACGGGTCGGCCCCCCATGCGGCCGAAAATTCTCCGTCACCGACCAGCATGATCGGTGTCTTGTGTGTCTTGGCCCGCTTCATGACATGGACTCGTGCGATGCCTACTTCTCCATGGACCGCCAGGTCCTCGAACAGCGCGCGTTGAAAGTGGGGCAAGCTCCGCCGACTTCCGGGGGTAGGGTTCGCACTCGTCGGGCCAAGCCACGCTCTCTCGGCCCTTCCTCCGGGTCCCCTCCCGGTTCTGTACAGACCGAGGAGGAGGGAGCCTCGGCTACTTGTAACCTGGCCATCGCCGAGACTCCTCCCGCGGCACAGGAGGCCCGTCCCGCTTCCTCCAGGGAGCGGGCGGGAGGCGCCGCCACGGCAGTCACCCCTTCTGGGTGAAGGCTCCCCGGTGTCGTTCCGTGGCTCGGAAGGCGGGGTTGGCGCCGTCCTCCACTTGTCAGTTGGCGCCGCAGGCCCTGGCGGGGCCGTCGTCAGCACTGACTTTTCGCTCGGCGCTGTGGGCTTGGTCGACGCCATTCGCGGCGCCGACACTGCTCGCGACGCCATGAGACCAGATCCAGCGTCTTCCTTCGCCATGTCTCGCCTCAGCGCCGTGTCTCCGGGGCTCAGCGCAGTGGGGCCTTCGACTCCGTCTGTCGGTGCCGTCCGTGGCGCCGTCCACGCTCTCAGCACCGAGGAGCCAGTTGGTGCCATGTTCGGCGCCGCGTCCGCCTTCGGGCAGTCGTCGGTGTTGCTACGGTCCTCGGTGCCGTGGGGCCGGGTGACGTCGATGTCGGCGCCGAGGGTGCCACCGGGGCTGTTGGCGCCGTCCCTGTCCTTGGTACCGCTCCCGGTGCTGGTGGATTGGATGGTGCTGCGACTGGCCCTGGCACTAGACCTCTGGCTCGGGCTGGCGCCGTGCCTCCTGCAGGTCCCGTTCGCGGGGTTGCGGAGGGCGCGGGTGCCAACTCTGGCATAGCAGTGGCTTCCGGGCCCGGTGGCAAGGTTAGTTCTGCCCGCCCTCCTACGGTTTTGCTCAGAGCTTCGGACTCTACCTCTTTGGAGTCGAAGTCGAGCTCTGAGTCAGACGGGCAGTCGCACCCCCCCCCTTCGGGGTTGGCTGTGGACGTGGGCAGCACTGTGGTGTCTTCGAGTCGGAGCCAGCCCCCTACTGAGGAGAGGTCGGTGGCCCCTGAGACTAGGGTTAGTGGTGCTGACCAGCAGGCAGTGGTGCGTGCCACCATAGCTCTGCAGCCTGGTCTTGGAGGTTTCACCGACCGCTCAGTGGTGGTACCCCCTCCAGTGGTGTGTCTTGATCGCCCAACTTTGGGGCCCATTGAGAACCCTGCAGGAGGGGAGGGTACTGTTCTCCGGGTCTCCTCTTTGGGGGCTGGCCCTCTCGAGGAGGAGGACTCTTTCGGACTCTGAGGGGTCGAGGGGTGTGGGGTCGCCGCGTCGGCCCTTTTCTGGGGTCCACTCGGGCCCTGGACGGAGCCGTAGTGCAGATTTCCACCCTTCCCCCTCGGGTTCCTTGAGGGAGTCGCGTTCTTTTGAGGCAGGGGACCGTCCTTCTGGACCTTTTCGGCCCCGGTCGCCTCACTCGGGGGATTTTTCTGGGCGTAGCCAAGGCAGTACCAATGTGGTTGTACAGCTGTCGGCTATGGGGTCTTCTGGGGCACCCTCCTCGGGTGCTCACGGTCCGCTCCCTAGCCCTGGCGGAGGTCAGCAGACTTCTCTTCTCAGCTCTGCCCCTATCCCTCTGCCACATTCTCCTGCGCTCCCAGGCATCCTCAGTCCTAGCGGCCCTCTCACCTGGGAGCAGTTCAGAGCGGTGGCTGCCCGGTTCACTGCTTACGTTAGGGCAATGGACAGCCAGGTTTTTCAACCTCCCGCCGTGCAGCCACTCTCTGAAAACATGGTGATCTCCAGCTCCTCATCCCCCTCTTCAGGGGGAGAGGAACCTTCTGTCCACATCTCTCCGGCTGCTGATCTCTCGGAGTATCAGCGTTTCCTCATGAGGATGTTGGAGGACTTGCACCTTTCACCCTCCTCTATCAGCAATCCTGAGCATGCGGCGCACGCTTTTCTAGGCGATTTTGGCGAGGCCACCCTTGTGGTGCCGCCCTGGCCAGCTCCCTTTCGGGAGGCGTCGTTGCGTTTCTGGCAGAGGCCCTTCTCCGGAGTTCCCGCCCCAAGGGACCTCAGCCAGAGGTATTGCGCTCCCCAGAGTCTCCAGGTTCCATGCCTCATCCACAGTCTGGTTTGACGCACTTGGATACTCCTGATGGGCTTCGCGCCCTTCACCGCGACCGGCCCCCAGATCAAGACTCCTCGGATTTTGATTTTTGGGGGAGGAGGACCTTCTACTCGGCACGGTTACTCCTCTCTGTTTCTGCTAATCAGGCCCACTATGCAGCCTACAACAGGTTCTTGTGGTCCAGGCTAGGTCAGCTCCTAGCCTCGTTTCCTGACTCGGAGCAAACCAGACAAGCCATCGCGCTCTCTGCACGTGGCCTGGAGCTAGCAAGGCACCAAGCGAGGGCATCTTATGACGCCAACGAGGTAGCTACCAGGGTCGTAGGGACAGCAATCTGCACTAGGAGATCGGCATGGCTCGTCTTTCCTTTGCGCCCTTGGCCCGGCGAGGGTGATTAGCTCCGCCCACCAGGGAACCTGCCTTTTCTCCGTAGAGGTGAGCGGTGCTTGTCGGGCAACTTTCTTCCCCTCTGGGGAACCCCGTCTCTCTCTCTCCCCACCTCGGCCTCCAGGCCCTGCAGGTTCCCCCCCTTAGTGTGTCACCCACTGAGGGCTAAGGGACTTTGTCCCTTAGGGTGTAAAAGAAACAACCCCCTTGGGGGCTTGGTACTCACCCATCTGTGATGAATGGTGAAGATTGACACAGATAAGATATGAAAATTACATACCTACCGTAATTCTGATCTTTCTGTGTATCTTCACCATTCATCACAACCCCACCCACCATCCCCCTGGGGCATCAGTCTCTGGGTCCCCCCCCTCTGTGGCTCCCCCTCTCCTCCTTAGGAGCGGGGTAAAGTGGGACACAGCGGGGGTATTTTCCAATGAAGAGTAGACAGCTCGAGCGGCACTCCTTCTCTACTATTTTGTCTCCACCCCAATGGGGTGGGAGTTGGTAGTTGCCCTCCTTCTGTTCTCCTTCTGGTTTCCATCCAACTATTTCTCAAAAAAAAAAACCCTTTTTCACCAAACATCTTTTCCTGAGAGAGTACTAAATCCCTGTACCCTGTCCTTCCTCCAGAATAGCAGACTCTGCTTCTGGGGTATTTGCCAGTTATGTGCCTTGAATTCTGGCGTAGAGCTTTGCTACTTCTTGCAGCTCCTATACAATCTGGTGACGGATAAGGGTCTCGGATACCTTAATACCTTTCCCTCTCTCCTAAATTCTCTCCCCTCCCTTCTTCCGCTTCCAGAGATTGGGGCCCCTACCCAATCCCCTTAGTCTAACCTATTCTTTGCTGTCCTCTCAGTCATTATTTCTCCTTTTAGTTCAGTCATCCTTTCCTTTTTCTGTCCCTTGGACTCTCTTGTTCCACCCTCCATCCCTTCCTCTTACCTCTCCGGTGACTCAGAACTGGTAGGCAGGCGGAGTCGACACAGCCTAATGGCCAACCCTCAAACACCACGCAGTACGTTGGCCTTGAGGGCGGCGCCGATGGTATGTCGGCTCCGCCTACCCCCTTTTTAAAAAAAAAAAAAAAAAAAAACTCAAGGTCCTGACCTCCGCCAGATAACCCATCTGTGATGAATGGTGAAGATACACAGAAAGATCAGAATTACGGTAGGTACGTAATTTTCATTTTTCCTACATCCATTCCTCCTGTGGAAAAAAGAATGGACAGGAGGTATGCTTTTTCACATCCAGGGATGGAATTCCTTTCAAATCATAGCAGCCATGTTGGGGTAGTACAAGCTGCAGCCTGTGACAAGGCTAATATTCCTCTGGCATCTCACCTCCCAGATAAGGATTCCAGGAAAGTGGATGCCATGGCAAAAAAACAGTACTTGGCATCCTCTTTGGGACTCAGACAATCCAGTTAATTGCATACACAGCCAGGTACCAGAAATCTATGTGGGATACGGTTGTGGCACTGGCTAAGGATGCCCCTCCCCAGCTAGCCAAGGAGCTGGAGCAGGTGGCTGCAAATGGTATAGAGGCATCTAAGGTGCAGTTCCACGCTGCTGTTGATTCCAATGATGTTCATTCCAGGGTCATGGCTACTTCTGTCTCCATGAGTTAATTTGCTTGGCTGAGGTGTACCAACCTCTCACAGGATACTCAGGCTAAGGCCATGGATTTTCCTGTAACTGGTAATTCTTTCTTTGGGGACCAAACAAAGACTTACATGAAGAAGATGGATGAATACAGGACCACCTATAGGAGTGCTGCAGCCAAAGAAAAGCAGACCGCTCCTCAGAGGCAGCAGTTTAGGGGTAGGGGCAGGCCTTTTTACCAAGCTCAGGCCCCCTCCTCTTTTTTTTTTTTTTTTTCCAGCAGAGGGGGTTCTTTAGGGGAAGAGGTAGATGTGGGGTAACTAGGACCCCATCGGCTGCTCAGTCCAAGCCCCCTGCCAAGCAGACACCCTGAGGTGTCAGTCAGGGTTGCTGCCCCAATCCCAGTAGGGGGCAGGCTGGCTTACTACTCCCAGGCCAGGGAGTCTATTACTTCAGACAAATGGGTCCCAGGACGTAGTGAGCCAGGGACTTGCTCTCAGTTTCAAAAGGTTCCCAAGAATGAGAGCAAAGTCTTTCTGTCCTCCCTCTCCCTTGGAGACAAAGGCCTTAGAGGCAGAAATCTCCTCTCTTCTGCATTTGCAAACAGTAGAAAAGGTACCTCTTTGTCACAGGGGAAAAGGACTGTATTCAGCAAACTTCCTTACCTCGAAAAAGTCAGGGGAGTGGTGACCCATATTGGATTTAAGGTACCTGCACAAACATTTGACAAAACCAAAGTTCAAAACGGTGACTCTGGGAGTAATTCTTCCCTCTCTGAGACCAGGAGACTGGGTAGCCTCCATGGATCTCAAGGATGCTTACTTCCACATACCTATCGGACATTCCCATGGAAAGTACCTCCGGTTCGAGTTGCCCTCAGGCCATTACCAATTCAGGGCCATGCCCTTCGGTCTAACATCTGCCCCAAGGGTGTTCACCAAGTGCCTTGCAGTGGTGGTGGCATTCCTCAGGAGGCAGGGCATCCTTCTATTCCCATACCTGGATGACTGGCTTCTAGTGGGCCAGTCCTCAGACTAAGTCAAGTTAGCTTTAGAGGTCACCTAAAGACTTGTAGAATCCTTGGGCTTCATTCTAAATTTGGAGAAGTTTGTTCTAGAGCCATCCCAGCTTCTCACTTTCATAGGGGTGGAAATGGATGCAATTCAGGCAAGAGCATTTCTTCCTCACTCAAGGGTTCAGTCACTGATCATGTTGGCCTCCTCTTTTCATCCTCTAGTGTCTTGGCCAGCCAGATACTTTCTACAGCTGCTGGGCCACATGGCAGCTTCCACAGCAGTAGTTCAGGGAGCAAGGTTTCAAATGAGATATTCAGTTTCATCTCGGATCTTTCTGGTCTCAGAAAAAGGACCCTCTCTCCAAACTGGTTCTAGTTTCCAAAACCTTGGTCCAGGCCCTTCAGTGGTGGTTGGAGGAAGACGGTCTTCGACAAGGGGTCCGCTTCATCAGTCTGGTCCCTTCTGTGATTCTCACCACAGATGCCTCCCTGTTGGGGTGGGGGGCCCACCTAGATCATCTCACAGCTCAGGGAACTTGGTCACACCAGGAGTCCCTTCTGCACATAAATCTCGAATTAAGAGCTGTCTTCCTGGCTCACCAGACATTCTCTACAGTCATTGAAGGGAAGGTGGTGCAGATCAGAACAGACAATACCACAACCATGTGGTATATCAACAAGCAAGGAGGCACTCTGTCCTTAGCCCTGTGCACAGAAGCCATGAAAATTTGGTCTCTAGCTTATTCCCGTCAGGCTTCTCTGGCGGTGCATCTCCCAGGGAAGGACAACATCCTAGCAGATGCTCTCAGCAGGATTTCCCAGGGTCACCACGAATGGACCCTGAACCCTGTCATTCTTCAAGTCATTTCCAGAAGATGGGGCACCCCAGAGATAGATCTCTTTGCAGCCCCAGACAATCATCGACTCCCTCTTTATTGTTGCAGACCTCCCCTTTGGGGTCCTTTTTCCCAGGATGCTGTTCTACTAAACTGGACAAGCAGGTTTCTGTATGCATTTCCTCCTTTTCCTCTGATATTCAGGGGCCTAAAAATCTGCTAAAAATCGGGTCTCAGCCTTGCAAGGTGATTCTGGTGGCTCCAGGCTGGGCCAGGCAGCCTTGTTATCCTCTGCTGTTGTCACTGTCAGTAACACTGCCCTTGTGTCTTCCCAGGCAGTACAATCTTCTCACCTCCTCTCAAGGCAGGATTCTGTACCCCAACCTTTGGACTCTCAGGCTCAAAGCCTGGCTCTTGAAGAGCTTGAATATGCGAGTTTGCATCTTTTCTCAATCAGTTTTGGATATTTTGAAAGTTAGCAGGAAGCCTGCTGCTAGGAAGACTTACAGCTCCAAATGGAAAAGGTTTGGGTTTTGGTGTTCCAGTAGACATATTAAGCTAGAGCTGGCTGACATTGCCACTGTTTTGGACTATTTGGTACATCTTAACAGTTTAGGCCTCCGGCCTACTGCTCTTAAAGTGCATTTGGTAGCTGTGTCTGCCTTTCTTTCGGCTGGTAAGGGCTCTTCCGTAGCCTCTCATTCAGTTTTCAAGAAATTCTTGAAAGGCTTAGTTCATGTCAATCCTCCTTTTCGCGAGCCTACTCCTTCCTGGGATCTGAACATCTGTATTGCACAGCTTATGCAGCCCCCTTTTTGGACCTTTATCTTAAGCTGAGCTGAAATACTTGACTTGGAAAACTGTATGCCTGGTGGCCATTACCTCTGGTAGGAGGATCGGTGAACTACAGGCCTTATTGGTGGAGCCTGATTTCATTTACCTTCATAGGGATAAGGTGGTTCTCTGCACCAGTAGAAAGTTCCTTCTCAAGGTAGTGTCAGACTTTCATCTGAACCAGTCTGTCTCTGCCTGTCTTTTTCACTGATCATTCTTCCCTTGGAGAGAGGAGGTTACACAGTCTGGATGTGAAAAGGGCTCTTAGTTACTATATTGAGCATACTAAGGCCCATAGGAAGGACTGTTCTCAGTTGTTTCTCACTTATGGTGAGGTGGAAAAGGGCAAACCTGCTACCAAGAGGTATGCTGCCAGGTGGCTTGTTTCTTGTATTCAATTCTGCTACTCTAAACTTGGGAAGGAGCCTCCCTCAGGCCTGAGGGCTCATTTTGACAGAGGTACAGCTGCTTCAGTCGCAGCAGCTAGAGATATACCATTAGTGGATATATGTAAAGCAGCTACCCGGAAATCTTTTCACACCTTCACCAAGCATTACTATTTGGACATTCTGTCACGAAGTGATGCTAGGTTTGGCACAGCTGTGCTGCAGAGCTTGTTCCCAAAATAGGTTCTGTAACTCCCTCCTCCAAGGGGGTACTGCTTGGTAGTCTGCATATAGTCAGAATACAGCAAGACTTCGTGTTGTTTGAAGAAAAAATTACTCACCTTAGTAATGTTGTTTCTTTTAGTGGAGTCTTGCTGTATTTTGACCTCCTTCCCTCCCTGCCTTCCCTCCTAGAACCTAGTAGTTTTGGGATGCGGTGGGGCAGGCGGAGTGCTGCACCCCAGAGGTGCTCTGGACATGCCTTCATCTCCTTTTTTTTGTGTTTTTTGTTTTCAGTTTGGTGAATTACTACCTGTTGTGTTCTTTTGGGGTTTTTTCGACTTGAGTCTTTGACCCTAAAACCCTGTTTTTGCCACTTGGCACAAAAATTTTGAAAAAATTTCTTACTTTGAGTTAGTTTAGGGCTCTTAAGAATCTGACTGTTACACTTCAGAGTACCACAGACAGAGGTTTGAAAACAGAGCTCGAGTTAAACGTTCTATGCCTTTGCACAGAGTTAGCCCTTTACTCTCCGGAGCAGTTCAAGTGCTGGGGCTAACTGCATATAGTCGGAATACAACAAGACTCCATTGGAAGAAACAACATTACTAAGGTGAGTCATTTTTTCTTCTGGTACCATCCCAAAGGCTGCAGTACATAGGGGTGGTTCTAGACTCAGCACAGTATAATGCCTTCCTGCTCCAAAACGGGGCAGAGTGCCTTATAGCCCAAGTTCAGGAAGTCACCCAAAGTTGCTACATTCCTGCCAGGGTATACCTCAGATTGCTGGGCCTGATGGCAGCTGCCATACCCACTGTTCCACTGGCCAGACTTCATATGTGCATTCTCGAATGGACCCTCCTGGTGCAGTGGGACCAGCGCATGGATGAGTTAGATCAATTAGTCCTGGTCTCCTCCCCAGTACGCAAGGTGCTGCAGTGGTGGATGGACCCCTTGATTCTGCTTAAAGACGTCCTATTTCAGATCTCCTCTCCACAGCAGATCCTAACGACTGATGCCTCTGGTCTGGGTTGAGGGGACACACCTGGGTCCCTTCCAGCCCCAGAGCTCTTGGTCCCAGTGGGAAACCTCCCTGCATATCAGTGTCCTGGAGATGAGGGCAGTGCTCTGCGCCATGCAGCCTTTTCATGAACACCTCACTCCGGGACAGCTGCTGGTGCAGTTGGATAATCTGAGCGGGGGGAGGAACTCATTCATACCCCCTTTGCAGGGAGACCATGAGAGCGTGGTACTGGATCACAGTCTGACACTCTGCAGTCCACGTGCCAGGTATGTTAAACACTCCGGCAGACAGTCTCATCAGGACTCGGTCCAGCATGCACGAATGGGAGCTTCTCTCATCCGTTGCAGAAGACTTGTTCGACAGAGTCCAGAGTTGGACATTTTTATGTGCCCACTCAATGCAAAACTGCAGAATTTCTGCTCGCTAGATCCAGGGCCTAGAGTTTTCTGGCGAGATGTGTTGTCCTTCTCCTGAAGCGGGAGGTTTCTTTACGCCTTCTCTCCGTTTCTTCTAATTCAGAGGGTGCTAATCAATTTGCAGATGGAGGGGGCCAGCATGATCTTGATAGCTCAGTTCTGACCCCAAAAGATATGGTTCCCTCTGCTCCAGCAGCTGGCGGAGGAACCTCTGATCCCTCACCCTTTTTGCAGGAATCAGCTGACCCAGGCTCAGGGGGCCCTTAGATCCCACCATCTGCATGCCTGGCTCCTGAGTTCATAGCCATCGCCAGGTTTGGGGTCTCTTAACAGAGTGGTGGATGACCTAGTGGCTACCTGGAAGCCTTCCACTCGAGCCACATATGCCATGAAGTGGAAGCGGTTTGCCATCTGGGCTGCCAGACATAGTTTGAACCCTTTCACCTGCCCGGTGAACCATATCCTGGACTACCTGATCTCACTTGCCAGCTCAGGTCTCCAGTATTCCTCCCTCAGAGTGCACCTTTTGGGTCTACCATGACGCGGCGACACCAAAGTCGCTGACATCCCCTACATCGACAGACAATGCCGAGTGTCAGCATTGTGCTGCCGGTTTTCCTGTGTGTTTGTCCTCTACGCCCCCCAGTATTTTAGTAACCAACTCGGAGTTGGAGTTGTCTTGGGAAGGGGACGAAACACTGGGAGATGCAGTGCTGGTGTCAGCGGGGACCATTATAGCAACCGGTCGATTTTCTGTTGCTGTAATAGTTTTTGCTGTAGGAGTTTCGTTGTTTGGTCAGTATACCCACATTTTGGATATTTCTGCCTTTCATGAGCCTGTGGGAGACTGCACGATTGCTCAGCTGAATGTCTCCTGTACCTTTCTCAGGTGCATCCTGCATCTGAAACCTCCAATCCGTTCTCCTGTCCTGGCATGGGATTTAAATTTTGTTTTGGAAAGTTGACCCTGTCTCCTTTGGAGCCTTTTGCAATGTGTGAGCTACGCTTTCTTTCTTGGGAAGCGTTATTTTTAGTTGCCATTACTTCTGTTCGAAGAATTTCAGAGCTTCAGGCCCTCTGGTGCGAGGAGCCTTATTTGATTTTTCACAAAAACAGGGTATCTTTGCACACACATCCTAAGTTTCTACCTAAGGTGGTGGTCTCAGAATTTGCACTCAACCAGTCTATCCATCTTCCTGTTTATTTTTCCAAGTGTGCCAACCCAGGGGAAGCACTTCTCCATACGTTAGATGTGAGCAGAACTTTGAAGTACTACCTGTTTCGGACCAAGGAATGTAGAAAGTCAAAGCAGTTGTTTGTTTCCTTCGCCCCAGGCAGAGAGGGCGTTTCAGTTTCTAAGCAATGTTTATCCAAATGGTTGGCAAATTTCGTTATGTTCAGCTACAATAAGTACAGCAAAGAATTGCCTGCTGCTGTCAAAAGCTCATTCCACAAGGGGCATGGCTACCTCTGTAGCCTGTTTCCGAGGGGTCTCGGCCGCTGACATTTGTCTGGCTGCCACCTGGAGTACCATACGTACTTTCACCAAGCACTGAGAAAAGCAGAGCTGCACAAGATTCGGGGTGCTCAGTGACAGTACATACAACTGAAGAATACAAAATCATGGCACACTCTCATGCCAAAGAAAAACCAGAGGAGTCCTATAGATTGCCATATAAAAGTCCTTTATTTTAATCAGCACTGCAAAGTGATTACAACCTCTCCAGGTCCAGGAGTATAGCAAGCAACAAACTTCTAAGAAGTTTGCCATACTCCTGAACCTGGAGAGGCTATAATCACTTTGTAGTGCTGTTTAAAATAAAGGACTTGATTTTTTGGCGAAGTATACCTACAAGACACCTCTTGTTTCTTTGGTGTGGAGGTTGTGATGTGATTTTGTATTCTTCACTTTCTCCAAGCACTAAAGTCTGGACATTGCCTTAAGAGCCCATGCAGGTTTTGGCAGGGCTGTGCTGCAGGGCCTCCTGTCTTAAATTTATTGTGATTCCTCCTCCCAGACTCTGTCTGCACCTGTAACTGCTTGGGACTCATTTCTTTGGTGTTACCTGATGACTGAGATACCCCGAAGAAGATAACAGTTATGTAAGGACTTGCCGTAACAGTAGATCTTCGAGGGGATCTCGGTCATCAGGTATGCTTTCCCTTCCACTATCCCCTTCTCAGGGCTCCTGTCTAGGAACTGGCTGTCTGGAGTATTCAGACTTTCATGTAGGCCTGGGGATTTCTGTCCCTCTCTCCTCAGTGCCCCATGGCATGAGCCTGGCTCCCTCTTGGTTCCAGGGGAAAGAACTGAGGAGGGAGCAGGGCCGCTCACACCTCTTTTTATTTATTTATTCATTCAAAATTTCGGAATTACAATCCTTTGAGTCAATGACTCATTTGCAAAGGCTCCACGTCAGTACATACATAGCTTACAATTAGTACATTCCGTACGAGGCAGACATTACATTAGGACATCATAATATAGGGTTGATGATATCGACGGCGTGGGCGGCCCCAGTTATACTGCTGAAAATCTTCCATGTGGATTCCCCTTCACCGATGGTGAAGTTCCTATGGTGTTACCTGATGACTGAGATCCCCTTGAAGAGCTACTGTTATGGTAAGTTCTTACGTAATTGTCCTTTTTGCAGTGTTTTCCATAGGCTGCTTTGATTTGCCTAAAAACAGCTGATGCACACACGAAAGATAATTACGGTAAGAAATAAGCCATGACATGGTGCACATTAAAAGATTTTAACATCTGACTCGGGGGTTAGGCACGAGGCTAAAGGCCAGGTATCCATAAATCCCTGAACATTGCTTTCACATCATTTAAAGGGGAACTAAAGACAAAATTTACAACAAAAAAAAAAAAAAAAAATGTGCAGAGTGTTTTGATTTGTTGGTGTACTCCTAGTAAGTCCTTCTCTTTGTTTGCTGAAAGGAATTTTTTCTTAATTTGCTTGCTGGTTTTTGGCCCCTGGGATCTCCATCTTCACATTTTTTATGGCTCTTCTTGTTCTTGCAGTGCTTCCTGTGCTATGTGACAGTGATGTGCCTAGAACCATTCAGAGAGTAATAACTGCTGCAGCAGCAATCTACTGTTAGAAGCCTGATATTCTGCCTTCAACTAAATAACTTTAATCCAAACTGTGTTTTCCAAGTACATGTCTGGGTTTAGCTAGCAGAAATGAATTTTTTGTTTGTAAAGCTTTTCGTTTATTCAGACTACACACAACCATTTAAAAAAAAAAAAAACAACACACAAATCACCAAAGGTGACACATGATGTAATCAGTAAAGAGACTGGCTGTTTCTTTACAGAGCAGCCCACTCAATGATCCATCAGGCATTTACCATCTGTAAACGTAACCTTCATTAGTGCTGTCTAGGTAAGGAGAGTTACTTGAAATCACAGCTCTACTACTGTAAACTTGACGATGTCGATGAGGACAACGACACTCTTGTTCAGTTAATGGTCCTGGACCAATCAATGTCACGTGGGCAGGAGCCATTGTAGGAACAAGAGCCTTAAAATATACAAACATGGAATTCCCGAGAGGCCATAATACCTACAAGCAAATTTAGATAACTTCTTCCCTTGGTTTACTGAAGAGAGTTTTAAGTAGGAGTACACCTATAAATCAAAACACTCTGCACAACTTTTTTTTTGTAAATGTTGACTGTTTTCCTTTAATGCACACACAGGACTGGCTTATTGCACTTATAAAATGCAATGTTACTCTCTTGTATTGTATGTAGAGTGAAACCTTTTTAATATTCATTTTTTTTTTTTTACATAAATTTGATGAATTACATTTTAAATATCAAAATGTAGCGGGAGTCGATTTTTGACATTAATTTACTGGCCCTGGGCATAGTGCAAACTACCTGGGGCCACTGTGACCCCTTACTTTACTGTTCAGGCTAGTGTAACAAAAAAAAAAATTCCCCCCCCCAACCTGTCTCAGACCTATCACCTTCACCACCCCTGTGCTCTTAGTCAAAGAACTCGCCCACAAGTTGACAAGTATTTAAAAAAACAAACAAAAAAAAAAACACATACCGTGTCTACCATCTTAACAGTCTCACTACCAGGCCCGAATGTTAACAATCTTCCCTTCATATTATATCACAGAGCACTTCTAGGAGAGACTGCCGGCATTCAGGCCTGGCAGTGAGACTGTTAAGACAGGATCAGTGGTGTGCTGCTTCAAGGCTTTTTTATACTGATACTTGTCACCTTGTGGGTAAGTTTTTGACTATGAAGACATGGGTGGGGAGGGTGATGGGGCTGTGACTGGTGGGGGAAAAGGTATTGATTACAGTAGTTATCTTTTTCTGTATTGTAGTTGCATGAGTTAGACGGCGGTTAGCCAGGGAGGTGAGCAGAAAGCTTGTGCCAGTCACCATCAGGGGCCAGGGTCATGGGGTTGGGTGCTCTGGTGGGTGGAGGGGGGGACAACTGGACACCACAGGGAATATTTAGGGATCTGGAGAGGGAGAGGGTGCCACTGGACACCAGGGAGGGCTTATGGGGAGAGGGAGGGGTGCCAGACCCCAGGGATAAACTAAGATGGCGGCAACATAGAAGGCGTCATTGGAAACCAGAGAGTAATTGAAAAGGGCTGAGGAGAGGCAGCCCCATATAACCTCCGTTATGGCTTGGGACCACTGTAAATCTCGGGGGGACCAGTGCAAATTATCACTTTCCGAGCTGGACCAGTGCAAAAAAAAAGTTAAGCGTGACCCCTGTGTAGACATGAAATAGTCTCTACTTTGGCAGACAATGAGGCTTTTTTGCCTTGGTAATGCGGTCTGGAACCTGGCCATGTGGTGCTAGGAATTTAATACACAGTAGGATGATGTCAATAAACTGTGTCTAACTGTGTAGATATTAAGTAATTATTTGATCATCTTATCTGTTCCGCAGGAAGCATTGGAGGCACTGGGGAGCTGAACTCATTTCCTGAAGACCCAGAATTTTCTGAGATTATACAGAAAGCTGAGCAGGCTATCGAGTGTGGTGTTTTTCCAGAGAGGATCTCCCAGGGATCTAGTGGAAGCTACTTTGTTAAGGATCCAAAAGGGGTGAGTACTTTTCGAATTATGAAACTGAAGACTAGTTTGAATTCTTGTAGTGCCCTTTAGCTAGGCTTTACATACTGCATTTTGGCAGGAGTTTTAGTCCACCTTTTGGCTTTCTTTTTGGTTGTACTGTATTTTCAAAGAACCAGAGGCGTTGCTAGCATGAGATATTATTCGGGGCTTGGGCCCCAGTCAAAACGCCGGGGGTCTAAGGGCCGCCTAGGCCCCCAGAAGCTGTAGACATTTTGCTGCTGTCTCCTGCAAAATAACACATTTTCTGCTCCTTTAGCTTTGTTTTTTCCCCCCCATACCTGTTCCATTATTTTGTGTCCTTTTTTTGGTTGGCTTGTCAGTTGTCCGGTAAAAACTTCATGTTGTAGATTAAAAGTTGTAGAATCAGTAACGTACATCTGAAATAGCAGTAGATCTGGGCTAAATCTACTGATATTTAAGAAGTACATGGGGCATGGAGGGGGGCTGGGTCTGCAGCTACTGCTCACTTTAAATTGTATGCAATGCATTGCAATTGCTTGCAAGCCACCACACTGCTGTCCATGCAGGCACGCACACAGTGTCTGTGTCCACTCCACTATTGCACTAAAACTACTTGACTTTATTGGATTTTGCTGCCTGCCAGAGAGTCTTTGTCTCTAAGACCCTACGGCCCACACCCTTCCCTTCCTTGCTTTAATTTAGTTTCCTCCAGAAAGTCCTTCCTGATATAGGGTTACCAACACTGGATTTCTGAAATAAGGGAGAGAGCCCCCCCACCCCTTCCTTGTCCCTTACCCAACCTGCCCCCCCCCGCCACTTCTGAGGCATCACAGAAAGGTATTGATTAATTGTTGGGCTCTAAAAGCACAGGCAGTGACCCTAAGCAAAGTTTATTTTTGTTTTAATGGACTGCACTGTAATTATGGCCCATCTTTAAATAAAAGCCCCAATAATTCTTGTGCTCTAATAAGCACAGGCAGTTTGCCCCTAAACAAAGTTGTTTTTGTTTTAATGGACTGTACTGTATAGGAGCCAACTCTTATTTTTCCGGGGTAAGAAATAGCTAGAGGTCTGGGGGACGACAAGGCCCCCAGAAGCTCTAGGGTGTTTGGTGCCCAGCTGTGCATTTTGGGGTGTTTACTTGATGAGACAGCACAGCATAACAAACACCATTTCAGTGCTAGCATATTACCCAGATTTGCCTTTTTTTTTTTTTGTTACTCACCACATTGACCTACTGCCAGTGAGTGGTGGTATCACTCATCTACCTTTCTCCCTCCCCACAGCTACTGGTGGAGCCTCTGATGGTGTCACTCACCCACCTTGACCTACTCCCCAGTAAGTGTTGCAGACACTAGGGGTGTCACTCACCCACCCTTACCCCCTCACCAGCTACTGGCATATCTTCTAGTGTTGTCACTCAACACCTTGACCCACTCCCAGCAAGTGTTGCAGATACTGGTGCCATCTCTGACCTGGTGACTTTTTCTGCAGTCTAACCCCTAAATCTTTTCTCAATAAAATTAATTTGCCCAAAATATTGTCTGCTGTTTTATTAAAATGCCATCCACTTCCCACAGGCCGGGGTATCTCATGCTGTTCTATCCCTGGTTTGTGGAAAGTGGGTGGTATTTAATAAAACACATATAATGTGTACTGTTAAAAGCCCTCTGGTACATAGGAGTATGCAAAAATGAAGATGCATCCTGCCGTGTCATGAAATGAAGCGGTTCTTAATACCTAAGCACACAACAGTTTGGGAGCTTTAATTAAAAAAAAAAAAAAAAAAAAAAAAGGCAGATAACCACAATTAGCAAACTTCATACACAAACCACTTAACATAAGATACCAGCATCACATCACCTTCAAAAAACACAGATACTGTATACTGTAATGTATTGTTGTAAATACTTTTTGAAGTCCTACAAAAAAACAGAAAACTGCCACCCGCTCACCCAGCCTTCCAGGTGTATGAGGTGCGATCTGCTATAGATGCTCAAACAACTACAAAAGAAGAGCTGATCAGTCGCTACAGCAAACAGCAATGCGTTTTGTAAAATCTTGTTTTACTAAATAATTGCATAATCCTTCAAGTAACTGGCCACCAATAAAACCATTAATGTTGACTCATCAAGAATAGAAGAAAAGGCAAAAAAAACTGATTGGAGCCATGACCCATGACAACCTATGTAGACAATAAAAAGGCAGAGCATTCCTTTTCACAAATGCTTTGCTTCTGAAACAGTAACTTATTGTATTGTTTTTGTCTCTATTTCCAGCCAGCAAACTTCAATACCTAATGCAGAGCCATCCTGTTAGCTCCAGCACTAGTGAGCCTAAACTTTATGGTAACTGCCAGTACCATTCACTCCTAATGGTCACCAGTGACACGTGGGGCTTTCCTGTGTCACTGCATGCAAGTAACTGGACAGGGTTCCTGAAACATTTGGTTTGGGGACTTTGAGTGTGTGCATATCGTGCACCAACTACCAAGAAACACAAGTTCAGCAGTAGCAATGTTCCCACCAGTTAGAGTGTAGTAATCCATTATTAAGAACATAATTATGACTCTGTGATAAATTATTACAGAAGCATAATTATGCTCTGGTGGACAAGCACATTTAGTCAGGCAGATCGGTGTTCACTGCAGTGACAGACAGCTTCACAGTAACAGTAATCCTTCCTTGCTTCATTTCCAGTTCTATGTGCTGGACTTTCCAGTTACCCCACCTGTCCCCAGCCCAGCCTCCTGTAGGAGATTTAGAGGACCACTGGGTTGCTGTCTGGGCAAATATATATTAGGCTTAAACATAAACAAAATTGAACTTCCATTGTGCTCCCCACCCACATGTCCTACCTGGAAGCCATTTTCCTAGTTTCCCCTTTTAGCGTCTCCTCTCTGATTCCTCCTCCTTGGGCGGCTGCTGAGCTCCACCACTCATCTCTACCATTACCGCCCCGCTGTCCATGGGGTGTCCCCGACCATTCCACACCATAGTTGCCATGTGGGGAGCGACTCGCACAGCGGCACGAGCGAGGGATCAGCACTTGTCTGCCAAGGGCGGTTGTCGGCTGACAGAGCAAGAAACTTTCAAGAAAACCAACTGCCATCATAGCAGCACCAAATTCCAATCCCGCTGAAATGCCAGCATCTGATTGGCCGGGTCCTCGCTTGATCACTCATCCTCCAATCATGCAACTGCACACAGCTTGGCTGGGCTGGCAGGGAGGGCAGGCAGTTAAAATTGAAGTGCTGGTGTTGGCTGGCTGGCTGATGAGAAAATGGAATGGCATTTCATTTCCGGCGGTCCGCTCTTTTGCAATTTAACCCCGACCTCTGCTGCAACTCTGTAAATAAATTCCTTTCCCATGGGGGCTTCAAGTTCAGTCCCTCAGCATCAGTGCCTATGCTGTACATGGGCTGGGCAATGCACAAAAATGGGGGTTGCAGGCAGCACACAGCACAGGAAAGGTTCAGGGCCCCAAACAAAATGTTTGGTGCTCTAGCCCCAGAGGCCCAGCCCTAACAATGCCCCTGCAAAAAACTGAATTTTGGATGTATTGGCAGTGCCAATCGGTTATTTTGTAATTCATTTAGTTTACACAAACAAAGTAGGTGGTTTAATATCTTTTATTGGACCAACAGGTGATTTTCAGTACACAAGCTCTGAAGCCTAGTGCACAGGGCCTTTTTTAAGTGAAGATAAATTCTTACTGTTGCATAATGGTGCTGAGCAACACCACATTGGTGATCTGTAGAAGAGGAGTAGTAGCAGAACTAGAAGACAGTATATCTTTCTATTGGAAATCGCATTACGTGCATCAGAAAAATAGTTTGCCTCAATAGACTAACACTTTTTTTTCTGATTTGTGTGATTTTTTTCTCACACTTTTTTATTAAGATTTTATCAAAATGTAGATGTCTGACAGTACAGCAGACTTGCACAAATCAGTACAAACAAGACCTTAATTGATCCACCAGACAATAAAAAGAGCACAGTGCTCCCTCCCAGAGTGCACCCATTGGTGTCATTAAACAGAATCACTGCCTATCTTCCGGGAAGCTTCCATTTAATATTCCTTTGTGAAAAATAAACAGGAAAAACTCATTAAGTTAACAAAAAATAAATGATACAGAAACATAACACCATCAATGATGGACCAAGATTCCCTAATTACACAAATTCACTTTTTTTTTTTTTTTTCAAAACTGCCAGAGGCAGTCTACAGTAGGTAACTGTGGTGTGTGGAGTCCCCAACACCCTAGTCATACCCGGCTGCCCCATGGGGGGGTCTGATAGTCTCTTGTTCCCCTAAAGCCCACCAGTGCTTTATAAAGTAGGGAACTACAGGATAAATCAGGTGGGGCTTACGCTGGGAATTGTGGGGTAAGTCAAGGTGGTACTACACTTGATCTTTGGGGAAATAAGGTGCCACTGTGCTAGGGCATTGTGGGGTAAACTGTGGGGTAAAGATAACTCTGGTGGTACGATGCTAACGAACAGTGGGGCATACAAAATTATTCCCTGTCGCAGCAGGACCACCTTGGTCACTAGAAGTGCGACAACATACTTCCCTCAGCTACGGAGAAAAATTTCCCAGGCTTCCAAGGTTATTTTCACCATAGAATTCCTGTCGTTGATATGATTATATGTTCTTCTACCTCCAGGATCCAAGTAGGATGCCAGCTTAGCTGGTGCTGCCTCTCTGTCCAAGTCAACCCAACATGCCTCTTCCCCGCAGTTGACCCAGCACTAACAACCAGTTTAGACTCCCGAAAAGCAGTAGTGGTGGTCTACCACAGCCTGCATCACAACAGAGTATTGTTCTTTACAGTTATAATAATCACCAGGATCATTGGAAGATACCAGTATTGGAATATGCATTCCGTCGATTGCGTCAGCTGTTTGTGGGGAAACCAAAATGCTCTTCAAACCCTTCAAGAATTGCTTGCAAGGTGGGGCCCCCAATGGGTGAGCAGTAGCACCAGAAAATACCTTTTGTGGCTGTTTGGTGGCGCTGAGGTTTGAGGAGCTGGATGCCACACTTTGCGCAACACCGACGACCCTAGTTCGGGAATGAGCCCGGGTTGTCTGTCAGCACGGGAGGACTAGGATTGAGCATCCGTGGACAACTCTCCTAGTCCTGGGGTGGGCTGGGGAACCACACCCACGCTGCAAGCGGCCCGGGGGCTGGGAGGCTGAGTGTGAGGTGTCATTGGAGGGAGGTGTAGCGGATGTCTGCACGTTATGCATGGCGTTGCACGTCCACACTCCAATGGGGAGAAAACCAGGAGGAAAGTGGCTGGGTGTGACCGAGCAGCTTGATTGGCGTGTCCTGCGGTGCCGGGAGGACTGTCGTGAAATCGCGCTGGGGGGGTCCGGGGTTGGCCTGATGTGGTAGGGTAAGGGGAGCCCTCCAGCAGGTCGGCGACGGACGTACCAGTACCGCCCATCATGCGAGTGAGCCTGCTGCTCTTCTGCCAGACTGGGCCAGTGACTGGATGCCCCCGCTGGTAAGATGCCACAGCAGGCGCAATAATAGGGAAGTGATAAAAAAGAAAATACCTTTTGTGATGGCTCTACAGACAGTGCGCACCACCAGACAAATTGCAGATTTGGAGACCCCAAACAAGGGGCCAGTGGTCCTGCAGACATTATTCGTTGCCAGTCTTCACAGGGCAGTAGCCAGCTGGATATCTTGTAGTGCTTTTATGCTGGTTGGTGTTCTGCCATTGGACTAGTGGTTTAGTGTTCTGCACAATGAAGTAAAATGTCACTTTGTTTATTCGGACGTTCTCTATCTACTGGAAGTCTCTGAATGATGTCACGACATTCCAGAATATGGAAGGCCGAACTCTAGCCCACAAACATCTTAATGGTGATAGACTGCTGGCAGACAGAAGCAAGATTATTACTGAAACCATCTTTCTTCTTTGCTGCATTTGTACTCTATCCATGTGCTCTTCCATCTCCAGCTGACGTCTTGGAGCCCAGTTGTCATGCTGTTGCAAAAACGGGCCCAGAGAGCTGTATCCATTTCATTTCTACCTTGAATGAGACCGTGAAAGCAAGATCAGTACTGATGGGCTCCTTTTGTACTAACAGCAGCAAACTTGGGGTTGCATATACATACACATTCAATCAGCAACTGCAGTGTACGCTGCTAAAAATAAATGCAGAAAACAGACTAATGAAAGACTCCATAAGATGTTTGCAGAAAAACCAAGACACAGCACGCTGCTGAAACACCACTGAAGACAGACTGAAGAAAGCACGTATAGAACCCTGTGAGATTTTTGCTGTGTGGGCAACAGGGTTCATCAAGAAGAGTAAACGAGCCCCACAGAGAACACACTGATAAAAGAACTTGATACATACACATACACATACACATACACACACACACACACACACACACACACACACACACACACACACACACACACACACAAACTGCTTATTGCAGCTATTGCCACGTTGGGTCATCTGTCCACTGGATGGATGTTGTCGGTAAAAATTGTGTGCGAACTTGACTATGCAATTGATTATCGCATGGGTAACCAGCATCAGCCATGTTACGTCTCTTTGCTCCAGCCCCTCTCCATTGTCATTTTAATTCAGCCTACGAGGAGTGTCATTTACGGTATATGAGACTCCATGCATGACGTATGGCAAGAGGACTAAAAGGTAAAGGTGAGCCGGTGTATTTGGAGTATTTCTTTTTTATTTTTTAGTGGCTAGTTTTCCATTAGCAGGTTATACAGTCCTGCCACTAGAGGGATTCTTGGTCTTCTACATAAATCACTGTACTCATTCGGGGGCAATATGGCCTGCATTATCATTCTGCTTCTTTCCCGGTGCTGCTACAAGGGGTGGTTGTAGTTGAGGTTCCCCTAAGCTTCACTCAACAGGCTGACAACTTCCTTAAAACTGCCTGTGCGACAGCTCTGCAGCTGAAAACAGGAAGCCCTCAGTGTCTGCCATCCACCCTTCAGACTCAAGTCAGATAGACGCTGAGCACCCTATTATTACCTATGCTGCGCTGTCATACC
Organism: Neoceratodus forsteri; assembly: GCA_016271365.2. Lineage (NCBI taxonomy): Eukaryota > Metazoa > Chordata > Ceratodontiformes > Ceratodontidae > Neoceratodus > Neoceratodus forsteri. The sequence continues at coordinate 848,016,447 of CM057452.1, forward strand.
GATAGAATCTTCTGCAGAGAGCCAGCACGCCTGGGCACCCTTGATTGGTGCGGCACTGCCCTAGGGGGATTGTGATTGGTACGCCCGCTTGCCTGCTTTGCTCTGATTGGGGCACCTTCTCTATAGCCTGTTACAGTGTTCCCTTCTTAATTCTGACTTCTGAGCTCTCTCTGACCTGAAATTTTCTCCCAACCCCCTCTCCCAGGCCTCCTTTAAATACACTCATGATCCGCCTCCTATATCATATTACTGCTTCATTGGCCTAGTTTCGACTGCTGCCAACCTATGATTGGTATCTGAGTGTGGCCAATAAGACTGCCCTGTGTGAATATCTCTTGAGCCCCGCCACTAACTAAGCTGCTCCTGCTCTCCTTGTTCCCCTTTCTGCTGTATTTTCTCATCTAGGTTTTAAGTGAGTACCTAGGTGGACAAATTACTTGCCTAGAAAATATTGCACTATACAACTCACAAGACCACTCAATCTGGGACCATGGCTCTTTTTATTGTGTTTTTATTGCTCCTAAGGTGCAGAGTTCTCAGCAATACAGTGCAATTCGAAGTACCTCAATGCAATTCAGTTCTCTAGTGTACCTTTTCAATACCTAATGTTATAACGGTCTACCGTGCAGACACTGTCATTCTCCTCTCCCCTTTTAGCCTATTCCCCCCAGTTAGCCTACACTCCCTTGCTACTTTCCTCACCTATGTCTATTCAAGCACTTACATTGATCACGATAAACTGTCATTACAGTGGTGCCGCCTCTTGCACACGATATGGGTTACCGCAAAGAAATAAAAAAGCAGTCTCCATTCTTATAAGCTCCTTAAAGAAAGTTATACTTCTGCTTCTTCTCTACTCAGGAAATGTGGAGCTCAACCCTGGCCCCCCAACTTACCTCGCCTATCGATTTTGCTGAGGCCACAGGTCTCAAAATGATGATGGTCAACATTTTAAGCCTGCCTGAAAAACTTGTACAGCTGCACACGTTAACCCTGACCTTATCATAATTACTGAGTCGTGGTTAAAGACTAACACTGATCAACAAATATCATTGCAGGGCTACAATTTATTTAGAGCAGATAGAAAGTCTAGAGGTGGGGGTGTGGTTATCTACACCAAATCTAAGTACTCGGTCACCAGTATTGGTTGCAAATCTCTAGCTAAGGAATTTGAGTTAGTTTCACTGAGCCTTCATCTCCCCTCCTCGGAATGTATCACTAGCCTAGGTGGCTATAGACCCCCATCTGGTGGTGATGAAGTCCTTAATCTTTTTGAAATCCATGTTCATAGATGCAAAAACTGAAACAATATTTCTAGGAGATCTAAATATGGACTGGCTGTCACCTAAATCACACGGCCTCAAATCCCTTTGTGACGAGCTAGGTCTTGGGCAATTAGTCAGTGAACCTACTAGGAACAACACTCTAAATACTGCCAACAGTTCCATTCTAGATGTGGTACTAACCACCCATCCACACAAAATATCTCATTCGGCAGTGTTTCACCACGACATGAGCGATCATGGAATTGTTGCTTGCATAAGATCTCAAATTAAGGCCCGGCCGCAGCCCATCTTTATGACAAAAAGATCCTTTCGCAAATTCAGTGCAGTAAACTTCCTATCTGACCTGAGCATGATCAGATGACAAGATCTCTACCTAGCCAAAGATGTCAACAAGGCAGTTTACATCCTTAATGACAAACTCACCACAATAATAAATAAGCATGCCCCTTTCATCAAAGTAAGGATACGGAACAGTTCCAACCCCTGGTTCACCTCGGATCTCAAGGCAGCCCTTATAGCTCGAGATAAGCTCTGGGCTAAAGCTAGACATTCCAAAGAATCTTCGGATTGGCAGGCCTTTAGAACAGCCAGGAATAACTGTGTAAAAAAAACTTCGCTCTGCTAAAGCTAACTATTATATTTCTACTCTCAAACAAGCTAAAGGTAACCCTCATAAAATATGGAAGACTATCAAAGCTATAGAATGATGGCCTATGGCCCCCCTCTGTCCCAGCAAAGATAGTTGCAAGTGGCAAGATTGTGGAAAACGAGTCCCTAATCCTGGAGGAACTTAACTCCCACTTTGCCACAGCTGGATTAGCTTTTGACTCGTCACCTTATGCTGGTGCTACGGTGAGCCAGCATACCCCTCCCCCTACATCTAGTCCTGCACCCAGCCCCTTCCAATTGCGCGAGATAACTTATAAAGAAGTAGAAGATTCTCTTCTTAACTTAGACACCAAAAAAAGCACAGGGGACAATGGCTTGGAACCCTTTTTCCTAAGGTCAGGCTACGCCCATCTGACTGCCCCAATTCTCCACATCTTCAATCTTTCCATTACATCTGCTACTGTGCCGTCCTGCTGGAAATCAGCACATATCCTCCCCCTATTTAAATCTGGTGACCCATGCGATGTAAACGATTATAGGCCTATCTCCATATTGCCTATCCTTTCTAAAGTTCTCAAAACTGATCCATATTCAGTTAAAATCTCACTTGAAACCTTTCTCTCATTAACCCAGCTCAATCCGGCTTCCGGGTTAATCATAGCACAATCACTGCACTAGCAAAAGTAACCAATGATTGGATCTCTGCTATAGATGCTAAGAAGGTAACTGGCGCAGTCTTTTGGACCTCAGCAAAGCTTTTGATGCTGTTGATCACAAACTATTAGTCAATTGCCTTGCAAAGTTGGGTGCACATACCATACCACCCAGTGGTTCTCTAGCTACCTAACTGGAAGATCCCAAAAGTAAAGGCGGAGGCTTTTTACTGCTGCCTTGCCAGTTGCAAGAGGAGTCCACAAGGATCCATCTTAGGCCCTATCTTGTTTCTTTGTACATTAATGACTTAGATGCTAACATATCTCGTCCAATCTGCACTTTTTGTGGATGATACTGTGTTGTATACTTCTGGCTCATCGTTATCTGAAGTCAAGGGGTGCTAGCGGACTTCCTTAACTTGAGCATAATCTAATAAAGGCAAAGCTTCTGCTCAATGCTAAGAAGACTAAGCGATGATATTCTCCTCAGTGCTGTCACAGGCCCCCAATACCCTTGCCCAAGACTTCATTGTCACCACGCTAAACGAGCCTCTGGAAGTTGTAACCAAATTTAAATATCTGGGTATCTGGATCGACAATAAATTATCTTTCAATGACCACGTCGAAGATGTCTCTAGAAGGTTAAAAGCAAGGTTAGGTTTCTTCTACAGAAACAGGCCCTTTTCCCTTGAAACCGAAACAAGCTTGTACAGGCCACTTTTCTCCCCTACTCGACTATGAGCGATGTAATCTATTCCTCCACCACTCTTGCAAATCTAAGTAAACTGGACATCCTTTATCACTGTGCGTTACGGTTCATTACCAACTCCCCATACCGTTCGCATCACTGTGACTTATATGCAGCTGTTGGTTGGACATCCCTTACTACTAGACGCCTGCTCCATGCTGGGCTATGGACTCTTAAACTGCTCCTGCAGAAATTGCCAAGCTGTCTCTCTTCCCTTATTAGTATCTCACATAGTGGATACTCATTAAGAAAATCTGACTTTATTATGCTTGACATACCAAGGACGCGGACCTCCTTTGGTAAACGTATATGCATATGCCCTTCCCCTCCATTTGGAACCAATTACAAACCATACTGAAACTAACTAGCACAGTTTCAATAAACTTCTACAAATCGCTAAGTTCAGCCAAAATAAAAGACACCTGTAACTGTCATTAAGTCTCTTCCTTCCCCATGTGTGCCATATTTATCCACTGGTAAGGTATAATTGCTTTGTCATATTAACTGCTCTCCTTCCCTTCTACTCCTGGCTTTATCTATGCTTACGCCTCCACTGCTACTCTATCAAATCACTCCTCCCCCCCATATCAGTTGTAGTCTGTTGTTTGTTTTTAGCTGCCAAAATATATGTATTGCACACACCAGTCATCATGTTTCATTTATCAGTATGCAACCTGTAAATCGCTTCCCTGTCTCATATTAATGTTTACCACCTGCGGTCACCCTATGTGGTACCCTTGTATGTATATCCAGCCTGTATCATGTAACGTGCAATTCATGTATATACTGTTATTACCTATCTATGTTTGTACTTTAAGTGTTTGTCACAGGACCTCCTTGTGAATGAGCTTGCTCAATGGAGTTTTCCTGCAATAAACTTGAACACGCATGGAGTCTGTTAGATTAGAAGTGATGTCCATCATAGGCCCTGTTTATGTTTAAAGTTTAGCTCAAGTGACACATAAGTGTAGAGTCATTTTTTTCATTACTTTGTTACTTTTTCCGAACATGCACCTGATGTGGTGCACTCCATAATTAAGGGATACAGATCGGACAGGTTCACCCTTTTACAAAAATGTGTCTGACATTATGTACCACTGCAGGCAACACGTTTGTTGGCACGCAAACACTTCAGACCCCCAAACATGCTGCATCACAAAGCATAGGAAACAGCAAAAATTCACAAATGAGAAACAAATTCTGCATACAAGTACAACTGCAAGAGGGCGCTTCGTGCAGCTAAAAATCAATATGATAAGGAAGTGCTCTCTGGGGCCTGGAATGATGGCAGAAAATTTTGGGCTAACCTTAAAGAGAAACCTCAGATCTGCTCCTACCATGCTTAACATTGATGGTGTACCCTCACTCTACCACAAACGTATTAACAACACTTTTAATAATGCCTTCACGGACCTGAGTAGTGTCTTGCCACATGGCTACTTCCCTCACCGCCTCACAAGTGACTTCTCTGGGAAGGAGACTCTGCACCCTTCTTATCCTCCTTTCTACTTCAAAACCCTCTCAGCCCATGAAGCCAGGAATTACTACTCAAGGTATTACGGAAATCAAGATTTAGTGGTGACACCCTGAATCTTAAATTTGTAGCCCTTATGCTGGATGAAATTCTATCACCTCTAACACACATTATTAACATGTCACTTAGTTACTCTCAGTTCCCTCAGAAATGGAAATCTGCCACTGTGACACCAGTTCATAAGTCTGGGGATCGCATAATTACTGGGAACTACAGGCCTATCTCTATACTCCCCCAACTCTCAAAAGCTCTTGAGCGTATAGTGGCTGACCAACTGGTTGAATACTTAGAAAAATATCAGCTACAATATCTGCAACAACACTGGTTCAGAAATGGTCATAGTACCACTGCCGCCCTTCTGGAGTTCACAGGCTTTATTCACCCCTCCTTAGATCAAGGACACCTGGTCGGTGCTGCATTTATTGATTATAACCAAAGCTTTCAACACAGTGAATCATGCACTCCTGGTGAAACAGCTTACCATCATTGGTCTAGCTCGTGACAGCATAGCCTGGTTTGAAAGGTACCTGCACAACCGTACTCAGCAGGTGAAGATTGGTAACACCCTCTCGGACAGCAGACCAGTCTTATCTGGAGTTCCTCAAGGGTCCATCTTGGGCCCTCTTATATTTAGCATTTTCCTCAACAACCTTCCTTACTTCTGTCAGGGTCGCATCCTTTTATATGCTGACGATGCTGTCCTGTTTACCACTGATCCAGATCCTAAGGTTCTTGAATCCAGGCTACAGAGTAATTTCGTAGTAGTAGAAAGATGGTTCCATAAGCACAAGTTAGTTATGAATTACAACAAGACTAAAACTGTGCTGTTCTCCAGCTCCCAAAATAGGCATAGAACTTACCCTCTTTCTATCACCAATGAAAAGGACTCTCCCCTGGAGCTAGTTCAACTCTTTAAATATCTGGGGATTACTGTTGACCATATGATGACCTATGTCTATCACATTGACAACGTTGCTAAGGCTACCACTCGCATTGGGCTACTTACGAACATATGAAATTTGCCAGCAGATAAAGGCCTAGAGGTCTATCAAGTCTGCTCGAATGTGCAGCTAGCACCCCTTATTCTGCAGCTGCCCTTCCCTTCCCCTTCATTAACCCTCCCCCTTGTCCTGTCCCATCCTCGTTTGAAGCAGTCCACTCTTCTACTGCATACCACTTCAGCAGGTAACTCATTCCACCCAGCCACCACCCTCTCTGTAAAAAGTCTCCTCATCTCCCTCCTGAACCTTCCTCGCTCCAGTCTCATATCATGGCCCCTGGTGGCCCTCCCCTCCCTTACTTTGAACAGCCCCTCTGTACCCGTCTTGTTTATTCCTTTCCATGTATTTAAAGGTTTCAATCATGTCACCCTGTCTCTCCTCTCCTCCAGTGAGTACATGTTCAACTCCTTCAATCTCCTCTCGTATGATAAGTCCCCAACCCCTTGATCATCTTTGTCACTCTGCGCTGCACCCCTCCAGTAACTTAATGTCCCTTTTCAGATCAGGGACGCCAGTACTGCACGAGTACTCCAGATGTGGTCTAACTAATGACCTATACAGTGGCAGAATCACCTCCTCCCTCCTCGAGGATATACTCCTTGCAATACAACCCAGCATTTTGTTGGCCTTTGCAGCTGCCTTCCTACATTGTGCCGAGTTGTTCATTGACCTTGTAATGAGCACACCCAGATCCTTCTCCTTCTCTGTCTGGGCTAGCTGCACTCCCCCTAGCTGGTAACTCCTCCTTGGGTTCTTCATCTCAAAAGGCAGCACCTTGCACTTTTTGGCATTAAAGCCCAGTTGCCAGGTGTCTGACCAGGTTTCAAGCTTTGCCAGATCATCCTGCAACCCCTGCCATCCCCCTAGGTCATCCACCATCGCGCCTACCTTGGTATCATCAGCAAACAGACTGATCTTGCTCTTGATGTCCCATGATATGTCTGCAGTGAATATCCCAAACACTGGTCCCAACACTGAGCCCTGTGGAACACCGCTCATCACTGCCCTTGGGTGTGAGCTCCCCACCCATCACCACCCTCTATTGCCTTCCCCGCAGCCAGTTTCCTACCCATCTCACCAGCTTTGCACCCGCCTCTGTGCCTACTAACTTCCTTCCCAGCCTTCCATGTGGCACTGAGTCGAATGCCTTACTGAAGTCCAGATACAGGACATCCACTGCATGGCTCCTGTCCAGTTGCCTAGTTACCCAGTCATAGAACTCGACCAGGTTGGTTTGGCAGGATCTGCCACGTATGGAAGCCATGCTGTCTGCTGTCCTGTAGTCCTTGGCCTCTAGGAGGGCCACCAGCCTCTCCTTCAGGATAGTCTCCATTAGCTTACCCACGATGGATGTGAGGCTCACTGGTCTGTAGTTTCCGGTTCATCCTTGGGGCCACTCTTGTGGAGGGCACCATGAGCCATCCTCCAGTCTGAAATTTTGCAGATGTGGTGAGGCATTAAATAGGTCTGCCAAAGGTCTGCAAGGACCTCTGCCAGCTCCTTCAGTACCCTGGGGTGGATGCCATCTGGGCCTGGCGCCTTGTCCACCCTCAGTGCCTTCAAGCCCTCTCGAACTCTGCTCTCCATGATTTCCCCATCTGTCACCCTCCCCCGCTGCCATTTCTCCCACTTGGGTGTCATCCCTCTCTTCTCTTTAGTAAATACTGAGCAGAAGTACTCGTTGGTGCTTCTGCCTTATATCGTACCCTGCTTCCACCCAACCCCTCCCTTCCTAATCCTTACTATGTGGTCCTTACAGCTCCTTTTCTCCTGATGTAGTTAAAGAGATCCTTCTCTCCCTTCTTAATGCCTTGTGCCAGCCTGAGTTCCGTAGATGCTTTGGCTCCCCTTACTGCCCTTGTCACCTCCTTCGATTCTGTCAAGTACTCCTCCCTGTTTTTTTGTACTTCCTAAAGGCAGCTCTTTTCCTCCTTACCTTTTCCATGACCTTGCTCAACCAGATCGGTTTCTTAGCCCTAGCCTTCTTGCTCTGGGCTTTTCAGCAGGTTTTGGTTGCCTCCACTATCCCCGGCTTTATGAGCTCCCACCTCTGGTTAGTGTCCATACTAGATTGAATTCTGGCCAGGTACCCTTTTACCACTTCCCCCATCCTCCCAAAGTCTGCCCTCTTGAAGTCCAGCACTGTTGTGCCAGATTCCACTCCTTCCTTGCCCATATCCAATGTGAGCCATACTGAGCGGTGGTCACTCCCTGACAGCGGTTCCTCACCTGTAAGTTCTCTCACAAAGTCCCCATTTGCCAGCACAAGGTCAAGGGTATTTCCTAACCTGGTTGGTTCACTGACCATTTGCAGCAGGAAGCTGTCCTGGAAGGCATCCAGCAGTACCTGCTCCTTCTGTTACTGGTTGTTGGGTGCTCAGTCCACTCCTGGCATGTTGAGTCCCCACAATCACCACACTACCCTTCTCGCAGGTCCTCCTGATCTGTCCCGCTAGTTCCCTGTCTAACTCCTCCGTCTGAGATGGTGGTCTGTACACCACTCCCTCTCTGGAATCCTGGATTTGCATCCAGAGTGACTCCGTACTACCCTCCTCCCCTTCCTCCCTTACACACTTCAGTCCTTCCTTCACATATAGTGCCACCCCCCTCCTTTCCCAATCACTCTGTCCCTACGAAATAATCTGTACCCTGGTACAGACAGGTCCCAGTCATTGTATTGGGTGGCGCATGTTTCCGTGGTGACTGCAATGTCCACCTCTCCCTCTCCCTCTGCCATGAGAACCTGTAACTCTGCAGTTTTCCTCCCAAGGCTCTTAGCATTAAGGGTAACCACCTTCCACCCTTGCCCCCCCCCATTCTGCCCTCCTTTCCTAGCATCACCAACAGTACTTGCCATTTGTCCTTTGTCACTGTTATGGGGGGTAAGCTCATATGGTTTCCCAACCTATGGTCTCTGCATATCTCTTCCCCAACTGCCACCCCCCACTCCTAGTTTAAATTCCCAACTTCCTCTGTGTACTCCTCCATCCTCTATTTCATATTTTAAATATTTTAAATTAAAAATACTTTATAGGCATAAGCAATATTTGACCCCAGAGGCTCTTAACCTGGCCACTCAAAGCTCTCTTGTCTCGCTTATTGATTATGGCTCGCCAATCTATGGATCAGCTACTGAAGCAACTCTTCGCCGCATCATAGTTGCATTCAAAAAAGCATGCCAGCTCCTTACTGGCTCAGCCCGTCTGTCCCATACCTGTGACATGTACGCCCAGGCTAACTGGCTCCAATTGAAAGGCAGACTCGTGTAACAAACATGTTTACTGTACAAAAAAGTAAGTTTAGGTAAAATGCCCCAAGGGGTGCAAAAGCTTATTACCCCCACTATCAACCGTCGTTGCACCAGAAGCTCTACTAGCCAGATTTTTAATATACCTCACTGTTGCACTTCTCTGGGACAAAGGTCCTTTGCCTACCATGTTCTGCTATGGATGAACTCACTGCACCGTGACATCTCTTCAGCATCCACCTTGGGCTCCTTCAAGGTTAAACTTAAGCAACAGCTAGTTGCTGATGCCAGATGTGACTGCTTCCAATAACCTTCCTTCGTTTGACCAGCACTTATTCTAACCTTATGCTATCCTGACCTTATGCATAATTGTTCTTAGCATGTAAATAACTGTTCTAAGTTGCTAATCATTCTCCTTCACATTTCCTCTTCATCCCTTCCACTCTTTCCCCTCACTCCTCTATGGCTTTCCCCCATCTCCCCCCGCCGTTCTATCTTCTGAGCTCCCTTGCTCACTTTAAAATGCTTTGTCCTGTACCTTCTCACTTCTGACGAGGCCCCTGGGCTGATGCCATCCCTTACCTTGTTGATTATTAAATATTAGGCTGAGTCTGTTCTTATTTTCCTGTACTGTATCAGTGAGTTGCGCATGGCGCAACACTTTTGAATATCTGGGCCATGGGGGATAGGAGATATGAATTTATCTGCTATTATGTGGCAAGTCTAAATATGGCTTTATTAGCTCCCAGACTTGTAAACTTACCTATGAACCTTTGATTACTACAGCTGATTTATGAAAAGAGTACTTCACTTTCTAGGTACTTTTTCAGTAATTGTAGTATGTGGCAAAATAGGTTAGGCTGGATTAAACTGATCACCACTGCAGCTGGTTCATGGAAGGGAGTTGCAAACTAGAGCTAGATTTGCTGCAGTGATTGATGTAAGGGGACTTATAGCACAGTGCAAAACACTGGTTATAGAGCAGGCAACAGGTTAGCTCCATTGACTCATGTAAGGAGATACATAAAAAAATCTAACAAACAAGTTGCCTAGACTGTCTAGTACATAGGAGCTATAGAGCTGATCAGCACACAGCCTAAAGGGAAAAGGGCTCTTATAGGTACGATTGAGGGGGGTCCTTGTTGCTTATTGGGACTGAGGAAAAAATGGAGGGGCAGTGAAGATGGAGGGGTAGCATGAACGGGGTGCAGGCAGGTCTTGGGTATGGTCCCCGGGCTGCAAGGGCACGAGGCAACTTTGGGAGGGTGGTAGGGTGTAGTGGATGTGGCACTGCTGTTGTGTTGGATATAGCATGGAATCTGGGGGGCTGCATGGTGCAAAGTCATTTCTGCAGTTAAGGGAGGAGGTGGGGTGGTTGAGATGGACACTGAGCAGGTTAAGGAAAAAGGACAAAGGGGAGGACTGGTGGGGGTCCACAGAGGGAGAAAGATGGGTGAGGGGTAAAAGAGAGAACACAGGGAGCTGCGGGGGGACTAGAAACAAGTACAGCAACAGGCGGGGCAGAAAAGGAGGGGACTGGAAGAGAACAAAAGGGTAAACAAGCAGGGCGGGAGGGGTAAAGAGGGACATAAGGGGGGTAGCAGGGGCTTGGGTAAAGGTGGCGAGGTAGACAAGGGGGACCAGGGGGAATGGCAGGAGATAAGATATGAAAGTGCAAATCCTGCACAGAAAGAAAAAGGGGAGAAAGCATGGAGAGGCACCTTAATGAGGGGGGTGCGGGAAGTGGGCATAGAGCATGGAAACAGATTTGCACCCCTGGGGACACATAAAGAGGAAGAGAAGCAGGAGGAGGGTGGAGAGGAGGTCTTAAGAGAAACAGGAGAGGCAAAAAACAAAGGAATGTTCTGTAGAAAGAGGAAAGGGGACACCCTTCGGGGAAGGAACCAAGAGGGAAGTAAACATAAGGGGAAGGGCGAGAATGAACACACCCTTGAAAAGGTTAAACCCCATTGGAGAGAAGGCAGCAAGCACAGGACTAGGGGGCTAAACCAAAGTTGGAAAGGAAGGGGTTACCTGCTCACCAAGGGAATCTGACGGAACACTGGCAAGAGAAGGGCATGGGGGGGGGGATAGTGCTCGCTGAAGGAGAGGCAGGGTAGGGTGGAACAGGAGATGATGCCAGTGAGGGGGATATGGTGGGAGTAGCACAGGGGTAAACGGGGCTCGGGGAGATGCAGTAGGCAAGGGGGAAATGAGAAAAGGGAAGTATAAAAGGGATGCCAGGAGTTAGGAGAAAGAAGTACAAAAGTACAAACAGAAGGAAAAGGGGGGCAGGGTTCTACTCGTTGGGGACTCTGTAATAAAGGGAATTAGGTGGGGGGGACAGGGGTGACAGGAGCAGTGCAGTTTGGTTTGAGTGCCTGCCAGGTGCGATGGCACTAGAGGTAATTCACTAGACACCCTCATGGGGCAAACAGCAGGATGGGAAAACGCATCTTGTGATCCACCTGGGCACCAGTGATCTGGAGGGAAATACCCTCATGGAGGTGCAGACAAGATTCAGGGAGCTTGCTAGATTTTGTAGCAGTCTGAGATTCCAATCTTTGGCTTTTTCAGAGGTGTTGCCCGTGCCAAAAGCGAGTACTGCAAAGAGGCAGAGGATTAAGGAGTTTAATCTATGGCTAGTGGATTGATGCAGGCAGATGGGGTATGGGTTATTGAGGGACTGGGGATCAACGTGGGAGGGCGAGAGCCTGTTTGCCCCAGACGGACTGCACCCGAACAGGGAGAGAACGGCAGTACTGAAAAGTAAACTAGGAGAGCTCATAGAGAAAACGTATAATTTAAACTAAATTGGTGGGGTGGGGGTGGGGTAGGAAAAAATCCACACCAAAAGACAGGAGAGATGGGGGCTACCAGCCTCTCCCCCCCCCCCAGGATAGTGATAATATGTTAGGCATAAGCATGTCAGAGGGAAAGGTGGAAAGGATTAGCAGCTAATGCCAGGAGCTTGGGGAACAAAATGGTGGACTTGGAGGCCATCATGGGGGACGAAGAACTGGACATAGTAGCGATAAGCGAGACTTGGTGGACAGATAATCATACCTGGGAGACGGCCTTCCCGGCTACAGACTGTTTAGAAGGGACAGGGTGGTAGGAAGTGGGGTGGGGGGTGGGGGAGTCGCTATACATCAAGGCAACATATAAGGATAACCATGGGGCAGGAGGAAGATGGGGAGACAGAGCTCCTGTGGGTAACACTGGACAAAAGGACTGGGGAATCCTTTTGACTGAGTGTGGTATACACACCTCCTATGCAGGGGAGGAAGGGGATAGACGGCTGATACAGGCAGTCATGTGGATGGCCCTCAAAGGGGAACTACTCCTTCAGTGGGTCTCAGGGTGGTAACCTGGGTAAAACACTGGCTGGACAACAGGACACAGAGGGTAATATTAGATGGAGTCCACAGTGAAGAAAAGGGGGTTACTAGTGGGGTATCGCAGGGTTCAGTACCGGGGCCGGTCTTTTTTAATGTCTTTGTAAGTGACATTGCAGAGGGACTGGAAGGAAAAGTATGTCTCTTTGCAGATGAGACACAGATCTGCAACAGAGTTGATATGCAAGGTGGGGTGGAAAGGATGAAAAGGGACTTGGTAAGGTTGGAGGATTGGTCAAATGCGTGACAGTTTAGATTCAACGCAAAGAAGTGCAAAGTAATGCACCTGGGAAACAAAAACCCAGGGGAAGAGTACACAATGGGGGGTGAGATACTGACAGTAACAAAAATGGAAAGGGACCAGGGGTAGTCATATCAGATGACCTAAAGGTGGGCCAGCAATGTGAGAGGGCAGTAAGGAGGGCTGGGGGGGATACTGGGATGCAGAGGGAGAGGCAACATCAGTAGAAAACGGGAAGTTGTTGGCCCTCTGTAGAGACTGTTGGTAAGGCCACATCTGGAGTACTGTGTACTGTTCTGGAGACCCCATCTCCACAAAGACATAGACAGCGTGGAGGCTGTACAGAGGAGGGCAACCAAAATGGTGCAGGGTCTGCACCAGAAGGCATATGAAGAAAGTCTAAAGGAGCTTAAGATGTATAACCTCGAGGAAAGGAGGGAGAGGGGGCACATGATAGAAACTTTCAAATACCTCAAGGGAATCAAAGTCCAGGAGGATAGCATTTTTCAGAATAAGAGATGTTGAACAAGGGAGCACAATTTGAAGATAAAGGGGGGGAACGGCTCAGAGGTAATGTGAGGAAGTATTTCTTCACAGAGGGGGTTGTAAATGCATGGAACAGCCTTCCTGAGGAGGTCGTACAGTCAAAAACAGTGGGGGAATGCAAGAATGCATGGGACAGACATAAGGCAATTCTAGTGGGGGGTAGGAGGAAGTAGGCTGTTGGTTAACTAGGATCTGCAACTTATCTGTTAGGTAGGGGAATGAACAGACTAGGTGGGCCAAACTGTCCTTATCTGCCATCAGATTCTGTGTTTCTGTGGTGGGGGACCTAAACCTCCCAGATGTGGACTGGGGCATCCCAGATGAAGTATCGGCTAGGAACAGGAAAATACTAGAGGTGCAGCAGGGTGTATTCTTACAGCAGCTGGTCAGGGAACCAACAAAGGGCAACAGCCTGTTGGACATGGTCCTGACAAATGGGGAGAGTGTGGAGGAGGTGCAGGTGGGAGACGTACTGGGCACCAGTGATCACAGGACTGTAAGGTTCAGGGTAAGGACAGGGAGGTGGTCAAACCGGACCAACGCAACAGTTATGGACTTCAGGAGAGTGGACTTCTACAGGATGAGAAGGATAGTGAGGAAGGAAATTGCGGGAATGGAGAATATAGGGGAAGTGGAGGAGTTGTGGGAAACTATTAAAGGAGGGGTGCTGAAAGCCATTGAAATGTGTATAAAGATGGTAAGGAAGAGGAGAAGACCATTTTGGTTTACAAGGGAGGTGGTGGGAGTGGTCAGGGACAGGAGGAGGACTTTCAGAAAATATAAGAGGACACAAAGGGAGGAGGACAGGGATGCTTGTAGGGACACAAGGAGACTAGCTGGGCAGAAGATGAGAGCAGAAGCGGACACTGAGGAGAGAACAGCTAAGCAGGCCAAAAGTGGGGGGGCAGAACTTTTTTTTAGACATGTGAGGGAAAGAAGGAATGCACGGCAGGGGATTGCAAGGCTGAAGGGAGAGGGAAGGAGACAACTGGAAGGGGACTGTGAAAAAGCAGAAGAGCTGAATAAGTACTTTTGCTCGGTATTTATGGAGGTGGAAGAGGGCAGGGGGCCCAAGCTTAGGCGAAGGGGGAGGGAGGACAAAAGGGTGGATCTGAGCCTGTTCGGTGTAGAGTTAGGGAGGAACTAGGCAGGTTGAAGGTGGACAAGGCAGTGAGGCCGGACAAGTTGCACAGAGTGTGATCCAAGAGCTGGGGGAGGAGTTGGCTGCCCCACTGACAAGGCTATTTTTATTTATTTATTTAAGGAATTCGGAAAAGACCTTTGAGCACAAGTTCTTTTACAAAGGTTCCACGTCAGGTTAACACAGTAGACAAATTAAAATCACATGGACAGGATAAGTAGGTAGCTTACAGTGTTACAGAGTCATTATAGTACCAGGGATTAATACAGTTTAGTATAGGATTTAAGAGGTAGTGTAAACTTGGAGGAGAAAAGAGGGAGAGAACCCCCTCTTGGGGAGGCGTGGAGGCAGTAAGGAAAAGGTTGAGCAGTCATCTGAGAGGCTTTGTCAAGTGAGGGGTGAAAGTAGTGGAAGTGGGAGTGCAAAAAGGGGAGGTGGGAAATAGGAGAGGGATTAGGGATAGCAAGGGAGAGGAGGGAGGGGGGAGGTCAGTGTAGGGGCTGAGGGGTAACAGAAGAAAGGGGTGGGGTGGGGGTGATACAATAACAGAGGTGGTACAGGTGGCAGCATGAGCTGCAAGGCAGGAAAAACTTCGGGGGGATGGGTGGATAGGTAGGCACCAGCTATGTCAGGAGGCGGGGAAGGGGGCAGGAAGTGACCAAAAGGGGCAGGTAGGAGAACAGCAGGCTGTCTACTGACAGGTCTGGGGCAGAGGTGTGGGTTTACGGAAGGGGAAGAGCCACACCTACTGGGAGCAGTCACTCACTTTGCAGAGGAGCGGGGTGCAACAGGCAGTCAGATGAAAGGCTAGGTAGGCATGGGTGGGAGTGGTAAGGCCATCAGAAGCAGTCACACTTTGTGCTTGAGTTAAGTTGTTGCCTCAGGCCAGTTTTGAAGTGTGAGAGGCTCGTGGAAGTTCGAATGGGCCCAGGGATTTCGTTAAGCCACTTGGGGGGGGGGGCACCCTATAGGTGAAGGCGCATTGTCTAAGAGCAGTTTGGTGAAAAGGGTTTTGATAGCGCTCCCTGCATACTACCTCTAGTGTCATAGATGGAGATAGTCCGGGAGAAGATATTAGATACACAAGGGGGTGTTTTGCCCGTTAGCGACTTCTTACCGAGGAGGTAGGTTTGGAACTTGATCTTGTTCTCTAGGGGCAGCCACTTTGTGTGTTCATACAGGGAGCAGGTGTGCGTATGTCGATCAGCAGCCAAGGTGAGCCCGCAAGCTTTATTGAGGACAATATGTATCCTTTTGAGTGCCGTATCCATGGCTGCACCATAGACAACCAGGCCACAGTCAGAGAATGATAGGATGGAACTGGAGACTGAGAGATGGAGGGCCTCAGGAGTGAGAGATTTCCTATGCCTATAGAGGACACCCAGTTTAGAGTTAACCATCTTGACCACTGAGTCGATGTGTTGGGTGAAAGAGAAGGGCGTCATTGAGGGTGACCCCCAGGTACTTGAATGAGTTCACTTGCCCCAATGGTGCACTGACTTTGTTGGAAATGATGAGGGAGGGGAGTTTCTTTTTATTCTGGGGACAGGATATCGGCATGATTTTGGTCTTTTTATAATTTGGTAGAAGTTACTGCTTGCAGAATCAGTCCTCTAGATTGTTGAAAGAGCGCTGTAGATCAGATTGGAGAGCGCCATGATGTGAGTTGCTGTTCGAGTACCGTACCCCATTATGGACCCCCTGGCAGACCCCCAATGACACTTCTCTGGAGCCAGACACGGTTTGTCCAACTTTTACATGTCGAGTTCTGTGGGTTAGGTAGTCCTGGAACCAGCCTGCAGTATTGTCCGCCACACCCAGGTTCTGCAGCTGTGCCAGGAGTAGGGAGTAGTTAACAGTTTCGAAGGCTTTGGTGAGGTCAATAAATACTGAACCCACTAATTTACCTTCGCCCAGTGGTTTGTGAACGTAATCCGTGTACTCCACCGGGCAGTAGTAGTGCTATGATTCTGCCTGAAGCTGTGCTGGTCCGGGCAAAGTAGTTGGTATTTGTTGAGGTATTTGGTGAGTTGCTCTGCCACAATCTTATCCAGTGCCTTGGACAGGGGGGAAGAGGATGGAGATTGGTCTATAATTGGATATGCATGTCCTGTCACCATTCTTGTGCACATGTCACTAGGGCCTGTTTCCAGATTCCAGGGAATTTAGCAAGTGCCAAATACTTATTAAATAGTTTTGTTGTGGCACGATGATAACATCAAGTATGAGGGATAGAAGTTTCATGTTGACCCCATCGCTGCCCATTCTGGTCCTGCCTTGCACTTTTTTTATGTGTTTCAGGGCCTCCTTCACTGTCACTCTCTTGAAGTAGAAGTCTGGATGGAGGTTTGTGCGTGGCTTGCAGCTGGGTTGATCATCAGGTGGGCGCAGGTAGTCGGGGGTAGTACTGAGGTGAGATCAGTGAAGGCCATGTTGATTCCACGATAAGGAGTGGGTCAGTTATGGGGGTGTTGATGTTGAGCAGTTGTGGGTGCTGCTTATTATCCTTCCAGAGGAGGCTTTTGACATTCTCCCAGAACGTCTTATCGTCACCTCATGTATTGCTGAGTTGTTCCTTGTGGAAGTTGGCTTTAGCCTGCTGGACGAGGTCAGTGATTTCTTGCGGCTCTGTAGCACTGGTAATCATGTGTGCTGCAGGAAGACGTGGCTTTTGACCAGAGGCTGTCCCTTTCCTGAAACATAGAAACATGGACTTTGACGTCAGATGAGGACCGCTTGGCCCACCTAGTCTGCCCATTTGCCTATTTTCTGCATCTTAGTTAGGCGTTCTCCCTTGTCTCTGGATTCGGGGATGGTGCCGGAGGACTGGAAGAGGGTGCACATGGTGCCATTGCACAAGGGGGTCGTAGGGAGGTGAGGGAGAACAATCACCCGGTCAGCCTCACCTCAGTGGTGGGGAAAGTCATGGAGGCACTCGTAAAGGAGAGAATGGTGGACTAACTGGAGGATAGTGGCTTGTAGGATGACAGGCAGCATGGCTTCATGAAGGGGAAGTCATGTCAGATGAATCTGTTTGAGTTCTTCGATTGTTTGACACAGGTGGTAGACCAGGAAGGGGCGGTGGATGTAGCCTGTCTCTGGACTTCAGTAAAGCCTTCAACATTGTCCCTCACAGAAGGTTGGTAAGCAAGCTGGAAAGTGTAGGGGTGGGTGGGAAAATAACCAGGTGGGTGGAGAACTGGTTGGCGGGCAGGAGCCAGAGTGTGGTGGTAAATAGGGGTATTCCAGGATGGGGGTGACAAGTGGGTGCCTTAGGGTCAGATTGGTACCCCTCCTTTTAATTTTACATCAGCAAGACGAGCGGTTAAGGGGCCTATTTGCTGATGATATGAAAATCTGCAATAGGGTGGATATCCTAGGTGGGTGGAGGACATGAGGCAGGACCTGAAGACTCTTGAGGGATGGTCAGAGACTTGGCAACTGAAATTCAATGCCAAAAAGTGTGCTGCGATGCACTTGGGGCATAGGAACCTGCAAGCAAGATACACCCTAGGAGGGGAGGGCATCAAAGAAACGGAGCAGGAGAGGGATCTGGGGATTATAGTATTGTATAACCTTAAGGTGGGAAACCAATCTAGCAGGGCAGTGGGGAAGGCAAATGGAATGTTGGCATGCACTGGCAGGGGCATTACTAGCAGAAGGAGAGGTGCTGATGTTCCTGTACATTGCCATGGTGAGGCCGCACCTGGAGTACGGAGTCCAGTTCTGGAGACCACACCTATGAAAGGACATAGATGAGATGGAAAGAGTTCAAAGAAGGGCAGCCGGGATGGTGCAGGGTATGCAAGGGAAGACATACGAGCAGAGGTATAAAGCATTGAATCTATATATGTTGGAGACTAGAAGGGAGAGAGGGGACATGACTGAAACTTTTAAATATGTAAAGGGGAGCAACAAAGTAAAGGAAGGGTGTTTACTTTAAAGGAAGGAGGGGGCTATAACTAGAAGGCATAGCCTAAGACTGCAGGGAGGAAGATACAGAGACAATGTAAGGGACGATTCTTCATGGAGAGGGTGGTCACCACCTGGAACAGACTACCAGAGGAGGTGGGGGGGGGGCTTGAAATGGTGGAGGGATTCAAGAGGTCATGGGACAGATACATGGGGCTGAGTAGTGGGAAGGGGGGGGTCCAGCAGGAGGAGGGACAAGTAATGGGGGATAAGGGGCAGACTAGATGGGCCAGTGGGATGCTTCAAACAACATGAAGTCTTGCTGTATTCTGACTATATGCAGTTAGCCCCAGCACTTGAACTGCTCCGGAGAGGAAAGGGTTAACTCTATGCAAAGGCATAGACCGTTGAGCTTGAGCTCTGTTTTCAAATCTCTATCCCAGGTACTCCTGAATGTAACCGTCAGATTCTTTACTCTGCCTAACTGAAAAAGTTGCTCCGGAGATCCTCTCCTTCACTTCGGTTCGGTCACAGTAAAATCGGTCGTTTTTTCCAAACCGTTTCTTTTATTTTCGGTGTTCACATCTCTGTCCCGGTACAGTAAGTGTATTAGTAGGTAGTAGTGTTTTCTTGTGAAGAAATTGTTTTTCTGTTTGGTTTCTTACTGGTTGGTCCAGTTGGGAACCAAAGTAATTTGTCTAGTTAACTTTTAAGTTGTAAAAAAAAAAAAAAAAAAAAAAAAAAAAAAATCTTGTGTGTGGTTTCCAGTACCTAGCTGTTCCTGAAAAAAAAGAACACATTTGTTTTTTTTTTTTCAACCGACCCATGACACAGTTGAAACAGATAGGCAGTGTTAGTTGCCTGCCTTGAACGCTGTTAAGGGTAACTTGGTTCTTTTGAGGCATGTCTGAGAAACCCAAAAAGAAAACCGGGCCCACTGGGTTTCAGCACTGCGCTGAGTGTGGGGAGGCCTTTGCCAAGGCTGACCCCCACCTCATCTGTGTTTATTGTCTGGGGTTTGACCACTTCAAGGAAGACTGCCAAATCTGCAAAAACTTCCCTAAAGCCACTGCTGAAAAATGTTGAAGTAGGCTGAAGGAAAGGGAGGCCAAAAAATCCGCTGACCTGGATGGCCAGTCCGGTTCAGTCCCGACCGAACCTGAGGGTATGCCCACAGACCTGGGCGATTACCCCCTCTGGCAAGAGGAGAGCCGATTCTGCGGAATCTGTTTCTGCAAAGAGAAAACGCAAGTCGGCCGGGTCGGATCCTGGACCCCATGTTCTGACCGCCGACGAGATAGCCAAAGCGATTGCGATTGTGCAGTCTCTTCGCCCAGTTCCGACCGAACCAGCACCGACTTGGGGATGGTCGATTCGGTTGGACTTACTCGCTTCTGAATATGACCCTGAGGCATTTTATGAGGGCGAATAGGAAGGAGACGAAGATGATGAAGATGTAGATTATGAAGGCCTAGATGAACCTATTGAGCCTGACATCTCCCCAGACAGGCCTTCCAGTGTGTCTCCTCCCAGGCTTTCTGAGTCCCCCTCCCACTTCTTGATCTTTTCTTGTCAATCTTCACCATTCATTACTGCTTGGGTGTAAGCCAGAGGTGCACACCTGCCACGGGAGGTGTGTTTTTTTTTTTGAGGATTTACCGCCGATGGCGCAGCTCTAAGAGCGCACTACGTGGTACTGCCAGGGTGGCAGTTAGGTGCTGCAGACCCTCCTCCATCCCAGTTCTGTTTCTCCCGCCGTTGAGGCTGCATCTGCTGTGCGTGTAGAGTGTTTTTTCTTAGTGCGCCATTTAGTCTAGTTCTTCGTTCAAAGCGACTCCTTCATCCTGGTTCGATTTTTCCCGATGCCATTGACACCGGTAAGTCCATTCCATTTTCTTTTTCGACGATGCCGGGAACTTTGCTCTGTTTTTAGGTTATTTTCGCATCATGCCCAATTCGGGAGCTAAGCGAAAGTCGAAAGCGGGCCGTGCCCCTATGCGTCGGTGCTCCTGTGGCCGGGATTTTTCCATGACAGACCGGCATGATGTCTGCCTTCAGTGCCTGGGACCTAACCATGATATGGACAGATGCAATGCCCATTTCTCGCTGGACCGCCATGTTCTTTAAGTCCGTGTGTTCAAAATCGGCAAGGCCCCCGCCGACTTTTGGAGGACGGCGTTGCTCTCGGGTCTCCCAGGCCAGGTCTCTAGACTCTTCCTCCGTTTCCCCTCCCAGGCCTGTACGGTCTGGTGAGGAGGAGGTCTCCTCATCTTCAGCCCTTGCCAAGGAGGAGGCCTCTTTCCTGGTGACGGGGGAATGTCGTGGTCCCTCCCGGGGCCGCGGTGGAGACAATGTCTCTGCAGTCACTTCTTCGGAGGTGCAGGCTCCCTCAGTGTCGCAGCCCACGGTTTCTGGGTCCGACATTGATGGACCCTTGATGTCTCCCTCTGGCGCCGTCTCAGATCCGGGTGCCGTTCGCGGTGCTGGTGATTGGGGCGACGCCGTATGCGGTGCCGCGTTGGTTTATGGCACCGTGGGTCCAGTTGACTCGGTTAGCGGCACCGTGTTGGGTTCCGGTGCCAAGGGCTGCACCGGGGACCTAGCTGGAGCTGTAGGCGGATCGGGGCCGGGCTCTGGTGCTGCGGGCGATATGCAGGGACCTCACGGCGCCGTGCTAGATTCCGGTGCCACTAGTGGTGCAGTTTCTCAAGGGACTGTTGGGGTGGCCCACAATGAGGTCCTTCTGCTCGACTCCTCCTCAGAGGCAGAAGATTCAGAGGTTGACCCGACTTGGCGCCCTGATTCCTCTGAGTCGGTCTCTTTTCTGGAACGCGGAGTCAGGCGATCCAGCGTTCCCATTCCTGAGTCCCTAGATCCATCTTCCTCCGAGGATCTCCAGGCTGGGAGTGGCCTGGGGTCCATTGGTGAGGGCGGTTTGGAGATTAAGGAGCGGGCTGTCTCCTCGGAGGGGGCTGTTGCTGCTGCCCGTTCCTGGTGCTGCCGTGTCTTCTCAGGGTGGACTAGGTTTTCTGTCTCCAGGGGCCCCCCTCGGGAGGCCTCAGGTTCGACTGAGCCTATTGCTGGGATTGAGGAGGAGGGCGTCCTCAGAGTCTGAGGAGTTGAAGGGTCGGGGTGAGGGGTGTCTAGTTCCACCTTCCACCCCTTGGGGGGGGGTAGGGAGGAGCTGATGCGCCGAACCCAGTCTCTCCCTCTTGGGCTCAAGGGACCCCTCTGGTGGCATTGCTGGGGGTTGCCCTTCTGGACTCCTGCAACCCCAGGTGCTTCACAGGGGAGGTTCCCCATCCGGGCTTTTCCAGATTTCGTTCCCCCAGGGTTCCATTTTGCGACCTGGATTGGTGTCCGGGACCCCGCCAGCTCGGGCTCTGGTCCCCGGATTTCAGAGTCCTAGCAGAGGACAGTTGCCTTCTTGTAGGTGCCCCTCTCCCATTCCTCTGCAGCCATCTCCCTCCCAGGCCATGTCGGTCCTACGGGCCCGTTATCCTGGGAGATGTTCAGAGGCTCTGCAGAGGCCTTCCCCTCGTATGTTAGGTATATGCATGAGCGGGTGTTTCGCATCTCCCCACCGCCTCAGGAGTCCTCTGGACATTTGAGCTCCTCATCTTCCTCGTCTCCCTCCTCCGAGGGAGAGGAACCCTTTGCTCACCTTTCATCAGACGCTGATTTCCTGGACTATCAGCGATTCCTGTAGAGGATGGTTAAGGATCTCTGTATCTCCTTTCTCAGACGTGACAATACCGAGCGGGAGGTGCATGAATTCAGTGCTCAACATCTGGTGGTACCATCCTGACCTATTCCTTTCCAGGAGGCGTCTATCCGTGCCTGGCAGTCTCCAGCCACGCCTTTTCCAGCCCCAGTAGACTGCAGGGGGAGGTATTGTTCCCCATTGGATTCTCTGGGTACACTCCCCAACCCACCCATGGGATTGGTGTCCCTAGAGACTCCCTCTGGGCCCTGTCACCTGGCGCATGACCATCCACCGGACTCAGATTCCTTACAATTTGACCGGTGGGGGCGAAGAGTGTTCTCTTCCTCTCGTGCGATGTTATGCATTGCATCACATCAGGTTCACCATGTTGCCTACAGTAGGCATTTATGGTCGATGCTCTCCCAAGTCCTAGCATCAATGCCTGATTCGGAGCAATCCAGGCAAGCTATTGCCCTCTCCGCTATAGGTCTGGAACTGGCAAAGGCATCAAGCAAGGGCATCCTATGACACCAGTGAGGTGGCTTCCAGGCTTGCAGGGACAGCGATCTGCATTAGGCGACCGGCATGGCTTCGTCTATCAAGATTGTCACCCCTGGCCTGGCGTAGGGTGATTCACTCTGCTTTCCGAGGGACCCGCCTCTTTTCCACCAGGGCTAGAAGGCTTCTGCAGGGGCTTCCTCAGTCTCTTCATCTCCGAGGGACACGTCCTAGCTCTCCTCGGCCTTAGACTCCGGTCTTTTAGGCCAGGGTCTCTTCCTTCTGCTTTTCACTGGGAGCAGGCTGAGGGTCTTGTTCCCTCAGAGCTTTTCCTAGTCTCCCTTCGGGGGCGCTTGGTACTCACCCAAGCAGTAATGAATGGTGAAGACTGACAAGGGAAGATATGGAAATTACATACCTACCGTAATTCTTGATCTTCTCTTGTATCTTCACCATTAATTACTGATACCTGCCCACCTTCCCCTCACGGGCCTCCTTCTTCGGCATCTGGGCCTCCTTCAGCTGCAGAGATCTCCCGTATTTTCCTCCATGTTTTTCGGCCCCGGAGTGTGGTGTGCAATGACCTCCAGGCAGTGACGTGCCAATGTCTTGCTGCACTCTGCCCCCTTACATTGCCACCGGTCTGGTAGTGTCCCTGGTCGTCACCAGGGGCCATCACAGAGCGGTGGTTCCCTGGATCCCTCCCCAGGATAGGAGAGCAGTCTTCTGGACGCTTGATCCTATCCCTCCCCTGCTGACTCTTAGTGGCCCGGGCTCGCATCTGAACCCAGGTCGCCAGCATGGTGCGAGGTGTGGCGTCCAGCGCCTCAGCCCTCTGCGCCACCAGGTCTTACTAGCATGGAGTTTTTATATTTTATAAGTACATTCCCTAAAGAGCATTAGCTGCAGTTTAGTCACAGTACGGTGTATTCTTTGCAGTATGTTCACTGAGTCTTCTCCCTCATGTTTAAATAGAAATGTGCATCATTCTAATATGTATTAATGTTTGGAGAGTTATATCATCCACTGTGACATGACATTTCGTTTTATACCACATGGTATGTATTTGCTGTAAAATGCAATAAAATAAAATAATTAAAAAAAAAAAAAAAAGAATCGATAGTACTATGATCCGTAGTGTCCACTAGCTGCTTTTGCAGCACATCAACCGCGTGCATATGGTTGATGCGCTGCAAAGGCAGCCATTTAAACATATTTTTGTAATGAGGTTCAGGGAAGTGCTATTGGTGCTTCCCCACCCTCCACCACACACACTGCAACAGAGATGTTTAGTGAGGTGAAAAAGCCATAAATTCTGGGAAAACAGACCTCTGCATGCAGCAATCGCACACTGGCTGCTCCATTCTGCAGCTTGCAGCAGTTCTATAGGAATCTGTTTAATGTCATTGTTAATTACTGCTGCCACAACTTGTTTATTTCAATTTACTTTGCCAAACACAGTAAGCACAAAAGGAAAAAATAAATCTGAAAGGACACTACAGGAGAAGAAAATCATCCAGGAGCCTGTCTCTGTCTACAGCTTTCAGCCTGTCACAACCAGTGAGGCAAGTTGTGCTTTATTTGTAGGCTGCCTGCTATAGTAGAACATTTAGGCCCTGTTCACAGTAGGGTAGTTGAAGCGGACTAAGTGGGCTGAAACGTTTTAACTTTCCTCAAGTTCAGTTTCTGTCCGCAATGAACACTGTTCCTGAACCAATTTCTAAAACCGTGCTCAAACCCTACTTTGAGGTAGGCTTGAACACTGATTTAAAATCTTTCAGTTTTGAAATTGAATTTACCGGCTGTGTGATTGGTGTAGTCCGCATCATGGCTATTGCTGTTCCATCATGCCAGAATGCAGTGCAAAAAATTTTTCCAGCATGCCGCTTTTGCATGTACTGCTCATGTGCAAACATCGGTCAGAGGAGGGAAATTTGAAGTCGCGAGTGTGGATCGTGCCTTGACTTTGTGGTGAAACAGTTTCATAAATTTTTTTTTTTTTTACTCAAGTTTATTAAGTCTGTAATTGATGCTCCTTTTGTATGTCTTTGAAAGCTTTCATCCTACCCTGTATCTGAAACTGTCGGAAGTAAACTAGGCCATGGTGTCTCCACCTCATGAATGTATCATCCAGTCTTGGTGGAGTAAACCAGATACAGGAGGCTATCTTTGATTTTACTGAGTGGGTGATTTATATTTATTTTATTCCTGACTGTGCCCCATATTTTATATGACTGTGCTTGCCATGGGTTATTTGATTTACAGTGTATCAGCTTAGCTGGGGAATTATCAAAATCCAACAGGGGATTACTTTCCGGGTTGGATCTAATTTCCATCTCCCTCCAAACATTATGTTCGTCCTTGGAGCAGTAAGTTACCCAGGATGTTAATTGGGCCATTAAATAGTAGGTTTTTTAGATTAGGTAGACCTAGTCCTCCCTTGCTCTTTGGGCACATTAGGGTGGCCCAGGCCATGCTAGCTTTCTGTTTTCCCCATATAAAGCAATGTAAAGCTGCGTTGATTTTTTTTTCCATTCTGATGCAGGAATATGCAAGGAGAGAGAGCTAAATAAAAATAAGAACCGTGGAATGATGTTCATACGCAATGTTTCAACTCTGCCCATTAGTATTACAGGTAAAACCTCCCATCTTTTTAAATCTGTGAAGATCTCTTGCAAAAGCTTCCCATAGTTACAGTGATAAAGTTGGTCTAAGTGGGCTGGAATGTACATACCTAAGTATCTGATGTTGGTCTTTACCCATCTAAAGGGTATCATCCGGGCCAGAGATGGGGGTGGATGGGCCACTGATCTGCAAGACCTCTGTCTTATCTCTATTGATTTTAAATCCTGAAATCTGACTATAGGCTTCTAGTGTCTGCATCAAGGTGGGGAAGGACTGCTGAGGATTTCTCAGATATATCATGGTATCATCTGCATACAATGATATTGTTTTCTATACCTCCCGATCTTTATACCCTCTATGCCCGGACTGGACCGAATCTGTTCTGCCAGTGGCTCAATGCTTTACGCAAACAGGGGTGAAAGATGGCAGCCCTGGCTTGTGCCCCTCTGAATATGCAGTATTCCAGAAATTGTACCATTTGCTTTCACTCTGGCCTGTGGCTTCTGGTACAGTGCTCCTACCCAAACCAGAAATTGAGGCCTGAACCCAAATTTACTCAGTGTTGCCTTCAGGAAGTCCCACTGAAGGTGATCAGATGCTTTCTCCGCATCGATGGAAATGGCAATTTGTTGTTTTTTTATAGTGTTTCCCAGAATGCATAATATTCAAGCAGCGTTGTATGTTATCTTGGATATGTCTGTGTGGCAAAAATCCAGCCTGGCCCGGGTGTACCAAGTCTGGTAGGAATTTATTTAATCTAGAGGCCAGAATTTTAGTAAAGATTTTTTGAATAGGCATTCAGTAGTGATATGGGACAGTAGGATGAGCAGACCTCTTGGGGTTTGACATCTTTTGGTATTACCATAATTAGGGCACTTCGCCAGGAGTGTGGTAAGTCATCTGTATCTTCACAAGAGTTAAATAAATTAAGCAAAATGGGATTCAGGGGGGCACTGAAAGTCTGATAAAATTCTGTGTTGAATCAGTCGGGGCCTGGTGATTTGCCTTTTTTTATGTTCTTTATGGTCTGCTTTATTTCCTGTGCAATAATGGGGGCCTCTAAACTTTCTTTATTATTTTCTGATAACTTTGGGAGCTGCAGTTTAGAGAGAAACTTCAGTTTTTTTAGATAAATTTGGAATTGCTTCCTCCGGGGTATATAACTTAGCATAATATTTTCTAAAAGCCTCGGCTGTTTTTTGGGGGGTATAGTTGTTAGTTGTAAGATTATTCTCTATGGTCTTTATGCGCTTAACATATCTATCTGCCTGTGCTTTATGCAGCCGGAATGCCAATAACTAGGGATGTATGTTTGTCATGGCAGTTATACACATCATTGATTCCATGATGTTTGATCTTTATTCAGGACTTCCATGACTTTCACTAGTGTCATCAGAATCAAGCAATGGTGACAGTGCCACAACATTTACTACTGTTTACTAATGATTTCATAAACAAACGAGTCATTGAAACCTCATCCATGACAAACTTACATCCCTACCAATAACCTTCCCGCTTTATTCCCATACTCACAGTAGGATTGGTTCAAATACCCGAGTCTACCCTCTAGTTGTGTGTCTAGGAGGGTCTGCAGTTCCTTTCTAGTTTGTTCCATTTGCTGCCAAACTGTACGTGTTCTTTGTATTTTATGTTCTGCCTTCAGCTGCTTTAGCCTTTGCTCCAATCCCATTTGTTTCTCTTTTTGTAATCTTTTAAAGCGGGCTGAATAGGCTATGATCCTACCCCCGAGTATCATTTTTAAGCTATCCCAGTACCATTTAATTCCTGTACCTTGTATTCTATTAGTTTCTTGAAATTTTTGTATAGCCGAGTTTATCTGGTTTTTAAAATCTTCTCTGTCTAGCAAGGAAGTGTTCATTCTCCAAAGGGTCTCCCTGTCCCAATCCCCCATCTGAATATCTAGGGCTATGGCTGCATGATATGAGACTAATCTAGGTTGTATAGAACAGTTTTTAATTTTATGTATATCCGCCCTACTGCACAAAAAAGTCAATTCTTGAATAGGACTGTCTAGGATTAGAATAAAATGTGTAGTCCTTGCTCGTAGGATTGAATTCTCTCCATCCATCTACGAGAGCCATTTCTTACATACCTATTCTTACCATTCTGCTCATATTCCTGTTAGTAGATACGTTTTGTAAGAGCGGTCCCTCAGGGGAGAGACCACACAATTAAAATCGCCCCTCATTACCACCAGTCCCTCCCCCAGCCCCACTATCTTCTGAAACACCTTTTTGTAAAACGGCTGATCATCATTATTCAGACCATATACATTAACCAAATGGATTTTTTGAGAAAATAAATGTCCTGTAAGAGAGACAAATCTGCCGTTATTTCCAAAGGAACGTTTTTTCTGAGAAGGATAACTACACCGGCTTTTTTACCTCGAGGGTGTGAGGTACCTATTGCTGTCCCAACCCAGGAGCGAACTAATTTCTAATGCTGTACCGGGGACGGTCTAGTTTCTTGTAGCAAACATATGTCTGCATTAAGCTTTGTAAGATAATGGAGAATTTTTGTGCGTTTCATGGGGGAATTTATTCCCTGCATATTAAGCGAAACCACTTTGAGGGTACTCATCTTAAGTCTCGAGGGGGGGCCCGTCAGTTTGCTTCAATACTCTATTTTTTTTTTTTTTTTGGAGCCAACTTCCATACCTTGCCTTAGCAGAAACATTCCTTCTGATCCAGCTCCACCACTTTGTAACTCCTTTGCATATATTGTGTGATCCAGCCAACAATTGAAAACATTTGGTGCAACAGGCACCAACAATAACATTATTAAACACTCAAATTGTTTCATCGTTAGATGTCGCTTGTAGTAATAAACTGATTTTCAAATTGAAATACAATAGTAATAGGGGGAGATGAGAGAAGGAAAAAAGAGAGAAAAACAGGGATGGGGGAGGAACAGGGGAATTATAAAAAGGAACAGTCCCAAGAAAGGAGAGGGGGGGTAGAAAAAAAAAAAAGAGGAACCCCTTACACTCTAACCAGTATTGAGTAACCTCTAACTGGCCTGAGGGGGTTCAACACTGAAACCCAAATTACTTAAGTATATTATTTTTATTTGTGTCCTTCCAAGGTGCTAATCCATAAATACATGGAAGAAGTAGCAAATGCTAGCGTGCCTGTTGGGTTTAAACAGGCCTGACTGCTGTGTGTCAGTATGGATTGTACGTAACCGTCGTCTTCCATGTGAAACGTGGTTAATGCTGACTTAATAAACGATGCGTAGGCCTGTGGCTCCAATCTAGGGGGGCCAAAAGACACCGCTCCCTTTAGAGACGCTCCAGTTTAAGATATCACCCATTAGGTTGGTGGATTCTCTGCCTACTACTCTGGAAAAGAAAAAAGAAAGGGAAAAAACAACTCCCATAAAACACCTCCTATATTGAACTACAGCGAGGCTCAGTTTTGCCTGAAAGTGAAGAGAGGCTTGAAGAGAAAAATAAGGGCATTACATTTTTTAGCATCACTGAAATAAATAACTTAAGTTTCAACTTAGCCCTTCCCTCTTAAGTGTCCAATGTTCATTTGTTCTGATATTGCTGAGTGTTCCCTTTTCTTACTTCAGGTGATAAAACTGTCAGCCTTAGAACCCTGGTCTCCTTAGCAGAATTTTTATTTGCTAGGGTGTACTTGGAGCATTTCAGGAAGCCATGAGGGAGGTCGTTGGGTGGGCTGAGTCTTCTTGCTTTACTGTAGACATTGCTGTCTCTCTGGTCATAATATCTCTGAGATCTGCTCCTAAATGAGAAGGCCAAGAAATCGCTGTTATCTGAGTGCATCATAGAAACATAGAATTTGACGGCAGATAAGGACCGCTTGGCCCACCCAGTCTGCCCATTTCCCTACCTACTGGATAAGCTGCAGATCCTAGTTAACCAGCAGCCTACTTCTTCCTACCCCAACCCCCTAGAATTGCCTTATGACTGTCCCATGCATGCTTGAATTCCACCACTGATTTTGACTGCTAGCGTCCTCCGAAGGCCGTTCCATGCATCCACAACCCTCTCTGTGAAAAATACTTCCTTAAATTACCTCTGAGCTGCCCCCCATCTTCAAATTGTGCCTCTTGTTCTTGCACACCTCTTTTTTTTGAAAGATGCTACCCTCTTGGACTTTGTTGATTCCCTTGAGGTACTTGAAAGTTTCTATCATGTCCCCCCTCTCCCTCCTTTCCTCGAGGCTATACATATTAAGCTCCTTTCGTCTCTCTTCATATGTCTTCCGGTGCAGACCCTGCACCATTTTAGTTGCCCTCCTCTGGACAGCTTCCATCCTGTCTATGTCTTTGCGGAGATTGGGTCTTCAGAACTGCACACAGTACTCCTAGATGGGGTCTCACCAGCTGTCTGTACAGAGGGATAATAACTTCCTGTTTTCTACTGGTGATGCCTCTCCCTATGCATCCCAGTATCCCCCCAGCCCTCCTTGCTGCCCTCTCACATTGCTTGCCCACCTTTAGGTCATCTGATATGACTACCCCCAGGTCCCTTTCCATTTTTGTTGTTGTTAGTATCTCACCCCCATTGTACTACTCTTCCCTGGGTTTGTTTCCCAGGTGCATTACCTTGCACTTCTTAGCATTGAATCTAAGCTGCCACATTTGACCATTCCTTCTAACTCATGCAAGTCCTTCTCATCCTTTCCATCCCACCCTGTGCATCAACTCTGTTGCAGATCTTTTGTGTCATCTGCAAAGAGACACTTTCCTTCAGTCCTTCTGCAATGTAAACATAAAGACATTGAGAGGACCGGTCCTATCTGAACCTAGGTGCCCACTAGTAACCCTCCTTTCTTCTGAGTGGACTCCATTTACTATTACTCTCTGTGTCCCATTCTCAGCCAATTCTTTACCCAGGCTGTCATCTTGGGACCCACTCCCAGGCTAGCTAACTTGTATATAATCTTTGTGTGGGACTGTGTCAAATGCCTTGCTAAAGTCTAGGTAGGCCATGTCCACAGCCCCTCCTGATCTACTACTTTGGTCACCCAGTCAAAGAAATCTATCAGATTAGTCTGGCATGACCTTCCGCTGTGAATCCATGCTGCCTAGGGTTCTGTGCCCTCTGGCCTCTAGATACTCGACAATTCTTTCCTTCAGAAGTGATTCCATCATTCTCCCTATCACTGAGGTTAAACTAACAGGTCTATAGTTTCCTGCTTCTGCCTTGCTCCCACTTTTGTGAGGGGAATCACATCTGCCCTCCTCCAGTCCTCGGGTACCACCCCATCCTCCCATGATTTGTTAAAAGGGTAGTCAGTGGTGTCACTAGTTCTACCCTTAGTTCTTTTAGAATTCTGGGATGAATCCCATCAGGCCCCATTGCTTTGTCCACCTTCAGTTTTAAGAGTTCTTTCAGAACCCTTTCTTCTGTAAATGGGCTGGTATCAATTTATGTATCCAGAGTGTTTCTAATGTTTGTTTTATGTACCTCCCCCTCTTCATTTGTAAATTCTGAGCAAAAATATTTGTTTAGTATCTCTGCCTTTTCACAGTCTCCCTCTGCCCACCCTCCTCCCTTTATTAAGCCTCACTATCCCTCGCTGGTCTTCCCTCGCTCCTGATGTACCTATAAAGGTTTTCCCCTTCTTAACTGAGTTGGCTATCTTTCCTCGGTTTGGGCCTTTGCTGTTCTGACTGCCTTCCTAGCCTCCTTTGCTTTAACTGATACAGTTCTCTGTCCTGCTCCTTCTACGATTCCTTGTACTTCCTGAATGCTTTCTTTTCTCTTGAACCTTCACTGCCTCTTCCTTTGAGAACCATAGTGGTTTCTTACATCATTTTGTTTTATTTGCTTCACACAAAGGCTTGTTACCTCTGTGATGGCAGTTTTATTATTCTCATTGTTCTTCACCCCTCCTTCCTGCCCATTTGCTAGTGCATTCCTTAGGCACTCACCATTTTGGCAAAGTCAGCCCTCCTAAAGTCCAGTACTTTTGTTTTTGTATAGCTTGACTCTATTGCTGTGTTTATTGTGAACCATACTGCTCGATGGTCGCTACTTCCCAGATGGCTACCCACTTCTACATCTGTGATCCTCTCTCCATCTCCATTTGAGAGAATCAAGTCTAATATTGCTCCCTCTCGATTGGGCTCAAATACTAGTTGTCTAAGGCATGCCCCCTGTAGGGCATCTAGAATAACTCCACTCTTGGAAGTGGCAGCTGCAATTGCACTCCAGTTAACATCTGGCATATTCAGATCACCCATCAGCAATATCTCCCTTTTCTGCCATTCTAGTATACTTTCTATCATTTCCTTGTCCATTTCCTCCCCTGAGAAAGGTCTTCATAAACCCTGTGCGGATTGTGGTGCCATTGCCTGGCTCCAAATTTACCCACAGTGCTTCTTCTCCTCCTGTTTACCCTTTTGTTCTGTTGCTTTATTCCTTCCTTATGTAAAAGCTACTCCTCCTCCTCTTTTATCCTCCCTGTCCCTCCTGTAGATAGTGTATCCTGGTATGTTTACGTCTCAGTCATGGTTTTGTGTGTACCATGTTTCTGTGACTGCCACGATATCCAGATGTTCCTCCTCCATCAAGGCCACTAATTCAGGAAGCTTGTTACCCAGACTACGGGCATTGGTACTCATTGCTCTCCATTTTTTGATGGCTTTATCTTCTGTTGCACCATCCCCCACTGACCGTTCTACCTCAGTCTTTTTCTCATTTAGTACCCTGTTTTGTAGGGAGAGGCTGGGATTTTCCTGCTGCTTGTCAGTGCCTCCCCCTTTGACTAGTTTAAAAGCTTGCCAATGAAGCATTTAAACCGATTGCTCAAAAGACTTGTTCCCTTCCTGGACAGATGCAGACCATCCTGCCAGTATAGGCTGGTGTCCCTTAAGGTGGAACCCCAGTCCCCAATGAAGCCAAACCCCTGTGCTCCTCACCATTTTTTCAACCATTCATTAAACTATAAGGTCGCATCACGGTCGTCCCACACGTTTCTATGCTACTTTAGTTCTATCCCCTTCCAGGATCTCCGCTTGCAGTTCAGGTATGCGGATGCCTAAGCTTCGGAGGAAGGGGGCTGCTTCAAAGAGGGACTCTTAAGGGACCTCAGCTGTTATCAGTGAAAATACGGAGACGAGCTGGGTATTGCAGCTGAGTTTTTATGTTCTTTTCCTTTGCTGCACAAATCACTTCTTTCACTTGTTTTCTCTTCGTGTTTAAGTAGTCCGAAAAATCTTGGTCGAAGAAAAGCCTTTGCCCATCTATCTGGATTTTTTTTTTTTTTTCCAAGCCATCTGCAAGATGAGCTGTCTGTCCTTATAGTTTAACATTTTAATTATTATTGAGCGGGGTCTTGCACTCTGTTCCTTGGGCCTCTTCAGCAACGATATATGGGCTCTTTCCACAATCATAGATGAGGCTGAGCTCAGTTGCAGCACCAATTCTAAGATATGCTGAATAAATTCCTCCATTGCGTTGAATGGATCTTCCATCCCTTCAGGTACTCCATAGATTCGAAAGTTATTTCGTCTGGCTCTGTTTTCTTGATCGTTGAGTTTTAACTGCATTTCTTGTTCCCTTGTTAACAAGTACAAAATGGTGTGATCGTGTTGACCTGAGGAATCTGCCCAGGTGCCTGTTGTTTGCTCCAATGCCGTGGTTCGTTTATCAATGCTACGAAGATCTGCACACACATCAGCGGTGGATGACTCTACCCTGTGAAGGGTTTTGATGATACCATCGAGCTTAGACATAACCGCATGCGGGTCGAGGATTTCCAAACTCTCTTGAGTCAGCCAAACTGGCTACTGGTGATACGGGGTGACATTCTGGTGGTAGGCCATGTTTCTTCTCAGTGTTCATCATCACGTTAATCTTTGAGGCTTGAGAGCGCCTTCATTTAATTTTAACTGTTGCCATTGTTTAGGCTGTAGATTTGATGTTTACTTCGTTCAGATGGTCGGTCTTTTTTGTTTAATATATATTCTTAAGTGGTTGTTTCTGGAGCTCCCCAACTATGCAGCCATGCGGTTGGTGATGTCACCGGAAGTCCCGCAACAGTTTCATAAATAGAAGCACATTAGTGCTGGCAGTGGCTGCATAGTGTAGTTCATTCTCTGTTCATGTGGGAATCCTGACTGCTTGATCCTCTGTGCATAGTGTGCAGCCATGCACAGTTCTTGCCAGTCATCTGACAATACCCTTATTTGTTTTTCTGTGTGTACAATGACCGACTGTGCAGCTACTTGGACTGATGAGTCAGTAAAGGCATTAATTGATTATCTGTCAACTGAAACAGTGCAAGAAGAGTTAAACTCAATGCACAGAAATACCAAAGTATACCAGAGAGTCTCCCAGCATCTTGCAGACCTGGGAATAGAGAGGACAGCTAAGCAGTGTAGAGAAGAAAAAATAAAACTGTTGAAGGGAAAATATCATCATGCCAAGGACCACAACAAAGTTTCTGGTGCACGACGTGTGGTATGCCCATTCTATGAAGAACTGGATAAGATACTGTGCACAAGACCAACCACGGAGCCAACCATTGTGGTTCAGAGCTTGGATCAAGTAGTGACTGCTGATGATACAGAGGATGATGCTTTTCCTGTTGACGAATTGCCCATGTCAGGTATGTCATGCTGCCTTGTCACAATCCCATTGATGTAAAGCTGTAGCCTGCATTATTAATAGGGCACTTATGAAACCACTGCCCTCCCACCCAAAATGTCTGCCAGCAGTCATTCACCCTAAAACAGTATTTATAATCTTTCTGTCCTTATTGTTATAGATTGTGAGAGAGCTCATGATGACCTTAAACATGGTGAAAGTCATGCTGCTAGATCTTTGGGTCTGAACATGCGGTACTTTGTGACAGCCTGCTGGATACCTCAGATATCAACGTGCCACGTCCATCCACCAGTACGCCAGTTGTGAGTGGACAAGAGATCAGCCACTTGTGAACCACTTCAAAATCTGAGAAAGAAAATTACCAGGCTCCAGGAAATCATGGATTCACTCTTTGAACCAGCTCGCAAGCTATTGATTGAGCAGCATCAACAAATGTTGGAGGTTGAACAGGAGAGAGCAGCAGCTGCACTTGAAATGGAGGAGTGCATGCATACCAAGGAGACTGAAGTCTGCCACATTTTTTAACAATCTGTTGGAGATCTTACACTGTAACCCAGTCACAACCACCAGTTCAGTATCAAGCACCTCAAAGGCCAATGGTGGTTACTCAAAGTACTGCCCATGGTGCAGTGTTTAGTGTTAGTGGGCAAGGTGTTATGAGCAGCAGTGTGCTCAGTTCTGACACCGCATGCCACAGTTCATCTGCATCAGGGTCACACTACTCAATTGCTAGTGCCAGCCATAGCATGAAACCGGAATTATTTAGTGATAACATGACTTGGACAAACTTGTGATGTCTGTGATGCACCAAAATGTACAGCAGCCCAAAAAACATTGCTGTACAGCATAGGTCATGAAAATCAGTTTTTGGCATTACTGACATGAGTTCATGCAAAACATTATATTTGATGTTGTTGTTTTGCTTCAGAAGAATAAATACTTCACACTTTGAGCCACAAGAAAGCATTTAATTAATGAATTGCAATGAACATAGATGCAATCAACATAGCATTTTATGCATGTTAAGTTGTATGCATTGTGCTGTTAATAAGTTTGCAAAGTTTGTTAAACTTTGAAGACATTAAAATAAAGTTTTACAGTGTTTTGTGAAACAACTATTAAGAAACGTCTCAAACATTTTAAAACAGTTTGCATTCAAATTTACGTAGTAGCACAAAATCTTTTTAAAGCATTAAACTTCAGTTTATGCTGTTTGCAAAACAACTTTTAAGAAATAACATTCTCAGGGTTAGATATTTAAAACTTTGCCCCGGGTCTAAATTAGCACTGCCCAGCTGGCAAACTTAGTCTGGAGCAAAAAGCAAGCTATATTCAAAAGAAATAGCCCAGTGCAAAACCAGCTGAATATAGCAAGCAAAGGAAGCCAGGCAAACAGGGCCAGGAGTGCAGGGCAAAAATAGGCCTGGAATAAGACAGCACTGAATATAGCAACAGGGAAGTGCACACTGCTGCTGCAGCTCATTAGACCCTGGAGAAAGCCAGTGTTGCAGGTGGAGAGCATTGTATGTGATTCCACAGAGATGTCTCTCATCTACTGCAAACAACAATGTAAGTCGCACTGCAGAACTGTGCTATGCTGAAGTGAGGTTTCCCCGGGCTAACCTGATTGCACAGTGCTAACACATTAGCCTGGGGCAAACTAATTAGCCTGGGGAAAATGGGAGCTATATGTGTAAAGTAAAATAGTTTTTATTTATTTATTTGTGGTAGGAATGTTTAGCTGGAATATTATGATTTAAACTTGCTTTGTTTTAAATGACTTGGTTATGTATCAGTTTTATTTGGTTAAGTAGGTTAGTCATTTATTTCGGTGTTCTTTAAAGTGTGTCTAATAACAGTCTTTGTGTTTATTGCTTAAAATGTGCAGGGAGTATATGGGAGGATCTATGGGGGTTAGGATCACCTATGGGAGCTCACTGCTACATGATTTACGTCCCTCTGTCCCTCTCCCAGTGTCTGATAACGCTGTCGGGAAGTGGGGATTGCAGGGGGTCGTGCTGATTGTTGGCAGTGGGGTGACCTGGATACGGGTGATGGTAGGATAGAGGTTGTTAGGTCCAGGAGGCGCCCTGGGTTACGATGGGCATCTGGGAGAGGTCAGACGTGGCTGATGCCCATCCCCAGGGAGTCCACCAGACCGAGTGGTCAGGTAACCCGAGGGGCTGCACCACCCTCCAATCCTCTGACGGCAGTGCTGTGCAATGCCAGATCGATCAGAAACAAGACGGCAATTATTGCCGCCTTGATTTAATCGGTCGATCTGGCTTTCATCACGGAGACCTGGGTGGGAGATGATGCTGGCCCCATTTTTGAGGCTGCAGTCCCTCCTGGGTATACCGTGGTGCACTGCCCCAGAGTGAATCGCGGGGGTGGCGGTGTAGCTGTCTGTTTTAGATCCAGCCTGACCTTCACCGTGCACCCAGTGGAAACTCCAGGTTCCTTTGAGTGTGTGGCCATTCGTGGAGGATTCGGCGCAGGCTGCAGGATCTTCCTCATCTACCGCCCTTCTGGCCCGATGGGGAGTTTCCTGCAGGAGACTGCCGAATTCGTCACCGGCGAAACATTGGGATTCCCCAGATGTGTTTTTCTGGGGGATTTCAATGTTTGGGCTGACGATAGAGACCAAAGATGCAGTAATGATTTCTTGCAGAGCATGTCCTCGTTGGGACTGACGCAGGTCGTTGCTGCACCAACCCATCAGGATGGCCACATACTGGACCTGGTGTTCTCACTGGGGCTTGAGATTACTGATCTCAGGATTGAGCGGGTATTTTGGTCCAATCATTGCACGGTGAAGTTCACACTTGGGGCTCCCGCCGTAAACTCTTCCCCTGCAGAGATGATTAGCTGCCGCCCTTTACGGGGTCTTACCCCTGAGGGTTTTTTGGCGGCAGTTGAATTGTCTAGTGTGGGTGCTGCACGCGTCGGAAGTGTTGATGCCGGGGTTGACACCTATAATAGGGTGTTATCTGACACCATCATCTCCCTCGCACCTGTCAATGTATACGACCCAGAACTTCATACCTGAGGTCCCCATGGTTTGATGGAGACCTCAGGGAGATGAAGAAGACGGGTCGGAGATTAGAGCGCTGCTGAAGGAGGTCCCGCCTGGAGGTGGACAGACTGGTCCTGTGTATGCAGTATTGTGCGTATCGGGAGGCAATCAACCGTAAGAAGGCAGTGTTCCTGTCCAGGGAGATTGCTGCCGGGAAAAACCGACCAGCTTTACTCTTCCGGACTGTAGATAGACTTTTTCATCTTGTCTGTTTGTAGCCCGGGAGGCCTTTTTCTAACAAAGATTGTGAGGAGTTTGCTCGGTTTTTCTCGGACAGGGTGTCCTTGATCCGGGTTGGAGGCCTCTTCAGCCAGCAATACTGTAGCTGACAGTGGTCGCCAAATGTGTTCAGAGCACACTCTGCCGAGTTGGGGGGGAGTTTAGACCAGTGGAGGTTAGTGAGGTTATCAAGGTGGCAGTCAATTTGAAGCATACCTTTTGTGAGCTGGACCCAGTGCCAACGCGTTTCTTAATGAGATGTGTTGACTCTGTTGGCCCGGTGTTTGCCTCGATTGTACGGTGTACCTTGCTTCAGGGAGTCTTTCCGGATGCCTTGAAGGAGGCTCTGGTGAGACCCCTCTAAAGAAATCATCTTTGGACCTGGAGATCAAGGCAAATTACCGTCCTATCTCCAACCTTCCATTTGGGGAAGGTTGTTGAGAAGAAGGTAGTAAGCGCTTCAATTGGAAGAGCACCTAGTGACTCATGAGTTGTATGATCCCTTCCAGTCGGCTTTCGGGCTAGACATAGCACGGAAACTGCGCTTGTTCGGGTGCAGAATGGTCTCCTCAGGGCTAGAGATCGGGGGGACAGGACAATTCTTGTTCTCCTTGATCTCTCCTCGGCATTTGACACTGTGGACCATTGTGTGCTGCTTGTCCGCCTCAGGGAGCTGTGTGGACTCACCAGTACCGTCATCAACTGGTTTGAGTCCTTTCTCACCAACAGGAGGCAACGGGTTGTGATGGGAAATTTCTCACCCACACCCTGTCTCCCTTCTTGTGGAGTCCCTCAGGGTTCGGTACTGGCCCCAGTGTTGTTCGCAGTGTACATGCTGCCCTTGGGGGGATCATTAGGAAGTATGGTCTGAGTTTTCATTGCTGTGCTGATGATACTCAGCTATATTTGTCCTTTGCCCGAGGAACATCCAATGCAGTGGATGTGCTAAAATATCTGTCTGACCGAGATTAATGACTGGATGGCTTCCAGCTGGTTGCGTTTGAACCTTGACAAGACGGAGGTATTGGTAGTGGAGTCGAACAGAGTTCGTGATAGGATGGCCTCTGACTCAGCAACTGGACTTGTTCTCGGAGCTGTGTCATTGAAGGCCTCCTCTTGAGTGCGAAATCTTGGAGTGATTCTGGACAGGAACTTGACCATGGAGGCTCAGATGTCTTCCGTGGTCCATACCTGTTTTTTCCATCTCAGAAACATTGCCAGGATTAAGCCCCTTGTTCCGCCTCTGGACCTCCCTACCTTGATACATGCCTTAGTCACATCTAGGCTGGACTACTGTAATGCGCTCTATCTTGGGGTCTCTGGGGGATCTCTCCACAGACTGCAGCTGGTGCAAAACGCTGCTGCCCGGTTACTGACTGGGCAGCAAAAATTTTGCCATATTATACTGGTACTGTGCGAATTGCACTGGCTGCCAGTCAGGTGGCGAATCCTCTTTAAGGTGGGTCTTCTCACCTATAAGGCCCTACACGGGCAGGGCCCTGGTTACCTGTCTATCCTCCTGGTACCTACTCTCTCTATCCTCCCTCTCCGATCTTCCAGTGGTGGCTTCCTGACCATTCCAAGAACGAGGTTAAAATCTGCAAGCGACAGAGCCTTTAGTGTTGCGACTCCCGTTCTATGGAACTCTTTGCCAGCATTGGTCAGAGAGGCCCCCACTGTAGACATTTTTAAGGCCCGCCTGAAGACACTCCTATGTTAACAAGCATTTGATGCTTAGAGTAGGTTATTTTATAGGTTGTGATTTATCATCTTATCTTTTTATGAATGTATTTATGTTTTGTGTGTTAAATGTTATACGAAATTTGTATGGCGCCCAGAGCCTCCGGGATTGGGCGTCTTTTAAATAAATTTGCCTTGCCTTGCCTATATTCAAAGCTCTCATGTAAATTAGCCTACTTGGGTACTCTGTGGGCAAACAGGTACATTTGCATCTCATGAACTTCTGCTTAGCATACATTACCATGCAGTTTGCCCGGTGCTACTGCATGGAGCACAAAGCTCCCCCTTTTGGTCGGAATGGAAGTACAGGCTGGACGCTGCAGGCCAAGGCATGCCCACAGCATCTCCTGTTGGTCGGAATGGAAGTACAGGCTGGAAGCAGAGGGAACTGTGTGCTGTCAGGTAGTCTGTGCATACATACCTCTCAGCCCCTTGCCTGCTGAATCAGGGACAAGGCTTAAAAAAATCAGGAACAAAGACCCAAAATCGGGGACAAATCTTAATAATTGGTACTATTCACTCAGAATGCCGATAGAATAAGGGGATATGTGATAAGATGTATTTTCAAAAGAAGGACAAATCTTTAACATTAACGTGTGACATTATTGTGTGATAGTAATCTCCACTGTTCTGTCACAAACACAAATATTATGAGGGACAGAGGATATTTGGAGGCAACATCAGGGACAGTTGATAGGTATGGGTGCATACAGCGCACCCATGCATATGTGTGTTTTGTTACACACCCATGACCCTGGTAGTAAGGCGGCCCCCCGCCCTCCAGCACGAATCATGACTCCTGTTGCACTGTAACACAGTAATTTTCCCTGGTAGTCCAGTGGTCCCCCTCCACCCGGCAGTGACACCCGCACATCACAATAACATCCCAGAACAGAGCCGGCGACTAGCTCAGCCCTCCTCTCACCACCACGGCCAGCTGCCAACTGAGGTACGAATAAAGGTCCTTTTCTGTCAGAAGATTCCTATGAAGGAGGGCTCCCTTCCAGCTTTACTCCTTCATCTTGCAGTAAGTATTATGTGGTCTTTAACCCCAGGTCTCCTGAAGATCTCTCATTTCAGGGTTTACTCAGACAAATTCAATGGCCTTTGATGGAGAAGAGGAAAACTCTCCAATAAAAGATATTTAAATGATTTTTTGGAGGTTGCAGCTGCACCTACTGCTGTAGTGCCTCTTGTATACCCTGCATATCAGGATGCTACCTTTGCTGCCTGGCATAGGCCTAACACCTTGCCTGCATTCCTAGGAAGGCTGAAACAGTACCCTGCTACGTCAGTTAAGCTTTATTATGCTTCCAAGTCATAACCAAATTCTGTAGTAATCATGGCTGCCCATGATCACTTTAGAGCCTCTAGAGTTATGAGCACTTTGCCTCCTGGGAAAGAATCCAGGAGGCTAGATGTTATGAGCAGACAAACTTATGGGTCTGCATCTTTTGGCCTAAGAATCGCAAATGCTCAGGGGTATATGATAAAATCTCAGAATAGCCTATAGAAATCTGCCATGACTGCTGTTCCGGCTTTGCATGATAGTCCTGCCAAGGCTGAAGTGCTTTAAATTGCTTCAGTTGTTATTGATACTGGAAAGCATCTGTTATGCTAAGCATATAATGCCTCAGATGCATCTGCCAGAGCTTTTGCCTCTGGCATCTGCCTCAGAAGATATTCAGTGGCTCAGGGTAGCTGGCTTTGCATTGATGTTCAACAAGCCATGCTGAATGTTCCTTTTTAGAGGTTCCAAGCTGTTTGGACTGGATGTTATTGATGATGCCTTTAG
This sequence comes from Neoceratodus forsteri, assembly GCA_016271365.2. Lineage (NCBI taxonomy): Eukaryota > Metazoa > Chordata > Ceratodontiformes > Ceratodontidae > Neoceratodus > Neoceratodus forsteri. The sequence continues at coordinate 848,057,030 of CM057452.1, forward strand.
GGGTCTTCAGTTATCCAATATTACATGAAGGTCTGTTAAATCCTTGACCTCTGTCTGCCAGAGGGCGTGGTAAGAGTTCAGTGCATGAACCAGTAGGCCCTGGGGCGGTGGCTACCATTAGTCACGAGGGCATGGTGGTGTCCCCCTTCCAGGCCACCTCACTCTTGGTGGCTATTCCAAGGCCGCCAAAGGTATCTGTCAAGGCTGCCCTGCCACCCCTATACTCTCTGACTCCTCATTTCCTCTCCCTTCATTGTTTCCTACAGGTGTGAAAGTGGGGGGAGGATCTCCACTCATCTGTTAAAATGGAGGGAGACCACCATGGACAAGTGGGTCTTGGAAATAATAGAAACATAGATTTTGCTGACAGAAAAGTACCTTTAAGTCAATCCGGTCTGCCTCTTCCCTGCTTATTCCATCACCACTGACCCTAGTTGGTTATAGGTGTCACTCCTTCCCCGTTCCTCAACCTGATATGCCCCTCTGCCTATCTCACGCATGCTTGAAGCTCCCCACTGTCTTTGCCCCACTACTTCCTCTGGCAGGCTGTTCAGCCCACCATTTCACCCCCTGCTTCCTTTTTATTTTCCTCCAGGTCACTTGTACCTTCTGAGAAATTAAGTACAGTCACTTATTAAAAAGAATGCAGTAGAACCAGCCTCTTCCAAGGAAAGGAACAGAGGAATCTATTCAAGGTATTTCTGTTTCTCAAGTGGACAAAAGTTGCATCCTGTACTGGATCTCAGAAACCTGAACAAGTTCACTGAATACAAAATGTTTCAAATGATGTCTCTTCAGGCTCTCATCCCCTTACTACAAAAGGGGAATTGGCTCTGTGTTCTCAACATGCAGGACATTTACCTTCATGTAAACATCTGAAAATGGCAGAGGCATTGCTGTTCCTTTATGCTGGAGGGCAGCCATTATCAGTTCTGAGTCTTGCCCTTAGGCTTATCCTTGGCACCGCGCATATTTACCAACTGCTTTGCAGTTGTGGCAGCAGCCCTCTGGAAGGAAGGGCTTTATGTCTTCTGCTGTCTAGATGACTGACTGCTGAAGGGCCCATCTAGGGAACTAGTTATGTACATATTGTACAGAACAAAACAACTGTTTAAGGACCTAGGTATTATGCTCAGTGCACCAAAATCCATACCCATTCCCTGTCGGCACTTAGAGTATATTGGTACAGTGATGGACATGGCAGTGGGCATTGCATTTCTACACACAGACAGGGATGAAGCCCTGGTTGCCCAGACCGAGTTGATCCACAGGAGCCAATGTGTGTCCTTCTGGACAGTGGTCTGTCTCCTGGGACTTATGGCAGCTGCCACTGTGACATTCCCCTCGGCCTGCCTCCATATGCGAATCCTGCAATGGATATTTCAAGCACAATGGAATCAATTGATGAACAAACTGGAACAGGTGATTCTCATCACATCTGATCTTCGCAAGCCGCTATTACGATGGATGGAACCCCAGCACCTATTACTGGGCATACCGTTCTTCTCCTCAACTTTGGTGCAGATCCTCACAGCAAATGGCTCCGTGTTGGGATGTAGTGCCCACCTGAGTGCTTTGTGGATCCAGGGGTTGTGGACCAACTGAGATTTGGTTCTGCATGTCAGTGTTCTGTAGATGGGGACTTTTTTCCTTGGTCTACTGGCCTTCGCAGAACACCTCATTCCAGGTCTCCTTTTGATAAGAACAGACCATGTCCATTTAATGCACTTCATCAGCAAGAAGGGGTCACTCACTCTTACCCCCTGTACAGGGAAGAAATGAGAGTATGATACTGGGCACTGTTCAACTGTCAGCCATTTGTATCTTAAAGGTGAGGGTCTTAGACCACCCCCAAGATGCTTGTAGCTGCAGTTTCAGCAGTATATCTAAACTAGGCGAAAAGTCTGTTGCTTCAGATGGAGTTTTTTTAAAAGGCTATATAAGGGTTTAAATCTCCTTTATCCCTGTGTTAAACAACCTTGCCCCTCAAGGGACCTGAACTTGGTTCTTGCTTAACTTATGAAGGGGCCTTGTGAACCTTTGGCTAGTCTGGACCTCAGATTTCTCACTTGGAAAATGGTATTTTTAGTCCTCTGAAATATGACTGGGTGAGCTGCAAGCACTTTCCCACCTTCAAACATCAGGAATCTCTCACCTGTGTTTAACAGCAGCAGTCATTCCTCTGAAATGAGCAGCTCTGGAGATTCAGAATTGTATGCAAGTAATAGAACTTTGGAATGAAATTCAAACTTTGCTGTGTGGACACACTCATCCCTACCTCCTAATGTCAAATTTATTTCTCCGCCTGAAGAGAGCAGCCATTCGGTCAACTCTACACTTCTGGCCAGTTTACAGTTTATTGTATTATATTTCTTATGGTGTCTGAGTTTATTTTGTAATGCTCTGAATTAATTATGTTTATGCTATGTACATTTTAGATTAGTTATCCTGTTCCCGATCCGTTCCCAGGAACCGCAGAAGGCCATTCCTTGGTGACAGCGTGGTTCTTCAGGGGCTGAAATTAAGTTTTGTAGTCACTAACCAGCAGAGCTAGTGAGTGGGGAAAATCCACTAGCCCCAAAGACTTCCCAATGGCCCAGCTGACATGCTTACTAAAATGTTACCTTCTCCATTACAGGCCCGCATGGCTAGTTAAAGGAAAATCTTACTAGCTCAATACAAAATCTGCTAGCATTTGGCTAGTGGGCTGGTGCCAGTTTCGACCCCTATTTGCATTCACGGAACCACTGTTCAACATTAAAAATTAAATAAAAATTTTTTTGAGCAACTGCTTTGTGGTTTTGCTCTGTTATGCTTGCTTCCAATAGCTCTGAGAACTGAGATGATTTTTTGGTTTTTCATTAGCGACCCTCTTTTGAGGTAACTTGTATTTACAGTTCTCATTTGAGAAACCCAACTGCCTGTCTTAATCTACAGCCGTGTTTTAACATTATTTGGGCTTATTGTCTTTCTGTCTTTTAAAACTGGGACCGGAAATGTCTATTAAGGCCTTCAGTGTTTGGCATGACTAACAGACCCCAAAAAGAAGACTGGACCTACAGGCATTAAAAATTGTATGTTATAACGATGTGGATATGGTGTGCTTATCCACACTTCTGGCAGTGTTCTTTTCCCTTTAAGGATTGCTGTCACGTCTTCAAGCTGGCTCCTCCCACCCACCCGGGTGGTAACTCCCATGGCACTGCCCTGTGATGTCAGATCTTCCTTCCCACTGGAAGAAGAAGGCTCCCTCCTTACCGCTTTCCACACTGATTAGGCTCTTTGCTTCAATTCAAACATTTGCAAACTTTGCAAATTTCTTTTTTTTTCAGGTGATTTCTTATTCTCCACCATAGGCGACTCGAAGTCGACACTGGGATTCAAGAGTTGCGACTGCGGGCAGAAGATCTCTCAGATGGACCCGCACACCTCATGTGTCTACTGCTTAGGCCATGAACACGGTCCCCAGGCAAGTGGGCTTTGTCGCACCTTGCACCCTTCTACATTAGAAGACTGGCATTCCCGGCTTCTTTTAGGGTGCCCAGATGAAAGGGATCCCCCCTGTTCGTTCGAAGGATGCTCGTCGGTTGCCTCTGCAGCTGCGGAGTCCGCTGAACAATTTGTGGCTTTTGAAGAGGCTGCTGCTCGGGCTGCGAAGCAGGCCTCTTTGACTTTGGCCTTCATGTCACTTACTTTTGATGCCTCCTTTTCCAGGGCATTTTGTGATTTATGCCAGTCTTTTCCCATCTTTGGAAAGGGCCCCTCTCAGGGCACAAAATCTAAATCTTCCAAGAAGGAGACTAAAAAGAAGTCTCACTGTCTGTTGTGGGATTGACAGTGCTCTCGAGCCTCGGATTACCACGCTTCTCTGGAGGTTTAGACTATGGTCGATCCTTCAGCCCAGGCTGCTGGCTCCATGGTCTCCCTCTCTGGCCAGTTGGTCGAGATGCCCATTCACCAACCTGCTGAGATTTTTCTCGACCCGTACGACGCGTTGTCACCAGATGAGGCTGACACCTTCCTCTCTAGGACTCCGTCCTGCATTTTACCTTTTGGGGTGGGTTGGACCAGCTCACTGATTCAGTCCCCAACTGTCAGGATCCAATTACCCAGGAAGTTCCTTGTCTTTCACTAGGTCCCATCATCGGTGTCCCCGACAGTTGAGGACAAGGTCTCTGGCCCGGAGTCAAGCATCCCATGCCAATCTAGGTGTTCCTGCTCTCGTCACTCAGTCAAGTGGCGCTGCCGCTACTCCATCTCTGATAAGGAGAGGCTCTGTTGCAGAATGCGTCGGCACTACGAGGAGCTCATGTGGCATCAGCTCATGTTTACTGGGGTTAAGCCACTTCCAGCCCCCACCCCGTCTCTTCTGTGGCTCCCACCACCCAGGCCTGAGCCTCCCCCAGCTCGGCCAGCTCTGGCTAGGCCTGTTTGGTGCCTCTGCCCATGCAGGTGGAGCTGCCGCCCAAACAGTCGCCAATGGGTCCTGCCTCCCCCCTTATGGATACCCTTACCAGACTGGTGCCCACACCTCAAAAAGGACATTAACCTGCTGGAGAAGGTCCAGAGGAGGGCTACAAAGATGATAGTGGGTCATCAGGGTAAGGCACACGAGGAGAGGTTGAGGGCACTGCACATGTACTTCCTGGAAGAGGGAGGGGAAGGGGGAGGGAGAGGGACTGAGACCTTCAAGTACTTGAAAGGGATAAATAAGGTTGATAAGGAGAGTCTCTTTAAGCTGAGCGGCAACCATAACACTAGTGGGCACAATCTTAAACTGGAGGGTGGGAGGTTTAGGAGGGAGGTCAGGAAGCACTTCTTCACAGAGAGGGTGGTGGGCACTTGGAATGCACTGCCGGAAGAGGTCATCACGTTGAAGACAGTGAGCAACATTAGAGAGGCTGGGATAGGCATAGGGGGAAGTAAGGATCATGGGTAGGGAGGATGGGGAGAGTGGGGAGGGAGGGCAGGGACATTAGCTCAAGCTGTGGACCCTGCAATACGAGCAGACTTGATAGACCAAATTGCCTTCTTCTGCTGGCTTCTTCGTATGTTGTATGTACCGCTTCTGTCACCCGGACACTGGACACAGAGTTGGGAAAGAATTTGTCAACTGAGCATGGTACCACCTCTTTTGCGGGCCTTCTCCGGCTGATCTTGGAATAGAGTCTCCAGATGGAGCCCACCCAGAAATGGGCTAAGTACCCACTGACCGAGATTCTCAACCGAGGCGACTCCCCTGGCGAAGCCTACCTGCTTGAGGCCATTCTTGGCCCAATTTTGGAGCTTTGGCAGCACCCTGCCTCTTATCCTGCACCTTCGGCTTGGATGGCCCATAAGTAGACAGTCCCTACCGGTTTCGTGTCTAGTTTCACAGAGCACCCCGCGGCCAAGAGTCTGGTGGCTGACTCGGTCTTTCGGCGCTCTATGTCGGGGACGTGGATAAGTCTCCTGACAAAGAATCCAAGAAATTGGATCATATGGCTAAAAAGGTCTATACTGCCTCCTCTCTCTGCCTTTGGCAGGTGATTGTATCCCTTTTGAATGCCAATTTAGGTGCACAAGGTGCTTTCCCCAGCTCCCGGCTGACTTACAGACTACAGTAAAGCAAGTCTGGGACCAGGCCCGAGCAGTGGCTAAGCAGCAGCTCCAGATGGCCATGAACATTGACAACTCTTGCGCCCAGTCCATGGCTGCTGCGGTTGCCATGCGCCGTAGGGCTTGGCTGAGGATCTCAACCTTTCCATCGGATACCCAGCACAAGTTTGCTTATGTCCCCTTCATGGGCACCGACCTGTTCGGTCCGGGGGTTGAAGGGCACCTCACTTGCATTAAGAAGTCCAATGTCACCCTGAACTCCGTGACTTCCACCCAGGGGGATCCCAAGGGCGCTAAGCTTCAATGGAAGAAGCCCTTTGGGCCCCCTCTGCCCCTGAGGTCAAGCCATCCCAGCCCCTGGCTGGCAGCAGGCCCAGGCTCGGCCTCCATGACCGAAGTCTGTCACTTTAATCATCTGAAAGCTGGGTGGTGGAGGACCTGCTGCTTCCTCAGCCAGTCCCTCCTCCGCCTCCAAGCCTGCCCAGTGACTGGCTGGGCAGTGCCACACCCAAGCCTGTCCTGTCTCCCCTGGGTCCTCCCATGGGGGCACGGCACAACCATTTACTTTCTGCCTGGTCCGCTATCACCATGGACAGGTGGGTCCTCAAGGTGGTCGGTCAGGGTCTGTCTCTAGAGTTTGAGGCTTACCTTCTTGCTGAGCAAATGCTCCATGGGAGGACGTGCTGTCCACCGACATGCTATCAGTCCTTTGGGAAGACATCATCCAACTTCTCCAGAAGGAGATAGTGGCTGCAGTCATGGACCATCCAATAAACCCAGGGTTTGTCGCCAGGTACTTCCTGGTGCCGAATGGACGAGGGGGGATGGGGGGGGGCTTGCGCCCCATCTTAGATCTGCATGACCTGAACAAGTTTCTCCAGTCGTGCACCTTCAAGATGGTCACTCTGTCTCAGATCATATTTATCTACGTGGCACCTTGACCCACTGGGTATAAAAAGTAAGGGTCAATAAAAAAAAAAAAAGAAGAAAAAAGCGTTGTATTGTTCAGCCGAACCCAGATTTATACAACAGCAGTTTAAAACCTCTATAACAGCGTGCAGGTTGTCCGCAAGGTAGAAGAAAGGGTGGATCAGAATTAAAAACTGTGTGCAAATTGTCCCAATCTCCCACCCAAAAATGAACCCTGGATCATTCCATCTGTGAAGCGGAACATGTGGGTCTGCACCCTGGATCTTCATGACATTTTCTTCCATGTCCCCATCCATCCATCCCACCGTTGCTTTCTTTGGTTCCAAGAGGGAGGGATTCTTTAAGAGTTCCAGGCTATGCCCTTTGGCCTCTCCTCGGCTCCCAGGGTCTTCACCAAATGCATTGCAGTTATGGCAGCCTTCCTGGGGTGCCAAGGGGTCCAGGTGTACCCCTACCTGGATGACTGGCTTAAAGCAGGTCCCACCAGGAAGGAGGTGGAGTGGTCCAGGGACCTGGCCCTCCAGACCTACTCATCCCTTGGCCTCCAGGTGAACAAGGTCAAGTTGGAACTTGTTCCCTCGCAGGTGGTTCTCTTCATCAGGGCTGAGCTAGACTCTTGCAGAGCCAGGGCTCGGCTTCTGGTGGACTGGGTGGAGGCTCTCCTCCTTTGCCTAGTCATTTCAAGTTGGGCAGTTGCGCCCTGCTTGGGGCTTCCTGCACGTCCTGGGATACATGGTGGCATGCACCAGCATGGTCCATTGGGCCCACTGGAGGATGTGCTCTCTGCAATGGGAGCTTGCTTGCCAGTGGTCTCGGTGCCAGGGTGACTTCGACTAGCCAGTCACTGTGACCCAGCAGATGTGGGACACCCTCCAGTAGTGGTTAGTCCTGGAACATCAGCAGGAAGGGATCCCATTTGTCCACCCAGAGCAGACAGTCACCATCATGACCGATGCCTCTCTGATGGGCTGGGGTGCCCAACTGGGGGACCACAGAGTCCATGGACTCTGAACCCTCGGAGTCCCAATGCCATAGCAACCTGCTGGAGCTTCGGGCAGTTTGGCTGGTGCTGACAGCCTTTGCTTCGCACATTCAGGGTCCGTTTGTTCAGGTCCAGACGGACAACACCACAACCATGTATTACCTCAACAAATGGGGGTGGGATGCACTCCCTTCCTCTGTGCAGGGAGGCCCTTCCCAGCTGGACCCTTGTGCTGAGCCTGGATGCCGATCTCCTGTCCATCCAAGTGGCTGGCATCTCCAGCCAGCTGGCGGATTCCCTCAGCTATGTGGGCGATGCATCTCGCGAGTGTTCTCTCCATTTGGAGGTAGTACACAGCCTGTTCTCCCGATGGGGCACACCTCTGGTGGACCTGTTTGCCTCCAGGGAGAATGCAAAACTGAGGCTGTACTGTGCCTGCCCCGGCCCCAGCAGGGAGCGCTGCAGGGAGATGCCTTCTTGAGGCCCTGGACCCAGGGCCTTCTCCACAAAGTGTTGCTCAAGGCAAGGAGGGACAAGGCATGGATGATCGTGGTGGCTGCAGACTGTCCCCACCAGTTTTGGTACCCCAATCCCTCAGCCTCAGCAGCAGGCTCCCGAGGCGTCTCCCTCTATGCCTTGACCTGCTCTGTTGCAGTCGGGTGAAGGTATTCCATATGAACCTTAAATCCTTGCACCTGACAGCCTGGTTCCTGAGTGGCTAGAGTTCCAGGCTTTGGGTCTCTCTGAAGATACCGTCACCGTGGTCGAGGCTTCTTGGAAGGAGTCGACCTGAAAATTTTATGCCTTCAAATGGAAGAGGTTCTCTATTTGGTGCCAGGACAACCTTATCTTGTCCGGTGGCTAGCATTCTTGACTATCTTTGGTTCCTCTCTGTTGGACCTCTGGTCAGCAACCCTTTAAGGTGCACCTTACAGCCATCTCTGCATATTGAGCACAGGCTGATATGCAGTTGGTGGCACAGGAGAAGGTGGTCTGGTGCTTTTTCAAAGGCCTTGACCACAATTCCTCTCCGGTCCGTGAACCACCACCAGCTTGGGACTTGCTGCTGGTGTTGACAAAGCTCATGAGCAAGCCATTCACACTAATGTACAGGTGTGAAATGTTTCACCTGTCGTTTGGAGACCGCCGCTCCGGTGGCTATCGTGTCGGCCAGAAGGATCAGTGAGCTCCAAGCGCTGTCGGTGGTGTCTCCTCACCTGGTCTTCCACTGGGACAAGGTTGTCCTTCGCCCCAACCCGAAGTTCCTCCCGAAGGTTGTGTCAGAGTTTCAGCTTAATCAGGTGATCAATCTTCTGTTGTCTTTCACCAACCACACCTGAGGCTGAGCACAGGCTCGATACTTTGGACCTGTGGTGAGCACTCACCTGTTACAAGGAGCGCACGTCTGGAGTTTAGGGGAGAGGATCGCCAACTATTTGTCACCTAAGCTGAAGCTGCACCATGCAGACCGGCAGCTAAGCAGGTGATTGGCAGGTGGATTGTTTCCTGCAACGACTTCTACTCTAGGTTGGTGGGTAAGGAGCCTGCCATAAGGCAATGGGCTCATTTCACCTGTCATGCCGCTCCCTAAGTGGCTGCTTCCAGGGATGTCCCCCGCCAGAAAATCCATAGGACTGCTACCTGGAAGTCAGCAAACACTTTTATTTCCCACTACCACATCGACCTTGAGTCACGCCAGGATGCTAGTTTTGGGGCCTCAGTTCCCCAATCCCTTTTCCCTAAGTAGGGGATGTGCGCCTTACCCCCTCTTCCCGGAGAACTGTAGGGATCTGTCAGACGTGTGAATAAGTGCACCATATCCATGTCTCTAGAAAAAACAGGTTCTAGGGACATGGATATGTTGTTCATCCACACTCATTGGCAGGTATCCTTGCCGCTTTAAATCTTGCCGGAAGGTCTTCAAGCTTGCTCCTCCCACCAACCCGGGTGGTATAACTCTCGGCTCCGCCCCATGACGCCAGATCTTCCTTACGCTTGGAAGCTCAGGTTCCTTCCTTAACGCTCTGCGTTTGAAATTGTTCCTATTTCTCCGTTTGCGGTTTAAAAATAAATTTTCGAAAAAGACTTCAGTCTTGATCCCTAGCGACTGCGATGGACCGAATCGACTCCCGGTTTGGAGATGCCCATGCGGTGAGAAGATGTCTCGGGCGGATCCACACTCCCGTGTGTCTACTGCTTGGGCCTTGAGCGACCGCGGGCTTGCGACCTGTGCTCATCTTTCTCGACTCGTCCTCGAAGACCGTGCTGCCCGATTGCAACTGGGCCGTCCGAAGCGTTCCCTCCGGTGAAGTCAAGGAGGCCCGGTTGGCGGTGTCAGCGGCGCGCGGCTCGACGCGGATCAGCTCGGCGGATGGTCGCCCTCGAAGAGGCGGTCGCGGGCCGTGTATCTTCCTCGACGCGGCATTTATCCCGCTCTCTCTGGGCTCTTCTTACACGGCTTCTTTTAAGAGCTTTGTCTGTCCTCTCCACTAAAGGAGAAGGGCCCTACGTTGGACCTTATTCTCGGTCCAAAAGAGGGACAAGGTAAGTCCCTCCATGACGCTCTTGGGAGGCGGGAAAGGTCCGCCCGGGCCGTGACCGTCGGCCGGTCGACCGTTAAACACAGCCACTGGCCTCACGGTGTCCCGTCAGGTCAGTTGACGAGACTCCCACCGATGAAGTCGAGATTTTCTCGACCCATTGAATGACTGTCGCCTTTAGCAGCCGAATTCCCCTCCCGGTTCCCGGGAGGTTAGAGATCCCGTGGGCTCTCCTGTGCCTCCGGTTCCGGAGCCCTCGGATGCACCATCGAGCCAAAGGATGCCGGTTCGGCCGACACCTCCCGCACCGACCTCGGAAATTCGGGACTCTCGGTCTCGGTCTCGGACCTCTCCAGGGTCCAGCCCGATCCCACCGTCATGGCGGTCTCGGTCCGGCACATGATAAGCGCGCATCGCTGCTCGGACTCCGTCCTCTCTCCTCGGATGAGGGAGGCTTCGCGTAAATGACGTCGGCGGTGCGAGGACCTTATGTTGCAACAGCTCACTCCTGGCCGGGGTAAGCCGACCCGTGCTTCCCGGCCATTAAGTAACTGTCACGGGCGGCGGACACAACCCCTCGACTTAACCGAGGAGCCTATACCCAGGCGGTTGTTCGGCCAAACCAGCTGCTCCACCGATTCCGGTGGAACCTCCGCCTCCACAGCCACCAATTGGGGCTCCGACCAAGCATTCTCGGTCGGCTAAGGGTCTACCCCATCGGCTGTCAGTTACCCTCACTCCCGACCGACCTCGGCAGGTGAAGGGTGGCTCAGGCCAGAGGCAGCTCTTCGAGGACTCTTCCGAGTCCGAAGATGATTCCTCCTTTTTCTCCAAGCGACTGGACTTGGAGTCTTCAGGAGGTCAGTCAATGGACGATAGCCCGTCGTCCTTCCTAGGACTACTTCGGCTCATCTCGGAGTCCACCGGGATGGAGCTCGAACCCGTTTCCAAACGGGCCAGGTATCCCCTCACGGAGATTCTGGACCGAGGGGATTCTCCGACGGAGGCCTTTCCGGTGGCGAGGCCATAGTGGGTCGGCACTGGAGCTTTGGCAGCCCTGCTTCCTGCCCTGCGCCTTCGGCCAGGATGGCCAGGAGTATCAGATCCCTACTGGTTCCTTGTCGGTTTTGGACACCCCTCTGCTGAGGGGTTGGATTACCGACAGCGTTTTCCGCCCCGCAGCGCCAGGATGTGGACAAACCTCCTGACAAGGAGTCCAAGAAATTGGACTATGTCGGGCGAAAAGTCTACGCTGCGTCCTCTCTCGGACTTCGTCAGGCCAGTTCGGCCGTCCTCATGGCACATTTTTCTCATGCCCTGTTGGGCTCCCTGGATGAGGTCATCCCTCATCTTCCGCCTGATCTGCAGACTACGGTTAAGCAGGTGCGGGACCAGAGCAGAAGCAGTGGCCAAACAGCAGCTCCAGACTGCTTTGGATATAGGGGACTCATGTTGCCAGATCGGTGGCGGCCGCGGTGGCTATGCGTCGTGAGGCTTGGCTGGGGATATCCACCTTTACTTGGATACCCAGCACAAGTTGGCGGATGTTCCCTTTTGGGACTGACCTCTTGACCCTGGGGTGGAAGGTCACCTGCAGAGGATCGAGAAGTCCAGTGCTACCTTGGACTCGGTCTCTTCCGGCTCAGAAGGACAAAGGCACATAAACCACAGCTAAGCCCTTTCATCCTTCTGTGCCCCGGCCAGCGCCAGCCCAGCAACGTCAGGGCCAGCAGGCTCGGCCTTGGCATCCCAAACCCAAGCCGCGGCTTCCTCTAACAGGAGGCAGGAGGAAAGGCCCAGGAGGTCCCTCGGCCGGTCCCTCCTCCAAGCCTGCCCAGTGACTGGCTGAGGTGTCGCCCCATTCCCGTCACCTTATCCCTGGGTCCCCGTGAAGCGACTCCAGCACTTCCGTTCCGCCTGGTCCGCTGTTTCCACGGACAGGTGGGTCTGAGAGGTGGTGGGAAGAGGTCTGCCTCTGGAATTGAGGCAGGCACCACCCGCCAGAGCCGTCGCCCCTCGGGGCAGGAATCCCAGCCTCACTGGCGGCTCGTCGAGCCGACATCGCTCTCCTCCTCCAGAAGGAGGTGATAAGAGGTGGTGGACCCTCCTTCAGACCCAGGGTTTGTGTCCAGGTACTTCCTGGTTCGAGGCGGACGGGGCTGGCGCCCCATTCTCGACTCTACGACCTAAACAAGTTCCTAAGGTCTCGAGCCTCAGGATGGTCACTCTGGCTCAGATAATACCATCCTTGAACGCGAGCGTGTGGTTCTGCTCTCTGGACTTGCAGGGCCAGCGTTTTTCCGTCCCCATCCGTCCGTCTCACCAGAGATTCCTTAGCTTCAGACGAAGGATCCTCTTCAGTTCAAGCCATGCCCTTGGCTTGTCTCCAGCTCCCAGGGTCTTCACCAAATGCATGGCAGTGGTGACAGCATTCTCTGCGCCCGAGGGTCGGGTGTATCCTTACCTGGATGACTGGCTGATAGCAGCTCCCTCCAGGAAGGAGGCAGTGGTCAGAGATCTGGCCCTCAGGTCTGCTCTCAACTGGGCCTCCTTATCACGAGGCAAGTCAGAACTCGGCGAAGCAGGTGATTCTTTTCATCGGGCGCAGCTCGACTCTCTTGAGCCAAGCGCGGCTCAGCCCGGACAGGGCCGAGGTTCTTTCCTCCTTTGCCCGATCATTTCTGGTTGGGCAATTGCGCCTGCCGGGACTTCCTGCCCTCCTGGGTCTCATGGCGGCCTGCACCAGCGTGGTCCGTTGGGCCCGCTGGAACATGCGTCCCCTTCAGTGGGGACTGGCCAGCCAGTGGTCACAACGCTGCGATCCTTTGGACCAGCTTGTGTCGGTGACACAGGGGATGTGGAACGCTCTCCAGTGGTGGACCGTTCCAGATCATTTGCAGGAGGGCATCCCGTTCGTCCGCCCCGAGCCGACGGTCTCTCTATCGACCGATGCCTCTCTGATGGGTTGGGGTGCCCATCTGGGGAACACCGGGCTCATAGCCTCTGGTCCCGCGAGTCCCGATGCCACATCAACCTGCTGGAGCTCCAGGCGGTCGCCTAGCTCTCACGCCTTTGCTCCGTTCCTCCGGGGTCAAGTGGTCCGGGTCCAGACGGACAATACCACGACCATGTACTATCTAAACCGCCTAGGCGGGGACGCGCTCCAGCTGCTATGCAAGGAAGCTCTCCGCATTTGGTCACTCGTGCGCAGCCTGGAGGCGGATCTCCTAGCCATTCACGTGGCAGGAGCCTCCAACACCCTGGCCGATGCCTGAGCGGATAGGGCTGCATCCCAGTGTGCTCTCCTGCCGGAGGTAGTACAGCATCTGTTCTCCCATTGGGGCACACCTCAGGTGGACCTGTTTGCCTCCAGGGAGAACGCGAAGCTGAGTCTGTTCCATGCCCGCCCCCCTCAGCAGGGCTCGCTGCAGGGGGATGCCTTCTCGAGGCAGTGGACCCCGGGCCTCTTTTACGCCTTTCCCCCATTTCCCTTGATCCACAAGGTGCTTCTCAAGGCGAGGAGGGACAAGGCGCAGGTGATTCTGATAGCCCCAGACTGGCCTCGCCAGTTCTGGTACCAGATCTCCTCAGTCTCAGCTCCAGGACTCGCGGCAGCTTCCAGCTCGCCCGGACCTGCTCTCAGTCAATCAGGGGAAGGGTGTTCCATCCGGACCTTAATCCCTGCACCCTGGCCTGGTTCCTGAGCGGCTAGGGTTCCAGGCCTTGGGTCTTTCGACGAGGTCCTCAATGTAGTTGAGGCGTCCCGTAGAGTCGACCAGAAAATGCTATGCCTTCAAATGGAAAAGGTTTTCCATTTGGTGTCAAGCAAGGCTTGGACCCTTCCTCCTGTTCCTTGGCAAGCATCTTGGACTATTTATGGTCCTTTCTGAGTCAAGGGCTTAGGTCGGCGACCTAAGGGTGCACCTGGCAGCCATCTCTGCTTACAGCGCGGGCCGGGAAGCAGTCGGTGGCGCAGGAGAAAGGTGGTCTGGCGCTTTCAAAGGCCTTGATCACATTTCCTCCAGTCAGGAACCCCCACCTCCGTGGGATCTACTGCTGGTACTGGCAAAGCTCATGGGCAAGCCATTCGAGACCTATGCACAGGTGTGCTCTCTCTCACCTGTCGTGGAAGACCGCTTCTTGGTGGCTATCACGCCAGCCAGAAGGATGGGAGAGCTCCAGGCGCTTTCCATCGAGTCTCCTACCTGGTCTTCCACAGGGACAAGGTTGTCCCTGCGCCCCACGAAATTCCTTCCGAAGGTGGTGTCGGAGTTTCACCTTAACCAGGTGTTGACTCTGCGGTGTTCTACCCCAATCACACCTCGGAGGCCGAATATAGGCTCCATACTCTGGACCCTAGAGGCTCGCAGTTATATAGGCTGAGCACGGCTGAAGTAGAGGTTCGCCAGCTGTTTGTCACCCACGCTGAAGCCGCATCTGGCAGACCTGCAGCCAAGCGGGACTATAAGCAGGTGGGTAACCTCCTGCATAGATCTCTACTATAAGTTGGCGGGCATGGAGCCTCCCAGAGGGATAAGAGCTCATTCTACCAGCATACTGCTGTGAGTGGCTGCTTCAGGGACGTCCCTATCCAGAAATCTGCAGGGCTGCTACCTGGAAGTCAGCAAACACCTTCATTACCCATTACCACATCGACCTTGAGTCACGCGGGATGCTGGTTTTGGGGCCTCGTTCTCAGTCTCTCTTTCCCAAGTAAGTATTGGGGTGTCGTCTTGCCTCCCTCCTCCCGGAGAACTGCTAGGAGTCTGCCAATGAGTGTGGATGAACAACATATCCATGTCCCTAGAAATACAGGTTACTCACCTGTAACAGGAGTTCTAGGAATGGTATATGTTGTTCATCCACACGACCCACCCGACCTCCCCGGCTTCGACGCACAACCTGAGCTTCCAGCGGGCCAGATCTGGCGTCATGGGGCGGAGCCGAGAGTTATACCACCCGGGTGGGTGGGAGGAGCAAGCTTGAAGACCTTCCGGCAAGATTTAAAGCGGCAAGGATACCTGCCAATGAGTGTGGATGAACAACATATACCATTCCTAGAACTCCTGTTACAGGTGAGTAACCTGTATTTACTCGCCTGTAATAGTAGTTTGTGGAGTGGTATGTGATGTACATCCACACTGACCCACCCGACCTCCCCTGGCAAGTCTTGCTTCCAGCGGGTAAGATCTTTTTTTTTTTTTTGTGTGTGCCTTACCTCCTCGGCAGGGGTGGTCCTATGGTCCCCCTTTCTGATCCACCGGCGGCTCCTGCACCAGGCGCAATGCCCAAGTCTCAACCTCCTCCCATCAGCGGGTAAAATCTGATGTCACTGGGTGTTACCGAGTGAGTTACCATCCCGGGTGGGTGGGAGGAGCCAGCTTGAAGACGTTCTGGCAAGCCTTAAAGGGAAAGGAACACTGCCAGAAGTGTGGATGCACACTATATTTATTTATTTATTTATTTTTTGTTGATCGGGTAAGTGCACTAGACAAATCCTGCCTATTTTAGGCACGACCCGGGAGGATATAGATGAATGCCAACTGACCTTGAACCAGATTAAGCTGTTGGTGGTAATTTTAGTGAATGAGGGAAATTTGGCCAGGACACTGGGGAAATTCCCCTACTCTGTTCGATAAGTGAAATAGGATCTTTAACATCCACCTGAACTACCACCAATCCAGGCAGATGGGACCTCGGTTTAACGTCTCATCCGAAAGACTGCACCTCAGAAGTGCAGCACCCCTCTCATGCTGCACTACAGTGTCAGTATTGGGATGTTAACCCAAGTGCCAGATGTGGGAACTGAACCCACAGCCCTCTGATCTCCTGGCCTCGGAGGCGAGTGTGCTACCTACTGAGCCACTGACACTGCTATATACCACTCCTAGAACTACTGTTACAGGTGAGTAACTTTTTTTTTTTTATGACATTTATGTTGTCGTCGGAACCGTTGAACCTGTTCCAACATTGTGAATGCGGTGAGAAGATTTGCACTCGCAGTTCTCACAACGTCTGCATCTGTTGCCTTGGCCCGGACCAAAATACAAGCCTGCCCAAATTGTAAGGGTTTAAACACAGCTACCTGGCAACACTAAAAATGAGCTTTAGAGAAAAACCTTTTGAAACAGAATGTAACCAGCATGGAGAAGGGGCTCCACAAAGGAGTTCTGCTGCATAGCTGGCTCACTCCTCTGAGTCCAGGTCATCCAAATTCCTGGGAGAGGTCATCCAGAACTCATAAGCACAAGTACTGGGAGAAGGAAAAGGAGACGAGGAAAACCTCCTGGTGTGCTACATATCGCCCATCCACTTTGTAAGTCGACTTCTGCAGCACCGTCGAGAACCTCGGGCGTGACTCCACTCACCCCCCCCGACTGTCGCACCTAACTTCCGTAGGTTAGGGCAGGCTATGGGCGGTACCAGGCCTAGTACAGCTGGTATGTCATCATTAGTGTTGGGGGGCCTTGCCTCCTCTATAAACTTTCATCAGCGCACCCATCGACCACATGATCACCAAGGTCCAGGTGGTGCTGTTGTCCTTCACTGACATGCTTCGGTGCGTATTGCCGCCTCCTCCTATACCAGGAAGCCCATTGCTGAGCCTGTAATTCATACCCCTGCGATGATGCACCCTAGGGCTATGTTTTAGCCACCTCAAGCCTATATGACCTCGCCAGAGCGCTCCCTTCGACCTGTCAACCAGACCGAAAATGACTTTGAATATAATCCTGATCTCATGAGGCAGGATGAAGAGGAGGTTCCTGAAGACTATGTGGAAAGTCTTTATGAAAGAACTAGTTCCACTGTCTCTGCAGTGAGGACTCTGTGGTCTACACCCCACGGTCCCTACCAGAGGACCCATCCTGCATTACCATGATGCAGCAGTTGCAGGCTGCTATGAGTTTTGATTTGGAGGAACTGGATACCACCGAGAAAAACCTTACAGATTTCTTGGAGTAATCTGATGTTCCCTCTATAGTGTTATCACCTCTTCTCTCTACCCTGGAGGATGCCACCTTTGCTCCCTGGCATAGGCCAAATGTAATTGCAGCCATACCAAGAAAGGCAGACAAAATGTATATGGCTCCCTTAGGGAAATCCTTCTTTGCTAGCCAACCTGAGGCAGACTTTGTTGTAATCAGTGCTGCTCATGGTAGGTCAAGGGCACCAAAACACCTCAGCTGCTCTCCTCCTGATAGAGTCCTGGATGATGGATGTGCAAGCTAAGAAAACTTTCCTCTCAGCCTCCCTGGACCTCAGAATTGCTAAATATCAGGCCCATATGGTCAAGTACCAGAATACACTCTGGAGAAAGGCCAAAGCAGCTGCTCAAGCCTTGCCAGAGGGTGCACCAAAACAGAGGCTTCTCAAAGCTCTCACAGCTGGGGCTGATCAAGGAAAACACCTACTTTGTACAGCCAATGATGTATTGTATGCTTTGACCAGAGCTGCTGCCTCAGGAATATGCCTAAGGAGGTACTCCTGGCTTAGGGTGACAGGGTTTGCGAATGATGTACAACAGTCCATTCTCATGCTTCTTTTAGAGGATAGAGATTATTTGGATCCGTTGTCCAGGATATCCTCTCTAACCTCCAGACCTCCGGTATGACCCTGAAGTCGGCACACTCCCTCTACCATACCCAACCAAGAGGTGGCGGTGGCGGTGCAGTAGGAGCCGCCACAACTGGCTCTGCCTGACTCCTTGTTCACCCCTCTACCACTGTTTCCTCCAGAAGTGGTTAAGAGTCGTCTTTCCTTCTGCTTAAATCAGTGGAAGGAGATGACATCAGAGGCCTGGGTCCTGGAAATCCTAGCACAAGGTCATGCTTTGGAACTTCTGGAAACACAAGATCATTCACTGGTGCCAACACACTATCCTCCAGACCACAGTCCTCTGGTCACAGAGGAAGTGCACACTTTGCTTCAGAAGAGGGCTGTAGAACCTGTGCCCTTGGAACAAAGGAACACAGGGTTCTACTCTAGGTACTTCCTAGTTTCAAAATGGACAGGAGATGTGTGGCCTATTCCAGATCTCAGGGACATTAACTTTTTTTATAGAGTAAGAAAAGTTCAGAATGGTCACCCTACAGGGCATGCTTCCACCTGTTTCAGGGGGAGGACTACCAATTCAGAGTATTGCCCTTTGGCTCGTCCTCTGCACCACGGGTCTTTACCAAATGCTTGACAGTGGGGGCAGCAGCTCTTCATAGTGAAGGCCTGTATGTCATCCCCTGCTTGGACAACTGGCTTTTGAAAGACCACTCCAAGGAGCAACTCCTGCACGTCCTAGCTTGAACCAGGCA
The DNA here is from genome assembly GCA_016271365.2 of Neoceratodus forsteri. Classification (NCBI taxonomy): domain Eukaryota; kingdom Metazoa; phylum Chordata; order Ceratodontiformes; family Ceratodontidae; genus Neoceratodus; species Neoceratodus forsteri. The sequence continues at coordinate 848,075,386 of CM057452.1, forward strand.
GATGTTCTATGCTCTGGGGGTCACTGTCAGCAAACCCAAGTCTGTCTTGACACTTTGTCAGCGCCTGCAGTACAGGGAGCAGTTTTGGACCCAGCCCAAGGCTTAGCCTTCCTGCCTCTGGATAGGGCTGAATGTCTGATTGCACAGGCCCAAATGGTCCCCAGCAGTTAGTATATCACAGTCAAGACATTCTTCAACTACTAGGCCTGATGGCAGTGGCCATTGTCACAGTACATCTGGTCAGACTGCACCTGAGGGTCTGTCAGTGGACCCTAAGAGGCCAGTGGGACCAGCTCACAGACGATCTAGAACAAAGGGTTCTAGTAACCTCCTGTATGCAAAGTGCTCAAGTGGTGCTATCAAATACCTCAAGGGTGTAAATAAGGTACAAGAGGGTAGCATCTTTCAAAACAAAGATGTTTAAGAACAGGGGGCCATGATAGAAAGATAGAGGGGGGTAGACTTAGGGGTAGCATGAGAAAATATTGTTTCATTGAAAGGGTGGTGGATGCATGGAACAGTCTCCCAGCAGAGGTTGTAGGGGCAAAAACAGAAGGGGAATTCAAAAACGCGTGGGACAGACATAAAAGAACTCTAGCGATAGAAAAGAGAGGGTAAGCTGCAGATCAATTAGGATCTGTGGTATATGAAACCGGAAGGGAAAATGGGCAGACTAGGTGGGCCAAGCGGTTCTTATCTGCCTTCAAATTCTGTGTTTCTATGGTGGATGGTATCCAGCAACCTGTTAAAGGGGTTCCCTTCCTGATCCCCTCCCCTTACCAGATTTTAACTGCAGATGCTTTGGGAATGGGCTTGGAGCACATTTAGGTCCCCATCAGATGCAGGTTACATGGACCACAGTGGAGAGCACCCTGCACATAAATGTTTTAGGCCACCTGTCGGCGCAGCAGTAGGATTTCCGCTTTCGACGCTGGTAACCCAGGTTCGGGAACGGACCCGGGACACTGGAGGGACGGCCGGGGGGAGAAGAATGGAGCATCCCGAGGACTGCTCTTCTCCCGGGGAGGGGGGGGGAGTGTGACCGGTGCTTGACTGACCCCTGGCGGAAGCTGGGGGTTGTGCAAGCAACCAACACCAAGAACGTTCAGGGGATGGGGCGGATGCAGGATGTCATTGCACGTCCCCACCCTCCAAGAAAGTCAGGAAAAAGAGCAGCTACCGGCTGCCCTAGATGAAGCCTGCCATGGCTTCAGTTAGCCTTCAGGATGGCCCTCCGACCTGTCCCGTTGTCAGCAGCACTGGGGGAATCTAGTGCTGCAACCCCGCCGTGGGTAAGCCAGGGAGTATCGGAGGGTTGCGACCATTGTGGAGGTGGAAGTCATGGTCCGTGACTGGGCTGAGGTACTGGGCGGCTGGTGGCAGGGGAAGAAAAAAAGGTTTAGAAAGGCGAGCTGTCCTGTACAGCCTACAGGCCTAACAGGCTCATCTGCCCCTGTGTGCTCTGTTAGCACAGACAGACAACATCAGTGTGATAAATTAAATCAACAAACAAGGGGGAACTCACTCTTACCCCCTGTGCAGGAGAGCGATGATAGTCTGGTATTGGCTGTGGAACATGGTCTAGAACTATCAGCAGTACATGTTCCTGGCGCCCAAAATGTCTTGGCAGACAGGCTAAGCAGCTCACAAACCAGAATGCATGAGTGGGAACTGCTGACCTCAGTAGTAGATCTGTTCGACAGATAGGGTCGCCCTGAGTCCGAACCTTTTTGCATCCCCACCTAATGCAAAACCGCCACTTTTCTGCTCACTTGCTCCAGGGCCTAGGAGGCAGTATAGCGCAGAGGTTTAGGACTCTGAGCTGCAAACCTGGAGAGCTGGGTTTGAATCCCACAGCCCCCTCTTTCATACTGTGACCCTGAGCAAGTCAGTTAACTTCTTCATGCTCCCAGGTTGCACCTGGAAGCAAGCTTTGTCTTTGTGTGCCTTTCCTGATTAAATAGTTTCCCCTTTCCCTTTTTGGGTGAGTCGTGTTGCCCTTCTCTCAAGGCAAGGTTCCTGGATGCCTTCCTTCCTGTCCCTCTCCTCTAATTCAGAGGAATCTACTCAAGCTCCAGATGTAGGGGGATACTCTGATCCTCATTGCTTGCCTATGGCCTTGCCAAATCTAGCTTCCTTTACTGCAGCAGCTGGCAGTGGAACCACCAGTACCCCTGACCTTATGCCAGGCCTACTGTCACAGGAACAGGGAATCCTGGTTCCATCCAGACCTCAGATCATTTCCCTTTCATGCATGGCTCCAGAAGAGACAGCCTTTGCCAGGTTTGGGGTTTCCCAAAGATGGCTAAGGTCCTGGTGGCTGCCAGAAAGTCATCCGCCAGGGTCACTTATTCCATGAAGTGGAAGTGGTTTGCTTTGTGGGCTGCTTTTCATCATTTATATCCATTTACCTGTCCAGTTAATTGGGTTCTACAGTATCTGCTGTCCTTGTCAGATGCAGTCCTGCTGTATTCCTCTATCAAAGTGCACTTGGTTGCCATTTCAGCTTTCCAGGTGCGTATTGAGAGTCATACGGTTGCCCAGCCGGAGGTGGCCCGTAAGTTCTTGAGAGGCATTCAGCACTTGAAGCCTCCTATCCACAATCCAGCACTGGCTTGGAACCTAAATTTTGTTTTGGAAAAGCTTACTTTGGCTTATTTTGAGCCAGCCACAACTTGTGGCTTATGCTTTCTCTCTTGGAAAGCATTGTTTTTGGTTGCTATTACTTTTGCTCGAAGAATTTCAGAGCTACAGGCACTAATGTGTAAGCCTCCTTATTTGATTTTCCACAAAGACAGGGTGTCTTTGTGTACTAATACCTAAGTTTTTACCAAAGGTGGTGTCCGAGCTTACTTTAAATCAAACCATCCACCTGGCAGTTTTGTTTTCCTGAGCATGCCAATCCAAGTGAAGCATTGCTCCATACTGTAGATGTACATAGAATACTCGGTACTGTATACACTGCAGAAAGTCCTTGCAGCTTTTTTTTTTTTTTTTCATTTGCCCCGGGAAAGGGGGCACCCCGATTTCTAAACAGTGCCTGTCCAAATGGTTAGCAAACTGTATTATCTTCTGTTATAGGAGGTACGGTAAGGAACTTCCTGGGGTTGTTCATGGTCATTCCACTAAAGGCATGTCCGCATCTTTTGCATGTTTCAAAATGTGTGTGCTGCAGAAATCTGTGCAGTTGCCACCTGGAGTACTGTCCGTACTTCCACTAAGCACTACAGTCTGGACGTTGCCTCTTGAAAACAGGGCCAGCTTTGGTCTAGCAGTGCTTCAAGGCCTGCTTTCTTAGGCCTGTTGGCTCCAGCCACCCACACTGTTCATGGTCAGTACTACTTGGTACTCATTCCATAGGTGTGGCCTGATGAAAGTTTCTCGAAGGAGATGGAACAGTTACATACTCACTGTAATAGTAGATCTTCGAGAGACTCTCTTTCACCAGGCCATGCCGCTGTATCCTCCTTCCCCCTTTAGGATCCTGAGACTGTAGTGAGTGCTGTGTCCTTCTCCATAAGGATCTACCAGCTGTTCTCTGCCTCACCTGGTTGGCAGAGCCCTTGGTTCTTTCCTTATTCCATACAGGGAGGTCCTCTGGGCATGATCTCCAGCAGGGAACTGAGGAGGGAAGGGGCCGCCCACATTTATGTAGTAGCTGACATCTGATGTCATTGTGGGCGGCCCCTGGTGGACTGCTTGCAAAAGTTTTCTTGTGGTTCTAGCACCTGGGAGCTATAAGTTCCATAAGTGTGGCCTGATGAAAGAGATTCTCTGAGATCTACTGTTACAATGAGTATGTAACTGTTCTTTACTGGGCCACCCAATAGCCCAGTAGGTATCACATTATGCTCGCATGCTGGTGACCCAGGTTTGGGCGGTGGAGCTGCCTTGCGGTGGCACTCCCTTCTGGGGTGGAACTTGTCAGTTCTGCTGCAACATTGACCCCCTGCAGTGGGCTGGGAAGTCCTGATCCTCTGCCCAGGCTTCACTGTGTATGGCCTGTTGGGGTGCTGTCTGCTGTTATGGGAGAGACTTTGGGAGAAACCCCAGAAAATCCTAAGACATGGGATGTTTGAACAAAGGTCACTGGTACTTCCCGTGTCAATCCCTGCTGGCTTGACCTTAGGGGGTGGGGCTTGGGGTCATTGCTAGGAGGTCACCTGTTGTAAATTTATCTGTAATTTTTTGGGTCAGGAAAGGCATATTGAGCCATGATAGCTAGCTTCCAGGTGCGTCCTACGGGTGAGTTACAAGGCCCCATTTTATTGACTGGGAAGTTTGGCCATGACTACAGGGAACTCCCCTAGTCTTTTTCAGTATGTGCTATGGGATCTTGTAACTACCACCTGGACATTGACCAGAGATGGTAATAAGGGACCTTGGTTTAATGTCTCATCTGAAGGATGGCACTTCAACAGTGCAGCACCCCCCTCGTACTGCGCAACAGTGTCAATAATGGATGTTGCCCAATGTACCTAGTGTGGGGCTAGAACCCACGATCTTTATGTTCTTCTGATCCCAGAGGTGAGCAGAGATGAGTGTACAATCTATTGAGCCACTGGCACGGACACTGATGTTTAGAAGTTTGACACAGGAAGGTGGACATGCCACGGGGAAACGAAACTTGATGAAAGAAAAAAGGAAGAGGCATCATCAACTGGTGAGAAGCTCTTTCATAACCCTGAAACAAGGTGCAAAGTTCAGCATTACTTGGGGTCACAATGTTAAGGAAAGTTGGGTTCTTCATTTGTAGTCACCTATGCTAAGAACTAAAAAATCTACTGGATAATTAGGATTTTGCAGCCTTGGGTGTGTATAAAACACAATTTTTTTTTTTTTTTTTTTTTAAGGTCTCATGGGTCATTACCATTTTCAAAGCGTATATTACTGAAAGCTTGCACTAAGCTGATCTCTTACAAACTAAACATTCAACTGAAAGGGGAGGGGAGCAGATCTGTTCCAGTACAGTAGCTGCTTCTTGTTTTTACATGGTTTCTTGTGGATTTTACTTCGTAGAAGGTTATTTCTTTTCTTTCTAACTACTTCTAAGGGGCTAGCAGGGTATTGTTTTTGGGGCTGTTGGAAGTTTGAAAACTGTTTTTGGTGGCTATAAATGGGCTCATTTGTTGTGATGTTTCACTGTGTAGCAGGCTGCGTTTGTGGAGGCCTATTTCTTCTGATTTAAAACCTATTTGGTGGGATTTAATTGGGGCAGTTTCTTTGGTTGCTGTGCTTGGAGGGGCAGACACAGGGCTGATACTCTCAGAGGAGTCTGGTGTAGGCCCAAATCCCACCTTCCCCACCCCTCCCTCCCAGAGCTTGGCCCATTTATAGGGGAACACCTGCCCTGCAATTGGAAAGAAAGACTTAAGGTGCAGCTCATGTAGTTCTAGCCACTGGGGTTTGGGTTTAAAGGCTGAGAGAAAGGAGCTTAGGGAGTTGTTCACTTCCCTTATAAGTTTCCTGTGTTGTACTGCACCTAGTAACAGGAGTATTTGTTTACTGTGGGACTGTATCTAGGATTAGTGGGTGACCTGATTAGTGGGTAGGGGTGTATCTTGGACTAGTGGGTAACCTGGTGGCTCACCCAAGGAAACCTATTTGGAGGGGATGGGACCATATGTCATTAGGGCAGACATCTTTGGGAGGGTGGTGGGGTGTACATGGTGTGGGGCAGCCATGATACTGGACTGGGCTTGGAAGTTTCGGTGGTTGCCCAGTGTGCTACCAGCTGGCACAGCTTAGGGAGGAGGTTGAGGGGATTAGGAGACAGCTGGGGGAAGGGGGGAGGTATGGTTGGGGAATAGGGCAGGGGCTTTCTCATGGGGTTGCATCAAGCACTAGGGGTGGGGGCATAGGGAAAGGAGTGCAGGAGAATACTCTGGGGTCGCATAGGGACCCTGGCAGAGGGGGCCCAAAAGGAGGATACTACCAAGGAAGCAGGCAGGTAACTGGGGACCCTCACAGATGGGGGCCAAAGGGAGGACATCCTCAGGGAAATAGGCAAATGGCTGGGGCCGGACAGAAGAAAGCAATGGGGGGGAGGTGAATCGGACCTTAAGCTCAGTAACCGTTTCAATTCTCTTCTTCTGCTTGAGGATGAGGGGGGTGATGTAGCCATGACAGGGGCAGTTAGAGATGGAAAGAGAGTAGGAGGCAGGAGGTAGGGGCCAGATAGCAGGAGGAACAGGGGGGAACTTGGAATGTGGGAAAACTGGGGGAGCAGGGGATCGGAGGAGGAGGGGGTAGAGGGAGGAAAGCGCAAGGAGAAGGACCAGTTGGGAGGAAAGGGCAAGGAGAAGTACAAGGAGGATACAGTAAATGGAGCTGAGGGTTTAGGCAGGGGAGCACAACAGGCAAGGAGGGGCTAAACAGAGATGGGAAAGAAGGGAGGACGAGCCAGGCTAGTTTAGCAGATTGGGGGGAACCAGTTGGCAGCAGTAACGTGGGGGTAGCGAGGTACAGAAGGATACTCGGGAGGATGAGAAGCATAGGATCGGAGGGAGGGGTGGCCAGGGTAAATGAGGAGGGATGGCAGGTGGCACCCAGATGGGGGAGGAGCAAGGAGCCGGCTGGGGGAGGGGCCAGTAGAAAGGATGAGGGGCATGGAAGGGGGGGAATGGAGGAAAAGGGGTGGTCAGAGTTCTCCTGTTGGGTGATTCCATGATCAGGGGGATCAAATGGGATAGGGAGGGAGAAGCCTGCCTGGTTAGAACAAAGTGCTTCCCTGGACTAACTGTGGACAGGGCAAAGCATGAGTTATGTCAGCTGGCAAAGGATTGTGGAGGTTCCCTGGACATACTGGTCCACCTGGCTACCAATGACATTGAGGGAAATGGTGAGCTAGAGATACAGGCAAGGTTCAGGGAGCTTGCCAGGGTCTGTCATGATATGGGATGCGCAGTTTCCCTCTCTGAAATCCTGCCGGTGCCAAGGGCTAGTGGGGAAAACGAGGAAGATTTGGGAGATAAACCAGTGGCTCAGGGAGTGGTGTTAGGCCAGAGGGTATGGGTGATGGTGGATTGGAGGGAGACCTGGGAGGATAAGGGGCTGTATGCTAGAAATGGGCTCCATCTCAATTCAGAGGGGAAGGAAATCCTTAAGTTGAAAATAGAGGTGTCCATTGGTGAATGGTGGGGTTTAAACTTGTGAAGAGGGGAGGGATGGGAGAAAAGGCTATCGAGGGGGGTCCGATAAAGGAGGACTCTGTCTCCCAGGGAGCTGGAGGAATGGGAAAAAGCAGACTGATGCGGTGTGGACCAGGGGAAGACGAAATCCCCATGGGAACACGAGCAAGGGAAATAGAAGTATAGGGAAAGGGTGGAAGATGGTCCTGCTCAATGCCAGGAGCTTGGGCAATAAAATGCCTGAGCTCCAGGCGATGCTAACTGAGGAAGAGGTGGATGTGGCAGTGGTCACTGAGACCTAGGGCACGACCGGGACCTGAACCTGGAGGGTTACACCATGTTCAGGAAGGACGGGGGGGAAGGGGAGGAGGGGTAGCAATAATAGTCAAAAACTGCATTGCTATAGGAGGCGTGGAGGAGGCGGAGGGAATTGTGGAGGCAATTTGGGTCACCTGATAACAAGGGGAGGGCAAGAGAGTAAAAATAGGAGTGGTGTATAGACCCCCTGCGCTGGCGGAGGAGCTGGAGGAGAGTCTGGTGGCAGATTTTGGGAGACACTGCAGATTGGGAAGGGGAAGGGTGGTGGTGTTGGGGGACTTGAACATGCCAGGAACAGACTGGGAGACTGTGACATCCTCAGTGGCCAGGGAACAGAGGTTGTTGGATGTCTTTCAGGATGTGTTCCTAACTCAGCAGGTGGGGGAACCGACCAAGGAGGAGCGGATACTGGATGTAGTCCTGGCAGATAGTGACCAGATTGGGGGCTTGGACGTAGGGACCCATTAAGGGGAGTGACCATGCCACGGTCTGGTTCTGCCTGAACCTAGGTGGGGTAGAAGGCTGCACAAAGCGGAGGTAACTGACTTCATGGGGGATTTCAAGGAAATGGGAAGGATCCTTAAGGAGCACTTGGATGGGATTGGACCAGACATGGACGCTGACATTAGGTGGGAAATCATCGGGAGGGGGGTGCACGATGCTACCAGCACATGTGCAAGAGTAAGATGAAAGTGCAGTAGGGCCCGAAAACCCTGCTGGTGGACTAGGGAAGTTCAGGAGGTGGTGAGGGGAAAGAAGGTGGCCTATTGGAAATTCAAGTGCTCAAGGAGTGAAAGGGACCGAGGGGAGTACAAGCTGATGGCGAGAAGGGCCACTAGGGTGGTGAGTGCGGCTAAGGCAAGGAAGGAGCAGAGCCTGGCCAGGGAAATTAGGAGAGGGAACAAGGGCTTCTTCAGATATTTTGGGGGGGAAATGAAGGGTGAATGGGCACATGAGCAGGATTAAAACAGGGAAGGGATGGGCACAAGACCCGGGGAGCAGGCTGAGGTACTAAATGAGTAGTTTGCCTCAGTTTTCACCAAGGAAAATGGGGGGCTGCATCATACATGGGAGGAGACGGTGAAACTGAGGGGGGACTCACCAATCAGCGGGTCTGGGGAGAGGAGGGCATCACTGGCAGGTGGGGGAAGGCAAAGCAGGGGGACAAGGTAGCGGAGGTGGAAATCACGGCAGAGAGAATGAGGGAAGCCCTCAGGTCCCTTAAGACGGAGAAAGCACCAGGGCTGGATAAATTGCATCCCAGAGTGCTGAAGGAACTGGTGGATGTCCTGGCGAAACCCCTGGCGTAGCTCTTCAGCATCTCTCTGAGGACAGGGTGGGTGCCCCAGGACTGGAAGGTGGTGCATATAGCGTCTGTCCACAAGGGGGGGATCAAGGGAGGTGGCAGGGAACTACAGGCCTGTCAGCCTGACATTGGTGGTGGGCAAGGTGATGGAGGGAATTGTCAAGGAGAGACTAGGGGACCTGGAAAAGTTGGGGTGCCTGGACGATACAGCATGGATTCGTCCTGGGGAAATCGTGTCAGACAAACCTTGTGGAGTTCTATGACTGGGTGACGAGTGCCTTGGACCTGGGTAGACCAGTGAATGTCCCCTTTCTTGACTTCCGCAAGGGGTTTGACTCTGTTCCTCATGGGGCCTGTTGGATAAGCTGGGAGAATTGGGGGTGGGGAACCAGATGATCAGATGGATAGGCAGTTAGCTTCAGGACCGGATCCAGAGGGTCGTGGTTGGCAGAATAGGCTCATCCCCAAGGAGGGTCATTAGTGGGGTCCCTCAAGGATCAGTCCTTGGGCCCCTCCTGTTCAATGCCTACATCTCTGACATAAGGACGGGTATCAGGAGTGAGATGTCTCTTTGCGGATAACTCAAAACTGATGGGGTGGATGGGGAGGAGCTGAGGGTGGCCCTACAGGGGGACCTGGAGGCTCTGGAAAGGTGGTCAAGAAAGTGGAAGTTGAGGTTCAATGCAGGGAAATGCAAGGTCCTGCACCTGGGAGCCAGAAACCCGGGTCAAGTGTACACCTTGGGGGGGGGGGGGTAAATGCTGCAAGTCTTGATAGCTGAGAGGGAGGATGTCAAGATGAACAACTCGGAGACTTGTAGGAGGGCAGCGCCAAAGGCCAACAGGATGCTTGGATGCATTGCTAGGGGGATCACCTCCAGAAGGAGGGAAGTGATGCTTCCACTGTATAACTGCTTGGTGAGGCCATACCTCGAGTACTGCGTGCAGGTTTGGAAGCCACATTTAAAGAGGGACATTGAACTCCTGGAGAGGGTCCAGAGGAGGGCAACCAAAATGATTTGGGGCTTGGGGGATAGGACCTATGGGGAGAGGCTCGAAGATCTAAATATGTACACATTGGATGAGAGAAGGGACTGGGGGGACATGATAGAGGTCTTCAGGTACATGAAGGGGTAAAGGGAGGAGCAGTCGGGGTGCTCAAGGAAGGAGGGGGGCAACTAGAGGACATGGGTGGAAGCTGGGGGAGATTCAGGAGAGAAAGGAGGAGGTGCTACTTCACTGAGAGGGTGGTGGAGCCATGGAATGCGCTGCCCAGGGGGCTGGTGGAGGCAGAGACTGTGGAGGGGTTCAGAGGGGTTGGGACAGTTATAGGGGAAGGGTTCTGGAAGCAAAAACCGGTGCAGCGAGAATATCCAGGACTGGGAACGGAAAGCCAGAGAGGGAGAGGGGGGCAGCAAGTCAGCTGCCGGGGTGGGGGCTGATCAAACGAGCAGACACGAAAGACCATTGTGCCTATTCTGCTGTCATTTTAGTATGTTAGTAAAATACTTATTATGTATTGGGTAAGTAAATACCCAAATTGTGCACAAGTACAGCAACATTTGAAGTTTAATTATATTGACACTAGCATCCAGGAAACTGTTAACACTGTGGTTTGAGGTGAAGATAATGTTCTATCAGTTTATTAAATAAGCACTTTTTTGGGGCCACATTGTTTACACAGGATTTCCCCCTTGATACCTGACCCTGGTATTGGGTTAGCTGTTTACATACCTTGTTCTTGGGCCAATAGGACAAGTAAGCAGTTACCTTTATAGATGACACTTGTGCCATTCTGTGATTGAGTGGTAGGGGTGCATCCATCCTCTTTGTAGGATGAGTACCATATCTCCAAGACATAACCTTCCCCCACTGCCAGGATGGGATGCCATAATCGGGGCCACTGGAAAATTGCACTCGTAATTTTTTTTCGGAATCCTCAATTTTCACCATTCTCCGCAAAAATTGATATGTTACACAATTTCTTGCAATTTTTGAGTTTTTACATTGAACTTTGTAAAAAGTATTTACATTTATAAATAAAATACTCTCAAATATAGAGACAATTTTGCATGCAGACTTGGGTTTGGCCGAAGCAATGCAGTGCAAGGTAGGGCGAGGATTTTATGTGACACTGCTTTCTTTTGAATCCTTATCTTATTTGGTTTCAGAATCCACTGGCCAAGCATAAATTTTTTTTTTTTTTACCAATTATTTTACCAGGTGAGACACACTAAGCTGAAAGCTTGTTTGTAGGTGCAACCTGGGAGCACAAGGAAGTTAAGTGACTTGCTCAGGGTCACACTGTATGCACCTAGGGGACTTACACTTAAACACATAACATTTGTTTTGTGTTGAAGCAGTCTATCAGAAAACTTTGTTTTGCTACAGAGACTGAAACAAAAGATGGGAAAAAATGTGCAAATTATCCCATTCACTTAAATGGGGTGCTATGAAGCCTTTCAGTAAAGTGGAATGGCAGGTTTTTCCATGTGAACATACTTTCATTCAGTTTGTGGATAGGCCAGCTGATTTTAAACTTGAATAAGCTAGTGGCTGACAGTGATCTCGCTCTTAGCAATCTACCACCTAGATGCACACATGCAACAGCTACAATAAAAACCTGACTAAAGTCTAAAAACAAGCTTATAAAACACACAAAATGTATCTGAACTGTCATCTTTAACTAAAAATCAATGCAGCCAGAGTAAAACAAAGGTAAATTACAGGGTACCCTGACTACTTTATGACGCAGTAAAAATATATTGATATTTTTTTTTTTGGTAACCGGGTAAGGCTCACTAGGCACAAGTGCCTGTTTTTAGGGGCAACTGAGGAGGTGAAGTGACTTGCTCAGAATCATACAGTATGCAAGTGGAGGTTGTGGGAATCAAACCCAGGTCTGCTAGATGTCCTCCGCTCACTCACAGTTTGTTACTCTAACCTCTAGTCTATACTGCCAGCCCCAATAACCACCAGATTTAATGTTTAAATATGTGATTTCAAAATCAGTGTATAGCACCTACAGTGCAAATTAAGAACATTAAACATTTTAACATTTTACTAAAACTCAATTATTCACCACTCACTCTGCTTATTTTTTCTTGTACCAAAGTAGGGGAATTAACTGGCAGAGCACTGTAAGTGGCTGCTGATTAGGCTTCATTATTCTACATCCAGAAACAGAAAAAAATATTTCTTCTGTATTTAATATTGATTTGTTGTGGTTCACCTTATAGAATCTGTTTAGCACTGTATGAGGCAGATGCTTTTAAATTTTGGAAGATAGGCAACACTTACGATAGCTTATCAGTTTATTTTAGGAACATAAACTTTTCTTTATGTTTTAAATGTATTCAAGTGGCAGTGTATTCATTTAGCAGTTTATACTGACTGATACATGCTGCAGAAAACATTAAAAGATTTACTGTGAAGCACTTAGGGTCTATAGTAGAACTCCTGCAATTTCCCTGCGATTTTTGCAGAAAGCTCTGCAATTTTGGGTAACTTTTTTCTGCAATTTTCCAGTGGCCCTGGCCATATTCCACTCACAAACTCCAGTATACCACTGGACCAGTCCATTATGAACCAATTCTTTATGGATTTTTCATTTCTGTTTGCTGTTGACTTTAGTCCTCACCTATGTTACTAGTTCTGTAGAGAAGATTACTGCACGCTGTCTGACTTGCAAATATCATTTTTAATACTTTTCTTTTATTCTTCTAGAAAATCATTGGGGTATTCAAGCCAAAATCTGAAGAACCCTATGGTCATCTAAATCCAAAGTGGACCAAATATTTTCATAAAGTCTGTTGCCCTTGCTGTTTTGGCCGAGGTTGTCTAGTTCCTAATCAGGGCTACCTCTCCGAGGCTGGTGCATCTCTTGTGGACCAGAAACTTGGACTTGGAATAGTACCAAAAACCAAGGTAGGTAATTATTAAAATATTGTTGTGGGAAATATGTGTGAAAATGAAGCATCCTACAGGTGGTGTTAATTTGTGTGGTGGGGTTGCTAGCTCTAGGCAATACTTTGCTCCGTTATAGTGTTGAAAAAGCAGTGTTTTGAGAATTACTTTTCTTTTGCTTAGGTTTATTTAAAGTGTTGTTTTATCTTCAAATGCTTACACATGACTTACTAAATGGTGAGGAGGGGATAGAAGGTGCTGATATGAAAGTTTGCAAAGTGCATCAGAGTTGGGTAAATGGTTTTAAGAATACAGTTAAAATGTACGTTCTGTGCCGGCCCAGTGGCATGGAGGGTTGAGGCATCGATGCCTTACCACCTGCTACGCCAGTGACCCGTGTTCACGGTGCAAGCAGGCCGCTGGAGACCGTCTGGGGAGGGAGAGGATTGAGCATCTGGAGGACTGCTTTCCTTTCTGGGGGATGCAGGGAACCAGCAGTCTGTGTCAGCCTGACCCCTAGTGGAAGCTGGGTGTTGGCACACAGACACTGCCAACATGGGGGCCGAGGTGGGGCATGCATAGGACCGTGCACAGCACCGCCATTGGCATCACTGCTCGCCGCACCTCCATACCAGGGGCAAACGAAATGGTGGAAAACAGTGCCGACCGGTAGGCTGTGTACCTGGCCAGCTGGATACCTCCGGAGCAAGCATGAGGTAAGTTCCAGTGAATGCTGGGTGCCGGGGTCACATGGCTGGGGGGACCGGTGGATAGGGACTGATCGGCAGGGGAGCATAAAGAAAGTATTAAAAAAAAAAAAAAAAAAAAAAAAGTTCTAAGATGAAGAAACAGGAGTGCTACATGATCATGTGAGCTTTAAGTAAGACAAAAGGGTTAGAATAAAGGTGTGCTGAAAATAGAAAATTGTGGCCAACCTGTCAATGCAGCGGTAGCCCTACCACTTGTGATGCCGACGACCTGGGTTTGGGAACGAGTCTGGGTCATGAGAATTCTGGCTGGGGAGGATGGTAGAGCGTCCCAGAGTACGGTCATCTCCTTGAGGAGGGAAGGCTTCTGTCTCTGTTGCTTACCACCACCTGGCAACTACAGGTGGTGATGCAGTCTAGAGCCAGCAAGTGAGGGAAAGGAATGTTGTAGTTTGGACACACTCTTCATGCTCTGTGTGGCACACATGCGTCAGACAGTTGCCTCCATGACTTTCCCAAGTTTGGGTACAGAAAAAAGTAAAAATCCCTGACTGCTTAGTATGCAGTCTGCCGCCTGCTGCAGGTCCCGCACTGCCAAATGGGCTCTCATTCCTGGACCAACAATTAAACTGTACTGGGGGATATGGGGTACCCTCTCCTGGCTGCCCTTCCCATGGAGGTTATGCATGAAGGAGATGGCAGGTGAGGGGCTAAAGTGATGGTGACCCAAGTGGGCCAGTCAGGAGCACTGGAGAGAAAAAAAGGACAGTACGTTTAAAAAAATAAAAATTAAAAAAAAAAATAAAAAAAAAGGTTGGACATTACATTTGAAAAAGAAAGAAAGTTGTTAGAATTAACGTTTCAGCCATAAGTTGTCTTCAGTAATTATCTATTTAAAAAAAAAAAAAAAAAAAAGGCAAGGGCAAGGCAATTTTATTTTTAAGGCACTCAATCCTAGAGGCTCTGGGCGCCATACACAATAAAGCAAAATTTGCAGTAGCTAAATATTAAAAGCAATATTCTTAAAAAGAATAAATGTAAAATATAAATATATAGTAGCTGAGGATAGGGTAGGGAGGAGATGGCTTAATCCCCAAACGCCTGGCAGAAGAGATGGGCCTTAAGCCTCTGCTTAAAGGCACCAATCGAGGGGGCCTCCCAGAGTGTAGATGTGAGTATGTTCCACAGGGCCGGCCCAGAGACACTAAATGCTCGATCGCTGGAGGTCTTGAGCTGAACCCTGGGAACATCCAGGGGGCCCGTCGGAAGAGGAGCACAGGGAGTGGGCAGAGGTTGCAGGTGACAGGAGGTCAGACAGGTAGCCAGGACCCAGCCCATATAGGGCCTTATAGGTGAGCAAGCTCACCTTGAAAAGGACCCTCCACTGGACCAGCAGCCAGTGCAGAACATGCAGGACCGGGGTCACATGGCACAGCCGAGATTGTCCCGCCAGTAAGTGGGTCACCGGGTTCTGCACCAGCTGCAGCCTGCGGAGGGTCCCTCCTGTGACCCTGAAGTAAAGAGGATTACAGTTGTTGAGTCTGGTGGTCACAGAGGCATGTACTAGGGTTGGTAGGTCTTCGGGCAGAATGAGAGGCTTGATCCTGGTGATATTCCATAAGTGGTGAAAAAACACTCTTCACAACAGACACCTGATCTTTAAAGATCAGTTTGCTGTCCAGGATCACACCTAGATTTTTCATCCTCTGGGCATTGGAGAGGAGAAATTCTCCATCACTACCCGCTGCATCCTGTCTGAGAGATAGGACTCAAACCATATGATGACCGCATCAGTGAGTCCACAAAATTCACAGAGCCAATCGAGAAGCACAACGTGGCCCATGGTGTTGAAGGCTGAAGAGGGATCGAGGAGCACAAGAACTGACCTGTCTCCTATCCAACTGAAATGGTTCATAGAAGTCAAAAGACACAAGCCGAATCTCAAGCTGCTGTGCTACCGGTTTCTCGACAGCCTTCCTCAAAAAAGGTAGCTATCATGTCAGCCAGAAGGATCAGTGAGCTTCATATGCTTTCAGTGGAGTCTCCTTACCTGGTCTTCCACATGAAAAAGGTTTTCCTGCGTCCCAACCCGAAGTTCCTCCCGAAGGTAGTCTTGCAGTTTTACCTTAACCAGGTGATTAATCTCCCAGTGTACTTCACCAATCATACCTTGGAGGCTGAGCACAGGCTCCATACTCTGGACCTGAGGTGAGCACTCACTTACTACAAAGAGCGCATGGCTGGAGTTCGGGGAGAGGTTCGCCAGCTATTTGTCTCCTACGCTGAAGCCACACCTGGCAGACCTGCAGCCAAGTGGACGATTGGCAGGTGGATCACATCCTGCATTGATCTCTGCTATAGGTTGGCAGGTAGGAGCCTCCCTGAGGGCAAGGGCTCATTCCACCTCGCCATACCGCTGCATTGGTGGCTGCTTCTAGGGATGTCCTCATCCAGGAAATCTGCAAGGCTGCTACCTGGAGGTCAGCACACACCTTCATTTCTCATTACCACATTGACCTTGAGTCACACCGGGATGCTGGTTTCGGGCCTCAGTTCTCCAGTCTCTGTTCCCTAAGAAGGGGGTGTGCACCTTTCCTCCCTCTTCCCAGAGAACTGCTAGGAGTCTGTCAGATAGTGTGGATAGAACAACATATATTCTCACCTGTAACAGTAGATCTTCCATGGAGTGGTCTCTTGCAGTAAGTCATTACTTCTGGGAGTTCCCGATAGGTATCGCTCCAGCACGGAAGTCTCTTCCAGCAGTCTCTATACCAGGGACCATCCACATTACCTCACTTCCTGGGCTGTACCTATAAAAGTGGGTGGTCCCTAATAAGCTCCGTTCATTTTCCTGCTGGCTTCAGCTCTGGCAGCAACTCTCCTAGTAGCAGTCTTTGACGTGAATTGAACCCATAGCCTAGGTGCCTGGGCTTAATACAGACACCGTATACCTACAATGGGTGATTCCCTGTCCCTCTCACACACGGTGCTTAACCAAAGGGCTCAAAACATTTAGAGCCCTCTTCAAGATATAATACTGGGAAGGAGACCCCTTCACCTAAAGTCCTGCCTGACTGCCTTTCAACGGTCATGCCTCCAAAACATGGATCATCAAGAAGATATTCGTTGACGGGCACTTCATCCATCAATGGCAGGCTCTACTCCATCAAAAAAGGAACGTTTGTCGTCAATGGGGCGTCATTCCTCAGCTCCCCCGTTGACCAGGACTACTGCACTGTTGATGACAGAGGTCTTGCTGTCTTCCCCATCGACGGGACTAAAAACCCCGTCGATGGGAGGGCTTTATAAGACTGCATCATCGATGAGAATGCCTCCTCCATCGATGGAGCACATGCTACATGCTTTCTTGTCGACGGGCTGTCTCTTTATGCCCACCCATCGATTTAGAGGTTTGCCACTGTCAACGGGTCATGCATCCACTTGCCTACCGTCGATGACAGCATTTCCATCGTCGACGAAGCATGTCTTCACTCCCCCATAGTCGATGATGGCACTCCCATCGTCGATAGAGCATGCATTCACTATCCCATCGTCGACTGAGCATATCCCAACGCCGATGACACATGCCCTACCTTCCTCATCAGTGGACTATAATTCCCAGTCGACGGAGCATGCTGTTACTAACCCTTCATCTGGAAGGCACAGTACATTATCAACGAGGCATGCTTCTCTGCCTCTTCCATCAATGGGACTGTTGCCTCCACCATCAAGATGACCAATGCTGCATAAAACAGCACCTTTGCCTGCATATAGCATCGCTGTGAATGACCCCTATGGAAGGTCGACCATGAAAAACCAAGAATATTCTCAAAGGCCATGTATCGAAAGATGCATGTGGAGCTGCATTTCTACAAAATAAAGAACTATATACTTCAGAACGCAGAGGCCCCCCCAGCCTCGTTGTCTTTCCTGCATGGGGCTCACAACCCTGTTGGAAACTAACAAAGATGCCAAACAAACACCGGTTCACTCTACCGGGAGATGCAGATTGACCCCCGTCCCCATGTATGGTGGATTCAGAACCTGCTTAAATGATAATTCCATCATCATAAGTTCCAAATATTGAAGAAATAATAGAGTACTGGATTCTATGGGTTTTGACCATAGCCTCACTCCGGGACATAATCCTCAAATACAAAGGATATCACCGCCTCCATCAAAACAGGCACGCACGGAGCTAGAACGCTTCCCGGTCCTGCCTCCTTCTGACTATTCAGACAAATATTATTCAGATTATCATACAAATCTGAACCCTCATAGGACCTATGATGGTTCCCCCGACACAAGAGGATATGAATCCCCTTTGGAGGTGCCCTTGTACTGGGACGAAGGTCTGTTACAACCACGAAATGTAATTTCTTCACCGGATGACCCCTCATTCCCCAAAATGATGCTACAAATACAAAAAACAATGGGGATTATCACAACGGAACAGGATAGATTAAGTAAAGATATGGCTGAATATCTGGGCCTACCAGAAGACCCTATTCGGGCTATCCCTCCTTTCATACCTACTTTCAGAAATGCTATTACTGAAGCTTGGAGTCAACCCATAGCAGCGCAGGAGTTACCCAGAAAGGCCCACGGGATGTATCGGGCTCCACCTGATTACCAATATTTAACGAATACACCAGTGGCGGATTCTGCGGTTACTGCGGCTGCCCACAACTGCACCGGCAAGCCTAAACATATACAAGCAGAATACCTCCAGAGAAAGACTCTAAACATTTTGACCATATGGGGAAGAGAGTGTTTGTTCTAAACACACTAAATATCAGAATAAGTAACTATATGGGGCACATGCTGCAATACTTGCACACGCTGAGCACTTCTGCTGAAGAAGTTATAAACAGGCTACCTACATCCCCTGAAAGAGAACAACTTATGTCTATAAATAATACTGTCACTTCAAAGTCTTGACATCTATTAAGATCAGGATATGACCATGCGATGCTTTGGCTCGAGCCTCTGCGGTCGGTATTCTTATATGCCACCAGGCATAGCTTCGACTTTCAGGACTAGCACCTGATATTCAACACAAAGTGGTTAATGCTCCCTTTTCAGGAGACCATCTTTGTGGGGCAGGGGCTCAAACGATACTGGAGAACCTACAATCCTCAGACAGACAACTGAAAACAGTACAATACATGTATCAAAAACCACGCCCTCACTATAATTATTCATACAAATCTGGACCTAATTATACCCCACGTGACACCTCTAAGGGCAGAGAACAAGTAACGAGGACCCCGCCAAAGCCGCCCCGGGGCTTCTGCCCCTCATTAAAGACTCTACACTCCGCCCCGGTTCCCTCTTGGCCTCGGGTACCTTTCAGGGCCACAACAAAGACTGAGGCCTTTTTTTCACATCAGCTCAATACATCTAGCCAATTTCTCAGGTATCACTGTTTATAGACCATCACGACCATTCCATCGAGATGCCTTTTGACCAGTGGTGCACTGGACGTCCTGTCCCTCCCTCGACCAGGTCCATATACTATTAACTCGCATGCTAAAATACAGTCAATTCCATTATGGAATATAGTCTTCTCTCCTTCACTGCTATTCGCAGCTGTCTGTTGATCATGAACAAAGATCATATCGAAAAGGGTGAGTACATGTACAGAGATTATGTTTTAACCACTGCTTCCCTTGATTATGAACAAAGATCATATCAAAAAGGGTGAGTACATGTACAGAAATTGTTTTAACCCCTACATCATTTGTTTGGTCACAGATGCATTGTTTCATTTGCTACATTATCTGTTACTTCAGTATCCTACTTTTTGTCAAATGGATACATTCATTACTGGCTGGACAGTCTGAAGAAAAAAAAAAAAAAGGTCTTCACTTGTTACTTTGTAGCACTTCTAAAGAATACCATGGTATTACTCAACCTCCTGTTATAATTCGTAACAAAGTTGCATTTGCCTTAGATTGTGCTTTCGCAACTGATCACTGAAGCTTTATAGTTGCTCAGAGCACTTAACATACTCCTAGTTTTTTAAACACGATACTTCACAGCGAATCATGTATTCCTTTATTCCACTGCTGTGCAATGTTAGCATTCATTGGTCCCAGGACCACAATTTACCTACGGCAGAATGCCATCCGTGGCCACCCACTGCAATATAACTGCTTGGGAATCTCCCAGAAGTAATGACTTACTGCAAGAGACCATTCCGTGGAAGATAGTTACACAAAGACTTTTGCTGTGGCAGTAGATCTTCTAGGAATGTCTCTTGCAGTAAGTAGTTTCTCTCCCTCCTTCCTCCTGCCTTAGGTAATTGGGAAAAACGAGGTAAGGGTGGGAAGCTTCGGTACCTCGGTTCCCCTTGGTCCTTCGCTTCCAGCTGAAACCGGCGGGGAACAGAGCTTACTAGGGACCACCCACTTTTATAGGTACAGCCCAGGAAGTGAGGTAGTGTGGGTGGTCCCTGGTATAGAGACTGCTGGAAGAAACTTCCATGCTGGAGCACCACGTGTCGGGAACTCCCAGAAGTAATGATTTGCCTTGCTGCAAGAGACATTCCTAGAAGATCTACTGTTACAGCAGAAGTCTTTGTGCAACTAACTTTCTAGGAGTGGTGTATGTTGTTCATCCACACAGACCCACCCAGCCTCCCCTGGCTTTGGCACACAACACTGATTCCAGTGGGCAGGATCTGGCATCATGGGGCGGAGCCGAGGGAGTTACCACCCGGGTGGATGGGAGGAGCCAGCTTGAAGACTTTCTGGCACATCTTAAATGGAAAGGACACTGCCGGATGGTGTGGATGAACAGCATATACCACTCCTAGAACTACTGTTACAGCTGAGTAACCTGTTTTTCTGTACCCCCTTTCGAACAAATTTGGCACTCCATTTCAGGGAAGAAGGCCATCTCCTGTTATATGCTAATTTTTATAGTGATTTAGCACAATTAACCGGACGTGTTGGGCAAAAATGGGAGGACGAGTTGTCAATGGCTCTAGATGGCAAACAGTGGACAGCAATATGGGTGAACACCTGGCAGACTGCATCCTCCCCTACGTGGAGAGTGTTTCTGTAGAAACTTCGAATATGTTTTTTCAGAGTCCCTACCACTGTGTCCAAGTGGAGCCCCTTGGTGTCCCCCTGTTGTTGGAGATAGTGTGGCGAGGCCGCAGCCTCACATGCTCACATTTTGGACATGCATAAAACTCCAAGTTTACTGGGGAGCAGTGCAGTCCCATTTAAAAGAGAGATGGAGTTTAACTTCTCACCCAGGTCTGGAACATGTGGTGTTGGGTCTTCCACCTGCTGAATTAAAAGGGGAAAAAGGCCAAATATTTATGGTTTGTTCTGCTGGCAGCAGCAGTAAAAGCTATAACTAAAAGGTGGCTTATCCCTAACCTGCAGGTGGCAGCCGACTGGGTAAAGATTGTTAATCATATTCAGACATTTGAAAGACTCACCTTCTCTTTGCAGCAGAGAATATCTCAATTTCAGAACAGATGGACAAGGTGGGAGTTGTATGAAGGTTTTGATCTATAAATGTACTTGTCACCAGTCTCCCTCTTCTGTATTTATTGGGGAAATACATTCTTCTATGGCTTTGCAATTTGTATGATTACCCCTGTACCCTGCACTTTGAACTGCCAGTGAGAAATTAATTTTGCCAAATAAAATCAGTTTATTTATATAGTTAGAGAGTTTCCGTCACTTAACTGAAAATAGTATATGTGAAGCTAGATTCACTTTTACTGCAGCTGGATCTTTTTTAGTCACGCAGACACATACGTTTTCATGTATCTGTTTTTATTCTATGAATAGTTTGTATTTTGTGTATGGTGCCCAGAGCCTTTTTGATTGGGCACCTTGAAAAATAAAACTTACCTTGCCTTTTTTAACTTTTTTTACTTGGTTATCTTTTTTGATAAGTTTTTTAGTGTAGAAATTAATTTTGCTGTATTCTACGATGTATTGTATAATTTGCTTTGCTTAAATGTATGATGTTTATAATGACTTTTCAATAAACCAAGTATAAAAAACAAAATGGGGTAAATCCAAGCCCCTTGCTAGGCCTCATGTGCAGAATAGTTCATCTTAACCTTGCAGTCCTACCCAGCCAAACAATTGTGTTTATAGTTCCTCATAGTCATCAATAAAATGTGCCCCCTCTCACCTTCCCTTCTCGTTCACAACTGTAACCCCAAACGATGCCCTAAGTGCCCTCCTTATCAGCCCCTCTAAAGGTGCCTCCCCTGATGGCCTTGACACAAAACTCCTCTCCCTCTTCGCCTCAACCTCCTCTCAATAATCTTAAATCTCTCATTCTCTACTGTCTCGGTCCCCTCTTTGTGGAAACATGCTGTGGTCCTCCCTCTGTCCAAATGGGGTGACTCCTCATCCCCTGGCAACTATTGCTCCATTTCTCTCCTCCCTACCCTTGCCAAGCTTCAAGAACACATTGCCCTCTCCCAGTTCACCTCTCTTCTCTCTGACACCTCCTTTTTCACGCTTTTCCAGTCTAGTTTCAGGGAAAAACACTCTGCCACCACCTCTCTCCTACGGCTCACAGACTCCATCCTAACCAGGATGGACAATGGACAAATTACCTCTGCCATTTTTGTCAACCTGGCGAAGGCATTTGACACCTACTTTCACTCCCTTCTCCTGGACTCGCTCATGGCAGCTGGCCTATCTCCCTCCACCACAAACTGGTTCAAAGCCTACCTCGTTGGTAGAACCCAGTCAGTTAAGATTTTAGACTCCACTTCCCCATCAATCCAAATTTAGAACTGGAGTCCCCCAGGGCTCTTTATTAGGACCCCTCCTATTCTCCATCTTCTTAAATGACCTTCCCTCTGTTTGCTCCCTATCCTCCGCTATACATATGTATGCCAATGATATAGTCCTGTATGCATCTGGCTCCTGTCCTGATATGGTTACAGCTAGCTTATAGCAAGACTTTGACAAGGTTCAGCTTTGGTTTGCAGACCACCAACTTTTCCTCAATGCCAAGAAGACTGTCTCCATGACCTTTGGCACAAGGCAGAGACTCTCTAGGCTTCCCTCCCTACCCACTTTCCACATCCTACTTCAAGTACTTTGATGTTTGGTTGGACCAACACCTAAACTTCTCTGGATATGTTAACACCATCCAGAAAAAACTGCTCCCCAAGCTTTGTGCCCTGTTCAGGAACCATAGTTGCATCCCTCCTACGGCTAGGCGTGAACTTATTCAGAAGATGATACTGCCCATTTTCGACTACTGTGACGTAGTCTATGGTGCTGCCTCTTAAGTCCTTCCTGGCCAGGCTGGACATCCTCTTCAATTGCTTCTGCCGCTTTGCCCTGGCTGCCCCCTCTTGCATCCATCACTACAGTCTTTATCGTGCCTTATCCTTCCCATCTCTTACAAATAGGCGACTCTCCCACTGTGCTAAATTCACCTTCAAGCACTGGATGGGTGAGCTCCCTTCCTACCACACCTCCTCCTTTATAACACCCGCCCACCTCCCCATTCCCTTGATCGACCTATTCCCATACCCACGCTTTCCCCCACAGATCCACCCAAATTGGCCAAACTGGTTACTCTCGGTGCCTCCCAAAAATTTGGAATTCCCTCCCATCTCAAATGCAGCACTTGTCCTCCCCCTACTCCATCAGCTGTGCTCTCAATAACTACCTTGCACCTAGCTGCTCCTGCCATGTTCCTCCCTAATTCCCTCCTCAAAACCCTGGACAAACCCTGCCTCTCTATCCTCATCTGCCACCCCAAGAGGCTTGTATCTCTGATCTACTCCCTTCCCCCACCGTCCTAAAGGGGTCTCTCTGGGACACTGCATTATCCCCTTCTCTCTGGTCCCACCAGTCCTCTTGCAGGGTTCCTCACACCCTGAGGGGGTCTCCAGGGAGACAACTCTTTCCCCTCCCTCACCTCACTCCTCCCTCCCCTTTTTCTTTCACGTAAGCACTTGTTTACTTATTAACACGGCTTGTTTTATTGTCCACTGTTTCTACATGTTATGCACAATACTGGTGTAACGCTGTTTGTAACACTTGCCTTACAACTGTATGCTAATGTTGATCTTGAAACTTGAATGTTTAATGTCTCATTCCAGTTGTACCCCTTCCCCCCAGGTCACACCAGGAGATAAGTGACTTGTTGCTCAGTGTGCCTTCCTGGTGAAACATTTCAGTCAGTCAGTAAATAAATAAAATGTATGTGGGGATCCAGACTGGGTGGGACTGGAAGAGATGGAGCAATTTCTGGAGTATGCTCAACTGTACAGTTGATATTCTGCCTGCTAAAGTGATAAGTTGCGATTGCCATCTCTGTCTTGTTTGACCTTATTCAACAGGGGAAATACTTAAGAGATTGTTTTGGGGAATCCATACTCCCAGGTATTTATTGTGAGGGATTGCCACCTATTTTTATGATTCTGGAGCTATTAGCACCACTGGCCAGCCAAGCACAATTACTACAGTAAATAACCCTTTGTTTTTCCTTTAGTTGCATTACATTTAATAACTGATTTAATGTATATCTGAATAGGTGGTATGCCTTGTCAGTGAGACATTCCACTACAGTGCAATAGATCGTGCAAAGTCAAGAGGGAAAAAATATGCTTTGGAAAAAGTGCCACAAGTCGGTAGAAGATTTCATCGTATTGGACTACCTCCTAAGGTAAATCTTTCTGTTGCAACTGTCTGTGTTTCTATATTTCTATGTTCCTATGTACAGTACATGCAGCTGTTGGAGGGGGAACCCAAAGGCTCTTTCCGTTGGGTTCCGTACCTTTGCAGTACTAGAACAAGAGACTCATACCTCCCAACCTTTTGTCATTCCAAATGAGGAGGTGTAGCAGGACAAGGGGGCATGTAGGGGAGTTTGAGGGATGTAAGGAAGTACTAGCTCACTGAAAGAGTGGTGGGTGGCTGCAGAGTTTGCCAGCAGAGGTGGTGGGAGTGAAAACTATGGGGGCTTCAAACGTGCATGGGATAGACATAAGGGAATGTTGGCAACTAGGCGAGGTGAGGGGGGCTTGATGGAGACCAGGTGGGGTCTGCTGAGTCGGAACAGACAGGGAAAATCTTGGCAGGCTGTCTGGCCCAAGTGGTCCTTTTCTGCTGGCAGTTTCTATGTTTCTGAACTGGGCAATATACTGTACAGTAGTTTATATCCGCGCCCTCTTTATTTAGTGCTGCGGGCTGTACCGTACATATTAGCGCCCGAATGAATCCATGCGAGCGCCTTGCATGAAGTTACAGCAGATTCAAGGGCAGTTCAACTTACTGTATATAGAGCACCAAGGTGATTAATTCATTTACTCAGGCTAATTGAAATTGTTTAAAATTAGTTAGAGGACCGAAGTCCATAGCAAAGATGCTAACGGTGAAATAGTTTCCAAGTAGTCACAGGAAAAACACCACATGGCACCACATCTGTTGTAACAACCAATCATAACTTGCACCCAGTCTGTTATATGTACGTCAGTTAATGACACACACTTCAATAACATTTGACTGATGGCAATAATACTGGTTGTATTTAGAACATTTTGTTGCTGTTAGTGGCGGTAGGCACTATCTGACATGCTGCCGCTGACTCACCACACGGCCCGAGATGCAAGGAGGCCGGATCGGGAGGTGTTCTGGCAGAGGGAGGGCTTCAGGCAGCTTGGCAGACATCAGGGGGCCTTTCGGGACTTCCTGACACCAATTCTTGCTCTCTTTCTCTCTCTCTTCTCTGGGCACTGGAGATGTGGCTCTGCTACCCACAATGGGGGAAAAAATGTGCTTTTTAAATAATAAAAACAATAAAATGGAGCACCAAGCCCTTCTATTCAGGGACTGGACAACTTTCCTTTTCTTCTGGTGCTCTGATAGCACCGCAGTCTTACAAATTAAATCGTGCTCCATCATTTTTCTAATTTCGCTCCATAAATTATTAGCGTTCGGTTTATTTTAGCGCTTTTTCCGTTTCAGCTAAAATAGCGAAAATAAACTGAACGCTAATATTTACTACTGTACAGTACTACCGTATCATAGTAACTGAAACTTTGAAAGGCTTGAAATCTGTCTAACAGGCTTAGGCAGAGTGTACCTATTTGTGGTGTAAAGATAGAAAGTTATTTATAAAGCTGTAGCAGCAAATATACTTGGGTCGTACAGTAAAATAGTTCATGCAACTCAATTCACTGTTGGGTGGGACGGAGTTGAAAATGTGTTTTGCTTAGCCTCTGATTAGCCATAAAGGAAACAGTACTCTGCTGAACTCTTCCTGTGACCACCTCTGTATTTTATTCAGTGTTTGATGACCAAGAGTGGAGTGCTAGACAATACTGCCTATTTTTAGCCTCGTTGGGGGGATACAGATAGATGCAAACCAACTGAAACTGAACCAGAGTAAGTGATTATTGGTATTTTTAGTGAATGGGGAAATTTGGCCAGGACTCCAGGGAAATTGCTGTACTCTTGGATGAAAATTTGTTCACTGTTCTTGGTATATATGGTATACCCGAAACCTTTATCAGATGGCTTAAAATATACGAGAATGTGGTACTGACCCCAAATGTAAACTCTTGGTTAGGTCCCTCTGTAACTGTCAGAAGAGAAGTAAAACAAGGCTGCCCTCTGAGCCCTATACTATGTATTTTTCCCTACATCCATTAATAATGCTTATTCAATACAATAATTTGATGCATGGCATAAAAATGAGACCAGACTCCTAGGAGGTAAAAGCTTTAGTTACGCTGATGATCTCTGCATATTATTACAGGACCAGGCCTCAGGGCCAGAAGTACAAAGGTCTTTGAATATTTTTTCTGACCTAGCTAGCTCAAGAATGAATTATGATAAAAGCACAGCAGTATCTTTTGGGTGAACTTCACAGTGTCTCACACAAAGGGAAATAGCAGGAGTAAATACCGTTGATACAACTAAGATTTTGGGGATACAGTTTAATCATCCAGAATAGGCATTGATAAACTGGCAGGACAGCCTTCAAATTGCAGAAAGAAAATTGTCAGGGTTGAAAACAGGTCTCTCGGTAGGATTTTTTGTTGAGGAATCCTGGACATTCTTGGAAAAAAAAATGGGACTCCGGCCCGAAGATTAGGGAGTCTGCATGAAATTTTTGGGGGTCCCCATTGGAATGAATGGAACGAGTCTGGAAAGTGCATTTCAGTGTTATTAATATACCCATATGTTTTTTATATTCCTGAGTTATTATTTTGCAGATAAAATGCCCAGAAATTTTTTTTTTTTCCAGCAGTGTTGTTTTGCAGTCCTTTTATAAAGGTACCAGATGGCTAAAAATCACAGCAGTTAATGATAACATAATTACAAATAATACAAATAAAGAATTCACCTGTGATGTGACTGTTGTTGTTCATTCATTGCTCACAATTTAACAATTATGAGAAAAATGTGCTTACAGTTGTGCAGTCAGTTCTGGTACATTGATTGAATTGGGAATTCTCCTGCTGCTGTTGAGTTCAGTGGCCTGATTTATTTGCCAAACTGCTACAAACAAAGTTTGCTATTAGATTAGGATTGGATGTAAACATTTTTTATGACCAACAATCATTGCTGACAGTTGCCTATGTCTCCCAGTCACCTCCTGCCCCAAATACTTCTCCTTCGTTCTCTCCAGCACATTGGCATTTTTAGTTGCAATTACTTATGATCTAAAACAGCTCCCCCTTTTGACTCCCAGTGCCCACCCACCACCCAACTGTAATAAAACATTGCAGAAACTTCCTTCCTCCCAGCAACCACCCACCAGTGATGACTCGGGCTTAGAAAGATGACACACTATAACATGATTTTGTGGTTGCTGCCTTAGTGCAATTTGCTTAAGTTGTCTTTTTAACCTGGCTAAACCAGACTGGCTTCTTTTATCACCTCCCACCCAAACTTAAGTTACATCCATTCCTAGCACAATCTGGTGGTGGTGCCATATGTGTGGCAAATAATTGCTGTTTTGTGTCAATTCAGTTCAATTAAATTATTTTTATTTGTTGGACACAATTTAAAATTGTCATTACAAATTTAGTTGCAATACATATACAAAACTCAAACTAAAATGCATCAATACATTACAAAAGGTATATCAGTTTCAGGATAAATCACTCATAAGTGCAGCCCACTAACTAATATATACATAAAATGTCTGTTCTTACTATTAATGTTGAAATTATTGCACTGTTTTTATATAAAAGAAGCCGACATATCTCATTGTGGCCCAGTCTTATTTATTTTACTGAGAATTTCCCTATTTATCTAATCATACATACTAGATTTTTTGTTTGAATTTTACGTCTTCATTTGTCTTGATATAAAGCGTACACACAATCCTATCTCCCTCAGTTACAAGAATATGGTTTGACAGAATCAATTTCATTTAGTCATTTAATGGTGCAACACCCTATCTATTCTATACAGTAGTTTACTTATTCTTTATAATAACATTAATATTGTTGCACATTATTTTATATAATTTATACAAGTTGATACTGTTCCCTGTTGCCCATTCTTATCTATAATACTCTTTAGGTTTTCATTCTGATCCAATCATTTACACTAAATATATTTTCTTTAGTTCTATTATTTTACAAAATTGGATGACTTTTTCCATAATTTCTGGGTTTGCTGAACCTAGACGGGCACTCAACTGGTATTTGGGATCCATAATCAATGCTCCTAAAATGTTCCCCAGTAGCATTTTCCTTCCCTTGTTATACAATGGACAGAGTATCAACAAGTGTAATTGGCTATCCTTTCCCTGTTTACATCTACATATTTGGGATAAATTTTGATCGTAGTATCCCCTTAGCCTTTGACTTGTATGGTAGCCAAATCTAAATGATGTTAATATTCTTCTTTTAAACCTGTTTGCTCGTTTAAATAAGGTGCCAAATTGAAATTACATTTGTTCTCTACCAACCAACTGCTTATTTTACTGTATTGAGCTAGATTTAATTCATTATATATATGAATTTCCTTGATTGTATTTTTAACTCGAATCCCAGTTTCCTCTATGGGTTGTACTATGCTCTTGGTTATACAATTTAACAACCCATAGTGTTTAAATATTATATTAAGAAGCTTTACACAGGGAAATGAAAACCCCCATCTTCATATTCTGTAGCTTCCTCCATACATGCCCATGATAATCTGAAGATTGGTTTGTTGTAAGTTTTTAACAGGAACAAAGCTTGTCTTTGTTCTGCTTTGCAACTCATGGGTAATTGACCTAATTCTGTTCTGACCAGATTTGAAGAAGTACCCTGGGGGAGACCCAATAACGTTTTATAAAAAATATTCACAGTGGTCTCTATGGTTCCTACCCCTTCATTTCCCCATATCTCCACCCCATATGTACAATTTGACTACTGACCTTAGTATTAAGAACCTTAATACAGCCCAATATTGAGTTCCCACCATATTTATACGAGAACCTGTCAACTGCTGGAACGAATCGTGTTATTTTCTGTATTATTTTTTATGTTCATTCCATTTAAAGTTATGAGAATGTTATACCTAAGTAACAAAAATGATCTCTACTCTTTCAGTTTCATGTCCTTGACATGCTAATCTCATATCATTTCCCGTTTATTCTTATTTGCATTGCAAATCATGTATTTGGATTTTTCGTAGATAATTTCAGGTAGATTTTTCTCACATTCAAATTGAAACTTATTCATAATTCTCTTAATTCCGATGTAACTTGTAGATATTAAGACCACATCATCAGCGTAGTCTAGGTAGGGACAACTCCTGTGCCCTATCCTGGGAAGATGGAACTCTTTATCATATAACTTGGTTAATAATTTATTCAAAAATAAATTGAATAATATTGGTGACAGGACGCATCCTTGTCTCAATCCTATATTTATTATAAACTGTTTTGTTATGTCTCCTTCCTCATTATACCTTACTGTGGTCTTGTTAGTGTACAGTGCCACAATTATATTTATCGACGCTTTGTCCATCCCATATTCTTCTAGTACACCCCAGAGTCTATTTCGTTGCACCCTATCAAATGCTGCATGGAGATCTATGAAGACAGAGTATAGTTTTTGCCTTTTCACCTATATGCACTTATAGATTAAGTGTGACAATGTGAGTGTCAGTGGCTCAGTAGGTAGCACACTCTCCTCTGAGGCTGAGAGATCAGAGGGCTGTGGGTTCAGTTCCCACATCTGGCACTTGGGTTAATATCCCAGTACTGACACTGCAGTGCAGCATGAGAGGGGTGCTGCACTTCTGAGGTGCCGTCTTTCGGATGAGACGTTAAACCGAGGTCCCATCTGCCTGGATTGGTGGTAGTTCAGGTGGATGTTAAAGATCCCATGGCACTTATTGAAAGAGTAGAGAATTTCCCGATGTCCTGGCCAAATTTCCCTCATTCACTAAAAATGCCACCAACAGCTTAATCTGGTTCAAGGTCAGTTGGCATTCATCTGTATCCCCTTCCCCCGGGTCATACCTGAAAATAGGCAGGATTTGTCTAGTGCATTTACCCGGTCAACAAAAACTAAATAATAACCCCCAAAAAAAAAAAAAAAACATTGCTCTATTGTTGAGTATCCTGACATAAAGCCAACTTGTGCTTCATCAGTGACCTTGTTACCTAAAATCCAGTCCATAATTCTTTTATGTAAAATTCTCGTCAAAATCTTTTGCGAGTCGTCTAATAGACTGATCTATAATGGCTCGGGTTTTCTCTGTCCCCTTTTTTAAATATTGGTATTATAACATTTTCTGTCCAAGTCCTAACTATTTTCCCAGATTCCATTATATAATTATATATTTTATACAAGCATGAAATCCATAGTTCTGGGTCATTCAAAATGATATATACGGGTAGTCCATCCGGTCCAGGTGCTTTGTCTCTTTACAGTCATCGGTGCATCCCTCATTTCTTCCTCTGATATTTTGGTTGCAGTTTCTCCCATTTCCTATCTATTACCATAAGTTCTGTCTCCTCTATGGGTTGAAAAAGATCTGTTAAGTATTTTTCCCATGCTATTGGGTCTATGTAATTTTCTAAGCCTGTAAAATTGTTATCCCATCCATTAGCCACTAATTGGCAAAAGTTTTTGTTGTTTTTACTCCATTCCACGCTCTCAAACTCTTTCCTTAATTGATGTCTATAATTTTCTTTTTTTCCTATTAAATATTTGTATTTTTTCCTCATCTTGTTTAAAACTATTGTTTATTCTAGATGGATCAATTTTCGCTTGTCTTGTTTTTTATCTTTTTTTTTTTTTTGCTTGTTTACATTCAAAGTCAAACCATTTACTTCCTTTATATGGTTTTATGACCTCAGCCTTGATCGCTATTGCTGACAAATTTTCTAACACCTTTTCTAATTGTCTTAAGCTAATTTCTGATAACTTTTTATTGGCTATATCTCTAATTTCGTGTCTTATCCCACATTCTTTTAAAAGTCTGCTTGATAATCATTTATCATATGCCATTTTACCGCTTTCTTCGTTCTTATTATCTGTTTTCTTGATTTGTTTTCTTTTCTGGCCAAATATCCAATGCCACTTCCAATGGGGCATGTTCACTGTCTGTCCTCTGTCCTGTCTGCATATCTTTATAATAATTGACCATATTAGAATTAGCCCAACATAAGTCTATTCAAACATGAAGTCTTGCTATATTTTGACATATGCAGTGAGTCCCAACCTTCGAACTGCCCCGGAGGTGAAAGAGTTAACTTTCCATGCCAGGCATGGAACGCTGAGCTCGAGCTCGGTTGAGACTCTGTCTGTTGTTCTTCAAACTCAAACCATCAGATTCTTTACTCCGCCTCACTGAACAGTCGCTCCGGAGATTTCTCCTTCTGCTCGGTTCAATTTGTCAGTTAAAGTACCGCTTTTCTTGGTTTTCGACTGAATTTAAACCGTAACCTGTCGGTTCAGTCTCTGTCTGTGGTATTTGTGAATACTAGATAGGTTTTATTTTATTCTTTTCTGTGTGGAACTTGTAAACGGTTTATCGGTTCGGTTTGAACCGATCAAGTTGTTTTAAAAAAAAAAAAAAAAAAAAAAATCTTAAATTGTGCTTTTAGAGTGTGGTTAGTGGTTCTTATCGGTTCTAAAAAAGCTGGATTTTATTACGTTTTTTTTCCACGACCCGTGACACGGTTGGGAACCGATAAGAGGGTCTTGCCTGGCGGATTGCCATAAAAGGGTAAGTTTGGTTAGGACTGGCACTATGTCTGAGAAACCCAAAGGAAAAACCGGACCCACTGGGTTTCAACACTGTAGTGTGTGTGTGGGAAGTCTTTGCCAAGGCTGACCCCACACCACCTGTGTTTATTGTCTGGGGTTTGACCACCTCAATGCAGACTGCCTGATTTGCAAAGATTTCCCTGCAGCTACCCTAGAAAAGAGAGTTGGTAGGCTCAGGGAAAGGGAGGCCAAAAAGTCCGCTGAACCGGATGGCCAGCCCGGTTCGGTTCAAACCGAACCAGAAGGAGTGCCCTCTGACCAGGACGAGACTTCTTCGGGCAAAAGGAGAGCCGATTCTGAGGAATCGGTTCCGGCTAAAAGAACTAGAAAAGAAAAATCAACTGGTGTGGAGCCAAAACTTTCCTCTCCAACCGCTGAAGAGATAGCCAAAGCGATCAAAATTGTCCAGTCGCTTTCCCCGGTTCCGACCGAACCGGCACCATCAGGCAGGCGCTCGGTTCGGCCGGTTCCACCGGTTCAAGAATATGAGTTACAGGAATTTTATGAACTGGAGGAGGAGGAGGAAGAGGAGTATGAGGAAAGTGAATTTGGATTTGAAAGTTTGGATGTGCCCATTGACCGGGACATCTCCCCAGACAGATCTTCAGGGGTGTCTCCTCCTAGGCTTTCGGAGTCCCCCTCCCATTTCATGTTTTATAAAAAAGTGGCTGAAACCCTCCAGCTTCCTATGGAAGAAGCTGTGGATGACCAGGAGGAGCCTGACTATGTGGAAATGATGGATATCCCAGAATCTAGGAGGCTGTCTATTCCCTTGCACAAATCTTTTGGGAAACAGACATTTAAGATTTTAAAGACTCCTAACGCTATACCTCCTGTGGATAAGAGAATGGACAAGAGGTATACATTGTCAGGCTCTGACACGGAGTTCCTTACACAACAATGCAGCCATGTTGGGGTAGTGCAGGCTGCAGCCTGTGATAAGGCAAACATTCCCTTGGCTTCACACCCCCCGGACAAGGACTCCAGGAGGATTGATGCCATGGCAAAGAAACAGTACATGGCAGCATCCTTGGGACTCAGATAGGCAAATTATATGGCCTATACTGCTAGGTATCAAAATCCAGATGGGACACTGTTATGGCCTAGCAAAACAGGTCCTGGCCAGCTTGCCAGGAGCTGGAACAGGTGGCTGCTGATGGTATTGAGGCATCCAAGGTGCAATTCCATGCTGCAGTAGACTCCAATGATGTGTCATCTAGAGTCATGGCTACATCTGTGGCACTTTGAAGAATGGCTGGCTCAGATGTACTAGCCTGTCACAGGATACCCAGACTAAGGCCATGGATTTTCCTGTTGTGGGTAATTCTCTGTTCGGGGAGCAAACAGAGAATTACATGAAGAAAATGGATGAATATAGGACCACCTACAGGAGTGCACAGGGCAAGGAAAGGCAGGCTACTCCTCAAAGGCAGCTTCCTAGGGGCAGGGGCAAGCCTTTTCATAGGCCTTTTTACCAAGCCCAGGCCTCCTCTTCTGCTTATGCCCAGAGGGGGTTCTTTAGAGGGAGAGGCAGACGGGATACAAGCAGACCTGCTTCCACCCCTCAGCCCAAAGCCCCTGCCAAACAGGCACCCTGATGGGGTTGCCAGGGCCGATTCTCAGCTACCTGTAGGGGGCAGGCTGGCTTACTTTGTCCAGGACTGGGAGTCTCTGACATCAGACAAATGGGTCCTGGAAGTAGTAAGCCAGGGACTGGTTCTCGGCTTCAAAAAGTTTCCAAAGATGAGAACCAGATCCTTTCCACCTGCAAATCCATCAGAGGCACTTGCCTTAGAGGCAGAGGTCTTCTCCCTCCTAGCTCTCAGAGCTGTGGAAAGGGTTCCACCCCTACACCAGGGCAAAGGGTTGTACTCCAGGTACTTCCTTACCCCAAAAAAGACAGGAGAATGGCGGCCCGTCCTGGATCTCAGATACTTAAACACAAGCACCTTTTAAAACCAAAATTCAAAATGGTGACTCTGGGAATTATTCTACCCTCTCTAAGGCCAGGGGACTGGCTAGTGTCCCTGGACCTCAAGGATTCCTACTTCCATATTCTCGTCAGAAGCTCCCATTGAAAGTACCTCAGATTCGAGCTGCCCTCAGGCCATTACCAGTTCAGAGCAATGCCCTTTGGCCTCACTTCTGCTTCAAGGGTATTCACAAAATGCCTGGCAGTAGTAGTTGCTTTTCTAAGAAGGTAGAAGATTGCCATCTTCCCTTACCTGGACGACTGGCTCATAGTAGGCCAGTCCCCAGACCAAGTCAAGTTACACTTACAGATAACTCCGCAACTGCTCACTTCTTTGGGTTTCCTTCTAAATCTTCCAAAATCAGTTCTAGAGCCTGTCCAGCTCCTCACCTTCATAGGTGCAGAGCTAGACACAGTAAAGGCCAGAGCCTTCCTTCCCCTGGACAGGGCAAGGACCCTGGTGTCTCTGGCCTCCTCATTCACCCTGCAGGTGTCTCGATCAGCAAGGCATTTTCTACAGCTCCTGGGGCACATGGCTGCTTCTACAGCAGTAGTTCAGGGAGCAAGATTTCAGATGAGGGACATTCAGTTCCATTTGAGAGCATTTTGGTCTCAAAGGAAGGACCCTCTGACCAAATTGATCCCAGTAACTCGAACCTTGATCCAGGCCCTACAGTGGTGGCAGGATCAGAACAATCTGAGACAAGGGGTTCCCTTTGGCACTCAGTCTCACTCTTTAATCCTTACTACAGATGCCTTCTTCTTGGGGTGGGGGGCTCACATGGGTGACCTCGCCACCCAGGGGTTGTGGTCCCCTCAGGAATCTCTGCTCCATATCAATCTGTTGGAACTCAGAGCAGTATTTCTAGCACTTCAAGCTTTTCCAAATCTGTTCAGGACAAAGTGGTACAGGTCAGAACAGACAACACCACCACAATGTGGTACATCAACAAGCAAGGAGGCACTCTGTCTACGGCCTTGTGCATCGAAGCAGTGAAGTTGTGGTCTCTGGCTTACTCCCTGAACACCTCCCTCACGGCAGTTCACCTCCCAGGCAAGGACAATGTCCTGGCAGATGCCCTCAGCAGGATTTCCCAGGGCCATCACGAATGGTCACTGGACCCCCTGGTCTTGGAGGTGATATTTTCCAGATGGGGCACCCCACAGATGGATCTTTTTGCAGCCCCAGACAATCACCAACTTCCTCTTTTTTGCTGCAGGCCCCCAGTGTTTGGCTCAGTCCCCCTGGATGCATTAGTTCTCAATTGGGAAGGGAAGTTTCTCTATGCTTCCCCCCTTCCCTCTCCTGTTCAAAGTGCTAGTCAAAATCACATCTCAGCCCTGCAAGATGATCCTGATTGCTCTAGACTGGGCCAGACAGCCCTGGTATCCACTCCTATTGTCCTTAGCAGTCCATCTTCCCCTGTGTCTTCCCAGGAATTACAACCTGTTAACCTGTGCTCAGGGGAGGGTTTGGTACCCGAACCTCAAATCTCTCAATCTCAAGGCCTGGCTCTTGAAGAGTTAGAATTTGCTAATTTACACCTCTCCCAAGGTGTAATGGATATCCTGAAGGCTGCTAGAAAACCTTCCACCAGGGCTACTTATAATTCAAAATGGAAAAGATTTTCCATATGGTGCTCTGGGAAGCATTTTTCCCCAGAATCTGCTGATCTGCCCACAGTTCTTGATTATATGGTCCACTTAAATAGCCTGGGGCTGAGACCAGCTACACTGAAAGTGCATCTGGCAGCTGTGTCTGCTTTTATCTCAGCAGGTAAGCCCTCTCCTCTTTCAGCTCACCCTGTATTCTCCAAGTTTTTCAAGGGATTGCTTCACACCAACCCTCCATTCAGGGACCCTGCCCCTGCCTGGGACCTCAATGTTTGCATTGCTCAGCTTATGCAACCCCCTTTTTGAGCCTTTATCTTCAGCAGAGCTTAAGTACTTGACTTGGAAGACTCTGTTTTTGGTAGCCATCACTTCTGCCAGACGCATGAGTGAATTACAAGCTTTGTCAGTGGAGCCTGATTTTATCTCCTTTCATAGAGATAAGGTGGTCCTCAGGACTAACAGGAAGTTCTTGCCTAAGATGGTTGCAGATTTCCACCTTAATCAATCTGTCTCTTCCAGTGTACTTCACTGACCATTCCTCCTCTGGCGAGAGGAGGCTGCATAGTTTAGATGTGAAAAGAGCCCTTAGTTACTACATAGAGCGTACCAAGGGTCACAGGTTTGACTCCCTCCAACTGTTCCTCACTTTGGTGAGGTTGGTAAGGAAACTGCCACTAAAAGATCCATTGCCAGGTGGATTGTCTCTTGTATCCAATTTTGCTATGAAAACTGGGTAAGGTTCCTCCCTCAGGCCTCATGGCTCACTCTACCAGAGGTACAGCTGCTTCCCTGGCTGCTGCCAGGGACATCCTATTCTAGAGATATGTCAAGCAGCTACCTGGAAAACAGTTCACACTTTTACCAAGCATTACTCCCTGGACATCCAGGCTAGGGTGATGCTCGGTTACTACAGCTGTGCTTCAGAGCCTATTTCCTAAGTAGGTTCTGTCCCTCCTCCATGGAGGTACTGCTTTGTAGTCTGCATATGTCAGAATATAGCAAGACTTCATGTTGTTTGAAGAAAAATGACTCACCTTAGTAATGTTGTTTCTTCTAATGGAGTCTTGCTATATTCTGACCTCCCCCCCGCCTGCCCCTCTCAGAACCTCTGTTTTTTGGGATGTGGGTGGACAGTGCAGTATTGGCACTCAGTAGGTGCCCACCTTTTTGTTTTCACCCCTTCTTTTCTTGGGGTGAGTTGGTGTTGTGTTTTTCATTTTTGGGTCTCCTGACTTGAGTCTTTGTTTTGGGACCAAAAAATGTGTTCTATGTTTAGTAGCCAGTTGGCTAGTGTAGGTTTACAGCTTCCACACAGGAGCTTAGTGAGTTTAGCTCGTAAAGATCTGACGGTTTGAGTTTGAAGAACAACAGACAGAGTCTCAACCGAGCTCGAGCTCAGCGTTCCATGCCTGGCATGGAACGTTAACTCTTTCACCTCCGGGGCAGTTCGAAGGTTGGGACTCACTGCATATGTCAGAATACAGCAAGACTCCATTAGAAGAAACAACATTACTAAGGTGAGTAATTTTTTCTTATTGTTATACCTTTATAATTTATAAAGGTAAATTATCCTTCTTAATACCCTCTTGTTCTACCATTCATCGATGTAAAGTGTCTGTCCATAAGTATATTATACAGTTTATTTCCTCTATTTGATGTTATTTTGTGTCTTGATTTTTAGTCTAAGGTGTATACGTCATTTTCCTTGGCCATACATAAGTAAGTCAATTCCTGTGATCGGCCAAGGTGATGTCGTATTCTGGCATTGACGTCTCCAATCAGTAAAATACTAGAATTAGGATTCTCCTTCAAACATGCCTCTATAAATCTGTATAGTTTCTCTAATTATGTGTCTACTAAGATTTTTGAATTGGTAGGAGGAAAGTATATATTTACAATAATTTATTAAAATTTGCCCTTTATCTTTGAGGCCAAAATGCAATCCGAATCCACAGATATTTCCTCTGATTGATAGTCATGTGAAATTTTAGTACAGGTCAATAATCCCCCAATCAATCTGCCATATTTGCTAACTCTGTTTGCCTCTTTGAAAAAAGTCCTATATCCATCAGTACTACATTTATCTTTTGTCCATGTTTCCTGTAGGCAGATTATCCTGAATTCCTTTAGGTATTTAAAAAAAGTTGGATCTGCCCATTTCTCCTTCCACCCTGCTATATTCCAACTCACTAGATTATAAATTTCCCTCTTACTTAATACCTTTTTCTTATCTGATTTCTGTGATTGTAAATATGATTGTCAAACCTCTTGTTCTTGACCTGGCATAACAGTGATTATTACTTCTCCTACACCCTCCTACCCACCACTTCTCCCAAACACCCTCCTGCCAGAGCTTCTCCCTGCTACTCTCCTGTACAAAATCTTCGTAAATTGTGTAAGAATACCTGGCTGTACCAGAGACATGGATTTGACTGTGGTGACTAAAATTCCCCCCACCATCCAACCTGCCCACCCCACTCACACCCTCTTTAGGCATGGCAGCTGTCATAATCTGCTGTTAAGACAGTGGCACAATTTGGTGGATATGGAACAACTCAGTCTGCAGTGTGACTGCTTTCTTTATGTACTTTTCATGGCATACTTCTATGCTGGCAATTTCTCCTAACACCCTTCCTTCCCATAATTTCTCTTTATACGACTATCCTGCCCGTAACTTCTCTGACTCTCCTCCTGCACATTTCTTACCCACCCCACCCACAGCCTACCTTGGGCTGACTCAGAAGGTCTCCCAATTCTGTCTGGCGTGTGGCACAATCTGGTGGTCTCTTGGCTTGAAATCTGCTTCAGTGTGCCTTTTCTGTTTGAACTTCTTTTTTCATGGCATGCCATTTTTTCTGTGGCAATTTCCTAACACCCTCTTGCCCATAACTTAATCTCCAAGCTCTCCCTCCTGCACATTTCTTAATTGTTTTGTGTGTGTTGATGACAGTAGAAGCCATTGTTGCAGACAGACTGTGGAAAGAGCAGACTGGGTTAGGTAACTGCATTGACAATACTGCCTGTACCCCCAAAAAAAAAAAAACGCACTGGGACTGTATTGGGGCCATATTTATAGTTTCAAACAACATGAAGTCTTGCTATATTATGACATATGCAGTGAGTCCCAACCTTGAACTGCTCCGGAGGTGAAAGAGTTAACTTTCCATGCCAGGCATGGAACCTTGAGCGTGACTCAGTTGAAAACTCTGTCTGTTCTTCAAACTCAAACTGTCAGATTCTTTACTCCGCCTCACTGAACAGTCGCTCCGGAGATTTCTCCTTCTGCTCTGCTTTGTCGGTTAAAAGTGTTAATTTATCGTTTTTGACGAAATTAAACTGCAACTGGGTCGGTTCAAGTCTGTCGTGGTATTGTAAGTAATAGATAGGCTTACATTTATTTTCTTCTGTGTGGAACTTGTAAATGCTTTTGGTTCGGTTTGAACGATCAGTTTATTCTCAAACTTCACTAGTCCTTCATTAGAGTGGTCCCGGTTCTTATCGGTTCTAAAAAAAAAGCAGTTTCATTATGTTTTCCACAACCAGTGACACGGTTGAGAACCGATAAAGTCTTGTAGGATTGCCATGAACGCAGTTTGGTTAGGCTGGCACTATGTCTGAGAAACCCAAAGAAAAACTGCCCACTGGTTTCAGCACTGTGGTGTTTGTGGGGAAGCCTTTGCTAAAGCTGACCCACACACCACCTGTGTATATTGTCTGGGGTTTGGCCACCTCAATGCAGACTGCCAGATTTGTAAGAATTTTCCTGCTGCCACCATGGAAAAGAGAGTTGGTAGGCTCAGGAAAGGGAGGCCAAAGTCTGCTGACCCGGATGGCCAGCCGAACCGGAGGGAGTGCCCTCTGACAAGGGCGATACTTCCTCGGGCAAACGAAGAGCCAGCTCTGAGGAGCCGGTTCCAACTAAAAGGACTAGGAAGTCAGCTAGTGGGGAGCCAAAAGTTCTTTCTCCAACCACTGAGGAAATAGCTAAAGCAATTCAAATTGTCCAGTCACTTTCCCTGGTTCCGACCGAACCGACACCATTAGGGAAGCACTCGGTTCGGCCGGTTCCACCGGTTCAAGATTATGATTTTGAGGATTGTTATGAACCGGAGGAGGGGGAAGAGGAGTATGAGGAGAGTGAATGTGGTTTTGAAAGTCTGGATGTGCCCATTGAACCGGACATCTCTCCAGACAGACCGTCAGGGGTTTCTCCCCCCAGGCTATCTGAGTCTCCTTCTCATTTTATGTTCTATAAGAAAGTTGCTGAAACTCTCCAGCTCCCTGTTGAGGAAGCTGTTGGTGACCAAGAGGAGCCTGATTATGTAGAAATGATGGATATTCCAGAGTCTAGGAGACTGTCTATTCCTTTGCATAAATCTTTTCGGAAACACAGTAAAAATTCTAAAAACTCCTCACACTATACCTCCTGTTGATAAAAGGATGGACAAGAGGTATACATTATCAGGCTCTGATACGGAGTTCCTCGCACAGCAGTGCAGCCATGTGGGGGTGGTGCAGGCTGCAGCCTGTAACAAGGCAAATGTTCCTCTAGCTTCCCACCCCCCTGAAAAGGACTCCAGGAGGATTGATGCCATGGCAAAGAAACAGTACATGGCAGCATCTTTGGGACTCAGACAGGCAAATTATATGGCTTATGCTGCTAGGTACCAGAAATCCAGATGGGATACTGTGCTGGCCCTGGCAAAACAGGTCCCTGACCAGCTTGCCAGGGAGCTGGAACAGGTGGCTGCGGATGGTATTGAGGCATCTAAGGTGCAATTTCATGCTGCAGTAGACTCTAATGATGTATCATCAAGGGTCATGGCTACATCTGTGGCACTTCGCAGAATGGCTTGGCTCAGATGTACTACCCTGTCACAGGATACCCAGTCTAAGGCCATGGATTTTCCTGTTGTGGGGAATTCTCTGTTTGGGGAGCAGACAGAGAATTACATGAAGAAAATGGATGAATATAGGACCACTTATAGGAGTGCACAGGCCAAGGAAAGGCAGGCCACCTCAAAGGCAGCATCCCAGGGGCAGGGCAGGCCTTTTCATAGGCCTTTTACCAAGTCAGGCCTCCTCTTCTGCTTATGCCCAGAGGGGTTCTTCAGAGGGAGAGGCAGGCGGGGTACAAGCAAGCCTGCTTCCACCCTTCAGCCCAAAGCCCCTGCCAAGCAGGCGCCCTGATGGGGTGGCCAGGGCCGATTCTCTACTACCTGTAGGGGGCAGGCTGGCTTACTTTGTCCAGGACTGGAAGTCTTTAACATCAGACAAGTGGGTCCTGGAAGTAGTAAGCCAGGGACTGGTTCTCAGCTTAAAAAAATTTCCGAAGATGAGAACCAGGTCCTTTCCACCTGTAAATCCATCAGAGGCACTTGCCCTAGAAACAGAAGTTTCTACCCTCCTGGCTCTCAGACCTGTGGAAAGGGTTCCACCCCTACACCAGGGCAAAGGGTTGTACTCCAGGTACTTTCTTACCCCAAAAAAGACAGGAGAATGGCGGCCCATCCTGGACCTCAGATACCTGAACAAGCACCTTTAAAACCAAAATTCAAAATGGTGACTCTGGGAATTATTTTACCTTCTCTAAGGCCAGGGACTGGCTAGCGTCCCTGGACCTCAAGGATACCTACTTCCATGTTCTCATCAGAGCTCCCATCGAAAGTACCTCAGATTCGAACTGTCCTCAGGCCATTTACCAGTTCAGAGCAATGCCCTTGACCTCACCTCTGCCCGAGGGTATTCACAAAATGCCTGGCAGTAGCAGTTGCCCACTTAAGAAGGCAAAAGATTGCCATCTTTCCTTACTTGGACGACTGGCTCATAGTAGGCCAGTCTCCAGAACAAGTCAAACTTCACCTTCAGGTAACTCAGCAACTGCTCACATCTCTAGGTTTCCTTCTCAATCTTCAAAGTCCGTTCTAGAGCCTGTCCAGCTCCTCACCTTCATAGGTGCAGAACTGAACACAAAAGAGGCCAGAGCCTTCCTCCCTCTGGAAAGAGCAAGGACCCTGGTCTCTCTGGCCTCCTCTTTCACTCTGCAAGTCTCTCGACCAGCAAGGCATTTTCTGCAGCTCCTGGGGCACATGGCTGCTTCTACAGCAGTGGTGCAGGGAGCAAGATTTCAGATGAGGGACATCCAGTTCCATTTGAGAGCCTTTTGGTCTCAAAGGAGAGACCCTTTAACCAAATTGATCCCGGTGACTCAAACCCTGATCCAAGCCCTTTAGTGACGGCAGGACCAGAGCAATCTGAGACAGGGGTCCCCTTCACCCCTCAGTCTCACTCCTTAATCCTTACTACAGATGCATCCCTCTTGGGGTGGGGAGCTGACATGGGCGATCTCACTACCCAGGGATTGTGGTCCCCACAGGAATCTCTGCTCCACATCAATCTGTTGGAACTCAGAGCAGTTTTTCTAGCACTTCAAGTTTTTTCCACATCTGTTCAGAACAAAGTTGTACAGGTCAGAACAGACAACACCACTACAATGTGGTACATCAACAAGCAAGGAGGCACTCGGTCTACGGCCTTGTGCACCGAAGCAATGAAGTTGTGGTCCCTGGCTTATTCCCTGAACACCTCCCTTACGGCAGTTCACCTCCCAGGCAAGGACAATGTCCTGGCAGATGCTCTCAGCAGGATTTCCCAGAGCCATCACAAATGGTCACTGGATCCCCTGGTACTGGAGGTAGTATTTGTCGTATGGGGCACTCCGCAGATAGATCTTTCTGCAGCCCCAGACAATCACCAACTTCCCCTTTTTTGCTGCA
This sequence comes from Neoceratodus forsteri, assembly GCA_016271365.2. Classification (NCBI taxonomy): domain Eukaryota; kingdom Metazoa; phylum Chordata; order Ceratodontiformes; family Ceratodontidae; genus Neoceratodus; species Neoceratodus forsteri. The sequence continues at coordinate 848,117,352 of CM057452.1, forward strand.
GGCCCCCAGTGTTTGGCTCAGTCCCCCTGGATGCCTTCCTTCTCAGTTGGGAAGGGAAGTTTCTCTATGCTTTTCCCCCCTTCCCTCTTCTGTTCAAGGTGCTAGTCAAAATCAGATCTCAACCATGCAAGATGATCCTGATTGCTCCAGATTGGGCCAGGCAGCCCTGGTACCCACTCCTTATGTCCTTAGCAGTCCACCTTCCCCTGTGTCTTCCCAGGAATCGCAACCTGTTAACCTGTGCCCAGGGGAGAGGTTGGTACCCGAACCTCAAATCTCTCAATCTCAAGGCCTGGCTCTTGAAGAGTTAGAGTTTGCTGACCTACACCTCTCCCAAGGTGTATTGGATATCTTGAAGGCTTCTAGGAAGCCTTCCACCAGGGCTACTTATAATTCCAAATGGAAGAGATTTTCCATATGGTGCTCTGGCAGGCATATTTCCCCAGAATCTGATGACTTGCCCACAGTCCTGGATTATATGGTGTATTTGAATACTTTGGGGCTGAGACCAGCTACCCTAAAAGTGCACCTGGCAGACGTGTCTGCTTTCTTATCAGCAGGTAAACCCTCCTCTCTTTCAGCTCATCCTGTATTCTCCAAGTTTTTCAAGGGGTTACTTCACACCAACCCCCCTTTCAGGGACCCTGCCCCTGCCTGGGATCTTAATATTTGCATTGCTCAGCTTATGCAACCCCCTTTTGAGCCCTTGTTTTCAGCAGAGCTTAAGTACTTGACTTGGAAAACTGAGTTTTTGGTAGCCATCACTTCTGCCAGGTGCATAAGTGTATTACAGGCATTGTCAGTGGAACCTGATTTTATCTCCTTTCGTAGAGATAAGGTGGTCCTCATGACTCACAGGAAGTTCTTGCCTAAGGTGGTTTCAGACTTTCACCTTAATCAATCTGTTTCTCTTCCTGTGTACTTCACTGACCATTCCTCCTCTGGCGAGAGGAGACTGCACAGTTTAGATGTCAAAAGAGCCCTTAGTTACTACATAGAACATACCAAGGGTCACAGGTTTGACTCCCGCCAACTGTTCCTCACTTATGGTGAGGTTGGTAAAGGGAAACCTGCCACTAAAAGATCCATTGCCAGGTGGATTGTCTCTTGTATCCAATTTTGCTATGAGAAATTGGGTAAGGTTCCTCCCTCAGGCCTGAGGGCTCACTCTACCAGAGGTACAGCTGCGTCTCTGGCTGCTGCCAGGGACATCCTATCCTAGAGATATGTCAAGCAGCTACCTGGAAAACAGTTCACACTTTTACCAAGCATTACTCCCTGGACATCCAGGCTAGGAGTGATGCTCGGTTTCTACAGCTGTGCTTCAGAGCCTATTTCTTAAGTAGGTTCTATCCCTCCTCCATGGAGGTACTGCTGTGTAGTCTGCATATGTCATAATATAGCAAGACTTCATGTTGTTTGAAGAAAAAATGACTCACCTTAGTAATGTTGTTTCTTCTAATGGAGTCTTGCTATTGCCCCTCTCAGAACCTCTACTTTTGGGATGTGGGTGGGCAGTGTAGTGTTGGCACTTGGTAGATGCCCACCTTATTTTCACCCCTCCTTTTTGGGGTGTTCGGGTGTTATGTTTTTTATTTTTTCTGGATTCCCTGACTTGTCTTTGTTTTGGAACCAAGAAAAATGTGTTCTTATATTTAGTAGCCAGTTGGCTAGTGTAGGTTTTCGGCTTCCACACAGAACATTCGTGAGTTTTGCTCGTAAAGATCTGACAGTTTGAGTTTCTAGAACAACAGACAGAGTTTTCAACCGAGCTCGTGCTCAAGGTTCCATGCCTGGCATGGAAAGTTAACTCTTTCACCTCCGGAGCAGTTCGAAGGTTGGGACTCACTGCATATGTCATAATATAGCAAGACTCCATTAGAAGAAACAACATTACTAAGGTGAGTAATTTTTTCTTATGCACTCCCCACCTGAACTTGTTAGACTGTGATCCTCCCCCACCAAAAACAAAATGATATTGAATTTAGGAGAATGGTGATATTAATGGCCAACCGCAACCCCTCAACCTCTGGGAATTGAAATCTTGATCCGTTCCGCTGGATGGGACCCCCACCAAAAGTAGCATTGACCTTGGGGCTGAAAACCGTATTGCCCCCACCCTTGTTGGAACAAAACATTTGATACTTATCTTATTCTACTCCTGTGCCCAGGTTCTTCCATCGTCCTGTCTCTGGGTCATGTCGGTCATCTAAGAATTGTCTGAAACTAAAAAAACACAGTTAAGACAATGGTTAAAACATTTTAAAATTTTAAATAATAATTTTCTGTGCAGTCTTATGGCCTTAAGAAATTTTAAGTGCTGGATGAGGGTCATAGTCTTCAAGTTCAGCTCCTTCTTGAGCAATCTGCATGAGTTTGCTCACAGTGTCAGTCTTTAGGGAACATCTGCCTTTTGTTTTTATTTTGTTTTGTACAGAAAAAAGTAAATTCTAGGGACATGGATATGTTGTTCATCCACACTTATTGGCAGGTATCCTTGCCGCTTTAAATCTTGCCAGAAGGTCTTCAAGTTGGCTCCTCCCACCCACCCGGGTGGTGAAACTCTCGGCTCCACCCCATGGCGCCAGATCTTCCTTACCGCTTGGAAGCTCAGGTTCCTCCTTAACGCTCTGCGTATAAGACTGGTTCCTATTTCTGTGGTCTCCGAAATTACTTTTAAAGGTTTTCAAGACTTGATCCACTTATTTCCTCGCGGCTCACGATGGATAATCGACTCCTGGTTTCGGGAGGTGCCCATGCGGGCAGAAGATGTCTCGGATGGATCCGCACTCCACGTGCATCTACTGCTTGGGCCTTGAGCGCGACCATGAGCTTGCGACCTGTGCTCTTCTTTTTGGCCCTCGTCCTGGAAGACCGTGCCACCCGTCTACAACTTGGGCTGCCAGCGTTATCCTCGGTAAAGTCGAAGGAGGCCCGGTTGGCAATTCCACTGTGGCGGAGGCTCGGGCGGGCAACTTGAGCAGATGATCGCCCTGGAGAGGAGGCGGCAGAGCTGCATCTTCGTCTTCCTCGCCGCGGCATTTATCCTGCTCTCCCTGGGATCCTCCTATTCAGCTTCTTTTAAGGAGCTCTGTCTGTCCCTCTCCACTAAGGGAGAGGGACCAACATCTTCAGGACCTTCCTCTCGGTCCAAGAAGAAGGACCACAAAGGTAAGTCCCTCCGTCGACGCTCTTGGGAGCGGGAGAGGTCCCTCTCACAGAGTAGTTGACCATCGACTTCGGTCAATCCTTCGGCTTCAGTCGCTGGCTTCACGGTGTGCCCGTCAGGTCAGTTGACCGAGACTCCCGTCGACACAGTCGAGATTTTTCTCGACCCGTTGGATGGGCTGTCGACCGGTGAAGTCGAAAACCCTCACTCCCCTGCTCCCCCGGCGGTGGTTGAGGTGTCCGTGGACTTGCCCGTGCCTCCGGTTCCGGAGTCCACGGTTTAGCCCTCCGAGCCGAGGGGAGAGCGGGTTTCCCCCGCCCTACCTCCGTACCCTCCTCGGAAAAGCCGAGGTTCGCGGTCTCGGTCTCGGACTTTTTCGGTCCAGCCGATCCCGCTGTCATAGTCAGTTCGGCACCCGTGGCAGCGCGGCGCTGCTGCCGTCCTCCTCCGGGCGAGGGAAGCTTCGGCGCAAGTTGCGTCGGCGATCTGAGGACCTCATGTGGCAACAAGCTTCTTCTGTCCGGGAGCAAGCCGATGTCGTCACCTTCCCGGCTATCAAGTGGCTGTCACGGAGGCGGCGAAGCAACCCTCGCCTTAGCGAGGTGCCTGCTTCAGGCCTGTTGCTTTCGGCGAAACCGGCTGCCGCACAGCGATTCGGTGGAACCTCCGCCTCCACAGCCGTTGTTTGGGGCTCCGACCAAGAGTTCTCGGTGTGGCAGGTTTCCCATAGGCTGTCTGTCACCCTCACTCCCGATCGCCCTCGGCAGGTGGAGGGTGGCTCAGGCCCAAGGCAGCTCTTTGCGGACTCCTCTGAGTCCGATGATTCCTCCCTGTTCTCCAGGCGGGTCGACTTGGAGTCCTCAGGAGGTCAGTCACTGGAAGATAGCCCTTCGTCCTTCATGGGTTTGCTTAGGCTCATCTAAGGTCCACGGGATGCAGCTCGGAGCCGTATCCAAGCAGGCCAAGTATCCCCTCACGGAGATGTTGGACCCGAAGTTCTCTCACGGAGGCCTTTCCGGTGGCCGAGGCCATTGTAGGCCCGGCCTTGGAGCTCTGGCAGCGTCCTGCTTCCTGCCCTGCGCCTTCGGCCAGGATGGCAAGGAAGTATGCGGTCCCTATCAGTTCCCTGTCCAGTTTCTCGGAACACCCCTCAGCCGAGGGGTGGGTTACCGACAGCGTCTTCCGGCGTGCCGGAAACGCCAGGGACGTAGACAAACCTCCCGACAAGGGGTCCAAAAAGTTGGACTACGCCGGTAGAAAAGTCTACGCTGCGTCCTCCCTTGGCCTTCGTCAGGCCAGCTCGGCCGTGCTGATGGCACATTTCTCTCACGCCCTGTTGTGCTCCCTGGACGAGGTGGCCCTCATCTCCCTGCTGACCTGCAGACCACGGTTAAGCAGGTGCGGGACCAGGGCAGGGCAGTGGCCAAGCAGTAACTTCAGACTGCTTTGGACATTGGTGACTCATGCGCCAGGTCAGTCACGGCCGCGGTGGCTGCTCGTGCGTCGGGCATGGCTGAGGATATCCACCTTCACAGCAGATACCCAGCACAAGTTGGCGGATGCTCCCTTCGTGGGGACCCGACCTCTTCGGCCCTGGGTGGAAGGTCACCTCAGAGGATCGAAAAGTCCAATGCCACTCTGGACTCTGTCTCATCGCTCCAGAGGGACCAAGGGCTGCAGACCGCACAACCTAAGCCCTTTAGTCCGTCTGTGCCCAGCGCGCGTCATCGCCCAGCAGCATCAGGCCGCAGGCTCAGCTCAGCATCCCAAAGCCAGCGGCTTCCTCCTCCAGGAAGCAGGGAGGTAAAGGCCCAGGTGGTCTCTCGGCGGTCCCTCCTCAAAGCCTGCTCAGTGGCGGGTTGGGGGTGCCACCCCACCTCGTCACCTCACCTCAGAGTTCCCCGTGGGGGCGACGCCATCCTTTCTTTCCGCCTGGTCGCTATCACCACAAAGCGGTGGGTGTTGGAAGTAGTGGGGAAGGGCCTGCCTCTGGAGTTCGAGCAGGCCCGTCTTCAAACCGTCGCACGGGGGCCCTGGGGGTCCCACAGCCTCACTGTCGGCTCGCTGAGCCGTGTCGCATGCTCCTCGAAGGAGGTGATCAGAGAGGTGGCGAACCCTGCCTCAGACCCGGGGTTTGTGTCCAGGTACTTCCTGGTTCCAAAATAGACGGGGGGCTGGTGCCCCATTCTCTACCTGTACGACCTAAACAAGTTCCTAAGGTCTCGGACCTTCAGGATGGTCACTCTGGCTCAGATAATACCATCCTTGGAACGCGGCGTGTGGTTCTGCTCTCTGGACCTGCAGGACGCGTTTTTTCACGTCCCTATCCGTCCGTCTCACCAGAGATTCCTTCGCTTTCGAGCGGAAGGATCCCTTTTTGAGTTCCGAGCCATGCCCTTCAGCCTGTCTCTTGCTCCCAGGGTCTTCACCAAATGCATGGCAGTGGTGACAGCATTCCTGCGGCGCCGAGGGGTCTGGGTGTACACTTACCTGGATGACTGGCTGATAGCAGCCCCCTCCAGACAAGAGGTGGAGCGGCTCAGAAATCTGGCCCTCCAGGTTTGCTCTTAGGTCGGCCTCCTCATCAACGAGGCCAAGTCGGAACTCGAACCGAAGCAGGTGATTCTCTTCATCGGGGCAGAGCTCGACTCTCTTCTAGCAGACATGGCTCCGGCGGCGGAGAACCGATGTTCTTTCCTCCTTTGCCCGATCATTTCTGGTTGGGCAATCGCCCCTGCCGGGACTTCCTGCGCCTCCTGGGTCTCATGGCGGCCTGCACCAGCGTGGTCCATTGGGCCCGCTGGAGCATGCGCCCCCTTCAATGGGGGTTGGCCAGCCAGTGGTCTCAACGCTGCGATCCATTGGACCAGCTAGTGACGGTGACCCAGGGGATGTGGAACACTCTCCAGTGGTGGATCGTTCCAGCTCATCTGCAGGAGGGCTTCCCGTTTGTCCGCCCCGAGCCGACGGTCTCTCTATCGACCGACGCCTCTCTGATGGGTTGGGGCTCCCATCTGGGGAAGCACAGAGTGCATGGCCTCTGGTCCCCGCGGGAGTCCCGATGCCATATCAACCTGCTGGAGCTCGAGCGGTCTGCCTAGCTCTCACCGCCTTTGTTCGTTTCTACGGGTCAAGTGGTTCAGGTCAGGCGGACAATACCACGACCATGTACTACCTAAACCGCCAGGGGGGCGCACTCCATGCCTCTGTGCAAGGAGCTCTCGCATTTGGTCACTCGTGCACAGCCTGGGCGGATCTCCTAGCCATTCATGGCAGGGCCTCCAACACCCTGGCGATGCCCTAAGCCGGATAGGGGCTGTGTCCCCGAGTGGTCTCTCCTGCGGAGGTAGTAAAGATCTGTTCTCCCATTGGGGCACACCTCAGGTGGATCTGTTTGCCTCCAGGGAGAACGCGAAGCTGAGGCTGTTCCATGCCTGCCCCCCTCAGCAGGGCTCGCTGCAGGGGGATGCCTTCTCGAGGCCGTGGATCCCGGGCCTCTTCTACGCCTTTCCCCCTTTCCTTGATCCACAAGGTGCTTCTCAAGGCGAGGAGGGACAAGGCGCAGATGATTCTGGTAGCCCCAGACTGGCCCCGCCAATGCTGGTATCCAGATCTCCTCAGCCTCAGCTCCAGGCTCCCGAGGCAGCTTCCAGCTCGCCTGGACCTGCTTTCAGTCAGTCGGGAAGGTGTTCCATCCGGACCTTCAATCCCTGCACCTGGCGGCCTGGTTCCTGAGCGGCTAGAGTTCCAGGCCTTGGTCTTTCCGACGAGGTCCTCAATGTAGTTGAGGTGTCTCCAGTAAGAGTCGACAGAAATGCTATGCCTTCAAATGGAAGAGGTTTTCCATTTGGTGTCAGGGCAAGGGCCTGACCCTTCCTCCTGTTCCTTGGCAAGCATCTTGGACTATTTATGGTCCCTTTCTCAGCAAGGGCTTAGGTCGCGACCCTAAGGGATACACGTGGCAGCCATCTCTGCCATCGGCTGGGCCGGAAGCAGTCGGTGCAGGAGAAGGTGGTTCATGCTTTTTCAAAGGCCTTGATCATATTTCGCCTCGTGTAAGAACCTCTCTACCGTTGTGGATTCCATTGTTGGTATTGGTAAAGTTTATGGGCAAGCTATTCAATTCAGTGCACAGGTGTGATCTCTCTCACTTGTCGTGGAAGACCTACCTTCTTGGTGGCTATTACGTCAGCCAGAAGGATGGGAGAGCTCCAGGCGCTTTCCTATCGAGTCTCCTTACTGGTCTTCCACAGGGACACGGTTGTCCCTGCGCCCCCACCGAAATTCCTTCCGAAGGTGGTGTCAGAGTTTCACCTTAACCAGGTGTTGACTCTGCTGGTGTTCTACCCCAATCACACCTCAGAGGCCGAATATAGGCTCCATACTCTGGACCCTAGAAGGGCGCTCACTTACTATAAGGAGCGCACGGCTGAAATTCGGGGAGAGGTTCGCCAGCTGTTTGTCACCTACGCTGAAGCTGCACCTGGCAGACCTGCAGCCAAGCAGATGATAAGCAGGTGGGTCACCTCCTGCATAGATCTCTGCTATAGGTTGGCAGGCATGGAGCCTCCCAGAGGGATAAGAGCTCATTCTACCCACCATACCGCTACTTCGGTGGCTGCTTCCAGCGACGTCCCTATCCAGGAAATCTGCAGGGCTGCTACCGAGTCGGCACACACCTTCATCACCCACTACCACATCGACCTTGAGTCACGCCGGGATGCTGGGTTTTGGGGCCTCGTTCTCCAGTCTCTATTCCCTAAGTAGGGGTGTCGCTTTTGCCTCCTTCCTTCCGGAGAACTGCTAGGAGCCTGCCAATAAGTGTGGATGAACAACATATCCATGTCCCTAGAAATACAGAGTTGCTCACCTGTAACAGAGTTCTAGAATGGTATATGTTGTTCATCCACCTTCTCGACCTCCCACAACCCGGCCACCTGACAACCTGAGCTTCCAGCGGGCCAGATCTGGCGTCATGGGGCAGAGCCGAGAGTTTTACCACCCGGGTGGGTGGGAGGAGCCAGCTTGAAGACCTTCCGGCAAGATTTAAAGCAGCAAGGATACCTGCCAATAAGTGTAGATGAACAACATATACCATTCCTAGAACTCCTGTTACAGGTGAGTAACCTGTATATCTTGGCCATAGTGACAAAATCTGGGAATACATCTGAATAGTTCTCAAATAAGTCTTGGCGGACATTACTGAGGAAAGTCTGTCCTTTTTTTAGATTTCAAAACAAGTTTGAATTGTCGGTAATCCTTCTCAGTCCTGTCTTGGTTAATACGTGCTGGCAGTGTTTCTTCTTTGAAAGTTTTTTCTTGAAAAAAAGTGCAGACATCCTTGAGTTCCTGCAGTCCATGGTCCATTATGTTGGAGTCAACTGGGAGACGCTTTGGATTTAGAAAAACATTTAAGTTATGCAGTAGCTATACTGAAGTCTCAAATCTTGTGTGAATGTTTTCAGTGAGTTGCGTCAGGTATTCCTGAGATGTCATCTAGAACTGCATTCGCAGTGCTGGCTTGTCATTCACTTTTTGATCCTGCCACATGCCAGGACGTTGGTCAAGTTCCTGAAATGTCTTCTGTAGCTCTACCCCATTCTGCTCTTTTAAACTGTTGCAGTCTAGCAACTGTGACGTCTTTCATGCTGCTGGCCACTGAAATGTCAACACTGCCCCATTGCATTAGTAAAGACAGTTCATTCACTACATCTAAGACTCCATGAAAAATGAAGTGCATAAGAGAAAGCAGACTGATTTCAGTTTTGTGTGAAAGTCCTTTGCTTCTGCCACACTTTTTGCTGCAGCATCATGCTTTAGGGCTTGTAAAAGTGCAGGGTATGACATGTGAATTTCTTGAACTGCAGTATGCAATGATAGCCACCGAAAACTTGCAGGTTCTTTTAAGGACAGCGATCTGATATTGTCATCATTGAGTGTTTCCTGGATGAAACACAAGACATTTTACCATACTGCAGAGTTGCTGTAGTATCTGTACACATTTTTGTTGGTTACTTGATATTCATTGAATACGTGGTGGTCCCAACATGCTTAACCTGCTGCCAGTGTCAGTCTATGGGCAACAAAGATGGATCTGAATCAGCCTTGGGTTAACTTGCTGTCTTAACTTTGCACCCGCCCCATTTGCATTCCAGTCATGACACTGGCACCGTCACTTGCTAGTGTGATGATCTTGATAGGGTGAACTGCATTAGCAGAATACACACTTAACAATTCGTCCACAATTGTGTCTGCCCTCCCATCAGGTATTGCAGTACAGTCAATGAAATTAATTTTGGCCTGTGCATTGTGTATGCGCTTCACTAAATGTTCATCTTTTTGTGATTGGTTACATAGTGGTTTCATCCACTATTACCCCAAAAAACTGAGAACCTGCTAAGTGAGCTTTGATTCCTTCGTGTAGGACTTAGTTTATGGAGTCGAGCATGTTCTATCTTGCATCCCAACCAGAGTAGATTGTGCCACTGTCTTGCAAGGCTGGCAGCCATTTTATTTCTATGGATGTAAAACACCACCATTAGTGTCAGTCCACAAGCAACAGCCACCCTGTGCCCCAGCCCGAAAGATTCCATTCCACACCTGTAGAGCTATCAGTGTTTCAGACTGGTTCAGTGATTGCTCTTGTTTGGTAAGGTAGTACTGTACATTGTCATTAACTGAGCAACTCTACTGTCATCCTTTGTCTCAGGACCCGAGATCTGCTTCTCAAATGCCACTCGCTGGCAGAGACCATTTTTCTGCTGTTTTCTTTCCAGCGAGCACCAGCAAATGTTCTCTGTTTCTTTCATGTATGTAGAAAGCAGAAACCTGCAGATTGGTTGTGCCAGTTGTGGCAAATGGATTGTTTTTGTCACCTTTTTTACACCAGCTTCACTTCCCAACAGTATTCCCTTCTACTTCCTCTTTTACAAGCAATGGAAATAACTTTGTCCAGTTGACCCTCCACAAACTTAATTTTTTGCTTCTTTTAGCAGATGCAGTCTGTTCAGACTGCTTACCATTTTCAACATTCACAATGTTAGTCTCCTGAGAAGTGCTTATGTCACACTCTGAGGATGATGATGTAGTTTGTTCCTTGTCCTTTGGTGTGGAGGATTCTCCTCCACCAAAATAATCAGTATGGCTTTTTGAGGTATGCTGTGTGCTGCTCATGAGGCTTCCCCCGCCCAGCTTCTTCACTCTCCTCCTCCTCTCCTCCTGGCTGCAGTGCACTCCACTGACTAGGCCCTGCACAAAAGCACAAAAAGACATGGTATAAACCGTAAGCTCACTAAACCGTCAGCCAGAAATAGTCGTGATGCCCTAACTGCCTAAAATAATTATAAATTGAAAAATTACCCTTGTTTCCGTGATTAAGAAAACACTGGTGTCTCCAGTGAATGTTTGCAGCCTGCTGGCCGCACAAATACACCTGTACTCCGCTGCCTCCTCTGGTGACTGGGGCGGACTGTCCGACTGTGCGTTTGTTTCTTTTTTTTAAATTTAAACACTTTTCCTTTTTGTTTTGTTTGCTCTTTCTCTCCCTGCCACGTTTCTCCATAGACGCCTCTCCAGAATGGCTCCTGAGAGCCTGACTCTGTCCTCCAGCCCTTGTCCCTCGGATGCACCAGGGTGACTCCAAGGGGGAACTGATCCCCAACCCCCCACATGAATGCAGCCTTTCCTCCTCATTTCCCTCCTCCCCACCTCATCTGCTGGTGTGTGCCACTCTCCAATGCACCAAAACCACCAGGTGGCAAAGGGGAAGGAAGGGGGGGAATAAATAAAATTGTGCATTCGCGTGCATGCGCAGTACATGGCTCGCTCAGGACTCCCAGGCCTGTACTGCTGAGAGTCTCGGGGACTCTCGGGGCTGGCGGGCAAGCAGCCCGAAGCGCACAATGTGTGTAAAGGACACGGGTGCCCGCATTCCCAAGAGCCATGTTGAATACCAGAATTTTGTCCAGACAAGAGTGTACTTAATCAAAACTTTTAATACTCCCATGCTTCATTTTTTCTAAATCATATTTTCCCTCTCCCAGTAGAGATGGAAACCAAGTTGTACTGCATCTTTTTTCAAGGCCATTTGGGTTCCAGACTAAATCAAGAGGGATGTTACTTATAGACCCGTACGTTGGACAAGGTGTGGTTAACATGGTGTGCCATGTTGTTGTTTTTTTTTTTCCCCCCACTGCATGTTTTTAGCTAACAGTTTTACTCCATTATTATGGGGTATTAGAAAACAGTGGGTCCTGTTGATTGAGGAAGGAGCAGGAAAAGGGAGGTGGTATTTCCTCTGAATAGATCGCGGGTAAGACTCCACCTAGAGTACTGTGTCCAGTTCTAGAGACCACATCTCTGGAAGGACATAGAGTGGAGGCAGTTCAGAGGAGGGCAACTAAATTGGTGCATGGTCTGCATCAAAAGCCCTATGAGGAGAGACTAAAGGACCCAAGGCTTCAGATAAGATTTTTTGGGAAGAGTACTGTACTCCTGATTTTGAAAGTGAGGTGAGTAAAACCAAATTCAGATGCGTATAAATGTCTGGACAGAGTGGAATAAGAAGTACATTTTTTAAAAGCAATGTGGTTTTCTTTAGGTAAGCTCTGATCAAGTGCCAACAATGCTCCAGATAATGTTGGCAGGTAGGAGTAATTTACTCACCAGTTTTAAAACATAGTGAGTAAAACAAAATTGGGATGCATATGAGTGCTGTAAATCTGGAAAAAAAATGCTCCTTTTTGAATCACCAGTTGTGTTATGAAGCACTGTTCTTTCGAGTGTGGGGTATTCACAGATGTTGGGTGAGTACTGGTACTCATTAAAAATATTTTCTGAAGAGTTTTCCTAAAATGAGGTGAGTAAAACAGGTCAGTACTTCCCTTTTCTGGAGTCTTGAAAGGACCTCATTGTGTACACACTGGAAGAGAGGGGGATATGATAGAGACCTTTAAATACCTCATGGGGGTAAATAAGGCACAGGAGGGAAGTAGTTTTCATCATAAAAGGTGCTCAAGAACAAGGACATGCTATGAAGCTGGAGGGGGGTAGATTCAGGAGAGATGTGAGGAAGGACTTTTTTTTACTGAAAGAGTGATGGTTTCCTGGAACAGCCTTCCAGAGGTGGTGGTAAGGGTGGAAACTGGTGGGGTTCAAGAATGCATGGGATAAGCACAAGGGAATCATAGTGGAAAGGAAGGGGGAGGGAGAAAGAGCTGTAGATTGAGCATGATCTGCAGTAATAGTGTAGGTTGGGAGAAATGGGCCAAGTGGTCCTTATTTGCCATCAAATTCTGTGTTTCTATGATTGGTTAATATTAAATAGTACCAGAATGGGGGAAAAGGTAGTATTACAAGCTCCAGGCAAGACCAGGCTTGTATGATGCCCGGATATATTAGGAATGCTCTGAATAAAATTAAGGAATTGAATATTTCAGTAAGGGACGTGACAGACAGCTCCTGGAAAGCACTGTAATACAAGATAGTAAATTACCCCCTTAGATCTCAAGAACTGCCCTAACATCCACTTAACAAAGGTTGTTTGTCAGCTGAACAATCCTTGAATTCCAGACTGTGTGTGGGATATCTTATGGTTGGGGGTGCATTGAACACATGGTTGTAGGGATTCCCTAAAGTGGAAAGTACAAGAAGAAAAGGAACATTTTCGTAGTGAATGCAAAGGATTGATAGAAACGCATCATCATTTCCTACTGGACTGGCTTTATAGCAAGGCATTTTGGGGCTAGTTTCAGCAGATTTTGAAAATGAACCTCTGTTTACCACAGTTACCTACCAAATAGCGGTGCTGGAAATTTATCATAAAGATTGGATTAAATTCCCAAAAAGTACATTAGTTATGTTTTGCGGTATGCAAGTACTATTTATGGCACGCACAATGTGCTCTTACAATTCAGCAAAAAATAGATCCCTCCACAGGCCACAATAGATAGGGTACAGAATTGTTTAAAGGAACTATCCTGGACTGAATGTACCAAACTACCCCAAAGCAAGGTTTCATCATTTTGGAAGAATTTTAAATGGATACTGAAATAAAACTCTGAGTACAAATTGCCGAGAAGGGGTAAAATAACTAATCTATGCTATGTAAGGGGATAATCTGAATTTTGTTTATCTTTCCTTCTCTTTTTCATTAACACCCCTTTTTGTCCTTTTCCCAAATTATTGATGATTGTGATTTTTTTTTTCTGTTGTCATGACAGTTTACTTCAGTGTTTTTGCACATTTTCTTTTTTGATGACTACCATGTGTAATCATTTCTTTTAATTTTTTATGCTTGATAGGTGTATTTAAGGGTAACCAAGGTCTCTTCTGCTGGGACGGGTTGCACCTCAGCAGGAGGGATTCAAGAGTATGGGGGGAAACTGGAAAAGACCCTCTCTGATCATTTAAACTAAAGCAGCAGGGGGTTAGGGAACACAAAATCCATCTGTTGTCTCATAGGTCTGTTGCCACTAACTTGTGCTCATTTGTACTAGCAAATGGTAGGAGTTTAAACATTACAAAAAAACAAAATCTAACTTGAGTCCTTCCTTTTTACAGAACAAACTTGATATGGCCATTATAAGTGATGGTATAGATAAACGTACAGTTCTATGATTTAATTGCTATACAAGATTGGGCAAACCGAAGTAAGATGTCCTTTAATCCTGAAAAATGCACAATGTTACACTCTGGGAGAAATAATCCAAGATAGAGCTATTTCATGAATTGCATCCTTCTGAAATTAGTTAATAAGGAAAGAGACCTGGGGATTGTTATAATTAACACTCTCTCGCCCATTCTGATCGTTGTGCTCAGGTAGCCAGGAAGGCACAGTACTTAACACATGCAATTAGGTGTTCCTTTTTTACAAGAGCATCACAGTGAGTTCTTCAGGTATATAAAATTTGTAATTCCCCACCTCGATTATGATTCTCCTTTCTGGTGCCCCCCCCCCCCACCTAAAAAGGGATATAGAACTTCTAGAAAAACCCCAAAGAAGGATAACAAAAATGTTACAGGGCTATCGTAACATGGACTACGGTAATGGGCTAGGAGAATTGGGTCTATTCAGTTTATAAGAGAGGAGACAGAGAGGGGATCTCCTATTTCTATACAAAACCCTTGAGAACTCTGACCTTATGAATGAACTGCGTATAAAATTCAATGAAAGAAATACCCGCTTGAGATCTCATAAGAAGCAACTCATGGTGTAAAGGGCAAAAACTAACAAGTAGTTACATTTTTTTTTTCTATACGATCAGCCCGGATGTGGAATTCCCTTCCGGGCTTGTTAGTAAACCTCCAGTCTATAGATAGCATTCAGCGTGAACTTGATACATTTATTATCAGTCTGGATCCAGACAGTAACCCAACCATTGATGGAAGACCATCTCATTGGGCTTCGGCCTTCTTTTGTCTTAATGTACCAAGATACCAAGTATGTTTCATTCTTTTCTTTTAATAAACATACCCCTACTCTTTGGAGGGGGCACTGTTGGCTCTCATTCCAAGATGGAGGGTCCTGATGCTAAGGAGGATGAGGCTGTGGGTCAAGAAGTGGAACTTGCAGACCATGTGCAGCATAATGAAGGAAGTTGAAGTTTCTTTACCATCACAGCAGCAGCTGATATAGCTGTAGTTGAGGTGCATGTGGAAATGGAGATAGCAGAGAGATGGAAAATGCTGGTGAGCATGCTAGCAGAAGACGAGGCGAGATATGGAAAATGGAAGGCTGCCCTTAGACACCGCCAAATTCAAGAGCAACAGCAGCAAAGTTGTTCTTTAAGATGGATTTCAACTTCCAAGGAGACTACAGGAACTTAAAAGCAGGTGTCTGACAAAGAATCAGCTGATTTCTGACATTCAGCTGCTGGTGGGAAATCAAAGGGAGCTGCCAGTCACAGGAAGACAGATCAGTAAAGTCTTCAAAGTACAGCCTCAGAATAAACCAAATCAACTTTGGATGCCAGAAAAAGCCTTGATTAATGCTGGATGGATGAGGTCTGAAGCTGGGGACTGGGTTCTGGATCCCTCTTGGGACCTCACTTTGAATCACAGCATGGCTGCCAGACCAGAACATGCTAATACTGACTGAGACAGAGAGGAAAAGATGCTGGCGAATATGCGACCTGAGGATGGCTGTTCTCTCAACAAGACGACCACACAGGTAAAGGGGAAATTGCCTGTGACAGCTTTGGAGTGGATACGGACATTGCAGTGTACAGGAGGAGAGAGCCGAGTCAGTGGGGCAAGCGCGATTGATTACTAATGTGGGACAGGTTGTGCTGTGTCAGGAAACACTAAAAGTGGGAGTCTCGGTGGGGAAAAGTGAGTACAGTGCCCCCCCCCCCAAACACCCTACAGTAAAAGATGCTGATCATTGTTTAGAGAAAGATGATAGCAGTGAAAGTGCTCATTAAGGAGGGCCTAACTGATACTTGAACTAAGAAAAAATGAAAAATAAGACTTTTGAACGTTTCTTGGAGTGGCTGGCCTTTTCCATTTTGTCTTGCATATGGGTGAAGAGAGAAAACGGCATGAGTATCAGCTGGGACTGTAGTACAGGAGACAGTGTCATAAGTTGCTAACTTGCTGGCCAGAAGGGTTGTAGTAACCTGACATCATGTTGTAAATAAGGCCACAACACTGTGTGGCACCAGGAAGGTATCTCAAACTTCTTGGCAGCACCAGTCAGAGAGTCAGTAGCTGCAGGTGCCCAGTGGGTTGAAGACTTGGTTTAGAGGCAGGGGAATCGAGACTGGTCAGTCAACATCATTACTACCATTTAGATGAAAATACTACCAGGCTGAAGAATCTAGCAATAAATACTTCCCAGTTCTAAATCTTAACTGGACCCATTACATTTTTTAAACATTGGTTCACCCGATCTTTGTTTCACCCCCAGCTGCTTAAAATAACCTTGGAGAGAAGCATCATTAGTTTGCTCTGAAAAAAATAAAAATCACAATCGGCTATCAGTCTAGTTTCAGCATTTTCATATTTTAACCCCTCATGTCCATCAGTCTTCTATTGCCACTGTTGTTTCAGGCGTCTTCTTTATTTCCTGGACTTCCAGATCTTGGAGCTTGGCTCAAACAAGTCTGCATCAAAGTCATGGAAAGGAAAAGTGTCTCCACCATCTGAGATTTTCTTTGCCTGTCCTCTTTTTTACCACTGCTGCTGAAACTGCAGGTTTCAGTTCCTCTAAGATTAACTCGGTAAATCCTGGACAGTCATTTCCAATAATCACAGATACAGGTAACTTGTGTACTGTCCCCACTTTCATTTGGCTGACACCCCATTAATATTCAGGGTCACTTGTGTGGTAGGATAATATCGTGTGTCCCCGTGGATGCAAATGATACCAGTACCTGGTCCTTTTACATAGTGTTTTTCCAGCACTTCAACATGCACTAGGGTCTCTCTGCTTCCTGAATCAGTAAGACCCTTTACAGTCTTATCTCTCACCTTGACATCTGTTAAATACTTGCCCCAATTTGCTAAGGCCAAATCAGCTGCAGTGGTACTCTCCTTATTTTTATGGCAGTTTCTTGCAATATGGTGTGGCTTGTTAAAGTTGTAGCAGATAAAGTCTTTGGGTGCAAACTTGTTACCCCCACCACAGTTTTTATCTGGTTTGGAGTTAGATTGGTTAAAAGTGGATCTTACTGGTCTTTGGCTGTTACTTCGCTACTGCATGGTCTGTCTGGCCATCTGACAGTCCTCAGCCAACGAATGGCCTTTTCTCCACTTTCTGGTTGGTGTTCTTTTACCCAAAGCTGTATATCTGTAGACAAGATGTTGATGAATTGCTCCACTGCAAATGTGTCCGTGATCTGTGGGACTGTTTCACCCTCTGGTTGGAGCCATTTAATAAGGCATTCTCAGAGTCGGGTGAAAGCTTCTCGAGGATTGTCGAATGAGGTGTACTTCAGGGACTGAAATCTTTGCCTTTAGGTCTCTCGGATTTCTCTTTTCACAAGGTCCTAGTTTTTTGACTGTGCAGTGTCCATACTGCTGTAGGCAAGTTGGACTTTACCTGTCAGGTAAGGTAGCAGCCTGACTGCCCATTGCTGCTTTGGCCACTGGCAGGCTGCGGCAACCCTTTCAAAAGTTATTAGGTATGCTTCAGTATCATCTGAGGGACACAGCTTTGTAAGTTTAAGGTCTTAAGTTGTTGGTGTTTTGCTGCTCCGCTGGACCTGTGCCAGACCCACTAGACTTTGATAGCTTGCAAGGCATCCAGCCATCGCTGCTCCTGTCACTGCATCTCTTCTTTTCTCCACTGCTCCTCTTCTTTTCTCTGCTTCTCTATCTCTCTTTGTTGTATAGCCCACCATTTGAAGCAGGCAGACAGGCTATTAGGTTCTGTCACTGCCCGTTCTTTTTTTTCCATCACTGGTGCTGGCTGTACAGTCTCAACTTGGACTTCAGTTACCTCTAGTTTGGCTGCCATCTTTCTGGTAATGATTCCTGGGCTTACTGCTGCAGAATCTATACCTTTCTTCTGTACTTCCCTGGTACCAGGTCTAGTACCCACGCACATGACTCCTGGCTTAGAGTATGCACAGCGTAAATCCCACTTATCACACCATCTGTCATCGAAGCACAGGTCAGGAAGACCAAGAGCAGGTATAAAATTAACAAGTAGCACTTTATTTTTCCCCAATAACAGTAAAATAAATGTAAGTATAACTATTTACAAAGGCAGTACAAACAGAGAAAACAAAGTCCTTCTGAGTGTTTCTTTTCAATTTCTAAATATCAGTCTTGTTCTCTCTTAGCAAAAGTATTTCTGCTCTTTTTATAAGTCTTTGTCTGAGAACTCAGTAAGGGAACATTGTTTTTCTGAAAATGTTCCTGTCAGTTTCCTTCCTTGCAAGTGCAACAATACAGTACATGGTGTCCCAGAGCTGACCTTCTGTTTACAGCTCTGCAGAGACTTACAGCTAGGCATGAATTTGTCCAGAAGATGATCCTCCCCATTTTTGACTACTGCGATGTAGTTTACGGTGTCACTCCCAAAACATCCCTGACCAGATTGGACACACTGTTTCACTTTTTCTGTCACTTTGCCCTTGATGCCCCCTCTTGCACACACCACTGCAATCTCTACCAAGCACTATCCCTCCCCTCTCTCACAAATGACGCCTGTCCCACTGTGCTAAGCTCACTTCTTAACATTGGTTAGGGTTTCTCCCTAACTACCTCTCTTCCTCTTTTACCACCCCTCCGTTTCCCACTCATTCCCTTAGATCCACTGACTCACGCACCTTGGTAATTCCTGGGCACTCCACAAAAATTGGCCAGTCTGGCTTCTCATACCACCTACCCAAGATCTGGGACTCCCTCCTCAAATCCACCACTCCTCCTCCTCCTACTCCTACTCGCTCTGCTCTGCCTTACATAGTTATCTCTCTTCGAACTGCACCTGTCATGACCCTCCCTAACTATGCACTCACCTAATGCTCGTCATCTCTCCTAAACTGAATCTTCCACTTATCAATTGAGCCCTCCTCCACTTTCTTGTAGCTACCATTCTTTACCCCATCCCTTGTAGCCATCCTCCCTAACTACCCACTCACCTTGGTATAGTCACTTCACCCTTGGCCTGTATTTACCTCATCCCTAGCAGCCACCCCTAGCCCCCAGCAGGGTTCATCTACATCTTGAGGGGGCCCCTGGGGCTCTGCTGTCCCTCCTCCTCCTCCTTTCTCCCTCCCTCCCCCTGGCATCTCCTTGTAGCCTTTCCCATCCTTTTTCTTTCATCCCCTTGTCATCTCCTTGCAGCTCTTTCCTTCTCCCCCTATCTCAAGCAGCCTCTCTCACCACTTACACGGTTCCCAATTATCCAGCAGTGGGCTCTCCCCCAGTGGAGGTCCCTCCCCTCCAGACATCTCCCTTTTGGCCCCCCCCCGGTACTTTCCCTCTCCCATTTCTTCACATTTTTCCCCCAATAAAACTGCCCCCCAGCACTTATAAATACACTTCCTTGCCTCCCTAGTACCCCTTCCCAAATTTTGACAATTTTTTCTTCTTTAGTTACCCCGTCTACCAGCCTTTATTTTGTACTAGGTCCCTCCCTGTGTTGCTCTCATGTTTCTCTATCCTTGTCTGTTATTGCCAATTATGCTGCCAAATATTTTTGTTTCAATGTACAGTGACAAAAGTATTCAACCCCCTTGAAAGTTGTCAGATTTGTCTGGATTACAAATGAGACTTACATATATTATTCCAGTCAGTATTTTTATTGCAAACTCATATGCTCTAACAGTATATCCTCAAAGCCAAAATGAATTATCCGTCAGCACATCTTTTAAAGTAAATTAAAAAACTGGAAAATGCTGCTTGCAGAAGTATTCAACCCCTACACATTAGTATTTGGTAGAGCCACCTTTTGCTGCAATAACAGCTTTAAGTCTTTTGGGGTAAGTATCTACCAGCTTTGCACACTGTTCGGGAGTGATTCTTGCCCATTCTTCTTGGCAGATTTGTTCCAGGTTGTTCAGGTTGGTTGGGTGATGCTTGTGGACCGCAATTTTCAAACAGTGCCACAGATTCTCGATGGGATTGAGATCTGGACTTTGACTTGGCCACTGTAGGACATTCACCTTTTTGTTGTTTAACCACTCCTGTGTTGCTTTGGCCTTGTGCTTGGGATCATTGTCCTGCTGAAAGGTGAAGTTTCTCCCAAGCTTCAGTTTTTTTTAGCAGACTGAAGCAGGTTCTCTTGCTGTATCTCACTGTATTTTGCTCCATCCATTCTTCCTTCAGTTTTAACAAGATGCCCAGTCCCTGCTGATGAAAAGCATCCCCACAGCATGATGCTGCCACCACCATACTTCACTGTAGGGATGGTGTTTCTCGAGGCATGGGCAGTGTTAGGTTTCTGCCACACAGACGCTTTGAATTTTTGGCCAAATCTCTATCTTGGTCTCATCAGACCACAAAACCTTGTGCCACATCTTAGCTGGGTCTCTCATGCTTTCTGGCAAACTCAGACGTGCTTTGATATGGTTCTTTTGAGTAATGGCTTCTTTCTAGCCACCCTCCCATACAGGCCAGTATTATGCAGAGCTCTTGATATGGTTGACTGGTGCACCTTCACTCCACTCTCAGCCACTGAACTCTGTAGCTCCTTCAAAGTGATTGTTGGACTCTCTGTGGCTTCCCTAACTAGTCTCCTTCTTGTTCGGACGCTGAGTTTTGAGGGACGGCCTTGTCTAGGTTGTGCCTGGGTGGTGTGATACAGCTTCCACTTCCTCACTATTGATCCAACAGTGCACACTGGGATATCCAAACACTTGGATATTATTTTGTACCCTTTTCCTAATTTATGCATGTCTATTACTTTATCTCTAACTTCCTTAGAATGCTCTTTAGTCTTCATTTTCATACCCTTCCTTCAGATTCACAGTCTGACCAATGGTCATTAAACTGAGGAGGGGGGGTTTTATCCAGAAAATGTGAGCTACTTTAATGTTTCAGAGGTGAGGCCAATTGTAAGCCCCAATTGTGTCCTTGTTATGGCAATATTTTTCATCTGTGTAAACTTGGAGCTTCCAGAGCACAGGGGTTGAATACTTATGCAAACAGCATATTTCAGTTATTTATTTTTCTTAAACATATTTTCTAACATAAAACCAATGTCACTTTAAAATAATTATTTTGAGGGTAAGTCTTTTTAAATAAATATTACACAGAACAAAATCTCAGTGTATCATTTGTAATCCAGACAAATCTGACAGCTTTCAAGGGGGGTTGAATACTTTTGCAAGTCACTGTATGTAACAGTTTGTAAATGGTGCCTTAAAGGAAAACTGTGCTTTGCAGGGGCTCCTACCCCCACAAAGCTTACCCTCCAGTTTAGGTTTTATAAGAAAAGGGGCTTTTTCCTCACACCGCAAAGTACTTAAATTTAATTATCAAAAGTCCGCTACCTGAAAGTGTGGCGGATGCTGGAGTGGCTCCATTAACTGTAAAGGTGTGGTGCCGTACCATGCACTTCAGTGTATTTGTATTGAAGTGCATGGTGCAGCGCCGCGCCTTTACAGTTAATGGAACTGCTCCAGTGTCCACCATACTTCCGGGTAGTAGACTTTTGATAATTAAATTAAACTACTTTGCAACGTGAGGAAAAAGACGTTTCTCTTACAAAAGCTAAACCAGAGGGTAAGCTTTGCAGTGGCGGGAGCCCCTGCAAAGCAGTTTTCCTTTAAAATATTCTAGTGTGTTACTTCATGTGCCCTTCCCCCCAGGTCGCATTTCAATAAATAAAGAGTTTGCAAACCAGCATCTCTTATTAACCCCTTGAGCTCCAAATAGATTTTTTGCAATTATTTCAACTATATACATTTTCAGACCAAGGGATCCCAGTTTTCACATAAAGATTCACATATATTTTAGAACTTCAGATACGCAATCGGGAAAGAAAAGATAGAAACAGCAAGTGAAGGCAGAGCGATGGGGGTGTGGAATAGCGAGACAGAATGGCCAGTTCCTAGATCTCAAAGGAAAATGTGACTGCGCAGTCAGATAGACAAGAGACAGAACAGAAGAGGATAAAACAGATCCTTGCATTTACCTTTTTCTACATAACAAGTAGGACAGGGTCTTATGCAACCTGTCACAATCACTCATGGCGGGGAGGGGGGGGGCTCCGAACATAGAGACTGTTGGTTCTGTCTTGGTCTTGGAGCTGGTATAGGATGCAGGCATCCTGGGGTATACTGGACTCTTTACCTGGCCTTAAAAAAGGTATATAGAGTGGCCGCAGGTGCAAGAGAGGTGAGGCTAATAATGGAATTTAACTGCTGGCCTGCATGGCCAAGATCATCCTGGTCAAATACATCGGCTCTGTTGTAAGACGCCGATGAGCAATCCCAGGAAATATGGCCTTTTCCTTCACACAAGTTACATCTTTGCCACGTTTGACAGGTTGTGCTGATATGGCAAAATTCACCATGTACTTTGCATCTCAATTTACCACAGGCACTTGAGAGGTGGTTTCTTTCACAGCACTTGTAGCAGGCCTTCCGGCTGGCCTGCATAAAAACACACCTCCTGGTCACGACCCAGAAAGAAACTATTAGGAAAGTGTAGCATCCTGACACCTCATGATGGCATTTACTCTAAAATCTCCATCCCAAAGTCCACAGGCATTAAGATGTAATGGGGGGGGGGGGCAGGATATCACCCCTTTGTCCTAACCAGTAATGAATATTACCCACATTCACTCCCCCTTCCTGAAAATGTTCACCATTCACCCAGAGGTGTTATTAGAGGGACTTCTATAAACAAAATCCATTCAGGGGATGCCTTAAGCTTCTTAAATATTTCAGCCCAAATCTTTCCAGACCTTGTGGTGACTTGAAATTTATGTTGAAGGTCGCTTCACCAGATACATGAATTAAAGTGCATACCCATATGCCACAAATCTCAGAAAGTCTTTCAACAGAGTTCTCCCCACAGATAGCCTGTCAGGCTTTTCAGAAATCCCACCTCTATATCATAAGCACACTGTATTTTCCTAGGCACTGGTTCAGGTCTGTTTTTAAAAAAAAAGTCAGAAAATTCTGACCCTGGACAGAGAGCGCTTTGCTGAGCTGATGTCTCCTCTTCCTCTGGTTCTAAACTTCAGAAACATTATCAGGGGTACCCAGTGTTAAAGGTACCTGGTCCCAAGTATCTTGAGGTGCTGCATGAAAGGTGGATGATTGTAACTTACTGCCCTGTATGTCTCTCTGCACCTTAGAATTGCAGGCAGAAGTGGTCTGGGCAGCCTGAGGCTGTTCCCTCAGAGTCTCGGTGAACATAAGCAGAGAACCTATGTTTCGCCGGGTATGGCTTAATCAGGGTTGAGGATCTAGTTTTGAACATAATTACATATCTTTTTAGTATAATGTTTTTAGGAAAAAACATTTTCATAAACATTTTTAAATAAAAATAGGTTTTCTGTTATTCATAGTTAACACCACCAGAGGGCATGTGCCATCTATTGTAGAATTACATAGCTACATAGACAGTGTCGGCAGATAAGGGCCTATGGCCCACCCAGTCTGCCCATTTGAGCTTGTAAGTTCAGTTTATATTTTCCTAGAAGTCTGTTGCCCCTTACCCCTGACCTCCAGAATTCCTTTATGTCTATCCCATGCATTCTTAAATCCTGTGATTGTTTCAGCCCCCACCACTGCCTCTGGCAGGGTGTTCCACTTGTCCACCACTCATTTTGTGAAGAAATTCTTCCTCACATTTCTTCTGAATAGTCCTCCCTCCAACTTCTTCCCGTGCCCTCTAGTCCTGGAACATCTTTTTTGCTTAAAAATAGTGTATTCCTGCACCCTGTTCCTCCCTGTCAGATACTTGTATGTATCTATCATGTCCTCTCTCTCCCTCCTCTCCTCCAGTGAGTACATATTTAATTCGTTCAACCTGTCCTCGTAGGACTTGTGTCGCAATCCATGTACCATCTTTGTTGCCCTTCTCTAATTAATTCTATGCATTAAATTATGTAAAAAGCTTTATGGTATGTTTCAGGGGTCAGTCACTACCAAAATAACATGAATAAATGTCTGCTGATAGCAGAAGACCTGTGCCAGCAACATCCCTAGAAGCACATTCATTTTGAATACTAAGGTTTCCTTTAACTAGTACACATTTAGAATGCCTGGTGAGAAAGAAAATAACTTGTATCCTCATCTAGATATCATTTTATTTATTTATTTATGAATATTCGGAAAAACCTTTGAGCGTGAGCTCTTTTACAAAGGTTCCACGTCAGGGTGGACAAACATTGCAAAACACAAATACAGTGGTTACAGGTTTCGGAACAAGTTCAGTTACAAAGGTACAATATCAGGAAGGACTTATGATACAGAAACACCAGTACAGTAAATACAGATTTCAGAGCATATACAGTTGTTACAGGATTAGCACAAATACAGTGGTTACAGACTACAGAAAGATAGTTATACAGGTTCAGCGCATTAGGCAGTTTAATAGTCACGGTTTCAGTGTTGGGTTTAACTGTGGTAGTGGGTGAGTCTATCAGGTTTTTCCTGGGGGGCACGTGCATTATGAGATAGACTGTAGGTGCAGTTTGAGGCCAGTTTTGAACTGAGGCAGGATGTGTGTATGTAGTTTCTACGGGAGTTCATTTAGCCAGAGGGGGGCTTGGTAGGTGAAGGTACGCTGACCAAGTGAGGTTCGCCGGAATGGGATGGACAGTGCTCCATTTTTCTTCCCTCTGGTGATATGTGATGAGAGAGAGGCCTCGAGTAGGTTTACTATGCAGGGTGGTGTTTTTCTGAGGAGTGCCTTTTTACCCAATAGACAGGTTTGGTATTTGAGCCTGTCTTTTAGGCTCAGCCAGTTAGTGCTTTTATACAGAGTGCAAGTATGGGTGTAATGGTCTGCGCTCAGGGTTAGGCGGCATGCCTTATTTAATGCAATTTGGACCCTGTTGAGTGCAGTGTCAGTGGCAGCTCTATAGACCACAAGTTCGTAGTCTATCGTGGGAAGTATTGAGCTGGAGACAGAGCGTCTGAGTGTTTCCGGAGTGAGGGAGTTCTTGTGTCTGTAGAGGACCCCGATCGTTGTGTTAACTGACCTGACAAGGGAGTCAATATGATTTGTATACGTGAGAGAGTAGTCAAGGGTGACCCCTAGGTACTTAAATGATTGTACCTGCTCAATCTGCTCACCTGCATTATTGATGATATTGACGGGGCTGCGCTTATTATTTTATATACACCATTCCATATCTGTTAGTGTTTTAAACAAAATTAATAAGAACAGTGATGTTCACCACATTATCAATCTGCTTAAAGTCATTTTCGTATAATAGTCAATAGAAGTACACACAAACTAATTAGGCTTCCTGTTTGTTCACATACCTTAAGTTAAATTCGCTATAGTTTTTTGTTCTTTCTCTTCAATAGTTGTCCTGGCTGCAGCGCAGCTGTTGAGATATTCTGTATTTTAAGTAAAGACTTGGTTTTAAAATCTTTCTGATTTAGATCAAATAGTCATAGTTTTTTTAAACAAGACATTTGGTAAAGCTTACCAAGCAAAGGGGATAATTAATTCTTCAATCCAGAAGTGACTATGTTCATTTTACCACTCAGTTTCAGCTATAAAGTAAACAGTGCTAGGTTTTAATTACCCTTACTTGGAACCCCTGCCTTCAATCTTAATAACTGGGTATTATTAAGAATTCACTTGATTATTGAGCATTCTTTTAATATCCTTAGTTTCACTGGCGCTTATGCCCAGCTCTGGACACACAGTTGTATACAGTTTAAAACAAAATTAGAGAGATTTTGTCACACTGCTTTTTAATCACTACCCATGCCGCAACAGGAGATGAGCAATTTGTTGTTCATTGTGCCTTCCTGGTGAAACATTTCAATAAATAAATTAAATAAATTCAAACATTCTCCATCTTTAGTTGTATTGGGTATTTAAGGCACTATTACATTATTCACGTACTGTTTGCTGCTTATATATAAAACACCAAGCTCTCTCTGTGAACTCCTAATTTTTTTCCACATTGTATTTACAGTTCTACTATGTTTTCTGTCCTTAGTATAGAGTTCAGGACCCCAATGTTCTCATAATTAATTTAAACATTCATGACTTAGCTTAGATGCTGCATCACTTATCAATCGTGGCACAGGAGTGATTTTTGTGCAAACGATAGACCCTGCATAAAGAAAACAGGGTTTTGTCAGTACTTGTTTCCAGTAGTGACCCAAGTATGTTCAAAAGGTAGTGCTTAAAACACTTGCCTCTGAGCTGCTCAAGTGTTACTGTGCACCTCTGCCTTCAGATGTCTGTGCTACACTGTGTTTGGTTGCAGACTGCTTTTTATGGCAAAGTAGGCCAAGAGACAGAGTCAGAGGTCCCTTGAGAGGGCTGTGAGAGAAAAATAGACCTAACCCAAGTGGAGACACTGTTGCATGGCAACAGTAAACACCCCGACTGACAAAATCCAGACGGGTTCTTTCTGCCCCTTGGCTGCCCAGTATTTTTTTTTTTTTTTAACTATTTAACGATGCCGTCGGGGAACTCTCTCAGGCATCCCTATGCCAGAGTGCTCTACCTCCTACCAGAAGTCCTCTCTCCATCCTGCTGTGGCCAGGCAGACCCCCCAGCTCTGCCCCCCCCCCGAGGTGGGGCTGCCTTATCCTCCCAGGGCGCTCTTTCTAGTAATCTAGTGTGCCCAGCCTAGGATGGAGGAGAGGCCCGGATCTGGAGTGTGGCATTCGGGACAGGGTGCCGTCGCCTATCCCCTTCAGAGGGATTTTCTTGGTTATGTTGCTCCGTGCTCGGATGTGCAGTGACATCCTGCTCGGCATGTGCACGCTCCCGGGCACACCCAAATAACGTCTGCTGCAGTCTAATCCCCTTGTTTCTGTTGACTGGATAGTACAGTCCCTCAGCCACTGCCAGGGGTTGCAACTGCATCGGCTTGGGCGAGTTCCCCCTCTCAGAGGAAGGAGAGCAGTCCCTGGAATGCTCAATCCTTCCCGGGCCCCCCCCCCAATGACCCGCGCTCATTCCCGAACACGGGTCGCCGGCGTGGCACGAGATGTGGTGTCCAGCACCTCAACCCTCAGTGCCACCGGGCCGGCAGCTACAGGTATGTGGCTGAAGTGTATTGCAGTCTTAAGTGTCACAGCTGCAGGTGTTTAAGACTAGGTCTACCATGTTTCTTCAATGAAGCTAAAGCTACTTGATGAGCTGTATGTTCAGCCCTGTGAGCGAATTTTAAAGGCGTACTGTACTGCTTAACATGTGTTCCTCTAAAATCAGTTTGACACTTCATTTAGTCTGTTGTCCATTCTGTTATTACAATCAGCTCACATTTTAACCTCTTGTAAACAAGTCTTAAAGGTATACAACACCAATATGTGTGTGTTACTCAGGAAACACTTTAACACGTTAAGTTAGTTATTACTACTGTATCGTGGTCAGTTCCGAGTTCAACTAGTCATGAGACACAGGCTGATAGATATTGGCAAGGTTTTATGTGATGGATAAGCTTTGGTTGTGAGAGGCAGAGTTCGTATACCTTGACTGTCTACCTGTGCTGTGAGACTGGGCTGCACACATCGAACTAAGTCACAAGGAGACTCACTGTTCTCATAATGCAATGGCATCTAGAGGTGCTATTGAGTTTAAATAAAAAATGTATCTACTATGAATAATTTACCATAGTGGGAGGTCACAAACACTAGGTTACACAGAGAAAGGGGCAGGTGAACAATTCAGGGTCCTATCAGAGCGTTGCATTTTCCGTCTTTTATATGAATGTAAGGATCTGATTGGGGTCACAGTATCTTGGACGGTATGTGGGGTGGGGGTGGGGCGGAGAAATAAGGGCCAGGAAAATGCAGCTTGGAGATCTATCATTTGCACATAAATCACTGCTGTACCACGACAGAGGAGTGATGCAGCATCTAAGCTAAGTCATGAATGTTTAAATTAATTATGAGAACACTGGGGTCCTGAACTCTATATTAAGGACAGAAAACCTAGTAGAACTGTGACTACAATGTGGAACAAATTTGGAGTTCACAGAGAGGGCTTGGTGTTTTATATACTGTATAAGCAGCAAATAGTACATGAATAATGTCATGGTGCCTTAAATACCCAATACAACTAAAGATGGAGAATGTTTGAATTTATGTAATCTCACTTAGAGGTGGAGCTCTAGTAGCAGGTAATACACATGGTACTAAGGCCGGCAGGCATTGGGACCCCTCGGAAAGTTCTATTAGCTAGCAGTCTGTAGCAGGGGACCACCTACGACGTCGAGCATGCCCCACGTCAGACGTGGTATAAAGGGGGAGGTCCTCTGGCGCCAGTTTTTTTTCAAACAACATGATGTCTTGCTGTATTCTGACTACATGCAGTTAGCCTCAGCACTCTAACTGCTCCGGAGAGTAAGGGGTTAATTCTGTGCCAGGGCATTGAACATTGAGCTCGAGTTTAGTTTTCAAATCTCTGTCTCTGGTACATCTCAGTGCAACCATCAGATTCTTTGTTCTGCCTAACTGTGAAGTCGCTCTGGAGATTTCTCTTTCGGTTCGGTAAAGTTTGAATCGGTCTGTTTGTTCGACCGATTTTTTTTTTTAATCTGAATTCTGTCTACGGTACAGGGTAGTGTAAGTAGACAGATAGTGAGTTGTTTCTGAATTTTAGTGTGTGGAAATTGTTTTCTTCTGTTTCCTATTGGCCGTTCCGGTTGGGAACCAAAACAGTGTCTTATTTTTATTTGTTCTGGGTTTTAGTAGTGGTGTCCGGTTCTTATTGGTTTAAACAAAAAAAGAGATTTTCTTCGTTTTTTTTCCATAGCTCGTCACACGGTTGATAACCAATAAGGGTGTATTACTCGGCTTAAAAGCTGTTAAGGATAATTTGTAGGCTAAGGCTATGTCTGAGAAACTCAAGAAGAAAACCGATCCCACTGGGTTTCAACACTGTACTGAGTGTGGGGAGGCTTTGGCTAAAGCTGATCCCCACCTCATTTGTGTTTATTTTCTGGGGTTTGACCACCTCAAATCAGACTGCCAAATATGTAAAAACTTTCCCAAAGTCACTTTGGATAAGAGATTAAGTAGGCTGAAGGAAAGGGAGGCCGAGAAGTCTGCTAACCTGGATGGCCAGCCTGGTTCAGTTCTGACCAAAACTGAGGGGGTGCCTGCTGACCGGGGCGATACACCCTCCGGCGAAAGGAAATCCGACTCTCAGAGGTCGGTTCTGTCAAAAGGAAAAAGGAAGTCTGCTGGTTCGGATCCTGCACTGCAAGTTCCAACTGCCACTGAAGTAACCAAAGCGATAAGCATGGTGCAGTCGCCTCGTTCAGTTCCTTCCAAACCGACCCCTCCGATTAAGCGGTAGGTTCGGTTGGACCCAGCTTCATTGGATTATGATCCGGAATTGTTTCATGATGTGGAGTGGGAGGGGGAGGAAGAGGATTTTGAGGCTACTGATTTTGGAGGCCTAGATGAGCCTATAGATCCTTACATCTCCCCAGACAGTCCTTACAGTGTCTCCCCTCTCAGGCTTTCTGAGTCCCCTTCCCATTTTCTGTTTTACAGAAAAGTGGCTGAAATGCTGCAGCTCCCAGTGGTGGAAGCTGCTGAAGAGGAAGAAGAGCCTGACTATATAGAAATGATGGATGTCCCAGGGTCCAAAAGGCTGTCTATCCCTCCTCACATGTCCTTGGGGAAACTGACAAGAAAAAGTGTATGAATGCCTAATTCTAGGGACATGGATATGTTGTTCATCCACACTTATTGGCAGGTTCCTTGCCGCTTTAAATCTTGCCGGAAGGTCTTCAAGCTAGCTCCTCCCACCCACCCGGGTGGTAAAACTCTCGGCTCCGCCCCATGACGCCAGATCTTCCTTACCACTTGGAAGCTCAGGTTCCCTCCTTAACGCTCTGTGATTAAGCTTTGGGGCCTAATTCTTCGACTTTAAAAAAAAATTTTCAAAACTTTACCACTTGGTCTTCTTCCCTCGCGGCTGCGATGGACCGTCGACTCCGGTTTTGGAGATGCCCTTGCGGACATGAAGATGTCTCGAGACGGATTCGCACTCCACGCGGTTTACTGCCTAGCCAGGTGCACCCACCCGCAGGCCTGCGAACTGTGCTCATCTTTCTCGGTCTGTCCTTGAGGATCGCGCTGCCCGTCTCCAACTTGGGCGCCCGAAGGAGATTTCCCCAGTCAAATCAAGGAGGCCGACTGGCGGTGTCCGCGGCTGCGGGCTCCGCAGAACAACTTGAGCAGATGATCGCCCTCGAGGAGGAGGCGGGTCATGCCGTTACATCTTCGGCTGCGGCATTCGTTCCGCTCTCGCTTGGGTCCTCCTATTTGGCTTCTTTTAAGGAGCTTTGCTTGACCCTCTCGACCAAAGGCGAAGGTCCAGCTTCTTCTGGACCGTTTCATCGGTCGAAGAAAAGTAAGGGTAAGTCCCATCGTCGACGCTCTTGGGAGCGGGAAAGATCTCCCTCCCCTTGTCGACAGTCGACTTCGGTCGAAGTTTCGGCTTCGGCCACTGGCTTCACGGTGCCCCCGTCAGGCCAGGTGACCGAGACTCCAGCCGACGTGGTCGAGATTTTTCTCGACCCGTTAGACGGGTTGTCGGCTGGAGAAGCCGAATTCCTCCTCCCCGGTTCCCCCGGCGAGGATTGTGGATACCGTCGGCTCATCTGTTCCTCTGGTTCCCGAGCCGTCGGATTTGTCAACCGAACCGAGGGGATTGCCGATCCTCGGCTCCCCGTCGCACCGACCTCGGCCTTGCCGAGATTCTCGGTCTCGGACATCTTCGCGGTCTAGCCGATCCCGTCGACACAGGCGGTCTCGGTCTGACTTGTGATGGCGGCGTCGCGCTCTTCCTCATCTTCCTCCTCCTCGGACGAGGGGCTTGGCGTAGTTCGCCGAAATATGAAACGTAATGGCAACAACTAATTTTAGCTGGAAACAAGCCGGCTCAGGCCTCTTCTCCACCATAAAATGGTTGTCACCGGACTGACGAAACAACCCTCGCGGTGGTCGAGGGAGCCTGTTTCCAGGCGGTTGTTCGGTCTACTCCTGCTGCCCCACCAATACCGGTGGAACCGCCTCCGCCTCAACAGACAGTCGGGGCCCCGACAAAAAGTTCGCGGCCGGCTCATGGCCTTCCCCATAGGCTGTCGGTCACCCTCACTCCCGATAAGCCTCGGCACGTGGAGGGTGGCGCGGGCTCTAGGCAGCTATTCAACGACTCGTCTGAGTCTGACGACTCCTCCTCCCTGTTTTCCAAGCGCCTAGACTTGGAATCCTCTGGGGGGCAGTCGATGGACGATAGCCCTTCGTCCTTCCTTGGACTACTCAGGCTCATCTCAGAATCCACTGGGATGAAGCTCGAACCCGTGTCCAAACGGGCTAGATATCCCCTCACTGAGATTCTGGACCGAGGGGATTCTCCTACGGAGGCCTTTCCAGTGGCTGAAGCCATTGTTGGCCCGGCCCTGGAATTGTGGCAGCGTCCGGCTTCCTGTCCTGCGCCTTCGGCCAGGATGGCCAGAAAGTATGCGGTTCCCACAGGCTCTCTGTCCGGCTTTTCCGAACATCCTTCGGCTGAGGGGTTGGTCACAGACAGTGTTTTCCGGCGAGCCGGAAATGCCAGGGACGTGGACAAACTGCCCGACAAAGAGTCCAAGAAACTGGACTATATTGGGCGGAAAGTGTATGCTACTTCCTCCCTTGGCCTTCGTCAGGCCAGTTCGGCCGTCTTGATGGAACATTTTTCCCATGCCCTGTTGGGCTCCCTGGATGAGGTCGTCCCTTATCTTCCTGCGGACCTGCAGACCACAGTTAAGCAGGTGCGGGACCAGGGCAGGGCAGTAGCTAAGCAGCAGCTCCAGACTGCGCTGGATATTGGAGATTCTTGTGCCCGGTCAGTGGCGGCCGCGAGTGGTATATACCGGCGTGGCGTGCGAGGATATCCACTTTCACCTCGGATACCCAGCACAAGCTCACGGATGTTCCTTTCCTGGGAACTGACCTCTTCAGCCCTGGAGTGGAAGGTCACCTCCAGAGGATCGAAAAGTCCAATGCCACCTTGGACTCGGTATCGTCAGCGCAGAGGGACAAGGGCCGTAAGCCCCAGCCTAAGCCCTTTCGCCCCTCTGCTCCCGCTGCGCGCCCGGCCCAACAACGTCAGGGCCAGCAGGCTAGACCTTGGTATTCCAAGCCCAAGCTGTCAGCTTCCTCTAATAGGAAGCAAGGAGGAAGAGGCCCTGGTGGTCCCTCGGCCGGTCCTTCCTCCAAGCCTGCACAGTGACGGGCTGAGGGGTGTCGCCCTCATCCCCGTCACCTCGCCCCTGGTTCCCCACGTGGGGGGACAGCTCCGGCACTTCCTTTCGCCTGGTCCGTTGTTACCACGGACAGGTGGGTTCTGGAAGGTGGTGGGAAGAGGCCTGCCTCTGAATTGAGCGGGTTCCACCCCTTCCAGAGCCGTCGCCCCAAGGGGCTTCTGGGTCCCCAGACTTCTCTGAAGGCTCGTCGAGCCGACATCGCCTCTTCTCCTTCAGAAAGGGTGATAAAGAGATAGAGGACCCTCCATCAGAACCAGGGTTCGTGTCCAGGTACTTCCTGGTCCCGAAACGGACGGGGGGCTGGCGCCCCATTCTCGACCTACACGACCTGAACAAGTTCCTAAGGTCTCGAACCTTCAGAATGGTCACTCTGGCTCAGATAATACCATCTCTGGAACACGGCGTGTGGTTTTGTTCTCTGGACTTTCAGGACGCGTTCTTTCACGTCCCTATCCGTCCGTCTCATCAGAGATTCCTCCGCTTCAGGGCGGAGGGATCCCTTTACGAGTTCCAGGCCATGCCCTTCGGCCTCTCTCCAGCTCCCAGGGTCTTCACCAAGTGCATGGCAGTGGTGACAGCATTCCTTCGGCGCCGAGGGGTCCGGGTGTACCCTTACCTGGACGATTGGCTGATAGCAGCCCCCTCCAGGTCGGAGGTGGAGCGGTCCAGGGATCTGGCCCTCCAGGTTTGCTCTCAACTCTGCCTCCTGGTCAACGAGGCCAAGTCGGAACTCGAGCCGAAGCAGGTGATAATTTTCATCGGGGCAGAGCTCGACTCTTTAGAGCCAGAGCACTGCTCCCCGCGGACAGAGCTGAGGTTCTTACCTCCTTGCCCAATCATTTAGCTGGGCAATCGCGCCCGCCTCCCGGACTTCCCAGACTGCTGGGTCTCATGGCGGCCTGTACCAGCGTAGTCCGTTGGGCACGTTGGCACATGCGTCCCCTCCAGTGGGGACTGGCCAGCCAGTGGTCTCAGCGCTGCGATCCTTTGGACCAGCGTGTGTGGACGACCCAGGAGATGTGGAACGCTCTCCAGTGGTGGACCGTTCCTTCCCATCTGCAGGAGGGTATCCCGTTTGTCTGCCCCGAGCCGACGGTCTCTCTAACGACCGACGCATCTTTGATGGGTTGGGGTGCCCATCTGGGGGAATACCGAGTGCACGGCCTCTGGTCCCCACGGGAGTCCCGATGCCATATCAACCTGCTGGAGCTCCGTGCGGTCCGCCTAGCTCTCACCGCCTTTGCTCCTTTTCTCCGGGGTCAAGTGGTCCGGGTCCAGACGGACAACACCACGACCATGTACTACCTAAACCGCCAGGGCGGGATGCGCTCCATGCTATTATGCAAGGAAGCTCTCTGCATCTGGTCACTTGTGCGCAGCCTGGAGGCGGATCTCCTGGCCATTCATGTGGCAGGAGCCTCCAACACCCTGGCCGATGCCCTGAGCCGGATAGGGGCTGCATCGCACGAGTGGTCTCTCCTGCCGGAGATAGTACAAGACCTGTTCTCCCGCTGGGGCACACCTCTGGTGGATCTGTTTGCCTCCAGGGAGAACGCGAAGCTGAGGCTGTTTCATGCCCGCCCCCCTCAGCAGGGCTCGCTGCAGGGGGATGCCTTCTCGAGGCCGTGGACCCCGGGCCTCTTTTACGCCTTTCCCCCCGTTCCCCTGATTCACAGGGTCCTGCTGAAAGCGAGGAGGGACAAGGCGCAGGTGATTCTGATAGCCCCAGACTGGCCTCGCCAGTTCTGGTACCCAGATCTCCTCAGTCTCAGCTCCAGGACTCCGCGGCAGCTTCCAGCTCCCCGGACCTGCTCTCAGTCAATCAGGGGAAGGTGTTCCATCCGGACCTTCAATCCCTGCACCTGGACGGCCTGGTTCCTGGGCTAGAGTTCCAGGCCTTGGGTCTTTCGAGCCGAGGTCCTCAGCGTCATTGAGCGTCCCGTGAGGAGTCGACCAGAAAATGCTATGCCTTCAAATGGAAGAGGTTCTCCATTTGGTGTCGGGGGAAAAAGGGTTGGACCCTTTCTCGTGTCCTGTGGCAAGCATTTTGGACTATTTATGGTCCCTTTCTAGTCAAGGGCTTAGGTCGACGACCCTTAAGGTGCACCTGGCAGCCATCTCTGCTTACCGGGCGCGGGCCGGTCAGCAGTCAGTGGCGCAGGAAAAAGTGGTC
Source organism: Neoceratodus forsteri (assembly GCA_016271365.2). Taxonomy (NCBI): domain Eukaryota; kingdom Metazoa; phylum Chordata; order Ceratodontiformes; family Ceratodontidae; genus Neoceratodus; species Neoceratodus forsteri. The sequence continues at coordinate 848,151,567 of CM057452.1, forward strand.
GGGCGCTTCTTTAAAGGCCTTGATCACATTTCCCCTCCAGTGCGGGAACCCCCACCTCCGTGGGATTTACTGCTGGTACTGGCAAAGCTCATGGGCAAGCCATTCGAACCAATGCACAGGTGTGGTCTCCCCCACCTGTCGTGGAAGACCGCCTTCTTGGTGGCTATCGCAGCCAGAAGGATGGGAGAACTCCAGGCGCAGCATCGAGTCTCCTTACCTGGTCTTCCACAGGACAAGTTGTCCCACGCCCCACCAAATTCCTTCCAAGGTGGTGTCGGAGTTTCACCTTAATCAGGTGTTGACTCTGCCGGTGTTCTACCCCAGTCACACCTCGGAGGCCGAATATAGGCTCCATACTCTGGACCCTAGAAGGGCGCTCGCTTATTATAAGGAGCGCACGGCTGAAATTCGGGGAGAGGTTCGCCAGCTGTTTGTCACCTACGCTGAAGCTGCACCTGGCAGACCTGCAGCCAAGCGGACGATAGGCAGATGGGTCACCTCCTGCATAAATCTATGAGTTGGCGGGCATGGAGCCTCCCAGAGGGATAAGAGCTCATTCTACCCGCCATACTGCTGCATCGGTGGCTGCTTCCAGGGATGTCCCTATCCAGGAAATCTGCAGGGCTGCTACCTGGAAGTCAGCACACACCTTTATTTCCCACTACCACATCGACCTTGAGTCACGCCGGGCTGCTGGTTTTGGGGCCTCGGTTCTCCAATCTCTGTTCCCAAGTAAGTATGTAGGTGGTGCGCTTTGCCTCCTCCTCCCGGAGAACTGCTAGGAGTCTGCCAATAAGTGTGGATGAACAACATATCCATTGTGACAGAAATGGGAAGGAAAGAGTTAATGGTTTGGATTCTGTAGATGCCTTATTTTTTTAGCAGTGTGGAAAAAATACACTGAGGCTGAAATCATCCAGCAGCAACCAGCTTGTGGAATTCCTAGCTGCTAGATAAGAGCTGGGTCATAAATCTCGAGTGGACATCCCCAGACACACACAGACCTTGCAGACACGGACACAGGGCAGTTTGAATGGATTGGATCATTCAAATATAAACTTAAGGTGAAAAGGGAATATAATTGGTCACCAATAGGTGTTCACTCTGATTGGGACAATTAAATAGATACATGTTAGTTGGTTGGTGCATTTAAGGGAGAATAAGAATGACCTAGTCTCCATAGACTATATAAGCTTCTGTAAGACAGAGAACTCTCTCTTGCCCTGGAAGCTGTGAGGGAAACATAAGCTTGGAGCCTACCTGGTATGTCCGTGGGAGCTGGCAGTTAGAACAGGGTCCATTGTCTCTTGTAAGGACAGGGAAGGGTAAGTTTAGTGATAGTATATTTCAGTAATAGCTCTTTTTGCCATCTGTTGTTTAAAAACATTTGTTTACTTTTCCTGTATGAGTGTTATTCTCTTGTGTTGTAAATACATTTCCTGTAAATGCTCATTGCACTTTCTGTTAAGTAAAAGCTATTTATTTGCTCAACAGTTGTGACTCTGATGTCATTTTTCTAAGGTAAGAGTTGGTTTTCCACTGGCTAAGGTAAACTCTGTGTAGCATCCATACACCTGAAAGAGACACACTACCAGACTTTAACTTGTGCAATTGCCGGTGTGATTATTCAAGTTTGTACACTTGAAAGAGGTGCCGGAAGGAAAGTCCGGCTGGTGGCAGCGAATACCCGAGGACACACACCTCTCTAAAAGCTGTTTCAGCCCAGAGGGAGAGGTGGGTTGTCACATCCATGTCCCTAGAAATACAGGTTACTCACCTGTAACAGGAGTTCTAGGAATGGTATATGTTGTTCATCCACACGAACCCACCCGACCTCCCCGGCTTCGACGCACAACCTGAGCTTCCAGCGGGCCAGATCTGGCGTCATGGGGCGGAGCCGAGAGTTTTACCACCCGGGTGGGTGGGAGGAGCTAGCTTGAAGACCTTCCGGCAAAATTTAAAGCTGCAAGAAACTCCAAGCAATAAGTGTGGATGAACAACATATACCATTCCTAGAACTCCTGTTACAGGTGAGTAACCTGTATTTCTTTACCTCCTGTGGATAAGAAAATGGACAGGAGATGCATGCTGTCAGGCTCAGGTATGGAATTTTTGTACAACCATTGAAGCCATGTTGGAGTACTGCAGGCTGCAGCCTGTGACGGGGCTAACATTCTTTTGGCTTCACACCCCCAGGTAAAGATTCCAGGAAGGTGGATGCCATAGCCAAAAAACAGTACTTGGCATCTTCCTTGGGACTCAGGCAGGCAGCTTACATGGCCTATACAGCTAGGTACCAGAAGTCCAGGTGGGACACAGTAATAGAACTGGCAAAGAAGGCCCCCCCCCCCCCAAGCTAGCCAGAGAGCTGGAGGAGGTGGCTGCTGATGGAATCATGGCTTCAAAAGTGCAATTTTGAGCCGCTGTCGACTCTAAAGATGTGGCATCTAGAGTCATGGCTAAATCTGTCTGTCTCAGGAGATTTGCTTGGTTCAGATGTACTAGCCTGTGTTAGGATACCCAGGCTAAGGCCATGGATTTCCCTGTGGTTTGTAATTCTCTGTTTGGGTAGCAGACAGAGGCTTACATGAAGAAAATGGATGAATAGAGGACCACCTACAGGAGTGCACAGGCCAAAGAGAGGCAAGCCACTCCTCAGAGGCAGCAGTCTAGGGGCAGGGGCAGGTCTTTTCACAGGCCTTTTTACCAAGCTCAGTCCTCCTTTAGAGGCAGAGGTTTCTTCCCTGCTAGCTCTCAAAGCTGTGGAAAAAGTTCCTCCACAACACAGGGGCAAAGGGCTGTACTCCAGGTACTTCCTTACCCCAAAATAGACAGGGGAATGGTGACCCATCCTAGACTTGAGATATCTGAACAAACGTATCACAAAGTCAAAATTCAAAATGGTGACTCTGGAAGTAATCCTCCCCTCCTCTCTTTGAGGCCAGGGGATTGGTTAGCATCCCCGGACTTCAAGGGTGCCTGTTTCCACATTCCTATCAGGTACTCTCACAGAAAGTACCACAGGTTCGAGTTGTCTTCAGGCCATTACCAATTCAGAGCCATGCCCTTTGGCTCACTTCAGCCCCAAGGGTATTTACAAAGCGCCTTGCAGTAGTAGTGGCCTTCCTCAGAAGGCAGGGTATCTCAGTCTTCCCTTATTTAGATGACTGGCTCATTGTAAGCCAGTCCTCAAACCAAGTCAAGTCAGCTCTGGAAGTTTCTCAGAATCTTCTCAGTTCCCTAGGATTAATTCTCAATCTTCCCAAGTCAGTTCTCGAACCTGTACAACTCCTCACTTTTATAGGAGTAGAGTTAGATACAGTCCAGGCAGGGGCCTTCCTCCCACAGACATGGGTCAAAGCCCTTACAGATCTGGCTTCCTCTTTCCACCTCTGTTCTCTCGTCCAGCCAGGCACTTTCTTCAACTCCTAGGCCACATGGCAGCTTCGACTGCATTGGCGCAAGGAGCCAGGTTTTGGATGAGGGACATTGAGTTCCACTTAAGGTCATTTTGATCTCAGAAGAAAAATTCTCTCTCCAAACTGATTCCAGTGACTCAGACTCTGGTCCAGGCTCTCCAGTGGTGACTGGATCAGGACAATCTCAGACAGGGTGTCCCATTTCTCAGTCAAGTCCCCTCAGTGGTTTTAACCACAAATGCTTCTCTCCTGGGTTGGGGAGCCCATCTGGAGGCTCTGACTGCACAGGGAATTTGGTCACAGCAAGAGTCTGTCGTTCATGTCAATCTCCTGGAACTCTGAGCCATGTTCCTAGCCCTCTAAGCTTTCTCTGAGTCAGTCAGAGGCAAAGTGGTGCAAGTTAGGACAGACAGCACCACAACTGTGGTACATAAACAAGCAGGGAGGCACTTGGGTCTACAGCCTTGTGCACAGAGGCCATGAAACTGTGGTCTCTATCTTACACTCTTCAAGCTTCTCTGACGATAGTTCATCTTCCAGGGAAGGACAATGTGCTGGCAGATGCTTTGAGCGGAATATCCCAGGGCCATCACGAATGGACCCTGAACCCTCATATCCTGAAAGTCATCGTCACCAGATGGGGCACTCCAGGGATAGATCTCTTTGCATCCCCCAGACAATTATCAACTTCCTCTGTTTTGCTGCAGACCTCCAGTCCTAGGGACTATTCTTCTGGATGCTGTCCTATTAGATTGGGCAGGCAGGTTTCTTTATGCCTTTCCTCTACTGTTCAGAGTTTTGATGAAGATCAGGTCTCAACCCTGCACAGTGATACTAGTGGCTCCAGACTGGGCCAGACAATCCCGATATCCTCTCTTATTGTTTCTAGCAGTGTCATTTCCCCTGTCTCTACCCAGGAGACACAATTTATTAACCTCCTGTCTGGGGAGGATTTTGGTATCCCATTCTCCAGTCTCTCCGTCTCAAGGCGTGGTTCTTGAAGCGTTACAATATGCAGGCCTGCATCTTTCTCGGGGTCGTGGATATTTTAAAGGTCTAAGAAACCTTCTACCAGGAAAACTTATTTCAAATGAAATAGGTTCACCATTTGGCGTTCTCAGAGAGGCATACAGCCTGAGGCTGCAGGTATTGCCACGGCCTTGGATTATCTGGTTCACCTTAATGGCCTAGGCCTTAGGCCTGCAAGCCTTAAAGTTCATTTAGCAGCTGTGTCTGCTTTTCTTTCTGCAGGAAGGGGATCTTCCCTGGCATCTCATCCTGTTTTCAGTAAGTTATTCAAAGGCTTGGTCCACATTAACTCTCCTTTTAGAGAGCCTACTCCAGCTTGGGATCTGAATGTCTGCATTTCACAGCTTATGCAGCCACCCTTTGAGCCCTTCATTTCTGCCAAGCTTAAGTAATTGACTTGGAAAACTGTGTTCCTGATAGCTATTACTTCTGCCAGGAGGATCAATGAATTACAAGACTTGACAGTAGAACCTGACTTCATTTCCTTTCATAGGGATAAGGTGGTCCTCAGGACAACTAGAAAGTTTCTACCTAAAGTGGTTTCAGATTTATATCTGAACTAATCTATGTCTCTACCTGTGTTTTTTCACTGACCATTCTTCCTCAGGGGAGAGAAGATTGCAGAGTCTGGATGTGAAAAGGGCACTTAGATATTACATAGAGCATACTAAGGCACATAGAAATTATTGTCTTCAGCTATTTCTCACTTACAGAAAAGTGGGAAAAGGTAGACCTGCCACTAAAAGGACTATTGCCAGGTGGATTGTCTCTTGTATCCAATTCTGCTATTCCAAATTGGGCAAAGAACCTCCTTCAGGCCTGAGGGCCCACTCGACTAGAGGTACAGCTGCCTCCCTTGCAGCTGCTAGGGATATTCTCTTGGTAAAAATATGTAAAGCAGCCACCTGGAAAACAGTCCATACATTCACCAAGCATTTCTCTCTGGACATCCAGACTAGGAGTGATGCTCGGTTTGGTACAGCGGTGTTGCAGAGCCTATTCCCAAAGTAAAGTTCTGTGTCCCCTCCTCCTGGGGGGAACTGCTTGGTAGTCTGCATGTAGTTAGAATACAGCAAAACTTCATATTGTTTGAAGAAAAAAATTACCATAGTAATGTTGTTTCTTCTAATGGAGTCTTGCTGTATTCTGACCTCCCTCCCTGCCTCCCCTCTCAGAACCTAGTTTTTGGGATGTGGGTTGGCAGGTACAGTATTGCACCTCAGGGGTGTACCTTGCACCCTTCCCTTTATTTAGGGTGAGGTGGTTGTTGTTCTTTTGTTATTTGTTATATATTCAATTCACTATATTTGGTTCTTGGGTTCTCGACTTGAGTCTTATGGACTCAAGTTTTTCTTGCCTTTTTGGGCTGAAAATTTAAAACAATTTCCATAACTCTAGTTAGTTAGTTTTTGCTCATAGAAATCTGATGGTTGCACTGAGATGTACCAGAGACAGAGGTTTGAAAACCGAGCTCGAGCTCAACGTTCTATGCCCTGGCATAGAATTAACCCCTTACTCTCCGGAGCAGTTAAGAGTGCTGTGGCTAACTGCATATAGTCGGGATACAGCAAGACTCCATTAGAAGAAACAACATTACTATGGTGAGTAATTCTTTCTTTCCCGCCGTCAGCCCGCTTAGTTCGGCTCCTCGGACGCCTCGCTTCAGCAGTCGACCGCAGTTAAGTAGTCTTTTTTTTTTCAGTCGTTTTCTATAGTTTTTCTCATTCTTTTTCTTAGTGATACTCTTTTCTTGCATGTCTTTGCCCTCACCTCTTCAGCGAATGTCAAAGTGCCAGTGTGGCAAGCAGATCCCGGGAAAAGACAGCCACAAGGCCTGCCTGATCTGCTTGAGCCCCTGCCATCGCCCAGACAACTGCCAACATTGCTGCAAATTCAACAATAAAACCAGGATCAGAAGAGCTAAGGCGTTGAAAGCATATATACTAGAGCAGAAAGTAGCCGCCATGCAAAAATCCTGGTCGGGCCCTAGCTCTTCCTCACCCGCTAAGGAGTCTCCCCATAGAGAGAGAACTTCTGGGAAACATCACTCTGGGGATAAGGACAGGCCTATATCAGGATCCTGCTAAAAGTCTCCCTCCAGGCCTGCTTCATCGACCTCCGGCGGGAAATCGGGGTCAGTCCCGCCGTCTTCCGTGGGAACCAGCACCCACAAGACGTCCTCTTCAGAGTCCATGGATGAGTCCTCATCCTCCGGGCACCGTTCAGCACAAGTCCCCCTGGCTCACCGGCCCCACAAATCCTCTAATGGGTCAGCCCAGGAAGGGCAGTCACCTGCTGTTAGGCCTAAGGAAGGCTGCAGCTCTACAGAGTCCTCCGAAAAGCACAAGAAATCTGACAACCCCCACAGGCGACAGGAGACCGTTTGCCAGCAGACGCCTCCGGCTAAAGGGACTCTGCGCAAGTCAGACAAATATCCCCCCGGTCAAGGAGGCTTCACCGGACATTGGGCCCATTTGCCTGAGAAGGGACAGTCGCCGGATAGGTGCTCCACAGAACCAGACCAAACGTCCGACCCACCAGACGATCAGTTGCCAGATCAGGTGCAAGCCACTCCGGACGCTGAGTCGGACTACCACTCTCCCAGGGAGCCAACCCCTCAGCCAGACACAGCAGGGGCAGCCCCCCCAGTGGAGATTCCGATACCGGACGACACTCAGACGACCGATCCATCAGCCTTGACTCTGCTCCCCCGCAGTCGTCCCCTTAGCGGATGTCGGAGTATTATTCAATTCCTGGTGGAATACTATCAAAGGGGATCTCCTACATAGGCCACCTCCATCCCCAAAAGGCATTCCACCACCTACTCCTCTGACTCCAGATGCAGGAGCAGGTGAAGGATCCCTCCCACTGCCAAGCCCAAAAGGCAAAAGAAAAAGATGACCTTTCCCGGCCCCTGGTTCCAGTGGCTGCTGCAGTACTCCTTCTGGGGATGATGATGCAGGGGAATCCTCTCCAGACTCATCGGAGGACGAGGAACTCCACCCACCTTCTCCAGATGTGAAGGATACCTCCTGGTCACCGGCGGCCAATCCTTTCTTCCTCGATATCATCAGGCACATATAAACTATTTACCAGTGGGACATGGAGGAATTGGACCTAGAACGCAAAAGGCTGACACAGTTCTTGGGAGCCAAAGATCCAAAGCCTCTAGTGATGCCACCACTTGTAGAACCCTTCCAGGACATTGCCAGATTGACCTGGAAGAGACTGTCCTCCACACCAGCTGTGCCTCGGAAGGCGGACCACCTGTACAAGCCCCCAAAAGAAGAGCCCTTTTTGGGGGAACAGCCAAAGGTGGACTCCATGGTCCTGGCCACTGCGCACAGTAAGCAGTCCCATCCAAAACACCTCAGAACCAAACCTCCGGACCCAGAGTCCAAGAAACATAGAAACATAGAAACATAGACGTTGACGGCAGATAAGGACCGCAAGGCCCATCCAGTCTGCCCATTTCTTTTTCTACCTTATAAATGTGCCATCGGCCTTTGCTCTGTCAGTGGCCTATCTATTCATAGTCATTTGTATTGCTCCCTTATGCCTATCCCATGCCTGTTTGAAGCCCTGCAGTATTCATAGCCACCACTTCTGTGGTAAGCCATTCCATGCATCCACCACCCTTTCTGTGAAAAGAATTTCCTCACATTCCCCCTTAATCGGCCTCCTCTAATCTCATGCTGTGTCCTCTTGTCCTGCTATTTTTCTTATATTTAAACATGTTACTCTTTCACCTTGTTTATGCCCTTAAGGTGTTTGAATGCCTCGATCATATCACCTCTCCCTCCTTTGCTCAAGGGTATACATATTGAGCTCCATTAATCTGTCCTCATATGTCTTCTGATGCAGTCCCTGCACCATTTTGGTTGCCCTTCTCTGGACTGCCTCAATTTGGTTAATGTCCTTGTGAAGGTGTGGCCTCCAATACTGCACGCAGTACTCCAGATGGGGCCTAACCAGTGTCTTGTACAGAGGGATTATTACCTCCCTCTTACCACTTGTGATACCCCTACTAATACACCCTAACACCCCTAGCCTTACCTACTGCTGTAGAGTCTGCTTGATGATTTTAGGTCATCAGTGATGATGATGCCCAAGTCTCTTTCTTCCTTTGTGACTGCTAGCAACTCCTCTCCAGCCTATAGGTGGCTTCAGGGTTTCTCTCCTATGTGCATGATTTTGCACTTCTTTGCATTAAATCCCAGTTGCCACTCTTCTGACCATTCTGCTAGTTTATCCAGATCTCTTCTCATTCTGCCCACCCCATCTGGATCATCTACTCTGTTGCAGATCTTGGTGTCATCTGCAAACAGACAAACCTTACCCTCTAGTCCATCTGCAAGGTCACTAATGAAGATGTTGAAAAGGACTGGCCCCAGGACTGATCCCTGAGGTACCCCACTTATGACTTGCATCTCTTCTGACTGTATACCATTTACCACCACTCTCTGTTTTCTGCCCGTCAACCAGTTTGCCACCCAGTTGACCAACTTCTGACCCACCCCGAGCCTACCAAGCTTATTTATCAATCTTCTGTGTGGAACAGTGTCAAAAGCTTTGCTGAAGTCAAGGTAGGCGACATCAACTGCTCCCCCTTGGTCCACCACTCTGGTTACCCAGTCAAAGAAATCTATGAGATTAGTTTGACAGGACCTTCCTTTTGTAAACCCATGCTGTCTTGGATCCTGTGCCCCTATGGATTCCAGGTGTTGCACTATCCTTTCCTTAAGGAGTGCCTCCATAATCTTGCCCACTACTGAGGTAAGACTGACCGGTCTGTAGTTCCCGCCTCCTCCCTGCTACCACTCTTGTGGAGCAGGATCACATGAGCCTCTCCAGTCTTCTGGGACCTCTCCTGTGCTCAGAGACTCACTAAACAATTCTGCTAATGGCTCTGCTAGTTCCTCCATTAGCTCCTTAAGGTACCCTGGGATGTATGCCATCAGGTACCATTGCCTTATCCACCCTGAGCTTAGCAAGCTCTTGTAGGACCCTTTCTTTTGTGAAGGGAGTAGTGCTCACCTCCCTCCCCCGTGTCCATGATGCTGAGCTGTGGGCCCTGCCCTACCTTCTCTTCAGTAAATACTGAGCAAAAGTATCTATTTAGGATAGATGCCTTTACAGGTCCTCCTCCTCACATGCTCCCTTTCTCCATTGCTTAGACACCCCTCTGACTTTCTCCTTTCACTAATGTATCTATAGAAAGTCTTGTCACCTTCTTTTACTGTTCGTAGTGTTTCCTCAGTTTGGGACTTTGCCTGCCTTACTGCCTTACCTGCTTCCCTTAGGGCAGTTTGGTATGCCTCCCTATCTTCATCCCGCTGTGTTCCCTTCTATTTCCTGAAGGCCAGCCTTTTGGCTCTGACCTTTTCTGCTGTATAGCACAGCATAGCGAGCTCTTGTAGGACCCTTTCTTTTGTGAAGGGACTAGTGCTCACCTCCCTCCCCCCTGTGTCCATGGTGCTGAGCTGCGGGCCCTGCCCTACCTTCTCTTCAGTAAATACTGAGCAAAAGTATCTATTTAGGATAGATGCTTTTACAGGGTCCTCCTCCTCACATGCCCCCTTTTCTCCTTTGAGCTTAGCACATCTCTCTGGACTTTCTCCTTTCACTAATGTATCTATAGAAAGTCTTGTCACCTTCTTTTACTGTTCGTGCTAGTGTTTCCTCTGTTTGGGACTTTGCCTGCCTTACTGCCTTCCCTTAGGGTAGTTTGGCATGCCTCCCTATCTTCATCCCGCTGTGTTCCCTTCTATTTCCTGAAGGCCAGCCTTTTGGCTCTGACCTTTTCTGCTGTATAGCACAGTGGTCTAAGGCTCTGAGCTGCAAATCTGGTGATATCCAGCAGACCAGACCTGGGTTTGAATCCCACAGCTTCCACTTGAATACTGTGACCCTGAGCAAGTCACTTAACCTCCTTGTGCTCCCAGGTCGCTCCTGTAAAAAAGCTTTCAGCTTAGTGTGCTATACCTGGTTAAACAACTAAATAAAAAAAATAAAAAAAAATAAATACTGTATTTGAGAACCAAAGTGGTTTCCTCCTTCTTTTGCACTTCCTTTTCTGTCTAACACAATGGGATGTTGCTTCAAGTATTGCATCCTTAATGCTTGCCCACTTTGCCTGTACCCCTTCACCTGTGTTTCTTTTTGCCTGGGCTAGTTTAACTCTGTTGGCCATCTTATCAAAGTCCGCTCCTCTGAAGTCCCATATTTTTGCCTTGGAATGGGCTGATTTAGATGTAGTGGCCAAATTGAACCGTACCACGTAATGGTCACTGGCTCCCAGGTGACCTTCTACCTGGAGATCTGTGATCCCTTCCCTGTTGGTCAGTACTAGGTCTAGGATAGCTCTGTCTCTTGTGGGTTGTTGTACCAGTTGTTTGAGGCCCTCCCCTTACAAGGAGTCTACCATGTGTCCAGTTCTGGCAGATGTTCCTGCTGGTATTGACCAATCTGTATCCGGCATGTTGAAGTCTCCCATTATCAGAACCTCCCCTTTAGCTGTCATGTTTTGTACATCTTCTAACAGTAATGTGTCTATGTCCTCCCCCTGGTCTGGGGGCCTGTAGACAACCCCAGTTTGTATGGCTGTCCCATTTCCCGTTTCCAGGGTGACCCACAGTTCTTCTGGCTCCTTATGTGTATTCTGAATTTCTGTAGCTTTGATATTTTCATTAACATACAGGGCCACTCCACTCCCCCATTTTGTACCTCTGTCTCTTCTGAACAGTACATAGCCAGGTACTGAAGTCTCCTAAGTGTGGTTACTGGTGAACCACATCTCACTAATTGCTACTATGTCCAGTTTAACCTCTGACATTATTGCCTGCAGGTCTGTGATCTTATTTCCCAGGCTGTGAGCATTTGTGTACATGATTTTCCATTGGCCAGATATCGGTGCGTTAGTTGTTGGGTGAGGTTTGGCATTTCTCCTGTGCGTCGTATGGGAAGACAGACCTTTTTTCTTACCTGGTGATGCAAATGAACTGCAAACATGCTGAATCCCTGTTTGACCACTAGATGAGGGGGGAGGGGTGTTCTTCCCATTTGATGTTTTGGGTGCTGCACCCCTCTCCCCATTTGCTAGTTTAAATATTCTGCAGAGACATCAAACTTCTGCACCAATGCACTGACTTCCTCCTTATTCAGATGCGGTCCATCAAATTTAAAGAACTTTCGCTCCCAGAACTGTTGCCAGTTCCCTACAAATCTGTGTCCTTTTTCCTGGCACCAGCCCTTGAGCCACATGTTTAGCTCCCCTGTCTCCCCTTCTCTGACCTTCCTTCCATCTGCCCCCCTCCCAGACTGGCAGGATCTCAGAAAAGGAGATGTCGGACGAAATGGATGATAGTTTGTCACCCAGCCTGGTCAGGTGTTCCTTGGTCTCCACAACTGACCAGCTGACGAGATCATTAGTCCCTATGTGTACCAGGACGTCAATGTTTTCTCCTGCTTTGTGAACAGTTTTAGCTATGCAGTCAGTGTCTCTCCAAGCTGATGTTCCTGGGAGACATCTGACCATTACCCCTGGCTAGAGATGGGTATCAAGTCCCCAGATCATGGAGTCTCCTATGATCAGAAGTTTTTTAGATTTCCTTTTTGCCTTTTTTTTTTTTTTTTTTGTTTTGGTTCCTGATTTGGGTGAGAGTTGTTGTGCTAGCTCCTGTGCTGCAGTGTCCTGCTCTGCAGTGTCCTCTGCCCCTTTGTTTGATTTCGGAGATAGAGGCAGATACCTGTTTGTAGTTTTATATGGTTTTTGGAGGTTATATGTTGGAGAGCACAGAGTGATGGGGCACCCGATTGGCCCCTCTTAACCACCCGTCAACCTCCTGGACCAACTACCCTCTGTGGTCGACGTTCTTCTGTAGGATGTTGGGGAAATGGCAGGTGGTTCTTTTAATGTATTTCCTTTTGAATATGAAATTTGAGGCGCGCAGTCTCTGCCCATGCTGCCCGGAGCTGAGCCCTAAGATCTCCAATGGCCCAGCATGTAGGACAGTGTCCTAAATCCTGTAAGACTGTCCTTCTGAAAAGTGTTCCACAGTACCTGCAGTTAATGATATCCATTCCAGATAAGTTGCTGGGTTTATAACCTGGTCAGGGTAATTAGAAGGAAAAAAAATGCAAGTAATGGTTTGATTTTTTTTTTGTGTGTTGTTTTCGTATAACTTGTTATAACAAGTTAAATTACTAGTGCCCCTGTAAATGAGCTCACCTTGTGGATGCCCCACTGATCCGCCCCTTCCTGCTCTGCCACAGGAAATGTCACAACTGTGGTACCCTATAAAAGGAGTGTAGTGTGGGGTGGTTGGGGATGGGGATGGGGTGGGTGGCTGGGCCCTTCCCCTGCCGAAAAAGAGCAACGGATGAAAGAACAAGGAGGTAAGAGCAGAAACAATCAGTCAACAACAAATGCAGTAACCCTGAAAGCTTATCCTAATGTTAGATAAAACTGTAAAACCTGTAAAGTGCCACCTGTAATAATTTCAGAGAAGATGTACCATGTAAGAAACACTTTGCTGCAGAGAAAAATAAAGCAGTAACAGAAGATACGCCTTGCAAAAGACAATTTGATTCAGAAGATTACAGCAGTAATCTGTTAGCACACACCTGTAGGTACACCTTGTAATAATGCAGAAGGTATACCAGCAACAACAATTTGAATCAAAGAAAAATAAAACAATGAAATGTTAGCAAGAAACAGTAACAATCCCTGTGAGTACAAAATAAAAATAACATACAGTAAATCTGCTTAGCCAAAAGAAGTCTTAATCCTTTTCCCTTGCTCTCGGAAGGTTCTCTGCTCTGTCCTTTCAAGCAATCTTAGAAGGAAAGAGCTCGGGTGAAGCTAGGTGCCTTGCCCAGCAAACCAAGTCTTCTACGCGATAGAATTCCTCAGTGTGCCCCCGGGCAACCCCCCTGTGGCGTCTCACTGCTCACCAGCACATGCCCTTCTCCTGGAACAAGAGATTCTTTCTCTCCTCCAGAAGAAGGCCATACAGTCAGTTCCTGTCTCCCAACAAGGAAAAGGCTTCTTCTCCCATGTTTTTCTTGGTCCCCAAGAAAACAGGAGATCTTCGCCCCATTCTAGACATCAGCCACTCAAAAAAATTCATCCTGTACAAGAGGTTTCGGATGCCTACCCTATTAAGTCTCTTCTCCCTCCTACATCAAGGGGATTGGCTATACTCCATGGACATGCAGGACGCCTGTGTGCACATAAAGATCCTGCATTCACACAGGAAGTTTCTTCACTTCCGGTTCTGGGATAAGCATTACTAATTCAGGGTACTCCCCTTCGGCCTGTCATCGGCCCCAAGGGTCTTCATCAAGTGCCTCACAGTAGTAGCTGCTGCATTGAGGAGAAGGGGCCTTTTCGTCTGTCCCTACCTCAGTGATTGGCTGCTCTCCATACCCACTGAAGACCAGCTTATGAGAGCTCTTTGGGAGACGGAACAGTTCCTATTCCCTCAGAGTTACCCTGAACTGGCCAAAATCCCAACCATGGCCCTCCCAACGGCTTCAATATATTGGAGCAGTGCACGACACTCTACGAGGCAGAACTTTCTTACCTATGGACAGGACACTTCGGCTTCATGCTCTAGCCCGGAGAGTCCAAACTACAGACCTGGTCTCCACCAGAGTGGTCCTGCAACTGTTGTGTCATATGGATGCAGCCATAGCCACAGTTCCTCTAGCTTGTCTAAACATGAGTCCTCCAGTGGCAACAGGGTTCAGACGACTTGGACCATCCCATCCGAATTTCGGAAGCGGTCCGTCACTCCCTCCAATGGTGGCTAGAACCAGCTCATCTAGAACAGGGTGTCTCTTTCAGAGGCAAAGTCCAACATAAACTGTCACAACAGACGCCTCGGGACTCGCTGGGGTGCTCATCTTAAAAAAGCATTAGATGAGGAGATCGTGGTCTGCCACAGAAAGGTCTCTCCATATCAATGTATTGGAGATGAGGGCAGTTTTGTACACCCTTCAGGCATTTCAGGATCAGCTCTGCCGGGGTCTACTGTTAATCTAGTCTGACAATACCCAGGTCTTTTACCTGAACAAATGAGGGAATGCGGTCATACCCCCTCTGCAGAGAGGCCATGAGAATCTGGGACTGGGTAGTAGAACGCGATCTGTACCTAATAGCGGGCCACGTGCCAGGTATTCAGAATGTTCTCACCGACAGTCTGAGCTGTTCTCGGTCCCTGAACCATGAGTGGGAGTTGCTTCAGGATGTAGCGGATGACTTGTTCTCAAGATGGGATCGTCTAGAGCTGGACCTCTTTGCGTCCCAGTGCAGTGCCAAACTGCCAAATTTTTGCTTGCTAGATCCAGAGCCGGGTGTTTTCTGGTGAGACGCGTTATCCCTCTCTTGGGCGGGGAGGTTTCTCTATGCCCTTCCTCCCTTCCCTCTGGTTCAGAGAGTATTGCTCAAGTTGCAGTCAGAGGGGCCAGGATGATCCTAGTAGCCCCTCTGTGGCCTCGTCTGATATGGTTTCCACTACTACAGCATCTGGCCACGGAGACCCCCATGCCACTGCCTCTTTCCACCCGCTTGCTCTCCCAGGATCAGGGGACGCTGGTCCACTCATCCCTTCACTCCCTTCACCTGCATGCCTGGCTCCTGCAGTCCTAGCAGAGGAAAGACTGGGAGTTTCTCAGAGTGGCAGAGATTCTAGTGGCGGCAAGAAAACAGTCTACTAGGGCCACTTACGCCATGAAGTGGAAACGTTTCTGTCCGTGGGCAGCAGCCCGATCTTTAGACCCTCTTCAGTGCTTGGTCAAGTTTGTGCTGGAGTACCTCCTCCTTGATTTGGAGCTTAGCTACTCCTCCATTAAGGCGCACCTCTGTGCGGTTTCAGCATATCATGCTGCGGTGGAAGAAAGGACTCTAGCACAGCTGGATGTCTGCAAGACATTGCTTCGAGGAGTCTTGCATATCAGACCCCCCAGGAGGGACCCTGTCCCTCCCTGGGATCTTCTTTTTGTCTTAGAAAAGCTCACCCTTCCCCCTGTTGAGTCAGCCATGACGTGTGAGCTGCGCCTCCTCTCCTGGAAGGCGTTGTTTTTAGTTGCCATTACTTCTGCTGGTAGGATTTCCGAGTTCTTGGCCCTGATGTGTAAGGAGCCTTACCTTATTTTTCACAGGGACAGGGTGCAGTTACAGACAAACCCCAAGTTTTTGCTGAAAGTGGTGTCCGCCTTAACACTGAACCAGGACATCCAACTTCCGGTCTACTATCCTGAGTTTTCCAGCAGGGGGGAGGCCTTGTTACATACTCTGGATGTTCATAGAGTTCTACGTTATTATTTGGATCGGACTCATTCTGTCTGGAAAATGGACCAGTTGTTTGTTGCATTCACAAGACATAAAACAGGGGATCCTGTCACTAAACAAACACTAACCAAATGGTTAGTCAGTTGTATTTCGTTTTGCTACCAACATCATGGGAAGCCCTTACCGGGCTCTGTTAAGGGTCATTCCACCAGGGCTATCACTAGCTCTTTTGCCTCCCTGAAGAATGTGTCAGTGGCAGATCTATGCACTGCAGCCACTTGGAGCACAGTCCATACCTTCATTCGGCACTACAGTCTGGACATAGCTTCTAGGAGGAGAGCAGACTTTGGTTTGGCTGTTCTCCAGGGACTAGTCTCTTAAGAGAGTGGAATTCTCTTTCCTTCACAGTCATTCCTCCTCCCTTCTGATCTGCTTGGGACTCTGTTCTATGTGTATTACCTGCTGCAAGAGCTCCCCCTTGAAGTGAGATAGTACAAGTTTGTAAGAACTTACTGTAACAGTAGATCTTCAAGAGGAGCTCTTGCAGTAGGTGGCCTTCCAACCCTCCATTCCCCCAGTTCAGTTGTACCCATAATATTTCTGTCCAGTAGGGGAGTTCCTTCTCTGTTCTCCATTATTCACCAACTGGGTCTCCGGCAGGGAACTGAGATGACGCTGGGGGACTGCCCCCTTTATACCATGTCTGACGTTGGGCGTGGTCCCCCGCTATAGACTGCTAGCTAGAAGAATTTTCCAAGGGGTCCTAACACCTGACGGTATTAGTCCTATGTGTATTACCTGCTGCAAGAGCTCCTCTCGAAGATCTATTGTTACGGTAAGTTCTTGCATAACTGTTCTTTTATTTTATTTATTTATTGAAATGTTTCACCAGGAAAGTACAATGAACAACAAATTGCTTGTCTCCCGGTGTGTAGTTATTAAAGGGTAGTGTGATGAAAATTCTTTAATTTGGTTTTAAACTACAGTATATAGAACTGTGTGTCCAGAGCTGGGTGCAAACGCCAGTGAAGCTAAGGATATTAAAGGGATGCTCAACAGTCAAGTGAGTTCTTAACAATACCCCATTATTAAGATTGAAGGCAGGTGTTCAGAGTAAAGGTGATTAAAACCTAGCACTGTTTACTTTTATAGCTGAAACTGAGTCATAAATTAACTTAACTGTCCCCTTTGCTAAGTAAGCTTTAGCAAATGTCTTTTGTTTAAAAGAACTATGACTACTTGACCTAAACCAGAAAGATTTTAAAACCCATGTCTTTACTTAACAAATACAGAATATCTTTAACAGCTGCACAGCAGCCAGGACAACTTTTGAAGTGAAAGAACATAAAACTATAACAAATTTAACTTAAGGTATATGAACAAACAGGAAGCCTAATTAGTGTGTGTGTGCCCTTCTATTGACTATTGTATAGGGAAATGGTTTTAAGCAGATTGATAATATGGTAAACAGCATTGTTCTTATTACTTTTATTTAAAATAGTAGCATATATGGCATGGTATATATAAAATGTAGTAAGCTGATATCTAGACCAGGATACAAGTTATATTCTTTCTCACCAGGCATTCTACATATGAACTGGTTAAATGAAACCTTAGTATTCAAAATGAATGTGCTTCTAGAGATGTTGCTGGCACAGGTCTTCTGCTATCAGCAGAAGTTTATTCATGAATTTTGGTAGTGACTGACCCCTGAAACATAAAGCTTTTTACATAATTTAATGCATAGAATTAATTCTGCAATGCATGGAATTAATTTTGCAATAGATGGCACACACTCTGGTGGTGTGAACTACGAATAACAGAAAAAATATTTTTATTTAAAAATGTTTATGAATGTTTTTTTCCTAAAACATTATACTAAAAATATATGTAATTATGTTTAAAACTAGATCCTCAAGCCTGATGAAGCCATACCCAGCGAAATGTAGGTTCAGGAGGGTCTAATTGATACTTGAACTAAGAAAAAACAAAAAATAAAAGAATTTTGAAAATTTCTTGGAGTGGCTGGCCTTGTCCATTTTGTCTACTTTGTGATTCACCCACCAGCCCCCGAACTTAAAGAATATTTTCCCAAGGGAGGTAACTCAGAGTTTTCTGGACTTTCCTCCACCCCATATGCTTCCTCTCTTTTAGTACGTGGTGTAGGAGCTGCTAGCATTGCATGGTGCTGCCAATATTTGCATGTGTATGTAACCCCCATGCCACTTTTGGCAAGTTGGCACCCCCATAACAGAACTAGTACCCACATATGGCATACCATTTACTTTTGGCAGAAATACTCAGAATGGTACCACCCCTAGCTGTAGAGTGTATACCAGGCTTATTGTCTAAAGGAAGGGTGGGGTTACAATTACTAATATGAACCTTTGTAACTATAACCAGGTCCAGGGGAGAGGATGCTAGGCGTATGCTAGACCGAACTGCTGAGGGGACCCCAGTAATTCCACACAGAAAGCAATGATTAGATTGTCCAATGCAGCAGCTGGGATTGTGCAGAATGGCTTTATTCACAGATGTTACCAAAGCTCAAGTGGACTCCCAATGGTTGGTCATGGCAAACAAGTACATTCTTTGTCCACTCTTTGCTAGGCAGTACAGTTCTCTACAAAATAATTTTATTTCTCTTTCCCATGGTGTATGCATGTGGATTGAACCACACACCCAAACATTTCCATTTCCCAAGAGTGTATGCTCGTGGACTGTTGCCACACACTCAGAAAATCTTCTTTTCCCAATGAGTGTACTTTTGTGGATTGAATCACACATTCTGAACAACCTACTGCAGCAGTGGCCTTTGCCCAGGGAAACCTGGTGCCCATCAACGAACCAGTTAGCCTTGCCTTGTAGACTCCAGATGGCATTCCTCCCACCCTTTGCCCCAACCGACAGTCTCTGCCATTCCTTCAGGGTTACATCAAAAGAAGCCGTCAATCCCCACTGAATTGCTAAAGACTCAAAACTTTACTTCAGATCAACACACTTAGGAGAACAGGGGTCCTAGCCAGTGTAATCTAGTCTTATCTTGGGCACACACACCCCAGACAACCTCCTAAATTGAGAACTCGTCTCCCATTCTGTAGTCACAGATTAGTTGTTCCTTCCTTTAGGCATGGAAACAACCAAGCAAGCACCCTTTTCCATGGTAGTTTTTCAGAAAGTCTCACACAGATGTCTTTGTCAAAGGCAGCTGTACACACTCTAGGACCTTCAGGGGATTACCCCTTGATCCACTGAACTGGCAGTCACTCTCGCTTCTCTGGAGTGAAAATCAAGGAATCCTGCTGAAAAAGGTCTCCACCACTTCACTGGCAGCTGAAGATTTAATCCAAACTAGGGTGAGAAACACAGGGCTCTCTGGGACAGAGCCCCAACTGGCAGACCTCCTGCCACTCTGACTTCCAAACTCAGACTGACTGAACATTCTAAACTTCCCCTGATCAGCTGACTCAAAAATGGTTATGCTGCTGTGAGAGTTCTAAATGACATAATCATTCCCATTCAGGCTAGGTGAATAAACAATGTCATTATGTAAGCAGCCCCTGAAAGAGTACCTTACCAGCTGCCTTTTCTACCTGTCTTAACATTAGTACTAATGGGGTTCTGGTAATCCCAGGGGACTGGGTGGTTACATGTAGCAAATATATTTTAAATATGCAGGGTGGGAAATAAATTCTTAAACTCGGACAATGGTAGTAAATTGAGCAAAAATGGGAGTAAAATACTTCCTTACTCCCCTTATCTGTTCGCTTATAATGGGTTACTGTACAGAGTTTGTTAAACATCAGACACAGCACAGATAGAACAGTTGGTTATACCACAAAAGTATAGAACTGAATTGTTACAATTAGCCCATGATGGTCCTATGGCTGGTCACTCAGGGAGGGATCACACCCTTGCCATGTTGCTGTACCAATTTTACTGGCCTGGAATTCATGAAGATGTTGATACCTATTGCATTTCTTGTGCTGAATGTCAAAGTAGCCCCAGTGAATAAAAGGGAAGGTGCCGCTACCTTTGATAGATGTGCCTTTTGAGAGAATTGCAATGGATGAAGTTGGACCCTTAAACAGAAGTAAAAAGGGTGTTTGATTCATTCTGGTAGTATGCGACTGTTACTTAATACCTAGAGGCAGTTCCAGTGCGTACTGTCACAGCCCCAGTAGTGGCAGCAGAGCATGACAACATTTTCAGCAGGGTGGGCATACCTAAAGAGATTATTACTGATGAGGGTAGTAATTTTGGTGCTGCATTACGAAGGAGCTGTACCGACTACTAGGTAGCACTGCCATAAGAACCTCCCCCTATCACCCTTAGACAGATGGTCTTGTTGAGCGTTTTAACCAAACCCTAAAATGTATGATAAAAAGCTTTGTGGACGGGAAAGTTCAAACAACATGAAGTCTTGCTGTATTCTGACAATTGCAGTGATTCCCAACCTTTGAACTACCCCGGAGAACAAAGAGTTAACTTTCTTTGCAGAGCATAGAATGCTGAGCTTGAGCTCCGGTGAAGTCTCTGTCTGGAGTGTTTCAAACCTAAACCGTCAGATTATTTACTCAGCCTCACTGAATGGTTGCTCCGGAGATTTTTCCTTCAGCTCGGTTCGAAAGTCGGTTAAAGTTTCAGTTTTTGTCGTTTTTTTAAACCAAAAAAGTATCTGCATAGTGGGTTCAGTCTCTCTGTGGTGCCGTGAGTAATAGATAGGAATTGTTCTGTTTTTTCTGTGTGGAACTTGTAAAAGTGCAGCTCGGTTCAGCTGAACCGGCCATTTGATAGTGACATTTTGTGTGTTTTACTTAGTGTGTGGTTACCGGTTCTTATCGGTTCTAAAAAAAACAAAAAAAAAAACGTGTTTGTGTGTTTTTTTTCCAATACCCGTGACATGGTTAGGAACAGATAAGGGAGTCTTGCCTGGTGGTTGCAATAAAAAAGGTAAGTTGGTTAGGTTGGCCATGTCTGAGAAACCCAAGAAAAAAAAAATGGGCCCACTGAGTTTTAACACTGCAGTGAGTGTGGGGAGGTCTTTGCTAAGGCTGATCCCCACACCACCTGTGTTTGTTGTCTGGGGTTTGACCACCTCGATTCAGACTGCCAAATATGTAAAAACGTTCCCAAATCTACCCTTGAGAAGAGATTAGGTAGACTGAGGAAAAAGGAGGCCGAGAAGTCCGCTGACCCGGATGGCCAGCCCGGTTCGGTTTCGACCGAACCAGGAGGAGTAAACTCTGACCAGGGCTATACTTCTTCGGGCAAAAGGAGAGCAGATTCCGAGGGATCGGTTCTGACAAAAGAAAATGCAAAGACTAATCGACCGGTTCGGATCCAGAGGTTCATGTTCCGACCGCCGAAGACATAGCCAGAGCGATTCAGATTGTGGAATCGCTCCATCCGGTTCCGACCAATCCGTCTCCTTCAGGCAGGGGTTCGGTTCGGTTGGTTCCCCCGGTTCAGGATTATACCCTTGAAGATTTTTATGAACCGGAATTTGAAGAGGAAGGGGAATTTGAGGATGATGATGTAAGTGAATGTCTGGATGTGCCTGTGGAACCGGACATCTCCCCAGACAGACCATCAGGTGTTCCCCCTCCTAGGCTTTCTGTGTCCCCTTCTCACTTTATTTTACAGAAAGGTGGCTGAAACCCTCCAGCTTCCTATGGAGGAGGCTGTGGAAGATCAAGAGGAGCCTGATTATGTAGAGATGATGGACATCCCAGAGTCCAGGAGACTGTCTATTCCCCTCCACAAATCTTTTGAGAAACAGACACAAAAAATCTTGGTCTCCTAACACTATACCTCCTGTGGATAGAAGAATGGACAAGAGGTATACACTTTCAGGCTCAGACATGGAGTTCTTATATCAGCAATGCAGCCATGTTGGGGTAGTGCAGGCTGCTGCCTGTGACAAGGCAAATATTCCCTTGGCTTCACACCCCCCCAGACAAGGACTCCAGGCAGATTGATGCCATGGCAAAGAAGCAGTACATGGCATCTTCTTTGGGACTCAGGCAGCCGAATTACATGGCCTATACAGCCAGGTACCAGAAGTCCAGGTGGGACACTGTACTGGCTAAACAGGCCTCCCCCCAGCTAGCCAAGGAGCTGGATGCGGTGGCTGCAGATGGGATTGAGGCATCTACAGTTCAGTTTCATGCTGCTGTGGACTCCAGTGATGTGTCATCAAGAGTCATGGCTACATCTGTGGCTCTTCGGAGGATGGCTTGGCTCAGATGTACTAGCCTCTCTCAGGACACCCAGGCTAAGGCCATGGATTTTCCTGTAGTGGGTAATTCTCTGTTTGGGGAGCAGACAGAGAATTACATGAAGAAAATGGATGAGTACAGGACCACTTACAGGAGTGCTCAGGCCAAGGAAAGGCAGGCAACTCCTCAAAGGCAGCAGTCTAGGGGCAGGGGCAGGCCTTTTCGAAGTCCTTTTTACCAAGCACAGGCCTCTGCTTCCTTTCCTCAGAGGGGGTTCTTCAGAGGGAGAGTCAGAAGGGGGATGAGCAGGGCTGCATCCACTCCTCAGCCTAAAGCCCCTGCCAAGCAGACACCCTGATGGGTCTGCTGGGGTCGACTCTCCTATTCCAGTAGGGGGCAGGCCTGCTTACTTTGTCCAGGTCTGGATGTCTATTACATCAGACAAGTGGGTCCTGGTAGTAGTAAGCCAGGACCAGTTCTCCGCTCAAAAATTTCCAAAGATGAGAGCCAGATCTTTACACCTGCAATCTCGAAACCCTTGCCCTAGAGGCGGAGGTTTCTTCTCCTAGCTTTAAGAGCCATAGAGAGAGTACCTACCCTACACTGGGGCAAAGGACTGTACTCCAGGTACTTCCTGACCCCCAAAAGACAGGGAGTGCACCCATCCTAGACCTAAGATATCTAAACAAACATCTCTTAAAACCAAAGTTCAATATGGTAACTCTGGGAATAATCCTTCCCTCTCTAAGGCCAGGGGACTCGCTAACCTCCCTGGACCTCAAAGATGCCTACTTTCACATTCCCATCAGGTGCTCCCACAGAAAGTACTTACAGGTTCAAGTTGCCCTCAGGCCATTATCGGTCTGGAGCAATGCCCTTTTGCCTAACCTCAGCCTCAAGGGTTTTCACAAAGTGCCTGGCAGTAGTAGTTGCCTTTCTAAGAAGGCAAAAGATTTCCATTTTTCCATATCTGGATGATTGGCTAAAAGTGGGTCAGTCTCCAGACCAAGTGAAGTCAGACCTGCAAGTGACCCAGCAAGTGCTCACTTCTCTAGGATTTCTTCTCAGCCTTCCCAAGTCAGTTCTCGAACCAGCCCAGCTTCTTACCTTTTATAGGGGCAGAACTGGACACACTCGGAGCAAGAGCCTTGCTTCCTCTAGAAAGGACAAGGGTTCTTATAGAACTAGCTTCTTCTTTCAGTCTTAAGGTATTTCTACCAGCAAGGCATTTCCTCCAGCTCTTGGGCCACATGGCAGCTTCAACAGCAGTGGTCCAAGGGGAAAGATTCCAGATGAGGGATATTCAGTTCCACCTGAGAGCTTTTTGGTCTCAGAGGAAGGATTCCCTTACCAAACTGATCCCAGTGACTCTGACTTTGATCCAAGCCCTCTAGTGGTGGCAGGATCAGGACAATTTAAGACAAGGTGTTCCTTTTGTTACTCAGCCTTGTTCAGTGGTCCTTACCACAGATGCTTCTCTCCTGGGCTGGGGAGCCCATCTGGGGTCCCTCAGTGCCCAGGGGCTGTGGTCTCCCCAAGAATCCCTTATCCACATCAATCATGGCTTGGAGGGACAGGAAGCGCATCCTCAGGATCACGAGAACAGCTGCAAGGGATTCCGAGCTGGACGTAATTGTCCACCTAGGGACAAATGACTTGGCTCATCATGAGATTAGAGCAGTGCAGGAGGACATTGCAGAGTTGGGGAGGAACCTAAGACGAGTAGCACACACAGTTTCCTTCTCAGAGGTGCTGCCTGTCAAAAGCATGGGGAGGCGAGGTAATTGGCACCATGCAGTTTAATGAAGGGTTGAAAAATGTGTGGAGCACAGGGGTTTAGCTTCATTGGGGACTGAGTCCACCCTGGAGGACACCAGCCTATACTGGCAGGATGGTCTGCATCTGTCCAGGAGGGAACCAGTCTTTGAGCAATCGGTTTAAATGCTTCATTGACAAGCTTTTAAACTAGTCAAAGGGGAGGCACTGACAAGCAGCAGGAAAATCCCAGCCTCCCTACAAAACAGGGTACTAATGAGAAAAGACAGGTAGAACTGTCAGTGGGGATGCTGCACTGGAAGGTAAAGCCATCAAAAATGGAGAGCAATGAGTACTAATGCCCGTAGTCTGGGTAACAAGCTTCCTGAATTAGTGGCCTTGATGGAGGAAGAACATCTGATATCGGGGCAGTCACAGAAACATGGTACACACAAAACCATGACTGGGACATAAACATACCAGGATACACTGTATACAGGAGGGACAGGGAGGGTAAAGAGGAGGAGGAGAAGTTCTTTACATAAGGGAAGGAATAAAAGCAACAGAACAAAAAGGTACACAGGAGGAGAAGAAGCACTGTGGGTAATTTGGACAGGCAATGGCACCAATAACACCAAGAGGGTTAGACACAGACCTTCTTCTCAGGGGAGGAATGGACAGTAAATGATAGAAAGTATACTTAGAATGGCAGAAAAGGGAGATATTGCTGATGGGTGATCTGAATATGCCAGATGTTAACTGGAGTGCAGTTGCAGCTGCCACTCAAGAGTGCAGTTATTCTAGGTGCCCTACAGGGGCATGCCTTAGACAACTAGTACTGGAGCCCACTGAGAGGGAGCAATATTAGACTTGATTCTCTAAATGGAGATGGTGAGAGGATTACAGATGTAGAAGTGGTAGCCATCTGGGAACTAGCGACCATCGAACAGTATGGTTCATAATAAACACAGCAATAGAGTCAAGCCATACAAAGACAAAAGTACTGGACTTTAGGAGGGCTGACTTTTGCCAAAATGGGTGAGTGCCTAAGGAACGCACTAGCAAATCGGCAGGAAGGAGGGTGGAAGAACAATGGGAATAATAAAACTGCCATCACAGAGGTAACGAGCCTTGTGTGAAGCAATAAACAAACAAGATCGATGTAAGAAACCACTATGGTTCTCAAAGGAAGTGGCAGTGAAGGTTCAAGAGAAAAAGAAAGCATTCAGGAAGTACAAGGAATCGCAGAAGGAGCAGGACAGAGAACTGTATCAGTTAAAGCAAAAGGAGGCTGGGAAGGCAGTCAGAACAGCAAAGGCCTAAACCGAGGAAAAGATAGCCAACTCAGTTAAGAAGGGGGATAAAACCTTTTATAGGTACATCAGGGAGCGAAGGAAGACCAAGGGAGGGATAGTGAGGCTTAATAAAGGGGAGGGAGGGTGGGCAGAGGAGACTGTGAAAGGCAGAGATACTAAACAAATATTTTTGCTCAGTATTTACAAAGGAAGAGGGGAGGTACATAAAACAAACAGCAGTAACACTCTGGATACAGAAGTTGATACCGCCCATTTACAGAACAAAGGGTTCTGAAAGAACTCTTAAAACTGAAGGTGGACAAAGCAATGGGGCCTGATGGGATTCATCCCAGAATTCTAAAGAACTAAGGGTAGAACTAGTGACACCACTGACTACCCTTTTTAACAAATCATGGGAGGATGGGGTGGTACCCGAGGACTGGAGGAGGGTAGATGTGATTCCCCTTCACAAAAGTGGGAGCAAGGCAGAAGCCGGAAACTATAGACCTGTTAGTTTAACCTCAGTGATAGGGAAAATGATGGAATCACTTCTAAAGGAAAGAATTGTCGAGTATCTAGAGGCCAGAGGGGCACAGGACCCTAGGCAGCATGGATTCACAGTGGGAAGGTCATGCCAGATTAATCTGATAGATTTTTTGACTGGGGTGACCAAAGTAGTAGATCAGGGAGGGGCTGTGGACATGGTCTACCTAGACTTTAGCAAGGCATTTGACACAGTCCCACAAAAGATTAATATGTGTTAGCCAGCCTGGGAGGGGTCCCAAGATGACAGCCTGGGTAAAGAATTGGCTGGAGAATAGGACACAGAGAGTATATAGTAAATGGAGCCCACTCAGAAGAAAGGAGGGTTACTAGTGGGGTACCGTGAGGTTCAGTATTAGGACTGGTCCTCTTCAATGTCTTTATAGTTACATTGCAGAAGGACTGAAGGAAAGTATGTCCTTTGCAGATGACACTAAGATCTGCAACAGAGTTGATGCACAGGGTGGGGTGGAAGGATGAGAAAGGACTTGGCAAGGTTAGAGGAATGGTCAAATGTATGGCAGCTTAGATTCAATGCTAAGAAGTGCAAGGTAATGCACCTGGGAAACAAAAACCCAGGGGAAGAGTACACAATGGGGGGTGAGATACTAACAACAACAAAAATGGAAAGGGACCTGGGGGTAGTTATATCAGATGACCTAAAGACGGGCAAGCAATGTGAGAGGGCAGCAAGGAGGGCTGGGGGGATGCTGGGATGCATAGGGAGAGGCATCACCAGTAGAAAACAGGAAGTTATTATCCCTCTGTACAGACAGCTGGTGAGACCTCATCTGGAGTATTGTGTGCAGTTCTGGAGACCCAGTCTCCGCAAAGACATAGACAGGATGGAAGCTGTCCAGAGGAGGGACTAAAATGGTGCAGGGTCTGCACGGAAGACGATGAAGAGACACTTAAGGAGCTTAATATGTGTAGCCTCGAGGAAAGAAGGGAGAGGGGGACATGATAGAAACGCCAAGTACCTCAAGGAATCAACAAAGTCCAAGAGGGTAGCATCTTTCAAAAAAGAGTGTGCAAGAACAAGAGGGCACAATTTGAAAATGGGGGGTGGCTCAGAGGTCATTTATGAAGTATTTTTACAGAGAGGGTTGTGGATGCATGGAACGGCCTTCCAAGGAGGTTGTGGAGTCAAAATCAGTGGTGGAATTCAAGCATGCATGGGATAGTCATAAGGCAGTTCTGGGGGGTGGGGGTAGGAAGAAGTAGGCTGCTGGTTAACTAGGATCTGCAGCTTATCCAGTAGGTAGGGAAATGGGCAGACTGGGTGGGCCAAGCGGTCCTTATCTGCCGTCAAATTCTATGTTTCTCCTAGAGCTCAGGGCAGTTCTTCTGGCCCTAAAAGCTTTCTCTGTCAGTACAGAACAAAGTGGTTCATGTCAGAACAGACACCACCACCACCATGTGGTACAGCAACAAGCAGGGAGGCACTCGGTCCATGGCCTTGTGCACAGAAGCCATGAAGTTGTGGTCCCTGGCTTATTCCCTGCAAGCCTCTCTTGTAGCAGTTCACCTTCCAGGCAAGGACATTGCGCTAGCAGATGCACTGAGCAGGATCTCTCAAGGCCATCACGAAAGGTCCCTGGACCCTCTGGTGTTGAAAGTGATTTTTACAAGGTGGGGCACTCCAGAGATGGATCTCTTTGCAGTCCCAGACAATCACGAACTCGCTCTCTGTTGTTGCAGACCTCCAGTCTTGGGCTCAGTCCCTCTGGACGCCCCTGATCCTGAATTGGGAAAGGAAGTTTCTGTATGCCTGTCTCTCTCCCCCTTCCCACTCCTGTTCAAAGTTTTGGTAAAAATAAGGTCTCAAACTTGAGGCGATTCTGATTGCTCCAGATTGGGCCAGACAGCCCTGGTGCCCCCTGTTGCTGTCCCTAGCAGTCCATCTTCCCCTGTCTCTTCCCAGGCATTACAACCTATTAACATCCTCTCAGGGAAGGATATGGTACCCCAATCTTCAGTCTCTCAATCTCAAAGCATGGCTCTTGAAAAGTTAGTTTGCAGATCTGCATCTTTCCCAAGGGGTTCTGGATATCCTCAAGGCTTCTCGAAAGCCCTCCACCAGAAAGACTTACATCTCCAAATGGAAAAGATTCAGCATTTGGTGTTCTAAGAAGCATGTTTCTCCAGACACTGCTGGATTGCCTACGGTTCTGGATTATATGGTTCATCTTAATGGCCTAGGCCTCAGACCAGCTACTCTCAAAGTACACTTGTCAGCTGTTTCTGTGTTTTTGTCAGTGGGGAAGTCTTACTCACTGTCTTCCCATCCTGTGTTCTGTACATTTTTTTAAAGGATTGCTTCACACCAATCCTCCTCTTAGAGACCCTGCCCCTGCCTGGGATTTGAATGTTTGCATTGCTCAATTTATGCAACCCCCCCTTTGAGCCTATGTCTTCAGCAGAGCTTAAGTACTTGACTTGGAAAACTGTGTTCCTGGTAGCCATTACCTCTGCCAGGCATATCAGTGAATTGCAAGCCCTGTCAGTGGAACCCGATTTTTATCTCATTTCATAGGGATAAAGTGGTCCTTAGAACTAATAGAAGGTTTTTGCCCAAAGTGGTTTCAGACTTCCATTTAAACCAGTCTGTCTCTCCCTGTTTTCTTGACTGATCATTCTTCCTCAGGAGAGAGGAGGCTACACAGTTTAGATGTCAAAAGAGCCCTTAGTTACTACATAGAGTGTACCAAGGGTCACAGGTTTGACTCCCTCCTGTTGTTCCTCACTTACGGAGAAGTGGTAAAGGGCAAACCTGCCACCAAAAGATCTGTTGACAGGTGGATTGTGTCTTGTATACAATTCTGCTATGAAAAACTGGGAAAAACTCCACCCTCAGGCCTGAGGGCTCATTCCACAAGAGGTACAGCTGCTTCCCTGGCTGCTGCCAGGGATATCCCTCTCTTTGAAATTTGTCAAGCAGCCACCTGGAAAACAGTCCATACCTTTACCAAGCATTACTCTCTGGATATCCAGGCTAGGAATGATTCTCGGTTTGGCTCAGCAGTACTTCAGAGCTTGTTCCCAAAGTAGGTTCTGTCCCTCCTCCTTGGAGGTACTGCTTAGTAGTCTGCAGTTGTCGAAATACAGCAAGATTTCATGTTGTTTGAAGAAAAAATTACCTTAGTAATTTGTTTCTTCTAATGGAGTCTTGCTGTATTCTGACCTCCCCCCTGCCTCCCCTCTCTGAACCTGTTTTTGGGAAGTGGGTGGGCAGGTGCAGTGTTGCACCTCAGGGGTGTTTTTTGCTTGCACCCTCCTCCTTTTTGTTTGGGTGCTGATTTATTATTTATAGTACATTGGGTTTTGGTTTTGGGTTTCCTGACTTGTCTTCCTTGGAATCCAAAACTTTTCAGCCAGTTGGCTAGTAAGAATTTTTACAATTTCCACATAGAATTTTTAGTTTAGTTGGGCTTGTAAGAATCTGACGGTTTAGGTTTGAACCACTCCAGACAGAGACTTCAACCGAGCTCGTGCTCAGCATTCTATGCCCTGCATAGAAAGTTAACTATTTGTTCTCCGGGGCAGTTCAAAGGCTGGGAATCGCTGCAATTGTCAGAATACATTAAGACTCCATTAGAAGAAACATAATCACTAAGGTGAGTAATTTTTTCTTACTGATTCCCTCCCACTATCCCCTCTTGGGCCTCAGTTCTGGTGTGTGCCTCCATCCTGCTCTTCCCCCTCCTACAGGTCAGTTGGGGGCTAAGTCACCCTGGTACCGCAGAGCTCTCTGTTTTCTTCTCTAAAAAGTCACAGAGCGCTCACCCTGGAGGACGGCGAGTAGGGTCTTTGCCCTAACCTCTGAGGGAACTCCCTGGGATTCTCTTCTCTATGCACTGGGGTGTCCCCCTTTTAGGCTTGGATAATCCTCTCCTTATGTCACCCCTTGGCTGTTGGCTCATCAGTGCATTCCTAGGAGAGTCCGTGGGATTTTACTTTTTTCCTCTTTCCCTTGTGGCACGGATGTCCCATGGCTCCCTTCTCCGGAAATGGGGACTATGTCAGTACTCTTGTGGGAAAACTATTATCTGGTTTTCCCATTACTTTCTTCCCATCTCAGTCAGTCTGGACTCGCTTCTCTTTTAAGTGGGAGTGCTCACCCTACCTAAGGGATGGTCTGTGAGGCCCAGGCTTGAATATGTTCAAAATAAAATCTGATACAGGGTAGGAAGAGAGGTCAGTCTCTGCCAATGCTTGCCAGGCCATCTCAAATTCCCTTAGGGCCTTGGTTCAATAACGCCTGTAACTGGTGGGATTCTTACTCCCTTGTCTTCTTGACTGCAGGGGTTTGAACTGTTCCAAGCCAGTGGTCTTCCAAATTACTGTAGCAGAGAGCCCTCCTTCCTCCCCCTATTTGCCTCTCTATATCTCTTCTCTCCCTTTTCCTTCTCTTTTCTTTTGAGACCGCCCAAGGATTGAGGCCCAATGGCCACTTAGGGTAGGGTTCTCAGTTTATAGCCTTTCCTTTGTCTATCTCTTAGCTCTCTTGCCTCGCTTATTTTTCTATACTGTTTCACTCTCTCAGGCCAAACAGAACTGGGATGGAGGAGGAGTCTGTGGCGCCTAACAGCCAAGCCTTGTGCGTCGCTGGGCGTCAACACCCCCCCCCCCCAAAAAAAAAAACTCCCATTAGAGTGCATGCCTTGGCTCTTATCCAGCAGTAATGAATGTTGATTATATAAGAGAAGATCAAGAATTACAGTATGGTAATTTTAATTTTTATTCACCAAGCACCTTGCATTCAGGGAGACCACCCTCCACCCAGTTCCTTTCCTTACTGTGAACCTGCTCCCACTCATCCTGATTTCCCTCCCCCGTGGCTCCTACCCTGGTACCACCCCTGTTAGCAAGGGAGGTTAGCTCGCTTGACTCCCCTGTCCGGCGACTCTGCATACCTGCTGCACACTCTCATCCCCCATACCTAGTTTAAATCCATCCTGGATGCTATGTACTCTTCCAGCCTTTGTTTCAAGAATCCTTGACTCACCTTACTGAAATGCAATCTGTCCTTCGCGTACAGATAACTGTTTTCTTAAGTGTTTCCCTAGCCTCCCACCAGCTCATATCCTTGGGTTAGACACCACTCTCTCAGCCAAGAGTTAAATTCCTCTGTCCTTTCTTTCGTCGCCGTGCTTGACCTGGTACGGGGAGCACTTCTGAGAATGCCACTGAACTCCCTCCAAACACAATCTACTATTACAGTAAGTTCTTTGTAACTACTTTTCTGAATCATACTTTTCATATTCTTGTAGGTTGGCTCTTTTCAGCTGTTTGTAGAAGGCTACAAAGAAGCAGACTACTGGCTCAGGAAGTTTGAAACAGACCCTCTCCCCGAGAATACTAGAAAGCAGCTTCAGTTTCAGTTTGAAAGACTGGTTATCCTGGATTTTATCATTAGGAATACAGGTAAAGTAATATTGTGAAATGTTATGTAAATATCATACTTAATGGTGTGGGACATAACATTATGTTTTTGTATTAGTTTCTAATGAAGACATGCATGCAGAACTTTTCTTGCTTAGAGCCTGCATTGTTCCAGGAATAATTATTTTCCAGTAAAGCTAATAAAAACTAAATACAGATTAGGTTATTTATGTATGCTTCCTCCATCAGTGGTGAATCTTGGGTGTGTGGGGGGTGCTCCAGCAGTCCTTATCTGAGTTAATGTAGCACATTCATTCTCAGACTTGTGGATGTGAAACTCTCTTCAGCCAGTTTGAAATTGTGAGATATATTAGCAGTACTGTGCACAATAATGTGCACTAGGTGGGTAAATCAGGGAGACCAGAAATATCTTTCACAGGTATAAGTTTTTACATAATGAAAAATAAATGCAATCACTCACCAGAATTTACTAAAATTGGTAACAAATCTTATCTGTGTCAATCTTCACCATTCATCACCTGGGTATAGTGGCCGGAGGTCACGACCCTGTAGGATTTTTTTTTTTTTTTTTGATGGGCGGAGTTGACATACCATCGGCGCTGCCCTCGAGGCCGATGCACTGCGTGGTGCTTGCGGGTTGACTGTTATGTTTGGTCGACCCCACCCTCCTGTTCTTCGTCTATCGCCGTAGAGGTCGCACCTCGTGGAAGCTCTACTAGCAAGAGGCCTGCTGCTCATCCGAAGCCTTCGGCTCAGTTATCTCTGTTATTGATGCAGAGTCTGTTGACGCCACTTTTGAATTTTCCTGCCGATTCCGTTGTCCGCCACCATGCAACGTTGCCTGGTAAGACTGTTCCTTTTCTTCATTTAGCGATGTCAAGTCTTGTTTGTGGTTGTTTTTCCGTAGGTCATGTCTTGGTCGGGGGGGCTAGAAAACTTTGAAGACGGGACGGCCCCTATGCATCGGTGCCCGTGCGGCCGTAAGTACTAGTCACCGACCAGCATGACAGTTGCCTCACGTGTCTTGGCCCGCTACACGACATGGATTCGTGTGATGCCTGCTTCTCCATGGACCGTCGTGTCATCGAACAGCACGCGTGGAAAGTGGTCCCAGCTCTGCCAACTTTCGGGTGATGGGCACGCAGTTGTCGGGCCAAGCCACGATCTCTCGGCCTTTTCTCCGGGTCCCCTCCCGGTTCTATATGGACCACGGAGGAGGGGGCTTCTTCTTCTTGTAGCGTAGCTGTTGCAGAAGCCCCTTCCGTGGTGCAGGAGGCCCAGTTCGTCTCTCCTGCTGGGGCAGGGAGGGAGGCAACCGCTTTACGATCGCGCCTCAGGGTGAAGGCTTCCCTGGTGTTGTCTTTTCGGGCTGGGAAGCCTGCTGGCGCTGTCCTCGATAAGCGTCTGTCGGCGCCTGCGGTCCCTGTTGGCGCAGTCTTCGGTGCTGGTCCGTTGCTTGGTGCTGCCTATTATCAGCACTGTTCGCAGTGCCGATGGTGCATATGGCACCATGGGAGGCTCTATGGTGCCGCCCTTGTCTGTTTCTTGCCTCGGTGCCATTCGGGGTGCTGTGGTTGAGCATGGCACCGTGTCCAGCTCTAGTGCCGTTTGCGGTGCTGAGCAATGACACAGCGCTGTAAGGGTTTCCAACCTCGGCACCGGCCGCTGTGCCGGGAGTGCAGTCGGGGCTGTCGGCAGTACCGACTCTGGTCTCGGCGCCGTCCTAGCTCAGATACTGCTGCCGTCCTCTGTGCCGGGTCTTCTTTGTGCACCACTCATGGTGCGCTTGAGGGCTTCGGCACCGACTTTGGTACAGTCCCTCGTTCTGGTATCCCATTCAGTCAGGATGGCAGCGGGCGCCCACGCACTCATCTGGCAGGATTCGTCTCCACCTCCTCGGAGGTGGAATTGGACTCTGAGTCAAATAGGCAGTCTGACTCTTTGGAGATGGCTGCTCACGTGGACACCTTGGTAGTGTCCTCGACAGGCCGGAGCCAGCCCCCCTCTGAGGTGCGGACAGTGGCCCCCGGGTCCAGGGTCAGGGATTCTGACCAGCAGGCGGTGGTGCAGGCCACCATTGCCCTGCAGCCTGGCCTTGGAGGATTTCCTGACCTCTCAGTGGTGGTACCCCTTCAGGTGGTGTGCCTGGATCTACCAACTTTGGGGCCGATCAGAGCACCCACAGGAGGGGTGGGTGCTGCTTCCGGGATAGTCCCTTCAGGGACTGACCAGGGCTGCCAGCTGCCTATGAGAAGGGCTCTTTCAGACTCTGAGGGGTCAAGTGGTAGGGGTTCGACATGGCGACCCTTTTCTGGGACCCATCCGGGTTCCAGAAGGAGTCGTAGTGCGGCCCTCCACCCTTGCTTTTCAGTTTCCTTGAAAGGGCCCTGTTCTTTGGAGGTAGGGGACCGTACTTTGGACTCTCACGGCCCCGGTCACCTCACAGGGAGGATTCTATAGGGTGCAGCCTAAGCAGTTCCAGTATGGTTGACCAGTTGTCGGCTGTTGAGTTTTCCGGAGCTCCCTATTCTCTTGGGGCTCCAGGTGCGCTCTCTGGCCCAGGCAGAGGACAGCCAATTCCTGTTGTCGGCTCTGTCCCCTCTCCTCTGCCATCTTCTCCTGCTCTCCCAGGTACTCTTGGTCCTAGTGGCCCTCTCTCCTGGGAGCAGTTCAGAGCTGTGGCTGCTCAATTTCCCTCTTATGTCAGGGCTATGGACAGACAGGTTTTTCATCCTCCCCCTGAGCAGCCAGCTTTTGAACTTTTGAGGTCCTCTGACTCTTCATCCCCCTCTTCTGGAGGAGAGGAACAGTCTGTCCACATCTCCCCAGCTCCTGATCTCGCAGAGTATCCGTGATTCCTTGTGAGGATGTTGGAGGACCTGCACATCACTTCACCCACACGGCACAATCCAGAGCACTCGACGCGCGCCTTTTTAGGCGATTTCAGTGCGGACACCCTTGTGGTGCCCCCCAGCCTGCTCCCTTTTGGGAGGCGTAGTTGCATCTCTGACAGACCCTCTTTTCCGGAGTCCTAGCCCCTAGGGATCTCTGCCAGAGGTATTGTGCCCCCCGGAATCTCCAGGTTCTGTGCCTCATCCTCAGTCAGGATTGACGCAGCTGGACACTCCTGATGGGCTTCGTGACCCTCAACGTGACCGGCCCCCAGATCAAGATTCTATGGATTTTGACTTCTGGTGGAGGAGGACTTTCTACTCGGCACGGTTGCCGCTCTCTATTTCAGCACATCAGACCCACTACGCTACCTGTGATAGGTTCCTGTGGTCCAGGTTAGGTCAACTCCTAGCCGCTATGCCTGACACGGAGGTAACCAGACAAGCCATTGCACGCTCTGCACGTGGCCTGGAGCTAGCAAGGCACCAAGTGAGGGCATCTTATGACGCCAACAAGGTAGCTTCCAGGCCCGTCGGTACAGCGATCTGCACTGGGCAGATGGCATTGCTGCATCATTCCTGGTTGTCACCCTTGGCCTGGTGTAGGGTGATTTCCTCTCCCTACCAGAGAACCCATTTTTTTCTTCCTGTAGGGTGAGACGGCGTCTGTCGGGGCAACTTTCTACTGCTTCCGAGGAGTCCCCCGTCTCACTCTCACCACTCCCAGGCCTCTCCAGACCTGTGAAGGTTCTCTGTCTTGGTGTGCCACCCACTGAGAACTAAGGGACTTAGTCCTTTAGGTTAGCCCCTCTTGGGCTCGTACTTCACCTAGCAGATGAATGAAAGATTGACACAGATAAGAAATGAAAATTACGCACCTACCGTAATTCTGATCTTTCTGTGTATCTTCACCATTCATCACAGTCCCACCCTCCATCCCCCGGGGCCCCAGTCCCTGAGTCCCCCTCCTCTCTGTGCCCTCTCTTTCACTCCCTCCTTTCTGTTGGTCAGGAGTGGGGTGACCTTGGGCACATAGGGGGATGTTTTTCTCTGGGGGGGGAGTGGTCAGGATGGGGCGGCACTCCTTCCTCAGCGTCTCGGCTCCGTCCCTCTGGGGTGGGGGTTGGTAGTTGCCCGCTTTTCCGCTCTCTTTCCCCTTCCTCCTTCTCCCTGTCAGCTTTACTTAACTCCCTTTGATTTCCTTGTCTTTTTAGACACAACCTCAGTTTAAGAAACTAGTTTTCTTATGCCAAAAATCTGATTGGGGGGCAGTATTTCCTGTATCCTGTCTTTTCTTCCAGAATAGCCGATTCTGCTTATGTTGGAGTTAATGCCAGTGATTCTGTGCCTTGCATTCTGGCAGTTTAGCCTTCTGGCTGCTCCTTCGCAGTTCCTATACAAGCTGGAAACTGGTCAAGGTTCCAGGGTATGTTCCCTCTTCTCCCCCTGCCCCCCGCAGCCTTACTTCTCAATTCCCTATCCCTCCTTCCTTCCCTTTCTTCTTCCAGAGATTGGAGCCCCTCCCAATCCCCTTAGTTTTCCGACTTTATTCTGTCCTCTGTCGTTTTATTTCTTTTTAGTTTGTATATCCTTTCCTTTATCTGCCCCTTGGACTCCCTTGTCTCTCCCAACCTTTCCTTATTCTATGGCAACTCAGAACTGGCGGGAGGGCGGTGTCGACCACACATAACGGCCAACCCATGAGTGCCACACTGTGCGTCGGCCTCAAGGGCGGCGCCGATGATGTGTCGACTCCACCCATCAAAAAAAAAAAGCTCCCGCGGGGTCATGACCTCTGGCCACTATACCCAAAGGTGATGAATGGTGACGATCCACAGAAAGATCAGAATTACAGTAGGTACCTAATTTTCATTTTTAGGCCTTCGTGTTTTGTAGACAAACTCCACTTCATCTGGGAGAATAGCTGGTATTCTCTGACAAAATACAAACCGAAACTAACTGCAAGGTACTCAAAGATGAGTGCCAGTGTTAACCTAGGTTTGTGCTAGCACTTCAGGTGGAACCATATTCAGAGGCTCTTGGAGCACATCCCAAACCTGGCAGCACCAAGGCGCTGAAATACCACTGTGCCTGTGCAAATGAGGGGTTCCCCTCATGCACAGCAGCACAGCGGAATAATCAAAGTTTTTTTGCGGCGGTAAACAGCCTCCCCAAGTGGCACAGTTTATTGCTGTCGAAATCCATCTCTTAATCTGGGTGCTATGCCTGTGCCCCCTGCCCCCTCAAAGGCAGAGTGGCTGTACTGCAGCTGCTCGTGCCCAGTCTCCTGTTCCTTGGCATGGTGAAAACCCTGGTGGTCCAGTGGCTCCCCTTCCCTTGATTTGCCCTGGTGTTATAATGTATTTAAGCACTGGTGGGCCAGCGGTTCACCGTTCTCTTCCCCCCCACACACACCACAGTCTCCCTTTACGATATTGAAGTATGTTATAGTGATCCCATGCCCCCACCTGCCCCGCCCACTCACATCCCACCACCCCGCATTCTCCCTTACCCAGATGCCCAGATGTCTGGAGCTCTCCACAGCTAGGTATGGCGAGAGGCACAGCCATCCTCTCACCTGCACAGCCAGATCACCATGCAAGCTGTTGGTAAGTGTGTATACTGCAGAAGCAGCTGTTTCTATAGTATGTTCACTGGCCGCTCATATAGTGGCTGGGCACCGTGGTGAGAGGAGGGTTGTGCCAGTCACCGTACCTAGATGTGTGGCGCTCTGGACACCCCCGGATGGGGGTGGGTGGGATGTGAGTGGGCTGGTTGGGTGGGGGACTTTTTTTGGGGGGGAGACAATGGAACACCAGGGCATACTGGGGTTGGGGGAACCAGTGGACCACCAGAGCATACTTCAGTATAATAAAGGGAGTTTGGGGGTGAGGGGAACAACTGGACACCAGGGCTCTCCTTTCAAGCTTGTAACTGGCTCAAAGGGGCTGCTGTGCCCCATGCAGATCAGCCCATAAATTAATGCGGATGCAAATGGACCCTTGGTGCCTTCCATGCCCGGTGGTCTCATTTGCATGCTCGGGCTGAATATAGCCCACAGGGGTCTTGCCACTATCCTGTTTTGGGCAGCACTGTTCCTTGGGGACCATATGCAACCTTGATCTGTGTTTGGGGCAGTGCAGATCCTTTTAGTGCTGTGTCGACATGGACCAGTATGTCCCAAAACAAAGAATTGCCAAACCATTATCTTTTTAAAGCAATGAAAAGGAACCAGTTTTTGAACTGTTTTGCCAGAGAAATTGCACAAGGATTCACTTTAAAATTATAGGAAATAATTCTGTTTGATAGTATCCTCGGGAGTGGTAGTTGCCAGATGCTAGGTACCAGTACTGTTTTATACAGGGGGAAAAAGGTAATCTAAATTGGTTGGATGCAGGGGATGTCCCCTACGTGATATCCTCTTGGAGCCCCAACATAAAACTGTGCCACCCATCTGATCTGCCAGTAGGCATCATCCTGCATAAGAAACAGGGGTGGGCAAACTGCACAGAAGCAGAGCCACAGGCATGCCTGCTGTTTCAAACAACATGAAGTCTTACTGTATTCTGACTATTGCAT
This sequence comes from Neoceratodus forsteri, assembly GCA_016271365.2. Classification (NCBI taxonomy): domain Eukaryota; kingdom Metazoa; phylum Chordata; order Ceratodontiformes; family Ceratodontidae; genus Neoceratodus; species Neoceratodus forsteri. The sequence goes on from CM057452.1 coordinate 848,189,001, forward strand.
TTAGCCCCAGCCTTTAAACTGCCCCGGAGAACAAAGGATTAACTTTCTATGCAGAGCTGGAGCTCGGTTGAGGTCTCTGTCTGGAGCCCTTTGAAATCCAACCGTCAGATTCTTTACTCCGCCTCACTGAAGTCGTTCCGGAGATTTCTCCTTCAGCTCGGTTTGAAAGTTGGTTAAAGTCTCGATTAAGTTGTCGGTTTTTACCGAATTTATTTCTGCATAGTCGGTTCAGTTTCTGTCTGTGGTACCATGAGTACTAGATAGGTTTTGTTCTGTTTTTCTGTGTGGAATTGTAAAGTGTTAGATCCCGTGACACGGTTAGGAACCGATAAGGGAGTCTTGCCTGGCGGTTGCCATAAAAAGGGTAAGTTTGGTTAGGTTGGCCATGTCTGAGAAACCCAAGAAAAAAAACGGGCCCACTGGGTTTCAACACTGCAGAGAGTGTGGGAAGGTCTTTGCTAAGGCCGACCCCCACACCACCTGTGTTTATTGTCTGGGGTTTGAACACCTCGATTCAGACTGCCAAATTTGTAAAAATTTTCCTAAATCTGCCCTTCAAAAGAGACTAGGTAGACAGAGGGAAAAGGAGGCCGAGAAGTCTGCTGACCTGGCTGACCTGGCTGACCAGCCCGGTTCGGTTCCTACCGAACCAGAAGGAGTGCCCTCTGACCAGGGCGATACTTACTCGGGCAAGAGGAGAGCCGATCCTGAGGGGTCGGTTCCTACAAAAAGGAAACGCAAAGAAAAATCGACCGGTTCAGATCCAGAGATTCATGTTCCGACCGCTGAGGAAATAGCCAGAGTGATTCAAATTGTGGAATCGCTTCGCCCGGTTCCTGCCGATCCGGCATCTTTTCGCAGGGGTTCGGTTTGGTTGGTTCCCCTGGTTCAAGATTATACCCCTGAAGATTTTTATGAACTGGAGTTTGTGGAGGAGGGAGAGTTTGAAGATGATGAAAGTCTGGATGTGCCTGTGGAACCGGGCATCTCCCCAGACAGACCTTCTGGTGTATCCCCTCTTAGGCTTTCTGAGTCCCCTTTCCATTTTTTGTTTTACAGAAAAGTGGCTGAAACCCTCCAGCTTCCTATGGAGGAGGCAGTGGAGGATCAGGAGGAGCCTGATTATGTGGAAATGATGAACATCCCAGAGTCCAGGAGACTGTCTGTTCCCCTTCACGAATCCTTTGGGAAACGGACACAAAAAATCCTGAAGTCTCCCAATTCTGTACCTCTCGTAGACAGAAGGATGGACAAGAGGTATACACTATCAGGCTCAGATACGGAGTTTTTATTAACAGCAATACAGCCATGCTGGAGTAGTGCAGGCTGCTGCCTGTGACAAGGCAAACATTCCCTTGGCTTCACACACCCCCAGATAAAGACTCCAGGAAGATTGATGCCATGGCAAAAAAACAGTACATGGCATCTTCCTTAGGACTCAGGCAGGCAAATTACATGGCCTATACAGCCAGGTACCAGAAGTCCAGGTGGGACACTGTACTGGCACTGGCTAAACAGGCCTCCCCCCAGCTATCCAAGGAGCTGGAGGCGGTGGCTGCAGATGGGATTGAGGCATCAAAAGTTCAGTTTCGTGCTGCTGTGGACTCCAGTGATGTGTTTATCAAGAGTCATGGCTACATCTGTGACTCTTCGGAGAATGGCTTGGCTCAGATTTACTAGCCTTTCGCAGGATACCCAGGCTAAGGCCATGGATTTTCCTGTAGTGGGTAATTCTCTGTTTGGGGAAAAGACAGAGAATTACATGAAGAAAAATGGATGAGTACAGGACCACTTACAGGAGTGCTCAGGCCAAAGAGAGGCAGGCAGCAGTCTAGGGGCAGGGGCAGGCCTTTTCATAGGCCTTTCAACCAGCCACGGGCCTCTTCTTCCTTTTCACAGAGGGGGTTCTTCAGAGGGAAAGGCAGAAGGGGGATGAGCAGGGCTGCATCCACTCCTCAGCTTAAGGCCCCTGCCAAGCAGACACCCCGATGGGCCTGCCTGGGTCGATTCTCCTATTCCAGTAGGGGCAGGCTGATTTACTTCTTCCAGGACTGGATGTGTATTACATCAGACAAGTGGGTCCTGGAAGTAGTAGGCCAGGGACTGGTTCTCTGCTTCCCAAAAAAATTTCCAAAGATGAGAGCCAGATCTTTCCACCTGCAGGTCTCTCAGAAACCGTTGCCCTAGAGGCAGAGGTTTCATCTCTGCTGGCTTTAAGAGCCATAGAGAGAGTACCTACCCTACACTGGGGCAAAGGTCTGTACTCCAGGTACTTCATTACACCAAAAAAGACAGGGGAGTGGCGACCCATCCTAGACCTAAAATACCTAAACAAACATCTTTTAAAACCAGAGTTCAAGATGGTAACTCTGGGAATAATCCTTCCCTCTCTAAAGCCAGGGGGACTGGCTATCCTCCCTGGACTTCAAAGATGCCTATTTTCACATTCCCATCAGGTACACCCACAGAAAGTACCTCAGGTTCGAGTTGCCCTCAGGCCACTATCAGTTCAGAGCAGTGCCCTTTGGCCTAACTTCAGCCCCAAGGGTTTTCACAAAGTGCCTGGCAGTAGTAGTTGCCTTTCTAAGGAAGCAAAAGATTTCCATTTTTCCATATCTGGATGACTGGCTCATAGTGGGCCAGTCCCCAGACCAAGTGAAGTCAGACCTGCAAGTGACCCAGCAAGTGCTCACTTCTCTAGGATTTCTTCTCAACCTTCCCAAGTCAGTTCTCGAGCCAGTGCAGCTCCTTACCTTTATAGGGGCAGAGCTGGATACTGTCAAAGCAAGAACCTTTCTTCCCTTGGAAAGGGCAAGAGTTCTTATAGAACTGGCTTCTTCCTTCAGCCTTCAGGTGTCTCGACCAGCAAGGCATTTGCTCCAGCTCTTGGGCCACATGGCAGCCTCTGCAGCAGTGGTCCAAGGGAAAGGGGCAAGATTCCAGGTGAGGGACATTCAGTTCCATCTGAGGGCCTTTTGGTCCGAAAAGAAGGACTCCCTTACCAAACTGATCCCTGTGACCTGGACCCTGATCCAAGCCCTTCAGTGGTGGCAGGATCAGGACAATCTAAGGCAAGGGGTCCCATTTGCCACTCAGTCTCATTCAGTGGTCCTTACCACGGATGCTCCCCTCCTGGGCTGGGGAGCCCATCTTGGGGCCCTCACTGCCCAGGGACTGTGGTCACCTCAGGAATCTCTTCTCCATATCAATCTCCTGGAACTCGGGGCAGTTTTTCTGGCCCTGTAAGCTTTCTCTGTCAGTGCAGAACAGGGTGGTTCAAGTCAGAACAGACAACACCACCACCATGTGGCACATCAGCAAGCAGGGAGTCACGCGGTCTATGGCCTTGTGCACAGAAGCCATGAAGTTGTGGTCCCTGGCTTATTCCCTGCAAACCTCTCTGATAGCAGTCCACCTTCCGGGGAAGGGCAATGTGCTAGCAGATGCACTGAGCAGGATTTCACAGGGCCATCACGAATGGTCCCTGGACCCTCTGGTCTTGAAGGTGATTTTTTTTCAAGATGGGGCACTCCAGAGATAGATCTCTTTGCAACCCCAGACAATCACCAACTTCCTCTCTTTTGTTGCAGCCCCCCAGTCTTGGGCACAGTCCCTCTGGATGCTCTGACTCTGAACTGGGAAGGAAAATTTCTGTATGCTTTCCCTCCCTTTCCTTTACTGTTCAATATTTTAGTCAAGATAGTCACAACCTTGCAAAGTGATTCTGATTGCTCCAGATTGGGCCAGACAGCCCTGGTACCCCCTGTTACTGTCCCTAGCAATCCATCTTCCTCTGTCTCTTCCCAGGAATTACAACCTGGTAACCTCCTCTCAGGGGAGGATTTGGTACCCCAACTTTCAGTCTCTCAATCTCAAGGCACGGCTCTTGAAGAGTTGGAGTGTGCAGATTTGCATCTGTCTCAGGGGGTTCTGGACATCCTCAATGCCTCTTGAAAGCCCGCCACTAGAAAGACCTATAACTCCAGATGGAAGAGATTCAGCATTTGGTGTTCTAAGCAGCATATTTCCCCAGATGCTGCTGAATTTCCTACAGTTCTGGATTATATGGTCCACCTTAATGGCCTAGGCCTCAGACCAGCTACTCTCAAAGTACACTTGTCAGCTGTCTCTGCTTTTCTGTCAGTGGGGAAGTCTTCCTCACTATCATCTCATCCTGTGTTCTGTAAATTTTTCAAAGGATTGCTTCATACCAATCCTTCATTCAGAGACCCTGCCCCTGCCAGGGATTTAAATGTTTGTATTGCTCAATTGATGCAACCTCCCTTTGAGCCTATGTCCTCAGTAGAGCTTAAGTACTTGACTTGGAAAACTGTGTTTTTAGTAGCCATTACCTCTGCCAGACGTATCAGTGAACTGCAAGCCCTGTCAGGGGAACCTGATTTTATCTCCTTTCATAGGGATAAAGTAGTCCTTGGAACCAATAGAAGGTTCTTGCCTAAAGTGGTTTGAGTTTCACCTGAACCAGTCTGTCTCTTCCTGTTTTCTTCACTGATCATTCCTCTTCAGGAGAGAGGAGGCTACACAGTTTAGTTGTTAAAAGGGCACTTAGCTACAATATAGAGTGTACCAAGGGTCACAGGTTTGATTCCCTCCAGCTGTTCCTCACTTATGGAGAAGTGGGGAAAGGCAAACCTGCCACCAAGAGAACTGTTGCCAGGTAGATTGTATCTTGTATACAATTCTGCTATGAGAAACTAGGAAGAATTCCAGCCTCAGGTCTGAGGGCTCACTCCACCAGAGGTATAGCTGCTTCCCTGGCTGCTGCCAGGGATATCCCTCTCTTAGAAATTTGTCAAGCAGCCACCTGGAAAACAGTCCATACATTTACCGAGCATTACTCTCTGGATATCTAGGCTAGGAGTGATGCTCGGTTCGGCACAGCAGTACTTCAGAACCTATTCCCAAAGTAGATTCTGTCCCTCCTCCATGGAGGTACTGCTTAGTAGTCTGTAGTAGTCAGAATACAGCAAGATCGTGTTGTTTGAAGAAAAAATTACTCACCTTAGTAATTATGTTTCTTCTAATGGAGTCTTGCTGTATTCTGACCTCCCTCCCTGCCCCCCTTCTCAGAACCTGTTTTTGGGAAGTGGGTGGGCAGGTGCAGTGTTGCATCTCAGGGGTGCTCCTTTTACACCCTCTTCTTTTTGCTTGGGTGTTTGTCTTATCTTTATTCTTATTTGGATTGGTTTTTGGTCTTGGGTCTCCTGACTTGAGTCTTCCTTTGGGGGATTAAAAACTTTTTGTTGCCAGATGGCTAGTAAAAAGGTTACAATTTCCACAAGGAATAGTTAGTGAGTTTTTGCTCGTAAGAATCTGACGGTTGGATTTCAGAGGGCTCCAGACAGAGACCTCGATCAGGCTCGAGCTCAGTATTCTATGCTCTGCATAGAAAGTTAACCATTTGTTCTCTGGGGCTAACTGCAATAGTCAGAATACAGCAAGACTCCATTAGAAGAAACATAATTACTAAGGTGAGTAGTTTTTTCGTTGGTGCCAGCACTGGTGGCTCTGCCCCAGCCGCTTCTTTCCCGCTAATTAATTAAGCTACCCCAGCAGCGGCCCAAGTGTGAATAGTGAACTGAAGCTTGGTAGTTAGAACTATTTTTCTTTACCAAAACTTTTATTTCAGTACTTAAAATTACAGATTTAAGGAATTACTTTAGTTCAGAACATGAAAGAAAGAAAGGAGCCTGCTCCCTTTTCTTACACTAAGGCACCTCTCCTTACCTATATCAGGGTTTTTGTTTAAAAGTAAATTATTGTCAATATTTTTATGTTGTCTACTCTAACAAAAGTTATCAAGGTACAACATTGTTGTCAGACTTTAGCAATTAAAGGGACACTGTCAACCTTTTTTGCATCATGTCTTTTTTTTTTAGTAAAAACCCACGTTTTATGATTGCTCACCTTCTCTAAACTTCATTGATGTTGCTAGTTGTTTTAACTACCTCCTTGTTTATCAGAACTGAACTGCATGGTAATGTATTGCTATATCCAGACTTGTTTTGCTTCAAATCATTGATGTACTTATTGTATACCTCCTGAACATTAGAAACACCTTAAGACAGTGCAGCCACTCATGATACAAGTCTCCTCTACTCCCACTGCACAATGAGTGGCTAGACTGTGTTTGGGATATCTTGAGTCCAGGAAAGATGCAGTGCGAGGTTGGTATAAACTTGTTTTGGTGTGGTAACACCAGTATGGTGGGCACTCAGTGTTTCACTTTTTATTTATTTATTTATTTAAGGATTCGGAGCATACCTTTGAGCACAGGCTCTTTTACAAAGGTTCCACGTCTGGACTGACTAACAGTAGGCATGCATATACATACATAAGCTGGTCAAGAGTATACAGTAGGTTACAGTAATGCTGTGTTATTCCCAGTACCATGGGAATAGTACAGTGTCAGCAAGGGTTAGGGGCAGTGGAGATGTAAGGTGAGAGCAGAGGAGAAACAAAGGAAAGGTAAGCGGCCTCGAGTTGGGGCTTTGTCTTGGAGGGGGCGGTTAATGATGGTAGGTGGGTGTCAAGGATGGGGCCAGTGGGGAATAGGAATCAGAGGGGAGTGCACTACTTAGAGATCAGGCAAGGGGGGAATGAGGGTGAGAGGTATGGGGATGGTGAAATAATAAATTTTATTTTGCACAAGCGCCTTTCAGGCCTTCAAGGCACTTTACAAAAAGATAAAAGCAACCCTGATAAAAAAAAGTTAACATAAGAATAAAATAAATATCAAAATAGCAGAGGATCCAAATTATTCGGTGCCACCGAAAGCATGGCACCATAAATAGGTTTTCAGTGTCTGTTTAATGATGATTAAGGGAAGGTACTCGGGAGGAGCTGCAGGGCGGTCTGCTGAGAGCCACTGGGGTGAGGGAGCAGTGTGTGTCCTATGATGAACCATAGAGTGGGAGGGAACAGATGGGGGGGGGCGGAGGAGACTGAGGTGGGGGCTGGATGTTAGTTATGGGGCCTGGGGAGGAAAGGGGGGCATGAAAAAAAAAAAAGGGGGGGAATCTTCTATGGGAAGACACAAACAGTCACTATCTGGAGGAGCGGTGCAGCAGGCTGCCAAAGGAGCCACTGGGGGAGCAAGTAATGGGAGGTTAGAGCCTTCGGTAGCAGTCACACCCTGCACAAGATAGAAAGTGTTGCCTTAGGCCAGTTCTGAAGTGAGATATACTTACAGGGGTTTGAATGGCCACTGAGCTTTCATTGAGCCACTGGGTGGCCCTATAGGCGAAGGCACGTTGTCCCATTGCAGTTTGACGGAAAAGTATTGATAGGGCTCCCCTCCTCATCCTACCTTTGGTGACATAGCTGGTAGCACTCGGTGATAGGGATGTTGGATACGTGGGGGCGGGTTTACCCATTAATGCCTTTTTACCAAGGAGGCAGGGTTGGAACTTTATGCTGTTCTTTAAAGGCAGCCAATTCATCCATTTGTACAGAGAGCAGGTGTGTGTGTTTCGATCTGTGGCCAGTGTGAGCCTGCAAGCTTTTTGAGAGCAATGTGAACCCTTTTTAGTGCTGTATCTGTGGCTGTGCTGCATACCACCAGTCCATAGTCAGTGGTTGAAAGGATAGAGCTGGAGGCTGAGTGGCCTATAGAGGACACCCAGCTTGGTGTTTACTGCCTTAACCACTGAGTCGATGTGTTGGGTGAAAGTGAGAGTGTCATCTAAGCTGATCCCTAGGTACTTGAATGAGTGTACTTGTTCCAGTGGCTCACTAACTTTGTTGGGGGGGCCTTCTTTATGCTGTGGGCTGGTTATGAGCATAGCCTTGGTCTTTTTTGTAAATTTAGTAGAAGTTTGTCTGCAGAACCAGTCCTCTAGATTGCTGGAGTTCTGCAGTTCAGATTGGAGGGCATCGAGGGATGAATTGCTGGTGAAAAGTACTGTGTCGTCCGTGTATAGGATCAGTTTAGTGTCACATGCTTCAGGAAGATTGTTCAGGAAAAGGCTGAACAGTAGGGGCCCTAGTATTGAGCCCTGGGGGGACCCCTAAAGATACTTCTGTGGAGCTTGGCGCTACTTGTCCAGTTTTGACACGTTGGTTCTAGGGACATGGATATGTTGTTCTGTGCACACTTACTGGCAGGTTCCTTGTCGCTTTAAATCTTGCCGGAAGGTCTTCAAGCTGGCTCCTCCCACCCACCCGGGTGGTAAAACTCTCGGCTCCACCCCGTGACGCCAGATCTTCCTTACTGCTTGAAAGCTCAGGTTCCCTCCTTAGCGCTCTGCGTTTTAGGCCAGGATCCTAACTCGTCAGTTAAACTGAAACCCATTCTTCAATTTTCTAGATTTCGGTGTTTTTCTTCCTTCACGGCTGCGATGGACAAATTGACTCCCGGATTTCTGTGGTGCTCTTGTGGGCAGATGTCGTGTCAGACTGATCCGCACTCCACATGTGTATACTGCCTTGGGCTCTAACACAATCCACAGGCCTGCGAACTGTGCAAGTCCTTCTCGGTCAACGTTCTCGAAGACCGTGCTGCCAGACTTCAACTTGGGCGCCCCGAGAGACACATTCCTCTGGTTAAGTCGAAGGAGGCCCGTTGAGCGGTGTCCTGTGGCGGGCTCGGCTGAGCAACTTGAGCAAATGATCGCCCTCGAGGGGGAGGCGGCCCAGGCCGCATCTTCTTCTTCCTCTGTCACGGCATTTATCCCACTCTCCTTGGGCTCCTCCTACTTGGCTTCATTTAAGGAGCTTTGTCTTTCCCTCTCTACTAAAGGAGAGGGGCCATCGGGACACTCCTCTCGGTCCAAGAAAAAGGACTCAAAAGGTAAGTCCCACTGTCGACATTCGTGGGAGCAGGAGAGGTCCCCTTCCCCGGATAGTCGACACTTGACTTTGGTCGAGGTTGCGGCAAAGGCCGCTGGCTTCACGGCGTCCCCGTCAGGTCAGCCGGCTGAGACACCCGTCGATGCAGTCGAGATTTTTCTCGACCCGTCGGACGGGCTGTCGACTGGAGAAGCAGACAACCCTTCTTCACTGGTTCCTCCGGTGGAAACCGAGGACTTGCCCATGCCTCCTGTGCCGGAGTCCCCGGTTAAGGTCCCTGAGCCGGGGGAGGAACTGGTTCCCCGGCTCCCTCCCAGACCCACCCTCGGAAACACCGAGGATCTCTGTCTCTGTCTCGGACCTCCTCTCGGTCCAGCCGATCCCACCTACATTGGCGGTCTTGGTCTTGGCACCGAGGGAAGCGGAGGCGCCGCTCATCCTCATCATCGTCCTCCTCGGAGGATAGGCTCTGGCGCAAGTTGCGTTGGCGCTATGAGGATCTGATGTGGCAGCAGCTCCTTTTATCCGGGTGCAAGCCGACTCCGTCGCCTTCCTGGCCATTAAGTGGTTGTCACCTGAGTGCCTGAAACAACCCCTCGTGGTCATCGAGGACCCGAAGCCGGCGCTGGTTGTTCAGACGAAACCAGCTGCACCATCCATCGTGGTGGAACCCCCTCCTCCACAACCAAAAACTGGGGCTCCGACCAAGGATTCTCGGTCGGGTCATGGGTTGCCCCATCAGTTGTCGGTCACCCTCACTCCCGATGGTCCTCGGCAGGTGGAGTGTGGCTCAGGCCCTCGGCAGCTGTTTGCAGACTCCTTAGAGTCTAACGATGACTCTTCCCTGTTCTCCAGGCCTCTCGACATGCAGTCCTCTGGGGGACAGTCGGTCGACGAGAGCCCATTCTCGTTCATGGGGTTACTTCGGCTCATCTCAGAATCTACTGGGATGAAGCTCGAACCTGTGTCAAAGCAGGCCAAGTATCCCCTCACGGAGATACTGGACCGAGAGGATTCTCCTACGGAGGCCTTTCAAACAACATGAAGTCTTGCTGTATTCTGACTATTGCAGTGATCACCAACCTTTGAACTGCCCCGGAGAACAAAGAGTTAACTTTCCATGCAGGACATGGAATGCTGAGCTCGAGCTCAGTTGAAGCCTCTGCTGTTGTTTAAACTCCAACCGTCAGATTCTTTACTCTGCCTCACTGAACAGTCGCTCTGGAGATTTCTCTTTCGCTCGGTTCACAAAAGTCGGTTAAAGTGTCGTTTTTTTCGCTCGGTTTCTACCGAATTTCTGCTACTAAACCTGTCGGTTCAAGTTTCTGTCTGTGGTACTGTGAGTACTAGATAGGTTTTGTATTCGTTTTCTGTGTGGAACTTGTAAACATTGGATCGGTTCAGTTTGAACCGATCAGGTTTGTGTTTTTAAAAAAAAAAAAAAAAACTTCTGTCTTTATTAGAGTGTGGTAACCGGTCCGTATCGGTTCTGAAAAAAAATGGATTTAATTATGGTTTTTTCCAAGATCCGTAACACGGTCAGGAACCGATAGGGGTGTCTTGCCCGGCGGATTGCCGAAAAAAGGATAAGTTGTGTTTAGGATTGGCCATGTCTGAGAAACCCAAGAAAAAAACCGGGCTTACTGGGTTTTAACACTGTAGTGTGTGTGGGGAAGCCTTTGCTAAAGCTGATCCCCACACCACCTGTGTTTATTGTCTGGGGTTTGACCACCTCAATTCAGACTGCCAAATATTGTAAAAGTTTTCCCAAAGCTACCCTGGATAAGAGAGTAGGTAGACTGCGGGAAAGGGAGGCCGAGAAGTCCGCTGACCCAGATAGCCAGCCCGGTTCAGTTCCGACCGAACCAGAAGGAGTGCCCTCTGACCAGGGCGAAACTTTTTCGGGCAAAAGGAGAACTGATTCTGAGGAGTCGGTTCCGGCTAAAAGAAAAGGGAAAAATCATCCGGTTCGGATCCACAAGTTATTTCTCCGACCGCTGATGAGATAGCCAAAGCGATAAGGATAGTTCAGTCGCTAACTTCGGTTCCGGCCGAACCAGCACCATCTGTCAGGGGCTCGGTTCGGTCGGTTCCCCCAGTTCCGGATTATACTTTAGAAGAATTTTATGAACAGGAGGAGGAGTATGAAGATAATGATGATGATGGTGATTATGAAAGTCTGGATGTGCCTATTGACCCGGACATCTCCCCAGACAGACCTTCAGGTGTTTCTCCTCCTAGGCTTTCTCAGTCCCCTTCCCACTTTGTTTTACAAGAAAGTGGCTGAAACCCTCCAGCTTCCTATGGAAGAAGCAGTAGAGGATCAGGAGGAGCCTGATTTTGTTGAGATGATGGACATCCCAGAGTCTCAGGAGATTGTCTGTTCCCCTCCATAAATCTTTTGGGAAACAGACATTTAAAATTCTAAAAACTTCTAATTCCATACCTCCTGTGGACAGAAGAATGGACAAGAAGTATACCCTTTCAGGCTCGGACAAGGAGTTCCTTTCCCAGCAATGCAGCCATGTTGGGGTAGTGCAGGCTGCTGCCTGTGATGAGGCAAATATTCCCTTGGCATCACACCCCTCAGATAAGGACTCCAGGAGGATTGATGCCATGGCAAAGAAACAGTACATGGCAGCATCCTTGGGACTCAGGCAGGCTAACTATATGTTCTACACAGCTAGATACCAGAAGTCCAGGTGGGACACTGTGCTGGCTCTGTCTAAACAGGCCCCTGACCAGCTTGCCAAGGAGCTGGAGCAGGTGGCTGTGGATGGGATTGAGGCATCCAAGGTGCAATTTCATGCTGCTGTGGACTCCAGTGATGTTTCATCTAGAGTCATGGCTACATCTGTGGCCCTTCGGAGGATGGCTTAGCTCAGATGTACTAGCCTATCACAGGATACCCAGGCTAAGGCCATGGATTTTCCTGTCATTCGTAATTCTCTGGGGAGCAGACAGAGAACTACATGAAGAAGATGGACGAGTATAGGACCACCTACAGGAGTGCTCAAGCCAAAGAACGGCAAGCCACTCCTCAGAGGCAGCATTCCAGGGGAAGGGGCAGGCCCTTTCAAAGGCCTTTTTACCAAGCCCAGGCCTCCTCTTCTGCTTATGCTCAGAGGGTGTTCTTTAGAGGGAGAGGCAGATGGGGTATGAGCAGGCCTGCTTCCACTCCTCAGCCTAAAGCCCCTGCCAAGCAGACACCCTAATGGGTCTGCCCGGGCCGATTCTCCAATAGCTGTAGGGGGCAGGCTGGCTTACTTTGTCCAGGACTGGAAGTCTTTAACATCAGACAGGTGGGTCCTAGAAGTAGTAAGCCAGGGACTGGTTCTCAGCTTCAAAAAATTTTCCAAGATGGGAACCAGATCCTTTCCACCTGCAAATCCTTTAGAGACCCTTGCCCTAGAGGCAGAGGTTTCTTCCTCTTGGCTCTCAGAGCCATAGAAAGGGTTCCTACCTCACACAGGGGCAAAGGATTGTACTCCAGGTACTTCCTAACCCGCAAAAAGACAGGAGAATGGCGGCCCATCCTGGATCTGAGATATCTAAACAAGCACCTTTTAAAGCCAAAATTCAAAATGGTGACTTTGGGAATAATTCTGCCCCTAACGCCAGGGGACTGGCTAGCCTCCCTGGACCTCAAAGATGCCCATTTCCACATTCCCATCAGGTGCTCCCACAGAAAGTACCTCAGGTTCGAGTTGCCCTCAGGCCACTATCAATTCAGAGCAATGCCCTTTGGTCTAACATCAGCCCCAAGGGTGTTCACAAAGTGCCTGGCAGTAGTGGTTGCTTTCCTAAGGAGAAAAAAGATCTCCATCTTTCCATACCTGGACGACTGGCTCATAGTGGGTCAGTCTCCAGACCAAGTCAGGTCACATCTTCAGATAACTCAGCAACTGCTCACTTCTTTAGGATTCCTCCTAAACCTTCCAAAGTCAGTTCTCAAGCCAGTACAGCTCCTCACCTTTGTAGGGGCAGAGCTGGATACAATAAGAGCAAAAGCCTTCCTTTCCCTGGACAGGGCAAGGACCATTGTAGAACTGGCCTCCTGTTTCACCTTTCAGGTGTCTTGACCAGCACGGCACTTCTTGCAGCTCCTGGGCCACATGGCAGCCTCTACAGCAGTGGTCCGGGGGCAAGATTTCAGATGAGGGACATTCAGTTCCACTTAAGAGCCTTCTGGTCCCAAAGAAAGGATTCCCTGACCAAAGTAGTCCCAGTGACTCAAACCCTGATCCAGGCTTTGCAATGGTGGCAGGATCAGGACAATTTAAGACAGGAAGTTCCGTTTGTCACTCAGTCTCATTCACTAATCCTCACCACAGACGCCGCCCACTTGGGGGATCTTACCACCCAAGGGCTGTGGTCACCTCAAGAATCTCTGCTTCACATCAGTCTCTTGGAACTCAGAGCAGTGTTTCTGGCACTGCAAGCTTTTTCCAAATCTGTACAGAACAAGGTGGTCCAGATCAGAACAGACAATACCACCACAATGTGGTACATCAGCAAGCAAGGGGGCACTCGGTCTATGGCCTTGTGCACAGAAGCAATGAAGTTGTGGTCTCTGGCCTATTCCCTGCAAACCTGTCTGATAGCAGTTCACCTCCCAGGGAAGGACAATGTCCTAGCAGATGCTCTTAGCAGGATATCTCAGGGCCACCACGAATGGTCCCTAGATCCCCTAATTTTGAAAGTGATTTTCTCCAGATGGGGCACTCCACAGATAGATCTTTTTGCAGCCCAATCACCAACTTCACCTCTTCTGTTGCAGACCCCCAGTCTTGGGCTCAGTCCCCCTGGATGCTCTGATTCTGAATTGGGAAGGGAAGTTCCTGTATGCTTTCTCTCCCCCCCCCCCTTCCCTCTTCTGTTCAAGGTGCTAGTCAAGATCAGGTCTCAACCATGCAAAGTGATTCTGATTGCTCCAGATTGGGCCAGACAGCCCTGGTACCCACTGTTGCTGTCCTTACAGTCCACCTTCCCTGTCTCTTCCCAGGAATTGCAACCTGTTGACATCCTCTCAGGGAAGGATTTGGTATCCAAATCTCAGATCTCTCAATCTCAAGGCCTGGCTCTTGAAGAGTTAGAGTTTGTGGACCTGCACCTCTCTCAAGGTGTTCTGGATATTCTTAAGGCTTCTTGAAAGCCTTTCACCAGAAAGACTTACAACTCTAAATGGAAAAGGTTCACTATTTGGTGTTCTAATGAGCACATTTCTCCAGAATCTGCTGGTTTGCCCACAGTCCTGGACTATATGGTTTATCTTAATGGCTTGGGACTTAGACCAGCTACACTTAAAGTGCATCTGGCAGCTGTTTCTGCCTTCTTGTCAGTAGGCAAGCCCTCTCCCCTATCAGCCCATCCTGTATTTTGTAATTTTTAAGGGATTGCTGCACACCAATCCTCCCTTTAGGGACCCTGCTCCTGCTTGGGACCTTAATGTTTGCATTGCTCAGCTTATGCAACCCTCCTTTGAGCCTTTGTCCTCTGCAGAGCTTAAGTACTTGACTTGGAAAACTGTGTTTTTGGTAGCCATTACCTCTGCCAGGCGTATCAGTGAATTGCAAGCCCTGTCAGTGGAGCCTGATTTCATCTCTTTCCATAGAGATAAAGTGGTCCTAAGAACTAACAGGAAGTTTTTGCCTAAGGTGGTTTCAGACTTCCACCTTAATCAGCCTATGTCTCTCCCTGTTTTCTTCACTGACCATTCCTCCTCTGGAGAGAGGAGGTTGCACAGCCTGAACGTTAAAAGGGCCCTTAGCTACTACATAGAGCGCACCAAGGGTCACAGGTTTGAGTCCCTCCAGTTGTTCCTCACTTATGGAGAGATTGATGAGGGCAAACCTGTCTCTTGTAAACAATCCTGCTATGAAAAATTGGGTAGAACCCCACCCTTAGGCCTGAGGGCTCGCTCTACTAGAGGTACAGCTGCTTCCCTGGCTGCTGCCAGGGATATTCCTATCTTAGAAATCTGTCAAGCAGCCACCTGGAAAACAGTCCATACATTCACCAAGCATTACTCTCTGGATATCCAGGCTAGGAGTGATGCTCGGTTTGGCACAGCAGTACTTCAGAGCCTTTTCCCAAAGTTGGTTCTGTCCCTCCTCCTTGGATGTACTGCTTGGTAGTCTGCAATAGTCAGAATACAGCAAGACTTCGTGTTGTTTGAAGAAAAAATTACTCACCTTAGTAATGTTGTTTCTTCTAATGGAGTCTTGCTGTATTCTGGCCTCCCCCCTGCCTCCCCTCTCAGAACCTGGTTTTTGGGATGTGGGTGGGCAGGAGCAGTGTTGACACCTAGAGGTGCCCCTTTCTAACCCTCCTTTATTTTGGGTGTGTGTTGTGTTGTGTATTTTGGGTTTCCTGACTTGAGTCTTTGCTTTGAAACCAAAAAACCCTTAACAAATTTGGTTGCCAGTTGGCTAGTGTGAGTTTTATAGTTTCCACACAGAACGCCTAGTGAGTATAGCGCGTAAAGATCTGACGGTTGGAGTTTAAACAACAGCAGACAGAGGCTTCAACCGAGCTCGAGCTCAGCGCTCCATGCCCTGCATGGAAAGTTAACTCTTTGTTCTACGGGGCAGTTCAAAGGTTGGTGATCACTGCAATAGTCAGAATACAGCAAGACTCCATTAGAAGAAACAACATTACTAAGGTGAGTAACTTTTTTCTTCCTGTGGCCAAAGCCATTGTTGGCCTGGCCCTGGAGCTATGGCAGTGACCGGCTTCTTGTCCAGCTCCCTCTGCCAGGATGGCCAGGAAGTATGCCGTTCCCACCGGCTCATTCTCCGGATTTTCGGAGCACCCCTCTGCGGAGGGGTTGGTGACCGACAGTGTTTTCCGGCGCTCCGGAAATGCTTGGGACGTGGACAAGCCACTGGATAAAGAGTCCATGAAACTGGACTACTCCAGGCGTAAAGTTTACGCTGCGTCCTCCTTAGGCCTTCGTCAGGCCAGTTCGGCCGTACTGATGGCACACTTTTCCCACGCCCTTTTGGGCTCCCTGGATGAGGTGATTCCTCATCTCCCAGCTGACCTCTAGACTACGGTCAAGCAGGTGCGGGATCAGGGAAGGGCGGTGGCAAAGCAACAGCTCCAAACCGCTCTTGACATTGGAGACTCTTGTGCCTGGTCAGTAGCGGCCGCAGTGGCCATGCACCGCAAAGCTTGGCTGCGGATCTCCATCTTCATGGCGGATTCCCAGCACAAGCTGGCAGACGTTCCCTTCCTGGGTACCGACTTGTTCGGTCCCGGGGTGGAGGGTCACTTGCAGAGGATCAAGAAGTCCAGTGCCACCTTGGACTTGGTCACGTCTGCCCAGAAGGACAAAGGCTGTCAGCAGCAACGTAAGCCCTTTTGGCCTTCTGCCCCTGCGGCCCGTCCGGCCCAGCAACACCAGCATCAGGGCCAGCAGGCTCGCACTTGGCACCCCAAAGCCAAGCCTGCAGCTTCCTCCAGCAGGAAGCTGGGAGGAAAAGGCCCAGGAGGTCCCTCGGCCAGTCCTTCCTCCAAGTCTGCCCAGTGATGGGTTCTGGGGTGTTGCCCCCAGCCTCATCACCACCCCCACCGGGTTCCCCCCGTGGGGGGACGGCTCCACCACTTCTTTTCCGCCTGGTCCACTATCACTGTGGACCGTTGGGTGTTGGAAGTGGTAGGGAGAGGTCTGCCTCTGGAATTCGAGCAGGTCCCACCCTATTGAGCCATCGCCCCATGGGGGCTATGGGGTCTGCAGCATCTCTTGTCATCTCGTGGAGCCGACATTGCTCTGCTCCTCCAAAAGGAGGTGATTAAGGAGGTGTCGGATCCTCCACCAGACCCAGGGTTTGTGTCCAGGTATTTGCTGGTCTTGAAACGGATGGGGGCTGGCGTCCCATTCTAGACCTACATGACCTGAACAAGTTCCTAAGGTCTCGAACCTTCAGGATGGTCACTCTGGCACAGATCATTCCATCCTTGGAACAAGGTGTGTGGTTCTGTTCTCTAGACCTCCAGGACACTTTCTTTCACGTCCCAATCCGTCCGTCCCACCAGTGATTCCTCCGCTTCAGAGCAGAGGGGTCCCTTTATGAGTTCTGGGCCATGCCCTTGGCCTCTCTCCAGCTCCCAGGGTCTTCACCAAATGTATGGCAGTGGTGACAGCATTCCATGGGCGCTGGAGGGTCCGGTGTACCTTACCTAGATGACTGGCTGATTGCAGCCCCTCCAGGCTGGAGGTGGAGCGGTCCAGGGATCTGGCTCTCCAGGTCTGCTCTCAGATTGGCCTCCTCATCAATGAGGCCAAGTCGGAACTTGTGCCAACGCAGGTGATTCAATTCATCGGGGCAGAGCTCGACTCTCTTCGAGCCAGAGCATGGCTCCCGGCGGACAGGGCCGAGGTTCTTTCCTCCTTTGCCCAGTCATTTCTGGTTGGGCAATTGCGCCCTGCCCGGGACTTCCTGCACCTCCTGGGCCTCATGGTGGCCTGCACCAGCGTGGTCTGTTGGCCCACTGGCATATGCGTCCCCTTCAGTGGGGGCTGGCCCGCCAATGATCACAGCGCGCCGGTCCTCTGGACCAGCCAGTGGCGGTGACCCAGGAGATGTGGAACACTCTCCAGTGGTGGATCGTTCCAGCTCATCTGCAGGAGGGCATCCCATTTGTCCGCCCCAAGCCGTCTGTCATTCTAACGACCAATGCGCCTCTGATGGGTTGGGGTGCCCATCTGGGGGAGCACAGAGCGCATGGCCTCTGGTCCCCTCAGGAGTCTTGATGCCACATCAACCTGCTGGAGCTTTGAGCGGTCCGACTAGCCCTCACCTCCTTCACTCCGTTGGTACAGGGTCAAGTGGTCCAGACAGACAATACCACGACCACGTACTACCTAAACCGCCAGGGCGGAATGCACTCCTTGCCCATGTGCAAGGAAGCTCTCCGCACTTGGTCCCTTGTGAGCAGCCTGGAGGCGGATCTCCTAGCCATCCATGTGGCGGGAGCCTCCAACACTCTGGCCGATGCCCTAAGCCGGATAGGTGCTGCATCTCACGAGTGGTCTCTCCTGCCAGAGGTAGTACACGATCTGTTCTCCAACTGGGGGCACACCTCAGGTGGACCTGTTTGCCTCCAGCAGGGCTCGCTGCAGGGGGATGCCTTCTCAAGGCCGTGGACTCCGGGCCTGTTCTACGCCTTTCCCCCATTTCCCTTGATCCACAAGGTGCTTCTCAAGGCGAGGAGGGACAAGGCGCAGGTGATTCTGGTAACCCCAGACTGGCCCCGCCAGTTCTGGTATCCAGATCTCCTCCTCAGCATCAGCTACAGGCTCCCAAGGCGGCTTCCAGCCTGCCCGGACCTGATCTCAGTCAGCCAGGGGAAGGTACTCCACCCGGACCTTCAGTCCCTGCACTTGACGGCCTGGTTCCTGAGTGGCTAGAGTTCCAGGCCTTGGGTCTTTTCGACGAGGTCCTCAACATTGTTGAGGCATCCCGTAAGGAGTCGATCAGAAAATGCTATGCCTTCAAATGGAAGAGATTCTCCATTTGGTGTCAGGATAAGGGGTTGGACCCTTCCTCCTGCTCCTTGGCCAGCATTCTGGACTACCTATGGTCCCTTTCTCAGCAAGGGCTTTGGTCGACGACCCTTAAGGTGCACCTGGCAGCCATCTCTGCTTACTGGGCGCGGGCCGGGAAGCAGTCGGTGGCGCAGGAGAAGGTGGTCGGGCGCTTTTTCAAAGGCCTTGATCACATATCCCCTCCCGTGCGAGAACCTCCACCTCCGTGGGATCTACTGCTGGTATTGGCTAAGCTCATGGGCAAGCCATTCGAACCAGTGCACCGGTGTGACATCTCTCGCCTGTCGTGGAAGACCACCCTCTTGGTGGCTATCATGTCAGCCAGAAGGATGGGAGAGCTCCAGGCGCTTTCCATCGAGTCTCCTTATCTGGTCTTCCACAGGGAGAAGGTTGTCCTGCGCCCCCACCTGAAATTCCTTCTGAAGGTGGTGTCAAAGTTTCACCTTAACCAGGTGTTGACTCTGCCGGTGTTCTACCCCAGTCACACCTCGAAGGCCGAATATAGGCTCCATACTTTGGACCCTAGAAGAGTGCTCCCTTATTATAAGGAGCGGATGGCTGAAGTTCGGGGAGAGGTTCGCCAGCTGTTTGTCATCTACGCTGAAGCCGCACTTGGCCGACCTGCAGCCAAGCGGACAGTAGGCAGGTGGGTCGTCACCTGCATAATCTCTGCTGTAGGTTGGTGGGCATGGAGCCTCCCAGAGGGATAAGAGCTCATTCTACCCGCCATACTGCTACTTCGGTGGCTGCTTCCAGGGACGTTCCTATCCAGGAAATCTGCAGGGCTGCTACCTGGAAGTCAGCACACACCTTCATCACCCATTACCACATCGACCTTGAGTCATGCCGGGATGCTGGTTTTGGGACCTCTGTTCTCCAGTCCTTATTTCCCAAGTAGGGGGTGTGCGCCTTGCCTCCCTCCTCCCGGAGAACTGCTAGGAGTCTGCCAGTAAGTGTGGCTAGAACAACATATCCATGTCCCTAGAAATACAGGTTACTCACCTGTAACAGGAGTTCTAGAAATGGTATATGTTTATCCACACAACCCACGCAACCTCCCCGACTTCGACGCATAACCTGGCTTCCAGCGGGCTAGATCTGGCGTCATGGGGCGGAGCCGAGAGTTTTACCACCTGGGTGGGTGGGAGGAGTCAGCTTGAAGACCTTCCGGCAAGATTTAAAGCGGCAAGGAACCTGCCAGTAAGTGTGAATGAACAACATATACCATTCCTAGAACTCTTGTTACAGGTGAGTAACCTGTATTTTCTGTGTGTCAGGTAGTCCTTGAACCAACAAGCGGCATTGGTCACAGCACCCAGGTTCTGCAGTTCTGCTAGGAGAAGGGAATGATTGACAGTGCCGAAGGCTTTGGTGAGGTCAATGAACACAGACTCCACCAATTTGCCTTCGGCCTTGTGCATGTAGTCCATGTGTTCCAGCAGTGCAGTGGTAGTACAATGATTCTGTCTGAAGCCATGCTGGTTAGGACATAATAGTTTGTATTTGTTGAGGTACTTGGTGAGTTGAGTGGCCACTATCTTTTCCAATGCTTTATTTTTCATTTATTTAGCTTTTGTTAACTGGGTAAGTGCACTAGCCATAAAATGACTATTTTCAGGCACGACCCGGGAGAGTACAGATATGCAGAAACTTATCAGGATAACAATTTATAAGTGCTTTACATACAGTGAGTTAAAGTGGATGCAATATATCAGAGACATACAGAGTAGACCATTCATAAGTTCATAGGTGCCTACCTATGCAATGAATAGAGAGGACCTTGGACAATAAATTATCAGGCGACATATCATATGAACAGAACAAGGTACACAAAAACAGGTAATACAAAAGGAAGAAATAACCATTGAGAGCAGGGTTGTCATTAAGGAAAAGGTCAGCAAGTGAAGAAAAGGGGAGCAAGCCATGAAATTAGATCATATGAGTATATGTAAGTGTAAGGGAGATGCTTGCAGTGCAAGATTGTATATGGGCAGGGAAAGGGAGCTGGGACAGGCTAAGGCAGTAAGAGGGTTATATAGAGGTGAGGAAATACTATTGTTAGATAGGGGGGAGAGGATGGAGATTGGCCTATAGTTGGCTTTTTTTTTTTTTTTTTTACGAAAAAAGGGATCTGAATCAAACTACCAGCTGCATCATCAGACTCTCTAGAATGTGAACAATCATAAATATATTTTTTAAACTAGGGTCACTTTGAGACCTAAGGGGGTTGAACGTGTCCCTTTCATTGTAAATATATAAACTTGTTGCAGTGACAGCTGTTTATCACAAGAGGGCAGTGGCATTAAAGTCTTGGTTGCTTACCAGAGATTTTGCATCTGAATAGAAAGCCTGATTTGACTAGGGTTACCACCTGTCCCTATTTTCACAGGACAGTCCTGATTTGGGCAGCTGTGTCCTGCAGAAAAACATGAAAAATACTAAATGTCCTGACATTATAGTAGAAAAAAAGATTTTCTCATTTTCCTCTAAATGTTGCAAAAAACTATAATACCTTAACTAAAATACCTTAAAGTGAAAAAACACAAGAAACAACTAAAAAAACTATGACACTTAGTCTTAATTCTGATTATTTAGAGAAAACATGTCTGTTGCATTGGTCGAGATGACATATTGTCCTGCGAAAAATCCTGTTTTAGTAAGTAATGTCCCACTTTGGGCTTCTTAAAAGGTGGTAACCCTAGATTTGACTTATTTTATGTTGTTGTAGCACCTAAACAGTTGTCTGCTTGAGGTCATCTTCACATTATGAGGGTTTTGATATTATGGCTAAATGCAGTATGTTAAACCATATACTGCATGAAAAAGCAGTGTCATCTAGTGGTCAGTATATAGTACGGTGAACCTGAGCATCATGTCCGAATCACCAGAGCAATGTAACTGGAGGCCGTCTGATAGTCTGACACTTCCAGATCAGAGGTTATATCTACCAGAAGTTAAGGCTAGAGAACAGACAGGACCCAGACCAGAGTATGAAGGACCTATCCTGCATAACTTTGCACAATACAATACAACAGAAAGGCACAATCTCCCTAATTTATCAATTCCTTACCCAGGCGAGAGGACAGCTTGCAGTTCGTATCACTAAAAAGTGGTACGAAGAGATGCAGATTGAACTTACACAAAGAGAATGGGAGCTAATTTGGAAAGGGTCTTTCTGTACCACATCCTCTCCAAAATGGCATGAATTTGCCTGGAAGCTAAAAATGAGGTTCTTTATGGTGTACATCTCTAAGTCTCACTGGGATCCCAAATGCTCGTCAAGTTGCTGGCAAAACTGTGGATACCCACAAGGGTCCTATTTTCACATTTTTTGGCAGTGTGCAAATCTTTCATCTTATTGGAAAGTGATAGCAAACAGGATACATAGCATTTTTTTCCCTTTGGGGGCCCCCATCTGTCTCCAACCTCTTGTTGGGACTTAAACCACCCTCTATACTAGGGAAAGAAGTAGTTTATTTGTGGTAGATAAGTGTGTCAGCAGCGGCTAAAGCAGTAACTAGAAAATGGCACCAACCAGATCCTCCTACAAGACAAGACTAGAAGACAGTAACGAATGAAATGGCGGAAATAGGATGCCTGACTTTTAGAGTACAGGAAAAGGAGGAAGCTTAGTTAAATCGTTGGATGAGGTGGGAGCTCGCACAAGGGACAGAAGAGACAGATGATCCTACACTGGATGATCCTGTTCACTAAGGGGAAAATAGGAATTATACTAGATGACCAGTAGGACTACAGAAACCAAGGTTAGGGAACTTACTGTAGTCCTAGGAGGTAGGGGTGGGAACAGGACCAGACAACTCTTTATTTTTTTTAGGTAAACGGACAGAAAAGTGGCACTCGAGATGAAAAATTCAGATGTTTAATTCAATTCAAAAGATGAGTTTATTCTAGACACACAGACACTTCTCCCACAGCCCCTTTTATTTTTTAGGCCCTCCTCCAGCAGCTATCAGTAGTTTGGCTCGAGGAAATTAGAGTTCAAACAACATGAAGTCTTACTGTATTCTGACTATATGTATTCTGAATATATGCAGTTAACCCCAGCACTTGAACTGCTCCAGAGAGGAAAGGGTTAACTCTGTGCCAAGGCATAGAACGTTGAACTCGAGCTTGGTTTTCAAACCTCTGTCCCAGGTGCTCCTGAGTGTATCCGTCAGATTCTTTACTCTGCCTAACTGAGAAGTCACTCCTGAGATCCTCTCCTTCACTTCGGTCACAGTAAAAATCGGTCAGTTTTTCCAAACCGTTTCTTTATTTTCCGTGTTCACATCTCTGTCCCAGTACAGTAAGTTTATTAGTAGGTAGTAGTGTGTTTTTGTGAGGAAATTGTCTTTCTGTTCGGTTTCTTCCCGGTCGGCCCGGTTGGGAACCAAAGTATTCTGTCTAAGTTTAAAAAAAAAAAAATAAAAAAAAAAGTGTGTTTCCGGTATCTATCAGTTCCTGAAAAAAACGATTTCTGTTTTTTTTTTTTTTTCTCATCCGACCTGTGACATGGTTGGAACCGATAGGTGTTGGTAGTTGCCTGGCTTGAACGCTGGTAAGGGTAACTTTGTTTTATTGAGGCATGTCTGAGAAACCAAAAAAGAAAACTGGGCCCACTGGGTTTCAGCACTGTACTGAGTGTGGGGAGGCCTTTGCCACGGCTGACCCCCACCTCATCTGCGTTTATTGTATGGGGTATGACCACCTCAAGGAAGACTGCCAGATCTGCAAAAAATGTCCTAAAGCCACTGCTGAAAAACGTTTAAGTAGGCTGAAGTAAAGGTAGGCCGAAAAATCCGCTGACCCGGATGGCCAGCTCTGTTAGGTCCCGACTGAACCTGAGGGGGTGCCCACTGACCTGGGCGATACCCCCTAGGGCAAGAGGAGAGCTGATTCTGCGGAATTGATTCCTGCAAAGAGAAAACACAAGTCGGCCGGTTCGGATCCCAGTCCCCACGCTCCGACCGCCGACAAGATAGCCAAAGCGATCGCTGTTGTGCAGTTGCTTCGCCAGGTTCTGACCGAACTGACACCGACTCAGGGTCGGTCGATTCGGTCAGACTTGCCTGCTTCTGGCTATGACCCTGAAGCATTTTATGAGGGCGAATGTGAAGGAGATGAAGATGATAAAGTTGAAGATTGTGAAGGCCTAGATGAACCTATTGAGCCTGACATCTCCCCAGACAGGCCTTTCAATGTGTCTCCTCCCAGGCTTTCCAAGTCCCCCTCCCACGTCTTCTTTTACATTAAGGTGGCTGAGACTCTTCAGTTCCCAGTGGAAGAAGCTGAACTGGATCAGGAGGAGCCTGACTATATTGAGATGATGGATGTCCCAGAGTCCAAAAGGGTGTCTATCCCTCTGCACAAGTCCCTGGGGAAACGGACCCAAAAAATATTACAACTTCCAACATCCATATCTCCTGTGGATAAGAAGATGGACAGGAGGTATTCTGTCAGGCCCTGGTACGGAATTCCTTACCAATCATTTCAGCCAAGTTGGGGTAGTGCAAGCTGCAGCCTGTGACAACGCTAATATTCCCTTGGCATCTCACCACCCAGATAAGGACTCCAAGAAAGTGGATGCCATGGCTAAGAAACAGTACTTGGCATCCTCTTTGGGACTCGGACAATTCAGCTATATGGCATATACAACCAGATACCAGAAGTCTAGGTAGGATACAATTTTGGAGCTGGCTAAAAATGCTGCTCCCCAGCTGGCCAAGGAGCTGGAGCAGGTGGCTGTGGATGGTATCAAAGCTTCTAAGGTCCAGTTTCATGCTGCTGTGGACTTGAATGATGTTCATTCTAGAGTTATGGCTACATCTGTTTCAGTGAGGAGATTTGCCTGGCTCGGGTGTACCAATTTGTCTCAGGATACCCAGACCAAGGCCATGGATTTTCTTGTCACTGGTAACTCTCTGTTTGAGGAGCAAACAGAAACTTACATGAAAAAGATGGATGAATACTGGACCACATGTAGGAGTGCTGCAGTCAAAGAAAAGCAGACCACTCCTCAAAGGCAGCAATCTAGGGCTGGCAGGGGCAGGCCCTTTTCAAAGGTCTTTTTACCAGGCCCAGGCCGCCTCCTCCTTTTCAGCAGAGGGGGTTCTTTAGGGGGAAGAGGCAGAAGGGGGATGACAAGGGCTGCATCCTCCTCTCAGTCTAAGCTCCCTGCCCAACAGACACCCTGATGGGTTAGGGTCGCCTCCCGAATCCTTGTAGGGGGCAGACTGGTTCACTTTTTCCAGGCCTGGAAATCTATCACTTCAGATAAGTGGGTCCTGGAAGTAGTGAGCCAGGGTCTTGCTCTCAGCTTCAGCAGGTTCCCAAAGCTGAGAGCAAGGGCTTTTTGTCCTTCCTCTCCAGAGGAAACTCAGGCTTTGGAGACAGAGGTCTCATTCCTACTGCTTCTGCGAGCAGTGGGAAAGGGATTGTACTCCAGGTACTTCCTTACCCTAAAAAAGACAGGGGAGTGGCGACCCATCCTAGATATACGATACCTAAACAAACACACATTAAAGCTAAAGTTCAAGATGGTGACTCTGGGATTAATTCTTCCCGCTCTGAGACCAGGTGACTGGCTAGCCTCCTTGGATCTCAAGGATGCCTATTTCCACATACCTATCAGGCAGTCCCACAGAAAGTACCTCAGGTTCGAACTGCCCTCAGGCCAATATCAGTTCAGAGCAATGCCTTTTGGCCTAACATCTGCTCCAAGGGTATTCACCAAGTGTCTAGCAGTAGTGGTGGCCTTCCTCAGGAAACAAGGCGTCTTACTGTTCCCTTGTCTGGATGACTGGCTCATAGTAGGCCAGTCCCCAGACCAAGTCAGGTCAGCTCTTGGGATCACTCAAAACCTTCTGGACTCCCTAGGATTCATCCTAAATCTGGAAAAGTCTGTTCTGCAACCAACCCAGCTTCTCACGTTTATAGGAGTGGAGCTGGACACTGTTCAGGTCAAGGCCTTTGTTCCTCTCGGGGTCCAATCCATCATCACTCTGGCTTCCTCTTTTCATCCACCTGTTTCTAGGGACATGGATATGTTGTTCATCCACACTCATTGGCAGTATCCTTGCCGCTTAAATCTTGCCGGAAGGTCTTCAAGCTTGTTCCTCCCACCCACCCGGTGGTATAACCTCTCGCGCCTTCATGACGCCAGATCTTCCACCGCTTGGAAGCTCAGGTTCCTCCTTAACGCTCGTGCTTATGACTGGTTCCTATTTCTCCGCTTATGGATTTAAATATAAAATTTGCAAAGACTTTAGTTCGATCCCTCGCGGCCGCGATGGACAAATCGACTTGGATTCGAGATGCCCATGCGGGCAGAAGATGTCTCGGACGGATCCACACTCCACGGTGTCTACTGTTAGGCCTTGAGCACGACCCGCAGGCTTGCGATCTGTGCTTCATCTTTCTCGCCTACGCGCTCCGTCAAGACCGCGGCTGCCCGGTGCAACTGGGCTGCCCCGAGAAGCGCTTCTCCGTGAAGTCCAAGGAGGCCCGTTGGCGGTGTACCATGGGCGGCGGAGTTCTCGCGGATCAGCTCGAGCGGATGGTCGCCTCAAGAGGAGGCGGCGCGGGCTGTGATTCTTCCTCGGGCCATGCATTTATCCCGGCCTTCTGGGTTCTTCTTTTGCACGGGCTTCCTTTATGAGCTTTTGTCTGTCCTCTCCACTAAAGGAGAGCGGCTCGCGCCTTGCTGGACCTTTTCTCGGTCCAAAAGAGGGACAAGGGTAAGTCCCTTCCGTCGACGCCTTTGGGAGCGGAAAGGTCCTTCTCTGCGGGCCGCTCACCGGCTTTCGTCGACTGCCTGCTTCGCCACTGGCCTCACGGTGTCCCTGGCCAGGTCAGTTGACCGAGACTTACTGATGAAGTCGATTTTTTCTCGACCCATTGGACGGCTGTCGCCTTTAGCAGCCGAGATTCCCTCTCCTGCTCCCCGGAGGAGTTGAGGATCCGTATTTCGCCCAGCCCGTTCCGGAGCCTCGGATGGACCTTCCGAGCCGGCGGGAGTGTCGTTCCGCCGACACCTCCTGCACCGACCCCGAAATCGTGACTCTCGGTCTCGTCTTCGACTCTTCGCGGTCCAGCCGCTCCTACCGGCCAGGCGGTCTCTGTCCTCGCACTGCTGGTAAGCCGGCGTCAGCTGGGCCGGGTTCTCGCCCCTCTCCTCGGATGAGGGAGGTTCGGCGAAATTACGCCGACGGTACGAGGACCTTATGTTGCAATAGCTCCTCCTGGCCGGAATAAGCCGACCCGCGCCCTTCCCGCCATTTAAGTGGCTGTCACCGAACGGGCGACACAACCCCCGACTTGCCCGCTGGAGCCTATACCCAGGCCGGGTTGTTCGCTAAACCAGCTGCTCCACTGACAGTGTGGAACCTCCCATTCACAGCCACCAATTGGGGTTCACCAAGGATTCTCGGTCGGCTAAGGGTTTACCCATCGGCTGTCAGTTACCCCTACTCCCGACCGACCTCGGCAGGTGAAGGGTGGCTCAGGCCAGAGGCAGTTTTCGAGGACTCTTCCCGAGTCCGAAGATGATTCCTCCTTCTTCTCCAAGCGACTGACTTGGAGTCTTCAGGAGGTCAGCCAATGGACGATACCCCGTCGTCCTTCCTAGGACTGCTTCGGCTCATCTCTGAGTCTACTGGATGGAGCTCGAACCTGCTTCCAAACGTGGCCAGGTATCCCTCATCGAGATTCTGATCTCAGGGGATTCTCCTGACGGAGGCCTTTCCGTGGCTTAGGCCATAGTGGGTCCAGCACTGGAACTTTATAGCGCCTGCTTCCCGTCTGCGCCTTGCCAGGATGGCCAGGAAGGCGCGGTCCTCACTGCCCTTGTCCGTTTTTGAACACCCTCTGCTGAGGGGTTGGACCGACAGCGCCGTGCTGGGCCGGCAACGCCAGGGTGGACAACCTCCTGACAAGGAGTCCAAGAAATTGGACTATGTCGCATGGAAGTCTACGCCATCGTGCCCTCTCGTCGCCTTCTCGCTGCCAGTCTGCCGTCACCTCATGGCACATTTTTCTCATGCCCTGTTGGGCTCCCTGGATGAGGTCATCCTCATCTTCCCACGATCTGCAGACTACGGTTAAGCAGGTGCGGGACCAGGGCAGGGTAGTGGCAAACAGCAGCTCCAGACTGCTTTGGATGTAGGACTCATGTGCTAGATCGGTGGCGGCCGCAGTGGCTAAGCGTCACGGGCTTGGCTGAGGTATATCCACCTTTACTCGATACCCAGCACAAGTTGGCGGATGTTCCTTTTGGGGACTGACCTCTTCGCCCTGGGGTGGAAGGTCACCTGCAGAGGATCTGAGAAGTCCAATGCCACCTTTGGACTCGGTCTCTTCACCAGAAGGACAAAGGCACGAACCACAGCCTAAGCCTTTTCGTCCTTCTGTGCCCTCTGTGCGCCGGCCCAGTACACCAGGGGCCAGCAGGCTCGGCCTTGGCATCCCAAACCCAAGCCGCGGCTTCCTCTAGCAGGAGGCAGGGAGGAAGGGGCCTGAGGTCCTTTCGGCCGGTCCCTCCTCCAGCCTGCCCAGTGACGGCTGAGGGGTGTCGCCCCCATCCCCGCTGCCACTCACTTTCCCTGGGTCCCCCCTGGGTGGGGACGGCTCCAGCACTTCCGCTCCACCTGGTCCGCTGTTACCACGGACAGGTGGGTCTTGAGGTGGTGGAAGAGGCCTGCCTCTGGAATTCGAGCAGGCACCACCTTCAGAGCCGTCTGCCTCGGGGCTTGGATCCCTAGCTCACTGGTGGCTCTGCCGAGCCGACATCACCTCCTCCTCCAGAAGGAGGTGGTAAGAGGTGGTGGACCTTCAGACCCAGGGTTTGTGTCCAGGTACTTCCTGGTTCGATGGACGGGGGCTACGCCCATTCTCGACTCCACACGACTCTAAACAAGTTCCTAAGGTCTCAACCTTCAGGATGGTCACTCTGGCTCAGATAATACCATCCTTGAACGCCGGGGCAGTGGTTCTGCTTTCTGGACTTGCAGGATCGCTTTTCAGTCCCTATCCGTCCGGCTCTCACCAGAGATTCCTTCGCCCGAGCGGAAGGATCTCTTCTAGTTCCAGCCATGCCCCTTCGGCTTGTCTCCAGCCCCAGGGTCTTCACCAAATGCATGGCAGTGGTGACAGCATTCTCGGGCGCCGAGGGTCCTGGTGTACCTTACCTGGACGACTGGCTGATAGCAGCTCCCTCCAGGAAGGAGGCGGAGTGGTCCAGAGATCTGGCCCTCAGGTCTGCTCTCAACTGGGCCTCCTTGTCAACGAGGCCAAGTTCTGAACTCGAGCCAAGCAGGTGATTTTATTCATCGAGGAGCTCGACTCTCTTCGAGCCAGAGCGCTGCTCCCGCGTGATGAGGGCCGAGGTTCTTTCCTCCTTTGCCCGATCACTTCTTGGTTGGGCAATTGCGCCCTGCCCGGGACTTCCTGCGCCTCCTGGGTCTCATGGCGGCCTGTACCAGCGTGGTCCGTTGGGCCCGCTGGAACATGCGTCCCCTTCAGTGGGGACTGGCCAGCCAGTGGTCACAACGCTGCGATCCCCTGGACCAGCTTAGTCGGTGACATAGGGGATGGAATGCCTCCAGTGGTGGACTGCTCAGATCAATTGCAGGAGGGCATCCTGTCAGTCCGCCCCGAGCCGACGGTCTTTCTGTCGACCGATGCCTCTCTGATGGGTTGGGGTGCCCATCTGGGAACACGGGCTCATGGCCTCTGGTCCCCTGCGGAGTCCCTGCACATCAACCTGCTGGAGCCCGAGCGGTCCGCCTAGCTCTCACCGCCTTTGCTCCGTTCCTCCGGGGGTCAAGTGGTCCGAGTCAGACGGACAATACCACACGACCATGTACTATCTAAACCGCCAGGGCGGGGCAGGCTCCATGCTTCCTATGCAAGGAAGCTCTCCCATTTGGTCACTGTGGCGCAGCCTGGAGGCGGATCTCTAGCTATTCACGTGGCAGGAGCCTCCAACACTGGCCGATGCCTGAGCCGGATAGGGGCTGCATCCCACTAGTGGTCTCCTGCTGGAGGTAGTACAGCATCTGTTCTCCCTTTGGGGCACACCTCAGGTGACCTGTTTGCCTCCACGGAGAACGCGGGTTGAGTCTGTTCCATGCCCGCCCCTCAGCAGGGCTCGCTGCAGGGGATGCCTCTCGAGGCAATGGACCCGGGCTCTTTACGCCTTTTCCCATTCCCTTGATCCACAAGGTGCTTCTCAAGGCGAGGAGGACAAGCGCGAGGTGATTCTGATAGCTCCCAGACTGGCCTCGCCAGTTCTGGTACCCAGATCTCCTCAGTCTCAGCTCCAGGACTCTCGCGCAGCTCTCCAGCTCGGCCGACCTGCTTCTCAGTCAATCAGGGAAGGTGTTCCATCCGACCTTCAATCCCCGCACCTGACGGCCTGGTTCCTGAGTGCTAGAGTTCCAGGCTTTGGGTCTTTCGGCGGGGTCCTCAATGTAGTTGAGGCGTCCCGTAGGAGTCGACCAGAAAATGCTATGCCTTCAAATGGAAAAGGTTTTCCATTTGGTGTCAGAAGCAAGGGCTTGGACCCTTCCTCCTGTTCCTTGGCAGCATCTTGGACTCATTTATGGTCCTTTCTAGTCAAGGGCTTAGGGTCGGCGACCCTAAGGTTGCACCTGGCAGCCATCTCTGCTTACCGGGCGCGGGCCGGAAGCAGTCGATGGCGCAGGAGAAGGTGGTCTGGCGGCTTTTCAAGGCCTTGATCACATTTCCCCCAGTCGCGGAACCTCCCCCCACCTCGTGGATCTGCTGGTGCTTGGCAAAGCTCATGGGCAAGCCATTCGAACCTATGCACAGGTGTGCTCTCTCTCACCTGTCGCGGGAAGACCGCTTTCTTGGTGGCTATCGTCAGCCAGAAGGATGGGAGAGCTCCAGGCGCTTTCCATCGAGTCTCCTTACCTGGTCTTCCACAGGGACAGGTTCTCCGCGCCCCACCGAAATTCCTTCCGAAGGTGGTGTCGGAGTTTCACCTTAACCAGGTGTTGACTCTGCCGTGTTCTACCCCAATCACACCGGAGGTCAATATAGGCTCCATACTCTGATCCTAGAAAGAGGCTCGCTTATTATAAGGAGCGCTGCGGCTGAAATTCGGGGAGAGGTTCGCCAGACTGTTTGTCACCCTACGCTGAAGCGCATCTGGCAGACCTGCAGCCAAGCGGGGCGATAGGCAGGTGGGTAACCTCCTGCATAGATCTCTCTATAGGTTGAGGGCATGGAGCCTCCCAGAGGATAAGAGCTCATTCTACCGCCATACTGTTGCTACGGTGGCTGCTTCCAGGGCGTCCCTATCCAGGAAATCTGCAGGGCTGCTACCTGGAAGTCAGCAAACACCTCATTACCCACTACACATCGACCTTGAGTCACGCGGGATGCTGGTTTTGGGGCCTCGGTTCTCAGTCTCTCTTCCCAAGTAAGTATGAGGTGTCTGCCTTCCTCCTCCCGGAGAACTGCTAGGAGTCTGCCAATGAGTGTGGATGAACAACATATCCATGTCCCTAGAAATACAGGTTACTCACCTGTACAGGAGTTCTAGGAATGGTATATGTTGTTCATCCACACGACCCACCCGACCTCCCCGGCTTCGACGCACAACCTGAGCTTCCAGCGGGCCAGATCTGGCGTCATGGGGCGGAGCCGAGAGTTATACCACCCGGGTGGGTGGGAGGAGCAAGCTTGAAGACCTTCCGGCAAGATTTAAAGCGGCAAGGATACTGCCAATGAGTGTGGATGAACAACATATACCATTCCTAGAACTCCTGTTACAGGTGAGTAACCTGTATTTCTTGACCAGCCAGACACTTTTTGCAGTTGCTAGGCCACATGGTAGCCTGTACTGCAGTAGTGCAAGGGGCAAGGTTTCAGATCAGAGATATTCAGTTCCATCTGAGAGCCTTTTGGTCCCAAAGAAAAGATACTCTCTCCAAGTTGGTTCCAGTATCTCTAACTCTGGTTCAGGCCCTCCAGTGGTGGCTAGAAGAGGACAAGTTGAGCAAGGGGTCCTCTTCCTCAGTCAGGTTCCCACAGTGATTCTCACCACAGACGCTTCCCTGCTGGGATGGGGAGCCCATCTGGATCAGCATACTGCTCAGGGAACTTGGTCTCTTCAGGAGTCTGTTCTACACGTAAACCTTCTCAAACTTATGGCCGTCTTTCTAGCACTCCAGACATTCTCGAACATAATTCAGGGGAAAGTGGTGCAGATCAGGACAGACAGCACCACAACCATGTGGTACATCAGTAAGCAAGGGGCACTCAGTCCTCGGCCTTGTACACTGAGGCAATGAAAATGTGGTCTCTAACTTACTCCCTGCAGGTTTCTCTGATTGCTATGCATCTCCCAGGGAAGGACAATGTACTTGCAGATGCTCTCAGCAGGATTTCCCAAAGTCACCACGAATGGTCCCTGAATCCTCTTTCTTCAGATCATTTTCAAGAGATGGGGCACTCCAGAGATAGATCTCTTTGCAGCCCCAGACAACCATCAGCTTCCCATGTTCTGCTGCAGACCCTCTCTCCTGGGGTTTGTTCCTCTGGATGCCCTCCTGTTGGATTGGACCAACAGGTTTCTCTGCTTTTCCTCTGATATTCAGAATTCTGGTCAAGATCAGATCCCAATCTTGCACAGTGGTTCTGATAGCCCCGGACTGGGCCAGACAACCTTGGTATCCTCTACTATTGTCACTATCAGTGACAATACCTCTGTGCCTTTCCAGACAGTTCAACCTCCTCACCTCATCTCAGGGGAGGATATTGTACTCCAGTCTTTACACACTTGGGCTCAAGGCCTGGCTCTTGAAGAGCTAGAATATGTAGGCCTGTATCTCTCTCAATCAGCTCCGGATATCCTTAAGCCTAGTAGAAAGCCTTCCACTAGAAAAACATATAGTTCTAAATGGAAGAGGTTTGGGTTCTGGTGCTCCGAGAGGCATATTCAGCCTGACTCAGTTGACATTGCCATTGCGTTGGATTATTTGGTACATCTTAATAGCTTAGGCCTTCGTCTTACCACTCTTAAGGTGCATTTGGCAGCTATTTCTGCTGGTAAAGTCTCTTCTCTAGCCTCCCATCCAGTTTTCAAGAAATTTTTCAAAGGTTTGACTCGTATCAACCCTCCCTTCAGGGCTCCTACTCTATGGGACCTGAATATCTGTATTGCACAGCTGATGCAGCCTCCTTTTGAACCACTTTGCTCAGCTGAGCTCAAGTACCTGACTTGGAAAACTGTGTTCCTGGTTGCTATCACTTCTGCCAGGAGAATCCATGAGCTACAGGCCTTATCAGTGGAACCTCATTTCATTTCAGTCTGAACCAATCTGTGACACTGCCTGTATTTTTTACTGATCACTCCTCCTCTGGAGAGAGGAGATTACACAGACTTGATGCAGAGGGTTCTGAGTTATTACATAGAATCCACCAAACCCCATAGAAACGACTGCTCCCAGCTGTTTCTTACTTATGGGGAGATGGGTAAAGGTAAACCTGCCACTAAGAGAGCTATTGCCAGATGGATTGTTTTTTGCATATAGTTCTGCTATTCAGAATTGGGGAAGGAGCCTCCATCAGGCCTGAGGGCTCACTCCACCAGAGGTACAGCTGCTTCGGTTGCAGCTGCCAGGGATATAACACTAGTGGAAATCTGTAAAGCAGCCACCTGGAAGACTGTTCACACATATACCAAGCATTACTCCCGTGACATCCAGTCAAGAAGTGATGCTAGGTTTGGCACAGCAGTACTGCAGAGTCTGTTCCCAAAATAGGTTCTGTAGATCCCTCCTCCTTGGGGGTACTGCTTGGTAGTTTGATTATCATCAGAAT
Source organism: Neoceratodus forsteri (assembly GCA_016271365.2). Lineage (NCBI taxonomy): Eukaryota > Metazoa > Chordata > Ceratodontiformes > Ceratodontidae > Neoceratodus > Neoceratodus forsteri. Next base: position 848,222,212 of record CM057452.1, read on the forward strand.
ACAGCAAGACTTCATACTGTTTTGAAGAAAAAATTACTCACCATAGTAATGTTGTTTCTTCTAATGGAGTCTTGTTGTATTTTGACCCCCTCCCTGCCTCCCCTCCTGGAACCTAGTTGTTTTGGGATGTGGGTGGGCAGGTGCAGTGCTGCACCTCAGGGGTGTACCTGTTTGCCTCTTCATTGAATGAGGTCTGTTGTTCTTATATTTTGTTATACACTTTGTTTACCTACTTAGATTCTTTTTGGGGGTCTCAACTTGAGACTTTGAACCATAAATTTGTTTATTGCCTTTTGGCAGAAATTTTTTTTGAAGAAACAATTTCTGGGTTGTAGTCAGTTAGTTTAGTGCTCGTAAGAATCTGATGGTTACACTCAGGAGTACCTGGGACAGAGGTTTGAAAACTGAGCTTGAGCTCAATGTTCTATGCCTTGGCATAGAGTTAACCCTTTCCTCTCTGGAGCAGTTCAAGTGCTGGGGCTAACTGCATATAGTCAGAATACTGCAAGACTCCATTAGAAGAAACTACATTACTATGGTGAGTAATTTTTTTCCTGTGTCCCATGCATACTACCCTTGCAGGTCAGAGACTCAGTTGCTTGCGCAGAGTATACAGTGCCAAAATAATGTGAATGTACCTCCATGAAATGTCTTGGGTAAAGTTGTTCATGTTTATGTTTTTGTCTCAAACTCTGAAAATATGTTTTAACATATTAATAGAAACATAGACTTTGACGGCAGATAAGGACCACTTGGCCCACCCAGTCTGCCCATTTTCCTTCCTATTGGATAAGCTGCAGTTTCTAGTTAACCGACAGCCTACTTCCTGCAACCCCCCACTACAATTGCCTTATGTCTGTCCCATGCATGTTTGAATTCCCCCACTGTTTCAGGCCCAACAACCTCTCCAGGAAGACGGTTCCATGCATCCACCACTCTCTCCGTGAAAAAAAAAATTCCTCACATTACCCCTGAGCCGTCCCCCCTCTATCTTTAAATTGTGCCCCCTTGTTCTTACACATCTTTTTCTGAAAAATGCTACCCTCCTGGACTTTGTTGATTCCCTTGAGGTACTTAAAAGTTTCTATAATGTCCCCCCATCCCTCCTTTCATCAAGGGTATACATATTAAGCTCTCTTCATATGGTTTCTGATGCAGACCCTGCACCATTTTAGTTGCCCTCCTCTGGACTGCTTCCATCCTGTCTATGTCCTTGCATAGATGGGGTCTCCAAAACTGCACACAGTATTCCAGATGGGGTCTCACTAACTGTCTGTACAGAGGGATAACCACTTCCCTTTTTCTACTTGTTATGCTCCTCTTCTGTGCATCCCAGTATCCCCTGGCTCTCCTTACTGACTTCTCACATTGCTTACCCACCTTTGGGTCATCTGATATGACTACCCCAAGTCTCTTTCCATTTTGTTGTTGTTAGTACCTCCCGCTATGTGTACTCTTCTCCTGGGTTTTGTTTCCCAGGTGCATTACTTTGCACTTCTTTGCATTGAATCTAAGTTGCCATATGTCTGACCATTCCTCCAACCTTGCCAAATCCCTTCTCATCCTTTCTAACCCCCCTTGTGTATCAACTCTGTTACAGATCTTTGTGTCATCTGCAAAGAGGCATACCTTTCCCTCCAAGACCCTCTGCAATGTCACCTATAAAGATGTTACAGAGGACTGGACCCAGTACTGAGCCCTGAGGTACTCCACTAGTAACCTCCCTTTCTTCGGAATGTATTCCATTTACTATTACCTTCTGTGTCCTGTTGTGCAGCCGGTTTGCTACTCAGGCTACCACCCTGAACCCACTCCCAGGCTGGCTAACTTGATTATTAGTCTTTGTGCGGACTGTGTCAAATGCCTTACAAAGTCTAAGTAGGCCATATCCACAGCCCCTCCCTGGTCTATTACTTTGGTCACCCAGTCAAAGAAATCAATTAGATTCATCTGACATGACCTTCCTGCTGTAAATCCATGCTGCTTTGGGTCCTGTGCCCGTCCTGGCCTCTAGGTACTCAACAATTTTTCTTCTCAAGTGATTCCATCATTTTCCTACCACTGAGGTCAAACTTGCAGGTCTATAGTTTCCTGCTTCTGCCTTGCTCCACTTTTGTGAAGGGGAATCACATCTGCCCTCCCCAGTCCTCAGGTACCACCCCATCCTCCCACGATTTGTTAAAAGTGTGGTCAGTGGTGTCACTAGGTCCTCCTTAGTTCTTTTAGGATTCTGGGGTGAATCCGTCAGGCCCCATTGCTTTGTCCACCTTGAGTTTTAGGAGTTCTTTCAGGACTCTTTCTTCTGTAAATGGACTGGTGTCAACCCCCTACCCAGAGTGCTTCTATTGTCTGGTTTAGGTAACTCCTCCTCATCTTCTTTTGTGAATACTGACCAGAAGTATTCATTCAGTATCTCTGCCTTTTCACTGTCTCCCTCTGCCCACCTCCCCTCTCCTTTATTAATCTTCACTATTTCTCCCTTAACCTTTCTATGCTCCCTTATGTACCTATAGAAGGTTTTATCCCCCTTCTTAACTGAGTTGGCTATTTTTCCTTGGTTTGGGCCTTTGCTATTCTGACTGCCTTCCCCACTTCTTTCTGCTTTAATTGATACAGTTCCCTGTTGTGCTGCTTCTGTGATTCCTTATACTCTTTGAATGCAGTCTTTTTCTCCTTAACCTTCCCTGCCACCTCTTTTGAGAACCGTAGTGGTTTTTTACTCCGCTTTTTCTTTATTTGTTTCACACAAAGGCTTGTTGCCTCTATGATAGCAGTTTTGATTTTTCTCCATTGTTCTTCCACCCCTCCTTTTTGGCCATTTGCTAGTGCATTCCTCAGGTATTCGCCCATTTTGCCAAAGAAGGCCCTTCTAAAGTCCAGTATCCTTGTTTTTGTATGGCTTGTCTCCATGGTTGTGCTTATTGTGAAGCACACTGTGCAGTGGTCACCTGTTCCCAGATTTCTACTGACCTCTAAATTTGTGATCCTCTCTCCATTTGAGAGTACCAGGTCTAGTATTGCTCCCTCCCGAGTGGGTTCCAACACTAGCTGTCTAAGGCCTGCCCCCTGCAGGGCATAGAGAATGACCCTGCTCTTGGATGTGGCTGCAGTACATGTCATCCAGTTAACATCTGGCTTATTCAGGTCCCCCTTCAACAGTATCTCCCCCTTTTCAGCCATTTTGAGAATGTCCTCCATCATTTTCTTGTCCTTTTCCTCCCCTTGAGACGGGGTTGGAAGGTATGGGACAGCGCAGCCAATTGGAACACTGGTGCTTCCAGCAAACCCGCTCTGATTGGCCAGGACTTTTCCCCTGCTTCAGCCATCTGGCACTTTTAATAAGTAGATTTTCAATAGAACTAAGCACATTTCAACTGTGTAATAGAAGTTTTTCAACTGTGTTAGCTGGATTGTAATTTCTACTAGAGTTTTAAAGTGCTTATACCTCTTCTGTCTCAGTACTCTTCCTGCAGCACCCTCCCCCCCCATCCAAGCACTCTGCCTTGGCGCCGAAAAGTCTAACTACCTTTTGTCTTACTAAATTGCTCAGATCTAACCCATCCTAACCTCTATGCTATTTAAGACCTGCTCTTTTTTCTTCTCTCCAGCTGTCTGCCCTTGAACAGGGCTGCTTCAGCTCCCCCACTGTCAGCCGGCACCCAGCCAGCCACCGACCGAGACCAGGATGCCCGCCTGCAGCTCCTTGGAAGGTACGGGACAGCGCAGTCAATTGGAACACGGGTGCTTCCAGCAGACCCGCTCTGATTGGCCAGGACTTTTCCCCTGCTTCAGCCATCTGGCACTTTTAACAAGTAGATTTTCAATAGAACTAAGCACATTTCAACTGTGTAATAGAAGTTTTTCAACTGTATTTCCATTAGCAGGTTATACAGACCTGCCACTAGAGGGATTCTTGGTCTTTCTAAACAAATCACTGTACCAATCCTAACCCCACATGCACTGCTTGGTTGTTGGCTGTCTAAACCCTGTCCTCGTATAACTGTTGACAGGTGGTAAGTGTGCTTACAAAGGGCGAGGGCAGGAACTCCTTCCAGAAATAAACCTCAGCCCCTGCGTCCATAGCTGGTAGCCTTGAATTGCACTGTGCAGGCCTTAGTTTATTTACTTGGCACATACCAATAACAAATCTCACTAACTTCCTTCCAGCCTTAGTACATCCATCTCTCCTTCCTTCACAGCAGTTCTTGTTAGCTGAGTGATAATTATCTCACAGGCTAGTGCTATGCCTCCAGCCAAGAAGTGGATGTGGTTCCCCTCCCATCCATCTAGTGAGGATAGGGATATTCAAATATTAAAGGTAGAGAGGGTGCTGGCTGTCATCCGCAGGGATATAGGCCTTGTAGGTCTTATAGTGGGACTCTCCTTGTTGCATATGGTCACTTCCCCCCCAGTAACACTGGGTGACAACTGGGGATAATCGTCCACCTATGAGGTCCCCGACTACACCTTCTCCAATATCCTTGTGATCTCCGAAGCGCACTGCAGTGTTACTTGCTGTCTAGATCTTCGGTGCCTTATGTATACAAGCAGGGTAAAGCGTACCTGTGCTAAAAAAAAAAAACTCCCAGGTTGTCAAGCACATAGGAGGTGGTATCTCCCCTGGCTCCTCCTACTTGCACTACTACTGGCCGGTGATATTGAAACCAACCCTGGCCCATTAAATCTGACCCACAAAATCCCTCTGGTATGGGGCATGGGTAAGGGGCTAAAAATAGCTCATCTTAACATTAGGAGCCTGCTACCTAATCGTGATGAGCTATTAGCATGGGTTGCACTCTACAAACCCGACATCCTAGGAGTGACAGAGACCTGGCTGAAACCCTCTGTCCCTGACTCTGCCTGTGAACTCACTGGGTATGAATTCATCCGACTGGACAGAGCTGGGGGCAAGGGGGGGTGGCATACTAGTCTACCGTAAGAGCCACTTAAAAATCTCCCAAATTGCCCACCAGGATTCAAACGTGTCCCCCTGTGAGTTGCTACATGTGCTACTGCTACTTGGGAACGCAAAGAAACTGCACCTGGTGTGCAACTATAATCCTCCAAGAGGTGGGCTACTTGGATTAACTCACCTCATGGACAAAATTGGTCCCAGAGTTGGGGATAATGAACTCATAATCCTGGGGGATGTAAACCTTAACTGGGATAGTGGTAATGTTAAGCAGTTTGAACCTCTGCTTGCTAACTTTGCCCTGACCCAGCTCATCCAGGAACCAACTAGGCGAACAGCAAATGGATCCTCCAGCACCTTACTGGACTGGATCATGTCTGACCGTCCTGACAGGATCTCATCAGTGGGTACATTATCTGACTCCATCTCTGACCACTCACCGGTTTTCTGTGTGTGGAAAATTCCCACCCCCAAATTTCCACACAAAATTATGCATGTTAGAAACTACTCTAGATTCGATACTGAGGAGTTCCTGGAAGACCTAAGTTACTGACTGGTCTGGGGTGTATGGTGCCACTGACCCCTTGGCAGCAACCTCTTACTTCCTTTCCACCTTTGGGGCCTTGCAAGACAAGCATGCTCCCAAGGTCACCCGTGGGGTGAGTCCTTCTCTCTCGGTTAAATGGGAATCTCCTAGCCCAGATGCGGGAGAGAGATAGTGTTGGGCTTGCTCCAAAGGTACCAGTGATCCCATGATTATTCAAAGGTACAGACATCTCAGGAACAAGTGCAAAAGGCCATCAGGGCAGCAAAGAGTGACTTTGCAAGTCCACCCTACTAAACTCTGCCAGTAATCCCAGGAGGTTCTGGAGAGATATTAATTCCCTTCTCAGCGGATCCTCCCATCCGGGGGTTACGGACATGGTCATAAATGGAGTCTCCTGCATTAATCCCCATACTATTGCCAACTCCCTAAATAATCACTTCTCTGACCTCTCTGCCTTCACAATCCTCTTCTCACCTGATGAGGCTCTGTCCCACCCCCTTCCCTCCACTCTGCTGGAGGGTCACCCTCCTCATCAAATGTTCCACCTCAGGGCTGTATCAGTTTAGGACTTGCAGAAACATTTAGCTGGCCTCTCCCAGTACTCCAGTCCTGGCCTAGACAACCTGGAGCCTAAACTCCTTAAGCTTGGTGCTGCACACATTGCCTCACCAGTAGCCTTTATCTTCAACCTATCCCTTGGTCTGGGGGCCATCCCAGACATCTGGAAAGAGGAGGATTGTCCCTGTACTGAAGCAAGGAAATCCCAAACTGCCTGACAATTATCGACCGATTGCCATTCTCCCAACCCTTAGCAAGCTCCTTGAAAAGGTAGTGGCTGAGCAGCTTTCGGAATATATCCACTCTCATGAACTTCTGTCCCCAGCCCAGCATGGGTTTCGTAAGGGACACAGCACCACCACAGCCTTAATCTCGGTTACATCAAGTATCCGGACAGCCATGGACCAGGGCAAACTCTCTGGTGCAATATTTATCGACCTGTCCAAAGTCTTTGACCTCGTTGACCACAAACTGCTTGGTGCACAGTTGTGGTCATAGCCCTCTCCCCATGCCAGCAAATGGCTAATGGGTTATCTACATGGCAGAAAGCAGCATACCTGCTTCAATAAAGTCCTCTCCGAGCCCCTACCGGTGACCTCCGGAGTGCCTCAAGGCTCGGTACTGGGTCCCCTCCTCTTCTCCCTCTTCATCAATCAACTACCCTTGGTCACTACCAGCAGTAGCGCCTCCATGTATGCAGATGATCTGGTAATCCTGGCTCACTCCCAGAATGCCATTACCCTAAACCAGAACCTGACCGATGACTTTAACAGGGTATTGTCATGGGTTACTAGTCACAAGCTGGCCCTGAACCTGAAAAAGACACAGGCTATGCTCTTTGGCTCAATGGCTAAAATCAAAGCCTCATCGGCCTGCTTATACGTTACCAGTGCAGATGGATCCTCACTACCCATAGTGAGCTCCATCAAATATCTGGGGGTAACACTTGACCCCCAACTTGACATGGGTAGTCATATCCTTAACATCTGCAGCGCGGAAAACTGCAAACTGGGTCTGGCCTATAGGGCCAGGTATAACCTTACACCGGCAGCCAGGCTTGCCCTAGCGAAGGGTGTGCTCCTTCCCTCCTTCAGCTATGGGCTGCACCTATTTGCTCGCTCTCCAAAGACGCATCTCACCCGGTGGTACACTGCTTACAGTAACATTTGTCGTTTGCCTTGGCTGTCCCCCGACTCACCCACCGTTGTGAGCTATATGAGAAACTCTGCTGGCTCTCACCAGCTAGATACCTTGATTTTGGTTTGGGATGCCTCTCTGGGAAAGTGATCAGAACTAGCACCCCACAGGGGCTGGCCCGGTTTCTGCCTAAACTGAATCCCTCCCCCTACCAACTTAGGTCTCTCACATCAGGGATGCTCAAAGTCCCTCCTACCCGACCTCATGGGGGATCGGGCCTTGCCATAAGTCGCCCAGACTCTGGAATTCGCTGCCTGTGGATATCCGAGCTGCCCCCTCCTATCTGAGTTTTCGAAATTCCCTGTGGGGTTTCCTAAAACTAGCATCAGTGTGTGACTGCCCCAAACCTCCCTAGAGTAAAGTGTCAAATTGTTTTGTCTGAACCTCCCCAGGGTGTCTCCATTGAATTCCTGGAGATATTTTCCCACTGTATCAATGACTTCTGACTACTGCTGCCTAAAAAGCCTTGGGCATTTGTACACCCATTATTGCTCCACGGTCATAGGCTAACCATTACATATTTCACCTTGGTCACTTGGTAGAAACTTGTACTACCAAGTGTTTCTGTTTCTGTCTAACATGTGCATATTTAGAAAAATGTGATGAGCTGTATATACCTGTCCGCGATCCAATTAGCCTAGGGGGTGTATACGACAGTGTTATAAGTTATATTATGACCAATCCAGCCCTTGAGCTATGCTCCACTCCTATGTATGATGACCTGTATATATGTCAGTTGAACTAGCTAGTTTAGAGTGTATAATCTGAAATGTGCTTACTACTATACGTTTCCCCTAGGGTCAAATGATGTATTTCCCAATTGTTTGTTTACTGTGACAAAAAACTGTACTCTCTTTGCCATGTCTCCTTGACTGTTGTTCCTCATGTTGTATTCTCCCGGGTCATTCCTGAAAATAGTCATAATACTTGTTTCAAACAACATGAAGTCTTGCTATATTATGACAGATGCAGTTTGTCCCACCATTAGAACTGCTCCGGAGGTGAAAGAGTTAACTTCCATGCAGAGCATGGAACTTGGAGCTCGAGCTCGGTTAAAGAAGCTCTGTTAGGGTGGTTTCAAACCAAAACCGTCAGATTCTTTACTCCGCCTCACTGAACAGTTGCTCCGGAGATTCCTCCTGCTGCTCGGTTCATTTCCTCGGTTTAAAACGTCTTTTCTCGGTTGAATTTAACCACGACATTATTTATTTTAACTGCAAACCGATTGGTTCAAGCTCTGTCTATGGTATTGTAAGTAATAGATAGGTTTTCTGTGTGGAACTTGTAAATGTTTATCGGTTCGGTTTGAACCGATCGAATTGTATTTAAACTTGGTTTTAAAGCCTTTTAAGGCTTGTTAGAGTGCGGTTCCCGGTTCTTATCGGTTCTAAAACCGGATTTCATTACGGTTTTTTCCACGACCCGTGACACGGTTGGGAACCGATAAGGGTGTCTTGCCTGGCACTGCCATCAAAAGGGCAAGTTTTTGGTTAGGCTGGCATTATGTCTGAGAAACCCAAAAGAAAACCCGGGCCCACTGGGTTTCAACATTGTAGTGTCTGTGGGGAAACCTTTGCCAAGGCTGACCCACACACCACATGTGTTTATTGTCTGGGGTTTGACCACCTCAATGCAGACTGCCAGATTTGCAAGAATTTCCCTGCAGCCACCCTAGATAAGAGAGTTGGTAGGCTCAGGGAACGAGAGGCCAAAAAGTCCGCTGACCCGGATGGCCAGCCCAGTTCGGTGCCAGCCGAACCGGAGGGAGTGCCCTGACCAGGGCCAGACTTCCTCGGCAACGTAAAGCTGACTCTGAGGAGCCAGTTCCAGCAAAGAGAACTAGAAAGTCAGCAGGTGTGAGTCCAAATTCCTTCTCCAACTGCTGCAGAGATTGCCAGGGCAATGCAGATTGTCCAGTCACTGTACTCGGTTCCCTCCGAACCGCCACTATCTGGCAAAAGGTCGGTTCGGTCGGTTCCACCGGTTGAAGAATATGATATAGAAGAGTTTAATGAACCAGAGGAGGGGGAGGATGATTATGATCAGTGTGAATGTGACTTTGAAAGTCTGGATGTGCCCATTGAACCGGACATCTCCCCAGACAGACCTTTAGGTGAATCTCCCCTAGGCTTTCTGAGTCCCTTCTCATTTTTGTTTTATAAAAGTTGCTGAGACCCTCCAGCTTCCTTAGAGGAGGCTTTGGATGAGCAAGAGGAGCCTGACTATGTAGAGATGATGGATATCCCAGAGTCCAGGAGATTGTCCATCCCTTTACATAAATCTTTTAGGAAACAAACAATAAAAATTTTTAAAGCTCCTAATTCTGTGCCTCCTGTAGATAAGATGGACAGGAGGTACACTTTGTCAGGTCCTGATACAGATTTTCTTTCACAGCAATGCAGTCATGTTGGGGTAGTTCAGGCTGCAGCCTGTGATAAAGCTAATATTCCCTGGCTTCACATCCTCCTGACAAGGACTCCAGGAAGATTGATGCCATGGCCAAAAACAATACATGGCAGCATCTTTGGGACTCAGACAAGCAAACTATATTGGCTTATGTTACGAGATACCAGAAATCTAGATGGGATACTGTCATGGCCTTAGCCAAACAGGTCCCTGGCCAGCTTGCAAAGGAGCTGGAGCAGGTGGCTCTTGATGGTATTGAGGCATCTAAGGTGCAATGCCATGCTGCAGTGGACTCTAATGATGTATCCTCTAGAGTCATGGCTACATCTGTGGCTTTTCGTAGATTGGCCTGGCTCAGGTGTACTACTTTGTCGCAGGATACCCAGTCTAAGGCTATGGATTTTCCTGTGGTGGGAAATTCTCTGTTTGGGGAGCAGACCGAGAATTATATGAAGAAAACGGATGAATATAGAACCACTTATAGGAGTGCACAAGCCAAGGAACGGCAAGCCACTCCTCAGAGGCAGCCCCCCAGGGGTAGGGGCAGGCCTTTTCACAGGCCTTTTTACCAGACCCAGGCCTCCTCCTCTTCAGCCTATGCTCAGAGGGGGTTCTTCAGAGGGAGAGGCAGGCCGAAGTGCAGGCAGGCCTGCTCCACCCCTCAGCCTAAAGCCCTGCCAAACAGGCACCCTGATGGGATGCCCAGGGTCGGCCTCCATTACCTGTAGGGGCAGGCTGGCTTACTCTGCCCAGGACTGGGAGTCTTTAACATCAGACAGGTGGGTCCTGGAAGTAGTGAGCCAGGGTCTGGTTCTCGGCTTCAAAAATTTCCAAAGATGAGAGCCAGATCTTTCCACCTGCAAACCCTTTAGAGACTCTTGCCTTGGAAACAGAAGTCTCAACCCTCCTGGCTCTCAGAGCTGTAGAAAGGGTTTCTCCCACACCAGGGCAAGGGTCTGTACTCCAGGTACTTCCTTACCCCAAAAAAGACAGGAGAGTGGCGGCTATCCTGGATCTAAGATATCTAAACAAGCACTTTTTAAAGCCAAAATTCAAAATGGTGACTCTGGGAATGATTTTACCCTCCCTAAGGCCAGGGGACTGGCTAGCTTCCCTGGACCTGAAGGATGCCTACTTCCATGTTCTTATCAGAAGCGCCCATCGAAAGTACCTCAGATTCAAACTGCCCTCAGGCCATTATCAGTTCAGAAAATGTCTGGCTGTAGCAGTTGCTCATCTAAGAAGGCAAAAGATTGCCATTTTTCCCTACCTGGACGACTGGCTCATTGTGGGTCAGTCTCCAGACCAGGTCAAATCACACCTGCTAGTTACCCAGCAGCTGCTTACCTCTCTGGGCTTTCTTCTCAATCTTCCAAAGTCAGTTTTGGAACCTGTCCAGGTACTCACCTTTATAGGCGCAGAACTGGGCACAAAGCAGGCCAGAGCCTTCCTTCCCCTGGAAAGGGTAAGGACCTTGGTGGCCCTGGCCTCGTCTTCACTCTGCAGGTCTCTCGACCAGCAAGGCATTTCCTGCAGCTCCTAGGACACATGGCCGCTTCCACAGCTGTAGTGCAAGGAGCAAGATTTCAGATGAGGGACATTCAGTTCCATTTGAGAGCTTTCTGGTCTCAAAGAAGAGATCCCTATCCAAGTTAATCCCAGTGACTCAGACCTGATCCAGGCCCTTCAGTGGTGGCAGGATCAGAGCAATCTGAGACAAGGGGTGCCTTTCATCCCTCTGTCCCACTCCTTGACCCTTACTACAGATGCATCCCTCTTGGGATGGGGAGCTCACATGGGCGACCTCTCCACCCAGGGGTTATGGTCCCCTCAGGAATCTCTGCTCCACATCAATCTGTTGGAACTCAGAGCTGTTTTTCTAGCACTTCAGGTTTTTTCTGCATCTGTTCAGAACAAGGTGGTACAGGTCAGAACAGACAACACCACTACAATGTGGTACATCAACAAACAAGGGGCACTCTGTCTTCGGCCTTGTGCACCGAGGCGATGAAGTTGTGGTCTCTGGCTTATTCCCTGAACACTTCCTCATAGCAGTTCACCTCCCAGGCAAGGACAATGTCCTGGCAGATGCTCTCAGCAGGATTTCCAGGGCCTATCGAATGGTCACTGGATCCCCTAGTACTAGGGATAGTTTTTGCCAGATGGGGCACCTCAGATTGATCTTTTGCAGCCCCAGACAATCATCAACTTCCACTTTTTGTTGCAGGCCCCCAGTGTTGGGCTCAGTCCCCCTGGATGCCTTTCTCCTCGATTGGGAAGGAAGTTCCTTTATGCCTTTCCCCTTCCCTCTCCTGTTCAAAGTACTAGTCAAAATCAGGTCTCAGCCCTGCAAGATGATCCTGATTGCTCCAGACTGGGCCAGGCAGCCCTGGTACCCACTCCTTCTGTCCTTAGCAGTCCATCTTCCCCTGTGTCTTCCCAGGAACCACAATCTGTTAACCTGTGCTCAGGGAGAGTTTGGCACCAATCTCAAATCCCTCAACCTCAAGGCTTGGCTCTTGAGCAGTTAGAGTTTGCTGATTTGCAACTTTCTCAAAGTGTTCTCGAAATCCTGAAAGCTGCTAGGAAGCCTTCCACCAGGGCTACCTATAACTCCAAGTGGAAAAGGTTTTCCATATGGTGTTCTGGGAAGCATATTTCCCCGGAATCTGCTGATTTACCCACTGTATTGGATTATATGGTCTATCTTAATTCTTTGGGACTGAGACCAGCTACCCTGAAAGTGCACTTGGCAGCTGTCTCTGCCTTCATTTCAGCAGGGAAGCCCTCTTCTCTTTCTGCTCACCCTGTATTTTCCAAGTTTTTTAAGGGATTGTTTCATACCAATCCTCCATTCAGGGACCCTGCCCCTGCTTGGGATCTTAATGTTTGCATTGCTCAGCTGATGCAACCCTTTGAGCCTCTGTCTTCGGCAGAGCTTAAGTATTTGACTTGGAAAACTGTATTTCTAGTAGCCATCACTTCTGCCAGGCGCATAAGTGAGTTACAGGCTTTATCATTGGAGACTGACTTTATTTCCTTTCACAGGGATAAGGTAGTCCTCAGGACTAACAGGAAGTTTTTGCCTAAGGTGGTTTCGGATTTCCACCTTAACCAATCTATTTCACTTCCAGTGTTCTTCACTGACCATTCCTCCTCTGGTGAGAGGAGGCTGCACAGCTTAGATGTTAAGAGGGCCCTAAGTTACTACATAGAGCACTATGGTCACAGGTTTGACTCCCTCCAACTATTTCTCACTTATGGTGAGGTTGGGAAAGGAGACCTGCCACTAAGAGATCCATTGCCAGGTGGATTGTCTCTTGTTTCACCTTGCTATCAAAAGCTGGGTAAGGTTCCCCTCAGGCCTGAGGGCTCACTCTACCAGAGGTACAGCTGCATCTCTAGCTGCTGCTAGAGACATCCCTATCTTGGAGATATGTCAAGCAGCTACTTGGAAAACAGTACACACTTTCACCAAGCATTACTACCTGGATATCCAGGCCAGGAGGGATGCTCGCTCTGGCACAGCCGTGCTTCAGAGCCTATTCTGGTAGGTTCTGTCCTCCTCCATGGAGGTACTGCTGTGTGAGTCTGCATCTGTCATAATATAGCAAGACTTCATGTTGTTTGAAGAAAAAATTACTCACCTTAGTAATGTTGTTTCTTCTAATGGAGTCTTGCTATATTATGACCTCCCCCCCCCAGCCTACCCCTCTCAGAACTTCTACTTTGGGTATGGGTTGGGCAGTCCACTGTTGGCATTTATTGATGCCCTCTTATGTTTGGGTGTTGTGTTTTATTTAGTTATTTTGTCTTATTTTCCTTGTCCCCTGACTTGAGTCTTGGTGTTGGGACCAGGAAAATGTGAATATTTTAGTAGCCAGTTGGCTAGTGTAGGTTACAGCTTCCACACAGAGCCTTAGTGAGTTTTGCTCGTAAAGATCTGATGGTTTCGGTTTGAAACCACCCTAACAGAGCTTCTTTAACCGAGCTCGTGCTCTAAGTTCCATGCTCTGCATGGAAGTTAACTCTTTCACCTCCGGAGCAGTTCTAATGGTGGGACAAACTGCATCTGTCATAATATAGCAAGACTCCATTAGAAGAAACAACATTACTAAGGTGAGTAATTTTTTCCTAGTGTACTTACCAGGTAAACAAAAGCTAAATAAATAAATAAACAACCCTTGTGCGGATTGTGATGCCATTCCCGGTCTCCAAGGTGACCCAGAGTGCCTCTTGTCCTCCCCGCTTTACTTTTCAGTTCTGTAGCTTTGATCCCTTCCCTTACATATAGAGCTACTCCACCTCCTCTTTTATCCTCCCTGTCCCTTCTGTAGACTGTGTACCCTGGTATGTTGACATCCCAGTCATGGTTCTCCGTGTACCATGTTTCTGTGACTGCCACAATATCCAGTTTTTCATCTTCCATCAGGGCTACTAGCTCAGGAAGCTTGTTTTCCAGACTATGGGCATTGGTACTCATTGCCCTCCATTTAATGTTGGCTTTATCCTTTTTTCCCCCATCCCTGCTCTTATTGCCCTTGTCTGTTTTTCTATTTACCCCTGTCCTGCCCTCTGTTGAGCTCTGTACCTCAGTGTTTACCTTACTACCTGCCATGTTTTGTCGGGAGAGGCTTGAAATTTCCTGCCTCTTATCAGCACCTTCCCCCTTGGCTAGTTTAAAAGCTTGCCAAGGAAGCATTTAAACCTATCACTCAGGAGCTTGGTGAGTAGGTGTGCAAGAAATTGTCCCTGGGGATCGGAAGCTCACTCTTAAGATGCTTTCTGCTCCATGGAGCAGAACTAGGAGAATGATATAACAGTGGTAGTTTTTATGTTACGGAATTTGTTACTTGAAACCTGTGCCAAATTAATATTGTCTGTATTAATGAATATTCTTGCAAAGAAAGTATTACAAAAAAAAAAAAAATTCTCACTGATTTATTGTGTGGCATTCAGTGGGTTACTGTGCTCCCTATATTTCACTTCTCTCTGATGTAAAATTGGATAAAACCAGGACCCCACTACAACTTGTGGTAGACAATTTTTTGAATAATTTGGGACCACACCCACAGATTTTCAAGTTGTATCTAGTAAAATATCAAATTAGGATGAAAATTATGGATAGAAAAATTGCATTTAAAAGTAGAGTTGTAAAGAATGGGCAACCATTGGACCTCCCTACTCTGCAAACAAGCGTCTCTGGCAAAATCAAGAGAACTTGAGACCCTTATTACGGGGCTAGTAGAAACTTTGCTCACTGAAAACAAGATAATCCACCTTAATGGGGCTGTCAAGTATAAGTATTTTTGTAATTATAGTCAGGGGCTAACTTAGCCCCTTAGATGGTTATGTCAAGAAATGATGGACTTCCGGTTCCGCCATGGAGCAGAAAGCATCTTAAGAGTGAGCCTCCGATCCCTAGGGACAATTTCTTCCACATCTACTGACTAAAAACAATAAAAATGCCAAAAGAAGATCGAAAAAGAGATAGAGGACCACCCTCCTTGCTCAGAACCCTGACAAAAAGGGATGGAGGTGGCGAAATGCCCCCGTCTAGCTCAGGGCGCAGCAGAAGCCGTTCGTGAAGCAGGACATGGGGCTTAGGCTATGACACTGAGGCCGAGACGGATCTCCTGTCACATACAAGATACGAAACTATCCTTAAAGAAATCAGAGATTCTCGAGCAGATTCCAAAAAAGAGTTTCAATCTTTGGCACAACAAATCTCATGTATTGATTCTAAGGTACAAAAAGCAGAGGAGAGAATAAAAGAATCTGAAGAAAATAATAAATATCTTACGATTGCGATGGAAGCATTGGTCCAACATGTGGCAGCTCTACAAACTAAATGCGTTGATCTGGAAGGATGGTCAAGACGCAGTAACTTAAGACTGTATGGCTTGCCAGAGGGAGCGGAGGAGTCCCCAATGACTGTGTTTATCGAAAACTTATTAAAAGACATACTTGACTTGCCACCGAACTATGCTCTTGCTGTAGAAAGAGCCCACCGTTCATTAGGCCCCAAGCCTGTTGGAGCAGATGCCCGCCCCCGCTCCATAGTTTTTAAACTCAGCAGTTTCAGAATCAAAGAGGACATCCTCCGGAGAGCTTGGGACAAAAAAGAGCTGGCATACCTCACATCTAGGATATCCCTAGACCATGACTATGCACCTAAGGTACAACAAGCCAGGCAACTGTATACTCCAATTCTTAAGATACTACGGGCCAAAGGTATTACGTTCCAAACCCCATTTCCTGCTAAACTCCGCATGCACTGGGAAGAGGGCCCTCAACTTTACCTTAATCCAAGGAAAATCCTGGAAGCCATGAGGGGAAAAAGGAATTCCAGTACCTACGACTGAGGCAAATCGCTTGCTGAAATACAGCCATACCTCCCAGATATGGCTTCTCATTGCAAACAGGCGCGATGGTGTTCCACTGCTGAGAGAGGCCCTAGAAGCCATGGAGCAACTACGAGCTGCGAGATCAACAGAGCCAGTGGTAAGAGGTGCATCTCCAGGTAGCTGAAGGGGCTACGAACACTCCGTTGTTGCAGAGTAGCTGCAACCTATTTTATTGTTCTTTGCCTTCTTAAAGTGGGGTAAAGTGGCCCTGAAAACTGTGGGGTAGGAAGTGAAACTGGCCCTCCTTCATTGGTTTGGTTTTCTTCTTTTATGGGCCAGAACGTTCAAATCATTTAGGGACAGTGGAAATGTCTTTGTCTCTGATATATCTAAATATTAAAAAAAAAAAAAAAAAAAAAAAAGAGGGTTGGGTTAAAACAATGTTTTGTTTCCTCATGAATCCTTATGATTTATATAATATGTTTAACCAATAGCACACAACAAATATGGTGGTGCCTCCAGTTTGTTTCCCCATTTGTTGGGACTATGGGTTATAACTATAATTTCGTATGTTTAACCACTATGCTTCGCCTTCTTATTAGCGGTAGCATATGTCGATGGGGAAGAATTACTTTCAGTTGTATATAACTGGGTTTAATCAAAACTAAGTAGTGCCCTGCGGAGAATTGGTGTAATTAGTACTCTTCTCTTACATAACTATCTACTGTTTAAGCAGGCACGTGGCGACCTTATTACAAATCTCTCCGAAGGAGACTTTTGTGGAGGAGGACCTGTAGAGTCGGGGTAAAATCCTCTTCTACCTCTCCCCTGAAGTTTTTTTCTAACACCCATAGACTAGGGGGAGGATAAGGGATCCTGATTTTTTTTTTTTTTTTTTTTTTGGATACCCTACCTTGGAAGCCAAGCCCTATTTTAGGGCATTGAAAGTGTTGTTTGTTGTTTTCACATTTAAATATTGTTGAAATAGATATTGCTTTAGTTTTATTATAGATTCTCTTATTGATTTTTCAACGTCTGTCTGTTGCTTTTCTTGCTATCCACTTTGCCAGCTCTTCTCTAGATACAGCGCTGAGCCAATCTTTTTTTTTTTTTTGTCTCTTCTTTCTCTTAATGTATCAACTTTTAGAATTGCTTTTGAAGAGACTGCATGGGAAGATTCCTTTTACTTCACAGACATGGCAGCTAGGCCCTCAACTATTTGCTCGTTTAATGTAAATGGCTTAACTAACCCAGTTAAGCGTAGCAAAATATTATTATTCCTTAAGAAGTCAGGTGCTGAATTTTTTTCTACTGCAGGAGGCTCACCTTTCTTTGCAGGAAAATCAAAAATTAGCGAAAATAGGTTTTTGCGCTGCAGCCTGTGCAACGTATGGAAAAGGCTGTAGGAGAGGGGCAGCTGTGCTTGTCCCTACCAAAACTCCCTTCCAGCAGACAGCACAGCTGGTAGATGGGGAGGGTCGTTTTGCTTTTCTTAAGGGACGTTATTTTGGATGGAACCTGACCCTTGCTTCCGTCTATGTCCCACCAGGGTCTGACTTGCAAATTTACAGATGGATTTTTTTTAAAGTTACAGGAATGGGCAGAAGGCAAGGTGATTGTTGGAGGGGACCTTAACTTGGTTCTTAACCCGGCACTGGACTCTTCCTCTGCAGATACTTGCTGTAACCAGTCCCTCATTAAAAAAAGTTGTTAAACTTTTCTCTGAACTAGGTTACGCCGATGTGTGGAGAGCCACACATGGAAAACAGAGGAACTATACTTTCCCCCACCAGTCGCATTCCAGGCTGGATTATTTTCTACTCCCTGTGGAGACAGTTGGATAGGCTAAGGACAGCTGGATAGGGGATAGAGATTTGTCGGATCATGCTCCAATTTTCTGCCAATTCCATTTAGGAGATATTGTCAAAAAAAATGTTTTGGAGACTTAACGCATCTCTGCTTCAGGACTCGGAGGTGAGGGAGACGATCATAGACACAGTAAAGCAAGCGGTGGCTGAGAACGCCTCCCCAGCGGTACCAGCACCTTTGTTGTAGGGACACCATAAAAGCCATAGTTCGGGGTAAATTTATTTCCATCTCAGCCTTTAAGAAGAGGCAGAGGGAAGCTAGGAAGGCCACACTGAAAAAAGAAATAGATCTCTGTGAAACACAACTTAAAATTAAATATGAGGCCGCAACTGATAAAAAAACTTGGTCAACTTAAAGCAGAACTTAACAAGTCATTAGATTATCAGGTAGAACAGAAGGTCCTTTTCCTTAGGCAGAAATATTTTGAGGGTGGCCCTAGGTCTGTTCGCTAATTGGCGGCACGGTTGAAATCCCAGAGAGCACGGGCCCTTGATCCCCACATTGCTACACCCAGTCTCCAAGCAAAAACTGAATCAGACCTCGGAGATTGTTTTGGCTTTCAGAGATTTCTATACCTCATTATATACTGCCCCATATCCGCCGCCACAAGATAGTAAAGTAGAAGTGTTTTTGAAACGACTATCTTTGCCTTCCCTCCCTCCATAGACAAAAGTGGGACTGATGGTCCCCATCTCCAGTCTGAAACTGCAAGGGGTACTCTCAAGCTTAAAATCGGCCAAATGCCCGGGTACAGATGGACTTCCGGGAGAGTTTTATAAACATTTCAAGGGTCAGTTGGTCCCACTGTTATTAACTGTCTTTAATGAGGTAATGCAAGACACGGGGTCCCCCCTGGATTCCTGGGAGCAAGCTATCATTTCAGTTATCCCGAAGCAAGGAAAAAAAAAACTACATTATGTCCCTCCTATCATCCAATTTCTATCCTAAATACTGACTACAAACTTTTCATGTCCATCCTTACTAAGAGATTATAAAAACTAGTCCCCCAACTGATTTATCTGGACCAAACTGGATTTATTCCAAACCGCCAAGCTCAGGACAACCTCCGTCGAACTACCCATTTGATTGATAGTTTAAATTATACCCATCAATCCGCTATCCTATTAAGTTTAGATGCCGAAAAGGCTTTTGATAAAGTTTCATGGGCCTTTCTTAGGGTCGTATTAGCTAAGTTTGGTTTCCCTGCTCAATTCATGAATACCATTTTCAAAATATACAAGTCACCAATTGGATTTATTAGAGCAAATGGCCATACTTCACCCTCTTTCAAATGAAGCAGAGGTACAAGACAGGGGTGTCCCATGTCCCCCTTTCTTTTTGCATTGTATTTAGAACCTCTAGCTCAAAGTATTAGAGAGAATCTGCATGTAAAGGGAATTTGAATAGGAGGAAAGGGACACAAATTAGATTTATATGCAGATGATATTCTGCTTTATATTACGGAGCTGGAAACATCCATTCCCCACCTATTCCAACATCTGAAAGAATTCTCGGAGCTATCTGAATACTCATAAAACGGAGACAATCACTTTTAATTATGAGCCATCCCAGACTCCAGGATAGCTATCCCTTGAAATGGGACCTCCCTGCCATGAAATATCTTGGCATAAAACTATCACCTAATAATTCGTTTTTGTACCAATTGAATTTCCCACCATTGCTAAAACAAGTACAAGCAGATATTGAGAGATGGTCCATACTACCACTCCCCTTTCATGCAAGAGTTTAGACTACTAAAATGAATCTTTTGCCCCGATTCCTTTTTTTATTTCAGTGTGTCCCCTGCTGGATTTCCAAAGGAAAATTAGATTCGTGGCAAAACATTATTTTAAAATTTATTTGGTTGGGACAATGTTCCAGAATCAGGAAACAAACCCTTGTCTTTCAAAGGGAGTTGGGAGGTTATGGGGTGCCGTGCCTGGAGGGCTATTGGGTGGCAGCTCAGACCAGGGTAGCCCTTCTGCTGCAACATTCGAGATACCTCACTAATTGGAAATCTATGGACCTGGCTATCCCACGCTCCCCTTCATTAGTGTCTCAGCTTTTCTCTCCGAGTGCTCCGGTATACAACTCCCCTTCCTTATTTTCAGGTACAGAAGCTGCTCTTGGGGAGTGTAGGAGGGGTTTTGTTAGGGGAGCCACTAGGGAATACCTCTGGAAGTACTGGGCATGGTCCCTTAGTTCATATCACATAGTGGCCCATCAGGACTTTTGGTAGAAACGACAGGAGGAGCAGGGGTGCTGCGCACCTTGGCAATTGATGAAGGGAGAACTGGTATTAACATTTGAGGAACTGAGGGGAAAATTCCATTGGGGCAAAGGGATCTCTTATTTTATTACCAGTTAAGAGATTACATATCGAAACAGCTCTGAAAGTCTTTATTAAATTCTCGGGTTTCCATACAGCCGACAGTGTTCGAGCATAGAAACATAGAAACATAGAAGTTGACGGCAGATAAGGACCGCAAGGCCCATCCAGTCTGCCCATTTCTTTTTCTACCTTATAAATGTGCCATCGGCCTTTGCTCTGTCAGTGACCTATCTATTCATAGTCATTTGTATTGCTCCCTTATGCCTATCCCATGCCTGTTTGAAGCCCTGCACTGTATTCATAGCCACCACTTCTTGTGGTAAGCCATTCCATGCATCTACCACCCTTTCTGTGAAAAGAATTTCCTCACATTCCCCTTAATCGGCCTCTAATCTCATGCTGTGTCCTCTTGTCCTGCTATTTTCTTATATTTAAACATGTTAGACTCTTTTCACCTTGTTTATGCCCTTAAGGTGTTTAAATGTCTCGATCATATCACCTCTCTCCTCCTTTGCTCAAGGGTATACATATTGAGTCTGCTAATCTGTCCTCATATGTCTTCTGATGCAGTCCCTGCACCATTTTAGTTGCCCTTCTCTGGACTGCCTCAATTTGGTTAATGTCCTTGTGAAGGTGTGGCCTCCAATACTGCACGCAGTACTCAGATGGGGCCTAACCAATGTCTTGTACAGAGGATTGCATCTCCTCTTACTTCGACTTGTGATACCCTCTACTAATACACTCCTAACACCCCCCTAGCCTTACCTACTGCTTTAGAGGTCTGCTTGGATGATTTTAGGTCATCAGTGATGATGATGCCCAAGTCTCTTTCTTCCTTTGTGACTGCTAGCAACTCCCCTCCCAGCCTATAAGTGGCTTCAGGGTTTCTCTTCCCTATGTGAGCAGATCTGGCCTACTGAAAATGGAGGGAAGGCTATCTCCTTGCTATATAAAAATTATCTTAGTGATTTACAACATTCAACAGTATATATTAAGGAGAAACGGGAAAGGGATTTAGGGGTAAACTTAAGTGAGACAAGATGGTTGCAATCAATAAAAAACACCTGGCATTCCTCTTCATCCCCGGGTTGGCGGGAGTTTTTGTGGAAACTTAGAAGTAGATATTTTCGAACACCTGAACAGGTGGGTAAATGGAATCCTGCAGCTACCTCTGCCTGCTAGTGAAAGTGTGGGGCTACTGTGGCCTCACAGGCTCATATTTTTTGGCACTGTCCAATATTAGAGCGCTTCTGGGCCAATATACAACAATCGTGTAAGGTTTTTAATATCCTGACTCCCTTAGGGCCGGAGCACTTTATTCTTGGCCTATATCCCTTGGAGATAAGGAGGCGAGAAGGCAAGTATCTCTGGAACATCCTAGTAGCGGCTGCCTGTAAAGCGATCACTAAGAAATGGTTATCCCACTCCTCCCCATCTGTAAGTGAGTGGA
This sequence comes from Neoceratodus forsteri, assembly GCA_016271365.2. NCBI lineage: Eukaryota > Metazoa > Chordata > Ceratodontiformes > Ceratodontidae > Neoceratodus > Neoceratodus forsteri. Next base: position 848,243,830 of record CM057452.1, read on the forward strand.
GGGAATTGGTTGAGAATATAAAATCTCTGGAAAGAATAACTTTTTCACTTGCCCTTAGGTCCCCACAATTTATAAACAGGTGGACTAGACGGGAGGCGATTGTGTGGGGGACGAAGGGGAGGAAGGGTTAGGGGGAAACAAAAGATAAGATACTGTTCGTTAGTTGAATGATAATGGCCTATTCATCCTAAACTGATGCTGGGTCCTGGACAGAGTTGGAACTATATCATATTTAAATTAATTCTACTGCGAGTAAATCTAGGATGAGCTGAACTGAGGCTTTTATATATAATGGCTTTTTTTTTTTTATATTCTTTCCCCCTCTCTCTCTCTCTCTCTCTCTCTCAACTCCTTTTTCTTTTTCTATAAAATTCTCTTTTGCTTAAAAATATGTAATAGGTAATTTTGCTAGAGATGTAGATTGGTCTTATGTACCTTTGTTTTTAAACTACTAGAAATCTATGTGCATAATTTAAAAAAGTTAATTTATTACTAAATGTAGTAAGGAACAAATGATGGAGATTCTATATGCTTATTTTTAATGACAATATCATTTGTTTTAATGTTTTTAAATTGATCATTTGTAGTATTAGTTAAAATATATTGTATATTACAAGAAAGGCTGGGAGTATCCACTATACTGTCAAATGGAACTCTCAGACATAAGTTTCTCTAAGTGTTAAACATACTGTATGTGTAAAATCTTTGATGCAGATATGTACTAAATTGGAAAATATCTCTAAAGATGAAGTATAAAAAAAGGCAAGAAATTAAGGTATAAAAGGAAATAACAACATTCAAGGTATAACAAGAAATACAGCATCTAAAAGGAATGAAACAAAAAAAAAAACATGAATAAAGTGAAAAAAAAGTACTTTTTGGCGAGCAAAATCTAATGAAATGCTTGCGGCAGTTGTCGTTTAGGCTTCGTTTTTACCACAGAGATGGTCCACGAGGAAGCAACAGCAGAACTGTTTCAGTTACACAACCTTGCAAGACCATAGCATAATGCTGCTTATTACAATGTAGTATACTAGGAATGTGATTTCTAGTGTGTGTAAGGTCATTTTGAGGTAGTTTATGAATGTAAATGTGATAACAAGAAATAAAACTAAATTTTCAATGAATAAAAAGAAATAACAAGAAATTCCAGAAAAATTAAAAAGAAAAATTATAAAAATTAAAAAATTTCAAAGGTCTCTAGTTATGCCTCTTGCCCTCCTTCTGCAACCTCTTAAGTTCTGTACTTTTGATCTTTACAGATGGATGACTATAATAATTAAGGGGAAGGTGCCCTCAGCCTTTTTATTCTGTTTACCTGTATAGTTTGTAGGCATGAACAGCGATTGTCTCTATTGTACCCTCCTAATTTCATTAAGATTTAAATGTAAATGAAGGTACTTAAGTCTGGTATGAACACCTGATTGCCTCCATTGCAGAGGTCTTGACCCAACTCATGTGAGGCATTATGGAATTTTATGATGCTTTATTGCTAAAGTCTGCAGTAGTTATGCTACAAACATACGAAATTGCCAGCTGATACAGGTCATTCGGTCTGTCTAGTCTGCTCAGGTGTGCAGCACGCTGTCTTGTTAGACTGCAGCTGCCCAGCCACCCTCTTCTAACTTAGTGCCCCCCCCACTTCTGACCTCGCATCCCCGCCCTCTTCACAGATTTGACACTCCCTTTGGCCCTATCCCACCCTCTTTTGAAGCTGCTCATTGTCCGCAGTGCTAGTACTGCTTCTGGCAGCACATTCCACCCAGCCACCACCCTCTCCGTGAAATAGTGCCTCATTATCTCTCTCTCTTGAACCTTCCTCCCTCCCTCCAATTCAGGTTGTGTCCCCTGGTGTCCATCCCCCTTTTTAAATTAAACAAGCCATCTGAATTAACTGTTTATGCCCTTCAGGCACTGTACTTGAATGTCTCTCTCTCTCTCTCTCCTTCTATCTTTTAGGGTGTACATGTTGAGCTTCCTCAGTCTCTCTTCATATGTCTTGTCTCCCATCCCCAGTATCATCTTTGTGGCCCTACGCTGGACCCCCTCCAATAGTTCGATGTCCCTTTTCAGATTGGGGCACCAAAACTGCACACAGTACTCCCGAGTACAGCCTCACCATGGACCTGTACAGGGGCAAAATGGCTTCCTCCCTCCTAGAGGTGATTTCCCCCTGGCAATGCATCCCAGCATTCTGTTAATCTCTGCAGCTGCCTTCCTGCTCTGTGCTGAGTGTTTCATGTACCCTGTCACCAGCACTCCCTAATCTTTCTCCTTCTCTGAAGTGGCCAGCTGCACCCCCTCCCAAACAGTTGCTGTTCTTTGGGTTTTTACACCCCCCCCCCAGGTGCAAGACCGTGTATTTTTTGACATTGAACCCCAGCTGCCATGTGGCTGACCAGCACTCTGGTATCGCCTCATCTTCTTGCAGTACCTTACCTCCTTCCTCACTATACATTTCTGCACAGATCTTTGTGTCGTCTGCAAAGATGTTGATCTTGCTACTTATCCAGTTTGTAATGTCTGCTATAAATATTGTAAATAGTACCAGTCCTAGCACTGAACCTAGCAGGACCCTGCTGGTTACTGCCGTGGGTGACGAGAACTCTCCCCCAACTACCGCCCTCTGCTGCCTGCCCTACAGCCAGTTCTTGATATATTGCCTGTCATCCTGTAAGCCATTTCCCTCCTAGAAACACACCAGCCTTTCCTTAAGTATAGTTTCAGCTTTCCCACAGTGGCTGTAAGACTCACTGGTCTGTAGTTCCAAGGTTCATCCCTGGGCCCACTCTTATGGATTGGTGCCACATGTGCCATCATCCAATCCCTGGGCACGCATCTAGTATTCGGGGAAGTGTTGAACAAATCTGCCAGTGGTCCCACCAGGACCCCTGCCAACTACCTGAGTGACCTAGGATGCACTGCATTTGGACCAAGCACCTTATCCACCCTTCGAGACCTTAGGCCCTCCAACACAGCTTCTCTGGACATGTTGATGCCATCCTGAAGAAGCTGTGCCCCAAACTTGGTGCATTATACAGGAACTGTGGCTGTGTCCCGCTACCAACCAGGCACAAACTTGTCCAGAACATATTCCCTATCTTTGACTACTGTGATGTAGTCTACAGTGCCGCTCCCAAGTCTTCCTTAACCAGACTGGGTACCCTTTTTAACTCCTTCTGTCGCTTTACTCTAGATGCCTCCTCTATCACCCACCATTGTACACTTTACCACTCCCTGGCTTTTTCCTCCTTAGAAAATCGCCACCACCTCCACTGTGCCAAATTCATGTCTAATTTTTGGTTTGGTTCACTCCTCTATATCTTACCTCCTCCTCCCCCCCCCCCAACTGGACCATTCCCTTGGGTCATATGACCCTCGACTACTGGTAGTTCTTCGGTGGGCTACTGTAGTAGGGCAGATGGCCTTCTTGCATCGCTTTCCTAAGCTATAGAATGCCCTTCCTCCCCAGATTTGCCACACTTCCTCCCCCCCCACTACATCTCCTCAGCCCTACAAAACTTTCTCATGGTAAATTGTACCTGCGGCTAAGTCCTCTTTCCCCTCCCTTGCCAGCTGACACACTGCATTCTGTCTCCTTTTCAGCTAAGCTGCTCACGTGATGGGAGCACTTCTTTGTTTCGTCACGATTGCATACAATTGTATTTTATTACAGCACTACAATGTACATTACTTTGTTATATTTTTGCACTGTTTGTCATTCTTCAGTATATAATTGTGCTAATTGTTTTAATGCTGCTTGATGTATGCATTGTACATTGTATGTTTATTCTCCCTATGACCCTCCCCCCAGGACGCACCGGGAGACTAGCAACTTGTTGTCCAGTGCGCCTTTCCTGGCGAAACATTTCAATTAATAAATATCCTTTCAACTGGAATCTCCGTGTCAGTCACCTCCTCCCCCGCCCATCCTCCCTTCCCTTGAGATATAGGCCCACCCTTCTCCGTGGTGAACACTGAGCAGAAGTACTGATTTAGAACTTCACCTGCTCTACTCACCTTCCCTCCTTCCTAATCCTTACAATCTGTCCCTTGCAATACCTCCTTTCTCATAGATACCTTAAAAAAAACCAAAAAACTTTTGGACTTCCGGTGACGTCGCGGGACTGATGAGAAGCTAATTTGAAGGGGTCCAAGACCTGTCTACAAAGCTAAGATTAACCCTCACCCAAGCTGACTAATATTCAGTTTTGGAGACTGTCTGTCCCAGAATGGCTACCAGGAGCAACAAACCAAAAATGCTAAAAACAATAACTCCCAGACAAAGTAAAAGCAGCTTACTTTAGATGAAGAAATGGATGGCTTCACGGCCCACACTCGACAGGATCGCACCCTCTCGGAGTCCTCAGTCGACACGGAAGACCGTGATCTTTTACTCCCCAGAAAGGCAGAGCGGACTCTTCAAAAAATACTATCTTTGGTGCAGAAAGTTGAATCTTCCCTTGCAGACTTGAGGCAGGACGTAAAGAAAATAGATGGTAAAGTGACTGAAAATACAGCAAAAATCTCAGAATTATCAGAATCGCAGGACACAGAGAACAGAGTCCTACTATATCTGCTGCAGAAAGAGTGAGAGATCCAGGCCAGACTGGAAGATATTGAAAACCACTCCCGCCGCAACAATTTCTGTGTTCACGGAGTGCCGGAGGGTGAAGAGGAGGGATTTGCGACCCCCATTGACTTTTTACAGCACTGACTGCAGTCGGTACTTGCGATCCTACCAGACCTCGATCTAACTATGGATAGGGATCATCACTTCTTGGTTCCTAAACCCACCAACGCAGAGGCAAGGCCCAGATCGTGGGTAGTCAGGATGGTCATGTTTCAGTCAGAGGAGTGGGTCCTTGGAGAGGCGTGTCGACTCTGAGACCTGAAGTACCAGGGTAATAACATTTTTTTCTAGCAAGATTTTTCCCCAGTGCTGCTGGTGGAACGACTAAAAATGAGAGCGGTCCTGAAAGAAGTCAAAGAAAAAAAGATCAAAGCACAACTGTTATTCCCAGCCAGGTTAAGGCTCCATGTAGAATCAGGCCCAAAACCTTTTGAAAACTTGCTGGAAGCAATGCCACTTTTAAAAGAGTGGGGCATCGGGCTACCTGAAATGGAGATGGAAGTATTAGAACAGAATCTACAAAAAAATGTATGGCACATGGTGGGCAGAGGATTCAAGCAGATATGGCCTGGAGCAGTACCGAACATGCTGGTGAGAAATGCGGAGAAGATTATCCAGAGAACCGAGATGGGAGGAAAACTACCAGATTTCAACCCTTCTGCTGGACCATCGCTGCGTCGCTGAAACGGAATCTAGCTATGCCTGGTTTAGAAGAGGCAGCGGAAGAGTGAGCAGAGAAGAGCCATGGGAAAACTAAAGTACTAACTGTCAGAAAATTCAGCAGATAAGTTGCTCTTTTATGAGCAGGTTCCTTTCCCTTTTAAAAGGGCTGTAACTGCTTTGGATGGGACACTGGCGTTTGGGGAGGGGGGGACGTAATGGGATGGAGGGCCAGAGAAAGGGGGGAAATCCTCTCAGTTAATGATGGGGCAATGGCAGGAGACCCAGCTCTCCAACGTACAATAATTAAAAGGAGACAAATAATTGAGCCATTAAAATGGAGGGTTAATTCAGTAGGGTGGGGTCAATAAATTAGACGGTCCTCAAGGTCAGTATATACTTATTTGGGAGGGGACGAGGGTTTTGGTGACATTTCTCCCTGGTAAATATAAATATTGGTAATGACAATCCTAGCTCATAACATGGGGGGGAGGAATCTAACTCTAAAGGGAGCTCTACCTCGCTTCAGGGGAGCCCACACTATAGGTCTCTCTACAGTAATCTATCTAGGGTGAGGGATGGGGCGAACAGTGAATTCAGGGATGGAGAAAATATGGTAATAGGATAAGTTACTTAGGAAATTGTAGTATTATAGAATTTGCTGCTCCAGCTCCCACAAGAGTAGGGCAGCAGACACCTCACCCTGGAAAAATACGTCTGAGAACTGTTTTTTTTTTTTTTTTTTTTTCCTCTCCTTTTCATAGAGGCAACCATCCCTGTTCTGGGACATTCGGGGGACTTGGAAATGATCATAGGAAAACAGATGGGACGGGTCTTGGAGGAGTGGATAGGGTTCCTGGTCTCAGTGACGTCTCGTACTATTCAGAGCGAATCTCGAAACTGCTCTGAGTCTCTAATTTAGAGACCGTGGGTGTAGCTTAACATCTCACACCACAAGTGTAGCCATGCTATCCCCCACCCTTTCTCTTCTTAAACAGACAGGGACCTGGGGAATCACTTAGGAAGTAACACTACAGTATTCTATACAACACACCAGTAAAAGAAGAAGAGAGTAATTGAATATACTACAACGTTTTTTGCAAAGTTCTTTCTTTGTAAGACTGCCGTTGGTCTTATAGAGTTGTTAGTTGTTGTTAACCACCCTATGTTAATGGTTAATTTTTCTTTTTTGTTGTTTTTTGAAATGTTCTTAATCTCCACAGTTGTGGACAATCAGATTGAGGTACAAATTAGTAAAAAAGATAAAACTGCATTCTGGGATTGGAAGAGGGTACAACGACCCAATGGTAAACATACACTTAGGGGGGTTGTCACCCCCAACCTTCCCCAGGACTTCCTAAAAATAGCAAAATGGCCTGGTTAAATATTTGCTCATACAATGTGAAGGGAATCAATTCCCCAATAAAATGTATGAGAATGTTACAGGAGCTTAAAAAATTGATGGGGTGATGTGATTTTCCTTCAAGAAACGCACTTATCAATGTCAGAACATCTAAAATTGCGGAGAGCATGGGTGGATCTGGTGGTGGCAGCCTCCCACCCTAGATCCAAAAGGCCGGGGCTGGCGATACTAATATGTAAAGGTTTGCAATTGACAATAGAATCAACAGAAGGAGCGTTATAGGGGAGATATGTGAGGATGTCAGCCAAAATTCAGGTTAAGCTCACCCATTTTGTTAATATTTATGCACCAAACACTCAACAAGAAGATTTTTTTGAAAAGGTCTTTCAGATAATTGCAGAACTCCCACAGGGTCAGCTGCTACATGGAGGAGATTTTAATACTGCTCCCCACCCACTAAGAGATCGTTCATTGGGGGCTACAGCAACAAATAAAACGGCGTCCAAAGTTTTGACCGCGCTAATAAGGGAAATAGGTTTAGTGGACATCTGGAGAGCCCAACACCTGAAGGAAAGGGATTATACCTTCTACTCAAACTCACAACAATCCAACTCTAGAATAGACTTGTTTTACACAAATGTGACCTGTCTCCACGGGGTCAAGAGTTCCCATATACGCAACATAACCTTATCTGACCATGCCCCAATCTCAATTTGTGTGGCTCTTTTACCTCAGGACAGACAGACCCTGTGGAGACCGACTGTCTCTTTAATGAATAGTAAAACCTTTGTCGAAAAATTAAGACAAAATATAAAAGATTTCCAAATAAACCATAAACCAACCATCCACTTCGTGTAGCTCAACTGGGACACCCTTAAGGCAGTTTTGAGAGGTGACATAATCAGTTTTGAATCTGCCCAAAAGAAACTCGCAAACTTAACCCATGACAGGCTATTCAGAGTTGGCTTTGGCTGAATAGAGACACAAGGCCAATCCCTCTGACCGACAGATTCAAAAGGAACTGGCACAAACCAGAAGGGCTTTACAAGAATTTAAGAATAAAAAAGTGAAAGGATATTTAAGATTCGCAAACCAAAAATATCACGAAGTAGGGGGAAAAGCTTCAAGGTTACTAGCTTTCAGGTAAAGAAAAGCCCAAGCGGGTAGATACATCCCTTTTATACAGGATATAGGGCCTCAAGGCTTAAGATGGGAGGATCTCAAGGAAATAGCTGCCCAATTCCGAGAGTTCTATCAGGATCTTTACCTAGAGGACAAGGGGGAAGCCACAACCCGAAACAGAACCAAACCCATTTTAGAATCCATAAATCTTCCCGGAATATCAGAGTCGATGAGAATGGAGTTGAACCGCCCCATCTCAGTGGAAGAGATACTAACAGTTATTAAGCAGTTACCTGCGGGGAAGACTCCGGGCCCGGATGGGTTTAATGGTGAATTTTACAAGGCGTTGGGCCCTACCTACGATGGCCCTTCTGTTGGTAGAGGTTTTTAACAGATGTCTAGAAGAAGGTAGAATCCCAGAAAGCTGGACCTATTCACTAATAACAGTAATCCCAAAACCAGGGAAAGATAACACAAAATGTGCTTCTTTTCGGCCTATAGCCCTGCTTAATCAGGACCAGAAAATATTTGCAAAAATACTTTCCATTCGGCTCCAAAAATACATAGAATTAGTAATTCACCCAGACCAAACGGGGTTTATCCCTCACCGTCGTCTAAGTGATAACATAAGGAGACTCCTGAATATTATGCAGAAAAAAGCCTCTAATCAACACACAGTTTTGGTGATTTTCCTAGATGCAGAAAAAGCCTTTGATAGGCTGAATTGGACATATCTTTTCCAAGTGCTGGAAAAATTGGGATTTGAAGGACATTTTTTAAAATGGGTGATGTTGTGTTATCAAGGCCCTCAGGCTAGGATAAGGATGAATGGCACAGTGTCTTCCCCCATTTAGAATCCAAAGGGGAGCAAGGCAGGGATACCCCCTCTCACCATTACTCTTTGCCATCAGAATGGAACCATTGGCACAGGCCATACGGCAAAGGAGGGAAGTAGAGGTTCAAAACACAGCCCACAAGATCTCTCTATATGCAGATGACACCCTAATTTATTTGGGTAACCCTAGAGCCTCCCATCCATACTTGCTGGACTTACTGAAGGACTTCAGGGATATCTCGGGTTTTAAGATTAATAAAGAAAAATCAGAAGTGATGGAAGTGAAGGTACAGGACCAGAAATTGAGAGAAATGATTCCCTTTAAATGGGTTGATACCAACATCAGATATCTGGGAATACAAGTTCCCACACAGGGAAACTTCTTCTACAAACACAACTATGGAACCCTGAAACAGCAAATATATGTGGATATAAATAGATGGTCCAATCTCCATTTATCTTTCACAAATAGATTAGAGACAGTTACAATGAACATTCTGCCCCATTTCCACTTTCTTTTCACAAACATCCCCTACCCAATTCCTAACAGAGACTGGAAAGACCTTAAGAAAAAATTATCAGATTTTATCTGGGCAGGGAAGAGACCCAGAGTCCGATGGGACATATTAATAGAACACAGGGTAAAAGGGGGGATGGGACTTCCTGACTTCCCTAAATATTACTTAGCTGCTCACTTACTACCAGTCATTAAAATGCTGATGCCTGGGAGGAGCCATGGGTGTCTGGAGATAGAGGAAAGGGAATTTCATATATGTCCCTTAAATATCCTACCATGGAGGATCCTTCCTAAAGATTTAAAACAACTAAAAAACACCCTAACAAGACATACTATGTCAGTGTGGTTGAAGGCCAGGCAAGAGTGGGAGATAGTGAGACCAGTATGGGAATACCTGCCACTGTATGGCCTGCCAGGCATCCCTGTTCACAGAGGAGATGCATGCCTAGCCTGGTGGGCGATCAAGGGACTTAAATACCCATGGCAACTCCTGGGAGCAGACCGCCTCAAATCCTTTGCTGAAATACAGAGAGAATGTAACTTATGTGGTATGTACTCCTTCAGATACAATCAATGCTCACATTACATACAGAACAATATAGGGTTAACAGAGTTTACTCAAAACCCAGCGGCCCCTGTTATAGTAACCTATCAAAAGAGTATCCTGCAAGATACCAAATCATATATCTCACAAATATACAAAATATTGATTGAGGATAGAGGTACCCTGACCATTCAGGGGGTTGCGGACCACTGGAATGTTGAAACTGACCACAGTATCCCTTAAGTTGCATGGAAGAATATCTGGAGGGGAATCCACAAAACAACTGGATCACCCTCTTATTTATTTATTTTTTTTATATATTTAATTCTAGGATTGTAAGTACCTTTGAGCCAAGGCTCTCTTACAAATGTTCCATGTCAGAATGAGTACAGCACAGCAAAGTTTCAACAGTACAAGGTACAACAGAAATGTAAGCAGTACAGCAGAAGGTTTGGCAGCGATAACAGGTTAATTAGGTTAAGAGCAGTTTCTAGTGGTGGGTGTAGACAATTGTGGCAAGAACATGAACAGTAATTACTTGCATGTTTAACAGCTTTGTAATCAGATACAAGAGAGATGCATACACATTTGGTAGAGCATCAACATTCAAGATCATTGGTGAGCAACAGATACAAGACATGGTTAGGACACGGGGGTAAGCTGCCGAAGGCATTGTCAGCACATAGAGAAGTGCAGGCAAGGGGTTGGAGGGGGGAGAAAGGGTGGAGGAGGGAAGGGGTGGAAAGTGCTTGTTGTGATGCCGGGGTAAAGACGGGGCGGCAGCTAGGCTGGCAGGGCGTGGCAGTCACAGGTACTGGAGGCAGAGAGAGAGAGAGATGGAGCCTAGTTTTGAAAGGACCAATCTTGGGGGTGGACTTCTTGAAGAGAATTTAGGTGGAAAATCAACATTTGTTATTTCAAGACCCCAACAGTTTCATACCACTATGCATCCTTTTCATCCAGTAAGTGTTGGAGGAAATGCAGGTCCAAAGGCACACATCATCATATCTTTTGGGCTTTTACCCGAATTACATCTTTTTGGACAGAAATATCCAAAGAAATAACTAAAATATTCTCCCTGAGGTCTTCACTGGTCTTCGAGAATTTAGCGCTCAGATTACCTCCAATAGAAATGAAAAGGCACACCAAGAAATATCTTTTCTATGTCCTTGTAGCAGCAGCTTTTAAATCTGTTACCAGAAGTGGCTAAGGGAGGATCCCTCTACAACAACCCAGTGGTACAATATTACTAACCAAATTAGAAGCATGGCCCGCCTTAGACTGACCTCAGAGAAATTTAACACTAACTGACTTCCCCTTTTTGATCACCTGAAGGAAAGGGAAGGCCTCCCGGTTCTTGAACAGCTGCTCCAAGCTTGAGGTCAAAGTTAAGATAAGTGGAAGGGGCAATATCTAGGGTTGCCACCTATTCTTTTTTTGACTGGATAATCTGGTTTTTAGGGTCCTTATCAGGTCATCCGGTTTTGATTAAATGCAGTCCGGTTTTTGGGCCATTTTGACTGCTCGTATATACTCTTAAAACGGATGTATCAAATCATTCACTGTTTTGGCTGCATTACATGTTCAGGTCACAAAGAAGTTCTGATGTCACAGTCATTCAGACCTGCCTTTGTTTGTAAAACCAGACTGTCTGAGAGGTGTAACGTATGGCTATTAAGGTCATTAGCAGTAAATTAACCTAATCCTTTCCACTCTGAATTTTAAGTATGGTCTTTTACTGCTATGACAGGAAACAGCTTTTACACCTTTATATGCTCTCATATGTTTCTTTTTGTTTGTCCTATATTCTGGTATGTTTTAGACACATTTTTGCTAAATAATCTAACTTTTATGGCCTTTATCACCACATTTGCTCTCATTTTTATATTACCTGAATTTTCCATATTAGCTACACTTTTACAGGTCAGTCAGATAAACAGCATGGAATGGTGTACCTGAAATTGTGGAATGTCTTAGAAATATGAAAAGAAACAGCAGTAGCTGCTGAGGTAAAGGGGAACACAGTGCAGTATTAGGGGTACCCCAAGCACTGATAATTAAGTTATCAAAAATTGGTCAAAGCATCAGAATACATGACTGACATGTAAAGGAAAATGGGAGAGTGTTTAACAGAGGGCTGAGCAATACGCTGTTGATGAGCTTGGCACATCCAGCAGACCCGAGTTTGATTCCCACAACCTCCGCTTACATACTGTGTGACCCTGAGCAAGTCACTTAACCTTCCAGTGCTCCTGGGTCACTCCTGTAAAATGGGCTATGTGGCCTATGGGAGTTAACCTGGTTGCCAAAGAATAAAAATAACTGAATAAATAAATCAAATAAATAACAGTATAAAAATGATTTCCTATCACTAGTAATGTCTATTCCAACATTACAAATGGCTTTGGAGCAGGAGCGATATACTAGTCAGTCATAAAAAGGGGGTGGCGCTAGAGGAGGAGTTTGGGGTGTGGTTTCGCATCCGGTTTTTACTTCATCCAGAGGTGGTGTCCCTAGCAATATCTGGCTTTAGCAAAAATAATATAAAGGGGCTTACTTAAACTAAACAAGTTTTGAAATAGATAACAGCTCAAGAAGCACCATATCGAAATGATCATGTAACCCATGTCTGTCTCTCTGTGTTCCTCTCCCTCTCTTTGCAAGAACTGAGAATGTCTGGCTGTTACCACAATTTAATAGTACTTTAAGAGTCTAAACTGCTTTGCCTTATAACAGGGTACTGGATGTTCCTGCTGTAGGTATCTATAAACTAAACAGTGAAGTGAATCTTGGTAAGGACAACACTAAGAATAGGTAGTTTTTATCTTTTATTGTTATCCAAACAAAGGCATTTACTATCAGCTGTCCATCAGGAGAATATAGTCACAATTCTAGAGGACCAGAGTTTGCTTTTTTTTTTTTCTCCAGGGTCTATAGAGACACTCACTTCTTCATTCTTCGGGGTAGCGGACTCTGGGGAAGAAACAAAATGGACAATTGAATGAACTTTAAGTATCACAGTTTGTAATTGCTGATTTTTATATATGTATTCCCATAAGGGACAAGTTTTCTGAACTTAAATTGATAATTTTTGTTTCTTTTTACCTAATAATTTTTTTTAAGTTAAAAAAAAAAAAAAAAAAAAAACTTTTTCCCTTTCCTGATCCCCTGCGCCAGTCTTAGTTCTTTTGAAGCCTTGGCTGCCCTCACTACTTTGCTCACCTTCCTGGATTTCTTCAGGTATTCCTTCCTATCCTTATCCCTGCAGGATCTCTTATACTTTCTAAAGGCTGCTCTCTTTTCCCTCACCCTTTCCACTACATCTCCATTCACCCAGCTAGGTATCTTGTTCCTGGCCTTTTTGCTTTGACACTTAGTGCAAGAGCTAGTGGCCTCTGTCAGACCCCTTTTTATAATGTTCTGTTTCTCTCTGCATCCATGTCTGGGCTGATGTTGTTTAGATGCCCTTTCAGAATGGTTCCCATCTTGCCAAAATCTGCCCTCTTAAAATCCACCAATCTTGGTTTTGTATTGGCTACATCCTTTCCCAGGTTGTGTGAGAACCACACTGTGCTGTGGTCACTTCCCGCTAGGGGGTCCTCCACCTCAGTGTCTTGGACTAGCTCTCTGTCCATGAGTACTAGATCTAGAATGTTCCCCTTCCTGGTTGGCTCCGTCACTTTCTGTGTGAGGAAGCTGCCCTGGAAGGCCTCTAGGAGGACCTGTTCTCTGGCACTTGAGGTGGCTGGGGTGTTCCAACCCACCCCTGGCAGATTGAAGTGCATCAGTCAATGATGTTGCTGCCCTCTGCAGTCCCTATGTTCTTGTCTTATGCTGGCCATTAAACTTTTCAAGGCTTAGCAAGTGCCATGCTTTTTTTCTGCTTAAAGTATATCTGAGTTGGGAAACATTATTTTAGAGAATAGAGAAACTTCACAAGACATGTAACAGAACTGAGATTCTCTCTCTGCTGGTTTGTGGTGGTATGCATCATTAACTCCCATGGTGCTTTGCATTAGTGGGGTCATGTCATATGCAGTGTTGGGATAGTGAGGCTGAAAGGGGAGGACGGGGGCAGAGTAGAGGATAACAAACATAAAGCAGACATAACAGATACTTCTGCTCAGTTTTTGCAGACAAAGGAAAAGGAAATAGGCCAGAAAGGATAGGAAAGGCATGGAAATGGATACAAGTCCTTTTCCAAAGGAAAGGATCCTAAGGGAACTGGAAGGAATGAGTCAGTAAGGCTGTGGGGCCAGATGGGGTACACCCCAAGGTGCTGAGGGACCTAAGAGAGGTGGCGGCAGAACCTCTTGCAACCTGTTCAGTCAGTCACTGGAAACAGTGGAGGTACCCAAAGACTGGAGGACAGCTATACAAAAGCAGAAACCGAGAGGAAGCGGGAAACTACAGACCAGTCAGCCTGACCTCAGTAGTGGGGAAGATCATGGAAACACTACTGAAGGAAAGAATAGTGGAACACCTGGTTGCCAATGGTCTACAGGACCCAAGGCAACATGGTTTTACTGAAGGGAGGTCATGCCAGACTAACTTCATTGAGTTCTTCGACTGGGTGACAAAGGAGGTGGATCGGGGGGGGCAGCAGTGGATGTGGCCTACCTGGACTTCAGCATGGCCTTTGACACTGTGACGCATAGAAGGCTGTTAAACAAGCTGGGGAACATGGGAGTGGGTAGGGTGATGGTGAAGTTGGTGGAGAACTGGCTAGATAGCAGGACACAGAGGGTAGTGGTAAATGGCTGTCACTCCGCAGAGGGAAAGGTGGGGTTCCACAGTGATCAGTGCTGGGTCCCGTCCTCTTCAATATCTTTATCAGCGACATTGCAGAGAGCATGGAAGGGAGAATTTGCCTGTTTGCTTATGACACAAAGCTCTGCAACAGAATGGACATACTGGAGGGTATGGATAGAATAAGGAGAGATCTGCAGAAGCTTGAGGACTGGTCAGGGAACTGGGAGTTGAGATTTAATACAAAAAAAATGCAAGATAATGAACATGGGGCCCAAAAACCCAGGACCAAGATATCAGCTGGTGGAGGGGAGAGGAGGATATAGAATGCTCCAAGCAGGAAAGGGACCTAGGGGTTATCATCTCTAATGACCTCAAGGTAGGGAGTCAGTGTGACAAGGTGGCAGGAAAAGCATACAGGATGCTGGGATGCATAGGCAGGGGTATCAACAGCAGGAAAAGGGATGTCATAATTCCACTATACAGGACATTAGTGAGGCTGCATCTCGAGTACAGTGTCCAGTTCTGGAGACCTTACCTACGTAGGGACATAGGGTGGAGGCAGTTCAGATGAGGTAACCAAGATGGTGCAGGGATTACATTCCAAACCCTATGAAGACAGGCTGAAAGACATGAATATGTACTCCCTGGAAGAGGGCGGGATATGAACACATGATTGAGACATACAAATACCTCACGGGGAGAAACAAGATGCGTGAAAACACAATTTTTCAAAGAAAAAGATGCTCCAGGACTAGGGGGCATGGGATGAAACTGGAGGAAGTGCTTCTTCACAAAGAGGGTGGTGGACAAATGGAACAGCCTGCCAAAAGAGGTGGTGGGGGTGGAAATGATTACAGGATTTAAGAATGCATGGGATAGGCATAAGGGGATCCTGGTAGTAAGGGGAAGGGGGCAACTGAGTTTGAGGGAAGCTTGAAGAAGCACAGTTGTATGCATAAATGGGCAGACTAGGTGGGTCGAAGGCCCTTATCTGTCTACATCTTTGTATCTGTGTATCCTCGTTTATATTTAAATTTGGATGAAATTAAGGGAACGCACGAGAGGGAATCATTCATATATACAAACTACACAGGTGTACAGAAAATAGGTTGAGGGATTTTCCCTTTAGGTAGTTCAGGTTAACTTTTTTGCTTTGTTTCTTTAAACCTCAGCACCACATGGGCATGTGCACGCATGCACGCACAAATACACACACACTCTAGGTGCAGGTTTGCGCCATTTTTTAACCACTTCATATGTGACATGTCTATATTTGGATTATGCAGAACCTATATATCTTCCCCGAATCAATCTTGTTCCTAGAGACCCACTCTTGTCTTTGAGCTGAAGGTAGCTGGACCCTGTGAGAGAAAGATTTTGCAGGGGGCAGCACTGGCGTTCAGTGCCACAGTGCATGAGCAAGGCAGTATGCACAGGTGTGAACTGCCCAACTCGTGTCTTCCCCCCCACCCACTAAGTGCACTGTTCCAGCTTCTTTTTTCGGCTGTGTAGTCCTCATTGTACTTTTAGTTTTTGGTACTTTGTTTTGGGGATTTTTGCATTTCAGAGGAGGACCTGTGTGCTAACCATAGTCTGTGTTCACACAATAGTCATTCTAATTACGTGCAACATGGCATAGCTCTATACAAGTACCCAGTAGTTACATAATCTATATAACTGATGGCAACCTTTTTTACGTTTAATAAAGGCTTTTGGCCATTACCGACCTGTGCTAGATTTGAATAGGTCATTTTATGATTCAAGATGGGATGTGTCATCTTCTCCATGGTCTTGTAGTACTTTGAAATATTCAGCACCGTGCCCAAAAAGCCACCGCCATTCCATGTCTGTTCCTGCAGCAGGAAAATCGAATGAAAAGATTCACACAGAAAAAGTTCTCTGGTGTCTTGACTGAACCATAACAGGCAGTCTTATCATCCATTGTTGTCTGATAGCACCACACACACTCCAAGCTCAGGTGAGCCTCTGAATCTCTTGTGTCCCTATTTCTCAATCCTGATGCAAATCAAGCCTTTCAAAGAAGAGGTTGGAACTTTGAAAGAAGTCCTTGAAACTTTGTTGCCTTCTTCTCTTTCATTCTTCTCTGTAGAGGTGAAATAGGTATCTGATTATCATAGGTTCATAGGACTCTCCCACTGTCTTCTAGGGGACAAGATCGAGCAGTCACTGCTGACCAGATGTGATAACTTCTTGACTCCTCCTGGGTGGTCTAAAGTGCTTAGGTAACCATGGCGGAGCAAGCAGCTGTGCAGGGAAGATGCAAATCTTACTTTGAGGAAGGCTCTTGCAGCAGGCCACACTGGTAGGACTAAGCTGTCAGGCACCAGGACCACACGGAAAACTGCCACAGGGGACTGCCCATTGCCGTCAGTCGCTGACGTCGACCTATCCTAAAAAGGCAGGAGGTCCCCCACACCTACCCCAGTTCTTTTCCCACCATCAACCCGTGCATGTCGGACCTTGATGGACGCCACAGCTACAGTCGACTGCCATTACCTGCACTTGCCACGCTTTTGTTTTTGTTATTCTTTAGTGATAAACACCAAATTTTTGGTGTTTTCATCAGCGAGTTTGTCTTCTCTACCAGCCTCATCTTCTGTCCGCTCCTTGAAGTGTGCCTGCGGCAAACGGATTCCTGGAAAGGATGGCAACTCTGCGTGCCTCATCTGCCTAGGCCCCAGCCAAGACACTGAAGCCTGCCAGTTTTGCCAGAAATTCAACCAGGTCACTCTGAGACGTAGTCTTAAAAATCTGGAGGGCCATCTATTGAAGCAGAAGTTGGTCATGATGGAAAAGGAGCTGCAGGCCCGAAGCTCTTCAGCCTTGCTGGCACAGTCCTCAGGGGCCTCCTCTTTGTGGCAGAACTGCATTCTGTCAGTCCAATAACCCCGGTGGAGGAATGCCTTTCCTATCTTCTTCTTTTTCCTACTGAAATCTGTTACGCAACAATATCTTCCTATACTATACTTAACTTTTTTCTGCCCCTGGCGTCGGTTCGCCACTTATGTCAGTCTATTCTATTTTCTCACTAAATCTTTTTTCCTACTACTTTTATTTCTAGTTTCTGTGTATCCATCCCTCACCAAGAATAATAATTTCTTTATTTTTAATGTGCCTTTCTAAAATCAAGGTGCCTTGACAGCAAAATTTCACATAAAAACAATAAAATAAACACAAATATAATACTGAAAGAACTCCTCAAAATACTGTACTAGGCTAAGGCCAGCTGGCAGGAATGAAATAAGGTGCATTTATGGCATTAAATGCAGAATACATAAAATGCCTTTAAGTATATATGGTGCTGGTTGAATAAAGTGCATGAAGTGCATTTTGTGCCCTTTAATGAGTTCAAAGTGCTGCAGTGTTTAAGTTAATTCTTATGCCATTTTTATGTATATGGTGCAGGAATGTTTAGAAATGTTTAAAATGATAGTTACATACAAAATAATGTCCACTAGATGGGTGGATTATGGATTCAAACGCAGCGGCATTATGCTTATGATGTTTGAATTATTTTGCTGCTGCTCTGTTATGTAGAATGTTATGTCAAAGAAACCCTGCATCGAAGCAGGAACTGTTTGAATCGAGCTGCAAACTTTTACTTTTGCTGTAGCTTGGTATCTGTGTAAATAATTACTGATGCTCCTGTGTTATTAGGACTCCCTGCTGCCGACTTTGTATAAAATATGCTGTAGAATTATAACAGCTAGCTATGGAGGAGTCCGTGGCATGTGTGCAGCCAGACCAGGCTGCTAGAAAGGTAGGCTTCCCTGAGTAATCTGTGCGCTCTGAAAAGCGAACGCTTGAAAATAAAAAGGGACTGTGCTGTCCCTGGACATTAAAGCTATACAAAGCCCCAAAGCAGAGTGGCTAGAGAATAATTATCTAACAGTCTTCCGCTCTGCTACAACATAGAAAACAAATAATTTAAAGGGACAGGAACGTCCCTATGTAAGTGTACTGCTCTCCCGGAGTTCTCTCAATACCTGCACTCTGCTCGTGACTCCGGCAACCTCACCAGTGCAGTGTTCATTGACCTCTCCGAGGCTTTTGACACTGTGTGTCACCCCCTCCTGCTCGACTCCCTCTACCAACTGTGCTTTTCTGCTGGTCCCCTTGCCTGGTTCTCTAGCTACCTCTCAGCTAGATCCCAGCATGTAAAGATCGATGGCTTCCTATCCAGTACCCGGCACGTTCGTTCTGGGGTACCCCAGGGCTCCATCTTGGGTCCGTACTTTTCAGTCTCTACCTCAACACTCTCCCCAGCTCATGTACAGGAAAAATGCTCCTCTATGCTGACGATGCGGTTCTCTTTGCCTCTCACCCCGATCCCTCCTGTCTCTCTCCAGTTATCCCTCCAGCACACTTTATAACCAATCTGAAAAGTGGTTCCTTGGTCACCGACTTGTCATTAACCTAAAGAAGACCAAGTTAATGCTCTTCTCCCACCACCAAAACAAGGCCAGAAATGCCCCCCCTTGATTCTCCCCAGCACACTGCACCCACTGGAGCAAGTGCCAGCCTACAGATATCTAGGCAATATCGACTCTGCCCTCACCTTCCACACCCACATCAATACCCTATCTTCCGCCATAAATTCTCAGATAGGCCTACTATACCGTCCTTGAGAATGCCTCCACCAAGTCGCCCTCTGGCTGGCTATCACCTCCTCCGTCCTGTCCTTAGTGGACTATGGCTTGCCCATATATGCTGCAGCGGACAATACCGCCCTCACCAAAATCCAGCTCTGTGTCAGTAAGGCCTGCAGGCTCCTGACCGGAGGCCCCAGCCGCACACACTTGCTTGCTCCACTCCACCATCAACCTGCTCATCTTTGAGAGCATCTGTGCTACCTGTCTTACCTACTCACTAAAAAATCTCTTCTTGCCGGGGGTCTCTGCTTCCCTACAGCGTGCATCCTCATCTGTTGCCACCCGTAGCTCTGTTAAGGCCACCTTTCTGGTGCCCAGAACCAAGACCTCCCTAGCCCAGAGGTCCTTCTGCTACCGAGCCCCTGCTTGGTTCAACTCCCTCCCAACCTGCATGACAGATATTGCCAAAATTGGTCCCTTCACAATCGCTTTTCGGAACCATCTGTTTGACGCCCGTTGCTGTAGATGCACCTAATAATCCCACTGTGGGACGCTCCCGTCAGGTCTCCCCTGACTTGACAACGTCCTCTGGACAGCCTATCCCTCTCCCTCTCACCCCCACCCCCATCTCTTCCACTACCTTCTCTAGGTTTACACAGGATTGTACCACTATTGTAACCCTTGACTACCTTGTATATGGCTGTAACCGATATGTAACATAATGCAACCTAAGTGTACTCTTTGTTCAGTGTTTTGCACTTGTACTGTTTTCACTTTTGTAACCACACTATGTAACTTATCTAACCACCTTCGACAAGGTGCCTTTGTAAATGAGTCCATGACTCAAAGGTTGTAAATCCGACTTGTGCAAATAAATAAATGCTATAAAGTTGAAGTAGCCCTCAGAATAAAGAGAGGACTGCAAAATAAACTAAACACAATAAAGAAATCAAACAAATTAAAGAATGAAGACACTACAGGTCCCTGAAGGAGCCCCATTATATGTATATAGAACCCTGCGATGTAAAGGGCTAGTGTCCCTATACTATAACAATACAGCACATGTATGAATACAATCAATGTTTGCAGTGTTTGCATATAAAGACAATAAGGTGCTGACCTGTTAGCAAGACCTCAAGGACAGGGGATTTCCTATAGAGGGACTTCCCAGAAGTAAAATCTCATTATTTAATAGAGGAGTTTCCCCTCCCATAACATTCAATTAGTTCTAGAATGGTCCCTAAATAGGGACTTTCCCATAAGTGGGAGGGCTATATAAGCCTTCCTCAAACACCAAGAGTCAGATGAGCTGAGAAGCTGGTCTCACTTGCTTGGAGTGAAGGCAAGAGGAAGGATCGATACCTGAACAGGTATTTACAATATCGCAGTAGGACAACTGAAGTATTGAATTGTCTTTTGAAACCTGAAGTAAGGTGATTTTGTTTGAACATAGCGTTGGGCTATTTTCCTTTTTTTTGTGAATATTTTTTTTTTCTATTTATTTGCTTTTTATACTGCTTTTGTATAAAATAAAACTACACTGCCTTGTGTTGTACCGAATTACTGTGTCCTGAGTTATCCTTTCCCATGAAACTATTACACTCTTCTTCTCAAAAAGGGAAATCTGGCGAGAAGCACAAACACCGGGACTTGGCCCAGTCAGCTTCCCGCTCGCCGTCGCCCCATAAACCATCGACCACAACAGGGTCATCCTCCCACGGTGGGTCAGCTCCTTAAGCCCTGCCAGCCTACTCTTCCTCTGGACTCCTAGTAACTCTGCTGCCCGCCCTCATAGCTATTTCAGGTGGCGGCCATTTGGGGCAGGGGACTTCGTCTCCTGCTCCCCTGCTCCCCTGACACTCGGACCCTTATCTTCCACAGACTCTCAGCCAGGTGGCCCGGCTGGTGTTGGTTCATTGAGCCTCGGTTCCTTTACCATCATTCCCTCCCAGCCACGGCACTGCCTTCGTCCGCTCCTGCTGTTGGGATTGGATGTCAGCCTTTCAGGCAATGCCTGCAGCAGACTACCGCCACTTCTTCTTCAGCATTGCCTCTGCCTTTGCCTCAGGGATCTCCTTCCTCTCAGGCATCTGCTTCTCTGGCTAGACTGGCACCAACAGATCCTTTCCCCAGGCACCTCCTTCTCTGGCTCAGGCGGCACTGACAGATCCTTCGCCTAGGCGCTCCAAGCTGACACTTGCTGGACTGCCATTAGGTTTGCTGCAACCCCAGCTTGTGGGCCAACTCTGTCATTGCCCCTGTTGCAACCTATGCTGTAGCCAATGCCCATTGGGCTGACACTGGATATTCAGCCGGCGCCAGGCAGTCCTGCAACTGGGTACCCTACGCTGTCCCACCGCCATTGTACCCTTACCTGGCGCCCACTTATCCTTATCCACCGGTGTATAACCACCTGCCTCCAGTGAATTATAATGCCCTGTTCTCGGCATGCTAGTCCTTTGTCCAGAGGGAGACCCCCACCTCTCAGGGGTCGTTTCCAGTGTCTCCCCTCCATCCTCCCCGGGACCCACCACCCCAGGATCCAAGCTGGGCTGGACCTAGTGAACACCTGAACATTGGGGTCCTCTGGGGCTCGACCCGACGTCTACTCAGGCTCTCGCAGGGAAGAGCGCTAGCCACAGGCATCGGTCCCAGATAGTGAGACTACTGAGGATGATTTGGATTCTTAGGAGTATTCCTCCTCACCAGGGGAGTCCTCAGATGGGGAGGACCCTCCCAAGGAGGTTCCTAAGTCCCTCCCGACTTTCCAGTTTTTTATGGATGTCATGCACCACATCCAGTCCTTTATGGGCTGGGAGACTGAGGAGCAAGACCCAGAGAGGCACTGCCTGGCTGTTCATCTGATGCAGTGGGATGCCCTTGTAGTGGTGGTGCCCTGTTTGATTGACTCCTGTGAGGACGTCACAAGGGCAGCAAGGAACCACTCACTTACCACCCCTCCTTTGCCCAAGAAGGCAGACCATCTTTATCACGCCCTGGCTGGCAAATCCTTCTTAGGGGGACATCCTAAGTTGGATTCCATGGTTATAAATGCGGCGCATGACTATACCAGAAAGCCCAAGCACCTCAGTACCCTTTCCCTGGACCGGGAGTCCAGGCAGCTGGACCACCTGGGCAGTTGCGTGTTTGCGTCCACTAACCTCGCTGTCCGGGCCCAGAATTATCTGACCCACATGGTCCAGTATCAAAATGTTCTTTGGTACCAAGACAGAGACCTGGTGCAGACTTTGCCAGAGGACCCCACTAAGACGCAGCTTGCCCAACTCTTGAAATTGGGCTCGGATGTCGTCAGTTACATTTTCTGGGCTGCTTATGATACTGTGGAAGCCTCCGAGCGCAGTGCAGCTGCTGGGTTCTGCCGCTGGCACCATTCTTGGCTCTGAGGTATTCAGATTTGCTTCAGATATACAGTCCAGCATCCTGGACACCCCCTTCCGGGGTTCAGTCCTTTTCGGGGGGGGGGGAGTCCAGGACATGATTTCCACCCTGCAGCACTCAGGGTGGACCCTCAAGTCAGTCCATTTGTTTTATCACACTCTGCCTAGAGTGGGCCTACATCAGTCCTTTGGTAGATCCTCCTGTAAGCAATCTTGGAACAAGCCTACCGAAGGCCAGCACAAGCGAAAGGCCACAGTGGCCGCTGCAGCTGCCACCACTCGAGCCCCATCTGCACCTGCAGCCACCCTGCCAATGCCCACCCCCACCTCCTGACTCCTTAGCTGACCCCCACCCTCCCAGTCAGGGATCTGAGGGAGACAGTCAGGGGTCAGTCCTGCTTCCACCTAGAAGGGTAGTGGGAGGTAACTACAGACAGCTGGGTGCTTCAGATCATAGAGGACAGTCGCACACTGGAGTTTCTAGAGTGGCCTCCAGAAAATCCCCCCAATAAACTCCATTTACCCTCCTGCCCTCCCATCCCTAGTTTGGGAGGAAATTTAGGCTCTCCTCCAAAAAAAGCCATAGAGCCCGTCCCACTGGCTCAGTGAGGAAGGGTGTTTTACTCCCACTTCTTCCTTGTCCCCAAAAAGACCGGGGATCTTTGGCCCACCCTGGACCTGAGCCATCTGAATCTATACAAGCGCTTCCAGATGGTCACTCTCCAGGGCCTGTTACCCCTTTTGCACCAGTGGGATTGACTGTGCTCTCTGGACATGCAGGATGCTTACCTGTACATCCGAATCTTTCCTGCCCATCATCTCTTCCTCCACTTCAGCTTTCAGGGAGTCCATTTTCAATTCCGGGTCCTCCCTCTTTGCCTTTCTTAGGCTCCCCTGGGTACTTATCAAGTGCCTGGCAGTAGTGGCGGCTACTGTGAAGAGGCAGGGCTTTGTATGTTTTCCCCTACCTGGAAAACTGGCTGTTAGCAGCGCCCCCCGGGACTGCCTGGTTCAGACTCTGGAATTACACGTTCCATCTTTTTCAAGCCTTTGGGATCACTGTCAGTCTGGCAAAGTCCTGTCTCTCCCCTTGCTAGCACCTTCAGTACATAGGGCAATCCTGGACACCAGCCAGGGCAAGACTGCAAACAAGAATGAGAGAAGGTGCCATCAGCATTGGCGACATCCGTCAAAGAGCAAAATATTTTAAAAGCATGAATTAAGCAGTTGGAAAATGCTGCTCACTCTTTGCTTATTGGCCTGTTACATTTGCTGGAGGGGGTAGAAGGGGATTATTAGGCAGCATTCCTAGTGTAGACGCATATAATTTACCGACAGAAAAGGACTGGTAGGCCCATACCGTCTGCCCTGCTTTTCCCTGCTTATTCCAACACCTTGGATCTTGTTTGGTCACCGGCATCTCTCCCACCTCCTTTTCTTCTACGTATTATGCTTGTGAGCCTATCCCATGCATTCTTGAAGGTGTCCACTGTTTTTGCCTCCGCCATCACCTCTGGCAGGCTTTTCCAGGTGTCCACCGCCCTTTCTGTGAATATTTCCTAACATCTCTCTTAAATTCCCCTATCCAGCATCATTGCATGCCCCCATGTTCTGGTGCTTTTTCTACTCTGAAAGCTACTCCCCACCTGCACCTTGTTTACCCCTATGAGGTACTTACAAGTTTCAATCATGTCCCATCTTGCTTTCCTCTCCTCCAGGATATAAATGCTGAGATCCTGCAGTCTCTCAAATGCCTTCTCGTGCAACCGCCAGACCATTTTGGTAGCCCTCCTCTGGACCGATTATCCTGTCAGTGTCCTTGTGGAAGTGCGGCCTCCAGAATTGGACTTAGTACTGCAGTTGGAATCTCATTAGTGAGCGATACAATGGCAACATCATCTCCTTTCTGCTAGAAATCCTTCTCCTTCTGCACCTCAGCATCGCACTAGCCATGCCTACTCACTTGTTACACTGCTCTCTTATCTTGAGATCATCAGATATGATTACTGTGACATCCCTTTCTTGCTTGGTAACATAGAAACATAGACTCTGACGGCAGATAAGGACTGCTAGGCCCATCTAGTCTGCCCATTTCCCTACCTACAGGATAGGCCGCAGATCTTAGTTAACCAACAGCCTATATCTTCCTGCCCCCCACAAGAATTGCCTTATGTCTGTCCCATGCATTCTTGAATTCTCCCACAGTTTTAGACCCCACAACTTCCTCAGGAAGGCTGTTGCATGCATCCACTACCTCTCTGTGAAATAATACTTCCTCACATTGCCCTGAACCACCCTCCTTCTATCTTTAAATTGTGTCCCTTGTTCTTGCAAGTCTCTTTTTCTGAAAGATGCTACCCTCTTGGACTTTGTTGATTCCCTTGAGTGCTTGAAGTTTCTATCATGTCCCCCCTCCTTCTTTCCTCAAGGGTATACATATTAAAGCTCATTTGATCTCTCCTCATCGCTTCTCTTGCAGACCCTGCACCATTTTAGTTGCCCTCCTCTGGACTGCCTCTATCCTGTCTATGTCCTTGCGGAGATGGGGTCTCCAGAACTGGACACAGTATTCCAGATGGGGTCTCACCAGCTGTCTGTACAGAGAATAACAACTTCCTGTTTCTGCTGCTGATGCCTCTCCCTATACATCCCAGTATACCCCGGCCCTCCCTACTGCCTTCTCACATTGCTTGCTAACCTTAAGGTCATCTGATATGATTACCCCAGGTCCCTTTCCTGTTTTGTTGTTGTTACTACCTCCCCACCCATTGTGTATTCTTCCCTGGGTTCTTGTTTCCCAGGTGCATTATTTGCACTTTTGCATTGAATCCTAGCTGCCATACATCTGACCATTCCTCCAACCTTGCAAGTCCCTTTTCATCCTTTCCACGCCTCCTTGTGTATCAACCCTGTTGCAGATCTTTGTGTCATCTGCAAAAGGCATACTTTTCCTTCAGTCCCTCTGCAATGTCACTGATGAAGACATTAAAAGGACTGGACCCATCTGAACCTCAACGGTACCCACTGGTAACTGCCCTTTCTTCAGAGTGGACTCCATTTACAATTACCTTCTGTGTCCTGTTGTCCAGCCAATGTTTTACCCAGGCTACCACCCTGGGACCCACTCCCAGGCTGGTTAATTTGACTAATAATCTTTTGTGTGGGACTGTGTCAAATGCCTTGCTAAAGTCTAGGTAGGCCATGTCCACAGCCCCTCCCTGGTCTACTACTTTGGTCACCCAGTCAAAGAAATCTATTAGATTCGTCTGACATGACCTTCCTGCTGTGAACCCATGCTGCCTTGGATCCTGTGCTCCACTGACCTCTAGGTACTCAACTATTCTTTCCTTCAGAGTGACTCCATCACTTTCCCTACCACAGAGGTCAGACTGACAGGTCTGTAGTTTCCTGCCTCTGTCTTGGACCCACTTTTGTGAAGGGAATCACATCCCTTCCTCCAGTCCTCGGGTACCACACCATCCTCCCATGATTTATTAAAAAGAGTAGCCAGTGGTTTCACTAGTTCCTTCCTTAATTCTTTTAGAATTCTGGGGTGAATTCCATCAGGACCCATTGCTTTGTCCACCTTCAGTTTTAGGAGTTTTTGCAGAACCCTTTCTTCTGTGAAAGGACTGGGATCGACCCCCCTATCAAGAGTGCTTCTGTTAATTGGATTAGGCACTTCCCCCTCCTCTTTGTGAATACTGAGCAGAAATATTCGTTCAGTATTCCTGCTTTTCACTGAACCCTCTGCTTACCACCGTTCATTCTATTCAGCCTCACTATCCTCCCTTTGTCTTTCTACTTCGCTGATGTACCTATAAAGGTTTTATCCCCTTCTTAACTGGGTTGGCTATCTTTTCCTCAGTCTGGGCCTTTGCTATTCTGACTTCCCTCCTGCTTCTTTCTGCCTTAACTGGTACAGCTCTCTGTCCTGCTCCTTCTGTGTTTCCTTATACTTCCGGAATGCTATCTTTTTCTTCCTGACTTTCACAGCCACCTCTCTTGAGAACCATAGTGG
Source organism: Neoceratodus forsteri (assembly GCA_016271365.2). Classification (NCBI taxonomy): domain Eukaryota; kingdom Metazoa; phylum Chordata; order Ceratodontiformes; family Ceratodontidae; genus Neoceratodus; species Neoceratodus forsteri. The sequence continues at coordinate 848,270,288 of CM057452.1, forward strand.
CTTTTTCTTTCGTTTTGATTTGTTTATTTGCTTCACACAAAGGCTTGTTGCCTCTGTGATGGATAATTCCCCATTGTTGCTCCACACCTCCTTCTAGCCTGTTTGCTAGTGCTTTTCTGAGGCACTCTCCCATCTTGCCAAAGTCAGCCCTCCTAAAGTCCAGTACCCTCACTTTTGTATGGCTTGACTCTGTAGCTGAGTTTACGTGAACCACACTGTTTGATGGTCACTTGTCCCCAGATGGCAACCCACTTCTAGATCTGAGATCCTCTCACTGCCCCGTTTGAGAGTCGAGGTCTAAGATTGCTCCCTCACAGTGGGTTCGAAACTAGCTGTCTAATGCCTGCCACCTGTAGGGTGTCAAGAATGGCCCTGCTCTTGGATGTGGCTGCAGCAAATGTGCTCCAGTTAACATCTGGCATATTCAGGTCTCCCATCAACAGTATCTCCCCTTTCTCTGCCATTCTAAGAATGCCTTCCATCATATCCTTGTCCATTCCTTCCCCCTGACATGGGGGTCTGTACACAACCCCTGTGCGGATTGTGGTGCCCTTTCCAGTCTCCAAGGTGACCCACTGTGCCTCCTCTCCTCCCTGTTTACTCTTTTGTTCAGTTGCTTTTATCAGTCAGTCAACTGTCAGTACCCCCACCCCCCCAAAATCTTGTACACAGCTTTTGGGTTCCCCCTCCCAAGTGCATGACTTTGCACTATTTGGCATTGAAACCCAGCTGCCGCAACCTAGACCTGTCCTCTAGTTTCCCCAGATCCCTTTTCATTCTCTCCACCCCTTCCTGAGTTTCCACCCTGTTGCAGATTTTTGTGTTATCAGCAAAGCGACACATCTTCTCTTCCAGCTCCTCAGCAGTGATACTTATGAAGACATTGAAGGGGTCTGGTCCCAGTACTGATCTGTGTATCTCACCTGAGTGCCTGCCATTTACCACTACTCTTTGCCTCCTGTCCTTCAACCAGTTTGAAGCATAACTCACCACTTTATCCCCAGCCCCCAGACTGCTCACTTTCTTAACTACCCTCCTGTGCTGTACATTGTCAAAGGCCTTACTGAAGTCCATATAGGCCTCGCCCACTGCCTCCCTTGTTCCACCTCCCTAGTCATCCAGTCAAAAATACCTGAGATTTTTTGACATGACCTCACCATACTACTGGTGGTCCTGCAGCCCATATGCGTCCAGGTACTCCATCAGCCTCTCCTTCATTAGGGTATCCATTAATTTCCCCACTGCTGCTGTGAGAATGACTGACGTGTATTTGTTAGCCTCCTCCCCTCTGCTGCTCTTGTGCAGAGGGACCACATTAGCTTTCCTCCAGTCCTCAGGATCTACCCCGTCTCTATTGGGATGGTGAATAGTGCTGGCAGAGGACTGGCTAGCACTGTGCTCATTCTTTTAGGACCTTTTGGCGAATCCCATCTGGTCCCATTGCCTTGTTCTTCATTAGGGTTTCCAGTCCCTTTTGGACTTCTCCTCTGAAAATGGACTTGTGTTCACTTCCCCCTCCTTCTGGTGTCTGCCGATACATGTTGGTCCCCCCCACACCACACCACCACCACCATCATCACTTTGAGGACCAAGGTGAAGTTCTCATTTCAGATTTCTTTGCTTCTAAGAGTGTGGATATGGTTTACTTATCCACACTCCTGGAAGTTCCACTGGAACAATGTTATTGGCTGGAATGTCTTTAAACTAAGCTCCTCCAGCCACCTGGGTGGTATATCCTGCCCCCCCCCCCCACACCGACTCCATCCTGTTACATTAGATCTTTCTTTCTGCTGGAAGGACAGATCACCTCCTTAAAGCTCTGCTTAGTATTTTTCTTCATCATAGACAAACCTTTTCTTTCGAAGTTTTTCAAGTTATTTTCTTGTAGTTTCACTTTTTTTCTTTTCAACTCTGTCTCCGGACCAATGATGGAACACAAGAAACTGGGATTCAAGCTCTGTGTTATGGCCACCAGAAGATATTGATCACTGATCCACACAACACAGGTGATTACTGCTGGGGCAGCCAAGACAATGTGGCTGGGCGTGGCCCTTGCTTATCCATGCTTCCTAAGTCCCTCAAGGACAGGAAAATTTGGCTGTTGCAGGGTCGGCCTTCAGAACAAGATCTGAAGGATTGCCTAAAGGCCACATAAAGACCTTGGCTATGGCCGGATCTTCTGCACAGCTTGAGGCCCTTGAGGTGAAAAGGGAAGCTGCCGTGGTGGGCACCTCCTCGGTCTCTGCACTGTTCACACCTATGACCAGCATTGGAGGGTCTTTCAAGGACCGGTTCCATGACATGTGCCAGTCCCTGAAGACCTTGGAGGAGAGCCCTTTTCTCTGTGGTTCTAAATCTAAAACTGAATCTAAGCAGCGCCCATGCCAGTTATGGGATGGGGAGAGATCACAGTCCTCTCGGTCCCTCGACACGCCTGACCACTCGACAGCTGTTGAGCCCCCCTCGGCCGTGGGGCAGATCGAAGACTCTTCGGCTCCACTGTTGAGCCTGTCGACCTTGGCACTGGTTGACCAAGCCATCAAGATTTTTATCAACCCTGTCAACCAGTTGTCAGATGAGGTAGAGGAGTCAGCCTCTCAGACTTTGGTGTTCCCAGTCCTCACTCAGATCGGGATGGGCCGATTGATGAGCCCGGTTAATCCTTCCAGGGATCAGCCTCCACGTGGGGTTGGGTCTTTGATGCCCTTTTTGCTAAGTATTGGTAGGCACGTAATCTATGGCCATTCGCAGGAAGATCACTCTCGCGCCCTCAACTGGGTAATCCAGGTTGTGGTCAAGGCATTTGCACTCTCGATCCCACTTGACCGGGAGGTGCTACCATTGACGCTCCTAATTATCCTCATCCTTGGGTGAGGAGAGGTACCAGTGCTACAAGGAATTTCTCTGTCAGCTGCAGGCCATCAGGGGCAGGGCAGGCCTCAGTCCTAAGGAGCTCCAGTCCCTTGGCAGCCTCCAGTGGTTGCCCTGCCAGTCCCAGTACCGCATGTGCTCCCCGCACCTGCTTCTCCACCGATTAGGGTAGAGCCACCACCCTGACATTTGCCAGTCAACGTTCCGTCCAAGGACGCCGGCTGTTCAGTTTCCAGCTTGCCAGGCTGGTTGGTTGATGGTTTAGATTACCCCGAGTGAGGTTTCCAGGGAGGTCCATAGCAAACAATGGCTGAACAACTCAGACCAGGAGTCCATGACCTCCTCAGGGACTCAGCTGTTCGACTATAGCTTGGTAGAGGAGCCTTCCACTGACCATGAGCCACTGTCTTTTGGCGGGCTCCTCAGTCTTATTTGGGAGTCCATGTCAATCCCATTAGAGACGTTCAACAAGATGGCTAAGTACCGTCTCATGGACATTTTGTACCAGGATAAGTCCCGGGAGGTTGCCGTCCTGGTGGCTGAGGCCATCTTGGGACTGGCCCTGGAGCTTTGGCAGCATCCAGCATCCTGCCTGGCACTGTGGGCTCGCATAGTCCACCAGTACGTGGTCCCAACAGGCTTCCTTTCAGGGTTTTTTGGACCACCTTCTGCAAAATGACTGGTCATGGATTTGACATTCTGTAAATCCGGACACCAGGGGAATATATAAAATGGACCGTGCCGCTAAAGAAGTGTATGCTCCGGCTACATTGGGTTTCCTTCAGGCTAACTGTGCTGTCATGATGCCTAATTATGGTCATTCCCTGATGGGAATCTTTGAGGCGGTCTTCCCCCACCTCCGTCCAGAGCAGCGAATGGCAGTGGAGCTCATCAGAGACCATGGGTAGTAGCTGGCGAAACACCAGCTCCAGACAGCCTTGGACATGGGGGACTCTCGCACCTATGCGGTGGCAGTGGCTGTCTCCATGCACCACAGGGCTTACCTGTGTTTTTCCACCTTTTGGTGGACTCTCAGCAGAAGTTGGCTGATGTCCCATTCCTAGGCACCGACCTCTTTGATCCTGGGTGAAAGGGGATCTCGCTCAAATTGAGAAGTTCAGTGCCACCCTGGACCCTGACTTCATCCCAGAAGGACTAGACGAAAAAACATAGGAAAGCTGGCTTTTCTGTACCAGTCCTTTCAACTGCAGCCTTCCTGGAAGCAGCCTCAGCAGGGGCAGTTTCAGGCCTGATGCCCCAAGCAGAAGTCCGGCGCCCAAGGTCCTAAAAATGAGGGGGGCAGGAGTAGTGGTGCCCCTCCAGCAGTAGCTGCCATTGCCCCCCCCCGGCAAAAGCTGCCTAGTGATGTATTGGGGCGTGTCATCCCTCCACCTAACTTGTCCCCAACTGCTTTCCCAGTTGGAGGCCAGCTACATCATGTCTTGCCACATTGGTATGCTATCACAACAAACAGGTGGATGTTAGATGTAGTGGGCAGAGGACTGTCTCTAGACTTCGAGGCTCTCCCGCTTTACCACCTCCACATGCCTCGAGAGTGTGGGGTCTCAGGACATACTGTACCCCTAAGGGAGGACATTGCTCAGCTTCTTGTGAAAGGGGCAATGTCTCATGTCCTGGATACTCTTGCCAATCAGTGTTACATGTCAAGGTACTTCCTGGTTCAGAGGTGGATGGGAGAGCTGGTGCCCAATACTGGATCTACACAGTCTCAGCCAGTGCATGCGGAAGTGCACGTTCTGGATGGTTACTCTGAGCCAGATTATACCATCCCTGGAGCAGAACATGTGGTTTTGCTCCAGGGGTAGCATTAAGAATATAATGTGGTGTGCTCCTCCAAATCAGAGGAGCACACCAGCCCAGTGGCGCTGAGAGTTTATGTGCTGGATGCCACACCAGTGACCCTGTGTTAAGGAGCTAGCATGAGTCATGGGGGTTGGCCGGGGAGGAGGAGGGAGAGGATCGAGCGTCCGAAGAACTGCACTCCTTTCCCAGGGTAGGTGGGCTGTCACTCCCGCCGAACGAAGTGGAGGCCTGGTGGTAGTGCGGGACAGGGAGTAACATACATAGTATTTGACGGCTGATAAGGACCGCTAGGCCCACCCAGTCTGCCCATATTCCCTGCCTACATCAGTGGTTGCTGACCCTGTTTGGTCATTGACTTTAGCCTTTCCTAACCACCTCTAGGGTTTCCATATGCCTATCCCATGCAATTTTGAATCCTCCACTGTACTAGCTCCCACTACTTCCTGGGTTTAGGCTATTCCATGCATGTACCACCCATTCTGTGAAGAAAAACTTCCTCACATTCCCCTTTATCCTGCCTCCCTCCAATCTCATCATGTCCCCTCATTCTTGTACACCTCCTATACTGAAAGAAGTCACCCACTTGCACATTGTTTATGCCCTTAAGATACTTGAAGGTTTCTATCATATCTCCCCATTTCTGCCTCTCTTTAAGTGTATACATATTGAGGTATTTTGATCTCTCTTCATATGTCTCCTAGTGCAAGCCCTGCACCATCTTTGTTGCCCTTCTCTGAACTGCCTCCACCCTGTCTATGTCATTACGAAGGTGCAGCCTCCTGAACTGTACACCATACTCCAGATGAGGCCTTGCCAACATTTTGTACAGTGGCATCTCCACCTCCCTTCTTCTGCTAGTGATACCCATTCCTCACCCCAAAATGCTACTGGCCCTCTCCACAGCCTTGGAACACTGTTTGGACACTTTAGGTTATCTGAGATGATTATCCTTAAATCTCTTTCTTCCATGCTAACCGTCAGTATCTCCCCCCTCATTCTGTAACTCTCCGCAGGGTTTCTGTACCCTAGGTGCAAGATTTTGCACTTCTTTGCATTAAATTTAAATTGCCATACATTGGACCCGTTTTCCAGCTTTTCTTGTTCCCTCCTCATTTTCTCGACCCCCCGCCGAATGTCTATCGTGGTGCAAATTTTGGTGTCATCTGCAGGAGCATCGTTAACAAGGGGCCAGTGCCCCAGGTGTCCTGCAGCTGGCTCCGGGTTACACTGCTGCCTGCTAAGAAAACATTTTCTCCACTGACTCGGCGAAGTGTATCATTGATTCTATCTATTCCGGCTTTCACCCTGACCCTTTCTGCCTCAGCGCTTGTGGTTGGTTCGAGCGACGAGTGTGAGCCAAAAGCGACACCCACGCCCATGACATGATACCCACCTCACAATACAGCTCCAGGCTCTTCCCTCTCTTCAGACGTTTCGGCGTTCAGCTCTGAGAGAACTCTTGCTCTCAACCCTCCTCTGTGACGAGCCGGTCTACTCCAGTCCAGAGTCTATCCTTGGAGTCCCGATGACCCAATCCCGTCCATCTTCCCTGCTCCCTCCCATGCCAATGCCAGTGCCAAGTTGAGCCCCGGCCATAGCAGGATGGATCCATCTTTAAAAAAAAAAACAAACGGCGACTCTCATCCTCCGGCTCCCAGTTCCGTCTTCTCTCACTTGAGGATGCCTCACGACATCAGGACAGGCTGAGTGGCTGTGTTGCAATACTGCCCGGCCCCCAAACTACACCTCCCATGAGTCCCAGCAGCTACACCACCACGTGAGCGCTGCCTGCCTCATCATCTGACTGCATAACTGACTGGTACATGCGCATATAGTCAAGTCATCAGTCATATAGAGAGAGAGAGCGGGAGACGTATCTTGAGTGCGGAGATCAGACTGAACAAGTCTGAAATAAATTAAAAGTATTTTTTTCCGAGGAGATTCTTTAAATTGTTGTCAAAAAGCCCTTTTAAGGGCTAGTAGTCGTGTGTGGCATTGTAGTAGTGAGTGGGTAATATTTTGACCAAAAACAAAATATATAAATAGACAGGCTAGCAGCAGGCATCCAGCTAGGCCACTGCAGATTCGTTCACTCACCTGACTTGTTTTGAGCGGCTCTCCAGATTGACAGACAAAAATACTTCACTGTTCACTCCAAAAAAAAGCCCTTTTAAGTTTTAAGGGCTAGTGTCTGTGTGTGCTGGTCTAGACAACAGGGCATTTCTGGGTTAGATAGTGGCAGTGTGGTTTCAGGTTTGCCTGGTTGATATACTGGGCTCGGCAGCAATCTGACTAAAGATTAACAGAAACTGAAATATATAGGTCAGATAGGTGGCTAGCAGGCTACAGGCAGACAGGCTCCAGCCTCCGGGCCACACAGTCTAGAGTCCCAGATCGACATACTTTACTAGAAAAAGTCCTTTTAAGGCCTTCTGGGATACTATGGTGGGCATCTCAGGGCCAGTTGTTACAAGTGTTTGATAGTGAGCATTTTGGCAAAAAAAAAATATATATATATTTATAAAATATCATTTGTTAGCAGAGAGCCAGGCTCCAGGCCACACAGTCCAGAGTCCCAGATCGACCTACTTTACTAGAAAAAGTGCTTTTAAGGCCTTCTGGGGTACAGACTCAATGGTGGGCATTTCAGGGCTATTGGGAGCCAGAGGTACTGACCACACAGTCCAGAGGATTCCACGACCATCCTACTGTTGTGGAAGAAGTTATTTTAAGGGCTAGTGTGGTACTGGTGGATGTGTAAGTGATAGTGGGAGGTAGCTGTGTGCATATGGGGTCACAAATTAACAAATAAAAAAAATACAAGCGACCACAGAGGCCCAGACCCTTATACTGTACAATCCTGTCAAAAAATTAAAAAAAAAAAGATGTATATCTAGGCGGCCACATAGTCCAGGGTCCCAGACCAGCCTATATTGTTACCAGAAAGTCCTTTTAAAGGCTAGTGTGGAACTAGTGGGCGTTTTTGCCAAAATTTACAACACACAAATTAAACAGAAATATAGGCAACCAGGATGCAAGTAAAACAGTGTGTGTCACCAACTTCAGTGCTCCTTTTTTCCTTATGTCTCTTTTGTATTGTTTAACTGTAAAAAGCAGTAACTTGGTTTCTTAAATATAATAAATGAAATCTCCAGGTAGACAGTACTTTGGCAGTGGTGCTCAGGGTGTGGTCAATGACTGTTCATCAGCTACTCAGTCTCTGACAGCAAGTGTTTAAAAATCATACCTAGAGACACTTTTAAGGGCTACTATAGGCTTTTTTGGCTTGCCTTTGTTGTGTGGCCAAATCAACAAAATCAATCGACTGCTGAGCTGACATCTTTATTCATTACATGACTCCGCATACTTTAGGTTTTCTGGCTTGTACGCAGTTTAATCTGATTATAGTACTGTGGCGTGGTGTAAAGTTAGCATACACTGTCCTGTTCAGGGGCACAGGACCCAAGGCAGCATGGGTTCACAGCGGGAAGGTCATGTAAGACGAATCTAATAGATTTCTTTGACTGAGTGACCAAAGTAGTAGACCAGGGAGGGGCTGTGGACATGGCCTACCTAGACTTTAGCAAGGCATTTGACACAGTCCCACACAAAAGATTAAGGAAGCTGTGAACTATGAAATCGAGCGCGCCCATCGGGTGGGCCCGCCGCCAAACCCAGGGGACAGCACCCGTCATTGTTTACTCAAATATTTGAGATTCCAGGACAAAGAATTTGTGCTGCAAAAGGCGAAGTTGGTCAGTCCCATAAAATTTAAGAACTTAACAGTCTGTGTCTACCAGGACTTTAGTCGGGAGCTCCAATCGAAGTGGCAAAAGTTTAACCTGGTTAAAAGTAAGCTGTACAGACTTGGCTGGAAATTTTCCTTTACATATCCAGCTCGGCTGCAGGTGGACAGGCCGGGACAAGGCCCTTGGGTTTTTACGTGCCATAAAGCAGCGGAGAAATGGAATGAGGAGAAGGAGACCAGGAGGGAGAGAGTACATCCTAACGCAGATTAAGATGTGCTTGTATAAAACTGGTTACATCTGCTATCTGTACTGCTGGCTTCAGCCTGCTATGTTTCTCTACTATCCCTTCTTTGTGGCCCTGGTGCTCTCATTTCTTCCTCGAGTGTCAAGGGGCTCGTGTAAGACATTTTATACTGTCGTGGTAGCTAGAACCTTGTAGCTGGTGATGCATCACCCTTTACTACCCCCGACCAGGTCTAGGGACTCTGGTCTCAGCGGGGAGTAATCACCCTGTCTCTGGCACACTCAGAGTATGTGGGGACTCTGTTTCGTATGCTTTCCGTAGGCTCTCCTTGTAATATTTGAGGGAGCCGAGGGGAAACGAGTGCACTTACTACAACTTGACTGGGAGGCCTAGCGAGGAAACTGAACTTTGTCTTCCATTTGCCTTTGCCTGTTTATTAGACTGCTTGAACTGGGTGTCTAGGCTACCGAAGTTGAACTTTGCAAGGCCTACTGACCAGAGGAACTCGGGGGCTTTGTCTCAACTTCATATCTCTCCCTGCAGACTCAGTTGCATTACGCACCTACATAGAATTTTGTTAGGATCTGGTCCTGTTTGCTTCAAATTGGACCGTGGATCATACCGAAGCCACCTCTAAATTCTGATTATACCGCCTGACCATGCCTGGGGGCATGGGTAGCAGCGGGCCTGTGCCTTGTCTTTCTGAGGGTCCATCACCTCCAGTTGCATTTGGCGCCAGGGATTAGAACCTGGCTGCCTTGTTCTGGATGACATTTTAACTGTGGGATCTACAAGGATTTGTCTATGGGCTGTTACATACTTGCTCCATTAATAGTTAGACCTTTTAAGCCACACTGTTGCTTTTTGCTAACTGTTCTTTACAGAGTTAACTCTTTTGAAATATTATTCCTATCTGCTATTCAACTGTTTATGGTCTCTTTGCTGCATATGGGCCATTGTCCCCCCACCTATAGCTATCAATATGGGGAGGAGATTCTTTATCTGCCTACTGTTTGTAGTGGGAATACTGGTGGGTTTTTCTACCCGTGGGGGGCCTTTAATCCCGTTTGGACTGAGGCAGGAGATGTAGTTAATGTCTCAGTGGGTAGATACACATATGTCTGGGGAACTGGCTATAGGGGGTTAAGCATGTTGTCTTTTGCGCTTGTGTGGGTGGAGAGCTAACTCGGATACACCTAATTCTGCTGTCACTGATATATGCTGGGTTGGGACCCTTCTCAGGAGTGCCACTACTGGACCGACAAATCTGGTTTGATTGTGGGGATTTGTTTTGGGGGACTCTAGTTCACTTTTTGGGGGGATGAGCAGGGACATTTGAGAAAAAGAATGTGAATGCTTACTTGCTGTCTGCCGGATGAAAAATTAGTTCTAGGAGGTTGTTTAATGATGGGGATGATATTAGTTCTTTATCTTGGAACATCAATGGCGTCAAGTCTATCATAAAACGTAAGAGGGTCACAGCAGCGATCCGCAGATGCAAGGGGTCGATTGTTTTATTGCAGGAAACTCACTTTTCCCACATTGAGTCACCGAAAACTGCTGATTTTATGGGAGGCACGTGAGTCTCATCAACTTTTTATTTATTTATTTATTTAGCTTTTGTTGACCAGGTAAGTGCACTAGACAAATCCTGCCTATTTTCAGGCACGACCCGGGGGAGGGGGATACAGATGAATGCCAACTGATGTTGAACTGTTTAAACTGTTGGTGGTATTTTTAGTGAATTAGGGCATTAGAGAGTAGCAGCCTGTCTATGTGAGCATACGAATTATGGGCATGTGAGTAAAAGCTATATTCCCGCCCTGTAGGGTAGCGGTGACGCCAAGCATCAGTCAGATCAAAATCAGCTTTCTCCTCTAAAACTCGAGGAGCCTCTGTTTGGATTTCCAGGGGTTCACTAGTTCAGATCCTGGACATACTGGTGGATCAGTTTGGCCATTATGCACTGGCAAAAACCAGTGTTCCTGGTAAGGGAATATTTTTGATTGGCTCAATATATACCCCAAATATGGAATGTCCCGGATTTTTCCAGAAATTAGCTTTGGACAGGGCCTGTTGGGAAGGTCCCTGGATACTGGGTGGCAACTATAACTGTGTCTCGGATATGGTTCTAGATCGATCGAATAAAACCCTTGTGCCCAAATCTCATAATACAAAAGCCATCAAGGCTTTACAAACTGATTTTGATCTGACTGATGCTTGGCGTCACCGCTACCCTACAGGGCGGGAATATAGCTTTTACTCACATGCCCATAATTCGTATGCTCGCATAGACAGGCTGCTACTCTCTAATGCCCTAATAACAGACTTGGGGAAAGCGGGCTACTTGCCTATTCTGATATCTGATCATGCTCTCTATTACATTACCGTTCGAGGCAGTGGAACCCCTGCGAGCTTTCGAGCTTAGAAACTTGACCCTCTTCTTCTGAGGAATCGGGAATACCTTTCACACATGGGACATGCTTGCAAGGGTTTTTGGAATTCAACCGGCAGGGGGATACCTCCCACTGTGCTCGTTGGGAGGCCCTGAAGGCCTTTGTGAGAGGGCAAACCATTTCCTTTGCCTTGCATGCTAAGTGTAATGCGTCCAGAGAATTGGAATTCCTTAGCGGTAAAATTGTAGCCTCTGAAAGGGTGCATATGTTAAATCCCACAGCATCCCGCTATGCGATTGTTTAGAAGTTAAAATGGAAGTTTAATACTTTGTCCAAAGTGCAATTGGAAAGAGCCATCCTTCTATCCAATGCAGGAAATTACTTTGATGGGGATAGGGCAGGGAATAATTTAGTTTGGCAGTTGAAACGTAAAGAGTCTGCAAAAACAGTAAGCCAAATTCAAGATGCACAAAGGAACTTAGTGCGGGGTAACAGGGAGATAGGGGACACTTTTGGCACCTTCTACAAATCCCTTTACACTATTGAGTGTACACCCTCCCAGGAGGATTATGATCATTTTTTTTAATGGGGTGCCCCTCAACAAAATTAGTGAAGAGGAGGCTGGGGAGCTGGACTCACCTTTGACCAAACAAGAAATTAGGATAGCCATGAAGTCCTTAAAAAGTGGGAAAGCCCCGGGACCCGATGGTCTTCCTATTGATTTTTTCTGTAAAACTTTTGAGGGCCACATCCTGGACCTCTTGTTTGATGTGATCGAGGAGGGTTTGTTGAAAGGAGAGCTACCCTCATCCACATGGTCCGCAGTTACTACAGTGTTGCCAAAACCGGGTAAAGATGCTTCCTTATGCACCTCTTACAGACTGATTTCACTTCTTACTGCAGATTATAAAATTGTGGCAAAAGCCCTTGCAACTAGATTGGAGGTGGTACTACCAGGCATTGTGCACCGAATCAGTCTGGCTTTGTGAGGGGCAACAAAGGGGAAGCATAACATTAGGGGCACTCTAAACATCATCTTTAGGTGGGCATGGACTAAGAGATCACATGGAGCAGCGTAGTGGCTCTTAATGCTGAGAAGGCCTTTGACTGTGTGGAGTGGGGGGTATCTGTTTAGCACCCTGGGTAGATTGGGAGTGGGCCCATCTTTTTGCTCCTGGGTCCAGGTTCTATATCAAGGCCCTTTGGCTCAAGTTCTGGTTGGGGGTGAGCTGTCTAGCCCCTTCCAGTTGGGTAGGGGAATGCGACAGGGCTAGGGTTGTCTCCACTGTTATATGTATTATCACGGAACCCCTGGTTGGTGCTCTAAGGTACAAGGGATCGGTGGTTTTGGGGGCAGGGAACACAAAATTGCAATGTAATGCTGACGACCAATTATTGTACCTGCAGAATCCAGCTGAAGACCTACCAGGGGTCCATAAATTAATGCAGACCTTTGGAGCTATTCAAACAACATGAAGTCTTGCTATATTCAGATGTAACGCAGTTGGCCCCAGCACTTGAACTGCCCCGAAGAGGAAAGAGTTAACTCTCTGCAGAAGCATAGAACATTGAGCTCAAGCTCGGTGTTCAAACCTCTGTCTGTGGTACTTCCCAGTGTAACCATCAGATTATTTACTCCACCTAACAGTGAAGTCGCTCCGGAGATTTCCTCTGCTCGGTTCGGTATAATAAAGCATTCGGTTTTAAAAACCATTTCTTTATTGTTTTTTCAGATTTCCAACCTCTGTCTACGGTACAGGTAGTGTTGTAGATGGGTAGTGACTGTGTTTTAATTTTATTTAACTGTGGTTCTTTTCAGTTGGTCCGGTTAGGAGCCAACCTTGTGAATTCTCTAATTTTAAATAATATCCTTCTGGGATTAGTGTGGTGTTCTGGTATCGACTGGTTTCAAAAGAACCGGGCTTTTTCTCTGTTTTTTCCAGACCCGTGACACGGTTGTTACCGATCTATTGGTATTACTTGGCTTGAAAGCTTCTATAGGGTAATTTTGTTAGGTTGGCCATGTCTGAGAAACCCAAAAAGAAAACCAGTCCCACTGGGTTTCAACACTGTACTGAGTGTGGGGAGGCCTTTCTAAGGCTGACCCCCACCTCATCTGTGTTTGTCTGGAGTTTGACCACCTCCAGTCAGACTGCCAAATTTGAAAAAACTTTCCCAAAACCACTTTAGAGAAAAGACTGAGTAGGTTGAGGGAAAGGGAGGCCGAGAAGTCCGTGGATCCGGATTGGCAGCCTGGTTCGGTTACGGCCGAACCTGAGGAGGTGCCTACTAACCTGGGCCATACCTCCTCAGGCAAAAGGAGAGCCAACTCTGAGGGGTTGGTTCTGTCAAAAAAGAAACTAAAGTTTGCCAGTTCGGATCCAGTACCGCATACTCCAACCGCAGGCGAGACAGCCAAAGCGATTAGTATTGTCCAGTCGCTTTGCCCGGTTCTGTCTGAATTGGTATCGCTGGTTAGGCGGTCGGATCGGTCGGAACCGGCTCCTTCGGATTATGATCCGGATGCTTTCTATGAGGAGTGGGAGGGAGACGAAGATTATCCCGACGATAATGACGACCGGGGGTCTGGATGTGCCCATTGAACTGGACATCTCCCCAGACAGGCCCTCTGATATCTCTCCTCCCAGGCTCTCTGAGTCCCCTTCACGCTTTTTGTTTTACAAGAAGGTGGCCCAAACCCTCCAGCTCCTTATGGTTGAAGCTGCTGAGGAGGAGGAAGAAGATCCTGATTTTGTGGAGATTATGGACATCCCAGAGTCCAAAAGGTTGTCTATCCCCCTTCATAAGTCCTTGGGGAAACGGACACAAAACATTCTACAGACTCCTAACTCTTTATCTCTTGTAGATAAAAGAATGGATAGGAGGTGTATGCTATCAGGCTCAGCTGCGGAGTTCCTTTATTCACATTGCAGCCATGTTGGGGTAGTGTAGGCTGCAGCCTGTGACAGGGCAAACATTCCTTTGGCTTCACACCCCCCAGACAAGGACTCCAGGAAAGTTGATGCCATGGCCAAAAAACTATACTTGGCATCCTGTTTGGGACTCAGGCAGGCAAATTATATGGCCTGTACAGCCAGATACCAGAAGTCCAGGTGGGATATGGTTCTGAAACTGGCCCAACAGGCCTCCCTGCACCTAGCCAAAGAGCTGGAGGAGGTGGCTGCAGATGGAATTGAGGTATCCAAAGTACAATTTCACGCTGCTGTGGACTCCAACGATGTGGCATCCATAGTCATGGCTACATCTGTGTCTCTCAGGAGGCATGCTTGGCTCAGATGTACTAGCCTATCACAGGACACCCAGTCTAAGGCTATGGATTTTCCTGTAGTTGGTAACTCTCTGTTTGGGGAGCAGACAGAGGCTTACATGAAGAAAATGGATGAATACAGGACAACTTAGGAGTGCACAGGCCAAGGAAAGGCAAGCCACTCCTCAAAAGCAGCAGTCCAGGGGCAGGGGCAGGCCTTTTTTACCAAGCCCAGGCCTCCTCTTCTTACCCACAAAGGGTTTTTTTCCGAGGGAGGGGCAGGAGGGGATGAGCAGGGCTGCTCCCTCCTCCTCTCAGTCCAAGGCTGCTGCCAAGCAGACACCCTGATGTGTCAGCCCAGGTTGACCCCATTTCCAGTAGGAGGCAGGCTGGCTTACTACTTCCAGGCCTGGAAGTTTGTGACCTCATGCAAGTGGGTCCTAAAGCAGTAAGCCAGGGACTGGCTCTCAACTTCAAAAAATTTCCGAAAAGAAGGGCCAAGTCTTTTCCACCTGCATCAGTCTCAGAAACCCTTTCCCTAGAGGCAGAGGTTTCCTCTCTTCTAGCTCTCAGAGCTATAGAGAAGGTTCCCACTCGGCACAAGGGAAAAGGACTGTATTCCAGGTACTTCCTTACCCCAAAGAAAACGGGGGAGTGGCGACCCATCCTAGACCTAAGGTATCTGAACAAACACATTTCAAAGCCCAAATTCAAAATGGTAACTCTGGGAATAATCCTTCCCTCTCTAAGGCCAGGGGATTGGCTAGCATCTCTGGACCTCAAGGATGCCTACTTCCATATTCTATCAGGTGCTACCACAGAAAATACCTCAGGTTCGAGTTGCCTTCAGGCCATTACCAATTCAGAGCTATGTCATTCGGGCTAACATCAGCTCCAAGGGTGTTCACAAAGTACCTTGCAGTACTGGTGGCTTACCTCAGAAGACAGGGTATCACCATCTTTCCGTATCTGGACGACTGGCTGTTAGTGGGTCAGTCTCATTTACAGGTCAAGTCAGCTCTTCAAACTACCCAGGACCTACTCAGCTGCTTGGGTTTTCTTCTCAGTCTTCCAAAGTCTGTACTCTAACCAGTTCAACTTCTCACCTTTATAGGCATAGAGTTGGATACTGTACAAGCAAAAGCCTTCCTTCCCCTGGCAAGGGTAAAGGCCCTAGAAGATCTCGCTTCCTCCTTTCGGCCTCAGGTTTCTTGCCCAGCAAGACAGTTCCTCCAGCTCCTGGGCCACATGGCGGCTTCCACGGCAGTGGTGCAGGGAGCAAGATTCCTGATGAGTGACATTCAGTTTCATCTAAGGTCTTTTTGGTCTCAAAAGAAGGATTCACTTACCAAACTGATTCCAGTGACTCAGACTCTGGTCCAAGCTCTCCAGTGGTGGCTGGACCAGAACAACCTCAGACAAGGGGTTTCCATTTCTCCCTCAAGTCCTATCAGTAGTTTTAACTACAGATACTTCTCACCTAGGGTGGGGAGCCCACCTGGGAGCCCTGACAGCTCAAGGGCTCTGGTCTCCACAGGAGTCTCTCCTTCATATCAATCTCCTGGAACTCAGGGCAGTTTTCCTAGCCCTGCAGAGCTTCTCGGATTCAGTCAAGGGCAAGGTGGTCCAAGTCAGAACGGACAACACCACCACAATGTGGTACATCAACAAGCAGGGAGGCACTTGGTCCTCGGCCTTGTGCACAGAAGCCATGAAGCTGTGGTCTCTGGCCTATTCTCTTCAGACTTCTTTGCTAGCAGTTCACCTTTCAGGGAAGGACAACATACTAGAAGATGCTCTGAGCAGAATTTCACAGGGACACCACGAATGGTCCCTGGATCCTCACATACTGAAGTTAGTCTTCTCCAGGTGGGGCACTTCAGAGATGGATCTCTTTGCAGCACCGGACAATCAACTTCCTCTGTTTTTGTTGCAGACCTCCAGTCCTGAGGATGGTTCCCCAGGATGCTCTCTTTTTGGACTGGAAGGACAAGTTTCTCTATGCCTTCCTTCCCTTCCCTCTGCTATTCAGAGTTCTGATTAAGATTAGGACTCAACCCTGCACAGTGATACTGGTGGCTCCAGATTGGGCCAGACAGCTTTGGTATCCTCTACTGCTGTCCTTGTCAGTGTCATGTCCCCTGTCTCTGCCCAGGACATACAATATCCTCTCCTCGTCTTAGGGGCGGATCTGGTACCCCAATTTCCAGTCTCTCCATCTCAGGGCCTGGCTCTTGAAGAATTAGAATGTGCAGCTCTACATCTTTCTCAGGGGAGTTCTGGATATTCTGAAGGTCTCTAGGAAACCTTCCACTAGAAAAACTTACAACTCCAAATGGAAAAGGTTCAGTATTTGATGCTCTCAGAAAGGCATCCTGCCTGATTCTGCAGACATTTCCACAATCTTAGACTATCTAGTTCATCTCAAAGGTGTAGGCCTTAGGCCTGCCACTCTGAAGGTTCATCTAGCAGCTGTCTCTGCATTCCTCTCAGCAGGGAAGGGCTCTTCCTTGACATCTCATCCTGTTTTTAGGAAGTTTTTCAAAGGTGTGGTTCACATTAACCCTCCCTTTAGGGAGCCCACTCCGCCTTGGGATCTTAACGTCTGCGTAGCTTAGCTAATACAGCCATCCTTTGAACCTCTAGCTTTGGCCGAATTGAAGTACTTGACCTCGTAAACTGTGTTCCTGGTAGCTATTACTTCTGCCAGGCGGATTAGTGAGTTACAGGCTCTGTCAGTGGAACCGGACTTCATCTCCTTCCATAGGGACAAAGTAGTCCTCAGAACCAGTAGGAGGTTCTTGCCCAAAGTGGTTTCAGCTTTTCATCTGAACCAGTCTACATCTCTCCCTGTGTTTTTCACTGACGATTTTTCTTCAGGTGAAAGAAGGTTACACAGTCTGGACGTTAAGCGGGCCCTTAGCTACTACATTGAGCATACTAAGGCACATAGAAATGACTGTCTTCAATTGTTTCTCACTTATGCTGAAGTGGGAAAGGGTAAGCCTGCCACTAAGAGAACTATTGCCAGGTGGATTGTTTCTTGTATACAATTTTGTTATGACAAGTTGGGTAGGACGCCCCCTTCAGGCCTGAGGGCTCACTCGACCAAGGGTACAGCTGCTTCTCTAGCTGCAGCCAGAGATATACCTTTGTTAGAGATCTATAAAGCAGCCACCTAGAAAGTAGTACATACTTTCACCAAGCATTAGTCCCTGGACATCCAGGCTAGGAGTGCTGCTAGGTTTGGTACAGCAGTACTGCAGAGCCTCTTTCCAAAGTAGGTTCTGCATTCCCTCCTCCATAGGGAACTGCTTGGTAGTCTGCATTATGTCTGAATACAGCAAGACTTCATGTTGTTGGAAGAAAAAATTACTCACCATAGTAATGTTGTTTCTTCTAATGGAATCTTGCTGTATTCAGACCCCCCCCCGCCTTCCCTCTCAGAACCTAGTTATGGGAAGTGGGCTGGCAGGTACAGTGTTGCACCTCGGGGTGTACCTTGTGCCCTCCCTCCCTCTTGGGTGGGGCAGATGTTGTTGTTATTATGTTTTCTGGTGTTTTACTAAATATTGTCACTACCTTTCCTTCTTGGGTTCTCGACTTGAGTCTTTTGGGGCCCAAGAAGATATATGTTGCCCTTTGGCTATATTTGAACAATTGCTATACTTTAGTTACTAGTTAGTTAGCTCATAAGAATCTGACGGTTACACTGGGAAGTACCACAGACAGAGGTTTGAAAACCGAGCTCGAGCTCAACGCTCTATGCTTCTGCATAGAGTTAACTCTTTCCTCTCCGGGGCAGTTCAAGTGCTGGGGCTAACTGCATTATGTCTGAATACAGCAAGACTCCATTAGAAGAAACAACATTACTATGGGGAGTAATTCTTTCTTTCGGGGCATAAGGTTAATTGGTCGAAACGTGAGTTACTGCCAGTGGGGTCTCTAGACTGAGCACAGCTTATTGCTCAGTTGGGCGGGCTCCAGCTAGTTCATAAGTTACGGTACCTGGGGGTACAAATATCTGCTTCCACTGGGGATCTATATAAGTTGAATCTGAAACCCTGACTGAAAGGGATTGCAGAAGACTGTGAGGGGTGGGCTGCCCTACCTATATCTTAGTTGGGGAGCGTAGGGGCCATTAAATTATAATACTACCCAGGCTTCTATATTTCTATCAAACTCTCCCCATCAGACTACTGCAGCTTCACTTTAAACAATTGGAAGCGATTACACATAAATTGGAGGTCATGCTAAAATTCCACGAGCCACCCTGTAAAAAAAAAAAAAAGCCCAGAGAGGAGTGGGGTTGCCTAATTTCAAACTTTACTACTGAGCGGCTCAATTGGCTTTCATACCCACTGGGAACTCTGGCACTAATTGCCCATGGATAGGCTTGGAGGAATATATGCTAACAGGCAACCTCTGAAATGATACACTGGTAGGGAACCTAAGAGTTGGGTAAAGTGCGTCTCAGCAACCCCTTTATTGCCACTACTCTGGCTATTTGGATTTGAACCCACAAATGGATAGAGTATGTAGGGGGCAACTCTCCTAACCTTTGTATACTGTTTTATGCAATCTGGAGGAAGCTGTACCACCAGGATGGTTCAGCGATTATGGGTGTGGAGAAAGAAGGGTTTCATCACAGTTAACCAACTATATGAAGGAGGCCTGCTGAAGAGCTTTGCACACCTCTGTGTCCAATGGAACATACCTGCAGGGGATTTGTTTCCCTGTATCTGACCATCTGCCAGCGATGTGGAGTTACCCTCACCGCTACTAATAGGTAAACTGACCCCTCTCCCTTAGAAGAACTGTTTTGCCCCCAACTGGAGGGTAGACCCCTGTCTGTCAACTATTGTGTCCTCCATAGCTCCCCTCCGCCTGTGCGAAATCCCAGTCAAGAAAAATGGAATGCAGACCTCTCTTTGCCCATAGACCAAAAGGTGTGAGACTTGGCTTGCACCCATTACCTACACTGTTCGTGCAGCAATAAGCTGCGGCAAATTCAGCAGTACTTTTTACATAGGGCATATGCGACCCCTAAGTGGTTACATAGGCTGGACGCCACCAGATCACCTATGTGTTGTAAATGTTCAACAGACAAGGCGTACTTTGTCCACCTAGCACATACTTGCCCTAGGGTGGCCCCCTTCTGGCACCTTATCCATAATATAAGGTCCCAAGTATTACGCTATGCCCAGTCTAAATCTCCGTTGGAATTGTTGTTGGGAGCAGAGCCATCCAACCCTAACTGGAGGATGTCTGACACCCTCTGGTCAATTGCATTAATCAATGCTAGGAGAACCATAGCACAACTGTGGATGGCAGCAACACTGCCATCAGTCACAAGATGGGTGCAAAATTTAAAATCCTGCATGTTGCTTGAGTGGGCCCAGTTGGGTGCCCAGGGTGAATTATCAGAGTTCTGGGCAATCTGAGAACCTTGGTTGGTAACAGTGGAGGCGGGGTATTATCCCTGACTGAGGCCTGGCAAAACTAACTAGGTGGGAACTAGGGGGGTGAATCATATGGTGGGCACTGTAGTCCAGAATCTCTATATAAATGCTAGACTTGACATATCACTGCTTGAACTAAAGTATCTGCATTGTACCACCCCCAGTAGTGTCTGTTGCACTGTCTGCAATCTCTGCAGTATACAGTCGTGGCCAAAAATATTGGCGCCCTTGCAGTTTTTGCTAATAATGCACCATTCCTTCCAGAAAATTGTTGAAATTAAAAAATATTTTGGTATCCACATATGTATTTCTTTGGTTTGCAGTGGAATAAAACACAAAAAGCAGAAAAATTTACTAAGTCTTAGCTTATTTCACACATAAATCCTTAAATGGCCCCGGACAAAATTATTGGCACCTTTTAGAAGTAGTTAGAAATAATTAGATTTCAAGCAGGTGATTCTCCTTCACTTTGGAACTGAACTCACCTGTGGTGAGCTGCAGGTGCCTGCAATATAAAAATCACTCATTCAACCAGTTTGAATAGAGAAAAGGACTCATTCTCCTGTTTTGTGTCACTGTGTGTACCTCAATGAGCATGGAAAAAAGAAAGACAGCCAGAGAATTGTCTGAGGAGGTCAGACAGAAAATTGTAGTCAAGCATGGACAATCTCAAGGCTACAAATCAATCTCCAGAGACCTTGATGTTCTTGTTTCCACCGTACGTAATGTTATCAGGATGTTTAAGGCCCATGGCACTGTAGCCAACCTCCCCTGGACGTGGCCGCAAGAGAAAACTTGATCAAAGATTGCAGCGCAGGATTGTTCGAATGGTGGAGAAAGCACCTCGATCAACTGCCAAACTGATTCAAGCTGACCTTCGGACACAAGGTACGACAGTTTCAACTTGCACCATCCGTCGCCAACTCAGTGAAAGGGGGTTATATGGTAGGAGGCCCAGGAGGACCCCACTGCTGAGAGAGAGACATAAGAAAGCCTGACTGGGGTTTGCCAAAACACACCTGAACAAGCCAAAATCCTTCTGGGAGAATGTCCTGTGGATAGATGAGACCAAATTAGAGCTTTTTGGTAAAGCACATCATCTCTATGTTTACAGAAAACAAAATGAAGCCTTCAAAGAAAAGAACACCTTCCCTACAGTCAAACATGGAGGAGGTTCAGTGATGTTTTGGGGTTGCTGTGCTGCCTCTGGCACTGGGTGCCTTGAACATGTGCATGGTATCATGAAATCTGGAGATTACCAGGCCATTTTGGAACACAATGTTGAACCCAGTGTCAGAAAGCTGGGTCTCCGTCGAAGGTCATGGGTCTTCCAGCAGGACAATG
This sequence comes from Neoceratodus forsteri, assembly GCA_016271365.2. NCBI lineage: Eukaryota > Metazoa > Chordata > Ceratodontiformes > Ceratodontidae > Neoceratodus > Neoceratodus forsteri. The sequence continues at coordinate 848,291,446 of CM057452.1, forward strand.
ACCCCAAGCACTTCAAGCACCCAGGAATGGTTCAAGACAAGACGCTGGATTGTTCTGAAGTGGCCAAGCAAAGAGTCCAGATCTAAATCCCATTGAAAACCTGTGGAGAGATCTGAAAACAGCAGTTGGGAGAAGGCATCCTTCAAATCTGGGAGAACTGGAGCAGTTTGCACAAGAAGAGTGGCCAAACTGCCAGTAGAGAGGTGCAGGAAGCTCATCCATGGCTATAGGAAGTGGTTGATTGCAGTTATTTTGACCAAAGGCTGTGCTACCAAATATTAAGTCTAGGGTGTCAATAATTTTGTCAATGCCATTTCTTTTCATTTTCTGATTTAAAAGGATATATTAAATTCTGAATCAAAAACAAAGGTTCTGTAATATTAACAGAGAAATAAAGAATTGTTGATACCAAATACTGTACTGTTGTTAATTTCAACTTATGTTTAGAGGAAATTGTGAGTTATTTGAAAAAGTGCAAGGACGTCAGTATTTTTGGCCATGACTGTATATACCTCTATTAGGAATTGTACAACACTGTTAATACTCTCTGTACTGTATAATTAATTGTGTTTTGCTCTGGCTGTACTGTAAGCTTATCTGCATTTGAAATAAATACATTTTACAAAAAAACAAAACAAAGAAATATTAACTGGCATTCAGGCTTGCTCACCTTTGTCATCAAATTTTCTAAACTTTGTGTCTCTGAAGCATGTAGCTGATCATTACGGAATTGACGTTTCGCATGAAGAAGTTGTTGTTGCTAAGAACTTTGTGAAGCACTTACAAAATGAGGTGAAAGATATGACAGCATTTTATAACAAACTAGATATTCTAATGTTTCCTTCCCTTAAAAAATAAGTCAAAGCTGCAATGACTATCCCTGTCACAAGTTGTTCATGTGAACATGGATTTAGAGTTCTAACCCTAGTAATGCTCAGACCATTCATAACTTTGTGCAGTCATCCTGATGGGTTGGACTGCCTGGAGAGATGGAACACATGCAAATGATGGAATTCTTTGCACGTGAGCATCTTTCAAATACTGCCTCTACCAACTGTAGTGTTCTAAGCCCTTCAGATTTTTCTCTCCGCCTGAAAGTCTGGTCGCTCGGAGTCTCTGTCGCCCTCTTTCTCGTGAAAGAAGAAAGAAAAAATCAAAAACCATAAGTATTTTTAGTTTCTTTTACTGCCTCTATTAATTGTTAGTTTACATTTAGTTATTATTGTTTAAATTGTTGTTTTCTCGGTTCCTCGCGGTTCGGCATAACCGTGAGGGATCCGAGTTAGTTTTAACTTTGTTTCGGTTCTCTAACTAAAGAACCTGTTCATTATCACTAACATTTGGTCCTAAAAGATTTTATTTGTAGCTGCTTTTTATTGGTTACAGAACCGCTGAACCGGTTCATATTTCATCTCCTCTCTCGGTTCCGGAACTGACCGCAAAAAAAAAAAAAAAAAGGAAAGCTGTTTAAATAACCACATTAGCTTTTGGCATTTAGCGGTTGAGGTTTTTCACTTTATCTTTCACCATGACTGAGAAACCTAAAAAGAGAACCGGGGGAGCCTGGTTTTAAAAAGTGTTTGAAGTGTGGAGATGTGTTTACCAAGGCAGACAAGCACACCTTATGTGTAGCTTGTCTAGGTTTTGAACATTTGGAGCAGGAATGTGATATATGTAAAACATTCCCAGAAAAAACTGTTGAAAAGCGCCTTGAAAGGCTTAATAAAAAGTTTCCAAGGGGTCCCTCAGGCTCTGACCAGCTGACACCCCAGTCTGTTGTGGTTGAATTAACAAGTGCTTCCACCCCTGCCCCCTGATACGGGTGAAAAAGGGGCAAAAAGAGGGAAAGAACCGACTGACTCTCCGGTTCCCTTAAAGAAATTAAAGAAGCTCAAACATGTAGAACCCTCTCCTGCTAAACCAGGGACTTCTGCGCAGCAGCCTGTTATGCCTTCGGCTCAGGATATAGCCCAGGCATTTAAAATTATTCAGGCTCTGCAGAGCATCATCCCTCAGCCTCCTACCCCTTCCCAGGGCCCCCAGGTTGCTGCTACTGTGTTGCCCCCTGATCTGGAGCAACACTATTTCGAAGAAGATGTTGAGCCTTATGAGGAGGACGAACCTATCACCCCCAGAGGTTTCCCCTGAGCAGGAATTTGGCTCGCCTCCCAGAGTGTCCGAGGATTTTTCCCCCCTATTTTTCTTTCGTAAGGAAAATGGCAGATGCTCTGGATATTGCCACAACAGAACAAGTAAAGGATGAGGAGGAGATTGAGTACCTCAATATGATGGGTTTAACACCCACAAAGGCCCTCCTCCTCCCAGTATACAAATTCTTCAAGAAGGATGCTATGAAGCTCCTGCAGACCCCAAATTCTATTCCTCCTATTGACAAGTGAATAGATAAAAAAAAATACCAGCTCGACAGGGAGGCGGCTTCGTTTCTCCCCCCTGTGTCAAGGGTAATATGGCTGCCTGTGATAAGGCTAAAGTCCCTCTGTCCTCACATCCACTGGACAAGGACTTCAGAAAATTGGACAGTATGGCCAAAAAGGGCCATTTGTCAGTCTCGTTGGCCATGAGACAGGCCACTTTTCAGGCTTATGCTGCCCAGTATCAGAAATCCCTGTGGCAGTCGGTACTGGCAATGTCCATGAAGGCCACCCCACCCTTGTCAGATATCCTGGCAGAAACTGCCAGGTTTGGGCTAGAGGCGGTCAAGTACCAGTTTCAGATGGCTGCTGATCTAAATGACACTGCAGCCAGATGGATGGCTAATACAGTGGCTCAGAGGAGGTTTGCTTGGCTTAGGGCCACAAACCTCACTCAGGATACCCAGTCAAAGGCCCTGGATTTCCCATTAGAAGGCAGTGCCCTTTTTGGGGAGTCCACAGTGGCCTACATGAAAATAGTGGATGAATATAAGGCTACTTATAGAAGTAACTTTGCTAGAGACAAAGCTTCTTCATCCACTAGGCCCTATGGAAGGGGCTTAGGGGTCGTTCCTTTTTATCAAGACCCTTTTTCCAGCCAGTAGCCATGCCCCAATACCAGCAGTACCCCCCACAGGGCTACTCAAGGGGTAGGGGTAGAAGGGGCTCTAGGCAAGGGGCTCAGCCACAACCTCAACCCCAGCCTAAACAGAACCCCTGAGATGCAAGCCGCCTCCTCCCTACCTGTTGGAGGCAGACTGTCCCATTTTCTCCCCCTCTGATCAACCATCACCACAGACAAGTGGGTATTGGAGGTAGTGGGCAAGGGTCTGTCTCTGCAGTTCAGATTTCTTCCTCGAAGAAACCCCAGGGTTTCCACCTCCCCACCCCTAGCACAAATCTCGTTGCTAGAGGCAGAGGTTCAGAAGCTGCTTCAGCTCAAAGCAGTGGAACTAGTCCCTGCAACCCTGAGAGGAAGAGGTTTTTACTCCAGATACTTCCTAACAACAAAGAAAAATGGGGAGTGGCAGCCAATTTTGGATCTCAGAGCTTTGAACAAGCACCTGAAAAAGCCAAAGTTCAAAATGGTCACTTTGGCTCGGATTCTGCCAACAATCCAAAAAGGGGACTGGCTGGCATCTCTGGACTTACAGGACGCTTATTTCCACATCCCCATAAAGGAATCTTACAGGAAATATCTCAGATTCAGACTCCCATTAGGTCATTATCAGTTTGCAACCCTACCCTTCGGCCTTTCTTCGGCACCAAGGGTGTTTACAAAATGCCTAGCAGCTGTGGTGGCATTTCTTCGAAGACAGGGATCGACGGTCTTCCCATACCTGGACGACTGGCTGGTAGTGGGAAAATCACCAGAGCAGGCCGCAACCTCTCTAAGGCTCACACAGGATCTTTTGGAGTCCCTGGGTTTCATAGTAAACCAGAAAAAATCTGTCTTCACCCCTACACAGACTTTGCAGTTCATAGGGGCAGAGATCAGCATCCTACAGGCCAGGGCCTTTTTACCACTAGACAGGGTGCAAAGTCTTCAGGCCATAGCAGACTCCAAATTGCATGGTCAAGAAACAGCCAGGCAATTCCTGCAGCTCTTGGGTCATATGGCTGAATCCACAGGCACAGTGCAGGGTTCCAGATTTCACATGAGACACATCCAGTTTCACCTCAGGACTCATTGGAGTCAGAGAAAAGATCCCTTTTCAAAACTCATTCCAGTGACAAGGCCTCTGTTACAGGCCCTCTTGTGGTGGAAAAAGGAATCCAACCTAAGGCAGGGAGTCCCCTTCCAGAAGGAGGATCCTTCACTGGTCCTTACAACAGATGCATCCCTTCTGGGCTGGGGTGCCCAACTAGGGGAGCACACAACTCAGGGTACCTGGTCAGGGGCAGAGTTCCTCCAGCATATAAATTTGCTGGAACTCAGAGCAGTTCGGCTAGCACTAAAGGTTTTCTCTACACTGGTAATGGGCAAAGTGGTACAAATCAGAATGGACAATACCACCACTATGTATTACATAAACAAGCAGGGTGGCACCAGATCAGGTCCCCTATGCACAGAAGTCATGAGAATTTGGGCTCTTGCATATTCTCTAAAGATGTCCCTGCAAGCCATCCATCTGCCAGGAAAGGACAATATCTTGGCAGACACACTGAGTCAGATCAATCAGTCCCATCACGAATGGACACTGAACAAGCAGGTGGTACAGGTAATTTTCAGCAGGTGGGGCGTTCCAGAGATAGACTTGTTCGCATCCCACCAGAACCACCAGTTGCCTCAGTATTGTTGCAGGCCACCAGCCCAAGGCACAATCCTCTGGACGCCTGGTACTGGATTGGTCGGAAGTTTCTCTATGCCTTTCCCCCCTTTCCTCTAGTTTTCAGGGTACTGCTGAAACTCAGATCCCTCTCAGCTTCTCTGATATTGATAGCTCCAGATTGGCCCAGGCAGCCATGGTACTCTCTTCTGCTCTCCATGGCAGTGAGCAGGCCAATAAGCTTGCCTCTAAGGCACAATCTTCTAACCTCCAGTCAGGGAACATTGCTGTTCCCAAATCTCAAGTCTCTTCACCTCAAGGCATGGCTCTTGAGGAGTTAGAGTATGCAGGCTTTCTGAAGCTGTATTAAACATCTTGAAAGGTTGCAGGAAGCCTTCCACTAAGAGAACTTATTCTGCTAAGTGGAAAAGATTCTCTTTCTGGTGCTCTACTAGAAACTTCACCCCAAATGATGCAGGGGTCTCAGCGGTGTTGGATTATCTAACTCATTTACATTCACAAGGTCTGCAACCCAGTTTCTTAAGAGTTCACCTTGCAGCAGTATCAGCATACCTGTCTGCTAGGACAAAGGTGTCTGTAGCATCAGATCCCATTTTCAAAAGAGTTTTCAAAGGCCTAATGCATTTGCACCCTCCTCACAGGGCACCAGTGCCCGCTTGGGATCTTAATGTATGTATAGCAAGGTTGATGTGGGCTCCTTTTGGGCCCATGGCTACAGCCCATTTAAAGTATGTTACCTGGAAAACAGTTTTCCTGGTAGCAATTACTTCAGCAAGAAGAATCAGTGAGCTTCAGGCTCTCTGTGTTGACCAGGACTACATTTCCTTCCACAGGGATAAAGTAGTCCTCAGAACAAACAGACAATTCCTCCCCAGAGTGGTTTCAGATTTCCATCTGAACCAATCAATCACTCTGCCTGTCTTCTTCACAGACCATACAAGCTCTGGTGAAAGAAGGCTTCACAGTCTGGATGTGAAAAGAGCTCTCAGCTACTACATGACAGCTACTAAAGGCCATAGGCAAGACAAAAAACAACTTTTCCTTTCATATGGGGATGTTGGAATGGGCAAACCAGCCTCAAAAAGATCCATTTCTCGGTGGATTGTCCAGTGTATTCAATTCTGCTACACTAAAGCAGGTAGAGCGTCCCCAGCTGGGCTGAGGGCTCATTCAACAAGAGGAACAGCTGCCACTATTGCAGCTGCTAGGGAGGTGCCATTGTTGGACATTTGTAGAGCAGCTACTTGGAAATCAGTACACACCTTTACAAAGCATTATAATTTAGATATTTTGTCCAGAAGTGACGCCAAGTTTGGCACAGCAGTCCTGCAAAGTCTGTTTCCAAAATAAGTTCTGTGCCCACCACCAGGGGGTACTTCTTGGCAGTCTGCACAAAGTTATGAATGGTCTGAGCATTACTGGGGTTAGAAGAAAAAATTACTTACCATAGTAATCTTCTTTCTTCCCAGTGATGCTCAGACATTCTTAACTCCCTCCCATCTTCCTCTTACAGAACTTCAGCCTCTGCATTCTGCATGCTAGTGCCACATAGCCATTCCTTCTAGATACATTTCTCTATGCTAGACAGATTTTAAGAGTTTTTCTGTTTCTCTTAATAGTTTTTTCTCACTGTATGGTGAATACCATCATTATATATAGATATAGTTCCTCCCTTGGAGGTTTTTTGTAGTAAGTTGTTTTATTAGGCTAATCCTAAAAAAAAAAAAAAAAAAGTTTTATTAATTAGTTGTCAGATTTTTCCATGTTGCCTGACTTTCAGGCTTCTTACAAATCTGAAGGGCTTAGAACACTACAGTTGGTAGAGGCAATATTTGAAAGATGCTCACGTTCGAAGAATTCCATCATTTGCATGTGTTCCATCTCTCCAGGCAGTCCAACCCATCAGGATGACTACACAAAGTTATGAATCTCTGAGCATCACTGGGAAGAAAGAAGATTACTATGGTAAGTAAGTAATTTTTTCTTCTGAGATGTCTGCACACTTGACTTCATTCAACAATGACCCAGGAGAGGCTTGATGCCTTAGCAATTATGACAACTGAGCAAGAGACATTAATGCCAATCTCTGTTAATACCATTATAGACAGTTTTGTGACAGTGTCGGAGACTACACCAACTGACCCATTAACAGTATTGCCATCCAATGATCCACTATTAATCAAAATGTACTCTCTCTCTCTCTCTCTCTCTCTCTCCATCATGTCAATGTGTATCTGTACCAGTTATAAACGCATCAGGGTAATGTGTACCAATAATAAGATGCATTTTATCACAGTCTCATTCATGAATCACTATGAAACCCTGGACATGACCAGTTTGTTTTGTTTTTCCTCCTGGTCTGTAAACTCACTCCAGACCAGTGGTGTCCCCTTCGAAAGTCTGTGCCGTAAGTTTGTTTTGGAAAGGTAGGATCAACCAGATTTACTTCATACCTTTGTATTTCAGTATTGCCATGACCTATTTCACACAGAGTTTCAAGGGAATAACATCCTCAACCAGTTATAAAACCAAGCAGGACCAACCTCCGTTGTCTCCCCCTAGTCCTATGCAGTGTTATATGCATAATAATATTGCATAACATATAAGCACAATCTCATTTATACAGAGTACCTTGGCATGCCGTGTTCTACTTCTGGCCTGCAATCTCACTCCAGGCCAGTGGTGCCCCTCTAAATTTTTCTTCTATGAAATCTGTGCAACAAGTTTAGGTTTGTTTCACCAATACACTAAACACAAGCATATGGAGACAGAAATGTAATTCACAAGTTTTTATTTCATTATTAACTTGACCAAGTGTAGAATGCATTTCATGGAAGGTGCATGTCCCACCAGTCGTAAGGAATGCATGAGCAACCTGTATTGTCATGTCCCTAGTCCTACGCAGTGATATGTGCCTATAAAAGTCATAAATAATCAGTCTCATTCATTATGAATCCATGGGCCTTGACCTGTGCACAGCCCATAATAATCACACTACACTACTATTATCAATTATACAATAGCAAGAAAAAATCCTGCACTCTGGTCAGTCTTGGGCTGGACCCGAGATGTTATCCCAGCACAACATCACGGGTCTGGTCTCAGCCTCACTGTGAACCTGTAGATGAGCTTGAGCACATGCTTTATTATTTTATCTGCTCCTAAAAAATTTCACACAAGCATCTTTAAAATGATTTTTTTTATTCTGTATAACAACGAGCCATTGTATAATAGCTCCAGGGTATGTGTCATTTGGGATAACGTCGCGCCTCAGCTGTTGGACCTGAGGCGTGACATTATCCCAGCACGACACACACCCCCTGTCGGGCATTATTGCTTAATTCACTTTTTGTATCACTATCAGTGTATACAAATATCTAGTTCCAAACACAGGAGGAACAAGTGAATGTTAACATATGCAACTCAGCCCAGTAGCCCTACTTATGTGAAGTGTTTTTAAACTTTCCACTTTCATAAAAGGAGTACACTACCCATTGTTCAGATCACTATTTGTAATGCTTGAGGGCTCAGGAGAGCTCAGATTTTCACATTTACAGTAAATATAATCTTAGTGGCTTTGGGGGGTGCATTGTACCCCCGACCCCTCACCAAGTGTTTCACCCCTGGACCCCAGTTGTGGGCCTATGCAGCCTCCAAACCCCCGGCATGATACTATACATCTCAGGTCCAGTGCCCCTAGTGTTGCAAGACTCTGCAGATAGGCAAACCTTCCCCTCCAGCCCCTCAGCAATGTCACTGATGTAGACATTAACAAGCATTTGTCAATGCTGAATGTTTGTTTGCTGGCATTGGTAGTGTAGGATTTAAAGAGCTGCGTAATAGGAATGGCAGTGAATTATTGAACTGAAGCCAACCCCACCACCACCCTGCAGAGACTGACAGGCATTGGGATGTGCCTTTGGGTCGTCGGGCATAACGGCCACACCATTTCACCACACCCTACCCTGCAGACACCGACAAGTGTCACTGTGTGCCTTGGGGTCTCTGGCCTTTATGCTCACCCCATTCCATCAAGAAATACGGTAAGATGGGTTCTGTATAGGAGAATGGGGTGAACTTTGGGTCCAAAGAGTCCAAGGCATGCCTCGATGCCTCTCACTGGCTGCAGGGTGTGGAATGGTATGAGCATTACAGGCGAGAATTCCAAGTCACACCCCTGATGCCTGTCAGTCTCTACAGGGTGGTGCGTTATGGTCAGAAACCCTAACACCTCGGGCATTTGTTGGCATTTTCACTCCAAATTTTCAACATGGGTTTTTTGTGACCTCCACCTTATGAACAGTGGCAATATCAGTTAGCCGAAAGCTGATTTTGCACAGCGACTATGACATTTGGCACCACAGATACGAAAACACATTTCGAACAGGATGTAAAAAAATGACAGCTGTACTGTTCATGGGGAGGTGAAAAATGGCAATGTTGAAAATCTGCAGTGAAATATAAAAAAAAAAAAAATGGTGAAGTCACGAGCATGCATAGAAACTGCGCAACGCACAACCGTAATGCAATTAGTTTGGGGATTTTTTTTACAGCAGATTGTCAACACAGCCGTTTGGAACCTCCGCTTATGAACAGTGTCACTGTGATTTTCTTAATCTGTCCCGAACAGTGATTTCCCACAGCGACCACGCATTTCTGCGCTGGAAGTGTGAAAACACATTTCTGCCATGGTGTGAAAAATGACAGCTTTACTGTTCATAAGGAAGTGTGGAAAAATGCCAGTGGTGAAAATCTGGACTGAAAATATTAGAACTCCATGAACTTACGAGGGTGCATGGAAACTGCGCAATGGTTGCTCGTAACAATCATTTTATGGACTTTTTTCACAAAGTTTTTAACATAGCCATTTTAACACCTCTGCTCATATGAATACTGTCACTGTGATTTTCTTAATCTGTCCCAAACATTGATTTTGCACACAGACTGCGCCATTGTGCACTACATGCGCAGAAACACATTGTGGGCTAGATGTGTAAAATGACAGCTGTACTGCTCATAAGGAGGTGTGGTAAAATGGCAATGTTGAAAATCTGGAGTGAAAATATTAAAAATTTGCAAACTTAAGAGTGTGCGTAGGAACAGCGCAACGCATGGTCATTAAAACAGTCATGTTTGAATGCTTTTCACCAAATTTTCAACATAGGGTTTTGGGGTCCTACTCATGAACCGGACTGTTCCAGAATCGGTCCTGAAAGGTGGTTCCGCGCAGTGACTGCAAAATCACCTTCCGGGGACGATTAACAAAATGACAGTGGTATAATTCATGAGGTGGGGTCCCAAAAACCCCATGTTGAAAATGTGGTGAAAAAATTCCCCAAAATGCCTGAGATACGCTTCAAAGTTGAAAAAACCTATTTATTCCATTATACAGCTTGCCGGCATTTTCTCAGTTCGCGGTCGGCTTTGAAGAGTGCAAATGTGTTCCTGGTCCACCAAAGATTGTCGCGCTGGACTCTGGAGGTAAGTATGGGGTGAGGTGAGAGTGTGGGGAGGCAGGGTGCACAGAGGGTGGGCACCGTTGGGGGGAGGGGGTCAGGACAGTCAGTAAGGAAAGGTTTTTTCTTGCAGGTTTTTTTTTCCTTGATGTTGCAGGACTTGTGCCTCACTGGGGTGGGCTCCCAGCATGGCAGCTGGGAGGCTGTTTGGGGGGGAGAGCGCAGCAGAGCCGATGGGGGATTGGGCACCCCCATTGGCCATACAGTGTATGCGTGGGGTGGTGAGCGCATGAGCACGCAATATGCGTGTGTGTGTGGAGGGGGCGCATGAGCACGCACTATCTTATCGCTGCTCACTGAAGTGGAGCTCTCCCTTTCAATTGTAGGGCACTGCATTTTCAACTGCTGTTATAGAGAGCTGCAGCATTCATTGGTGAACTGTGGCCGCACCTGCAAACACACTGACTGAATTGGAAGACTGTGCCACACCTACGAAAACCCAGAATTGATTATCGGGGCACCCCCACTGGTCAGCCCCCTTTCCTCAGATTAGATCCTATTAACCACCCTCTGCTTTCTGTCCCTCAACCAATTTCTAAATTTCTAACCCAGTTCTCCACTTTGTGGGCCACCCCCAGGCTACCCAACTTATTAAACAGTCTTCTGTGTGAAACGATGTCGAAGGAGTTGCTGAAATCAGGGTAGGTGATATCCACGTGCGCCCCCCAATCCACCTCCTTTGTCACCCAGTCAAAATAGTCTATCAGGTTTGTTTGACACGACCTTTCTGCTGTGAATCCATGCTGCCTTGTAGCCTGTGCTCTGCTGGACAGTGTTCCACAATCCTTTCCGTAAGCTCCTCATAATCTTGCCCACTGCTGCGGTGAGGCTAACCGGCCTATAGTTTCCTGTTTCCACTCTTGTGAAGAGGGACTACATGTGCCCTCTTCCAGTCCTCTGGAACCACTCCTGTATTGGGTGACTTATTAAACAGGGCTGCCAGCAGTGCCACTAGCACCATCCGTAGTTCCTTTAATATCCTAGGGTGTGTACCATAGGGTGATCATGAAGGGAGGGTGCTGCAGGACTGCAGCATGCACAAGCCTTCGTGCACATATGCTGATGTGCATGTGAGCATAAGGGAGTTGAGAGAAAAATGGCAGACTCCATGATAGCCCTGGCTGCTCGCCGGACTCTAGCAACCCCTGGGCTTCTGGATTGTGCTGTGAGGGTTGCGGGATGGCCCTGCCACGGGGGGAAATCCATGGGGGAAATGTCCGGATGGGAGCTGGAGGTTGGGAAGCAGGCTGTGGAAAGAACTGAGCCCAGAGCATGCCTGCCAGACCTGATGGTTCAAAAAAAAAAAAAAAACTTTTATAGAAAAAGAAACAAAAACAAAACAGAGGAGCACACTTAATCAGATTTGTATCATGAAATATGTGCTCCTTCAGACCATGGTCATGTTCTACCTACTTTTTTATATATCAATTTCCTGATAGTAAATTATTAGTTCTAGGGACGTGGATATGATGTTCTATCCACACTAACTGGCAGTGTCCTTTCCCTTTAAGATGTGCCAGAAAGTCTTCAAGCTGGCTCCTCCCACCCATCCGGGTGGTAACTCCCTCGACTCCGCCCCATGATGCCAGATCTTCCTTTCTGGTGGAAGAAGCAGGTTCCCTCTTAACCGCTTCCGTGTTAAGTAGACCTTAGCACTTAAAATCTTCAGATTTACTTACAAAACAACTCTTCAAGTTCAGTCTTTAGCTCGATCTTCGATCACAGCCGCGATGGATGATAAGTCTGCTCCCAGGTTCCCCCGGTGCCCTTGTGGGCAGATGTTGTCCAGAACCAACCCGCACGCCATGTGCGTGTACTGCCTGGGGCACGAGCACAATCCCCAGGCCTGCGACTTTTGTTCCTTTTACCAGAACAATCTGAGACACCATCTTGGCCAACTTAAACTAGGCCGCCCGGTGCAACGGAATCCGGCGGTCAAATCTAAGGATACCCATTGGGTGGTCTCCGTGGCTGTAGGGTCCACCGAGCAGCTTGCAGCCTTTGAAGAGAAGGTGGCCCAGGCCACAGACCATTCCTCTTCGGCATCTACCTTTGTGCTGCTTCAGCTCGACCTTCATTGGTTCCTTTAAGGAATTGTGCTAGTCTTCATCGACCCTCGGTCAGGGACCCTCCAGCAAATCTAAGTCTAAGAGAGAGTTCAGAAAGGAAAAAGACAGGACTCATCGTTGTTCGTGGTATTAGGAGTGCTCTCGATCGAGGGCCTCCTGATTCCCGCGCTTCTTCAGATTTGACTTTGGCCGAATCCTCGGCCTTGGCCGCAGGCTCCACGGTGACCCTGTTGGGCTTGTCGGCCGAGACGCTGCTCGAAGTCCCAGCCAAGATTTTTCTCGAGCTGACCGACCAGTTGTCAACTGAAGAGGCTGACACTTCCTTGTCTAGGACTCCAGTCCTGAGTTGGAGCATTGGAGGGATGGATCAGTCCGCTGACCCGCCGCCTCTGGTCCTGGAACAGGACCAGGAGGAGCTTCGGCAATCACAGACTCCAAGCCCCACTGCCGGTCCCCCTGACAGTCGAAGTTGAGATTTGGTCTTTCTCCCATGAATCGAGTTGGTCCATGACATCAGTGCTCCTCTCGACACCATGGGCGGCGCGCCATGCTCTTGTCCTCATCCTCCTCAGGTGAGGAGAGGATTTGTGTGCAAGTTGTGTTGATGCTACAAGGACTTGATGTGGCAACAGTTGGTGCGTACTGGCACTAAACTGACCCTGGTTTCCACGCCGGCCATCAATCGGCTGTTGCCCGAAAGGCAGACACCATCTCCCTCGACGGAGCTGACCAAAATGGTCCTGGCTCGGCCAACTCTGGCATCTCCACTAATCGTGGTAGAAACGCCGCCTAACCAGCCATTGGCCGGTGCTCTGTCTAAGGAGTCTCGACCGGCCAAGGGGCTTCCCCATTGGCTGTCAGTCACTGTCACCCCTGACCATCTGCGGTGGGTCAGTGGGGACTCTGGCGGTCGACCACTCTTTAACGACTCCTTGGAGTCCAAGGGGTCCTCCCTGCACTCCAGTCCGGTTGATGTTGAGTCCATGGGGGACCTTTCGACAGACGAAGGCTCATCATCTTTCATGGGGCTTCTCTACTTGATCTCAGAGTTGGCAGGTATGCAAATGGAGCCTGTCCAGAAGCGGGCCTGTTACCCAAGATCCTCGACCGGAAAGACTGTCAGACGGAGGCTTTTCCAGTGGCAGAAGCCATCCTTGGCCCTGTGCTGGAGCTTTGGCAGCGCCCTTTTTCCTGCCCTGTTCCTTCTGTCTGGATGGCCTGCAGATATGCAGCGCCCACCGGTTCCCTTCCGGGATTCACCGAGCACCCCTTGGCTTAGGGCTTGGTGGCCGACTCTGGCAACACCATGGATGTTGACAAGCCACCAGATAAGGAATCCAAGAAGTTGGACCATGCAGCTAAGAAAGTCTACGCTGTCTCCTTGCTTGGTCTCTGCCAGTTGAATTTGGCCCTCATTATAGATACTTAAATACATACAGTGTCTGCAGATAATGGCCTATGACCCACCCAGTCTGCCCATTTAAGCTTGTAAGTTCACTTTATGGTTTCCTAGAAGTCTGTTGCCCCTTACCCCTGACCTCTAGAATTCCTTTATGCTTATCCCATGCATTCTTAAATCCCGTGATTGTTTCAGCCCCCACCACTTCCTCTGGCAGGGTGTTCTATTTGTCCAACACCCGTTCTGTGAAGAAATTCTTCCTCACGTTTCCTCCGAACCATCCTCCCACCAACTTCATCCCATGTCCTCTTGACCTGGAACATCTTTTTCACTTAAAAATAGTGTATTCCTGCACCCTGTTCATCCCTGTAAGATACTTGTATGTCTCTATCATATCCCCTCTCTCCCTCCTCTTCTCCAGGGAGTACATATTCAAGTCTTTCAGCCTGTCCTCATAGTACTTGTGATGCAATCCATGTAACATCTTTGTTGCCCTCCTCTGAACCTTCTCTACCCTGTCTATGTCCTTACGTAGGTAGGTCTCCAGAACTTGTACACTATACTCCAGGTGGGGCCTCACTAGTGTCTTGTATGTGGAATTATGACCTCCCTTTTCCTGCTGGTGATGCCCTGCCTATGCATCCCAGCATCCTATTCTTTACCTGCTGCCTTGTCGCTGTTTCCCTATCTTGAGGTCATCAGAGATGATAACCCCAAGATCCCTTTCCTATTTGGTGCATGCTATATCCTCACCCCCCAACTGATATATTACGCCAGGGATTTTGTACCCATATGCATTATCTTGCACTTCTTTGCATTGAATTTCAGCTGCCAAACCCCTGACCATTCTTCAAGTTTCTGCAGGTCCCTTCTCATTCTGTTTACACTCTCTGGTGTGTTTACTCTATTAAAGAGGTTTGTGTCATTAGTGAACAGGGAAATTCTGCCTTCTAGGTCCTGCTGGGCACTTCGGATGAGGTCCTTCCTCATCTGCATGCGGACCTCCAGATCACAGTCAGACAGGTCCAGGACTGGGGCCGGGCTATAGCCAAACAACAAATCTGGGCACAGTGGCCATTCGCCGCAGGGCTTGACTGAGGATCTCGACTTTTACGGCAGACACCAAGCACAAGCTGGCAGATGTCCCTTTCTTGGGCATGGATTTGTTCAGGCCTGGTGTTGAGGGACACCTCACCCACATTAAGTCCAACACCACCTTGGACTCCATGACATCTACCCAGAGGGACCCCAAGGGCTCCAAGCAGCAGCAGAGGAAACCCTTTCGGGCCACCTGCAGCCAAACCAGCCCAGCCAGAGGCTGGGCAGCAGGCTGAGGCCTGGTGACCTCGGCCAAAGTTGGTGGCCTTGATTGTCCATGAGCCTGGATGTTGTGATTCCTGTCGTGGATCCTCTGGGAACACCCAAGGGTTGTCTCCAGGTACTTCCTGGTGCCAAAGCAGATGGGGGGCTGGTGCCCCATTCTAGATCTGCACGAGCTGAAGAAACGTCTCTGGTCGCTCACCTTCAGGATGGTAACTCTGAGATCATACTTTCTCAAGAGCAGGACATGTGGTTTGCTCTCTGGATCTTCAGGACATGTTCTTTCACGTCCCGATCCGTCTGTGTTATCGAAGGTTGTGGTCGCAGATTCTCATTACTGTATATACTTTACCTTAAATTCTTTATATTCAATAACCACACCCAATGGTTATTCCAGTAAACTCAGTTTATTGTCTGTACACACATGTGTGGGAGCCTCGGCTAAAGGCAAGAGCTCCTCGAACAAAGGTTTACACAGTATTTTATAACACTCTCTCATTTTGGAAAACATCAACATTTCAGTATTAGCCAATCAAAGTTCTCAGCAATGTAACAGAAGAAAACACATTGAAGCATTAGGTATTTTTCCACTGGCTTATTTCATCACTGCTTGATACTTATGCCTGGGTCAAGTGACCTAATAGAAACAATGAGTTCACTCACTCCATGGTACTGTACAGCTTGATTTTAATGCATCTACATGTTCTTATCTCTGCTTCTTGCAACCCTGCCCAAGCTTGCTATCCAGGCTGGTACCATCAGTTCTGTTCAGCTTTATCTAAACTGCTGTTTTCACAACTTTAAGTAACTGGTTTCCAGCCAGCATGAGCTATTGCTTTGCGCCTTGCAATTCTTACAAACTTATAATGACCCTTAGCTTCTACTCAGACCTGGCTATATTCAACTGCACTAGCAGCTTATATGTTATAATCATTATATATATATATATATATATATATATATATATATATATATATATATATATATTGTAAAACACTTTACTTTTATGTATGCATGAATCCACTTCATATGTATGCATAAAGAAAGATATATAAAAGAAATTCCTCCACAAGGTTCATCTGCTTTTGGGCAGAGGGAACCCTCTGAGTTCTAGGCTATGCCATTTGGCCTCTCCTCAGCCCCCAGGGTCTTCAACAAGTGCATTGCAATGGTGGCAGCTTACCTGAGGTGCCAAGGTGTCCGGGTTTACCCCTACCTGGACAACAGGCTTGATGATGGGTCCCTCCAGGCAGGAGGTGGAGTGGTCCATGGTCCTGGCCCCCCAGACCTGTGTCTCCATTGGCCTCCTAGTCAGTGAGGCCAAGTTGGAACTCATGCCCTTGCAGGTGGTCAGCTTCATCGGTGTGGAGCTCAACTTTTGCAGAGCCAGAGCCCAGCTCCTGGCAGACAGGGCAGAGGCTCTCTCCTCCTGTGCGCGATCATTTCAGGTTGGGTAATTGCACCCTATCTGGGACTTCCTGCGCTTGCTGGGCTACATGGCGGCCTGCACCAGCGGATGTGGGACGCCAACCAGTGGTGGTTGGTCCCAGCACATCTGCAGGAAGGGATCCCATTTGTCTGTCCAGAGCTGACGGTCATCCGGAAGACTGATGCCTCTCTCATGGGCTGGGGTGCCCATCAGGGGGAACACAGAGTCCACGGGCTCTGGACCACCGAAGAGTCCCGATGCCACATCAACCTTTAAGGCTCTGAGCTGCAAACCTGGAGATCTGGGTTTGAATACTGTGTGACCCTGAGCAAGTCAGTTAACTTCCTTGTGTTCCCAGGTTCATCTGGCGCTGACTGCATTCACTCTGCACATTCGGGATCAGGTAGACCAAGTCCACAGCCATGTACTACCTCAACAAACAGGGCGGGACACACTACCTGCCCTTGTGCAGGGAAGCTCTCTGTGTCTGGACCCTTATGTGCAGGCTGGAGGAGGATCTCCTAGTCATCCATTTGGCAGTAGCCTCCAATCAGCTAGCGGACGCCCTCAACCAGGTGGGCGAGGCATCTCCCGAGTGGTCTCTCCACCCAGAGGTAGTACACAGCTTGTTCTCCCAGTACGGCACTCCTCCAGTAAACCTGATCGCCTCCAGGGAGAACGCAAAGCTGAAGCTTTCGTGCCCGCTCCCCCCGCAGCAGGGAACACTGCAGGGGGATGCCTTCTCGAAGCCCTAGACCCCAGGCCTCTTCTGTGCCTTCCCTCTGATTCCCTTGATCTACAAGGTGCTCCTCAAGGCCAGAAGGGACAAGGCACAGGTGATACTGGTGGCTCCGGACTGGCCACGCCAGTTCTGTTACCGCAGTTTGCTCAGCCTCAGCAGCAGGCTCCTGATGAGTCTTCCCCTACGCCCGGACCTGCTTTCCATCAGTAAGGGGAAGGTACTCCACCTGGACCTTCAGTCCCTGCACCTGACAACCTGTTTCCTGAGCAACTAGCATTCCAGGCTTTGGGTCTCTCTGAAGATGTCCTCACTGTTGTGGAGGCATCCAGGAAGGAGTAGACCAGGAAATGCTATGCCTTCAAATGGAAGAGATTCCCCATTTGGTGTCAGGGCAAGGGGATGGCCCCTTTGTCCTGTCCAGTGGCTAGCATTCTTTTGACTATGTTTGGGCCGTGTCTATCGGGCCTTTGGTTGATGACCCTTAATGTGCACCTGGCAACCATCTCTGCTTATCGGGCACAGGCTGGTCAGCAGTCGGTGACACAGGAAAAGGTGGTGTGGCGCTTTTTTTAGGGCCTTGACCACATTTCCCCTCCGGTGTGTGTACCGCCACCAGTTAGACTTGTTGCTGGTTTTGGCAAAGCTCATGGGCAAGCCATTTGAACCGATGCACAGGTGTTGTCTCTCTCACCTGTCGTGGAAGACCGCCTTCTTTGTGGCTGTCACATCAGTCAGAAGGATCAGTGAGCTCCAGAATCTTTAGGAGGAGTCTCATTACCTGGTCTTCCACAGGGACAAGGTTGTCCTGCGCCCCAACCCAAAGTTCCTCCCAAAGGTTGTGTCAGAGTTTCACCTTAACCAGGTGATTAATCTCCCGGTGTACTCCACCAATCACACCTCTGAGTCTGAGCACAGGCACCTTACTTTGGACCTGCAGCGAGCGCTTGCTTATTATAAAGAGCGCACGGCTAGAATTTGGGGAGAGGTTAGCCAGCTATTTGTCACCTACATTGAAGCTGCATTTGGCAGACCTGCAGCCAAGCAGACGATTGGCAGGTGGATCACAGCCTGCATTGATCTCTGCTATAAGTTGGCAGTTAGAGAGCCTCTTGGAGGGCTAAGGGCTCATTCCACCCGCCATACCACTGCGTCAGTGGCTGCTTTCAGGGACATCCCTGTCCAGAAAATCTGCAAGGCTGCTACCTGGAGGTCAGCTCACACCTTAATTTCCCATTACCACACTGACCTAGAGTCACACTGGGATGTTGGTTTTGTGGCCTGTAACAGGGCGACCCCTGTCATGGTGTACACCCCTGGGATAAATTGAAACCTCTTCCCCAAGTAGATTATATGTTTTGTATAATGTTCAACTTGCTGCTTGATTGGCTATAACAAAACTAAGAGTACAGTTACAAAACTAAGAGGGTAGTTTTAATAGAAGAATAACAAAAGTTTGTCTTTTTTTTTTTTTTCCTCTAGATGTTAGCAGCCCCCTTCTAGGATATGTTTTGCAGCAGACAACATGAGGTAATTTGACCCTGCAGAAGAGTTTAGGAAAGCACAGAATTTTCTGACCTTTAACAATGTTGTAAACAGGTTATGTAATGTGTTCCAGGTGCCAAATAACTGTTCTCTGTGGTGCAGCAGTGGCCCCTAGTGGCTTGTTTTATGTTATGTCTGCTGTTAATAAAAGGGCAGGGGAAATTGTTTTTCCAACTTCTAGTGAGCTTTTAAAAAGCCCTGCCTCAGTGCTGAGAGAGGAGAGATAGGATGGTCATTTGTATACTGACTGAGGAAGATGGAAGACCTGCTGGTAGTGTGTACTTTCACACTGTTTGATTCATGCTAGGCTGAAAAAAGCATTAGAAACTGTTAAAGCTAAGCAGTTGTCTGACTTACCATTTTCCTTTCCGTATATTTTACTTGATGAAAATAAAATGATAAACACAACCATGCATTTTTTATGCATCTGACTTGTGGTCTGCCTGAAATTGTGTTATCCTAAACCCACACCCGGTGACAGGGCTTTAGTTCTCCAATCTCTGTTTCCTAAATAGGAGGTATGCGCCTTGCCTCCCTCCTCCCGGAGAACTGCTAGGAGTCTGCCAGTTAGTGTGGATAGAACATCATATCCACGTCCCTAGAAAAACGGGTTACTCACCTGTAACAGTAGTTCTAGGAGGGGTATATGATGTTCATCCACATGGACCCACCTGATCTCCCCTAGCTTTGGTGCACACAGCTGATTCCAGCAGGCAAGATCTGACATCATGGGGCGGAGCCAAGGGAGTTACCACCCGGGTGAGTGGAAGGAACCAGCTTGAAGACTTTCTGGCATATCTTAAAGGGAAAGGACACTGCCAGTTAATGTGGATGAACATCATATTCCACTCCTTGAACTACTGTTACAGGTGAGTAACCTGTATTTTTTATTTTTTTGGGGGGCGGCGGGGTTTTGATAGCACTAAAGGTTCTGAGGGACCTGCTAGTAATTTACAGTCCCCAAGTACATTTATTTATCTATCTATTTATTTATTTATTTATTTATTTATTTGTTCTAGGATTACAAATACCTTTGAGCCAAGGCTCTTTTACAAAGGTTCCATGTGACTGGTACAATTGAGACAATCATAAGCAAAGATAACAGTTTATAAAATTAAAAAAAAAAACAACACATAGTCTTGTAGATGAAAAAAGAACAATAAGGTGAAACTTTGGGGAAGGGAAAGGAGGAGGGTGAAATCAGGGAGACTAAGTGGATGGGAGAGAAGGGGAGGTAGGTTGGGGGGGACAGAGAGGAGAGGTGGAAGGCAGATAAGAATAGAGGTAGTGCAACTGGGTGGCATTTGTCATGGGCCAGCAGGGGAGGTGAAGATAGGAAGGGGGTGGTGCTGGCAAAGTGCAGGAGTAGATGTGGGTCCAAAAGGGCTGTACATAGAATTCTAAAGTTGGTTACTTTGATAGAATTATCTTTTTTTACCTTTTTTCACCACCCGACTGCAGAAGAGGAGCCAAGGAAACTTAGAAATGAGACCAAGTCTATCCATTTGTCTCTGTTATTGCACTGTACTTTTGTAATTTATAAAAACACTTGGAGGCCACTGTACACAACAGTACCACCTGCACCTGGCCAGGCTTACTTACTGCTGGTCACCCACAAAGTACGGGCAAATTGGTGCCTCTACCAGTGCAGACCAACTCCTGCAATTCTGCATCTTCATGGGGCGAAATTACGTCTTGCAGCTGCTAGCCAGCAAGGCTAGTGACTGGGGAAAATACACTGGTCCCAATTTTATTTACAGGACCAACTGGTGCACTTATTGGATCTAGGAAGATCAGTACCCTAAAACCTGGTCTGAGACCAGTTATTCTTTTTTCTGAGCAGACCTGGTCTGAGACCAGTTTTTCTTTTTAAATGGTCTGGGACCAGTTAGTATCACACATGTGTCCAACTGCAAGCTTGTTAAGCACCCGCTAGCATAGCTTAGTGGTTAGGGCACAGATCTGTGATCCAGGAGGTCTGGGTCTGAATCTTGATTTCCCTGAAATTCTTTTAACCTCAAATTTCACAGGAGTGGTGATCCATGGCACTGTGGTGTTGTAATACTAAAGTGTGTAAATTGCAAGAAAGAAATCGAAAAAGAAAATAAACTGGTCTCAGACCAGGTCTTAGGGGACCAATCTTTCCGGAGCCACTTACTGAAAAATTATATTCTTCAATACAAGTCAGAAGGCCTACCTGAAGGAAAATGTTATTGGCCCAGTTCAAAAACTGCTAGCGCATAGCTAGTAGACTGGTGACAATTTTGACCCCTGACCTTTGGTCACACAGTGCGGGTAGCCTAGTCTGGTCACTTCAGTCCAGTCTTGACCTCCTCTGCTCCTGTCTGTCTGAGTGAGTAGCAGTATCAGTGGCTCAGTAGGTAGCACACTCGCCTCTGAAGCCAGGAGATCAGAGGGCTGTGGGTTCAGTTCCCACATCTGGCACTTGGGTTAATATCCCAATACTGACACTGTTGTGCAGCATGACGGGGGTGCTGCACTTCTGAAGTGCCGCCTTTCGGATGAGACGTTAAACCGAGGTCCCATCTGCCTGAATTGGTGGCAGTTCAGGTGGATGTTAAAGATCCCATGGCACTTATCGAAAAAGAGTATGGGAATTTCCCCGGTATCCTGGCCAAATTTCTCCCATTCACTAAAAATACCACCAACAGCTTAATCTGGTACAATTTCAACTGTTTACCATCTGTATCCCTCCCCCCGGTCACCCCTGAAAAAGGGACTTCTAGGCCCAGTGGGCTTACTGGGTCAACATAATTCAGTAAATAAACAAAATTCAGTAAATAAGTGTCCACTCCCAACTAGCAAAGCTGCCACCAGCACACAAAGATCAGAGACAGCTGGTCTCTAGGCCAGAAGTCAAGTCAGATAGACAAAGCTTCCAGGGCCTGCAGTGTTTATTTTTCAGATGGCCAAGCACTGACACCCAATGCAAATCTTGATGCGCTCAACAGTGCCAGCTCTCAGATCTACTGTCTTCCTCCCTTTTACCACAGCCCTGCAAGTCTCAAGAAAGGCCTAAGTCGAGGCTAGTACTAGCCTAGGCCACTGCTGAATGAACCCTTTCCCAAATCTGTTAAAGAATGATTATGGATACAGGTACCCTTGGCCTTTCCTCCCATTGACAACCCTGCTGCCACAACCCATTCCATGCCACACAGCCAGTCACTTGTCTTGACCACCACAGACAACCCTGAGTTATGCTGGCACCAGGTGTGCATGCCTGCCTCAAGACAACAGACTCTAACCCTCATAACATCTGCAAATCTGCTACTCCAGCAGAACCTGCTTCTCTGTCACAGCAGACTCCTGCTCTTTCAAGGGCTTTAACTTGAAAAAAAAATATGACCGTGGCCATCCTGCACATGTGCACAATACTAACACTGCTCACGTCGGGAAGAGAAATAGAAAAAAGATGAGGTAATTGGGTATGGTTGGTTTGAAAGGATCTAAAAAAAAAAAAACCAAAATAAGCACGACATGCGATTCTGGGACATGTGCTGAAGTCCCAGAACCATGTACAATAATGCAAAATGGAGCACATTCCTAGTACACGGCAGGAGCACGATGGCACTAAGTTTCGATTTAAAAAATGTACTCTTAATGTAAGAAAATGTTCTGTTGAGCATGGAGCACACCCTTAAAGCTACCCATGTTTTACTCCCTGGACCTCCAGGATGCATTCTTCCACATTCCATCCACAGGTCCCAACGCTGGTACCTCCGTTTCCGAGCAGAAGAGGTCCTGTACTAGTTCCAGTTTATGCCCTTCGGCCTCTCCTCTGTACTAAGGGTCTTCAACAAATGCATGGCAGTGATGGCAGCCCACCTGCAGCACCTAGGGGTCAGAGTGTACCTCTGCCTGAATGACTGGCTGGTAGGCCCATCCAGAGGGGCCATGGTGAAATCACACATACGTAGCTTTCCAGACCTGCTGAGACTTGGGTCTGTTGGTTAGTCCAGACAAGTCTGAACTGGCACTGAAGCAGGTGATCAAATTAATCTGGGCAGAACTAGACTCACTGCAGCCTAGGGCGCACCTCCCGGCAGACCAGGCAAAGGATCTTGCCTCCTTTTTCAGATCATTTCAGGTTGGGCTCTTGCACCCTGCGTGGGATTTCCTAAGGCTCCAGGGTACATGGCATCATGCACCAGCGTGGTCCACTGGGCCTGCTGGTGGATGTGTCTCCTTCAGTGGGAGCTGGGCCGTCAGTGGTCCCAGTGCCTAGACCACTTGGACCTCTGTCACAGTGACCCACCCTATATGAGACACCATCCAGTGGTGACTTGTCCTGGAACATGTGTGGAAGGAATCCCATTTGTCCGCCAACTGTCATGCTGACAACAGATGTATCTCTGGTAGAGTGGGCAGCACCCCTGGGAGACCATATCGCCCAAGGCTTCTGGTCACCCCGGGAGTCCCATCACCACATAAACCTGCTGGAGTTTCGTGCAGTGCATTTGGCTGTGATGGAATTTGCTCTGCTAGTCAGAGGTCATGTCATTTAAGTCCAGATGCACAACACCATTACCATGTTTTACCTGAGCAGACAGGGCAGCACACACTCCTTTCCTTTGTATTGGGAGGCACTCTGCACCTGGACCCTTGTGCACTGCTTGGTCGCTGATGATCTGGTGATTCATGTCATGAGAGAGAACAGTCAGCTGGCAGATGCTCACAGCTGGGTAGGAGAGACATTGCATGAGTGGTCTGTGAATCAGGAAGTGATGAACCGTCTGTTTTCCCTCTGGGCCTCGTTGTCGGTGGACCTGTTTGCCTCCTGCGAGAATGCCAAACAGGCTGTTTTGTGCCTGCCGCCTGTAGTCCAGGACACTGGCCAAGGCATTTCTGGTACCCGGATGATCTCCTCGGCTTCAGCAGCAGGTCTCTGCAGCAACTGCCTCCCCGCCCAGAGGGGACAGTTCTGCACTTGGACCTTCAGTCCCTGCACCTCATGGCCTGGTTCCTGAGCAGCTAGAGTTCCAAGCCTTACTTCTTTCTAAGGATGTCCTCCATGTCGTGGAGGCCTCCAGGAAGGAGTTGACTCTTGGGTGATATGCCTTTAAGTGGAAGAGATTTTCTGTTTGATGTCCGGGCAGGGGAGCTTGATTGCTTAGCCTACCCAGTGGCTAGCATCCTATACTACCTCTGGTCCCTTTCTCAGCTGGGACTATGAGCGATGACCCTTAAGGTGCACCTGGCAGCCATCAGCTTACTGGGCATGGACTGGTATGCCCATGATGACCCAGGAGAAGGTGGTCAGGTGCAGTTTCAGGGGCCTTGACCACTTGTCCCCTCTAGTGCGGGAACCACCTCCACCGTTGGACTTACTTCTGGTACTAGCCAGGGGTGTTCAAATCAAATCCTTTAGGACTTGCCCAGCCATGACTGTAGCTGAAGTTTTACTGCCCCTATTCATTAAATTAGCTTTCTTTTTGTACTTGCTCTTCAAGGAAATTTACTTGTCCTGAACAGGGGGCAATAGGACATGCACAGCCCTGGCTCTTCTCATGAGTAAGTCCTTTTGAGCTGATGCAGAGGTGTGAGTTTTCACAACTGTCACAGAAGACAGCCTTCTTGGTGGCAGTTACGTCTTGTGGAAGTTTTGGGGAGCTCCAGGCGCTCTCTGCTGTCTCTCCTTACTTCGTCTTCCACAGGGTCAAAGTTGCCCTTCATCCCAATCTGAAGTTCCTCCTGTGATATTGGAGTTTAACCTTGGCCAGGTGATTAACTTACCAGTATACTTTACCAAGCTGTCTTCAGAGGCTGGTTGCAGGCTCCATACCCAGACTTGTGAAGAGCACTCTTCTGTTGCATGGAGTGCATGGCTGGAGTACAGGAACAGGCTTGCCAGCTGTTCATCACCTATGCTGAAGCTGTGCCTGACAGACAGGCAGCAAAGCAGACGATTAAAAGGTGGGTCACATCTTGCAATGACCTTTGATATAGGTTGGCTGGTCGAGAGCCACCTGTAGGGATTAGGGCTCATTCCACCAATTATACCACTGCCTCAGCGGCTGCTGCCAGGGATATATCCCTATAAGAGAGCTGTAGGGTTGCTACCTGGAAGTCTGCACACAACTTCATTTCCCACTACTGTATCAACCTCGAGTCATGACAGGATGCACGTTTTGGGACCTTGTTTCTCCAGTCTCGGTTTGCCAACTAGGGGTGCACACCTTGCCTCCTCCACCCAGAGAACTGCTAGTAGTCTGCCAGA
Source organism: Neoceratodus forsteri (assembly GCA_016271365.2). Taxonomy (NCBI): domain Eukaryota; kingdom Metazoa; phylum Chordata; order Ceratodontiformes; family Ceratodontidae; genus Neoceratodus; species Neoceratodus forsteri. The sequence goes on from CM057452.1 coordinate 848,316,424, forward strand.
GTGTGGATAAGTGAACCATATCTTTGCCCCTAGAAGAATGGATTACTCAACCTGTAACCATAGTTCCAGGTGTGGTGTATAGTTCACATCCATAAAATTCACCTGGCCTCCCCTGGCAGGTGCCACATTGATCCTGCTTCTGCTGTGTTTGATCTGATGTCACAGGGCGGAGGCAGGGGAATATACAGCCCAGTTTTGTGGGAGGAGCTTAGCTAAAAGACGTTCTGGCCAATAACAGCATTCCAGTGGAAATGAATAAATAATACTTTATTTGTTGTGCGTCTTTCAGGCATCCAGGCACAGTACAACAAAATACAACAGATTCAACATCATAAAAACAGTTCAGATCAGCAATCAATACAGCCATAAGCTTTTACCCAAAGAAAAGATTTGAGGGCCTGTTTAAAACTCCCCACAGTCGTGCACTCCCTAATCCGACGGGGTAGAGTTCCAAAGGGAAGGGGCCGCAAACATTAAAACCCAGGCCCCAGTAGATTTTAAAGTCACCCTTGAAATCTCTAGCAACCCCTTGTCGGCTGAGCGGAGCGGTCTCACAGGGTGGTAAGGAATCAGGAGCTCTTTCAGGTAATGAGGGCCCAGTTTGTGCAGGGCTTTGTAAGTCAGTAGTCCGACTTTGAAGGTGATCTGCCACTGGACTGGTATCCAGTACAGTTCCTACAGCACCGGTGTAATATGGGAAGATCTAGAAGTACCCGCCAACAACTGGGCTGCGGAATTCTGCACCAGCTGCAAGCGGTGGATGTCAACCCCCGGAAGCCCAAAGAAAAGCAAGTTGCAGTAATCTAGGCGTGAGGTCACAAAGGCATGGATTAAAGTTGTCAGATCATTGGACGGAACAAGGTGCTTGATCCTAGCATTGTTTCTTAGATGGTAGAAAGATGACTTAACCACAGCTGACACCTGAGTCCGGAGTGTCAGCCCCGCATCCAGTATCACCCCTAGGTCTCGCACCTGTTCAGAGACCTGCAGCTTGGCATCCCCAAGAAACAATCCAGATGGGGAGCCAGCCCCAGGTCCCTCTATCTGGCGATCCGTATCCAAAACCAACACCTCCATCTTCTTAGAGTTCAACTTCAGCCAACTGGACCTCATCCAATCGTGGATTTCATTGAGGCAGCTATTAAATACAGAGACTGCTCATACAGGGTCGGGGGCAAAAGACAGGTATAGCTGGGTATCATCGGCATAGCAATGAAACCTCAGCCCATACCATCTCACAATGTCTCCGAGGGGAAGCATATACACCGCAAACAACATGGGGGACAGTACAGAGCTCTGAGGAACCCCACAAAACAGAGAGATGGGATCAGAGGGGAAAAAAAAACCTGAAACCACCCTCTGAGTTCTTCCGGTGAGGCATGAGGTGAACCATCTGAGGACCACCCCAGAGAGCCCACAAATACATCTCAGATGCTCAAGTAGAACCCCATGGTCAATGGTGTCAAATGCTGATGACCGATCCAATAGTACCAAAATGGACCGTTTTCTCTGGTCTCTCGCCATCAAGTGATCATTGAGCACCCGAACCAGCATAGTCTCGGTACTATGCCTCTTTCAAGAACCTGATTGGAGAGGTTCATAGATGATATGAATGGTCAGGTGGTTCTCCAATTGGGCCGTCACTACTTTCTCGATCACCTTCCCCACAAAGGGGAGATTCGAGATTGGCCTGTAGTTAGCAAGAGAGTCTGGGTCCAAAGAAACTTTCTTCAACAAGGGTGTCACCACTGCCTCTTTCAAGGAGCAGGGATATTCACCCGAGTCAAGGAAGCACCAGACTATCTGTGCTAGAACCGGGAGAATAGAATCCCCACACCCCTTAATCAGGGATGTAGGACCCGGATCTAAACTACAGCATATAGGGTGCATCCCTTGGACAATCTGTGTAAAATCCACGATTTCCGGGTGGTTGAAGGTACTCCAGGAAAACGGAGGGGTGCTGACCAAACCCTGATCATTAGCAACCCGCATAGAATGTGTTGAGTGAATTTCTGACCTAATGTCCACCACCTTATCAGCAAGAACCGAGCAAGCTCATCACACTGTAATTGTGAAAACGCTCTTCGGAGCTGTAGACAGGTTGGGTTGCACAATATGTCCACAGTTCTGAAAAGCTGAGCAGGTCGGTTCTGAGCAGCAGAAATTTCGTAGGACAGGAACTCTGCCTTCTTATGAGAAATTTCTGACTGATGGAATCGGTAATGTTCTAACAGTCTAAGATGGTCAGCATACAAGCCAGATTTCCGCCAACAATGTTCTAACCTGCGTCTTAGTCACCACAACTCCCTCAAGGCTTCATCAAACCATGGAGCCTGAGGTCTAAGGGAAAGGGGACGCACACGTCCTGGAGCAATAGAATCCAGGTCGGAGGTGATGGCATTATTATAAGCCAAAACCAATGCCTCTGGAAATGAACCATATACCATTCCTAGAACTACAGTTACAGTTGAGTAACCTATTCTTTTTTCAGATCTTCTGCACAGTCCACTCCAGCCCTCCTCCTTCTCACTGAACCATCCCTTGCTTACCTCATTTTGCTCACATACCTGAAGAAAGTCTAATCCACTTTTTTGACCTTCCTGGCAATCATTTCCTCTGTTTGTGCCTTAGCTGCCCTTGCCGTCTTTCTTGCATATTCCTTTCCAGATATGCCTCTCTGTCCACCTCCATCTGGGTCTCATTTTACTTCCTAAATGCATTTTGTTTTCCTCCTACACTGCCTTAGCAACCTCCTTTGAGAACCGCAATGGCCTCTTTCTCCTCCTTCCCTTGCTTACTTCCATCAAAAACAGCATGTGGTTTCCTTACCCATTTCCTCCTTAACCTTTTTCCTTTGGGTCTCCATTCCACACCAGCCATCCCCTCATTGAGGTATTTACTGAGGCAGCCTTGCATTTCTTTAAAATCTGCCCTCCTAAATCCTTGACTCTCGTCTGTGTGTTTTTTCTTTTGCCCACTTCATATGCCAGTCACACAATTAGGTGATCACTTATTCCCAGGGGACTACCCAGTGTGATGTCTGCAGTGCACTCCCTGTTTGGAAATCCCAGGTCTAGCACTATCTTGTCTCTCGTGGGTTCTGTAACCAGTTGCCCAAGAAATGCCCCCTGTATTGAGTCAAGGATGGCCCTGCTTGTTGTAGTTGTGGCAAGAATATTCCAGTCTGTATCTGACAGATTGTCATCCCCAATAATTAGTGCTTTCACCTTGCTTGCAATTCTGCCGTCCTCCGCTGTGTTTGTGATCAGTATATCACCCCCATGTGAATAAAGGACCTTTGGACCCCTTTCTCTCGGTTGACCCATAGTACTTCCAACCATTTCTTATCCTGCTGGTGTCCTTGTATCTTTGTGGCCTTTATACCTTCCCTCACATATAAAACATCCCTCCACCTTTCCTCCCTGTCCTGTCCTTCTGGAACATGGTGTAGCCACTTCCCAGCTGTGGTTGTCGATGTGCCGTGACTCAGTTATGTCCTGGTGCCAGAAGTGCTGGGTCTAGAATTTTACCCGGTCTTGACACGTGCCTACTGCATCACCCCAGACATGCTTGAAACATGGACGAAGGCATTTGCATGCATCTAGTGCTTACCAAGTCTTTCAGAATGAGGGGCAAAATCCTTTAGGCGGAGAGAGATCAGGAACTGATCTTGGTGGAGGGAAATAGACTATTATTGTTTCTAAATTACTGTTTCACGATGCACAAAAGATGGAAAGCTTTTGAAGGAGTAACCCAGAAACTCCCAAGAGCTGGAAATACCATATTGTTTAAGCTTTCCAGCCTGGCTCCAGTTCGCTTTACACAACAAATGGTGGTATATGTTTACTGACCTGGAAGCAGCTGATACCTTTGTGATTAAATTTGCTGCTGGGAGTGGAGACCAGAGATGAGAGCACCCTGCTTTAAATGAGGAGTCTGAGTGACAATGCTTTTAATACAGACTTCGTGAACTGTGAGTATATTCCTTGGCTGACAGCGTTTACTTCCTGCTGTCACTCAGTGGGACCTGATATTTTGCATCTCCTTTAGCTACATTAAGACTTTTGCATAGTGACAATACGGTATTATGAAAATTGGGTGAGATGCAAACACTTTGTTTATTCTTGCCAGAGGCTGTGCTGATTTAAGCAATAATGCCCAACAGGGTGTGTCGTGCTGGGATATCGTCATGCCTCAGGTAGTTGGGCATGAGGCCGTAGGTCGAGTGTGTCTGGTACCGGACGTGTGACGTTATTCCAAACACACCCTGGAGGGCATTATTGCTATTATACAATGGCTCATTGTTATATATAAAATAAAATAAAAAATTTAAAGAATGTTTTTATTAGTGTGGAAAAATATTTTAGTTTCTTAGGAGGAGCTCATCCTAATGGATATCTACATTGATTCACAGTGCTGAGACTAGACCTGTGGTGTGCTGGGATTACATTACGGGTCCAGTCCCAGACTGACCAATCGGAGACCAGGATTCTTTATTGCCATTGTATAATGTATACTGTTAAATGCCTAGTTAACATTTTCATGCTCTGGGTTATGGACCTAACATAGGGTCTGAATAACGGTTATGATTCTTGTTTGGAGTAAAGCGCTTGAATACAGGTTGGAGTGCAAGGATAGAACCTCATCTCACTAGGCTGTTAGATGACTAGCAGTGTTTTGGAGGTGTGTCACAATGTGGCGACTTTCACATGCTTTTAAACCAGATACCCTCTCCCCGACACGTGAGGCAGCTTGGGTGGTCGGTGAAGTGCGTAGCACTGGAAATTTCTTTTCAGAATGGCTGTCTGCTATATGGATCTTCCAGGAATCAATCTTCAGCATTGATTCCTACTTATGGGTTTGGGGCTGGAGACACTAGGACACTGCAGGAGCAAATATTTTTGCAGGGAGGGAGATGACTATGGGTACTGACTATGCAAGGGTACCTCACATAGTGCCATGTGTGTGCCAGCCAGAACTGTCACTGGCCCCCTTAGCATCTCTGTGTTTTTCTTCCTGCCATCGAAGCAACACCGTGGGAGCAGGAGCTGTACCATTTGCCTGTCAAACTGCGGCACTGCTTAAAGTTTTCAACATTGTTTCTTTCTTGGTTTATTATTTTATCGATTGATGCCGAAAGCAGATAATAAGGGAGTTGAGAAGAAACACCATCTCCCCTGCCCCCCCAGTTATGCCTTGGTGCCCCTGTGGGTAACAGATGGCGAGGACAACCTTGACATTGGACCTGCATGGCCTGCCCTGGCCCAGCTCACAGTATGGACGAGTGAAACACCTGCTTCTCCAGGATGGTCATCATCCTGCTCTGTCTCCATTTTCTCCTTCATTATCTCCCCTGTAGCATGCAAAGATGGATACGTATGTGCGTAGAGTCATGCACATGCCACCTGTCAGCCAGTCTGGCTGCATCCAGTGCCCCACCACCATGCCTCCACATGGTGGCAGTACAGGAGTGGCGTGCCACCCCCCTTCCCCCCAAGAGGAGAGCTGCCAGGAGAATGCTCAGTCCTCTCACCCAAGCCAATCCCCAGTGGCCCAAGTCCATATTTGATCCCAGTGTACTGTCATGATGGGAGGTGTGGCATCCAGCATCTCAACCCTCTGCACCACTGGGCCCAGCTGCCAACAGGATTTTTTATTACTTTTTAAAGTAATGATTGCTTTCATTAAGCAAAATCTAGAATCCTCTGTTTTATACAGAATACAAAAAAAAAAAAAAAACATGAAAGTACAGGGCTTGCTAGGACACTTCATGGTTCTGTTGACGTGATAAAACCACTTAAGGTTTGCTCTTGTTACGTGATGTCACCAGAAGCTTATGTTGTTCTAAAACTCCCTGTACTTCACAGCTACATATCAGTTACTCTGTTTTACATAGAAACATAGAATTTGATGGCAGATAAAAACCGCTTGACCCACCTAGTCTGCCCATTTCCCGACCTGATGGATAAGCTGCAGATTCTAGTTAATCAACAGCTTACTTCCTCCTACACCCCACTAGAATTGCCTTATGTCTGTCCCATGCATTCTTGAATTCTCCCACTGTTCCCAACTCCACAACCTCCTAAAGAAGGTTGTGCCATGCATCCACAACCCTCTCTGTGAAAAAAATACTTTTTAACATTACCTCTGAGCTGCCCCCCCATCTTCAAATTGTGCCCCCTCATTCTTGCACATCTCTTTTTCTGAAAGATGCTACACTCTTGTACTTTAATTACCTTGAGATACTTGAAAGTTTGTCATGTCCCCGTCTACCTCCTTTTCTCAAGGGTATACATATTAAGCTGCTTTAGTCTCTCCTTGTATGTCTTCCTTGTGCAGACTCTGCGCCATTTTGGTTGCCCTCCTCCGAACAGCCTCTACTCTATGTCTTTGCGGAGATGGAGTCTCCAGAATTGCACGCAGTACTCCAGATGGGGTCTCACCAATTGTCTGTACAGAGGGATAACAACTTCCTGTTTTCTACTATTGATGCCTCTCCCTATGCATCCCAGTATCCCCCCAGCCCTCCTTACTGCCTTCTCACATTGCTTGCTCACCTTTAGGTCATCTGATATAATTACTCCTAGGTCTCTCTCGATAATTTTTTTTTTTTTATCTTACCCCCGTGTACTCTTCCCCTGGGTTTTTGTTTCCCAGGTGCATTACCTTGCACTTCTTTGCATTGAATCTGAGCTGCCATATATTTGACCATTCCTCTAACCATGCCAAGTCCCTTTTCATCCTTTCCACCCCACCTTGTTTATCAACCCTGTTGCAGATCTTTGTGTCTTTGTTTTATCTTTTCTCTGTCATAATTATTCCAGAAAAGAATAATTGAAATCGTAGATGTTCAAGGATGTACTCTGTATAGATATTAGCTTTAGACTGACTACTGGAATGCATCATCTCTGTTTTCTATTGGAATGAAGAAGTTACTGTTTGAGCAGACATCTGTAGTGATTCTTGATATTTAATATGATGCGATGAAAAGGATCAAAATAATAGTGCTTAGGTAAAATAATATAGCCTGTGGCTTGCTGTTCCTTCCTCATAGTTTTATCTTCTGCAAATTGTAATGGATAGAAAACGCACATTTCTTTATAGATGTACCTTTAGGGGATTCTTTTTAATGAGCAAGTGTAACCCCCCTATAAATGGGGGTTCCCAAAAGTCTTCCTTGGGTGTTCTTAAATGCCCACTGCGGGCGTTCTGTGTCTTTACAGGTGTAAACGTGCTTGCATGCGAGAGCCCAGTTGGCCTCCGTACCTGTCCCTTTAAGAGACATTATTTTTGTAATGTACAATTAATCTGGGTAGGGGACGAGTGTTTCCAGGCTCGAGTCCTGCCCGAGCTGCAATAATAATACTCTGTTCTGCCATTGTTAATGGTGGAGAGGGAGCTCTGTTAAAACTGGTAATTGCTGATTAGCTACTCTAATAACAATGGTATTATAGTTTGTCTAACCTGCCTTTCTTTGTAGCATGGACATTTCTGTATTGCACCAATCAATACCTTTTGGGGACCTTAAAATGGAGTATGTCCCCAGGGGTCTTGTGAGAGTGAATTTCTGTAGGAATTGTAGTTTTTTCATTTTGGCGCCTAAATGGACCTGGAGGGGGAGCCCTTGCCTTGACAGAAAGATGAATCAACCAACCAAACCCTTTTTGGATTAGAAGGAAGTCCCGGTGCTGCCTGCAGCATAGAGTCAGTTTGAGTTTGGAGTTGAGAGTGTGAACTGCTAAAGACATTCGAGCAGCTGCTCCTGCATAGTAGCGCAGGAAACTGGTGGGAAGGCTGTGTCTGGCCTGCCTGCTTCATCTTCCCTTCTGAGGTATCTGCTAGTGAAATTAATTGAAGTAAATCCAAACTGGCTTGTGACCAGAAATACCAAACTGTGACTGTACTGTTACCTGAAGAAGATCGAAGATCTGCTTCACGCGATCGGCCTGTCAGGAAGCCTGAAACCACCACAGAGCGTACGGTTTGCGCAGAGACTCTGTGATTGCGACTGGACTGTCATCCAAACTGTGGTATTGCTTTTTATTTACTACCTTAAGTATGCTAAATGTTCTCAGTGAGTCACAATTTGGTTCCTCACTTTCCAGTTGTGTAACGCTTGCTGGAAGCTGAATCCAGCGCTACCGGACTGCCATCAGAGTTGTTCTTCTGGCCTGGCCTCTGTCGCTTTGGCTCAGCCAGCTACTCGCGCTGCAGAGAAGACTATTGATGAGAGACCTGCCTGGAGATCGGCCCCCTGCTCGGTGTTACAAACAGGAATGACACCACGGTGAATCGTGTGGGCCCTGCTTCTCCTGGCAAACCAGCAAGGCATTCTGTAGTCTACATTTCGTCCATCCTGTACTGGGTAGCGTGAGTAAACACCAGGGTAGCTCTCTGCAACATCAGCTAAATCAAAGTGTGTCATCTGATTAGATTGTTCTGTTTGGTTATCACGAACTGAGCCATCTGGCTCTGGATTACAAATTGTGGGTTACTGTGCATGACTGTTTCTTTCCATCATTAGGGCCCCGACCAGCTGCAACACTTCAGGCTAGCCTGCATCAACAACTGGGTACCCAGAGTGTGTGTGTGTGTGAGACTGTGTTGAGGGACTCTAAAGTACATGCCTTGTAGCCTGATTGAATCAGTTGCTAGACCAATCAACCTGATTACACCCCTCCCTTGTTCAAGCCCCCTGAATAAATCAGATCTGACTCTTTTTGAACTTAAACTGTTTATGGTGCATCTCTGTACTAATATCACTGTATTGTTGTTGCTGGCTGTGTCTAATCTTATTTTACAGGGGTCTCCAGGGTCAGACAGGTGGAACCAGCCCTGGTGGTAAGTGCAGTCAGAGTGGGGATATATTTGTGGTTTGGGGGCTATTGTACCTGTGTATTCTGTTCATTGTTTGGGCCACTACAGGGGAAAGAGGGGATCACAGTGTCCCAGATGGCTGTACCCAGGTCAGCTACTCTGCCACCAACCCTATCCTCCAGGTGGAGGCACACGTTTTCAGTACCCAGGCCCCTTAACCTGTAACTAGTCACGCAGGCAGGGATAGTAGCCCTTGGGATAGTGCCACCCAGGGGTTACACAAGACAATTAGATTCATTGGGATGTAGTTTTCTGATGTGATTGAAATTGCCAATAAAGAAGCAAATTAATCACAGCAATAATCACCTTTTTAAATTGTGACATTTTTCCATATACATTACATTTAAAGGGACACTGTCACTCAGGCCTCACAGTGTCCCTAGTTTAAAAAAACACATTTTATGATTGCCAACATTCTGTAAAGATTGCTGATAAACTTGGTAGTTTGGTTCTGACTTTTTTGTCTTTAGAAAAATGAAAAACGGATTGCCCACCATACTGGTGTTACCACACAAACACAGGTTTGTTTACATTCCTTAATCCGCTCCAACTGCATCTTTCCTGGACTTGGGAACACCCACAACATAGTCTAGTCCCTCATGATGCAGTGGTTGTTTAGGAGGCTACTGCCTCATGAGTGACTGCACTGTTTGGGTGTATTTGTAATGTTCAGGAAGTATGCAGTAAGAACAGATTAACAATTGTAAACAAAACAACGTTGATTACAAATATACATTAACATGCATTTCAGTTCTAAACAAGGAGACAGGCAAAACAAATAGCAACATCAATGAATTTCAGAGAAGGTAAACAATCATAAAATATAGGTTTTTAACTAGAAATAATATGATGAAAAACAGGTTGACAGTGTCCCTTTAAAGAAGACCAATAATAATAAGGAAATGCATAGAAACGTAAGTTTCCTGTATGAATGCACTAGTCTAAAAAGTAAGGAAATGGCATGGAAATTAACAATCTGTTGTCACTCTGTATAACAAAAGTCCCTTTCTAGCCATTTCATGCTCATAGTTATTGTAAAGTATGTTTATCCGGGCAAATTTATTTACACTGCTGTTACATAAATTGTTATAAAATGTGGTATTAAAAAAAAAAAAAGGAGCAAAGCGAACAACTTCACTGGTTAATACACAGCACCTGACCGTTGATTATTTACCTAGAAACTGCACCGTTCGTAACTAACCTGCCCTAATCTACCTAACAATAACCAAACTTAATGAAAATAAATGATTTTTTCATTAACATTAAAATGTTTTCCACTTGTTTTTATTTCAATTTATGCTCCCTCTGCCGCTAGTAGCCCCCATCCCCCGCAACCCTCAGATCTTACCACCCACCATCCATGGGATACTCCACTGCTTATTACCTCGTTGGGTGAGAGGGTTGGTGGTGTGGAGTCTGCGAGGTCAGTGGGATCGATCATCCTGCTGCGGAAAGATTTTTTCCTTCATTTTCTTCCTCTTCTCTTGTTCAGGCCAGCTCGCTTGCAGTGATGTGTGTGCACAGCATGAAGATGCTGTATGCCTCAGCGCCTGCGTTCTGGCCAGCAAACATGGGCGGCTACATGCTGTTGCCACCTAGCCTCTGCTGGGTGGCAGCCAAGCCGCGGCACACATGTCCCATCTCCCACCGGATGAGAGCTGCCTCTTGATGCTTGATCTTCCTTCCTCTAGCCAGCCCCCAAGGGACCCTGTGCTGCTTCTAAACCCAGGTCACTGACCTGGTGGAAGGTGTGGTCTACAGTACTTCAGCACTCCATGCCACTGGGCCAGCTCATTTTTCTTACTTTTAAAAACAAAAACCCAAAACAGGGCATAGGTTTCTTCACAATAAATGCAGTCCCCAGGTTCATTGAAAGGTGCATGGCCACTGTTACCAAATTCATCTGTTCTACCTAGCAACAATCTAACTAAAGGAAAACAAAACATTTTTCCATTTAAAAAAAAAAAAAAAAAATAAAATAAAAATTTTTACAAGTGCAATAACCCACTCACGCTAGGTCATGGGTTTCTTGAGAATTAATGCATTTCCCTGTTGCGTTTGAAAGTCACTCGGCCATTGACCTGGTGTCTTCCATCTTGCCCGGGGCATGCTTTAATATTTATGGTTGTGGGCGGAGCCTACAGCCATTCTGTGTCCACTCTAAAAATGAGCGGACCATGGCAAGCTTCTGTTAGAGTTTCGGAAGTAACCTTCCGCACCTCCAACGGAGTTTAAAACACTCCACCATGGTTGCTTGCTGCTAATCTCAGTGGCACTATTTTGTCTGCCAGTTCCACTTTTCAGAGCAGAAAAGCACATGCGTGTTGCACGCATCCACAGTTCCACCAGTGCCACCATGTCGGGAATGGCATTATGCCATTCACAGCAACTGCACATGCGCAAGTGCTGTGCATGCGCAGTTGCATCAGTGGCATAAATTCTTCTATACATTTTAAGCTCACCACAGCCGTATTGGCTCTGGCTAGAATTTGTTTTGAAATGTCTGTCATGTTGTGGGGTATTGCTTACTCATTTCTATCTACGACAGGGCAACTGAGAGAACAGGTTATTCTGTGGGTTTTTGTTGTTGTTTTTTGTTTATTTAGATTTATTATACTAAAGATAAGCAGAGTAAGGCCCTATGGGCTTTTGAGTCTTGTCAATTACAGTGCCCTAATCCAGCGATTACTTTGCTCCCTCCCCTTCACGCTGTCTTGAACCCCTACTGTCTTTTGAGTGACTCAGATGGGTGCCCATTCCGTCTTGACACTGCCGGCTCTGTAAAGAAGTGTTTCTAACCTCAGGAATCCCTCACTTAAATGTTACAGTTTATGCAGTCATCTCGGCCAAGAGTGATGCCTTGGAGACGGAAGATATGCAGACTTTAGAATTTGGAATGTAGAGTCAAACTCTGCATCATGCTCCACCCTAGCCATTGCTCAGATCTGTTTCTCTGCCTGAAGACAGCAGTCGCCCAGTAGTGAACTCCAGTAGCAGCTGGTTCTCGAGTCAGTATTTATTTTGTAGTTTTATATATATGTATGTGTGTGTGTGTGTGTGTGTGTGTATACATCTCTATCTATATATATATATAAAAGATGTCATTATTTTTCTCGATTAAGCTACATTTTAGCTAGGTTTTTATTCGCAATCTAGGTTTCTCCGATTCCGTTTCGATTCCCAGGAACATGAGACTTTCCTAGTTGGCTACCATGACTATTTTCACTTGCAAACAACCTTCCTTTTGCTAAATTTTGTGGTTTACTATTTTTACTATCCTATTTACAGAGAATGGAGCTATTTCACTTTCTGTTTCTGTCTGTGCCCTTTCACCTTAATTAATTTCTGTTTCAGTAGGTGCATTTTGACCTCTAGCACAGTTTGTTCAATACAAGAGCCGTTTTTACTATTGGGCTCTTGTACTGTGTCTTTATTAAGTTTGCTTGCACGCATGTGCAAGAAACATAGTGCCACCATACGAGTTTTCATAGGTGTGCCTCCCCCACTTCCAGTGCCCTGCTCCCTTTTGCAGGCACGTCTGCACCATGCCAATGAATGTCTGAGCTGTCTATGACAGCCGTTCAGATGCAGTGGCATACAGTTGAAAGGAAAACACCGCAGACAATTTGCATAATGTCATCAGCAGTATGCAAATTGCCTACGTCGGCACTGCATCTGAACAGTCTGTCAAAGACGGTTCTTCTCCCCAACCCCCACGAACACGTAGGTGCACTACGAGAGCCCACCCCAGCGTGCTCATGTGTTGCCTCAACATCGTGGTGGCTGATGGGTGTGCCCAATCCCCATCGACCGCTGGCCCCCAACACTTTCAGGTGCCACGCTAGCGCCACCCCAGCGTGGCAAATGTCTGTATATCGATGGGGTTCCCAATCCCTGTCAGCTCCACTGTCCCCTGCCCCCCAAAAAAAACACTTCCAGTTGCCACACTGGAAGCCCACCCCTACGTGGCAAAAGTCAGATATGGCCGATGGGGTGTCCAATTATCGACTCCACTGCTGCCCCAAAAATAACATTCAACTTTTACTACATGGAGTACCCTAGCATTACACAGTCCGCGTCGTCTTCCTGCATAAGGGAAAAAAAGCCTGTAAATAAAAAAAAAAAAAAGTTCCTGGGTGGCTCTGACTGTCTGACCCCAACCGCGCCCACCCTCTTTACACCCACACCCCCATCGTGCCTCCGGAGTCCGACGCGACTGTCTTCGGTGGACCAGGAACACATCTGCACTCTTCAAAGCCGACCGCGAACTGAAGAAATGCCAGTAAGCTGTGTAATGGCATAAATGTGTTTGTCACTGCGCAGAACTACCTTTTGGGACAACGACAGTGGCACAGTTCATGAGGTAGGTCCCCAAAACCCTAAGATGAGAATTTGGTGAAAAATTTCATAAAAATGACTGTGTTACAAGCGTGCGTTGCTCAGTTCCTACGCACGCTCGTAAGTTCGCAAATTTTTAATATTTTCACTCCAGATTTTCAACATTGCCATTTTACACACCTCCTTATGGCAGTACAGCTGTCATTTTTCACATCTCGTCAAAATGTTTTTTAGCCGCTGATGGCTCACAATGGCGGTAGTCGGTGAGCGTAAATCAGTGTTTGGACAGATTAAGAAAATCACAGTGACACTGTTCATGAGCAGAGGTCTTAAATGGCTATGTTAAAATTTGGTGACAAAAGTCCATAAAATGACTGTGTTACGAGCGAGCATTGCGCAGTTTCCACACCCCGTCGTAAGTTCATGAATTTGTAATATTTTCTGTCCAGATTTTCAACACTGGCATTTTTTCACACCTCCTTATGAACAGCACAGCTCTCATTTTTCACACCCTGGCCGAAATATGTTTTCGCACTTCCAGCGCAGAAATGCGTGGTCGCTGTGGGAAATCACTGTTCGGGACAGATTAAGAAAATCACAGTGACACTGTTCATGAGTGGAGGTCCCAAAATGCTTATGTTGACAATCTACTGTAAAAAATCCCCAAACTAATTACATTACAGGTGTGTGTTGCGCAGTTTCTAAGCACGCTCTTGACTTCACCAGTTTTTTAATATTTTCACTGCAGATTTTCAACATTGCCATTTTTTACGCCTCCCCATGAACAGTACAGCTGTCATTTTTCACATCCTGTTTGAAATGTGTTTACTTTGCCTGGTGCCAAATGGCGTAGTCGCTGTGCAAAATCAGCTTTCCGCTAACTAACTGATATTGCCACTCTTCATGAGATTGGGGATCTGCAAAAAAACATGTTTAAAATTTGGGTAGAAAATACCAGCGGACACCTGGGGCGTTAGGGTTTCCGACCATACCGCCCACCCTGTAAGAGACACAGCAAAGCGAGGGGTGTGACTTGGGATTGTTGCCTGTAATACTCCAGCCATTTCACCCCCACCCACACCCTGCAACCAGTGACAGGCATCAAGGTGTGCCTTGGACTATTTGGCCCCAAAGTTCACTGCATTCTTCTATACTGCACCCATCTCACCATATTTCTTATGGAATGGGGTGAGCATAAGGCCCAAAGACTCCAAGGCACACTGTGACACTTGTCTGTGTCTGCAGGGTAGGGTGTGGTGAAATGACATGGCTGTTATGCCTGATGACCCAAAGGCACACCCCAGTGCCTGTCAGTCTCTGCAGGGTGGTGGTGGGGTTGGCTTCAGTTCTATACTTAACTGCCATTCCTATTATGCATTTCTCTAACTCCTACACTACCAATGCCAGCAAGCAAACATTCAGCATTGACAAATGCTTGTTTTTTTTAATCCTTTTGATTATTTCAGGGTCTTCTGTAATTGGTACATCAGAGAGACCTTGTGGACTATCAAAACATTGTAGAAATTGTGTTCAACTCCTGGCAAGGATAGACTGTCACAAGCTTTGTTTAAAGTGTTTAGGTCCACAACACCACTTTTTAAACTGTAAGTCTTGCCATTTTTTTGCCCAAAGTCCTCATTTAAAAGAGTAAACATTTCAAAAAGAAGCATGCCTTCTCAGTCTGCTTCTGTGTCACCTAAAATAATACTAAAAGCTTTGACTGTGCTCCTAACAATGGTGGAAAGCACGCATCTGAAGGGCCCCTCTCCTCATGTACAACAGCAAATAAGGTAAAAGGTGAAAAGAAAAAAGAAACAAAGTTGCACAGCCATCAGAAGGGCTTGGTACAGATGGTTCGGATAGCAGGGTGTCCGAAAGGGGGAATCATGAATCCACTGATGGTGAAAATAAAAATAAAAAAAAGCCTTAGAGCAGGCACTGGAAATGGCACCTGCTAAAACAATAAAATTTAAAGAAGATAGTGTAACTGCCACTTCTGCATGGAGAAAGGCACAAGCATATGGCACTGAGAATGCCCACATCAGAGGACATATGAAAAATGTGGCAATTTTTCCAGGCAATCCAGGCCATGGCAAATTTGAATAAAATACATACCCACCCACCCCACCCCGGCTAAGGCTCCACCCTATCTGCCTGCAGAGGATAAAGAAGACTATTATGTGCATATGCATGAAGGTGACCCCATGAAGTTAGAGGGCACCCCTGAACAAGATTTTCAACCTCCTCAAAGACCATATGAGGACCAGTCTTTCATCATTTGTCAGACAAATGGTTGATAACCTCAGCATCTCACCGCTAGAAACGGAGGAGGATGAAGAGGATGCTGAATTTATGGAAATGCTGGGAATAGCTCCACCAAGAAGGATGTTATTTCCCATACATAACCTCTTAAAAAGGCTGTAGGAAAAGTCAAGGCTGCAACCACTTCAGCTGTGATTGTCAACAAAACAGTTGCAATAAAATATCAGGTGGACAGGCGGGAAATGGAATATCTGTAAGTCTACTCCCGATCCTCATGGTATAGTCCAGGCTGCTGCTTGTGAGAGAGCAAAAACCACTCTGCACAGCCCCCTGAAAAAGACTCTTTTAAAAAAAAAAAAAAAAAAAAAAAAAAAAAAGTTGATACTATGGTCAAGAAGGTTTAAACAACGGCTTCCCAGCTTATTCAGCACCTATACTGTAGCACAGTACCAGAAAACACTTTGGAACATAATTCTGGCACTGGGAGAAAGGACAGAAGATGATTCAAACAACATGAAGTCTTGCTGTATTCTGACTATTGCAGTTAGCTCCAGCCTTTAAACTGCCCCGGAGAACAAAGGGTTAACTTTTCTATGCATGGCACAGAATGCTGAGCTCGAGCTCGGCTGAGGTCTCTGTTTGTTTCTTTGAAACTGAACCATCAGATTCTTTACTCTGCCTCACTGAACAGTCAGCCAGGAGATTCCTCCTGCAGCTCGGTTCGAAAGTCGGTTAAGTGTCGATTTTCAACCAAAAATTATTCCGCATAGTCGGTTCAGTCTCTGTCTGTGGTACCGTAAGTACTAGATAGGTTTTGTTCTGTTTTTCTGTGTGGAAATTGTAAAGTGTTAGATCGGTTCAGCTTAACTGATCATTTGTAGTGAATTTTTGTGTTTTACTTTAACGTGTGGTTACCAGTCCTTATCGGTTCTGCAAAGAACGTGTTTTGAATGTTTCTTTTTCAATACCCGTGACACGGTTAGGAACCGATAAGGGAGTCTTGCCTGGTGGTTGCCATAGAAACATAGAATGTGATGGCAGATGAGGACCGCTTGGCCCACCTAGTCTGCCCATTTTCCTACCTAACAGATAAGCTGCAGATCCTAGTTAACCAGCAGCTTACTTCCTCCTACCCCCCCACTAGGACTGCCTTATGTCTGTCCCATGCATTCTTGAATTCCCCCACTGTTCTTGACTCCATGACCTCCTCAGGGAGGCTGTTCCATGCATCCACAACCCTCTCTGTGAAAAAATACTTCCTCACATTACCTCTGAGCCGTCCCCATTATCTTCAAATTGTGCCCCTTGTTCTTGCACATCCCTTTTCTGAAAGATGCTACCCTCTTGGACTCTGTTGATTTCCTTGAGGTACTTGAACGTTTCTATCATGTCCTCTCTCTCCTTCTTTCCTCAAGGGTATACATATTAAGCTCCTTCGCCTTTCTTTGTATGTCTTCTGGTGCAGACCCTGCACCATTTTGTTGCCCTCCTCTGGACAGCCTCCACTCTGTCTGTCTTTGCAGAGATGGGGTCTCCAGATGGGGTCTCACCAACTGTCTGTATAGAGGGATAACAACTTCCTGTTTTCTACTATTGATGCCTCTCCCTATGCATCCCAGTATTCCCTCAGCCTTCCTTACTGCCTTCTCACAATGCTTGCCCACGTTTAGGTCATCTGATATAATTACCCCCAGGTCCCTTTCCATTTTTACTGTTGTCAGTATCTCACCCCTCATTGTGTACTCTTCCCCTGGGTTTTTCTTTCCCAGGTGCATTACCTTGCATTTCTTTGCATTGAATCCGAGCTGCCATACATCTGGCCATTCCTCCAACCTTGCCAAGTCCCTCCTCATCCTTTCCACTCCATCTTGTATATCAACCCTGTTGCAGATCTTTGTGTCGTCTGAAAAGAGGCATACTTTTCCTTCCAGTTCCTCTGCAATGTCACTTATAAAGACATTAAAAAGGAAAGGTCCTAGTGCTGAACCCTGCGGTACCCTGCTAGTAACCCTCCTTTCTTCACTGTGGACTCCATTTACTACTACACTTTGTGTCCTGTTGTCTAGCCAATTTTTTGTCCAGGCTACCACCTTGGGACCCACTCCAAGGCTGGCTAACTTGTGTATTAATCTTTTGTGTGGTACTGTACCCATAAAAAGGGTAAGTTTGGTTAGGTTAGCCATGTGTGAGAAACCCAAGAAAAAAACCTGGCCCACTGGGTTTGAACACTGCAGTGAGTGTGGGGAGGTCTTTGCTAAGGCCAACCCCCACACCACCTGTGTTTATTGTCTGGGGTTTGAACACCTCATTACAGACAGCCAAATATGTAAAAACTTTCCTAAATCTTCCCTTGAATAGAGATTAGGTAGACTGAGGGAAAAGGAGGCCGAGCAGTTTGTTGACCCGGATGGCCAGCCCGGTTCGGTTCCGACCGAACCAGAAGGAGTGCCCTCTAACCAGGGCGATACTTCTTCGGGCAAGAGGAGAGCCGATCCTGAGGGATCGGTTCCTACAGAAAGAAAATGCAAAGAAAAATCGACCGCTTCATATCCAGAGGTTCATGTTCCGACCGCTGAGGAAATAGCCAGAGCGATTCGGATTGTTGAATTGCTTCACCCGGTTCCGACCGATCCGGCACCTTTTGGCAGGGGTTCGGTTCAAGTCGGTTCCCCCGGTTCAAGATTATATCCCTGAAGACTTTTATGAACCGGAGTTTGAGGAGGAGGGGGAGTTTGAAGATGATGGTGAAAATCTGGATGTGTCTGGAACCGGACATCTCCCCAGACAGACCTTCTGGTGTTTCCCCTCCTAGGCTTTCTGAGTCCCTTCCCCACTATCTGCTTTACAGAAAAGTGGCTGAAACCCTCCAGCTTCCTATGGAGGAGGCAGTGGAGGATCAAGAGGAGCCTGATTTATGTGGAAATGATGGACATCCCAGAGTCCAGGAGACTGTCTGTTCCCCTTCACAAATCTTTTGGGAAGCGGACACAAAAAATCTTAGTCGCCCAATTCTGTACCTCCTGTCGACAGAAGGATGGACGAAAGGCACACACTATCGGGCTCAAATATGGAGTTTTTATACCAGCAATGCAGCCATGTTGGGGTAGCGCATGCTGCTGCCTGTGACAAGGCAAATATTCCCTTGGCTTCACAGCCCTCAAAGACTCCAGGAAGATGGATGCAATGGCAAAGAAACAGTACATGGCATCTTCCTTGGGACTCAGGCAGGTGAACTATATGGCCTATACAGCCAGGTACCAGAAGTCCAGGTGGGACACTGTACTGGCCCTGGCTAAACAGCCTTCCCCCCCAGCTGGCCAAGGAGCTGGAGGAGGTGGCTGCTGATGGGATTGAGGCATCAAAGGTACAGTTTCATTCTGCTGTGGACTCCAATGATGTCTCATCAAGAGTCATGGCTACATCTGTGGCTCTTCGGAGGATGGCTTGGTTCAGATGTACTAGCCTCTCACAGGACACCCAGGCTAAGGCCATGGATTTTCCTGTGGTGGGTAATTCTCTGTTTGGGGAGCAGACAGAGAATCACATGAAGAAAATGGATGAGTACAGGACCAGTTATAGGAGTGCTCAGGCCAAGGAGAGGCAAGCAACTCCTCAAAGGCAGCAATCTAGGGGCAGGCCTTTTCATAGGCCTTTTTACCAAGTACAGGCCTCTTCTTCTTTTTCACAGGGGGTTCTTCAGAGGGAGAGGCAGAAGGGGGATGAGTAGGGCTGCATCCACTCCTCAGCCTAAGGCCCCTGCCAAGCAGACACCCTGATGGATCTGCCTCGGTCGACTCTCCTATTCCTGTAGGGGGGTAGGCTGGCTTACTGTGTTCAGGACTGGATGTCTATTACATCAGACAAGTGGGTCCTGAAAGTAGTAAGCCAGGGACTGGTTCTCAGCTTAAAAAAATTTCCAAAGATGAGAATCAGATCTTTTCCACCTGCAGGTCTCTCCGAGACCCTTGCCCTGGAGGCAGAGATGTCATCTCTTCTGACTCGGAGAGCCATAGAAAGAGTTCCTACCCTACACTGGGGAAAAAGTCTGTACTCCAGATACTTCCTTACCCCAAAAAAGACAGGGGAGTGGCGACCCATCCTAGATCTAAGATACCTGAACAAATATCTTTTAAAACCAAAGTTCAAGATGGTCACTCTGGGAATAATTCTTCCCTCTCTAAGGCCAGGGGACTGGCTAGTCTCCCTGGACCTCAAAGATGCCTACTTTCATATTCCCATCAGGTGCTCCCACAGAAAGTACCTCAGGTTTAGGTTGCCCTCAGGCCATTAGCAGTTCAAAGCAATGCCCTTTGGACTAACATCAGCTCCAAGGATCTTCATAAAGTACCTGGCAGTAGTTGTTGCCTTTCTAAGAAGGCAAAAGATTTCCATTTTTCCATACCTGGACGATTGGCTCATAGTAGGTCAGTCTCCAGACCAAGTCAAGTCAGACCCGCAAGTGACTCAGCAAGTGCTCGCTTCTCTGGGTTTCCTCCTCAAGCTCCCCAAATCAGTTCTTGAACCAGTTCAGCTCCTTACCTTTATAGGGGCAGAGCTGGATACTGTCAAAGCAAGAGCCTTTCTTCCCCTGGAAAGGGCAAGGGTTCTTATAGAACTGGCTTCACCTTTCAGCCTTCCTCCAGCTCTTGGGCCACATGGCAGCTTCTACAGCAGTGGTCCAAGGGGCAAGAATTCAGATGAGGGACATTCAGTTCCATCTGAGGGCCTTTTGGTCCCAAAGGAGGGACTCTCTTACCAAACTGATTCCAGTGGCTCGGACACTGATCCAGGCTCTTCAGTGGTGGCAGGATCAGGACAATTTAAGGCAAGGGGTCCCTTTTGTCACAGTCTCATTTAGTGGTCCTTACCACGGATGCTTCTCTTTTGGGGTGGGGAGCTTATCTGGGGGATCTCACAGCCCAAGGACTGTGGTCCCCTCAGGAGTCCCTCCTTCATATCGATCTCCTGGAACTCGGGGCAGTTTTTCAGGCCCTGAAAGCCTTCTCTCAGTTGGTACAGAACAAGGTAGTTTAGGTCAGGACAGAGAACACCACCACCTTGTGGTACTTCAACAAAACAGGGAGGCACTCTGTCTATGGCCTTGTGCATGGAAGTCGTGAAATTGTGGTCCCTGGCTTATTCCCTGCAGACCTCTCTGATAGCAGTCCACCTTCCAGGAAAGGACAATGTGCTAGCAGATGCACTGAGCAGGATCTCCCAGGGCCATCACGAATGTTCCCTGGACCCCCTGGTTTTGAAAGTGTTTTTTTCAAGGTGGCGCACTCCAGAGATAGATCTCTTTGCAGCCCCAGACAATCACCAATTTCCTCTGTTTTGTTGCAGACCCACAGTCTTGGGTTCAGTCCCTCTGGATGCTCTGATTTTGAATTGGGAAGGAAAATTTCTGTACGCCTTCCCTCCCTTTCTTCTACTGTTCAAAGTCCTGATCAGGATAAGGTCACAACCTTGCAAAGTGATTCTGATTGCTCCAGACTGGGCCAGGCAGCCTTGGTACCCCCTGTTGCTGTCTCTAACAGTCCATCTTACCCTCTCTCTTCCCAGGAATTACAACCTGTTAACCTCCTCTCAGGGAAGGATTTGGTACCCCAATCTTCGGTCTCTCAATCTCAAGGCATGGCTCTTGAAGAGTTAGAGTATGCAGATTTGCACCTGTCTCAGGGGGTTCTGGACATTCTCAAAGCTTCTTGAAAGCCTTCCACCAGAGAGACTTATAACTCAAAATGGAAAAGATTCAGCATTTGGTGTTCCAAGAAGCATATCTCTCCAGACACTGCTGAATTGTCTACAGTTCTGGATTATATGGTCCATCTTAATGGCATAGGCCTCAAACCAGCTACTCTCAAGGTACATTTGTCAGCTGTGTCTGCTTTTTGTCAGTGGGAAAGTCTCCCTCACTATCATGTCATCCTGTGTTCTGTAAATTCTTCAAGGGATTGCTCCACACCAATCTCCCCTTTAGGGATCCTGCCCCTGCCTGGGACTTAAGTTGAGCAATGCAAATATTTATGCAACCTCCTTTTGAGCCTGTGTCCTCAGCAGAGCTTAAGTACTTGACTTGGAAAACTGTGTTTTTGGTAGCCATTACCTCTGCCAGACGTATCAGTGAATTGCAAGCCCTGTCAGTGGAACCTGATTTTATCTCTTGCCATAGAGAGAAAGTGGTCCTTAAAACCAATAGGAGGTTCTTACCTAAAGTGGTTTCAGACTTCCACTTGAACCAGTCCATGTCTCTCCCTGTGTTCTTCACTGATCATTCTTCCTCGGGGGGAAGAGAAGGCTACACAGTTTGGATGTTAAAAGAGCCCTTAGCTACTACATAGAGTGTACCAGGGTCACAGGTTTGAATCCTCCAGTTATTCCTCACTTATGGGGAAGTGGGAAAGGGCAAACCTGCTACCAAGAGAACTATTGCCAGGTGGATTGTGTCTTGTATACACATTCTGCTATGAGAAACTAGGAAAGATTCCACCCTCAGGCCTGAGGGCTCACTCTACAAGAGGTACAGCTGCTTCCCTGGCTGGTGCCAGGGATATCCCTCTCTTAGAAATTTGTCAAGCAGCCACCTGGAAAACAGTCCATACCTTTACCAAGCATTACTCTCTGGATATCCAGGCTAGGAGTGATGCTCGGTTTGGCACAGCAGTACTTCAGAGCCTATTCCCAGAGTAGGTTCTGTCCCTCCTCCATGGAGGTACTGCTTGGTAGTCAGAATACAGCAGGACTTCATGTTGCTTGAAGAAAAAATGACTCACCTTAGTAATTATGTTTCTTCTAATGGAGTCTTGCTGTATTCTGACCTCTCTCCCTGCCTCCCCTCTCAGAACCTGTTTTTGGGAAGTGGGTGGGCAGGTACAGTGTTGCACCCCAGAGGTGCCTATTTCACACCCTCCCCTTTTTGTTTGGTGGTTTTTGTTGCTGCTCTTATCCCTTTTTGGAGTTGGTTTTTGTTTTGGGTTTCCTGACTTGAGTCTTTTGGGAATCCAAAATTCCTTGTTGCCAGTTGGCTAGTAAAAATTTTACAATTTCCACATAGGATAGTGAGTTTTTCGCTCATAAGAATCTGATGGTTGAGTTTCAAAGGGAAACAGAGACCTCAACCGAGCTCGAGCTCAGCATTCTATGCCATGCATAGAAAAGTTAACCCTTTGTTCTCCGAGGCAGTTTAAAGGCTGATGCTAACTGCAATAGTCAGAATACAGCAAGACTCCATTAGAAGAATCATAATTACTAAGGTGAGTAATTTTTTCTTTGGTGCAAGACCTGATTGCTACAGCAAGATCAACCCTGGATGCCACAAAATATCATTTAAAACTCTACAAATCCCTCACTGTGCTTGACTTGTGCAGTTGGCCTGTAAGGATCAGCTGTTCCGGAGAATTTCTAAATTACTCGAGTATTCGTTTATTTTCTTTATGATACGTGCTGTACTTTAGTGTTTAGCAAAGTTTTAGTGGATTTACGTGTTTTTATTGGGTTTCTGCGATTCCCAGGAACCGGGGAAATGTTTGTTTTCTTGTTAGGGGTTTTTGTTTAACATTATTTTTTCTTTATATTTTTTTATTTTTTCACTCAATTTGTTTTTATCATTTAGTCTTTACTTTAGTGTCTTGGGTCACTATTTCTGGAACTGGACTGCTTTTCGTGTTTATTTTAGTTTGGAGGGAAATATGTACCTAAAAAAAAAACACTATTTAAATAGTGATTTGTTGATTATTTTTATTTTATTGAAACTTATGTTAACCAGGTAAATGTTATGAGTCAAGGCCCTTTTTCAGTCATGACCATAAAATTAGTCAGGATGTTAACAAAAATACATAGAAGTTTCCTTTTAGGAACCGGACCGCAAACTTATTTTGTGTATTGGGAACCAGTTTTTTCAAACACCATGAAGTCTTGCTATATTAGGACCATTGCAGTCATTCCCCACACTTGAACTGCCCCGGAGAGGAAACAGTTAACTCCAGAGTGATCTGGAGTTCCACAGCGCGAGGGCGCTGTTCAAAGCTCTATCTGGCTAGTTTCAAATGAAACTGTCAGATTCTTTACTCCGCTTCACTGAACAGTCGCTCCGGAGATCAGCTCCTTCAGCTCGGTTCATTTCTCGGTTCAAGCGAGTATTTTCGGTTCATTGGAACCGGCAAAAAGTATTTATTTTACCGCATTTCGGTTAAAAGCTCTATCTGGTAAACCGTAAGTACAGAAATTAAGTCTGTGTGGAAATTCATTATCGGTTCGGTTTTGAACCAATCAGTTTGTTAAATGTGTCAAACTGTTTGGTTGGGCTTTTAGATTGCGGTTCCCGGTTCTTATCGGTTCTAAAAAAACCTAACTTTTATTTGGGGTTTTTTCAAATACCCGTGACACGTGTTAGGAACCGATAAGGTGTCTTGCCTGGCACTGCCATCTAAAGGGCAAGTTTTGGTTAGGCTGGCATTATGTCTGAGAAACCCAAAAGAAAAACCGGGCCACTGGGTTTCAACACTGTGATGTCTGTGGGAAGCCTTTGCCAAGGCTGACCCACACCACTTGTGTTTATTGTCTGGGGTTGACCACCTCCTGTCAGACTGCCAGGTGTGTAAAATTTCCTGCAGCCACCCTGGAAAAGAGATTGGGCCGCTCAGGGAACGAGAGGCCAAAAGTCCGCTGACCGGATGGCCAGCCCGGTCCAGTACCCACTGGACCAGAAGAGTGCCCTCTGACCAGGGCGAGACTTCCTCGGGCAAAGGAAGGCTGGTTCAGAGGAACCAGTCCCAGCAAAAAGACAAAGAAATCAGCAGGTCTGAGTACAAAATTGTCTCTCCAACTGCTGCAGAGATAACTAAAGCCATTCAGATTGTCCAGTCTTTGTCTCAGGGATCTGTCAACCCCTGCATCTGGGAAAAGGGTGGCTCGTTCAGTCCCAGTGGTTCAGGATTATGATGTTGAGGATTTTTATGAACCACATGAGGGGGAGGAGGAATTTGATCAGTATGTTTGTGACTGGGAAGGTCTGGACGTGCCCATTGAACCGGACATTTCTCCAGATAGACCTTTAGAATCTCCCCCTATGCTGTCTGAGTCCCCTTCTCTTTTTATGTTTTACAAAAAGGTTGCAGAAACCCTCCAGCTTCCTTTAGAAGAGGCTGTGGATGAGCAAGAGGAGCCTGATTATGTTGAAATGATGGATATTCCAGAGTCTAGGAGGTTGTCTATTCCTTTGCATAAGTCATTTAGGAAGCAAACAACAAAGATTTTAAAAAATCCTCATTCTGTCCCTCCTGTAGAATAAAAAAAAATGGACAGAAGGTATACCTTATCAGGCCCTGATACAGACTTCCTCTCTGAGCAGTGTAGTCATGTAGGTGTGGTGCAAGCTGCAGCCTGTGACAAGGCTAATATTCCCTGGCCTCACATCCTCCTGATAAGGATTCCAGGAAGATTGATGCCATGGCGAAAAAACAATATATGGCAGCTTCTTTGGGACTCAGGCAGGCTAATTATATGCTTATGTGGCTAGATATCAGAAATCTAGATGAGACACTATATTGCAGTTAGCCAAGCAGGCCCA
Organism: Neoceratodus forsteri; assembly: GCA_016271365.2. Taxonomy (NCBI): domain Eukaryota; kingdom Metazoa; phylum Chordata; order Ceratodontiformes; family Ceratodontidae; genus Neoceratodus; species Neoceratodus forsteri. The sequence goes on from CM057452.1 coordinate 848,341,469, forward strand.
GGGCCAGCTGGCTAGTGAGTTGGAACAAGTGGCTGCTGCATTGAAGCCTCTAAGAGTTCAATTTCATACTGCTGTTGATGTTTAATGATGTTTCCTCTAGGGTCATGGCCACTTCTGTAGCTTTCAGAGGGTTGGCATGGCTCAGATGCACTAATCTGTCCCAAGATACTCAGTCAAAGGCTATGGATTTTCCTGTAACGGAAATTCTCTGTTTGGTGATCAAGCGGAAAATTATATGAAAAGATGGATGAATATAGAACTACCTACAAAAGTGCCCAAGCTAAGGAGGCATGCCACTCCCACAAGGCATGCCCCAGGGTAGGGGTAGGCCTTTCCACAGGCCCTTTACCAATCTCAAGCCTCCTCTGCTTTTTTCAGAGGGTTTTTCAGAGGCAGAGGTAGACGGGCACAGGTAGACAGTCGCCTCCCTCAGCCTAAAGCTGCTGCCAAGCAGGCACCTTGATGGGGTGCCCAGGGCCGATTCTCCTGTACCAGTGGGGGCAGGTTGGCTTATTTCAGCCAGAACTGGCTGTCCCTAACTCGGACAGGTGGGTTCTGGAAGTAGTAAGCCAGGGCCTGGTTCTCAGCTTCAAACAGTTCCCAAAGATGAGAGCCAGGCAATTTCCACCTGCAAACTCTTCAGAAGCCCTTGCTTTGGAAGCAGAGGTTTCTTCCCTTCTGGATTGCAAAGCAGTGGAAATCCCCCTTGCCATCAGGGCAAGGGACTGTACTCAAGATATTTTCTTACCCCAAAAAGACAGGAGAATGGCGGCCCATCTTAGACTTAAGGTACCTAACAAACATCTATTGAAACCAAAGTTCAAAATGTTAACTCTAGCAATGATTTTGCCTTCCCTGAGGCCAGAGGACTGGTTAGCTTCCTGGACCTCAGGGACGCCTATTTTCATGTCATGATCAGGCCTTCACCGAAAGTACCTCAGGTTCGAACTGCTTTCTGGCCACTACCAGTTCAGAGCAATGCCCTTCGCCTAACTCGGCTCCAAGGGTATTCACAAAATGTCTAGCTGTGGTAGTGGCTCATTTAAGAAGGCAAGGGATTGCTGTGTTTCCCTACCTGGACGACTGGCTCATAGTGGGTCAGTCTCCAGATCAGGTAAAATCCCACTTGCAAGTCACCCAGCAGCTTCTCACTTCCCTGGGATTCCTGCTGAACTTACAAAGTCAGTTCTGGAACCTGTTCAGGTTCTAACTTTCATAGGTGCAGAATTGAACACAAAGTTAGCCAGGGCATTTCTCCCCTCGAGAGAGGGACAGGCTCATTGCCCTGCATCCTCCTTTACCCTGCGGGTCTCTCGACCAGCAAGGCACTTTCTGCAACTCCTAGGCACATGGCTGCTTCCACAGCTATCGTGCAGGAGCAAGATTTCAGATGAGGGACATCCAGTTCCACTTGAGGTCCTATTGGTCTCAAAGGAGGACCCCTTACCAAATTGGTCCGGTGACCAAAACCCTGATCCTGGCCCTTCAGTGGTGGCAGGATCAAGCAATCTTACTCAAGGGGTTCCCTTTATACCCGTTTCACACTCCCTCACCCTCACCACGGATGCCTCCCTGTTAGGGTGGGGGGCTCACTTGGGCGACCTTTCCACTCAAAGAGTGTGGTCCCCCCAGGAATCTCTGCTCCACATCAATCTTTTGGAATTCAGAGCTGTTCTTTTAGCTCTTCAGGCTTTTTCAGCTGTTGTCCAGAACAAAGTAGTTCAAATCAGGACAGACACCACAACAATGTGGTACATCAACAAGCAAGCGGGCACTCGGTCATCAGCCTTGTGCACCGAAGCAATGAAGTTGTGGTCTCTGGCTTACTCCCTAAACACCTCCCTGATCGCAATTCACCTTCCAGGAAAGGACAATGTCCTGGCGGATGCTCTCAGCAGGATTTCCCAGGGCCATCACTTAGGTCTCTGAACCTCAGGTATTGGGGTGGTTCTTTGCCAGATGGGGCACCCCTCAGATAGATCTCTTCGCAGCCCCAGACAACCATCAACTTCCTCTATTTTGTTGCAGGCTCCAGTGCTGGGCTCAGTCCCCTGGACCTTTTCTGCTGGATTGGAAAGGGAAATTCCTATATGCTTTTTCCCCCTTCCCTCTCCTCTTCAGGGTATTGGTAAAAATCAGAACTCAGCCCTGCAAAGTGGTTCTGATTGCTCCAGACTGGGCCAGACAGCCCTGGTATCCTCTCCTCCTGTCCCTGACAATCCACCCTCCCCTGACCTTGCCCGGGACCCACGACTTGCTGACCTGTGCACAGGGGAGAGTGTGGTACCCGGACCTCAAATCCCTCCACCTCAAGGCTTGGTTCTTGAGGAATTAGAATTTGCTGATTTGCACCTTTCTCAAGGGTCCTGGATATTTTAAAGGCTTCTAAAGGCTTCTAGGAAGCCTTCCACTAGGGCCACTTACAATTCTAAGTGGAAGAGGTTTTCCTTCTGGTGTTCGGAGAAACAAATTGTGCCAGAATCTGCTGACTTGGCCACTTTACTGGACTATTTGGCCCATCTAAATTCCTAGCCTTAGACCAGCTACCTTGAAGGTTCATCTGGCAGCTGTTTCTGCCTTTGTTTCTGCAGGGAAGCCTGTTTCTCTTCCTCTCACCCTGTGTTTTCCAAGTTTTTAAGGGTTACTTCACACTAACCCTCCTTTGGAACCAGCCCCTGCCTGGGACCTGAATGTTGCATTGCTCAGTTAATGCAACCTCCTTTGAGCCCTTTCTTCTGCAGATCTCAAGTATTTAACATGGAAACTGTTTTCTAGTGTCTATCACTTCTGCAGACGTATAAGTGAATTGCAAGCCCTTTCAGTGGAAAAGGATTTTATTTCTTTTCACAGGATAAGGTAGTCCTCAGGACTAACAGAAAGTTTTACCCAAAGTGGTTTCAGATTTTCATCTGAACCAGTCCATTTCTCTCCCAGTATTTTTCACTGAGCATTCTACTGGTGAAAGGAGACTACAAGCAGACGTCAAGAGCCCTAAGCTATTATGTGGAGCGTGACAAGGGTCACAGGTTGAATCCTCTCCAACTCTTCCTTACCTATGGAGAGGTTGGTAAAGGAGACCTGCCACTAAGAGGACAATTGCAAGGTGGATTGTCTCTGTATCCAATTCTGTTACCAAAAACTAGGTAGGAACCCCCTCAGGACTGAGGGCTCACTCCACCAGGGGTACAGCTGCATCTCTAGCGGCTGCTAGAGATATTCCATTTTGAAATTTGTCAAGCTGCTACCTGGAAAACAGTTCACACCTTTACAAGCATTATTCCTGGACGTCCAGTCCAGGAGAGATCTTCGTTTGGCACAGCTGTACTTCAGAGCCTATTTCCTAAGTAGGTTCTGACCCTCCTCCATGGAGGTACTGCTGTGTAATCTGCAATGGTCCTATATAGCAAGACTTCATGGTGTTTGAAGAAAATTACTCACCTTAGTAATTGCTTTTCTTCTCATGGAGTCTTGCTATATTAGGACAACCCTCCCTCCTACCCCTCTCAGAACTCCTACTTGGGTATGGGGTTGGCAAATTAGTGCACTGTGTCATGCCATTTTAGTCTCTCTAGTTTCCCCTTTGTTTCCTTTGGGTTGGGGAACTAGGTATTTTGTTTTTGTTAAGTGGTAGATGGTCCCTCTCTGGACTTGAGTCTTTTTGGGAGAGGGCCTATTGAGTCTTGTAAGGGTGATCCTAACAATAAATAATTGTTATTATTCTGTGATTGTTCTTATTCTACTAATGGTAGGTAGCCAATGGCTAGTGTAGAGCTTTTCCACACAGACTTGCTATGTTAGTTTAGCTCCGTAAAGAACCTGACAGTTTCATTTGAAACTAGCCAGATAGAGCTTTGAACAGCGCCCTCGCTCTGTGGAACTCCAGATCACTCTGGAGTTAACTGTTTCCTCTCCGGGGCAGTTCAAGTGTGGGGAATGACTGCAATGGTCCTAATATAGCAAGACTCCATGAGAAGAAAAGCAATTACTAAGGTGAGTATTTTTTTCTTTTAGGGTCTGTCTTTGATTGGCATGTCAGATAGACCCAAAAAGAAGACTGGACCTATGAGCTTCAGAAATTGTGTGAAGTGCTTTCAACTGCTGGCGAAGGCAGACCACGACTTACTGATTGTGAGTTTTGCAGTAACCTTTGCTCAAAAACTGTTAAAAAGAGGGCCAAAAAGTTAAATTATGGCCTTTCAGTCTGCCTCTACGTCATCAAACATTCCAGTAAGGGCCCTTCCTCCCGTGACAAACAAAAGGAAAGGTCCTTAAAAAAACTCCTCTGAATCTAAGAGTTGTGATGTTGCCAAGCACAAAAAAAGCATGTCGCCGCCCCTCCTGCTGAAGAAACAGAGGAGAACCGTCAATGGGCAAAATGAAGATGCCCTCTATGGAGGACATGACTAAGGCCTGGCAGTTCTCCCAGGCTTTTCAAGCCATGGGTACCCTAATGGGTATTGTCAGTTCCTCCTCAGGTCTCTGCCCCTCTCCGGGGTTCATAGGATTTCTCCTACCATTATGCCTTTGTCAGGTAAATGATAAATATCCTTGACCTGTCCACCCAGGAAACTGTGGAGGATGAGGAAGAGGTTGAATTCCTGGATGTGATGGGGTTAACCCCAAACAAGAGGTTGCTTCTCCCTGTCCATAAGTCCCTCAAGATAGCAGCCTGTAAGCTACTTCAGACCCCTGTGTCCACCCCGGGGATTGATAAAAAGACTGAAAAGAAATACCAACTGGGTAAGTGTGGGACTGAGTACCTCTGCCCATCCAGACCATGAAGGGGTGGTGGTCCAGGCGGCTACCTGTGACAAGGCTGAGGTTCCCTTTTCTACCCAGCCTCCAGATACTGATTTCAGGAAGTTGGATAGCATGGGAAAGAAGGCCTAGACTACTGCTTCCGTCCTGTTGGGGCAGGCAGCTTATATGGCCTGTACTGCTCAGTACCAGAAAGCCCTCTGGAACTCTGTACTAGCCATGAGCAAGAATGCCTCTGGATCTGGCTCAAGATTTGGTGGATACAGCCAAATCTGCTTTGGATGCTACTAAGTATCTGTTCCATATGGCTCTAGATGCCAGTGACACTGCTTCCAGGGTCATAGCCCACTTCGTTTATTTAAGGTTTGCCTAGCTCAGAACCGCTAACCTGTCCCAGTACACCCAGGCAAAAGCCATGGATCTTCCTCGGGGATATCTCTGTCATCAGGTTACACCTATGGAACTTAGCTGTCTGGCACTAGGATCCCCCGGCAGCTTTTCTGCAGCAGTCTAGTAGGTGCCACCCACGCCAACGTTCGGCTTCAGTGTTACAGCCTGTATAAGCGTGGGTGGCCCCACTCCCTCCTCACTTCTTTCCCACCATCTACCATTCAGGCATGGACTCTGTGGAAGGTTATCGCTCAGTTCGACCACCAAAACCTCTACTTACCTTTTCTTTTGTACTTCAGTTTTCTGTTGTCGCTGCGGAAAGATTTCCTCGACTAGCGAACACGAACTCTGTGTCTACTGCCTCGAGGCTACTCACAGTGCTTTTGCCTGCAAGCTTTGCCTGAAGTTCAGCCTCACCACCCGATGAATTTGCAGAAAGTCCTGCAGAAATTCCTCTTGGAGCAATAGGCAGCCAGCAGAGACAGGGCCTCTGCCTGCCTCCAGAGTCGCTGGCATCTTCTTCGGGCTTTCAGGCCGCCAAAGCCTGGAACAAGTCCTCAGGGAAGCACTTCCATCGGGATAAGGACCAGCCCAGGGACCATTCCCCCCCCAGTGGCGATCCTGATCCCCATTGGATCCCCATTGCAGTTGAGACTTCTTGAATCAGAGGTCCACAGAATACTCTCCGTGGGTCTCTCTCCTGCCCCCCCCCCCAAGGGGCTTGTATCTCCCTTACCCCACCATCCCTCCTGTCTCCCTAGACAAGTTGGCACACAGCCATCAAGGAAAAGTCTCTTTTGTGGGGGGCTATGCCCCCCACACCCCCTGTAACTATTATAATCAACTCAGAGTCGGAGTTGATTTGGGGATGGGGGGGTGCAACTCCACAAAATGCACTGCCATAGTCCTGCAGGTACATTAGTGACATTGTCGATTTATCACTATAATGTACATTCCCTGTAAAGGATTCACTGCGGCAACGGTATATGGTTTGGAGGAATACCAAATTGCTATTATTAGTTATAAAGGACCAGCCATTCTGAAACACATCAGGTGGGCATGAATGGCATGGGTGTCTGCTATTTTTATGTTTGTTTGCTTGCTTGCATGTGCAAGAAACATAGTGCCATCATCCAAGTTTTTGTAGGTGTGACACCCTGTTTTCCAATTCAGTCAGTGTGTTTGCAGGTGCAGCCACAGTTCACCAATGAATGCTGCAGCTGTCTATGACAGCAGTTGAAAATGCAGTGGCGTACAGTTTAAAGGGAGAGACCGCTTCAGTGAGCAGCGATAAGATAGTGTTGATTAGCATATTGCTGGCAATCCTGCTTGTATACGTCTCTGCTTTCTCTTCCTGGAACATAAATTCAGTTTGAAGTGAACTTTTCCTAGGACTGTCTTTCCGGGAGGAGGCAAGTGACTAAAATGACATCCTTGGAATGTTTCCAAAAAAAGATCTAATTGCCATCTTTGGAATGTCGAGTCAGAGTTCAGGGTAGGAGCGGCATTGACAGAAGCAGGAAAACAGAACCCCAAAGAGACTGAAAAAGTAGAAACAGTTTTCGTCTGTTGGCACACCTGATAAGTATTGTAATAATATTCCCCAACCCTCTGAGTTTCTCTGAATAGCGCTACCCCCCGCCCGCCGCACACAGTATGGCTGACAGGGGTGCCCAATCCCACATTGGCTCCGTGCCCCCCCAAGAGTTATAGGTGCCACGCTGGGAGCCCACCCCAGCATTGCATAAGTGAGAATGGCAACGGGGGTGCCCAATCCCCTGTCGGCTCAATTAACCCCCCCCCAAAAGAAACAGACTTCCAGTTGCCATGCTGGGAGCACACCCCAGTGTGGCACACATCTGTGCTGGCAGGGGTGCCCAATCCCGTTGCCTTCACTGCCCCAAAATCCTTTCAGCTGCCATGCAGGCCCACCAGCGTGGCACAACTCCCAACGTCGTCTTCCTAAAAAGAAAACAAACACCTGAAAAGAAAAACAGTCCCTCATTGATTGTCCTGCCCCCAACCCGCCCACCCTCTGCGCATCCACCTCCCCACACCCCCACCTCACCCTGTACTTACCTCCGGAGGCCGGCGTGATGATCTTCGGTGGACCAGGAACACGTCTGCACTCTTCAAAGCCGACCGCAAACTGAAGAAATGCCGGTGAGCTGTATAATGGAATAAATAGGGTTTTTTCAACTCAGGCATTTTTTGGAATTTTGGCACCAAATTTTCAGCATTGGGTTTTCAAACAACATGAAGTCTTGCTATATTATGACATATGCAGTGAGTCCCAACCTTTGAACTGCTCCGGAGGTGAAAGAGTTAACTTTCCATGCCGGGCATGGAACTTTGAGCACGAGCTCGGTTGAAAGCTCTGTCTGTTGTTCTTCAGACTCAAACTGTCAGATTCTTTACTCTGCCTCACTGAACAGTCGCTCTGGAGATTTCTCCTTCTGCTTGGTTCATGTTGTCAGTTAAAGTATTAATTTTTCGTTTTTTTTTTAACTGAATTTAAACCGCAACCGGTCGGTTCAAGCTCTGTCTGTGGTATCGTAAGTACTAGATAGGTTTTACATTTATTTCTGTGTGGAACTTGTAACCGGTATTATCGGTTCAGTTTGAACCGATCAGGTTGTTTTAAATACATTAAATCTGTCTTTTAGAGTGCGGTTCCCGGTTCTTATCGGTTCTAAAAAATCTGATTACATTACGGTTTTCCGACCCGTGACACGGTTGGGAACTGATAAGAGGATTCTTAACAGCCAGTTACCATAAGCGGAGCAAGTTTTGGTTAGGCTGGCACTATGTCTGAGAAACCCAAAAGAAAAACTGGGCCCACTGGGTTTCAACACTGCAGTGTTTGTGGGGAAGCCTTTGCCAAGGCTGACCCCACACCACCTGTGTTTATTGTCTGGGGTTTGACCACCTCAATGCAGACTGCCAGATTTGCAAAAATTTTCCTGCAGCTACCCTGGATAAGAGAGTTGGTAGGCTCAGGGAAAGAGAGGCCAAGAAGTCCGCTGACCCGGATGGCCAGCCGGTTCGGTTGTAACCGAACGGAGGGAGTGCCTCTGACCAGGGCGAGACTTCCTCGGGCAAGGAGAGCCGACTGAGAGGTCGGTTCCACAAAGGACTAGAAAATCAGCAGGTGTGGATCCAAATTTCCTTCCAACCGCTGAAGAAATAGCCAAAGCGATTAAAATTGTCCAGTCGCTTTCCCCGGTTCCGACCGAACCGGCACCATCAGGTAAGCGTACGGTTCGGTCAGTTCCACCGGTTCAAGAATATGATTTAGAGGAATTTTATGAACCGGAGGAGGGGGAAGAGGAGTATGAGGAGAGTGAATGTGGATTTGAAAGTCTGGATGTGCCCATTGAACCGGACATCTCCCCAGACAGACCTTCAGGAGTGTCTCCCCCTAGGCTTTCTGAGTCCCCCTCTCATTTTATATTTTATGAAAAAGTGGCTGAAACCCTCCAGCTCCCTGTGGAGGTAGCTGTGGATGATCAAGAGGAGCCTGACTATGTAGAAATGATGGATATCCCAGAGTCTAGGAGACTGTCTATTCCTTGCATAAATCTTTTGGGAAACAGACAGTGAAAATTGTAAAAACTCCTCACACTATACCTCCTGTGGATAAAAGAATGGACAAGAGGTACACATTGTCAGGCTGTGATACGGAGTTCCTTGCACAACAATGCAGCCATGTTGGGGTAGTGCAGGCTGCAGCCTGTGACAAGGCTAATATTCCCTTGGCTTCACACTCCCCTGACAAGGACTCCAGGAGGATTGATGCTATGGCAAAGAAACAGTACATGGCAGCATCCTTGGGACTCAGACAGGCAAATGATATGGCTTATGTTGCTAGATATCAGAAATCCAGATGGGATACTGTTATGGCTCTAGCAAAACAGGTCCCTGGCCAGCTTGCCAAGGAGCTGGAGCAGGTTGCTGCTGATGGTATTGAGGCATCCAAGGTGCAATTCCATGCTGCAGTGGACTCTAATGATGTGTCAAGAGTCATGGCTACATCTGTGGCACTTCGCAGAATGGCTTGGCTCAGATGTACTAGCCTGTCGCAGGATACCCAGACTAAGGCCATGGATTTTCCTGTTGTGGGTAATTCTCTGTTTGGGGAGCAGACAGAGAATTACATGAAGAAAATGGATGAGTATAGGACCACCTATAGGAGTGCACAGGCCAAGGAAAGGCAGCCTTCCAGGGGCAGGGGCAGACCTTTTCATAGGCCTTTTTACCAAGCCCAGGCCTCCTCTTCAGCTTATGCCCAGAGGGGGTTCTTTAGAGGGAGAGGCAGACAGGGTACAAGCAGACCTGCTTCCACCCCTCAGCCTAAAGCCCCTGCCAAGCAGGCACCCTGATGGGGTGGCCAGGGCTGATTCTCTACTACCTGTAGGCAGGCTGGCTTACTTTGTCCAGGACTGGAAGTCTTTAACATCAGACAAGTGGGTCCTGGAAGTAGTAAGCCAGGACTGGTTCTCAGCTTCAAAAATTTCCAAAGATGAGAACCAGATCCTTTCCACCTGCAAATCCATCAGAGGCACTTGCCCTAGAAACAGAAGTTTCTACCCTCCTGACTCTCAGAGCTGTGGAAAGGGTTCCACCCCTACACCAGGGCAAAGGGTTGTACTCCAGGTACTTCAAACACCATGAAGTCTTGCTATATTAGGACTTATTGCAGTTAGCCACTGCACTTGAACTGCCCCGGAGAGGAAAGAGTTAACTCCAGAGAATCTGGAGTTCTAAAGCGCGAGGGCGCTATACCAAAGCTCTGTCTGGGCAGTTTCAAATGAAACTGTCAGATTCTTTACTCCACTTCACTGAACAGTCGCTCCGGAGATCAGCTTCTTCAGCTCGGTTCATTTCTCGGTCAAGCGAGTATTTTCGGTTCATTTGAACCGCCAAAAAGTAATTATTTTACCGCATTTTGGTTAAAGCTCTATCTGGTAAACCGTAAGTACAAAATGTAAAGTCTGTGTGGAAATTTAGTTATCGGTTCAGTTTTGAACCGATCGGTTTGCTTATTTTAACGTTTTAAAGTTTTGGGCTTTTAGAGTGCGGTACCCGGTTCTTATCGGTTCTAAAAAAACCTTGATTTTAAATAGGGTTTTTTCAAATACCCGTGAAACGATTAGGAACCGATAAGGGTGTCTTGCCTGGCACGGCCATAAAAAGGGCAAGTTTTTGGTTAGGCTGGCATTATGTCTGGGAAACCCAAAAGAAAAACGGGCCCACTGGGTTTCAACACTGTGATGCTGTGGGAAGCCTTGCCAAGGTTGTCCCACACACCACTTGTGTTTATTGTCTGAGGTGCACCACCTCCTGTCAGACTGCCAGGTGTTTGAAAATTCTCTGCAGCCACCCTGAAAAGAGATAGGGCCGGCTCAGGGAACTATTGGCCAAAGTCCGCTGACCGGATGGCCAGCCGGTCCAGTACCACTGGACCAGAGGGAGTGCCCTCTGACCAGGGCTAGACTTCCTCAGACAAAAGGATGGTTCAGAGGAACCAGTTTAAAAAAAAAAAAAAAAAAAAAAAGAATATGACAGAGAAATCAGTAGGTTTGGAGTCCAAGATTGTCTCTCCAACTGCTGCAGAAGTAGTTAAGCCACAGATTGTCCAGTCACTGTTTCTAGGTCCTGTCGAACCATCTACAGTTGGTAAAGGTGGCTCGTTCAGTTCCAGTGGTTCAGGTTTATGATGTTGAGGAATTGTTATGAACCACAGGAGTGGGAGGAGGAAAATTGATCAATACATGTGTGGCTGGTAGGGTCTGGATGTGCCCACTTATGCGGACATTTCTCCAGACAGACTTTTAGAATCTCCTCCTATTCTGTCTGTCCCTTTCTCAGTTTATGTTTTACAAAAAGCTTGCAGAATCCCCCAGCTTCCTTTAGAGGAGGCTATGGATGAGTAAAGGGGAGCCTGATTATGTAGGAATGATGGGCTAGGAGGTTGTCTTTCCTTTGCATAAGTCATTTAGGAAGTAAACAACTAAGGTTTTATAAGATTCTTCTTTCTGTCCCTCCTGTAAGATAAAAAAATGGACAGAAGGTGTATTTCTCAGGCTCTGTTACAGACTTCCTCACTGAGCAGTGTAGTCATGTAGGTGTGGTACAAGCTGCAGCCTGTGTCATATTAGTTCTCTGGCCTCACATCCTCCTGAATAGGATTCCAGGAGGATTGATGCCATGCAAGAAAACAGTATATGGCAGCTTCTGTGGGACTCAGACAGGCAAGTTGTATGGCTTATGTGGCTAGATTTCGGAAATCTAGGTGGGACGCAGTATTGCAGTTAGCCAAGTAAGCCCATGGCCAGCTGGCTAGCGGATTGGGACAGGTGGCTGCTAATGGCACTGAAGCCTCTAAGTTTAAGTTCATACTGCTGTTGGTGTTAATCTTGTTTTCTCTAGGGTCATGACCACTTCTGTAGCTTCCGTAGGTTGGCATGGCTCAGATGCACTAATCTGTCCCAAGATACTCTGTCAAAGTCTATGGATTTGTTTCTTGTTGTGGGTAATTCTCTGTTTGAGGAACAAACAGAAAGCTATATGAAAACATGGATGATTACCTACAAAAGTGCCCAGGTAGATGCTCAGGCCTCCTCTGCTTTCGCCAGAGGGGCCTCTTCAGAGGCAGAGATAGACGGGCACAAGTATACCATCCCCTCCCTTGCTAAGACTGTTGCCAAGCAGGCACCCTGATGGGTGCCACGGCCGATTCTCCCATACCAGTGGGCAGGTTGGTTTTTATTTCAGCCAGAACTGTGTGTCCCTAACTCGGACAAGTGGGTTCTGGAAGTAATAGGTCTGGTTCTCAGCTTCAAACAGTTTCCAAAGATGAGAGCCAGACAGGTCCACCTGCAAATCCTTCGAATCCCTTTGCTTTGGGAGCAGAGGTTTTTCTCCTAAACTGCAAAGCAGTAGAAAGTGTCCCTCCTTGCCACCGGGCAAGGGGTTGTGCTCATGATACTTTCTTAACCTATAGAAGGCAGGAGATTGGCGGTCCATCTCAGATTTAAGGTACCTGAACAAGCATCTTTTGAAAACAAAGTTAAAATGTTAACTCTGGCTGAGGCCAGGGACTGGCTAGCTTTCCTGGACCTCAAGGATGCCTATTTTTTCATGTCTTGATCAGGCTTTCTCACCGAAAGTACCTCAGGTTACCCTCAGGCCACTACCAGTTCAGGGCAATGCCCTTCGCCTTACCTCTGCGCCAAGGGTATTCAAGAAATTCTAGCTGTGGTAGTGGCTCTTTAAGAAGGCAAGGGATTGCTTTTTTGTTTTCCTGGATGACTGGCTCTTAGTGGGTCAGTCTCCAGATCAAGTAAAATCCCACCTGCAAGTCATCCAGCAGCTTCTCACCTTTCTGGGATTCCTGCTGAATTTACCAAAGTCAGTTCTCGAACCAGTTCAGGTACTAACTTTCATAGGTGCAGAGTTGAACACAAAGTTAGCCAGGGCATTTCTCCCTCTAAAAGGTGGACAGTCTCTTGCCCTGTCATCTTCCATTACTCATGAGTCTCTTGACCAGCAAAGCATTTGCTACAACTACTAGGGCACATGGCTGCTTCCACAGCTGTAGTGCAGGGAGCAAGATTCCAGATGAGGGACATTCAGTTCCATCTGAGGGCCTATTGGTCCCAAAGGAGGATTCCTTTCCAAATTGGTTCTAGTGACCCAATCCTGATCCTGGCCTTACACTGTGGCAGGATCAAAGCAATCTAAAACTAGGGGTCCTCTTCATTCCCTCACCACGGATGCTCCTGTGTTAGGGTGAGGAGCTCGCTTAGGCGACCTGTCCACTAGGGGAGTGTGGTCTCCCTAGGAATCTCTGCTCCACATCAATTTTTGGAACTCAGAGCTGTCTTCTAGCTCTTATGAGTTTTCAGCTTCTGTCCAGAACAAGCTAGTTCAAGTCAGGACAGACAACACCACAATAATGTGGTACATCAACAGGCAGGGGGGGCACTCTGCCATCAGCCTTGTGCACCGAAGCAATGAAGTGGTGGTCTCTGGCTTACTCCCTGAACACCTCCCTGATAGCAGTTCACCTCCCAGGGAAGGACAATGCCCTGGCAGATGCCCTCAACAGGATTCTCAGGGCCATCACGATTGGGCTCTGAATCCTCAGGTGCTGGGTTCAGTCCTTGCCAGATGGGGCTCATTTTCAGATAGATCTTTTCGCAGCCCCAGATAACCACTAACTTTCTCTGTTGTTGAGGCCTCCAGTGCTGGGATCAGCCCCTGGACGCTTTTCACTTGGATTGGAAAGGAAGTTTCTGTTCACCTTTCCTCCCTTTTCCCTTTCTTTCAGGGTACTAGTAAAATCAGATCTCAGCCCTGCAAAGCGATTCTGATTGTTCCAAGCTGGGCCAGACAGCCCTGGTACCCAGTGTCTCTGTCCTGACAGTCCACCCTACCCTGAGCTTGCCCAGAGTCCACGACTTACTGGCCTTTGCACAAGGGAGAATGTGGTATCAGACCTCAAATTCCTCCTTCTCAAGGCAGCTCTTGAGGAGTTAGAATTTGCTGATTTACATCTTTTCAAGGTGTCTGGATATTTTAAAGGCTTCAAGGAAGCTTTTCACTGGCACCACTTACAATTCTAAGTGGAACAGGTTTTCAGTCTGTAGTGCTGAGAAGCAGATTATACCACAGTCTGCTTATCTGCCCATTTTCTGGACTTTTGGTCCGTTTTAAATTCTTTAGGTCTTAGGCCAGCTACCTTAAGGGTTCCTTTGGCAGCTGTCTCTGTTTTTCTGCAAGCAGAAAGCCTGCTTCCTTTCTTCTCAACCTGTGTTTTCCAAGTTTTTAAGGGTTTGCTTCACACCAACCCTCCTTTTTCGGGAACCAGCTCCTGCATGAGCCGAATGTTTGCATTGCTCAGTTAATGCAAACCCCTTGGACCTCTGTCCCCAGCAGAGCTCAAGCTTCTCACTTGGAAAATGTTTTTTTCTGGTGTTTCACTTCTGCCAGGCGTATAAGTGAACTACAGGCCCTGCAGTGGAAGAAGATTTTTCTCTCCCACAGGGATAAGACAGTCCCTAGGACTAACACAGGGTTTGTCCCTAAGTGGTTTCAGGTTTCCACCTGAACCAATCCATCTCTCTCCCAGGATTTTTTCACTGAGCATTCTTCCTCAGGTGAGAGGAGACTGCACAGCTTGACGCCAAAAGAGCCTTATGCTACTATTTGTAACGCACCAAGGGTCACAGGTTTGAATCCCTCCAACTCTTCCTTACCTAGGGCGATGTTGGCAAAGGGAACCTGCCACTAAGAGGACAATTGCAAGGTGGATTTTCTCTTGTATCCATTTTTGTTATCAAAGACTAGGTAGGAGAGCCCCCCTCAGGACTGAGGGCTCACTCCACCAGGTGTACAGCTGCATCTCTAGCGGCTGCTAGAGATATTCCCATTCTGGAAATCTGTCGAGCTGTTACTTGGAAGACAGTTCACACTTTACCAAGCATTATTCCCTGGATTTCAGTCCAGGAGAGATGCTTGCTTTTAGCACAGCTGTGCTTCAGAGCCTATTTCCTAAGTAGGTTCTGACCCTCCTCCATGGAGGTACTGCTGTGTATCTGTAATAAGTTCTAATATACAAGACTTCATGGTGTTTGAAAAAAATTACTCACCTTAGTAATTGTTTTCTTCTCATGGAGTCTTCTATATTAGGACCACCCCCAACCTGCCCCTCTCAGAACTTCTACTGGGGTGGGGGTGGCAAATTAGTGCAAGCACTGTGTCATGCCATTGTAGTTCTTCCCTTCACCCTCTTTTATTTAGGGTTAGGGAACTAGGGTTTTCTGGTTGAGTGATTTGTTGGCCCCCTTCCTGGACTTGAGTCTTTGGGGGAAGGGGGGGTTCCTAATAGTGCTTGTCAGGGGGAAAACTAATAATACCATTATTCATTCTTATTATTGTTATTGTTGTTTTTATTGTTGTTTCTATTATTGTTATTACTACTAGTAGGCAGCCATTTGCCTAGTGTAGAGCTTTCCACACAGACTTGTTGCTTAGTGTTAGCTTCGTAAAGATCTGACAGTTTCATTTGAAACTGCCCAGATAGAGCTTTGGTATAACGCCCTCGCGCTTTAGAACTCCAGATTCTCTGGAGTTAACTCTTTCCTCTCCGGGGCAGTTCAAGTGCAGTGGCTAACTGCAATAAGTCCTAATATAGCAAGACTCCATGAGAAGAAAAGCAATTACTAAGGTGAGTAATTTTTACTTCCTTACCCCAAAAAAGACAGGAGAATGGCGGCCCATCCTGGATCTCAGATACCTAAACAAGCACCTTTTAAAACCAAAATTCAAAATGGTGACTCTGGGAATTATTTTACCCTCTCTAAGGCCAGGGGACTGGCTAGCGTCCCTGGACCTCAAGGATGCCTACTTCCATGTTCTTATCAGAAGCTCCCATCGAAAGTACCTCAGATTCGAACTGCCCTCAGGCCATTACCAGTTCAGAGCAATGCCCTTCGGCCTCACCTCTGCCCCGAGGGTATTCACAGAATGCCTGGCAGTAGCAGTTGCCCACTTAAGAAGGCAAAAGATTGCCATCTTTCCTTACCTGGACGACTGGCTCATAGTAGGCCAGTCTCCAGACCAAGTCAAACTACACCTTCAGGTAACTCAGCAACTGCTCACATCGCTAGGTTTCCTTCTCAATCTTCCAAAGTCAGTTCTAGAGCCTGTCCAGCTTCTCACCTTCATAGGTGCAGAACTGAACACAAAGGAGGCCAGAGCCTTCCTTCCTTCCTCTGGAAAGAGCAAGGACCCTGGTCTCTCTGGCCTCCTCCTTCACCCTGCAGGTCTCTCAACCAGCAAGGCATTTTCTGCAGCTCCTGGGGCACATGGCTGCTTCTATAGCAGTGGTGCAGGGAGCAAGATTTCAGATGAGGGACATCCAGTTCCATTTGAGAGCCTTTTGGTCTCAAAGGAGAGACCCTCTAACCAAATTGATCCCAGTGACTCGAACCCTGATCCAAGCCCTTCAGTGGTGGCAAGACCAGAGCAATCTGAGACAGGGGGTCCCCTTCACCCCTCAGTCTCGCTCCTTAATCCTTACTACAGATGCATCCCTCTTGGGGTGGGGAGCTCACGTGGGCGACCTCACTATCCAGGGATTGTGGTCCCCTCAGGAATCTCTGCTCCACATCAACCTGTTGGAACTCAGAGCAGTTTTTCTAGCACTTCAAGTTTTTTCCACATCTGTTCAGAACAAAGTTGTACAGGTCAGAACAGACACCACTACAATGTGGTACATCAATAAGCAAGGAGGCACTTGGTCTACGGCCTTGTGCACCGAAGCAATGAAGTTGTGGTCTCTGGCCTATTCCCTGAACACCTCCCTTACGGCAGTTCACCTTCCAGGCAAGGACAATGTCCTGGCAGATGCTCTCAGCAGGATTTCCCAGGGCCATCATGAATGGTCACTGATCCCTAGTACTGGAGGTAGTATTTGCCAGATAGGGCACCCGAGATAGATCTTTTGCAGCCCCAGACAATCACCAACTTCCCTTTTTTGTTGCAGGCCCCAGTGTTGGGCTCAGTCCCTCTGATGCCTTCCTTTCAGTTGGGGAGGGAAGTTTCTCATGCTTTTCCTTCCCCTCTTCTGTTCAAGGTGCTAGTCAAATCAGATCTCAACCCTGCAAGATGATTCTGATTGCTCCAGATTGGGCCAGACAGCCCTGGTACCCACCTTATGTCCTTAGCAATCCACCTTCCCTGTGTCTTCCCAGGAATCACAACCTGTTAACCTGTGCTCAGGGAGAGTTTGGCACCCGAATCTCAGATATCTCAATCTCAAGGCCTGGCTCTTGAAGAGTTAGAGTTTGCTGACCTACACCTCTCCCAGGGTGTATTGGATATCTTGAAGGCTTCTAGGAAGCCTTCCACCAGGGCTACTTATAATTCCAAATGGAAGAGGTTTTCCATATGGTGCTCTGGCAAGCACATTTCCCAGAATCTGCTGACTTACCCACAGTCCTGGATTATATGGTGCATTTGAATACTTTGGGGCTGAGACCAGCTACCTAAAGGTGCACCTGGCAGCCGTGTCTGCTTTCTTATCAACAGGTAAGCCCTCTTCTCTTTCAGCTCATCCTGTATTCTCCAAGTTTTTCAAGGGGTTGCTTCACACCAACCCTCCATTCAGGGACCCTGCCCCTGCCTGGGATCTTAATATTTGCATTGCCCAGCTTATGCAACCCCCTTTTGAGCCCTTGTCTTCAGCAGAGCTTAAGTACTTGACTTGGAAAACTGTGTTTTTGGTAGCCATCACTTCTGCCAGGCGCATAAGTGAATTACAAGCATTGTCAGTGGAGCCTGACTTTATCTCCTTTCATAGAGATAAGGTGGTCCTCAGGACTAACAGAAAGTTCTTGCCTAAGATGGTTTCAGATTTCCACCTTAATCAATCTGTGTCTCTTCCTGTGTACTTCACTGACCATTCCTCCTCTGGCGAGAGGAGACTGCACAGTTTAGATGTCAAAAGAGCCCTTAGTTACTACATAGAACGTACCAAGGGTCACAGGTTTGACTCCCTCCAACTGTTCCTCACTTATGGTGAGGTTGGTAAAGGGAAACCTGCCACTAAAAGATCCATTGTCAGGTGGATTGTCTCTTGTATCCAATTTTGCTATGAAAAACTGGGTAAGGTTCCTCCCTCAGGCCTGAGGGCTCACTCTACCAGAGGTACAGCTGCGTCTCTGGCTGCTGTCAGGGACATCCCTATTCTAGAGATATGTCAAGCAGCTACCTGAAAAACAGTTCACACTTTTACCAAGCATTACTCCCTGGACATCCAGGCTAGGAGTGATGCTCGGTTTAGCACAGCTGTGCTTCAGAGCCTATTTCCTAAGTAGGTTCTGTCCCTCCTCCATGGAGGTACTGCTGTGTAGTCTGCATATGTCATAATATAGCAAGACTTCATGTTGTTTGAAGAAAAAAAAATTACTCACCTTAGTAATGTTGTTTCTTCTAATGGAGTCTTGCTATATTATGACCTCCCCCCTGCCTGCCCTTCTCAGAACCTCTGCTTTTGGGATGTGGGTGGGCAGTGCAGTGTTGGCACTTAGTAGATGCCCACCTTGTTTTTCACCCCTCCTTTTGGGGGTGTTTGGGTGTTGTGTTTTTATTTTTTGGATCCCCTGACTTGAGTCTTTGTTTTGGGATCAAAAAATGTGTTCTTATATTTAGTAGCCAGTTGGCTAGTGTAGATTTACAGCTTCCACACAGAACCTTAGTGAGTTTTGCTCATAAAGATCTGACAGTTTGAGTTTGAAGAACAGACAGAGCTTTCAACCGAGCTCGTGCTCAAAGTTCCATGCCTGGCATGGAAAGTTAACTCTTTCACCTCCGGAGCAGTTCGAAGGTTGGGACTCACTGCATATGTCATAATATAGCAAGACTCCATTAGAACAAACATTACTAAGGTGAGTAATTTTTTTCTTTGGGACCTCCTCATGAATTCTGGCACTGGCATGGCGTTAGTGGCCCGAAGGTGATTTTTGTTGTCACTGTGTGGAACCACCTTCGCGGGACTGATTCTGAAAGCGACAGTGTCACAGTTCATGGTAGGGAACTAAAAACTTATGTTGAAAATTTGGTGAAATAATTCCCAAAAATGACTGATTTACGAGCGTGCGTTGTGCAGTTCTTACGCACGCTCGTAAGTTTGCGAATTTTTAATATTTTCACTCCAGATTTTCAACATTGCCATTTTACCACACCTTCTTATGAGCAGTACAGCTGTCATTTTTTACATCTCTCCCAAAATGTGTTTCCGTGCATGTAGCACACAATGGCGCAGTCGGTGAGCGAAATCAATGTTCAGGACAGATTAAGAAAATCACAGTGACACTGTTCATGAGCAGAGGTGTTTGGGTTGTTAAATATTGGTGACAAAAGTCCATAAAATGACTGTTACGAGCGAGCATTGCGCAGTTTCCACGCACCCTCGTAAGTTCATGAATTTGTAATATTTTCAGTCCAGATTTTCACCACTGGCATTTTTCCACACTTCCTTATGAACAGTAAAGCTGTCATTTTTCACACCATGGCCAAAATGTGTTTTCGCACTTCCAGCGTAGAAATACGTGGTTGCTGTGGGAAACATAGAATTTGACGGCAGATAAGGACCGCTTGGCCCACCTAGTGTGCCCATTTCCGTACCTAATGGATAAGCTGCAGATCCTAGTTAACCAACATCCTACTTCCTCCTACCCCCCACTAGAATTGCCTTATGTCTGTCCCATGCATTCTTGAATTCCCCCACTGTTTTTGACTCTACGACCTCCTCAGGAAGGCTGTTCCATGTATCCACAACCCTCTCTGTGAAGAAGTACTTCCTCACACCTCTGAGCCGTCCCCCCCTCTATCTTCAAATTGTGCCCCCTTGTTTTTGCACATCTCTTTTTTCTGAAAGATGCTACCCTCTTGGACTTTGTTGATTCCCTTGAGGTATTTGAAAGTTTCTATTTGTTCCCCCTCTCCCTCCTTTCCTTGAGGCTATACATCTTTAGTTCCTTTAGTCTTTCTTCATATGTCTTCTGATGCAGACCCTGCTTCATTTTGGTTGCCCTCCTCTGGACAACCTCCACCCTGTCTATGTCTTTGTGGAAATGGGGTCTCCAGAACTGTACACAGTACTCCAGATGTGGTCTTACCAACTGTCTGTACAGAGGGCCAACAACTTCCTGTTTTCTACTGGTGATGCCTCTCCCTATGCATCCCAGTATCCCCCCAAGCCCTCATTACTGCCTTCTCACATTGCTGGCCCACCTTCAGGAAATCACTGTTCGGGATAGATTAAGAAAATCACAGTGACACTGTTCATGAGTGGAGGTCCCAAAATGCCTGTGTTGACAATCTGCTGTAAAAAATCCCCAAACTAATTACCTTACGGCTGTGCGTTGCACAGTTGCTACGCATGCTCGTGACTTCACCAGTTTTTTTTTTTTCATATTTTCACAGCAGATTTTCAACATTGCCATTTTTTGCACCTCCCCATGAGTAGTACAGCTGTCATTTTTCACATCCTGTTTGAAATGTGGTTTTGCACCTATGGTACCAAATGGTGTAGTCGCTGTGTAAAATCAACTTTCGACTAACAAACTTATATTTTTGACTGCAGTTGACTTAAAACTACTGGTTAATCAAGTGAGATGCAAGATCCTGGGCTTTGAGACATCTGGCTTGCAACTATGCATTTCACCTGATTTAACCAGTAGTTTTAAGTAAACTGCAGTCAAAAATAAAAGTGAAAGTATTTTGCAACACAATGGGGATCTGCCACTGTGGGTAGTGGGAGGCTTAGCAATACAGTAAGCCACACGACGTATGTGTGAGGGTGCTGAGTGGGCCTGTATGAAATCTCTGAGGAGAGCCCCAGTGCAAACGGGGACCACTTTAAGGGGCTTAGCACTGCTAATTGAAATTCCTGATTATCTCAAGCCGTAGAAAAGAAAGTGTTTATTTGCCTTTTTGCATAACCTCTTTTCCTTACATGACCTGTTTCAGTGATTTATAAAGCTCTATCATTAGTCTTTGAAAGGGAATTGTTTGTAGCTGTAACAGGGGCCTTTTACAAAAAAAATTAACAAATTGAGTGATTTGATACCTTTTATTGGCCCAGCAAGAGATGTTCGTCAGAGCTGCGTTCCTCACCCTCTCTGTAGTTAGCTTTGTCTACGATGCTTCCCTATTCTGCTGTTGACCTTAATGCCTTTCTGACTTCTATAACCTCTGCTCTTATTCAACAGTTTGTTCCATGGCCCTTGCCGTCTGGCACTACTCCAGTGTAGATGCCTATTCGACCTGTCCACACTGTGCCCTATAGAGAACTGTTGGTTTTCCGTTAGTCGGCTTCGGCTGCAAAACAGGCCAATGAGGAGGAAGAGGAATATCGTCCTGATCTCATCCTTGTTTGAGGATGAGGAAGACATTAAGGTTGACTCCTCTGACAGGTCTGCTGTCTCCTCCAGAAGTGAGGACTCCATCAAACACCCACCCAGGTACCCCGAGGGCTGAGGAACCTGGTGGATTTCTTGGAGATCCCAGAATCTCCACCCAAAGGTATTCCTCCTCTGCTTCCATCATTGAACGATGCTGCCAGTGCTGCCTGGCATTGGTCCAACCTGGTACCTGCCATGCCCAGAAAGGCTGATAAGCTTTACCAGGCACCTTTGGGGCTGCCTTTTTATGCAGCCCAGTTGGAAACTGACTCAGTGGTAATCAAGGCCACTCATGACGGGTCCAAAGTGTCCAAGCACCTTGGTTCCCTTCTCCTTGACTGAGAATCTCTGAGGATTGACCTCTGGGACAAGAGGACTTTTGCTGCAGCCACTTTTGGCATCAAAATTGCCAGCTATTTAGCTCATTTGATTATGTACCAGAATAACCTCTGGAAGAAGGGCAAGGCTTCGGCTCAGGCCCTTCCTTGAGGGTTCCTAGAGACAAGAGCTTCTAAAGATTCTCCAGGCCTCAGAAGATGTCCATAAGCATTTTCCTCAGAGCCACCTATGATAAGGAAAATGGCTGATGCCACAGCCAGGGCAGCTGCCACTGGCATTTGCCTTAGAAGGCACTCCTAGCTTAGAGTCTCTGGCTTTGCAGCCGATGTCCAGCAAAAGTTGTTGAATCCCCCTTTTGTGGGTCACAAACGTTTTGGTCCTGATGAGCAGGATATTATTAATTATCTGCAGGTATCTAGCAGGGCTGTTAGATCTGTCCACTGCCTTTATTATCATACGCAGCCCAGGAGCAGACCAAGGCCCTCCTTTCGTACGGTGTCTCAGAAATCTGACTCGGGCAACAAGTTTCAGTGCAAAGGCGGGGCCAGTTCTGCCTTGCCTACCCCCTTCTCTACCACTGGTCCCTCTGCTAAGCATGCCAAGGGAGGAGGAGTGGTCCTGGCCGCTGGTTCCACCTCTTCAGCGTAACTTCTTGCCAGACCCCCTTCCGCTTGTTCCATGCCAGGAGGTGGTGATCGGGGGTCTGTTCTCCCTCGGTCTGCCCCATTGGAAAACCATTACTACAGATGCTTGGATCCTGCAGATAATCGAAAAAAGGTTATGCTCCAGAACTTATGGAACAGCCCCACCTCTTATCCTCTGGACCACACAGTGGTGCTCTGGGAGGAGGTGCTAACCTTGCTGCGCAGAGGGGCTATAGAACCAGTGCCCAGGTGACAAAGGGTTCAACTACTGGTTCTTCCCGGTTCCCAAAAGAACTGGGGCTTGAGGCCCATTCTATACCCCAAGGAGCTGAATCTTTTCATCCAATGCAGGAGGTTCTGGATGGTAACCCTACATGGCCCCCTTCCTCTGCTCAAGCAGGGCGACCGGCTATGCTCCCTCGACATGCAGGATGCCTATCTACTTATCATGGTTTGCCCCTTTCACAGATGGTACCTGCAGTTCTTCTTCTAGGGGGAGCATTACCAGTTCATGGTGTTGCCCTTTGGCTTATCCTCTGCACCATGGCTATTTACCAAGTGCTTAGCAGCTGTAGCAACAGTCTTCCGGTGAGAAGACCTTTGTGTTCCATATCTGGATGGTTGGTTACTAAACTGTTGCTGACTCTATTATACACCCTGCAGTTGTTCCAGCCCTTGGGCATCCCTGTCAATTTGCCCAAATCTTTCCTGACCCCGTCCCAGCGGTTGCAGTACATGGGGCAGTCCTAGACTTTAATTAGGGTAAGACCTGCATAACTCAGGCCCAAGCAGTGGCTCAGTGCCGGTATGTCCCAGCCAGGGAGTTCTTGAGGCTGCTAGGTTTAATGGCCGCGGCCATTGTGATGGTCTCTTTGGCCAGGTTGCACATTATGATCCTGCAGTGTACCCTCGGAATCCAGTGGGATCAACACTGAGATGATGTGGATCAGCCAGTCCTTGTCTCCTCCCCTGTCCTCAATGTGCTTCAGTGGTGGATGGACATCAGTCAGTCTTTTAAAAGGGGTCCCCTTCTATCCCTTACCAGATTCTCACCATGGATGCCTCAGGCCTGGGTTGGGGAGTGCAGCTAGGCCCTTATCAGTCCCAGAGGATGTGGTCCCAGTGGGAGACCTGCCTGCACATAAACATTCTAGAGATGCGGGCAGTTCTGTATGCCTTCCAGATTTTCTAGAACCATCTCTTTCCAGGCCCACTGTTGATACAGTTGGACAACCTCAGTGTGGTCTATTACATCATCAGGCAACGGGGTGGAGGGGGGAGCCATTCCTATCCCCTGTGCAGGGAAGTGATGAGGGTGTGGTACAGGTTCTAGATCACAGTCTAGAACTGTCCACCATCCATGTCCATGCACCCAAAATGTCTTGGCAGGACGGTCTCAGTTGGTCACAGTCCAGATTGCATGAGTGGGAACTGCTGACCTCGGTCACAGAGAAGAACTGTTTGACAGGTGGAGTCTTCCAGATTTGGACCTTTTTGCATCCCCACTCAGTGCAAAACTGCCACGTTTCTGCTCGCTAGATCCAGGGGGTGGAGTTTTCTGGTGAGACGCGTTGTCCCTCTCCTGAAAAGGGAGGATCTTATTTGGAGGTATCTGTCATCCAGTCACACCATAGAAACTTCACCGTTGGTGAAGTAGGAGCCACATGGAAGATTTTCAGCAGTACAACTGTGGCCACCCATGCCAGTGTCATGTGTCTACATCACCAACCCTATAAAGGCACGAGCAGCCCCACTCCTTCCTCAGTTCTTTCCCGCCGTTTACTTGTTCACACAGGTCTCTGCAGAAGCTCCATTACAGTTTCACACCTTTTTTTGCCTACAGCTTTATTCATTATATTACTTTACAATCTTTTTTTTTTTTTTTTGAAGAGATTCCTTTCTTTTGTTTATGTCGAGAATTAATCCTTCAACTTCTCTCTTCCATTGCTGTCACTGCGGAAAGAAGATTGCCTCCGCAGACTAACGCTCTCTCTCTGTGTCTTATGTCTTTGGCCTGACCACAAAATCTCCGACCGTTAGCTCTGCCAGAAGTTTAATCAAAAAACCTTCAGGCGACGCAAAAATGCTCTTAAAAATTTCCTAATGGAGCAACAGGTTGCCAGTTCTGGGCAGGGATCCTCCAGGGTCCCAGCCTCCCAGTCACCAGCAGGGTCGTTGCGCTCCTAGGCCTCTTAAGGCCCAAGACAGGCCTTCGGGGTCACACAAAAAGGACAGAGATTGGAACTGCTCCTCGATGGCTTCCTCTCCTTTGTCTGTGGGTTCTTCATTGGCTGCAGCTGTGCCGATGCAGAAGTCTGCTATCCAGGTCTCTGTGCCCACCACACCCATACCGACAGCACCTCTGTCCGAAACTCAGGGCAGCTGGTCGTCGACCTCCATGTCATCGGCCCCTCTTTTGTCGATGAATACTCGTCAGCGACGGTTCTCCAGACGGGGCCTTATCCTACCCCAGGCCCTTGGGCTACAGGCTCTTCGGGTCCTCAAGGCTCCTCTGGCAGGTCGTTCCTCCCTGCGGTGTGGACCCCTCCCATCATTGACGCAGTTCTCAACCTCAGCGAGATTCTGACTAGATTTATCTTGAAGATTGTTCACAAGCTTGGTGCTTTTAGGCCTTCGGCACTGTCGATGGCAGCTTCATTGTCGATTCCTCCTAGACGTCTGCAGACCATCTTCGGTACCTCACACGTCAAATCTGGACCTGGAGGAGGTCGACATCAAAGAGTACCACCCCTCATTCTTTGTGATGAGGAAGAGAAGGAGGAGGAAGACCCCCCCCTTCTGACTGATCCACTGCTTCCTCCATCAGCGAGTACTCTGTCAAGCACACCCCAGGTCTCCTCCAGAGGACCCTACCTTCTTCAAACAACATGAAGTCTTGCTATATTATGACTAATGCAGTTTGTCCCACCATTAGAACTGCTCCGGAGGTGAAAGAGTTGACTTCCATGCAGAGCATGGAACTTGGAGCGCGAGCTCGGTTAGAAAAGCTCTGTCTGGGATATTTCAAACCGAAACTGTCAGATTCTTTACTCCGCCTCACTGAACAGTCGCTCCGGAGATTCCTCCTGCTGCTCGGTTCATTTTCTCGTTATAAAGAGTTTTTTCTTGGTTAAATTCAACCGCGATTATCATTCTTTTAACTGCAAACGATCGGTTCAAGCTCTGCCTATGGTATTGTAAGTAATAGATAGGTTTTCTGTGTGGAACTTGTAAATGTTTATCGGTTCGGTTTGAACCGATCAGATTGTGTTGAAACTTCATTCTGAAGCGTTTTAAGGCTTTTTAGAGTGCGGTTCCCGGTTCTTATCGGTTCTAAAAAAAACGGATTCATTACGGTTTTTTCCACGACCCGTGACACGGTTGGGAACCGATAAGGGTGTCTTGCCTGGCACTGCCAAAAAAGGGCAAGTTTTTGGTTAGGCTGGCATTATGTCTGAGAAACCCAAAGGAAAAACCGGGCCCACTGGGTTTCAACACTGTAGTGTCTGTGGGGAAGCCTTTGCCAAGGCTGACCCACACACCATATGTGTTTTTTGTCTGGGTTTGACCACATCAATGCAGACTGCCAGATTTGCAAGAATTTCCCTGCAGCTACCCTAGATAAGAGAGTTGGTAGGCTCAGGGAACGAGGGGCCAAAATGTCCGCTGACCCGGATGGCCAGCCCGGTTCGGTGCCAACCGAACCGGAGGGAGTGCCCTCTGACCAGGGCCAGACTTCCTCGGGCAAACGTAAAGCTGACTCTGAGGAGCCAGTTCCAGCAAAGAGAACTAGAAAGTCAGCAGGTGTGGAGTCAAAAATCCCTTCTCCAACTGCTGCAGAGATAGCCAGGGCAATACACATTGTCCAGTCACTTTCCCCGGTTCCGTCCCAACCACCACCATCTGGCAAAAGGTCGGTTCGGCCGGTTCCACCGGTTCAAGAATATGATATAGAGGAGTTTTATGAACCAGAGGAGGGGGAGGATGATTATGAACAGTGTGAATGTGACTTTGAAAGTCTGGATGTGCCCATTGAGCCGGACATCTCCCCAGACAGACCTTTAGGAGAATCTCCCCCTAGGCTTTCTGAGTCCCCTTCTCATTTTCTGTTTTATAAAAAAGTTGCTGAAACCCTCCAACTTCCTTTGGAGGAGGCTGTGGATGAGCAAGAGGAGCCTGACTTTGTAGAGATGATGGCTATCCCAGAGTCCAGGAGATTGTCTATTCCTTTACATACATCTTTTAGGAAACAAACAATAAAAATTTTAAAAGCTCCTAATTCTGTGCCTCCTGTGGATAAAAAGATGGACAGGAGGTACACTTTGTCAGGTCCTGATACAGAATTTCTTTCACAGCAATGCAGCCATGTTGGGGTAGTTCAGGCTGCAGCCTGTGATAAAGCTAATATTCCCCTGGCTTCACATCCTCCTGACAAGGACTCCAGGAAGATTAATGCCATGGCTAAAAAACAATACATGGCAGCGTCCTTGGGACTCAGACAAGCAAACTATATGGCTTATGTTGCGAGATACCAAAAATCTAGATGGGATACTGTCATGGCTTTAGGCAAACAGGCCCCTGGACAGCTTGCCAAGGAGCTGGAGCAGGTGGCTGCTGATGGTATTGAGGCATCCAAGGTGCAATTCCATGCTGCAGTGGATTCTAATAATGTATTCTCTAGAGTCATGGCTACATCTGTGGCTTTTCGTAGATTGGCTTGGCTCAGGTGTACTACTTTGTCACAGGATACCCAGGCTAAGGCTATGGATTTTCCTATGGTGGGGAATTCTCGGTTTGGGGAGCAGACAGAGAATTATATGAAGAAAATGGATGAATACAGAGCCACTTATAGAAGTGCACAAGCCAAGGAACGGCAAGCCACTCCTCAGAGGCAGCCCCCCAGGGGTAGAGGCAGGCCTTTTCACAGGCCTTTTTACCAGACCCAGGCCTCCTCTTCAGCTTATGTTCAGAGGGGGTTCTTCAGAGGGAGAGGCAGATGGGGTACAAGCAGGCCTGCTCCCACCCCTCAGCCTAAAGCCCCTGCCAAACAGGCACCCTGCTGGGATGCCCAGGGCCGGTTCTCCATTACCTGTAGGGGGCAGGCTGGCTTACTTCGTCCAGGACTGGGAGTCTTTAACATCAGACAAGTGGGTCCTGGAAGTAGTAAGCCAGGGTCTGGTTCTCAGCTTCAAAAAATTTCCAAAGATGAGAATCAGATCTTTTCCACCTGCAAACCCTCTAGAGACTCTTGCCTTGGAAACAGAAGTCTCAACCCTCCTGGCTCTCAGAGCTGTAGAAAGGGTTTCTCCCCTACACCAGGGCAAGAGTCTGTACTCCAGGTACTTCCTTACCCCAAAAAAGACAGGAGAGTGGCGGCCCATCCTGGACCTAAGATATCTGAACAAGCACCTTTTAAAACCAAAATTCAAAATGGTGACTCTGGGAATGATTTTACCCTCCCATGCATCCCATCAGGGTGCCTGTTTGGCAGGGGCTTTAGGCTGAGGGGTGGGAACAGGCCTGCTAGCTTCCCTAGACCTCAAGGATGCCTACTTCCATGTTCTTATCAGAAGCTCCCACCGAAAGTACCTCAGATTCGAACTGCCCTCAGGCCATTATCAGTTCAGAGCAATGCCCTTCGGCCTTACCTCTGCCCCAAGGGTATTCACAAAATGTCTGGCAGTAGCAGTTGCTCATTTAAGAAGGCAAAAGATTGCCATCTTTCCCTACCTGGGCGACTGGCTCATTGTGGGTCAGTCTCCAGACCAGGTCAAATCACACCCCTGCAAGTTACCCAGCAGCTGCTTACCTCTCTGGGCTTTCTTCTCAGTCTTCCAAAGTCAGTTCTGGAACCTGTCCAGGTACTCACCTTTATAGGTGCAGAACTGGACACAAAGCAGGCCAGAGCCTTCCTTCCTCTAGAAAGGGTAAGGACCCTGGTGGCCCCGGCCTCGTCCTTCACTCTGCAGGTCTCTCGACCAGCAAGGCATTTCCTGCAGCTCCTAGGACACATGGCTGCTTCCACAGCTGTAGTGCAAGGAGCAATATTTCAGATGAGGGACATTCAGTTCCATTTGAGAGCCTTCTGGTCTCAAAGAAGGGATTCCCTATCCAAGTTAATCCCAGTGACTCGAACCCTGATCCAGGCCCTTCAGTGGTGGCAGGATCAGAGCAATCTGAGACAAGGGGTGCCCTTCATCCCTCTATCTCACTCCTTGACTCTTATTACAGATGCGTCCCTCTTGGGATGGGGAACTCACATGGGCGACCTCTCCACCCAGGGGTTGTGGTCCCATCAGGAATCTCTGCTCCACATCAATCTGTTGGAACTCAGAGCTGTTTTTCTAGCACTTCAGGTTTTTCTGCATCTGTTCAGAACAAGGTGGTACAGGTCAGAACAGACACCACCACTACAATGTGGTACATCAACAAACAAGGGGGCACTCTGTCTTCGGCCTTGTGCACCGAGGCGATGAAGTTGTGGTCTCTGGCTTATTCCCTGAACACTTCCCTCATAGCAATTTACCTCCCAGGCAAGGACAATGTCCTGGCAGATGCTCTCAGCAGGATTTCCCAGGGCCATCACGAATGGTCACTGGATCCCCTAGTACTGGGGATAGTTTTTGCCAGATGGGGCACCCCTCAGATAGATCTTTTTGCAGCCCTAGACAATCATCAGCTTCCACTTTTTTGTTGCAGGCCCCCAGTGTTGGGCTCAGTCCCCCTGGATGCCTTTCTCCTCGATTGGGACGGGAAGTTTCTCTGTGCCTTCCCCCCTTCACTCTTCTGTTCAAGGTGCTAGTCAAAATCAGATCTCAGCCCTGCAAGATGATCCTGATTGCTCCAGACTGGGCCAGGCAGCCCTGGTACCCACTCCTTCTGTCCTTAGCAGTCCATCTTCCCCTGTGTCTCCCCAGGAACCACAATCTGTTAACCTGTGCCCAGGGGAGAGTCTGGTATCCGAATCTCAAATCCCTCAACCTCAAGGCCTGGCTCTTGAGGAGTTAGAGTTGCTGATCTACAACTTTCTCAAGGTGTTCTCGAAATCTTGAAAGCTTCTAGGAAGCCTTCCACCAGGGCTACCTATAACTCTAAGTGGAAAAGGTTTTCCATATGGTGTTCTGGAAGCATATTTCCCGAATCTGCTGATTTGCCCACTGTTTTGGACTATATGGTCCATCTTAATTCTTTGGGACTGAGACCAGCTACCCTGAAAGTGCATTTGGCAGCTGTCTCTGCTTTTATTTCAGCAGGAAGCCCTCTTCTCTTTCTGCTTACCCTGTATTTTCCAAGTTTTTAGGGATTGCTTCATACTAATCCACCATTCAGGGACCCTGCCCTGCCTGGGATCTTGATGTTTGCATTGCTCAGCTGATGCAACCCCCCTTTGAACCTCTGTCTTCGGCAGAGCTTAAGTACTTGACTTGGAAAACTGTATTTCTAGTAGCCATCACTTCTGCCAGGCGCATAAGTGAGTTACAGGCTTTATCAGTGGAGACTGACTTTATTTCCTTTCACAGGGATAAGGTAGTCCCCAGGACTAACAGGAAGTTTTTGCCTAAGGTGGTTTCAGATTTCCACCTTAGCCAATCTATTTCACTTCTAGTGTTCTTCACTGACCATTCCTCCTCTGGTGAGAGGAGGCTACACAGCTTAGATGTTAAGAGGGCCCTAACTACTACATAGGCGTAGCAAGGGGCTGGGTTTGACTCCTCCAACTATTTCTCACTTATGATGAGGTTGGGAAAGGAAACCTGCCACTAAGAGATCCATTGCCAGGTGGATTGTCTCTTGTATCCAATTTTGCTATCAAAAACTGGGTAGGGTTCCCCCTTCAGGCCTGAGGGCTCACTCTACCAGAGGTACAGCTGCGTCTCTAGCTGCCGCCAGAGACATCCCTATCTTAGAGATATGTCAGGCAGCTACTTGGAAAACAGTACAACTTTCACCAAGCATTACTCCCTGGATATCCAGGCCAGGAGGGATGCTTGGTTTTAACTAACCGTGCTTCAGAGCCTATTCCCTAAGTAGGTTCTGTCCTCCTCCATGGAGGATACTGCTGTGTAGTCTGCATTAGTCATAATATAGCAAGACTTCATGTTGTTTGAAGAAAAAATTACTCACCTTAGTAATGTTTTCTTCTAATGGAGTCTTGCTATATTATGACCTCCCCCCCAGCCTGCCCCTCTCAGAACTTCTACTTTGGGTATGGGGTGGGCAGTCCACTGTTGGCACTTATTGATGCCCCCTTTTATGTTTTCCACCCCTTCTTTTTGGGGTGTTTAGGTGTTGTGTTTTATTTTATCTTATCTTTTCTGGTCCCCTTACTTGAGTCTTGGTGTTAGGACCAGGAAAATGTGTTAATATTTTAGTAGCCAGTTGGCTAGTATAGGTTACAGCTTCCACACAGAGCCTTAGTGAGTTTTGCTCGTAAAGATCTGACAGTTTCGGTTTGAAATATCCCAGACAGAGCTTTTCTAAAAAAGCTCGCGCTCTAAGTTCCATGCTCTGCATGGAAGTTAACTCTTTCACCTCCGGAGCAGTTCTAATGGTGGGACAAACTGCGTTAGTCATAATATAGCAATACTCCATTAGAAGAAACAACATTACTAAGGTGAGTAATTTTTTCTTCAGTACTATGAAGCAGTTGTCCTCAGCCATAGGGTTTCACACTAAGGAGGAGGATGTCACCAGGAAGGATTTAATGGATTTCCTGGAGATCCCATAGTCTCCTCTCAAAATCATTCCTCCGATTTTTACCTGCTCTGAGGAATGCCACTACTGCAGCCTTGCACAGGCCTGATATAGTGACAGCGATGCCCCGTAGGGCAGATGAACTTTATCATGCCCTTCAGGGTTTTCCATATTATGCTGCCCAGCCTGAAACTGATTCAGTGGTCGTAAAGCCAGCTCATGACAGGTCTAAGGTGCCCAAGCATTTTATTGCCCTCCTCCTGACAAGGAATCACGCAGGATTGACCTTTGGGGTAAGAGGGTTTATGCCTCCTCCATCCCCAGGCTGAGGATTGACAATTACCTATCCCATATGGTAAAGTACCAGAATGCCAACTGGAAGAAGGGCAAGGCAGCTGCCCAGGCCCTCCCAGAAGGTACACCGAAGCAGGAGATTCTAAAATGTTTGCAGGCCACTGAAAGTGTTAGCAAGCGCCTCCTTCAAGCCCTCTGTGATATTTCAGACACTGTTGTCAGGGCTGCTGCCACCAGCATTTGCCTCCATAGGCAGTCCTGGCTGAGGGTCTCTGACATTGCTGCTGATGTTCAGCAGAAGGTGCTCAGTGCCCCCCTTCAATGGCTCTAAGCTTTTTGGTCCAGATGTCCAGGACATCATTAATGACCTGCAGGCATCTGGCAGGGCTCTCAAATCTGTCCACTCGCTCTACCACACGCAGCTGAAGAGCAGACAGTGCCCTCCCTCTCGTAAGGCATCCAGTAGGCCAGGAGCAGTTTCAGCGCAAACGCAGAGCCTCCGCTGCCTTGCCTGCCCCCTCCACTGCTGGAGCCGCAGCTAAGCATCCCAGAGGTGATGGACCAGCCCCAGTGGCTAGATCCGCCCCGCTTGACTCCTTACAAGACCCTCCTCTTCCAGTCCTCGAACAAGAGGTGGTGATCTGTGGTTGGTTCTCCCTCCATCTCAATCTGGAGAACCATTACAGCGGATACCTGGATTCTACAAATCATAGAAAGGGGTCACACTCTGGAGCTCACCGAGCAGCCCTCAGAGATTCCTCCTCAGCCCTCCAACTACCCCCCCCCCAACCTGGCTGTTCACCGTGAGGAGGTACTTTCCCTTCTGTACAAATAGCCATAGAGCCAGTGCCCAGGTGCCAGAGAAACAAGGGGTTTTATTCCAGGTTTTTTCTGATCCCCAAAAATACTGGAAATCTGAGACCCATCTTAGACTTAAAGGACCTCAATCTGTATGTCCAGTACAAAAGGTTTCGAATGGTAACTTTGCCAGGTCTTATGCCTCTTCTCAAGCAAGTTCTCTGGACATGCAGGATGCTTACTTGCACATCTCAGTATTTCCTCCTCACAGGAAATTTCTCCGGTTTCTTTTTCAGGGCGAGCAGTACCAGTTCATGGTGTTGCCCTTTGGCTTGTCCTCTGTGCCATGGGACTTAAACAAGTGCTTAGCAGCAGAAGGGGAGGGAATGTATGTTTTCCCTTATCTGGACAATTCGCTTCTAAAGACTCCATCCAGAGAACTGCTCCTGGGTATCCTAGAGAGAACTGTCCAGTTGTTTCTCTCCCTGGGATTACAGTCAGCCTACCCAAGCCAAGTTGGTCCTGCTTCCATTCCAGAGGCTGCAATACATTGAGGCGGTTCTAGACTCTGCGCAGGGGAAGGCCTTTCTCTCTCAGGCCAGGGTGGAGTGCCCTATTGCCCAGGCTCAGGAGGTGGCCCAGAACCATTACATCCCTGGCAGGGTGTACCTGAGACTGCTGGGTCTGATGGTGGCTGCCATCCCCACTGTTCCACTGGCCAGGCTCCACATGCGAACTCTCCAGTGAACTCTTCGGGTACAGTGGAACCAGCAAATGGACAATTTAGATCAGTTAGTGCTGGTCTCTTCCCCAGTCCGCAAAGTTCTCCAGTGGTGGCTGGATACCCTGAACCTTCTGCAAGGGGTCCCCTTCCAGATATCCTCCTCCCAGCAGATCCTTACCCCCGGATGCCTCCAGTTTTGGCTGAGGGGCTCATCTGGGTCCCTTTCAAACTCAGGGTTCTTGGTCCCAGATAGAAATCTCCCTGCATATCAATATCCTGGAGATGTGGGTGGTTCTGTATACCATGCAGGCTTTTCAGAGCCACCTTCTTCCAGGCCAGTTGCTGATTCAGTCAGACAACCTCAGTGTAGTGTACTACATCAACTAACAAGGGAACACATTCGTACTTCCTGTGCAGAGAGGCCATGAAAGTGTGGTATTGGGCACTGGACCACAATCTGACACTCTGCGGTCCACGTCCCAGGACTGCTACACACTAGTGGACAGCCTCAACCAGTCTCAGTCCAGCGTATATGAGTGGGAACTTCTTTCATCCATCACAGAAGATCTATTCAACAGATGGGATTGTCCAGAGTCGGACCTTTTTGCATCCCACTCAACGCAAAACTGCCCAATTTCTACTCTCTAAATCCAGGGCCTGGAGGTTTCTGGTGAGACGCTTTGTCCGTCTCCTAGAGCAGGAGGTTTCTGTACACCTCCCCCCATTTCCTCTTATTCAGAGGGTACTCATGCTGTTGCCGAATGGGGGGCCATGATCCTGGTAGCTCCATTCTGGTCTCGCCAGATATGGTTTCCTCTTCTACAGCAGCTGGTGGAGGAACCTCCGGTCCCTTTCCCCCTCTACAGGAATCTGCTGACCCAGGATCAGGGGACCCTGGTCCATCTCAACCTCATGTCCCTCCATCAACACGCCTGACTCCTGAGGACATAGCCATCGCCAAATTTGGGGTTTTCAGTAGAGTGGCAGACGTCTTTGTGGCCGCTCAATTTCCTTCCACCCAAGCCACTTATGCCATGAAGTGGAAGCTGTTTGCCATATGGGCTACCAAGCATAATCTGGACCCTTTCACCTGTCAGATGAACCAGATTCTGGACTAACTGATCTCTGTCTGACACAGGTCTCCAGTACCCCTAACTCAGGGTGCACCTTTTGGCAATCTCGGCCTTTGATTAGTTCATGGGTGACCGTACCATAGCTCAGCTGGATGTCTCCCATATCTTTTTGACGGGCATCTTGCATTTGAAAGCTCCAATCCATTCCCCTGTCCTGGCTAGGGATTTGAATATTGTTTTGCAGAAGTTGACCGTATCCTTTTGAGCCAGCTGCAACTTGTGAGCTACCCTTGTTTCCTAGAACGTGTTCTTTTTAGTTGCTATTACTTCTGCTAGGAGAAGTTCAAGGTGTCTTTGCATACGAATCCTAAGTTTCTTCCTGAGGTAGTATCTGAGTTTGCACTGAACCAATCTATCCACCTTCCTGTTTATTTTCCAGAGTGTGCCAATCCAGGGGAAGCACTGCTTCATACGTTAGACATGCACAGAACTTTGAAATATTACCTGCTCCAAACTAAAGAATGCAGAAAGTTGAAGCAGTTGTTTGTTTCTTTTGCCCCAGGTAGAGAGGGTGTTCAGGTTTCCAAACAACATTTGTCCAAATGGTTGGCTAACTGCATTGTATTCTGCTACAACAAATACGGCAAAGAATTGTCTGGAATGGGCAAAGCTCATTCCACAAGAGGCGTAGCTACTACCTTTGTGGTGTGTTTCCAAGGGGTCTCACTCACAGACATTTGTGTGGCTGCCACCTGTAGTACCGTCCACACTTTTACCAAGCACCACAGTCTGGACATTTCCTGTGCAGGATTTGGCATGGCCATGCTGCAGGGCCTCCTGTCTCTCCTTTTTTTTTTTTTGTATTTTACATTTTTATTGAGATAA
Organism: Neoceratodus forsteri; assembly: GCA_016271365.2. NCBI lineage: Eukaryota > Metazoa > Chordata > Ceratodontiformes > Ceratodontidae > Neoceratodus > Neoceratodus forsteri. The sequence continues at coordinate 848,376,045 of CM057452.1, forward strand.
TTTCAGAGAAATACGTTAGAAAATAAATACATAAAAAGAAAAAGGGTACAGTAGGACAAACAAATGTCATCAGTTCATCTGTATACATAGATTTCACAAATTATACAGACCTCCTCTAAGGCCTCTGAATTTAGAAAATCTAGTGGAGACTTTTGACAACGCGACTGCTGAGATTAGTTCCCAAAAGTCTCTGTCAAGGTTGATCTGCTCCGTATAATAGTGTCTTGTAGGAATTTCATGTATAAAAGTCTCTGTTCCTTCGTCTGAGAAGTAAGTGTCATTCGGGGATACTGTGGTAAGCCTAGGATTCCAGCTCTCTACCTTCTGAAGGAAGTCTATAATCTAATGTACTTGTCAGAACATATATGTAAATTGTGTCTGATAGTAGGGATACATAAATCAAAACTAATATGTTGTTATGACTAAGAAGGCAATACTCATTAATGAAAAATACCTATAAAAAAAAGGGGGGGGGAAGGGGAAGGAGAAAGAGAGAGATCTCTGTCATCCATTAAAAGAGAGAAACCAAGAAAAGGAGAGGGAAAGGTTAGGGCCTCCTGTCTTAAGGTTGGCCTTCCTCTCACACTGGTTGTTTGCACCTGCAGCTGCTTGGGACTTGTTCCTACGGTGTGACCTGATGACTGCGATATGCCCGAAGATGACAGAATAGTTACGTCTGAAGTTACTGTAACAGTAGGTCTTAGAGGGGATCTCGGTCATCATGTCTGTCTTTCCTTCCACCATTCCACTTTTTGGAAAGGGGGGTGCTCTTTACTGGAACTGGCTATCTGGTGTTTCCAGCCTTTCTTATTGGCCTGGGCACCTCTCACTCTCCTGTCTCCCATGGCTAGAGTTTGCTCCTTTAGTCTCCGGGGGAAAGAACTAAGGAGGGAGTGGGGCCGCTCACTCCTTTATGGGGTTGGTGACGTCAGCACATGATGTCTGTGTGGGTGGCCCCAGTTGTACTGCTGAAAGTTCTTGTATAACTGTTCTTTTCTTTATGCCTTCCCACCCTTTCCTCTGATCTAGAGGGTGCTCGTCAAGGTACAGGTGTGGGGGGGGGGGGTGCCACCCTAATTCTGGTAGCTCCATTCTGGCCTCATCAGATATGATTTCCTTTACTGCAGCAATTGGCTGTGGAACCTTCAGTTCCCCTCCCCCTTTTCAGGGACCCGTTTACCCAGGTTCAGGAGACCCTGGTCCATCCAGACCTCAGGTCCCTCCTTTTGCATGCATGACTCCTGGGGGCATGGCCATTGCCCATTTTGAGGTATCTCAGAAGGTAACTGATGTCCTGGTGACTGCCAGGAAACCTTCCACCAGGGAAGTGGAAACGCTTTGCTATATGGGCTGCTTCTCATCACCTGAACCCTTTCACCTGTCCGGTCAACCAAATTCTGGAGTATCTCCTGTCCTTATCGTTTGCAGGACTTCCGTATTTATCTATTAAGGTGCTCCTGTCAGGAATTTCAGCCTTTCATGTGCTCATTGATGGCCGTACGGTGGCCCAGTTGGATGCAGCCTATACTTTTCTGAGAGGCATTCTACACTTGAAGCCTCCTATCCAGAATCCGGTGCTGACTAGGGACGTCAGTTGTGTGCCTCAGAAGCTGACCCTTCCTCCTTTTGAGCCAGCCATGTCTTGAGATACGCTTTCTGTTGTAGAAAGCATTAATTTTAGTTGCTATTACTTCTGCTCGAAGAATTTCACAGCTATAGACTGTCATGTGAGCAGGCCTTCTTGATATTTCACAAAGAGTCCCTCTCCGTATTAATCCTAAATTTCTTCCTAAGGTGTTGTCTGGGTTTACTCTAAATCAACCCATCCACCTGCCTGTTTTATTTTCCAGAGCTTGCCAATCCAAGGGAAGCATTGCTCCATACTTTCGATGTGCATAGAATTCTTGGGTACTATACACACCATACTAAAGACTGTAGAAAGTCCTCTAAGTTTGTTTCTTTCACTTCTGTCAGAGAGGACGCTCCAGTATTTAAACAGTGTTTGTCCAAATGGTTGGCCAACTGTATTATTTTTTGTTATAGAAAGTACAGTAAGGAGCTTCCTGTTGTGGTCCGTGGCCATTCAGCCAGAGGCATGGCCACCTCTGTTGTCTGTTTTAGGAATGTGTCAGCTGCAGAAATTTGTGCTGCTGCCACTTAGAGTACTGTCCACACTTTGACCAAGAACTACTGTCTGGACATTACCTCCAGAAGAAGGGCAGGGTTTAGCCTAGCTGTGCTTCAGGGCCTTCTTTCTTAGATCTTTGGCCTCCTGCCACCCAGACTGTCTTCTGCTGTGCGCTGTTTGGGACTCGTTCCATAGGTGTGTGACCTGATGACAGAGATATCCCCAAAGAAGATAGAACAGTTACATAAGAATGTACTGTAACAGTAGATCTTTGAGGGAATATTTCATCAGGTCATGCCGACCTTCCCTCCATCCCCCTTTCCCTCTCTCTCCAGCTCAACTGCTTGGTTGCTGCAGCCTTTTGTTAGCTGAGCACCTTCTCTCTCGCTCCTTGGTTTCCTGGTGAGACTCTTGTCACCTATGGCCTCTGGCTAGGGAAAGAATTGAGAAGTCAGCCGGGCCGCCGTCACTTATATAGGACTGTGACGTCTGAGCCTGACATCGGCATGGATGACCCCTACTAGACTGTTGCAGAAAAACTTCCATGGGATCCTAGTACCTGATGGCTACATTCCGTACATGTGATCTGATGACAGAGATTCCCTCGAAGATCCACTGTCACGGTAAGTTCTTACGTAACTGTTCTCTTTCCCCTGTGAGAACAATTCTGTCTTTGATAACAGAACAGAGGCATACCTGAAAAAGGTGAAGGCATAGAAGGCCACCTATAAAAACAACTCTGATAAGGAAAAGGCCTCCACTTCCTACAGGCCTTATGGAAGGGGAGGTGGAGGTAAGGGTTATTATCTCTGTGCCTTCATACCCTATGACTTCTGTCAAATGAGAGGTTTCTTTAGGGGCAGAAGAGCTTCCATGCGGGCTGCTCCAACCCCAGCGCCCAATGATCAGCCTGAGCAGAACCCCTGGCAAGTCTACCCAGGTCATCCGTCCATTGCCAGCTGGAGGAAGGTGGACTCGCTTCTTTCAGGATTGGAAAAACATCACCACAGACAAGTGGGAACTGGAAGTAGTGATCCAGCGGCTCACACTGCAGTTCAGAAGGTTTCCCAAACTGCAACGTCACAGAAACTTCAAACCTCCCATTCTAACAGAGAGGATTCTGTTGGAGCTGGAGGTCAGAAAGTTACTGCAAGCAAATGCAGCAGAGAGAGTCCTTCTCTCTCAGTGGGGGAAACGTCTCTAGTCAAGGTACTTTCTCACACACAAAAAAAAATGAGGAGTGATGACCCATTTTGGATTTCAGGTTTCCAAACAAACACCTGAGAAAAGACAAATTCAAGATGGTTTCACTCTCCACAGTGATCCCTTCTTTGCAGGAGGGAGACTGGCTGGGGTCCCTGGACCTGAAAGACTCATATTTCCACATTCCAGTTAGGTTCAATCACAGAAAATACCCAAAGTTCAGGCTACCTTCTGATCACTATCAGTTCACAGTTCTTCCCTTCAGTCTCTCCTCTGCTCCCAGGGTGTTCACAAAGTGCTTGGCTGTAGTAGCAACACATCTCAGAAGGCAAGGCGTAATGGTTTTTCCTTGCGTGGATGACTGACTAGTTGCAGGAAAGTCACACGAGCAAGTCAGGGATTCCTTCCAACTAACTCTGAGCACCCTGGAGACTCTGTGGTTCCTTATAAATGTTTAAAAGTCCCAAACAGAACCAGTATAAGTGCTTGATTTCTTCGAAGCAGAGCTGGATACAGTTCAAGGAAAGGTATTCCTGCCTCAAGAGAGTGAAAAGCCTTCTAGAGCTGGTAAACTCTTTTTTGTCCTGGGCCAGCCCAGGCCAGCAAGACATTTCCTCCAGCTTCTGGGCCACATGGCCTCCCCACAGCTGTGGTGCCTGGGGTCAGATTCTAAATGGTACATCCAGTATCACTTAAGGGCCCACTGGTCCCAAAAGTGACACTTCCTGTCGACGCTGGTGCCTGTCTCAAAAACCCGTTTGCAAGCTTTGGATTGGTGGAAAGAAAATCTCAGAGAGGAATTTCCCTTTCAACAACAGTCTACCTCAGTCATCCTGATGACGGATGCATCTATTGTAGGCTGGGGAGCCCACCAGGGCGACCATATGATGAGTGGAATGTGGTCCCCGCTGGTGTCCATAGAGCATGTAAACCTCCTGGAACCAAGGGCAGTTTTCCTAGCCCTCCAGTTGTTTGCTCCCCCAATTAAGTGGTCAATCAGTCCAAATCAGGACAGACACCACCACCATATATTACATAAACAAACAGGGAGGCACAATCCTCAGAACTGTGCACAGAAGCTATGAAGATCTGGTCCCCAGCTTACTGCCTGAAAGTGCAGCTGTCATCAGTTAACCTTCCAGGAAAGGACAGTGTCCTGGCTGACTCTGTCAGCAGGGTCAGCCAGGGACACCACAGATAGACTCTGAACAAGCAGGTGCTAGTCACAAGCTTTAGAGTATGGGGCACACCAGAGATATATTTGTTCGCTTTCAAGGAGAATCACCAGCTACTTCTCTCTTGTTGTAGGCCAGAAGCAGCAGGCTCATTCCCCATGAATGCCCTGTCTCTGGACTGGTCGGGAAAGTTTCTGTATACCTTTCTTCATTTCCCTTTCTGCTGCTAGTCCTTCTTAAGCTAAGAAGCCAGCCTGCAACCATGATACTAGTGGCCCCAGACTGTGCCAGGCATCCTTGGTACTCTCTTCCAGACAGCCTATTAGCCTCCCTCAGAGACACAGTCTGCTGACCATGTCTCAGGGCAGGGTCACTTTTCCAAACCTCGGGTCACTGTGCCTCAAGGCCTGTTTTTTGAGGAGCTAGAGCACTCTGATTTTAAATTTTCAGAGGAGGTCCTCAAGGTCCTCAGATTTTCTTTAGGAAACCTGCTATCAGAAAGACTTGTGCTTCCAAATGGAAGAGGTTTTCCCCCGTCGTGTGTTCCTAAGCAGGTCAGTCCTTTACAGGCAGACCTGTCCATGCTTTTGGAATACTTGGTTCACTTACAGCTCTTGGGACTCAGCCCTGCCACACTTAAAGTTCACCTGGCAGCTGCTTCTACTTATATTTAATTGGACGGGGAACAAACTGTGTCGTTACACCCCATTTTTAAGAAATTCTTTAAAGGGCTGCTGCACTTGCACTCCCTGTTAAGGAACCAGTCCCTCAATGGGATTTGAACCTGTGCATAGCCAAGCTCATGAAGCCTCCCTTTGAACCTATGGCTACTGCAGATTTGAAGTAAATCATCTGGAAGTCCATCTTCTTCGTGGCCATAACTTCTGCTAGTAGGGTGTGCAAGCTATAGGCTCTGTGCACAGACCCTAACTACGTTATTTTCCACAGGGACAAGGTATTTCTTAGGACTAACAGGAAATTTCTTCCTAAGGTGGTGTCTGAATTTCATTTGAATCAATCCATCACTCTCCCAGTGTTATTTACAGCAAAGTCCAGCTCTGGAGAACAGAAGCTCTACAGTCTGGATGTTAAAGGAGCACTCGGTTTCTGTCTGGACTGCACAAGAGATATCAGATCTGCCCACTCACGGCTGTTCCTCTCATATAGTGAGGTGGGCAAGGGCAGGCCAGCTTCTACAAGGATGATTGCCTGCTGGATAGTATCCTGCATCCAGTTCTGCTACACTAAAGCTGGCAAGCAGCCACCACATGGTCTCTGGGCACTTTCCAGACGTGACATTGCTACCTCTGTGGCAGCTGCAAGGGATTTTCCTTTATTGGAAATTTGTGAAGCAGCTGCCTGGAAAACCATACACACCTTTACAAAGCACTGTTGTCTGGATGTGCAGTCCAGAAGGGATGCCAGGTTTGGCACTGCAGCCTTGCAGAACCTTTTCCCTAAATAGGTTCTGTACCCAGTCTCCCAAGGTGTACTGCATTGTAGTCTGCCTATGTCAAGCATAGTGAGGGATCCCTGGAGTTTGAAGAAATACTTACCGTGGTAATATTGTTGTGTCCAGGGGATCTCTCACTATGCTTCAGTCTCCCACTCTGCATCCCCTTCCAGAACCAGGAAAAGGTTCTACAAGAATCTGTGTCTGTCTTCTGTTCACTTGCCTGAGCATTACTTATTGTTATGAACAATAAGTGTTTTGCTTTTTTTTTGTTTGTTTTTCCAGAGAGTTTTGTCTAGTCTGCCATAGTTTGGCCTAGGAGGCCAACCTTTTATTGTTTTTAAAAGTTTTTCATTATAGGTATAGTTAGGATAGTTTAGTGAATTTCGTGGCTGTTGGCCACTTGGCTTCAAAATAAATCTGATGTTAGGCTGCAGAATGCAGTGTCAACATGAGGCAGAGATTTAAAAGTGAGTTCTGTGATTAGCATACATTCCACTCTCTTTGGGCAGCTGAACCTTCCAGGCTAACTGCATATGTCACGCATAGTGAGGGAACCCTTAGAAGAACCAATATTACTATGGTAAGTAATTTTTTCTTCCATACTGCGGTGGACACCACTGACACTGCTGCCAGAGTTTTGGCTCATGTAGTGTCTTTAAGAAGATTCTCCTGACTGACTACGATCCTATCACACGATACTCAAAACAAGGCATAGATTTCTTCTCTTTGAAGGAGTGTCGTTATTTGGTGACGCAACAGAGGCCTACATTAAAAAAAAAAAAGTGGAGGAATACAAAACCGCTTTCAAAAGTAACAATGAGAAGAAAAAGGTCTCTACATTCTACAGGTCATACAGAAGTGGAGGCAGAGGCAGGGGATACTACCCTAGAGCCTATGTCTCTTACACCCCCTATGAGTACAAGTTACAAAGAGCACACTTTTCTTAGGGGCACCCTGCTCTTGAAACTGCCAATCCGCACCCCTGTCCCTGCTTGGGATTTAAATTTTGTTTTGGAGAAATTTACCCCGTTTCCTTTTGAGCCAGCCGCAACTAGCAAGTTATACTTTCTTTCTTGGAAAGTGTTATTTTTGGTTGCTATTACTTCTGCTGGAAGGATTTCCGAGCTTCAGGCTTTCTGGTGCGAGGAGCCTTATTTGATTTTTTGCAAAGACGGGGTGTGTCTGTGCACAAATCCTAAATTTCTCCCCAGGGTGGTATCCGAGTTTAGCCTGAACCAAACCATCCACCTACATGCTTATTTCCCGGAGCGTGCCATTCCAGGGGAAGCAGTGCTCCATACTCTAGATGTGCTCAGAATCTTGTAATATTATTTGCTGCGAACTAAGGACTTAAGAAATTTAAAGCAGCTTTTTTTTCTTTTGCTCAAGGATGAGAGGGCGCTAAGGTTTCTAAACAATGCTTGTCCAAATGGTTAGCCAATTGTATTTTGTTTTGCTACAACAGACATGGCAAGGAGTTGTTAGGAACCGTGAAAGCCCACTCCATGAGGGGTACGGCTACCTGGGTGGCTTGTTTCAAAGGGGTCTCCGCAGCTGGCATTTGTGCTACTGCCATTTGGAGTACTGTCTATATGTTCACCAAGCACTATAGTATGGACATTGCATCCAGAGCCCGAGCAGACTTTGGTCTGGCTGTTCTCCAGGGCCTTCTGTCTTAGGCCTCAGTTTGCCTTCCTCTCAGATTGTTCTGCTGCACTTGTAACTGTTTGGGACTCATTTCCACGGTGTGACCTGATGACTGAGATACTCCCAAAGTAGATAGAACAGTTGCGTAAGAACTTACCACAACAGTAGATCTTCGAGGGGATCTTGGTCAAAAGGTCTGCCTTCCCTCCCACCATCCCCTTATTTGGGATCCTCTGCTCAAACTGGTTAACTGGTATATCCAGCCTTTTATTTAGGCCTGGCCACCTCTCTGTCTCCTCGTTCCCCCATGGCATGAGCTTGCTCCCTTTGTCTCCATGGGAAAGAACTGAGGGGGGAGTGGGCTGCTCATGCCTTTATAGGGTTGATGACGTTGGCAGATGACTTGGCATGGCCAGCCCAAGTTGTACTGCAGAAAAAAGTCTTGTGTGGATCCTACTTCACCGACGGTGAAGTTCCTATGGTGTGACCTGATGTCTGAGATCCCCTCGAAGATCTACTGTTATGGTAAGTTCTTATGTAACTGTTTTATTCTTAACAAAGCTGCAGAAATCCTAGCTAGAGCCTGTTCAAGTGCTGGATTTCACAGGAGAAGAGCTAAACACCATGCAGGGGAAAGCTTTCCTACCGCAGGCTAGAGTTACAGCTTTGATAGCAGTAGCAGAGTCCTTCACAGCAGGTCAGCCAAGACCTGCAAGAGACTTCTTGCAAGTTACTAGGTCACATAGCCTCATCCACAACTGTGGTCCCGTGGGCCAGGTTCCAAATGAGAGGTATCCTGTACCATTTAAGGGACAGTTGGTCCCAAAGATGGGATCCACTTTCAAAGCTAGTGACAGCAGCATTAGCAGTCATTACAATGGTGGAAGGAAAAAAGCAACCTCAGAGAGGGCATTCCTTTCCTTCAGCAATTACCAAAAAGTTTTCTTACTACAGATATGCCTCAGTCCTGAGGTGGGGGGTGCCCATGTACATGACCTCACAGTGAGTGGCACGTGGAACCCACAGGAGTCAGTAGAGCGCTTAAATTTCCTGGAGCTCAGAGCAGTACTGTTAGCAATGCAGTCTTTCTCCTCCCAGCTGCAGGGTCAGACTGTCCAAGTCAGGACAGACAATACCACAACAGTGTACTACATAAACAAGCAGGGAGGGACAAGAACCTCAAAACTGTTTACAGAGACAATGAGGATCTGGGACCTGGCATATTCCTTAGAGGCAAACATATGTGCAGTACATCTGCCAGGAAGATGCAGTGTCCTGACAGATTCCCTAAGCAGAATCAGCCGGGGAGATCACAAATGGGCATTAGACCAGCATGTTCTGGACTCAGTGTTCAGAAGGTGAGGTACTCCCAGTATAGACCTGTTTGCATCTTGGGAGAACTGTCTTTTCCCACAGTTTGTTGCAGAACACCAGTCAGAGGAACAGTACCAGAGGATGCCCTGGTACTGGTCTGGAGAGGGAAGTTCCTGTATGCCTTCCCACCATTCCTGTTCATTTAAAAAGTATTTTTGAAACTCAGAAGGGAACCTTCAGCAGTGATCATGATAGCTCTAGACTGGGCCAGGCAGGCCTGGTACACAATGCTTCTGGCCCTGTCCAACAAGAGTCCAGTCAGCCTGCCACTCTGTCATTATCTGTTGACTTTGTCCCATGGCAGATTTACATTCCTGGATCCCAGGACCCTATGCCTGAGGGCATGGTTCTTGAGGACTTCGAATTTTTGGGATTGGATCTCCCAGAAATCATCCTGAAGGTGCTTAGGGTTTTGTGGAAACCTGCAACCAGGAAAGCTTATTCCTCTAAATGGAAAAGATTTTCTTCTAGCCACATGGATGTGATGTTCCGTCTGCACTTTCTGGCAGTTACCTTTCCCTTTAAGACTTGCTGGAAACCTCTTCAAGCTGGCTCCTCCTACCCACCTGGGTGGTAACTCCCTTGGCTCTACCCTATGACACCAGATCTTCCCTTCCACTGGAAGAAGCAGGTTACGTCCTTACCGCTCCCATGTTGAGTAGGCCCTGGCACTTAAATCTTCGGATTTACTTCTGAAACTCAAACTGAAACTCATTTGAGTTTCGTCTTCACCTCGATCTTTGATCATGACCAGATGGAGGATAAATCTTCGCCCGGATTTTGCTGGTGCCCATGCAGGCAGAAGATGTTGCATACCAACCCCTACGTCTCTTGCGTTTACTGTCTGGGCCACAATCACGATCAGCAGGCCTGCAACTTTTGTCAGTCATTTCAGCCGACTGCCTTAGAGGACTGCACTGCCCGCCTTAAGTTGGGCCATCCAGAGAAACGTTATCCACCGGTCAAATCAAAGGATGCCTGTTGCATGATCCACTGACCAGTTAGAGCAACTCAAGGTCTTCAAGGAGGAGGCAGCCCAGGCCATTGCTCAATCCTCTCCTGCCTTGGCCTTTGTTCTGCTCCAGTTGGGCTCCACATATTCGGCCTCCTTCAAGGCGCTGTGTCAGTCCCTCTCAACCAAAGGAGAGGGCCCTTCTGAATCGCACAGTTCCTGCTTATGCAGGAAGGAGTCCAAGAAGGATAATGAGAAGACTCATCATCAACGATCCTGGGACCAGGAACATTCCCTCTCTCAGGAATCTTTGGTTTGGACTACTTTTAAAACCATGGCCATGGCCGCTGGCTTCACGGTAACCCTGTTGGACCAGTTGGCTGAGACACCAGTTGACGCGGGTGAGCTCTTTCCCGACCCTGTCTACCGTTCATCATCTGATGATGCCGACAACTCTCTTTTCAGGACCCCGGTCCTGCTGGTGACCACTGACTGATCAGCCCAACCCACTGAGCCAGACCAGCCGGTCATCAACCTAGATCAGGAGGAGCCGTGGACCACCCCAGCTCCCTCAGAGGCCCCCCATTGCCACCACCGACAGTCGAGGTCTCGATCGTCTTCATCCTCTGGGTCGAACAGGTCCTGCCAACATAAGTGGTCACGCTGTTGGCACCATGGGAAGCGGTGCTGCTACTACTCGTCTTCATCCTCCACAGGTGAGGAGAGGCTTCGGTGCAAATTGTGTCAATGCTATGAAGACCTCATGTGGTAACAGTTCTGTCTGGGCTGAAGCCAACACTGGCTACCACCCCTGCCATTACCTGGCTGTCGCCCTAAAAGCCAACACCGACTCCATGGTGGGGCCGGTCGACACCATTCCTCCCCCAGTGGAGTCGGTTCAGACCATGTTGACTCGGCCAAAGCAGGCTTCTCCACTGATGGTGGTGGAGCTGCCACCTAAGCAGCCTATGACTGGGGCTCTGACCAGGGAGTCTCGGCTGGTCAAGGGGCTTCCCCATCGGCTGTCAGTCACTCTTACGCCTGACCGCCCACGGCAGATTGAGGGTGACACAGGTGGTCACCCGCTTTATGCGGACTCCTCTGAGTCCGAGGATTCCTCCTTGCACTCCCATCCATGGGACACGGAATTCATTGGGGATCTTTCCATGGACGAAGGTCCCACTTTGTTCATGGGCATTCTCCACTTAATCTCTGAGTCTACGGAGATGAAACTGGAGCCTGTTCAAAAGTGGGCTTGCTATCCCCTTGCAGAAATCCTGGACAAAGGGGTCTCTCCATCTGAGGCTTTCACAGTGGCCCTGCCCTGGAGCTCTGGCTGCGCTTGCCTCTTGCCCTGTGCCCTCAGCCCAGATGGCCCGCAAATATGCAGTGCCCACCAGTACCCTTTCAGGGTTCACGAAGCAACTCTCAGCTGAGGGGTTTTTGGCTGATTCAGTGTTTCGGCACTCTGGCAATACCGGGGGCATCGATAGACCACTGGATAGAGAGTCCAAGAAACTGGACCATTCGGCTAAGAAGTTATGTGCTGCCTCTTCGCTAGGTCTCCACCAGGCGAGCTTGGCCATCTTGATGGCACACTTCCCTCATGCCCTATTAGGCTCCCTGGATGAGGTGATTCCTCACCTTCCTGCGGACCTTCAGACCACAGTCAAGCAGGTCCAAGACCAGGGTAGGACAGTGGTGAAACAGCAACTCCAGACAGCTCTGGACATTGGTGATTCTTGTGCCCACTCATTGGTGGCCATGGTTGCCATGCACCGTAGGGCTTGGCTGTGGATCTTGACCTTTACGGCAGATACCCAGCACAAGTTGGGGGATGTCCCCATTTTAGGCACCAACCTTTTGGGGCCTGGTGTGGAGGGTCACCTCCAACGCATTAAGTCCACTGCCACCCTGGACTCCATGACATCCACCCAGAAGGACCCCAAGGGCTCCAAGCAGCAGAAGTGCAAGCCTTTCGGTCCTCTACTTCTGCGGCAAAACCAGCCCAACATCAGTCTGGCTAGCACGCTCAATCCAGGCGACCTCGGGCCAAGTCCATGGCCTCAGTGGTCTGAAAGCCTGGAGGGAAGGGACCTGTCGGCTCCTCAGCCAGATCCTCCTCCTCCAGTCCTGCTCAGTGATGGCATGGGAGTTGCCACCCTCATGCCTGCCATGCCACCTTTGGGTCCTCCTGTGGGGGACCGGCTCCACCACTCTCAATCTGGTTTGCGCTACCATGGACAGGTGGGTTCTGGAAGTGGTAGGTCAGGGTCTGCCTCTGGAATTCAAGCAGTACCCACCAAGCTGAGCCCACGCCCCAGGAAGGACTTGGTATCCACAGACTTGGTCGGCTCTTCTAGACCATATGCCCAGCTCCTCCTTAAGGAGGTGGTGGTCAGAGTAGTGGATCCTTTGGAACACCCAGGATTTGTCTCCAGGTACTTCCTGGTGCCGGGGCGGGGGCTGGCACCCATTCTAGATCTGCACGACCTGAACAAATTCCTCAGGTCCCGCACCTTCAGGATGGTAACTCTGTCCCAGATCATACCATCTCTGGAGCAAAACGTGGTTTTGCTCTCTGGATCTTCAGGACATTTTCTTTCACATCCCGATCCGTCCATCCCACCAAAGGGTCCTCCGCTTCCAAGCAGAGGGAATCTTTTATGAAGTCCGAGCCATGTCTCTTGGCCTCTCCTCAGTCCCCAGGGTCTTCATCAAATGCATTGCAGTGGTGGCAGTTGGATTTCTCTTGGTCTCTCTTTGTGTGGCCACATATCATCCAGCAATGCAGCTACCAAAATGAGTGACATCTGTATCCCTGTCTCTCTCTCTCTCTCTATCATCAGTTGAAAGTTTGGGACAATTTTGTGTTTTGTGGGTGAAGGTTACTTCTGAAAATTGTAACTTTTTTTATAATTTTTTATGCCTTCCCTGTGTTTTCTTTCACACTGTACCAACCCCATGATATAAGCGCAATAACCCACTTCTGGGTGTGTGGGTATTTGGGATTAATCGACACCCCGGGTGCTTTGCCCCTGTGCCTCACAACGCACCTCTTGACTTGCAGCCTGCTGGCTTTATGGAACTCAGCCAGTCTCTCCTTCAGAATGGTCTCCATCAGTTTGCCCACACTGGAGGTCAGACTGACTAGCCTGTTGTTCCCAAGGTCATCCTTGGTCACTCTTGTGTAGCGGTACCACATGTGCTGTTTTCCAGTCCTGGGGTACCACCCCATGTCTATAGACCTGTTGAACAAATGCACTTGTGGGCTCACCAGATCCATCCCCAGTTCCCTTAACAGTAAATGCTAGGGCGCATGCCATCCAGGCCTTCATACTTGTTTACCTTCAGGGATATGAGCCACTTCTCAACCATATCTACTGTTCTTCTGTCCTCAGCCATGCTCTCCTCCCCACCACCTTGTGTCACTAATCCATCCTTTCCCTTAGTAAAGATAGAGCAGAAGTATTTGTACATAACCCATGCTTTCTCTTTATTGCATTCTACCCACTGCTTCCCCTTTTTCAGCTTCACTGTGCCTACCTTCATGTCTCTCTTTTCAGTGTTGTACCTGAAGAAGGCTTTCTGTCCCTCCCTGATCCCATTTACAGTTTGTAGATACGTTATTGCATTTACCTGCCTATCTTCTGGGCTCTCTAGCCTTCAAGTAGACCTCCTCATCCTCTTTCTTCCAGGACTTCCTGTAGGCAGCCCTCTTATCCTTTTCATCCTTTACTGCCTGTCTCACCTCCTTACCGAAGCAACCTGGTTTTGGATTTCTTTCACTTCTGCTTAGGGCAGGTGTTAGTGACTACTGTTGTCTGTTCCCTGATTACTGTATCAGTGTCCACTTCTGATCCAAACTCTTTTCATCCTTAAGACTAGCTAGTCCCCCCTTCCCCCCCTTAGTCTCACCCATCCTAACATAATTGGCCTTCCTGAAGTCCGGGACACTGTTGGAGGATGCCTTTGCAAGGTCCTTGACCCTAGGCCTTATACACTTTTCCTTCCTTCCCCTTGATCCACAGGGTGGTGCTCAAGGACCAGAAGGACAAGGCGCAGATCATCCTAATAGCTCCAGACTGGTCTTGGCAGTTCTGGTACCCAGATCTCCTCAGCCTCAGCAGCATACCTCCGTGGCAGTTGTGTCTCCATCCAGATCTGCTGACTAGACAACATGGGACGGTCCTGCACCTGGACCTGGCCCTGCAGTCCCTGCACCTTATGATCTGGTTCCTAAATGGTTCCAGGTCTTGGGTCTTTTGGGTGAAGTGTCCCATGTTGTAGAGGCCTCCTGGAAAGAATCCACTCATCAGTGTTATACGTGTAAAAGGAAGTGTTGCTCCATTTGGTGCCACAGCAAGGAGCTAGAGCCCCTTTTCTGCCCTATGGTGAGCATCTTGGATTATCTCGGGTCCCTCTCTCAGCTGGGACTATGAGCGACAACCCTTAAGGTGCACCTGGCAGCCATCTCTGCATACCAGGCATGGGCTGGTAAGCAGGTGGCCTGCGAGAGGGTAATAGGGTGCCTTGTCAAGGGCTTGGACCACCTGTCCCCTCCGGGTGCATGAACCACCTCCACCTTGGGACTTAGTGCTGGTATTGGTTATACTCATGGGTAAGCCTTTTGAATGTATGCACAGGTGTGAGGTTCCATAACTGTAATGGAAATGGCCTTCCTGGTGGCTGTTGCATCAGCCAGAAGGATTAGGGTGCTCCAGATCCTCTCAGTGGAGTCTCCCCATTTTGTCTTCTACAGGGACATAGTCCTCCTTTGCCCCAACCTGAAGTTCCTCCCGAAGGTTATATTGGAGTTTCATCTTAACCAGCTGATTAACTCATCAGTATACTTTATTTGCACATCTTTAGAGAGGCTCACCAACTGTTTATCACTTACACTGGCAGACTGCAGCAAAGCAGATGATTGGTAGGTGGACTACATCCTGCATCGATGTCTACTATAGGTTGGCTAGTAAGGAGCCTCCTGTAGGGTTTAGAGCTCATTCCACCAGACATGCTGCTTCCAGGGAAGTCCCTGTCAAGGAGATCTGCAGGGCTGCTACCTGGAAGTCAGCATACACCTTCATTTCCCCGTACTACTTTGACCTTGATTCATGCCAGGATGCTGGTTTAAGGCCTTGGTTCTCCAGTCTCTGTTCACCAAGTAGGAGTGCACATCTTGCCCCATCCTCCAAGAGAACTTCTAGAAGTGTGCCAGTGTATGGATGGTGAACTATATGCACGTCCCTAGAAAAATAGGTTACTCACCTGTAACTGTAGTTCTAGATATGAAACATAGTTCACAGCCACACACCTCATCTAGCCTTCCCTGGCAAATGGATTCCTGCATCAGCTATGCAAGATCTGATGTCACAGGCCAGAGTTTGGGGGGGGATATACTGCCCGTGTGGTGGGAGGAGCTTAGCTTAAAGACATCCGGCAAATCAGATTGTTCCAGTGGGACTGCCATATTGTGGATGTGAACTATATAGCGCTCTTAGAACTAAGGTTATAGGTGAGTAACGTATTTGTAGTGAGGGAACCAGCAACGGTTATTTGCTAGCGTGTGGCACCACGTGGCAGTGCACAGATGCTGTGCCACATAGGTGTTGCCAGACCCCTTGCCAAAGCTTTGCTCCCGTGAGGTCCTAGTGCTTCTGGCCTGGACCCATAAGTGATGATCAGTGGTGAAGATATTCTGTGAGATCAACAGTTCCTGTAAGTACATTACTTTCATTTACAGGTTGACTGGCAGGGAGCTACTCAAGGGTGTAGACAAGGAAAACCGCCCCACCGGCTTGGACGTGCATGAAATATAACTTACAACATCCAAACAAGAAATAACAGCACCATCCACCAGCTATTGAGAAAGCAGACACTTACCACTATACAGTGTATAAAGTGCTTTGTAGCACTTGCTGGGGATGTTTACTGGCATTCTGTCGTGAGAGGTAGGGTTTTCTTGTTGACTTTTTGGGCTTTCACACTAATAAATGGCTGCAAAGCACTTTATATACTAAATAGTGGTAATTATCTGCTTTCTCAGTAGTTGGTGGATGGAGCTGTTATTTCTTGTTTGGAAGTTACCCAAGGGTCCCAGTTTTAAATCAGACGTTGCACAGACTCACACCGGCTCTCCGGGAGCCTCCTGGATCATGAGGGCGACCGAACAACCCTCCCCCACAGCCACCGGAGTTCCTAAGCACCTTCCAAGCGATTGCCTCTCTGAAAAAGGCGCGAATTTTAAATCAGACGTTGCACAGGTAAAGCCGCCCCACCACCACCACCCTTGGTCGTCACTGCTCTTTATAGGGTAAAGCACCTGAATGAATTTAACCTATCGGGTGACTTTTCCATTTGCAGGTTATCCCCGTTGTCCTCTAGTGGCTGCTATAACGAAAAGGCTTTTGGCTATTGCGCCCAACACCCAGCACTAAACTCCAACACCCCCTCTAATGGTGCTTAACCACCACTACACCTGCCTTCTCTAGTCTCCACCTTTTTGCACTGCCTGTTAATTACTGTGCAACTCGGGACATATTTCTGTCTCTCCCTGCCTAATGTCTTGATACCCACACAACTGCTAGTTGTATTGTAAACTAGGTTGTCAGAAATTAATTTACAAAACCAAGCATGCTGTTGGGCATACTTCTGGGGAGTGGCTGTATCTTTCTTAAATTATATATGGACCACCTAATGTTAAACTCCCAGGTGGATTATAATTTGCCACCTGGCCTCATACTAACTCATTATCCCTGTGTTTATCCTCAGTTAAACCACTACCCTAGCCTGCTTATTCTGAACAGTATCAGAAATAATGGTCGTTCCTATGCCTGCGCAACACTCCTCAGACTAAATGCCTATCTTTACAACGCCCATCCAAGGCATTCCGGAAGGTATGGTTTCTCCTAAAGCTCCTGCTAGCAGGGGATATTGAAACAAACCCAGGTCCTCCCTGCACAAATATCCCAAATGTAACTCCCTCTTTGCCCTGCTGGACCAATACTAAAGGGCTGAAACTGGTTCATATCATTATTAATGATCTCAGACCTAAACTGCAAGAACTTGAAGCCTGGGTAGACCTGCACTCCCCTGATGTATTAGCCATCTCGGAAACATGGCTCAAACCCATGATCTTAGCACACAAGATTACGATCCCTGGATTCAAAACTTTTCGACAGGACAGAATAGGAAAAAATGGTGGAGGGGTTATCATATACACTAAGGAGTCATTAACGGTGTCCTTAGTAGAGATCCCAGCTAGGGTGATGAGGGCTACGAAACATTGTTAAAGTACTGTTGTGGTGTATAAAGCCACTACTAATAGGATGTGTTTACTACCCTCCAAAGATTGCGATGGAAGCACTAAAGGCCCTTACTAAACTTATCCCTGACTTGCCTCCCCATGTGAAAATAATCATTGGTGACTTTAATCTCCTCTGGGGCCCCTCGACTAAGACTGACATTAAGTCCAGCTTGCAAGAGGCCAAGCTTACCCAGCTGATCCATGAACCTACAAGACTGAATTCGAAATCTGGAAACCACACCACCCTGGATTGGCTACTGGTGTCTAACCCCAATAGATTCAAGCTGGCTGGTATGTTTGCTGACTCCTTAAGTGACCACGCCCCCGTCTTTGGTATATGGAAAAATGATTATCCAACTCCACCTCCCCGTACCTTTCTGGCATGCAACTACTCCAATTTCTACATTAAGTCCTTCCAAGATATCCTATCGGAAATTGGCTGGGCTCAAATTAATCTTGCCCCCAGTCTGGACTCTGCCTTGGCTTTTTTCACCAAGAATTTCCTCTCGGCCGCCAACAAACACGCCCCTCTTAAACAAATGAGAGTCAAAGGACAACAGTCCAGGTGGCTGACACGTGATCTAAAAAAGCTCATGAGGGAAAGGGACAGGGCCTGGGGCAGGTACAAATCCACTAATTTGACCGACTGGGTCCATTACTGAATGCTCAGAAATGCATGTAAAAGAGATTTTAAACAGGCCAAGTGATAGTACCTCAAGAATCTACAAACAAAAAATCTATCTAACCCCAAGAAATTTTGATCCCAAATAAACGTGCTCCTGAAAGGCCACCACGTGCAAAGTGCCTGTGACATTGTTGTGGGGGATGTACACCACACGAACCCACAAGATGCTGCAAATGCCTTTAATGTATTCCTCACTGACCTTGGCACGTACAGGGTTCATCCTTGCAGCCCTAATCAGCCATCCTCGGATGACTCATTGAATCTCTCCTCATCACCTAATTTCCACCTTGGGGTTAACATCCAAAACTGAGATCCTAAAACTCATTAGGAATATTAAGATAAATAGTTCTTCAGGCTACGACAAGATTGAACCCAGATTACTCAGACTGGCTGATCAAGAAATTGCTGTGCCAGTCGTGTGGTTGTTCAATAGGTCGTTGATGGAAGGCAAAGTCCCCTCAGCCTGGAAAACAGCCTTGGTTACCCCTATCCGTAAGGGAGGATCCAGTGAGCTAGTAGAAAACTATAGACAGATTTCTCTTCTCTGCACACTAAATAAAATGCTTGAGAGAACTGTATATCAACAAGTCCAGGCATATGTTGAACAACACAGCCTCCTCACTCCACGACAACATGGATTCAGAAAACAACATGGTACTGATACTGCCTTGGTGAGTCTAACATCTAACATCCTTGCTGCCCAAGACAAAGGCCAACTTACTGGTGCGGTCTTCATAGACCTTACCAAGGCCTTTGATCTAGTAGACCATAAATTACTCATCTTGCAGCTTGGCTGTCTCTGAGTGAACAACCACTCAGCACAGTGGTTCAAAGATTACCTGCAAGACAGATCTCAGATAATCAGATGGCAGGGGGTGTAGTCAGGCAAGTGCTCCATTGCTGAAGGCGTCCCCAAAGGTTCAATACTGGGGCCCCTCCTATTCTCTTTGTTTATCAATAACCTGCCGAAGCACTGCGGTGGAGCCAAAGTGACCCTCTATGCTGATGTTGCCGTGCTATACAGATCTGCTTCAAATGCTGCGCAGCTAAATCAACTCCTGAACCATGATCTCTCCATACTGGAAACCTGGTTCCTGACAAATAGGCTAGTCCTCAATGAGAATAAAACCAAAGCCATCCATCCTGTTTGGACCCAGTAAACTGGGCCCTGATGGAGCATGCTTACTGTCCCCTTATCTGTCCAGTGGCCATCCTATTGAGGTGGTGGACTGCATCAAATACCTGGGCGTATATATCGATCAAGACTGCTCTTTCAAGGTTCATGTTGATCAATTAACCAAGACGCTAAACCAAAAGCTTGGTCTCCTGTACCGTCTAACCCCTTTTCTCACTCAGGCATCCAGGCTAAAGATAGCCACGGGCATGCTCCTGCCCACCATATTTTATGGTGCCCCAGTGCTACATTCACTACAAAATGCGGAGATGCGAAAGCTAGGAAAATTGTACCACAGAGTCAGACGCTTTGCCTTGGGTTCCCAGCCCCTAGAACACCATTGTAAAATACTTCACTCACCGAATTGACCCTCCCTGGAGGGCAGACTGGCTTGCACTTCCCTATGCTTGGCTTTCAAGCTTCTACAAACGAATGCTCCCTCCAGGTCTGAGTTGTACCTTAGTACTCAAGCAGCCTAAAAGAACACTTAGATCCTCGTGTCGTCGACTCCTCCATGTCCCAAAAGTCCGAACATGCCAAGGTCTTTGGTCGTTCGCAGCTTACATCCCGTCCCTATGGAATGGCCTGCCTAGCAATCTTCAAGACTGCAGCTCCCTTGGGGGTTTTAAAGAAGGCCTAAAGACGCACCTACTAGAGCTAAGCCTCTGTGCATGCCACTGCTGAGAACAGTTATTAGCACTCCATCTCTGATACTAAAGCCTGCCGCCTAACTTGCTGGTATCCTATTCAGTTGAACCTTATCACTTTTGAAACACTTGAAATTGTAACTTGTAAAATTGACCTGATAAACAAACCTTATGTAACTGCTATTCTTGTGAAACTAGTGTTTACCCCCATGTTATTCTCAACGTTACCTAACCTGCCTGTGATTGTACTATATTGTCCTTATTGTAATGTCTGTATTTGCACACTTTCCCTTGAATTGTTTCTACTTTTTATTGTACTGTTGACTGTAATTAACCCCGGGTCGTCCCTGAAAAAGGGACCATTATGGTCTCAGTGGGCCTACCCGGTCACCAAAATTTTAAATAAAAAAACAAAATAAATAAGTGGTAATCGGTGGTGCAAAGCATTTTATACACTGAATAGTGGTAGTTATCTGCTTTCTGAATAGTTGATGGATGGTGCTGTTATTTCTTGTTTGGAAGTTACCCAAGGGTCTCAGCTCCATAAGTGGTAATCAGTGGTGAAGATGTTCTGTAAGATCAACAGCTCAATTGAGTACGTAACTTAAATTTGAAGGTTGACAGGCATGGAGTTGCCCATGGGTCCCAGTCCTGTAAGTGGTAATCATTAGTGAAGCTATTCTGTAAGATCAGTGGTTACGGTAAGTACGTAACTTTCAGTTACAAGTTGGCTGGCAGGGAGTTGCCCAAGAGACTGAAGGCTCAGGCTGCCAGGCATACCACTGCCTCCGTAGTGGCCGCCAGGTAGAACTCAGTTGAGGAGATCTGCAGTGCTGCTACCTTGTCCAGTGTGCACACACGTTCACTACCCACTACAGCACTGACATGCTCAGTCATGATGCTGCGTTTTGGCTATAGTCCCCCAGTCTTTTTTCAGCAGACGGGCTCATGCCTTGTTTCTTCCTCCTGGGGGAATGTTAGGAGTCTGCCATAGTGTGGATGGTGAACTGAATCCAAGTTGGTAGAAATAATTACTTAACTGTAGCCATAGTTCTACTGTTGGTATTTGGTTCATATATATGCAGCTCACCCGACCTCCCCTTTCAAGTACTGCATGGATACCAGCTTCCAGCATGCAAACATCTGATGTCAGATGGGGCGGAGGAGGAGGAGGAGGACTACATTACAGTTGGTAGGAGGAGCCAAGCATGACCATGTCTGGTGACCAGTCTACTTCCAGCTGAAGGGTGCTGACACTTTTAAATATGGGTATGTGTCAGAAATCAAACCACTTGTCTACGAGAGCTGTTTATGGCCCATGAATAGTTATTGTTCATTTTAGTGGGAGAAGTGTAACAAAAATAGGCTGTATAGAAATTGGAATATGGTTCTGCAAATAAACTACAGTCCTGACAGATTATGATTTGTGTTTTTTATTTTGCAGACAGAGGAAATGATAACTGGTTAATTAGATATGAAAAACAAGTGGATGACAGTGAAATTCCAGAGAAGGTAAAGTATCAATAGTTTGTTTAGTACACATTATGTAGTTTTCTCTTTCTTTGGCTTTCTCAAACACTAAGTGTAAAGCAGGGTGGAGTAAAAAGTGCAACATGTTACGCAGTGCAAGACATCAACCCAATATGATGAGGAACGCATTTGTGATTTGCTAATCCTTTCCAAATTAAAGAACTACTGAACCCTCTAGAAAAACTTACAAAATGATATACAGTATATATTCATTGTAAAAATGACATTAATGTAGACATTATGATTATAGAACGCAAAGCGCACTAAGAATAGAATTGACAAACATAAGGGATTTGGGTTTCCAGAGTTGTTTTTGAGGAGAAAAAAGTGGTCAATCTAATGGTCAAGTAAATCCATACAGTGATGTTATTGTGTTATAACATCACTGTCTCAGGCACCCACTGACCAATCAGAATATAGAAAATTTCCTTGCCATTGTATAATTGGAGTTGTCAATCCTAATGTCCATCCCCTCCCCCAGCACATAGCCTCCTGTCCAAAACACAAGATACAGCTCCAGCCTATTGTCTTACAGTGATACAGTCTGGCCAACATAATCTATTTGAGCTTTCTTGGCCTTGCGTGAAGACATCACATTTGATCTCGTCTGATCAGGGAAGGGGCTGGGCATTAGGGTTGACAACCCTGTGTAAGACCCCACCATTGATTCGCAGATATTCCGGAGACCCAAATCCCTATTGTTTTTTGTTTCCCTTCTTTGTGCGTTTTGCGTTCTACAACCCTGATGTCCACATTAACATAGTTTTTGGCAATTAATTTCCCTTCTTTTTCCAATAGTGGAATTGTATCCTCATTACCTGTGCAAAATGAGATAAATACAATATCAGAGACAGTCCTGACCCACTGCATGGGCCCAGCAGGCCCTGGCACGCATGTCGATACCTTGTGGGTGAGGTTCCCTGACCCACCACAGGGTGTGGCATCTGTGCAAAAACACTGCTTCGTCCCTACCCAGTCCGGGGCCGATGTTGCATGCTGCAGCACCTTTCCCATTAGCCTTGTCCCATGAAACTGGCCCACTGAGTTCACACCTGAACTCCGCTCAGTGGCACGGTAAGGCAGCTTGTTCCCCAGTGGTGCAACAGACATCCCTGCAAATAACGTTACTTAATAAATTCTTTGTTTTTGTTTTTTTTATATTTTGACGCCAAACTTTCAACATAGTCTTCTTATGGCCCCATCTCATTAACCCAGTAGGTGAAAATTGTCGGATCCCTGCGAAAACACCATTCCGCGCCACAGGTGCGAAAACGCATTTTGGCCAGGATTTGAAAAATGATAGCTTTAACGTTCATGAGGTAGTGTGAAAAATGGCTGTGTTGAAAATATTGGGGTCAAAATATTAAAAATTACCAACGTTTAAAACTACTTTAGATATATAAATATATATATATGGGAAAAAATAAATTCCATCTTGGATAGAGATGGTGAGTTCATAATGGGCTAGTCCCTAGAACTTGTACTTTCTTATGATCCTATGTTATGCGTGTGCGAGGAAAAATGTCAGTGCACACTCATAACTTGAGCAGTTTTAGGAATTTTTTCACCAAATGTTCAGCATATCATTTTTGGGACCTCACCTCATGAACACTGCTGGTGAAATTCCGTTACTTAGGCTAGAAATGTGATTTTGCGCAGTAGCCTCGTCCGTGACATAAGATTCATGACACAGCAGGGTTTGCTATACAACACAGCTGTCGTTGGTTAGTAAACAGCTATGTCATACAGTTCAACCGGCTGTTGTCACAAAATTCAGCTGTCCTTAGAACCTTGATATATATTTTTTTTTAAACTACACACGTTCACAAATGGAACTTTTTTCTTAAATTTAAAAACTACTTAACTGTAAGAAGTAAATGCAACAAAAGCACTTACCTTGGTCCAAACTGTCAAACCTTTAAGTTTCAGGTTTCAAATCCTCATATTTTTTCAGTTATCGGGTGGGGCAAAAAAGTCTTAACATTTTAAAAGAACTTGTTTTTTTATGTTTTTTGCACCTCTGTAATTTTGCCCCCACTGAACCGATCTACAAGAAATTTTCAAGATCAAGAGATCCTGGCACACAGACTGTGCTCAAGCTTCTCACTGTTTGATGCAGTAGGGAAAGCAAAATATGATCTGCCCAGTTTTTGTACAGTGAGATAATTACATGCACGTAGACTGAAAATAACTTGTCCGAGCTGTTTGCAGTGATTGCTATTCCATGTGTAAAGGAATATGCATGGCAGTTTTAACTGTTTACAGAGGATGGACACTAGTATAGAAATTAACAAGAAATAATGTTTCTTACTACCTAGACTCCGTTCACTAGCCACATTTGGGCAGTCTTGCACTGAAACGCTTTTCAAGCTTGACTCTTCCTGCCACCCAGTTATGTGGTCCTCCAACTCCATCCCACTGCTCTCTTTATCTTCTGCTAGAAAGGACATTTCCCCCTCCATAGCTCATGAATTTGGATTCTGCAGATCTTTTTCAGGGACATCTCTGTCATCAGGTCACACCTATGGAACTTAGACGTCAGGCACTAGGATCCCACAGAAGCTTTTCTACAGCAGTCTGCTAGGGTCGCCCATGCGGATGTCGGGCTCTGATGTCTGTCACCCTATAAAAGCACGGATGGCTAGGATTGCCACCTATCCAGTTTTTGACCAGATAATCCGGTTTTCAGGGTCCTTATCCGGACATCCAGTTTTGATGAAATGCAGTCCGGTTTTTGGGCCATTTTGATTGCTCATATACTCTTAAAACGGATGTATCAAATCATTCACTATTTTGGCTGCATTACATGTCCAGGTTACAAAGAAGTTCTGATGTCACAGTCATTCAGACCTGCCTTTGTCTGTAAAACCAGACTGTCTGAGAGGTGTAAAGTATGGCCATTAAGATCAATAGCGGTAAATTAACCTAATCCTTTCCACTCTGAATTTTAAGTATGGTCTTTTACTGCTATGGCAGGAAACAGCTTTTACACCTTTATATGCTCTCATGTGTTCTTTTTGTTTGTCCTATATTCTGGTATGTTTTAGACCCATTTTTGTTAAATTAACAATCTAACTTTTATTGCCTTTATTTTATTTATTTATTTATTTGAGATAATCAGAAAGACCTTTGAGTCAGAGACTCACTTATAAAAGTTCCACGTCATACATAGTGCGGTACAGGGGAAACAGAAACAGACAGGTTGCTGTGTGTTACATTACAGAGATTATAATGGTTCCACATTATACATAGTGCAGTGCAGGGGTAACAGGAAACATACAGGTAGCTGTGAAGTTACCTAATTTCATATTGTCATATACACTAGATACAAAAGTGAAACTATAAACAAGGACATCATGGAATATCTGGGTTTAGCACAGCCCAAGGTAGGGGAGAGGCTGTTTATCAAGACAGAGTTTCTGTGGGAATTGGGTCTGGAGCCTGAATTGAGGTTGGTCTAGGGGCAGTCACATAGGCTGGAGGCCTGGAGGTGATTACTTAGACTAGATTTAAAAAGGCCTAATCTTGTTTCACTGGATATTTGAGTGGGGAGTGCATTGGTCCAGGATGGGGCATTGTAACTGAAAGTTCTTTGGAATTTGGAGGTCCAGCAGTGGGGTACCCTTAGTAATGGTTTGCTTGAGTTCCGTGCGACTCTGACAGGGGGTTCTGGGTGGATGATTTTGTTTAGGGTAGTTGGGGTGAGGCCTAGGCTTATCTTTTTGGTCATTAAGCAGGTGTGATACTTGATTCTGTTTAAGTTTAGCCAATTTGTGGTGCTGTAGAGGGAGCAGGTGTGCGTGGAGCGATCACATCCAAGTATGAGTCGGCAGGCTTTGTTTAGTACAAGACGAAGTCTATTTAGGGCAGAGGTGGGAGCAGCACTGTAGATTAGAATGCTGTAGTCTATCAGCGAGAAGACAGCGGAGATAATGGTGAGACGTAGAGCCTCGGAGGTGAGGCAGTGTTTGTGCCGGTAAAGTATGCCAAGTCTAGAGTTTAGGGCAGTGGATAGACATTGAATATGTTGATTAAATCTGAGGACCGGGTCAAGTGTGATTCCTAGGTACTTGAAGGTGTCCACTTGTTTGAGGGGGTTAGGTTTACAGTAAGAAATTGGGGGCAGAGGTTCTTCAGTGGGTTCTGTGGGTGGGAGAAAATCATGACTTTGTCTTATTGTAATTGATTATTAGGCGCTGGGAGGTGAGCCAGTGTTCAGTCGCATGGAGTGAGTGTTGGAGTGTTTGGTGTAGTTTCAGGGGGTCCGGGTCAGTTGCAAAAAGGACTGCATCGTCGGCGTATAGGGATAGGTTGGTGGGGCAGGCCAATGGGAGGGAGTTTAGGTATAGACAGAATAGCCAGGGGCCTAGGATGGAGGCCTGAGGGACACCGGAGCAGATAGGGAGGCTGGAGGATAGAGCAGTACTTACCCTAACGAGCTGTGTTCTGTCAGAGAGATAGCTGGTGAACCAGTTTACTGCCTCATTGGAGAGGCCGCTGTGGGCGAGTGTGTTTAGTAAGAGGGCATGGTTGACGGTATCAAATGCTTTAGAAGGGTCCATGAACATAGCTCCGGTGTGGTGGCCGCTATCTAAGGCAGTGTGGATATGTGAGGTAAGTTCAAGGAGCGCGGTGGTGGTACTGTGTCCCTTTCGGAAACCATGTTGCTGGTTGCATAGCATGTTACATTTGATAAGGTGGACTGTGAGTTGATCGGAGACTGTACGCTCTAATGCTTTGGATAGAGGGGGTAGGATGGAGATGGGGCGGTAATTATTAGGGGCGGTGTGGTCTCCACTCTTATGTACCAGGGTGATGTAGGCGGATTTCCAGCGATTGGGATATTTCGCCTGACAGAGGGAGAGGTTGAGGATATGGGTGAGAGGGGTAAGGACTTCCTGGAGGGTGAGTCGGAGAAGCCGCATGTCTAGGGAGTCGCTACTAAATTGAGAGTGGTTAAGGGCTTTAGCAAGGTAAGGTTTGGCGGTCTGTGGGGTAAGGATGTGAAGGTGGAAAGATGGAATGTGGGGTGGCAGGGTGTTAGTCTGGGTAGGCGGCGGGTCAAAGAAATTAGGGGGGAGGACATGGCTGAGATCAGCGAAAGTGGAGTTTAGGGCTGAGGCTATACTGAGGGGATCCGACAAGAGATGACCATCTGTTACCAGCTGTTCTGGAGGTAGGTTAGTACTTTTGCCGTGGAGTTCCTTAATATTATTCCAAAATTTGCGTCCGGAGCCCCATGTGGTGGTTAAGGAAGATTTGTAGTATTCTGCTTTGGTTGTGTGAATGGCCCATGTGCATTTGTTATGGGCTTCCCTATACCGTTGCCTGTCCGCAGGGCGTTGAATTTCATTAGCTAGATTCCAAAGGGCATCACAGTGTCGCAGCATGCCCAAGAGGCGATCCGAGAACCAGGGGCATGGTCGCCTTTGGACATTTTCTTGGTAGAGGGGGCAAACTTATCACAGGCGTTATCGAAAGTGGCGATAAATAGTTCCAGTGCAGTATCAGGGTCGATGGCATTTGCTAGTGGGTCAGTCCCAGGCATCGAGATAGGCTTTGAGTTGGTCAAGTTTACCAGGCCCAAGTTTGCGATGGGTGGTAATTTTGGGGGTTGGGGCAATGCAGGACCAGGTGAAGAGTACAGGGAGTAGTCACTTAGGGCATCGGGAGAACTACAGTGTTGGTAATTGTGTGGGGACGGTTAGTGAAAACTAGGTCTAGGAGGGAAGATGTCCCTGAACAGGAGTTTACCCGGGTGGGGGCAGTGACTATCTGTGTAAGGTCAAGCGCATTGGCCTCGTCTATAAATGTGGCAGCTGAATTGGCCAGCCAATTTATGTTAAAATCACCCATAATAATTTTTTCCTGATTAGGGGAGAAAGTGACTAGATGGGACAGGATATCTTGGAAAGCTTACTTTTGGTCCCAGGGAGGGATGTAGGCAGTAGTGATGAGTAGTGGGGAGGTAGACTTGCCTAGGGTAAGTTTTAGAGTGAGTGCCTGAGCCTTCAATGTTAGGTGAGGCAGGGGGAGTAATTGAGGTGGGAGCGAGTCTTTAAGAAGGAGAGCGCAGCCACCCCCTCGCTTACTGATTCTGTCAGAGCGATAGAGGAGATAGCCTGGGAGGTAGACCGCTACATCAGGGACAGAGGGGGAGAGCCATGTTTCACTCAGTGCTATGATGTCTGGGTGGTGTTGGAGGACCCACATTTGCTCTCGTTTTCTTGTATTACCTGAACATTCCATGATATTAGCTACACTTTTACGGGGCATTTAGATAAACAGCATGGAATGGTGTCTTTGAAATTGTGGACTGTCTTAGAAATATGAAAAGAAACAGCAGTAGCTGCTGAGGTAAAGGGGAACACAGTGCAATATTAAGGGTACCACAAGCATTGATAATTAAGTTATCAAAAATTGGTCGAAGCATCAGAATACATGACTGACATGGAAAGGAAAATGGAAGAGTGTTTAACAGAGGGCTGAGTAATAAGCTGTGGATGAGCGTGGCACATTCAGCAGACCTGAGTTTGATTCCCATAACCTCCACTTACATACTCTGTGACCCTGAGCAAGTTACTTAACCTTCCTGTGCTCCTGGGTCACTACTGTAAAATGGGCTACGTAGCCTATGGGAGTTAACCTGGTTGCCAAAGAATAAAAATAAATAACTGAATAAATAAATAACATTATAAAAATGATTTCTTATCACTAGTAATGTCTGTTCCAACATTACAAATGACTTTGGAGGAGGAGCAATACACTCTCCAGTCATAAAAGGGGGTGGAGCCAGAGGCAGAGTTTGGGGTGTGGTGTTGCATCTGGTTTTTACCTCATCCAAAGGTGGTAACCCTACAGACTGCCCCACTCCTTCCTCGGTTCTTTCCCGTCATTGGCCCTTTGTCCACGGACTCAGAGGAAGCTTTGTCATTTAGTTTGACTGCCAACATTTTCTTACCTTTTATTTTTTTTGTTGACGAATCACTTTTATTTAAAAATGATTCCTTTTTCCTTTGTATATCGAACTACTCCTTTGTCTGGTCTTTTCTGTCACTGCCACTGCGGAAAGAAGATTTCTTCCGATGAACACCAACTCTGTGTCTGCTGTCTTGGGCCTAGCCACAACATCTCGGTCTGAATCCTGCCAGAAATTCAGCCTTCAACCCCAGGAATCCCTCAGTATGCTTAACTGTTGCAGTCATCCTCCTATGCTGAACTGCCCTGGAGAGATTGGAGCGTATGTAAATAATGGAATCATTGGCATGTGCCAGTAATTCAAGCCACTGCCCCTAGGTGCTGCTGCATTCTAAACAGTTCGGATTCATTTTCTTCACCTGCCTAGTCTGACGCCTCAGAGTTTTCTTCAGAGCGTCGCTCAGTTTCTTTGTTTTATCATTTAAAACAGTAACTTTTATTTCATTTTTATACACTGCCCTAGTTTTAATTTCAGGTTAGTGGGTTAGGTTTTTCTTCAGATATTAGTTTTTTTGTGTGATTTTTCTCCTGTTCCTCATCCATTCCAGGGAACTGGAGAAACCCTTAAAGTCAGTGTTTTGTTTTTTTACTGCGATTTCGTCTAAATTTTCCCTATTTGGAGTTTAGTTGCTCCGGTTCCTTTTTCTGGGAACCAGACCACTAAATTCATATTTGTCATTTTTTGTGGTACATTCGCGGTTCCATTTCTTTATATAAGGGACTGACTGATAACTTTTCAGTTTACTTCTGGGTCATTTGTTTTACTTCCTCTTGACATTGGACATGTCAGAGAGGCCAGAAAAGAAAACTGGACTGACTGGTTTCAAAAACTGTATCAAGTGCTCCCAAATTTTGACTATGGCAGATGGGCACGACCTTTGATTAAAGTGTCGAGGTCCCAGCCACATTTTTGTTAACTGATTTGTGCTCTAAATTCTGCCCCAAGACAGTTTAAAAGAGGGGCAGGAAGTGTGAAGAAATGGCTTCTCCCACCTCTGAGTCATCCAAGCCCTCCAAGGAGGCCTCCTCCTCCCATTCCAAGTCCAAGGATAGGCCTAAGGAACCTTCTGACTCCGAATCCTCTGAAAAAGGACTCATTTAAATCAAAGAGGGCCACAGAGCAGGCTACCAGTCTAGTTCCCTCAAAGGGAAAGCATAAAGAAAGACACGTCACTGCATTTCATGCTGAAAAAGTAAAGGAGCTCTCAGCTGACAGGCCTGCTGTGCCCTCTGCAGAGGACATAGCAAAGGCTTTACAGATTCTCCAGGCCAGTGGTTCCCTTTGTGGTACCCTGGTTCCAACCCACAGCTTCAGTTCTCCATAGCCAGGAGTCAGAATATTTTTGAGGAAGAAGCAGAGGAGGAGGAAGGGGAGCCTTTTGAACCAGAGGTCTCCCCAGAGCAAGAATTTTGCTCTCTCCCCATGACTAGGAAAGACTATTCCTTTCACTGTGCCTTTGTTAGGAACATGGTGGATATCCTCAACATCTCCACACAGGAGGCAGTAGAGGATGCTAGTGAGGCTGAGTTCCTCGATATGATGGGGCTGGTGCCTACCAAGCAGCTTCTCGTAGTCCATAAGTCCCTTAGGAAGGCGTCCCTTAAAGTCCTACAGAACCACCACTCTGTACCAGGGGTTGATAGGAAGATAGGCAAGAAGTACCAGCTGGACAGGTCCAGTGCTGACTGCTTGTTCACCTACCCAGACCATGAAGGGGTGGTCCAGGTGTCTACCTGTGATAAAGCCAGGGTCCCTTTTTCCTCTCGTCTCCCCAACAAGGCCTCAAGGAGACTCAGTAGTATGGGGAAGAAGGGTTACCTGGCATTATCCTTCCTTCTCAGACAGGCTACTTATATGGCCTATACAGCCCAGTACCAAAAGGCCCTCTGGTTCTCCGTGCTGGCCATATCTGACAGGGTGGCAGGTTGACGTAGCAGTCTATCTAGCAGAGACTGCCAGAACAGCTTTGGAGGCAATAAAGTACCAGTTTCACATGGCAGTTGACGCCAGTGATACTGCCTCCAGGTGTATGGCTCTAGCTGTTGCCATGAGGAGATCAGGACCACTAATCTGTCCCAGGATACCCAGGCCAAGGCCACGGATTTCCCTTCTGAGAACAATTTCCTCTTTGGTGGCAAAACAGAGGCACATATGAAGAAGGCGGAGGAGTATAAAACCCAGGGTCTGCAGCTAGACCATGTAGAGGTCAGAACCAGATGTTCGAGTACTGAAAGATGATAATCTGAGTTTAGCAATTAACCTTTATTCAAACGCAATAGAAAATGAAACTGCTGACCCACATTGAACAACAAGTAGCTCTTGGCTGATGCTTCTTAATCTAGTCACTTCCGGGTGTAGTAAGGTAGAAATCCAAGCTAGCACACTAGTGTCCAAGACGCACACTCTAGGTGAAAATGACCGCAACCAAAGTGTGTTGCTAACGAGTTAAAGCACACTGCTTTATAACTTTTCAACATCCAGAAACCAGAAAAACAAACCAGTGACTGTGTCCCATCATTCATGCCGAGAAAGCCAGGTGATTATGCGCTTACATATCGACAGTGTCATCTTCAGAATGTAAAGTTAGGTGCCTAGGGGTGCAGTTAAAAAGGCATCCCTTAAAGTAACATGCCTGGCTAGTAGCAGCCAATCATAAAGTGCAGTGAAACCACATAGTGCAAATAAATAACACAACAATCAATGCATAGTACAAATGGAAATTAAATGCTTGGAAGCACAGAAAACATGAGGCAGAGCCAGCAGGTCATGCCTGATTCAATGAGGTTAAAGTTCCATCTGATTGGTTGTGGCAGAGTGGACAAGTCATGCCACAAACTGAATGATATAGCCACATATTACTGAATGTGGCAGAGCAGACAAGTCATGCCAGTGCCACTAACCTAAAAAGGTCCAGTCTCTCGATTTTGTTTGACTCAAAGGTAGCTGTGCATCAGGATATAGAAACATAGAAGTTGACAGCAGATAAGGACCGCAAGGCCCATCCAGTGTGCCCATTTTTCCTACCTTATGAATGTGCCATAGGCCTGTGCTCTGTCAATGGCCTATCTAGTCATACTCATTTTTATTGCTCCCTTATGCCTATCTCATGCCTGTTTGAAACCCTGCACTGTATTCATATCCACCACTTCCTGAGGTAGGCCGTTCCATGCATCCACCACCCTTTCTGTGAAAAATAACCTCCTCACATTCCCCCTTAATCAGCCTCCCTCTAATCTCATGCTGTATCCTCCTGTCCTGCTATTTTTCTTATATTGAAACATGTTAGACTCTTTCACCTTGTTAATGCCCTTAAGATGCTTGAATGTTTCAATCATATCACCCCTCTCCCTCTTTTGTTCTAGAGTATACATATTGAGCTCCATTAATCTGTCCTCGTATGTTTTCTGATGCAGTCCCTGCACCATTTTGGTTGCCCTTCTCTGGACTGCCTCTATTTGGTTAATGTTCTTGTGAAGGTGTGGCCTCCACTACTGCACACAGTACTCCAGATGGGGCCTAACCAGTGTCTTGTAAAGAGGGATTATTACTTTCCTCTTACGACTTGCGATACCCCTGCTAATACACCCCAACATCCCCCTAGCCTTACCTACTGCTTTAGTGGTCTGCTTGGATGATTTCAGGTTATCAGTGATGATGATGCCCAAGTCTCTTTCTTCCCTTGTGATTGCCAGCAGCTCCCCTCTCAACCTATAAGTGGCATCAGGGTTTCTCTTCCCTATGTGCATGATCTTGCACTTCTTTGCATTAAACCCCATTTACCACTCTTCTGACCATTTTGCTAGTTTATCCAGATCTCTTCTCATTCTGCCCACCTCATCTGGATCATCTATTCTGCTGCAGATCTTGGTGTGATCTGCAAACAGACAAACCTTACCCTCCAGTCCATCTGCACTGTCACTGATGAAGGTATTGAAGAGGACTGGCCCTAGGACTGATCCCTGAGGTACCCCACACTTGTGACTTGCATCACTTCTGACTGTATACCATTTACCATCATTCTGTTTTCTGCCCACCAACCAGTTTGTCACCCAGTTGACCAGCTTCTGACTCACCCAAGCCTGCCCAGCTTATTAATCAATCTTCTATGTGGAACAGTATCAAAAGCTTTTCTGAAGTCAAGGTAGGCGACATCAACTGCTCCCCTTTGGTCCACCACCCAGTCAAAGAAATCTATGAGATTAGTTTGACAGGACCTGCCTGTTGTAAATAATCATTGATTCCAAAAAGGTCTAATGTATTAAGCGTAAAGATCCAAAATGCCTCTCGCTGTTGGAACTTTGTCTTCAGGTCACCACCCCCTGGGACTCTATTCAACTTTTTCTTTCCCTATAAAACTGAGGGATGCAGGTGATCCATGGTTGGCCTCAAAATAGTGTTTTGCCATCATGTATTCAAAGTTGCTATTTCTGATTGCTCTGTCATGTTGTCCCACCCATGTTGTTAGTTCTCCTTTAGTATATCCCAGATAGCACATTCCACATGGGCAGGTGAGCATGTAAACTACCCCAGTCATACTGCCATTGATGAAATCGGTTATTTCAAACCATTTGCCAGATTGTGGATGGTTAAATGTATATGTATTATACAGTATGTATTGGAGCAATGTATGCAGTGTCCACATTTAAAAATTTCCTTTCGGAAGTGGTAGTAGCCAAGTTTTTTATATGTCTCCTTTTGGTAGAGCAGTATGTACCAGGGAGTCCTTCAGATTCTGTCTTGTTCAGAAGGTAATTCTGGGTATTGATGAGGACATGTGGATGTCTGGCATCTGACTGTAAAATTTCCCAATGTTTTTTTTACTGTTTGTCTTATTTTAGGTGCAGTGGGGTTAAACTGAGTCACAAAAGTCAGAATGTCCTCATTTTCCCCCTGGTCCCGCTTTCCAAGTAAATGTCTGAGATTTTTAGAGAGTGAGTCCCTTCCTGGAGGGTGCTTGCTTCATACCCTCTATCTAAGCATCTGTAAGTGAGATCTTGGGTAGCACTTTTGAATCCATCTTCAATTGAGCATATTCTCAGTATATTTAGGAACTGACATATGTATGAAAAAGGAGTGGGTAGGGGAAGAGGGAGAAGATCGACACGAGAGAAAGGGAGATGATCCTGACAAGGCAGACAGACAGAACTGGGGGCCAGTGTGGAGGTCCCCCAGGATGAGGAACCCCAATTGGAGGTCATAAATCTCTCCAATATTCAAATCTCGGAGACTCAGTTGCAATTGTTAAGAAAAGGACTTATCCCAACAAACAAAGCTAATGCATTCGATGTAGAAACAGACCTCTTTCTTTGAAAATTACACTTAAGATTTCTTTAATAGAAATGAAATTGCAACAGACCATACAAGTGTGGCATCATCAGTTAATGCCACTAGCAATACCCGAGAGAGTTATGACACTCGGGAGAGCACCATGCTGACAAAACCATCCAACTTTTATGTGCCCCCCCCAAATAACCACACGATTTCCACGTATTGTGACCTAGTGACAAAAGATGTCCATAAAGTAATAAAGAACAATAAGTATAAAAAAAAAAACCAGAACATTATTCAACAAGAAAGAAAAGCCATATCCTCAACCTATCGCTGCAGTTCGCAGTATTCCCTTAAAAATGGAAAGCCTCAGTATTTACCCCTGTGTACAAGAGCGGGGATTGGACCATGCCCAAGAACTATAGACCCATCTCTATACTTCCACCACACTCGAAGGCCCTGGGACGAATCGTCGCGGACCAACTTGTCGAATACCTGGATAAACAAAAGCTCTTATGCTCTGAGCAGCATGGCTTTAGGGCAGGGCACAGCACCACTACAGCCCTCCTGGAATTCACAGGATTCATCCATAAATCTCTCGATCTTGGACAGCTTGCTGGGGCATCTATATCGATCTAACAAAGGCCTTCGATATGGTCAGTCATGCCCTCCTAGTTGACCAACTCACTGCTACAGGCCTTGCCCCCAAGGTGGTTGCATGGTTCCGCAGTTACCTGCACTGCTGCTCCTAGAAAGTCAGGATAGGTACTGTCCTCTCAGACAGCAAAAATGTCTGCTCAGGTGTTCTGCAGGGGTCGGTACTGGGTCCCCTCCTATTCAGCTTATTCTTGAATTGCCTCCCCCAATCCAGTCAAGGCCACATCCTCTTTTATGCAGGTGATGCGGTTGTCTTCCCAAATGGCTCAGACCCCAGTGCCCTTGAGCAGCAACTACTGAGCGACTTCACCAGTGTAGAGACATGGTTCAAAGATTATAAATTGATAATGAACTACAATACAACAAAAAACATGCTGTTTTCTAGCTCTCTAAACAAACACAAGAACTACCCACTATCAATATGCAATAGTGGCGGGATTTCCCTTGAACTTGTTCAACACTTTTAATACTTCGGTATCACTATTGACAACTCACTCTCCTATACTCTCCACATTGACAACACGGCCAAAGCTATCAACAAGTACATAGTGCTACTTTAACATTACAAGTATAGCCTCTCCCCTGAAGCCCTCAGCATAGCTGTTCACAGTTCTGTGGGTTCCCTGGTGGATTAGGGGCTGCCTGTATATGGTTCTGCCACAGATACTGCTCTCTGGCGCATAAAAACTGCACTCAGCAAAGCCTGCCGGCTAACCTTTGGTGCGCACTGACTGATTCACACCTGTGATCTCTATGCCAGGGCACACTAGCTAATGCTCAGTGGTCGACTAGAATATCAATCCTGCTTTCTGGCCACAAAAATCTGCCTTGGTCAGCTACCACCAGGGGTCCAGTGACTTCTGGTTCCCAGTAGTAATCCACGGCATACCCGTAACTCTGAACACCGGTCCTTCCTAACTCTGAAAATGTCAAACATCCCGAGGTCAAAGGTCCTTTGCTTACCGTGTACCACTGTGGTTCAGTTTCCTCTTGGAGAACATTGCGTGCCTGCCCACACTGGGTACTTTCAAAACAAACTTGAAGCTCCTTAGGATACGCGAATCTCTATGTGCCTGCCATCGCTAGCACCACCTTTCCACCCCCCCCATCACTACTTCTATCCCCGCCTCAACCCTTCCCTCTCCCCCCTGAGTAGGCCCTCCTGCTCCCACAACATACATTGCTCCTTCTCCCTCTGCCTCCAGTCTAGTCACCTCCCTCCGATCCCTACTGATAATATGCTCTCCTTTTGCACATTGCACTTGGGCTCCTCCCTTTCACCCCCTTTTTTCCTTAGCACTTAGCAACGCACCAAACAACCTCTTGTTTGTTGACAACTGACTGGTTTCACCATTGGGCACTGTAAATTGTCTGTTTTCCTGTGACCTGTACTGTGTTTTATATATAATCCTGTTTGTTTACCTGTGTATTTCTGCAATCCTTTATACAGTTTCACCTATCTGTTGTACTGAAATGCCCTGACGTGGAACCTATGTAAAGAGGTCTGAGCTCAAATGGTATGGAAAACAGGAAATAACCACTCACTATCTAACACACTGATGTAATGCTACAGTTATTTTTCTGTGGGGAGGGGCTGTAACCCACCCACCACCCCCCATCCGGGGGCTTTGTCCCTGAACCCCCCTTACTATAAATCATCATTGAGACTACACTAATTACTGCAGCGGGGTCCATACTAACCCAACACAAGTCACCCTTGCTGAAATTGCATTCGCTTTTAAGGACAACTCACTCAAATAACATGCTGCTGTTCCCTCACTCAAACTGAGTCATTCAAATGCATTGGCTCATTTGGCACGACACTGAAAGACTCTTACTTCCATGTCCCAATTGGGACCAGCCACAGAAAGTGTGCGAGGTTCAGGTTGCCCTCAGGTCACTACCAGTTTCCAGCCCTGCCCTTCGGTTTCATCTTGGCTCCCAGGGCATTCACAAAGTGCCTGGCAGTGGTAGTGGAGGACCTCAGGAGACTAGTGATCAAGTGTTTCCCTACTTGGATGACTGGTTAGTCATGGGAGACTCCTCTCAGCAGGTCAGAGTCTCTCAGTTTAACTCGGTGCACCCTAGAATCCTTGGGGTTTCTAACAAACCACAAAATCTCAGGTGGAGCCAGGTCCTGGAGTTTACAAGAGCCGAGTTGGACACCCGGCAAGGGAAAGCATTTCTGCTTCAGAACAGGGTAGCCAGTTTGCTAGCACCAGGGCCGGTTTAGGACTTTTGGGGCCTCCAGCAAAACTCAATGAATGGGCCCCCACCCCCACCCTGGACACACAGACTAGTAACCTAAAGGCAAGCAACATTAATCTAGAAATACATTTATAATTTATACTATACTTGCAAAAAGTGTCCCTCCACCTGTCACTGATTTTTCTAACTTTGCTGCTTTCTGTCTATGCAGTCTCCTTTCGACTCCCACTAATAGTACACAGGGTATACTAATATATATGTAACTCCAACTGACAATAATTTGGACTGAAATAAATGTTCAGAATAGAGCCTCTGATAACAGATAAACATGATACAGTTGCTTAGTTATTGACTGTCATCATGTGTATGTTGTCAGAGTCAGAGAGTGAGACTAAAGGCTATTCAAACCATTTATTTTTCAGTTCAAATTATGGTCCATTCCAGACCATCTCATCTCCTAGCCAATCTCTTAATTATATCAGTAGACTACTGACGGTACTATTTACATGTATATTCCTAAAAAAAAAAAAAAAAAAAAAAAGCAGCATTGCAAGGCACTGGTCTGTCTCTGGGTGTGTGTGTGTGTGTAATCCTCCTCCTCCTTTGGGTCTCTCCTCAACTCCGTGCACCAGCAGTTTTCTATGGCTGGTTTGGAGGATTTGCAGGTGGCTGGCCGGCTGCTTGCTGCAGTGCTCTTTTAAAAAAAAAAAAAAAAATTACAGCCTTGTTTCAGAAAGCAGCACTAGCAGTAGCAGGTCGGCAACAGCATGGCAGCAGTCAGATCAGGAACCGGGAAGGTCTGTCTGGCTTCTAGCTGCAGCGGGCAGTGGTCTCTCTCTCTCTCTCTCTCTCTCTCTGCTCCAGCGCCTTCAACAGTAAATTTCTGTCTGACACTCTGGAACTGGTCCTCGGCTGAATGGTTCCAAGAGTGCCGGAGGGATCACTTTTTTGCTGCAGCTACGGACTTGAGAGGGAACAAAAATTGTTAGGTCCGAGTGGGAGGAGGTGTAATTTTAGCCAAGGACTGAGCGGAGCCCTGTGATTGGCTCCAACAGCATCTTCCACATCATGTCAGCATGTGCAGCACAATAGGGGGAATGTGGAGAAATACAAAAATCAAGTGATGGCAAGCATGGCAAAGGCTACAGACAGGAGGCCAGCATGGAAGTTTTTTGTTTAGCATTTGGGGTCCGGGGAAATCAGCAGTGACAGTAGGCGGTGGGCAAGTAGGACGGTGTTGGGGCACCACATCATCGATCCATGACCACACTAAGGTTTAAGGTAATGATTTTGTATGAGTGTCGGTGATCCTTAAGTTGGCATTCATAGCATGGGCATGAGGTAGCAGGACAGCGTGGTTTGGGAAATCAGGCAGGCGGGCGCAGCCACGCAGCATGACTGCGTTTAATGAGTGCTGTTTTGCTGCTGTTACACATTTGCTGCAGCTGTAATATGGGACAGGGGAATCCGAATGCTGTGCAGTGGGAACATTTGGCTCTTTAGCTGTTTAGTCCATGAGTACTGTAGCTCCAGACTCATCTCACAGCTCGCAGAGTGTTATCTGGGGGCCTCCCGCGGCTGCGGGGTTGACGGATGCCTAACACCGGCCCTGGCTAGCACTGGCAAACTCATTCGTCCTAGGACAGCCCAGACCAGCAAGATGTTTCTTACAGCTCTTAGGACATATGGTTGCCACTGCCACAGTGGTCCCAGGTGCCACATTCCAAATGAGGAACATACAGTTCCACCTCAGATCCCTGTGGTCCCAAAGAAGGCACCCACTCTCCAAGCTGGTCTCAGTTACAAGGTCCCTTCTTAAGGCACTCGAGTGGTGGAAGGAAAGAGACGATCTCGGGGAGAGGTTGCCTTTTCAGCAACGGGCCCCCTCTGTCATCCTTACAGTAGGTGCCTCCCTCTTAGAGTGGGGGGGCGCATCTGGACGACCTCATGGTAAGTGGTACCTGGACTCTTCAAGAGTTACACCTACACAGCAGCCTGCTAGAAATCAGGGCAGTGTTTCTGGCACTGTAGTCCTTTGTCCTCCAGGTGCAATCAGAGTTTGTACAGGTCAGAAAAGACGCAACCACCACTATGTATTACATCAACAAGCAGGGTAGAACCAGGTCCACCATGCTGTGTACAGAGGCCATGAAACTTTGAAGCCTGGCATGCTACAACCACATTTCTCATTTGGCAATACACCTACCAGGGAAGGACAATGTGCTGGCAGACTCTCTCAGCAGAATTAGCCAGAACCACCACGAGTGATCCCTGAACAAACAGGTACTGGACACTGTCTTCAGGAGATGGGGTACTACAGAGATAGACCTCTCTGCATCCAGGGAAACTCATCAGCTCCCACAGTACTGCTGCGGCACTCTGCCCTGGACTTCATGACACTGAATTGGACAGGGAGGTTTCTTTATACTTTTCCTCCTTTTTCCCCAGTTGCTGTGGGTTCTTCTCAAACTAAGGAGCCAGTCAGCAACCATGATTGTGGTGACCCCAGACCAAGCCAGACAGCCATGGTGCTCCCTCATGCTAGCCCTGTTGGTTGCATAGCCCGTTCATCTTCCTTAGAGGCACAGTCTCCTGACCACTTCCCAGGGCAGAATTCTGTACTCCAATCTCAGGTATCTTCACCTCAAAGCTTAGCTCTTGAAGACCAAGAGTTCTCTAACCTCTGTTTTTCTAGGGAGGTCCTGGATGTCCTCAGGAAAACCCATGCATCCAAGTGGAAGAGGTTTTCGTTTTAGTGCAGACCTAAGCACATCAATCCCCTGGGAGCAGGCTTACCTGTGATTCAAACAACATGAAGTCTTGCTGTATTCTGACAATTGCAGTGATTTCCAACCCTTGAACTGCCACGGAGAACAAAGAGTCAACTTTCTATGCAGGGCATAGAATGCTGAGCTCGAGCTCGGTTGAAGTCTCTGTCTGGAGTGTTTTGAACTTGAACCGTCAGATTCTTTACTCCACCTCACTGAACAGTCGCTCCGGAGATTTCTCCTTCAGCTCGGTTCGAAAGTCGGTTAAAGTTTTCAGTTTTCATCTGTTTTTAAACCGAAAAAAGTATCCGCATAGTTGGTTCAGTCTCTGTCTGTGGTGCTGTGAGTACTAGATAGGAATTGTTCTGTTTTTCTGAGAGGACCTTGTAAAAGTGCAGCTCAGTTCGGCTGAACCAGCCATTTGTTAGTGAAATTTGTGTGTTTACTTAGTGTGTGGTTACCGGTTCTTATCGGGTCTAAAAAAAAAAAAAAAAAAATGTGTTTTGAACCGTTTTTTTCCAATAACCGTGACACAGTTAGGAACCGATAAGGGAGTCTTGCCTGGCGGTTGCCGAAAAAAGGGTAAATTTGGTTAGGTTGGCCATGTCTGAGAAACCCAAGAAAAAAACTGGGCCCACTGGGTTTCAACACTGCATTGAGTGTGGGGAGGTCTTTGCCAAGGCCGATCCCCAAACCACCTGTGTTTATTGTCTGGGGTTTGACCACCTCGATTTAGACTGCCAAATATGTAAAAATTTTCCAAAATCTACCCTTGAAAAGAAATTAGGTAGACTGAGGGAAAAGGAGGCTGAAAAGTCCGCTGACCTGGATGGCCAGCCCGGTTTGGTTTCGACTGAACCAGAAGGAGTGCCCCCTGACCAGGGCGATCCTTCTTCGGGCAAAAGGAGAGCCGATTCTGAGGGATCGGTTCAGACAAAAAGAAAATGCAAAGATAAATCGACCGGTTCGGATCCAGAGGTTCATGTTCCGACCGCCAAAGAGATAGCCAGAGCGATTCACATTGTGGAATCGCTCCGTCGGGTTCCGACCGATCCGGCTCCTTCTGGCAGGGGTTCGGTTGGTTTCCCCGGTTCAAGAGTATACCCTTGAAGAATTTTATGAACCGGAGTTTGAAGAGGAAGGGGAATTTGAGGATGATGATGCAAGTGAAGGTCTGGATGTGCCTGTGGAACCGGACATCTCCCCAGACAGACCATCAGGTGTTTCCCCTCCTAGGCTTTCTGAGTCCCCTTCCCATTTTATGTTTTACAGAAAAGTGGCTGAAACCCTCCAGCTTCCTATGAAAGAGGCTATGGAAGATCAAGAAGAGCCTGATTATGTAGAGATGATGGATATCCCATAGTCCAGGAGACTGTCTATTCCCCTCCATAAATCTTTTGGGAAACGGACACAAAAAGTCTTAGTCTCCTAACACTATACCTCCTGTGGATAAAAGAATGGACAAGAGGTATACACTTTCATGCTCAGACACTGAGTTCTTGTATCAGCAATGCAGCCATGTTGGGGTAGTGCTGGCTGCTGCCTGTGACAAGGCAGATATTCCCTTGGCTTCACACCCCCCCCTGACAAGGACTCCAGGAAGATTACTGCCATGGCAAAGAAGCAGTACATGGCATCTTGTTTGGGACTCAGTCAGGCGAATTACATGGCCTGTACAGCCAGGTACCAGAAGTGCAGGTGGGACACTGTACTGCCACTGGCTAAACAGGCCTCCCCCAGCAAGCCAAGGAGCTGGAGGCGGTGGCTGCAGATGGGATTAAGGCATCTAAAGTGCAATTTCATGCTGCTGTGGACTCTAATGATGTTTCATCAAGAGTTATGGCTATATCTGTGGCTCTTCGGAGGATGGCTTGGCTCAGATGTACTAGCCTCTTGCAGGACACCCAGGCTAAGGCTATGGATTTTCCTGTAGTGTGTAATTCTCTGTTTGGGGAGCAGACTGAGAATTACATGAAGAAGATGGACGAGTACAGGACCACTTACAGGAGTGCTCAGGCCAAGGAAAGGCAGGCAGCTCCTCAAAGGCAGCAGTCTAGGGGCAGGCCTTTTCAAAGGCCTTTTTACCAAACCCAGGCCTCCTCTTCCTTTTCGCAGAGGGGGTTCTTCAGAGGGAGAGGCAGAAGGGTAATGAGCAGGCCTGCATCTACCCCTCAGCCTAAAGCCCCTGCCAAGCAGACACCCTGATGGGTCTGCCCGGGTCAACTCCCCTATTCCAGTAGGGGGCAGGCTGGCTTACTTTGTCCAGGACTGGATGTCTGTTACAACAGACAAGAGGGTCCTGGAAGTAGTAAGCCAGGGACTGGTTCTCAGCTTCAAAAAATTTCCAAAGATGAGAGCCAGATCTTTTCCACCTGCAAATCTTTCGGAAACCCTTGCCCTAGAGGCAGAGGTTTCTTCTCTCCTAGCTTTAAGAGCTATAGAGAGAGTACCTACCCTACACTGGGGCAAAGGACTGTACTCCAGGTACTTCCTGACCCCCAAAAGGACAGGAGAGTGGCGACCCATCCTAGACCTCAGATATCTGAACAAACATCTTTCAAAACCAAAGTTCAAGATGGTAACTCAGGGAATAATCCTTTTCTCCCTAAGGCCAGGGGACTGGTTAGCCTCCCTAGACCTCAAAGATGCCTACTTTCACATTCCCATCAGGTGCTCCCACAGAAAGTACCTCATGTTCGAGTTGCCCTCAGGCCACTATCAGTTCAGAGCAATGCCCTTTGGCCTAACCTCAGCTCCAAGGGTTTTCACAAAGTGCCTGGTAGTAGTAGTTGCCTTTCTAAGAAGGCAAAAGATTTCCATATTCCCTTATCTGGACGATTGGCTATTAGTGGGTCAGTTGCCAGACCAAGTCAAGTCTCACCTGCAAGTGACCCAGCAAGTGCTCACTTCCCTAGGATTTCTTCTCAACCTTCCCAAGTCAGTTCTCGAACCAGTCCAGCTGCTTGCCTTTATAGGGGCAGAACTGAACACACTCAGAGCAAGAGCCTTTCTTTCTCTAGAAAGGGCAAGGGCTCGTATGGAACTAGCTTCTTCCTTCAGCCTTCAGGTATCTCGACCAGCAAGGCATTTCCTCCAGCTCTTGGGCCACATGGCAGCTTCAACAGCAGTGGTCCAAGGGGCAAGATTCCAGATGAGGGATATTCAGTTCCACCTGAGAGCTTACTGGTCTCAGAGAA
This sequence comes from Neoceratodus forsteri, assembly GCA_016271365.2. Lineage (NCBI taxonomy): Eukaryota > Metazoa > Chordata > Ceratodontiformes > Ceratodontidae > Neoceratodus > Neoceratodus forsteri. Next base: position 848,418,402 of record CM057452.1, read on the forward strand.
AGGACTCCCTTACCAAACTGATTCCAGTGACTACTACCTTGATCCAGGCCCTCCAGTGGTGGCAGGATCAGGACAATTTAAGGCAAGGTGTTCCTTTTGTTGCTTAGCCTTGTTCTGTGGTCCTTACCACGGATGCTTCTCTTCTGGGCTGGGGAGCCCACCTGGGGTCCCTCACTGCCCAGGGCCTGTGGTCCCCCAAGAATTACTTCTCCACATCAGTCTTCTAGAGCTCAGGGCAGTTTTTCTCTCTCTAAAAGTGTTCTCAGTCAGTTCAGAACAAGGTGGTTCAAGTCAGAACAGACAACACTACCACCGTGTGGTACATCAACAAGCAGGGAGGCACTTGGTCCATGGCCTTGTGCACAGAAGCCATGAAGTTGTGGTCCCTGGCTTATTCCCTGCAAGCCTCTCTTATAGCAGTTCGCCTTCCAAGCAAGGACAATGTGCTAGCGGATGCACTGAGCAGGATTTCTCAGGGCCATCACGAATGGTCTCTGGACCCTCAGGTGTTGAAAATGATTTTTTCAAGATGGGGCACTCCAGAGATAGATCTTGCAGCCCCAGACAATCACCAACTCCTCTCTTTTGTTGCAGACCTCCAATCTTGGGCTCAGTCCCCTGGATGCCCTGATTCTGAATTGGGAAGGAAGTTTCTGTATGCCTTCTCTCCCCCACACTTCTGTTCAAAGTTTTAGTCAAAATAAGGTCTCAGCCTTGCAAGGTGATTCTGGTTGCTCCAGGTTGGGCCAGACAGCCCTGGTACCCCCTGTTGCTGTCCCTAGCAGTCCATCTTCCCCTGTCTCTTCCCAGGAATTACAACCTATTAATATCCTCTCAGGGGAGGATTTGGTACCCCAATCTTCAGTCCCTCAATCTCAAGGCATGGCTTTTGAAGAGTTAGAGTTTGCAGATCTGCATCTTTCCCAAGGGGTTCTGGACATCCTCAAGACTTCTCAGAAGCCCTCCACCAGAAAGACTTACAACTCCAAATGGAAAAGATTCAGCATTTGGTGTTCTAAGAAGAATATTTCTCCAGACACTGCTGAATTGCCTACGATTCTGGATTATGTGGTCCATCTTAATGGCCTAGACCTCAGACCAGCTACTCTTAAGGTACACTTGTCAGCTGTTTCTGCATTTTTGTCTGTGGGGAAGCCTTCCTCACTATCTTCCCATCCTGTTCTCTGTACATTTTTTAAAGGATTGTTTCACACCAATCTCCCTTTTAGAGACCCTGCCCCTGCCTGGGATTTGAATGTTTGCAGTGCTCAGCTTATGCAACCCCTTTTGAGCCTATGTCTTCAGCAGAGCTTAAGTACTTGACTTGGAAATTGTGTTCTTGGTAGCCATTACCTCTGCCAAGCGTATCAGTGAATTGCAAGCCCTGTCAGTGGAACCTGATTTTATCTCCTTTCATAGGGATAAAGTGGTCCTTAGAACCAATAGAAGGTTCTTGCCCAAAGTGGTTTCAGACTTCCATTTAAACCAGTCTGTGTCTCTCCCTGTTTTCTTCACTGATCATTCTTCCTCAGTAGAGAGGAGGCTACACAGTTTAGATGACAAAAGAGCCCTTAGTTACTACATAGAGCTTACCAAGGGTCACAGGCTTGACTCCCCTCCAGTTGTTCCTCACTTATGGAGAAGTGGGAAGGGGCAAACCTGCCACCAAAAGATCTATTGCCAGGTGGATTGTGTATACAATTCTGCTATGAAAAACTGGGAAAAACTCCACCCTCAGGCCTGAGGGTTCATTCCACAAGAGGTACAGCTGCTTCCCTGGCTGCGGCCAGGGATATTCCTCTCCTAGAAATTTGTCAAGCAGCCACCTGGAAAACAGTCCATACCTTTACCAAGCATTACTCCCTGGATATCCAGGCTAGGAGTGATGCTCAGTTTGGCACAGCAGTACTTCAGAGCCTATACCCCGAAGTAGGTTCTGTCCCTCCTCCTTGGAGGTACTGCATGGTAGTCTACAATTGTCTAAATACAGCAAGACTTCATGTTGTTTGAAGAAAAAATTACTCACCCTAATAATTGTATTTCTTCTAATGGAGTCTTGCTGTATTCTGACCTCCCTCCCTCCCTGCCTCCCCTCTCAGAACCTGTTTTTGGGAAGTGGTTGGGCAGGTGCAGTGTTGCACCCTGGGGTGTATTTGCTGGCACTCCTCCTCCCTTTTGTTTGGGTGCTTATTTATTATTGTTGTTTTTTTAAGTACATTGGGTTTAGTTTTTGGGTTTTCTGACTTGAGTCTTCCTTGGGAATCCAAAACTTTTCAGCCAGTTGGCTAGTAGAATTTTTACAATTTCCACATAGAATTTTTAGTTTAGTTTGGCTCGTAAGAATCTGAATAGTTTGAGTTCAAAACACTCCAGACAGAGACTTCAACCATGCTCGAGCTCAGCATTTATGCCCTGCATGGAAAGTTAACCCTTAGTTCTCCGGGGCAGTTCAAAGGTTGGGAATCACTGCAATTGTCAGAATACAGCAAGACTCCATTAGAAGAAATGTAATTACTAAGGTGAGTAATTTTTTCTTCCGTTCCGCACCGAGAATGTCCATGTTTCGGACATCCTGTATTGGGTAAATCAAAGGGCTGAGGTACTAGAAAGACCTATACCGATACTATTAATTAATTTATTTAGTTAGTTATTCTAGGATTACAAGTACCTTTGAGCCAAGGCTCTTTTATAAAGATTCCACGTCAGAAATGACAACAAGGAAGCAACAGTGAAATAACAGTAAACAATTCATGTACAACAGTGCTATTGAAAGGGGTCAATTATAGGAAGAGTAAGGTGTAGAGGAAAAGTGTAGGTAGTTAACGGAGGCAGCTATAGTAAGATGGTGAACACAGCTAGGATGCATATGCCCACAAGGAATGGGTAGGGTCAGGCGCCCGGGGGTGGCAGAGAAACAGGGATGAAAGGAGAGGGGGAGGATGAAGATGCAGCTGGAGGCATTTGTTGAAAAATAAATGGGAAGGAGTGATAGAAGAGATAAAGGGGCAGAGTGGAGGGGGGTGGGATAAGTGCTGTAATGGGGCAAGGAGAGACTAATGAGGTGGTATGAAGACCTGAGATTTGAAGTGGCGCCTCAGGAGCTCGAGGGAGGGGGACTGGGGGGCCAGGGGTTAAGCACTATATAAGTTAGGATTAAAGCTGTGTAGGTCATCTAGGAGAGGCAGTCACAGGAGCTAGAGGCAAAGAGATGGGCCCGGAGCCTGGTTTTGAACAGACCTAGTGTTGAGGCAGAGGAGATGGTGTGGTTGAGACCATTCATCCATAGAGGAGCCCAGTAGGCGAAGGAGCATTGGCCCTGCGTAGTTAGACAGCGAGGAACTTGTAGAATCTGGGTTGTTGAGCTCCTGGTGTTCTGTCGGTTGGTGTTTTGATGTAACAAGGCAGTAACACCGGGGGGTGTGAGGTCAAGGTTGATTTTTCCCACCATAGCACATGTGACATACTTTATACGGTTGGAGAGTTGGAGCCATCCGGATTGTTCATAAAGGGCACAGGTGTGGGGGAGGCGGTGGGCACCAGTTGTGAGTCGGCATGCTTTGTTAAAAGCAGTTGTTATACGTCGGAGAGTGGACATTGTGGTGGAGCCATAGATAATGAGGCCATAATCAATAATTGACACCACAGAGCTCTGGATGGCAATTTTCAGGGCCTCTGGGGTGAGGTGTTGCCTCTGCTTGTACAGTAATCCAAGGCGTGTGCTGGCAGCTTTAGCCACACTGTCAGTGTGAGCCATGTAGGAGAGATTGGGGTCAAGCAGAATCCCTAGGTATGTGAAAGAGTAAACTTGTTCGAGGACAGTCCTCTGCTTGGTGGAGATGGCAAGGGGGTGTTACTTGTCACGGTTATGCGAACTGCAGAATAGCAATGACTTGGTTTTCTTGTGATTGAGGACTAGTTTATGACTGGAGAACCGTGTTTCAATGGCACTGAATCCGAGTTGGAGGCTGCGTTGTAGTGGTGAAAGGTCCTTGTGCGTAGAAAAGACAGCAGCATCATCCGCATACAGGATGATTTGTTCTGAGCAGGATTGTGGTAGGGAGTTTAAAAAGAGGCTGAAAAGGAGAGGGCCCAGTATGGACCCTTGAGGTATTCCAGAGTGGACAGACAACGTGTCCGAGATAGCACTGGCAGTTTTTATTCTTTGAGAGTGGTTGTCAAGGTAGCTTCTGAACCAGCGGGCTGAGTCCGGTGCGAGGCCAGCAAAGAGTAGTTGGTCATACAGCAGCCGATGAAGGACCGTGTCAAATGCTTTTGAGAGGTCGATGAAGACAGCCCCTGCAAGAAGTCCTTTATCAAGGGAACTATGCACTGCACCGGTAAATTCAAGCAGGGCAGTGGTGGTACTATGCCCTTTTCTAAAACAGTGCTGTTGTGTGCACAGAATATTATATTTGTCCAAATAATCAGTGAGCTGGTCCGCAACAATATGCTCTAGGGCCTTGGATAGTGGTGGCTATACGGAGATCGGGCGGTAGTTAGAGTGTTGGGTCTTATCTCCAGTTTTGTGGACCGGGTTCACAGTGGCAGTTTTCCATATTTCAGGGAATGTACTGGTGTGGAGAGAGAGGTTACGAATTTTAATTGGGGGACTGAGGACCTCGTCAAATGTAAGTGATAGCAGCTTAAGGTCCAGGGTGTCACTGCTGATTCTGGAAGTGGAGATGGCTGAGGCGATGTGGCGTTGAACTTCATTCATCTTAATCTACCTGAAGTAGAAATGAGGGTGGTTTGACAGAGTGGAGGGTGTGTTAGAGGGGTTGTGACTGACTGTGAAGAAATCAGGTGGTAGAACAGTACTGAGGTCAGTAAAAGCCATGTTAAAGGTATTTGCAATGACCATGGGATCAAGGGTAGTGGACCCTTCAACAATTAACATGGCTGGAGGGGACTTTGACTGTTTCCCAGTAATGTCCTTGATATTGTCCCAGAAAGCACGGCCATTTTTCAGGTGTTGGTGAGGACGTCCTTATAATATGAGCTTTACGTGAGACGAATGGATTTTGTGCAGGCATTACGGGCATGTTTGTATTTTTGGATGTCAGATTGTTTGCCTGTGGCTTTAGCCACTGCCCACAGGTGGTCCCTAGATTTCAGCTGGGAAAGGAGCTCTGCAGTTATTCAAGGGTTACACAGGGCTTTTGTTTCCCTTTTTTTTTTTTTTTTTTTTTTTTGAAGGAGCAAAGAGGTCACAGACCTTATTGAAGGCGGTGATGAAGTAGCCGAGGGCAAGGTTAACATCCATCGCCTTGTAGATGGGCAGACAGTCTCGCAAGGATAGGTACTGTTTGAGATGGGTAAGTTGTCCACAGGGGAGGACTCTGCTGGTAATTATAGGGGGTGGCTTTAGAAATTTATTACACCATTCACATATAACTGAGGAGTGGTCACTGAGAGAGTCTGGGAGAACAGAGGTATGAGAGATCCCAGTAGGGTGATCGGTGAGAACCCAGCCAAGAAGGGTACTTACTGGTGCCAGTTTTGTAATTTACGCGAGTTGGTGTGGTGACCAATTGTGAGAGGCTGGCAGCTGCAGGGGCATCCTTATGAGTGTAGACATCAGATACAAGCCAGTTTATATTGAAATCACCAAGCAGAATGTGTTCAGAGCCAGGAGGTTGGGAGTTGACGGAGTTAAGGACTTCTTTGATGCCAAGATCTTGATCTTGAGGTGGAATACATACAGAGACGGTGGTGAGGGCTTTTTGATTGGGACCTGGAAGAATTTTAATGGGTAGAAGCTGGGCCGAGGAGGCAGGGACGGGGGTTGGAACAAGGTGCCCCAGGAGATTATCCTTAATGTAGATGGCACAGCCCCCTCCCCTTTTAGAGACATGGTCCAGTCTGAAAACATTGTAGCCCTGTAAGGTAATTGCCAGATCAGGAACTTTTGGTGTCAACCATATTTCAACTACAGCAAGGATGTCAGGATTATGTTGGCTGATAAAGGATTGGAGTGCATCAAGCTTTGGTAACAGGCTGCAGATGTTAATGGTTGCGATGGTGAAGGCTCCTGCCTTTTTCAAAAGGCTTGAACAGCCCGGGCCAGGGTTCGGATGGACGTTGCCCGAGATCAGTAGGAGAAGTAAGAAGAGCTTCATTGAACAGAGGCACAGGTCCATTAGTGATAATTTGTGTTTCCTTTTAGCTTATGGGCAGTAGGTAGAGTCCATATGACAGTCCCGATGATGTGCAATGTGGTACAGTAGGGATAGGCTGGCTTTAAGACCAATCTTAGTGGTGTTAAGCAGCCAGGTATTTCCAAGTGGAGGCCCGTGGGGAGGACTAGTCGAGAAGTGGAGTGTTCCCAAGGTACTGCTGGTATTGATTAAGTAGATAGTGGGTACGGAGGGGGGTGGTGGTGGCAGGGGCCTGGGGAAAGTGGAGAGAGAGAGAACAAGGGAGGAAGGACAAAGAGGGAGAAATGGGGAAGGAGCGGTTGGGGGGAGGGAACTCATAGCTGGTGTAGGGCAAAAGAAAAGAAAAAAAAACAGGCAGGGAGAGGTAGTGAAAAGAGAAAATTTCGGCAAAATAGGATTTCATAGGGAGGCAGTACAAGGAAGGTATATAGCAAGTAAAGCAACTGTGACTTTAAGAGGGTAGACTTTATTTTTTTTATTTTTTTTTTTTTAATGAAAGAACAAGATCCCTCTCCTGGCAGATCTGTATAAACTACTAATGGAGAACTATATTGGGCACTTGAATGTTGCTTAGTTGCAGCTAAATCTATTTGTAAAAGTGCCAGATGACAAAAGCAGGGGAAAAGTCCTATTTATTTATTTAAAATTTGATGACCGGGAAGGGCACACTGAGCAGAGGCTCGTTTTCAGGTGCGACCCTGGGTACAGTTTGTACAGGGAGTAACAGTAGATTGAGGAATACAGACAGCTTGCACAACATTTTTACAAACAGTTAAAAATGCATCGATTCAGTGGTTAAACAGCTAAAATTGCATTTGGAGTGGGAGAAGGGAGATGAGGTCAGCTAGGACTAGGCAGCTGGAGTAGGTGGGTGGGAACTGTGTGGTGCATCAGCTGCGTGCTGGGAACATTTGAGCATTTAGGGCAGTGCGGGGCTGGTCAGAGCCTGATGAGTCTAGTAAAGGCAGAACAAGAAGGGGCAGGTGAAGGTTGTGGGGGGTTGTTGCAGAGAAGGGGTGGCGATAGGGAAGGCAGCTGGCCGGTAAGAGGCGAAGGCAAGGGAGGTGGAAATGCGGGGTCCCTGGCGGAGAGGGTAGCTAGGGAGAAGGCGGGAGGTGAGGTGGGGAGGGACCCATACCACTGTTAGCTAGGAAAGGCGGGCGCCGTGAATGGTTTCCTATGGGAGGCGGAGCCAGGAGAGGGGGGGAGTCAGCAGTGGTGAGTGAGTGGGGGGCGAGGCGGTGGCAGAGAGTCAGAAGGAATTGAGAAGGATGTCAAGTCTGGAGAGAGAGAGTAGGATGGGCCATACCATAGACTACATTAGCATAGTCAATAACTGGCAAGATAGTTTTACGTACAAGCTTGCACCTGGTGGGGAATGGTAGGCTTGATTTGTGGCGATAGAGAATGGCATGTTTAGGCTGGAGTTTGGTGCAGATTGCCTCTATGTGAGTGGAGAAATTGAGGTTGCTGTCCAGCCAAACCCTAGGTATTTGAAGGCTGAGACCTGCTCCAGGGAGAGTCGTCCATGGTGGTGATGGGGGGCTGGGAGGTGGCCAGCTTCTGTGTGGAGCTAAAGACCATTATGACTTTTTTTTTTTTTTTTGCATTTAGTGTGAGCGGGTTCTCAAGGAACCAGGACTGGACTCTGTCGAAATCGTTTTGGAGAGTGGGGAGGACACTGTCCTAGGAGGGGCCCGAGGCAAAAATGATAGTGTCATCTGTGTAAAGATGCACGTTTGAGGCGAGGCAGGAAGAGGGAAGGTCATTTATGAAGAGAGAAGGGGGCCAAGAATAGAGTCTTGGGGGGGATGCCAGATACGATATGAAGAGGGAACTCGAGTGTGTCGCCCACTTGAACGGATTGTTGCCTGTTGTGGAGGTACGAGTGGAACCAGACGATGGCAGGTTGGGCGATGCCAAAAGGGCTAAGTTTGCTGAGTAGAAGTGGGTGGGAGACAGAGTCGAACACTTTAGCCAGGTCTATGAATGTGGCAGCTGTGACTTGGCTGTTGTCCATGGCTGTGAGGATGGAATCAGTTCCGCTTAGAAGGGTGGTGACGGTGAAGTGGTGTTTTCAGAAGCCAGACTGAACTGGTGAAAGGTAGTTCGTGGAAGAGAGAAAGTTAGACAGTTTGGTTAGTATGAGGGACTCCTGGACTTTGGCAGGGGGGGAGGAGCGAGATAGGCCTATAGTTTCCCGGCTGGGAGGGGTCACCGCCTTTGTGAAGAGGGATGATTTTGGCCGATTTTCTAGGCTTTAGGAACAGTAGCTGTGGTTAGGGAAAGGTTCAGAATGAGAGTCAGGGGAACAACAATGGCTGTAGCAGAGATACGGAGCATTTTGGGATGGATTCCATCAGGGCTAGATTTGGATGAGTTAAGGGAGTAGAGTTGATTGTATACTTCCAGAGGTGTGATGGGTGGAAAGAGGAAACCGAGGTCAGGGGAGGATTGATACCCTAGGTTGGGGGAGGGATGGGTGGAGTTGGGTAGGGCACAGGAAATAAAAAAAAACAAAAAAAAAAACTTGTTGAATAGCTGAGCCACAGAGTCAGGATCTGAGATGGTTTTACCATCTATAGTAAGCAAGCCTGTTGGGGGGTCCAGAAAGATGCGTTGGGGTTCTGGGTTTGAGAGAAATGTGCTTTACAATAGGAAGATTTTGATTGCCGGGTGGCCTTGGTGCATTTATTTCTGAGGTACTTATAAGATTAAAGATCGCTTGCTGTGTGGGAGGCTTTATGAAGTAGCCACGCTTTCTCCCTGGAGCGACACAAGGCGATAAGGTCGGCTGTGATCCAGAGGTGGTGGAGGCATTTTACCCTTGCTTTCCTTAGGGGAGCATGCATGTCCCAGATTCTCTGGAAAATACTGCAGAACTGAGATAGGGCAACGTCCACATCGTGCACGGACAGCACAGGTAGCCAGTCTGTGTGAGCAAGGTCTTGGAGTAAGGTAGAGTCGTTGAGGCTGTATAGGCAGAGGGACCAGATGAATTTGGGAGGGGAGAGTGGTGAGTAGATGTTGTGGACGCAATAAGAGATACAGTGGTCACTGAGGGCATCGCAGAAAATACCTGAGGTGGAGATAAAGTTGGGATGGGAAGATAGAATCCAATCCAGAAGGGTGTGGTTTTGGGACCGGTGGTTTAGACAAGTGGGTTCACGGATGAGCAGAGAGAGATTTAGGGATTCGAGCCTTAGGTTGGAGGGTTTAGCAGGGGGGAGAACCAGTCGAGATTGAAATTGCCTAGTAGCACGAGCTCGCCACTAGACACTGAGAATATCTGGACAGGAGGTTGAAAAATTAAAATTAAATTACGAATAACAGATGATGGCCCAGTTCACCTGCCCAGTTGTTTCTATCTTGGTCTAGACCACAGTTTTTGTTTTTACCCAGGCCTGCCTAAAACTTGTCTCAGGTGTGACTCTTGGACAGCTGGTTCTGATCACTGTATCATTTTTTTTGTAAAATGAAAATGGGTTATGGACTGTCTGTCATGAGAGATGCTGAGAAATCTGGTGCTCTTGTAGTGACCTCGCCCCCCCCTCCAGATTTCAGCTGAAAGATGAAAGCCATGAGAAAACGCTGAAACAGAATGTGAGATCATACAAACACACACACACACACACACACACACACACACACACACACACACACACACCCAGGTTTTAGATATAAGGTGTGACATGGAAGGCCAGAAGCTAATTACAGGCTGGAAGAGGCTTGAGTTGAGCATATCCATTTTATGACGTTTCAAGAGGAGGAAACCAGGTTTGGTAAACTGGTGCGAAATCATAAATGCTGATGTCTGTGTGAGAGAGGAAGCTTATTATGAGATCAAAGAAATGTAATTTGAAGGACATGAATCATGCTGAGGATTGCAGAATTTAATTCTTGAAAAAGACATTCTGTTTTTATATAGATATATTTTTTTATATATTCTGACAGGGAGGAGCTTGGTGACCTCATGCAAAATAGGTGGGGGAAACCAGCTGTAACCCCCACAAATGGGGGTTCCCAAAAAGTCTTCCTTGAGCTTGCCTAAATGCTCACTGCCAGGCCCATGTCCTGTGTTTTAGCAGTTTAAATGTGATTACCAGAGCTTGTATAGCCTCTGTGTACTGTCTCTTTAAGAGCTGCCTATTGCAGCTTAAGTAATCTGAGCGGGAACTCTATTGAAAGATGTAACTATTTGCTGAAAATCATTTAGAGTGATAATGATAATATACTTTGCCTAACCTGCTTTCTTTGTAGCAAGGATTGTTTTGTTTGTCTCCACTATCTTGGTCCTGGACTGCAAATTGGACCAATCTGTTCTGGTAGGACCTAAAATGTAGCCGGACTACAGGAGCTGTCTGAAGTCAAAATCTGTAGGAATTGTAGTTTTGAACTTTTTGTGCCTTTTTTGCAACTGAAGGGGGAGCTCTTGCTTTGACTGACAGCCAGATCAGCCAACCAGACCTTTTGGATCTTGGGGACATCCCGGGCTGCTTGCAGTTTTCAGTTAGTTCTGAGCTGGGAAGTGAAATGAGAAGAGTTCAGGTGTATTTTGGGCAGCAATCCTGAGTAGATTCGCATGGGAAAACTATGAAAGGGCTGAGTTTTTGGTTTGCATGTCTGCCTGCTGCTCCTGAGAGGGAGAGAAGAATTATTTTGGACTAAATCCAAGTTTGTGTGACTAAAGTAAGCTACTGAAGTGGGCCAGGCTCAACCTGAAGAAGACCGAAGATTTTGTTGAATGCAGTCGGCCAGTCAGGAGTTCCAGCTACCCCTAAGCTCCCAGTGTGTACAGAGACTTTGCGATTGTGACCGGGGAGCGCTTTTGCCTGGTACAGAATTCCTGCATATGTAAATGTGCTGCTGCTAGGGCCAGAGTTAGTTCCCCACTGTGTGAACTGTGTTCTGCTTGCTGGAAGCTGTATCCAGCCCAAAATGGACTGCATCCTAATTTGTCTTCATGCGGTCTGGGCCCAGCCAGACTACCCACTGCACAGAGAAGCCATCGATGAGAGACCTGCCTGGGGATCAGCCCCCTGCTCCACACTTGAACAGGAATGATGCCTCTGCGACTCGTGTGGGCCCTGCTTCTCCTGGCATTCCAGGTCAGCCACCTGCAGTCTCGATTTTCTCCCAGCCTGTGTCCAGTCTTTGGTATTGTGAGTAAATACCAGGGTAGCTCCCTGCAACAACAGCTTAATCTGAGTGTGTCATCTGATTGTCTTGTTGTTTCATTTCCTTTTCGAACTGAGCCCTCTGGCTCCGGATTACAAATATTGTGTACTGTGCATGTTGTGGTTTCCATCACAGGGCCCCAACCAGCTGCGATGCCGGTCAACGCCTGGCAACAGTCCTGGCTAGCCCATCTGTTCTCCACCTGGGTACCCAGAGGTGTGACTGTGTGGGGGAACTCAAAGCGCATGCATAACTGCTTGATTGATATAACCTTTCAGCTAATTAACCTGGTTTTGCCCCTCCCTTGTTCAAGTCCCCTGAATAAATTGGATCTAACTTTTTCTGCATGTAATCTGACTGTGGTTCCAGTTTGTGCTCAAAGTACTGTACTGTTGCTATTTGCTGTGCATAACCTTGTTTTGCATGGGGTCCCCAGGGTCAAGCCAGAGGAACTAGCCCTGGTGGTAAGTGCAAACAGTGTGGGCACTTGTGTAGTGTACCAGGAGTATTGTGAAAGTGATTATTGTACTGTGTTCAGGCCATTAGAGGGAAAAGAGGGGGGTTACAGTGTCCAGGAGGGCTGTGCCCAGGTTAGCTTGACCACTACCAACCCTGATCTCTGGGAGGAGGCACCTGTTTCAGAACTCAAGCCCCTTAACCTGCTACTAGCAAAGCAGGCAGGGGTAGTAGCCCTTGGGATAGCGCCACCTAGAGATTACACAGCTTTTAAACATTAATTCTGTTTTCCTTCAGACACACTTCTATCTAGACTCTGACAAAGAAACATCTTTGGAGCACTTTAAGCAGGTATTTAGAGAGAAAGACAAATCTAATTACTGTAGTAGGAATTGCACTGTTTAAAACCTTGTTCTTTTATAAGATTTGTATGTCTTGTGATATAGTAGTTCTGTATTGTATGTTTTACATATTATTATTTTAGTAAAACTTTTTTTAGAGCATACTTGGTCTGTCTTTGAATTTCTTTCATTTGTAAGAAAAGTATATATGGTTATAGCTGACACTAGGCATAAGCTTGAATGGTGATACCAAACTGGAAAGAGAAACGTTTTAAGTCCGAGGTCTTTATTAAAGTTTTTAAGGGTTAATTTCTGTACACCTGGTTAGGTGCCCATAGGCAAAGATATCTGGCCTCCGAAGACAGAATTATCTGAGCCTGTACATCGGGTATGCTAACAAGAGGTTCACAGTTTGAATCCCTCCAAGACTTGAGACCAAAGGTTGATCCGAACTCGCAAAACGGACAAGAGGGTTACCTTGTTCTGTTAAACTGTTCACAAGACTGCGCTCGGAGGTTGGCACTTTGGGAGTAGAGGGCTGACCTGCTGAGTGGGTTTGTGACAACAGGTATGGGGCTTTTTCACATCTCAGCAATGCCTGCGTCTGCAGTTTTTGCCTGCAAACCGGCCACACTAGTAATCAGTGCAGAAACCCACCCAAATGCAACATCTCTGTGAAGAATTGGGACATCCCTTCCTACAATGTCCTTGGGCTGTCCACAATAAAGGAACATTCTGGAACCAGGATGACATCGTACATGCAGCACAGGAACAGACAGACAGGCCTGGAGCATCAGTACAGTTACTGAGCACAGTAGAAGAAAGTGAAGCGAGGCCTGCACCAACAGAGGATCTCTTAGGAGACACAGACGAGACACTCACGGACCATTCCAGTTGTAACCAAGACCCGGGACAAACGAGACGAGAACAAGGAAAGGGCTGAAGAACATACGCAGGGAGGATCATCTTCGGAGCCACAAAAGGACTCTGAAATGCCACCCCCACCTATGGAGGGATTCCAACTGGTGAGGAAGATACGGTCAGCGAGGAATATTCCTGCACCAAAACTCCCAAGGACTGAGTCACTTATCAACATTATCAAATACTCGGCACTGCATGAAAACTTGGCAGAGGAAGAAGAGGACTCTGAAACATAATCAGTGGATTCCTCACAGAAGGAAATGTCAGATGTTGAAGGGGACCCTTTGGATAAGTCAGAAGTTAAAAAGGAAACCGGGGACTCATGATCGCATCCCTTCCTGAAGCAATAATTAAATGTCTCAGTCTGCTTGGGGTCAGTTGACTGTCGCAACATTAAATATGAACAGCATAACAAAATTTAAGAGAAGATGTATTACTTTCCAGGCTGTCCATGGCTCACAAGTAGATATTTGTGTATTACAAGACACAAGGCTAAGATCGTAATCTGACATCTACTAGGCACAGAAAGCCTGGCCCTGGGGTCCTATAGTATGGTCACTAGGAGAGGAAATCTGTTCGGGGGGTGGGAGTCCTCTTCAGTGGGCCCGGTAAAATTAACAAAATCATGGATTTAGACCCTGGGAGAGTCTTATTTTTGGATGCACATTTTCAGCACCAAGATATTAGAGTGGGAGTGTTATACGCTCCCCAAACTAAAACTTCTAGAATAAATGTATTTAAACGTTTACAGTCTTATCTTCATACTCACTGCAAATTAAAATTAGGAGGGGATTTTTAGTGCCCACTTGAATTAATAGATAAAACTGGTTCAACCCCCAAATTGTACTGTGACACAAATACGTTAAAAATCTTGGCCACAGCTGACTTAAAAGACGCATACAGACAAATTAACAAAACAGGAGGCCATACTTTAGGACAAACCCCACAGCTACGTCAGACCATATGGAACTTCAAATTACCTTGGGCCAGCTACATAAGAGTAATGTGGGTCCAGAGTACTGGCATATCAATAATAATATGCTCACTGACTCCAAATTAATACATAAAACAATAGAACATCTACAGGCCAGGGCAACAGTAGTTGTTTGGTATGATTCTTTAGGGGAATGGTGGTTAGATACAAAGGAAGTCTTACAACAGCTATTCCAGAAATGGGGTAAACAGAGCAAATCTGATTCAGTTTTTAACCTTAAGGAAAAAACTATGCAAACTTATTTCAGCTCAGAACTTCGAGCGTGTAGATAACAGATTCGGCAAATCAAGACAGACATGAGACAGTCTGTGTATGATAGAGGCAAATCTCTACGAATAGAGCAAACAGCAGGTACTCAGGGTAATAAGCACTCTTTAGATATCTATAAAGACTGCCAAACCATGGTAAAAAACAAAGAATGGGATGCGGTTAAAGATGGGGCAGGAACATCCATACAGACTAATAAAATTATGAAAGTCATTTCAATACATCTACTTGCAACTTTTGGCACTCCTGTCCAAACAGAAAGATATCTCACAATTTATGACACAGACATACAATCAGCATCTCAGGATGATTTATTACTTCTTACTAGCCATGTACAGGCTGATGAGATTAAACAAGCAATACACAAATTGAGACCTAATACGGCGCCTGGTCCAGATGAGTTGAGTCCTAATTTCTATAAAACCTTCCAGGAGGTATTAACCCCTTTACTTCTGGAGACTTCAAATGATATTTTGACCAATTTTGACATGCCATAACAAATGGCTAAAGCATTTTTAATTTTACTACTCAAAAAGGGTGATAGACTAAATATTACTAACCAGAAATCCATCTCTCTCCTTAGTATTGATATCAAATTGCTTTCAATAATTCTTTGTCACAGACTGGGAAATATCGCACAGAAATTCATCTCACCATACCAAACTTGTGCAATAGCAGGCAGAAAGTTACAGGATAACCTCATATGCCTTAAAGTATTCTCTAAAGAACATTTAGGACACCTAAAAGGTTACATAGCGACTTTGGACCAATAAAAAGCCTTCAGTTGGGTATCTCGCCCAGTGTTGTTCAAAATGTTGGCCTCACATGGCTTACCAGAACAATTTCTCAGGTGGTTAAAATTATATGCACGGGCCCACTTCTGCCCACTCTTGAAATGGGTCAATGGAAAGATTGGGATTCGGAGGGGTGCCCCCGAGCCCTTTGTTGTATACATTTTATATACACATTCTTATAAGGAAAATCTTAAGCACAGTACACTTATAAGGTATAACACCATCTTTAAACACTGCACCATTAAAAGTAATGGCATATGCAGATGATTTGTGTATATTCTTGAACATCGTGGAAGAAGGAAAAATCCTAACTGAATAGTCTAAGGTTACGGGAGCTCACATTAACTTTAATAAAAGCCAGGCCTTAATAATAGGGCAGGTGGAACTGACTGGACCCGCACAAATCTGTACGGTACCAATAGTTCATGAAGCAGAAATTTTAGGTAATTTTCCTATGGAAATGGACAAGGTAAACTGGGTGTGTGTGTGTGTGTGTGTGTGTGTGTGTGTGTGTGTGTGTGTGAGATAGAAGAATAGGGGCCTGGCAAAAGCTTCAGGTCTCAAAACTAAAAAGAGTATATTTAATCACTACTTTTATTGTGCCTCTATTACTCTTCATGGCATCCATATTTCCCCTCCATATGAATCTGGGGACAAAATTATATATTCAAACAACATGAAGTCTTGCTGTATTCTGACAATAGCAGTGAGTCCCAACCTTCGAACTGCCCCGGAGATGAAAGAGTTAACTTTCCATGCCAGGCATGGAACGCTGAGCTCGAGCTCGGTTGAGACGCTGTCTGTTGCTGTTTGAACTCAAACCGTCATATTCTTTACTCCGCCTCACTGAACAGTCGCTCCGGAGATTTCTCCTTTGCTCGGTTCAATTTGTCGGTTAAAGTCCGTTTTTCTCGGTTTTCAACCGAATTTAAACCACAGCCTATCGGTTCAGTCTCTCTGTGGTATGCGTGAGTACTAGATAGGTTTATATTGTTTTTATATTCTGTGTGGAACTTGTAAATGTTTCATCGGTTCGGTTTGAACCGATCAGGTTGTTTAAAAATCTTTATTTCTACTTTTAGAGTGTGGTTACCGGTTCTTATCGGTTCTAAAAAAGAAAAACGGATTTTACTACGGTTTTCTCCACGACCCATAACACGGTCAGGAACCGATAAGAGTGTCTTGCCTGGCGGATTGCCATTAAAAGGGTACGTTTTGTTAGGACTGGCACCATGTCTGAGAAACCAAAAAGAAAAACCGGGCCCACTGGGTTTCAACACTGTAGTGTGTCTGGGGAAGTCTTTGCTAAGGCTGACCCCCACACCACCTGTGCTTATTGTCTGGGGTTTGACCACCTCGATTCAGACTGCCAGATTTGTAAAAATTTTCCTGCAGCTACCCTAGAAAAGAGAGTTGGTAGGCTCAGGAAAGGGAGGTTAAAAGTCCGCTGACCCGATGTAATAGCCCGGTTCGGGTTCAAACCGAACCAGAAGGAGTGCCCTGACCAGGCAAAAGGAGAACAGATTCCGAGGAGTCGGTTCAGGTTAAGAGAACAAGAAGGGATAAATCAGCTGGTGTGGATCCAAAAGTTTCTTCTCCAACCGCTGATGAAATAGCCAAAGCGATAAAAATTGTTCAGTCGCTATCCTGGGTTCCGACCGAACCGGCACCATCAGGAAGGCGCTTGGTTCGGCTGGTTCCGGTTTATGATTTGGAGGAATTTTATGAACCGGAGGAGGAGGAAGGAGAGTATGAGGAAAGTGAATGTGATTATGAAAGTCTGGATGTGCCCATTGACCCGGACATCTCCCCAGACAGACCTTCAGGAGTGTCTCCTCCTAGGCTTTCTGAGTCCCCCTCCCATTTCATGTTTTACAAGAAAGTGGCCGAAACCCTTCAGCTTCCTATGGAAGAAGCTGTGGATGACCAGGAGGAGCCTGGCTATGTGGAAATGATGGATATCCCAGAGTCCAGGAGGCTGTCTATTCCCTTACACAAGTCTTTTGGGAAACAGACATTTAAGATTTTAAAGACTCCTAATTCTGTATCTCCTGTGGATAAAAGAATGGACAAGAGGTATACTCTGTCGGGCTCAGATACGGAGTTCCTTACCCAGCAATGCAGCCATGTTGGGGTAGTGCAGGCTGCAGCCTGTGATAAGGCTAATATACCCTTGGCTTCGCACCCCCCCAGATAAGGACTCCAGGAGGATTGATGCCATGGCAAAGAAACAGTACATGACAGCATCCTTGGGACTCAGGCAGGCCAATTATATGGCCTATACAGCTAGATTTCAGAAATCTAGATGGGACGCTGTCATGGCTTTAGCTAAACAGGTCCCTGGCCAGCTTGCCAAAGGAGCTGGAGCAGGTGGCAGCTGATGGTATTGAGGCATCCAAGGTGCAATTCCATGCTGCAGTGGACTCCAGTGATGTTTCATCTAGAGTCATGGCTACATCTGTGGCCCTTCGTAGGATGGCTTGGCTCAGATGTACTAGCCTGTCTCAGGATACCCAGACTAAGGCATGGATGAATACAGGACCACCTATCGGAGTGCTCAGGCCAAGGAAAGGCAAGCCACTCCTCAGAGGCAGCATCCCAGGGGCAGGGGCAGGCCTTTTCATAGGCCTTTCTACCAAGCCCAGGCCTCCTCTTCTGCCTATGCTCAGAGGGGGTTCTTTAGAGGGAGAGGCAGAAGGGGTACAAGCAGGCCTGCTTCCACCCCTCAGCCTAAACCCCCTGCCAAACAGGCACCCTGATGGGTTTTCCAGGGCCGATTCTCCACCACCTGTAGGGGGGGGCAGGCTGGCTTACTTTGTCCAGGACTGGAAGTCTTTAACATCAGACAAATGGGTCCTGGAAGTAGTAAGCCAGGGACTGGTTCTCGGCTTCAAAAAATTTCCAAAGATGAGAACCAGATCCTTTCCACCTGCAAATCCTTCAGAGGCACTTGCCCTAGAGGCAGAGGTCTCTTCCCTTTTGGCTCTCAGAGCTGTAGAAAGGGTTCCACCCCTACACAAAGGGAAAGGATTGTACTCCAGGTACATCCTCACCCTCAAAAAGACAGGAGAATGGCGGCCCATCCTGGATCTCAGATATTTAAACAAGCACCTTTTAAAGCCAAAGTTCAAAATGGTGACTCTGGGAATAATTCGACCCTCTCTAAGGCCAGGGGACTGGCTAGTCTCCCTGGACCTCAAGGATGCCTATTTCCATATTCTCATCAGAAGCTTCCATCGAAAATACCTCCGGTTCGAGCTGCCCTCAGACCATTACCAACTCAGAGCAATGCCCTTCGGCCTAACCTCTGCTCCAAGGGTGTTCACAAAATGCCTGGCAGTAGTAGTTTCTTCCCTAAGAAGGCAAAGGATTGCCATCTTCCCATACTTGGACGACTGGCTCATAGTAGGCCAGTCCCCAGACCAAGTCAAGTTACACCTACAGATAACTCAGCAACTGCTCACATCTCTAGGTTTCCTTCTGAATCTTTCAGAGTCAGTTCTAGAGCCTGTTCAGCTCCTCACCTTCATAGGCGCAGAGCTAGATACAGAAAAGGCAAGAGCCTTCCTTCCCCTGGCCAGGGCAAGGACCCTTATCACACTGGCCTCTTCATTCACCCTACAGGTGTCTCGGCCAGCAAGGCATTTTCTGCAGCTCCTGGGGCACATGGCTGCTTCTACAGCAGTGGTGCAGGGAGCAAGATTTCAGATGAGGGACATTCAGTTCCACTTGAGATCCTTTTGGTCTCAGAAAAAGGACACTCTGACCAAACTGATACCAGTGACTCAAACCCTGATCCAGGCTTTGCAGTGGTGGCAGGATCAGGACAATCAAAGACAGGGAGTTCCTTTTGTCACTCAGTCTCACTCTTTAATCCTTACTACAGATGCCTCCCTCTTGGGGTAGGGGGCCCACTTGGGAGACCTGACTACCCAAGGGTTGTGGTCTCCTCAGGAATCTCCGCTTCACATTAATCTGTTGGAACTCAGAGCAGTGTTTCTAGCACTTCAAGCTTTTTCCAAGTCTGTTCAGAACAAAGTTGTTCAGATCAGGACAGACAATACCACCACAATGTGGTATATCAACAAGCAAGGGGGCACTCAGTCTACGGCCTTGTGCACAGAAGCAATGAAGTTGTGGTCTCTGGCCTATTCCCTGAACACCTCCCTTACAGCAGTACACCTCCCAGGCAAGGACAATGTCCTGGCAGATGCTCTCAGTAGGATATCTCAGGGCCATCACGAATGGTCACTGGATCCCCTAGTTTTGGAGGTGATCTTCTCCAGATGGGGCAGCCCACAGATATATCTTTTTGCAGCCCCAAACAATCACCAACTTCCCTTTTTTGCTGCAGGCCCCCAGTGTTGGGCTCAGTCCCCCTGGATGCCCTGGTTCTCAATTGGGAGGGAAGTTCCTGTATGCTTTCCCCCTCCCCTCCCTCTCCTGTTCAAGGTGCTAGTCAAAATCAGGTCTCAACCCTGCAAGGTGATTCTGATTGCTCCAGACTGGGCCAGACAGCCCTGGTACCCTCTCCTGTTGTCCTTAGCAGTCCACCTTCCCTTGTCTCTTCCCAGGAATTACAACCTGTTAACCTGTGCTCAGGGGAGGGTTTGGTACCCGAATCTCAAATCTCTCAATCTCAAGGCCTGGCTCTTGAAGAGTTAGAGTTTGCTGATTTACACCTCTCCCAAGGTGTTATGGATATTCTAAAGGCTTCTAGGAAGCCTTCCACCAGAACTACTTATAATTCCAAATGGAAAAGATTCTCCATATGGTGCTCTGGGGAGCATATTTCCCCAGAGTCTGCTGACCTGCCCACAGTCCTTGACTATATGGTTCACCTGAATAGCTTGGGACTCAGACCAGCTACACTAAGGGTGCATCTGGCAGCTGTCTCTGCTTTTCTTTCAGCAGGTAAGCCTTCTTCTCTTTCAGCTCACCCTGTATTCTCTACAAGCCCTGTCAGTGGAGCCTGATTTTATCTCTTTCCATAGAGATAAGGTGGTCCTCAGGACTAACAGGAAGTTTTTACCTAAGGTGGTTTCAGACGTTCACCTTAACCAGTCTGTCTCTTCCTGTGTTCTTCACTGACCATTCCTCCTCTGGTGAGAGGAGGTTGCACAGTTTAGATGTGAAAAGAGCCCTTAGCTACTACATAGAACGTACCAAGGGTCACAGGTTTGACTCCCTCCAACTGTTCCTCACTTATAGTGAGGTTGGTAAAGGAAAACCTGCCACTAAAGATCCATTGCCAGGTGGATTGTCTCTTGCATTCAATTTTGCTATGAAAACTAGGTAGGATTCCACCCCAGGCCTGAGGGCTCACTCTACCAGAGGTACAGCTGCTTCCTGGCTACTGCCAGGATATTCCTATCTTAGAGATATGTCAAGCAGCTACCTGGAAAACAGTTCACACTTTTACCAAGCATTACCTCTGGATATCCAGGCTAGGAGTGATGCTCGGTTTGGCACAGCAGTGCTTCAGAGCCTATTTCCTAGTAGGTTCTGTCCTCCTCCATGGAGGTACTGCTTGGTAGTCTCTATTGTCAGAATACAGCAAGACTTCATATTGTTTGAAGAAAAATTACTCACCTTTAATGTTGTTTCTTCTAATGGAGTCTTGCTGTATTCTGATCTCCCTGCCTTCCCCTCTCAGAACCTTTGTTTTTGAGATGTGGGTGGGCAGTAGCAGTGTTGGCACTCAGGAGGTGCCCCACCTTTTTTATTATCACCCTCTTTCTTTGGGCGAGTGGGTGTTGTGTTTATTACATTTTTTGGGTTTCCTGACTTGAGTCTTTGTTTTGGGACCAAAAAATCTTTTTATTTTATTTAGTAGCCAGTTGGCTAGTGTAGGTTTACAGCTTCCACACAGGACTCTCAGTGAGTTTAGCTCGTAAAGATCTGACGGTTTGAGTTCAAACAGCAACAGACAGAGTCTCAACCGAGCTCGAGCTCAGCGTTCCATGCCTGTCATGGAAAGTTAACTCTTTCATCTCCGGGGCAGTTCGAAGGTTGGGACTCACTGCTATTGTCAGAATACAGCACGACTCCATTAGAAGAAACAACATTAGTAAGGTGAGTAATATTTTCTTTTTTCGTATCATCTGGGGCAGGAGACTAAACCCAGTGAAACGTAGCATTACATATAGATCCATTTCACATGGTGGTATAGGCATGCTTCAACCTGTTGTATTTTTTGATACTGTCTTTTGGAATTGTAATATAGTACCAATTTTGTAGGATAAGGACATGAGATGGATAAATTGGAGAGAGACCGGATTGATAAAATATGGTCTAAATGGATATTGGATAAGTGGACCTTTAAACTAGGACTCCTAACACCTAGAGTGCCCACACACCCCCACTCTCCTTCCCCTTCCTTTTACCCCACTCTTCCCCCTTGCCCTATCCCTGTGTCTTCCTCTACCCCTGTGCCTTCCCCCCCCACTGGACCAACCTTATAACCAGCCTACTAGCACTACCTCCCAACCTCCTAGACAAAGCTACTACTTTGGCCACCAGCTCTCCCTCCGCTCCTCCCCCCTCACCTTGACTCCTCCTCTGCCTCTCACCTTTGGTGTCACGCCTCTACATCTCCTTCACCACATCTAAACACTGTCGTCTTTACCCTAGTGAATGCTTTTGACGCTATACTGTCACCATTGTCATTGTAACCTTATTGTATATTAGCAACCTACTATTTGAGTATTGTATATAAACTGTGTGTTATTGTCATTGTCACTGTTTGACGTGGAACCTTTGTAAAATAGCTTGAGCTCAAAGGTATGATCTGAATCTGTAAATAAATAAATAAAAAATAAACTGAATAAAGAGGAGTTCCCTACATATATGATATAGTAGTATTATGCAAAAAATTTGAACCTGGAAAATAACAATAAATGACTTAAAAACATTACCTAGGCAACTGGTGTATGACCAAATATTATTAAACCATTATACAGAACAGTTTTGTTTCCTAAAAGGTAATCCACTAACACTGACTTTAACAACCAAACAACCAATGGATAAAAGAATCCCTTTACGAGATAAAAGTTTTCACAGCCTAACAGCGGTACTTGACCTTCAAACAACATGAAGTCTTGCTGTATTATAGACATTAGCAGTTTGATCCAGCTCTAGAACTGCCCCGGAGTGAAATGGTTAAAACCATTCCAAAATAGAATTTTGGCACGAGAGCAGCTCTATCTGTGTCATTTCAAACTTGAACTGTCAGATTCTTTATTCCGCCTCAGTGAACAGTCGCTTCGGAGATTTCTTCTTCTGCTCGGTTCATTTCTCGGTTTAAAGTGTTTTCTCGGTTGATTTAACCGAGAATAGTTTTATTTTAACCGCAAAACCGCTCGGTTCAAGCTCTATCTGTGGTAACCGTAAGTAAATGAAGGTTTTGTCTGTGTGGAACTTGTGTTATCGGTTCGGTTTGAAGCGATCAGTGAGTTTAAACTCATTTAAAACTAAAAGTTACTATTTTAGAGTGCGGTTCCGGTTCTTATCGGTTCTAAAAAACAGATTTATTACGCTTTTTCCAATACCCATGACACGGTTAGGAACCGATAAGGGTGTCTTGCCTGGCACCGCCGCTAAAGGGCACGTTTTGGTTAGGCTGGCATTATGTCTGGAGAAACCCAAAAGAAAACCGGGCCCACTGGTTTCAACACTGTGATGTTTGTGGGAAGTCTTTGCCAAGGCTGACCCACACACCACATGTGTTTATTGTCTGGGGTTTGACCACCTCCAGTCAGACTGCCAGGTATGTAAGAATTTCCCTGCAGCCACCCTGGAAAAAGATTGGGCAGGCTCAGGGAACGAGAGGCAAAAGTCCGCTGACCGGATGGCCAGCCCGGTTCGGTGCCAACCGAACCAGAGGGAGTGCCCTCTGACCAGGGCCAGACTTCTCGGCAAAGAAAAGCTGGTTCTGAGGAACCAATTCCAGTAAAGAAAACAAGAAAATCAGCAGGTCTGAGTCCAAAATTCTTCTCCAACTGCTGCAGAGATAGCAAAAGCCATACAGATTGTCCAGTCACTGTCTCAGGGTCCGTCCGAACCACCACTATCTGGTAAAGGTCGGTTCGTCCGTCCCAGTGGTTCAGGATTATGATATTGAGGAATTTTATGAACCAGAGGAGGGAGGAGGATTATGAACAGTATGAATGTGGCTGGGAAGGTCTGGGTTTGCCCATTGAACCGACATCTCCCAGACAGACCTTTAGAATCTCCCTATGCTGTCTGAGTCCCCATCTCATTTTATGTTTTATAAAAAGTTGCTGAAACCCTCCAGCTTCCTTTAGAAGAGGCTGTGGATGAGCAAGAGGAGCCTGATTTTGTAGAAATGATGGATATTCCAGAGTCTAGAGATTGTCTATTGCTTACATAAGTCTTTTAGGAAACAAACAATTAAAATTTTAAAAGCTCCTAATTCTGTGCCTCCTGTAGATAAAAAGATGGACAGAAGGTATACATTGTCAGGCCCTGATACAGAATTCCTTTCTCAGCAATGTGTCATGTTAGTAGTTCAGGCTGCTGCCTAGATAGTTTAATATTCCATTGGCTTCACATCCTCCTGACAAGGATTCCAGGAAGATTGATGCCATGGCAAAAACAGTATATGGCAGCCTCTCTGGGACTCAGGCAAGCAAATTATATGGCTTATGTAGCTAGGTATCAGAAATCTAGATGGGATACTGTTATGCAATTGGCCACAGGCCCATGGCCAGCTGGCTAGTGAACTAGAACAGGTGGCTGCTGATGGCATTGAAGCTTCTAAGGTTCAGTTTCATGCTGCTGTGGATGTTAATGATGTTTCCTCTAGGGTCATGGCCACATCTGTAGCTTTTGAGGTTGGCCTGGCTCAGGTCTACTAGTTTGTCACAGGATACCCAGACTAAGGCTATGGATTTTCCTGTGTGGGAAATTTCTGTTTGGAGAGCAGACAGAGAATTACATGAAGAAGATGAATGAATATAGGACTACTTACAAGAGAGTGCTCAGGCTAAGGAGCGCAAGCCACTCCTCTAAGGCATGCCCCAGGGTAGGGGTAGGCCTTTTCACAGGCCTTTCTACCAGATTCAGGCCTCCTCTGCCTATGCTCAGAGGGGCTTCTTCAGAGGCAGGGGCAGACGAGGGGTGGGCAGACCTGCTCCCACCCCCCAGCCTAAAGCTCCTGTGAAACAGGCACCCTGATGGGGTGCCCAGGGCCGATTCTCCTGTACCAGTGGGGGGCAGGCTGGCTTACTTCAGTCAGAATTGGGCTTCTTTAACCTCAGACAAGTGGGTTCTGGAAGTAGTAAGCCAGGGTCTGGTTCTCAGCTTCAAAAGTTTCCCAAGTTGAGAAGCAGACTTTTTCTACCTGCAAGTGCTTCAGAGACCTCGCCTGGAAACAGAGGTCTCATCCTGTTAGCCTCAGAGCAGTAGAAAGGGTTCCTCCCCTGCATCAGGGCAGGGGTCTGTATTCCAGATACTTCCTTACCCAAAAGACAGGAGAATGGTGGCCCATTTTAGATCTCAGATATCTGAACAAGCATCTTTTGAAACCAAAGTTCAAAATGGTAACTCTGGCAATGATTTTATTTTCCCTAAGGCCAGGGGACTGGCTAGCCTCCCTGGACCTCAAGGATGCCTATTTCCATGTCCTAATCAGAAGATCCCATCGAAGTACCTCAGATTCGAACTGCCCTCAGGTCATTACCAGTTCAGAACAATGCCCTTCGGCCTTACTCCTCTGCTCCAAGGGTATTCACAAAGTGTCTAGCAGTGGCAGTGGCCCACTTAAGGAGGCAGAGGATTGCTGTTTTTCCTATCTAGACGACTGGCTCATTGTAGGCCAGTCCCCAGGACGGTAAAATCTCACCTGCAGGTCACCCAGCAGCTTCTCACCTCCCTGGTTTCTGCTAAACCCACCAAAGTCGGTTCTGGAACCAGTCCAGGTACTCACCTTTATCGGGCAGGAATTGACACAAAGCTAGCCAGAGCCTTTCTCCCAGAAAGGGTAAGGAATTTAGTGGCTCTGGCCTCCTCCTTCACCTGCAGGTCTCTCGACCAGCAAGACACTTTCTGCAGCTCCTGGGGCAATGGCTGCATCCACAGCTGTTGTGCAGGGAGCCAGATTTCAGATGAGACATTCAGTTTCACTTGAGAACTTTTGGTCTCAGAGAAGAGACCCTTTCCAAGTTGGTCCCAGTGACTCAACCTTGATCCTAGCTCTCCAGTGGTGGCAGGATCAGAGCAATTAGAGCGGGGCTCCTTCATTTCCCCTTCTCACGACTTGAGTCTCACTACAGATGCTTCCCTTCTGGGTTGGGAGCCCACATGGGGACCTTTCCACTCAGGGAGTTTGGTCCCCAGGAATCTCTGCTCCACATCAATTTGCTGGAACTCAGAGCTGTCTTTTTAGCTCTTCTAGCTTTTTCTGCATCTGTCCACAACAAGGTGATACAAGTCGAACAGACAACACCACAACAATGTGGTACATCAACAAACAGGGGCACTCGGTCTTGGCCTTGTGCCGGAGGCAATGAAGGTGTGGTCTCTGGCCTATTCCCTGAACACTTCCCTCATAGCAGTTCATCTTCCAGGGAAGGACAATGTCCAGCGGATGCCCTCAGCAGGATTTCCCAGGGCCATCACGATGGTCCCTGGATCCTCAAGTGCTGGGGATAGTTTTGCCAGGTGGGGCATCCTCAGATAAATCTTTTGCAGCCCCAGACAATCACAAACTTCCTCTGTTCTGTTGCAGGCCTCCAGTGCTGGGCTTAGTTCCCTGGATGCCTTCTTCTGGATTGGGAGGGAAGTTCCTCTATGCTTTCCCCCCCTTTCCTCTCCTATTCAAAGTACTAGTCAAAATCAGATCTCAGCCTTGCAGGGTGATTCTGATTGCCCCGGATTGGGCCAGGCAGCCCTGGTACCCAGTCCATCTTCCCCTGTGCCTCCCAGGAATCACAATCTGTTGACTTGTGCCCAGGAAGGGTTTGGTATCCGGACCTCAAATCCCTCAACCTCAAGGCCTGGCTCTTGAGGGTTAGTTCTGTGATTTACACCTCTCTCAGGGTGTTCTTGAGATCCTAAAGGCTTCCAGAAAGCCTTCCACTAGGGCTACTTATAGTTCTAAATGGAAAAGGTTTTCCATTTGGTGTGCTGGGAAAAATATTTCCTCAGAATCTGCTGAATTGCCCATTTTGTTAGATTACATGGTACATCTTAATTCCTTGGGTCTCAGACCAGCTACCCTGAGAGTTCATTTGGCAGCTGTCTGTTTTTGTGTCAGCAGGAAAGTCATCCCCTCTTTCCTCTCATCCTGTGTTTTCCAAGTTTTTTAAGGGATTACTCCATACTAATCCTCCCTTTCGGGAACCGGCCCCTGCTTGGGACCTTAATGTTTGCATTGCCCAGTTAATGCAACCCCCTTTTGAACCTCTGTCTTCTGCAGAGCTTAAGTACCTAACTTGGAAAACTGTTTTTCTAGTGGCTGTCACTTCTGCCAGACGCATAAGTGAATTGCAAGCCTTGTCAGTGGAGACTGACTTTATTTCTTTCCACAGGGATAAGGTAGTCCTTAGGACTAATAGGAAGTTTTTGCCTAAGGTGGTTTCAGATTTCCTCTTAATCAATCTATCTCCTTCCAGTATTTTTCACTGATCACCTCTTCGGGTGAGAGGAGGTTGCACAGCCTGGATGTTAAGAGAGCTCTTAGTTATTATATAGAGCGTACTCAAAGTCAACAGGTTCGAATCCTCCAACTTTTCCTTACCTATGGTGAAGTTGGGAAAGGCAAACTGCCACAAGAGATCAATAGCCAGGTGGATTGTCTCTTGTATCCAATTTTGTTATCAGAAAGTGGGCAGAGCCCCGGTTTGAGGGCTCATTCTACCAGGGTACAGCTGCGCTCTAGCTGCTGCAGAGATATCCCTTTATTAGAGATTTGCCAGGCTGCTACTTGGAAAACGGTACACACTTTTACCAAGCATTGCTCCTGGATGTCCAGGCCAGGAGAGATGCTCGGTTTGGCACAGCTGTTCTTCAGAGCCTATTCCTAAGTAGGTTCTGCCTCCTCCATGGAGGTACTGTTGTGTATTTGTTAATGCATATAATATAGCAAGACTTCATGTTGTTTGAAGAAAAATTACTCACCTTAGTAATGTTGTTTCTTCTAATGGAGTCTTGCTATATTATAGACCTCCCAACCTGCCCTCTCAGAACCTCTACTTGGTGGGGTGCGGGCAACAGTGTGGGCACTACTTATGTCCTGTTAGCATTTTGTCCCCTTTGGGACTTTGGGGTGTGTGTGTCACGCGTGTGTGTGTTTTATTATACTTATGTTCCATTTTCATATTATTAGAATGGTGTTAGTATTTCTGGTCCCCTGACTTGAGTCTTGGGTGTTGGGACCATCAATGGTTGTTATTATTTAGGTAGCCATTTGGCTAGTGTAGGTTACAGCTTCCACACAGACCTTAGTGAGTTTGGCTCGTAAAGATCTGACAGTTCAAGTTTGAAATGACACAGATAGAGCTGCTCTCGTGCCAAAATTCTGTTTTGGAATGGTTTTAACCATTTCACTCCGGGGCAGTTCTAGAGCTGGATCAAACTGCTAATGTCTATAATATAGCAAGACTCCATTAGAAGAAACAACATTACTAAGGTGAGTAATTTTTTCTTTCGTCCCTCTCGGTGGCAAGCAATGACCCAGAGACCCTCATGACGGCCTATAATTCGGCCATTCCGGCGGCTCTGGATC
Source organism: Neoceratodus forsteri (assembly GCA_016271365.2). Classification (NCBI taxonomy): domain Eukaryota; kingdom Metazoa; phylum Chordata; order Ceratodontiformes; family Ceratodontidae; genus Neoceratodus; species Neoceratodus forsteri. The sequence continues at coordinate 848,446,259 of CM057452.1, forward strand.
CCATTGCTCCAGTCCACGTTCGTCCTCTCTCCCTTCGCCCTCGATCCCCCATTGTTTGATGGGACTTTGAGGGAGATGTGGAGACTAGGACGAAGGTTAGAGCATTGCTGGCAGAAGTCCGCCTTTGATACAGACTGCCTTAGATTGATTGACCATTATAATGCCTATCAATTTGCAATCACCCATAAGAAGGCAGAATTCCTGTCCGGGGAGATTGCGGCAGCTCAGAATCGACCAGCTCAGATTTTCCGAACTGTGGACAGACTTGTGCAACCCAGCCTGTCTACAAGTCCGGAAAGCCTTTTAGCAATTAGAGTGTGACGAACTTGCTTGATTCTTAGCTACTAAGGTGTCTGACATCAGGGCAGGATTCCAACCGGCACACTTTATGGGCGTTGCTTTAGGTCAGTATGAGGTCACTGTTCCTCGGCCTTCCTGGAGTAGCTTCAGCCAACCGGAGTTCATGGATGTCATGCAGATCTAGGGTGTGCACCCTACATGCTGTAGTTTGGATCCTAGACCAACTTCCTTGATTTTGGGTTGTAATGATGTCATCGGTCCAGTCCTAGCACAGCTAGTCTGGTGCTCCTTGGAGTCTGGAGAGTTTCCTAGCTCCCTGAGAGAGATGGTGGTGACACCACTCTTAAAGAAAGCTACTTTGGACCCAGACTGCCATGCAAGCTACAGACCTATCTCTGACCTTCTCTTTCTAGGGAAGGTGATAGAGAAAGTAGTGGCAACACAACTGGAGGACCATTTGACCATCCGTGACATCTATGAACCTCTCCAGTCCGGTTTTCGAAAGAGACATAGTACTGAGACAGCGCTGGTTAGGGTGCTCAATGATCTCCTGATGGCTAGAGATCGGAAGAGCCGTTCCATCTTGGTTCTTCTGGATCTCTCATCAGCATTTGACACCGTGGACCACGGGGTGCTGCTTAGTCACCTGAGGCACATCTGTGGACTGTCGGGAACAGTCCTCAGGTGGTTTGCATCGTTCCTCATGGGAAGAACACAGAGTGGTGTCTGGGGTCTTTTCCTCAGACCCTATTTCTCTTCCATGTGGGGTTCCTCAGGGCTCAGTGCTGTCACCCATGATGTTCGTGGTGTATATGCTACCCCTCTGAGACATTGTAAGAAGGCATGGGCTGAGGTTTCACTGCTGTGCTGATGATACCCAGCTGTACCTTTCTTTTGCACCCAACCAGGATGGAGCTCTCTCAGTCTTTAATAACTGTCTGAAAGAAATCCAGGAGTGGATGGATTTCAGCTGGTTGAAGTTGAACTCTGGAAAAAACTGAGGTGCTGGTTGTGGACCCAGGTCGCCGGGTTGGAGGTTGGTTCGCCCTCTGGACTTTTTCTTGGTGGCGTATCACTCCTGACCTGTGAACAGGTGCATAACCTATGGGTAGTTTTTGATGAAGGGCTGACTCTGCATTCGCAGGTGTCGGCTGTTGTCAAATCTTCCTTTTATCATTTTAGGAATATTGCCAGGATTAAGCATCTGGTTCCGTCTGGTGACCTTCCTACTTTGGTCCACGCCTTTGTGTCCTCGCGCTTAGATTATTGCAGCTCCCTTTACCTAGGGCTTCCTGGGGTGGAAATCTGCTGCTTGCAGCTGGTGCAGAACGCGGCAACCCGGCTGATGGGATCTGCTCGGTCCTGTCATATTTCGCCAGTGCTGTGTGTACTGCACTGGCTGCCATTATAGTGGCGAATCACCTTTAAAGTCAGTTTGTTGACTTTCAAAGCCCTACATGGACTGGGCCCGGATTACCTGAAAGAGCTCCTGCTCCCTTACTGCCCTGGACGATCGCTCCGCTCAGCTGACGAAGGGTTGCTAGAGATTCCAAGGGTGTGTTTGAAATCATCAGGGGTGAGAGCATTTGTGCATGCAGCCCCTACCCTTTGAAATTCTCTAACCCATCGGTTACGGGAGTGCACAACTGTGGAGGGATTCAAGCAAGCTTTAAAAACTTTTTTGTGGCACCAGGCATTCCGTGACTGATTGGATGGTATGCTGTTATTTTATTATTATATGTGTACTGATATTTGATTTGATTTTAAAATTGTTAGGCACCTTGGTTTATTATTATTATAATAACATTCTAACCTCCATTACAACTTCTCTTATCCAGTAGCTAGCTGCATGGCCTGGGCCATCATTGCCTGTGCCTTCAGCGGCGCCAGCTGCTAGGCCCATACACCTCATGCCCCTTCAGTAGTTGTTGGTGCGGCGTTCGTCGGTCCTTGTTCCAGAGCAGTCCGACAACAAAGAGGAGTATCATCCTGATCTTCTCCCTTTAGGATGAGGAGGAAGTCACCGTGGAAACCCCTGACAGGTTCACTGTTTCCTCTGTGAATGAGGAGTCTGTTAAGTGTACTCCCAGGTTCCCTGCCCCCCCCGGACCTCGCCTTCTTCAGTGTTATGAAGCAGTTGTCCTACACTTTGGGGTTCCAAACTGACGAGGTGAATGAAACCAGGAGGAATATGGTGGACTTCTTGGAAATCCCAGAGGCTCCACCTAAGATAATTCCACCCCTGCTGCTTGCCTTGAATGATGCAGCCACAGAAGCCTGGTGCAGACCCAGTATGGTGCCAGCTATATGCCCAGGAAGTCTGACAAACTTTATCAGGTGCCTTAAGGGTTACCCTTTTATGCAGCCCAGCCTGAGACTGACACTGTGGTCATTAAAGCTGCCCATGATGGGACTAAAGCCCCTAAGCACCTTAGTTCCCTGCTCCTTGACTGTGATTCTAGGAGGTTGGATTTGTTGGGCAAAAGGACTTTCACCTCAGCCACCCTTAGCCTTTAGATTGCCAGTCATGTGGCTCACCTTATTAAGTACCAGAATACTATCTGGAGGAAGGGTAAAGCGACTGCTCAGTCCCTTCCTGAGGGTTCTCACAAACAGGACCTCCACAAGGTCCTTCAGGCCTCTGAGGATGTTAGCAAACACCTCCTCAGAGCCACCTATGACATGGTTGACACAATAGCCTGGGCAACTGTGTCCAGTATTTGCCTTAGACGGCACTCCTGGCTGTGGGTCTCTGGCTTTGCAAATGATGTCCAAAAAAAGGTGTTAAACACCCCTTTTGTGGGACACAAATGTTTTGGTCCAGATGTGCAGGACATTAATGAATTGCAGGCTTCTGGCACGGTCATTAGGTCTGTCAACTCCTTATATCATACCCAGCCCAGGAGTATGCCACGGTCCTCCTTTCGGAAGCCCTCCCACAAGTTGGGTCCTGGAGGCAAACTTCAGGGTAAACACAGAGCCAGCTCAGCCTGGCCTCCTCCCTCTTCCTCCGCCGTTCCCTCTGCCAAGCAGCCCAGAGTCGGTAGTGCAGCCCCTGCTGCCGGTTCAGCCACTGCCTGACAACTCACAGGACCGCCCTCCTCCTCCTCTGAGTCAGGAGGGGGTGGTCGGAGGCAGGTTCTCCCTCCACTTGTCTCAGTGGAGAACCATCACTTCAGATGCTTGCATCCTGCAGATAATCAAACAGGGGCATGCTCTTGAGCGTCTAGAGCAGCCTCCAGATGTTCCCTCAGTTCCCTTGTTTTACCCCCCAGACCACACAGAGGTACTCATGGAGGAGGTCCTCACCTTCCTGTACAAACAGGCCATAGAGCCAGTGTCCAGGCACCAGAGTAATAAGGGGTTTTACTCCAGATTCTTCCTGGTTCCCAAGAGAACAGGGGACCTGAGGCCCATTTTAGACCTCAAGTAATTGAACCTTTTTTATTTGGTACAAAAAGTTCTGGATGGTGACTTTGCACGGCCTTCTTCCACTGCTCAGACTGGGCAACTGGCTGTGCTCCCTCAATATACAGGATGCCTATCTGCATATCATGGTTTGCCCCCCTCGCAGGCGTTACCTGTTTCAGGGGGAGCATTACCAGTTCATGGTATTGCCCTTTGGCTTATCCTCTGCACCACGGATCTTTTTACCAAGTGCTTGGCAGCACCCTATGTCACGAGGACCTCTGTGTGTTCCCCTACCTGGACGACTGGTTACTGAAGCCCCAGTCCTGTGAGCTTTTCTTGCTCACTCTGGAGCACACCCTGCGGTTGTTCCATTCCTTGGGCATCACGGTCAACCGTCCCAAGTTGGTGCTGACCCCTTCTCAGAGATTGCAATACATAGGGGCAGTTCTGGACTCTACTCAGAGTAAGGCATTCCTCCCTCAGGACAGGGTGGATCGCCTTATTTCCCAAGCCCAGGAGGTGGCTCAGAGCCTGTATGTGTCAGCCAGCGCTTTCCTCCTGCTCCTAGGCCTCATGGCAGTGGCCTTTGTGACGGTCCCTCTGGCCAGGCTGCACATGAAGTTTCCACAGTGGACCCTCCAGGTCCAGTGGGATCAGCATCCAGACTATCTAGATCAGCCGATCATGGTCTCCTCACCAGTATGCAAAGTGCTTCATTAGTGGATGAATCCGGCCTGTCTCCTAAAAGGAGTTCCCTTTCTGATCCCCACCCCCCACCAGATCCTCACTATGGATGCTTCCATTCAGGGCTGGGGAGCCCATCTAGGCCCCTGTCAGACCCAGGGCCTCAGTCTCATGGGGAGACTCACCTCCACATAAACATTCTAGAAATGAGGGCAATTCTGTATGCCTTACGGGCCTTCCAGAACCATCTCTCCCCAGGTTCTCTGTTGGTGCAATCGGACAATCTCAGTGTAGTCTATTACATCAGTAAGCAAGTTGGGACTCGTTCCTATCCTCTCTGCTAGGAAGCATTGAGGGTCTGGTATTGTACTTTAGAGCACTATCTAGAACTATCAGCTGTCCATGTGCCCAGAATGCCTTGGTGGACAGCTTCTACCAGTCGCAGTCCAAAGTCAGTGAGTGGTAACTGCTGACCTTGGTCGCAAAAGACCTGTTTGGCAGATGGGGTCACCCAGTTTGACCTTTTTGCATCCCTACTCAACACAAAACTGCCATGTTTCTGCTCAGTAGATCCAGGGCCTAGAGTTTCCTGGTGAGACGCCTTGTACCTGTCCTGGAAAGCGAGATTTCTTTACACATTTCCCCTCCCTTCCCTCTAATTTAGAGGGTTCTAATCAAACTGTAGATGGAAAGTGTCACCCTGATTCTGGCAGCCCTGTTTTGCCGCAGCAGATAAGTTTGCCATTTCTGTAACAACTAGCTGTGGAACCTACAGTTCCCCTGCCCCTTTGCCGGGACCTGTTGACACAGGCACAGGGGACACTGGTCCATCCAGACCTCAAGTCCCTTCATCTGCATTCATGGCTCCTGAAGACATAGCCATTGTTTGGTTTGGGGTGTCTCAGAAGGTGGTTGTCAAAAAACCCTACACCAAGGCTGCTTATCCTATGAAGTGAAAGCGGTTTGCTATCTGGGCCACTTCTCACCAACTGGACTCTTTCATCTGTCCAGTGAACCAGGTTTTGGAGTATCTCCTGACCTTGTCTGATGCTGGTCTTAAATACTCCTCCTTCAATGTGCACCTGTCTGCCATATCTGCCTTCTGTGTGCCCATTAGTGGCTATACGGTGGCACAGCTGGATGTGGCCTGCACTTTACTCAGAGGCATGCTTCATTTGAAGCCTCCCATCCGTAACCGGTTTCTGACTTGGGATCTCAATTTTGATTTGAAGAAGTAGACCCTGCCTCTTTTTGAACCAGCTGCATCTCGCGAGCTACGCTTTCTGTTGTGGAAAGTGTTATTTTAAGTTGATATTACTTCTGCTGGAAGAATTTCAGATCTACAGGCTCTTGTGTGAGCAGACTTATTTGATTTTCCACAAAGACGGGGACTCTTTGCATACTAATCCTAAATTTCTTCCTAAGGTGGTGTCTGAGTTTACCCTCAACCAATCCATCCACCTGCTTGTTTATTATCTGGAGCATGCCAATCCAGGGGAAGCATTGCTCCATACTTTGGATGTGCATTGAGTTTTGTGTTACTATACATACTGTACTAAGGTCTACAGGAAGTCCAAACAGTTGTTTATTTCTCTCACTCTTGGTAGAGAAGGTGCTCCAGTTTTGAAACCGTGCTTGTCCAAATGGTTGGCCACTGTATTATTTTTTGTTACAGGAAGTACAGTAAGAAACTTCCTGGGATTGTTAAGGGCCATTCCACCAGGGGCATGGCCATTTCAATTGCCTGTTTCAGAGGCATGCCTGCAGCCCAGATCTGTGCTGCTGCCACTTGGAGTACTGTCCACCCTTTCACCAAGCACTACAGTGTGGACATTGCATCCCGAGGAAGGGCAGGCTTTGGTCTTGGTGTGCTTCAGGACCTGTTTTCATAGGCCTCTGGCCTCCTGCCACCTAGACTGTCCTTGCTCACAGCACTGCTTGGGACTCGTTTCATAGGTGTGACCTGGTGACAAAGATGTCCCCAAGGAGTATAGAACAGTTACATAAGAACTTACCATAACAGTAGATCTTAGAGTGAGTCTCTGTCAAGTCATGCCGTCCTTTTCTACATTCCCCACCAGCTCGGCTGTCCTGTTGCTCCAGCTCTTCTGCTTGCTGGGCATGTTTTCTCTTTCCTTAGTTCCCTAGTGGGACTCCTGTCTCATGGCCTCTGACTAGGGAAAGAACTGAGGGGGGAGCAGGGCCACCCGTGCTTTTATAGGGTGTGACGTCGGAACCTGATGGAGTGGGCGGCCCCTAGTAGATTGATGCAGAAAAGTTTCCTTGAAATCTAGTGCCCGACGGCTAAGTTCCATAAGTGTAACCTGATTACGGAGATTCCCTTGAAGATCTACTGTTACAGTAAGTTCTTGCGTAACTGTTCTTTTTCAGGCTTGCTGTTGAGTTTATTCAGTTTATTTATTTTTTTGACTCATTGTAAGCACGCTGACTCCTGCTCACTGCTCTGTCAAATACAACCATGGAACAGAAGTATACTCCATGATTTTAAGAGGTGCATGGGTTGCAGTTTTCCAGTGTCTTGTCACTAGCAGCAGTGATGCGTGCGCTAACTGTTTTGTGACTTCCCATGATGTGGCCAACTGCCAGTGGTGCTTGGCAGTGCACTTGCAGGCAATCATAGATCACTGGATGTGGGTGCTCATGGTTAGGCTGGAGACTGCAAGGGGGCAGCTCTTCTGCAGTAGGTTTAGCTGCACAGTTAGCCATAGAGGATGATAATCCCCACTCCTTCGACATGGTAGAATTAGATCTGTTGATGGTAGAGGAGGAGGAGAAGTGGGTTATGGATAATCCTTCTCTTCGTGATGTGTTTTTTGTGAATTTATGTTGTCCATTCAGTTGTTTGAAGGTGAGTCTCCACCTAGGTGCCACAGACACGTAGAATATTGATACCAATTCAAACGACATATCTTAGCATAGATAGTATGCTTGAATAGCAGAAAACAATATGAAAAAGTCAGGAAAAAAATAATAAAATGCATTTTAAGTTTCAGGCCTACTCTAGATTTTAAACTTGGCTTGAAGATTGTGACCCTGTATGGCCCACAGATGTGATACTTAATAACTAAAATTATTATGTGTTTCAATAACCCATCATGCAGATAGTTTTGTTTCTATAACATACATTGAAATGTATTCTTAATATTGTTTAGGACACTGAATGGGCCATCAGCAAAGAACCTGACATTAAAATTGCAGCAATTGACAATGGATTGGCATTTCCATTTAAGCATCCTGATGAATGGAGAGCATGTAAGAATATTTCCCCTATGCTATACTTTAGGGCTGTACAGATATCCTAGATTTGTGTTAAGATGCTTTTTAATGTAAATTATAGCCATGTTTGATATGTCTAACCTATAAACATTGTCCAGTATAAGCTGTATTCATTATGGGCCGGTCAGACAGTTTATGTGACTCCTCTTCATTATAAAACATGCAGTTCTGTCTACCCAAAACATCCCAGTAGGATTATTTTGTTAATCTCTGTTTTATCTTGTAAGAGGCAGTCTCCTTCATAGAGCACTGTTCTTTGGTATTCAAGCTGGAGGCACTGGAGCCGGAAGAGAACCAGACCTTTTGGGAACTGCAGTGTTAGTGTATGGGACTGACATATGGTGCTGTGCTTGCACCACCAGTATACAAAACCACAGTGGCTCCAACGTCCTCAGTTCCTTTCTTCCCCCACCGAAATACAGCTGCAGTCTTGTTGGGAACCAGGAGCTCTTATTGCTCTGCATAGGTGTCCTCTGTAGTTCATTGCTGGTTTTATTTACTTCTTGTAGTTAGCTGTACTTAAGTCATTCAGCATCCCTTTTTGCTAATTTAAATCACTTAACTTTATGCTGAGTAGTGCTCGGTTCTGTTGCAGTGACAGTTATGTTGAAGTTTTTCCTTTCCTGCAATTTCATCATTTTAACAGCTTTCCTGTAGCACTCCACATTGTCACTGGGAAGTCTTACCATATTGACGGGTTGAAATTGGCACTGGCCTGCTAGCCAAAAACTGGTAGATCTTTCTTCAGGGTATCTTTTGCAACAGGCCACACCTATGGAACTACAGGCACCAGGACCACCTGGAAACTTTTCTAGCTAGCAGGCCAGCAGGGGGCCGCCCTCCCGTCAGGCGTCCATGTCACCATATGCTGTGAGTGGGCAGTCCCCTCACCCGTCTCAGTTCTTTTCCTGCTGTCAACCAACGCACCTTGGACCTTTCAGAATGCCGAAGCTTCAGTCGACTGCCGTTTTTTTCTAAACCTTCGGTTTTTGTTTTCTCACCTCAGTTACCAATGATTTCCCTTTTTCGTTTGTTTTCTCAGCTTTCTTTGTCTTCCGACCGTACGATAGTGCTCCTGTGGAAAGCAACTCCTGGAGAAAGATGGCCACTCTACTCTGCCTGTGTATTTTGCTTAGGCCCAGACCAGGACATCTGCTCCATCTGCCATGGCTTCAACCAGGCAACCCACGACCATCGCCAGCGGACCTTGGAAAACTTGCTGCTCCAGCAAAAGTTCACCAGCATGGAGCAGTAGTTGCAGGCCAGGGCTTGCTCAGTCTCCCCGGCTTCTTCATCGGACTCTCAACCATCGAAATCCTGGGATAAATCCACAGGTAAACATAAGCGTAGGGACAAGGACCGCGCTAAACCCCGGTCCCCACATTGCTCAGCGACCGTGATGGGCCATCCCCTACTTTGGGGGCAGTGACGCCTGCCTCATGCATCATATCTTCTACAGGGCTACTGTTGGAAGTGCCTACTGCCAACCTTACTTTGGCGGGCGAAGGTCCTTCAAGGCCGGGCTCCATCCTAGCCCCCAGCCCCTGCTGTTCCAGCCCTTATTTTTGGCGGGCTCGCAGTCAAGAGGCTCTGCCGGCCTGTCTTCAACCAGCATGGGCTTAGCGGCCTCGGGTTCTTATGTTACTGCCCGATCGCCATCAGTTGCTGCAACATCGGCCCCTTCGGCCTTGGAGTCGCCACCCTCCTCAGCATCGACCCAGGCCACCTCCTGGCCTTCTTCACTGTCCCATAGGGGGACTCTGGCCGGGGACTCCTCCTAGGGGTCTAGGCCTGTCCAGCCTCTGTTGCCATCTCCACTTCCAATGCCTACGCTGGTCCCTTCTCAGCCAGTGCCTCCTGGCTACCCAACACTAGTCACGGTGGACTTTCCTTCATTTCTCTCTCTTCCTTATGGGACTTCATGCAGGCCGCCTGGCTCCCCCCGGCCCCTGGGAACTGACACCAGTCCCTGCAGCCACACCTCCAGCAGGTCTGTGTCGGTCCCCATGTGGCTGGACCCCCCACACTCCCTCTAAACATTCTGGCGAAGGAAATGAATATCACCCAGACTTCAACCCCCTTATGAGGATAAGGATGGGGATAAAAACTATGAAGGGAGGATACCCCTTCTCACTCTACCTCCATGCTCCTGTGGAACAGTGAAGAGACCCCGAAATATATTCCATGGTCCCTCCCCAGACGATTCTTCATTCTTGGGGGTCCTCCACCAGATGCAGGTGGTGGTGGTGGTGGTGGGCTTTGTCATGGAGGAGCAAGACCCCAGCAGATGTTGGTTAGCTACATACCTACGTCTGCCCGATGCTCCTCCCTTGGTGGTTATTCTTCTGATTCAACCGTTTGAGGACTACACCATGGCAGCTCAGCACCACTGTAACCTGGTCCCTGGTATGCCCAGGAAGGTGGACAAACTTTACAGCGCCTTAGCAGGAAGCCATTCTTCATCAAGCAGGCACAACCTGACTTGGTGATCATTAATGCGGCCATGACTGCACCAAAAAGCCAAAACATTTAAGGTCTCTTCTCCCGGACAAAGAATCCCGGAGACTGGACTAACTGGGCAAGAGGACCTTCCCCTCGGCCACCCTGGCTCAGAGTCCTGAACTACATGGCCCATATGGTCCAGTTCCTCAGCCTTCATTTGGACCAAGCCCAGGAACCATTCATTTCCCTTCCCAATGACCAGAAGAAGAAGAAGAAGAAGAGGCTCTTGCAGTCCCTTCAGTCGGGAGCTGACATCAGTTTACATCTCTGCTCGGCATACTTTGCCGTCAGTGCTTTGGCGTGGGCAGCCAGGGCTGGCGTCTGCCTACGCCAGCACTTCTGGCTTTTAGGGTGTTGGGGTTCACCCAGGAACATTCAGTTATCTGTCTTGAATGCCCCTTTCAGTAGATACAAATTGTTTGGGGTTGATGTGCAACATATCCATGGTGCCCTACAGGCCTCTTGACATACTGTAAGATCTGTCCACTCCATGTATCACACTTGAGCTAAGAGTGGACAATGCATGCCCTTTTGAAGGGTAACCAACAAGTCCAGACCCTCCACCAGACCTCAGAGCAAGCACTGTGGGCCTGCCTTTTTGCCTACCGCTGCTGCTGCAGCCAGCAAGGCTCCCAGAGGCGATAGTCCAGCAACCACTGTGGCCTCCTCCACTTGACTCCTTGCCCAACACTCCCCCTGACAAATCAGGAGGAGGTTGTTGGAGGTCAGGAGATGACCAATAATGGTTGGGTGCTACAACTCATAGAGCAGGGCCACACTCTGGAACATCTAGAGTGGCCAACAGAAAAAACTCCAGTTCGGTCCCTTTACCCTCCAGACCACATTCTCTGGGTGGAAATTCGCTCTGTGCTGCAAAAGGAGGCAGTGGAACCTGTCCCAGTGAATCATCAGGGCAGGTGCTTCTACTCTCATTTTGTCCTGGTCCCCAAATGCACAGGGGATCTCAAGCCCATCCTAGACCTCCGAGAGCTCAGTCAGTTCATTCAGTACAAAAAGTTCCAGATGGTTACACTTCAGGGTCTGTTGCCCCTCCTGCACCGGGGACTGGATTTGCTCCCTTGATATGAAAGATGCCTACCTGTATATCAAGGTTCACACTTCCCACAGACAGTACTTGAGGTTTCAGTTCCAGGGGAACATTTCCAATTCAGGATCTTGCCCTTTGGTTTGTCCTCGGCCCCTTGGGTATTTACTAAATGCCTGGCTGTGATAGCAGCTGCCCTCAGGTGGGAGGGCCTTTGTCTTCCCCCTACCTGGACGACTGGCTCCTCAAGGCCCAGTCCAGGGACCGCCTGCTACAGACCTGGAGCATACTACCCGCCTATTCCAGGATTTGGAGATAACTGTGAACCTGCCCAAGTAGATTTTGATTCCATGCGAACACCTCTAGTACATTGGTGGTCTTGAACACAACTCTGGGCATGGCCTTCCTGCCTCAGGACAGAGCGCCTGATAGCCCAGGCCTGTCTGTTGTATAGCAGCCGCTGTGTTTCAGCCAGAACCTTCCTTCAGCTTCTGGGCCTGATGGACACAGCTATAGCCACAATGCTGCTCACTAGACTGCACATGAGGGTTCCCCAGTGGACACTCAGGGTCCAGTGGGACCAGCTTATAGAGGGCCTTGAACAGCAGGTTCTGGTCTCCTCTCTGGTGAGACAGGTTTTCCTTTGGTGGATGGAACCCAGCCACCTGTTTGGGAAGGGGGCCTTCCTCATTCCCTCCCTTCAGCAGATTCTCACCACAGATGCTTCAAGGATAGGATGGGGGCCCATCTGGGGCCCCACCAAACCCATGGGACTTGGTCTGCTCTGGAGTCCTTGCTCCACATCAGTGTTCTGGAAATGAGAGCGGTGCTCTGTGCCCTGCATGCCTTCCAGACTCAACTGTCCCTGGGCCTTCTGTTAGTGCAGATGGACAACATCAGTGTAGTCCACTACGTAAACAAATGGGTTACTGACTCCTGTCCTCTCTGCAATGAGAGTCTGGTACTGGGCTCTGGAACACGGTCTTGAACTGTCAGCCATCCATGTTCTCTGTGCCCAAGACATCCTGTCAGACAGCCAAAGCTGGTCACAGTCACAGACACACAAGTGGGAACTGCTGACCTCAGTTGTAGAAGAACTGATCAACAGATGGGGTCGTCCAGGGTTGGACTTTTTTGTGTCCCCTTTCAACGCAAAACTACTGCATTTTTACTTCCTCGATCCCGGTCCTGGAGTTTTCTGACAAGTTGCGTTGTCCCTCTCTTGAAAAGGTAGGTTTCTGTATGCATTTCCTCCCTTCCCCGTGTTCCGGAGGGTACTGATCAAACTCCAGATGGAGGGGCCACAGTGATGCTCATAGCCCCATTCTGGCATTGTCAGATCCGGTTCACCTTGCTGTAGCAGCTAGCAGTGGGGCCTCCAGTTCCTCTTCCCCTGTGCTTCGGCTTGCCCTACCTTGGTCCATCCGGACCTTAAATACCTGCATCTTCATGCCTGGCTTCTGAAGACATAGCCATGGCTCAGTTCGGGGTGTCACCTAGGGTTGACCGATGTCCTATTTGCAGCTAAGAAGCTTTCCACTAGGGCCACTTATTCAATGATATGGAAGTATTTTGCACTGTGTGCTGCTTCATGTCAGTGGGATCCTTTCTGTTGTCCAGTGAAGCAGATTCTGGAATACTTACTGTCCCTTTCAGACTCTGGTCTAAAGTACTTCTCTCTTTTTTTTTTGACATTTATGTTTATTGGTTAGATGATATGTGGAATGGAGGGGAGAGACTATGGCAGCAGGCTGAGAGACCTGAATATGTACACCATGGAGGACAGAAGGGACGTGGGGGGGACATGATAGAGACATTCAAATATCTGAAGGGAATCAGTAAGGATGGGGCAGATGGGGTCTTTAAGTTAAGGAGGGGGAGTGTCACCAGGGGGCACGGGCTAAGGATAGTGGGGGGGAAGATTTAGGAAGGAAATGAGACACTATTTCATAGAGAGGGTGGTAGCAAAATGGAGCACCCTACTAGAATGGGTGGTGGTATGTAAATCTGTGAATAGCTTCAAAAGGGCATGGGACAGGGAACAGGGGAGAGTGAGGGTGGGGAAGGTGGGGTGGAAGTGGGATGATAAAGGGGAGGGGAGTGGGGCAGCTGCAAACTAGGGGTGTTGGCTGCACACTCAAGCAGACTTAGGTAGACCGGGTGGTTTGTTTCTGCTGGCATATTCGTATGTTTTACAGATTCAGTAGAATATCCACTACATTTAATAATACAGCAGTAAGTAAAAGCTGCACGTCTCTGCCAGGTACAAGTCTATTAATAATAGACTTACCCCAGAAGCACTGAAGGTTGCTCTACAGAGCTCAGTAGTCTCCATCATAGACTATGGCTTCATTACCTATGGCTATGCCTCTGCTTCTGCTCTCAAATGTATAGCGACCTCTCTAAACAAGGCTTGTCGGCTCATTACTGGAGCCCCACCAACTCTCACATACATGTGACCTTTATGCTCAAATGGGATGGCTTAAACTCGCTTACCACAAAAAGTATCATACCTGCATGCATATCTCTCAACTGTACCACATTACGAGGAACGTTCCTCATTTTACTTCACAAAAGCTCCCTGTTCCACATTGTGAGGACTTGTCCCACATTCAGTGTTAACATGTTAAAGCAAAAATCTATAGTAAATGCTGCAAATAATATATTGTTCAATTAATAACAGACTTTCTGAACATAAATGCAAACATTTCAACAGTGTTCTGAGCTTCTTAGGTAAAAAATTTGATTGTGTTCCACATTTTGCTCATTTGTTCCACATTTTGAGAGGCAATGTTCCACATCTGGGGGACAAAAGGTTGAGAGGTATGCCTGCATGATGACGCAAAAAATAACCATGGGCCTTGCTCCTCTTGGTGTCCAAGCTCTCCTGCACCTAAACACAAATCCCTGCAACACCAGAGGGTCTGAATATCAGCTTCTACAGGTTCCACGATGCCGCACCACTCAGGGCCAAAGATCCTTTTCTCACCATGCCCCCAGCTGGATGAATGCACTCAGTACTGGCATCCCCTCCACCTCCTCCCTGGGCATGTTCAAATCCAGACTCTGCCATCATCTCACTACATCCAGCTCCTGTGACTGCCACCTCTAATTCCCCCTTTCCTCTTCTTTATCATCATATCCAGCTTGCTCTTCTTACTCGGCACTTTTTCTCTCTACCTGTCCTCTCCTCCCACACCCTCCCCTCCTACCAGCACTTCTCTTTGTGTTACTTTGACAATGCCATTGTGCTCTCAGTTGCTTCTCTTGTGCGCCCGTCTCTCACTTTTCCTCCCTGCACCTAGTCAGTCGTACTTGGTTTCCCTATGTTATCCTCTTGTTTGCAAATTATTGTGACTACAGAGATGTGTACCTTAATTGTTGTAAGCTCTGTTTGTTTATCATGTATGTACTACTTCTGACATGGAACCTTTGTAAAAGAGCCTTGGCTCAAAGGTATTTGTAATCCTAGAATTAAATAAATAAATAAATAAAAATAAATAATGAGATACACAGGATAGTACGAACAGCAATCCCCTAGCTAAGACTGGGCAACCATAAAGTTAAAGGACAGCTAAATTAAAGGGGTGAACACTCTCACCTAATCTGTGCCCCGCAGTACCTTTGCCAATATTTCCAACCCCTACAGGAAGCTAATATGACTGATGAGCATGTGACTGATTTTAACCTATCAGTCTACTTTTCCACCCTCAGCTTATCCGAGCTCTCCACTAGCAGTCGCTACAGCAATTCCCTCTGTTTCTGGCTGCATTTAAATTCCCCCTCTTGTTGCATCATGCTGCTCATAGACTTGAAACAAATGTTGGGGATTGCACTCTTTGCTACTCTTGCATCCCTTCCACCCATGTTTAACCCAAATCCACTGCCTGGCCCCCCAAACCTCTCAACTCTATACTGCCACCCTAGTCACAGCTCCACCACCATAAATGGCCAATCCTCCCTGGGGACACTCTGTTCCTGGATTCCTGGCCCATCCATCATCCCCCCCATCCTTCTTCTCTGGGCTGGCCATTTTAAAACTACACTCATTTGGCTTTTTCCCTCAGCATCCCCAGACGCACTAACCCCACCGCAAACCGATAAAAACGCTATCTAACCTAAAACTGGCACTAACCCTACTACTCCTGCTCGCTGGGGACATTGAGTTGAATCCCGGACCTGCCACCAGCACCTACCAAACACCCACCCCCCTCTGGTACTTTACCCAAAGGCCTAACAATTTCACATCTAAACATTCGCAGTCTCCTACAAAAAATGCCCCTACTACAAACCCTAGTCCAATCACTATGCCCTGATGTCCTAATTCTCACCGAGACCTGGCTGAAACCTCACAACTCGGATGCTGAGGTAGCTCTCCCTGGATACTCCATCTACCGGCAGGACCGCCCTGGCACTAAGAGAGGCGGTGGCACAGCCATTTATGTATCTTCCAAAGTACTATTCTCACCTGTCCCGCTACCTACATCCCCGGACAACATCGACTCCGCACTAATTAAAATCTCAATACCCCATTCGGTCCCAATCTTTATAGCTGGGTCCTATTGCTCCCCGGACTCCCTCTTAAATTCTGTAGCTACTCACCTGGACACCCTAAAAACAATCACCTCGGGTGGAGAGCTCCGCATCCTAGGTGATTTCAATTTAAACTGGCTCACTAGTGCTAGCTCCAAACTCCGAAACCATGTAGCTAGCTTAAATCTGACCCAACTCATCCTGGAGCCCATGCACTAAACCTCAAACGCTTAAATCACTCCCTGCTCGATCTGGCCCTCACCTCTCCTCACCACAGGATTATAACCTCAGGCCTCCTTCCAGACTCACTGAGCGACCACCATATGATATATATAATACGTAAAGTATACAAAGCCAAGTCTCCCCCTCCAAAAACCCTCCTTATTAGATCTTATAAATCTCTCAGCCTCGTTGGTCTCCTACAAGACCTAACTAACTTGGATTGGTCTTACATATCCAAGGCCCCTTCCATGGATCTCGCTTTTGACTTCTTTAGGACTAAATTTCTTGCCGTCTGGGATAAATATGCCCCACCAAGAAAGGTTAGACTAAGAGGAGCTCACCTGCCGTGGATTACTGCTAACCTTATGGAACACCTCCGTGCCAGAGACCAGGCATGGAAAGCATATAAGACATCGGGGAAACACGTCGATCACCTACGCTGTCGAACGCTTAGAAATGCTTGCACCAGGCATATCCACCAGGCTAAAGCTCATTACTTCACCTCATCCCTCCAAAACAATCTAAAACATCCAGCCAAATTCTGGAGGTCTATAAAATCACTTTTCTCCCCCCCAGCCAGCCACCCACTCCAGCCCTAGATGTGGGAGGCTCCATCCTAACTGAACCACTAGCAGTTGCCACGGCTTTCAACTTGGTGTTTTCAAGCAGTGGGTCCCCTCACAATTCCATTCCTCCACCTGCCATACAAAATGTAACACCCTCACCCTCTCCCACACCAACCCCTCTCCCAGTTTTCTCCTCCTCTCTGGTTACCCCACCAGAAGTACTCAAAGCCCTGACTGCCCTAAATCCCTCCAAAGGTAGATGCACCACAGGCATGGATGCCAAAATGCTCTACCTTTCTGCACCTGCCATTGCCATGCCCCTAGCGTCCCTTTTCAACCTCTCTTTCACCACTGCCTCTATACCTTTAAAATGGAAGCACGCCACAGTTATCCCCCTCCTGAAAAGTGGTGACCCATCCTCTCCAAGTAACTACCGCCCAGTCTCCCTTCTACCCACCCTAGCCAAAATCCAGGAACACCTCGTCCTCTCGCAACTCTCTACCTTCCTTGACTCCTCCTCCTTCTTCACCCCTTACCAGTCTGGTTTTAGGAAATCACACTCCACTGTTACGTCCCTCCTCAGACTCACAGATTCCGTCCTCACAGGCATGGATAAAAGGCACATCACATCTGCCATTTTCATCGACCTAGCCAAGGCGTTTGACACAGTCTCGCATACCCTCCTTCTGTCTAAACTCTCTAAGGCAGGCCTTTCCAGCGCGGCCATGCGCTGGTTCAGCTCGTACCTGTGTGGCCGGTCCCAATCGGTAAAAATTGGTGCCTCCACCTCAAACCCCCTCCCTGTCTCCATCGGTGTCCCCCAAGGCTCTGTCCTCAGTCCTATCTTATTCTCCATTTTTCTCAACGACCTCCTTCAATCTGCCGGCATGCTGACATTCCTATGTACGCATGACGACGACAGTCCTGTACTATTAGGGTCTCCCTCAGGATATGGTTTTCTAAGATCCAGCAAGACTTCACTGAAGTACAGCACTGGTTTTGTCAAAACCAACTTATCCTAAATGCCAAAAAACGACGCGTGACTTTTGGCACACGACAAAGACTCTCGCGTCCCTGCTTTCCCATTCTTAAAACACTTAATGGGACCCTCTAGAAGTCTGTACCTCTTTCAGATACCTAGGGGTCTGGTTGGACCAACACCTTGACTTTTCCACGCATGTCGATGCTACACACAAAAACTGCTCCCTAGGCTTGGGGACTATACTCGAACCGAGAGCTGCATCCCACTGCCTGCCCGAAAAGTGATCTCTACAGAAAATGATCCTCCTATTTTTGACTACGGGACGTAGTCTATTGTTCTGCCCCCTAAATCCACTCTGGCTAGACTGGACCCTCTCTTCAACTCCTTCTGCCGCTTTGCACTGGATTGTCCTCCCTCCACTCACCACTGCGACCTATACAGTCGCCCAACCCCGCCCTCCCCTAAATAGACGCTACCACTGCAACAGACTCTGAGCCAAATTCTGGACCCAGTTACTGCCCTCCTACTTAGCCTCTACACTAACAGCCCAAATACCAACAGCCTACTCACTCAGAAATTTCGACTCCCGCCTACTGCAAATCCCACACATGGCCACCTCTGCTGGACAGTCGGCTTTTAGTGTCCATCTACCAAAACTATGGAACTCCCTGCCGGCTGACATCCGGCTCTCCCCCTCCCCTCGGATACAAATCTCCCTTCTAAAAGGTCTAGTCCCCACAGGCTGCATATGTCAACTTGACGTACACTAGCATGGGCCTGTCAAGCTGGTGTGCACAATGTAAGGACCAACCACCCAAATACTTAACTACCAAATTTTTGATGATCTCCTATTCTTATTTCTGCCTACTATTATGCTGTTCACTCTGGTTCTTGCCTCCTGTACATACAATTTCTTAGATTATTGTATTTCACTGTAATAACGAAACCTTGTACATATTGTATGTTACCTATGTCATTTTTGCTGTTTCTACAATTTATTGTTACTAGTATGTTATATCCCGTTTCCCTTCTCCCCCAGGACACATCTGGAATCGAGCGGTAGTCTGCTCAGTATGTCTTTCCTGGTAAAACTTTTAAATATATATATATATATATATATATATATATAGCTGAAAAAACCCTAATAAGTGGTAATTGTAGCTGTGTGTATGACACCAGACAGCCTTGTCTCAATTAAGTTGCTTTGCGCCCCCGCCTCACAAGTCAGACCTGCTGACAGGTAGGGAGACAGGAACAAACTTAGGAAGATACATTACAGCTCACAAATTGAGTGGGGTATATTCCCCTAACTATACCAAACCCCCTTATAGGCAGGAAATTAACCAACAAATTATGCATTTCAACCAACATGGCTTTAACAGGAAAAAAACAATATAAAGGAAAAAAGGACCAGATTGAACAGATCTGAAGTCATGCAGTAAGTCCAGCCATAGAGAGTTCAGAAAATCCCCATCAGATAACACGGCTGAGATGAAGAGCAGAAAACCTCTAGAAAGTCTCTTTAGGTTCATCATTTGTGTCTGAGTCCAACTCAAGCTCCCACTCTTGTTCAGCCGGAGCCATCTGGGCCTCAGTAAGCTTAGATGCAAAGGCAGCTGCTGCTTCAGGGTCTGACAAAATGTGGGTCTTACCAGCATGACGAACCTGGAACTGAGCCAGAAACAAGAGCAGGGCAGCAATTCCATTTTCTAGAAGATTTTTCTTTATTATTTGGAGTGCCTTTTTCCTGTTCTGCGATTGAGATGAAATGTCCAGAAAGAAAGCAGCTTTTCACACTAGATCTCCTCATTGCCTTGCTGCCCGAAGTAGTGGAATTCGTGCTTCAGGGCTCGACAGAGTAACTATGGCTGTTAGCAGTCAAAAATTACCAGTGTCTCTTGATCTGGAGCGCATAGGGATAGCGAAGGCCTTGATCACCGTGACGCCAGAGTCTTCAGGTAGTAGAGCTAGATCTAAGAAAATCATTTTAGTAACTGCTGCAAGGATTTCGGTATTGCTAGCAAATCTAGAAGGGAAGCCTACTATTTGAATATTAGGCTGTCTCTGTGTGTTCTCTAAGGCCTCTATTTTCGCCCTGAGGAAATTAAGGTCTTTCACGAATGCTGCATTCCGTCCCTGTTGCCGCTCGCCTTCTGCTTGGATCTTGCTGATGCTAGTTGTGTTAGCCTCTCACTTTATTATCAAGTTCGGCAACCAGGCTCTCAACTGCAGCCATACGGCTTATCTGCCCCTTCCCCTGAAAGGCTGGTTTTCTGTAAAGTAGCCGTTATCTGGGGGTTCAGGGCCCTCATTTGCCATATCCGAGCTTTATGAAGCAGCTCTGGTGTCTCGCATGCCCTTCGGCGAAGAGAGGTAGGCATCCAACTTATTGTGCCACTTGTTTGTTATTTCATTTAGGGCTCATATTGCAGTTTCCAGCTGTTCTGACAGGACCCACTTCGTTTGAAATTCCTCTCCGATCCAATTTAACGGTAAAAAACAAGTTTAATAGTGAATCTCTGCAGGAGACTAAAATCCAGCTGCTGCCATGTTGGGTGCTCAGCAGCGCCCTAAATAGTCCTCTCTTAAGGTGCACATATCTGCCATCTCTGCCTTCCATGTGCCTATTGAGGGACGTGCAGTGGCAGAACTAGAGCTGTCCCATACATTTCTGAGAGGCATTCATAGAAACATAGAAGTTGACGGCAGATAAGGACCGCAAGGCCCATCCAGTCTGCCCATTTCTTTTTCTACCTTATAAATGTGCCATCAGCCTTTGCTCTGTCAGTGGCCTATCTATTCATAGTCATTTGTATTGTTCCTTATGCACTATCCCATGCCTGTTTGAAGCCATGGCTGTATTCATAGCCACCACTTCTTGTGGTAAGCCATTCCATGCATCCACCACCCTTTCTGTGAAAAAGAATTTCCTCACATTCCCCTTAATCGGCCTCCTCTAATCTCATGCTGTGTCCTCTTGTCCTGCTATTTTTCTTATATTTAAACATGTTAGACTCTTTCACCTTGTTTATGCCCTTAAGGTGTTTGAATGCCTCGATCATATCACCTCTCTCCTCCTTGCTCAAGGTATACATATTGAGTCTGCTAATCTGTCCTCATATGTCTTCTGATGCAGTCCCTGCACCATTTTGTTGCCCTTCTCTGGACTGCCTCAATTTGGTTAATGTCCTTGTGAAGGTGTGGCCTCCAATACTGCACGCAGTACTCCAGATGGGGCCTAACCAGTGTCTTGTACAGAGGGATTATTACCTCCCTCTTACGACTTGTGATACCCCTACTAATACACCCTAACACCCTCTCCCACACCAACCCCTCTCCCAGTTTTCTCCTCCTCTCTGGTTTCCCCACCAGAAGTACTCAAAGCCCTGACTGCCCTAAAACTCATTCTTCACCTGAAGCCTCCTATCCACAATCAAGTTCCGCCCTGGGACTTGAATTTTATGTTAGAAAAGCTTACTTTGGCTACTTTTGGACCTGCCTCAACATGCAAACTGCACTTTGTCATGGAAATCATTATTTTTAGTTGCTATTACTTCTGCTCTGAGAATTTCAGAGCTCCAGGTGCTCATGTACAAGCAGCCTTATTTGATTTTCCACAAAGGCATGGTGTCTTTGTGTACTAACCCTAAGGCCATGCTGTTTGGCCTCAGACACCTGGGTGCTGAGAGAGACAATCTTCTTCTTATATCCTCAACCAGTGGGACCAGACTAGAGGTCCCTGTGTTTTTAAAGTATCTAGGCATTCATCTCGACCAGGAGTTAACCCTGAAAATGCATGTGGATGCGTTAACTAAATCTCTCCACTAAAAGATCAGTCTACTCTGCAGGTTAGGTGGGTACCCAGGCAGTGAAGCTCAGTTGGCAATTGCCACAGAAACCCTTCTTCCCATCCTACTATATGGAGCCCCCCCCCACAACCTCTCCAAAGCACTGAACTTGCTAAAATTAGAGGCCTCTACCACAAAGTAGCTTGCTTTGTGGCTGTTGCCCACCCATGAGACCACCACTGTGGTGTTCTTGTCTCACTAAACTGGCCAGTACTTGAGGCGAGGCTAGCCTACCCTACCCTCTGCCTTGCTTTTCAAACAAACTTGCAGCTTCCCCCAGCCTAAATGGGCTACTCCACTTCAAAATTCACAAACTGGAGCTTTGGTCATCCATGAACACTGCTTTAGAAGTCCCAAGGTCTTGATCATGTGCAGGTGATAGGTCCTTTGCTATATCAGCACTGGCCCTATGGAATAGACTGTTTTCGGAAATGACAAACTGTGAAACACTGAATGCCTTCAAAGCTGGTCTTAAATCCCACATGTAAGTGATTAGCATATGCACGTGCAAGTAATGCCATAGTCTTACTCTGTAGTATGTCAATATGACCTCTTGACCTGCTCCTACATTTGGGCCTACACTCCTAGGGCACTTACCCCTCCTGTAACCATTATGGTTTACTTAGTACCAGCACACATCCCACCTGAGTTGGTTACCTAGAAACGTGGTTGTGCCCACTTGCTCCAAATATAGCATATGTGCTTCTCCATTACCCCACCCAAACATGCCCCCTTTAGAACCACCCCTCCAAGTTGATGTCTTACCAGAGTTAATTCTGTCGAAACATGTAAGTCATTGTTTGTACCTGACTCTCTTTGTTGGATGTCTGATTCTAAGTCTTGTAACTTAACATGCAAAGGTGTAATGTTTCTGTTTGTTATCCTGTCTCTGTATGTAAAATGTTGATCTCTGTGCAATGTAATTAACCAGGGTTGCCCCTGATAAGGAACACCATGTCTCAGTGGGCTTACCGAGTTAACAAATTTCAATAAATAATAAAGATCTTTTTGGGGGGTATCTCAGTCATCGGTCACACCGTAGTAACTTCACTGTCGGTGAAGCAGGATCCCGACGGAAGATTTTCCAGCAGTACAACTGGGGCCGCCCACGCCTATATCATCATCCCTATAAAGGGTCTCTGCAGAAGCTTTGTCATAGTTCACACCATATTTGCCTACACTCATAAACATAGGCGTTTAACCCGTAGGCGACTAGAAGATTTAGAATGTATAGGTTTTAAGGACCTCTAAATATGCCAGCGGCACAAAAAGAACTAATAATGGGCCTGTGTTATAGACCACTCAACACTAGTAAGGATATAAATGAGATACTTCTAGAATTGGAAAATGCATGTGACCTAGCAAATGTAGTATTTATGGGTGACTTAAACTATAGTGACATCAACTGGCCTCACAAATTAGCCACAGATTTAAACAGTAAAAAATTCCTTAGAACAGTTGAATGACTAAACCTTTACAACTTATCAACATGCCCACATGAGGTGATAATATTTTGGATATCGTATTGAGCTCAGATACCATCAACATAACTGACTATAGGGTTGGACCACCACTGGGCACTAGTGACCCCAACAGCTTAAGCTTTACAATCAAGGAAGAATTTACCGCAATTAAGGAATTCAGAAAAATGTATCTGTATTGCACAACAAATACCCAGGCTATTCAAGATGACCTAAATAAGCTGGGATCAGTTACTAAGGGATACATCAGTGGATGACATGTGGACATGTATTAAAGATACTATCATGCATATTCGAAATACGCATGTTAAAATAATCACAAAATACAACAACAGAGGTGCAAAACCCAAATGGCTTACAAAGGAAATCATTGGATTGCTAAGGAAAACGACCAAGTTACATAAAATGTACAAAAAATGTAATACTGAAATATCGAGGGGAAAGGTATAGAACAGTCTTAAAGCAATGTAAAAACAAAATTAAATCATCTAAATGGAAGCTTGAATTAAGGTTGCCAACTAACTTATCCAGCAGTCAAAAAGAATTTTATAGTTCTATCAGTTCGCTAAAAAATGCTAATACCAGACTGAGTTCGATAAAACTTAACATAATTGACAACCCAAAACAAATAGCTGAAACATTTAATAACTATTTCTGCTCAACTTATACTAAATCCATCACAGATATTAAAAGAATTCCCACTTGCAGTGATCCTCTAATCATTGATTTATCTGAGGAGCACATTATAATAAGAATACAAACTCAAAAATAAACTAAATTCTACTGGTTCAGACAATATCTTGTCCTGGCTGATGAAACTTTTGTTGCCGGGTGTAGCAACCCCATTAAAACATTACATATTTGATTATCTAAACAATGAAAAATTGGTATATTATGAACAGCATGGCTTTACGACTACTAGGTCGTGTACCACTAATTTACTTTTACGAAAAAATCTCAGATGCCTTGGACAACAGAAATCCTATGGATTGTATTTGCTTGGTGTTTGCCAGGGCTTTTGACTCACGTGCCTCACTGGGCTATCATTCAAAAAATGATAAATATTAACATTTGTGCCAGAATAATAAATTGGATATATAATTGGTTGCAAAATGGAACGCAGAGGGTATGTATAAACGGTTATTTGTCAGGGGTCGGGGATGTGACCACCGGGGTGCCCCAGGGCTCCATGTTGGGTCCAGTACTTTTTCAAATCTTCATGTCCGATATGTGTAACCACGTGAGTCATTGGTCAATCGAGTATGCTGATGACACAAAATTAGCTGGAATTGTCAACACTTTAGCTGACAAAAAATCACTTCAGATGGATTTAAATAACATTTTTGATTCAACAGACAAATTGTGTATGGGATTTAACATAGAGATATGCTGTGTTATTCTCATGAGAAAACTCTCTAAATGTATGCAAATTAGGCAATTTAGAAATCAAGGAAGTTGTACAAGAAAGGGATTTGGGAGTTATTATAAATGAGTTTTCACCAACTGATTATTGCTTTTCTGTCATCTCCAAAGTCAATTGTATGTTATGAACCATAAAAAGAAATTTTAGAAGCAGAAACCCCAAAGTTGTTATGCTGCTATACAGGACATATGTGAGACCCATTTTGGATCATTGTCAATTAATTTATAAGATCAAAAGGGTACAACGAAAGTCCACCAAACTGGTCTATAATGCCAAAGATATGAGTTATTGTGAGCACCTCGGCATCTCAGCTTGATGACACTGGAGACGATAAGATTCGGGGGTGACCTTCTCTTATGATGTTGTGTGGGATGAATATCTGTTCAATTAACTTGCTCTGGAATTTAAGAAAAATTACTCATGTACAAGAGGTCACTCATTGCAACTGCAACCTTGGCTGTTTCACTCAGATAAGACAAGGCTACTACACACAGCGAATAGTCAACCAAATCAAATGGAACAAATTAAAATTAAACATACTTGTTAGCAAGGACAAAAAGGAGTTCAAGGCAAAACTCAATAAATATATCCTTAAGTGTCACATTCTCTCTTATTATGTGTTATCTGATGGAGCATATGTAGGCAAACTGACTTCTTTGCTCCTCTTAGTATGAATGCTTTTCTTTGCTTTCGGAGGTTTTTTTTTTTTTTTTTCCCCACAAGAGATTCTTTTACTTCATTTATGTCAAGAGTCAGTCCTTCCACATTTCTCTTCCTGTCTGCAGTCTTGGGCCTGACCACGGCATCTCAGACTGAGCTCTGCCAAAAATTTAATTTAACAACCCTTAGGTGACACAGAAAGGCTTTGAAGAAATTTCTTATGGAACAACAGGTAGCCAGTTTTGGGCAGGGGTCCGCCCTTCCCAATCATCCGTGGGTTCATCGAGCTCCCAGGCATCTAAGACCCAAGACAAGTCCTTCGGGAAAAGTCACAAAAAAGACATTGGGACTGCTCCCCCTGGCAGTGCTCCCATTCTCCAATGACTTCATCCTCTTCTGGGGGTACTCTGTCGGTGGCGACTGCCCTGACACCGTCCACTGTCTAGGCCTCTACTCCTGCCAAGCCCCTACTGACAGCGTCTTCTCCCACTTTTCAGGGAGGCCAGCCGTCTACCCTCGGGTCTTCAGCCCCTCAATCATCGATCCTCAGGTTGTCGACTCCAGCCCCTCCATCGAGGCCTGCTGCTTCCCAAAGCGGTCAGACACCATGGCCTTTGGGCTCTCAAGACCTGTCTGATGGTTCATTGTGCCCTGTCCTGACCCCTCTGCCGTTGACACAGCTCTTACCTGCCGTCGACCTGAATACTGTTTTGATCCAGTTGACCATGGCTTTGGTGCACCAGTTAGGTGCACACAGGCCTGTGTCCCCAGTGTCGTTGATCAATCCGTCATCGACACCGATTCGGCCTTATTGGCCTGCACCCCTCGGGGCCATCAGTCCCTCGTTCATTGGACCCTGTGTTGGAAAGGGTCGTTGTTGGAAAGGAGTACCATCCTGACCTTATCCTCCTTGAGGAGGAGGAACCTCTTTCCTCAGACAGGTCCACTGCTTCTTCAGTGAACGAGGACTCTGTTAATCACTCTCCTAGGTCCCCTCTTGAAGACCCTACCTTCTTCAGTGTTATGAAGCAGCTGTCTATTTTATTTATTTATTTATTTATTTGTAAAATCAGTTTACAACCTTTGAGCCAGAGGCTCGTTTCCAAAGGTACTTCGTCACATAAAGACATACATAGTGTTTTTGGTTACACAGCATAGGTTTTCAAAACAATAGGCGTTCAACAGAGGCGCCACGTCACACTGTGGTCAGACAAATACATTTAGGTTACAAGGTACATGTAATTGAGAACAGGTGTTACACAAGTTGGTATCAATAGTGAGCAATCTAATAGGTAAACACTGAAACAGCTGGCACTGGCCAGGTTAGACATAGGCACGTGTACAGAAGTGGTGGTGGGATGGCTAAGTGGAGAACGCCGGAGGTCTTGTCGTGAGAAGTAGAGGTGAGGCTACTTTCAGAGACGGAGCAGTCACGAGTGTTGATGATGTGGTTTCAAGGGTGGTTTTGAACTTGGAGATGGTGGTGGCATTGGTGATGGGGCAGGGAGAGTTAAACCAGGTTGGGGCTCTATAGCAGGAGGACCTCTGGCCACGGCTGGTTCTTGATCTGGGGACCATTAGAGTGGTCTTGTTGGATGACCGTGTTGCAATAGTGGGAGGGCTCTGGTGGATGGATGCCGTTACTGCCGGAGGCCAGTAGGGTTTTGTGAGGAGACAGGTTTGGTATGGAGCCGTTCATCCAGGGTAAGAAGTTTAGCCTCGACATACAGCTGACAGGTGTGTGTGAGCCTGGGGGCACCAGTAATCAATCTGCAGGCTTTATTCAGGGTTAAGTGAATTTTTTTGAGTGCAGTGGTGTCGGCAGCACCATAGACTGGTAGACCATAGTCTACAAGGGACAGAACGGATGATGTAACAGCGAGCCGGAGTGCATTTGGGGGAAGGCAGATTCTATGGCGGAAGAGGATGCCAAGCCGTGTGTTAGTGGCGGATGTTAGGGCATCGATGTGGTTGTGAAATGTGAGGGCTGAGTCGAAGGTAACCCCAAGGTATTTGTAGGAGCAGACTTGTTCCAGTGGCTGATTGGTACTTGGAAGGATATAGAGTGGGTGGTTGCTAGCTTTGTTTTGGGGTGGGAAAAGCATAGCTTTGGTCTTTTAAGATTGATGACGAGTCTCAGCTCCTTAAACCAAGCTTCGCACTGTTGAAAGACTGCTGTAGGGTGTCCTGAGGGAGGCGGGGATTGCGGTGGGTGGCAAAAGGACAGCGTCATCTGCATACAGTAGAATTTTGCCAGGGCATGCACTGGGCAGGGTGTTCAGATAGAGCGAGAAGAGAAGGGGGCCCAGGATGGAGCCTTGGGGGACCCCAGAGTGAATGGGACGGGTATCGGAGAGTGTGCTATTGATTTTTACACACTGTGATCGAGCGTCAAGATAGCTTGTGCACCATGCTAGGGGGCCAGCCGAGAGACCAGTGTGGCATATATCTATAGCTATGGGCTTCCACACTGAGAAAGAGGATGCTACCAGGAAAGAGTTGGTGGACTTTTTGTAGATCCCAGAATCTCCCACAAGGTCATTCTTCACATTCTACCAGCTCTGAGGATTGCCAACACAGCAGCATGGCACCTCCCTGACATGGCTCCTGCCATGCCCTGGAGGGCTGATGAGCCTTATACTCCCCAGGGCCTGCCCTATTATGCTGCCGAGCCTGAGACTGACTTTGTGGCCATCAAAGCAGCACATGACAGGTCCAAGGTGCCCAAGCACTTAAGTTCCCTTCTTCCTGACCAGGAATCCAGAAGGATCGACCTTTGGGTTAAGTGGGTCTATGCATCCTTCACTCTGGGACTTCGGATTGCTAATTATTTATCTCATATGGTCAGATACCAGAACACCATATGGAAGAAGGGCAGGGCGGCTGCCCAGGCCCTCCCAGAATGTGCCCAGAAACAAGAGGTCCTTAAGTTCCTCCAGGCCACCGAGGATATTAGTAAACACCTCCTCCCAGCCTTGTACGACATGTCTTGTTGCCAGGGCTGTTGCCACAGGCATTTGCCTTCATAGGTGTCAGCGTGGCTCAGTTGGTAGCACATCTGCCTCTGGACCAGAAGGTCGTGGGTTCTCGTCCCACGCCGGGATTGGACTTGCACCTAAAAATTGCTGGCATCCGAGTGCAGTATTGGGGGTGCTGTACTGCTGGGGTGTGCCGTCCTCCGGATGAGACGTTAAACTGAGGTCCCTTCTTCCCATCCTGGTGTTGTCCTGGTGGGTGTCCAGGTGGAAGTAAAAGAACCCCGGGCACTCTTTGCAAAGAGTAGGGAACGTTCCCGGTGTCCTGGCCAACATTCCCTTTCCTATAAACCGGTTCATGCCATTATCCAGGCTGTGTGTGGGTGATGTGCGATATGGCCGCCTCCACACATTCAGTCACTTCACTACCAGTCTAGCATTGCTTTTAAGTGCTTTGGATGTATGAAAAGCGCTATATAAATGCTGCTGCTGCTGCTTCTTCATTGGCATGCCTAGCTCAGGCTATCTGGTTTCGCAGCAGATGTCCAGCAGAAGGTGTGTAATGCCCCCTTTAGTGGCTCAAAGCTCTTTGGGCCTGATGTCCAGGACATCATTAACGAGTTAAAGGCCTCTGGCAGAGTTAAGTTGTCTGTCCATTTGCTCTACCATACCCAGCCCAGGAGCAAACTGCGCCCATCCTTTTGAAAGGTGTCCCGCCAGACTGGTGCGGGCTCCCATCTACAGAGAAACAGAAGGCCAATTCTGCCTTCCTTACTCCTCCTCCTCCTCCTCCTCCTCCTGTGGCCCTGCTGCAAAGTAACCCAGTGGCACTGGATCTGCCTCTGCCTGACTTCTTGCCAGATTCCCCTATTCCAGTCCTCGACCAAGAGGTGGTGGTTGGAGATCGGTTCTCCCTCCATCTCAGTCAATGGAGAACCATCACTTCAGATGCCTGGATTCTTCAGATTATAGAAAGGGGTCACACTCTGGAGCTTTTGGAACAACCCACAGAGATTCCCACGGTACCCTTCACCTGTTCTCCAGACAGCACTGTGGTCCTTTGGGAGGAGGTACACTCCCTTCTTTGGAAAAAGGCGATCAAGCCAGTGCCCAGGCAGCAGAAGAACAAAGGGTTCTATTACAGGTTTTTCCTGGTCTCCAAAACAACTGGAGACTTGAGGCCTATTCTGGATCTCAAAAACCTCTGTCTTTACATCCAGTACAAAAAGTTTTGCATGGTCACTCCCCCAGGGCTGCTGCCCCTGCTCAAACAGGGCAATTGGCAGTGCTCCCTCGACATGCAGGACGCTTACCTGCATATTTCTGTGTGTGCACTGCACAGGCAGTTTCTCCAGGTTCTCTTTTCAGAGCGAACAATACCAATTCAGAGTCTTGCCCTTTGGCTCATCCTCTGCGCTACGAATGTTTACAAAATGCTCAGCAGCCATGGCTCCTGCTCTCCGGTGAGAGGCCCTGTACATCTTCCCCTCCTATCTGGATGACTGGCTCCTCAAAGCCCCATCCAGAGATCAGCTTTTTCATACCCTGGAGAGGACCCTCCAGTTGTTCCACTCCCTGGTCACCACTGTCATCCTGCCCAAGTCTGTTGTGATCCCATCCCATCCCAAATGCTGCAGTATATAGGGGTCATTCTGGACTCTGTGCAGGGCAGAGCTTTCCTGCCTCCAGACAGAGTGGAGTGCCTCATCTTGCAGGCTCAGGAGGTTGCACAGAGACGTTATGTTACAGCAAGGGTCTGCTTGTGGCTCCTAGGCCTCATAACTGCGCTCATTGCCACATTCCCTCTGTCCGACTGCACATGCTAGTGATCCAGTGGACCCTTCGGTTGCAGTGGGACCAATGCATGGATCACCTGGAACAGCTTGTGCTGGTCTCCTCTCTGGTCTGCAAGGTGCTGCAATGGTGGATGGATCTCCAAAACCTCTTAAGAGGGGTCCCTTTCCTAATCTCGTCTTCCCAGCAGATTCTCACTACGGATGCTGCCGGCTTGGGCTGGGGGGCCCACCTGGGTCCCTTCCAGACCCAGGATACCTGGTCCCAGATTGAGGCTTCCCTCCTTTTAAATGTTCTTGAGATGAGGGTGGTTCTGTATGCCTTGCAGGCCTTCCAGAGCCACCTCTCTCCAGGCCATTTGTTGATTCAATCAGACAATCTCAGTGTGGTCTACTGTAACAACAAACAGGGAGAGATGTATTCATCCTTTGCAGGGAAGCAGTGAGGTTCTGGTACTGGGTACTGGACCACAGCCTGGAACTCTCAGTAGTCTGAGTTTTCTGGCGAGACAGTGTCCCTCTCCTGAAGCGGGAGGTTCCTTTATCCTTCCCTTCATTTCCTCTGATTCAGAGGGTGCTAATCAAGCTGCAGTTGGTGGGGGCCAGCATGACCCTGGTCACCCCCCACTGGCCACGGCAAATATGGTTTCCATTACTGTAACAGTAAGCAGAGGAACCACTGGTGCCTCTGCCCCTTTACCAGGGACCTGCTCATGCAGACTCGGGGGACCTTGGTCCATCCAAACCTCAGGTCCCTTCATCTGCATGCCTGGCTGTTGAGGACATAGCCATTGCCCGATTTGGAGTGTCTCAGAAAGTAGTGGGCGTCCTCGTGGCTGCTCTGAAGACCGTCGCTAGAGCCACATATGCCATGAACTGGAAGAGGTTTGCCATCTGGGCTGCCAAACATCATCTGGACCTTTTCGCTGATATCACTGTTGGACTGAGATCTCTAGTACTCCTCCTTCAAGGTGCATCTTTTGGCTATCTCTACCTTTCACGAGCCTACGTTTCTTTTTTTTCCCCCATTTTGTATTTTGTGTTTTTTCTTGTTTTCGCCATCCTCCAGTCCCGCACACGTGCGTCACGTTCCGAGATGCCGCCTCCTCCCACCTGCGCTACCACTGACCTCCACCCAATGGCAGCAGAACTGTCCGGGGGACAACCAGCCCAGGAGAGGAGAGCTACCGTTAGGCAGCGATCCCCTCCTTGCCCGCCTCCTCGCGCCAGTACCCTGATGACCCAAGGTAGTTCCCGAACCTGGGTCGTCAGTGTGGCATGAAGTGTGGTGTCCAGCGCCTCAACCCTCAGAACCACCGGGCAAGCCCTTCCCGTACATTTCTTAGGGGCATCTTTCACTTGAATTTTCCAATTCATACCCCTGTCCCGGCTTGGGATTTAAATTTTGTTTTGGAGAAATTGACGCAGTCTCCATTTGAGCTAGCCGCGACCTGCGAGCTACTCTTTCTTACTTGAAAAGTGTTATTTGTGGTTGCTATTACTTCTGCTCGAAGGATTTCCAAGCATTAGGCTTTTTGGTGTGAGGAGCCCAATTTGATTTTTCACAAAGAAAAGGTGTCTGCGCACGAATCGTCCATTTCTTACTGAGGTGGTATCTGAGTTTACCCTGAACCAGTCTATCCACCTATCTGTTTATTTCCTGGAGCGTGCCAATCCCAGGGAAACCCTGCTCCATACTTTAGATGTGCGCAGAATTCTGAAATATTATCTGCTGCGAATTAAGGCCTGCCAGAAGTCAAAGCAGCTTTTTGTTGCTTTCACCCAAGGAAGAGAGGTCTCTAAGGTCTCTAAACAATGCTTGCCTAAATGGTTGGCCAGTTGCATTTTGTTCCACTACAGCAAGCATGGCATGGAGTTGGCAGGGGCAGTGAAAGCCCACGCCATAAGAGGCATGGCTACCTCTGTGATCTGTTTTAAGGGGGTCTCAACCGTTGATATTTGCGTTGCTGCCACCTGGAGTACCATCCATATTTTCACTAAGCACTATAGTCTGGAGAGGGACGTTGCTTCTAGAGCCCGAGCAGGCTTCAGATGGGCTGTTCTGCGGGGCCTCCTGTCTTAGGCCTCAGTTTGCTTACCTCTCTGACTGTATCGCAGCACTTGTAACAGCTTGGGACTCGTTCCTACCTTGTGACCTGATGACTGAGATACCCCCAGAAGAGAGAGAACAGTTACTTAAGAACTTACTGTAACAGTAGATCTTTAAGGGGATCTCAGTCATCAGGTCTGCCTTCCCACCGTCCCCCTATTTGGATCTTTGCCTCAAACTGGCTATCTTGTGTATCCAGCCTTTTATTTGGGCCTCTGCACCTCTCTCGCTCTCCCCCATTTGGTCCCCAAGGCAAGAGTTTGCTCCCTTAGTCTCTGGGGAAAAGAACTGAAGAGGAAGCAGGGGCACTCGTGCCTTTATAGAGTTGATGATGTCGGCAGGTGGTGATGGTGTGGGCGGTCCCAATTGTACTGCTGGAAAATCTTCCATGTGGATTCCCTTTCACCGACAGTGAAGTTCCTACAGTGTGACCTAATGACTAAGATCTCCTTGAATATCTACTGTTACAGTAAGTTCTTAAGTAACTGTTCTTTCTCCCAGTGTGGCACTCCACTGGTGGATCTAGAAACATAGACTTTGATGGCAGATAAGGACTGCTTGGCTCACCCAATCTGCCCATTTCCCTACCGATTGGATAAGCTGCAGATCCCAGTTAACCAACAGTCTACTTCCTCCTACCCCCCACTATAATTGCCTTATGCCTGTCCCATGCATTCTTGAATTCCCCCACTGTTTTTGACCCCACAGCCTCCTCAGAAAGGCCGTTCCATGCGTCCACCACCCTCTCCATGAAAATACTTCCTCATTGTTGCCCCTGAGCCATCCACCCTCTATCTTCAAATTGTGCCCTCTTGTTCTTGCACGTCTCTTTTTCTGAGAGACGCTACCCTCTTGGACTTTGTTGATTCCCTTGAGGTACTTGAAAGCTTCTATCACGTCCCCCCTCTTCCTCGAGGGTATACATATTAAGCTTCTTTAGTCTTTCTTTATATGGTTTCTGGTGCAAACCCCGCACCATTTTAGTTGCCCACCTCTGAACTGCCTCCATTCTGTCTGTGTCCTTGTGGAGATGGGGTATCCAGAACTGCACGCAGTACTTCAGATGGGGTCTCATCAACTGTCTGTACAGAAGTATGACAGCTTCCTCTTTTCTACTGTTGATACTGCTCCGTATGCATCCCAGTATCTCTCCAGCCCTCCTTACTGCTCTCTTACATTGCCTGCCTACCTTTAGCTTATCTGATATGACTACCCCAGGTCCCTTTCCATTTTTGTTGTTGTTAGCACCCCCCACCCCTCAGTATACTCTTCTCCTGGGCTTTTGTTTCCCAGGTGCATTATTTTGCACTTCTTCACTGTGAATCTGAGCTGCCATACTTTGACCATTCCTCCAACCTCGCCAAGTCCCTTTCATACTTTCCACCACCCTCTTGTGTATCAACCTTGTTGCAGATCTTTGTGTCATTTGCAAAGAGGCATACTTTTCCTTCCAGTCCCTCTGCAATGTCCCTTATAAAGACATTAAAGAGGACCAGCCCAGTACAGAACCCTCGCGGTACCCCACTAGTAACCCCCCTTTCTTCGGAATGGACTCCATTTGCTATTACCCTCTGCATCCTGTTGTCCAGCCAGTTGTTTACTCAGGCTACCACCCTGGGACTTACTCCCAGGCTGGCTAACTTGTTTATTAATGTTTTGTGTGGGACTGTGTCAAATGCCTTGCTAAAGTCTAGGTAGGCTGTGTCCACAGCCCCTCCCTGGTCTACTACTTTGGGTGCTCAGTCAAAGAAGTCTATTAGATTCATCTGATATGACCTTCCCGCTGTGAATCCATGCTGCCTTGGGTCCTGTGCCCCACTGGCCTCTAGGTACTCAAAAATTCTTTCTTTCAGAAGTGATTCCATCGTTTTCCCTACCACTGAGGTCAAACTAACAGGTCTGTAGTTTCCTACCTCTGCCTTGCTCCCACTTTTGTGAAGGGGAATCACATCCACCTTCCTCCAGTCCTCAGGTACATAGGGATTTATTTAACTCCAAAAATTGATTAGCGTTTTGCTCATAAAAGTGCTAAAACATTATGAAAATGCATAGCACTTGCTTCACTGTGTTTAACAAACATAACACTTCTAGAAAACCTATATAAATACTTTCTGTACAGTTAGCACAGTCCCAAGAAAAAAAAACTGCTAATCAATTATTTAAAACCCTGAACAACACACCGTCCTCCCATGATTTGTTAAAAAGGGTAGTCAGTGGTGTCACTAGTTCTCCCCTTCACTCTTTTGGAACGAAGGGTGATCTGTTTGCCTCCTGGGAGAACGCTAAACTGAAGCTATTTTGTGCCCCCCCCAAAACACACCGACACACACACACACACACACACACACACACACACACACACACACAGTCCAGAACACTGTTAGGATGCCTTTCGAGGCCCTGGATCCCAGGCCTCGTTTATGCCTTCCCTCCCTTCCCCTTGATCCATAAGGTGTAGTGGTCAAGGTGTGGATGAATCTGATAGGTCCAGAGTGGTCAAGGCAGTTCTGGTATGTAGATCTCTTAGCCTCAGCAGCAGACCTCTAT
Source organism: Neoceratodus forsteri (assembly GCA_016271365.2). NCBI lineage: Eukaryota > Metazoa > Chordata > Ceratodontiformes > Ceratodontidae > Neoceratodus > Neoceratodus forsteri. The sequence continues at coordinate 848,480,638 of CM057452.1, forward strand.
GGCGATTGCCTGTCTCTCCGGATCTGCTAACCAGACTTCAGGGATGTTCCTGCACCCAGACCTGCTGTTCCTGAACCTCACGGCCTGCTTCCTGAGCTGCTAGAGTTCCAGGCCTTGGGTATCATGAATGAGGTGCTCCATATTGTGAACGTCTCCCTAAATATCGACTCATAGGTGCTGTACCTTTGAATAGAAGAGATTCTCCATTTGATGTCAGGGCACAGGGAGCTCGATGCCCTTGCCTGCTCTGCGGTGAGCATCTTGGACTACCTCTGGTCACTCTGTTAGTTAGGACTGTGGGTAGCGACCCTTAAGGGGCACCGGGCAGCCATCTCTGCTTACTGGTAAACCAACAGTGACCCTGGAGAAGGTACTCAGGCACTTTTGTCTAGAGTACCTGGACCACCTGTCCCCTCTGGTGTGTGTACCTCGTCCACCGTGGGACCTGGTGCTGGCTCTGTTCATGGGCAAGCTTTTTGAGCCATTGCACAGGGTGTGAGATGTCGCACCTTTTGTGGAAGATACTTTCCTGGTGGCCATCATGTCAGCCAGAAGAATCGGAGAGCTCCATGTACTCTTGATGGAGTCTCCCAATCTGGTTTTTCACAGGGACAAAGTTGTCATTTGCCCCTACCTGAAGTTCCTTTTAAAGGTTGTATCGGAGTTTCACCTTAACCAGGTGATTAACTTACTGGTATACTCTATTGCTCTGTCTTCTGAGGCTGACCACAGGCTCCATACCCTGGACCTACGGAGGGCGCTGTCTTACTGTGTAGAATGCACCACTGGAGTTTGGGGAGAGGCTTGTCAGCGGATTGTCACTTAGTATGAAGCCACACCTGGTAGACTGGCAGCAAAGTGGATGACTGACAGAGGGATAATATCTTGCATCAACCTCTGCTGTAGGTTGGCAGGTAGGGAGCCTCCTGTAGGGCTTAGGACTCATTCCACTAGACATGCTGCTACCTCGATGGCTGCTTCCAGGGATGTCACTGTCCAGAAAATCTGCAGGGCTACTACCTGGAAGTCGGCACACATGTTCATTTCCCACTATCGTATTGACCTTGAGTCACACTGGGATGCTAATTTTGAGACCTTGGATCTTCGATCTCTGTTTGCCAAGTGGGGGTACGCACCTTGCCCTCTCCTCCAGGAGAACTACTAGGAATCTGCCAGAGTGTGGATAGCGAATCATATCCACACCTCTAGAAAAATGCTTTACTCACTTGCAACCATAGACCTTACTTCGAGAGGGCTCTTGCAGTAGATAATTACATATAGGACTGAAGCTGGAAGTTGTCAGGACCCCACGGAAATATTTCTAGCTAGCAGTCTCTAGCAGGGGACCGCCCCCACGTCAGGTGACTGACGTCAAGTGACGTCAGTATAATGGGGCGGTCTCCCACGCCCGCCTTCCAGTTCTTTCCCACTATTAGCTTGTGTAAGCACCTCGCGGTTAAGTTCAACTGCTCGTCAGTCTATCATCGGTAGTTTTACTGTCATTTTTTACTTCGATTTCTCGAATTTTTTTCAGTTTACGTCTGTGGTGTAGGTCATCCCCTACACCCTCCAAGCACAAAAATAAGTGCAATTCATGCGGCACCCAACTCCCGCACAAGGACAGACACTCCCAGTGTCTCTTTTGTCTGGGCCCGGATCACCCCGTGGAGAAGTGCCAGCATTGCCTGAAGTTCAACACCGCCACCCGCAGACGGAGGCAGCAGTCCCTGGAGGTCCACATCCTTAAAAAGAAAATGACCTCCATGGAAAAGGAGCTGAAGAAGCTTCATCAGGCCTCAACCTCGCCCGAGGGTCACCGCAAAAAGACAAGGAGAAGCACCAGGACCGGAACTCCTCTTCCTCGGCCACCGCGGCTTCGGCTGGAGTTGCCATGCTCAAGGTAACGTGCCCCACGGGGGACCGAAATGCAACGGTTGTCTTGGAGGCTTCCAAGACGGCGTCGACCCACCCGTCTGGTTCGCGCTCGGGCTCTTTGGGTGCCTCCAGGTTAAAGGAGGCCTCCACTCCCAGCAAGGCCGCCGCCGCACGGCCTACTGGTGCAAGTGGCTCTGGTAAGCTGGATGTCGGTTCCTCTGACGTCCGCCTGGAGAAGGCCGCTAAGTCGCTCGATCCTTTACGGCAGTGCACAGCCCCTAAACCGCCCGACCAGGCCGCTCCTCCTTCGCGACCTCCTTCGGGCGATGGTTCCGCTAAGTCGGACGACTGTTCCTTGACGTCCGCCTGGACACTGCCAGTAAGTCGAACGTGGGACCCTCCTACGGTCGCACGGCATCGGAGCAGACACCGGACCCTAACGTTCTGTCCGGCTCCCCGCAGCATTCGCTGCACTCTGAGGTCCCAGCATCTCCTCAGATCGACCCCAGGGATTTTACTTCTCTTTCTTCGGGCGATACGGAGGATGTAGGCATGCTCCCGTCAGGTCTCCCTCCCACTGGGCCGGACGACCTGGCGTCAGTCCCTCAAATGCCGACGCTGGGCGACATCTCTATCCCTCTCCCGGATGCCGTCCCTCCGCCAGGCCTGCCGCCCGCTGGGCCTCCTGTTCCAGGCCCACCTGCCGGGCATACTCCCAGGCCGTCTGTTCCTGCAGACCCCCGGTTCCTGGGTATCCGACTCTGTCCTATCTGACGCCGTCATACCCGGGGCTGCAGTATCCGGCACCCCAGTACCTGACGCCAGCCTATCCGACGCCGCAGTACATGGTGCCTCACTACCCAACTCTGTATTTCTCACCGTTGGGGTATGGATACGCGCAGTATGGATATCCTCAGTATACGTATCCTCCTCCTCCACCGCCCCCTCAGCCGCCAGTGGATTTGAAGGAGACTCTAGCCTCCTGGTGGGCTGAGGCTAAGGCTCCGCTCACCAGGGAGGTAGAGAGCCATCTTCCAACACTGGTCCTGGTTCCGGACCCCCTTCATCGGAGACGAGAGACTCCCTGCCCACCTCCGGATACCAGAGGCGAGCCCTCCGGTTCCAGGGCAGAGCAGGATACGCTTCTCTGGGGGCTTCCCAAGGGGTTCGTTCCTCCCACGCATTTGAGGAAGAGTCTTCTCCCTCTTCATCCGCCTCGGATGACTCCGGTGGTCATTCCGACTTAGACAATGAGCCATGCTCTCCGAATAAGCCCAGGCGGAGCACTCCTCCGGAAGATACTTCTTTTACGGAGTTGCTGCGAAAAATCCAGGAAGTTCATCAGTGGCATTCCTTGGAGCCAGATCCAAAGTGTCAGAAACTCGCTGTGCACCTGGATCTGCCCGAGACCTCTCCAACCTGGTGCCACCCTGGATTGAGCCTCATGCCGACCTTGTCTCCACTATTTGGAAGCAACCATCATCATTAGCCCCCCTTCCTAGGAAGTCGGACAGGCTTTATCAGGCTCCCGAGGGTGTCGACTCTTTGAATTCGCACCTTGAGGTTTATCTTCGTCGTGATCAGCACCGGCCACGTCGGACGGCTAACCTCAAGCACTTGAGTTCGCCACCACCTGACAAGGAATCCCGCCTTCTGGACCAGTACGGGAAGAAGGTTTACACTTCTTCCACTCTGGGTATTAGGACCCTGAATTACGTTGGTCATATGGGGGACTACCAGAAGGCGATCCTTAGTGAGGTGGAGGCTAAATTGGACTCCCTTCCTGAGTCTCAGACGGAGCAGGAAGTGGCATATCTAGTCTGGTCAGTGCGTTCGGCCAGTGGGACATGCTTTGTGCCACGTACAACGCAGTGAACACTGCTGGTCGGAGCTCGGCTTTCACCGTAGGTTTGCGGCATCATGCCTGGCTCCAAGTGTCAGGTTTGGTCCTGGAGGTGCAGTCCGCTATCCAGGTCGTGCCCTTCAGGGGTTCTGTGCTGTTCAGTGGCGATGTCAAGGGCATCTTCACCGATCTGCAGGAGAAGGATACTGCACTTGAGTTGCTTGATTCTCTGCAAACCCCCTCAAGCTCAGCGTTGTCCCTTTCGCAGACATCCTCAGCAGAAAGCGTAACCTCAGGGAAAGCGGGCCAATAAACATCGGGGCCCCTACAGCTGCTAAGCCCCCCCACCCAAAAAAAAGCAGCGGGGGCTTCAGCTGCGACGCTGCCTCATACCTTCTGACTCCTTTCCTCTCCCACTGCCTCTAGGCATACCAGAGGAACCGGTAGGAGGGAGATTCTCCCTCCACCTACCGGGTTGGGAGAGGAAAACCACAGACACTTGGGTACTCCAGCTGATCACAGAAAGACACTCAATAGAGTTTCTTCGAAATCTCCTCGACCCCCACCCCCAAGTCATCGTACTTCCCAGAACATCTTCTTCTGGTCCAGGAAGAAATCTCCTCTCTTCTGGCAAAAGAGGTGACAGAGCCGGTATCCCCGCACCTTCTAGGGACGGGCTACTATTCCCATTTCTTCCTGGTCCCAAAGAAGTCAGGAGAGGTGAGGCTGATTCTCGACCTCCGCTTCCTGAACTTTTGTGGAGTACGAAAGATTCAGGATGCTCCCTTTGCAGAGGCTTCTGCCCCTCCTTTGGCCAGGACAGTGGCTGTGCGCTCTGGATATGCAGGATGCTTACCTGCATATCCCTATTCGCCCTTCCCACAGCAGATACCTGCATTTTGCTTTTCAGGGGGACCACTACCAGTTCAAGGGCCTCTCATTTGGTCTTTCCTCGGCTCCCCGAGTTTTTGCCAAACGCCTTTTGGTGGCGGCGGCCTTCCTGCATACACAGGGGGTGCAGGTTTTCCCGTACCTGGATGATTGGCTCCTGGTGGCCTCATCCATGGAGGAACTCCTGCGTTCCCTTTCCCTTACCCTACAGGTTTTTGCCTGCCTGGCTGTTACTGTCAACGATGCTAAGTCCCAACTGATCCCATCCCAGAGGCTCCATTTTATCGGGGCGATCCTGGACACGACCTCCGGCATGGCTTTTCTGCCACTGGACAGGGTGGCATCGATCCAGGCTCAGGACAACCTGTTATCCAGCCGCAGGCGGATCAGCGCCAGGTCGGTCCTTCGCCTCCTCGGGCTCATGGCAGCTACTATTCCGACAGTCCCTCGTGCTCGGCTCCATATGAGAATCTCTCAGTGGACGCTTCGGTTTCAGTGGGATCAGCTGGTGGATGACCTAGATCAACTAGTTCTGGTCTCCAGCCCTATGGCTCAGGACTTGCAGTGGTGGGCAGTTCAGGAGAACCTTTGCCAGGAGTTCCCTTCTGCCTTTCTACCCCCTCCCAGACACTGACAACTGATGCCTCTGGAGAAAGTTAGGGAGCCCATCTCCGGCCTCACAGGACCCAGGGTTCCTGGTCCCAGCTCGAAAAATCTCTCCACATCAATGTGCTCGAGCTTCGGGCCATGTTGTATGCTCTTCAGGCTCTGCAGCTTTTCCTGCTTCCCGGGCATCTGGCTGTCCAAACGGACAACATGTGTGTCGTTTGGTACATCAACAAACAGGGAGGAACTTGTTCCCACCCTCTTTGCAGGGAAGTGATGCTGGTTTGGGATCAGGCAGTGCAGCACGACCTCCACCTCACGGCCATTCATGTCCCGGGGGGTCGAGAACACGTTGGCAGACCACCTCAGTCGGTCGTCTGCTCATGCGCATGAGTGGAAACTCGATCGTGGGGTAGCAGATGAAATCTTTCTATGCTGGGGAACCCCTCAGGTAGACCTGTTCGCATCTCCTCTCAACGCAAAACTTCCCGCCTTCTGCTCGCTCACTCCAGGACGCGGTGCTTTTTGGAGAGATGCTCTATCACTAGACTGGAAGGGAAGACTTGTCTATGCCCCCCCGCCCCCGATCCCCTTGATTCCGAGGGTCTTACAGAAACTTGGCTCAGAAAGAGCTTGTATGATTCTCATCGCTCCTTTCTGGCCCAGGCAAGTTTGGTTCTGTCTTCTGCAACAGTATTCCGAGGAACCTCTGCTTCCTCTTCCTGTGTCACGGACTTTGCTGACCCAGGACCAAGGGATCCTGGTCCATCCAGGCCTCAAGTCCCTTCTGTTGCACACGTGGCTCCTGCAGACATAGCTCAAGCCCATTTCAGGGTCCCAGTGGCTGAGATTCTGGTGGAGGCCAGGAAGCCATCCACTAGATCTACCTATGCCATGAAATGGAAAAGGTTCATTATCTGGGCCGCTTCCAAAGACTTCGAGCCTTTCTTGTGCTCTGTTGGGCAACTTCTGGATTACTTGCAACACCTCTTTGATCTTGGTCTCAGTCATTCATCTTTGAAGGTTCACATGGCGGCCATCTTGGCCTACCATGTTCCTTTTGGCGACAGAACGTTTGCACAGCTGGAGGTCTCTAAAACCTTCCTTAGAGGGGTCCTCCACTTGAAACCCCCTATTCGGGTTCCTGCCCCTCCTTGGGATCTCAATTTTATCCTTGAGAAGCTTACTTTGCCTCCTTTCGAGCCGGCAGCCTCTGCAGACCTGAAGTTCTTCTCGTGGAAGACTCTCTTTCTTGTGACCATTACTTCTGCTCGGAGGATTTCCAAGCTCCAGGCCCTGTTGTGTAAAATCCTGTATTTGATTTTTCACAAGGAACGTGTGGCTTTGCGTACCAACCCTATGTTTCTTCCCAGCGGAATCTACGCTGAATCAATCCATAGAGTTGCCTGCTTTCTTTATGCAACACTCCAATCAAGGGGAGTACCTCTTGCATACTCTGGATGTTCACCGAATTCTGAGATACTACACCTCCAGGAAGAAGGATCTCAGAAAGTCTGATCAACTGTTTGTCTCTTTTGCTCATAAAAGAGAAGGCAATGCTGTTTCCAAGCAATGCCTGTCTAATGGTTGGCTCATTGTATCACTTTCTGTTATGACAAGTACAACAAGACCCTGCCGGGTCAAGTCAGAGGTCACTCCACCAGAGAGGTTGCTGCCTCTGCTGCTTGTTTCAAGAATGTGTCAGCAGGCCGACATCTGTGCAGCCGCTACCTGGACTTCTGTCCATACCTTTACGAAACATTACAGTTTGGATAGTGCCTCTCGCCGTACAGCGGGCTTCGGGCTGGCTGTTTTGCAGGCTCTCCTTTCCTAAGACCTTCACAGCCAGAGGGTCTACTTCTGAGTAGTTTTCCTCCTCCCATTTGCTTCTTCTTGTTCCAGACTGCTTGGGACTCAGTCCTATATGTAATTACTGTACCTACTGCAAGAGTCTTCTCGAAATAAGATAGTACAGTTACGTAAGAACTTACCGTAACAGTAGATCTTGAGGAGAGCTCTTCAAGTAAATATTCTTCCGCCCTCCATCCCCTAAGCATTTTCAGCTCCTTTCCAGGATGAGAAATATCCGCTTCTCTCTCGTCTCGCCTTTTGGCCTTTGGCGGGAAAGAACTGGAAGGCGGGTGTGGGGGACCGCCCCTTTACACTGACGTCACTTGACATCGGTCTACCGACGGGCTGGGTCCTCGTCAGAGACTGCTAGCTAGAAATTTTTCCGTAGTCCTAATGCCTTCCCGCCTAGTCCTGTGTGCATTACCTACTGCAAGAGCCTCTCTCGAAGATCTACTGTTACGGTAAGTTCTTACGTAACTGTACTTTCTAGGAGTGGTATATGGTTAACATCCACACAGCCCGCCCAGTTTCCACTGGCAAGTGGCACACAGATACCTGCTTCCAGCGTGCAAGCTCTGACATCACAGGGCAGAGTCAGGGGATTTAAAGCCTGGGTGGTGGGAGGAATTTAGCTTAAAGACATCCAGCAAATCAGACCATTCCTGTGGAACTGCCAGAGTGTGGATGTGAACCATATACCACTCCAAAAACTATGGTTACAGATGAGTAACCTAATTTTCTTAACCTAGAAAACTTTTTTTCCCAGTTGCCATCACTTCAGCCTGATGAGGGTCAGTTACATTATACTACTTTCGATCAGTGCACCTTACTGTATATTAGTTATTTCATTGCTAAATCAAAGAACCACAAGCAGTTATCTCAGCTGTTTACGGTATGTCGTATGCTTCTGATGGCAAAGGATACCCTGGAGGAAAGGAGGGAAAAGAGGGGATATGATAGAGACTGTCAACTACCTCATGGGTATAAATAGAGTATAAGAAGAAAGCATTTAAAAATTAAAAAAAAAAGTTGCACAAGAACAAGAGGTCATGCTGTGAAGCGGGGGGGTAGATTCAGGAGAAATGTTAGAAAGTTGTTCTTCACAGAAAGAGTGTTGGATGCCTGGAACAGCCTCCTAGCGGAGGTGGTTGAAGCAAATACTATAACAGGATTCAAGAATGCGTGGGATAGACATAAAGGAATCATATTAGTGAATGGGGAAGGGGTTAAAGCTGGAGACCAAGTAGGGTCTGCCAAATTATAGTAGGTAGGAAAAATGGGAAGACTAGGTGGGCCAAGCAGTCCTTATCTGCCAACAGTTTCTGTGTAATCTATGATACCTGTCTCCAAGCAGTTCCTTTCCAGCTGAATTGGTCATTGCAGTCAGTATTGCTTTGTACTCACAGGAAAGCACCAACAGGGATCTGTTGGAACCAGTTCCATGTAAGCAGTAGTTCATCCGTAGCTTCAATAGGCGATGCCCGTTACAGATGGTCATGTAGCTGCAACATGGAAGTAGTGTTTACATTTCCAGTGAGCACTGCTTGGATTTCAATCCAGAAAAAAATGCAGATTGTGGATTGACTACTGGCAGGGAGTTTTTCCAGCCATTCGGAAAAGAGTGTTGATTAAACCTTTTGTGAAAAAAACATCTTTAGACCATTGAGAACATAAGGAAAATGGCAATCAGCCACCAAAAGTGGTATGCAGAACAGGGCGGAATACCATTACATTCGAGCCTTGGCTGATTTCGCCATATGCTGGTGCTGTATGCTGTCATTGTTGGCCCCAGAAGTTCTGGTTCCCATGGGGTCTAGTGTCGCCAGTTCTGAGACCAAAGAATGTTGCTCTATGGAGCAGTTAGTCAAGAAGATCAAGATTTTGTGGCATTGACTTGTCTATAAATTTGCAGCCTCATGTTTGAACATGAAGGTAAGGATGATGGGTAGGGAGGATGGGAGGAGTGGGGAGGGAGGGCAGGGACATCCGCTTAAGCTGTGGACCCTGCAATACGAGCAGACTTGATAGACCAAATGGCCGCCTTCTGCTGGCTTCGTCGTATGTTCGTTATGGTTGCAGGTTTGAGATTGTCTGTAGTCGTAGAACCCGTTACTAGTGAATAAAGAATATAGCTCACACATGGGCACTCAGTGATAATAGTTGTGTCAGAAGGACATTGGATTTGTTCTCATACCCAGTGCTGACACTGGAGTCCTTTAATCAGGATGTTGTGTTTGGGATGAGACTTGCAGAGCAGCAAGGTTCTCCCTTCTGCATTTCTTATGGTTGTCCAATTCTAGACAGTAGTTTTAAGATCTCATGGTACTTTGGGAAGAGTAGGGGTTTCCCCGTGTCTTGTCCAGCATTCCCAATCTCAAAATGGGTAGACAGAATTCCAGGAGGAAGGAGCTACTGGTATAACTAAAACTTCTCTACTGGGACTAAGAACTAGATCTCTTGTACTGGGACCTTCAATTAAGGTTAAAAAACAAAAACAAAAAAAGGAGTTTGTGTGTTTGTCAGAGGTAGTTGAAGTAAATTATCTGTTATCTGTGTACTTATCTAGGTGCTTGTCACAGGTGTCAGAAGGGAATTATCTGTGAAATTAACTAAGTTTAGAAAGATTTGCAAAGTAGGGGGAGTGGCTTAGCTAGAAGGAGCCAGGTTAAGACCAGATATAAATACTGCCCTAGATAGCTTCTGCCAGAGGACAGACAGAATTCCAGGAGGAAGGAGCTACTGGTATAACTAAAAACTTCTCTACTGGGACTATATTGCCCTCCTTCCCCCCCACTTTTATAGGCACAGGATTTAACTGACAACAGGAACTTTCTGTTTGGGAGCAGGAAGTGAGTGATCACAGAGCCACCAAAGACTCACCATACTAGAAGGGCAAGAGTAGCTGTCCATCCCCCCCTAGCTGCTGGAGGTCTGACTCTGAGCAAGTAATGAGACTACTGAGAAGTATAGGAACTTCTTGTCTCAGAACAGGAAGATCAGGAGATAAAAGGGTGCAGAGGCAGTAAGTAAGTAGGAAGAGAAAAAAAAAAAGAAATAAACAGAGGGAAGAGTAAGTATTCAAAATAAGTTAGGGGGCCAGAAAAAAAAAGACATGATGGGAATGGTGCAGAGCAGTGGCTGTGGAGCAGCAGTCTTCCGGGAGATGTTTTGGAGGATGCAGTGTTGTCCCATCTGCAGACACCTCTCTGGGCTGAGGGAGGAGGTTGCTCATCTCCAGGCTGAGTTGGCCAGGATTTGTGGGACCTCCTCTCCCACCCAGGGACCACCAGGGTCACTGCTGTTGCCTCAGAGGTTGCCAAGAAAGAGGAGTGGTTGGCACATGGTGGGCTCAGGGAGGGTGAGGGTGGTGGAACAGAGGCCCATCCCTCCAGTTGTACCTCTCCACAATTTCTATGCCATTCTGGAAAAGTGTGGTTCCTCTATGGAGGCACCCACAGTGGAGACCAAGGAGGATGCTGGTAAACTCCACAAAGGAGACCCAAATGAGGGTAGAATGGGACCCCACAGGGGAAGGAAACAACTCCTGGTGGGGGACTCCATTGTTAGAAAGGTAGAACTGGGGGAGGAAGGGGAGAAGGAGGTAAGGTGCCTGCCTGGTGCCATGGCTTGGAGAGACAGGGAGCGAATCCTCAGGATCGCAGGAGCAGCTGCACAGGGGAGGGAACTGGATGTCATTGTCCACCTAGGGACAAATGACCTGGCTAAGAAAGTGATCAGAGCAGTGCAAGAAGCGTTTGTGGAGATGGGAAGGGCCCTTAGACAAATAGCGCACACGGTAACCTTCTCGGAGGTGCTGCCTGTCTATGGCACAGGTGAGGCTAGGGTGCTCCACACCATGGGATTCAATCAGTGGTTGAAAAACTGGTGCAGAGCTGAGGGATTTGTTTTCACTGGAGACTGGGGGTCCACTTGGAGGGATGCAGGCCTATACTGGCATGATGGTCTGCATCTGTCCAGGAGGGGAACTAGGATCCTAGGGATAGGTTTAAATACTTCATTGACAAATATTTAAACTAGCCAAGGGGGGAGGCACTGGAAAGGAGCAGGGAAATCCTTGCCCCCCAAAATATCAGGGTACTAAGTGAGGTAGACACCAACATAGAGATGTCAACAGGGAGAAGCTCAGGGGTAAATGGAGAAAGTGACAAATGCAATAAGGACAGGGATGGGGCAAAAAGGGGTAAGGCCATCAAGAAATGGAGGGTAATGAGTACCAACGCCTGTAGTCTGGGCAGCAAGCTCCCTGAACTGGTGGCCTTGATGGAAGAGGGATGCCTGGATATTGTAGCAGTCACAGAAACATGGTACACAGAGAACCATGACTGGGATGTTAACATACCAGGGTACACAACTTACAGGAGAGACAGAGGGCGGGGGGGGAGTAGCTCTCTATGTAAGGGACGGGATAAAAGCAACTGAACAGAAGAGTAAACAGGGAGGAGAGGAGGCACTGTGGGTCACCTTAGAGACTGGAAATGGCACCACAATCTGCACAGGGGTTGTATATAGACCCCCATGTCAGGGGGAGGGAATGGACAAGGATATCATAGAAGGCATACTTAGGATGGCAGATAAAGGGGAGATACTGTTGATAGGGGATCTTAACATGCCAGATATTAACTGGAGCACCTTTGCGGCAGCCACATCCAAAAGTAGGGCCATTCTTGATGCCCTTCAGGTGGCATGCCTCAAACAGCTAGTTTTGGAACCCACTCGAGGGAGCAATCTTAGACCCTCAGATTCTCAAATGGGGACAGTGAGAGGATCTCAGATCTAGAAGTGGGTAGCCATTTGGGAGCAAGTGACCACCAAACAGTGTGGTTCACGATAAACTCTGCTACAGAGTCAAGCCATACAAAAGTGAGGGTTCTGGACTTCAGGAGGGATGACTTTGGCAAGAGGGGAGAGTGCCTTAGAAAAGCACTAGCAAACAGGCTAGGAGGAGGGATGGAGCAACAATGGGAAAATATCAGAACTGCCATCACAGAGGCAACAAGCCTTTGTGTGAAGCAAATAAACAAATCAAAATGAAAGAAAAAGCCACTGTGGTTCTCAAAAGAGGTGGCGGTGAAGGTTAGGGAGAAAAAGATAGCATTTAGGAAGTATAAGGAAACACAGAAGGAGCAGGACAGAGAACTGTACCAGTTAAGGCAGAAGGAAGCAGGCAGCGTAGTCAGAATAGCAAAGGCACAAACTGAGGAAAAGATAGCTAACTCGGTTAAGAAGGGTGATAAAACCTTTTATAGGTGTATCAGGGAGCGTAGAAAGACAAAGGGAGGGATAGTGAGGCTGAATAGAATGGATGGTGGATGGGCAGAGAGTGACAGTAATAAAGCAGGGATACTGAATGAATACTTCTGTTCAGTTTTCACAAAAGAGGAAGTGGGGGAGGTGCCTAATCCAATTAACAGAAGCACTCTGGAGAGGGGAGTTGATCCCAGTCCTTTCACAGAAGAAAGGGTTCTGAAAGAACTCCTAAAACTGAAGGTGGACAAAGCAATGGGGCCAGATGGAATTCACACCAGAATTCTAAAAGAATTAAGCAGAGAACTAGTGACACCACTGATTACGCTTTTTAACAAATCATGGGAGGATGGTGTGGTACCTAAGAACTGGAAGAAGGCGGATGTGATTCCCCTTCACAAAAGTGGGACCAAGACAGAGGCAGGAAACTACAGACCTGTCAGTTTGACCTCTGTGGTAGGAAAAGTGATGGAATCACTTCTGAAGGAAAGAATTGTTGAGTACCTAGAGGCCAGTGGGGCACAGGACCCAAGGCGGCATGGGTTCACAGCGGGAAGGTCATGTCAGACGAATCTAATTGATTTCTTTGACTGGGTGACCAAAGTAGTAGACCAGGGAGGGGCTGTGGACATGGCCTACCTAGACTTTAGCAAGGCATTTGACACAGTCCCACACACAAGATTATTAGTCAAATTAACCAGCCTGGGAGTGGGTCCCAAGGTGGTAGCCTGGGTAAAACATTGGCTGAACAACAGGACACAGAAGGTAATTGTAAATGGAGTCAACTCTGAAGAAAGAGGGGTTACTAGTGGGGTACCGCAGGGTTCAGTACTGGGTCTAGTCCTTTTTAATGTCTTTATAAGTGACATTGCAGAGGGACTGGAAGGAAAAGTATGCCTCTTTGCAGCTGACACAAAGATCTGCAACAGGGTTGACACACAAGGAGGCATGGAAAGGATGAGAAGGACTTGGCAAGGTTGGAGGAATGGTCAGAAGTATGGCAGCTTGGATTCGGTGCAAAGAAGTGCAAAGTAATGCACCTGGGAAACAAAAACCCAGGGGAAGATTACACAATGGGGGAAGGTAGTAACAACAAGAAAAATGGAAAGAGACCTAGTGGTAATCATATCAGATGACCTTAAGGTTGGCAAGCAATGCGAGAAGGCGGTAGGGAGGGCTGGGGGGATACTGGGATGTATAGGGACAGGTATCACCAGCAGAAAACAGGAAGTTGTTATCCCCCTGTGCAGACAGTTGGTGAGACCCCATCTGGAGTATTGTGTCCAGTTCTGGAGACCCCATCTCCGCAAGGACATAGACAGGATGGAGGCAGTTCAGAGAAGGGCAACTAAAATGGTGCAGGGTCTGCAAGAGAAGCCATACGAGGAGAGACTAAAGGAGCTTAATATGTATACCCTTAGGAGAGGGGGACATGATAGAAACTTTTAAGTACCTCAGTGGAATCACAAAGTCCAAGAAGGTAGCATCTTTCAGAAAAAGAGATGTGCAAGAACAAGGGGACACAATTTGAAGATAGAGGGGGGACAGCTCAGGGGCAATGAGAGGAAGTATTTTTTCACAGAGAGGGTGGTGGATGCATGGAACAGCCTTCCTGAGGAGGTTGTGGGGTCTAAAACTGTGGGAGAATTCGAGAATGCATGGGACAGACATAAAGCAATTTTTGTGGGGGGTAGGAAGAAATAGGCTGTTGGTTAAATAGGATCTGCAGCTTATCCTCTAGGTAGGGAAATAGGCAGACTAGGTGGGCCAAGCAGTCCTTATCTGCCATCACAGTCTATGTTTCTATGTAGCTGTATGTGAATGTGGAGTGCTTAATAACTGTTATGTTTGTATACATACACTTTCTACAGTGCCGGTATTAAGAGATTGAGATAACATTTTGTATGAAAGATACTATATAAAGTCTAATTCTAGTCTAGCCTAATTTACATTCTTTCCTTCTAAATGTAGATCCATTTCACTGGGCCTGGCTTCCTCAGTCTAAAGTGCCTTTCTCTCAAGAGACCAGAGACTTGATACTTCCTCGTATCTCTGATATGAACTTTGTGCAGGATCTCTGTGAAGATCTTTATGAATTATTCAAGGTCAGTATCTGCTATATTTAAATGACATACATAAATTACATAAATGACAAAAATGTTTAGTGTAATTGTAAGAACACAACTTGCAGAACCCATAGTGCTGCTGTAACAGCCTAGTGGTAAGTACATCTGCTTTTCATGTAAAGGAATCAGGTTTGTTTCTTGTTTGTCTGTGGACCCTTTTGGGCTGGTAGGAAGCATCATGCTGTTTGCTTCTCAGCCCAGTGCATCCTCCACTTTAGTTCATTCTTTCGAGTTCTTACTACGCAGGGAGTTCATTCTTTTGGATTCTCACCACACAGAGGACCCATTGTGCAGAATAGGTGGGGTGGACCTTTCCCATCAGTGGTCATTTGAGGACATAAGGGTGGTCTATGGGAGAACAGCCAGAAAAGGTGGGAGCACAAAGACCGAATAAAGGAAAAAAAAAATCACTAATACTTAATTTGCAAGTCCAACTCGCCACACTGGTTTGGTAGAGTCTTGGGTAGGTGATGAGGAGTCATCACTTAGGCACTCTGGTGAAGTCTTACAGAACATTCAACCTTCATGCTGGTTGGATGCGCAGTGCCTTCATGGGAGGGTAGGCATTATTTGTCACTGCAAAGCCCAGGAGGTGGGAAGCTCCTGCCTTAAGGGGAGCATCCATCCCCCGGGATGCATGGCAGGTATGGCCATGCCCAGACACTAAGGTACTAAAGTGTGCACATAACCCCACATGTCAACATCATGCTCCCCATCACAGTGTGTCCTCCACTTTAGCTCATTCTTTTGGAGTCCCATCACACAGAGGGCCTGTTGTGCAAAATAGTTAGTGGACCTTACTTATCTGTGCACAACCTCAGTATGCACGGCTTGGGAGGGTGGTCATCATGGACTTAAGGGTGATCTATGAGAGAACAGCCAGAAAAGGTGGGAGGAGCATAATTAGACAGAATTTCTTTTAGAAAATTCACTAATCCTTAATTTGTAAGCCCATCTCACCACACTGGGTCGGTAGAGTCTTGGGTGGGTGGTAAGGAGTCATCACTTACATGCTCTGGTGAAGTCTTGCATAACATTTGATGCAACAACTTTTGCGGTGTACGTGGGGCAGCATGAGATGTGGGTGACCATGCAGTAGCCCACTTTTAAGTCTGGGATGGGATTGTATAGGGGAAAAACTCTGACTGGAGCATGATGTCACTCCCAACCCCACACTACCACTTCAGCGTGCCTCCTTGGCTCCTCCTTGCTCAGTGCAAGAAGATAGAATAGGCATGGGATCCACTTTGTCGGCTGTCTCATGAGAGGGCTCAGGTGGTGGACAGTCTTTGTGGAGCCCCAGGGTAGGACATTGTTAGGTTGTCTGGTTCGGAAGAGGGTGTTGCCAAAGTAGGACTGCGTTCAGTTCTGGAGACCCCATCTCTCAGAGGAGGGATACTAAAATGGTGCAGGGTCTGCACCAGAAGACATACGAAGAGAGATTAAAGGAGCTTAATATGTATACCCTCGAGGAGAGAGGGGGCATGATAGACATTTTCAGGTACATCAAGGGAATCAACAGAGTCCAAGAGGGTAGCATCTTTCAGAAAAAGAGATGTGCAAGAACAAGGGGGCACAATTTGAAGATAGAGGGGACGGCTCAGAGGTAATGTGAGGAAGTATTTTTTTCATGGAGAGGGTTGTGGATACATGGAACAGCCTTCCTGGGGAGGTAGTGGAGTCAAATACAGTGGGGGAATTAAAGAATGCATGGAACAGACATAAGGCAGTTCTAGTGGGGGGTAGGAGGAAGTAGGCTGTTGGTTAACTAGGATCTGCAGCCTATCAATTAGGTAGGGAAATGGACAGACTAGGTGGGTCGAGTGGTCCTTATCTGCTGTCAACTTCTGTGTTTCTGTGAGTTGGAAATTGGGATGGTCAAATGAGGGGGGGATTTGATTAGAAAAAGTGGAACGTATACATGAATAAAAATCACTAGCGGGGGGGGGGGCTAATGAACACTTCAGGAGACAAGTCGTGTCCATACCTTACATCTTCTCGCCGGAGTAATTTAAAGTTTAAAAATTGCTAATTCGCTTATGCTTATGGTTTATTTTGTTGTGAGACCAAGCAGTGCCTAAGTATGGATGAGTACCTGACATCGGGAGCGGGGAAAAGTCAAAGAATATCTGGAAAAGCCTCCAAGAAAAGTGTGGCCTGTGTGCAGACTGAGAGCCACCACATAGTTTCTCTGTCATCCGCATAGGTGAGCGCCTTGAGCCGGGAGCTGACAGGCCAGGTTCTCGCAGCTTTGCAGCCGCGGCTGTGTAAGCTGGAGACACGAATTGATGACAGGCTTCAGGAGGTGCTAACGCAGCAGGCTGCCCAGGCGACATGACTAACGGATGCTGAGGAGTGAATCTCGAGAATGGAGGATAAGCTGCAGGGGGTCCCAGGGCAGATACTCGCCTTACAAAAAGAGCTGGAGGACATGAAGGAAGCAGCGGATTATCAGGAAAGCTACCATCGGAGATTTAATCTTCATCTTGGAGGTCTGCCAGAAGGGATGGAAGGAGGGAGCTCCTTAGATTTCTGTGCAGAATCACTACCAAAGTTGCTGGGCCTAGAGATGAAGCACGGGAGGCTAAAGTTGGAGCATGCACACAGGGCAATTACGCCCAAGCCACCCGCGGGGCAACCACCTCGCCAAGTCATCATGCGGTTCCATCACTTCCAGGACTGTGAGGTGGTGCTTCGTGCATACCGGGAGAAGGGCCAGCTGATAATTGAGGGCCACCGGCTCTTTCTCTCCCAGGATTACTCGGCGAGACTCCTGAAAAGACAAAAAATGTTTAATGAAGTCATGGCTACACTTTGGGCATTCAAAGTGGAGAACTATCTGATATAGCCCGCAACCCTAAAAGTTAAACATGAAGGAGCGGTTTATTCCTCTTGGGAAGCAGCTAAGATGCCGAAGTTAGTGGAAGAACTATGCAAGAAGACTGGGCGATTTCCAAGACACTACCAGTGCAACGGCCCTATGGTCTGGTAACAACACGGGATTATCTGAAAAAAAGTTTTTCTTGTTGTTAATTTAAAAGCGAGGGGAGTCTCTTCGGAGTTATATACTATGTTTCTTCCTTGTTGGAAACGTTTCCATATGTTGGACTTTCATATCCTTCTCCCGCGCTCTGGAAATAGGTGCAGGGTCCCCACGTATGGCCCTTCTGGGCTTTTGGAACAAAGAAGACTCTGAACTTTATTTTATACTGCTTATAGCAGGAATTTCATGGTTATATTGTTGTTAACTATCAGTTCAGAGGGAAGATGAGGGGGCTCATTATAATTGGGGTATCTGAGGGGAGCTGGGGGGTGGCATACCACTGCTCCTGGAGGGGCACTGCCTCGTGGGGAGGCCTGTTTGCCCTGTTTGGGGGCTGTTGCCTTGAGAATATGGCCTGATCACAGCTCGATACACAGGAGATTAGACGGGAGAGCGGCCCTGCTTTCAGGCTTTGGCCTGGGGTGGAAGAGATGGTGTGCTTATCAGTGTGTGGCCTTTGATATGCAGGGGAGGCTCCCCTGTGGTCAAAGTGGTGTTCGAAGAGGACAGTCTTCCTGGACTGGGCCCAATCATATAGACTGGCCTGGCAGGGTCACACAAATGGTCTCGCACATGGTGGAGGCAGAGTATGGGAGTCTGGACATCTCCTGGTTATCCCACCTCGGGGTCAAACTCTGTGAACTGTGCAGGTGGGAACTGGGTATTGTTAAGGATTGAATTGTATATTCGGGGGCGCATGAATGGTTACGGGACTTTATTGGCATTCAAGCTTAGTTGGCAGATAGTGTCCAACTGGTGAGCTGGGATGGGGAGTTGGGGCCCCATAATGAGGACTAAGGGGCAGGTATGGCAATCCATGGTTGAAGAGGGGATATGGTGGAGGGCAGGGAACATTAAAGTTGGATAATGGGAATGGTTGGGGGGGGTTAAATATATTCAAGCTTGTTGGACTGTTTTTTTTTTTTGTTCTACTGTTTACATGTTTTCGCACACACGCTCACATTCACAAGACTATGGTGTCAGGTGCATAGGAGATATAAGAGGACCTGGAGGGGGGCATACACTCAAAATGTCAGGATCAAGATAACATGCCTCGTAGTAAAAATAGGGGCTACTTTGACAGTGTTATATCTGGTAACTGGCTAACCGACAAGACTTGACTGTGTTCTTGGAATGTGCAAGGGATAGCGACCTCAGTGAAGCGTATGTCTCCTCATGGCTTTGTGGAGACAGGGGGTGCAAGTCGCAGTGTTGCAGGAGACTCATCTTACAGCGGTGGATCACGCAAAATTGGCACGGGGCTGGGTGGGGAGATGTTTCGCAGCCTCATTTAAGGCACATAAACTAGGGGTTGCTCTCCTTCTGCATAGACGACTTCCATTCCAGGTGCAGCGGGTGGTTAGGGACCAGATTGGGGGTAGGTATAGCTTTGTTGTGGGAGAGTTGTCGGGGGAGCAGGTGACATTTGGTAGCATATATGCCCCGGCAATATTTGAGGTCTCCTTTTATAGTACTATCCTCTCACTTTTGATTAAAGAACAGTTTCCGGGCCTGCTTCTGGGGGAGACCTGAATTGCACCCTAGACTCTTACCTGGATCACTCTCAGGGCAGAGACTGGCAGCATGATGCAACTTACCAGTGGCGTAGGGGAATGGTAGAGTTAGAGATGATAGACGGTTGGAGGGAAGCGAACCCTGGGGCCAAAGAGTACACCTTCTATTCTAACCTGCATGGCACCTGGTCGCGGATAGACTGCATGTTCGTCCCACAGGCCTGGTACGAACAGATGCAGGCCATGCAGCACAGTCCTGTCCACGTCTCAGCCCATGCTATGGTGATTATGTCCCTGACGATGAATAAGCCGAGGAAGGGTCCTCCCTCTGGAAATTTCCAACATACTTACTGGGGATGAGGCTTTTAGGGAATATTTGGAAGAACAGTGGGGGCTTTATATGGTAGCAAATGCCAATTCCCCTACAAGTAAAGCTATTATCTGGGATGCAGGAAAGGCATTTATGAGGGGGATGATTATTAAGTACATAGCTAAAGTAAAGCGGCAGAAGCAAGCTAAAAGAGTGGAATCAGAAACTAAGGTGAGAGAGTTGGAGAGGCGTACTGCAGACGGGGAGGAGACAGTCCGAGCTAGTTTGAAAGCAGTTAGGGAGGCCCTAAATGTTCTATACAGCGGGGAGGCTAGAACGGCTTGGACATTTGCTAAGAAAATGCTCTATGAATGGGGAAACAAGCCAGGCCTTTTGATGGTCCAACTACGCGGAACGAGGTGTCCAGTTCATATCACAGCGATCAAAGATAGGCAGGGGGTGCGGCGCAAGTCAGCACAGCAGATCCAGGAGTGTGTCCGGAGGTTTAATGAAAAATTATATACAATGTTTTTGGGGGGGGGTGGAGCTGGGGACTCTGGGCAAGCTTTTTTGGATGCCCTGGAATTACCTAAGCTGATGAAGGATCAAAGTGATGCCTTGAACAGCCCCATCATGAGAGTGGAAGTGCTACTGGCCAACCAGAGATTACAGAGTGGAAAAGCGAGTGGGTCGGATGGTTACCCAGTGGAATATTACAAATGCTTGGCAGGGCAGCTGGCTGGTCCGCTGTGTGACACTTTTCAACAGGTGGAAGGGGAGAATCTGAGGCTTCCGGAAACATTCTCGGATGCAGTGATCTGTTTGATCCCCAAAGTGGGGAAGGATATCTCGGAGTGTGCCTCTTATAGGCCGATATCGCTTTTGAATTGTGAGGACAAGATTTTTTGCAAAGGTATTAGCGGGCCATCTGGAAATGGTGTTGCCCGATATTGTTCACCCAGACCAGACCGGGTTTATTAGAGGGCGTCTCTCGTACCATAATGTGCGGAGACATCTTAATGTGACCTTCGGGGCAGATAAGAGGAAAGAAGACACCTATGTCATATCCATGGATGCTGAAAAGGCCTTTGACCGGGTAAAATGGGGTTACTTATTTGAGACGTTAACCTGGTTTGGTCTGGGGAACACATTTGTGGAGTGGGTACGGCACTGTATAGTCCTCTGCGCAAGGTACTGGTAAATGGCACACTCTGAGGGTTTTGATTTGGACAGGGGTACAAGGCAGGGCTGCCACTGTCCCCACTGCTCTTTGCTTTGGCAGTGGAGCCACTGCCGATAGCAATCCGGCAGTAAGAGGGAATGTGAGGGGGATTTCAGGGGAGCAACATAAACTCGCGATGTATGCAGACAACATGTTGCTTTTTGTCACAGAGCCTGAGGCCTCTATGCCTTTTCTCCTGCAGCTGGTGGAGAGGTTTGCACAGTTTTCGGGGTACAAACTCAACCTCGATAAATCTGAACTCATGAGACTCCCCAGGAAAATGAGGCAGGATCAGGGATGGAGGTTTAAGAAGGTAGGGGGGGCATTTTACATATCTGGGAATTAAAATTGGGGGATCTCTTGGTTCCCTCTATGATCTGAACTACACTCCCATTATTAAGACCATAGAGGCTGATCTATGAAGGTGGACATCTCTTCCAATTTCTTGGCTTGGGAGGATAAACTTAATTAAAATGAATATCCACCCCCAGGTTGGTATATATCATGCAGATGGTGCATGTGGGGATCTCCAGGAGGGATGTAAGGAAGCTGGAGGGTTTCTTCTCCTCGTTTATTTGAAAGGGGAAGTGCCCTAGGGTAAGCTTCCAGTGCCTTAAGGTAGATATGGGGGGGGGAGGCTTGAATTTTCCAGATGTAGGGACTTACTGTTTAGCAGCTCAACCGAAATATATTAGTGGCTGGATACATATGCCCCAGGTGGCACGGTGGCTGGATCTTGGAACAATGGGGCTGCAAAGCGAGAGACTCTGCATACTTAGAGAAATGGGGTCCTGGGGCATATAGAGGGCAGGAGACCAGGAACCCGCTGGTTTTAGCGGTATTGGATAGCTGGGGCAAACTCCTGAAGTGGGGGGGGGGGGGCTGCAGCAGTGGACACCTATTTGGTCCTGGTGGCCGGTAACCCCTATTTCTTGCCGGGCTGGGAGGATCCTGGGTTCAAGATATGGGAAAGACGGGGAATAAGTAACCTGGAGGATCTTTGTGGCAGGGGAGGCTCAGCCCATTCTTGGATCTGCACCAGTGACTAAATCTGGGGAAAGGGCACTCATTTAGGTATTTCCAAGTTAGGGCTTACATGGTGGAGTTAGCTAGAGAAAGAAATGAAAAATAGAATCGCTTATCCAAGTATCAAAGCGGGAAACCAAAGGTTTTGTGGGGAGAGCTGTGAGGGAATCCAGTCAATGTATACTGGACCTTTCATTTAAAACTCGGAAACTTTGGGAGCAGGACTTGGTTATCCAGACACGTGATCGGGACTGGGCTATGTTACTTTCCATGCACATGGGACTTCTGCTCTGTAAAAAGTTTAAGGAAGCTTTTTGCAAGTTTATACACAGAGTATATAATCCCCCGTCTATAGTCCATAAATATCATTCTGGTATGTCTCCTCAATGTGGAAGGTGTGGTCAGGAGGAAGGCTTGTACATCCACTGTTTTTGGGCCTGCCGAGTCCTACAGCAGTTTTGAAAAAAGGTGGTCCTGGAGGTGGGGAGGATGTGGGGCAGGGTGATCCAGTTGGACCCACTAGCATGCTTATTCGGAGTGGAATCAGATGAAGAGGGGGAGTGGGAACCACTACCGAGGCGGGTGAGCATCCTTTTGATCCTGGCAAGACATTGCATCCAAAAATACCTGGGTATCTTGTGCAACGCCTACAGTGCAATGTTTGTGTGCATTAGCCTTGTGCACATTGGCACTAGAGAGGTTGACCGTTCTTGTCAAGGATAAGCTTGAACACTTTACCAGAGAATGGGCCCCCTTCCTGGCAGACCTGACCCAACAAGAGAGTATGTTCCTCTGGGATGGAGACGTAGGAGAAAGGGATATAGCACCAGGGCACCTGAACACCTTATCTGTACGCACCTTACCTATGTATAGGTATATACATCTTAAGAGAAATTACAGAATATTTACCTGCTATGTGTAAAGTGCTCAGTATCAAAGTATACTGCAAATATTCTGTCAATGGATTTTGTATCTGAATGCGACTGTGTGTGCGTTTGCATAAACTTCTCTTTATGCAAAAAAAAAAATCACTAGCCATCTCAAATGATGCATTGTGTATTAGATTTGTGTGCTGTGAGAGATGTCTCTTATTGTATTATAACAAATCTGGACCACATCTCTTAAGGTCCTCAGCAAATCAGAAGCACAGTACCCTCTACAGAAGAGACTCCTCTTACACACCCATGGGGTGCTGTCGCGTGGTGTGCTCAGTAGTCTTGGTAGCCACCTGTGTGTCTGTGTCTGATGACTATATGACGAGAGACCACAGAACCTAAAAGACAGCCCAAAAAACATAAACATGTGAACTACCCAAGGTCCTGTATGGACTCTGTACAAATATATTTTGTAATTATTTTATTACTCAGAAAATGGTACAAGTAATTTTGCAATGGATCACCATAAAGTGAGCATAGCATGCAAAGGATCTAGTGCACAGTTGTTAAGTAGCAGTTTCAGTCATACAATATACTATTTTACGTGTATATATAAATCAAACCAAAGGTCTGGGCATACATTTGAGCAGCCCATTAGGCAAGGACCAAGTGATAAAGATAATGGGCTGGATTTTCAAACGGTGGCACAGGGCTTGCGTCCAGCCCTGCACCATGGGACTTGGGTTGGCAGTACGCTGTTTTTAACAGTAACTGCACCACCCGACTTCAAATTATGGGTGCAGTTGCGATAGAGTCCCTGTATTACGCCAGCTTGCGCCACATGTCCGGTGCAAGCCCCATAACTTAGTCGTCCAGATGTGGTGCAGGCTAGACCATGCTTCTGTGGTCTAAGTGCCTGCATCCGGTGCAGGCAGTAGACATTCGGGTGCAGCAGATGGAGGCTGACGCAGGCCCCATGTGCCATCTGTTTGGCGCACCGGGGGCTTGCATCAGTCCTCGGGGACTGAAAATTCGATCCAATATGACTAATGTCCAGGCTGCTCTAGTCCCCAAATTCCCAAGAAGTCTGGCGCGTACCAGTGCAGTCCCAGTCCTTTGTAGTACTTCACCCCCTCAAGGGATGAAGGGGTCTTCCTCTTTGGAAATACAGAAGATCCATGACTGCCATTTAATCTCAAATTTTGTTTCCGAACCCTTACTTCTCACTGTGAGTCATTCCAGTGCATGCTTATCATTAGTAATCTTATACCACTGGAACCATGTGGGTGCACACGTCTGTGGCCACAAGCGAGTAATTGCTTTCTTGGCTGCCAGTACACATATATAATCACGGAGCCCGATGGCAAATGTATGTCTCGGGGTAGTATTGAGAGGAGTACTATTTCTGGTATTAGGACAGCATCAGCTTCCATGAGTTTGTAAAGGCTATCCATGACCTGCTGCCAAAAGGAAACAGTAACAGGGTGTGACCAAAATATATCCATCAGTGGCCATATTGTGGCCATAGGTATTTGACCAACCGGGGCAGGGTATTAAAATATCTGCTACTGCATTTCCAGGTAAACTTGCGCCAGTATGGGGTGGAGGAGACTTTTGTGGACGAAGCTGTATATTGTAACCACAACTCATTAGGAATGGGCATGGATAATTCGGCATTTCAGACATCGATTGAGTAGAATCTCTTGAATATAATTGTAAACCTCTGTATAGTTGCCCAATCATGTGTTGCCAAAGTTTGGCCTTTATAAAATCTATTAAAAATACGCAGCAGCCTGGGAGGAGGATCGGGGAGATGGATTCTCTGGGACTTTATGTAACAGGAAGGTGCGGATCTGCAAATATCTGAAGTGTTCTCTATTTGTTAAATGGCAGTGATTGGAGATGAGCAGAAGAACAAACTCCCTGTGCGTTGAGGATTTGGAAAATATAGGAAAGGCCTTTGGTGTGCCATCTCCAGAAAGTATGCTCTATACGTGTGCGGGCAAAAAGGTTATCTTAAGCTGCTAGTAACTGCACATAGTAAAAGCTTGGTGCCAGGGCAGGGAGAGTACAAATACAAAGTGCATAAAGTGTGTGCTGCACCTAAACAAAAATCATTTAGGTTCAGTATTGAGGTCTGTACAAATAATTTTGAGTATTCAGTGTCCGACTGCGATGACTGCGGGTACTCTTTCCACTATGAGTGATTTCACCAGCAGCCTTTGAATGTCAGAACAACTCTGATTTGCTGTTCTCGCTCATAGGCCCAATGTGAAACCACTCTTTTGGTGGAAAGAGTACTTTACAACCATCATATTTAACACATGTAAAAGTATCATCTCATTGTTTTGGGCAGAAATAACAGTTCGGCTTTGCTTCGCTGTCCTCTCATCCAAACTGCACAAGATGGCACACAAATCCCATAAGACATTTCTCGCAGTACTTCTGAAGTGCTAAAACAGGCATAACATAGTGTGTAAATGTAAGAAACTAATGTGCTGTTTGCATTATGTCCAGCTAGGGAGACAACAGCTACTGGTACAGCTTTGGTTTATTTCACTGTATATATCTACTCCTGAATTACAGACAGCCGAAGGTGTAATTTGTAGGAATGGATAGTGATCAAGCCAAAATACCAATAGAGAGTGTGTGTTATGACATGGGATACTGTCACGTTTCAGTTGTTTTGTGAGGCGTGAGGCTGAAGGCTAAGTGGCTTTTCCATCTGAGAAGTGACGATAATGCATGAATACCTATCACCCTGGAGTGTATGATTGCTATTATAAAAAGAAGCCACATTTTCTTGGAACAAAATAAAAAAAAAAAAAAAACTTTTAAAATGTTTTCATTTGTTTTCATTGTATGGCTGTAAATTTAAAAAAAAAAAAAAAAGATAGAGCTTCTTCGAGGACATCTCGTTCCATAGAGCCACACACACATTGAACAATAAGCCATCTGCATCGGTAACACTCAGAAACTTTTACCTAGCTGTCTGGCCACTCATGATGATGTACATCACTGGGACCATTATATTGTGGGTAGCCCCATATCTCCTCAATTATTTTTTTTATTACTTTGAAAAGTTAAACTACACCACTTCATTAATATACATTACAAGCCATATTGCTGTGCACACAGAAACAAACATGAAAATATACCAACATCAGAAAAGGGAAAAAGGAGAAAGAATAAACTACTATAACAAACTTACAATGGGTAAAGTCTATCAGTACATATGTATAGTGGTGGTATACACAATTAGTGCTAAAAGTACGTACATTTCAGTGAAGGTCAGCTGCACTGGAAGGTGCCTCCCCCCTTCAAGCCTCTACTTAAGAGTCTTAAAATCACCCATGGCGCCCCCCCCTCCAAAAAAAATCAGTCTCCTGCCTCTGAATTAGCTCCCTCCCTCAGAAGCTGAGCTTCTGCTGGGGAAAGGGAGCTCAGGAAGGGATTCCACATCACATGAAACCTCTCTTCAAACAACATGAAGTCTTGCTGTATTCTGACAATTGCAGTGAGCTCCAGCCTTTCAACTGCCCCGGAGAACATAGGGTTAACTTTTCTATGCATGGCATAGAATGTTCATCTCGAGTTTGGTTGAAGCCTCTGCCTGTTGTTATTCGAACTGCAACCGTCAGATTCTTTACTCCGCCTCCTCACTGAACAGTCGCCCCAGAGATTTCTCCTGCTGCTCGGTTCAAAGTCGGTTGAAGTGTCAGTTTTCGGTCGGTTTTTCTTCCGAAATTGTTGTTTCCACATAGTCGGTTCAAGTCTCTGTCTGTGGTACCGTGAGTACTAGATAGGTTTTGTTCTTTTCTGTTTTCTGTGTGGAATTTGTAAAGCTGTGGATTGGTTCGGCTGAACCGATCATTTTGAGGTAAAATTTGTACTTTACTTTAGTGTGTGGTTACCGGTCCATATCGGTTCTAAAAAAAACACGGGTTTTAGTATGTTTTTTTCCAAGACCCGTGGCATGGTCAGGAACCGATAGGGGAGTCTTACCTGGTGGATTGCCAAAAAAAGGTTAAGTTTGGTTAGGTTGGCCATGTCTGAGAAACCCAAGAAAAAAACCGGGCCCACTGGGTTTCAACACTGCAGTGTGTGTGGGGAGGTCTTTGCTAAGGCTGATCCCCACACCACCTGTGTTTATTGTCTGGGGTTTGACCACCTCGATTCAGACTGCCAAATTTGCAAAAATTTTCTCAAATCTACCCTGGAAAAGAGATTAGGTAGACTGAGGGAAAGGGAGGCCTAGAAGTCCGCTGACCCGGATGGCCAGCCCGGTTCAGTTCCGACTGAACAGGAGTGCCTCTGACCAGGGCCATACTTCTTTGGGCAAAAGGAGAGCCGATTCCGAGGAATTGGTTCCGACAAAAAGAAAAGACAAGTCAACCGGTTCGGATCCAGAATCTCATATTCCGACCGCCGGTGAAATAGCCAAAGCAATTCGTATTGTGGAATCGCTCCGATAGGTTCCGACTGATCCGGTACCTTTTGGCAGGGTCTCGGTTCGGTCGGTTTCCCCGGTTCCGGATTATACCCTGGAAGAATTCTATGAACCGGAGTTTGAGGAGGAAGGAGAGTTGGAAGATGATTAGTGTTATCCCACACAAAAGATTATTAGTCAAATTAACCAGCCTGGGAGTGGGTCCCAGGGTGGTAGCCTGGGTAAAACATTGGCTGGACAACAGGACACAGAAGGTAATTGTAAATGGAGTCCACACTGAAGAAAGGGCGGTTACTAGTGGGGTACCGCAGGGTTCAGTATTGGGTCCAGTCCTTTTAATGTCTTCATCAGTGACATTGCAGAGGGACTGAAGGAAAGTATGCTTTTTGCAGATGACACAAAGATCTGCAACAGGGTTGATACACAAGGAGGCATGGAAAGGTGAAAAGGGACTTGGCAAGGTTGGAGGAATGGTCAGACGATGGCAGCTAGGATTCAATGCAAAAAGTGCAATAATGCACCTGGGAAACAAGAACCCAGGGAAGAATACACAATGGGTGGGAGGTAGTAACAACAACAAAACAGGAAAGGGACCTGGGGTAATCATATCAGATGACCTTAAGGTTAGCAAGCAATGTGAGTAGGCAGTAGGAGGGCCGGGGTATACTGGGATGTATAGGGAGAGGCATCAGCAGCAGAAAACAGGAAGTTGTTATCCTCTGTACAGACAGTTGGTGAGACCCCATCTGGAATACTGTGTCCAGTTCTGGAGACCCCATCTTCACGCAGGACATAGACAGGATAGAGGCAGTCCAGAGGAGGGCAACTAAAATGGTGCAGGGTCTGCAAGAGAAGCCGATGAGGAGAGACTAAAGGAGCTTAATGTGTATACCCTTGAGGAAAGAAGGGAGGGGGACATGATAGAAACTTTCAAGTACCTCAAGGAATCAACAAAGTCCAAGAGGGTAGCATCTTTCAGAAAAGAGACTTGCAAGAACAAGGGACACAATTTAAAGATAGAAGGAGGGCAGTTCAGGGGCAATGTGAGGAAGTATTTCACAGAGAGGGTAGTGGATGCATGGAACAGCCTTCCTGAGGAAGTTGTGGGGTCTAAAACTGTGGGAGAATTCAAGAATGCATGGGACAGACATAAGGCAATTCTTGTGGGGGGGCAGGAAGATATAGGCTGTTGGTTAACTATGATCTGCGGCCTATCCTGTAGGTAGGGAAATGGGCAGACTAGATGGGCCTAGCGGTCCTTATCTGCCATCAAAGTCTATGTTTCTATGGTGAAAGTCTGGATGAGCGTATTGACCCGGACATCTCCCCAGACAGACCTTCCGGTGTTTCTCCTCCTAGGCTTTGAGCCCCCTTCACACTACATGTTTTACAGAAAGGTGGCTGATACCCTCCAGCTTCCTGTGGAGGAGGCAGTGGAGGATCAGGAAGAGCCTGACTATGTAGAGATGATGGACATCCCAGAGTCCAGGAGACTGTCTGTTCCCCTCCACAAATCTTTTGGCAAACAGACACAAAAAATTCTTAAGTCTCCTAATTCCATACCTCCTGTGGACAGAAGAATGGACAAGAGGTATACTTTTCAGGCTCAGATACGGAGTTCCTTATCAGCAATGCAGCCATGTTGGGTTCTACAGGCTGCTGCCTGTGATAAGGCAAGCATTCCCTTGGCATCACAGCCCCCAGACAAGGACTCCAGGAGGATTGATGCCATGGCAAAGAAGCAGTACATGGCATCATCCGTAGGACTCAGGCAGGCTAATTATATGGCCTATGCAGCCAGGTACCAGAAGTCCAGGTGGGGCACTGTACTGGCACTGGATAAACAGGCTTCCCCCAGCTTGCCAAGGAGCTGGAGGAGGTGGCTGCAGATGGGATTGAGGCATCGAAAGTTCAGTTTCATGCTGCTGTAGACTCCAATGATGTATCATCAAGAGTCATGGCTACATATGTGGCTCTTCGGAGAATGGCTTGGCTCAGATGTACTGGCCTCTCACAGGATACCCAGGCTAAGGCCATGGATTTTCCTGTAGTGGGTAATTCTCTGTTTGGGGAGCAGACAGAGAATTACATGAAGAAAATGGATGAATACAGGACCACTTACAGGAGTGCTCAGGCCAAGAAAAGGCAAGCAACTTCTCAAAGGCAGCAGTCCAGGGGCAGGGGCAGGCCTTTCCAAAGGCCTTTTTACCAAGCACAGGCCTCTTCTTCCTTTTCACAGAGGAGGTTCTTCAGAGGGAGAGGCAGAAGGGGGATGAGCAGGCCTGCATCCACCCCTCAGCCTAAAGCCCCAGCCAAGCAGACACCCTGGTGGGTCTGCCCGGGTCGATTCTCCTATCCCAGTAGGGGGCAGGCCGGCTTACTTTGTCCAGGACTGGATGTCTCTTACATCAGTCAAGTGGGTCCTGGAAGTAGTAAGCCAGGGTCTGGTTCTCAGCTTCAAAAAATTTCCCAACCTGAGAGCCAGATCTTTTCCACCTGCAAATCTCTCAGAAACCCTTGCCCTAGAGGCAGAGGTTTCTTCTCTCCTAGCTCTCAGAGCTATAGAGAGAGTACCTACCCTACACTGGGGCAAAGGATTGTACTCCAGGTACTTCCTGACCCCCAAAAAGACAGGAGAGTGGCGACCCATCCTGGACCTAAGATACCTGAACAAACATCTTTTAAAGCCAAAGTTCAAGATGATAACTCTGGGAATTATCCTTCCCTCTGTAAGGCCAGGGGACTGGCTAGCCTCCCTGGACCTCAAAGATGCCTACTTTCACATTCCCATCAGGTGCTCCCACACAAAGTACCTCACGTTCTAGTTGCCCTCAGGCCACTATCAGTTCAGGGCAATGCCCTTTGGCCTAACATCAGCCCCAAGGGTCTTCACAAAGTGCCTGGCAGCAATTGTTGCCTTCCCAAGAAGACAAAAGATTTCCATTTTTCCATACTTGGACGACTGGCTCATAGTGGGCTAATCTCCAGACCAAGTCAAGTCACACCTGCAAGTGACCCAGCAAGTGCTCACTTTTTTAGGATTTCTTCTCAACCTACCAAAGTCAGTTCTTGAACCAGTGCAGCTCCTCACCTTCATAGGGGCAGAGCTGAATACGGTAAAAGCAAGAGACTTCCTTCCCCTGGAAAGGGCAAGGACCCTCATGGAACTGGCCTCTTCATTCAGCCTTCAAGTGTCTCGACCAGCAAGGCACTTCCTTCAGCTACTGTGCCACATGGGTGCTTCTACAGCAGTGATCCAAGACGCAAGATTCCAAATGAGGGACATTCAGTTCCACTTAAAAACTTTTTGGTCCCAAAGAAAGGATTCCCTTACCAAACTAATTCCAGTGACTCGCACTCTGATCCAAGCCCTGCAGTGGTGGCAGGATCAGGACAATTTGAGTCAAGGGGTTCCATTTGTCACTCAGTCTCATTCAGTGGTCCTCACCACAGATGCTTCCCTGCTGGGCTGGGGAGCCCATTTGGGGGAACTTACCACCCAGGGACTGTGATTGCCTCAGGAATCTCTGCTTCACATCAATCTCTTGGAACTCAGAGCAGTGTTGCTGGCACTGCAAGCTTTTTCCAAATCTGTAAGAACAAGGTGGTTCAGGTTAGAACAGACACCACCACCACATGGTACATCAACAAGCAAGGAGGCACTCTGTCTACGGCCTTGTGCACAGAAGCAATGAAGTTGTGGTCCCTGGCCTGTTCCCTGCAAACCTCTCTGATAGCAGTTCACCTTCCAGGGAAGGACAATGTCCTAGCAGATGCACTGAGTAGAATATCCCAGGGCCATCACGAATGGGCCTTAGATCCTCTGGTGTTGAAAGTGATTTTCTCAAGATGGGGCACTCCAGAGACGGATCTTTTTTCAGCTCCAGACAATCACCAACTTCCTCTTTTTTGTTGCAGACCCCCAGTCTTGGGCTCAGTCCCCCTGGATGCTCTGATCCTGAACTGGGAAGGGAAATTTCTGTATGCTTTCCCCCCTTCCCTCTCCTGTTCAAAGTGCTAGTCAAGATAAGGTCACAACCATGCAAAGTGATTCTGATTCTTCCAGACTGGGCCAGGCAACCATGGTATCCCTTGTTGCTGTCCCTAGCAGTCCATCTTCCCCTGTCTCTTCCCAGGAATTACAACCTGTTAACATCTTCTCAGGGGAGGATTTGGTACCCCAATCTTCAGTCTCTCAATCTCAAGGCTTGGTTCTTGAAGAGTTAGTTTGCAGATCTGCCTCTTTCCCAAGGGGTTCTGGATATCCTTAAGGCTTCTCAAAAGCCTTCCACCAGAAAGTCGTACAACTCCAAATGGAAATGATTCAGCATTTGGTGTTCTAAGAAGAATATTTCTCCATACTCTGCCGAATTGCCTACGGTTCTGGATTATATGGTCCATCTTAATGGCCTAGGTCTCAGACCAGCTACTCTGAAGGTACACTTGGCAGCTGTTTCTGCTTTCCTGTCTCTAGGCATGTCTTCCTCTCTGTCATCCCATCCTGTATTCTGTAAGTTTTTCAAGGGATTGCTTCACACCAATCCCTGATTTAGGGATCCTGCTCCTGCTTGGGATCCTAATGTTTGCATTGCTCAGCTTATGCAACCTCCTTTTGAGCCTTTGTCCTCAGCAGAGCTTAAGTACTTGACTTGAAAAACTGTGTTTTTGGTAGCCATTACTTCTGCCAGACGTATCAGTGAATTGCAAGCCTTGTCAGTGGAATCTGATTTCATCTCTTTCACAGAGATAAAGTAGTCCTTAGAACTAACAAAGTTCTTGCCTAAAGTGGTTTCACATTTCCACCTCAATCAGTCTATATCTCTCCCTGTTTTCTTCACTGATCACTCTTCCTTGGGAGAGAGGAGGCTACACAGTTTGGATGTTAACAGAGCCCTTAGCTACTACATAGAGCGTACCAAGGGTCACAGGTTTGAATCCCTCCAGTTGTTCCTCACTTATGGAGACGTTGGGAAGGGCAAACCTGCCACCAAGAGATCTATTGCCAGGTGGATTGTTTCTTGTATCAATTCTGCTATGAAAAACTGGGTAGAACTCCACCCTCAGACCTGAGGGCTCATCCCACAAGAGGTACAGCTGCTTCCAGGGATATCCCTCTCTTAGAAATGTGTCAAGGAGCCACCTGGAAAACAGGCCATACTTTTACCAAGCATTACTCTCTGGATATCCAGGCTAGGAGTGATGCTCGGTTTGGCACGGCAGTACTTCAGAGCCTATTTCCAAAGTAGGTTCTGTCCCTCCTCCATGGAGGTACTGCTTGGTAGTCTGCAATTGTCAGAATACAGCAAGACTTCATGTTGTTTGATGAAAAAATTACTCCATATCTTTGGACTGCATTACCTCGAGTGCTGAATCGGTAATGGCTGGGTAACATCTTCTGTAACTCCCTGGCTCGAATCGGCCGGTCAGCACTGCGCAAAAGATGAGCTGCTTCCAGAAACAAGGCGCGACTGCTCCCCACCGCCCCCCACCACACCCACCCTTGTCTGGCTGTAGCTTTATAGGGTCAGACCACCTCTTAACACGCCTTTGACGCGAAAATTACTATCTCCTCAGTTTTCCATTAGCAGGTTATAACGCCACAACTAGAGGGTGCATTTAAATAGTCAGTCTCTCAAACTGAAACTAATCAAACTAGTAAGACCCTCTAAACCTTATTACTCTCCCTAGACTCAGCTTGTTTCTGTAACATAGATATTCTAACTTTACACTTAAGATCTCCATTAAGACCTTTGTAATACTTCTACTTGTAACAATCTTGTTAATCCGATACTGGTCAAAGTCCCAGACAACCTATAATAACTTCACTTGGCTGTACCCAATCTACTAATGCTAAGTATCCGCTGTTTCAAATGTCCTTTCAACATCCTTTGACACCTTCTCACTTATTATTCCACATAAGCTCACATATCACTTAGCCTACTCCTTCATAAACCCTTGGTGAGCAAATTTCCTTGCCAACTCCTCTCATCCTACGTAAGCTGCGGCACTTCCTCCTTATAGCGTTACTTTTATCTGGGGACATTGAGCAAAACCCTGGACCTGTAACACCTAACCTGTCACCAAATACTGCAACTTGGCTAGACTCTAAGGGACTACGGATTGCGCACATGAATATTAGGAGCCTCCTGCATAATCTAATTGAACTTGAGGCATGGGTGCACAGAACCTCCCTGACATCCTTTGCCTGTCAGAGACCTGGCTAAAGCCCTCTATTGCTGATCATCTATGTGCCTTACCCAACTATAATCTCATTAGGCAAGATAGGGTCACCTCCAAGCATGGGGGTGGAGTTGCTGTCTACGTAAAACAACACATGCTACTAGTCCAAAATGCTCTTCCTGCCCTATCTCTATGTGGAGCGCTCCATGCAACGCTTCTACTAGGCTCCAAGAAGTTACACATATTTTGTGCCTATAACCCTCCTGTGGGAGGAATAAAAGGCCTAGAAGATCTCCTCTTACTAATAGATAATACCACTGGCCAGAATGAAGTCCTCGTGTTGGTGACCTAAACCCTAAGCGGGCTAGTAAATCTTTCAGGCCTCCCACACCTAGTACAAAGCCACAACTTTCATCAGCTGATCTCTGACCCACCAGGGTCAGGGCTCCTCAGTCTAGCAGCTTATTGATTGGATCCTTACTAACCGCCCTGATAGCATTAGCTGCGAGGTACCCTTCCAGATGTAATCAGTGATCACTCCCCATCTATTGCATCTGAGCTCAAGTAAAAACCATCTTCACCCCCAAGACTTGTCACGCTCCGCAACCTGCCAAGTTCAATCCTATTCACTTTACCGTGACCTCTCCTTGATTGACTGGTCCTCCATCCACAGTGCAGCTAGTGTCCAGTCTGCCTTTGATAGCTTCCTTACAAAATTTAGTCAGCTGCAAGACTCCCATGCCCCATGGATCACTAGATGCTTTCGTGGTACTCAGACCAAGTGGCTAACAAAAGATCTGCTAACCCAGATAAGGGCCAGACATAAAGCCTGGCGTTGTTTTAAGTCCACAGGGATGGGATCTGACTACTGCCATTACCGCTCACTGAGAAATGCTTGCAAGGACATCCGCTCTATCCAAAAGCGCTTTCTGCAGGAACCTACTAATAAGAGCCTCTGGTGACTCCAAGAAATTCGGACCACCATAAAACCCTCCTTGGTTCTAATCAAAAGGCCCATACAAATGACAGGTGTTAAACGGCATTCATTGCAACAACCTGTTAACTATAGCCAATACCTTTAATCACCATTTTTCGGATTTATCAAGCTACCTGACCTCTTTCCCAATTGGCCACACTGCTCTGCCCCAACGCGACACCACACCTCCACCTCCGAACCCCCCTTTTAGGTTTCGGATCATTCAAAAAAGAGAAGTAGAACTTTTACTTCTTTCCATCAAAGAAAATACTAGCCCTGGAGCAGACGGTCTTGAACCTAGGCTTCTGAAAGCTGCGGCCCCCTTCATAACCTCCCCACTAACCAAAATCTTCAATATGTCCCTCTGCTGTGGTATAGTCCCAAATATATGGAAAATTGCTAAAATCACTCCTATTCCAAAAAAAGGAGACCCAAAGGAAATTAGGAACTATCATCCCATTGCTATACTTTCTGTATTAAGCAAAATCTTGGAAAAATTAGTAGCCACCCAAACAATCGAATACCTCCAAAAATATAACCTCCTTTCTAACTCTCAACACGGTTTCCGTAAAGGTCACAGTACCACCTCTGCCCTGCTGAAGCTGACTAGTGACATTTATTCCGCCATGGACCTAGGCCTTCTGACAGGCGCAATTTTCATCGACCTAACTAAAGCTTTTGACCTGGTCAACCACACACTTCTTCTTGCAAAACTTCAGTCATTTAGTTTCTCCTCAGATACCATTACCTGGTTCGAAAGCTACCTGACTGACAGACAACAAGCTGTGGTTTTTAATTCAGCAATCTCAGATCATGCACCGATCCACGTGGGAGTACCCCAGGCCCCATTCTTGGTCCTCTACTTTTTACGATCTTCATTGATGACATTCCCTTTAACTGCACTAACTGCTCATCTCTGCTCTACGCTGACATCTGTCATCATCTACCACAGTGCAAAACTTCAACTTCCTAAACCATCCCTTGCCTTGGATTTCGTGAGTATCCAGACCTGGCTCACTGATAATAAACTAGTCCTTAACTCTAGCAAATCCTACTCAATGTTGTTTGGCTCAGAGGCTAGACTTAAATCAAATCTAAACCCCCCTTATCATCTCATGTGCGGACAGCTCCCCTCTACCCTCTGTCAAATCCTTTAAATATCTAGGTGTCACCCTGGATGAATCTCTTGACCTTCATATCTCAACTATCTGTAAGTCCGTAAATGCCAAGATAGGAAGTGCCTATCGCTCCAGCTATGCCCTCACCCCCAAGCCAGACTAGCCATGGCTCAAGGTTTCCTTATACCAGCACTAGCATATGGCTCCTCAATCTACCAATCCGCATCTAAGTCCTCCTCCATAAATGGGACACCACTTACAACAGCATCTGTCGCTATGCCTCTGCTGCACCGTTTCAAGCACCACTGCCAACTCTATCTGGACCTAAATTGGCTTAGCCCTCCACTTTCTATCTCCAGTCCTTTGGATCATTAATTGACTCTGTCACCGAACAGGCCTCCCACTATCCCTCTCCTCTGCTTTGGAATTACAACCTCTCACTTATGTACTGCGATCCAATGATAAAGCCCTTCTGCACGTTCCAAGATGCAGAACAAACATGGGCACGCGTGCTTTTGCTTACACAGCCCCTAAATACTAGAATTCTATACCCTTCTCTATCCGTCAAACTAACACCCATGCTGCCTTTAAGAAACTACACCGTGAATACCTTCACACCTTACACCCCTGCACCTGTTTTAACCCACCTTGAACCTTCATCCCTCCCTGTTCTCTCCTCATCTCCATCTAGACTACCGCCTTTATATTTCCCTCCTCTCCTAATCTAAGCTTGCCTACTCTCTTACACCATCCCTTTCCTCTCTCCCTACTTCGCTCTCCCTCTCCACTGTCTTAGCACTTATTGTACTGTATCTCACTTCATATCTACTTCTGAACTTTGTTACCCCCTACTGTCTATAATTTGATTTTCACAGTACTTCCACCTTTCACTATTCATTATGTCAATATGTTTATATCTAAGACCTATACATTGTTTCCTACCCTGATTTGTACTGCCTTCATGTGCTGCGTCACATGTAAATTCTTTGTCTATAAACTGTTTTCTCCCGGGTCGTGCCTGAAAATAGGCATTGTCTGCCTAGTGCACTTACCCGGTTACCAAAAGCAAAATAAAATAAATAAATAAATGATGTTTCTTCTAGTGGAGTCTTGCTGTATTCTGACCTCCCCCCCACCTCCCCTCTCAGAACCTAGATTTTTGGGATGTGGGTGGGCAGCCGCAGTGTTGGCACCCTAGAGGTGCCCCCCCTTTTACACCCTCTTTTTTCTTTGGGTGGAATGTTGTTTCATTTGATTGCTTTTTGTTTTTGGGTTTCCTGACTTGAGTCTTCCTTTGAGAACCAAAAACATTATATTTCTGCCAGTTGGCTAGTTAAAAATTTTACAGTTTCCACACAGAACACCTAGTGAGTTTTTGCTCGTAAAGATCTGACGGTTGCAGTTCGAATAACAGGCAGAGGCTTCAGCCGAGCTCGAGATTAACATTCTATGCCATGCATAGAAAAGTTAACCCTATGTTCTCTGGGGCAGTTGAAAGGCTGGAGCTAACTGCAATTGTCAGAATACAGCAAGACTCCACTAGAAGAAACATAATTACTAAGGTGAGTAACTTTTTTTCCCACCCTTTTAAAAGAAATGATAATCTCTCAGTTGCCAGGGTTTGAATCACCAAAGTTTTCCAGTGCTGAAACTTGGGTCTAACATGGGAGACCCAGGTATTAAGAATGCACTGTCTGACACAGGCAAACAAAACCCTAACCTATTGGGGAAATGGGACCCCCCCCCTTAAAATCATCCATACCAAACAGTGAAACTGGTGTTGCTGGTATCTGTCGGCCCACCGCATTTGTCAAGTCCGTCGCCACAGCCACCCAAAAAGATTTAAAAATGGGACAGGCCCAAAAATAATGGATGTACTTGCCCATAGAATCCCCACACTTGCCAAGCAATGGAGAGATTGTAGGGTTAAACATGTGTACTAACTCGGGAGGACAATACAGATTATGAATAAATCTGTACTGGGCTTCTTTCTGGTTTTTCACACAGTAATAGTACCGTGTGCAACTGCATAAGTGAGATGCAGTCGTCCTACCTAATACGGATACCAAGATCCCTTTCCCAGAGAGCTTTATGTTTACCGGAAAGAATGGGAAAACGCACATGATCTTGCCAGACAGCTTTTTGTATCAGCCCTTGCTGTTCCTTTTAGCAGAATATACCAGTTGCTCAATTTGTGCTAGTACCAACACATTGACCGGGTTCTGTCCCATTCCTTTACCATAATCTCTGACCTGTAAGGCCCTGGACACACTGGGGAACTTAAAACGGTTTAAGTGCCTTAAAACAGTTTAAATCCCTCTAGCACTGTTTGCAGACAGACTACAAGCCCCTTAAAACGTTTTAACAAAAGTGTTTTTAAACCCAGCTAGATACCTAGTCTTAAAATCATTTTTAAAAATGTTTTAGAGCTAGCATGGTTTTACTTACAGGTCTGTCCAGGAGTAAAAGTGTTTTAAGCTGTAATGGTTTAACTAAAACAGTTCTAGCTGCAGTGTGTCCAGTCAAGCACAGTTCTGTGTGTTGGACTTCACACAAAATAGTTACAAGGAGAACAGGTTTAACAGTAGCAGTGTGGCCACACTAAACCATTTTCAAAAATGGTTACTGAGTAGTATGGCTGTACTGAAATGGTTTAGCTAAACTGGTTTTAAAAATGGTTTTCAAAAACAGTTCTGTAGTGTGTCCAGGGCCTTAATGTCGGAAAAGTCAGAATGTGTGAGTCCCTTTTTCCCCTGCAGGTTTACAGAAAATCGCATACCCTCAGTGGTAAAAACATTACCTAAACGACCCACACCTCTA
This sequence comes from Neoceratodus forsteri, assembly GCA_016271365.2. Lineage (NCBI taxonomy): Eukaryota > Metazoa > Chordata > Ceratodontiformes > Ceratodontidae > Neoceratodus > Neoceratodus forsteri. The sequence goes on from CM057452.1 coordinate 848,518,629, forward strand.
TCCTCCCACTTCTGAAAGCCATCATCAGGTAGTCCTGGGATGAAGTACAGTTTCCAGTACCCATCTAACTACTGGGTTGGTGTTGCCGAGTCGATCATAGGCCCTATGCCCCCCTCGCCAAATACGCCGAAAGATGGCCAGGGCAGTCATCCTCCTCCAGATCTAACAAGCCAGTCAGCCACTGGGTTTTGGTTTATCCAGTCCTGGATATACCTGTGTTGAAGTGCTAAGTAATAGCTCTTTAGATCCGGTAAGTTCAGGCCCCCTCTGGACATGTCAGCTTTAAGATGTAGGCTCATTCAAGGGCATTTTCCTTGCCACAAAAAAAGTTGAAAAACCCTTCTCCATTCGCTTCAGGTCTGTCCATGTTAGGCACCTCAGAAGCATTTGCATTACATATAAGAGCTTTAGAAGGATGTTCATCTTCAGAAGGTTTCTCCGACCCAGCCAAGAGATGGAGAGCGCCTTCCACTTAGTTGGATCATTGAGAATTGTACTAAGTAATGGCATATAATTCAGATGATATAGAGTACCTAAGTCCCTGCCAGCTTGGATCCCTAAATACCTAAGGGAATTGGTGACCTCCTTGAGACCCCAGGTCTCTACTCTCCCATCCATTGTGGACGACCAAGGTATAATAGTTCAGACTTGTGTAGATTGATTTTATAACCGGAAAATGTGGCAAAGTCTGCAATAATCTTTAGCAAGATGGGCATCGAATTACTCCGCTCCATGATATAGAACAAAAGATCATCTGCATATAAGGTAATTTTGTAATGAAGCCTAGATATCCCATGCACGCCATGGATTTCCCTAGTCTCTTGTATTTTAATTGCCAGTGGTTCAACTGCAAGCTCAAATAGAAGTGGGGAAAGAGAGCACCCCTGCTTAGTCCCCATATGAAACGGGAAAAGCATTGGTGAGAGTTCCAGTAACCATAGTACGCGCTACTGAGGCCCTATATAGGGTCTGCATGAGGCCAATAAAAGCATCCCTCAGGCCAAATCGTCACAACACCTCACATCCCCACTCTGCATGATCAAAGGCCGTTTCAGCATCCATAAACAGCATACATGTGCCCCGGATGCAGAGAACCCCTCCACACCACATTGAGCAACTTACATACATTATGGTAAGATAAATGGCCAGACATGAAACTGGTCTGATCTGGGTGGATGAGGTCCGGGAGGACCCACTCCAAGCGCCCTGCCAGGACGTTAGCAAAAAATTTTCAAATCACAATATAATAAGGAAATAGGACAATAAGAAGCACATTCCAGATGGATCCCTGTCCTGTTTTGGTAGGACACATATTGATGCTTCGTAGCAGGATTTAAGGAGAGCCCCCTCTTCCCTCATGTCTTTCAAAAGGTCCCGCATTGGTTCTATAAGGGAATCTGACATCTCGGCAACAAACCATTAGGCCCTCCCTCTTTACCCCTCTTAAGCATTCTTATAGCCCTGCAAAGCCGTTCTTGAGTAATTTCTGCATCCAGTTGAGCTATTTGCTCTTCAGTTTGTGTAGGTAGGGTAATACCGTCCAAAAAAAACCTAGCCAAAACACCTAGCTGCGTCTAGTTCCCCAACACATTCCGCCATATAAAGGCATTCATAAAAGGTGCAGAAAGTTTCCCTAATCTGCCTCTTGCCCCTGACCAATTCTCCTGCTCCATTTTTAATAGTCCGCATATGTGTCGAAACCCTCCCACCGCGTATCAGCTTGACTAACAGAGACTCTGGTTTATTGCCCCATTCAAACGCGCAATTCTCGGCAAAGAGCAAGCTTGATTTGGCTTCACTGGTAAGGAGTAGCTTAAGTGCTTCTCGTGCTGCTATGAATTGTCTCATGGCATCTTCATCCTGTCCCAAAGCTACTCATTTCTCCAGCGCTTTTAACTTACATTCTAATTCCTGGTGCTTTTCCTGTTTCTCCTTCTTATACCGAGAGACATAACTAATAATGGCCCCCACCCCCACATGTAAGCTTTACCAGCTTCCCAGTAAACCACCTAGTATGGAGCAGTTGGTTTAGAGGCTTATAAATATCTGATTGATCTTACTTCGAGAAACAGCTCTTGCCGCAGGTTACACCATTAGGACTGAAGGCGTCAAGCAGCAGGACCCCGGGGAAAACTTCTAGCTAGCTACATACAGCGGGGGACCACCTCCAACTTTGGCCCCGCCCCTGGTGTCACATACATCATAAAAGGGGCAGTTCCCCAGCATCCCTCAGTTCTTTTCCCGCCACTGACTCGCAAGCATCGGTTCCATGGATGCCTTCAGCTAACGAACAACGCCATCACTTGAGACAGATTTTTTATTTTATTTGTTTTTTCTGAAAAAGTTAGATTATAGTTATTTTCGTTTATCGTCTTCCCTGATGTCTTCCATTGAAAGGCGCTCCTCAAAGTGCGCTTGTGGCAAACAAAGTCCTTTCAGGACAAGCGTACGGCCTGTGTCAGGTGCTTAGGCCCAAAACACGACACTAAGGCCTCTCCCATTTGCTAAAACATTAACAATCGCACGAGGATCCACCGCCAAAAAAGTTTTGGAGATCTTATTAGAAAAGAAATTAGCAGCAATGCAGAAGGGTACTTCCTCTGGGAAACAGAGATAAAAATGGTGGGAAAGGGAGAAAGAGCGCTCCCCATTAACCCAGATGACCGACTCCAGGGGGAGTTCGGACTCCACTACCCGCTCTTAACAGGTTTCCATCTCGGACAGAGACTCAACCTCTGCCGGCCAAAGTCCAGTCATCGGGTGGCACTGGCGCTGCAACCACCCTCCAGCCATGTAAGATCCGGCAGAAAGAAACTACATACAGCCAGCTTTCATGATCTTCAGGCCGATGTGCGTCCACAGATCACCCGACCAAGGCACACTCCCAAGTCTGCTGCCACTAGAGGTCCTGACTCCCTGGACCGGCTCCAGGACCCTGACCACTGGAGGTCAGCCTCCCAACCCCCCAGGGGAACTTCAGTGACATCCACTAAATAGACCTCAAATCTGACGTCCCTCAAGTGGACCCCAGACTCGAAGCAGACGTCGGACCAGACGCCTACAAAATGTCCTAAGGACCAACGACCGATAAGAGGTCCATTACCACAAAAAGGGTGCCACCTCGTCCACACTGGATGTCAGCCTAACCAGACGTTTGGACGACGAAGGTACAGACGCTGGGGTCAAGCAACTCAGTGATGACCAGGCATCAGGAAATGAGGAGGAAGCAAACCTCTCACACAGCTCAATGCCACCCAAAGACCAGATGGCGGGTGCATCAGGTCACAAAGTCAGATGACACTTCAAGAGGAACCGACGCCAGGTCAGTCATTGGGCCTCAACGTTACCGAGGTGAAGGAATTGTTTTCCTATTGGTGGGAAACCATTTGGAAGGATGTAGTTCCCACCAGACCACCATTGGAAAACCTGCCTCCTCCAAAGGAGAAAAGCCCAGACAGACCACCCCCTAGACAGGAGAGTCCCAAACCTAGGGCCGGTCTAAGGACAAAAAGTCATACAGAGAGAAGAAGCGGCCGAGGTCCCCTTCGCAGACCCCTTCCTGCTCTCCTAGTATGCAGAGACCTGAAAAGCACCTCAGAAGGTCAGACTCCTCATCCTCAGGTGAGTCCCACTCCTCCTCTTCAGAGTCATCAAGCTCAAGCTCTCCATTTAGGGGGGGAAATTGTTTAACCAGGAAAGGCACGCTAAGCCGGAGCTTGTTTCCAGGTGCGACCTGGGAGCACAGGGAAGCTAAGTGACTTGCTCAGGGTCACACAGTATGCAAGTGGAAGCTGTGGGATTCAAACCCAGGTCTGATCTGCTGGATGTCACCAGATTTGCAGCTCAGAGCCTTAGACCACTGTGCTATACTGCCTCCTTTTAGTATCCCTTCACCAAACCCAAGGGATCTGCCTAGGTCACCCCCTGATGACCCAACATTTATGGATATAATGAGACATATCCAGGATAACATGGGTTGGGACATGGAAGACTTGGGTCCAGAAAGGCAACTCCTAGCAAAGTATCTAAGACAAAAGGATCCTAAACCAGTGGTGGTCCCGCCATTGGTGGACACCTTCCAGTACGTGACGAAAGCTGCTCGGAAGCACCAATTTTCATCATCTGCAGTCACCAAGAGGGCGGACCGCCTATATAGGGCCACTCTAGAGCACCCCTATCTAGAAGAGCAACCAGTGGCAGACTCTATGGTCATCATTGCCACTCATGACAGGTCACAAAGACCCCAACACCTCAGCACCCAGCCCCTGACAGAGCGTCAAAACAACTTGACTCCATGGGGAGGAAAATGTATGCATGAGCGACATGTTCCATCCGCTCACTTAATTTTTGGACCCACATGATCCAATTTCAAAATGCCCTGTGGGAACAAGGTCAAGACTTGATCAAAAACCTTCTGGATGGAGACAAAAAGAGGAACTGACGAAGCTCCTTCAAATGGGCTCTGACGTGGGTACACAAGTACTCAGAGCAGCATATGACTAGGCAGATTCAGCCGCAAGAAGCGCAGCATCAGGGGTATGCCTTAGACAACGCTCGTGGCTTATGGTATCAGGCTTTACACCGGACATCCAAAAGGACATCCTGGACGTTCCCTTCAAGCGCTTGGTCCTCTCCGGGGAAGAATCTGAGAAAATAATCACGAAACTGCAAGACACCGGAAAGACTGTAAGAACTGTACAAGCTATATACAGACCCAAGCAGAAGCCATTTTGTAGACAACAAAACCGATTCAAAGGCAAGCAAGGACAACAGCCCAGATTCAGACAGCAACAGAGGGGCAGCTTTAACCACAAAGGCCCACCTCGAGCTGCAAGAGGTACAGGTGCCAGGAACACACAAACTCCTCAGGCAACCCTCCCCTCCCCCCCTCCTGACTCATTGCAGACCCCTCCTCCGGTTCAAAGGGAAGAGAAGGTCAGGGGTCGCTTCTCAAAACACCTAGCAGGATGGGCGACAAATCACTTCAGACCAAAGGGTGCTTCAACTAATTCAAAGGGAACACTCTATCGAATTCACCGGGCAACCACCATCCAGACCACCACTACAGTCGCAGTATTTGAGCCAACATGCCATAGAAACATAGAAGTTGATGGCAGAAGGAGACTGCTGGATTCATCTAGGTTGCCCATTTGTTTTAGACCTATTTTGACACTCTAGTTGCCCTTTGTAGTCAGGGCTCCCTTGTGTCTGTCCCATGCATTCTTGAATCCCCCCCACAGTGTTGACCCCCACAACGTCTTGGGCAGGCTGTTCCAAGTGTCCACCACTCTTTCTGTGAAGAAAAACTTCCTAGTGTTGGTAGAGAACCTCCCTCCTTGCAATCTCAGGTCATGTCCCCTGGTCCTGGAGCTCTTCTTTTTTTTTTTTTGGGGGGGTAAAACGTTATTTACCATTTTGCAGAGTACATATCCATTGTTCAACAGAAGTTGAATACTTTAGTTCCATTTATCAAATTAATCACATCAATCTAACCTTACAGAAGTTAGATTATCATTTTTGCACATTCAGAAGTCCCCAGTCTTCTAAGAATAAGAAGTAACAGGTTTGTGTAACTTATATGATATGATATATACATAACTCCATACACTGTACATATTTCCAGAGACTAGGATGTACATGTAAATAAGACCCCCCAAAAAGGTTAGGAATGTATGTAAGGCCCCCATGTGGTCCTATCTACCCAAGTAACCGAAATACATTTCACAGCTTTTGTCCTAGACATGTCTCTTCCCTCCCAGGTACTTAAAACATAGGGAACCAGTTCTGGGTCATGGCTTGTTCTAACTGACCCCACATTTTTTGGTACTTATCCATCTGATTTCTTACATTATATTGGATTCTTTCCATTTTCCTCGCATCTCCCAGGGAGAGGGTGGTTCCAGATTTCCCCATGGGCATCCAATCACATTTGGACCAATTTATCTTGTGTCCTGATAATGGACCATAGGTTTGAAAAATGTCATACAGAATGGGCATTGCCTTGTCTGGATTTTTAAGAAAAAGCAGAATATCATCCGCAAATAACGAAATCAAGTTTTTGTTTCCTTTCCAAATATGACCCTCGATTTGTTCTTCATTTCTAATTGTCCCAGCCAATGCTTCAATTGTAAGAACATAGATCAGGGGAGAAAGAGGGCACCCTTGTCAAGTTCCTTGGGGCAGGGCAGATGGAGTCGATGTTATGTTATTTAAGATTTGAGCTTTAGGGCTCCTATATAATGCCTGGATCCATCCCATAATCCCTTCCCCAAACCCGAACTTGGGCAGAACTGCCATCATAAAAGGCCATTCTACACGATCAAAGGCCTTTTCTCCATCAAGTGCCAAAAGGCCTTCTCCTTTCCCTCCCCTCCATCTATGCATTATGTTTAGAGTTCTTATTAAGTTATGTCTGGCTTGCCTACCCTTTGCAAATCCCCCCTGGTCCATATGAATCAATTTAGATAGATATTTTTCCAATCTGGAAGCAATAAGCTTTGCTATCACCTTATAATCCGAATTAAGTAAAGATATTGGGCGGTAAGAGCCACATTTATTGGGATCTTTCCCTGGTTTAGGCAGCACCGTGATTGTAGCTAATGTTAGGAAGGGGGGAGCTCCCTCGTTTCCAAAGCATTCTCTATCATCTGAAACATCAGAGGGCCCATTAGGTCCCACATCCCTTTATAAAATTCTATTGGGATTCCATCAGGCCCAGGTGCCCTACATCCATTTGCCTTCCAAACTGCCCGTTTTACCTCCTCCAAAGAAACTGGAGAGTCTATGGCTGCTGATTCCTGAGACCCCAGAGATGGCATCTGAATACCATTTAGAAAAGAGGAAACATCACCCCCTACTGGAAATTCTGAGGTATAAAGGGAGGAATAAAATGATTTAAAGGTAGTATTAATTTCTTGTTGGTCATAAGTAATAGTTTCTGCCATATATTCAATAGAGAGAATTGTTCTATCTGCTCTTTTCCCCTTAATTAGACTGGCAAGCCACTTTCCTCCCTTATCACCTTCAAAGTAGTTCTGTGATTTTATTATTAAATTCCGTTCTATTTTTAAAGAGGTCTGTTGTGATAGCCACCCCTTAAGGCGTCTCAACTCTCTTGAGGTGCCTAATGAATGATTTTCCATATTTGCATTCTCCAACCTCCCTACCTCACTCTCCAGTTCCCTCTCCTCCTTGATCGAATTCTTACTCATGAATGTTGCATATGAAATAGTCTCCCCTCTTATAAAGGCCTTGAAACAGTTCCATACATTATTAATACCTGTGTCTTCTGGGAGGTTAAACTCCAAAAAATCCTCTATTTTACTCCTAATCTGTTTAATATATGAGGGCTCCTTCAGCAATGTCGGGTCCATGCACCACTGAGTTTCTGCCTTTTGGTATTAAAATAGTGTGGAAAGGATGAGAAGGGACTTGGCAAGGTTGGGGAATGGTCAGAAGTATGGCAGCTTGGATTCAATGCAAAGAAGTGCAGAAGTAATGCACCTGGGAAACAAAACCCAGGTACGATTATACAGTGGGGGAGGGGTAGTAACAACAACAAAATGGAAAGTGACCTGGGGGTAATCGTATCAGATGACCTTAAGGTTGGCAAGCAATGTGAGAAGGCGGTAGGGAGGGCTGGGGGGATACTGGGATGTATAGGGAGAGGTATCACCAGCAGAAAACAGGAAGTTGCTATCCCCCTGTACAGACAATTGGTGAGACCCCATCTGGAGTACTGCGTCCAGTTCTGGAGACCCCATTTCCGCAAGGACATTGACAGGATAGTGGCAGTTGAGAGGAGGGCAACTAAAATGGTGCAGGGTCTGCAAGAGAAGCCATACGAGGAGAGGCTAAAGGAGCTTAATATGTATACCCTTGAGGAAAGGAGGGAGAGAGGGGATATGATAGAAATGTTTAAGTACCTCAGTGGAATCAGCAAAGTCCAAGAAAGTAGCATCTTTCAGAAAAAGAGATGTGCAAGAACAAGGGGACACAATTTGAAGAAAGAGGGGGGACGGCTCAGGGGCAATGTGAGGAAGTATTTTTTCACAGAGAGAGTGGGGGACACATGGAACAGCCTTCCTGAGGAGGTTGTGGGGTCTAAAACTGTGGGAGAATTCAAGAATGCATGGGACAGACATAAGGCAATTTTTGTGGGGGGTAGGAAGAAATAGGCTGTTGGTTAAATAGGATCTGCAGCTTATCCTCTAGGTAGGGAAATGGGTAGACTGGGTGGGCCAAGCTGTCCTTATCTGCCGTCAAGGTCTATGTTTCTATGTTATTTGCAATGGGGCATGATCCGAGACCACCAGGGGGCCATATGATGCCTCACTAATACCTCCCAATAGGTCTGGACGAAGGAACATGTAGTCCAATCTGGTGTATACCCCAGTGGCATGGGAGTATAATGAATATTCCCGCTCCCCTTGATGCATACATCTCCAAGCCTCCTGTAGTGCTCTAAGGGCTGCTGAGCTCTTAGGAGGGGGTCCCGTCCTTTCCCTAGAATGGTCCCATTCCTGGTCCAAGTAAGTATTAAAGTCCCCAGCTAAAATTATCTTATCAGGGAAGGGTCCTAGGGTAACCCCTAATCTTGTAAAAAAAAAAAAAAAAAAATTCTGGGGAGTCAAAATTTGGCCCATAAATGGAACCCAAAGTAAGCCTCGTAGACCCCAGTTCTACCTCAGCCAACACATATCTGCCCTGGGTATCAGAGAGAGTAGTGAGCACTTTATGGGGGATCCCAGGCCGGATCCATATGGCCACCCCCCTAGCTGTGGATGTAAAAGGGGACACCAGCAGAGGACCCCCCCCCAAAAGAGGCTGCCAGTTTTGAAGCCTCCACTTTATCCATATGAATTTCCTGCAAAAAAATAATATCCCCCTTCATCTTTTTAATAGTCGTCCATATTTTTCTCCACTTAACCACAGTTTTAAGGCCATTAACATTCCATGATTAAAAACTTTAACCTGTCCATAAGGTATCTTTCATGTTCTTATACATATCCTTCTGTGTAACAGGCATAATGGTATATGTGACTCGGAATGAAAAATAGAAAAACTGAGCAGTCCCCAAGATATCACCCCTTAATCTCTCAACTGTAACATTATAACTATACAAAACTCTCCAACGGGAGAAGACATAACTTTAGAACAGTTACCAACCTTACACTCTTAACCGTCCCCTCCCCCAACCCACATTCCATTACTGTACAACCTCTAACTTTCGTGGATAGAGCTTTCAATCCATCAAAACCATTATTTACCTGGTATTTGGTATTTCCAGGGCTCACTAATCCGGAGCCCTCTATACCTCTTTCCCTTCCATCCCATAAGCCCTCCCCTCGACTGGCGGGAGAAAATATCACCATCCTTGGAGAGGAGAAGAAGCAAAAAGCAGAGGGGGCGCTTGGAGATGACCCTTAACCTCCCAAAGCTGAAAGGACGCCCCATGGCCAGGACGAACAGGGCTCTCGCCTCCCCACCCCCTTCGTATCCACTACCACCCTTCTAGTCCCTCTCTGACCCATTCCCCCCCTCCCAATCTGAGTTTTCCAGGGGGGTGAAATGACCAATTTACAATGCTTCACACAGTTTAAAACCAACATTGCTCCAACTACCACGTTTATATTTTAAAGAGAGGTAAATCAGTATTGTCCAACATTACCCTCCTCCCCGAGCCCTCATACGGCCCCCTTTGCCTGCCCTCCGGAGACGGTTCCATCAACAGTAGCATCTTTTGTCCACTCATACCCCCGGTCCCCCAGTGTATTAGACATTTAAACACCAACTCTCTCTTCCCACCAGCCCTGGGAAGTGTATTTAAAAACTAAAAAATTATTTTGTTGGTTCTCTGACCATTTCTTTTTATTTTAAAACCCCCTCAGTTTGATTTACATAAGCAGAGCAAAGATTGCTCCTACTACCTCCTGTACCCAATTTGGTTATGGGGTCCACAATATTCCACACATCTAGACCAGTAGTACTGTATTTATCTTTCATCCCTTCATTCACACACATACTAGGGGCTAATCCCTGGAAAATAACTCCAGAATAAGCAATGTACTAGTTTTTCCCAAAGGTCACACAGTAACTTAGGTTCAGTATGAGTCATGGTCCATGTATATTCCACAAGACTTTCACCCCTTATCAATTGCTCCTAATAAAATATAAACAAACTTCCCCGTGTCCAAAAGGCCGCATGAACTGTCTGCTTTGCTGCTTGATCTCCCCAGCATTACGCTGATTAAAGTAGGCTCTGCAATGCAGTACAGTTCAACTCTGCGTCCCTGCCTTTATAGGCTCCTTCTCGGAGTTATGGGACAAAGGGAGAAAACAAAGCCTTGAACAGTCAGTTGCTAGGAATCCACCAGCTCTGCATTAATCCCTGCTGTAGGTACCATTTTACTCATTTTCTTGTCCTTGTGCCGGCAGTAAATTTCTTTAGGGCTTTCTGCGCCTTCTCTCTTCCTCCAAATCCCCCACAAACTGCAGGGCCACCTCCACTGAGGTGAACGAATGCGGTGGTTTTCCTTGAGGCCTTACAACAAGGCGGGCAGGGTATATCGGGGACTCGACAATTTATGGCATGCAATCTTCTCTTCGCCTCAGCAAACGCCTGTCTTTGTTGCTGCAATTGAAGGGAGTAATTGGGGAAAATACTCACTCGGCTCTACTGCACCATTAAGGGACCGTGGGCTCTGGCTTTTTCTAGCATTCTGTTGGTCCAAGTACCTGAGAAATTTTACTATCATTTGGCATAGTCTCTGATCTGGAGCGGGTTTGGCCCTAGGCAATCGATGAGTTAGTTGGATCTCCAGTTTTATTTCGGGTAGGAGACTCTGCTCTTGTTTCAACCACTTTTGGGTATAACTTGCACAATCTCGACCTTCCACAGATTCAGGCAGGCCCACTATTCTTATATTACAGCGCCTTTCCCTGTTTTCATGATCGTTGATGTTTTGTTTCAACCTTTCAATATCTTTCAGTGCTTTTTGTAAATCATTATGCATTACATTACTAGTGTCTTGCTGAGAACTCACTGGGGCCTCCATTTCCTCAGTCCGCAGCTTGTGAGCATCCACAGTCTCAGATAAAACGCTGATGTTTTGTTGAAGATGCTGTAATTGGAATGTTGCATTCTCAAATCCTGTTTCCATGGGAGTCCCTAAATCATGTTTTAAGTCTTGTATCAGTCTCTCGATTGATCTGTAGTTCCTGCTGATTAAGCGTGTTTCCAGCAGAGGTCCCAGGCAAGTCCTGTGGATCAGTTAGTCCTGTAGAACAAGATAGGCCCTTGTTGGTTAGCTGAGATTTAGATCTGTTAAATGAAATCCTTATTTGTTTTTTCGGAAGTTTTGACATCGTTAGGCATTTGTCTTCCCTTTAGCTACTATTATTTAGTCAAAGAACCAGTAATTACTGCAGGATGGAAGAGATATTCGATGGATTGAACCAGAGCTCAAGATTAAGCCTCCATTCTGCTCTGTAGCTTGGCCACGCCCCCCTGGAGCTCTTCTTGAAGTGAAAAAGTTCCTGTGCCTGTATCTTGTTAATGCCTTTTACGTTCTTGAATGTTTCAATCATGTCCCCTCTTTCTCTTCTCCAAGGAGTACATATTCAGTTCCCTAAGTCTCTCCTCATAGGACATGTACTGCAGACCCTGAATCATTTTTGTCGCCCTTTCTGCACTGTTTCCACCTGATCAGTGTCCTTCCTGAGGTGAGGCCTCCAGAATTAAACTCTGTATTCCAGGTGAGGCCTGATCAGCGATCTATACAGTGGTAGTACCCCCTCTCTCTTCCTGCTCCTGATTCCTCTCCCAGTGCAGCCCAGCATTCTGTTGGCCTTCATTGTTGCCTTCTCACACTGCTTACTAACCTTCAGGTCATCTGAGATTATGATTCCCAGATCTTATTCCTGGTTTGAGGCTGCCAATCTTTCGCCTCCTAGGTAATACTCCTTCCTTGGATTTTTCTTTCCTATGTGCATGACCTTGCACTTTATGGCACACTGTTCCGAGAGGAGATCAGTGCCCTTCTCGAGAAGGAGGCCATAGAAAAGGTATCATGGGTCGAGAGAGGGAAAGGGTACTATTCCCACTTCTTCCTGGTACCAAAAAAGATGGGGGATCTGCGCCCCATCTTAGACCTCAGCGATCGCAACACCTTTGTGACATACAAACGCTTCAGGATGGTCACCTTACCAGGCTTAATCTCAGTGCTACACCCAGACGCTTAGCTAGCATCGTTGGACATGCAAGATGCCTACCTCCACATTCCAATTGTGAAACATCATCAGAGGTTCAAAGGTTTAGAATTCCAGGGTCACCATTACCAATTCCAGGCCCTGCCTTTTGGTCTGTCATCAGCCCAAGGGCGTTCACCAAATGCCTGTCAGTAGTAGCAGCAGCACTCAGGAGAAGGAGCCCCTATGTCTTCCCCTACCTGGATGACTGGCTCCTAACGGCTTCGTCCCAGAGAGAACTAAATCACACCCTACAAAACACCTACTTGATATTCCACTCCCTCGGTGTTATGATCAGTCTGTCAAAATCAACTCTTACATCTTACCAAAGACTACAGTTCATTGGCGCAGTACTGGATACCAGAAAGGGAAGGGCCTTTCTACCAGAAGACAGGGCAGAAGGTCTACGAAACCTGACACGCTACATCAGGAGTCAAAAACGGGTCCCAGCAAGGACCATGTTGCGTCTTCTGGGTCATATGATGGCCACCATAGTCACGGTTCCCCTATCTCGATTACATATGAGAAACATTCAGTGGACACTCAAGGTCCAGTGGGACAAAAGCCAGGATGACTTACACCAGCCAGTCTTGATCCCAGACTCTGTTCTCCGAGTCTTGCAATGGTGGTTGATACCAGAACACCTTTCGGTGGGAGTTCCCTTCCTGTCTCCTACCCCTACACTGATCCTGACCACAGATGCATCGGGATCAGGTTGGGGTGCCCACTTTCGGTGGCAAAAAGACTCTAGGACTGTGGTCCGGGGCAGAAGGAGCCTTTCACATAAATGTCCTCGAAATCAGGACAGTTCTTTATGTCCTTCAGACTCTGCAAACAGACATAATCCCAGGACACCTACTGATCCAAACAGACTTGTCAGTAGTGTTCTATATCAACAAGCAGGGCGTGCACTCACTCATACCAACTCTGTCGAAAAGTGATGAGTGGTACTGGGCAATAGAGCACAGCATCACTCTGTCTGCAGTGCATGTTCCCAGGTTGCAAAACACGCTGGCGGATCTACTCAGCAGATCTTGATCCAGCGTACACGAATGAGAGCTTCTTCAACCAGTAGCAGAAATGCTGTTCAAAAAAGACGACGCCAGAAATGGATCTGTTCGCTGCCCCATAAAAACGCAAAACTGCCCAGTTTCTGCTCGCTAGATCCAGGGCCTGGTGTTTTCTGGCAAGACACATTGTCTCTCTCCTGGACAGGTAGGTTCCTCTATGCCTTCCCTTCCCTTTGATCCAGAGAGTTCTGCTCAAGCTGCAGGACGACAGAGCAGTCATGATTCTGTTGGCCCCATGTTGGCCCAGACAGATGTGGTTTCCTCTCCTCTAAGGCCTGGCGAGCGAACCACCTGTTCCTCTTCCGCTCACCTCGCACTTGCTGTCGCAAGACAGTGGGTCCCTGATTCACCTGAATTTCAGATCCTTACATCTGCATGACTGGCTCCTAAGAACCTAGCAATGTTTCAACATGGATTATCAGGCAGTGTGGCAGACGTCCTAGTGGCAGCAAGGAAACCCTCTACTCATGCCACATATGCCGTGAAATGGCGCAGGTTTTGCCTTTGGTCCTCTGCCCATGACCTGGACCCTTTAACTTGCCCAGTGAAATTGGTATTAGAATACCTCCTTTCATTATCAGAAGCAGGGCTGAGTTACTCCTCAATAAAAGTGCATCTTTCCACAGCATCTGGGGACAAATCCTTGGCCCAGCTAGATTTGTCACACACTTTATTGCATGGCATCCTCCACGTGATGCCACCCATTAGAGATCCGATCCCTCCTTAGAACCTTTTCTTCATGCTAGAATAGCTCACACTACCCCCCTTTGAACCAGCTGCAGATTGCAAGCTATGCCTTCTCTCTTGGAAGGTGTTATTTTTAGTTGCAGTTACTTCTGCAAGGAGAATTTCGGAGCTTCAAGCACTCGTGTAAGGAGCCATATTTGATTTTCCATAAGGACAGGGTGTCCTTAAGAACCAAGGTAATGTCAGAGTTAACCCTTAACCAGAATATCGACCTACTGGTTTGCTATCCGGGGTATACCAATAAAGGAGAAGCTCTCCTGCACACATTGAACGTGCAGAGGATACTCAGGATCTACCTGACTAGGACCAGACCACACCGACAGTCTTTACCAGTTGTTTTTGTCCTTTGCCCACAGGATGTTCGGGGCACCGGTGTCTAAACAGACACGCTCTAAATGGTTGGTAAACTGCATTGTGTTCTGCTACCAGAAGCGAAACAAACCCTTACTGGGACCAGTGAAGGGTCACTCTACTAGAGGGATGGCAACCTCATTCGCCTTCCTGAAAAATGTTTCAGCTCCTAGCATTTGTGCAGTAGCTACTTGGAGTGCAGTGCACATATTCATCAGACATTATAGTCTGGACATTGCCTCCAGGCACAGAGTGGGCTTTGGCCTTGCCATCCTGCAGGGGCTTCTTTTATGAGGGGTTCCCTTTCACCCTTCTGCTATACTCCTCCCAAATTTAGGGGTAATCCTTATCACTGCTTGGGACTCCATCCTAATGGTTTAACCTGCTGCAAGAGCAGTTTCTCGAAGCAGGGCAGTACAGTTACTTAAGAACTTACCATAACAGTAGATCTTCAAGAACAGCTCTTGCGGCAGGTACTTTTCCCACCCACTTTCCCTTCAGGAGGTCAGCTATTTTGCAATAGTAGTTCTTTAGGTCTTTCTTTGGAAGTAGATCCTCGGTCTCCCATGAGAATCGCATCACTATGCCAGAGTCTCCGACGGGAGAACTGAGGGATGCTGGGGGACTGCCTCTTTTGTGATGGATATGACGCCGGGGGTGGGGCCGATTCGGGGGTGATTCCCCGCTGTATGTAGCTAGCTAGAAGTTTTCCATGGGGTCCTGCTGCCCGACTGCTTCAGTCCTAATGGTGTAACCTGCTGCAAGAGTTGTTCTCAAAGATCTGCTGTTACGGTAAGTTCGTACATAACTGTACTTTCCTTAAGATACTGCCTAAACTCCTCCCTGACCAGTAAATATGTTGGAAACTTCCACGGGGGAGGTTCCTTCTGGTTGTCTGCTACTCTCAAAGTAAGAACAACCATTGCATGATCAGATATGTGGATAGGACCCTGCCAGACACAGGCCACCCAGTGATGAAGCGCACGTGACATATATACTTAGTTTGTTCTAGACCATGTTTTGTGCGAGTTGAAATAAAATGTGTACTCTTTAACCCTGGGGTTGGCAGTCCTCCAACTGTATTAAATCCAGATCGCAGATACCCACCTGCCTTTGTGACATAATCTGTTTGTGGTGACCGGTCCCTGCAGAGTGGTCCACCTCAGGATGCATCACGCAGTTAAAAATCACCACCTGAAACCAGATTAGAGAATTGTTTCTGAGTAATAAAATGTAACATGGATTGATTGGATGTGGGGTTAAAAAGCGCACGGGCATACAGACTACCATATGTGACTCGCTCCACATATAACTCACCCTCTACAAATATATACCTGCCCTCTGTGGGGTCGATTACTGTTCTGTGGACCTGTAAAGGGAGACATCTGTGTACGAGGATAGCAACTCCCCTCCTGTGTGAAAAGTTGGAAGCCACAAAGCAAACCCCCCCCCCACTCTGCCCCTTGCCAGTTTAGCATGCTGTGCATCAGTAAGGTGAGGGTTTTTTTTTGTACTATTGCAACCTGCATTTGCTGGCGTTTCACTTTACTTCTTTTAATAGGGGAGGAGAACCCCTTCACATTCCAGGAGACTATCTGAATTCAGTCACTAGTACCCATATGATATAAAACAAATTCAAGGTAATGCACAGCTCTCTTGACCAACGCAGTCACCGAGACACCTAAAACTATCCACTGGCTCGAACTGGAAAGAAAACTGAGGAATGGACCACACAACTCTAAAACCAAAACATGTAGCAACCATAGAACAGATAACTTCAACCCTCCCCCAAACTACAAAGAACAGTTTTAACCCAAAACGAGTACACATTGGAGTCAAGAAACCAATGACCACTCATTCAGCACCCAGAGAACTAAGAAAAAATCACCCCTTAATGTAGTCAAACTTCCTCTCCCCTCACCCCCCAAGAAACCAATACTTGCAGCTAAATGTAGCTGTATTAACTGCATCTACTAAAACAATCAAACCAGGGACAAAATGTTCAATCTTTGATCCCCAGTGTGAGACAGCCGCAACATTGTTTGCTACCCCTTGGGAGCAGCCCCCCCCCCCACCACCACCACTACTGGCGGTTGCCGAATGAATTGTGGCAGGGAAGGGCAGCAACCACTATTCATCACACACCCCCAACCAGTCAGACATCCTACCATTCAACAGATCCCAATATCGTGGAGACATTTTAAATGACTAAAGGCGGTCAGACTCCCTATATATCACGAGAGACCTTTAGACAAACCGGCTGTTGCCCTTGTCAACAGAAAGGAGAGAACCAGCTACGAGGCACTCAAGTTACTTTTATTCAGCTACTCATGTTGGGCCGAAGAGATGCTTTTATTGATTTTGACTGCTGAAGTTTTCTACTTCAATTTCGTTAAAGTTTAATGCAGTTGCTGGCACCACTAAAGAAACCACCACTTTTTCACTTCTGTTGGTGCATATTGACACTTCTCCATGACTGTGCTCAAAGATTTTGTGTTCACTGTCTTCGTACGACATTGAATCTTGCCGTCTGCCAAGGTTTCAACCAGGCCACGAAGAAACACAGATGAAAATCCTTATTCTTTTCTACAAAAAATGGTAAATGCCAAAAGTGCAGTTTCTGACTGTACTGCGGGTCCCTGCAACTTTCTAAAGAGGAAGATCACTCAGAGTCCAGCAGCTCTCCTGGACTTTTGGAGATGCTCTCATCTTCATAGGAACAACGCCATTCATCAAAAGAAAAAAGCTGAAAAAGACTTCTTCGGTGGTATGTCACCACCACCATGCTTCTCCATCCAGATACCTTCCTGGTCTCTGTTGAGGATGTTGGAGGAGAAGTCAGGAGCCAGGAAGGAGGGGCCATCGTATTTCCCCTCCCCCACCCTTACCCACCTTCTAAATCTATCTTTCCTGTCCGGTACTGTTCCACGCACCTGGAAAATCGTCCATGTAGTCCCTCTTCACAAAGGAGGTAGTCCTCTTGAATCTGGTAACTACCATCCAATTTCCTTATTATCCTCACTGGTTAAGCTACAGGAGTCACTTGCACACAAAAGGCTCCTACATTTCATTGATTCCTCAATGGTACTAACTCCATATCAATTCGATTTCCACAATCACTCTGTGGTCTCTTTTTCTACTTAGAATAACTAACTCTGTTCATGTATCTATGGACCACAGCCATATCACCGGTGCTGTTTTTATGGATTTGGCTAAGGCATTTGATTCTATGTCCCACCACCTATTACTTAAGAAACTATGTGCCCTTGGGCTAGCTAATTCCACAATAGCTTGGTTTCAGTCCTATCTTCTAAACAGGACACAATGCATTTGCATAGGAAACTCCTCCCCATCGTGTTTGGTGTTCCTCAGGGTTCAATTTTGGACCCCTTATTGTTCTCTCATTTTAAACAAACTTCCTTCAGTCTGCTCTTACTCAGATATTGATCTTTATGCTGATGATGCTATTCTGTATGCTTCTGGCCCCTCTCCCACAACCATCCAAGTCCCCTTACAATCTGATCTGAATGCCATACTCTACTGATTTCACAATAACCTTCTCAAGGTAAATGTCAAAAAGACGGTCTCCATGACTTTTGGGACCCCTCAAAAATTAGCCGCATCCAAGGCGGGAGCCTCCAACACCCTGGCCGATACCCTAAGCCGGATAGGGGCTGCGTCTCCCGAGAGGTCTCTCCTGCCGGAGGTAGTGCAAGATCTTTTCTCCCACTGGGGCATACCTCAGATGGACCTGTTTGCCTCCAGGGAGAATGCGAAGCTGAGACTGTTTCATGCTCACCCCCCTCAGCAGGGCTCGCTGCAGGGGGATGCCTTCTCGAGGCCGTGGACCCCGGGCCTCTTCTGCGTCTTTCCCCCATTTCCCTCGATCCACAAGGTGCTTCTCAAGGCGAGGAGGGACAAGACACAGGTGATTCTGGTAGCCCCAGACTGGCCCCACCAGTTCTAGTATCCAGATCTCCTCAGTCTCGGCTCCAGGCTCCCGAGGCAGCTTCCAGCCCGCCCGGACCTGGTCTCAGTCAATCAGGGGAAGGTATTCCATCCGGACCTTCAGTCCCTGCACCTGATGGCCTGGTTCCTGAGCGGCTAGAGTTCCAGGCCTTGGGTCTTTCCGACGAGGTCCTCAGCGTCGTTGAGGCATCCCATAAGGAGTCGACCAGAAAATGCTACGCCTTCAAATGGAAGAGATTCTCCATTTGGTGTCAGGGCAAGGGTCTGGACCCTTCCTCCTGTTCCTTGGCAAGCATTCTGGACTACGTGTGGTCCCTTTCTCAGCTAGGGCTTCGGTCAACGACCCTTAAGGTGCACCTGGCAGCCATCTCTGCTTACTGGGTGCAGGCCGGGAAGCAGTCGGTGATGCAGGAGAGGGTGCTCGGGCGCTTTTTCAAAGGCCTTGATCACACATCCCCTCCGGTGCGAGAACCTCCACCTCCGTGGGATCTACTGCTGGTATTGGCTGAGCTCATGGGTAGGCCATTCGAACTGTTGCACAGGTGTGACATCTCTCACCTGTCGTGGAAGACCGCCTTCTTGGTGGCTATCACGTCAGCCAGAAGGATGGGAGAGCTCCAGGCGCTTTCCATCGAGTCTTCTTATCTGGTCTTCCACAGGGACAAGGTTGTCCTGCGCCCCCACCCGAAATTCCTTCCGAAGGTGGTGTCAGAGTTTCACCTTAACCAGGTGTTGACTCTGCTGGTGTTCTACCAATCACCTCGAGACCGGATATAGGCTCCATACTTTGGACCCTAGAAGAGCGCTCACTTATTATAAGGAGCGGACGGCTGAAATTCGGGGAGAGGTTCGCCAGCTGTTTGTCACCTATGCTGAAGCCGCACCTGGCAGACCTGCAGCCAAGCAGACGATAGGCAGGTGGGTCACTTCCTGCATAGATCTCTGCTATAGGTTGGCGGGCATGGAGCCTCCCAGAGGGAAAAGAGCTCATTCTACCCCCATACCGCTGCATCGGTAGCTGCTTCCAGGGACGTCCCTATCCAGGAAATCTGCAGGGCTGCTATCTGGAAGTCAGCACATACCTTCATCACCCACTACCAGATCGACCTTGAGTCACGCCGGAATGCTGGTTTTGGGGCCTCAGTTCTCCAGTCTTTATTCCCTAAGTAGGGGGTGTCGCCTTGCCTCCTCCTCCCGGAGAACTGCTAGGAGTCTGCCAGACAGGTGTGGATGAACAACATATCCATGTTCCTGAAAATACAGGTTACTCACCTGTAACAGGAGTTCTAGGAATGGTATTGTTGTTCATCCCATATTTCCTCGACCTCGACGGCTACAACCTGGCTTCCAACGGGCTAGATCTGGCATCATGGGGTGGAGCCGAGAGTTTTACCACCCGGGTGGGTGGGAGGAGCCAGCTTGAAGACCTTCCGGCAAGATTTAAAGCGGCAAGGAACCTGCCAGACAGTGTGGATGAAAAACATATACCATTCCTAGAACTGCTGTTACAGGTGAGTAACCTGTATTTCCCTGCCTCCTTTTTGTAGGATAGGGTAAAGTAATCAGGTTCTTCAGAATTCTTTGAGTGCTTTGCAAGGTAAAATTTAGACAGTTTGTTTTTATGTTGGCTTGCATGTGCGCAAACAACATCTTGCAGTAGTAGCACATTTCAGAGGCGTCAGTGTTGTGGCCATTGCAGGGAATGCTTTAGTGGGTGCGTCCTTCAGCCATCAATCAGTGAGCATGCTGGCGATGACAGCAATTTTCAAAGAGAGCCAAAACCTTGAAAGAAATCTGCTGCTCCAGCGAGGTGCACTTCCTCATTGCAGTGGCAAATGACAAGACTCCAGCCATGCGCATTACAGTGCACAGTAATGTGCATGGCCGGAGTTACCAGCGGAGTTTGTGTGCCTTTCCTGGTGAAATATTTGAACAAGTAAAATAACTGCAGTGCAGCTTTCCACAATGATGACTCGTGCCGCCCGACACACACTCCCCGGAAAGCCAACATCGGGATGCTCAATCCCAGTGTCGTCATATCCTTCCCCCCCCCATTATGTGGCACACTGTGAGCCCACCCCATTATGCAAAAACATGGCAGCTCCTGCCCCCCACCACACAGTCCCGCAAAGCTGACATCGGGGGTGCCCAATCCCCATGTCGGCATGTATCTCTCTCTTCCCCCCCCACAAATTAATGGGGCACACTGGGAGCCCACCCCATTATGCCCAGATAATTGTTTCTGACACCGGGATGCCCACTCCTGGTGTCGGATGCACCGCCCTCCCCTCCCAACCCGTCTGTTTTTTTTCCGACAACTGGGTGCCCAATCCCCGTGTTGGCAATGGCATGCCCCCCCTCACCATTATTGTGGCACACTGGGAGCCCACCCCAGTGTGCCAGAATGTTGTTTTTTTTTAATTGTTTTCCTGCTGTAAAATAGAAAAAACGTCCCTCATAGTCTTTTTATTTTATTTAACCTGTAAAACAGAAAACGGTCCCTCATGGTCTCCTCCGTCCCCCAGCTTACACCCTCCCTCTGCGCACCCACCTCCCCTCACCCTATACTTACCTCCTAAGGTCAGGAGCAGCAATCTTTTATGGCACGGGACATATCTGCACTCTTCAAAGGCCAAACTGAAGAAATGACTGTAAGCTGTTTAATGGGACTCAATGGGGGGTGGTTCAACTTAGGTTGATAGCTCAGCCATTTTTTTTTTTTTTTTTTGCCCCAAATTTTCAACATGGGGTTCTTGGGACCCCACCTCGTGAACATGTCACTTTCATTTCGTTACGTCGCTGCACGGAATTACCTGTCGGGACCGAGTGACGAAACAACAGTGCCACTTTTCATGAGATGAGGTCCCAAAAACCCATGTGCAAATTTGGTGAAAAAATTCCAAACAGTGACTGCGTTATGAGCGTGCATTGCGCAGTTTCTACACAAGTTCGTAACTTCACTAGTTTTTTTATATTTTCATTCCAGATTTTCAACATTGCCATTTTTTCACACCTCCTTATGAACATTACAGCTGTCATTTTTCACATCTACCCTAATTGTGTTTTCGCACCTGTAGCGCCAAATGGCACAGTCGCTGTGCAAAATCACCTTTCAGGTAATGAACTGATAGTGTCACTGTTCATGAGGTGGGGTCTCAAAAAGCCCATGTTGAAAATTTGGAGTGAATATACCAACAAACGCCCGGGGCATTAGGGTTTCCAACCGTAACACCCCACCCAGTAGAGACTGACCGGCGTCAGGGGTGTGACTTGGGATCGTCAGCTGTAATGCTCACACCATCCCACCCCCACCCTGTAGCCAGTGACAGGCATCGAGGTGTACCTTGGAGTCTTCAGCCCCAAAGTTCACCCATTCTCTTATACTACACCCATCTCAGTGTATTTTCTTATAGAATGGGGTGAGCGTAAGACCTGAAGACCCAAAAGCACACCATGACACCTGTCAGCGTCTGTAGGGTAGCGTGGGGTGAAATAACATGAGCGTTATGGGTGACGACCCAAAGTCACACCCCCAATGCCTGTCAGTCTCTGCAGGGTGGAGTTGGCGTCAGTTCAGTACTTCACTGCCATTCCTATTATGCATCTCTCTAACTCCTGCAGTACCAATGACAATGCCAGCAAGCCAGCATTTGGCATTGACAAATGCTTGTTTAATAATTCCTGTTGCAGTGCTTTTCAAATTAGCTCTCAAGTCTTCTTGGTGTCTCCAGCTCAAAGATATGGAAATTGGAATGTTGGGGAGGGAACTCGAGACTGGTACAGAGTGTAGCGCATCCTTTGAAAAACATTCTGGGTTTCGGGGCGCCATGCACCTCCTGGCGATGATTCACAAGTTTAACTGGCTGTTCTAGTGCACTATAGGAAAAGATGTTACTACAAAAAGCAACTTCTCCTTATCTCTAAATTGCATAGATGTGTTGTGCAACACATTTGTCTTTCATTGATTGCATTACACTGGATAAGATTTCTCTTAGCATAGCGCATTTGATAGAACTGAGCACATCTGTCTAGTCCATGAACCTAAAGACCTGACTGAAAGTGCCACCATCAGTGCACAACCTGTAACCCAACACCATCTGCTTCAATGTACTTCAGCAGAATTCAGTCTGTTTTGTGGTTGCGTGACCATTCCAGACAAGGCAGGCATGCATGCAAAAGCAGGCAGGTATGCAACTTGAGAACGAGTTGTCTGCAAGGACCAGAAAAACTTAGTCAGTGGCGTTTCAGGAATTAATGTTGTAGAAGTAGGCAGTTAGTTGCCTTGTAATTGTTGAGAAAAACTAAAGGGGAGTTTATGTGAAGAAATATGGCAAGAAAAAAAACATTAAATAATTGTGGTACAGTGTTAGGAAACAGAAAAAAATAAAAATGTAAACTTTTTAGGGTTCAAAAAGCTCAGTCTATCATCATAAAGAAAGGAGCAGGACTTTCATTACTTGGTCTTGTCTTCATGACTTGGGAGTTATGGCCAATCACTACCGCACCACCCTTGCCTCCTCCTGGGGGTCAGCCAGGAACTTCTGGAATAATATGAAAGAATTGAATGGGAAGACTCACTCCCCTCCCCCTCAACTCTCCATAAACAGCACGGTGTGCACAGATCCCCTTGGCATTGCAGACTGCCTTAATATTGCATTCTCTGACCTTAGCTCCATCCTCCCCACCAACTTCTTTGACACTATACTGGCCTCTCTGCCCTCCACCCTCCCTTGCCCACCGTTCTACCTTTGCACAATATCCCCTCTTGAAGCTAGGCCTTACCTACTAAAAGCCGTCAATAGCAATAGCCCTAGTAATGACCGCCTGGACACTAGGATCCTACGTCAGGTCTTGGATATTATCTTGGTCTCCCTTACAGACCTACTAAACCACTCACTGTGTCTGGGTCAGTTCCCCAGTGCATGGAAAACAGCCGTCATCAGGCCCATACACAAGAGTGGGGATTGGTCCTCCCAGTAACTACGGACGATCTCTCCTCTCTCTCCCCACCCCCCCCCACCACCACTCTCAAAAGCTCTTGAAAAGGTGGTAGTAGACCAACTCTGAGTACCTGACCAAGTATGATGATATGTTCCCTGAGCAGCACGGCTTCCACTCAGGTCATAGCACCACTACTGCTCTCCTGGAATTCTCCAGCTTTCTGCATTCTGCCCTTGACTGGCAACCTTGCCGGTGCCGTGTTAATTGACCTCTCCAAGGCCTTTGACACGGTCTGCCACCCCCCCTCTTACTCGACTCACTCCTTCATATCAGTTTCTCCGCTGGTCTCTTCACATGGTTCACCAGCTACCTCTCATCTAGAGCACAGTGTTTAAAAATCAATAACGCCTTATCTGACACCCGGCCAGTCTGCTCCGGAATAGCCCAGGGCTCCTTCCTGGAGCCCCTTATCTTCAGCCTCTATCTTAATACACATCCCACAGCCTGTACTAGTAAAATTCTCCTCTTTTGACGTGGTGCTATTCTCCTCCCACACTAACCCTGCATTTCTTCAAGCCTCCCTCCAGCTTGCCTTTCATCAAGCAAAACAGTGGTTCACCGATCATAGGTTGGTCGTGAACCTAAAAAGACTAAGGCAATGCTTTTCATGCACCACCAAAGCAAGTCAAAGAAAATGCCTCACTTCTGATACTACCCAACACTCTGAACCCCCTTGAACAAGTATCCACCTATAAATACCTTGGTATCACATTCGACTCTGTCCTCACCTTCCACTCCCACATTAGTGCCTTCTCTGCTGCCACCAACTCCAGGATCGGGCTACTATACCGTCACAGGGATTGCCTTCCCTCAGATGCGCTCTGGCTGGCTATCTCCTCATCTGTCCTGTCCTTAGTGGACTACGGCCTGCCTATCTATGGAGCTGCTGATAACACTGCTCTCGCCAAAATGCAGCGCTCCATTAACAAGGCCTACAGGCTCCTGACCAGAGCCCCCAGGCACACCCACACCTGTCTGCTGTACTCCACTACCAACCTTCTCAACCTTGAGGTGCGGCTTTGCTACCAGACCTGCCTTCTAGCAAGAAAAAACTGTCCTCGGTTGCCCCCCCGCCCCCGGGGTATCCGCCTCCCTCCACTGGGCAACCCCCTTGGTCTCCACCCGTAGTACCTGCAAGACCACCATACTTGTACCCAGAATCAGGACATCCCTAGCCCAGAGATCCTTCAGTTACAGAGCACCCTCCTGGTTCAACTCCCTCCCAGCTAACATTACCAACACCACTAAACTAGGTCCCTTTAACGCAGCCCTCAGGAACCACCTGTTTGCCACCCGTTGCTGTAAGTGTACCTAGCTTTGGGCTTCTGTCTGCTCTGGACCCTCCCTGGGGGGCCTACTCAGTTATGCCTAATGGCCTACCACCTTGGATTCTGACAACGTCCCTCGGACTGCTTTACCTACTCCATAGCCACTCCACAAGCCTCTCCTCGGGTCCGTCCCCCCCCCCCCACTGTCACAGTTACTGCTGTCCCCCAGGGCTTTGTTTTTATCCCTTATCTTCTGTCGACTCCTGGCACCGCAATATGCACTCAGTATTTCACTATGCCAACTGTTCAACTATTGTACCACAAAGGCAGATGTGAGTTTTTGTTTTGCCCTAATTTTTTCAATTTTTTTCCCTTTGCTAGACTGACAAAGGGTTTGACAAGGCTACTTTTGAAAAACAGATGTCCGTTATGAGAGGACAGGTAAGTTGTTTTGTTTTATTTGGAAAACAGTAGCATGAGTTGGTCTTCCTATTGTCTCTGTCTTACAGTGCTACAGATTAATATTTTCAGGACATTGATCTTTTCCAGCTGAGGCCTCACATCTGTAGACTTCATTACCAATCAAAATTACAATGATGCCTTCATTTTATAGTTTTCAAAACTTACTAACAACTTTCTGTTTTAGAAAGGCGATTTGTATGGAGTGATATTCTGATGTTATTTCTGTGGTGCACATTGATCATTTTATGTTTTGAAAGGTGCAGTATAAATGCAGTACATAAAAATGTAGTGCAAGCTTGTAAATAGTCCCTTTATTTCGTTAGCATAGCCTTAAGCAGCTACAGACACAAGTTATCTGAAACAAAGTTGTTGACTTTCTCATAGAACTGTTTGCACCTTTCCAGTCTCTCTTGCGCCAGAGTGCCATAGAACCCGTCCCTCCCGCTCAATGGAACAAGGGATTTTACTCCAGGTTTTTCCTGGTCCTCAAAAAGACAGGGAATCTTAGCCTCATCTTGGAACTCAAGGGGCTCAACCAGTTCATTTAGTGCAAGAAGTTCCGTATGGTCACCGTCCAGGGTCTGTCGCCTCTCATCAAGCAGGGAGACTGGCTTTGTTTTCTGAACATGTAGGATGTGTATCTCCACATCCTGATACATCACAGCCACCGGAAATACCTCAGGTTCTCGTTCAAGGGGGAACATTTTCAATTCAGAGCCTTGCACTTTGGCTTGTCCTCTGTACCATGGATCTTCTCAAGTGCTTAACGGCGGTGGCTGTGGCCCTTCGGGAGGGCCTTAATGTGTGTTCCCTTATCTGGACAATTGGCTTTTGAAAGCCCAGTCCAAGGAACTCTTACTGACCACCTTGCACAGGGATCTGCAGCTGTTCCACTCCCTGAGCATCACCATGAATCTGCCCAAGTCGGTTCTCACTCCCTCTCAGCACCTCCAGTATGTCGGCGCAGTTCTGGACATCTCTCAGGGTTGAACTTTCCTGCCCTGAGATACAGCAGACTGCCTGATGGTGCAGGCCTCCTTAGTGGCCCGGGATCGGTACGTTCCAGCTTGGTCTTTTCTGCGTGTCCTGCTGGGGCTGATGGCAGCCACAATAACTGTTCCATTAGCCAGGCTTCACATGTGGGTCCTGCAGTGGACCCTCTAGGTCCCATGGGATTAGTGCCATGACGACCTGGATCAGTTAGTCTTGGTCTCCTCCCCTTTCTGCAGGGTCCTTCAGTGGTGGCAGAACCCCAGCCTTCTTTTGCGGGGAGGTCTCCTTCCTCATCCCCTCCCCAGCAGGTCCTCACAACGGATGCCTCAGGATCAGGCTGGGGATACCATCTAGGTCTTTTCCAGACTCAGGGGTCCTGGTCCCTGATGGAGACAAGTCTCCACATCAGTGTGCTCAAGATGAGAGCGGTCCTCTATGCCCTTCATGCCTTTCAGAACCACCTGTCCCCGGGTCACCTGCTGGTCCAGTCAGACATCAGTGTGGTGTACTGTCTCAACAGACAGTGGGGGACTCACTTTTGCCCTCTGTGCCGGGTGGCGATGAGGGTCTGGTACTGAGCACTGGACCACGACCTTGAGCTATCGGCCGTCCATGTTCCAGGGGACCAAAACGTCTTGGCAGGCTAAGTCAGGCACAGTCTCATCAACACTAATGGACACTGCTGCCCTCTGTGGCCGAAAATCTCTTTCGAAGGTGGGAGTGGCCAGAGTTGGACCTATTTGTGTCCCCACACAATGCAAAAACTGTCGCTTTTCTGCTTGCTAGATCCTGGAGCTGGAGTTTTCTGGTGAGACACGTTGTTCCTCTCCTGGAGGGGTTTTTTTTATGTCTTCCACCTTTCTGCTGATTCAGTGTGTCCTTCTCAGTCTGCAGATGGAGGGGGCCTCCCTCATCCTGGTTGCACTGTTTTGGCTGTAGCAAATCTGGTTTTCATTCTTTGCGACCACTGGCAGTGGAAACTCTGATCCCACTTTGCCAGGACCTGCTCGCTCAGGCCCAAGGGACCCTGGTCCATCCAGATCTCAAAGCCCAGTGGCTGCATGCCTGGCTCCTATGAACGTAGCAGTAGTCCACTTTGCCATTTCCCAGAGAGTGGCTGATGTGTTGGTGGCAGCTAGGAAGCCTTCCACCAAGGCTTATCTTCCATGGAGTGGAAAAGTTTTGCTGTTTGGGCATCTACCTGTCATTTAGACCCTTGCATCCAATGAACCAGGTCCTGGAGTACTTCCTGTCCCTTTCTGACTTGGGCCTTAAATATTCCTCCATTAAGGTGCACATGTCTCTCAAGTCTTTGAGGACTGATAAGGCCCCAGGACCAGACTGAATCCATCCCAGAGTTCTAAGGGAACTGGCAGATGTCCTGGCTGCTCCAGTGATGGAATTATTCAATTCCTCCCTCCAGTCAGGATGGGTACCCCTGAACTGGAGGATGAACAGCACACATTGTGTCACTCCACAAGAGTGGACTGAGGGATGAACCGGGAAACTACAGACCAGTCAGTCTGATGTCCATAGTGGGGAAACTGATGGGGGCCATCTTGAAGGAAAGGATGGTGGAGTTCCTGGAGATGAAAGCCAACATGGGTTCGTCCAGGGGAGATCGTGTCAGACCAACCTAGTCAAATTATTCGACTGGGTGACAAGATCCCTGGACAGTGGAAGGCCTGTTGATGTCCTGTACTTGAACTTCAGCAAGGCTTTTGATTCAGTCCCACATGGTAGGCTGATATGTAAGCTGAGGATCCTAGGCATGGGAAAAAAATGGTGGGATGGATCGCAAACTAGCTCAGCAACCGGCAGCAGAGGGTGGTGGTAGTGAGAGAGGCTTCGACTCACAGGAGGGTCATCAGCAGGGTCCGTCAAGGATCAGTATTGGGCCCAGTCCTGTTCAATGCTTTCATTGTGGACATCAGGGAGGGAGTTAGGAGCAAAATGAGCCTGTCTGCAGATGATTCGAAGCTGAGAGTGGAGGTAGACAGCAAAGGGGATAAAAACACGTCAGGGGGATTTAGTAAGGTTGGCAAGGTGTTCACACACTTGGCAGTGGGGGTTTAACACTCCGAAGTGCAGCATACTGTACTACATTTGGGATTCAGGAACCCTGGGTATAACTATCATTTGGGGAGGAACAGCTTTTGATATCAAAAGGGGAAAAGGACTTGGGGGTGGTCATAGATGCCAGAAAGAACAGTGCAGGAGAGTGGCTACTAAGGGGAATAACATCGAGGAGAAGAGAGGTCATTTTGCCCCTGTACAAACTCCTTGGTGAGGCCTCAATTGTAGTACTGTATTGCATACAATTTTGGCAGCCTTACTTACATAGAAACATAGAAGTTAACGGCAGATAAGGACCACAAGGCCCATCCAGTCTGCCCATTTTTTTCTACCTTATGAAGGGTTAAAGAGGATTGTTACCCTTTTGGAGAAAGAGTCCAGAGGCCTGGGGGGAATGTCCTATGAAGAGCGACGTGGGGAGCTGAACACGAACTCACTGGAAGTTGGAAGGGACAGGGGGGACATGATAGAGGTCTTTAAATATATGAAGGGGAGCAATAGGATAGACACAGAGAATCCCTTTAAGTTGAAAGGGGAGGGAAATACAAGGGGGCATAACCTTAAACTAGTAGGGGGAAGATACAGGGGGGAAGTGAGGAGACATTACTTCACAGAGAGGGTAGTGGCACCTTGGAATGCACTACCAAGGGAGCTGGTGACAAGGAATACAGTGGAGGGATTCAAGGTGGGGTGGAACAGATACACAGGCAAGGTACAGGTTGGGGGGAGGTTAACAGCAGGGTGCTGGGGAGTGTGCCGGGGGAAGGGAGCGCAAAAAGGGGGGGGGGCTGTAGCTGAAACTTAATTAGGAGCTGCATGTCAGGCAGATGGGACAGACCATTGGGCCTAATCTGCTGGCAACTTTGTATGTATGTATATATGTGTGTCTGCCATCTGTGATGGGCTGGATTGTAAACTCCTTTACCTTTCTGCCCCCAGCTATCTCCTCACCACTTGCTGACCTCCTAAACCTATCCTTCTCCCATGCCTCTGTTCCCTTAGATTAGAAGCATGCCACCGTTGATCCACTTCAAAAAGTAGGTGACCCCTCTGCTACTGGTAATTACCGCCCCATCTTCCTCTTCCCCATCCTGGCCAAACTTAGGGAACATATCGTGTTGTCCCAACTCTGTCCCTGCCTAAACTCCTCTTCCTTCTTCTCTCCTTACCAGTCGGGCTTCTGAAAGTACCACTCTACGACCACCTCCCTCCTCAGGCTCATGGATTCCATCCTATTGGGCATGGACCAAGGCCTCATTACCTCCACCATTTTTATCAATCTGGCTAAGGCGTTTGACACTCTCTCTCACCCCCTCCTCCTTACCAAACTCTCAACTGCTGGCCTCTCAGGAACTGCCACCAGTTGGGTCCACTCTTACAGTACCTTGAGGGTCAGACCCAACCTGTTAAGATTGGTGAAACGCGCTCTCTCCCCCTTCCCCACCCTATAACCACAGGGGTCCCACGAAGCTCAGTGCTTGGACCTCTGCTGTTTTCCATCTTTTTAAATGACTTCCCCGCTGCCTGCTTGTCTACATTCATTCACATGAATGCAGACTGACACAGTCCGGAATACCTTTGGCCCTTCCACTGCTGATGTGGTGCAGAGATTCCAGCTCAACTTTGATCAAATTCGGCTCTGGTTACGCTCTAGCCAGCTATTCCTATATGCCAAGAAGACCATCTCTGTGTCCTTTGCAATGAGGCTCTCTAGGCTTCCCTCTCTTCTCTCTTACTATACCCTAGATGGGCCCCCTTGGGAGAATGTCGCCTCCTTCAGGTATCTAGGGGTATGGCTCGACCAACACCTCAACTTTTCTGTCCATGTCGATGCCATTTAAAAAAAAAAAAAAAAAAAAAAAAACTGCACCCCAAGCTTGGTGCCTTGTACAGAAATCGAGATTGCATCCCTCTGCGGTCTGCCATGTAATTATCCAGAGGATAATCCTTACAATCTTTGATTATAGTGATGTGGTGTACAGTACCATCCCTGGTACTTCTGTAGCTAGATTGGACACTCTCTTCAACTTGTTTTGTCACTTTGCTCTTGACTGTCCTCCTTGCACTTACCACTATTCTCTGTATCATTCCCCATCTCTCTCCTCTCTTGAGGACAGACGCCGATCCCACTGTGTCAACCTTGTTAGTAAATACCCCCATCAGGACATTCTTCACCTCCTCTCTGAGTCTACAGGGATGCCCCTGGAACCAATCCAGAAAATGGAGTACTCCCTCACGGACATCCTGAAGAGAGGGGACACCACAACGGAGTCCTTTCCTGTGGCCAAGGCTATAGGTGGCCCGACCTTAGAACTTTGGCAGCGCCCTGATTTCTGCCTGCATGTATGCCGTACCCATGGGGTCCTTTGCGGTGTTCACAGAGCACCCTTCGGCCGAGAGCCTGGTGACAGCCTCTGTGTTCAGGCGTACTGGCAGTTCTGCCGACATTGACCGACCTCCTGAAAAAGAATCCAATCTCCTGGATCATTCGGCTCAAAAGATCTGTGTGGCCTCATCTTTAGGCCTTCGTCAGGCAAGTTCGGACGTCATCATGGCACACTTCTCCCATGCCCTGTTGGAGTCTTTGGATGAAGTCCTCCAAACCTCGCCACAGTCATGCAGACCACGGTCAAGTAGGTCCAGGATCACGGCTGGGCTGTTTCCAAACAGCAGCTTCTGACAGCCCTGGACATTGGGGATTATTGTGCCCGTTCGATGGCAGCCACAGTTGCCTCTCATTGTAGGACGTGGCTGAGACCCTCCTCTTTTCTGGCAGATACTCAACATAAACTAGCTGATGTGCCTTTCCTGGGCACCTACCTTTTCGGCCAAGGTGTGGCTGTTCACCTTCAGCCTATTGAGCAGTCCAATATCACCCTGGACGCTACTTCTGCTAAGGGTTCTTCTGGCAAGAAACAGAAGAAGCAGCCTTTTCGGCACTCTTCCCCTGCGGCACAGCAACCCTCCTTTCAAGGAGGTGAGTAGCAACAGCAGCAGCAGGCTCAAGCTTGGCGTCATCGGCCCAAGCCCGGGCCCTCCCAGGCCAGTAAAGGAGACCAAGGTTCAGGTTCTGGATCCTTCTGCTCCAGGCCTGCTCAGGGGCAGGGGCTGCCTCCCCCTCTTCTGTTACACCAGCACTGGGTCCTCCCGTGGGGGGCTGGCTCCGCCACTTCCTTTCTGCCTGGTCCGCTATCAATACGGACGGGGGTTCTCGAAGTGGTCGGTCAGGGGCTGCCTCTGGAATTCAAGCAGTACCCTCCAAGCCGAGCCAGCGCCCCTCGGCAGGAAAGAGTACACGTCCAGACTCAGTCGGCTCTCTGAGACGACATTGCTCAGCTCCTCCTCAAGGAGGCAGTTGCTCCAATGGTGGATCCTCCAGCAGACCCAGGCTTCATCTATAGGTACTTCCTGGTGCCCAAGCGGACGGGGGGCTAGCTCTCCATTCTAGATCTGCACAACCTGAATCAGTATCTCAGGTCACGCACCTTTCGGGTTGGACACTCTGTCCCAGATCATACCATCCTTGGAGTGAAACATGTGGTTCTGTTTACTGGATCTGCAGGACGTGTTCTTTCATGTCCCAATCCGTATGTCTCATCGGCGGTTCCTCCACTTCAGAGCCGAAGGGACCCTGTACGAGTTCTGAGCCATGCAGTTCAGCCTGTCGTCAACCCCACGGGTCTTCATCAGATACGTGGCAGTGGTGGCAGCCCATCTCAGGCATCAGAGGGTCAGGATTTATCCCTACCTCGACTATTGGTTTTTAGCAGGTCCCACCCAACAGGAGGTGGAGAGGTCCAGGGACCTGGCTCTCCAGACCTGCTCCCAACTCAGCCTCCTGATCAATGAGGCCAAGTTGGAACTCATGCCTTCCCAGGTGATGTGCTTCATCGGGGCAGAGCTCGACTCTTGTCAAGCCAGAGCTCGGCTCCTGTCGTACAGGGCAGAGGTTCTCTCCTCCTTTGCCCAATCATTTCTGGTTGGCCAATTGCACCCTGCCTGGGACTTTCTGCACCTTCTGGGTTACATTGCGGTGTGCACCTCAGTGGTCTGTTGCACATGCGGCCCCTCCAGTGGGAGCTGGCCGCCCAGTGGACTCAGCGCCATGGTCATTTTGACTGGCTGATCACTGTGACCCAGAAGATGTGGGACGCACTCCAGTGGTGGACCACCCCAGACTGGTTGCAGGAATGGATCCCATTTGTCCGCCCCGAGCCAACTGACATCCTTACGACCAATGCCTTTCTCATGGGCTGGGGAGCCCACATGGGGGGCAACAGGGCCCACGGGTTCTGGACCCCCGAGGAGTCCCGATACCACATCGACCTGTTGGAGCTCAGAACAGCCAGACTGGCACTATCAGCTTTCGCTCCTCATCTCTGGGGTGAAGTGGTTCAAGTCCAGATGGACAATATCACGACCATGTACTACCTTAACAAACAGGGCGGCACGCACTCCCGTCTGCTTTGCAGAGAGGTGCCCCGCATCTAGACCCTTTGTCAGCCATTTGGAGGTGGATCTCCTAGACATCCATGTGGCAGGAGCCTCAAACCATCTGGCAGATGCTCTCAGCCACTTGGGCGAGACATCCCCACGAGTGGTCTCTTCACCCAGAGGTAGCTTACAGCCTGTTCTCCCACCGGGGCAAACCGATGGTGGACCTGTTTGCCTCCAGGGAAAACACCAAGTTGAGGCTGTTTCATGCCCGCCTCCCTCAGCAGGGCTGTCTACAGGGGGATGCCTTCTCGAGGCCATGGACCCTTGGCCTCCTCTACGCCTTCCCTCCATTTCCCTTGATCCACAAGGTGCTCTTCAAGGTGAGGAGGGACAAGGTGAAGGTGATCCTGGTAGCCCCAGACTGGCCGCGCCAGTTCTGGTATCCAGATCTTCTCAGCTGCAGGCCCCCGGAGTGGCTTCAATCATGCCTGGACCTGATATCTCTGAACCAGGGGGAAGGTATACCATCCGGACCTTCAGTCTCTGCACCTCACAGCCTGGTTCCTGAACGGCTAGAGTTCCAGGCTTTGGATCTTTCCGAGGATGTCGTCACCATGGTGGATGCATCCAGAAAGGAATCAACCAGGAAATGTTAAGTCTTGAATGCAAAAAGTTTTCTATTGCCGACGTTGGCATAGGAGACAGTGGTCAGGCACTTTTTCAAAGGCCTGGATCACATATCCCCTCCGGTGTGTGAACCTCCACCTCGGTGGGATCTACTGCTGGTACTGGCAAAGCTCATGGGCAAGCCATTCGAACAAATGCGCAAGTGTGCTTTGTCACACTTGTCGTGGAAGATGGCCTTCCTGGTGGCTATCGCGTCTGCCAGAAGGACAGGGGAGCACCAGGTGCTTTTTGTTGGACTCCTCTTATCTGATCTTCCACAAGGACAAGGTTGTCCTACACCCCAACCCGAAATTCCTTCTGAAGGTGGCGTCAGAGTTTCACCTTTACCAGGTGTTAACTCTTCCGGTATACTACCCTAATTACACCTTGGAGGCCGGGTACAGGCTCCATACTTTGGACCTGAGATATGCTCTCTCCTATTATAAGGAGAGGACGGCGGAAATTCGTGGAGAGGTTCGCCAGCTGTTTGTCACATACGCTGAAGCTGCTTCTGACAGACTTGCAGCAAAATGGACTAATGCAAGGTGGATCACATCAGTGGCTGCTCCAGGGACATCCCTATCCAGGAAATCTGTTGGGCTGCTACCTGGAAGTCAGCAAACACCTTTCAAACAACATGAAGTCTTGCTATATTATGACATATGCAGCGAGTCCCAACCTTCGAACTGCTCCGGAGGAGAAAGAGTTAACTTTCCATGCCAGGCATGGAACGCTGACCTCGAGCTCGGTTGAAAACTCTGTCTGTTGTTGTTCAAACTCAAACTGTCAGATTCTTTACTCCGCCTCACTGAACAGTCGCTCCAGAGATTTTCTCCTTCTGCTCGGTTCATTTTGTCGGTTAAAGTATTATTTTCTCGGTTTTTTGACCGAATTTAAACTGCAATCGGTCGGTTCAAGCTCTGTCTGTGGTATTGTAAGTACTAGATAGCTTTTACATTTAATTCTTCTGTGTGGAACTTGTAAACGGTTATCGGTTCGGTTTGAACCGATCAGGTTGTTTTGAAATATATTAATCTGTCTTTTAGAGTGTGGTTACCAGTTCTTATCAGTTCTAAAAAAAACGGATTTTATTACGTTTTTTTCCACGACCCGTAACACGGTTGGGAACCGATAAGAGAGTCTTGCTCGGTGGATCGCCATAAACGGGCAAGTTTGGTTAGGACTGGCACTATGTCTGAGAAACCCAAAAGAAAAACCGGGCCCACTGGGTTTCAACACTGCAGTGTCTGTGGGGAAGCCTTTGCCAAGGCTGACCCCCACACCACCTGTGTTTATTTTATGGGGTTTGACCACCTCAATGCAGACTGCCAGATTTGCAAAAAATTTTCTGCAGCTACCCTGGATAAGATAGTTGGTAGGCTCAGTGAAAGGGAGGCCAAGAAGTCCGCTGACCCGGATGGCCAGCCCGGTTCGGTTCCAACCTAACTGGAGGGAGTGCCCTCTGACCAGGGCGAGACTGCCTCGGGCAAAAGGAGAGCCGACTCGGAGGAGTCGGTTCCAGCAAAAAGGACAAGGAAATTAGCTGGTGTGGAGCCAAAACTTTCCTCTCCAACCGCTGAAGAAATAGCCAAAGCGATTAAAATTGTCCAGTCGCTTTCCCCGGTTCTGACCGAACTGGCACCATCAGGTAAGCATACGGTTCGGCCGGTTCCACTGGTTCAAGAGTATGATTTAGAGGAATTTTATGAACCGGAGGAGGGGGAAGAGGAGTGTGAGGAGAGTGAATGTGGATTTGAAAGTCTGGATGTGCCCATTGAACCGGACATCTCCCCAGACAGACCTTCAGGAGTGTCTCCTCCTAGGCTTTCTGAGTCCCCTTCTCATTTTATGTTTTATAAAAAAGTGGCTGAAACCCTCCAGCTCCCTATGGAGGAAGCTGTGGATGATCAAGAGGAACCTGACTATGTGGAAATGATGGATATCCCAGAGTCCAGGAGACTGTCTATTCCTTTGCATAAATCTTTTGGGAAACAGACAGTAAAAATTCTAAAAACTCCTCACACTATACCTCCTGTTGATAAGAGAATGGACAAGAGGTACACATTGTCAGGCTCTGATACGGAGTTCCTTACACAACAATGCAGCCATGTTGGGGTAGTGCAGGCTGCAGCCTGTGACAAGGCAAATATTCCTTGGCCTCACCCCGACAAGGACTCCAGGAGGATTGATGCCATGGCAAAGAAACAGTACATGGCAGCATCCTTGGGACTCAGACAGGCAAATTATATGGCTTATGTTGCTAGATACCAGAAATCCAGATGGGATACTGTTATGGCTCTAGCAAAACAGGTCCTAGCCAGCTTGCCAAGGAGCTGGAGAAGGTGGCTGCTGATGGTATTGAGGCATCTAAGGTGCAATTCCATGTTGCAGTGGACTCTAATGATGTGTCATCAAGTCATGGCTACATCTGTGGCACTTTGCAGAATGGCTTGGCTCAGATGTACTAGCCTGTCACAGGATACCCAGACTAAGGCCATGGATTTTCCTGTTGTGGGTAATTCTCTGTTTGGGGAGCAGACAGAGAATTACATGAAGAAAATGGATGAGTATAGGACCACCTATAGGAGTGCACAGGCCAAGGAAAGGCAGGCCACTCCTCAAAGGCAGGCCTTTTCATAGGCCTTTTTACCAAGCCCAGGCCTCCTCTTCAGCTTATGCCCAGAGGGGGTTCTTTAGAGGGAGAGGCAGACGGGGTACAAGCAGGCCTGCTTCCACCCCTCAGCCTAAAGCCCCTGCCAGGCAGGCACCCTGATGGGGTGGCCAGGGCCGATTCTCAATTACCTGTAGGGGGCAGGCTGGCTTACTTTGTCCAGGACTGGAAGCCTCTAACATCAGATAAGTGGGTCCTGGAAGTAGTAAGCCAGGGATTGGTTCTCAGCTTCAAAAAATTTCCAAAGATGAGAACCAGATCCTTTCCACCTGCAAATCCATCAGAGGCACTTGCCCTAGAGGCAGAAGTCTCTACCCTCCTGGCTCTCAGAGTCATGGAAAGGGTTCCACCCCTACACCAGGGCAAAGGATTGTACTCCAGGTACTTCCTTACCCCAAAAAAGACAGAAGAATGGCGGCCCATCCTGGATCTCAGATACTTAAACAAGCACCTTTTAAAACCAAAATTCAAAATGGTGACTCTGGGAATTATTCTACCCTCTTTAAGGCCAGGGGACTGGCTAGCGCCCCTGGACCTCAAGGATGCCTACTTCCATATTCTCATCAGAGCTCCCCATCGAAAGTACCTCAGGTTCGAAAGCTGCCTCAGGCCATTACCAGTTCAGAGCAGTGCCCTTTGGCCTCACCTCTGCTCCAAGGGTATTCCACGAAATGCCTGGCAGTAGCAGTTGCCTACCTAAGAAGGCAAAAATTGCCATCTTCCCTTACCTGGGACGACTGGCTCATAGTAGGCCAGTCTCAGACCAAGTCAAGTTACATCTTCAGATAGCAGCAACTGCTTACCTCTCTAGGTTTCCTTCTGAATCTTTCAAAGTCAGTTCTGGAGCCTGTCCAGCTCACCTTCATAGGCGAGAACTGAACACAGAGGAAGCCAGAGCCTCCTTCCTTTGGACAGGGCAAGGACCCTGGTTTCTCTGGCCTCCCATTCACCCTGCAAGTCTCTCGACCAGCAAGGCATTTTCTACAGCTCCTAGGGCACATGGCTGCTTCTACAGCAGTAGTGCAAGGAGCCAGATTTCAGATGAGGGACATCCAGTTCCATTTGAGAGCGTTTTGGTCTCAAAGAAAGGACCCTCTAACCAAATTGATCCCAGTGATTCGAACCCTGATCCAAGCCCTACAGTGGTGGCAGGATCAGAGCAATCTGAGACAAGGGGTTCCCTTTGTCACTCAGTCTCACTCTTTAATCCTTACTACAGATGCATCCCTCTTGGGATGGGGAGCTCACATGGCGACCTCACTACCGGGACTGTGATCCCTCAGGAATCTCTGCTCCACATCAACCTGTTGGAGCTCAGAGCAGTTTTCCTAGCACTTCAAACTTTTCCAAATCTGATTCAGAACAAAGTTGTACAGGTCAGAACAGACAACACCACTACAATGTGGTACATCAACAAACAAGGAGGCACTCGGTCTACGGCCTTGTGCACCCGAAGCAATGAGATTGTGGTCTCTAGGCTTACTCCTGAACACCTCCCTTTACGGCAGTTCACCTCCCAGGCAAGGACAATGTCCTGGCAGATGCTCTCAGCAGGATTTCCCAGGGCCATCACGAATGGTCACTGGATCCCCTGGTCCTGGAGGTAATATTTGCCAGGTGGGGCACCCCACAGATAGATCTTTTTGCAGCCCCAGACAATCACCAACTTCCCCTTTTTTGCTGCAGGCCCCCAGTGTTGGGCTCAGTCCTTCTGGATGCCTTAGTTCTCAATTGGGAAGGGAAGTTTCTCTATGCTTTCCCCTTCCCTCTCCTGTTCAAAGTGTTAGTCAAAATCAGATCTCAATCCTACAAAGTGATTCTGATTGCTCCAGATTGGGCCAGACAACCCTGGTATCCACTCCTACTGTCCTTAGCAGTCCATCTTCCCCTGTGTCTTCCCAGGAATCACAATCTGTTAACCTGTGCTCAGGGAAGGGTTTGGTACCAGACCTCACATCTCTCAATCTCAAGGCCTGGCTCTTGAAGAGTTAGAATTTGCTGATCTACACCTCTCCCAAGGTGTAATGGATATATTGAAGGCTTCTAGAAGCCTCCACCAGGGCTACTTCTACAATTCCAAAATGGAAGAGGTTTTCCATATGGTGCTCTGGGAAGCATATTTCCCCAGAATCTGCTGATTTACCCACAGTCCTGGATTATATGGTCCATTTGAACACTTTGGGGCTTAGACCAACTACCTAAAGGTGCATTTGGCAGCTGTGTCTGCTTTCATTTCAGCAGGTAAACCCTCTTCTCTTTCAGCTCATCCTGTATTCTCTAAGTTTTTTAAGGGATTGCTTCACACCAACCCTCCATTCAGGGACCCTGCCCCTGCCTGGGATCTTAATGTTTGCATTGCTCAGCTTATGCAACCTCCGTTTGAGCCCTTGTCTTCAGCAGAGCTTAAGTATTTGACTTGGAAGACTGTGTTTCTGGTAGCCATCACTTCTGCCAGACGCATAAGTGAATTACAGGCTTTGTCAGTGGAGCCTGATTTTATCTCCTTTCATAGAGATAAGGTGGTCCTCAGGACTAACAGGAAGTTCTTGCCTAAGGTGGTTTCAGATTTCCACCTTAATCAATCTATTTCTCTTCCAGTGTACTTCACTGACCATTCCTCCTCTGGCGAGAGGAGGCTGCACAGCTTAGATGTGAAGAGAGCCCTTAGTTACTACATTGAGTGTACCAAGGGTCACAGGTTTGACTCCCTCCAACTGTTCCTCACTTATGGTGAGGTTGGTAAAGGGAAACCTGCCACTAAAAGATCCATTGCCAGGTGGATTGTCTCTTGTATCCAATTCTGTTATGAAAAGCTGGGTAAGGTTCCTCCCTCAGGCCTGAGGGCTCACTCTACAGAGGTACAGCTGCTTCCCTGGCTGCTGCCAGGGACATCCCCATTCTAGAGGTTTGTCAAGCAGCTACCTGGAAAACAGTTCACACTTTTACCAAGCATTACTCTCTGGACATCCAGGCTAGGAGTGATGCTCAGTTTGGCACAGCTGTGCTTCAGAGCCTATTTCCTGAGTAGGTTCTGTCCCTCCTCCATGGAGGTACTGCTGTGTAGTCTGCATATGTCATAATATAGCAAGACTTCATGTTGTTTGAAGAAAAAATTACTCACCTTAGTAATGTTGTTTCTTCTAATGGAGTCTTGCTATATTATGACTCTGCCTGCCCGTCTCAGAACCTCTGTTTTTGGGATGTGGGTGGGCAGTGAAATGTTGCACTTAGTAGATGCCCACCTTGTTTTTCACCCTCCTTTTTTGGGGTGACTGGGTGTTGTGTTTTTCATTTTTGGGTCTCTGACTTGAGTCTTTGTTTTGGGGCCGAAAAATGTGTTTCTTATATTTAGTAGCCAGTTGGCTAGTGTAGGTTTACAACTTCCACACAGGACCTTAGTGAGTTTAGCTCGTAAAGATCTGACAGTTTGAGTTTGAAGAACAACAGACAGAGTTTTCAACCGAGGTCGAGCTCAGTGTTCCATGCCTGGCATGGAAAGTTAATTCTTTCATCTCCGGAGCAGTTCGAAGGTTGGGACTTACTGCATGTGTCATAATATAGCAAGACTCCATTAGAAGAAACAACATTACTAAGGTGAATAATTTTTTCTTATTACCCATTACCACATCGACCTTGAGTTACGCCGGGATGCTGGTTTTGGGCCCTCAGTTCTCTAATCTGTGTTCAAACAACATGAAGTCTTGCTGTACTCTGACGTATGCAGTTAGCCCCCAGCACTTGAACTGCCCCGGAGATGAAAGAGGTAACTTTACACAGAAGCATAGAATGTTGAGCTCTAGCTCGGATTTAAAACCTCTGTCTGTGGTGCTTTAGAGTGTAACTGCCAGATTCTTTACTCTGCCGAACTGTGAATTTGCTCTGGAGATTGCGCCTTTGCTCGGTTCGGTAAAGTTTCCTGAAAGTGTCGGTTTTCACCGATTTATTATAATTTGGTTTTCAAGTCTCTGTCTATGGTACAGTAAGTGTGTAGATAGGTAGTGAACTGTTTTATAACTGGCTTCCCCTTTTC
Organism: Neoceratodus forsteri; assembly: GCA_016271365.2. Classification (NCBI taxonomy): domain Eukaryota; kingdom Metazoa; phylum Chordata; order Ceratodontiformes; family Ceratodontidae; genus Neoceratodus; species Neoceratodus forsteri. The sequence goes on from CM057452.1 coordinate 848,558,619, forward strand.
CCCCCTAGGGAAACCGTGGCGTAATTTGCAGTTATCAAGGAGTGTTTATAACTGCAAACACGCGCACGGTTTCCCTTGCTGGGCGCATGCCCACGGAGCAGCGTGACTGTTCCCGACCACTCGCCGCTTCCATGTTCCAAAAACAGCACCGCCAGAAGAACTCTGTGGTAAGTTTTTTGTTTTATTTTTTCCCTCAATATATGGCACAAACTTCAGAATCCTATTTAACAAAAAAAAAAAAGCTATTTTAAAAGATACGGACTGATTCCCATTTTGGCACCAGACTAACACTAAGCCGAACCGTGGCTACACTAGAAGGTCTTTATTTTATATAATTGCTGAGGCGCAAAAGGGAAACCCAGCAATTATATAAATTAAAATATGGGTTAGTGTGTTTAAACTTGAAGTTTACACACACCCTCAGGGGTATATGCTGACATAAACCCCTCGAGTTTCACTCTCTGGGTTTATGAGCATCTAACCCCTCGTGTGTGTGTGTAAATTTCACGTTACACACACTAACCCATACTTTAGTCTTATTTTATTCTGTGGAAATTGTAATTTCTTTGGTTCTGTAGCGGTCGGTCTGGTTGGGAACTGACTGTTTCTGTTTGAATCTTTTCTTTTGAATTTGTAGTGGTGTGCTGGTTCCGATCGGTTCCAAAAAAACCTGACTTTTACCGGTTTCTTTCCACAACCCGTAACACGGTTGGTTACCGATCGGAAAGTATTACCTGGCGTAAAAGCTGTTATGGGTAATTTTGTTAGTCTGGCCATGTTTGAGAAACTCAAGAAGAAAACCAGGCCCACTGGGTTTCAACACTGTGGTGAGTGTAGGGAGGCTTTTGCTAAAGCTTATCCTCCACTCATCTGGGTTTATTGTCTGGGGTTTGACCACCTCAAAACAGACTGCCAAATCTGTAAAAATGTTCCCAAAGCCACTATGGATAAAAGATTGAGTAGGCTAATGAAAAGTGAGGCTGAGAAGTCCGCTGACCCGGATGGCAAGCCCGGTTCGGTTGTGGCCGAACCTGAGGCGGTGCCCATTGACCTGGGCAATGTATCTCCTTGGGCAAAAGGAGATCCGACTTGGAGGGGTGGGATCCAGCGAAAAGGAAATCGATCAGTTCGGATCCAGAACCACGTACTCCAACCGCTGATGAGCTAGCCAAAGCGATAATTATTGTTCAGTCATTTCAATCGGTTCCATCCAAACTGACGCCTTCGGCTAGGCGGTCGGTTCGGTTGGATCCTACTCCATTGGATTGTGATCCAGGTGCCTATTATGAATTGGAGTGGGAGGGGGATGAAGACTATCCAGAACAAGATAATGAGGATGATAATGATTTGGAAGGTCTGGATATGCACATTGAACCAGACATCTCCTCAGACAGGCCGTCCAGTGTCTCCCCTCCCAGGCTTTCTGAGTCCCCTTCCCACTTTCTCTTCTACAGAAAGGTGGCTGAAACCCTCTAGCTCCCTATGGTAGAAGCTGCAGAGGAGGAAGAGGAGCCTGATTATGTCGAGATGATGGACATCCCAGAGTCTAAAAGGCTGTCTATTCCCCTCCACAAATCTTTGGGGAAACAGACAAAAAAGATTCTTCAGACACCAAACTCTACCTCCAGTGGACAAAAGAATGGACAGGAGGTACATGTTGTCAGGTTCAGGTACGGAGTTTTTGTACAGTCATAGCAGCCATGTTGGGGTAGTGCAGGCTGCAGCCTGTGACAGGGCTAACATACCTTTGGCTTCACACACCCCAGATAAAGACTCCAGGAAGGTGGATGCCATGGCCAAAAAACAATATTTGGCATCCTCCTTGGGACTCGGGCAAACTATATGGCCTATGCTGCCAGGTACCAGCAGTCCAGGTGGGATACTGTTCTGGAACTGGCCAAACAGGCCCCCACCCAAGCTGGCCAAGAGCTGGAGGAGGTGGCTGCTGATGGGATTGAGGCATCCAAGGTACAGTTCCATGCTGATGTGAACTCAAATGATGTGGCATCACGAGTTATGGCTACATCTCTGTGTCTCAGAAGATTCGCTTGGCTCAGATGTACTAGCCTTTCGCAGGACACCCAGGCTAAGGCCATGGATTTCCCTGTAGTGGGTAATTCTCTGTTTGGGGAGCAGACAGAGGCTTACATGAAGAAAATGGATGAATACAGGACTACTTACAAGAGTGCTCAGGCCAAGGAAAGGCAAGCCATTCCTCAGAGGCAGCAGTCTAGGGGCAGGGGGCAGGCTCTTTCACAGGCCTTTCTACCAAGCCCAGGCCTTTTCTTCCTTCCCACAGAGGGGGTTCTTCCGAGGAGAGACAGGAGGGAGATGAGCAAGGCTGCATCCTCTTCCCAGTCTAAGGCTCCTGCCAAGCAGACACCCTGATGTGTCAGCCCGGGTCGACTCCCCAATTCCAGTAGGAGGCAGGCTGGCTTACTACTTCCAGGACTGGAAGTCTGTTACTTCAGACAAGTGGGTCCTGGAAGTAGTAAGCCAGGGATTGGCCCTCAGTTTCAAAAAATTTCCAAAAATGAGGGTCAGGTATTTTCCATCTGCAGACATCTCTGAAACCATTGCTTCAGAAGCAGAGGTTTCCTCTCTGCTGGCTCTCTGAGCCATGGAGAGAGTTTCTGCTCCACACAGGGGCAAAGGTCTGTACTCCAGATACTTCCTTACCCCAAAAAAGACAGGGGAGTAGCGACCCATCCTAGACTTAAGATATTTAAACAAATGCATTTTAAAATCAAAGTTCAAAATGGTGACTCTGGGAGTAATTCTTCCTTTCTAAGGCCAGGAGAATGATTAGTTTCCCTGGACCTCAAGAATCCCTACTTCCATATTCCCATTAGGTGCTCCCACAGAAAGTACCTCAGGTTCGAGTTGCCTTCAGGCCATTATCAATTCAGAGCTATGCCTTTCAGTCTAACATCAGCTCCAAGGGTGTTTACAAAGTGCCTTGCAGTAGTAGTGGCCTTCCTCAGAAGGCAGGGCATTTCTCTGTTTCCATACCTGGACAACTGGCTCATTGTAGGGCAGTCTTCCGACCAGGTCAAGTCAGCTCTACAGGTCACTCAGGATCTGCTCAGTTCCCTGGGGTTCCTTCTTAACCTACCAAAGTCAGTTCTCGAACCAGTACAACTTCTCACTTTCACAGGGACAGAGTTAGATACTGTTCAAGCAAAGGCATTCCTTCCACTTGCAAGAGTTCAGGCCCTTACAGATCTCACTTCTTTTCATCCTCTGGTTTCTCATCCAGCAAGACATTTTCTTCCGCTCTTAGGCCACATAGCAGATTCCACTGCAGTGGTGCAAGGGGGCAGATTCCAGACGAGGGACATTCAATTCCATCTAAGGTCCTTTTGGTCTCGGCAGAAAGACTCTTACCAAACTGATTCCAGTGACTCAGACTCTGGTCCAAGCTCTACAGTGGTGGCTGGACCAAGACAATCTCAGGCAAGGTGTCCCATTTCTCAGGCAAACTCCCTCGGTGGTCCTCACCACAGATGTTTCTCTGTTGGGCTGGGGAGCTCACCTGGGAACCCTCACAGCAGACAGGGTTTTTATTTTTATCTCTTTAGTTTTTGTTGATCGGGTAAGTGCACTAAGCAAATTCTGGCTATTTTCAGGCACGACCCGGGGGAAGGGGATACAGATGAATGCCAACTGACCTTGAACCAGATTAAGCTGTTGGTGGTATTTTTTTTTTTTTTTTTTTAGTGAGTGAGGGAAATTTGGCCAGGACACCGGGGAAATTCCCCTACTCTTTTCGATAAGTGCCATGAGATCTTTAACATCCACCTGAACTACCACCAATCCAGGCAGATGGGACCTCGGTTTAACGTCTCATCCGAAAGACGGCAACCCAGAAGAGTCACTTCTCTATATCAGTCTTCTGGAACTCAGGACAGTATTCTTGGCCCTTTAGTTTTTCTTGGACTCGGTGAGCAACAAGGTGGTTCAGGTCAGGACAGACAACACCACCACTATGTTGTACATCAGCAAGCAGCGGGGGCACTCTGTTTATGGCCTTGTGCACGGAGGCCATGAAAGTATGGTCTCTGGCCTACTCCCTACAAACTTCCGTAACAGCAGTCCACCTTCCAGGGAAGGACAATGTGCTAGCAGATGCTCTCAGCAGAATCTCCCAGGGCCATCACGAATGGACCTTGGACCCTCTCATCCTGAAAGTAATCTTCACCAGGTGGGGCACTCCAAAGATATATCTCTTCGCAGCCCCAATCATCAACTTCCCCAGTTCTGCTGCAGACCTCCAGTCCTGGAGACTGTTCCTCTGGATGCTCTCATATTGGATTGGGAAGGCAAGATCTTACTTCGAGAGGGCTCTTGCAGTAGGTAATTACATATAGGACTGACGCCGGCAGGCGGCAGGACCCGACGGAAAAATTTCTAGCTAGCAGTCCCTGGCGAGGGACTGCCCCCACGTCAGGTGACCAGCGTCAGGAGACGTCGGTATAAAGGGGCGGTCCCGGCCACCCGCCTTCCAGTTCTTTCCCGCCGTTAGCTCGTGCAGCACCTCGCGATAAAGTTCATGCTTCGTCAGCCCTGTCTTTTGTCGGTTTTTACTGGAAAATAGTTATTCTTTTTTCAAACGTCAGGTATATCGTCTGTGTATGTCGTCCCCTACACCCTCCGAGCACAAAAGCAAGTGCAACTCGTGCAGCGCCCAACTGCCACACAAGGACGGCCATTCCCAGTGCCTCTTCTGCCTAGGCCCCGATCACCCAGTCAACAAGTGCCAGCATTGCCTCAACTTCAACGCGGCTACCCGTAAACGGCGCCAACAGTCCCTGGAAGCCCATCTCCTTAAGAAAAAGATGTCTTCAATGGAGAAAGAGTTGAAAAAGTTGAGGCAGGTGTCCACTTCCCCAGGGACATCGGAAAAAGGACAAGGAGAGGCACGGGAGAGAAAATCCCTCCTCTACCCCGCGTCTCCCGTGGAGGCCGCGACTCAAATGTCCCCGAAGCCGTTCGGCAACCTCCAAGGTTTTGGAGGGCGTCGGCCCGCCCGTCTTGCTGCCTCTCGGGCCTTGCGGGTGCCTCCGGGCGAAAGAGCCTCCGTCCCGGTTGACTGCAGGCTTGCGGCCTACTGGTGATCCACTAAGTAGGACGTCGGCTCCTCCGGCGTCCGCATGGAAGTCCGATAAGACTCCCGACCCTTCAAGCGGCGCCGACGCCTCCCCGGACCGGACTGATCCTTCCCTCGGCCCGCCTCTGGAGAGGATCCCGTAAGCTGGGCGCCGGCTCCTCCGGCGCCCGCCAGAACTGGCCCTAAGCGCACAGTGGCTCTCTGGCGTCGCGCCCGGGCGGAACCCGACGACTGACCCCCCGTCCATCGTGCCCGATTCCCCGCAGCTTTTGCTGCCGTCTGGGGAGCCTGAGTCACCCTAGCCTGACCCTGGGGATTTCTCCCCTCCTTCCCTGGGTGATGCGGGGGATCTTCCACCTCCGTCAGACCCTCCTCCGATGGAACCGGATCTGACGTCGGACCCCCGGACGCTGGCTCTGACGCCGGTACTGCCGACACCGGCAGGGGATATCCTCTTTCCGTCGGGCCCTCCTGGCCCCTTAATATCGACCCACCCATGAGGCTGCCGACCGGGCCGTCTGCTGCAGCAGCTCCCCTGGCTCCTGGGTACCCGCCATCCTATCCGACGCCGTCATACCCAGGACCACAGTATCCAGCGCTGCCGTACCTGACGCCGGTTCTCCCGACGCCGCAGTACCTGACGCCACAATACCCGACGCTGGGTTTCCCAGCGGGTTTGGATACTCGCCTTATGGGTACAACCCGTACGCCTTTCCCCTTCCCCCTCCACCGCCCCCATGGCTGCCGGTGGACCTGCAGGAGACTCTGGCCTCTTGGTGGACCGAGGCCAAGGCTCAACTCACCAAGGAGGTAGAGAGCCGCTTTACGACGACGGTGCCGCTACCGGCTCCCGTACGTCCGAGGCGGCACACTCCCTCACCACCTCCAGATTCCAGGGTTCTTCCCTCTGGATCCCGAGAGGGGCAAGACACGCGTTCCCGGGTACCACCCAAGGAACCCGTTCCTCCCCCTAGTCGTGTCAGGGAGTCTGTTTCTTCTTCTTCCTTCTCGGACTCTTCCGACGGATGCTCCGAGAAAGAAGACGAGCCCCGCTCTCCATCTAAGCCCCGGCCAGGGACCCCTCCGAAGTCTCCTCCAGAGGACCCATCCTTCACGGAGTTGTTTAGAAAAATTCAGCAAGTTCACCAGTGGAGCTCTTTGGAACCAGACCCTCAGCAGGTGAAACTCGCCGAGCATCTGGACCTGCCCGTGACATTTCCAACCCTAGTGCCACCCTGGATAGAGCCTCACGCCCACCTTGTCTCCATGATTTGGAAACAACCGTCGGCGTTGGCCCCACTTCCCAGGAAGTCTAATAGGCTATACCAAGCTCCTGAGGGTGTAGATTATCTCGATTCTCACCCTCGTGCCGCCTTAGTCGTGATTAGCGCCGCTCATGGCCGGTCGGCACATCCAAAGCATCTGAGCTCGTCTCCTCCAGATAAGGAATCTCACCTTCTGGACCAGTATGGATGAAAGATTTACGCCTCTTCCACACTGGGAATTTGGGCCTTGAATTACGTTGCCCACATGGGGGATTACCAGAAGGCTATCCTTACCCAGGTGGAATCCAAGCTGGACTCCTTGCCTGACTCCCAGGTCAAAAAGGAGTTAGCCGACCTCGTCCGTTCTGCTCGTTCGGCCAGTCGCCATATTTTGCGGACGACATACGATGCAGTGGACACTGCCGGACGGAGCTCCGCTTTCGCCGTGGGACTAAAGGCTCATGCCTGGCTCTGTGTGTGAGGGTTTGGTCCCGGAGGTGCAATCTGCTATTCAGGAAGCACCTTTTCGGGGGTCAGTGCTTTTCAGGGGTGATGTCAAGGACATCATCACCAATTAGCAGGAGAAGGGGACGGCTCTGAAATCCATGGATTCCATGTACCATCCCCATCAACAGCAGCGCCGTCCCTTTCGCAGACGGATTCGACCAAAAGCGAAACCTCAAGGAAGGCGGGCCACCAAACATCGGGCCCCTGCAGCCGCCAAGCCCTCCTCGCCCAAAAAAGCAGCGGGTGCTTCGGCTGCGGCGCTGCCCCACACCACCTGACTCCTTTCCTCTCTCACTGCCTTTGGACTTTCCAGAGGAACCGGTAGGAGGGAGATTCTCCCTCCACCTTCCGGGATGGGAGAGGATAACTACGGATTCTTGGGTGCTCCAGCTCATAGCGGAAGGGCACTCCATAAAGTTTCTTCAGAAACCACCCCGCCACCCACCTCTGAAGTCGACCTATTCAAGGGAACACCTTCCTCTGGTCCGGGAAGAAATTTTGGCTCTTCTTTCAAAGCGAGCGATAGAACCTGTCCCCCTGCATCTTCAGGGAACGGGTTACTATTCCCATTTCTTCCTGGTCCCGAAGAAGACTGGAGATCTCAGACCAATTCTAGATCTCAGTTCCCTGAATCTTTATATCGAATACAAAAGGTTCAGGATGCTCTGTCTGCAGAGCCTTCTGCCCCTCCTTCGGCTGGGTCAATGGCTTTGTGCCCTGGATATGCAGGATGCCTATCTGCACATCCCCATTCACCTTTCTCACCGCAAGTATCTTCGCTTTGCGTTTCAGGGGGACCACTACCTATTCAAGGTGCTCCCTTTTGGTCTATCCTCGGCCCCCCGAGTATTTACCAAATGCCTGTCTGTGGTAGTGGCCCACCTGCGTACAATGGGAGTTCAGGTGTTCCCTTACCTGGACGACTGGCTCCTGGCGGCCCCGTCCAGGGAAGAACTCCTGCGTTTTCTGTCCCTTACCCAGCGGGTGTTCACCTGCCTGGGTATTACCATCAACCATTCCAAGTCTCATCTGGATCCTTCCCAGAGACTACAGTTCATCAGGGCTATCCTCGATACGACTGTCAGCAAGGTTTTCCTGCCTCCATACAGGGCAGTCTCTCTTCAATCCCAGATTTCCCTACTATTGGAACGCAGGAGAATCTCGGCGAGATCGGTCCTCCGTCTTCTGGGGCTTATGGCGGCCATATCAGCGATCCCCGAGCTCGACTCCACATGAGGATCTCCCAGGGACTCTTCGCTCTCAATGGGATCAACTTAGAGATGACCGAGATCAACAGGTCCTGATCTCGCCACCGATGATACGAGACTTGCAATGGTGGATGGTCCGAGAGCACTGCTTGGGGATCCCTTCTTTCATCCTCCCCTCCCAGACTCTCTGACTAAGACGGGTCAGGCGAAGGTTCGAGAACCATTTAGAGACCTCATCGGACCCAGGGCTCCTGGTCCAAATTGAACAAGCTCTCCACATCAATGTGTTAGAGCTTCGGGCTGTGTTGTATGCTCTCCAAGCCCTTCACCAATACATTCTTCCCGGCCACCTAGCCATTCAGACGGACATGTGCGTAGTGTGGTATATCAACAAACAGGGAGGAACTCAGTCCTACCCTCTTTGCAGGGAGGCAGTGAGGGTTTGGGATTGGGCAACACAGCACGACCTTCACCTAACGGTGATTACGTCCCAGGAGTCGACAACACTCTGGCAGACAAGCTCAGCTGCTCCCTCTGCCCTAGCTCACAGATAGGAACTGGATCAAGGGGTACTAGACGACATCTTTCAGCTTTGGGGACTCCATGAGTGGACCTGTTAACTTCCCCAAAACGCAAAACTTCCCACCTTTTGCTCGCTTGTTCCAGAGCGAGGCACTTTCTGGAGTGACACTCAGTCTCTAGACTGGAAGGACAGATTCGTCTATGCTTTTCCCCCAATTCCTCTGATCCCACGAGTATTGCAGAAACTAGCCACAGAAGGAGCCAGAATGATTCTGATCGCTCCTTTCTGGCCCAGGCAAATTTGGTTCTCTCTTTTACAACAATATTCAGAGGGTCCTCCTCTTACTCTTCCTCTGTCTCGGGGGTTGCTGACCCAGGACCAGGGGACCCTAGTTCATCCAGGACTCAAATCCCTTCAACTCCATGCATGGCTCCATGAACCTAGCCAGTCTCGTTTTGGAGTCTCTCAAAAGTGGCGGAATTTTAGTGGAGGCTAGAAAGCCATCCACCAGGTTTACTATGCCATGAAATGGAAGAGATTCTCTATTTGGGCAGCCTCTAAAGAGCAGTGGAGCCTTTCTCCTGTTCAGTGGCTTTTCTGCTGGAGTATCAGTCATTTATTCGATCTGGGTCTCAGCCATTCATCCTTGAAGGTTCACATGGTGGCTATCTCAGCCTACCATGTCCCTTATGAGTAAAGCTTTACTCAACTGGAGGTCTCAAGACCTTTTTCAGAGGGTCCTCCATCTGAGGCCCCCCATTCGTACTCCTGCTCCCCCTTGGGACCTGAATTTTGTCCTCGAGAAACTCTCTTCCTCCCTTAGAACGTGCAGCTTCTGCAGATTTGAAATTTTTCGTGGAAGACTCTCTTCTTGGTGGCCATTACCTCGGCTAGGAGAATTTCCGAGCTTCAGGCCCTGATGTGCAAAATCCCTTACTTGATTTTCCTCAAAGAACGAGTGGCTCTTCGCACGAATCCTAAGTTTCTACCAAAAGTAGTAGCAAGTCTACCTTGAATCAGTCCATAGAGCTACCTGCCTTTTTTACGCAGCACTCTAACCAGGAGGAGTACTTACTCCATACTATGGATGTTCACCGGATTCTGAGATACTACACCAACAGGACGAAGGATCTCAGAAAAACTAACCAGTTGTTCGTCTCTTTTGCCCACAAAAGGGAAGGCAATGCTGTTTCCAAGCAATGCCTGTCTAAGTGGTTGGCTCATTGCATCACTTTCTGTTATGACAAGTACAACAAGACCCTTCCAGGTCAAGTCAGAGGCCACTCCACGAGAGGAGTAGCGGCCTCGGTGGCTCGTTTCAAGAATGTTTCCGCAGCAGACATCTGTGCTGCTGCCACCTGGACTTCTGTCCACACCTTTACGAAACACTACAGCTTGGACATTGCCTCCCGCCGTAGAGCAGACTTCGGACTAGCTGTTTTGCAAGGCCTCCTGTCTTGAGGCTTGCATGGCTAAAGTTACTTATTGGAGTAGTTTTCCTCCTCCCGGTGCCTACCTTGTTCCAGACTGCTTGGGATTCTGTCCTATATGTAATTACCTACTGCAAGAGCCCTCTCAAAGTAAGATAGTACAGTTACGTAAGAACTTACCGTAACAGTAGATCTTCAAGAGAAGGCTCTTGCAGTAGGTAATACCTTCCCGCCCTCCATCCCCCTAGGCATTTTCAGCTCCTTTTCCATTGAGGGAAATATTCGCTTCTCTCTTGTCCGGCCTCTTTTGGCCTGTGGTGGGAAAGAACTGGAAGGCGGGCGTCCGGGACCACCTCTTTATACTGACGTCTCCTGACGCCGGTCACCTGACATGGGGGCGGTCCCTCGCCAGGGACTGCTAGCTAGAAATTTTTCCGTGGGGTCCTGCCGGCGTCAGTCCTATATGTAATTACCTACTGCAAGAGCCTCTCTCGAAGATCTACTGTTACGGTAAGTTCTTACGTAACTGTACTTTTCTTTATGCCTTTCCTCCCTTTCCCTTGTTATTCAGGGTTCTAGTGAAGATCAGGTCACAACCCTGCACAGTGATTCTAATTGCTCCAGACTGGGCCAGTCAACCTTGGTATCCTCTGTTGTCCTTAGCAGTCTTAGTCCCCCTGTCTCTTCCCAAGGGACACAATCTCTTAACCTCCTCTCAGGAGAGAATCTGGAACCCCAATCTCCAGTCTGTCAATCTCAAGGCCTGGCTCTTGAAGAGTTAGAGTATGCAGGCCTGCACCTCTCTCAGGGAGTTTTAGACATCCTCAGGGGTTCTCGGAAACCTTCTACCAGGAAAACCTATAACTCCGAATGAAAAAGATTCAGCATTTGGTGTTCCCACAGGGATATCCTGCTAGATGCTGCAGGCATTGCCACAGTCTTAGATTATCTGGTTCACCTTAATTGCTTAGGCTTTAGGCCAGCCACTTTAAAAGTTCATCTAGCAGCTGTTTCTGCATTCCTGTCAGCAGGGAAGGGTTGTTCTCTGGCATCCCACCTTGTCTTTGGAAAGTTCTTTAAAGGTCTGATCCATATCAACCCTCCTTTTAGAGAGCCTGCCCTGACTTGGAATCTCAATATCTGCATTGCTCAGCTTATGCAGCCACCCTTTGAACCTTTGACTTCAGCCGAACTTAGATACTTGACCTGGAAAACAGTGTTTCTGGTAGCTGTCACTTCTGCCAGGTGAATTAGTGAATTACAGGTCCTGTCAGTTGAACCTGATTTTATCTCATTCCATACAGAGAAGATGGTCCTCAGAACCAATAGGAGGTTCTTACCCAAAGTGGTCTCAGATTTCCATCTGAACCAGTCCATGTCCCTTCCTGTGTTTTTCACTGATCATTCCTCTTCAGGAGAAAGAAGGTTACACAGTTTGTATGTTAAAAGGGCACATAGCTATTACATAGAGCATACTAAGGCACATAGGAATGACTGTCTTCAATTGTTTCTCACTTATGGTGAAGTGGGAAAGGGTAGGCCAGCTACTAAAAGAACTTTTGCCAGGTGGATTGTAGCCTGTATACAGTTCTGTTATACCAAGCTATGTAAAACACCTCCCTCAGGCCTGAGGGCCCACTCAACTAGGGGTACAGCAACTTCTCTGACTGCTGCCGGAGATGTACCTTTACTAGAGATATGCAAAGCGGCCACCTGGAAAACGGTCCATACATTCACCAAGCATTACTCTCTGGATATCCAGGCCAGGAGTGATGCTAGGTTTAGTACAGCAGTACTGCAGTGCCTATTCCCAAAATAGGTTCGGTACACTCCTCCAAGGAGGTACTGCTTGGTAGTCTCCATATGTCAGAATGCAGCAAGACTTAATGTTGTTTGAAGAAAAAATTACTCACCTTAGTAATTGTGTTTCTTCTAGCGGAGTCTTGCTGTATTCTGACCCCGCCTCCCCTCTCAGAACCTAGTTTTTGGGATGTAGGCTGGCAGGTACAGTGTTGCACCTCAGGGGTGTACCTTACATCCCTAGGGTGGGGTTGTTCTGTGTTTATTTATATATTACTATATATTGTTCACTACCTGGTTTTTCATCTTGGGTTCTCGACTTGAGTCTTTTGGAACCCAAATTTTTTACCTGTTAAGTTTGTTTACAATTTCCACACTAGAAGTGCAGTTAGTTAGTTGCTCGTAAGAATCTGACAGTTACACTCTCACCACAGACAGAAGTTTGAAATCTGAGCTCAAGGTTAATGTTCTGTGCTTCTGCGTAGAGTTAACTCTTTCATCTCCGAGGCAGTTCAAGTGCTGGGGCTAATTGCATATGTCAGAATACAGTAAGACTCTATTAGAAGAAACACAATTACTAAGGTGAGTAATTTTTTCTTTCCTAAGTAGGGGGTGTGCGCCTTGCTTCTCTCCTCCTGGAGAACTGCTAGGAGTCTGCCAAAGAGTGTGGATGAACAACATATCCATGATCATAGAAAATCAGGTTGCTCACCTGTAACAGTAAATATTCCATGGAATGGTCTCTTGCAGCAAGTCATTACTTCTGGGAGTTTCCCTTAGGTGGTGCTCTCACATGGTAGTTTTCTCCAGCAGTCTCTACACCAGGGACCACCCACATGACCTCACTTTCTGGGCTGTGCCTATAAAAGTGGGTGGTCCCTGTTAGTCTCCGTTCATTTTCCCACCGACTTCAGCTCTCACAACAGCTAGAATACTCTCCTGCTAAGTGATCTACGACGTGGCTTGAACCCACAGCTTGCAGTGCCTGGGCTTAATACACGGCACCATATTCATATACTCAAACAAGAGTTTTTAAGGATGGATGACTCACGGAGCTCTAGTAACAGGCTCCGACAACATTGACTCCTTTTTTTAAGATGCATCGGAGTGAAAGGAAAGAACAGGTTACTCACCTGCAACAGTAGTTCTAGGAGAGGTATATGTTGTTCATCCATATTCTCTGGCATGTCCCTTTCCCCTTTAAATCTGGCCAGAAGTCTTCAAGCTGGCTCCTCCCACCCACCCGGGTGGTACATGCCTCGGCTGTGCATCATGACACCAGATCTTAGCCCGCTGGAAGCAAGGTTGTGCGCCTAAAGCCAGAGAGGTCGGGTGTGTGCATGTGGATAACAATATATATACCACTCCTAGAACTACTGTTACAGGTGAGTAACCTGTTCTTCTAGGAGCATGGATATGTTGTTCATCCACGCTCTCTGGCAGACTCTAAGCAGTTCTCCGGGAGGAGGGAGGCAAGGCGCACACCCCCCTACTTGGGAAATAGAGATTGGAGAACCGAGGCCCCAAAACCAGCATCCCGGCGTGACTCAAGGTCGATGTGGTAGTGGGTAATAAAGGTGTTTGCTGACTTCCAGGTAGCAGCCCAACAGGTTTCCTGGATAGGGATGTCCCTGGAAGCAGCCACTGATGCAGCAGTATGGCAGGTAGAATGAGCCCTCATTCCTTTGGGAGGCTCCTTGTCTGCCAACTCGTAGCACAGACCTATGCATGATGTAATCCACCTTGCAATGGTCTGATTGGCTGCAGGTCTGCCAGAAGCGGCTTCAGCGTAGCTGACAAACAGCTGGCGAACCTCTCCCCGAATCTCCGCCATCCTCTCCTTGTAGTAGGAGAGAACATGTCTCAGGTCCAAAGTATGGAGCCTGAACTCGGCGTCGGAGGTGTAATTAGGGTAGTATACCGGCAGAGTCAGCACCTAGTTAAGGTGAAACTCTGATACCACCTTCGGAAGGAATTTCGGGTGGGGGCACAGGACAGTTTTGTCCCTGTGAAAGACCAGATAAGGGGAGTCCACCGAAAGCACCTGGAGCTCCCCTGTCCTTCTGGCTGACATGATAACCACCAGGAAGGCCGTCTTCCACAACAAGTGTGAGAGATCACACTTGTGCATGGTTTCGAATGGCTTGCCCATGAGCTTTGCCAAAACCAGCAACAGATCCCACGGAGGTTTAGGTTCACGCATCGGAGGGGATATGTGATCCAGGCCTTTGAAGAAGCGCCCGACCACTGTCTCCTGTGCCAATGTCGGCTGACCGGCCCACGCCCGGTAAGCAGAAATGGCTGCCAGGTGCACCCTAAGGGTCGATGACCGTAGACCCCCTTTGGAGTGAGACCAAAGGTAATCGAGAATGTTAGCCACAGAGCAGGATAAGGGGTCCAGACTCTTTCCCTGACACCAAATGGAAAATCTCTTCCATTTGAAGGCATAGCATTCCCTGGTTGATTCCTTACGAGATGCCTCCACCACGGTGTAGACATCCTTGGAAACACCTAGAGCCTGGAACTCTAGCCGCTGAGGTTCCAGGCTGTGAGGTGCAGGGATTGAAGGTCCGGATGGAGTACCTTCCCCTGGTTCGAAGATATCAGGTCAGAGCATGTACAAAGCCGCTCCATGGGCCTGCAGCTGAGGCTGAGGAGATCTGGGTACCAGAACTGGCACGGCCAGTCTGGGGCTACCGGAATCACCTTCGCCTTGTCCCTCCTCACCTTGAGTAACACCTTGTGGATCAAGGGAAATGGGAGGGAAGGCGTAGAGGAGGCCTGGGGTCCATGGCCTTGAGAAGGCATCCCCCTGCAGCGAGCCCTGCTGAGAGGGGCGGACATGGAACAGCCTTAGCTTGGTGTTTTCCCTGGAGGCAAACAGGTCCACCAACTGTTTACCCCAGTTGGAGAACAAGTTGTGAGCTACCTCATGATGGAGAGACCACTTGTGGGATGTCTGGCCTATGTGGCTGAGAGCATCTGCCAGCTGATTCGAGACTCCTGCCACATGGATGGCTAGGAGATCCACCTCCAACCGACTGACGAGGGTCCAGATGTGGCGCGCCTTCTTGCAAAGCAGACGGGAGTGTGTGCCACCCTGTTTGTTGAGGTAGTACATGGTCGTGGTATTGTCTGTCTGGACTTGAACCTCTTGACCCCAGAGCTGAGGACCGAAAGCTGACAGTGCCAGTCTGACTGCTCTGAGCTCCAACAAGTTGATGTGGCATCGGGACTCCTCGGGGGGGGGGGTCCAGAGCTCATGGGCTCTGTTGTCCCCCATATGGGCCCCCCAGCCCAAGAGAGAGGCATCGGTCATGAGGACGACCATTGGCTCTGGGCAGACAAACTGGATCCCTTCCTGCAACTGGTCTGGGGCGGTCCACCATTGGAGAGCGTCCCACATCTTCTGGATCACAGTGATCAGCTGGTCGAAATGACCATGGTGCTGAGTCCACTGAGCGGCCAGCTCTCATTGGAGGGGGTGCGTATGCCATCTGGCCCAACAGATCACTGAGGTGCACGCCGCCATGTAACCCAGAAGGCACGGGAAGTCCCGGGCAGGGTGCAAGTGCCCAACCAGAAATGATTGGGCAAAGGAGGAAAGAATCTCTGCCCTGTCCGCTGGGAGCTGAGCTCTGGCTTGACAAGAGTCAAACTCTGCCCCGATGAAGCCCATCACCATAGAGGGTAAGAGTTCTGACTTGGCCTCGTTGATCAGGAGGCCTAGCTGGGAGCAGGTTTGAAGAGCCAGATCCCTGGATCTCTACCTCCTGGAGGGAGGAGCCTGCCAAGAGCCAGTCATCGATATAAGGGTAAATTCAAACTCCTCGACACCAGAGCTGGGCTGCCACCACTGCGATGCACTTGGTGAAGACCCTCTGGGCCGATGGCAGACCGAATGGCATGGCTTAGAACTCATACAGGGTTCCCTCAACCCTGAAGCGGAGGAACCGCTGGTGGGACGTACGGATTTGCACATGGAAGAACGCGTCCTGCCGAGCCAGTGAACAGAACCAAATGTTTCGCTCCAGGGATGCTATGATCTGGTTCAGAGTTACTATCTGGAAGGTGCGAGACCTGAGAGATTGATTCAGGTCATGGAGATCTAGGATGGGGCACCAGCCCCCCGTCCACTTGGGCACCAGGAAATACCTGGATATGAAGCCTGGGTCTGTAGGAGGATCCAGCACTGGAGCTACCACCTCCTTGCGGGGGAGTTGAGCAATGTCGTCTCGAAGAGCCGACTGAGTGCAAGCTGAGATCCTTTCCTCCCGAGGGCACAGGCTCGGCAGGGAGGGTACTGCTCGAATTCCAGAGGCAGACCCTGGCCAACCTTTTCTAGAACCCACCTGTCCGAAGTGATATCGGATCAGGCGGAAAGGAAGTGGCGGAGCAGGCCCCCCACGGGAGGACCCAGAGCTGGCGTGACGGGTGCAGGGGTGGCGACCCCCATCCCATCACTGAGCAGCCTTAGAGGAGGAGGCTCCTGGACCGGCACTTCTGCCTCCTTCACGGGGCTGTTGAGGACCCTACTTGGGCCTGGGGCGCCAAGCTTGAGCCTGCTGTTGCTGCTGGCCTCCTTAATTGGAGGGCTGCCTAACTGCAGGGGAAGAGTGCTGAAAATGCTTCTTCTTGCCCAAAGAACCCTTGGCAGAGGTAGCATCCAAGGTGGCATTGGACTGCTGTATGCGCTGGAGGTGACCAGCCACTCCAGGACCGAAGAGGTCAGTACCTAGGAAGGGCACGTCAGCTAACTTGTGTTGGGTATCTGCCAGGAATGAGGGTAGCATCAGCCAAGCCCTGCAGCGAGTGGCCACTGTGGCTGCCAAAGAGCGGGCACAGGAATCTCCAATGTCCAGGGCCGTCTGGAGCTGCTGTTTTGCAACATCACAGCCCTGATCACAGACCTGCTTCACCGTGGTCTGCATGTCCGCCGGGAGATGAGGCAGGACTTCGTCCAATGACCCAAGAAGAGCATGAGAGAAGTGTGCCATGATAACAGCCAAACTGGCCTGACAAAGCTTAAGGAGGACGCCGCATAGACCTTACGGGCAGAATGGTCCATATTCTTGGACTTCTTGTCCGGGGGTCAGTCAGTGTCAGCCAAGCTACCAGTATGTCTGAAAACAGAAGCAGTCACTAGGCTTTCGGCTGAAGGATGCTCTGTGAACCCCACCTGAGACCCCATGGGCACCGTATACTTGTGGGCAGACGGAGCTGGGCAGGAAGCAGGGTGCTGCCAAAGCTCAAGGGCCGGGCTAACGATGGCTTCAGCCACTGGAAAGGCCTCCGTCGGGGTATCCCCTCTTTTGAGGATATCCATAAGGGGGTGCTCCGCCTTTTTGTGGATGGGCTCCAGGGACATTCCGGTGGATTCAGAGATCAGGCGGAGAATACCCTGAAAAGAGGAAGGGGCTTCCTCCAGTCCGGCCACGAATGACTCATGATCCCCTGGATGAGAGTGTAACCCTGTGTCGTCTGAGTCCGAAGAGTCAGGGGTACAATGGTCTACTCAGGCTCATCGCCCTTCGGACGGCGGGTCAGCGGTAACCATAATGGACAGACGTCTGGGAAGCCTGGTGTCTGTACGGTCCTCTTTCGAGGGTGCTCCTCCCTGAGGCTGTTTAGGCGGTGGCTCCACCAAAATCTGTGGAGGAACCGGAATAGGCTGAGCTGGGATACGGGCCAGCCCCACGGGTGGTGAAACTGAGGCCTTCGGTTCCAGAGGGGTCAGCATTGGCCTAGGAGGCGGAAGCCAGGTGATGGCTGGGGTAGATGGCGGAGCTGGCTTCTGCCTGGTCAGAATCAGCTGTTGCCACATCAAGTTCTCATAGCGTTGACGGAGTTTCCGTCGAAGCCTGTTCTTGTCCGAGGAGGAGGAGGAGGAGGATCGGTGGCGGCGCCTCTTTTTTTGAGTGTTTGTGGCCCTTTTTCGGCCGATCAACCGAAGGGGACCTGTTCTTAGATCGAGACCTGGGTCGGTGCTGTCGATCAGGAGTCACCAGAGTTGGTGAAAACTGAGGTTCCAGCACCTTCTCCTCGATTGGGACACCTGAGGGTAGTGTCTTCTCATAAAGAAAGCAAAGGACAGGTGTCCTTTCTAAGGAATCGTCGACCGGAGTCTGTGATAAGGGCTCAATTGGGTCGAGAATAATCTCGGCCGGTTCAGCTGTTTCCTCGGTCTCAGTGCCTTGGCCAGATGGAAGGCCCGTAAGGCCGGCGGCCGAGGTAGCGATCTGGACCAAAGTCGAGACCGCGTGTTCCTGGGACTCGAACCTCTCTCAGTCCCAGGAGCATCTCCTTCTAGAGGAAGAAGACTTGGGGTCCTTGTCCATCTTCCGAGGGCGGGAGGAGTGCGAGCCAGAGGGTGCTTCACCCCTGGTGGGGAGAGAATGATGCAACTCCCTAAAGGAGCCCGAAAAAGTAGAGCCAAGGTTAAGAGGTATGAAAAAACTCCGGCTGGCCAAAGCTTGAGCCGCTTCCTCCTCGAAAGCCATCATCTGCTCCAGCTGCTCGGCAGACCCCGCGGCCATGGAAACCACCCACCTTGCCTCCTTAGATTTTGCCAGCGGGTTTCTAAGCTCCAGTCTCCCCAATTTTAGGCGCGCATTGCGGTCATCCAGAACGTTGGGATGGAAGGCCAAACAGAAGGTAGAAGATATGGTGTCATGCACGACACCTAGGCAATAGACACACGAGAGGTGGGGATCGGTGCGCAACATCTTCTGGCCGCAGGTACACCGGCGAAAACCGGGGGACGATTTGTCCTCCATCTCCGATGCGCTGTAATCGGAGTCATGAACTCTGATGCGTTTTAATATAATTTGTGGTTAAGACCGACGTTGCGAATCCAGGGCCTACGAATTGCTAAAGTAGCACGAGGGAACCCGAGTCTTCCAGCGGAAAGGAAGATCTGGCGTCATGGGGTGGAGCAGAGGTATTTACCACCCGGGTGGGTGGGAGGAGCCAGCTTGAAGACTTCAGGCCAGATTTAAAGGGGAAAGGGACATGCCAGAGAGTGTGGAAGAACAACATATCCACACTCCTAGAACATACCTTCACCATAAATCCTGCCTGACCGCCTTTCAACGGTCATGTATGCTAAACATATATTATCAAGGAGGCTTTCTTCGTTGAAGGAGGGCAAATGTCCCATCAACGGCAGGCATTTCTACATCATCTTAATCATACAGAGGCTCACACTATGTTCCCATCGATGGATGCATAATCCCTGTCGACGAAGGCCTCCTACATACTTCTCGTTGACAGGAGGTTCGTCCCCCATCGACGGAGGCCTCCTACGTGATTTCTCATAGACAGAATATTCATCCACCGTCAACAGAGGCCTCCTACATGATTCTTATCAACGGACCACTCATGCACCATCGACTGAGGCCTCCTACATACTTCTTGTCAATGGGAGGTTCATTCCCCGTCGACTGAGGCCTCCTGCATGATTACAGTCGACGGACACTTCATCCACCATCAACAGAGGCCTCCTTCATGATTTCTGATCAACGGAATACCTATCCACCATTGCGGGAGGCCTCCTACATGATTCTCATCGACGGACCACTCATGCCCCGTCGACGGAGGCCTCCTACATACTTCTCGTGGATGGGAGGTTCATTCTCCGTCGACAAAGGCCTCCTCCAAGACTATCATCAATGGTGGCTTCATATAAAGAACAAGCCTCTCTCATCGACGGGCGTAACACCCCCGTCAACGATGCACATTATCTTCATCTATTGTCGATGAGATACATTCCACCATCGAAGGGACGTGCTCCCCTCCTTTCATCGCCAACAGCAGATGACCCACCATTGACAGAGCATGATTTCTACTAATCATCATAGACTGCTTTCATTCCACTGTCTACGGGGCATGGTATTCCTTCTACACCATCGACAGGGATGATCCCACAATCGGTGGCCAACATTCCACAGACCATGCCTTACGTTATAGGTATATTATTAATGGGGGACATTTTCCATCAACAGAACATTAACATAGTTACATATTCTCATCAGCAGGGTGTATCCCTTCGACAGGTGTCTCTCGACTGCCTCCTCTATCAACGAGGGTACAAGGCTTTTTTACACTCATTTATGGAGTAAAAACCCTCCAGTCAATGACATCAATGTATACAACTATGAGAACATTTATCAAACAAAATATATGGCATACCCCTATTATTCAAAGGGGCTCATTTCGTGGACATCAACTTCATATTTTCTACAATCAACATATCAGATTCTTTGGCGTCCTCCACTTGGGACCCAGAACTAAGAATGCATCATGCTGTTGCCTATGCCTTGCGGATAACCTCGCCAGTATTGTAGAGGCACACCTCAGGACAGAGGGTAACATGTTTTTCATGTTCATATATACATATTTAATAGCGGTATCACTGTTATAGGCCATTACCATCACTTCATCAGGATGCCTCTCGGCCTGTTGTACGCCGGACCCTCGTGTCCCTCCCACGAACAGAGCCTACTACCACTCCTGCATCCCCTGAAAAAGAAGCCGACGCTTTGGCTAGAGCCTCTATAGTCGGTACATTTATACACCATCAGGCATGACTCAGACTCTCAGGGCTAGCACCTGATATTCAACAAAAAGTGGCTAATGCCCCTTTTTTCTGACGACCATCTATTTGACCCAGGGGCACAAACAGTACTGGATAACCTACAAGCCTCAGGCAGACAACTAAAAACAGTACAATATATATATACCACAAACCAAGCCCTCAGTATAATTATTCATACAAAACTGGAAATTGCTATAACAAGAGGAAACTTCAGACGCAAAGAGCGAAGGACAAGGAACACATCTAAACCGACCCATGACCGCCCCTTAGGACAGCCGGGTGCTTCTTCCTCTCACTAAAAACTTCAAACTACACTCCGGTCTCCTCTTCTAGGCCTCAGAGACTTTTTTTTGGGGGGGGGGGTGGCTTCAATTTGAAATTATATTGAGGCCTTTCCCAGGAGGCTTTTTAAATATCTGGTCACTTTGTGAGGTATCACTGTTACAGACCATTACGGTCATTTCATCGAGAGGCCTCTCAGCCTGTTGTGTGCCGGACCCTCATGTCCCTCCCACGAACAGGGCCTGCTACTACTCACATGCTAAGAAAAAATCTATATATCTTTATCATAAGATTGGTCATAATATTCTTACCAAACTTTTACTGCTACATGCAGTCTTCACCTGGCCATAGATAAAGGCCACAGAAATAATGGTGAGTACATATATATTATAAACCTTATAAACTCTGCAAGACTTATCAATTTTCTGATCCACACTACTTGGACAACAAAATATGGGCAGGTCATAAACCTTATGACTTTTTCTCAGATTAACATATTTAGAATCTCAAAAGATGTGATCTAATAGCTCATAATTTGTAATTATCCAGATCATTTTTTAAACTTCTGTTCACCTGACAGCATAAAGGGCCCACCATACTAACATTACAGGTTTACACCTAACAAAGCTGCAGGTCCTGCCATACTTGGGACCCCCTTGCAAATGAGATTACTAATACAAGATGGAACTGACTACATCACAGTTGCATTCCATGTCTTTACCCTAAAACGGGTACAGTATTGTCACTAACTCTTAAGAGCCACTGGATTCCATTATGAAATAGATACATTGTTATATTTCACAAAATAAAAATAATTGTTTGCTACTTATGTAGCCTATTTATGCCAAAATTGATACATTTCTCTAATGGATTGACAGACAGCAAAAAACAAACTATTAATTTGCTACATTGTAGCACTGCAAAATAATGACATTGTATTATTTGGGTTACTATTCAAAACTCAGAACCCAATAGACTTTGACACATACTGTATTTTCCAGTGTATGCCACTGAGACCTACCAATCACTCTATATGGTTGAATTCCTTTTTGGGTCCAGTAATAGCCAGTTTGTCTTGTCTTTCAGCCGTAACCCTATAATAGATACTATAATGGAGTACTTACAGACCGAATACAAAATTCTCTTTCTATGCTGATATCGGTCCTGTCTGTCTGAAGATCACACTATATGTATATCTGGCCACCCCACTGCCATATAACTGCTTGGGAATCTCCCAGAAGTAATGACTTACTGCAAGAGACCATTCCGTGGAAGATAGATCAGTTATGCAAAGACTTCTGCCATAACAGTAGATCGTCTAGGAATGTCTCTTGCAGTAAGTAGCTTCCCTCCCTCCGACCCCCAGCCATTCTGTAACAGGGAAAATGATGTAAGGGCGGAGGCTTTGGTACCTCTGTTCCCCTGGATCCCTCACTTCATGAGCCGAAACTGGTGGGGAACAGAG
Source organism: Neoceratodus forsteri (assembly GCA_016271365.2). Lineage (NCBI taxonomy): Eukaryota > Metazoa > Chordata > Ceratodontiformes > Ceratodontidae > Neoceratodus > Neoceratodus forsteri. Next base: position 848,580,805 of record CM057452.1, read on the forward strand.
ACTACCAGGGACCACCCACTTTTATAGGCACAGCCCAGGAAGTGAGGTCGTGTGGGTGGTCCCTAGTATAGAGACTGCTGGAGGAAACTACCGTGTGAGAGCACCACCTAAGGGAAACTCCCAGAAGTAATGACTTACTGCAAGAGACATTCCTAGAAGATCTACTGTTACAGCAAAAGTCTTTGCGTAACTGATCTTTCTAGGAGTGGTATATGTTGTTCGTCCACACGAGCCCACCTGACATCTCCGGTTGCGGACACACAACACCTGGCTTCCAGCGGGCTAAGATCTGGCATTATGCGACGGAGCCGAGGGTTACACCACTCAGGTGGGTGGGAGGAGCCAGCTTGAAGACTTCCGGCGATCCTTAATGGGGGAAGGGACATGCCAAAGAGTGTGTATGAATAACAAATACCACTCCTAGACCTACTGTTACAGGTGAGTAACCTGTTTTGTCAGCCACTCTTCAAAAAGAAACAGACTTAACTCACTGCTAGGGTACAATAAAAGGTTTTTAGCTTTATTAAGCTACATGAAGTGGTAGCACCCCACACAGACACCTGTGTGGCGACCACCTCCAGCTCGTCACTCCACGGGGAGTTGACATCCTCCACTGGGCTTTCCTCCAGGCTTCCGGTGACCAAGCCTCCCTCCCTTATTTCTGTTGTAGCAGAAGGCTCTTCTGGGCAAGGAAAATCCTCCCAGCCCCCTTGGGGCAGCGCGTGGCTCCCATTCCGCCTGACCAGTCCACCCTTCCATTGTGGCCTGCCTCCGGCGAAGGGTCCGTTAAGTTGGATGCCGGCCCCTCCGGCGCCCACCCGGATCCCACTGCTAAGCCGCACGCCGGTTCACCTGACGTCCACACAGCGGATGAGCAGCGCGGATCCCCCCGCCTGTCGTTCCCAGCTCCCTGCAGCCTTCGCTGCCCTCCAAGGACCCATAGTCTCCCTCAGCCCGACCCCAAGGATTTCTCTCCCCATCCCGGAGCGATGCTGAGGTTCCTGTTTACCTCCGTCAGACCGTCCACCTTCTGTTCCAACCAGTCTGATGTCTGTTCCCCGGACGCTGGCTTCTCAGCCCGGCTCGATGCTGGTATTGCCGACACGGACGACATCCCACCCACCCCCACCCGCTGTCGCCCCAATGCGGACCCTCTGTCCCCGGGCCTTCCGCTCCAGAACAGCCCGTGGGGCCTCGGCCGAGCCATCTGCTCCGGCAGCTCTTCCGGCTCCCGGGTACCTGACCCCATCGTATCCAATGCCGCCATACCCAGGACTGCAGTATCCTGTGCCTCAGTACCCTGCACCGACATATCCAACGCCGCAGTACCCGGCTCCTCAATACCCGATGCCGGGCTTCCCACCGTCTGGTTATGGATACGCGCCTTATGGGTATAGTCCATACCCGTATCCCCCTCCTCCTCCACTGCCCCCTCAGCCGCCGGTGGACTTGCAGGAGACTCTGGCCTCCTGTGGGCTGAGGCCAGGGCTCAGCTCACCAGAGAGGTGGAGAGTTGTCTTCCGATGCCAGTGCCGGTTCCCTTACGTCCACGACGACACACTCCTTCCCCACCTCCAGACACCAGGCTAAACCCTCTGGGTCCAGAGAGGGGCAGGACACGCTTCCCCGAGGGATTCACAAGGGGTCCGTTCCTCCCACTTGTTGGGAGAGGGAGTCTACCTCTTCCTTATCTTCTTCTTCCTCGGACACCTCGGATCCTTCAGACGGTTGTTCCGAGCAAGATGACGAGCCACACTCTCCGTCCAAGCCCCGGCCAAGGACTCCTCCGGAGGATCCTTCCTTCATGAAGTTGCTATGGAAGATCCAGGAAGTACATAAGTGGCAATCCTTGGAGCCAGACCCCCAGCATAAAAAAAAAAAAAAACTTGCTGAGTATCTGGATCTGCCTGTGACAGCTCCCACTTTGGTGCCACCCTGGATCGAGCCTCATGCCAACCTCATTACCACCATATGGAAACAACCATCGGCCTTAGCCCCACTTCCCAGGAAGTCAAACAGGCTATACCAGGCTCCTGAGGGTGTTGACTTTTTAGACTCCCACCCTCGAGCTGACTCAGTTGTGATTAGCGCCGCTCATGGCCGGTCAGCTCAACTCAAACACCTTAGCTCGTCTCCACCTGACATGGAATCCCGCCTTCTGGACCAGTATGGCAAGAAGATTTTTTGCTTCTTCCACTCTGGGTATTAGGGCCCTGAACTATGTAGGCCACATGGGGGATTACCAGAAGGCGATTCTTAGTGAGGTGGAATCTAAATTGGACTCCCTTCCAGACTCTCAGGTCAAGCAGGAAGTGGCTGACCTTGTCCGCTCTGCATGTTTGGCCAGTTGGCACATTCTTCGTGTGACCTACGATGCAGTGGACACTGCTGATAGGAGCTCAGCTTTCGCCATAGGTCTACGGCGTCACGCTTGGCTCAGAGTGTCAGTGTTGGTCCTGGAAGTGCAGTCCGCTATCCAGGAAGCGCCCTTCCGGGGTTCGGTGCTGTTCGGGGGTGATGTCAAGGACATCATCACCGACCTGCAGAAGGGCACGGCACTAAAGTCTATGGACTCCATGTATCATCCCTGTCAATCGCAGCGCCATCCCTTTCGCAGACGGAATCTGCCCAAAGTGAGACCACAGGGAAAGAGGGCCACTAAACGTCGGGCCCCCCGGCTGTCAAGCCCCCACCGCCCAAAAAAGCAGTGGGAGCTTCAGCTGCGGTGCTGCCCCACACCACCTGACTCCTTCCCTCTCCCACTACCTCCGGGCTTCCCGAAGGAACCGGTAGGAGGGAGGTTTTCCATCCACCTTCCGGGCTAAGAGAGGATGACATCAGATTCATGGGTGCTCCAGCTAATCGCAGAAGGACAGTCAATAGAGTTTCTGCAGAAACTACCTCGTCACCCTCCCCCAAGGTCGTCGTACTCTCGGGAACATCATCTTCTGGTCCAGGAAGAAATTTCAGCACTTTAACTGAAAAAGGCAATAGAACCTGTCCCTCTTTCCCTGCAAGGAACAGGTTACTATTCCCACTTCTTCCTGGTCCCAAAGAAGACAGGAGATGTAAGACCTGTTCTAGATCTCAGTTCCCTGAACATTTTCGTGGAGTACAAGAGGTTCAGGATGCTCTCACTGCAGAGTCTTCTGCCCCTCCTCCACTCGGGCCAGTGGCTGTGCACTCTGGATATGCAGGACGTTTACCTGCACATATCTATCCGCCTGTCTCACCTCAAATATCTCTGTTTTACTTTCCAGGGGGACCACTACCAGTTCAAGGCGCTTCCATTTGGCCTCTCCTCGGCCCCTTGAGTATTTACTAAATGCCTTGCGGTGGTGGCGGCCTACCTGCGTACCCGGGGGTACAGGTTTTCCAATACCTGGACGATTGGCTCCTGGCGGCCTCATCCAGGGAGGAACTCCTGCATTGCCTCTCTATAACCCAGCAGGTCTTTGCCTGTCTGGGTATTACCATCAACCATTCCAAGTCTCACTTGATCCCATCCCAGAGGCTCCAGTTTATCAGGGCGATACTGGACCCGACCCTGGGCAGGGCCTTCTTGCCACTGGACAGGGTGGTCACACTCCAGACTCAGATAAGCCTGTTGTCCGGCCGCAGGCGGGTCAGTGCAAGGTCAGTTCTTCACCTCCTCTGGCTTATGGCGGCTGCTATCCTGACAGTCCCTCACGCTCGGCTCCACATGAGGGTCTCTAAGTGGACGCTTCGCTGTCAATGGGATTAGTTGGTAGATGACTTGGACCAATTGGTCCTAGTCTCCTCTCTCATGATTCGAGACTTGCAGTGGTGGATGGTTCGAGAGAACCTTCTTCAGGGAGTTCCATTCTTCCTTCCTCCTCCCTCCCAGACTCTGACCACAGACGCCTTGGGAGAAGGTTGGGGAGCCCATCTCGGTCCACATCGGACCCAGGGCTCTTGGTCCAAGCTCAAACAATCCCTGCACATCAGTGTGCTCGAGCTTCGGGCGGTGCTCTATGCTCTCCATGCTCTCCATCTGCATCTTCTTCCAGGCCACCTAGCCATTCAGACGGACAATATGTGTGTGGTATGGTACATCGACAGACAGGGCGGGACTCGATCCTACCCTCTTTGCAGGGAAGCGATGAGAGTCTGGGATTGGGCAGCACAACACGACCTTCGCCTCACGGCAATTCATGTTCCGGGGGTCGAGAACTTCTTAGCAGACAAACTAAGTCGCTCGTCTGCTCAAGCTCATGAGTAGGAACTGGATCAGGGGGTCCTAGATGATATCTTCCTACGTTGGGGAACACCTCAGGTGGACCTGTTCACTTCACCTCTAAATGCAAAGCTTCCCGACTTCTGCTCGCTCGTTCAAGAGCGAGGCATTTTCTGGAGAGTTGCTCTGTCTCTAGATTGGAGGGACAGATTTGTCTATGCCTTTCCCCCGATTCCTCTGATCCCGCGTGTCTTGCAGAAACTCAGCTCAGAAATGGCACGAATGATTCTGATCACTCCTTTCTGGCCCAGCAAATTTGGTTCTCTCTTCTGCAACAATACTCAGAGGAACCTCCTCTTCCTCTTCCGCTGTCACGAATTTTATTGACCCAGGATCAGGGGACCCTGGTCCATCCAGGTCTCAAGACCCTTCAACTAAATGCGTGGCTCCTGCAGACATAGCTCAAGCCCGCTTTGGGGTTTCTACCCAGGTGGCTGAGATCTTGGTGGAGGCTAGTAAACCCTCCATTAGGTCTACTTATGTCATGAAGTAGAAACGGTTCTCAATCTGGGCCGCTTCAAAAGGCTTTGAGCTTTTCTCCTGCTCAGTTGGGCGACTGCTGGAGTACCTGCGCCATCTCTTCGACCTGGGTCTTAGTCACTCGTCTCTGAAGGTACACATGGCGGCCATTTCGGCCTACCATGTTCCCTTCGCAGATAGGACTTCTGCTCAACTGGAAGTCTCTAAGACTTTGCTCAGAGAGGTTCTTCACTTGAGACCCCCAATCCGAGTTCCGGCCCCTCCTTGGGATTTGAACTTCGTTCTTGAGAAACTTACTTTGCCTCCTTTTGAACCAACGGCCTCAGCAGACATGAAGTTCCTTTCATGGAAGACGCTCTTCCTAGTGACCATTACCTCTGCTCAGAGGATTTCCAAGCTCCAGGCCCTGATGTGTAAAATCCTGTACTTGATTTTTCACAAGGAACATGTGGCTCTGCGCACCAATCCTAAGTTTCTCCCCAAAGTGGTAGCAGAATCTACATTGAACCAGTCTATAGAATTACCCGCCTTCTTTACGCAGTACTCCAATCAGGGGGAGTATCTACTTCACACTATGGACGTTCACTGGATTCTGAGATGCTACACTGACAGAACTAAGGATCTTAGAAAGACTGATCAACTTTGTTTCTTTTGCCCCCAAAAGAGAAGGCAATTCTATTTCTAAGCAATGCCTATCTAAATAGTTGGCTCATTGCATCACCTTCTGTTATGACAAGTACAATAAGACCCTTCTGGGTCAAATAAGAGGTCACTTCACCAGAGGGGTTGCTGCCTCAGCGGCATGTTTCAAGAATGTGTCAGCGACAAGACATTTGTGCTGCCGCCACTTGGACTTCTGTCCATACATTTACAAAACATTACAGTTTGGATATTGCCTCTTGCTGTAGAGCAGGCTTCGGGCTCGCTGTTCTGCAAGGCCTCCTTTCTTAAGGCCTTCACAGCTAGGGGATCTGCTTGAGTAGCTTTCCTCCTCCCATGTGCTGCTTCTTATTCCAGACTGCTTGGGACTCAGTCCTATATGTAATTACCTACTGCAAGAGCCCTCCCGAAGTAAGATAGTACAGTTACGTAAGAACTTACCGTAACAGTAGATCTTCGAGAGAGGCTCTTGCAGTAGGTAATACCTTCCTGCCCTCCATCCCCCTAAGCTTTTTCAGCTCCTTTTCCAGTAAGGGGAATATCCGCTTCTCTCTTGTCCGGCCTCTTGTGGCCTGTGGCGGGAAAGAACTGGAAGGCGGGCGTGAGGGACTGCCCCTTTATACCGACATCTCCTGATGCCGGTCACCTGATGTGGGGGTGGTCCCTCACCAGAGACTGCTAGCTAGAAATTTTTCTGTGGGGTCCTGCCGCCTGCTGACGTCAGTCCTACATGTAATTACCTACTGCAAGAGCGCCTCTCGAAGATCTGCTGTTACGGTAAATTCTTACGTAACTGTACTTTACTCCTCTACCTCAAGGCCGTTTGCCTCAGCACCCACTGTCTCCTTCTCCCTCACCAGATTCAAGGGATTTGGGTGAGGATTCCTCCTCTTCCTCCAGCCGAGGGGACTCTGACCTGCTGTCGGAGCCCGAGGATGTCAAGGATGCCACGCACTCCCCGCCCGATGACCCTGCATTCATGGATGTGATATGCCACATCCAGCAACTCAACAGTTGGGATACTGAAGAGCTGGATCCCGAGCGGAAGCAGCCGGCCACCTTTCTTAGGAAAAAGGACACCTTACCCATGGTCATCCCTCTTATGGTAGAGTCCTATAAGGATGTCCACAAACTTGCTTAGAAACGTCTCTTCTCAACTCCAGCAGTATCCAAGAAGTTAAACCACTGTATACTGTTCCCAGAGAAGATCCCTTTTATGGAGAACAACCGGAGGTGGACTCCATCATGATTAATGCAGCCCATGGACCGGTCCAGGTGCCCTTCTCACCTCAGTACGCAACTGCCAGATAGACTCCAAACAGTTGTATTATCTAGCCAGAAAGGTCTACTCCTCAGCTACTTGTGCCATTCGATCGCAAAACTTCCTTGCCCACATGGTGCAGTACCAGAATGCTTTTTGGGACAAGGCACTGGAGGTAGCCCAAGCCATACTGGATTGCCTAGGTGGGTGGAGTTGATGGCCATACTCAAGTCAGGTTTTGATGTAGGTAATCGCGTCCTATGGGCATCGTGGACTCTGCAGGCAGGGCAACTGCTTTTCGTCAGTTTGTATCCGCCGGTATTCTTGGCTGAGAGTGTCTGGGTTGCCCCGAATGTCCAATCCAGGATTATGGATGCTCCCTTCAGAGGGCGAGTCCTGTTTGGTGAGGATTCTCAAAACATTGTCTCCAGGTTACAGGAATCTGGGAAGGCTATCAGGTCCATACACATGTTGTATAAACCTAAGCAACAGCCCAAGCAGTCCTTTCGTAGGACTGCCAGACAACAGTCCAGGGGACAACAGCAGCAGAGAGCAGGATTCAAGCGAAAAGCCTCCACTCCTGTCTCCGGAGGCTCTGCCCTTGGACCTCCAGAACCTCCTAGCCTGCGATCCCCCTCCCTGGCTCTGCTGCCTGACTCGTTACCCGACTTCTCCCCCCCAGGTGAGGCATTAGGGGAGGCGGTTGGGGGGGGTTGTTTTCCCCTGCCACAGAAGGGTGACGCCAGACAACAGATTGGTGGGTTTTGCAACTTTTCAAGAGGAGCACAGTCTCAAATTCACAGAGGTTCCTTTGGACAACCCTCCGGTCCAGTTCCATTACTCCCTGGCCCGCAGCACTATTATCGCAGAGGAAATCCAGGCTCTCCTTCAAAAAAGGGTCATAGAGCCTGTCCCCCTGGCATAACAGGGAAGGGGTTTGTATTCCCATTTCTTCCTCGTGCCAAAGAAAATGGGGGATCTTTGTCCCATCATAGACTTCAGCCACCTGAATCAATACATCGAATACAGAAAATTCAGGATGGTCACCTTGATAGGTCTCCTTCCTCTGCTCCATCTAGGGTATTGGTTATGCTCCCTGGACAGTCAGGATGCATACCTCCACATTCTGATGTTCCAACCACACAGGAGGTTCCTTCGCTTCCTCTTCCATGGACAACACTTCCAGTTCAGGGCTGTGCCCTTCAGCCTGTCCTTGGCACCCAGAGTGTTCACCACATGCCTCACTGTAGTGGCCGCCAGTCTCAGAAGGCAGGGGTATTACGTCTTCCACTACCTTGACGACTGCCTCCTCACCGCTTCCATCAGGGACCAGCTATTGGACACCATATGGGCCACTTTTTCCGTGTTTTAGAACTTGGGGGTCACCCTGAATCTAGCATACTAAGATGCCAGCAGAGTAGGCCTAATAGTATGTAGAGTCTGCTTGAAAATCAGCACCCGATCAGGACACCATTGCTGCACTCCCTGCCTCCCCCATAAAGCCCCCTGACACCATCCCCCATCGGAGTTGCACCTCCAGGTCTGGCATTACTGTTTTACCTTCCCCTTATACCTGTCCCAGCCCCTCTTGAATCCCTCCACTGTATTAACATCCACTAGTTCCACAGGCAGTGTGTTCCAAGGGTCCACCACCCTCTTGGTGAAGTAGCGTCTCCAAGTCTCGCCCCTGAGCCTCCTGCCAATCAGCCTCTTGGAGATCCCCCTGGTGTCCCCCTCCTCCCTTAGCTGGAAAACCCTATTTAAGCTGACCCTATTTACTCCCTTTAGATATTAAAATACCTCGATCATATCCCCTCTGTCCCTCCTCTCCTCCAGGGAGTACAAGTTGAGCTCAACAAGTCTCTCCTCATAGGATCTTTTCCCCAGACCCTGTATCATCCTGGTTGCACTCCTCTGGACCCTCTCGAGAAGTGCAATGTCCTTTTTCAAGTACAGGCGCCAAAACTGCATGCAGTACTCTAGGTGCAGTCTAACCAGGCAGTTATATAGAGGGAGAAGCACCTCCTGTGTCCTCGAGGTTATCCACCTGGCGATGCACCCGAGCATTTTATTTGCTTTAGCCACAGCCCTTCTACACTAATAATCCTAATCTCCCCAAGTCCTCCCCCTGGCCAAGTCAGATGCTACAATACATAGGGACAATTTTAAACACACCCCAAGGCAAAATCTTTCTTCCACGGGACAGGGCAGAGTATCTTTAGTCATGCGCTCGACAGCGCTTCTCCGCTCAAGTTCTGGCTCGGACTCTCCTCAGACTTTTGGGGCATATGGCAGCCGCCATTGCCGTAGTCCCTATGGCCAGACTTTACATGAGGGTGATCCAGTGGAACCTGAGGGTTCAATGGGATCAACGATAGGACAATCTGGACCATCTGGTCTTGGTATCCAACCCAGTCAGACAAACTCTGACATGGTGGTTAAATGCCTCCAACCGTTTCAGAGGGGTTCGTCTCTGGCAAGAAACTCCCAAACAAATCCTGACTACAGATGAGGCAGGCCGAGGCTGAGGAGCTCACATGGGAGCTCACCAGACTCAAAGATCCTGGAGTCAGCAAGAACTTCGTCGCCAAATCAACATTTTGGCGATGAGGGCAGTTCTGTACACCCTTCCGGCTTTTCAGACAGTTCTGCTGCCTGGTTCCCTGTTGATACAGACTGACAGTATGTCAGTGGCATTTTTATATCAACAAGCAAGGGGGACTCGCTCCTATCCCCTCTGCAGGGAAGCCATGTAAGTGTGGACATAGGCCATAGACCATCACCTGGAACTCGCAGCAGTCCACGTCCCGGGCATTCAGAATACCCTGGCCGACAGTCTGTCGATCTTGATCCAGGGCCCATGAGTGGGAACTTCATCCCTTGGTGGCAGGAGATCATTTTGCCAGATGGGGTCATCAAGAACTGGATCTATTTGCCTCCCCATCTAACGCAAAACTGCCCAGTTTTTGCTCGCTAGATCCAGGGCCTGGTGTTTTCTGGTGAGATGCATTGTCTGTCTCCTGGGTGGGGAGGTTTCTTCAAGCGTGTCCTCCTCAAATTGCAGTCGGAGAGTAGCACCGCTCTGGCCTCATCAGATTTGGTTCCCTCTGCTGCAGCAGCTTGCAGTGGTACCTCCAGTTTCCCTGCCTCTCCGATCAGACTTGCTCTCCCAGGAGCAGAGAACCCTGGTCCATCTGGATCTCGGATCTGTGCATCTCCATGCGTGGCTCCTGAAGACTTAGCCATCTCCAGGTTTAGAGTCTCGCCCCGAGTAGTGGATTTTCTAGTGGCAGTTAAGAAACCCTTCACTAGGGCAACATATGCTACGAAATAGAAACAGTTCTGTGTTTTGGCCACTGCTCAGCAGTTAGACCCGTTCACCTGCCCTGTGAACTCAATTTTAGAGTACCTCCTCTCTTTATCGGATACAGGACTTAGTTACTCTTGACTCAAGGTGCACTTATCTCCCATTTCAGCCTACCACATGCCTGTTGAGGACAAGAACATTGCCCAGCTGGACCTTCCCATTACCTTCCTGTGGGGCATTCTGCACTTGAAGCCTCCCATCCAGGACCCTGTCCCACCCTGGGATCTTTTGCTTGTTTTAGAAAAGCTCACATTGCCTCCCTTTGAACCTGCCACAAGTTGCAAGCTACGCTTTCTGTCGTGGAAAGCATTATTTTTAGTTACTAATATTGCTCGAAGGATGTCTGAGCTTCAGGCCCTAATGTGTAAGGAGCCTTATTTGGTTTTTCTTAAGGATGGGGTGTCCTTTCGAACCAATCCTAAGTTTTTGCCGAAGGTGGTGTCAGAGTTTACCTTGAATCAAGACATCCACTTACCAGTGTATTATCCAGAGTACTCGAACCGAGGGGAGGCATTACTTCTTACTTTGGATGTTCATAGGGTGCTTCATTATTATCTTGAGCGCACCCACACTATTTGAAAATCCAACAAGTTGTTTGTCTCTTTTGCCCCCAGAATGTAAGGGGCTCCTGTTTCTAAACAGTGTTTTATCCAAATGGTTGGTTAATTGCATATTCTTCTGTTACAGCAAGTATGGCAAACCCTTACCGGGCTCGGTTAAGGGTCATTCTACCAGGGGCATGGCCGCTTCTTTCACCTCACTGAAAAACGTGTCTGCTACTGACATTTGTGTGGCTGCTGCTTGGAGTTCTGTCCACATCTTTGTGAGACACTACAGTCTGGACTTTGCGTCTCGCTGTAGAGCCGACTTTGGACTCATAGTCCTTCAGGGCCTCCTGTCCTAGTTTCATGTGAGACTTCAACCTCCACCCTTCTGACCGGGATTTCTCCTCTACTGCTTGGGACTCTGTCCTAAAGGTGTTACCTGCTGCAAGAGCGAATCTCGAAGTGAGATAATACAATTACATAAGAACTTTCCGTAACAGTAGATCTTAGAGAGGATCTCTTGCAGCAGGTACTGAATTTCCCTCCCTCCTTCTCCCTGGTAGCTACTTCTCCATTTCAGATACCTTCCCTCCCCAGTTCTCCTTTTTTCTCTCACACATTTGCTGGGTCTGCGGCTGGAGAACTGAGGATGGGCTGGGGGACCACCCCTTTTATACCATACGTGATGGGGCGGGCCAACCTCAGGGGTGGCCCCCAATTGTATACTACTGGCTAGAAGTTTTCCGTGGGGTGCTGGCACCTGCCTGCTTCAGTTATAAAGGTGTTACCTGTTGCAAGAGCTCCTCTCGAAGATCTGCTGTTACAGTAAGTTCTTGCGTAACTATACTATCTTCGAGGGAATCTCTTTCAGCAGGTCACACCGTCCCACCCTCGAGCCCCCTCTGGGGTTCATTCTGTTCCAGATTGGTTACTTGTTCTTTGTTGCTTCTGCCATATACAGGCCTAGGCACCCTTTCTCTCTCCTGGGTTCCCCCAAGGTAGGCCAGGCATGGATGATCTCTGGGAACGTACTAAGGAGGGAGCGGGGCCACCTGTGCCTTTGTATGGTATGTGATGTCGGCACGCCGATGTCTGCATGGGCGACCCCTAGAAGACTACTATAGAAAAAGGCTTCCATGGGATCTTAGAGCCTGATGGCTAAGTTCTATAGGTGTGACCTGCTGAAAGAGATTCCCTCGAAGATCTGCTGTTATGGTAAGTTCTCACATAACTGTACTTTCTCCCCGTGTAGCTCACCCTTGGTAGACCTGTTTGTCTCCTGGGAAAACACCAAACTGAGGCTGTTTTGTGCCAACTCCCCACAGTCCTGCACAGTAATGGGGGATTCCTTTGCTGGGCCCTGGACCCTCGGCAGTGTGCATGCCTTTTCTTGCCTTCCCCTTTATCAGCAGAGTACTGGTCAAGGTCAGGAAGGACAGGACGCGGATGATCCTGATAACTGCAGACTGGTCAAAGCAGATCTTCCCTTCTCAGTCTTCACCATTCATTACTGCTGGGTGTAAGCCGGAGGTGCGCACCCACCACAGGTTTTTTTTTTTTTTTTTAGAGGGAGGAGTCTGCATCGACGGCACCACCCACAAGAGTGACACACAACCATGGTGCACGAGGGGCGGCCGTTAGGTGCCACAGACTCCTCCTTCATCACAGTTCTGCTTCTCCCGCCGTCGAGGCTATACCTGCTGCGCGTGTGAGACAAAGCTGTATACTGCGCCATTAGGCCTTTCGTTTTTCAACGCCGTTTGGTCTACTCCTACATCCCAGTTCTCCATCCCGATGCCGTTGAAGCCGGTAAGACCATTCCATTTATTTATATCTCGACAGCGGCGGGATCTTTGGTGCTTTGTAAAATAATTTCACATCATGCCTCCCAGGCCAGATGTTTTGACCCTTCCTCCGGGTCCTCTCCTGGGTCTGTAAGGCCCAGCAAGGAGAAGACCTCCTCCACTTCTAGCCTTGCAGAGGAGGGGTTTCTTCTTCAGCGCCAGAGGAGTGGTGCGATTCCTCCCGGGGTCGCGTCGTTGGCAGCATCCCGACAGTCACCTCCTCAGAGGTGCAGGCTCCCCTAATGTCGTAGCCTCCGGTTGTGGGGCCCAGCACTGGCAGACCCTCGATGCTGCTTTGGGTTCCGGGGACTTGGGCGGCACCGTCCATGGGCCGAGGACTCCGGCAGTGCCATTGGCGACATGGCCTATGTCTGTGCCATTCCTGGTGCCGTCGTCGGAGACGTTTCTGAGGTTACGCCTCTGGTGGTCACTCTGCTGACTTCTCTTCGGAGGAGGATGACTCTGAGGTGGACCCGGTCTGGCAGCCCGATTCTTCGGGATCGGAACACACTCTTTCGGCCGGTGTGTCAGGCTGCCCAGTGTTCCTCTACCTGAGTCCCCGGAGCAGGTTCGCCATGGGGGTTCCACGGCTAGGGGTGGCCTGGGATCCCCTAGGGGCAACAGCTTGGAGATTCGGAGAGGATACCCTCTCCTGAGAGGGCCTAGGTAGCTGCCTTTTCTGGTGCTGCTGAGGCTCCTCGGGAAGGGGCAGAGAGTCCTGCTACTGTGGCCTCCCTCTGGAGGCCCGCAGAGGGGGAAGCTCCTATGCTGGTGTTAAGGAAGAGGGTTGCCTCTGAGTCGGAGGGCTTGAGAGGTCGGGATGAGGAGCGGTGGCGCATTCCCACTACCCTGCGGGGTGTGGGGAGGAGTCACAGTGCTGAACCCCACCATTCCTTTGAAGTCTCCAGTATGCCCTCTGCTGGCTGTACTGAGGGTTGCCCTTCTGGACACATGCAGCCTCAGTCGCATCACAGGGGAGATTCCCCTTCTGGGCTGTTCCAGAGTTTGCCTTTCAGTTACTCTTTTCAGCCCAGTATGGTCTCGGGTCCCAGTCATGGTGGCATCGCTCCCTGGATCTCAGAGCCCTGACAGAGACCGGGCATGTACTCTCAGGTGCCCTTCGCCCATCCCTCTGCAACCACCCCCCTCCCTTCCAGGCCATTTGGGTCCTACGGGGCCCTTAACTTGGGAGACATTCAGAGCTACTGTGGTGGCCTTCCCTTCATATGTCAGGGCCATAGACAAGCAGGTCTTCTGCCTGTCTCCCCACCCCGCCCCTGCCGCAGGAGTCTCCTGACCAGTCAAGTGCCACTTCCTCCTCGTCTTTCTCTTCTGAGGAAGAGGAACCTTCTGTCCACCCATCCTCCAACGCTGATTTCACAGAATATCAGCGGTTCCTTTCGAGGCTGGTCTTGGAGCGTCGCATCTCCTTTGTTCGCAGGGAGAATACCGAGCGGCAGATGCATGCATCCCCACCTCGTGGTGCCTTCCTGGCTAGTCCCTTTCCAGGAGGCATCATTCCGCACCTGGCAGTCTCCAGCTGCCCCTCTCTCTCCAGCCCCTGCAGACTGCAGGAGATGGTATTGTGACCCCCACATGTCTCTAGGTTCTCTGCTTCACCCACCCTCAAGCTCGATGTCCCTAGACACTCCTTCCTGGCCTCAGCACCTGGTACATGATCGACCCCCGGATCTGGATTCCACAGAATTTGACCGGTGGGGACGGAGAGTCTTCTTTTTGGCTTGTGTACTGATGTGCATAGGTTCACATCAGGCACACCACGCTGCCTACAACAGGCATCTGTGGTCAATGCTGGTGCAGGTTCTGGCATCTATGACTAATAACGGAGCAGTCCAGACAAGCCAGTGCCCTCTCTGCACAGGGTCTGGAGCTCGTAAGGCACCAGGCGAGGGCATCTTATGACACCGAGGTGGCTTCCAGACTGGCAGGGACAGCGATCTGCATAAGGCGGACGGCATGGCTTCATCTGTCCAGACTGTCATCCATTTCATATCTGTTTTTTGTGCGCTCTGATCCTGTGTGTGTGTGTGTGTGTGTATGTATGTATATATATATATATATATTTTTTTTTTTTTCTGCTGCTGTTTATAATTAACTCTGTGTTGCCCCTGTAAAAAGGGACATCTTGTCTCAGCCTACCCGGTCAACAAATTTCGGTAAAATAATAATTTGCTCTTCCAGGGAACTCACTTCCTTTCCCACAGGGTCAGGCATTCGTTGTCTTGGCACCCTCCTGGGCCGCAGGAACCTCTGCCTGCCCCCTAACCAGACTTTGGTCCCGCCAGACCTGCGAGGAGCCCCTGCCCTTGGTGGTTCTTCCCCACGCAGAGGGCTGAGTGATTTTTTTCCTCAGGGTGAGCCAACTCTTCCCTGTTTAGGAAAGCTTGTACTCTGACCCATAAGTGAGAATGAATGGTGAAGATTGATTCTTAGAGGAAATGAAAACCACATACTCACCGTTAATTATTGATCTTCCAGAATATTTTTACCATTCATTCACGTGCCCCCCCAATCCCCTGTTCAGGTAACAGCCAGGGCATTTGGGCAGCTCACCCTGTTGTGCTATGGCACACTGGCATTCTTTTCTTGCCCTTCCCACTCAGGAGGTGTCTTTCCCCTCACTTATTTTGAGGGTGGAATATATTTTCTAGGGGCATGGCTATAGTTCATAATTCCAGTGGAACCACATTGATGGTTCCACTGGAATTGATGATTCGTCAGAGCATCTTAAAGCTAAGGTCCTCCCATCACCCAGGCGTATATCCACCAGCTCCACCCTGTGACGTCATATCTTCCTTTTTGCTGGAAGAATCCGATCTCCTTTTTGCTGGAAGAATCCGATCTCTTTCACAGCTCTGCAGCATTATAGGACTACCAAATGTGCCTTTGGTAAACATTTTTCAAAGCTTTCTTTGTCGGGTCACAGTGTTTCTTGTCTCCTCTCTCTCGCTTCAGCTCCACCTAATGAATGGAAGATGGACCCATAGAAAGCAAAGCTGGTCCTTGGCTTCAAATTCTGCATCACGTGTCGGCAGAAAATGTTTGTCAGACCCACACGTCTTGCCTCTGTTGCTTAAGGGACATACACAGTGATCTTCCAAGGATCAGTCTTCACTCTTCGGCACTGGTGGGTACCAGCCGGAGGCGCAGGACTCCGTGGGAGCAATAGCTTTAAGATTTTAAAGAGGGAGGAGCCAATATCAGAGACAGCGCCACCCACTAGGCTGACGTATGACGTGGTGCTCGTGGACTGTCCAGTAATTGATGCCAGCTCCCTCTCTTCTTCATTTCTGTTTTTCCAGCTACTGAGGCTGCACCTGCATTTCATGGGACACTTTGTGGGAGCTGATAATTCTACTGTGACACAGTTCTGCACCACTTCACTCAACGCTGGACTTCAGTTACCTTCGCTTTTTTATTTTTTTATTTTTTAGTATACGAGTATTCGAAATTTGCCAGCAGATGAAGGCCTAGTGGTCTATCAAGTCTGCTGGAATGTGCAGCTAGCACCCCTTATTCTACAGCTGTCCCCCAACCCCACCTTGCCCTGTACTAGCCCCGTTTGAAGCAGCACACTGTTCTACTGGACACCACTTCTGCCATGAACGCATTCCACCCAGCTACCACTGTCTCCGTAAAAAAAAAAAGTGTCTCTTCATCTCCCTCCTGAACCTTCCTCCCTGCAGTCTCATATCATGGCCCCAGGTGTCCCTCCCCTCCCTTACTTTGAACAGCCCCTCCGTACCTGTCTTGTTTATTCCTTTCATGTACTTGAAGTATGGCACCGAGTCTTTTTCCTGCGTTTTTGTTTTTATTTTCATTTGTCGGTCCTGTCTGGTCCGGGGCCTAGAAAATCCGTGAAGTCTTAAGGCAGGTCTTCCCCTTCCCCCCATGTGCATCGGTGCCCTTGTGGGAAGAATATGTCAGCTGCTAACCGTTATGACTGCTGCTTTACCTGCCTGGGTCAAGATCATGACATGGATTTGTGCGACATCTGCTTTTCCACTGATTACTGCACCCTGGAACTGCACATGATGAAGTTGGGGCAGGACCCCCAAACTTTGAGTGCGATGTCGCACTAGGGACTCAGGTCCTTGGGAATCTTCCCTTGAGCCCCTCCTCAGTGCTATACATACCGAGGGAGAGCAGGCCTCCGCTGGCCTTAGTCTCTACAAGATGGGAGGCCTACATGAAGGGTCGGTGGGACAGCTGGCTTCTCCAGGGAAATGGCTGAGTACTTTTCGGAGGCCCAGACACACCTGGTGGCAGTGCCACAGCTATACTCTCTGCCTGCACCAGCAGCTCCCTCAGTGCCATGGTCTGACATGGCCTCAGCTCCTGCCCCTTTAGCTGCAGCCGGTAAAGCGAGATGATGCCAGCCACACAGCTGGGTACCTCGTGGCACCAAGAGAGAGAGGGTCTTAAGGATAGCCACTTTAACCACTTTGGCAATCTCCCTGTTCTCATGTTCCGGTTCGGAGAATGAGGATCGAAATTATCCTGATTGGTCTCACTGCTCCTTGTAGCCTCGAGGCCCTTCTAGGCCCAGTTTAAGGCCTTCGATGTCAGTAGGACCTGGCCCTTCCCTTGGTGCTGATCGTGATGCTGCTTCCCCTGTGTCCCACGGTGCCGCTTGCAGTGCCGGGGATGCCTCCGGTGCCAGAGGGGATGGCAGTGCTGTGGCCAGCGCCGGATTGTTGGTTGCTGCCCCTTCTGGCGTCTGGTTGGATTTTGGCGCTGTCCACAGCACCGGACCCATTTCTGGTGCCATTTGCGCTGCCGAAGGGGATGTCATTGCTGTTCATGGCGCTGATGCCCCTTCTTTGCAGTCCCCTGGCTCTTCTGCACCTGTTGGACCTTCTTCAAGGGGCATGTACTTTTCTGAGGAAGAGGATTCATCTGTCCACCTCTTCTCTGGTGCTGATTTTTCTAATTATCAGCAGCTCCTTGTGGGGATGTTATGAGATCTGCATTTGGACCCCTTCCCTGCACACAGTCCTGCCCAATCACCACTTTTCTTCCTTGGGGAGTACAGTGCTGATGCTACCATCATACCTCCATGGCCCCAGCCATTTACGGAGATGGCGTGGAATGTCTGAGGGACACCCAGCACAGGTATTGCATACTGCAGGTGTCTGCAGGAGCCAGGCCCCACCTCACTTCGGGTGTGGAGCTCCTGGATACCCTCTCTGGGCATCACTGCCCAGAGCGCAACCATGCCCCTGAGTTGGATTCAGCCGACTTCGACCGTTGGTGTTGTAGAGTCTTCTTGGCAGTGCTCACTGTGCTGTGCATTGCTGCACACAAGGCCCACATGGCTACCTATGGCAGGTACCTGTGGACGACACTGGGATAGCTCCTGGTGTCCATGCCTGATTGTGAGGCAACCAGTCAAACCATTTATCTTTGCACCCAGGGCCTGGATCTAGTGAGACACCAGTCAAGGGCATCCCATGATGCCAGTGACGTAGCATCCAGGTTGGTGGGAACAGCGGTCTACATTTGGCAGGCGGAGTGGCTTCACCTGTCAATGTCATCACCCCTGGCGTCACGTAGGATGATCGCCTCATGATACCAGGGGACCCACTTCTTTTCCTGAAGAGCCAGGTATGAGCTTGTGGGGCACCTTCATCTCTCAGGCCAAGGGAAGCCTCCGCCTGCCCCCGACCAGTCTCGGATCTTAATCAGCCCTGTAAGGGGTCCCTGCATCTGTGTGTTCTCCCCCACAGGAGGCTGAGAGAACAACCATTCTCCTCAGGGTTACCAGCATCACTGGATCTGGTGGCTTGGTACTCACCCACCAGTGCTGAATGATGATTGATCCTTGGAAGATATGAAAATTATGTACTCGCCGTAATTCTTGATCTTCCAGGATATCTTCACCTGCTGCCCGTCCACCTTCCCCCTCATGACCGGATTCTGAGCAGTCTCCCCCCACCTCGCCTTCCCTTTGGAAAAAGCCATCTGATAGCTACTCCTTAGAGAAAATATTAAAAAATAAATAAATACATTTCTGCTACTTCTTGTCCTCCTCCTTAGGGGAAGGCAGTTGCTTCTAGGGCACTTTCCCTTTCTTTGCTATGTTAAAAGAAGATTTTTTTAACTTTCCTTCAGGAAAATGGATATACATTTTTGAGGTATGTCTATGACTGTACTGTCTTCTCCAGATCCTTTGGTCCTCAAAAAAAAAAAAAAAGGGGAGCAAGAGTGAGAGAGAGACTTTTTTTTCCCCCATATAGGTTTTTATCCGCTTTTTCTCCCCATCCCCGGGCATACGTACGCCATGCCTTGGTTCCCCCTCCCGCTACGCTGCTGCCCCCTCCTGCCTACACTAGCCACTGGGCCTCTGCCAGTTAGGAGCAGAACTGCGGGGGGGGGGGCCAACCCGGGAGAGGAGAGTTGCCTTTCAGCTGCTCAACCCTGCAGCCTGTCAAGATTTTTCTCGACCCTCTTGACCAGCTGTCAGAGGAGATTGACAAGGAGTCAATCTCCAGGACCCCGGTTCTCCTGGTCCTCCCCCAGGAGGATGTGGACTGCTCAGTGTCCCCGACTGGATCCGCTCAGAACCAGCCTCCACCAGTGGTTGTGCCTCAAAGCCGGTGCTTGTCCATGCACCTTGGCTTGTGATCTGTACCGATCCTTGGGTGGCTTCTGCTCTGCAGCAGTCCTCAGGTTGACAGTGGAGGCCATGGTTGAGGCGCCACTCACACACCCGATTCTGCTCAGCTAGGAGGCGCCACCGTCAGTGTTCCTAAGCCTCCTCTGGCAAGGAGAGGCACTACCACAGGATGTGATGGTGCTAAGAGGAACTTCTGTGGCAATAGTGGACCATCATGAGGTGGAGTAGGTCTCTACCCCTTGGACCCACAGTCAACTGGCAGGTGCCAGTGATGCCCATGCCATTCCACCATCGGCATTTGTCCCTGGCATCTGTATCCCCACCCTTGTAGGTGGAGCTGCCTGCACCACAGCCTTTGGAAGCATCGACCAAGGACTCCCATGCTGCTGCTGCCAGCTTACTAAGTCGGCTTTCAGTGGAGATCACCCAGTTGGAAGATTCAAGGGTGGTCCATTTTTGAGGAGTCCTCAGACAGGTTGTACAAGTTTTTCTTGAGGACTGGCAACTTCAACAGTTCCTAGGTCGAGAACTTGTCCATCGACCACAGGTTGATGTTGTGCGTGGGTCTCCTTAGCCTGATCCAGGAGGGTATCCACGAGTCCTTAGAGCTGGTCCAGAAGAGGGCTAAATTTCCCTTCACGGACATTTTGGACAACAATGACTCCCCTGTGGTCGCCTTTCTCATGGCTGAAGCCATTTGGGACCGGCCCTGGAGCTATGGCAGCATCCTGCCCAGCACACTTTCCCCCACATGGTCTGCAAGTGTGCAGTCCCTACGGAGTTCTTGGACCATCCATCAGCCAAAGGACTGATTTTAGAGTTGGCCTTCCGAAAGTCTGGAAGTAAAGAAGATGTGGATAAGCCCCCCCCCCCACCAAAACAAGGAGTCTAGAAAGCTTCACCATGTGGACAAAAAGGTTCACATCACATCTTCCATTAGTCTCTACCAGCGAGTTACGCTGTAATGATGGCCAACTTTGGTCACTCCCTAATGTGAGTGCTAGATGAAGTCCTCCCTCACCTCCCTGCTGACAAGCAGCTGGCAGTAATGTTGGCCAAGGAACAAGGTTAAGTGCTGGCTAAACACCAGCTCCAGATGGCCTTGGACATGGGTGACTTCTGTACCCGTGCTATGGCAGCGGCCATCACGATGCATCACAGGGCCTGACTGTGGCTGTCCACCTCTACGGCAGACACTTGGCAAAGCTAGTTGAGGTATGTCCCCGTTTGGGCACAGACCTCTCTTGCAAGGGGGATCTCACTCAGACTGAGAAGTCCAACACCACCTTGGACTCTGGCTTTGTCCAAAAAGGGCCACAAGGCCTAGAAGTAGTCAATTCAGCCACATCAGCCTCAGCTGCAGCCCCAGTAGGGGCAATACCAAGCCTGGCGCCCCATGGCCAAGTTTTCTGGCCAGGACCCAAAAAGAGATGGGAGGTAGGGGAAATGGTGCCCTTTCAGTCCTCAGCAGCCTGGTGCCCAATCCAAAGCTGCCCACTGACAGGTTGGGGGTATCCACGTCCAGCCTCTGACCCAGCTTCCCATGGGAGTTTGGCTTCGCCATTTCTGGCCACATTGGTTCATCATTGCCACAGAGAAATGGATTGTACAGGTGGTAGACAGAATGCTACCTCTAGATTTTGAGGCTTTTCCACCTTATTGATCCCGCGTTGTTTAGGCGTTCTCGATGTCGCAGGATACACTTTCTGCTCAAAGGGAGGACATCACTCGGCTCCTTGTGAAAGGAGTATAGATAGTAAGTAAGTAAGTACAATTTTATTTATATCAAGCACCCTTCCCAAGCTCAGGGTGCTTTTACAATAATTCAAATCACTTAAAATCACGTTTCAAAACAATAAATCAAACAATTACACAATACACTTACTTATTATGTTCCATCAAATACCAGGGCAAAAAGGAAAGTCTTTAGTTGTTAATTCCACAGGGTTGGTGCCATATAGGCAAAAGATCTACCTCCAGACATCTTTAGACGTACCCTGGGAATCTTTAGCAATTCCTCATTAGAAGAGCAAAGAGAACGGGCAGGACAGTAAGGCACCAAGAGCTCTTTCAGGTAGTGAGGTCCCAAATCATGTAGGGCCTTAAAGGTCAATAATGTGACCTTGAAGGTGATCCGCCACTGTATTGGTAGCCAGTGCAGATCACGCAGCACAGGTGTCATATGGCTAGATCTTGAAACTCCCATCAACAGCCTGGCCGTCGCGTTCTGCACAAGCTGCAAGCGGTGGATATCCACCCCTAGATAGAGAGCATTGCAGTAATCAAAACGGCTGGTGACAAAGGTGTGGACCAAGATGGGAAGATCTTCCCGTGGAACCAAGTGTTTCACCCGGGCAGTGTTCCTCAGATGAAAAAGGCAGATTTGACTACGGCCGACACCTGAGTCTTCATAGTCAGGCTTTCGTCAAAAATCACGCCAAGGTTATGCACTTGGCCAGAGGCAAGAAGTGGGGGCCCTCCCAAGATATAAACCCGAGGGTTTCTCCATCCAAGCCCCTGTTGTCCTCCCTCCAGGGTCCACAACCAACACCTCAGTTTTTCCTGAATTCAACCTAAGCCAACTAGCATTCATCCAATCCTGAATCTCCAGGAGGCAGTTGTTAAACATCGTGATGGAATCAGACTCCTGATCAGGCATAAAAGACAGGTAGAGCTGAGAATCATCAGCATAACAACGAAAACTCAGCTCGTACCGTCTTATAATGTCCCCCAGTGGAAGCATGTACACCGCGAATAACATAGGGGACAGCACCAACCCCTGCGGTACCTCACAGGGCCACCCATGAGGGGCCGAGGTGTAAATTCCAGACACCACTCTCTGAGATCTGCCCTCCAGAAAAGATCAAAACTAACTGTGGACTGCTGCCCTCAGACCACAGAAAAACCGCAGGCGGTCGAGCAATACCCCATAATCCACGGTGTCAAATGCTGCTGAGAGACCTAGGAGAACCAAGATGGAACGGGTCCTCCGATCTCTTGCCATCAGGAGATCATTCAGTACCCAAACAAGAGCTGTCTCTGTACTATGCCTTTTTCTGAAGCCAGATTGGAGAGGGTCGTAGATATTGTGGTTAGACAAATGATCCTCCAGTTGCAGAGCGACCACCTTCTCAATAACCTTCCCTACAAAAGGAAGGTTCGCGACTGGTCTATAATTTGCTGGGCAGTCGGGGTTGAGAGAGGGCTTTTTCAACAGGGGGCATACTACTGCCTCCTTTAAGGGATCCAGAAAGATTCGTCTCTCTGACACCTCCACTATCCCAGCCAGGACTGGGCCGATAACATCTTCACACCCCACCACCAGGTGAGTAGGGCCTGGGTCCAACTTACAGTAGGTAGGTCGCTAGCTTGTATAGCTTGTGTCCCAGATGTCCTGGCGAGTCAGGGGCACGTGTTCAGGTACTTTCTGGTCCTGAAACAGATGGGGGACTGTTGCCCCACACTGAATCTGCACAATCTCAACCAGTTCATCTGGAAGCGCAAGTTCAGGATGGTCACCCTGAATCAGATCATACCACCCCTAGAGCAGGACATGTGGGTCTACTCCTTGGATCTCCAGATGCATTCTTCCACATTCCAGTTGGGCCTGCTGGTGGATGCACCACCTGCAGTGGGAGTTGGGCCATCAGTGCTCCCTGCACCTAGGCCACTTGGACCAGCTGATGTGGGATGCCATCCAGTCATAGCTGGTCCCACCACATCTGGAGGAGTTTGTTTGCCCAGAACTGTCCATCATGTTAATGGTGGATACGTCTGTGGTATGGTGGGGAACACACTTGGGAAACCACAGAGTCCATGGGTTCTGTTCACCCGGGGAGTCCTGTCTCCATATAACCCTGCTGGAGGTTTATGCCGTGCAGCTGACTTTGGCAGAATTCGCCCATCTAATCCAGATTCAGGTTGTGCAGGTCCAGATGAACGATACTGCGACAATGTTCTATCTGAACAGGCAGTGCGGTACACACTTCCTTCCCTTGTTTCGTGAAACCCTATGCACCTCGAATCTCGTGCGCAGCCTGAGTGCAGATCTCCTGATGATCCATGTTGCCAGAGTGAATAGTAAGCTGGTGGACACTCATCCGGGTGGACAGATGCCGCACGAGTGGTCTCTGAATCAGGAAGTGGTGAGCCACCTCTTCTGCCAGTGGGACACCCCTATGGTGGATCTGTTTGCCTCCTGAGAGAATGCCAAACTAAGGCTGATCTTATCTGTCAGTCTTCACCATTCAACACATATGGGTACTCGGCCAGAGGTCAGGATCCCATGGGTGCTTTTTTTTTTTTTTTATAGGTGGAGCAGACACGCTGTCGGCGCCACCCTCGAGGCCGATGTTCTGCGTGGTGCTCGCGGGTTGGCCGTTAGGCGCTGTCGACTCCACCTGCCTGCCAGTTGTTTGTCTCCAGCCGTCGAGGTCACCACTTGTAGGACGCTTTCTCCAGCAATTGAGTTCGGGCCTACCTGTTTCGTAGGTCGTTCTCTCCAGAAAATTTTGACACCAGGTCTGTCGGTTCTCCTGCCGGTTCTGCTAGCCACTCAACGTCGCCAGTGAGATCTTTCCATATTTTATTCTTTACAGCGACATCGAGTCTTGTTTTGTGTTCTCCCCCCCCCCGATAGGTCATGTCTAGGTCGGAGGGCAAGAAAACTTGGAAGACTGGTCAGCCCCCCATACGACTGTGCCCAGGCGGCCAAAAATTTTCCGTCACCGACCAGCACGACCGTTGCATTTCATGTCTTGGCCCGCTTCACGACATGGATTCGTGCGATGCCTGCTTCTCCATGGACCGCCGGGTCGTTGAACAGTGCGTGGAAAGTGGGGCGAGCTTCGCCGACTTTTGGAGGCCGGGTATGCACTGCCGGGCCAAGCCACGTATCTCGGCCTTTCCTCCAGGTCCCTCCTGGTTCTATATGGACTCGAGGAGGGAGCCTTGGCTTCTAGTAGCTCTAGCTGTGCCTAAGGCTCCTCCCACAGTGCAGGAGGCCCAGTCCGCTTTCCCTGGGCGGGTGGGAGGCACCACCATGGCAATCGCCTGTTCGGGAGCGAAGGCTGCCCCGGTGTTGGACCTGCGGTTTGCAAGGCCCGGGTTGGCACCATCCTCAACACCGTCGGTTGGCGACATTTCGGGCCTCTGCGCCGTTCGCGGCACCGTGGGCCCTGGCGGAGTCGTTGTCAACGCTGGTCTGTCACTCGGTGCCGTGGCTGCTGTCGGCGCTGTGGCAGGCTGTATGGCGTTGTCCCTTTCTTCTCCTCCCCTTGCCGCTGTCCACAGTATCGAGGTTGAGTGCGGCACCATGTCCAGTTCTGGAGCCGTTCGCAACTCCAGACATGGGCATGGCACCATGGGGAGTTCAGATGGCATTGTTGGAGCCGTCGTTGGTGCTGTTCCTGCTCTCGGTGCCATTCGTGGCGCTGTGGGGGCTTCTAACTTGGGTGCCGTCCACGGCGCCGAAAGCGCCATCGGAGCCGTCTGCACCACTCACGGTGCCATGTGTGCGACAGAGCCGTGGCAGGTTCAGACTCCGAGGCTGCTGTTCGGGCCGGGACTGTGTCCTCTTCGGCTGCCGTTTGCGGTGCTGCGGAGGGCACTGGCACCGGCATGGGCGCGGTCTCCATTTCTGGCACCCTCAGTGGTGGTACCCCCTCATGTGGTATGCCTGGATCACCCAACTTTTGGGCCGATCAGAGCACCTACGAGGGGGGAGGGTACTGTGCCTTGGATAGCTCCTTCGGGTGCTGACCAGGGCTGTCAGCTACCTAGGCTGGCCATCTCGAGGAGGATTCCGAGGGGTCGAGGGCAGGACCAAGAGAGCCCTTTTGGGGCCCATCCGGCTCTGGAAGAAGCCGCAGTGCGGATGTCTGCTCTTCCTCTTCGCTTTCAGAGTGCTCTGTTCTTTTGAGGTAGGGGGACCATCCTTCTGACCTATACTGCCCCGGGTCGCCCACGGGGGGATTCTTCTGGGCCCAGCCAAGGCAGTTCCGAAATGGTTGTTAAGCTGTCGGTTGTGGAGTCTTCCAGAGCACCTTCATCTTCTGTCGCTCCTATTCCACTCCCTAGCACAGGCGGAGGTCAGCAGACTTCTCTTCTCGACTCTGTCCCCGTCCCTCTGCCACACTCTCCTGTGCTCCCAGGCATCCTTGGTCCTAGCGGACCTCTCTCCTGGGAGCAGTTTAGAGCCGTGGCTGCTCACTTTCCCACTTACGTCAGGGCAATAGACAGACAGGTTTTTCAACCTCCCCCCAAGCAGCCACCCTCTGAACAGTTGAGGTCCTCGAACTCTTCATCCCCCTCTTCTGGGGGAGAGGAGCGTTCTGTCCACATCTCCCCAGCTGCTGATCTCACGGAGTATCAGCGATTCCTCGTGAGGATGTTGGAGGACCTGCATCTCTCTCCTGCCACTCAGAGCAATCCAGAGCACTTGGCGCATGCCTTTTTGGGCGACTTCAGTGAGGACACGCTTGTGGTGCCCCTCCCAGCCTGCTCCCTTTAGGGAGGCATCGTTAGGTTCCTGGCAGAGACCCTTCCGGAGTTCCTCCCCAAGGGATCTCTGCCAGCAGTATTGCACCCCCCCACCCCCCTCCCGAGTCTCCAGGTTCCATGCCTCATTCTCAGTCAGGATTGATGCAGCTGGACACTCCCGATGGGCTTTGTGCCCTTCACCGTGACCGGCCCACAGATCAAGACTCTTCGGATTTTGACTTCTGGGGTAGGAGGACTTTCTACTCAGCACAGTTGCTGCTTTCTATTTCTGCACATCAGGCCCACTGTGCAGCCTGTGACAGGTTCTTGTGGTCCAGGCTGGTTCAGCTCCTAGCCTCATTGCCTGACATGGAGCAAACCAGACAAGTCATTGCACTCTCAACGCATGGCCTGGAGCTAGCAAGGCACCAAGCAAGAGCGTCGTTTGATGCCAGTGAGGTAGCTACCAGGATCGTAGGGACAGCGATCTGCACTAGGCAGACAGCATGGCTGTGTCTTTCCCGGTTGTCACCCTTGGCCCGGCATAGGGTGGTTAACTCAGTGCACCAGAGAACCTGTCTCTTTTCCCGCAGGGTGAGGCAGCGTCTGTCAGGGCAACTTCCTTCCCCCTCTGGGGGGGGGGGATCCCCATCTCACTATCCCCACTCTTGGGCCTCTCCAGGCCCAGAAGATTCTCCTCCTTAGTGTGTCACCCACTGAGGGCTAAGGGACTCTGTCCCTTAGGGTTTTCGAACCCCCTTTGGGGGGGCTCAGCACTCACCCATATGTGATCAGGTAGGTAGGTAAAATTTATTTTTATACAGGTAATACATGTCATTTGGACATGATCCAGTTTACAAGACAGACCTGTGTAAATTCCTAACTAATCACATTCAAATAAGTTCCATGTTAAATATATATAAATACAAACACCACAATATACAAACAACACGGTATACCTAAAAGACTTACAATAGCTAGATTATAAAATCTCAAAATCCCAAGGAACCTTAGAGGGAAAAAAAAAAAATTTAACACTCACAAGTGTGAGCATATAGCTCCTTTATAGTATGAGTAAACAATGAATAATTTGGAATTTCTCTTACCTCATCAGGAAGAGAATTCCAAAAACTAGCAGCCTGATATAGCAAAGACCTGTCCCAATGTTTAAAGATTTAATGTATAAAGATTGACACAGATAAGATATGAAAATTACATACCTACCGTAATTATGATCTTTCTGTGTATCTTCACCATTCATCACAACCCCACCCGCCATCCCACTGGGGCCTCAGTCTCTGGATCCTCCTCTTTGTGCCTTCCTCACGCCTGGGGTGATCTGGGGCACATGGTGGGATGGTGTATCTGGGGGGGGGGTGGTCAGGATGAGGCGGCACTCCTTCTCTAGTGCTCTGGCTCCACTCCTGTGGAGTAGGAGTGGGCGGTTGCCCTCCATCCTCGCCTCCTTCTTTTCCTCTTCAAGCCTCAGTTTATTTATCTGCTGGACATGTTTTAAAGTTGATTTATCCCTACTAAAAATTTCTCTCTTCATGTGAGAGGGGGCAGAACCTCTGTTCCCTGTCTCGTTTAAAAAAAAAAAAAAGTCAGTTTTCTGCCATGAAGGAGTTTCTTTTGCCGGTGATTCTGTGCCTTGAATTCTGATGATTAAGCCTCTTGGCTACTCCTTGCAGTTCCTATATAATCTAGAGACAGGGCAGAATCCAGCATACTACTGGTGTTTGCCCCCCATGCTAAACTTTTGTGTTTCATAAATTCCCTATCCCTCCCTAACTCCTGCCCTTTTCTGTTTCCAGAGATTGGGGCCCCCTTCCCAATCTCCCTAGCATCTCTATTTTTCTTCTTGCTCTGTCCTCTCAGTTGTTGTCTCTTTTTGTTTTTTATATCTTTTCCTTTTTCTGTCCCTTGGACTTTCTTGTCCCACCCTCCCAACCCTCTTTTTCCTCCACCTCTCTGGTAACTCAGAACTGGCAGGCAAGTGGTTTGGCGTCGCCAAGCGGCCAACCCTTGAGCACCACGTAGTGTCACGTTATTTTCGAGGGCGCCCGACAGTGCGTCGACTCCACCTACCAAAAAAAAAAAGCTCCCGCCGGGTTCTGACCTCCTGCCGAGTACCCATATGTGATGAATGGTGAAGATGCACAGAAAGATCTTAATTACGGTAGGTACGTAATTTCATTTTTGTGCCCACCCCCTATATTCTGGGATACTGTTGGGGGATGTCTTTGTGAGGCCCTGGACCTCAGGCCATATGTACCCCATCCCATTGATCCACAAGGTGATGGTCAAGGCCCAGAAGGACAAGGCATGGACAATCTTGATAGCTTCAGACTTGCCATGGCTGTTCTGGTACCTGGATCTCCTCAGCCTCAGAAGCAAGTCTCCATGGTGGTTGCCTCTTCTTTTGGACTAGCTAAACAGAAAACAGGGTGATTCTGTACCTGAACCTTCAGTCCCTGCCTCTCACAGCCTGGTTCCTGAGTGGCTAGAGTTCAGGCTTCGGGCCTTTTGGAAGAGGTGTTCCACAGTGTGAATGCCTCTCGTAAGGAGTCAACTTGCTGGTGCTGTGCCTTTAAATGGAAAAGATTTTCCATTTTTTTATGACAGCAAGGAGCTTAATTCCATTGCCTGCCCTGTAGCTTTATCCTTGAGTACCTTTGGTCCCTCTCTCAGTTGGGACTGCGAGCGATGACCCTTAAGGTGCACCTGGCTGCCATCTCTGCATACAGGGCAGGGCTGGTATGCTGACTGTAGCCCTAAAGAAGGTGGCTGGGCAGTTTTTCAAAGAACTTGACCACCTCTCCACTCCAGTGTGTGAACCACCATCCCCATGAGACCTACTGCTGGGGCTGGCTATACTAATGAACAGGTCATTTGATCCTATGCACAAGTGTGAAATGTCACACCTGTCATGGAAGACTGCCTTCTTGGTGGCCATTATGTTAGCCTGAAGGATCAGTGAACTGCAGGTGCTTTTGGTGGAATCTTCATATCTGATGCCCCCCCCCCGGTAGTATCAAAGTTACACCTTAACCAGGTGATGAATCTTCCGGTATATTTTTTTTAATCCATATTCGGAGGCTGACTGCAGGCTCCATACTTTGGACCTTTGTTGCTTATTATAAGTGGTGTATGGCTGGAATTTAGGGTGAGGCTCACCAGCTGCTTGTTACTTACACTGAAGCTGCACCTGGCATACCAGCAGCATAGCAGACGATTGGCAGGTGGATAACATCCTGCATTGATCTCTGCTGTAGGTTGACTGGCAGGGAGCTTCCTGTAGGGCTTAGGGCTCATTACACCAGACATACTGCTGCCTCAATGGCTGCTCCCAGGAACATCCCTATCCAGGGGGTTTGCAGGGCTGCCACCTGGAAGTCTGCACACACCTTCATTTCACGTTACAGTATCAACCTAGAATCTCGACAGGCTGCTGAATTTGGGACCTCAGTTCTCAATCCCTCTTCACCAAATGGGGGTGCGTGCTGTGACCGCTCCTCGTGGAGAACTGCTGGAAGTCTGCCAATGTTTGGATAGTGAACTATATCCATGTCCCTGGAAAAATGGGTTACTCACCTGTAACTGTAGTTCTAGGAGTGGTATATAGTTCACATCCACACCACCCACCCGGCCTCCCCTGGCAAGTGGCACACAGATCTCTGCTTCCAGCGTGCAAGATCTTATGTCACATGCCAAAGCCAGAGGACATATCACCCAGGTGGTGGAAGGAGCTTAGCTTGAAGTGGACACCATGGACCCTGCAGTATGAGCAGACTTGATAGACCTATTTGCCTTATTCTGCTGGCTTCATCATATGTTCGTATGAAGACGTTCTGATAAATCAACAATTCCAGTGGAACTACCAGTGTAGTGTGTTCATTTGAACTATATACCACACCTAGAACTAGGGTTACAGGTGAGTAACCTATTTTTTTCTGTTCCTGAACTGAAGGACAGAAATGGGATGAGGGTCCTCATAGTTCTCTTCCAAACCAAAAATATATATACATGTGTTTGTGTGATAAATCCTTCGGGAGTGAACTTGTTCCTCCCTCTCCATGATGGGATATATCCTTTAGGGTATATCCCTGTTGTTGCTGTAGGCAACATTGGCTTCACCTTGTCTGTATCCCCCTAAACTTTTGTGCCGTGGATAGTGCTTGACACTTAGGACAAGTTGCTACTGCTTTCCTGGATTTTTCCTGTATTGCAGGGAGAGGCAGGTGCAGCAGGTTTTTCTGTGCTGCACTCCTCAGCTTGTTGGAGTAGAATTTCTGTGCTGTACTCCTCACTTTTTTTCATGATTGCTACCTTTTTCTCACAAATTGTTTTCATTGCTCATTTGGGTGTGGCAAGAAGATAGTATTTGTGCTCCTTGGACTCTGTCCAGCTACACTTGCTGTCTCACTCCTCTTTGGGAGCTTAGGGATTTTTACCCTACTAAATTGGAATTGTTCTCTTAGGAGTACAAGGGTTGCTTAATTCAAGTTGGCATTCCTGTGTATATGCCAGAGCCATATGCCAGGACTGCTGCCAATTTCTCTTGGCTCTACCCTTCCTGTCCCAAATAGCTGATAATGGGCTCTAGCTCTTTTAACCCACTACAGTTGTGCCACCTAGTAGGCCCAACCCTTAGTTTCTACGTTGGTAGGTGGGTTTATTTTGTTCTTATTTTAATGTTCTATATACTTTCCCTACCCATTTGGGGTCTGCAGGCTGTAGCCCTTTCTTTCTTCTCGCTTGTTTCTTCTACTGGCAAACAGAACTGAGGAAGGGACGGGGCTGGTGTCAATTACTGGCTAGCTTATGTGTGGGACATTAGTACGTCGGCCACATGGGCAGTGGCACTAACTACTGTCTGTTCCCTCCTAGCTTCAAAAGACTGCTTCTGGGGGTCCTAGCACCTCTGACTTAGACTCATATGTGTAAATAAATGGTGAAGATACTCTGGAAGATCATTTATTATGGTGAGTACATAATTTTAATTTCTTGTCACGTCACTTCTTCGTTGAACACTACTGGGATGGATGAACCGCAGCAGCTTATTCAAGGGTGTGTCATTCCTTGTACCAGCTCCTTTACAGATACTCACCATGGATTCCTTGGGTTCTGGTTGTAGTGCTCATCTCTGCTCCTTCCAAACACAAGGGTTCTGTAACACAGTGGTGGCTGAACTGCCATAGATGTCTTGGAAATGAGAGCTCTCTTATGCAGCCTCCAGGCATTTCAGAATCATCTCTGCCTTAATTCTCTGTTACTTCAGATGGACAATGTCCGTGTCACACAGTACATAAATAAGGGGGCACTCACTCCTATCCCCATACAGGGAAGCCATAAAAGTGTGGTACTGACAATGTCTCACAACCTCCTGCTGTCGGCTGTGTTTCTCCCAGGTCCCCAAAATCTCTTGGTAGACAGACTAAGCAAGTCTTAGTCCATGATTCATTAATGGGAACTACTGACCTCTGTGGTCAGTGACCTCTTCACACGATGGGATCATCCAGAGTTTGACCTTGTTGCGTCCCTACACAATGCAAAATTGCTGCATATTTGCTTGTTTGTTCCAGGGCTTGCATTTTTTTTGGCGAGATGCGTTGTCCTTCTATTGCAAAGGGAAAATCTTCTGAGAATCAGTCTTCATTCATTCACACTGATGGTGAGTCTTTGCTGGAGGCGCCAGGAACCTGCAGGAGCAAAGTCTTTTGCAGCTTAGGAGGAGACCAGTGTTGGTGCCACCCACGAGGCCAGCTTACTGACACTGTGCATGAGAGTCAAAAAGCAACTGATGCTGGCCATCTCACTTCCTTAGTTTCTTGCCATAGAGTGCGCACTGTGGGAACCGCTACAGTCAAATCTGCATCAAAGCATTTTCCTCAGTTTTCCTCTGCAGACTCTTCTCGATGCCAAAAGCCTTCCAGCAGGGCCGCAGTAATGGGGGGGAAGGTGGGGAAGTTGTCCGGGGCCCCGAGCTCAGGAGGGGCCCACCTGAGGAGCTGGCATTACCCTTGGCATTAGCTGGTTTGGGAAATGGGGGCCCATTTCGATTGACTTGTCCTGGGCCCCAAAATTCATAGCTGCAGCCCTGCCTTCCAGTACCATTTTTAAACATGAAGTCTTGCTGTATTCTGACTATTGCAGTTAGCCCCAGCCTTTGAACTGCCCCGGAGAACAAAGGGTTAACTTTCTATGCAGAGCATAGAATGCTGAGCTTGAGCTCTGTTAAGGTCTCTGTCTGGAGCCCTTTGAAATCCAACCGTCAGATTCTTTACTCCACCTAACTGAACAGTCGCTCAGGAGATTTCTCCTTCAGCTCGGTTCGAAAGTCGGTTAAAGTCTCAGTTAAGTTGTCTGTTTTTACCAAATTTATTTCCGCATAGTCTGTTCAGTCTCTGTCTGTGGTACCGTGAATACTAGATAGGTTTTGTTCTGTTTCTGTGTGGAAATTGTAGTGCGTTAGATCGGTTTGGCTGAAACGATCATTTGTATTGAATCCTTGTGCTTTGCTTTAAAGTGTGGTTACCGGTTCTTATCGGTTCTAAAACAAAACGTGTTTTGAATGTTTTTTTCCAACACCCGTGACACGGTTAGGAACCGATAAGGGAGTCTTGCCTGGCAGTTGCCATATAAAGGGTAAGTTTGGTTAGGTTGGCCATGTCTGAGAAACTCAAGAAAAAAAACGAGCCCACTGGGTTTCAACACTGAAGTGAGTGTGGGGAGGTCTTTGCTAAGGCCGACCCCCACACCACCTGTGTTTATTGTCTGGGGTTTGAACACCTCGATTCAGACTGCCAAATTTGTAAACATTTTTCTAAATCTACCCTTGAAAAGAGTCTAGGTAGACTGAGGGAAAAGGAGGCCGAGACGTCCGCTGACCTGGATGGCCAGGCCGGTTCGGTTCCAACCGAACCAGGAGGAGTACCCTCTGACCAGGGCGATACTTCTTCACGCAAGAGGAGAGCTGATCCTGAGGGGTCAGTTCCTACAAAAAGAAAACGCAAAGAAAAATCGACAGGTTCGGACCCAGAGGTTCATGTTCCTACCGCCGAGGAAATAGCCAGAGCGATTCAAATTGTGGAATTGCTTCGCCTGGTTCCGACCGATCCGGCACCTTTTCACAGGGTTTGGTTCAAGATTTATACCCCCTGAAGATTTTTATGAACCAGAGTTTTTGGAGGAGGGGGAGTTTGAAGGTGATGATGATGAAAGTCTGGATGTACCTGTGGAACAGGACATCTCCCCAGACAGACCTTCTGGTGTATCCCCTCCTAGGCTTTCTGAGTCCCCTTCCCATTTTTTGTTTTACAGAAAAGTGGCTGAAACCCTCCAGCTTCCTATGGAGGAGGCAATGGAGGATCAGGAGGAGCCTGATTATGTGGAAATGATGGACATCCCAGAGTCCAGGAGACTGTCTATTCCCCTTCACAAATCATTTGGGAAACGGACACAAAAAATCCTGAAGTCTCCCAATTCTGTACCCTCTGTTGACAGAAGGATGGGCAAGCAGTACACACTATCAGGCTCAGATACAGGGTTTTTATACCAGTAATGCAGCCATGTTGGGGTAGTGCAGGCTGCTGCCTGTGACAAGGCAAACATTCCCTTGGCTTCACACACCCCTAGATAAAGACTCCAGGAAGATTGATGCCATGGCAAAAAAACAGTACATGGTATCTTCCTTGGGACTCAGGCAGGCGAATTATATGGCCTATACAGCCAGGTACCAGAAGTCCAGGTGGGACACTGTACTGGCACTGGCTAAACAGGCCTCCCCCCAGCTAGCGAAGGAGCTGGAGGCGGTGACTAACAGATAGGATTGAGACAACAAAAGTTCAGTTTCATGCTGCTGTAGACTCCAGTGATGTGTCATCAGGAGTCATGGCTACATCTGTGGCTCTTCGGAGAATGGCTTGGCTCAGATGTACTAGCCTTTTGCAGGATACCCAGGCTAAGGCCATGGATTTTACTGTAGTGGGTAATTCTCTTTTAGGAGCAGACAGAGAATTACATGGAAAAAAAAGGATGAGTACAGGACCACTTACAGGAGTGCTCATGCCAAAGAGAGGCAGGCAACTCCTCAAGGGCAGCAGTCTAGGGGCAGGCCTTTTCATAGGCCTTTCTACCAGCCGCAGGCCTCTTCTTCCTTTTCACAGAGGGGGTTCTTCAGAGGGAGAGGCAGAAGGGGGATAAGCAGGGCTACATCCACTCCTCAGCCTAAGGCCCCTGCCAAGCACACACCCTGATGGGCCTGCCTGGGTCAGCTCTCCTATTCCAGTAGGGGGCAGGCTGACTTACTTAGTACAGGACTGGATGTCTGTTACATCAGACAAGTGGGTCCTGGAAGTAGTAGGCCAGGGACTGGTTCTCAGCTTCAAACAATTTCCAAAGATGAGAGCCAGATCTTTTCCACCTGCAGGTCTCTCAGAAACCCTTGCCCTAGAGGCAGAGGTTTAATCTCTGCTGGCTTTAAGAGCCATAGAGAGAGTACCTACCCTACACTGGGACAAAGGTCTGTACTCCAGGTACTTCCTTACCCCAAAAAAGTCAGGAGAGTGCCGACCCATCCTAGACCTAAGATACCTAAACAAACATCTTTTAAAACCAAAGTTCAAGATGGTAACTCTGGGAATAATCCTTCCCTCTCTAAGGCCAGGAGACTGGCTAGCCTCCCTGGACCTCAAAGATGCCTGTTTTCACATTCCCATCAGGTGCTCCCACAGAAAGTACCTCAGGTTCAAGTTGCCCTCAGGCCACTATCAGTTCAGAGCAGTGCCCTTTGGCTTAACTTCAGCCCCAAGGGTCTTCACAAAGTGCCTGGCAGTAGCAGTTTCCTTTCCTAAGGAGGCAAAAGATTTCCATTTTTCCATATCTGGACAACTGGCTCATAGTGGGCCAGTCCCCAGACCAAGTCAAATCAGACCTGCAAATGACCCAGCAAGAGCTTACTTCTCTAGGATTTCTTCTCAACCTTCCCAAGTCAGTTCTCAAGCCAGTGCAGCTCCTTACCTTTATAGGGGCAGAGCTGGATACTGTCAAAGCAAGAGCCTTTCTTCCCCTGGAAAGAGCAAGAGTTCTTATAGACCTGTCTTCTTCCTTCAGCCTTGAGGTGTCTCGACCAGCAAGGCATTTCCTCCAGCTCTTGGGCCACATGGCAGCCTCTACAGCAGTGGTCCAAGGGGCAAGATTCCAGATGAGGGACATTCAGTTCCATCTGAGGGCCTTTTGGTCCCAAAAGAAGGATTCCCTTACCAAACTGATCCCTGTGACCTGGACCCTGATCCAAGCCCTTCAGTGGTGGCAGGATCAGGACAATTTAAGGCAAGGGATCCTATTTGCCACTCATTCTCATTCAGTGGTCCTTACCACGGATGCTTCCCTCCTGGGCTGGGGAGCCCATCTGGGGGCCCTCACTGCCCAGGGACAGTGGTCCCCTTGGGAATCTCTTCTCCATATCAATCTCCTGGAACTTAGGGCAGTTTTTCTGGCCCTGCAAGCTTTCTCTCAGTCAGTGCAGAACAAGGTGATTCAAGTCAGAACAGACAACACCACCACCATGTGGTACATCAGCAAGCAGGGAGGCACACAGTCTACAACCTTGTGCACAGAAGCCATGAAGTTATGGTCCCTGGCTTATTCCCTGCAAACTTCTCTGATGGCAGTCCACCTTCCGGGGAAGGACAATGTGTTAGCAGATGCACTGAGCAGGATTTCACAGGGCCATCACGAATGGTCCTTGGACCCTCTGGTCTTGAAGGTTATTTTTTCAAGGTGGGGCATTCCAGAGATAGATCTCTTTGCAGCCCTAGACAATCACCAGCTTCTTCTCTTTTGTTGCATACCCCCAGTCTTGGGCACAGTCCCTCTGGATGCTCTGATTCTGAACTGGGAAGGAAAATTTCTGTATGCCTTCCCTCCCTTTCCTCTACTGTT
The DNA here is from genome assembly GCA_016271365.2 of Neoceratodus forsteri. Classification (NCBI taxonomy): domain Eukaryota; kingdom Metazoa; phylum Chordata; order Ceratodontiformes; family Ceratodontidae; genus Neoceratodus; species Neoceratodus forsteri. The sequence continues at coordinate 848,616,285 of CM057452.1, forward strand.
CAAAGTTTTAGTCAAGATAAAGTCACAACCTTGCAAAGTGATTCTGATTGCTTCAGATTGGGCCAGACAGCCTTGGTAGCCCCTGTTACTGTCCTTAGCAGTCCATCTTCCCCTGTCTCTTCCCAGGAATTACAGCCTGGTAACCTCCTCTCAGGGGAGGATTTGGTACCCCAATCTTCAGTCTCTCAATCTCAAGGCATGGCTCTTGAAGAGTTAGAGTATACAGACTTGCATCTGTCTCAGGGGGTTCTGGACATCCTCCAAGCCTCTCAAAAGCCCGCCACTAGAAAGACCTATAACTCCAAATGGAAAAGATTCAGCATTTGGTGTTCTAAGCAGCATATTTCCCCAGACACTGCTGAATTGCCTACAGTTCTGGATTATATGGTCCATCTTAATGGCCTAGGCCTCAGACCAGCTACTCTCAAAGTTCATTTGTTAGCTGTCTCTGCTTTTCTGTCAGTGGGGAAGTCTTCCTCACTATCATCTCATCCTGTGTTCTGTAAATTTTTCTAAGGATTGCTTCATACCAGTCCTCCATTCAGAGACCCTGCCCCTGCCTGGGATTTAAATGTTTGTATTGCTCAATTGATGCAACCTCCCTTTGAGCCTGTGTCCTCAGTAGAGCTTAAGTACTTGACTTGGAAAACTGTGTTTTTTAGTAGCCATTACCTCTGCCAGACGTATCGGTGAACTGCAAGCCCTGTCAGTGGAACCTGATTTTATCTCCTTTCATAGGGATAAAGTGGTCCTTAGAACCAATAGAAGGTTCTTGCCCCGAGTGGTTTCAGATTTTCACCAGAACCAATAGAAGGTTCTTGCCCAAAGTGGTTTCAGATTTTCACCTGAACCAGTCTGTCTCTTCCAGTTTTCTTCACTGATCTCTCCTCTTCAGGAGAGAGGAGGCTACACAGTTTAGATGTTAAAAGGGCCCTTAGCTACTATGTAGAGCGTACCAATGGTCACAGGTTTGATTCCCTCCAGCTGTTCCTCACTTATGGAGAAGTGAGGAAGGGCAAACCTGCCACCAAGAGAACTATTGCCAGGTGGATTGTATCTTGTATACAATTCTGCTGTGAGAAGCTAGGAAAAATTCCACCCTCAAGCCTGAGGGCTCACTCCACCAGAGGTACAGCTGCTTCCCTGGCTGCTGCCAGGGATATTCCTGTCTTAGAAATTTGTCAAGCAGCTACCTGGAAAACAATCCATACCTTTACCAAGCATTACTCTCTGGATATCCAGGCTAGGAGTGATGCTCGGTTTGGCACAGCAGTACTTCAGAGCCTATTCCCAAAGTAGGTTCTGTCCCTCCTCCATGGAGGTACTGCTTGGTAGTCTACAATAGTCAGAATACAGCAAGACTTTATGTTTGAAGAAAAAATTACTCACCTTAGTAATTCTGTTTCTTCTAATGGAGTCTTGCTGTATTCTGACCTCCTTCCCTGCCTCCCTTCTCAGAACCTGTTTTTGGGAAGTGGGTGGGCAGGTGCAGTGTTGCATCTCATGGGTGCTCCTTTTACACCCTCTTCTTTTGGTTTGGGTGTTTGTTTTATCCTTATTCTTAATTGGATTTTGTTTTGGGTTTACTGACTTGAGTCTTCCTTTGGGGGTCCAAAGCTTTTTGTTGCCAGTTGGCTAGTAAAAATTTTACAGTTTGCACATAGAATAGTTAGAGAGTTTTTGCTCGTAAGAATCTGACGGTTGGATTTCAAAGGGCTCCAGACAGAGACCTCAACCGAGCTCGAGCTCAGCATTCTATGCTCTGCATAGAAAGTTAACCCTTTGTTCTGCAGGGCAGTTTAATGGCTGGGGCTAACTGCAATAGTCCGAATACAGCAAGACTCCATAAGAAGAAACATAATTACTAAGGTGAGTAATCTTTTCTTTTGGTACCCTATATTTTTTTCAGTTCTGTTTTTAGTAAAGAGTTGAATTTCTTTACTATTTGTTTTTCTTGATGTAGTACATCGAGGTACTGAGTTCGAAGGGGCAGAAGAATTAAGGCTGTATCCCCATGTGGGCTCAGTGGCAGGGACAACAAAGATGGCACTGATCCTGGGCCTGTTTCTGAGCCAGACACCAGTGTCATTGTTGCCCTTAGCGTCAGCCCTAGGCCTGGTGCTGGGGACAGTGCAGGAACTGGTTCTGGTGCTGCCCACTGTGCCATTTGCAGCCTGGGTGCCGTATGGTGAACTGCCTCTGGTTCTGGTACCTACACTGGAGAAGGGCTCAGGGACCACGCCAGCCTCGATAAAAGGATGGGACCTGTCACTGGGCCAGCTGCTGACCCTGTGTCCAGCGCTGGAGGCTACCAACGGTAGCCTGGTGGCTAGTTTCTCCCTGGAACTGACTGACATTGCTGCTGGTGAGGATCAGGGTAGCTCTGTGGTATGGGTATGGCTCCACTCTCCTCATGGGGGGGGGTCTCCCTCCAAGGCCTCCATCTGGGTCACCTGAGTACTTCCGTAGCCCTGGCAGAGAGGATGGAGCCTCTGGCTTCTAGATCCCTCCCAGGCCTTTGCCACCCCTCCCTGAACTACAAGGTATTATGAGTCCTTTTGGGCCCATGACCTGGCATCAGTATGGAAGAACAGATAGTGTCCTCGACCAGTATCACCTGCAGTCTGACTGTGTCCAGTTCAAGCCCATGCCCCCGGCACCTCCATCTCTGAGTCCAGCTCCTTCTCTCCTACGTTGTCCTCTGAGAAGAATTTTCCCTTTATAGGTCTGTGCATACTGAGTACTCTTTGTATTGGCGGTTCCTCACAGAGATGCTGAAGGAGCAGAATGTGAGGTCTTTGATAGGTTTCAATCCTGCTATCCTGTTGCTGATATTCCTTGGAGATTTCAGCAATGACTCTTTGCTTCTGTGGCCTCAGGCCTTCGAGGAGGCATCCAGGAATGTCTTTCTTTGTCCTTTTGGGGTCTGCAGGAGCTGTACCTCACCCCACTTTGGGGATTTGGGTACTGCTGCCCCCCCCCCCCACTGGGCCAGAGTGTTCTGTGCATGGCCATCCTCTCAAAGTGGATTCTGTAGAGGTAGATGCCTGAGGAAGGAGGGGTTTTACCACGGTACGCACCATCATGTGCATTGCTGCATGTCAGGCAGCTTGCAGGTGCATATGGTCGAAGCTAGGTCAGGTCCTGACTTCAATGCCTGACCTCGAGACAATCCACCAAGCAAATCACCTTTCTGCCAAGGGCCTGGCTGGTGAGGCACCAATCAGGGACATTGTAGGATGCCAGTGAGGTAGCTTCCAGCTTGGTAGGAACAGCATTCTGCATTCGACAGATAGGATGACTCTGTCTTTCCTGGTTTGTACCTCCAGGCTCAACTCGCATTTCCAGGGGACTTAGTTCTTCTCTCGCAGGGCCAGTTGTGAGTTGTCGAGGTGCCCTCCTGCCCACGGGAGCCTCCATCTGCCCCTGCGCAGTCTCTGGTCCCACCAGACCTGTAAGGAGTCCCTGCCATCAGGTGGTTCTCCCCAACACAGAGGGCTGAGGGAGAGCTTCTTTCAGGGTGAACCCATTCCTCCCTTTCAGGGAAAACTTGGTACTCTGACTCATATTTGTCAGTGAATGGTGAAGATTGATTCCGAAGATACGAAAATCATGCACTGACTGTAGTTGTTGATCTTCCAGAATATCTTCACCATTCATTCACACACCCATCCACATAAGAGCCGGGGCCTCTGGGGAGCGCACCCTGTTGTGTTACACCACACTTGCATTTATCTTCCTGGACATAAAGTCTCCACCACTCATTCACACTAATGGGAGTTCACCGGAGGCGCTAGGACCCAGCGGGAGCAAACTTTTTTCAAGAGGGCCAGCGCCACAGATGGAGCCGCGAGGAAGTGGCATTGCGAGCCTTGGTTCGTGCGGTAAAGACCGTCTCGGCGTCAACCCTCCAACCGCCTCAGTTCCTTTTTTCCCGCCGTCGAGTGTGCTACCAGTGACGATGACGACGCCCACCCGCCGGGAGTTAAACTTCACTATCAGCAGTATTTCAGTTTATTTTGTAGTTTTATTTCAAAGTACCGATTATATTCTATGTATTTAAATTATACGTCAAGAAGTCTTCAGCCCGTCCATTGATGGAGTCAACCATGAGCGGATCAGGTGACGGTAGGGAGACTTCATATGAGAGCTGTTCAGTCAGCCGATCTGGGTCCAGTCCGCCGCCCTCCTGGGGGGGGCCGACAACGGATGGTCCAGTGCTCAGGGGGATAGGCAAAAAGCATAAAAGGAAACTGTCCCATTCTCGGCACTGTTCGGGCTTGAGTTCCTCTTCGACGCATAGGTCAAAGAGAAAAAGGCATCACTCAGGGTCAGCCTCTGGTATGTCTGCACGGAGACAGTTAGTTGGGGCCAGGCACTGGTCTCCACCTCTGTCGGAGTGGCCGGTCTCTGTCTCTGATTGCCAACCTCTTCAACATCGGAGCCCCTCTCCACCTTTCTGGGGAGCTTCTGATGAGCAGTTTCACCAGTGGGCTGCTCTTATGGAGCAGTGAGTTTGGAGGTTGGTCCAGTTTTCCAAGCTGGTCACTCTCTGATGCCTGGGGATGGGCAGAGGCAATTGGGGGCCTTCTAATTAAGCGCGGCATCCTTCTTCGGTGCCGTCAACTCTGCACTGTCAGTGTTTATCCCCTCACATGGCTGCGGCACAGGGGTCCACACCAGTGCCTCTGTCTCCTGCCATTTTCCCTCTTTTCATCAAATCACAGTTTTTGACCTCTGGGACACTTTCTGCACCGTCAGCTTGTTCGGTGCCATGCGCGGTGCTCGCGGGTTCTGTCGACGTCAAGCGCTGCGTCGAGAGTTCTGTCTGTGCCGTGTGCACTGTCAGCGCCATTCTTGGCGCTGTGTGGGTTGTCAGTGCCGTGTAGGCTGTTGGCACTATGTGGGGTGGTGCTTCGGCAGGCACCTCCCTCCGACTCTTCAACTCTGATTCTTTCGTCTTCTGTTCTCCCTCCTAATTTTCACTCCTTTCCTGTCTATGCATTCCCCCCTGGACTGTTAGGAGATGATTTTGAGCTTGACCCAGATCTTTGTTTGGGTGATAATGTTGATGATGATACTGCCCTTAGAGCAGGAATCAATCCTTCTGCAGAGCCTGTGGTGGAAGACCTATCCTTTAAGTCTCTGCTCAAAAATTTAAACTGTACCCTTTCTCTCCAAGCTTCAAAGATTGATACTGGGAAGCTTTTATGACTCCAGTATCTTCATGTCCCAGAGATCCCTATGGATTTAACCCCTCCGGTACAGCCCTCCTTCAAGACTCTCTCTCAGATGGTGTGGCAGAATCCGGCTCCCATTTTTTCCTTGGCAAAGTCCATCAATAGGAAGTACGCTTCTCCCAAGAATCGTTCTATTTTGACCACAAGCCTTTGCTGATGCCATTGTGATCTTGGCAGAGAATGACAAAGCCGTCCTTCCTCAGGGATCTACGGCCTGACCAATAAACAAAGAATCTCATAAGACAGACACCTTAGGTAAGAGCGTCTTTGCTGCCTCAACCCTGGGCATGTGCATTGCCAGCTACCAGGGTTATTTTTTCTCAATATGAGTGTGTACTGTGGCATTCCCTCAAAGAAATGGTAGAAGCTTTACTCGAATCGGAAGCTAGCTCAGAGTTGCTTCACACCATAACTAGGAGTATCGAATCTAATAATCAATAGGTTAAAGCTGCAATGGATACCTTCGATACCACCTCCTCGACGGCAGCTGGCATCTGCACCCACCGCCACTGTTGGCTATGTACTTCCGGCTTCACGAACGATGCCCAGCAGCGAGTTATGGCTTTACCCTTTGATGGTATGTATCTGTTCGGGCCCCAGGTGGAGCAAGCTCTGGAAGCCACGCAGAAGACTAGGTCGGCCATTAAGATGACCAGACCTACACCCACTCCTTCCAGAGGAGGTGTGAACAAGCGTCAGTTTCACAACCGTCAGTCCTTTCGCGGCAAAGGCAGGGGAGGTTTTAATAAAAACCACAACCCTCAACCGAGAAAGAAAGCGCAACAGAAGGCACAAGGCCCCAAAGTGCCCAGTGCCACCTTCTGAGTTTCTGGCCCAAGTCCCACCTCAGCTGTCCAAGGGGGACTCGTCCTCAGTGGTGGGAGGACGTCAGTTCTACAATCAGAGGAAATCTGTAACATCAGACAAATGGGTCCTCTGGATAATCCGCTAGGGGTACTCTCTCAATCTTTCGGAACCCCCTCTGGATCATCTTCCCAAACGACAGTCCAGGCTGTCTGCAGTACAGTCAGACCTTCTTGCTTCCGAGGTACAAAGCCTTCTGCAAAACAGGGCAGTAAAAATAGTTTCACTGCACCAACGGAACACAAGTTTCTACTCTGATTACTTTCTGGTTCTAAAGAAAACCAGCAGCATGCACCCAACTCTGGATCTCAAAAAACTAAACAAGTTCCTTCACAAGGAAAAGTTCAAGATGATTTCACTAGGTTCCCTACTACCGTTGCTTCATCAATACAATTGGCTAGCCTCCCTGGACATACAGGATGCCTACCAACATATTCTCATACACCCAAACCACCACAAATACTTAAGGTTCGTGGCATTGGGTCAGCACCATCGGTTCAGAGTCCTGCCCTTTGGGCTATCCTCGGTGCCTTGAGTTTTTACAAAGTGTTGTGCAATTCTCGCAGTGCACCTCAGGAAAATCTGACTACAAGTGGTTCCATATCTGGATGACTGGCTTCTAGCAAGTCCCTCCAGGCAACATACTCTAGAGGCGAAGGCCACGGCCTCAGACTTCCTCATGTCCATCGGAGTCCTGCTGAATCTCAACAAGTCACAGCTGCAGCCCTCCCAGAAGCTCCTCTTCATAGGAACTCTTCTGGATACCTCCTGTGTGAAGGCTTTCCTTCCAGAGGACAGAAGGAGCGATATTCTACAGATGGCCTGATACATCAGAGAACGCAGCTCGGTTCGAGCCATCTCAATGCAACGGATACTGGGCCTCATGGCATCCTCGGTGTTAACTGTATCCTTAGTTCATCTCCACATGAGAACCTCCCAGTGGATGCTCAGTACTCAGTGGCCCCAAACCAGTCACACTCAGTCCTTCCTCATCAAGGTGACAGAACTTCTGAAGAGGTCGCTCACCTGGTGGTCCCAGGAGGACAATCTTCTGGAAGGATATCCCTTTGCCCCTCTGGATCATCAGATCTCGGTTACCACGGACGCATCCCTGATGGGTTTGTGGAGACCACTGCTAGGATCTCCACACTCAGGGTACGTGGACTGAGGACGAGTCCCAACTCCACATAAACATCCTGGAAATGAGTCATCTGAGCTTTGAAGGACATACTCCGTCACAAGAACATTCGCCTTCAGACGGACAACAAAGCAGTGATGTACTACATCAATAAACAGGGCGGTGCACACTCTTACCCTTTAGGCAGGAAAGCGATGAGTGTGGGAGTGGTGCCTGGAACACAAGGTCTTGATTCAGGAGATTTACCTGCCAGGAGTGCAAAACGAGTGGTCAGACTGTCTCAGCAGAACAGAGACGGATCCTTATTAGTGGTCTCTCGACTCAACCGTCGTTCAGTCACTCTTCAAAGAATGGGGAACTCCAGCCCTGGACCTTTTTTGCATCGCCACTCAAGACAAAAATGCCTCTCTTCTGCTCCAGAAATCCAGAACCTGCCATTTTTTATCAGGATGCGTTCAGGCTACAGTGGACAAGACACTTTCTGTACGCCTTTCCGCCCCTTCCTCTAATTGAGGGTACTTCTCAAATTGGAGTCTCAGGGGGGCAGAATGATTCTCATTGCCCCGTTCTGGCCCCAGAAAATATGGTTTCCACTACTCAACAGTCTATCAGAAACTCCCCCAAAGACGCTTACCTTCCAGATGAACCTTCTGACCCAGGGTCCCGTGGTCCATCCCAACCTGAGGTCGCGTCACCTTCATGCTTGACTTCTGAAGAGATAGAGGTGAACAGGTTCAGTGTCTCTTATAGAGTTTCTGATATCCTTTTGGCTGCGCGCAAGCCAGCCACTAGGAAAACCTACACAGCCAAATGGAAGCATTTCTCTATCTGGTGTGCAAAATCCTCTTGGAATCCTTTTTTCCTGCCCACCAAATAAAGTCTTGGAGTACCGGTTAGACCTCTCAAATACAGGTCTGCAGTACTCTACAGTCAAAGTTCATCTTTGTGCCATTTCGGCGTATCATGAACTGGTACTTTCCATGTCACTGGCTCAGTTGCCTGTGGTTAAAAAGGTTTCTTAGGAGTATTCTGCATACTAGACCTACTATCAGATGCCCAGTCGCAGCCTGGGACATTAATCTTGTGCTAGACATGCTGACTCGTAAACCTTTCGAGCCTCTAGCTACTTGCGAGTTGAAGTTCCTCACTTGAAAAACGGCCTTCCTGGTGGCCATCACCTCGGCCCATAGAGTTTCTGAAATACATGTATTGGTCACTGACACCCCATACACTGTATTTCACAGGGACAAAGTGGTTCTTAGGACTCATCCTAAGTTCCTCCCTATGGTTGTCTCAGAGTTCCATCTAAATCAACCTTTAGTCCTTCCTACCTGCTTTGCAAACTTTCAGGATGAAGGGGCGCGTAACCTTCATTCACTGGATGTTAAGAGGGCACTGTGGTTCTTTCTAGATAGAATGAAAGAAATTTGCAAAGCTCAACAACTATTTGTTTCTTTCAGCGAGACTCGGCTGGCTCAACCTGTCGCTATCAGATGTATTTCACCATGGCTGGTGGCTTGCGTTTGCCACTGCTATTCTATGGCACAGGTCAAGCTGGAAGGCAGAGTGTACGCTCACTCTACCAGAGCAGTCACGGCATCTCTGGCAGAAATCCGCAACATGCCCATTGCAGATATTTGCAATGCGGTCACTTGGACCTCCGTTCATACTTTCATTAAGCACTACGCCTTGGATGTTCATGCCAGACAATATCTGTTGTTTGGTAGGACCATTCTTAATGGACTTCTGTTCTAAGTATGTGAGCTCCTTACCTCTTGCCTCCCATCTCGGGGGATTATTTAGCTCGGTACTCTTCCATTAGTGTGAATGAGTGGCAGAGACTTTATGTCCAGGAAGATATGGAAATTACTTACCTACTGTAATTCTTGATCTTCTTGGACGGAAATCTCCACCACTCATTCACACGCCCACCCTCCATCCTCCAAGCTCACTTCTCTGTTTTTGGTCTTCACTCCTCCCTCCTGTACACTTTTCTTCTCTTCCCTGAGTTCAGAGACTGCTGCTACAGTTGTACACATGGGGCAGGATGATTCCTTTTGGAATATAAAGTGGTTAGGATCTGGTTCTACTAGACCACCACAAGAGGCTTCTAAGTCGTGTTTTGGGCTTCCATCAGGAAGGTTTCAGTGACTAAGTGAAATCCATTCTCCTTGATGGGCTAACCCCACCGGGATCTTCTTTTGTTCACCAAGTAAGGGGTTCAAGTGCTCTTGGACCTGTTGTTCGCAGGTCAGCCATACTTGGTGGGGGGGGGGGTTTCCATCTGCGCTTTTCGGGCTACCATGAACCAGTAGACTTAACCTCCAGCTTTTTCAGTTCCTGAGGCCTTTTTACATTGGATTAATACATGTCTTTGACACTATTATTTTTGGTCCTAGACCAAATTGTGTAGCCGGGTTCTTGCTGCTCTCCTAGAGTGGTTGCGGCTTTCTGGCAAAGTTTCATTTTATGTCCATTGCAGTCGTCTGCAAAGTGGTGAGTTACAACTCAAGCGCTTATCTTGTAAGCACTATGTTCTAAATGCTCTTTCCAAGACAGCTGTTTTTATTAGCAGGACAGTCCCTGGCTATCCTTTCCTACCACCCTACTCAGGGTTGTTGGTTTTAGCTCGGTACTCTCCCACAAGTGTGAATGAATGATGGAGACTTAGTCCAGGAAGATAGGAAATTACGTACTTAACGTGATTATTAATCTTCTTGGACAGTCCATCACTCATTCACATGCCCACCCACCATCCCCTGGGTTCACTCGTTTTCTTTCCTGGTCTTCATGGTCCTACGGTTCAGGCTGTGAAGACATTGTTCTTTGACCTTCATTGCAAAGGCCATCTGGGCCCTCTCAGGCCCAGAAAGGCAGGATAAGTAATTTTCATTAGTTGCGCTGCACCTCCTCGATCGAAAAGGTACTGAGGCGGTTGAAGGGTCGATGCCGAGATAGCCTACACAGGCGTGAGCTAGTCTCATAGTTGCCATGTATGCATAGTCCTATCTCGGTGTCGACCCTTACGAAAATTTTTGGCTCCTGCTTGGTCCTAGCACCTCCGGCGTAGATCCCACTAGTGTGAACAAGTGGAGACTGTCCAAGAAGATCAACAATTATGGTAAGTACGTAATTTTGATTTTGTGTGCACCATAGGTGACCGTTATTTGCCAACGTTTTTGATATTTCTGCTACCTTTTTCTATGATTCTCTCGATTTCATCTACAGACCAACAATGGAGCAACGAAAACCAGGTTTTAAATTTTTGTGTACGGTGCAGGCAGAAAATGTTGGTCACCAGTCTGCACGACACATGCGTGTATTGCCTGGGCGGGCAACACGATGTCGCCAGATGTGACCTTTGCAAAAGCATGCTTCCTGAGTCCCTTGAGTCTAGGAAGCCCTGGCTCTTGCTGGATTGGCCTTCAGAGCGGGATCCTAAGGGCCGCAAGAAAGCCGTGGCTGCAGCTAGATTGGCTGAACAGCTTGTGGTCCTTGAGGCAGAATCAGCAGCTGCAACAGTGGCACCTCCTTGGTTTCAGAGCTGTTCCCTGGGGCCAGCGTCGGAGGATCTTGCACAGGAGAATTCCATGAAATGTTTTTGGCCCTCTAGACCTTGGAGGGAGAATCCTGCCCCTCGTGGTGCTAACTCAAATGCTGCCAGAGCCAGTTGTGGGACCAGGAGTGATAGATGTTTTCTCGATCCCTCGACTTGTCCGACTGCTTGATGACTGTTGGGCACCCCTCAGCTGGGGGGTAGTTTGAGCAGGTCGATAGTTCTTTGATTCCCCCTTTGAGCCAGTCCACCTTGACTCTGGTCGAGCAGCTGCCAGATTTTTCTCAAGCCTGTTGAGCAGCTGTTGGACAAGGTCGAAGAACACAAAAAAAAGCCACACTCAGGAAAAGAACAACTCAAACTTGAACTGAAAATTCAAGTGCAGATAATGCTTTTTATTCCGGCAGAGCTCCACAGACAAGTGACACTAAACCCCCAGCACTTCGGGTCTCCACGTGACCCTAATGCACGTGAATTTTCAGTTTGAGTTCTTTCCCAGAGTGTGGCTTTTTTTTTTGTTCTTCGGTGATGAGTGGCATTAATTATATTTAGCCGGCACCCTCACATTTAAGTCTGTGCACACGGTACCTGTGTCTGCTTGTCTAACAAGGTCAAGGAATCGATCTCCTAGACAGACCCGGTGCTCCTGGTTCTCACGTCAAGAGGATGTGGTCCAGTCAGTGTCCTTGTCTGGCCCTTTTTGGGGGCATCCTTCACTAGAGGTCAAGTCTTCCGTGCCTGTGTTGTTGAATGCAGGCAGGCATTTGGTCAATGGCAACCTGCCAGAAGGCCCTTCTCACTATCGACCAGCTAGTTGATGGTCGCGGTTGAAGCATTCCCGACCTCAGTCCCACTCAACTGGGAGTCACTGGCATCAACCTTCCTTGGCCTTCTCATCCTTGGGTGAGGAGAGGCACCACCGCAAGATGTGCCAGTGCTACATAGAGCTCCTGTGGTAACAGTGGGTGATTGCGGGTCAGGGTAGGACTCTATCCCTTGGACCTTTGGTCTTCTGGCCATCGCCTGGTGGTACCCCTGCCGGTTCACACCACGCATGTGCAACCCACAGCTGCTTCTGCACCTCTTCGGGTGGAGCCGCCACCACTGCAGCCAAAGGCAAGTATTCTGACTAAGGAGGTTGGCCACCAGCTTGCCAGGCCGATTGTTGGTGAGGATCTCTCTGGGAGACGATTCCCTGGAGGTCCACAGTCAGCAGTGGCTGAGGGTCATTTTTGAGGAGTCCTCGGATGACTCGGATTATGAGTCCATTGTCTGCTGTGAGACTCCATTCTTTGACCACAGTTTGGTTGAAGAACTTTACATCGAGCATGGTGTACTTTAGGGCACTTCTTCTATTCATCTCAGAGTCCATGTCGGTCCCACTTTAGCCAGTACAAAAGTGGGCTAAGTACCCCCTTCCAGACATTTTGGCCTGGAATGAATCCCCTTGGACTGCCATCCCTCTGGCTGATGCCATTTTGGAACCAGCCCTTTCATCTTTGGCAGCATCCTGCATCCTGTCTGGCATGCTCTGCCCACATGGTCTGCAGGTATGCTGTCCCCACGAGTTCTCTTTCAGGGCTTTTGGACCACTGTTCCATGGAGGGACTGGTCACAGATTCGGTGTTCCATAAATCGGGTCAGTCACCAGGAGATACGGACAAGCCTCCAGACAAGGAGTCTCGTAAGATTGACCACGCTGCTAAAGAGGTATACACTTAGGCTTCTCTGGGTCTCCGGTAGGCTAGCTGTGGCGTAATGATAGCTAATTTTGGTCACTCCCTGATGAGTTTTTTGTGTGTGTGTGTGTGTGTGTTTTTGTGTGTTATGCTTGTTATCCCAATACTATCCCAGCCACCCACTCCTTCAGGCAGCTAAGCCCCACCTTCCCGCTCCTCCAGTTGCCATCCACTGCCCCTCAACTTGTCACCCCCAACCGACCCAGCATCTCCCTTTGCCGGGGGGGTGCCCTCTTGTGGCAGGGATTGGGAGGGGAGACTTTTGTGTGCCTATAGGCACACCCTGCAATCCTCACCGGGGGCAAGGAGGGTGCAGCACAGGACTATCCTGGGCTTTGGGGTGATGGGAGGACAGACCGCCGTCATCTGGGCGGCATGGGCAGCTGTCTTTTCCACTTTTTCTGTCCTTCCCAGCTCCCGAGATGGACCTATGTGATGGCGAGCTGGGGTGGCATGTTGAGACAACATGCCACCTAGTACATCTCCCAAGCCACCACCAGGTGCCAAACGTCCGCCTCCCTCCCTGAAGGTCTCTGACCCTGGTACCTGGGCTCAGGGCACGAACTCGGGTCGCCAGTGTGCTAAGTGAACCCCCTTGTTAGGCACCACGGAGCCAGCTTGATGGGAGTTTTTGACATAGTCCTCTCTCACCTCCCTGCTAAGCAGTAGTTGGCAGTGATGGTCATCAGAGACCAGGGTCAGTCTGTGGCTAAACACCAGCCCCAGACAGCCTTGGACATGGGTGATTCAAACAACATGAGGTCTTGCTGTATTCTGACCATTGCAGTTAGCTCCAGCACTTGAACTGCCCCGGAGAGAGAAGGGTTAAAATTCTATACAAGGCATAGAACGTTGAGCTCAAGCTCTGTTGAAAACTGTCTGCAGCACTTTGAAACCCAACTGTCAGATTCTTTACTCCGCCTCACTGAACTGTCGCTCCGGAGATTTTCTCCTTTGCTCAGTTCAAAAAGTCGGTTAGTCTGAAATTATTCCGCAGTTAGTTCCGTTTTGTCAGTTCAGGACTCTGTCTGCAGTACTGTAAGTACTTAGGCTAGTTCTTTTGTGGAAATTGTAAAAAAAAAAAAAAGCTGTATTTTTGTGGGCGGTTCTGCTCAACCGATCCTTTAGTAGTTTTTGTGTGGAAAAATTTAGTATCTGTTTAAAAAAAAAAAAAAAAAAAAAATTTAAACGTTTTTTTCCATCACCTGTAACACGATGAGAAACCGATAGCGGAGTCTTGTGGGGCGGTTGCCGAATAAAGGGTAAGTTTGTTAGGTTGGCCATGTCTGAGAAACCCAAGAAAAAAACCAGGCCCACTGGGTTTCAACACTGCAGTGTGTGTGGGGAGGTCTTTGCTAAGGCCAATCCCCACACCACCTGTGTTTTACTGTCTGGGGTTTGACCACCTCGATTCAAACTGCCAAATTTGCAGGAATTTCCCTAAGTCTACCCTGGAAAAAAGGTTAGGTAGACTTGGGGATAAGGAGGCCACAAAATCCACTGACCCCGGAAGGCCAGCCCGGTTCGGTTCCTACTGAACCAGAAGGAGTGCCCTCTGACCAGGGCGATACTTCTTCGGGCAAGAGGAGAGCCAATCCTGAGGGATCGGTTCCTACTAAAAGAAAGCGCAGAGATAAATCGTCCGGTTCAGATCCAGACCTTCATGTTCCGACCGCTGAAGAGATAGCTAGGGCAATTCGGATTGTTGAATCTCTTCGTCCGGTTCCGACCGATCTGGTGCCTTCTGGCAGGGGATCAGTTCGGTTGGTTCCCCCAGTTCAAGATTATTCCCCTGAAGACTTTTACGAACCGGAGTTTGATGAAGAGGGGGATTTTGAAGAGGATGGTGATGATGGTGAAAATCTGGATGTGCCTGTAGAACCGGACATCTTCCCCAGACAGACCTTCTGGTGTTTCCCCTCCTAGGCTTTCTGAGTCGCCTCCCCACTATCTGTTTTACAGAAAGGTGGCTGAAACCCTCCAGCTTCCCATGGAGGAGGCTGTGGAGGATCAGGAAGAGCCTGATTTTGTTGAATTGATGGACATCCCAGAGCCTAAGAGACTGTCTGTTCCCCTCCATAAGTCCTTTGGGAAATGGACACAAAAAATTCTAAGGTCTTCTAACTCTGTACCTCCTGTTGACAGAAGAATGGACAAGAGGTACACCTTGTCAGGCTCGGATACAGCAGTGCAGCCATGCTGGGGTAGCGCAGGCTGCAGCCTGTGACAATGCAAACATTCCCTTGGGGGGCTTTTTCCCTCCACCTGCCTCATCCCTGACTGCTGTCCCACTCAGAGGTTGGCTACATAATTTCTTAACATGTTGCTCCACTGTCACAATGGATAGGTGGGTGTTGAACATAGTAGGTAGAGAATTGTCTCTGGTCTTCGAGGCTCTCCCATCTCAAGAGTCCAGGGTGTCCCCGGACACAGTGTTCACCCTAAGGATGTACATTGTTCAGCTCCTTGCAAAAGGAGCGATAGCCCATGTTCCAGACACTCTGGCCTTATCAGGGCTACATGTTTAGGTACTTTCTGGTCCCGAAACAGTCGGGGGCTTGGATTTGCATGATCTCAACCCATTCATGCAGAAACCCAAGATCTTATCTGTGTCAATCTTCACCATTTATCACTGCTTGGTATCTCGCGGAGGTCAGGACCTTGAGTTAAAGGTGATGGAGCCGTGCTGTCGGCGCATATGAACTGATGCACTGAGTGGCGCTCATGGGGTGGCCGTTAGGCTGCATCGACTCCTCCTGCCTGCCAGTTCTTTGTCTCCCGCCCTAGAGGTCACCTCGTGGGAAGCTGTGAAGAGTCCTAGGCCTGCTCCGCAGTAGTTTCTCATAAAATTTTACCTTCAGTCGAAGTCCATCAGTTCTCCTGACGGTTCTGTTTCTGCCAACACTCAACGTTGCCTGGTAAGATCGTTCCTTATTTTTATATTTCCACGACGTCTAGTCTATTTTTGATGTTTTTTTCTGTGTAGGTCATGTCTCGGTCAGAGGGCAAGAAATCTAAGATGGGTCGGCCCCCCATGCGACAGTATCCTTGCGGCCAAAAGTATTTCGTCACTGACCAGCACGACCGGTGACTCTTGTGTCTTGGCCCCCTTCACAACATGGATTACGTGTGATGCCGTTTCTCCATAGTCCGCCGGGTCGTCGAGGCAACCTGGCGTGGAAAGTGGGGCGAGCTCTACCCGACTTCGGGATTTGATGCTTGCTCAGGCCAAGCCCGCCTCTAAACCCTTTCCTTCAGGTCTCTTCCAGCTCTATACGGACCGAGGAGGAGGGAGCCTAGGCGCTAGTAGCCCAGCCGCTGCTGCTGCTTCTTCTGCGGGCAGTAGGTGCAGCCATAGCAGTCGCCCCTTCGGGAGTGAAGGCTCCCCCGGTGTCGGACCCACAGTTCGCAAGACCTGGGTCGGCACCATTGTGGGCCTCAGCGCCATTCGCAGTGCCATGGGCCCTGACGGAGTCGTCGGTGCCGACTTATCGCATGGCGCCATGGCTTCTGTCAGGGCCGTTCACGGCACTGATACTGCTAGCGGCACCGTGGGAGCTGCTACAGCGCCTTCTTTTTCCTTGTCTCGCCTCGGCACCAAGGTTGAGCACGGTATCGTGTCCTCGGAGCTCGGCGCTGTGGGACCTTCAGATTTCTCTGCCGGTGCGGGAGGCCCCTTTGACCTTGGTGCCACTTGCAGCGCCGTGGAGCCATGCGGTGCCATCCTTAGTGCCGATGGGGCCATCTTTGGTGCCGTCTTCGTCCTCAGTGCCGCTCACGGCTAGGGCCGTGCCCCCTGTGGATTCCGTTCGCGGGGCTGTGGGGGCGCTGGCACCGGCTCGAGCACAGCTTTGGTTTCTGGGTCTGTGGGCAAGGATGGCAGTGGGTGCCCTCCTATGGTTTGGCACAGCTCCTCGGAGGCAGAGTCGCGCTCAGAGTCAGACATTCAGTCTGACCCTTTGGGGTCGGCTGTTGCGGTGGGCAGCCCAGTAGTCTCCTCGACAAGCCGGAGTCAGCCCCCTTCTGAGGTGGGGTCGGTGGCTACCGAGACTGGGGTCAGGGGTGCTGACCAGCAGGCAGTGGTGCAGGCCACCATAGCTCTGCAGCCTGGTCTTGGTGGTTTCACTGACCCCTCAGTATTGGTAGCCCCACCTGTGGTGTGCCTGGATCACCCAACTTTGGGGCCGATCAGAGCACCTACAGGAGGGGAGGGTACTGTGCCCTGGATAGCCCCTTCGGGAGCTGCCCAGAGATGCCAGCTACCTAGGCTGGCCCTCTCGAGGAGGAGGGCTCTTTCAGACTCTGTGGGATCAAGGGGCATGGGGTCGGCCTTTTTCGGGGCTCCACCCGGGCTCTGGGAGAAGCCGTAGTGCGGGTCTCCGCTCTTCCTCCTCAGTCTCTTTGAGAGAGTCCCATTCTTTTGAGGTAGGGGACCGTCCTTCTGGACCTATACGGCCTCAGTTGCCTCACAGGGGAGATTCTTCCGGGCGCAGCCAAGGCAGTACCGAAATGGTTATTCAGTTGTCTGCTGTGGGGTCTTCCGGGGCACCTTCTTCCGTGGGTGCCCGCAGTCTGCTCCTTAGCCCAGGCGGAGGTCAGCCGACATCTCTTCTCGGCTCTGTCCCTATCCCTCTGCCACATTCTCCTGCGCTCCCAGGCATCCTTGGTCCTAGCGGGCCTCTCTCCTGGGGGCAGTTCAGAGTGGTGGCTGCTCTGTTCCCTGCTTAAGTTAGGGCAATGGACAGCCAGGTTTTTCAACCTCTCCCCGTGCAGCCACCCACTGAACAGCCGGTGCCCTCCAGCTCCTCATCCCCCTCTTCTGGGGGAGAGGAAGCTTCTGTCCTCATCTCTCCAGCTGCTGATCTCGCTGAATATCAGCGATTCCTCGTGAGGTTGTTGGAGGACTTGCACCTTACTCCTTCCACTATCAGCAATCCTGAGCACTCTGCGCACACCTTTCTAGGCGATTTTGCGAGGCCACCCTTGTGCTGTCGCCCTGGCCTGCTCCCTTTCAGGAAGCGTCGTTGCGTTTCTGGCAGAGACCCTTCTCCTGAGTTCCTGCCCCAAGGGATTTCAGCCAGAGGTATTGCGCACCCCCGGAATCTCCAGGTTCCATGCCTTATCCACAGTCTGGATTGATGCAGTTGAATACTCCTGATGGGCTTCGTGCCCTTCACCGTGACCGGCCCCCAGATCAAGACTCATCGGATTTTGACTTCTGGGGTAGGAGGACTTTCTACTTGGCACGGTTACTTATTTTTATTCAAACATGAAGTCTTGCTGTATTCTGATCATGGCCAGCATGGAACGTTCAGCGCAAGCTCGGTTGAAGCCTCTGTCTGCTGCTGTTTAAACTCCAACCGTCAGATTCTTTACTCTGCCTCACTGAACAGTCGCTCTGGAGATTTCTCCTTTGCTCGGTTCAAAAAAGTCAGTTAAAGTGTAGTTTTTTCGCTCGGTATCTACCAAATTTCTGCTACGGAACCTGTCAGTTTAAGTCTCTGTCTGTGGTACCGTGAGTACTAGATAGGTTTTGCATTTAGTTTCTGTGTGGAACTTGTAAACATTGGATTGGTTCGGTTTGAACCGATCAGATAGGTTTTAAAAAACTTTTGAATTTATTAGTGTGTGGTAACCGGTCCGTATCGGTTCTAAAAAAAAAAAAACAGATTTAATTACGTTTTTTCCCAAGACCCATAACACGGTCAGGAACCGATAGGGGTGTCTTGCCTGGTGGATTGCCGAAAAAAGGGTAAGTTTTGGATAGGATTGGCCATGTCTGAGAAACCCAAGAAAAAACGGGCCCACTGGGTTTCAACACAGTGTGTGTGGGAAAGCCTTGCTAAGGCTGATCCCCACACCGCCTGTGTTTATTGTCTGGGGTTTGACCACCTCTATTCAGACTGCCAATTTGTAAACGCTTTCCCAAAGCTACCTGGATAAGAGTAGGTAGACTGAGGGAAAGGGAGGCCGAGAAGTCCGCTGACCCGGATGGCCAGCCTGGTTTGGTTCCGACCGAACCAGGAGGAGTGCCCTCTGACCAGAGCGAAACTTCTTCGGCCAAAAGGAGAGCCGATTCTGAGGAGTCGGTTCCGGTTAAAAGAAAGAGAAGGGAAAAATCGTCTGGTTCGGATCCACAAATTCTTTCTCCAACCGCTGATGAAATAGCCAAAACGATAAGGATAGTTCAGTTGCTAACTTGGGTTCCGGCCGAACTGGCACCATCTGTCAGGGGTTCAGTCGGTTCATCCGGTTCCGGATTATACTTTAGAAGAATTTTATGAACCGGAGGAGGAGGAGGAGGGAGAGTATGAGGATAATGATGATGGTGATGGTGATTATGAAAGTCTGGATGTGCCTATTGACCCAGACATCTCCCCAGACAGACCTTCAGGTGTTTCTCCTCCTAGGCTTTCTGAGTACCCTTCCCACTTTGTTTTACAAGAAAGTGGCTGAAACTTTCCAGCTTCCAATGGAAGTGGAGGATCAGGAGGAGCCTGATTTTGTTGAGATGATGGACATCCCAGAGTCCAGGAGATTGTCTATTCCCCTCCATAAATCTTTTGGGAAACAGACATTTAAAATTCTAAAGACTCCTAATTCCATACCTCCTGTGGACAGAAGAATGGACAAGAGGTATACCCTTTCAGGCTCAGACACGGAGTTCCTTTCCCAGCAATGCAGCCATGTTGGGGTAGTGCAGGCTGCTGCCTGTGATAAGGCAAATATTCCCTTGGCTTCACACCCCCCCAGATAAGGACTCCAGGAGGATTGATGCCATGGCAAAGAAACAGTACATGGCATCATCTTTGGGACTCAGGCAGGCTAACTGTATGGCCTACACAGCCAGGTACCAGAAGTCCAGGTGGGACACTGTGCTGGCTCTGGCTAAACAAGCCCCTGACCAGCTTGCCAAGGAGCTGGAGGAGGTGGCTGCTGATGGGATTGAGGCATCAAAGGTGCAATTTCATGCTGCTGTGGACTCCAGTGATGTCATCTAGAGTCATGGCTACATCTGTGGCCCTTCGGAGGATGGCTTGGCTCAGATGTACTAGCCTATCATAGGATACCCAGGCTAAGGCCATGGATTTCCCTATCATTGGTAATTCTCTGTTTGGGGAGCAGACAGAGAACTACATGAAGAAGATGGATGAGTACAGGACCACCTACAGGAGTGCTCAGACCAAAGAAAGGCAAGCCACTCCTCAGAGACAGCATTCCAGGGGCATGGGCAGGCCCTTTCAAAGGCCTTTTTACCAAGCCCAGGCCTCCTCTTCTGCTTATGCTCAGAGGGAGTTCTTCAGAGGGAGAGGCAGACGGGAAATGAGCAGGCCTGCTTCCACCCCTCAGCCTAAAGCCCCTGCCAAGCAGACACCCTGATGGGTCTGCCCGGGCCGATTCTCCAATACCTGTAGGGGGCAGGCTGGCTTACTTTGTCCAGGACTGGAAGTCTTTGACGTCAGACAAGTGGGTCCTGGAAGTAGTAAGCCAGGAACTGGTTCTCAGCTTCAAAAAATTTCCCAAGATGAGAACCAGATCCTTTCCACCTGCAAATCCATCAGAGACCCTTGCCCTAGAGGCAGAGGTTTCTTCCCTCCTGGCTCTCAGAGCCATAGAAAGGGTTCCTACCCTACACAGGGGCAAAGGATTGTACTCCAGGTACTTCCTAACCCCAAAAAAGACAGGAGAATGGCGGCCCATCCTGGATCTAAGATATCTGAACAAGCACCTTTTAAAACCAAAATTCAAAATGGTGACTCTGGGAATAATTCTTCCCTCTCTAAGGCCAGGGGACTGCCTAGCCTCCCTGGACCTCAAAGATGCCTATTTTCACATTTCCATCAGGTGCTCCCACAGAAAGTACCTCATTTTCGAATTGCCCTCAGGCCACTATCAGTTCAGAGCAATGCCCTTTGGCCTATCATAGCCCCAAGGGTGTTCACAAAGTGTCTGGCAGTAGTGGTTGCCTTCCTAAGGAGAAAAAAGATCTCCATCTTTCCATACTTGGACGACTGGCTCATAGTGGGTTAGTCTCTAGAACAAGTCAAGTCACATCTGCAAATAACTCGGCAAGTGCTCACTTCCTTAGGATTCCTCCTCAACCTTCCAAAGTCAGTTCTCGAGCCAGTACAGCTCCTCACCTTTATAGGGGCAGAGCCGGATACAATAAGAGCAAAAGCCTTCCTTCCCCTGGACAGGGCAAGGACCCTTATAGAACTGGCCTCTTCATTCACCCTTCAGGTGTCTCGACCAGCAAGGCATTTCTTGCAGCTCCTGGGCCGCATGGCAGCCTCTACAGCAGTGGTCCAGAGGGCAAGATTCCAGATGAGGGACATTCAGTTCCACTTAAGAGCCTTCTGGTCCCAAAGAAAGGATTCCCTTACCAAACTAGTCCCAGTGACTCGAACCCTGATCCAGGCTTTGCAATGGTGGCACGATCAGGACAATTTGAGACAGGGAGTTCCTTTTGTCACTCAGTCTCATTCAGTGATACTCACCACAGATGCCTCCCTGCTGGGCTGGGGAGCCCACTTGGGGGATCTTACCACCCAAGGACTGTGGTCACCTCAAGAATCTCTGCTTCAAATCAATCTCTTGGAACTCAGAGCAGTGTTTCTGGCACTGCAAGCCTTTTCCAAATCTGTACAGAACAAGGTGGTCCAGATCAGAACAGACAATACCACCACAATGTGGTACATCAACAAGCAAGGAGGCACTCGGTCTACGGCCTTGTGCACAGAAGCAATGAAGTTGCGGTCTCTGGTGTGTTCCCTGCAGACCTGTCTGATAGCAGTTCACCTCCCAGGGAAGGACAGTGTCCTAGCAGATGCTCTCAGCAGGATATCCCAGGGCCATCACGAATGGACCCTAGATCCCCTAGTTTTGGAAGTGACTTTCTCGAGATGGGGCACTCCACAGATGGATCTTTTTGCAGCCCCGGACAATCACCAACTTCCTCTCTTTTGTTGCAGACCCCCAGTCTTGGGCTCAGTCCCCCAGGATGCTCTGATCTTGAATTGGGAAGGGAAGTTCCTGTATGCTTTCCCCCCTTCTCTCTCCTGTTCAAAGTGCTAGTCAAGATCAGGTCTCAACCAGGCAAAGTGATTCTGATTGCTCCAGACTGGGCCAGACAGCTGTCCTTAACAGTCCACCTTCCCCTGTCTCTTCCCAGGAATTACAATCTGCTGACATCCTCTCAGGGGAGGATTTGGTATCCGAACCTCAAATCTCTCAATTTCAAGACATGGCTCTTGAAGAGTTAGAGTTTGCTGATTTACACCTTTCTCAAGGGGGTCTGGATATCCTTAAGGCTTCTCAAAAGCCTTCTGCCAGAAAGACTTACAACTCCAAATGGAAAAGGTTCACTATTTGGTGCTCTAATAAGCATATTTCTCCAGAATCTGCTGGGTTGCCTACAGTCCAGGACTATATGGTTCATCTTAATGGCTTGGGACTTAGGCCAGCTACACTTAAAGTGCATCTGGCAGCTGTTTCTGCCTTCTTGTCAGTAGGCAAGCCCTCTCCTCTGTCAGCCCATCCTGTGTTTGTAAGTTCTTCAAGGGATTGCTGCACACCAGTCCCCTTTGGGACCCTGCTCCTGCTTGGGACCTTAATGTTTACATTGCTCAGCTTATGCAACCACCCTTTGAGCCTTTGTCCTCTGCAGAGCTTAAGTACTTGACTTGGAAAACTGTGTTTTTGGTAGCCATTACCTCTGCCAGGCGTATCAGTGAATTGCAAGCCCTGTCAGTGGAGCCTGATTTCATCTCTTTCCATGGAGATAAAGTGGTCCTAAGAACTAACAGGAAGTTTTTTCCTAAGGTGGTTTCAGATTTCCTCCTTACTCAGTCTCTCTCTCCCTGTTTTCTTCACTGACCATTCCTCCTCTGGAGAGAGGAGGTTGCACAGCTTGGATGTTAAAAGGGCCCTCAGCTACTACATAGAGCGCACCAAGGGTCACAGGTTTGAGTCCCTCCAGTTGTTCCTCACATATGTAAAGGTTGGTGAGGGCAAAACCTGCCACTAAAAGATCTATTGCCAGGTGGATTGTCTCTTGTATACAATTCTGCTATGAAAAACTGGGTAGAACACCACCCTCAAGCCTGAGGGCTCACTCTATTAGAGGTACAGCTGCTTCCCTGGCTGCTGCCAGGGATATTCCTATCTTAGAAATTTGTCAAGCAGCCACCTGGAAAACAGTCTATACATTCACCAAGCATTACTCTCTGGATATCCAGGCTAGAGTGATGCTCGGTTTAACACAGCAGTACTTCGAGCCTATTCCCAAAGTAGGTTCTGTCCCTCCTCCATGGAGAATTTGCTTGGTAGTCTACAATAGTCGGAATACAGCAAGACTTCATGTTGTTTGAAGAAAAAATTACTCTCCTTAGTAATGTTGTTTCTTCTAATGGAGTCTTGCTGTATTCTGACCTTCCCCCCTGCCTCCCCTCTCAGAACCTGGTTTTTGGGATTTGGGTGGGCAGGAGCAGTGTTGGCACCCTAGAGGTGCCCATTTTTCACCCTCCTTTATTTTGAGTGTGTGTTGTGTTTGGTTTTTTGGGTTTCCTGACTTGAGTCTTTGCTTTGAAACCCCAAAAATGTTTTTTTAATAAATTTAGTTGCCAGTTGGCTAGTGTAAGTCTTACAGTTTCCCCACAGAAGTTTTAGTGAGTATTGCTCATAAAGATCTGACGGTTGGAGTTTAAACAGCAGCATACAGAGACTTCAACCGAGGTCGCGCTGAACGTTCCATGCTGGCCATGGAAAGTTAAATCTTTGTTCTCCGGGGCAGTTGAAAGGCAGGACCTAACTGCAATAGTCAGAATACAGCAAGACTCCATTAGAAGAAACAACATTACTAAGGTGAGTAATTTTTTTCTTTCTGCACATCAGGCCCACTATGCAGCCTATGTCAGGTTCTTGTGGTCCAGGCTGGGTCAGTTCCTAGCCTCATTGCCTGATAAGGAGCAAACCAGACAAGCCATTGCACTCTCTGCTCGTGGCCTGGAGCTAGCAAGGCACCAAGCGAGGGTATCCTACGATGCCAATGAGGTAGCTACCAGGTCATGGGGACAGCGATCTGCACTAGGCAGACGGCATGGCTGCATCTTTCCCGGTTGTCACCCTTGGCCCGGCGTAGGGTGATTAACTCCGCTCACCAGGGAACCTATCTCTTCTCCCGTAGAGCGAGACGACGCTTGTTGGGGCAACTTCCTTCCCCCTCCGGGAGACTCCATCTCACTCTCCCCACTCTCTGGCCTCTCCAGGCCCTGAAGATTCCCCCTGTTAGTGCGCCACCCACTGAGAGCTAAGGGATTTTATCCCTTAGGGTGTAAACAAAACCCCTAGGGGGTTCGTACTTCACCAACATTGATGAATAGTGAAGATTGACACAGATAAGATATGAAAATTACATACCTACCGTAATTATGGTCTTTCTGTGCATCTTCACCATTCATCACATCCCACCCTCCATCCCCTGGGGCCTCAGTCTCTGGGTCCCTCTCTCTGTGTCCATTTCCCCTTTTTTTTTTTTTTTTTTTTTTTTTTTTTTTTTTTTTTTGAGTCTGGTAAAACGGGCACAGAGTGGGATAATGTTCCAGGGAGAGGAGCAGTGGGGGCCATTTCTTCTCCAGTGCCTTGGCTCCACCCCTGTGGGGTGGGAGTTGACAGTTGCCCTCCTTTCTTTCCTCCTCGTTTAAAAAAGAACATTTTCTCCCCCCTTTTTTTTTTTCACCAATAATCTTCTCTTGAGAGGGTGTTAATTCCCTGTACCCTGTCCTTCTTCCAGAATAGCTGAGACTGCTTTTCTGGAGTGTTTGCCAGTTATTCCGTGCCTTGAATTCTGGCAGAAAGCTTTGCTACTCCTTGCAGTTCCTATACAATCTGGAGACGAACCAGAGTCTGGGATGTGTCGACCTCTTCCCTCTCTTCCTAAATTCTTTACCCGCCCTACCTCCCTCTTCCTTTTCCAGAGATTGAGGCCCCTCCCAATCCCTTTAGTTTCCAACTGTTCTCCCTTCCTGTCCTCTCAGTCGTTATTTCTCCTTTTGGTTCATACATCTTTTCCTTTTTCTGTCCCTTGGACTTCCTTGTCCCACCCTCCACTCCCTTCCTCTTACCTCTCTGGCGACTCAGAACTGGCAGGCAGGAGTAGTAGATGCAGCCTAACGGCAAACCCACGAGTGCCACGCAGTGCGTCTGCCTCGAGGGCAGCGCCGATGATGCGTTGGCTCCACCTACCTTAAAAAAAAAAAAAAAAAGGCTCCCGCGGGGTCCTGACCTCCAGCAGATATCCAACAGTGATGAATGGTGAAGATACACAGAAAGATCATAATTACGGTAGGTACGTAATTTTCATTTCCAGATGGCCAGTCTGAATCAGATTATACCATCCTTGGAGCAGAACATGTAGTTCTGCTGCCTAGACTGCCAGGATGCGTTTTTCCACATTCCCGTCTGTCAGTCCCACTGTTGGCACCACTGGTTCCTTGTGAAGGGGGTCCTGTACCAGTTCCAGGTCATGCTGTTTGGCCTGTTCTCAGCATCCAGGTCTTCACCAAATGCATGCCAGTGGTGGCAGCCAACCTGCAGCACCATGGAGTCAGGGTGTACCACTGTCTGCACGACTGTCCGTTGGCCAGTCCCTCCAGAGGGGTCATGGGGAGATCCACAGATTTAGCTCTCCAGACTTGTTGAGACTTGGGCCTGCTTGTCAACCAGGACAAGTCCAAACTGTCACTGAAGTAGATGATCAAGTTCATCTGGGTAGAACTAGACTCCATGCAGACCGAGCATGGGATCTTACTTCCTTTGCCTAATAATTTCAGATTGGGCTCTCATGCCCTGCCTGGGATTTCCTGAAAGTGCTGGGGTACATGGCAATCTTTCACCACCACCATTGGGTCTGCTGGCAGATGCACCACTTTCAGTGGGAGTTGGGCCATCAGCAGTTCCCGTGCCTAGGCCACTTGGACCAGCCACTTATACTGACACAGACGATGTAGGTCACCATCCAGTGGTGGCTAGTCCCAGAACACCTGTAGAAAGGAACACTGTTTGTCCGCCCAGAACTGTCACGTTCACGATGGACGCATCTATGGTGGGGTGGGGAGCATGGGTTCATGGGGAGAGATCATGTCAAACAAATGTGATAAGATTTCTTTGGGTAACAAAGGATTTAGATCAGGGTGGAGTGATGGATGTGGCCTACCTAGATTTCAGTAAGGCTTTCAACACCGTTCCATATAGGAGACTAGTAAGCAAGCTGGGTTGCTCAGGAGTGGGCCCAAAGGTGTTAAACTGGATAAGAAATTGGTTAGGGGGTAGGCAACAGAGGGTGAGGGTGTGGTAAATGGAGTTCACTCCAAGGAAGGGAGGGTGACCGGTGGAGTATCTTAGGGATCAGTGCTGGGATTGGTCCTCTTTAGTGTCTTAAAAGTGACTTTGCAGAGGAGCTGGAAGGGAAGGTCTGCCTATTTGTGGGTGACACCAAAATCTGCCATAGGGTGGACACTTGGGGGGTAATAGAAAGGATGAGCAGAGACCTGAGAAAACTGGAGAAGTTGTCAAGGAAATGGCAGCTGGATTTGAATGCGAAAAAGTGCAGAACAGTGGACTTGGGGCACAGAAACCCAGGGGTGGAGTACAAAATGGGTTGCATTGTATTGACGAGTACCAATAGGAAAGAAATCTGGGGCAATCATATCTGATGACCTACAGGTGGCCAGGCAGTGTGACAAGGCTGTCTGGAGGGCTGGTGGGATGCTAGGGTGAATAGGGAGGGGTATCACCAGCAGAAAGGAGGTGGTGATGTTGCCTCTGTATAGATCACTGGTAAGACCCCACCTAGCGTACCGTGGTCAGTTCTGGAGACCACATCTCCAGCAGGACATAGACTGAGTGGAGGCAGTCCAGATGTGGACAACTAAAATGGTGCAGGGTCTGCATCAAAAGCCCTACAAGGAGAGACTAAAGGACCTCCGTATGTACACCCTGGAAGAGGGGAGCAGGATAGAATAGAGACCTTTAAATATCTCATGAGGGTACAGAAGGGAAGTATTTTTCAGAAGAAAAGATGCTCATGAACAAGGGGACATGCTGTGATGCTGGAGCGGGGTAAATTCAGGAGATGAGGAAGTACTTCTTCACAGAGTGGTGGATTCCTGGAACAGTCTTTCAGCAGACGTGCTAAGGGTGAAAACAGTGGTGAGGTTCAAGGTTGCTTGGGATAGGCAAGGGAATTATAGTGGAAAGGAAGTTTGGGGGGGGAGAAAGAGCTGTAGATTTTAAGTATTGTCTGCGGTAATAATGTAGGTAGGGAAAAATGGGCAGACTGTGTGGGCCAAGCGGTCTTTATCTGCCATGAGAGTATGTTTCCCTGCTGCTGACATATGTGATGTAGCCACATGGAGCACTGTACACATTTTCACTAAGCACTACAGTCTAGACATAGTCTCTCGCAGAAGTGTTGGCTGTAGTCTTGCTGTCCTGCAAGACTTCTGTTTTAATCATATATCCGGTTGTGCCATCCTCCCTGGGTGCTTTGTACTGCTTTGGAATCTTTCCAAGGGTGTGGCCCAATGGAGGAGATGTTCTTGATGAAGATGGTTGCATAAAAACTTAACAGACATAACAGTAGATCTTCGAGAGACTTTTCTCCATTGGGCTGTAGTCTACCCTCCCTCCTTCCCTCTTTTCTGTTGAAGGATAATCCAGATACTGTGCCTAAGGCCTTATTCCATGCATTCAATTTCGAGTTTCATGCCTCTCCTAGTATGCCTGGTACTGGTTTGGTCTCCCGGTTCCTTAAGGTGAGAGGCCCTCTGAGGCTTATCTGTGGTGGGGAATGGAGGAATGTTGGGCTGCCCATGTTATGTAGGCAGTGCTGTGCATCATTGTGGGCAGCCCCTGGTTATGAAAAGTTTCCGAGTGGTCCTGACGCTGATGGTTTACCTAAAGCTGTGGTGTTGCGTTCTTACGGAACTGTTCATTAAGCTATTTGTGTTAACGTACAATGTGGAATATTGATTAAAAATACGCAGCAATCATGTTTAATGATGCTCACTATTGATTTTTTTTAAATCAGAAGCATGCTTATGGGAGAGGACCAATTATTTCATATCTGAAGCATGCTTAAAGTGGTTGGATGGGCCTCTTACAAAATGGAAGAAAATGGGTGCTGTAAAATGTAGTAAATATGTGTTGAAACAAAATGTTTGCTGCAACATGCTCTGCTGCTTAAGATAAAACTTCAGTAAATAAATACACAAGGTCATGCCTTGAGGTTTGGGTAGTAACCTCAAGGTTTGTTAGGATGCATTTCTATTTTTGTTTTTAACCCCGAGGGTAATAAACCTATAGAACAGTCTACCAGTGGGCATAAAGACAGTGCAGGCTTTAAAGTTAAACCTTGACAGAGTCCTGCTTACTAAGAGAATCACTGAGTACCCTGAGTAGTAAGGTGGGAAGGGAATCCCTACAAAATTTGTATGCGTTTGTATAAAATATTTACTTCATATTGGGGTATGTGTGATTTTATACTTATTCCTGCTTATGAAGCTGGGAGGGGGAATGCGAACTTAATGGACAGAGTTTCTTCCAACCTTAAATTACTGTGGCACTAAATATGTGTGGTGCGCAAGGAATACAAGATGCAGTATTGCTTTTAAGCAATCATTTTACTGCCAAAGTGTTATACAAAGTAGACAAGTAAAAACGTGATGAGTGGTTACCCTCGTCCAGTTTTGTTTGTCTACTTTGTATAACAAAGCAATGCTGCATCTTGTATTCCTTTGCGATCACATATTTTTGGACTGCTTTATTTCGTGGAGGTTAGCCGCCTCTTTTGTGGTGCATGCAGACGACCACTTTGTTTCAGCGCAGAGGAGCTCTGGTTGTGTGTCTGTGGTACTAAATACACTGTGTGTTCTACGTTGTTCAACCATCTGTGTTAGAACGATGGTAAGGAACCACTGAGTACTATCCATATAACTGAGATTACAGGGGTTTCTTTATTGAGATGACCCAGAATTAAAAACCTTCAAAACTGAAGCTGAACGATTATCTTCATCTGTAGCCCTGACAAATATATTGTATTTAGTTTTCTTACATCTTTTTAAATGTTCTTACAGATCTTAAACCTTACTCAGGCATTAAAAGATGGGAAAAGTCCCATACAGCTTGTGCAGATGCCTCGCGTGATTGTGGAACGAAGTCGAGCTGGAGGCCAGGGTCGAATTGTTCATCTGAGCAATGCGTTTACACAGACTTTCCACTGCAGGAAACCATTTTTCTCGTCCTGGTAGCAACAGACTATCTTACAAAGTCACACACAAGAAAGTAACAAGTACCTCCGTATTGAACTTTGCAAGCTACTACTGTAAGATCTTGCTATTATCAAAAAACTTCTCTAGAGAAAGTAAGGCTGGGAGCACAGTAATGAAGGCCATTGCTTCCAACTGCCAAAAATTTTGTAACTTCAACTTTTGAGGAGTTATTTTTGAATGTAATTAAAGTTTACAATTTTTTGTGTTAAATGGTAAATGACATTGTCAGGGAAAAAGAAGGAAAACATTGTCTATATTGTATTTTTATAGGACAATTGAATTGTAATAAAAGGTATGTATTTAAATATTGAACTAGAAATTATTAAAAGGGTCATTGATGTTTTGTAAATTCATATTGTAAAAAATGTAATTCTTATTTCTGTATTCAAAGAAAATATCACATTTATTTGATGCAATCAGTGTGATTTTGTTGTATTTTTTGGTATATTCTTTAAAAAATGTGAAGAGAGACCAACTCCATCTTTATTTTTTAAAGCAGCAGTATTTGTTAGTTGCCAAAAAATGTAATCGTATTATAGTTTGGCAGTAATCTATTTCTGACATAATTAGATTTGTCATCAGTATATTTTTATTTCTCTCTGTTTCTGACTCTGATTTTATTACTGATTTCATAATAAAGGACTCTGTTCATTAAAGGTAGCCACCACTGGCAATTTTTTATAAAAATCCCTTCCTTCAAGGTAACTTTTTGGCTTTACATGCAGGATTTCTACTGTGGTTGTATTAGGAGGGGGGCCTGATGGTAAACCACGTAGTACCACACAAAGATGTGTAATTTAATCATAGTGTGCATAGCCATAGACCAGTTATGTATACATTTCAAAACCCTGTATTTCATTTCAGAAATGAATAGAATGAAAAGAAAAAAAAATGATATATTGATGTTTTTGCCAGAAATAGAATATTACTACAAAACTATATAATGGATTTTCACTAAAAAAATACTGTTGCTTTAATGTAAAACATTTATTCCCAGAGTACAGATTTTGCAAGACTGAGAGGCACTTGATGTCATTGATATTTCCTTTTATTCATTATACAGTATGTAAATAAACAATAGACAGACAGATGTATACACATGCATTTATGCACACATACAGTGCGTCTGTGAGAAGGCAATTGTAACATCCAGTTAGTTGGATTTCAAGAATAGTTGAAACGTTTTTAAAAAAAACTGTATTGAACTAGAAATTTGTTTGGAATATTTCATAATGGTGACTAAAATGCCTAACCAGTTTGATTGGGAATATCTAAACCACTACTTTGCATGAGATCATTATGGCATTCAGAGTAGTTTGATTATTATAAATTCACTATAAAGGTGATATACTGG
Source organism: Neoceratodus forsteri (assembly GCA_016271365.2). Lineage (NCBI taxonomy): Eukaryota > Metazoa > Chordata > Ceratodontiformes > Ceratodontidae > Neoceratodus > Neoceratodus forsteri. The sequence continues at coordinate 848,646,504 of CM057452.1, forward strand.
TCCAAATCTGCATATGGAATGTGGGGGCTTCAAAACAGGAGTACAAATGACATCTCTGTCTCGTCGAACTGCATCACATTACATTTATTACTGGAAATTGAAAACCCTCCTTGCAAATGTTTTTAGTTGTGGGCATGTGACTTTTAAGGGAACAGTATGGTTAGATAAAATGCAAATGTTTTGAAACTGTTTGTTATTGGACAGTAGTACTGCATTTTAGAGTGTGTGTAACTGGTTCATACTCAGTCCAGTGGCTTCACAGTGACTAGATGTTTGCTCAAACCTTTGTTCCATACATTGTGATGACAAAAGAACTTCTGTGTGGAACTCTGATGTCGTAGACTGTATGGAAAGCAAAGCCGGCTTGCTAGGTTTTGGCTTTATGCTTGCTTTGACACAAGCAGCTGCTGTCAGAGAGCTTTCCAATCTACGTTGGTGCTCTCACTTCCCTTAGGCCACACAGTTGGAATGTCGGCCATCAGGCACTAGGACCACACAGAAACTCTTGCTAGCTGGGGTTGCTCACATCGACATCAAGCGTCAGTGCGTATGTAACAGTGGGCTACCCTGTCTCTCCTTAGTTATTTTCCTGCCACCGATTAGCCTCGTCAGACCTGCTACAGAAACAAACACTGACTACAGTGTCATTCGTTATTCTTTTTGAAAGTTTTCATCACTACCTCTGCATGCTGCCGAAGCCTTCAACACTCTTACAGTACTGTGAGTGCAGAGAGAAGATTTTTAATCATCTCTAGCTCCTTTCTATGGCATTACGTTGTAGCCTGATTGAAGGTTTAGCTAATCTCACAGGCCCACACATTGCGATAGGCCCTGGCAGCAAATGCACACTTAATGGGTGTCTTTCCAAAAAATCTTTAATGGGTCACCTGCCCCCTTGACAAAGAACCTGCAGAGGTTCAGAACGCTGGAGTTTTTGTGTTAGTCCATGCCGGTACTAATAAATGCACCGGTTTTCATTGTGAATAGCCTGTGTTTTTTTTTTTTTTTAATTATAGATACTCTCTCAGCTTTTTATATTGTTGGATACAGTTTTTGTTTAGAGTGCTGAATTTCTTTTGTGCTGAGTCAGTTTCTTTTTTGCTTGTGTTACGCAGTAAGTCCGGACTGAAATGAATTTTGCTGTGGAAGAGGAAGAGTCCATTAAGAAAAACCTGATGAACTTTTTGGAAGTGCCTTGCACACCATCCATCATAATTCCTCCTGTTTACCCTGCTTTGGATGATGCTACCTTTGCTGCCTGGCGCAGATCTAATGCTGTTCCTGCTGTTCCACACAGGGCTAATAAGCAGTACCCTACACCTACTGCTAAGCTTTACTGTGCCACTCAACCAGGGACAGACTCTGTAAGGGTCATGGCTGCACATGATAGATCTAAGGCACCTAAACATTTAAGTTTCTTGCCCTCTGATAAAGAATCAAGGAGGCTGGATGTTATGGGTAAAAGAATATATGTTTCTGCCTCATTGGGTCTGAGGATTGCTAACTATCAGGTCCATATGACTAAATACCAGAATAGCCTATGGAAAGTGCCAAGGCTGCAGCTCAGGCTTTGCCTGATGGCGCTACCAAAACAAAATTGCTTAAAACTTTAGATGCTGGTCCTGAGGTTGGCAAACTCTTATTGCAGTAAGCATATGTATCTAATGCTTCTACCAGGGCTGCTGCCTCTGGCATATGAGGCGCCACTCCTGGATAAGAGTTGATGGCTCTGCTACTGATGTCCAGCAAGCAGTTTTAAATGCCCCATTTGAAGGCAAGAAACTGTTTGGCTATGATGTTGAAGAGACCTTAAGTCTTCAATCCTGCAAACTGACACTTAGATCGGTCAAGTCCCTCTATCCCACACCTGCTGGAAGCTGTAGCGGAGGGTCCTTTCGTCCAACAGATGTCAGAAGTAGTCGTTCCAGCTACCATCAGCAAGCCAGAGGAAAGGATAGTGGTACCTTATCTGGACCCCTCTCCACAGGTACACATTCAAAAAAAAGGCCATTGGAACTGGTGTCTCTGCCCACACCGGTTCAGCCTGACTATACTCCTCATCCTCTAAAGCCTCTTTTGCCTCCAGGAGGGCTGTTGGTGGTTGTATCTCCTTTCACCTTACAAAATGGAGAGAGATCACCACAGATGAATGGGTCCTAGAGATAGTTGCAATGGGGCATACTCTGGAACTTTTGCAAACTCCTCCAGTTTATTATCTGCCTCCTTCCAACTAACCTCCAGGTCATCTAGCTCTGCCGAAAGAGGAAGTACAGTCATTGATACAAAAACATGCCATTGAACCTGTTCCTGTACATCAAATGAACAAAGGGTTTACTCCAGAAACCTCCTGGCTCCCAAATGGACAGGAGGAAATCTGAGGCCTGTACTAGACCTGAAGGAACTCAACTTCTACAGAGTGCAAGAAGTTTTGAATGGTCTCTCTGCAGGCGCGTATTCCCCTTCTGCAATAGGGGGACTGGTTATGCTCCCTGGGTATGTAAGCTACTTACCTTCATATTAGAATCAGGAAAGCACACTGAACTGATAGTGATCCCCCTGAAACATGAATCGAAGATATTGTCAAAGTACAAGTGTATTACCCTTTGGCTTATGCTCTGCACCACAGGTCTTTACCAAATGCTTAGCATTGGTGACAGTAGCTCTTCACAAGAAAAGCCTCTGTATCTTCCCGTACGTGGACGACTGGCTTTAAAGGCCAGTTCCTGAAACCGCCTTATACACACCCTCTCTCAAACCAGACAACTGTTTGACGAGTTGGGGGTCACAGTGAATATTCCAAAGTCAGTTTTGACCCCATGCAAATGTCTGCAGTACATAAGTGCAGTCCTAGACACTGCTCAAAGGAAAGCCTTTCTGCTGTTTAACAGGGAAGACCGCCTCATTGCTCAGGCACAACTTAATTTACAAGTCACCATCTCCCAGCTAGGTCTTTTCTATGCCTTCTGGGCCTCATGGCAGTGGCCATTGTAACTGTACCCATGGTGTGCTCACGTGCAGATTCCACAGTGGACGTTAAGGGTGCAGTGGACACAGCTGACAGACAATGTGGATCGACAGGTGCTCATCGTATCCCCATTGCATGAAATCCGAAAATGGATGGACCGCAACAATTTAGTAAAAGGTGATCTTATCTGTGTTAATCTTCACCATTCATCACATATGGGTACTGGCCGGAGATCAGGACCCTGCGGGAGCTTTTTTTTTAAAAAACGGGTAGGCGGAGCCGACACAGCATCGGCGCCCTCGAGGCCGACGCATCGCGTGGCGCCGAGGATTGGCCGTTAGGCTGTGTCGACTCCGCCTGCCTACCAGTTCTTCATCTCCCGTCACGAGTGCTCGTGGGAAGCTAACTGAAGAAAAATTTGAGGCCTTTCAGCCTTCGCTTGACAGTCCGTCGGTTACCTGCTAGTTCTGGGTTCTGCCTCCACTCGACGTCACCGGTAAGATCTTTCCTTTTTATTTTGAAATATTGCGACGTCGAGTCTGTTTTGGTGTTTTTTTCCGTAGGTCATGTCTTGGTCAGAGGGCAAGAAGTTTTCTAAGGCGGGTCAGCCCCCTATGCATCAGTGCCTGTGCGGCCGCAAATATTCCGTTACCGACCAGCATGACCGGTGTCTCGGCCCGCTTCACGACATGGATTCATGCGACACCTGCTTCTCCATGGACCACCGTGTCCTCTAACAGCGCGCGTGGAAAGCGGGGCGAGCTCCGCCGACTTTCGGGGGTAGGGTTCGCACTTGGGCCAAGCTGCGCTCTGTAGGCCTTTCCTCCGGATCCCCTCCCAGTTCTATACAGACCGAGGAGGAGGGAGTCTCGGCTACTTGTAGCCTGGCCATTGCTGAGGCTCCTCCGCGCGCAGGAGGCCTGTCCCGCTTCCTCCCGGGAGCGGGCAGGAGGCACCGCCACGGCAATCACTCTTCGGGATGAGGTCTGCAAGTCGCCTCTGCGTTCAGAAGGGGCCTGGTCGACGCCGCTCTCGGCGTTGCCGGGTCGGTGCTGTGGAGCCTTCGCACTGTGGCCTTCTCGGGCCAGGTGGTTGTCAGCGCCTGCCGCGGCATCGACGCTCTCGAACGCTGTGGTACAAGACCCGCGCTTTTGCTATGTCTCGAGGACGGCTTCGAGGTGAGCACGGCACCATGCCCGCGCTGTTCGGCACCGGGGCCTTCGGCTTCAGCGGTCGGTGCCGCCCTCTGCCGTGGGTTCTCTAGTGCTGCTTGCGGCACCGAGGGGCCGGTCGGCGCTTGTGTTCGCACAGAGTCCACTCGGGCTGTCGGCGCCCGCTCGGTCTCGGTGCTGCTCATGGCGCCAGGCACCTGGCGGTGTCACGGCGCCGAGGCTGTTGCTGGGGCTGCCCTGCGCCGTCTCTGTCCCTGGTACTGCCCCGGTGCTAGCGGACTTGACGGCGCTGGCCCTGGCTCTGGACCTTGCTCTAGCTGCCCTGGCACCTGCAGGCTCTGCGTGGAGGGCTGGGGGCTACCTCGGCCACTGCTTTAGCTGCCGGGCCCTTTGGCAAGGTCGGTTTCGCCCGCCCCTACTGTTTGGCTCAGAGCCTCAGACTCTACCTCCTCGGAGTCGGAGTCGGGCTCAGAGTCAGACGCGCAGTCACACCTTTCGGGATTGTCTGCAGAGGAGGGCGACCCAGTGGTCTGCCGATGAGTCGAGTCGCCCCCTGCTGAGGAGCGTCAGGTAGTCCCTGAGGTTAGGTCAGTGGTCCTGACCAGCAAGCAGTGGTGCGTGCCACCATTGCTCTGCAACCTGGTCTTGGGGTTTCTCGACTTGGTGGTGGTACCCCTCCAGTAGTGTGTCTTGATCGCCCAACTTTGGGGCCCATCGAGAAGTCTACAGGAGGGGAGGGTGCTGCGCCTGGGTCTCCTTCGGGCAGCCCAGAGCTGCCAGCTACCTAGGCTGGCCCTCTCGAGGAGGAGGACCTCTCGGACTCTGAGGGGTCGAGGGTGTGGGGTCAGGCTGGCCTTTCTCTGGGTGCCCGCCTGGGCGGCCAGTGCTGACTCCCACCCTTCCCCTCGGGTTCCTTGAGGGGTCCCATTCTTTTGAGGCAGGGGACTGTCCTTCTGGACTTTTACGGCCCCGGTCGCCTCACTGGGGGGATTCTTCTGGGCGCAGCCTAGGCAGTACCAACGTGGTTGTGCAGCTGTCGGCTGCGGAGTCTTCCGGGGCACCCTTCTCGGGTGCTCATGGTCCGCTCCCTAGCGGAGGTCAGCCGTTTTCTTTTCTCGGCTGTGCCCCTATCCCTCTGCTGCATTCTCCAGCGCTCCCAGGCATTCTTGGTCCTAGCGGCCTCTCACGTGGGAGCAGTTCAGAGCGGTGGCTGCTCGGTTCCCTGCCTACGTTAGGGCCATGGACAGTCAGGTTTTCCAACCTCCCCCCGTGCAGCCACCCTCGGAACGCATGGTGACCTCCAGCTCCTCATCCCCCTCTTCTGGGGGAGAGGAACCATCTGTCCATATCTCCCCAGCCGCTGATCTCGAGTACCAGCGCCTCGTGAGGATGATGGAGGACCTTCACCTTTCGCCCGTCTGTTAGCAATCCTGAGCATGCGGCGACGCCTTTCTAGGCGATTTGGCAGCCCTTGCGCCTGGCTTCCCTTTCGGGAGGCGCCCTTGCTTTCTGGCAGAGGCCCTTCTCGAGTTCCTCCCTAGGGACCTCAGCCAGAGGTATTGCGCCTCCCGAGTCTCCAGGTTCTATGCCTCATCCACAGTCCGCTTGACGCACCTGGATACCCCTGATGGCTTCAGGCCTCCACATGATGACCGCCCCCAGATCAAGACTCGGATTTTGATTTCTGGGGCAGGAGGACCTCCACTCAGCACAGTTGCTTCTCCATTTCTGCTCACCAGGCCCACTATGCAGCCTACAACAGGTTCTTGTGGTCCGCGCTAAGGTCAGATCCTAGCTGCTTTGCCTGACTCAGAGCAAACCAGACAAGCCATCGCGCTCTCTGCACGTGGCCTGGAGCTAGCAAGGCACCAAGCGAGGGCATCTTATGATGCCAGCGAGGTAGCTACCAGGAAGTCGATGCGGACAGCGATCTGCACTAGGAGGTCGGCGTGGCTTTGTCTTTCCCGGTTGTCACCCTTGGCCCGGCGTAGGGTGATTTGCTCCACCCACCAGGGAATCTACCTCTTTTCCCGTAGGGCAAGACGGCGTTTGTCGTGGCAACTTCCTTCTCTCCGGGGACCCGTCTCACTCTCCCCACTCTCGGGCCTCCTCAGGCCCGGAAGGTTCCCCCCCTTAGTGTGTCACCCACTGAGGGCTAAGGGACTCTGTCCCTTAGGGTGTAATGAATCAACCCCCTTCGGGGGGCTTGGTACTCACTCATATGTGATGAATGGTGAAGATTGACACAGATAAGATATGAAAATTCAAACACCATGAAGTCTTGCTATATTATGACAATTAGCAGTTAGCCAAAGCACTTGAACTGCCCTGGAGAGGAAGGAGTTAACTCCAGGCTGACTGGAGTTCCAAGCGCGAGCGCTTTGCTGAAAGCTCTATCTGGCTAGTTTCAAACTGAAACTGTCAGATTCTTTACTCCGCTTCACTGAACAGTCGCTCCGGATATCTGCTCCTTCAGCTCGGTTCATTTCTCGGTTCAAACGAGTGTTTTCGGTTCATTTTAACCGCAATAAGTATTTATTTTACGCATTTCGGTTCAAAGCTCTATCTGGTAAACCGTAAGTACAGGATTTTAAAGTCTGTGTGGAAATTATTATCGGTTCGGTTTGAACCGATCAGTTTTACTAAAAAAACAATTTTAAATAATAGCTTGGGCTTTTAGAGTGCGGTTCCCGGTTCTTATCGGTTCTAAAAAAACCTATCTCTTAAATTGGGTTTTTTCAAATACCCGTGACACGGTTAGGAACCGATAAGGGTGTCTTGCCTGGCACTGCCATAAAAAGGGCAAGTTTTTGGATAGGCTGGCATGTCTGAGAAACCCAAAAGAAAAACCGGGCCCACTGGGTTTCAACACTGTGATGTTTGTGGGGAAGCCTTTGCCGAGGCTGACCCACACACCACATGTGTTTATTGTCTGGGGGCTGACCACCTCCTGTCAGACTGCCAGGTGTGTAAGAATTTCCCTGCAGCCACCCTGGAGAAAAGATTGGGCCGGCTCAGGGAACGAGAGGCCAAAAAGTCCGCTGACCCGGATGGCCAGCCCGGTCCAGCACCCACTGGACCAGAGGGAGTGCCCTCTGACCAGGGCGAGACTTCCTCGGGCAAAAGGAAGGCTGGTTCTGAGGAACCAGTCCCAGTAAAAAAAAATCTAAGAAATCAGCAGGTCTGGAGTGCAAGATTGCCTCTCCAACTGCTGCAGAGATAGCTAAAGCCATACAGATTGTCCAGTCACTGTCTCAGGGACCGGCCGAACCACCAACAGCTGGCAAAAGGTTGGTTCGTTCAGTTCCAGTGGTTCAAGAGTATGATGTTGAGGAATTTTATGAACCACAGGAGGGGGAGGAAGATTTTGATCATTATGTACGTGGCTGGGAGGGTCTGGACGTGCCCATTGAACCGGACATTTCTCCAGACAGACCATTAAAATCTCCCCCTATGCTGTCTGAGTCCCCTTCTCATTTTATGTTTTACAAAAAGGTTGCAGAAACCCTCCAGCTTCCCTTGGAAGAGGCTGTGGATGAGCAAGAGGAGCCTGATTATGTTGAGATGATGGATATCACAGAGTCTAGGAGGTTGTCTATTCCTTTGCATAAGTCATTTAGGAAGCAAACAACAAAAATTTTAAAAAAATCCTCATTCTGTCCCTCCTGTAGATAAAAAAAAAAAATGGACAGAAGGTATACTTTATCAGGCCCTGATACAGACTTCCTCACTGAGCAGTGTAGTCATGTAGGTGTGGTACAAGATGCAGCCTGTGACAAGGCTAATATCCCCCTGGCCTCACATCCTCCTGATAAGGATTCCAGGAAGATTGATGCTCATGTAGAAAAAAACAGTATATGGCAGCTTCTTTGGGACTCAGGCAGGCAAATTATATGGCTTATGTGGCTAGATATCAGAAATCTAGATGGGATACAGTGTTGCAGTTAGCCAAGCAGGCCCATGGCCAGCTGGCTAGTGAATTGGAATAGGTGGCTGCTGATGGCATAAGCCTCTAAAGTTCAATTTCGTACTGCTGTAGACGTTAATGATGTTCCTCTGGGGTCATAGCCACTTCTGTAGCTTCCGTAGGTTGGCATGGCTCAGGTGCACTAATCTGTCACAGGATACTCAGTCAAAGGCTATGGATTTTCCTGTGGTGGGAAATTCTCTGTTTGGAGAGCAAGCGGAAAATTATATGAAAAAGATGGATGAATACAGAACTACCTACAAAAGTGCCCAGGCCAAGGAGCGGCATGCCACTCCACAGAGGCACACTCCCAGAGGTAGGGGAAGGCCTTTCCACAGGCCTTTTTATCAATCCCAAGCCTCCTCTGCTTTTGCACAGAGGGATTTTTTCAGAGGCAGAGGTAGGCGGGGCGCAGGTAAACCGTCCCCCACCCCTCAGCCTAAGGCTACTGCCAAGCAGGCACCCTGATGGGGTGCCCAGGGCCGATTCTCCTGTACCAGTTGGAGGCAGGTTGGCTTATTTCAGCCAGAACTGGGTGTCCCTAACTCGGACAAATGGGTTCTGGAGGTAGTAAGCCAGGGTCTGGTTCTCAGCTTCAAACAGTTTCCAAAGATGAGAACCAGACATTTTCCACCTGCAAGCCCTTTAGAGGCCCTTGCTTTGGAAGCAGAGGTCTCTTCCCTCCTAGACTGCAAAGCAGTGGAAGGGGTTCCTCCTTGTCACCAGGGCAAGGGGCTGTACTCAGATACTTTCTTACCTCAAAAAGACAGGAGAATGGGCCCATTCTAGACTTAAGGTACCTGAACAAGCATCTTTTGAAACCAAAGTTCAAAATGTTAACTCTGGCAATGATTTTGCCCTCCCTCAGGCCAGGGGACTGGCTAGCCTCCCTGGACCTCAAGGATGCCTATTTTCATGTCCTGATCAGGCCTTCTCACCGAAAATACCTCAGGTTCGAACTGCCCTCAGGTCACTACCAGTTCAGAGCAATGCCCTTCGGTCTTACCTCTGCTCCAAGGGTATTCACAAATGTCTAGCTGTGTAGTGGCTCATTTAAGAAGGCAAGGGGTTGCTGTGTTTCCTACCTGGATGACTGGCTCATTGTGGGTCAGTCCCCAGATCAGGTAAAATCCCACTTGCAAGTCACCCAGCAGCTTCTCACTTCCTGGGATTCCTGCTGAATTTACCAAAGTCAGTTCTAGAACCAGTTCAGGTACTAACTTTCATAGGTGCGGATTGGACACAAAGTTGGCCAGGGCATTTCTCCCTCGGAAAGGGTAGAAGCTGATTGCCCTGGCATCCTCTTTCACCCTGTGGGTCTCGACCAGCAAGGCACTTTCTGCAACTTAGGGCACATGGCTGCCTCCACAGCTGTAGTGCAAGGGCAAGATTCCAGATGAGACATTCAGTTTCATTTGAGGGCCTATTGGTCCCAAAGGAGGGACCCCCTTACCAAATTGGTCCCAGTGACCCCAACTCTGATTCTAGCTCTTCAGTGGTGGCAGGATCAGAGCAATCTAAGACAAGGGGTCCCCTTCATTCCCATTTCTCATTCCCTCACCCTCACCACGGATGCCTCCTTGCTGGGGTGGGGCGCGCACTTGGGCGACCTTTCCACTCAGGGAGTGTGGTCCCCCCAGGAATCTCTGCTCCACATCAACCTATTGGAACTCAGAGCTGTCTTTTTAGCTCTTCAGGTTTTCTCAGCATCTGTCCAGAACAAAGTAGTTCAGGCCAGGACAGACAATACCACAACAATGTGGTACATCAACAAGCAGGGGGGCACTCGGTCATCAGCCTTGTGCACCGAAGCAATGAAGTTGTGGTCTCTGGCTTACTCCCTGAACACCTCCCTGGTAGCAGTTCGCCTTCCAGGGAAGGACAATGTCCTAGCGGATGCCCTCAGCAGGATTTCTCAGGGTCATTACGAATGGTCTTTGAATCTCCCTAGTGCTGGGGTCAGTCTTTGCCAGATGGGGCTCCTCAGATAGATCTTTTCGCAGCCCCAGACAACCACCAACTTCCTCTGTTCTGTTGCAGGCCTCCAGTAATGGGCTCAGTCCCCTGGACGCCTTTCTGTTGGATTGGGAAGGGAAGTTCCTGTATGCCTTCCCTGTTCCCCTTCTCTTCAGGGTGTTAGTAAAATCAGATCCCAGCCCTGCAAAGTGATTCTGATTGCACCAGACTGGGCCAGGCAACCCTGGTACCCACTGCTTCTGTCCCTGACAGTCCACGCTCCCCTGGACCTTCCCAGGGTCCACAACCTGCTGACTTGTGCCCAGGGGAGAGTTTGGTATCCGGACCTCAAATCCCTCCACCTCAAGGCTTGGCTCTTGAGGAGTTAGAATTTGCTGATTTACACCTTTCTCAAGGTGTCCTTGATATTTTAAAGGCCTCTAGGAAGCCTTCCACTAGGGCCACTTATAATTCCAAATGGAAGAGGTTCTCCATCTGGTTGGTCTGGGAAGCAAATTGTCCCAGAATCTGCTGATTTGCCCATTTTGCTGGACTACTTGGTCCATCTTAATTCCTTAGGCCTCAGGCCAGCTACCTTAAAGGTTCATCTGGCAGCTGTCTCTGCTTTTATATCAGCAGGAAGCCTGCCTCCCTTTCTTCTCACCCTGTGTTTTCCAAGTTTTTTAAGGGTTACGTCACTCTAACCCTCCTTTTCGGGACCCAGCCCTGCCTGGGACCTTAATGTTTGCATTGCTCAGTTAATGCAACCTCCCTTGAACCTCTGTCTTCAGCAGACCTTAAGTTCCTAACTTGAAAACTGTTTTCCTAGTGGCCATCACTTCTGCCAGACGATAATGAGTTACAAGCCCTGTCAGTGGAAAAGGATTTTATTTCTTTTCACAGAGATAAGGTAGTCCTCAGGACTAACAGAAAGTTTTTACCTAAAGTGGTTTCAGATTTCCATCTTAACCAATCCATCTCCCTTCCAGTATTTTTCACTGAGCATTCTTCCTCAGGTGAGAGGAGATTGCACAGTTTGGACGTCAAAAGAGCTTTAAGCTACTATTTGGAACGCACCAAGGGTCACAGGTTCGAATCCCTCCAACTCTTCCTTACCTATGGCGAGGTTGGCAAAGGGAAACCTGCCACTAAGAGGACAATTGCCAGGTGGATTGTCTCTTGTATCCAATTTTGCTACCAAAAACTAGGTAGAGAACCCCCCTCAGGACTGAGGGCCCATTCCACCAGGGGTACAGCTGCATCTCTAGCGGCTGCTAGAGATATTCCCATTCTGGAAATCTGTCAAGCTGCTACCTGGAAAACAGTTCACACCTTTACCAAGCATTACTCCTGGATGTCCAGTCCAGGAGAGATGCTCGGTTTGGTACAGCCGTGCTTCTAGAGCCTATTTCTAAGTAGGTTCTGGCCTCCTCCATGGAGGTACTGCTGTGTAATCTGTTAATTGTCATAATATAGCAAGACTTCATGGTGTTTGAAGAAAAAATTACTCACCTTAGTAATTGCTTTTCTTCTCATGGAGTCTTGCTATATTATGACCACCCCCCCAACCTGCCCCTCTCAGAACTTCTACTTGGGTAAGGGGTTGGCAAATTAGTGCAAGCACTGTGTCATGCCGTTATAGCTCTTTTTCCCTTTTCCCCTTTTCTTTAGGATTAGGAAAACTAGGTATTTCTGTTTTTGGTTGTATGTTTGGCCCCCCTCCTGGACTTCTGTCTTTTGGGGAGGGGGGGGCCTAATAGTGCTTGTTAGGGGTGATGTTGTTGTTGTTTCTGTTATTGTTGTTCTACTAGTAGGTAGCCATTTGGCTAGTGTAGGGTTTTCTCCACACAGACTTTTGCTTAGTGTTGGCTCCGTAAAGATCTGACAGTTTCAGTGTGAAACTAGCCAGATAGAGCTTTCAGCAAAGCGCTCGCGCTTGGAACTCCAGTCAGCCTGGAGTTAACTCCTTCCTCCGGGGCAGTTCAAGTGCTGTGGCTAACTGCTAATTGTCATAATATAGCAAGACTCCATGAGAAGAAAAGCAGTTACTAAGGTGAGTAATTTTTTCTTACGTACCTACCGTAATTATGATCTTTCAGTGTATCTTCACCATTCATCACAATCCTGCCCACCATCCCCTGGGGCCTCAGTCTCTGGGTCTCCCTCCCTGTGTGCTCCCCCTCTTTTTAGAGCAGGAGTAAGTAGGGACACACAGGGGGTATTCTCATAAAGAGTACAGCTCGGCACCCCTTCTCTACTGCATGTCTCTCACCCGTTGAGGTGGGAGTTGGTGGTTGCCCTCCTCCTGTTCTCTTTCTGATTTCCATCACACTGTTTAAACAAAAAAAAAAGTTCCCTTTTTTTGACCAAACATCTTTCCTGAGAGAGTATTAAGTCCCTGTACTCTGTCCTTCTCCAGAATAGCCAACTCTGCTTCTGGGGTATTTGCCAGTTATTCTGTGCCTTGAATTCTGACAGAGAGCTTTGCTACTCCTTGCAGTTCCTATATAATCTGGTGACGGACAAGGGTCTCGGATACCTTGTTACCTCTCACTCTCTCCTAAATTTCTCCCTTCCCTTCCCTCCCTTCTTCCACTTCCAGGGATTGGGGCCCCTACCCAATCCCCTTAGTCTCTTCTCTTCTTCGCTGTCCTCTCAGTCATTATTTCTCCTTTTAGTTCAGTTTTCCCTTCCTTTTTCTGTCCCTTGGACTCTCTTGTCCCACCCTCCATCCCTTCCTCTTACCTCTCCGGCGACTCAGAACTGGTAGGCGGGCGGGTCGGCACAACCAACAGCCAATCCTCGGCGCCCACGCAGTCGCTGGCCCCGAGGGCGGTGCCGATGCTGTGTCGGCCCGCCACCCCTTATAAAAAAAGCTCAAGGTCCTGATCTCGGCCAGTACCTATATGTGGTGAATGGTGAAGATACACAGAAAGATCATAATTACAGTAGGTACGTAATTTTAATTTCCATACCTGACTACCACTCCAACACAGATCCTTACAACAGATGTATCAGGTTCAGGTTGGGGTGCACATCTGGGGCCCTATCAAACCCAGGGCATCTGGAGCCAAGCAGAAGCCAGTCTGTATATCAGTATATTGGAAAGGCATGCCATACTAATACGGTCTACAAGCATTTCAGTCCTTTCTGACTCGGGAACCTCTGTTGATCCAGATGGACATCAGTGTGGTCCACTACATAAATAAACAAGGAGCACTCATTCTTATCCCCTATGCAGAGAATCGGTGAGAGTGTGGTACTGGGTGCTGTATCATGGCCCAGGTGTCCAAAACATCTTGGAAGACAAGCTAAGCAGGTCACCATCCCACATGTACAAATGGAAACTGCTGACTTCCATGGTCAACGACCACTTTATAAAGTGGGGTCATCTAGAGTTGGACCTTTTTGCAAAACTGCCACATTTCTGCTCACTCGCTCCTGTGCCTGGTGTTTTCTTGCAAGGAGTATTATCCCTCTCTTGGAAAGGAAATTTTCTCTGTGCTTCCTTCTAGTTCCACAGATACAGAGGTTACTACTCAAACTGAAGAAGGAGGGTGTCACCCTTATCCCCCTCTGCGCCCACGTCAGATTTAGTTTCCACTTCTGCAACAACTTGTAATGGAATTTCTGATACCCTTGCCGCTGTGTCAAAACCTGCTATCACAGAACAGGGGCCCTCTAATTCATCCAAACCTCTAGTCCCTCCATCTTCGTGCATGGCTCCTGAAGACATAGCCATCACAGTTTTGGGGTTTCACCTAAAGTTGCTCGTGTGCAACTATCGGCCAGAAAGCCTTCTACAAGGCATACATACAGTATTCACTGAAATGGGAGCAGTTTACTTTATGGGCCTCATCCAAACATCTGACCCCTTCACCTGTCCATTACAGGAGGTATTGGAATATTTGCTGTCATTATCAGACTCTAGCCTGCAATATTCTTCTTCCAGCTTTCCATGCTCCCATTGATGGGCATATGCTTGCACAAGTGGATGTCTCCCATATGTTCCTCAGAGGTATTTTACATATTGACCCTCCTATTAAACATCCAGTCCCCGCTTGGGACTTACATTTTGTGTTGGAGAAACTTACTTTGGCTCCTTTTGAGCCATACACAAGTTGTGGCTTATGCTTACTGTCATGGAAAGCATTGTTTTTTTCATTGCAATCATTTCTGTTTGAAGGATTTTTGAGCTACAGGCTTTTTTGTGCAAGTCGGTCTGTTTTCCACAAAGATAGTTTCTTTGCATACTAATCTTAAGTTTTTACCAAAGGTGGTGTCTGAATTTGTTAAACCAGTCCATCCACTTTCTTGTTTATTATCCTGAGCATGCTAGTCAAAGGTAAAGCATTGCTCCATAAAGTCTTTTCAGCTTTTTGTTTCATTTGCCCCTTTGAAAGAGGGCACTCCTGTGTCCAAACAGGGCCTCTCCAAATGGTTGGCACATTGTATTATGTTTTGGTATAGGAAGTATGGTAAGTAACATCCTGGTGCCATTCGTAGCTATTCCACAGGAGGTATAGCTATTTGTATTGCTTTTTTTAAGAACGTCTCTGCTGCTGACATTTGTGCTGCAACTGTATGAAGTATTGTCCATGCCTTCACTAAACATTAGTCTGGACATAGCACCTCACAGATGTGCTGGTTGTGGCCTTGCTGTACAGCAAGGCCTCTTTCGTTGATCCAGACTTTCCCAACCTCTTGACCTCCTTTTGGTACTGCTTGGGACTCATTTGCAAAGTTGTGGCCTCAGAGAAGAGATATTCACCATAAAGTTAAAACAGTTGTGTACTTACCATAACAGTAGATCTTAGAGAGAGACTCTTCCCTTAGCCCGTACAACCCCACCCCCCACCCCCATGGTGACATAACATTTTCTCATTTTGGTTCTTGACGTAGTGGTTCATCCAGCACCTTCCCTCCCCTTGTATGCCTGGTGCTGGTATGCTTTCCTGGTTCCCAAAACATAACAGCCCTCCGAGCCTCATTTTTGACAGGGAACTAGGGAGACATCGAGCCACCCACTGTTACATACATGCTGATACATGACATAGACGTGGGTGGCCCCAGCTAGCAGAAGTTCCCATGTGGTTCTAGTGCCTGACGGCTGATGTTCCAATGGTGTTACCTAAAGGAAGAGGTTCCCTTGAAGATCTGCTGTTGCGGTAAATATGTAACTGTTCTTTCCGACCACACTGAGTGGATTTGCCATCCCCCAAGTTTGAACTCTTCTAACAAATTTAGGGAAAACAAACTAGTCCATTCAGTCTGCCAAAGAGTTCATTTACTGACTATATGTTAAATCTTCTCAAGCTGATTTTTTTTCACTAGAACAGTCCTATAACTTCAGTTGAAGGGCATCTTTTTGGCAAAAAATTTCGGAGTTCCAAACATGACTGTTCCTCTCCAGCTGAACAGTGACCCCTATGTATTGATAAAGTTCAGTGGAAAAAGGTTCTCAAAACAGTTGAAAGTGGTACAAATTTTTGCCATCAAACAGTCTGATATAAGGTACTGTGTGCGTACTGAGCAAATAGGACCTTGAGGAAAATGATGCAGTTCTTGCTTACGTGAACAGTACTCGCCCGGGATTCTACCTACTGGTCTGAAACAGTCTGAGGATTTTCTGTGAACTTATCAAATAAAACGTGCAATACAATAGCATTTATGCAAGAGCACATTCCTGCATTTTGTTTTATAATACATAAGGCCTGGTTGACCTTGTATTAGGGGAAAAGGACCAACTTGAAAATATATTTGCTGTTGATACTTAAGGACTCAATTCAAAACATATGTTTTATTATTTTTTGCCCGTAGTGCTCCTTTAATCCTCTTACAGCACATCTACTGTAAGTAATTCTGCTTGCCCACTGACAATGTTGGAGCTAACAGAAAAGGAAATTACAGTTAGTATGATGGAATTTCTCCTTCTGCAACGTTTTGGAAATACTGCTAATACTGTAGTTCAAAAAGGTCGCATGATATACTACGAAAAACGAGATCTTCTACTACTGTGTGGAAGTTATTGAGTCTTAACTGTACTGCTATGGTTTTTCCAGTAGAGCTTCAAATAGTTGTTTTTTGGGGGGGGTTTTAGCAGTTACATGGAAAGGCAACAGTTGTAACCACTGGGAGTTTTTCTTCATCCATTAGATTTCTGTGTGTAATACAAAGCAAACAACAATATAATGACCAGGACACCAAGGGCTATAGACTGTCTACGTGGAGCACAGTGTTCCCCTGACAGCAGATATCAAAAGGCAGCACAAAGTGTAACCTTAAAACAAGTTGAAAGAAAAATTATCTTCTTCAAAAGTCTTAATTGTTCAATTTCAATAAGACTTTTTTTATGGGAACAGTGTTTTATGTTTACATGTAGTTTTTCATTTCCAAAAATGTAATTTTTTTTTTTTTTTTTTAATTGGTTTCTTGAGAATATACTGCATTTTATTTTTCAAACCATGCTGGAGAAAATGCAGTTTCTAGCCATGCTTAATTGCTTATGCCAAGTTTTCATATGTGCCCTTTCTGTGTGCCATTTTTGTTATAAAACTGATTTCAAAACTGTTGTGCATGCATTTAAAATAAGTTTATTTTTTAGTATGATGCATAATTTATTTTTTCCTATTTGCATGTAATTTATTTTGGCTTTGCAAGTTCAGTTTTTTTATTGGGGTCACTAAGTTGGGAACAAAGAATGATTTTTCTTTCAAAAGAATTTCCCTCTTTTTTTATGGAAGCAGTGTACCTTGACGTTTCAAATAACAAATATGAAATATGTGTTTATAGTAGGACTGTTGTATCCATTTTCAAAGTGTAAACTTATAATAAAATTGCCTTGGTAAATGTTAGTTGAAAAATGATTTCCTTAGTGGTGATGCAATGGTGGTTTCTGATTGAAAGTTCACATATCAAATAGCAGAAATACTGAGCCAAGGTACATTTCCAGGTGCAGCCGGGGTGGTGGGGAAGGAGATGGAAGGGAGTGCATGCAGTGAGTAAGTTCATGTGAGAATCAAGAAGAAAAAAAAATTCACAGGCAGCAAGCAAAAATACAGACTGTGCAGTAAAGTAATACAGTACATACAAACTAGATTAAAATAATCACCCAGCCTCAGCTATATGAAGGGTGATATGACATAAGAGGAAAAAGTAGATCTTGGAGGATAAGAGGAAACTGTAGATCTTAGAGGATATCTCTCATCCGGCCACACCTATGGAACAGTAGCTTTCAGACACTAGAACCACATGGAAGCTTTTAGCTAGCAGTGTACTAGGGGATACCCACAATGACATCAGACATCAACATCCCACAGTATATATGTGTGGGTGGCCCTGCTCCCTTCTCAGTTTTTTTCCCCACCGTTAACCATACTCGTGGACTCCACAGAGACAGTCATTGTAATTGACAGCCAGACTTTTCCAACCTTATTTTTCTCACCCTAGTAGGCTGTATCACTTTATTTTAAAGTGGCTACACATTGTCATGTATGTCGAGGATGAAAGACTCTGCTAAACTCTTTCATTACTGCGAGTGTGGTAGAAAAAATTTGCTTCAGCAATGAGCACGACATCTGTGTCTGCTGTCTAGGACCAGGCCATGACATTAAGGCCTGCGAGATCTGCTTGAAGTTTAACCAGACTACCTGGTGTCCCCACCAAAAGGCCCTGAAGACCTTCTTCTTGGAGCAACAGGTAGCCAGAATGGAGAGAGAGTTACAGGGATCGAGCTCTGCCCCATCGCCAACCAGTTCTTTGGGCTGTCTGTCTTTCCGGGCCCAGAAGTATTCAGGGAAGCAGCAACACCAGGAGAGAGAATGTAATAGAGATTACCCCGCCTGGTCACCACTTTCTTCAGCACTGACTGCTGCAGTACCATCAGCAGCTTCAACGTCGACCCCTCCTGTTGCCCAGGCCTCAGCACCCTCAAAGCCAGCTCTGGCAGTGAGTTCTGTCTGACCTCATACGGCTGGCAAAGGCCCGTTGACATTGGGGCTACCCATGTCGATGCTGCAAGCCCTGCTTCTCAGACCTCAGGACCCTCAAGTTCGGCTGGCAGCGAGCTCCGCCAGTCCTCTTACAGCCGGTGATGGCCCAACAACATTGAGGCTCCAGTCACCCCCATCAACACCGCAAGACTCTCCTGCCCTGCAGGCCACCATTGACATCCAGACAGTGCACTCTTTTTTGTGCAGATAATACAGTGCCTTCTACCTCCTCCTCTTATACCAGCCGTGACAGTGAGACTGCCTAGAGCAGCCCCTGTGTCAATGCCTGTTAGGCTGACGCACCCAATACACTCCCAGGCATCGACATCCCTGCTCCCTTCTTTGAGGCCTTTGGAGCCTGTTGATGTGGAGCAGGAGTACCATCCTGATCTTGTCCCACCAGAGGAGAAAGATGTGGATGGAAGCCCCTCTAAGAGGTCAGGCTCCACTGTTTCCACCAGGAGTGAGGACTCCACCTTGTATACACCGTGGTCCCTTCCGGAAAACCCCTTCTTCTAACCCCAGGAATCACTCAATATGATTAAACTAAATGCAGTCAGCCTCCTGTGTTGAACTGCCCAGAGAGATGGAATTATATGCAAATTATGGAACTCTCATGTGGCTCATGCCACTTTCAAACTGCTGCCTTAGCAACTGCTGCACTCTGAGTGCTTCAGATTCTTTACTCCGCCTGCCTAGTAAGGACGTCCGGGAGAGCTCTCCTTGAAATGTCTTCAGAAGTCATTATCTGTGTGGATAAGTACTCATTTTGAGTTTTATTTCAGATTGCTGCCTTTGAAGTTTAGTTTTTAATATTTGTAGTGTAGTTTTGGGTTTTTAGCAGTTCCCTCGCGGTTCCCTGGAACCGAGGGTTCTGCTCCATCTGTCTAGATTTCATTCGTTTTTTTGTTTAGCTTTCTATCTATGGTCAGTTCCTTTGACTGCTTCATTTTAATTAACTTTTAAGTATTTTTTCGGTTCCATTTTTTTTTTTTTTTTTTTTTCCAAGGAACCGAATAGCGCTCGGTTCCAGGAACTGTTAGTGTTTGTTTATATTTAAAATTACTGGTTCATGTGTGTATATGTATATGTATATGTGTGTGTGTATGTATGTATGTGTGTGTGTGTGTGTGTGTATATATATATATATATATATATATATATATATATATATGTCCTGAGATTGATAATTGTTCAGCTTACTCAATGTCAGAAACCCACTTAGATAAGCCTAAGAAACACACAGGACCCACTGGGTTTAAATATTGTGAGTCCTGTGGTCTGATTTATAGCAAAGGCAGATAGACATTCTCTTTGTATTTCCTGTTCGGGCACCAATCACATTTTTGCCAATTGTGAGATTTGCAAATCTTTCTGTTCAAAAACATTAAGAAAGAGGGCAAAAAAGCTAGAGGAAATGGCTTCTGTTGCTGATACTAGTGCATCTGCCTCAATCCCTAAAAGGGATGGAGGCAAGGCTAAGGACATAGACAAAAGTTTTGAGAAACCTGACCAAGGTAAGACAAAGAGGACTGTGGAGACAGTAGCTCAGGCTGTCCCTCTTAAGAAAAAGTGCAAAGAGAAGCATGTCTCTGCGCCTCCGGCCGAGAAGGCTAAGGAGCTCCCAGCAGACAAACATAGTATGCCCTCGGCTGAGGACATTGCTAAAGCATTACAAGTCCTACAAGCCCTGCAGGCTGCTGCCCTGGTTCCTACGCCGGCTGCATTGGTTCCTCCTTTGGTTCCTGCTTTACAGGAACCTCAAATTACTTACGGTGAGGAGGATTTTGAAGGGGAACCGATATGCCCTGAAGTTTCCCCTGAGCAGGCGTTCGAGTCCCCTCCTGGGGCACAGAAGAGTATTCCTCCAATTATGCTTTTGTAAAAAGCATGGTAGAAACCTTTAATCTCCCTCTCTGGAGACTGGAGAGAAGGTGGAGGAAGCAGAATTCCTCAATATGATGGGTTTAACACCAACAAAATGACTTCTTTTACCAATGCATAAATCCTTAAAAAAGGTTGCACTGCAGATACTGCAGACCCCAACTTCTATCCCTTGGGTAGATAAACAAGCTGACAAGAAGTATCAGCTAGACAGATCGACTGCTGAATTTTTGTTTCACCTTCCTGACCCAGAAGGGGTGGTTCAGGCTGCTGCCTGTAGCAAAGCCAGAATACCATTGGCTACCCACCCTCCAGATAAGGACTCACAAAAGATGAATGCCATGGGAAAAAAGGGCTACACGGCTGCTTCCTTGTTAATTAGGCAAGCCAACTGCATAGCATATGGTGTACAGTACCAAAAGGCACCCTGGAACTCAGTTTTAGCCCTTGCTGACAAGGTTCCAGGTGAAGTGGCAGTGGATCTGCAAGAAACAGCAAGGACTGCACTTGATGCCACTAAATATCAATTCCGTATGGCGGTGGATGCCAGTGACACAGCTGCCAGGCTAATGGCATTAGCTGTCTCCCTTAGGAGATTTGCATGGTTAAGGGCCACCAACCTTACTGCAGATGCACAGGCCAAGGCAATGGATTTCCCTGTGGAGGATAAATCATTGGTGGTAAAACCGAAGTATATATGAAAAAAGTAGAGGAGTACAAGTCTACTTTTTTTAGCAGCTCGAAGGACAGACCTTCTACTTTCAATAGATCCCAGAATAGGGGAGGTAGGGTTTTTTATCACAAACCCTCTTTTCAGACACAGGCCTCTCAGCCACAGCAGCAAGCGAGAGGCTACTTCAGAGGAAGGAGGAGAGCGATGAGAAGAGCGTCTACTTCTCCTCAGCCAACACTCACAGAACATCTGATGGGCTGTTTCAGGTCACATTTCCGTTTTGCGGAACTACCAATGGGCGGCAGTCTGACTCACTGCTTCCAAGGGTAGCATATTATCACCACTTCACTCAACTTCGTCTTATTTCATTTCCCAAGCTGGGAACAGTAGTTTCAAGCAACATGAAGTCTTGCTGTATTCTGACAATTGCAGTGATTACCAACCTTTGAACTGCCCTGGAGAACTAAGGGTTTACTTTCCATGCAGGGCATGGAACGCTGAGCTCGAGCTCGGTTGAAGTCTTTGTCTGGAGTGTTTTGGACTTAAACCGTCAGATTCTTTACTCTGCCTAACTGAATGGTTGCTCTGAAGATTTCTCCTTCAGCTCGGTTCAAAGTCGGTTAAAGTTATCAGTTTTTCGTCGGTTTAAACCGAAAAAAAAGTATCCGCATAGTCGGTTCAGTCTCTGTCTGTGGTGCCGTGAGTACTAGATAGGAATTGTTCTATTTTTCTGTGTGGAACTTGTAAAAGTGCGGTTGGTTCGGCTGAACCGACCATTTGATTGTGAATTTTGTTATTTAGTGTGTGGTTACTGGTTATCGGTTCTAAAAAAAAAAAAAAAAAGTGTTTTTAACCATTTTTTTTCCAATACCCATGACACAGTTAGGAACCGATAAGGGAGTCTTGCCTGGCGGTTGCTGAAAAAAGGGTAAGTTTGGTTAGGTTGGGCATGTCTGAGAAACCCAAGAAAAAACGGGCCCACTGGGTTTCAACACTGCAGTGAGTATGGGGAGGTCTTTGCCAAGGCCGATCCCCACACCACCTGTGTTTGTTGTCTGGGGTTTGACCACCTCGATTCAGACTGCCAAATATGTAAAATTTTCCCAAATCTACCCTTGAGAAGAGATTAGGTAGACTGAGGGAAAAGGATGTCAAGAAGTCCGCTGACCTGGATGGCCAACCCGGTTCGGTTTCAACCGAACCAGAAGGAGTGCCCTCTGACCAGGACGATACTTCTTCGGGCAAAAGGAGAGCAGATTCTGAGGGGTCGGTTCCGACAAAAAGAAAGCGCAAAGATAAATCGACCGGTTCAGATCCAGAGGTTCATGTTCCAACCACCGAAGAGATAGGGCGATTCAGAGTGTGGAATCGCTCCGTCCTGTTCCGACCGATCCAGCTCCTTCTGGCAGGGGTCCGGTTTGGTTGGTTCCCCTGGTTCAAGAGTATATCCTTGAAGATTTTTATGAACCGGAGTTTGAAGAGGAAGGGGAATTTGAGGATTATGATGTAAGTGAAGGTCTGGATGAGCCTGTGGAACCGGCCATCTCCCCAGACAGACCATCAGGTGTTTCCCCTCCTAGGCTTTCTGAGTCCCCTTCCCACTTTATGTTTTACAGAAAAGTGGCTGAAACCCTCCAGCTTCCTATGGAGGAGACTGTGGAAGATCAAGAAGAGCCTGATTATGTAGAGATGATGGATATCCCAGAGTCCAGGAGACTATCTATTCCCCTCCATAAATCTTTTGGGAAACTGACACAAAAAGTCTTAGTCTCCTAACACTATACCTCCTGTGGATAGAAGAATGGACAGGAGGTATACACTTTCAGGCTCAGACATGGAGTTCTTATATCAGCAATACAGCCATGTTGGGGTAGTGCAGGCTGCTGTCTGTGACAAGGCAAATATTCCCTTGGCTTCATGCCTCCCTGACAAGGACTCCAGGAAGATTGATGCCATAGCAAAGAAGCTGTACATGACATCTTCTTTGGGACTCAGGCAGGCGAATTACATGGCCTATACAGCCAGGTACCAGACGTCCAGGTGGGACACTGTATTGGCACTGGCTAAACAGGCCTTCCCTCAGCTAGCCAAGGAGCTGGAGGCGGTAGCTGCAGATGGGATTGAGGCATCTAAGGTTCAGTTTCATGCTGCTGTGGACTCTAATGATGTTTCATCAAGAGTCATGGCTACATCTGTGGCTCTTCGGAGGATGGCGTGGCTCAGATGTACTAGCCTCTCGCAGGACACCCAGGCTAAGGCCATGGATTTTCATGTAGTGGGTAATTCTCTGTTTGGGGAGCAGACAGAGAATTACATGAAGAAAATAGACGAGTACAGGACCACTTACAAGAGTGCTCGGGCCAAAGAAAGGCAGGCAACTCCTCAAAGGCAGCAGTCATGGGGCAGAGGCAGGCCTTTTCAAAGGCCTTTTTACCAAGCACAGGCCTCTTCTTCCTTTTCGCAGAGGGGGTTCTTCAGAGGGAGAGGGAGAGGCAGAAGGGGGATGAGCAGGCCTGCATCCATTCCTCAGCCTTAAGCCCCTGCCAAGCAGACACCCTGATGGTTCTGCCCGGGTCAACTCTCCTATTCCAGTAGGGGGCAGGCTGGCTTACTTTGTCCAGGACTGGATGTCTATTACATCAGACAAGTGGGTCCTGGAAGTAGTAAGCCAGGTACTGGTTCTCAGCTTCAAAAAATTTCTAAAGATGAGAGCCAGATCTTTTCCACCTGCAAATCTTTCAGAAACCCTTGCCCTAGAGGTGGAGGTTTCTTCTCTCCTAGCTTTTAAGAGCTATAGAGAGAGTTCCTACCCTACACTGGGGCAAAGGACTGTACTCCACGTACTTCCTGACCCCCAAAAAGACAGGGGAGTGGCGACCCATCCTGGACCTAAGATATCTGAACAAACATCTTTTAAAGCCAAAGTTCAAGATGATAACTCTGGGAATAATCCTTCCCTTTCTAAGGCCAGGGGACTGGCTACCCTCCCTGGACCTCAAAGATGCCTACTTTCACATTCCCATCAGGTGCTCCCACAGAAAGTACCTCAGGTTCGAAGTTGCCTCAGGCCACTATCAGTTCAGAGCAATACCCTTGCCTAACCTCAGCCCCAAGGGTCTTCACAAAGTGCCTGGCAGTAGTAGTTGCCTTCTAAGAAGGCAAAAGATTTCCATATTTCCTTATCTGGACGACACACAGTGGGTCAGTCTCCAGACCAAGTCAAGTCTCACCTGCAAGTGACCCAGCAAGTGCTCACTTCCTAGGATTTCTTCTCAACCTTCCCAAGTCAGTTCTCGAACCAGTCCAGCTCCTTACCTTTATAGGGGCAGAACTGGACACACTCAGAGCAAGAGCCTTTCTTCCTCTAGAAAGGGCAAGGGTTCTTATTGAACTAGCTTCCTCCTTCAGCCTTCAGGTATTTCAACCAGCAAGGCATTTCCTCCAGCTCTTGGGCCACATGGCAGCTTCAGCAGCAGTGGTCCAAGGGGCAAGATTCCAGATGAGGGATATTCAGTTCCACCTGAGAGCTTACTGATCTTCTTCGAGATACAGCTCTTGCAGCAGGTTACACCATTAGGACTGAAGCAGTCAGGCGTCAGGACCCCACGGAAATCTTCTAGCTAGCAGTCTTCAGCGGGGACCGCCTCCAACGTCGGTTCCGCCCCCGACGTCAGGTGTAGTACATAAGGAGGCGGTCCCGCCAGAATCCCCAGTTCTTTCCTGCCATCGACTTTGCATGTCTCGACCTCTCAGTTAGTCTAGCGCGCGTCGACCAGGAAAACTTTCAAACTTTGAAAAATCAACTCTCTTCAGCCGTTTTTTCATCTGATGTCCTCCCCAACTTCAGTGGAGGGCCATTCTTCGAAGTGTGCCTGTGGAAAGCAGATTCCTTTCAAAGACCCTCATTCGGCCTGCGTTCGTTGCCTGGGCCCGGACCACGACACCCAGGCTTGCTCCTTCTGTCAGGGCTTTAACAGCCGAACAAGAATCCGCTGACAGAAGGCCCTCCAGGCTTTCCTCCTTGAAGAAAAACTTAGGGCCATGGAACCTTCCTCCAAAGGGGAATCTTCAGGGAAGTCACACAGGCACCGGGAGAAGGTGAGACCCAGATCCCCCTCCAGGGCCTCTGACTCCTGCAGCTCCGGTTCCAGGTCGGACCGCTGTCCGTCGAGGGCCCGCTCTCAGCCTCCCCCAGTTGTGGTCAACTCGGTCAGTGGTTCCTCTACTCTGCGGCCTACCAAGACCTCCAGGCCCGCTTCCTCGGCTAAGGCCTCGTTCAGGCCTGGGGAGCCCCACAAGTCGTCTTCCTGGCATTCGGCCTCTGACGTCCAGTCAGTCTCCCTACCGCCGCCTTCCCAGCGCAAGACCAAGGAGCTGACCTCCCTTAAGCGGACGTCAGACCCATCGGCCCACTCGACGTTGGCCAAGGTACACAAGCACTCCAGGGAACCGGCGAACGTTCGTCACCCGTCGCCGGTCAGGCATTCACCCCCCAGGACGCCGGCGGGGGGACCTGCGTCGGATACCGCAGTCAGGAGGACCACACCACCGCCTACTGACGGTCGGGAGGCGCTGTCGGAGGAGGAGTCTACCCAGCCCAAAGACCAGGCGGGTGATCCCAGACCCATCGAACTCCCACGGGAACCATCTCCAGAACCAGAGATCCCCGGGGAGCCGGCGCCCAGCCCCGACGACAGGCCACCGGTGCCTGGTCCATCATCGGGCCTAAACTTGTCAGAAGTGAAGGAGCTCTTCACCTTCTGGTGGGACACCATCAAAAAGGATGTGGTCACCACACAGCCTCCTCCCGCACCCGCGGCACCCCCGACACCTGCACCCCCTCCTTCACCCAAGGGGTCAGCAGGATGAGCACCTTCCCCCCCAGGAGCCAGCAGCACCTCCTAGGGGTAGATCTTTGGAGAAGAGAAGGCCTCTGTCAAGATCCTCTTCAGGGTCACCCAGCCCCAAGAGACCAAGAAGACGCCGGTATTCACCGTCCATGGAGGATTCCAGATCTGACATCTGAATGCTCCAGGTCTCCTTCACCAATCAGCATCCCCTCCCCGGACCCACGCGACCTCCCTAGGTCTCCTCTGGATGACCCCTCATTCTCCGAAATGAGGCATATTCAGGAGAACATGGGATGGGATGCCGAGGAACTCGACCCCAAAAGACTACGCCTTGCCCGTTACCTTCGGCAAAAAGACCCCAAGCCTGTGGTAGTGCCACCCTTGGTGGACACCTTTGTGGACGTCACCAAGGCAGCGTGGAAGCATCCACATTCAACCTCGGCAATGCCGAAGAAGGCTGACCGCCTGTACAAGGCCCCAAGAGAGGACCAGTACCTGGCTAACCATCCTCTGGCCGACTCCCTGGTCATTACAGCCTCACATGACTGGTCTCAGAAACTGCAACATTTGAGCACGCAGCCACCGGACCCGGAGTCCAAGCAGTTGGACATGCTGGACAGGCGCACGAACGCGGCCGCGACCTGCGCCATTAGATCATTGAACTACCTCACCCACATGGTTCAGTTCCAGAATGCATTGTGGGAACAGGGACAGGACCTGGCGGAGAAACTGCCAGACGGTGGTCAAAAGGAGGAACTCCTGCAGCTCTTCCATACGGGTTTAGACGTGGAGACCCAGGTGCTTAGAGCTGCATACGACTCTTCGGACTCTTCAGCCAGAGCGGCAGCCTCAGGCATGTGTCTCCAGAGACACTCGTGGCTTCGTGTCTCGGGGTTTACCCTGGACGTCCAGAAAAATATCATGGACGCTCCTTACTATGGCGAAGTTCTGTTTGGTGAAGCCTCGGAAAAGGTGATCACCAAATTGCAGGAAGCTGGAAGGCTATTAGATCTGTCCATGCCATGCACAGATCTAGACTTAGTTCCTTCAGAGGAACCAGAGTCGCTTTCGCAGCCGGACCCAAAGGCAACAACCTCGTTCCGGCCAGCAACAGAGGGGTTCCTTCTCTCGGAAAGCCCAGGCTAAGACATCCTCAGGCAGAGGCCAATGAGCTACCAAGTTGGCCCAACCTGCAGGATCCAATGCTGCCACAGCATGACTCCTTCCTGGCCCCTGCCCCTCCTCAGGATCAACGGGAAACGAAAGTCGGGGCTCGCATCACGGACCACTTGCCAGGGTGGCGGTCGATCACCACCGACAGGTGGGTGCTACAGTTGGTTGAAAAAGGCCATTATATAGAATTTGTAGACAACCCTCCCACAAGGTCTCCTCTGCTCTCCCGTTATTCGGGTCAGCATGCCCTGCTCATATACGGGCAGGAAGTGCTCACACTTCTACAGAAAGAAGCTTTGGAGCATGTTCCAGGGAACCAGAGAGGAGCAGGTTACTATTCACACTTCTTCCTGGTTCCAAAGAAAACAGGGGACCTCCGTCCAATCTTGGACCTCAGCGACCTCAACATGTCAGTCATTTACAAGCGCTTCCGTATGGTAACCCTTCCGGGACTAATCCTCATGCTGAAGAAGGACGCTTTCTTGGCGTCCTTAGACATGCAGGACACTTACCTGCACATCCTTATTGCTCAAGCGCACAGGAGGTTCCTGTGCTTCGAGTTTCTTGGCCGCCATTATCAGTTCCGAGCGCTTCCTTTCAGGCTGTCATCAGCACCTAGGGTATTCACCAAGTGCATGGCAGCGTCTCTGAGGAGACAGGGCCACTATGTGTTCCTTTACCTGGACAACTGGCTTCTCATGGTCTCCTCCAAGGAGGCATTGCTGATGGCCATTCAGCATACTCAGGCCCTTTTTCAGTCTCTGGGCATTCTAATCAACTACAAGAAGTTTCTCCTGGTACCATCCCAGAAACTGCAGTTCATAGGGGCAGTTCTGGACACCATCAAGGGGAAAGCTTTTCTTCCCGAAGACAGAGCGGAACGATCCGATCCCTCATAAGGGACCTATCAGCGAAGAAGACTGTCCCAGCTAGATTGGTCCTTCGCTTGCTCGGACACATGGCTGCGGCCATTCCAACAGTCCCGATGGCAAGACTCCACATGCGGTAACCCAGTGGATGTTAAGAGTGCAATGGGACCAAAGGCAAGACCATCTGCAGCATCCAGTCAGAATCACGGGCCCGTGGTTCGGGACTGCAATGGTGGCTAGATCCGGGAACCCTCTGTGGGGTTCCTTCACAGCTGTCCCCGGTGATAACACTCTCCACAGATGCCTCAGGGCTGGGGTGGGAGCGACTTGAACGGGTGAGGTCTCAGGAACATGGACTAGTAGGAATCTCATCTCCATATCAACATATTGGAGATGAGGGCGGTCCTTATGCCCCTGCAAGCCTTTCAGTTGGAGATTCCACTGCGTACCTCCTGTTACAAACAGACAATACTGCGGTGATGTATTACCTCAACAAACAAGGAGGCACACACTGCCTCCCCTTTGCAGGGAGGCCATGAGGTGGAATGGGTAATACGACACGGCGCAAACCTCATTGCAGTTCACATTCCTGGGGTGGACAACACTGTCGCAGACAGCCTGAGTCGTTCCCAGGCCAGAGTCCACAAGTGGGAACTTCTACAGGAGGTGGCAGAGGATCTGTTTCACAGATGGGGCACTCCAGAATTGGCTCTATTCGCATCCTCATCCAACGCAA
This sequence comes from Neoceratodus forsteri, assembly GCA_016271365.2. Lineage (NCBI taxonomy): Eukaryota > Metazoa > Chordata > Ceratodontiformes > Ceratodontidae > Neoceratodus > Neoceratodus forsteri. The sequence goes on from CM057452.1 coordinate 848,674,740, forward strand.
AACTTCCCAATTTTTGCTCACTAGATCCAGGGCCTGGTGTTTTCTGGCGAGACGCGTTGTCCCTCTCCTGGGTGGGCAGATTCCTCTACGCCGTCCCTCCTTTCCCGTTGATCCAGAGAGTCCTCCTCAAACTTCGCAGGGAGCATGCAACGCTTATTTTAATAGCGCCTTTTTGGCCCAGGCAAATTTGGTTCCTGCTTCTGAATCAATTGTCCCGGGAACCTCCGCTTCCCTTGCCAATCAGCTCCCACCTGTTGTCTCAGGAGGAGGGTTCACTAGTCCAACTAGACTTTCATTCATTGAACCTACATGCCTGGCTCCTAGAGACATAGCCATGTTGCGACACGGGTCTTGCAAGAGGTGGTAGACATGCTTTCTTGGCCGCCAGAAAACCGCAACACACTTTTAAATATACGCCATGTAGAAGTAGTGCAGGTTTTGCCTGTGGACTCAAAACATGCGGTTTCTCGCCCTTAGACTGTCCTGAGAAGCTGGTTCTGGAGTACCTGCTTCCCTTTTCAATCCGGGCTAGCTTACCCTCGATCAAAGTGCACCTTTGTGCAATCTCAGCTTATCATGTCCCCATAGGCCATCACATGGTGGCCCAGTTGGATGCTACTCGAGGCTTTCTAAGGGGGGTCCTCCACCTTAGGCCGCCCTTTAAGGATCCCATCCCTCTTTGGGACTTGCCCTTCGTCCTGGAGCAGCTTACACTGCCACCCTTTGAACCAGCCACGGATTGCGAGCTACGTTTTCTGTCATGGAAAACGTTGTTTTTATTTGCTGTTACTTCAGTGAGAAGAATCTCCAAATTACATGCTCTCATGTGTAAAGAGCCTTATTTAATTTTTCACCAGGACAGGGTATCCCTGAGGACAAATCCTAAGTTTCTGCCTAAGGTGGTTTCAGCCCTTACCCTTAATCAGGACATCGATTTACCAGTATACTTTCCCAAGTATACCAATCGAGGAGAAGCACTGCTTCACACCCTGGATGTTCAAAGGTGTCTCAGATATTATCTGACCAGAACCAAACGGCACCGGAAAGCAGAACAGCTGTTCGTATGCTTCGCTGAGAGAATGAAAGGGGCCCCCCATCTCAAAGCAGACCCTTTCATGCTGGCTTATTCAGTGCATCTCTTTCTGTTATGATAAATGCAGAAAACCCTTGCCAGGAGCGGTCAAGGGCCATTCCACCACAGGAGTGGCTACCTCCTTCGCAGCACTGAAGAATGTGTCCACTTCAGCTATCTGTGCTGCAGCCACCTGGAGCTCGATGCATACTTTTATCAGGCATTATAGCCTGGACATTGCCTCAAGGCGAAGGGCTGGTTTCGCCCAGCCGCCCTCCAGGGACTTCTCTTAGGCCTGTAGAAGGGTCTTGATCTCCGCTCTTCCTCCTCCCGGTGGCTTTACAATGTCGCCATTGCTTGGGAATCAGTCCTATTGGAGTGTAATTACAAGAGCTGTATCTCTAAGAAGAGGTACAGCTACGTAAGAACCACCGTAACAGTAGATCTTCTAGAACAGCCTTGCAGCAGGTACCTTCCCTCCACCATTCCCCTTGAGGAAGTAGGTTTTACCCAACACCCATCCTTCAGATTGGAAAGGTCTGTCTTAGTCTTGGCCATCTGGATGGCTCAGTCCCCGTCTTCTTTCTGATGTCATCCAGTGGCCGGAAGTCTTCAGGAGAATGGCGATTTGGTGATCGCTCTGGCTGACGCCCGGACGGGCGATCGACGTTGAGGTCGCCCCGCTGAAGACTGGCAGTAGCTAGAAGATTTCTCGCGGTCCTGGATTGATTGCTTCAGTCTCTATCGAGTAACTCCATGCGCAAGAGCTGATCTTACTGAGACACAGCTCTTGCAGCAGGTTACACCATTAGACTGAAGCCGGCAGGTGTCAGGACCCCACTGAAAAATTCTAGCTAGCTATCTTCAGCGGGATCGCCCGGGACGTCGGTCCCGCCCAACGCCAGGCGAGTACATAAGGGAGGTGGTCCCGCCCAGATTCCTCAGTTCTTTCCCGCCACGACTTGCATGTCTCGGGACCCTTCCGGTTCGTTTCAAGTGCGCTGACGCTGTGGTAAAGTGCTTTCCACGGGAAATTTGTTCTCCGAGTTCAGTTTTTTCTCTGATGTCCTCCCGACCTCCAGTCACTCCTCAAGGCGCCTGTGGGAAGTGATCCCATTTGGGGATCCGCGACTGCCTGTGTCCGGTGCCTAGGGCCAGACCATCTACACCCGGTGCTGCTCTTTTGCCAGGGTTTCAAACAGCAGAACCCGATCAGTCGCCAGAGCCCTACAGCGCTCCTGTTAGAGGAGCAACTCAAGTCCATGGCTTCCAAGGGGGATTCTTCGCAGAAGGCCCACAAGCATGCTGAGAAGCACAGAGAGAAGGCCCCTTCCAGGTCCCCGTCTAGGGCCTCCGACTCGCGCAGCTCTTGCTCCAGGTCCGACTGCTCTCCTTCCCGTCCAGCTCTCAGCCTCCCCCCGCTACAGTGAGAAATTCTTCTTCCTCTTCTCAGGCCAAGACTCCCAGGCCTTCCTTGTCCTCCAAGGGCCTGGCTAAGTCGGGGGATCGCCACCATCACCACAAGTCGGGTTCCCGCCATTCTGAACCCGACGTCAGGTCTCCTTCCTTGCCTCCTCGCAAAACCAAGGAGCTCACCTCACTCAAGAGGCCGCAGGACCCGACGCTGGTTCGTCCGACGGCCTCTCGCCACAGGTCCTCAGAGCCGTCGTCTGCCAGAAGACCGTCGCCGGCCAGGCCTACTCATCACCGGATGCCGGTAGGGGAACCGGCGCCCGCTCCAATTGAGAAGAGGACCCAGACACCTCCGACCGACATCGGTCAGGAGACCATCACTAAGGAGGAGTTAACCCAGCCCAAGGACCAGACGGGCGACCCCGGTCCTGTTGAGACTCCCAGGGAACCCTCGCCGCAACCCGAGCCCCCTGTGGAGCTGACGCCGGGTCCCGACGACCGTCCACTGGCGCCCGGACCGTCGTCGGGCCTTTCCTTTTCAGAGGTGAAGGAGCTTTTCACTTACTGGTGGGATACCATCAAAAAGGACATGGTCCCCACTCCACCTCCGCTTCCTCCTCCTCCTCCGCCTCCTACACCAGTTGCTCCTCCGGTTCCTGCGCCCCCGTCTCCGTCTGGGTCTGCAGGCCGGTTACCTCCTCCCCGGGAGCCCAGGACCCCTCCAAGGGGGAGACTCGATAAAAGGAGACCTCCACCCAGATCCTCTTCTAGGTCACCCAGTCCCAAGAGACCCAGAAGACGCCGCTGTTCACCTTCGACGGAGGACACGGGATCAGAGTTTTCTACATCCAGATCCCCATCTCCCCTCTCCATCCCTTCTCCGGACCCACGTGAGCTGCCAAAGTCTCCTCCGGATGATGCTTCATTCTCGGATATCATGAGACACATCCAGGAGAACATGGGATGGGATGCGGTAGAATTAGACCCGGAAAGGCTGCGCCTTGCGAAGTATCTTCGGCAGAAGGACCCCAAGCCTGTGGTGGTGCCACCCTTGGTAGACACTTTCGTGGACGTCACCAAGGCAGCGTGGAAGCGTCCACATTCACTCCTGGTGATGCCGAAGAAAGCTGACCGCTTGTACAAGGCTCCAAGAGAAGACCAGTACTTGACCCAGCTTCCTCAGGCCGACTCTCTGGTCATAACAGCCTCTCATGACCGGTCCCAGAGACCGCAACATCTGAGCACCCTGCCACCGGACCCAGAGTCCAAGCAGCTGGACTCCATGGGTAGGCGCACGAATGCTTCCGCTACCTGCGCCATCAGATCCTTGAATTATTTGACCCACATGGTGCAGTTCCAAAATGCCCTGTGGGAGTAGGGTCTGGATGTGGCTGAGAAATTGCCAGAAGGTGAGCAGAAGGAGGAGATGTTACAGCTCCTCCGTGCGGGTTCGGATGTGGGAACCCAGGTGCTACGAGCCGTGTACGACTCCGCGGACTCCTCGGCCCGAGCAGCAGCTTCAGGCGTATGCCTCCGGAGGCACTCTTGGCTCCGTGTCTCGGGTTTTACCCCGGACGTCCAGAAAAATGTCATGGACGCCCCATTCGAGGGAGAAGTTTTGTTTGGTAAACCCTCAGAGAAGATAATTACCAAACTCCAAGAGGCCAGGAAGGCAGTGAGGTTGGTTCAGGCCATGTACCGACCCAAGCTTAGTTCCTTTCGTAGGAACCAAAGCCGATTTCATGGACGGACACAGAGACAACAGTCCCACCCCGTTCCACAGCAGAGGGGCTCCGGTTTTCGCAGAGCCCAGGGAAAACAACCCGCAGGTCGGAGCCAGCGCACTCCTAAGCCGGTCCAGCCAGCGGGACCCTCAGCTGCCACAGCCTGACTCCTTCCCGGCCCCCGCCCCTCAGGATCATCGGGACGTCATGGTCGGGGGTTGCATTGTGAATTTCCTGCCGGGATGGCAGACTGTAACCACCGACAGGTGGGTTCTACAGTTGATCGGAAGAGGCCACTTTATAGAATTCGCAGAAAAGCCACCCTCGAGGCCTCCGTTGCTCTCCCGGTACCCAGGTCAGCACAAGTCATTGATCAGGCAAGAAGTTCTCGCGCTCCTACAAAAGGGAGCGATAGAGTACGTCCCAGAGAACCAGAGAGGACACGGATACTATTCCCACTTTTTCCTGGTTCCAAAGAAGACAGGGGACCTCCGTCTGATTCTGGACCTCAGCGACCTCAATTTGTCGGTCGCCTACAAAAGATTCCGCATGGTAACTCTTCCGGGTCTTATTCCCATGCTGATGCAGGACGCCTTTTTAGCATCTCTAGATATGCAGGACGCTTACCTGCACATCCCTATAGCTCAAGCACACAAGAGGTTCCTGCGCTTCGAGTTTCTCGGCCATCATCTTCAGTTCGAGCCCTTCCATTGAGCTGTCATCGACACCAGGGTCTTTACCAAATGCATGGCAGTCGTGGCAGCGTCTCTAAGGAGACGGGGCCATTGTGTTTTCCCGTACCTGGACGATTGGCTTTCTCATGGCCGCCTCCAGAGAGGCATTGTCACGGGCAATCCAGAGCACCCAGGACCTGTTTCGATCTCTGGGTATCCTAATCAACCACGAGAAGTCCCTCCTGGTACCATCGCAGAAACTGCAGTTCATAGGCGCAGTACTGGACACCATTCAGGGAAGAGCATTTCTTCCAGACGACAGAACGGGCGCATCAGATCCCTCATCAGGGAGCTTCTGTCGAACAAGACCGCCCCAGCCAGGTCGGTCCCGCTTGCTCCGGACCGTGGCTGCGGCCATTCTACTGTCCCTTCGCAAGGCTCCACATGCGGGTAACTCAGTGGATGCTTAAGTGCAGTGGGACCAAAGGCAAGACCACATGCGGCATCCGGTCAGAATCACGAATACCGCGATTCGAGACTGGCATTGGTGGCTAGACCCAGGGACAATCTCTATGGGCGTCCCGTTCATAGCAGCGCCGTCCCTGGAGGTAATCCTCACCACAGACGCCTCAGGTCTAGGGTGGGGAGCACACCTGGACGGGGTGAAGTCCCAGGGTATGTGGACCCCTCTGGAGGCCCACCTCCTTATCAACGTCCTAGAGATGAGGGCAGTCCTTTATGCCCTGCAGGCCTTTCAGTCAGAAATCCCGCCGAGTACTCTCCTGCTTCAGACAGACAACACGGCGGTGATGTATTACCTCAACAAACAAGGAGGCGCACACTCTTACCCCCTTTGCAGGGAGGCCATGAGGGTGTGGGATTGGGTAATCCGACACGGCGCGAACCTGATCACAGTACATGTTCCCGGGGTGGGCAACACGATTGCAGATGGCCTGAGTTGCTCCCAGGCCAGAGTCCACGAGTGGGAACTTCTCCAGGAGGTAGCAGAGGATCTGTTTCTTCGATGGGGAACTCCAGAATTGGACTTGTTCGCCTCCCCATCCAACGCAAAACTGCCCAATTTTTGCTCGCTAGAGCCGGGGCTTGGTGTTTTCTGCCGAGACGCATTGCCCCTCTCCTGGGCAGACAGATTCCTCTACGCTTTCCCTCCCTTCCCGTTGATCCAGAGAGTTCTTCTCAAACTGCGCAGGGAGCATGCAGCAATGATCTTGGTGGCCCCATTCTGGCCCAGGCAGATCTGGTTCCCTTTGCTAATTCAGCTGTCCCGGGAACCTCCGCTCCCGTTGCCATTCAGCTCCCACCTCTTGTCTCAGGAGAAGGGTTCACTGGTCCACCCAGACTTACGCTCACTGAACCTGCACGCATGGCTCCTAGAGACATAGCCATCTTGCGTCACGGGGTCTCGCAAGAGGTTGCGGAAGTCCTTTCTGTAGCCAGAAAGCTGGTAACGCATGCGACACATGCCATGAAATGGCGCCATTTTTGTCTATAGTCGCAAGCACGCGGCCTTTCCCCTTTAGGTTGTCCGGTGAAAGCGGTGTTAGAGTACCTGCTCTCCCTTTTCCGTTCGGGTCTCGCCTACTCCTCGATTACAGTGCACCTCTGTGCCATTTCAGCTTATCACCTCCCGATGGGACAGCGCACAGTGGCACAATTAGATGCCTGTCGAGAATTCTTGAGAGGGGTGTTACACCTTAGGCCACCCATTAAGGACCCAGTGCCTCCTTGGGACTTGCTCTTTGTCCTGGAGCAACTCACGCTCCCCTTTGAAACTTGCACGAGATTCGACTCGTTTTCTGTTGTGGAAAGCGTTATTTTTGGTTGCTGTTATGTCAGCGAGAAGAGTTTCTGAGCTTCAGGCTCTCCTGTGCAAGAGCCCTATTTAATTTTCCACTGGGACAGAGTATCCCTGAGGCCGAATCCTAAATTTTTGCCTAAGGTGGTTTCCACACTCTCAATCAGGATATTGACCTGCGGTCTACTTTCCTAATTACTCTAAGAGGAGAGGCGCTGCTTCACACCCTGGATGTTCACCGAGCTTAAGGTACTACCTGAGCAGAACTAAGCAGCTCGCACTGAGCAGTTGCCTCCTTTACCGGAAGGATGAAGGGCCAACCAGTATCCAAACAGTCCTGTCTCGCTGGCTTGTCCAGTGCATCTCTTACTGTTATGATATCAAGCAAGCCCTCCCAGTAGCAGTCCGGGCCCATTCCACTAGAGTGGCCACATCTTTGCAGCGCACTGAACGTCTCCACTTCTGCCATTTTGTGCTGCAGCCACTTGGAGCTCTGTTCATACCTTTATCAGGCATTATAGCCTGGACATCGCTCACGGCCAAGAGCAGGCTTCGCCTGGCAGTGCTACAGGGTCTCCTGTCCTAGATTCAGGACCTGGAACGTTCTTTCTTATTTCCTCCTCCCAGAGTGTTTGCAAGCACTGTTGCTTGAGAATCAGTCTAATGGTGTAACCTGCTGCAGAGCTGTGTCTCAAAGTAAGATAGTACAGTTACGTAGAACTTACCGTGACAGTAGATCTTGAGAACAAGCTCTTGCAGCAAGCTCTATCCACACCTTCCCCTTGGAGGAGGCATGGCTTAAGCCTTTGTTAACAGGAATTTTTCCCGTTTGTCTTCCGACGGTGGATCCTCGGTCTCCCATTTCGATGTCAGCCTGCGGCCGGAAGTCTCCGGTGGGAGAACTGGGGAATCTGGCGGGACCGCCCCTTATGTACTACGCCTGACGTTGGAGGCGGGACCGACGTCGGGGGCGGTCCCCGCTGAAGATAGCTAGCTAGAATTTTTACGTGGGGTCCTGACGCCTGCCGGCTTCAGTCCTAATGGTGTAACCTGCTGCAAGAGCTGTTCTCGAAGATCTATTGTTACGGTAAGTTCTTACGTAACTGTACTTTCTCGAAGATCTACTGTTACAGTAAATTCTTACGTAACTGTACTGTCTCAGAGAAAGGACTCCCATACCAGACGGATTCCGGTGACTCTGACCTTGATCCAGGCCCTCCAGTGGTGGCAGGATCAGGACAATTTAGGGCAAGGTGTTCCTTTTGTTGCTCAGCCTTGTTCAGTGGTCCTTACCACAGATGCTTCTCTTCTGGGCTGGGGAGCCCACCTGGGGTCCCTTACTGCCCAGGGCCTGGAGTCCCCCCAAGAATCCCTTCTCCACATCAGTCTTCTAGAGCTCAGGGCAGTTTTTCTGGCTCTAAAAGCGTTCTCACAGTCTGTTCAGAACAAGGTGGTTCAAGCCAGAACAGACACCACCACCATGTGGTACATCAACAAGCAGGGAAGCACTTGGTCCATGGCCTTGTGCACAGAAGCCATGAAGTTGTGGTCCCTGGCTTATTCCCTGCAAACCTCTCTTGTAGCAGTTCACCTTCCAGGCAAGGACAATGTGCTTGCAGATGCACTGAGCAGGATTTCCCAGGGCCATCACGAATGGTCCCTGGAGCCCTCAGGTTTTGAAAGTTATTTTTTCAAGGTGGGGCACTCCAGAGATAGACCTCTTTGCAGCCCCAGACAATCACCAACTCCCTCTCTTTTGTTGCAGACTTCCAGTCCTGGGCTCTCTTCCTCTGTACGCTATGATCCTCTATTGGGAAGGGAAGTTTCTGTATGCTTTTCCCCCCTTCCCTCTCCTATTCAGCTTTGGTAAAGATAAGGTCTCAACCATGCAAGGTGATTCTGATTGCTCCAGATTGGGCCAGACAGCCCTGGTACCCCCTGTTGCTGTCCCTAGCAGTCCATCTTCCCCTGTCTCTTTCCAGGAATTACAACCTGTTAACATCCTCTCAGGGAAGGATTTGGTACCCCAATCTTCAGTCTCTCAATCTCAAAGCATGGCTCTTGAAGAGTTAGAGTTTGCAGATCTGCATCTTTCCCAAGGGGTTCTGGATATCCTCAAGGCTTCTCGAAAGCCCTCCACCAGAAAGACTTACAACTCCAAATGGAAAAGATTCAGCATTTGGTGTTCTAAGAAGAATATTTCTCCAAACACTGCTGATGTGCCTTTCTAAGAGTCTAGTCGCTTTCTGTGAGAAGACATTTGGACTTTTGTTTTTATTTTCTCGTTTATCGCTGTGGTGAGAGAACAGCAATTGGACATTTGATTTCTGTGTGGGGGTGAGAGCCCCACAGTCTCATCTTTTCTGCCTTTTTTTCAAACATTTTTGTATAAGTATATGTAATAGTGTATTGTTTAGCAGTGAGAGTGCCAACCTATTTATTATTTTTACTATTATTATTTTTGTTCTGTTGATATTGTGTACGCCCCTCCTTTATCCTTATTGTCAGGGGTTTCTTAGGGGGAATTTGTTATTTGAGTATATCTTAGTCAACTTTCTTTCCACCCTCAATTTGGTGAGAGAGTCTGGGGGGGGGGAGTGTAATTTAGTTTAATTTAGGAGTTTGGGTTTAGTTTAGTATTAATTGATGTAGTTATTATATTTAGTAGTTTAGTTATTGTAGTTAGTTTGTTTTAATTGTATAAGGAATTGATATTATCTATTTTTATTGTTTTCTGAGGATTTGTTCTGTTTGAGATGTGTTTTCCTGTTGCCCTCCTCCTCCCGCCGATGCGTCTACTCAGCCTCTGCTCTTCACTAACTCCATGTCTATCCCCCCTCTGGCTTTTCCATCTACCAACGCTTGTCTGGCTTTAGGTATTGCCCACAGGAGGGGGGGGGGTGAACAGTGGAGGTGAGTTGAGCGGAGCACTCACGTTAGGGTGATTAAGCCCAGGAGATGCCCTGGGGTGAAGTGGAGCCTTGAGTGTGGACCTTCTTGTTTGGTCCCCATACCCAAGGGCACCATCCTTAGTGATAGGCAGGTGGTCAAGGCAGTCCAGGAGTTCTGTCCAACCCGGGCGATGTTGTGCAATGCCAGGTCCGTCCGGAACAAGACTGCTATAATTTCAGATCTTGTTGCCTCGACGGACCTGGCTTGCATCACCGAGACCTGGCTGGATAATAATGCGGGACCAGTATTGGAGGCAGCAATTCCAGCCGGGTATACAGTGATACATCGCCCAAGGATGGACCGGGGGGTGGGGGTTGCGGTCTGTTTTAAGACCGAATTGTATCTCACTAGTGTTCTAGTTGAGGAGACCTTTTCTTTTGAATGTGCTGTTGTAGCAGGTGTGGGCTATCGAATTGCTCTCATCTGCAGTCCACCAGGAGATGAGAAGCAATTCCTTAAGGAAGTAGCAGACTTCATTGTTGACCTGGCATTTGAGTCACCCAGGCTGATGGTCCTGGGTGACTTTAATGCATGGATCGATGATGAACTCTCGCAATTTGTCAACACTTCCTCCAGCTAATGGATTCACTGGGCCTAACACAGGTGGTTACCACTGCTACACATGAAGCTGGCCATTCTCTTGACTTGGTCTTCCTCCTGGGGATCGAGGCCTCTGATGTGGGGGAGGAACCAGTCAGTTGATCAGATCACTACACTGTGAGATTCAATTTTGGCACCCCTCCTTGTAGGTTGACCCCTGTGGAGATGGTCAAGTTCTGCCCCTTGTGGAATGTTTCCTCTACTGGCCTTGCGGTGGTTCTTGACCTGTCAGAACTTCCTGTGCATAGGAGGGATCCAGAGGTGCTGGTTGTGGCTTACAACACTGCCATTACCTCTGCCCTGGATTCTATTGCTCCAGTTCGTGTGCATCGTCTCTCCCTCCAACCTCGGACCCCGTGGTTTGATGGGGCCCTGAGGGAGTTGCGGCGACTTGGACGCAGGTTAGAACGTTGCTGGCGGAGGTCTGGCCTGGATGCCGACCACCTTAGACTGCTAGAACATTATCAATTCTATCAGTCAGAAATCTCCTGTAAGAAGGCAGAGTTCCTGTCCGGGGAAATTTCTGCTGCACAGAACCAACCTGCTCAGCTTTTCAGAACTGTAGATAGATTGTGCAACCCAACCTGTCTATAGCTCTGTAGAGCATTGTCACAATTACAGTGTGATGAGATTGCTCGGTTCTTTGCCGATAAGGTGGCCGACATTAAGGAAGACATCTGTTTGACATGTTCTATGCTAGTTGCAGGTGCCCAGTATCGGGTCACTATCCCTTTGTTTTCCTGGAGCACCTTCGACCGCCCGGAAATCGTGGATGTTATGCAGATTGTCCAGGGGCTGCGTCCTACCTCCTGTAGTTTAGATCCAGGTCCCACACCCCTAATTTTAGGGTGTGGAGATTCTATTCTATTGGCTCTAGTACAGATAGTCTGGTCCTCTCTTGACTCTGGTGAATATCCCCTGTCCCTGAAAGAGGCAGTGGTGACACCCTTGTTGAAGAAATCATCTGTGGACCCAGAATGTCTGGCTAACTACAGACCTATCTCGAACCTCCCCTTTGCAGGGAAGGTGGTAGCATTCCAGTTGGAGAACCACTTGACCATCCATAGCATCTACGAACCTCTCCAATCGGGCTTCCATAAGAGGCATAGTACTGAGACTGCACTGGTTCGGGTGCTCAATGATCTCCTGATGGCGAGAGACCAGAGAAAACAGTCTATTCTGGTTTTACTGGACCTATCAGCATTTGACACAGTCAACCATGGGGTTCTCTTGGAGCACCTGAGATGTATTTGTGGACTCTCTGGGGTTGTGCTCAGATGGTTCACATCATTTCTCATCGGAAGAACTCAGAGGGTGGTCTCAGGGTTTTTTTCCCTCTGATCCCATCTCTCTTTTTTGTGGGGTTCCTCAGGGCTCTATATTGTCCCCCATGTTGTTTGCGATGTACATGCTTCCCCTCGGAGACATTGTGAGACGGTACGGGTTGGGATTTCACTGTTATGCAGATGATACCCAACTGTACCTGTCCTTTGCACCCGACCAGGAAGGAGCTGTCTCAGTATTTAATAGATGTCTGGAGGAAATCCAGGATTGGATGAGGTCCAGTTGGTTGAAGTTGAACTCTTGGAAGACCAAGGTGCTGGTTTTGGATCCGGATCACCGGATAGCGGGGCCTGTGTCCAGCTCCCCCTCTAGGGTGCTTTGTGGGGATGTCGAGTTACCGGTCTCTGAATGGGTGCGAGATCTGGGGGTGATCTTAGATGCTGGGCTGATCTTACGATCTCAAGTGTCAGCAGTGGTAAAATCTTCTTTTTATCATCTGAGAAACATCGCCAGAATCAAGCACCTCATTCCATCCAGCGACCTGCCAACTCTGATCCATGTCTTTGTGACCTCACGCCTGGACTATTGCTACTCGCTTTACCTTGGGCTTCCGGGGGTTGATATCCGCCACCTCCAGCTGGTGCAGAACTCTGCAGCTCGAGTACTTACAGGTACTCCTAGATCATCTCATGTTACTCCAGTGCTGCGAGGTCTGCACTGGCTATCAGTTCAGTGGCGGATCACCTTCAAAGTCAGATTACTGACTTTTAAAGCCCTACATGATCTGGTCCCTGATTACCTGAAATATCTCCTGATTCCTTATCTCCCTTTGAGGTCACTCCGCTCAGCCGACGAGGGGTTGCTAGAGATTTCTAGGGTTATATTGAAATGAGCTGGGGCCCGAGCTTTTATGTTTGGGGCCCCATCCCTTTGGAATTCTCTACCCCATCGGATAAGGGAATGTACGACCGTGAGGTGCTTCAACCAGGCTCTCAAATCCTTTTTATGGACTAGGGCCTACAGTGTCTCTAACTGATATCTGTATTTGTTTTTAACTGTTTTTTATATTTTTATATTATTTTTATGTTCAGTTTGTACTCAGTCTTTTTGGAATGCGCCTTGAAAGGTGCAATATAAATAAAGATTATTATTATTATTAATTACCTACAGCTCTGGATTATATGGTCCATCTTAATGGCCTAGGCCTCAGACCAGCTACTCTCAAGGTACACTTGTCAGCTGTTTCTGCATTTTTGTCTGTGGGGAAGCCTTCCTCACTATCTTCCCATCCTGTGTTCTGTAAATTTTTTAAAGGAATGTTTCACACCAATCCCGCTTTTAGAGACCCTGCCCCTGCCTGGGATTTGAATGTCTGCACTGCTCAACTTATGCAACCCCCCTTTGAGCCTATGTCTTCAGCAGAGCTTAAGTACTTGACTTGGAAAACTGTTTTCTTGGTAGCCATTACCTCTGCCCAGGCGTATCAGTGAATTGCAAGCCCTGTCAGTAGAACCTGATTTTCTCTCCTTTCATAGGGATAAACTGGTCCTTAAAACCCAATAGAAGGTTCTTGCCCACAGTGGTTTCAGACTTCCATTTAAACCAGTCTATATGTCTCTTCCTGTTTTCTTCACTGATCATTATTCCTCAGGAGAGAGGAGGCTACACAGTTTAGATGTCAAAAGAGCCCTTAGTTACTACATAGAGCATACCTTGGGTCACAGGTTTGATTCCCCCCAGTTCCTCACTTATGGAGAAGTGGGAGAGGGCAAACCTGCCACCAAAAGATCGATTGCCAGGTGGATTGTGTCTTGTATACAATTCTGCTATGAAAAACACAACCCTCAAGCCTGAGGGCTCATTCCACAAGAGGTACAGCTGCTTCCCTGGCTGCGGCCAGGGATATCCCTCTCCTAGAAATTTGTCAAGCAGCCACCTGGAAAACAGTCCATACCTTTACCAAGCATTACTCTCTGGATATCCAGGCTAGGAGTGATGCTCAGTTTGGCACAGCAGTACTTCAGAGCCTATTCCCAAAGTAGGTTCTGTCCCCCATCTTGGAGGTACTGCTTGGTAGTCTGCAGTTGTCAGAATACAGCAAGACGACTTCTTGTTTGAAGAAAAAATTACCTTAGTAATTATATTTCTTCTAATGGAGTCTTGCTGTATTCTGACCTCCCTCCCTGCCTACCCTCTCAGAACCTGTTTTGGGGAAGTGGGTGGGCAGGTGCAGTGTTGCACCCAAGGGGTGTATTTGCTTGCACCCTCCTCCCTTTTTGTTTGGGTGCTTATTTATTTTTGAATACATTGGGTTTTGGTCTTGGGTTTCCTGACGTGAGTCTTCTTTGGGAATCCAAAACCTTTCAGCCAGTTGGCTAATAGAATTTTTACAATTTCCCCATAGAATTTTTAGTTTAGTTGGGCTCGTAAGAATCTGATGGTTGAAGTTCAAAACACTCCAGACAGAGACTTCTACCGAGCTGGAGCTCAGCGTTCCATGCCCTGCATGGAAAGTTAACCCTTAGTTCTCCGGGGCAGTTCAAAGGTTGGGAATCACTGCAATTGTCAGAATACAGCAAGACTCCATTAGAAGAAATATAATTACTAAGGTGAGTAATTTTTTCTTTCACACCAGTCACCCCTGCAGACAGGGTTTTACTGGACACAGAGGTCAAATACCTTTGTTAATCAAAACAGTTTCAGTGCCTCTAAATCAAAGGGGCAGAGGGTTATATCCACATATTTCTTTATAGGAACCTATTTAGATCTTAGAATGTTAAACATTTTCGAAGTAAAAAAAAAATAATAATCTTTAGAATGCCACTCTGGCATTAATCATTCCCACAGGCTGGCCTCAGGCTAGTATCAATTGTCAACACTTTTTCAACCTAGTCTCTGTTTCAAGGCCTTACAAAAAAAAAAAAATATATATATATATATATATATATATATAATATAATAAATAATTTTTGTTTCCCTTACTTGGACAACTGGTTGATAGTGGGCCAGTCCCTGCAACATACAGAGCACTTCCTGGCTCTAATATCCCTGTTTTCTCAAACAGCCAGATGTCCCAGCAGAAAACAGCAGTTCAAGTACTGGAGTTTATTGGAGCAGAAGTAACACCCTAGGCAAACTTGTTGTATCAGAGAAACCCAAATCAGCCAGAGAATTCCTCAGGCTACTGGGCACAAGGTAGCTGCCCCCCCAACCACAGTGACTCTGGTTTGCCAGGTTTCATAGAGAAACATCCAGGTTTGCCTAAGACAGTGCTAGTCACAAAGAACAGATTCTGCTAAGGATGACTCCAGCTACCCACATTCTCGTATAGCTACTGCAGCGGTGGCCGGACAAACAAAACCTTAGAATAGGTGACTTTTTGTTCACAAGGGAATATTTTTTCTGTTCTTTAGTTCTCTCATCAAATGCACTTTTAGACGAGAAGCACACAAGTTTGATAATGCAGCAAGTGGCACATGGTCTCCCCAAGAGTTCCTATTGCACTCCACAATTATGTACTAGATAAACAAACAGATAGTAACCAGGTCAGCCCCACTGTGCACAAGAGCTATGGGGCTGTGATCAATGACATACTCTATGGGAGTATCCTAATCAGCATGCACCTGCAGAAAAAGACAATGTTTGGTCAGCTTCCTCAGCAGGATAAGTGGTTCCTGAACACTCAGATGCTCATTACAATCTTCAGGGGATGGGGTACACCAGAGGTGGATCTTTTTTTGCCTTGGTAGAACATCACCAGTGCTTAATGTACTGTGCAGGCCTCTTCACGGGGTTACATTCCTCCTGAGCTGTGGGCCCTTGATTGGACGGTGGGAGTTTTTTCTCTGTATGCCTTCCCTTCTTTTTTTGCCATTGGTATTCAGGACAGTGCTGAAATTGAGATACTAACCAGCATCAATAATATTAGATCATCTTCGAGATGCAGCTCTTGCAGCAGGTTACACCATTAGGACTGAAGCCGTCAGGCGTCAGGACCCCACAGAAATTTTCTAGCTAGCAGTCTTCAGCGGGGACCGCCTCCGACGTCAGTCCTGCCCCCGACATCAGGCGTAGTACATAAGGAGGCGGTCCCACCACAATCCCCAATTCTTTTCCTCCGTCTACTTCACAACCGACCTCTCGGTCAGTTTTTAGTCTTGCTTGTTGACTAGGAGAATTTCAACGTTTTTTCTCAGCAGTTTACGTTTGATGTCCTCTCAACTTCTTTGGAGGCCATTCATCGAAGTGTGCCTGTGGCAAACAGATTCTTTTTAAGGATCCCCACTCGGCCTGTGTTCGCTGCCTGGGCCCAGACCACGACACACAGGCCTGCTCTTTCTGCCAGGGCTTTCACAGCCGTACAAGGATCCCCGGCCAGAAGGCCCTCCAAGCTTTCCTCCTCGAGGAAAAACTCAAAGCAATGGATCGATACCCTTCCTCCAAAGGGGAGTCTTCAGGGAAGTCCCATAAGCACCGGGAGAAGGAGAGACCCAGATCCCCTTCCAGGGCCTCGGACTCCGGCAGCTCCGGCTCCAGGTCAGACCGCTCTCCTTTGAGGGCCCACTGTCAGCCTCCCCCGGTTCTTGTCAGATCGGCTAGTGGTTCCTCCTCTCTGCAGCCTGTCAAGACCTCCAGGCCTGCATCTTCGTCCACTCTGTCTAAGGCCTCGTCCAGGTCTGAGGAGAGCGCCACAAGTCTTTCTCCCGTCATCCGGCCTCCAACGTCAGGTCGGTCTCCCAACCGCCGCCACCCCAGTGCAAAACTAAGGAGCTGACCTCTCTGAAGCGGATGTCGGACCCGACGTTGGCCAAGATACATAGGCACTCCCGGGAACCGGCTACTGTTTGTCACCCGTCGCCGGTCAGGCATTCGCCCCCCAGGACACTGGCAGGGGGACCGGCGTTGGCTATCACAGAAAGAAGGACCACACCACCGCCTACCGACGTCGGTCGGAAGGCGGCGTTGAAGGAGGACTCTACCCAGCCCGAAGACCAGGTGGGCGACCCTGGTCCCGTCGAGCTCCCACGGGATCCCTCCCCGGAACGGGAGACCCCCGGGGACCCGACGCCCGGCCCCAATGACAGGCCACCAGCGCCCGGTCCGTCGTCGGGCCTAAATTTGGCAGAGGTGAAGGAACTCTTCACCTTCTGGTGGGACACCATCAAGAAGGATGTGGTCACCACGCAACCTCCTCCTGCGCCCGCTGCCCCCCAATGCCTGCGCCCCCTCCTCCACCTAGGGGGTCAGCAGGACGGGCATCGACCCCCAAGGAGCCAGCATCCCCTCCTCGGGGCAGATCTTTGGAGAGGAGAAGGCCTCCATCAAGATCCACTTCAGGGGTCACCCAGCCCCAAGAGACCCAGAAGGCATCGGTATACCCCATCCGTGGAGAACTCCAGATCTGACATCTCTGAGTGCGCCAGATCTCATTCACCAATCAGGGTCCCCTCTCTGGACCCACGCGACCTTCCCAGGTCCCCTCCGGATGACCCCTCATTCTCCGAGATGAGGCATATTCAGGAGAACATGGGGTGGGACGCTGAAGAGCTGGACCCTGAGAGACTATGTCTTGCACGCTACCTTCTGCAAAAAGACCTCAAGCCTGTGGTAGTGCCACCCTTGGTGGACACCTTCGTGGACATCACCAAGGTGGCATGGACGCGTCCACATTCGACTCTGGCAATGCCAAAGAAGGCTGACCGCCTATACAAGGCCCCAAGGGAGGACCAGTACCTGGCGAACCATCCTCTGGCTGACTCTGGTCATTACAGCCTCCATGTCCAGTCTCAGAAACTAGCACTTGAGCACGCAGCCACGGACCCGAGTCCAAGCAGTTGGGCGTCCTGGGCGAGGCGCACGTACGCGGCCGCGACTTGCGCCGTTAGGTCATTGAATTACCTCACCCACATGGTTCAGTTCCAGAACGCATTGTGGGAACAGGGACAGGACCTAGTAGAAAAATTGTCAGACGGTGGCCAGAAGAAGGAGCTGTTGCAACTCCTTCATATGGGTTCAGACGTGGGGACCCAGGTGCTTAGAGCCGGATATGACTCTGCGGACTCTTCAGCCAGAGCTGCAGCCTCAGGCATGTGACTCTGGAGACACTCATGGCTCCGGGTTTACCCCGGACGTCCAGAAGAACATCATGGATGCCCCTTATCATGGCGAAGTTCTGTTTGGTGAAGACTCGGAGAAGGTGATCACCAAATTGCAGGAAGCCGGGAAGTCGATTAGATCTGTCCACGCCATGTACAGGTCTCGGCTTAGTTCCTTTTGCAGGAACCAGAGTCGCTTTCGCAGCCAGATCCAAAGGCAACAACCTCACTCCGGCCAGCAACAGAGGGGCTCCTTCACCCGAAAAGCTCAGGCCAAGACATCCTCAGGCAGAGGCCAACGAGCCACAAAGTCAGCCCAACCTGCAGGATCCAATGCTGCCACAGCATGACTCCTTCCTGGCCCCTGCCCTTCCACAGGATCAACGGGAAATGAAGGTCGGAGTCGCATCGCGGACCACCTGCCAGGGTGGCGGTTGATCACCACCGACAGGTGAGTGCTACAGTTGGTCAAAAGGCCATTATATAGAGTTTGTGAACAACCCGCCCACAAGGCTCTCTGCTTTCCGCTTATTTGGTCAGCACGCCTCGCTTATATAGCAGGAGGTGCTCACGCTTCTAGAGAAGGAAGCTTTGGAGCACGTTCCAGGGAACCAGAGAGGAGCAGGCTACTATTCGCACTTCTTCCTGGTTCCAAAGAAAACAGGGGACCTCCGTCCAATCTTGGACCTCAGCGACCTCAATCTGTCGGTCGTCTACAAGCGCTTCCGCATGGTGACCCTTCCGGGACTAATCCCCATGCTGAAGAAAATGCTTTCTTGGCGTCCTTGGACATGCAGGACGCTTACCTGCACATTCCTATTGCTCAGGCGCACAGGAGGTTCCTGCGTTTCGAGTTTCTCAGCTGCCATTATCAGTTCCGGGCACCTCCCTTCGGACTGTCATCAGCTCCTCAGGTTTTTACCAAGTGCATGGCAGTTGTGGCAGCTTCTCTGAGGAGACAGGGCCACTATGTGTTCCCTTACCTGGACAACTGGCTTCTCATGGCCCCTTCCAAGGAGGCACTACTGATAGCCATCCAATGTACCCAGACCCTTTTTCAGTCTCTGGGCATACTCATCAGCTACGAGAAGTCTCTCCTGGTACCGTCCCAGAAACTGCAGTTCATAGGGGCAGTTCTGGACACCGTCAAGGGGAAAGCCTTTCTTCCCGAAGACAGAGTGGAATGCATTCGATCCCTCATAAGGGATCTGTCAGCGAAGAAGACCGTCCCAGCCAGACTGGTCCTTTGCCTGCTCGGACACATGGCTGTGGCCATTCCTACAGTCCTGATGGCAAGACTCCACATGTGAGTAACCCAGTGGATGTTAAGGGTGCAATGGGACCAACGGCCAGACCATCTGCAGCATCCAGTCAGAATCACGAAGGCCATGGTTCGGGACTGGCAATGGTGGCTAGATCTGGGAACTCTGTCTGTGGGGGTTCCTTTCACAGTGCCGAACCCGGTTATAACTCTCTCCACAGATGCCTCAGGGCTGGGGTGGGGAGCGCACTTGAACGGGGTGAGGTCTCGGGGAACATGGACTACCCAGGAATCTCATCTCCATATTAACATACTGGAGATGAGGGCGGTCCTTTATGCCCTGCAAGCCTTCCAGTCAGAGATTCCACCGAATACTCTCTTGTTGCAAACAGACAATACTGCGGTGTTGTATTACCTCAACAAACAAGGAGGCACACGCTCTTACCCCCTTTGCGGGAGGCCATGAGGGTGTGGGAATGGGTAGTTCGATACGGCGCAAACCTTGCTGCTGTTCACGCTCCGGGTGGACAACACCGTCGCAGACAGCCTGAGTCATTCCCAGGCCAGAGTCCACGAGTGGGAACTTCTACAGGAGGTGGCAGAGGATCTGTTCCACAGATGGGGCACTCCAGAATTAGATCTAGTCATGTCCCCATCCAACGCAAAACTGCCCAATTTTTGCTCGCTAGATCCAGGGCCTGGTGTTTTCTGGTGAGACACGTTGTCCCTCTCCTGGGCGGGCAGATTCCTCTACGCCTTCCCTCCTTTCCCGTTGATCCAGAGAGTCCTTCTCAAACTTAGCAGGGAGCATGCTACGCTTATCCTGATAGCGCCTTTCTGGCCCAGGCAAATCTGGTTCCCGCTACTACATCAGCTATCCCGGGAACCTCCACTTTCTTTGCCAATCAGCTCCCATCTGTTGTCTCAGGAGGAGGGTTCATTAGTCCACCCGGACTTACATTCATTGAACCTACACGCCTGGCTTCTAGAGACATAGCCATGGTGTGGCATGGGGTCTCGCAAGAGGTGGCAGATGTTCTTTCTGCCGCTAGAAGACCAGCAGCACACGCAACATACGCCATGAAGTGGTGCAGGTTTTGCCTATGGGCTCAAACGCGAGGTTTCTCGCCCTTAGACTGTCCTGAGAAGCTGGTTTTGGAGTACCTGCTTTCCCTTTTTCAAGCTGGGCTAGCTTACTCCTTGATCAAGGTGCACCTTTTTGCAATCTCAGCTTATCATGCCCCCATAGGCCATCGGATGGTGGCTCAATTGGAAACTACTCGTGCCTTTTTAAGGGGGGTACTCCACCTTAGGCCACCTATCAGGGATCCGGTTCCTCATTGGGATTTGCCCTTCGTCCTGGAGCAGCTTATGCTGCCACCCTTTGAACCAGCCGTGGATTGCGAGCTACATTTTCTGTCCTGGAAAACCTTATTTTTAGTTGCAGTGACTTCGGCGAGAAGAATCTCCGAATTGCATGCACTCATGTACAAAGAACCTTATTTAATTTTCCACCAGGATAGGGTATCCCTAAGGACAAATCCTAAGTTTCTGCCTAAGGTGGTTTCAGCCCTTACCCTTAATCAGGATATCGACTTACCAGTGTACTTTCCCAAGTACACCAATCAAGGGGAAGCATTGCTTCACACCCTGGATGTGCACAGGTGTCTCAGATATTATCTGACCAGAACCAAGCAGTACCGAAAAGTGGATCAGCTGTTTGTATCCTTTGCTGAGAGGATGAAAGGGGCCCCTGTTTCGAAACAGACCCTTTCACGATGGCTCATACAATGCATCTCTTTCTGTTATGACAAACGCAGCAAACCCTTGCCAAGCGCGGTCAAGGGCCATTCTACCAGAGGAGTGGCCACCTCCTTTGCAGCGCTGAAGAATGTGTCCACTTCAGCTATTTGTGCTGCAGCCACCTGGAGCTCGGCGCATACCTTTATCAGGCATTATAGCCTGGACATCGCCTCAAGGCGAAGGGCTGGTTTCGGCCTAGCCGTCCTTCAGGGACTTCTGTCCTAGGCTCGAGCAGGGTGGTACTGTCTATTCTCCCTCCTCCCGATGGCTTTAGAATGTTGCCATTGCTTGGGAATCTGTCCTAATGGTGTAACCTGCTGCAAGAGCTGTATCTCGAAGAGGATAGTACAGTTACGTAAGAACTTACCGTAACAGTAGATCTTCGACAACAGCTCTTGCAGCAGGTACCTTCCCACCCACCATTCCCCCTTGGAGGAGGTAGGTTATAACCTAACATCCATCTTTCGGGATGGATCAATTTGTTTTTTAGTCTTGGCCATCTGATGGCGGATCCTCGGTCTCCTCTTCTGATGTCAGCCAGCGGCCGGGAGTCTCCGGCGGGAGAACTGGGGATTCTGGCGGGACCGCCTCTTTATGTACTACGCCTGACGTCGGGGGTGGAACAGACGTTGGAGGCAGTCCCCACTGAAGACTGCTAGCTAGAAAATTTCCGTGGGGTCCTGATGCCTGATGGCTTTAGTCCTAATGGTGTAACCTGCTGCAAGAGCTGTTCTCGAAGATCTACTGTTACGGTAAGTTCTTACGTAACTGTACTTTACACTGAATTGGCTGAGACAGCACAAGTACTGGCTTCTCTTAACTCTGTCAGTAGTTCCTCCAAGTCACTTGCCTAGGAGGCACAATTTGCTGACCTCCTCTTAAGGCAGGATCCTGTATTCCAACCTCCAATCACTGAGGTTCAAAGCCTGGCCCTTTGACGAATTAGAAGTTGCTAACCTTAGACTGCTAGATCCAGTATTGCCTGTGCTTAAGGGTTCCAGGAAACCTTTTTGCACCAAGAAAACATATTCTTCTAAATGGAAAGGGTTTCTTATATGTGTGGTTTGCAGGGAAGGGTATTGACCCTTACAAGGCTGACTTGGTTTTTTTTGCTTAGACTTCCTCACACACTTGGTCTCTGTTTATTTTTCTGCTGGTGTAGAGAGAGCCATGACCTCTCATCTGGTCTTCAGAATATATTTAAGGACTTTCAGCCTTTGTCTCCCCCCACTGAGGGAACCAGTTCCAGTCTGGAATCTGTATATCTGTATTGCCACACTCATGGACAGACCATTCGAGTCTATGGAAACTATAGAGTTGAAATATGTCACTTGGAAAGCTCTGTTTTCTATTGTTTATCACTATAACCAGAAAGATCAGTGTCTTACAGGTCCTGTACACAGTTGAACACTACATCTTGTTCCACAGCCATAAGATGGTCCACAGGAACAGTAGAAATTCCTTCTTAAAGTGGTATCTCATTTTTTCCATTTAAAATCAGTCTATCATCCTACCCCCTTTTTCTTTTCAGAGAACTTAGTTCTCCGGAAATAATGCTTCACTCACTGGAGGTCAAAAGGGCACTTAGCCAATATATTGACAAACCAAGTCTTACAGATCAAGTCAGTCATAACTCTTCCTTGCCTATAGTGAAGTAAGTAGAGGTAGGCCTTCCACAAAATATACATTTGCTCACTGGAGAGTGATATGTATATAAGTTTGCTACACCAATGTGGATAAATAGACACCCCTGGGCTTGAGGGCACATTACACCAGAGTCACAGCTTCGCCAATAGCAGTTTTAAGAGAAATTCCACTACTGGAAATCTGCAAAAGCTACATGGAGAACAGTACACACCTTTACAAACCATTTCAGATGGTACATTGAACCCAGAAGTGATGCTTGATTTGGTACAGCAGTGCTGCAGAACCTGCTTTTAAGATAGGTTCTCGGCCTAACCTCCAAAGGTACTGCTTGGTAGTCTGCATTTAGTTTAATCGTAATGAGTGATTCCTGGGGTTAGAAGAAAAAATTACTCACCATAGTAATCTTGTTTCTTCAAAGGGATCACTCATGATTAAAGCTCCCTCCCTGTCTCCCCTACTAGAACCTATAAAGTTTATTCTGCTTCCCTGCTGTAGGAAGTTTTGGCCTATAGGGCTTAGGTTAGAGACTCACTTTTGTGTTTAATCAGTTGGTTTCCTTGTGGTCTCAAGTTTCTTAGATTTATTGGTATGGGGCATTTTTGACCCGAAAGAAGCAAAAAACTTCATTTTATATTGTGTTATTTTATTAGGATGTTAGTTGTTAATTAGTGGGTCTTATACCCAGTTAGGCTATGTAAGAATCTGAAGCACTCAGAGTGCAGCAGTTTGAAAGTGGCATGAGTCACATGAGAGTTCAATAATTTGCATATAATTCCATCTCTCCGGGCAGTTCAACACAGGAGGCTGACTGCATTTGGTTTAATCCTAATGAGTGATCCCTTTAAAGAAACAAGATTACTATGGTGAGTAATGTTTTCTTCCTCCCTATGATGGGGCAGCTCCAGGCTGCAGTGGGGTTTGATGCTGCGAAGGATGTCACTAGGAGGAATTTATTGGAGTTTCTGGAAATTCCAGAATCTCCACCCCAATCAGTCTTCCTCTACTGGCTGCACTGAAGGATGCCACCCTGGCCACCTGACATAGACTCAGCTTGATCTCTGCTGTGCCTAGAAAGACAGACAAGCTGTACCAGGCCTCCTCAAGTAAAGCCCTTTTTCACAGGCCAGCCTGAGGCTGAATCAGTGGTGATAAAGGCAGCCCATGATAGGTGCCTAAGCATCTTAGTTCTCTCCCCCAAATAAAGAGTCGAGAAAACTGAATCTCTTGGGAGAGAAGACCTTTGCCTCTGCTACTGTTGGGCCTCAGGATAGCAAACTACCAGACTCATATGGTTAATACCCTATGGAAAAAGTCAAAGCTGAAGTTCAAGCCCTTCCAGAGGGTCCACAGAGACAGGAGATGCTCAGGGTCCTTCAGACTGGGGCTGACATACGTAAACACCTTTTAAGGTCCACCTACAACAATTCAGATGCCTCAACCAGAGCAGCTGCGGCTGGCATCTGCCTCAGAAGGCATTCTTGGCTAAGGGTATTTGGATTTGCTACTGACTTTCAGCAATCCATTTTCAATGCCCCATTCAGGGAATACAAGCCCTTTGGGGTTGATGTGCAGGATATCCAAAATGACCTACAAGCCTCGGGAGAACTGTAAGGTTCTTGATTCTCTCTACCACACACAACCCTTAAGTAGGCAGAGGGTCCCATTTTGTAGGGCCTCTCACAAACCCAGGTCAGGGGCCAGACAACAGAGCAAAAGCAGAGCAGCATCAGCCCTGCTAGCCCCAGCCTGCTCCGAAGGTGCCCACTCCAAACCCCCCAGAGGTGGAGGTGCAGCTCCAGCCACTGGATCTGCTTCCGCATGACTCCTTGCTGGATCCCCTCCAGTTCTAAGTCAGGAGATGATGGTAAGGGGTCATTTTTCCCTCCACCTAGAGCAGTGGAGGGAACTCACTACAGATGATTGGGTCCTGCAGCTAATAGAATAGGGCCATGCTCCAGAACTTCTGGAGTTGCCTCCAGGCCTTCCACCTGTTCCCTCAAATTATCCTCCAGATCACATACCAGTGCTTCTAGTGAAAGTATGTACACTGTTACAGAAGAGGGTCATAGAACCAGTTGCCTAGCCACAAAGGAACACTGTGTTCTACTCTCATTTCTCTCTCGCCTCCAGACCCACAAGGGATTTAAGGCCAATTCTGGGTCTGAGAAATCTGAACTTCTACATTCAGTACAAGAAGTTCAGAATGGTCACTCTGCAAGGCCTGCTGCCATTCCTGAAACAAGGGGACTGGATCATCATCATATCTTTATTTGTACTAGGCACCCTTCCATAGCTCAAGGCGCCTTAACAATACATACAAACTAAAACATAAACATGATAAAATACAGTACTAATGCAATAAAATACAACTATAAAAACACTTCAGTCTTATAACAGAAATCTTCTTTACAGTCTCTCCCAGGCCCCTTGAAATGCCTGGAGGAACAGATGCATTTTGAGGGTGGTTTTAAAACCCTCAACAGTCAGGCTATCTCATATCCGATGAGGTAGAGAATTCCACAGGTAGGAGCCATAAAGGCAAAAGATTATTCTCCAGTTATTTTTAGACGTACCCTGGGAATCTCTAGCAATTTCTAGTTGGAAGATCGGAGTGGGTGGGAGGGACAGTAGGGATGTAGAAGATCTTGCAGGTGCTGGGGTCCCTGGTTGTGTAGAGTTTTATAGGTCAGCAACACAACCTTGAAGGTTATCCACCACTGTACCGGTAGCCAGTGCAGTTCACGCAGCACAGGTGTTATGTGACTGGATCCAGGGGTTCCAGTTAATCTGAGCTACGCGTTCTGCACCAGCTGTAGTCGGTGGATATCCACCCCCGGTAGCCCTAGGTAAAGGGCGCTGCAGTAATCAAGACTAGTGGTGACAAAGGCGTGGACCAGAATAGGGAGATCTTTGGACGGAACCAAGTGCTTCACCCTAGTGATATTCCTTAGATGGTAAAAGGAGGATTTGACTACCGCTGACATTTGAGCTTTCAAGGTCAGGCCTTCATCAAAAATCACACCCAGGTTACGCACCTTGCCTGAGGCACTTAATGGGGTTCCTCCAAGCTGTAATCCAGAGGGTTGTCCCACCAATGTCCCAGCCATCCTACAGTCAGGATCCATGACCAGTACCTCAGTATTTCCAGGGTTTAGCCTCAGCCAGCTAGCACGCATCCAGTCCTGTATTTCACTTAGGCAGTTGTTAAACACTAAGACTGTATCTAACTCCTGGTCAGGCACAAAAGATATGTACAGCTGAGCATCATCTGCATAGCAATGAAAACTCAAACCATACCATCTTATAAGGTCCCCTAGTGGCAGCATGTACACTGCAAACAACATGGGGGGGACAGCACCGAGCCCTGTGGCACCCCACAGGACAGGCAGCGAGGGGCAGAGGATAAACTCCCTGACAGCACTCTGAGATCTTCCCTCAAGGAAAGATCAGAACCAACCAAGGACCGCCCCCTGCAGTCCACAAAAAAACCACAGGTGCTCGAGCAGCACCCCCATGGTCCACAGTGTCAGACGCTGCTGAGAGGTCAAGGAGAACCAAGATGGAATGGGCTGTCTGATCTCTAGCCACCAGGAGATAATTTAGTACCTGAACCAGGGCGGTCTCCATGCTATTCCTTTTCCTGAAACCCGACTGGAGAGGGCCATAGATATTATGGCTGGACAAATGAGCTTCCAGCTGCAGAGCGACCACTTTCTCAAAAACTTTACCTGTAAAAGGCAAGTTGGAGACTGGTCTGTAGTTCGCTGGACAGTCTGGTTCAAAGGAGGGCTTTTTCAGGAGGGGCTGAACCACTGCCTCCTCTAAGGGATCTGGGAAGATCCCTCTGTCCAACTAAACCCTTACTATACCAGCCAGGACCGGACCAATTATCTCAACACACCCTACAAGAAGGTGAGTTGGGCCCTTGTCCAGACTACAGCAAGTTGGCTGCGAAGTCTGGATGATCCTCATTAGATCCATGACTGCTGTTTGGTTGAAGGTAGACCAGGTCATCTGGGTATTTGTACCATGCGGTTGGTCAATGCAAGGTCCAATGAGAAGGCACTGGTTGATCTCATTCCCTGATGGAGGCAACCTTATCAACGAAAAACTGCACAAACTCCTCACACTTTCCTTTTGACAATGCTCTACCGGACTGCAGATAGACTGGATTGCACAGTCTGTCCATAGTCTGTAGTCCGGAAGGAATAAAGGATGGTACTGTACCATTTCCTTGAGGGAAGGCCAACTTCAGGGGGTCGTGAAGCTGAATCTCGGTGCGTGATGATCAGACCACCTGATAGGATCCACCTCCATATCAGAGATTTCCATCCCCAGGAGGAACACCAAGTTCGAGTGCTCCCCTATGAGTTGTGGTGGTAATAACCCATGTCAGGCCCAATGATTCCATCAGTTGGAGGAGGTTTTGTCCAAATAGCGAGAGTTCATCATTGGCCCAGGCATTGAAGCCCCCCCAGAACCAACCATCTGGGGGCTTCCAATACCATGTCAGCCATGATGTCTGCTACCTCCTTCAGGAAAGCCCTCTCATCACCTGGTGGATGGTAGATGAAAAGGATCCTGCAACCTGCACCGGCACCCACGGTGCACTCAAAGGAGTTGGTAGTTCCCAGTGGTACCTCCATGAGACCCAGTTCCAACCTAAAACAGATTGTGACCCCCCCCCACGATCCACCCTCTGGCGATGTATCACCGAGTACCTGGCCGGAACTGTGAATGCCAAAATGGGCCACGCATTATCATCCAACCAGGTCTCAGTGGTGCAAACTAGGTCTGCAGAAGCTACAAGATCTGCAACTACTGCGGTCTTATTTTTTATGCACCTGGCATTGCATAACACCGCCCGTGAGGGACAAGAATCCGAGGATTACCGCACTACCTGCCTGACAAAATCAGAGCCCTTGGGTATGGGCGCAAGGCAGGGAGGACCCCGGTCCCATGCCCGTTTCACCCCATGTCGCCTCCTGGTACCTACTGTCTCTATCTGTCCACTCCTTTCCCAAGACCCCTAGGACCCCCCTCCACCTCCTCACTATGCCCAATGCCCAGCATTGACCATACATCTCAGGAGGAAGCAGAGGGCAGTCAAAGGGGTGGAGGTCCCAGAGTCTCGAGGGGGAGTACTGTCTGACCATACTAATTGCCCCCCCGATACATTTTAGTCAATCACGCACCCACTCATGCCACTATTCCAGTCTTACCCACCACTCGATCACATACATCTCTTCAGTTAGCTATAGTAAAAACCTCTTTCCCCTACGTCACTCGCTCATCCACTCACCACCAGCCCCAATCCTTCTTGCATTCAGTCAAGTACACCCTTTAACCAGATTAAAATCCTCTCTCTCCCCTACTCCCCCCTCTTCATACCAAATTCCTAGCACAAGTAACAGCAGAGTTAGTATATTAAGAGAGATTTCTTTGTAAACAGATCATCACCGATGCAATGCTTAGTTTGCAGAGCTCCCACCTCTGCAGATATGATTTCCTAAACACTGTTCAGCCCCCTCTCACTGGGCTGTGTTGTATTTTAGTCTGTCTAACATTAAGGTTTCACTGAGATCAGTGTCCAGTCAATCAGTTATTCCCTCCAGTGCTTTTGCCCAACAACAAAAAGGAAGATAGTACATCACCAGCCATCTGCCACCAGTGTAATTCTAAAGTAAGTCTTAGGTCACCTCTTCCACCAATGTTTTGAATACTGCAGCTCCAAAGTCTGTGAGGGCCTCCCTCCTGCCTGAGTTAAGGCTCCCCAGTCCTTCACTCCAGCAGTCCAACACCAGTCCACTCTCCAGTGAGCTCTTTGTCCTGCCTAAAAGGAACAGACCCTGCACTCCCCTCCGGCAGTTGCAGCGACCGTCCTTCCATTCAGCCTGGGGGGTTCCGACTCTCCCACTCCGTTCTTCAGGAGGCCTCTTCACTCAGTCACTGTCTCTGGCAGATGCTTGCCCCATGTCCTTCTAGGCCAGTCCAACCACGAAAAGGTTCTGACTCGTTTCCTTCCGGTGTTCCAGCTGGACTCTGGCCCCAGTCGGATCAGTGCCTCCAGCACAAACATTCCTCTAGTTGTTCTCTTCCCTTCAGCTTTCCATGACAGGCTCTCCAAATTCTTCATGACAAGTTCTATCCCCTCACCGGCTGAAGCACTCAATTCCTCCATCCTCCGGGCTCCCTGGACTTAGTACACTGCTCTTCCTGAAGCAGGCTAAAGCATTTTAGGTAAAGTAATTTAATTTATTCCTACAGATATGAGCCATAATGATTTGGCCGTACAGCTACTCTGCCCCTTAGCACCGTATTGTCTGGGCATCCTCAGGGCCCATCCTAACTGCCAGTGTGTACACTCAGGTGTTACACTACCCTGACGATGCACAGTCTTACTCTTTTTTACTCACTGTATGACCCTTGCTATCTATACTAAGTAAACCTATACCAAATTTCTAACTTAATGTAGCAAGATAAAATGAAGCATAAAATACAAAAGTCACTCTGCTGCTCTGCAAGGCACACCCAACTCCGCGGCCATCTTAACAAAAGACAATGGGATATGCTCCCTGGACTTGCAGAATGCTTACTACATATCAAGATTTGCGCCTTCCCCCCCTTCACATGAGGTATCTCAGGTTTCTGTTCCAGGGGGAGCACTACCAGTTCAGGGCATTGCCCTTTTGCTCGTCTTCTGCTCCATGAGTATTTACCAAATGCTTGTCAGTTATGAGAGCAGCCCTCAGAAGAGAGGGACTGTATGTCTTCCCCTCTCTAGATGACTGGTTGCTCAAAACTCAGTCCAAGGAGCAACTGTCTCAGGCCTTAGCAGGTATCAGGCAGCTGTTCAGTGCCCTAGGGATCACTGTTAATCTGCCCAAGTCAGTCTTGACCCTTTGTCAGCATCCACAGTACATGGAGCAGTTCTGGATGTGGTCCAAGGTTTGGCCTTCCTGCCCCAGGACAGGGCAGAATGCCTCATCTCAGGACACGCTGATTTCTCAGAGCAGGTATGTTACAGCCAGAACATTTCTGGGACTCTTTGGCCTAGTGGCAGCAGCCATTGTCACGGTATCCCTGGCACTGCTGCACATGAAGATCTCCCAACGGACTTTGAGGTCCAGTGGGATCATAGAAACATTGAAACATAGAAGTTGACGGCAGATAAGGACCGCAAGGCCCATCCAGTCTGCCCATTTCTTTTTCTACCTTATAAATGTGCCATCGGCCTTTGCTCTGTCAGTGACCTATCTATTCATAGTCATTTGTATTGCTCCCTTATGCCTATCCCATGCCTGTTTGAAGCCCTGCACTGTATTCATAGCCACCACTTTTGTGGTAAGCTATTCCATGCATCTACCACCCTTTCTGTGAAAAAGAATTTCCTCACATTCCCCCTTAATTGGCCTCCCTCTAATCTCATGCTGTGTCCTCTTGTCCTGCTATTTTTCTTATATTTAAACATGTTCGACTCTTTCACCTTGTTTATGCCCTTAAGGTGTTTTAATGTCTCGATCATATCACCTCTCTCCCTCCTTTGCTCAAGGGTATACATATTAAGCTCCGTTAATCTGTCCTCATATGTCTTCTGATGCAGTCCCTGCACCATTTTGGTTGCCCTTCTCTGGACTGCCTCAATTTGGTTAATGTCCTTGTGAAGGTGTGGCCTCCAATACTGCACGCAGTACTCCAGATGGGGCCTAACCAATGTCTTGTACAGAGGGATTATTACCTCCCTCTTACGACTTGTGATACCCCTACTAATACACCCTACCACCCCCTAGCCTTACCTACTGCTTGAGGTCTGCTTGGATGATTTTAGGTCATCAGTGATGATGATGCCCAAGTCTCTTTCTTCCTTTGTGACTGCTAGCAACTCCCTCCCAGCCTATAAGTGGCTTCGGGTTTCTCTTCCCTATGTGCATGATTTTGCACTTCTTTGCATTAAATCCAGTTGCCACTCTTCTGACCATTTTGCTAGTTTATCCAGATCTCTTCTCATTCTGCCCACCCCATCTGGATCATCTACTCTGTTGCAGATCTTGGTGTCATCTGCAAACAGACAAGCCTTACCCTCTAGTCCATCTGGGGTCACTAATGAAGATGTTGAATAGGACTGGCCCAGGACTGATCCTGAGGTACCCACTTGTGACTTGCATCTCTTCTGACTGTATACCATTTACCACCACTCTGTTTTCTGCCAGTCAACCAGTTTGCCACCCAGTTGACCAACTTCTGACCCACCGAGCCTACCTAGCTTATTTATCAATCTTCTATGTGGAACAGTGTCAAAAGCTTTGCTGAAGTCAGGTGGCGACATCAACTGCTCCCTTGGTCCACCACTCTGGTTACCCAGTCAAAGAAATCTATGAGATTAGTTTGACAGACCTTCCTTTGTAAACCCATGCTGTCTTGGATTCTGTGCCCCTATGGATTCCAGGTGTTGCACTATCCTTTCCTTAAGAGTGCCTCCATAATCTTGCCCACTACTGAGGTAAGACTGACTGGTCTGTAGTTCCCCACCTCCTCCTGCTACCACTCTTGTGGAGCGGGATCACATGAGCCCTTCTCCAGTCTTCTGGGACTCTCCTGTGCTCAGAGACTCACTAAACAATTTTGATAATGGCTCTGCTAGTTCCTCCTTTAGCTCCTTAAGTACCCTGGGATGTATGCCATCAGGTCCCATTGCCTTATCCACCCTGAGCTTACAAGCTCTTGTAGGACCCTTTCTTTTGTGAAGGAGTAGTGCTCACCTCCTCCCCCTGTGTCCATGATGCTGAGCTGTGGGCCCTGCCCTACCTTCTCTTCAGTAAATACTGAGCAAAAGTATCTATTTAGGATAGATGCCTTTACAGGGTCCTCCTCCTCACATGCTCCCTTTTCTCCATTAAGCTTGCAATACCCTCTCTGGACTTTCTCCTTTCACTAATGTATCTATAGAAAGTCTTGTCACCTTCTTTTACTATTCAGCTAGTGTTTCCTCAGTTTGGGACTTTGCCTGCCTTACTGCCTTACCTGCTTCCCTTAGGGCAGTTTGGTATGCCTCCCTATCTTCATCCCGCTGTGTTCCCTTATATTTCCTGAAGGCCAGCCTTTTGGCTCTGACCTTTTCTGCTACTGTATTTGAGAACCAAAGTGGTTTCCTTCTTCTTTGCACTTCCTTTCTGTCTAACACAATGGGATGTTGCTTCAGTATTGTATCCTTAATGCTTGCCCTTTGCCTGTACCTCCTCACCTGTGTTTCTCTTTGCCAGGAGCTAGCTTAACTCTGTTGGCCATCTTATCAAAGTCAGCTCCTCTGAAGTCCCATATTTTTGCCTTGGAATGGGATGATTTAGATGTAGTAGCCAAATTGAACCATACCATGTGATGGTCACTGGCTCTAAGTGACCTTCTACCTGAGATCTGTGATCCCTTCTTTGTTAGTCAGTACTAGATCTAGGATAGCCCTGTCTCTTGTGGGTTGCTGTACCAGTTGTTTGAGGCCCTCCTGCAGGGAATCCACTATGAGTCTAGTTCTGGCAGATGTTCCTGCTGGTATTGACCAATCTGTATCTGGCATGTTGAAGTCTCCCATTATCAGAACCTCCCTTTAGCTGTCATGTTTTGTATATCTTCTAACAGTAATGTGTCTATGTCCTCCCTCTGGTCTGGGGGCCTGTAGACAACCCCAGTTCTTATGGCTGTCCCATTTTCTGTTTCCAGGGTGACCCACAGTTCTTCTGGCTCCTTATGTGTAGTCTGAATTTCTGTAGCTTTGATATTTTCATTAACATACAGGGCCTCCTCCCCCCTTTTGCACCTCGGTCTCTTCTGACAATACACAGCCAGGTACTGAAGTCTCCCAAGTGTGGTTACTGGTAAACCACGTCTCACTAATTGCTACTATGTCCAGTTTAGCCTCTGACATTATTGCCTGCAGGTCTGGGATCTTATTTCCCAGGCTGTGAGCATTGTGACATGATTTTCCATTGGCCAGATTTTGGTGTGTTAGTTGTTGGGTGAAGTTTGGCATTACCCTGTGCATCGTATGGGAGACAAACCTTTTTTCTTACCTGGTGATGCAATGAGCGGCAAACGCGCTGAATTCCTGTTTGACCACTAGCTGAGGGGAGGGTGTTCTTCCACTGACGTATGGGGTGCTGCACCCCTTCCCCATTTGCTAGTTTAAATATTCTGCAAAGACGTCAAACTTCTGCCCCAATGCACTGACTCTCTTTAGTCAGATGCAGTCCATCAAATTTAAAGAACTTCGCTCCCAGAACTGTTGCCAGTTCCTACAAATCTGTGTCCTTTTCCTGGCACCAGTCCTTGAGCCACATGTTTGCTCCCTATCTCCCTTCTCTGACCTTCCGTCCATCTGCTCCCTTCTCCCAGACTGGCAGGATCTCAGAGAGGAGATGCCGGACGAAATAGATGATAGTTTGTCACCCAGCTTAGTCAGGTGTTCCTTGGTCTCCACAACTGACCGGCTGGAGATCATAGTCCCTATGTGTACTAGGACATCAATGTTTTCTCCTGCTTTGTGAACAATTTTAGCAATGTGGTCAGTGTCTCTCCATGCTGATGTACCTGGGAGACATCTGACCATCACCCTGGCTGGAGATGGTATCAACTCCCGAATCATGGAGTCTCCTATGATCAAGTTTTTGGATTTCCTTTGTGCTTGTTTAGTTTTGGTTCCTGATTTGGGTGAGTATTGTTGTGCTAGCTCCTGTGCGCGAGTGTCCTGCTCTGCAGTGTCTTCTGCCTCTTTATTTGATTTCAGAGATAGAGGCAGATACCTGTTTGTAGTGTTTATATGGTTTGGAGGTAATGTGTTGCAGAGCAGAGAGTGATGGGGCACTTGATTTGCTCCTCCTAACCACCTGCCAACCTCCTGGACCAACTACCCTCTGCGGTCGAGGTTTTTCTGTCGGATGCTGGGGAAATGGCGGGTGATTCTTATAATGTATTTCCTCTTCAATATGAAATTTGAGGCGTGCAATCTCTGCCCATGCTGCCCGGAGCTGAGACCTAAGATCTCCAAAGGCCCAGCATGTAGGACAGTGTCCTAAATCCTGTAAGACTGTCCTTCTGAAAATTGTTCCACAGTACCTGCAGTTAATGAAATCCATTCCAAATAAGTTGCTGGGTTTGTAACCTAGTCAGAGTAATTAGAAGGAAAAAAAAGGGAAAAAAATGCAAGTAATGGTTTAATTGTGCTGTTTAACTTGTTATAACAAGTTAAATTACTAGTGCCCCTGTAAATGACATCACCTTGTGGAGGCCCCACTGATCCGCCCCTTCCTGCTCTGCCACGGAAATGTCACAACTGTGGTACCCTATAAAAGGAGTGTAGCGTGGGGTGGTTGGCTGGGCCCTTCCCCTGCCTAAAAAGAAGAACCACGAGACGAAAGAACAAGGAGGTAAGAGCAGAAACAATCAGTCAACAACAAATGCAGTAACCCTGAAAGCTTATCCTAATGTTAGATAAAACTGTAAAACCTGTAAAGCACCACCTGTAATAATTTCAGAAGATATACCTGTAAGAAACACTTTGCTCCAGAGAAAAATAAAGCAGTAACAGAAGATATACCTTACAAAGACAATTTGAATCAGAAGATTACAGCAGTAATCTGTTAGCACACACCTGTAGGCACACCTTGTAATAATGCAGAAGAAGGTATACCAGCAACAACAATTTGAATCAGAGAAAAAATAAAGCAATGAAATGTTAGCAACAAACAGTAGCAATCCCTGTGAGTAAAAAATAAAAACACTACCACACAGTAAATCTGCTTAGCCAAACTAAGTCTTAATCCTTCTCCCTTGCTCTGGTAAATTTCTCTACTCTGCCTTTCAAGCAGTCTTAGAAGGAAAGAGCTCAGGTGAAGCTAGGTGCCTTGGCCAGCAAACCAAGTCTTCTACTCTATCAGCACACCGATGACCTGGAACAGCAGATTCTGGTAACTTCTGTTTGCAGGATGCTACAGTGATGAATGGATCCCAGCAACTTACTAAAAGGGATTCCCTTCCTCATTCCTTCCCCTCCACAGATTCTCACCATGGATGCTTCGGGGCTGGGCTGTAGGGGACATATCTGGGCCCTCCCCAGGCACGAGGAACGTGGACCAAAGTGGAGACCTCCATATAAAGGTCAGAGAGATGAGGGCCATTCTGTGTGCTTTGCAAGCCTTCCAGAACCATCTGTTCCCAGGACCTCTGCTGGTGCAGACGGACCGCGTCAGTGTGGTATACTACACAAACAAGCTTGGGGGACTAATTTTTTACCCTCTGTGCAGGGAGGCGATGAGAGTTTGGTACTAGTCTCAAGAACACTGTCTAGAACTGTTGGCCGTTCATTATACCAAGCTTCCAAAATGTCCTGGATGACAGGTAAAGCAGGTACCAGTCCAGAATGCATGACTGGGAGCTGCTGACCTCAGTAGTACAAGATCTGTTCGACAGGTGGGGGCATCCAGAGTTGGACCTTTTTGTGTCCCTTCTCAACACAAAACTGCTGCTTTTCTGCTCGCTGGTTCCCGGGCCTGGAATTTTCTGGTGAGATGCGCTGTCCCTTTCTTGGAAAGGGAGGTTCTTTTACACCTTTCCTCTGATTCAGAGGATGTTAATAAAGCTCCAAATAGAGGGAGCCACTCTAATTCTTGTGGCTCCCTTTTGGCATTGTTAGATATCGTATCCATTGCTACAGCAGTTAGCAGTAGAACCATCAGTACCCCTGCCCCTGTGCAAGGGATTGCTGACAGGAACAGGGAACCCTGGTCCATCCAGACCTCAGATCTCTTCATCTCCATGCCTTGCTCCAGAAGACATAGCCATTGTGAGATTTGGAGAGTCCCCAAAAGTGGCTGACATCCTGTGGCTGCCACGAAACCCTCCACCAGGCTACTTACTCCATGAACTGGAAGTGCTTTGCCCTGTGGGCTGCTTCATACAACCTGGATCCCTTCACCTATCCAGTGATACAGATTTTAGAATATTTGCTGTCCTTGTTGGACGCAGGACTGCAAAACTCCTCTATCAAGGTGCACCTGGCTGCTGTATCAGCTTTCCATGTGCCAATTAATGGACGTACTGTGGCCCAGGTGGATAAGGCCCATACTTTTTTTGAGGGGCATTCTTCACTTGAAGCCTCCCATCCACAATCCAGTCCCAGCTTGGGCCTTGTATTTTCTGTTGGAGAAGGTGACTTTGGCACCTTTTGAGTCAGGCACAACTTGCGAGCTATTCTTTCTGTCGTGGAAAGCATTAATCTTCCCTTGTCAATCTTCACCATTCATTACTGCTTGGGTTAGTGCGGGCGCACCCTTCTGGAGTTTTTTGTTTTAAATGGCTCCAGCGGTAGCCGCCCTCAAAGTGACGTATTGTCATGCGTGGGGTGACCATTAGGTGCCGAGACTCTAATCTATCTCAGTTCTGTTTCTCCCGCCGTCGAGGCTGCACCTGCTGTGCGGTAGCAATAGTATATGATTTATTACGTATTAGTTCAAGACTCTCGTTTTCTTCAGTGACTCGCTTGACGCCATATACCTGTAAGACCGTTCTTTATTTTCTATCGACGGCGCCAAGTGCTTTCTTGCTGTGTTTTGCCTTGTTTAGTTCGCATCATGTCAGGTTCGGAGGCAAAGCATAAGTCGAAGGCGGGCCGTGCCCAGATGCATCGGTGCTCCTGTGGCCGGCATTTCTCTGTCTCAGACCGGCATGATGTCTGTCTCCGTTGCCTGGGACCCAACCACGACATGGACGCGTGCGACACCTGTTTCTTCATGGACCGTCGTGTCCTCGAAGTCCACGCGTTCAAGATCGGCAAGGCCCCGCCGACCTTCGGGGGACGGCGTCGCTCCAGGGATTCCCAGGTAAGGTCTCTAGGCCCTTCCTCCTGGGCCTATACAGTCCGTGGAGGAGGAGGCTTCCTCCTCTTCTCTTGCCGAAGAGGAAGCTTCTTTCGCGGTGTCGGAGGAACATCGTGTTCCCTTCCGGGGCTGCGACGGGGACACCGCCTCGGCAGTCACCTCCTCGGAGGTGCAGGCTCCCCCAGTGTCGAGGCCCGCGCCTGCTGGGCCCGGCACCGGTGGACCCTCGATGCCGCCCTCCGGCGCCATTTGGATCTCCGCCAGTGATCGAGATGGCGCTGCCGGTTGCACTCTCAGCGGCGGGGTTGGGTTCCGGCGGCGGCGGTGTCGTGGAGCTAACTTACAGCGCCGCAGAGCGAGGCTGGACCTTCTTGGGTGGGCCAGGGTCGTCCGTGCTGCCTCTGGCACTGGCGTCATCTCGGGGACCCGGGGTTGCCAGCATCGTGGCTCAGCTGGTCTCTCTTCTCTCGGAGGTCGATGACTCAGGCGTGGACCCATCCTGGCAACCTGACTCTTGGTCGGGGTCCCGGTGGCACGTGGTGCTGGGTGGCACAGCGGGCCTCCGCTGTCCCGCTCCGTCCTCCCTGAGGCCCTCGAGCTAGGGGTGGCCCGGGTCCGGGGGCGATGGAGTGGGGACAGGAGGGGCTCTCCCTCCTGGGGCCCGTGATAGCTACCCTTCCGGTGCTGTTACGCCTCGGGGCAGGAGAATGCTGGAGTCAAGCGCTCTCGGAGTCCGAGGGGTCGAGGGGTGGGGGACGGTCGTCGCAGTCTCTGCCGGCCACCCCTCGCGGGGTGGCTAGGAGCCATAGCGCTGGGCCCCGCCTTTCCCTCTTGGACCCGGGGTCCCCTCTGGTGGCGTTGCTGTGGATTGCCCTTCTGGATCCATGCAGTCCCAGGTTCGTCACAGGGGAGAATCCCCTTCTGGGCTCTTCCAGGTTTCGCATCCCCAGGGTTCCGTTTTGCGACCTGGTCTGTTGTCGGAATCCGCCAGCTCGGGCTCCGTTCTCTGGATTTCAGAGCCCTAGCAGAGGTCAGTTGCCTCTTCGTAGGTGCCCATCTCCAGTGCCTCTGCAGCCACCCCCCACTCTTCCAGGCCATGTCGGTCCTACGGGCCCGTTATCCTGGGAGCAGTTCAGAGGTTCTCGGGCGGCCTTCCCCTCATATGTCAGGTATATGCATGAGCGGGTCTCTCGCCTCTCCCCACCACCGCAGGAATCTTCTGGACACTCGAGCTCACCATCATCCTCGTCTCCCTTCTCTGAGGGAGAGGAACCCCTTGCTCATATCTCCTCCGATGCTGATTTCACTGAATATCAGCGATTCCTTTCGAGGATGGTGAGTGATCTTTGAATCTCCTACATTAGGCGAGACAATACCGAACGGGAGACGTGCGAATTCCTTGGAGAATTCAGTGCCCAGCACCTGGTGGTACCTTCCTGGCTTATCCCCTTCCAGGAGGCGTCTATCCGTTCCTGGCAGTTGCCAGCCGTCCCTTCTCCAGCCCCGGCAGACTGTCGACGTAGGTATTGTGCCCCTTCGGAATCCCTGGGTACTCTTCCCAACCCGTCCTCGGGTTTGGTATACCTAGAGACTCCTTCCGGGCGCCGCCACCTGGCGCACGACCGTCCACCGGATTCGGATTCCCTACAATTCGACTGGTGGGGCCGAAGAGTGTTCAAACAACATGAAGTCTTGCTGTATTATGACTATTGCAGTTTGTCCCACCATTAGAACTGCTCCGGAGGTGAAAGAGTTAATTTCCATGCAGGGCATGGAACTTAGAGCGCTAGCTCGGTTAGAGAAGCTCTGTCTGGGATATTTCAAACCGAAACTGTCAGATTCTTTACTCCGCCTCACTGAACAGTCGCTCCGGAGATTCCTCCTACTGCTCGGTTCATTTTCTCGGTTTAAAGAGTTTTTTCTCGGTTAAATTCAATCGCGATTATCATTATTTTAACCTCAAACCGATCGGTTCAAGCTCTGTCTATGGTATTGTAAGTAATAGATAGGTTTATTTCTGTGTGGAACTTGTAAATGTTTATTGGTTCGGTTTGAACCGATCAGGTTATTGTGGAAACTTTATTCTGAAGCATTTAGAGTGCGGTTCCCAGTTCTTATTGGTTCTAAAAAAAAAACTGATTTCATTCTGGTTTTTCCACGACCCGTAACACGGTTGGGAACCGATAAGGGTGTCTTGCCTAGCACTGCCAAAAAAGGCAAGTTTTTGGTTAGGCTGGCATTATGTCTGAGAAACCTAAAAGAAAAACCGGCCCATTGGTTTCAACACTGTAGTGTCTGGGGAAGCTTTTGCCAAGGCTGACCCACACACCACATGTGTTTATTGTCTGGGGTTTGACCACCTCAATGCAGACTGCCAGATTTGCAAGAATTTCCTGCAGCTACCCTAGATAAGAGAGTTGGTAGGCTCAGGGAATGAGAGGCCAAAAGTCCGCTGACCCGGATGGCCAGCCGGTTCGTGCCAAACCGAACCGGAGGGAGTGCCTCTGACCAGGGCCAGACTTCTCGGCAAAGGTAAAGCTGACTCTGAGGAGCCAGTTCCAGCAAAGAGAACTAGAAAATCAGCAGGTGTGGAGTCAAAATACCTTCTCCAACTGCTGCAGAGATAGCCAGGGCAATCCAAATTGTCCAGTCACTTTCCCCGGTTCCATCCGAACTGCCACTATCTGGCAAGAGGTCGGTTCGGTCGGTTCCACCGGTTCAGGAATATGATATAGAGGAGTTTTACGAACCAGAGGAGGGGGAGGATGATTATGAACAGTGTGAATGTGACTTTGAAAGTCTGGATGTGCCCATTGAACCGGACATCTCCCCAGACAGACCTTTAGGAGAATCTCCCCCTAGGCTTGCTGAGTCCCCTTCTCATTTTCTGTTTTATAAAAAAGTTGCTGAAACCCTCCAGCTTCCTTTGGAGGAGGCTGTGGATGAGCAAGAGGAGCCTGACTTTGTAGAGATGATGGATATCCAGAGTCAGGAGATTGTCTATTCCTTTACATAAATCCTTTAGGAAACAAACAATAAAAATTTTAAAAGCTCCTAATTCTGTGCCTCCTGTGGATAAAAGATGGACAGGAGGTACACTTTGTCAGGTCCTGATACAGAATTTCTTTCACAGCAATGCAGCCATGTTGGGGTAGTTCAGGCTGCAGCCTGTGATAAAGCTAATATTCCCTGGCTTCACATCCTCCTGACAAGGACTCAGGAAGATTGATGCCATGGCTAAAAAAATACATGGCAGCATCCTTGGGACTCAGACAAGCAAATTATATGGCTTATGTTGCAAGATACCAAAAATCTAGATGGGATACTGTCATGGCTTTAGCTAAACAGGCCCCTGGCCAACTTGCAGGAGCTGGAGCAGGTGGCTGCTGATGGTATTGAGGCATCTAAGATGCAATTCCATGCTGCAGTGGATTCTAGTAATGTATCCTCTAAGTCATGGCTACATCTGTGGCTTTTCATGAGATTGGCTTGGCTCAGGTGTACTAGTTTGTCACAGGATACCCAGGCTAAGGCTATGGATTTTCCTGTGGTGGGAAATTCTCTGTTTGGGAGCAGACGAGAATTATATGAAAATGGATGAATATAGAACCACTTATAGGGTGCACAAGCCAAGGAATGCCAAGCCACTCCTCAGAGGCAACCCCAGGGGAGTGAGGCAGAGCCTTTTCACAGGCCTTTTTACCAAACCCAGGCCTCCTCTTCAGCTTATGTTCAGAGGGGGTTCTTCAGAGGGAGAGGCAGACGGGGTACAAGCAGGCCTGCTCCCACCCCTCAGCCTAAAGCCCCTGCCAAACAGGCACTCTGATGGGATGCCCAGGGCCGGTTCTCCATTACCTGAAGGGGGCAGGCTGGCTTACTTCATCCAGGACTGGGAGTCTTTAACATCAGACAAGTGGGTCCTGGAAGTAGTAAGCAGGGTCTGATTCTCAGCTTCAAAAATTTCAAAGATGAGAATCAGGTCTTTTCCACCTGCAAACCCTCTAGAGACTCTTGCTTTGGAAACAGAAGTCTCAACCCTCCTGGCTCTCAGAGCTGTAGAAAGGGTTTCTCCCCTACACCAGGGCAAGGGTCTGTACTCCAGGTACTTCCTTACCCCAAAAAAGACAGGAGAGTGGCGGCCCATCCTGGACCTAAGATATCTGAACAAGCACCTTTTAAAACCAAACTTCAAAATGGTGACTCTGGGAATGATTTTACCCTCCCTAAGGCCAGGGGATTGGCTAGCTTCCCTGGACCTCAAGGATGCCTACTTCCATGTTCTTATCAGAAGCTCCCAAAAGTACCTCAGATTCGAACTGCCCTCAGGCCATTATCAGTTCAGAGCAATGCCCTTCGGCCTTACCTCTGCCCCAATGGTATTCACAAAATGCCTGGCAGTAGCAGTTGCTCATTTAAGAAGGCAAAACATTGCCATCTTTCCCTACCTAGATGACTAAGCTCATTGTGGGTCAGTCTCCAGACCAGGTCAAATCACACCTGCAAGTTACCCAGCAGCTGCTTACCTCTCTGGGCTTTCTTCTCAATCTTCCAAAGTCAGTTCTGGAACCTGTCAGGTACTCACCCTTATAGGTGCAGAACTGGACACAAAAGCAGGCCAGAGCCTTCCTTCCCCTAGAAAGGTAGGACCCTGGTGGCCCTGGCCTCGTCCTTCACTCTGCAGGTCTCTTGACCAGCAAGGCATTTCCTACAGCTCCTAGGACACATGGCTGCTTCCACAGCTGTAGTGCAAGGAGCAAGATTTCAGATGAGGACATTCAGTTCCATTTGAGAGCCTTTTGGTCTCAAGAGAATTCCCTATCCAAGTTGATCCTAGTGACTCGAACCCAGTCCAGGCCCTTCAGTGGTGGCAGGATCAGAGCAATCTGAGACAAGGGTGCCCTTCATCCCTCTATCTCACTCCATGACCCTTACTACAGATCGTCCCTCTTGGGATGGGGAGCTCACATGGGTGACCTCTCACCCAGGGATTGTAGTCCCCTCAGGAATCTCTGCTCCACATCAATCTGTTGGAACTCAGAGCTGTTTTCTAGCACTTCAGGTTTTTTCTGCATCTGTTCAGAACAAAGTGGTACAGGTCAGAACAGACCACACCACTACAATGTGGTACATCCAACAAACAAGGGGCACTCGGTCTTTGGCCTTGTGCAGGCGATAACGTTGTGGTCTCTGGCTCATTCCTGAACACTTCCTCATAGCAGTTCACCTCCCAGGCAAGGACAATATCCTGGCAGATGCTCTCAGCAGGATTTCCCAGAGGCCATCACGAATGGTCACTGGATCCCAGTACTGGGGATAGTTTTGCCAGATGGGGCACCCTCAGATAGATCTTTTGCAGCCCCAGACTATCATCAACTTCCACTTTTTGTTGCAGGTCCCCAGTGTTGGGCTCAGTCCCCCTGGATGCCTTTCTCCTCGATTGGGAAGGAAAGTTTCTTTATGCCTCCCCTCTCCTGTTCAGGTGCTAGTCAAAATCAGATCTCAGCCCTGCAAGATGATCCTGATTGCTCCAGACTGGGCCAGGCAGCCCTGGTACCCACTCCTTCTGTCCTTAGCAGTCCATCTTCCCTGTGTCTCCCAGGAACCACAATCTGTTAACCTGTGCCCAGGGAGGTCTGGTATCGAATCTCAAATCCCTCAACCTCAAGGCCTGGCTCTTGAGGAGTTAGAATTGCTGATCTACAACTTTCTCAAGGTGTTCTCAAATCTTGAAAGCTTCTAAGCCTTCCACTAGGGCTACTTATAATTCCAAATGGAAAAGGTTTTCCATATGGTATTCTGGGAAGCATATTTCCCCGGAATCTGCTGATTTGCCCACTGTTTTGGACTATATGGTCCATCTTAATTCTTTGGGACTGAGACCAGCTACCTTGAAAGTGCATTTGGCAGCTGTCTCTGCTTTTATTTCAGCAGGGAAGCCCTCTTCTCTTTCTGCTCACCCTGTATTGTCCAAGTTTTTTAGGGGATTGCTTCATACCAATCCATCATTCAGGGACCCTGCCCCTGCCTGGGAT
Organism: Neoceratodus forsteri; assembly: GCA_016271365.2. Taxonomy (NCBI): domain Eukaryota; kingdom Metazoa; phylum Chordata; order Ceratodontiformes; family Ceratodontidae; genus Neoceratodus; species Neoceratodus forsteri. The sequence goes on from CM057452.1 coordinate 848,716,975, forward strand.
CTTAATGTTTGCATTGCTCAGCTGATGCAACCCCACTTTGAAACTCTGTCTTCGGCAGAGCTTAAGTACTTGACTTGGAAAACTGTATTTCTAGTAGCCATCACTTCTGCCAGGCGCATAAGTGAGTTACAGGCTTTGTCAGTGGAGACTGACTTTATTTCCTTTCACAAGGATAAGGTAGTCCTCAGGACTAACAGGAAGTTTTTGCCTAAGGTGGTTTCAGATTTCCACCTTAATCAATCTATTTCGCTTCCAGTGTTCTTCACTGACCATTCCTTCTCTGGTGAGAGGAGGTTGCACAGCTTAGATGTTAAGAAGGCCCTAAGTTACTACAGAAGGCGTACCAAGGGTCACAGGTTTGACTCCTCAACTATTTCTCACTTATGGTGAGGTTGGGAAAGGAAACCTGCCACTAAAGATCCATTGCCAGGTGGATTGTCTCTTGTATCAATTTTGCTATCAAAAACTGGGTAAGGTTCCCCTTCAGGCCTGAGGGCTCACTCTACCAGAGGTACAGCTGCGTCTCTAACTGCTGCCAGACACCTCCCTATCTTAGAGATATGTCAAGCAGCTACTTGGAAAACAGTACACACTTTCACAAGCATTACTCCCTGGATATCCAGGCCAGGAGGGATGCTCGGTTTGCACAACCGTGCTTCAGAGCCTATTCCTAAGTAGGTTCTGTCCCTCCTCCATGGAGGTACTGCTGTGTAGTCTGCAATAGTCATAATATAGCAAGACTTCATGTTGTTTGAAGAAAAAATTACTCACCTTAGTAATGTTGTTTCTTCTAATGGAGTCTTGCTATATTATGACCTCCCCCCCAACCTGCCCCTCTCAGAACTTCTACTTGGGGTATGGGGTGGGCAGTTCACTGTTGGCACTTATTGATGCCCCTTTTTATGTTTTCCACCCCTTCTTTTTGGGGTGTTTGGGTGTTGTGTTTTTATTTTATTTTATCTTTTTCTGGTTCCCTGACTTGAGTCTTGGTGTTGGGACCAGAAAAATGTGTTAATATCTTAGTAGCCAGTTGGCTAGTGTAGGTTACAGCTTCCACACAGAACCTTAGTGAGTTTTGCTCGTGAAAGATCTGACAGTTTCGGTTTGAAATATCCCAGACAGAGCTTCTCTAACCGAGCTCGCGCTCTAAGTTCCATGCCCTGCATGGAAGTTAACTCTTTCACCTCCGGAGCAGTTCTAATGATGGGACAAACTGCAATAGTCATAATATAGCAAGACTCCGTTAGAAGAAACAACATTACTAAGGTGAGTAATTTTTTCTTCTCTTCCTCTCGTGCGATGGCTTGCATTGCGTCACATCAGGCTCACCACCCTGCCTACAGTAGGCATCTGTGGTCGATGCTCTCTCAGCTCTTAGCATCAATGCCTGATACGGAGCAAACCAGACAGGCTATTGCCCTCTCCGCTATAGGCCTGGAGCTGGCAAAACACCAAGCAAGGGCATCTTATGACGCCAATGAGGTGGCTTCCAGGCTTGCGGGGACAGCGATCTGCATTAGGCGGATGGCATGGCTTCATCTATCAAGGTTGTCACCCCTGGCCCGGCATAGGGTGATTCGCTCCGCCTTCCGGGGGACCCGTCTTTTTTCCTCCAGAGCTAGGAGATTACTGCAGGGGCTTCCTCCGTCTCCCCGTCCTCGGGGGGCACCTCCTAGCTCTTCTCCCACATAGGCTTCTCTCTGGATTGGCCCAGGGTCTTCCCCTTCTGTTTCTCACCAGCAGAAGGCGGTGGGTCTTGTTCCCTCAGGGTTCTACCCCCCCTTTTTTAGGGGGGGGGGCTTGGTACTCACCCAAGCAGTAATGAATGGTGAAGATTGACAAGGGAAGATATGAAAATGACGTACCTACCGTAATTCTTGATCTTCTCTTGTGTCTTCACCATTCATTACTGATACCCATCCATCTTCCCCTCAGTGGCCTCCTTCTGTGGCGTCTCCCCTTCCCATCTCGTTCCTCTTCCTTCTTTTGGCCTTTATGCCAAAAAAAAAAACTTTCTGTTTTTCCATTCTTAATGAATGGTCTCCCTTTTTTCCTCAAGGTAAAGAGGAACGAACACGGTGTTCCTTTATCTAAATTCTGAGGGAACTCTTTCTGACCGCCCTTAGGGTGCGATTCCTAAAATACCTTCTTCAGGTTATGCAGTTTCACAGCCTAAGAGGCCATGCTCTGACTTGGCCTCGGCGAAGTCTAGAATCCTCCTGGCAGGTATTATTTTGAGCTCTTCTAGCTGCTGATTGGACTTATCGGCTCTGGCGTCCGCTTGCCTTGCCTTAGGGGTCTGATCGGGGTTCCACTCTATCTTTCATACAAAACTGCCTTAGAAGGCATAGACTTTCCATACACTACTGTGTTAGCACTTAACAGGGTGCTAAGGGACTTAGTCCCCTTCCTGGTTGGGCGCTGTACCGAACAGGTTCTGCCGGGTGGTCTCTGAGCCCTCAGCTAGGATGAAGGGACTTGGCATGTTGAGAGTTCAGAGGTCTGCCCTCATTGGATCTGTTCAGGTGGTTCATTTGAACCTCCCTCAGTCCTAACAACTTGGATTCTTGCTCCTTGTTACTCTCGAGCCTATAAGCCTCTCAACCAATGCTCGATGGGCACTTTCTCCCTCTCAACATGCCTCTTTTCTTCTTCTTCTTCTACTTTCTTCCTTCTCTCTGTTCCTCCCTAGAGCACTTGGAAAGGAGCCCTCTGGTCCCTTAGAATAGGAATCCTTCTTCTCTGTCTATTCTCTACGGCTTATTCCTTTTTCAGTTTATATCCTTTCCTTTTTCTGTCCCTCGGCTCTCTTGCCTCGCTTTCCTTTTTTCTTACCCTTTATTTCGCCTCTCCGGCTACCAGAACTGAGATAGAGGAGGAGTCTGCGGCACCTAACGGCCGCCCCTCTGGCATGACGCAATACATCACTCTTGAGGGCAGTGCCGTTGGAGCCGATTTAAAAAAAAAAAAAAACTCCCGTAGCAGGTGCGTGCCTCTGGCACTAACCCAAGCAGTAATGAATGGTGAAGATACAAGAAGATCAAAATTACGGTGATGCGTAATTTTCATATCTTATCTGTGTCAGTCTTCACCATTCATCACGCTGAGTTATTGGCGGAGGTCATGACCCACGGGAGCTTTTGTATAAACGGAGGCCGATGCACTAATGGCACTGCCCTTGAGGCCAACGTGCTACGTGGCACTATGGAGTTGGCGTTGGGTGCTGTCGACTCCCACCGTCCGAGGTCTACCTCGTGAGAGCGTCTTAACAGATTTTGAGGCCCTGCTGCTACGCGGTTTTTGTTTTCCGACTCTGTCGACTCTGAGCCGTAGTTCGTCATCCGTTCTCCTGCCGGTTCTGATAGCCTACTCGACGTCACTTGATAAGATTGTTCCTTTTGTTTACTTTTGTGATGTCGAGTCTTGTTTTGGTGTTTCTTTCCGTAGGTCATGTCTTGGTTGGAGGGCAAGAAATCTTCGAAGATGGGACAGCCCCCCCCACGCGGCAGTGCCCTTGTGGAAGTAAGTTCTCCATCACTGACCATCACGACCGTTGCCTCGCGTGTCTTGGCCCACTTCATGACATGGATTCGTGCTATGCCTGCTTCTCCATGGACTGCCGGGGTCATCGAACAACATGCGTGGAAAGTGGGGAGAACTCGCCGACTTCGAGGTCGAGACGCTTTTCGGGCAAAAGCCGTGTTCTCTCGGCCTTTCCTATGGGTCCCCTGCTGGTTCTATATGGGCTGAGGAGGAGGGGCCTCGACCTCGCTAACCTAGCCATGGCGAGGCTCCTCCCACAGCGGTGCAGGAGGCCCAGTCCTGTTCCCTCAGAGGGATGAAGGCGGGAGAGCATCGGTGGCATCGCCCCTGCCAGGGGTGAAGGCTCCCCGGTGTCGAACCCCGCAGCTCAGAAGGCCTGGATTGGCGCCCGTCAGCCCCAACTGCATAGTCGTTGGCGCCAGTCCGTCGCTCTGCACCATGGCACCTGTCAGCGCCATTCATGGAGCCGATGGTGCTAGCGGCACTGTGGGAGGTTCTACGGTGCCATCTCTGACTTTTTCTGCCTCGGCACTGTCTGCAGCGTCGAGGTTGAGCACGGTGCCGTGTCCAGCTCTGGAGCCGTTTGTGGTTCTGGGCATGGGCACGGCGCTGTGGGGATTTTGGATCGCAGCGCCAAGAGCGCTGTCGGAGCCATCATTGGTGCCATCTCTGTCCTCTGCACCGCTCGCAGCATCGTGGAGTGGGACAGCGCCATGGAGGTCTCTGACCTCAGCACTGAGAGGGCTGTCGGAACCATCGTCAGCGCTTTCTCTGTCCTCAGTGCCGCTGTGGGGTGGACGGCATCGTATCAAGTCCTGGCTCTGAGACTGCTGCCCTGGTTGAAGCCGTGTCTTCTTTTGCCACCTTTCGTGGTGCTGTGGAGGATGCTGGTACAGACTTGGGTGTGATCTCTGCTTCGGATACCCTGTTTGGTCGGGATGGTAGCAGGCGCCTGCCAACTGTTTGGCACAGGGCTTCGGTTTCCACCTCTTCAGAGGAGGAGTCATACTCTGAGTCAGACAGGCAGTGTGGCTTCTTGGAGTTAGCTGCTGGTGTGGGCACCCTCGTAGTGTCCTCGAAAAGCCAGAGTCAGCCCCTCTCTGAGGAGCGGACAGTGACTGCCGGCGCTGGGGTCAGGGGTTCTGACCAGCAGGCAGCAATGCAGGTCACCATTGCACTGCAGCCCTGTCTCAGAGGGTTCTCTGACCCCCTCAGTGGTGGTACCCCCTAAGGTGGTGTGCCTAGATCGCCCAACTTTGGGGCCGATCAGAGCACCCACGGGAAGGTAGGTGCTGCGCCATGGATTCCAAGGGGTCAAGGGACATGGGATCTGTGCGGTGACCTTTTTCTGGAGCCCACCCGGGCTCTGGGAGAAGCCATAGCACGGATCTCCGCTCCTCCCCCTTGGTTTCCTTGAGAGGGCCCCGTTCTTTGGAGGTAGGGGATCATCCTACTGGACCTACATGGCCCTGGTCACCTCACAGGGGGGATTCTTCTGGGCGCAGCCAAGGCAATTCCAATATGGTTGTTTAACTGTCGGCTATGGAGTCTTCTGGAGCAACTTCATCTTCTAGGGCTCCTGGTTCGCTCCCTAGCCCAGGCAGAGGTCAGTTGATTTCTCTTGTTGGCTCTGTCCCTATCCCTCTGCCACATTCTCTGGTGCTCGCAGGCATCCTTGGTCCTAGCGGGCCTCTCTCCTGGGAGCAGTTCATGGCCATAGCTGCTCAGTTCCCCGCTTACATCAGGGCCATGGACAGATAGGCTTTTCAACCTCCCCCCGAGCAGCCACCCTCTGAGCATTTGAGGTCCTCTGACTCCTTATCCCCTTCTTCTGGGGGAGAGGAGCCATCTGTCCACATCTCCCCAGCTGCTGATCTTGCGGAGTATCAGCGATTCCTCGTGAGGATGTTGGAGGACCTGCACATCACTCGTCGCACACCTTTCTAGGCGATTTCAGCGAGGACACCCTTGTGGTGCTCCTGTGGCCTGCTCCCTTTCAGGAGGCATCGTTGCATTCCTGGCAGAGGCCCTTCTCTTGAGTTCCTGCCCCTAGGGATCTCTGCCAGTGGTATTGCACCCTCTCCGGAGTCTCCAGGTTCCATGCCTCATCCTCAGTCAGGATTGATGCAACTGGACACTCCTGGTGGGCTTCGCACCCTTCACCGTGACTGGCCCCCAGATCAAGATTCCTTGGATTTTGACTTCTGGGGGAGGAGGACATTCTACTCGGCACGGTTGCTGCTGTCTATCAGAGCACATCAGGCCCACTATGCATCCTATGATAGGTTCCTGTGGTCCAGGCTGGGTCAACTCCTAGCCTCATTGCCTGACATGGAGCAAACCAGACAGGCCATTGCACTCTCTGCACATGGCCTGGAGTTAGAAAGGCACCAAGCAAGGGCATCGTACGATGCCAGTGAGGTAGCTACCAGGGTCATAGGGACAGTGATCTGCACTAGGCGGACGGCATGGCTGCATCTTTCCTGGTTGTCACCCTTGGCCCGGCATAGGGTGATTAACTCTGCTCACCAGAGAACCTGTCTTTTCTCCCGTAGAGTGAGATGGCGTCTGTCGACAATTTTCTTCCCCCTCCGGGGGGGTCCCCATCTCACTCTCCCCACTCATGGGCCTCTCCAGGCCCAGAAGGTTCTCCCTCTAAGTGTGTCACCCACTGAGAACTAAGGGACTCTGTCTCTTCGGGGGGGCTCGGCACTCACCCAAAGGCGATGAATGGTGAAGATTGAAACAGATAAGATATGCAAATTACGTACCTGTTGTAATTATGATCTTTCTGTGTATCTTCACCATTCATCTCAATCCCACCTGCCATCCCCCTGGGGCCTCAGTCTCTGGGTTCCCCTCCCTCTCTGTGTCCTCCTCGCCCCCCTCCTTTCTGTTAGTCAGGGGCGGGGTAAAAGTGGGGACACATAGGGGGATAGTGTTTTAGAAGGAGTGGTCAGGATGGGGGTGCGCTCCTTCTCCAGTGCTTTGGCTCCACCCCTGTGAGATGGGAGTTGGTAGCTGCCCTCTGTTCTCTCCACTTCCTTGTCCCATCAATCCTTAGTTCCCTTATCCGGTGAACATATCATTAATCTCCTCAAGAAACCAAAATTTCTTACACCAAAAATGTTTTCCCTGAGAGGGGGGAGATTAACCCTGTGTCTTGTCTTTTTTCCAGAATAGCCATTTTCTGCTTCTGGAGTTATTGCCAGTGATTCTGTGCCTTGAATCCTGACAGTGAGCCTTTTGGCTACTCCTTGCAGTTCCTATACAAGCTGGAGACAAGTCTACATTAAAAGTTCCAGGCTATGGTTGTTATCTCTCTCCCCCCCCCCAAGCTTATTCTAAATCCTTCCTCTCTCCTTTTTCCTATTTTCAGAGATTGGGAACCCAACCCAGTTCCCTTAGTCTTCCTTCTCCTTCTGTCCTCTGTTGTTTATTTCTCCTTTTGGATTATATATCTTTTCTTTGTCCTTGGACTTCCTTGTCCCACCCTCCACCCTTTTTCCTCACCCCTCGGTGACTCAGAACTGGCGGGAGGCGGAGTCGACAACATCTAATATGGCAACCCGCGGGCGCTATGCAGTGCGTCGGCCTCAAGGGTGCGGTGCCGATGGTGCATCAGCTCCACCCATACAAAAAAAAAGCTCTTGTGGGGTCATGACCTCCGGCCAATAACCCAAAGGTGATGAATGGTGAAGATACAAAGAAAGATATTTCTGCTCGAAGGATTTCCAGGCTTCAGACTGTTATGTGTGAGCCTCATTTGATTTTCCACAAACACAGGGTGTCTTTGCGCACAAACCCTAAGTTCTTACTGAAGGTGGTGTCTGAGTTTACTTTAAATCAAACTATCCACCTACTAGTTTGTTTTCCAGAGCATGCCAATCCAGGGAAAGCATTGCTTCTTACATTAGATGTGCGTAGAATACTCTGGTATTATGTTAACCGTACGAAGGACTACTGGAAGTCCTCCCAATTTTTAGTTTCCTTCACCCCTAGGATAGAGGGCATTCCAGTTTCTAAACAGTGCTTGTCCAAATGGTTGGCCAGCTGTATTATGTTCTGTTACAGGAAGTATGGTAAGGAACTTCCTGGAGTTGTCCATGGCCATTCCTCCAGAGGCATGGCTATTTCTGTTGTCTGTTTCAGGAATGTATCAGCTACAGAAATCTGTGCTGTTGCTACTTGGAGTATTGTCCACACTTTCACAAAACACTACAGTCTGGACATTCCCTGTAGAAGAAGGGCAGGCTTTAGTCTGGCTGTGCTCCAGGGCCTCATGTCTCACTTAGGCCTCTAGCCTCCAGCCTCCCAGATTGTCTCTCTGTCAGTGCTGCTTGGGACTCATTCCATAAGCGTGACCTGATGAAAGAGAGAGCCTCGAAGAAGATCGAACAGTTATGTAAGAATTTACTGGAACAGTAGATCTTCGATAGAATCTCTTTCATCAGGTCATGCAGTCCCACCCTCTGTCCCACTTGGTCTCAGAGTTTCTTGGTCTCTTTCTCCAGGATGGTCTACCTTCTTTTCACCACTTGCCTAGTGCCAGATCCTCTAGCTCTCCCTCAGTTTCCCAGGAGAAGGTCCTCTGCAGATGATCTCTAGTGGAGAACTGAGGAGGGTGCAGGGCCACCCACATTTATATAGAGTAAGGACGTCTGCGTATGATGCTGTGGGCAGCCCCCTGGAAGACTGACAGCAAATAAAGTGTCTGGTCCTAGAGCCTGGCAGGTATAGTTACAAAGGTGTGACCTGATGACAGAGATTCTCTCAAAGATCTACTGTTACTGTAAGTTCTTACATAACTGTTCTTTGCTCCAACCTCTCCAGGTAGCTGGAAACTTCTACTCTCATGTTGGTTCGTTAGAGGGAGGCCTTGCGAGTATGGTCTCTGATGGGGAACTGAGGAGGTAGTGGGGTCGCCCACGTGTATATATACTTTGGGACGTCCACATCTGACGTTGTCGTGGGTGGCCCCTAGTAGACTGCTAGCTGAATGTTTCCATGTGGTCCTAGTGCCTGATGGCTGAAGTTCCATAGGTGTGGCCTGATGAGAGATTCTCTCAAAGATCTACTGTTATGGTAAAAACATAACTGTTCTTTCTAGGGATGTGGATATGGTTCACTTATCCACACTTCTGGCCGTCTCCCTTCAAGAGGGGCTGATTTGTTGTACCGTTTATAAGAGAGGCTTCTCCCACCACCGAGGTGGTATATCTCTCGGCTCCACCCCATAGCACCAGATCTTTCCGCTGGAAAGGTCAGGTCTCCTCCTTTGCATCTCTGTACGCAGTATAGGCCCAAAACTCTTAGTGCACCATTTGGCAAACTTTATCATTACAAACTTCTTTTGGATATTTGTCTTCGGTTCCACTTTTTGTCGATGCGTACAATGGAATGCAGGGATTCTAAGCCAGTTCCCAGCTTCAAGCGCTGTGTCCAGTGCAATAAAAAAATTTCATGGATGCCATCTACACGCGTCATGTATTCACTGGGTGAGCAGCACGACATCACTGTCTGCGTCCTATGTCAGGAGATGTTTCCCTCAAAGAATACTACGCTCCTCTTCTTCTTGACCTGCTGGCCAAACTAGATCCACCAGTGAAATCTAAAGAAGCTCGCAAGGCGGTCCCTGTGGCTGCAAGATCCATGGCCCAGCTTGCAGCAGTGGAGGAGATGGCAGCCAAGGCCACAGCAGGCACCTTGTCAGGCTTGGTGCTGCATCTATTTGGGGCCCGTGGCAGTATGCCCTTCACAGGTAATTCCTGTGAAATGTGCAAGACCCTACAAACCTTCAGGGAGAACCCTGCCTGCCACAGTAAGTTGAAAAAGTCAAAGAAACTACGCCATCAGTTGTGGGAATGGGAAAGAGCATACCCTTCCTGCTCCTCAACTCTCTAAACCGCTCGACAGTTGTCAAGTGCTTGGCTTTGGCCAAGCCAGCTGTAGTCAAGTGACAGGCCGCTAGATCCACAGTGACCCCTTAGGCCTGTCAGCCTTGACACAGGTCGAACAAGCAGACAAGATTTTTCTCAAGCCTGTCAACCCAGTGTTGGGGAACATCAAAGATGATTCAGTCTCCAGGACCCTAGTCCTGTCGTGCCTCACTCAGGAGGGCCAAGAGCAGTCAGCGAACCCAACTGTCTCCTCTCAGGAGTTGCTTCCCTCGGGGGTCAGACAGCTGAATCGGATACGGGTAGTGTACACTGCCCCTCTGGCCGTATCGCCTAATTGTCGTTGGCCATGTTGATGTTCAAGGTCCAGGTCGAGTTAAAGGGATTTCTCATACTCTTGGTCTCGCTCAACTAGGGGCTCCGTAGGCATGTGCAACTGCACTATGAAGAGCTCCTTTGGCAGCAGTGGACCTTGGTTGGGCAGGTTAGAGCCCTGCCCTAGCCTCTCATCACCTGGTAATCACCAGTCCAACCCATACTAGTCCTGCCGAGACAGCTGCCCCTCACACGTCTTGCCACCATGTGGACCCATCTCCATGACAACCCTTGCAGGGAGCCCCTCATAAGGAATCCTGTACAGCTCCTGGCTTGTCAGGTCAGTTGTCTGTGGAAATCATGCACTTGGATGAATCCCGAGTGGTGCACAGTGGCAAATGGCCGAGGACTGTTTTTGAAGATTGCTCGAATGACTCTAGTAGGTCTTCAATGTAGTCTTCGAGGACTTGTGCGTTCAACTGTGATTTGGCTGAGAAATGACCACCCATCACGGGCCAGTGTCTTTCAGGGCTGTCCTCAGGCTTATGTCCGAGTCCATGGAGATTACCTTGGAGCCAGTCCAGAAAAGGGATAAATGAAAATCCTGGATAGGGATGAATCCCTGGGGCTGCCTTCCTGGTGGCCAAGGCTATCATGGGACTGGTGCTGGAGCTCTGGCAGCACCCAGCTTCTTGCCTGGCGCACTCTGCTGATGTGGTCTGTAAGTGTACGGTGCCTACTGGCACCTTTTCTGGATTTTCAGACCACCTCTTGGCCGAGGGTCTAGTCACCGACTTCATATTTCATAAGTGCAGCAATACTGGGGATGTTGGAAGCCCCCCCCCACCAGACAAGGAGTCCAAGAAGCTTGATCGTGTGGTGAAAAATATCTACACTGCATCCTGCCTAGGTCTCCGCCACGCAAGCTATGCACTGATGATGGCCCATTTCTATCACTCCTTGATGGGAGTACTGGATCATGTCCTTCCATACCTCCCTACCAGCAAGCAGCTGGTGGAGAAAGTGGTACAAAACCAGGGTCAAGCGCTGGCCAAACGCCAGCTTCAGATGGTCTTAGACATTGGCAGTTCTTGCGCCTGTCACAATGTGTCGCAGGGCCTGGCTGCAGATTTCCACCTTTATGGCAGACACCCAGCAGAAGTTGGCTAATGTCCCTTTCTTGAGCACCTACCACTTTGGCCCAGGGATAGAAAAACACCTCAGTAGTATTGAGAAGTCTAGTGCCAGCCTGGATTCTGTGACTTCCTCTCAGAAGGACCTGAAAGAGCAGAAACGGAGGTCTTTTCAGGTTTGGCCCTTTCCATCACAACAGCCTAGGCAGCAGCAGCCCCAGCAGGGGCAGTCTCAGGCTTGGCACCCCAAAGCCAAGATCTTACTTTGAGAGGGTTCCTGCAGTAGGTCATAACATGTAGGACTGCACCCCCTGGTGTCAGGACCACACAGCAAACTTTTGCTAGCAATGTCTGGCAGGGGACCGCCCACCCAACGTCACGTGATGGATGTCAGCATGACCCTTTATAGTGAGCGGTCCCCGCGCCCGCCTTCCAGTTCTTTCTCGCTGTTGACCTGCGCAAGAACTTTGCGGTAAACATTAGTTGATCGCCATTTTGTACATTATTTTGCCAAGTTTTCAGTCCGTTCTTCTATTCTGTTATGTCTTCTCCACCTCCAACTTTGAAAACCAAGAAGAAGTGTGAGAAGTGTGGCACACAGATCCCTCACAAGGACAGCCATCATCAGTGGGCACAAACCATGGCCTGTCCTGATTGCAAGCCTTTCAATCGGGCCACATGCAAATGTAGACGGCAGGCTTTGGAGGCCCATTTACTGAAGTCCAGAATGGCCACTCCTGAAAAGGAGATGCAGAAATTGAGGGATACCGCTTCTTCAGAGTCCAAACAGAAGAACAAAGAGGACAAAGAGAAGCACAGGGAGCGGGAGCACATGGAGGATCAGGACTGAGTTACCTCCAGCAAACCTTCAACCTGCAAGACCACTCCCCCACCGCCTGCCCTTGTGGTTGTCCGGGCCGCGTCTGGGACTTCTCCAGGTTTCTTTCCAGCCTATCTCCACCAGTAAGTCTTCCGCCGGCTCCTCTGGTAAATGCCCAATTTCTACCGCTAAGTCAGACCCTGGCTCCTCCGGGGCCCACCCGGTAGTCGGTAAGCCAAATCCCAAAACCTAAGCAGGGATCTGCATGACACAGACAGATAAGTCAGTCGAGGGTCCTCCGTCTGGCCCCTCTATAGTCCGATAAGCCGGTCACTCAAGTTACGGATGACCGCCTGGACATAGCTCACCTGTCGGGGGCAGACGCCACCTTACCCGATGCCCGGTCGAGCCTGCCAACCTCCCTGGGTCAGCCCTCCTCCCAGGTCCCTCCTGGGTGGGAGCCTTCCTCTCTACCTTCCCTGTGGAAACTCCTACCCCCAGATGTCACATCTAGGGTGGAGGAGGAAGTGGGCCTCCTGGATGTGGTGGTCTCCTCTCCTGCTACAGCAGCTGTGCCCCAGGTCCCTCCTGTGGATACCCTACTGGGGATACAGATGCCAGACCCGACTCTCACAAGGGCTCCTGGCCTCCTTTCTTCTCCATCAGACCTACCTACGGCTCTGCCTTCAGGGTCTTCTCCGTCGGCTGCCCCCTCTCTGATGCATGGGGTACCGCCGGACACTATTCAACCTCCCTCCATCAGGGCCCTTACATTTGCCCCCGATGCAGGCTGTCGCTACGCCTGGCCCAACACCAGATCCATGGACGTCGACCATCCCAACAGACCCTCTGACGTTTGCCAGCCCGACGCAGGATACCTTTCCACATCCTTCGAGACCCCCGACTGAACAGGGTCATCCACCAGGGTATTGTCTCTATTCAGGATTCCAGATGCCAGCTTATCCACCGTCTGGTCAGACGATGGGTTCTTTTCCCCAGACTTTTGACCCTGAGTATCAAACCCCTAGCTACCCCTATTATCAGGGGGTATCCTCCTCCTTGATATTCAGGATTGGGCGCACCTTTTTACCACCCTCCACCCACCCCTAATCCTCTGCATCCACCTCAACAGGACTTTCAAACCCTTATATAGTCCTGGTAGAAGGATGCTGGTCTCTGACTTGGAACAATGACGGCCGGGCCTGGTAGTCTCTCCCTTTCCCTGTTCCATGTCACCAGCCAGCTCTCTTCACTCTGCCATGGTGCACATTTCTGGTGCAACCCCCCCTGGATGTCACACTGCCGGAGATTGGAACCCCTGAGGGAGAAGTTTCCTTAGACTCTGAGAAGGATTTCTCAGAAGTCTCATCAGATGAGCAATCCTCTGTGGCCAAGGGCAAAGAATTGCCCAAATCCCCTCTGGAGGATCCCTCTTTTACTGAGCTCCTCCGCATTATCCAACAAACCAACAGCTGGAATACAGAGGAGCAGGACCCAAAAAGGAAATGTCTAGTGGAGCACCTAGACTTGGAGACTGCTTCCCCTATCTGTCCCCACCCCTTGGACAGCCACCCACAAGGACCTCACTGAGATGCTCTGCCATCTATTTGTCATTATTGTATAATATTTGTGATAAAAAAAAATGTTGCCCGGCCCAGTGACACTGAGGGTTGAGGCACTGGACGTCTCACCTCGTGTCACGCCCGTGATCCGGGTTTGGGAGTGGACCTGGATCGTCGGGGTCAGCAGGGGTGGGGAGGGATTGAGCATCCATAGGACTGCTCTCCTTCTCCGGGGAGGGGGGTGTGCAGCCGTCGTAGCATTGGCAGCCCTTGCGGAGGCAGGGGGTGACGCAGTGTTTCCTGGCAATACTGGGGGACGTGGTGAGGCAGACGCCAGGAAGGAGTGCATGCAGAAGCATGCATGCTCCTGTTCCTTGGTGTCATTGCACGCCTCACACGTCTGGGGTAACTGGAACAGGGAAAACTGGGCACTGGTCATGGCGCGGCATGATGGCCTCTCTATGGGGGAAGCTTCGGCTCCGAGGGGAGCGAAGCAACTTTGGATCCGGTCCTGGTGGACAAGCAGAGGGGGTCTCACCACCTCCCTGCCGTGGGGGGTAAGCCACGGGGATGAAGCTGCAGGACCCGAATAGGAGCCGAGGAAGGTCCTCGGGATGGCAGTCAGAAAAACCATGGAGGATGCCAAGACGTGGAAGGTAAGGCTGGCTGGCTGTCCAGGTGGAGAAAAATGATTAAGAAAAAAAAAATGTTATGTGAATGTCTGCTTAGGAAATAGCAGCCAGCAAGTGTAAGAAGGCTTGACCTTTGACCTCAGCACAGCACTACAGTAGCAGATAGCGGGTTTCCTGCTCTGTTTTAACATATAGTTGCTGGTATTCCAAAGTGACAGTTTATAACACCTTATAAAATATTTCTGCTTTGAAGAGCTGGGAGAAGTATGCATTTTATCACCCATGAGGAACCAGGCCATTTATCAGATTCCTGCTAACTCATAAACCTGAAATTACTTGGAAAGCCAGGAAGTTGATAGAGATCAAAGGAGCTGCTTTGATCAGAGACTGTCATATTTTAAAATTGCAAACTTTGCAGATTTCCAGCCAGCAGTAAAATTACACCCTTGGATATACTTGGTCAGGTTACAAAATTAATGACAGGACAAACAGTGACCTCATGCTGTGACATCACAAGGAGGTGGAGAGATTGTCTTTCAAGATTGCCAAGCATCTGAGGGGGAAAAGACCATCTCTGGACTCTTAAATGACACCCTTCATCTCTGAAACTCCAAGGACGCACTTCTGTTAAAAATGGGTAACACCCAACTGGAACTTAGTTAAGCTAGAACTTTAATCAGGCGTTTTGTTTTCTGTAAATTTCCAATTTATTTTCAGACTGTTAGTACTCAGGTTATATGTTCTATATTTTGTATGTATTTGATATGTTTTTTAATTCCAGTAAACCTTTTGGTTTCCTTAATCCTGCTTGAGTCTTTTCTTTTGCATGTGGAGGCTGAAACAGTATTAATTATGATTAGAACTGTTAAGGGCTTGAATGTGTTACTAGCTTGCTAAGGAAAGAATATACCTAGGTCTCAAATTGAATCATAAGGGTAGATGTTTGAACCTGGCTGGGTGCCCAAAGGGTGAAGTATTGTACTGCATCCCCTGAAGAGAGTACATATATGAGCCTGTTAACTGGGTGTGCTAGCAGAAAAGGGTTTATATTTGACACCAGGACTCGAGGCTAGTAGGTGATTCGGACCCAAAACAGACAGGAGGGTTACCCTGTTTGTATCCTGTTCACATATTGTACTTTGAGGTTTGGCACTGTGGGAGCAGAGGGCCTGACCTGTGGGGTGCATTTGTGACAGATCTGGTTGGCAGCGGTTTGATTTAAAAGTATTTGGTAACACGAGCATTAACAGTCTAGTGTGTCAGATTAAATACTGTACAGCTCACATGCAAAATAAGGCAGCAATTTAAAAAGTAAAGAACAATATCATTGTGCTTATAGTTTAAGTTCCCTACCTGTTCTATTTTTAATTTTTTTTTCGGGTGTAAGCTATTGTTGCCATAGCTTAGGGAAGAAGATGGCTTCCAACTACAGTGAGTGCACTGCAGACTACCTGAGGCAGCTGTGCCAAGAGAGAGGAGTCCAGCATGAGGGCCGAGCCAAAAAGCAGCACCTCGTGGAGGCTCTTATGGCAGCCGATGCACAAGACCTTGAGTCAGTCTGTGACTGGAAAGGACCAAACCGTGGGCATGGAGGGGCCAGGGTCCAATGCAGTGTCCAGACCCAGGGAGGAGGACAGCAGGGCTTGTGCAAGCCAAGAGCCACAGCAGCAGGGGAAGGACACCAACATTCTGGAGCCAGAAGGGATCATGCTGCAGATGGAGTTGTGGAGGATGGAGCTGGAGTTTGAACAGAAAAGGTTCGAAGCCCAGCAGTGAAGGGAGCTTGAACAGAGGGAGATGGAGAGAGAGAGAGGAGAAACGAGAGCAACAAGAGGCTAAGTAAAAAGAAAGCCAGTGGCGGAGAGAGGCAGAGGAAAGAGTGTGACAGCGTCAGCAAGAGGAGAGGGAGTGCCAGAGGAAATTTGAACTGGAGAAACTACAACTTCCAAGACCAGCGCCAGAGCAGGTAAGTGGCCTGGGGTTAACTGGGACTCTAAGACAGGGTTACAAATTAAATTCTAAATTGATAGCTGAAGTTAAAGAGAGGGAAGAAATGGATGCCTTTCTAAATACCTTTGAAAAAGTATGTATTCAGGCAAATATTCCCAGAGAGTCCTGGAGCTTCCAGCTATCCTCGATACTTACTGGGAAAGCTCGGAATGCATGGGATCAAATGGGCAATGAGGATAGTAATGATTATAGTAAACTTAAAGCTGCACTTTAAAAAAAAAAAAAAAGATTTGACAGCGGAAGCGTACAG
Organism: Neoceratodus forsteri; assembly: GCA_016271365.2. Taxonomy (NCBI): domain Eukaryota; kingdom Metazoa; phylum Chordata; order Ceratodontiformes; family Ceratodontidae; genus Neoceratodus; species Neoceratodus forsteri. The sequence continues at coordinate 848,733,137 of CM057452.1, forward strand.
AGTTAAATGCTGTAAGCTCAGGAGATGCCCTGACATGAACTACGAGGAGCTAGCCACTAAACAACGTCAGTTTTTGAAATGGTGGGAAGGGATTGAAGCAGACCCTGTAGAGAAAATTGAAAATGTTGTACTGTTAGAGCAGTTTTTTGGGGCATGAACAGCAGAGCTGAAAACCTGGCTGAAGAACCGAGATCCAAAAACAGTGCAAGAGGCTGCTGAACTCTCGGACCGCTATGCCAGGAGCAGAGCTGCTCTGAGAGGGAATGGGGCAGGTGTGGCAGTACAGAAAGGGACAAGCGTGCTTTCAGGGCATCTAAAACTCTCCCTGCCTCCACCAAAACCAGGTAGCCCCAGGTCACAAAGAAAAGGGTTGCCTGATAAAAGAAATGAATGTTGGGTATGCAGAGAACCTGGACATCTTGCCAGGCAGTGTCCACAAAGGGCAGAGAGTGTACAGAGTGGTGCTAGGAAAGAAGTGGGTTATTTGTGTGTCCCTGAAAACATACCAGTAAACATGAGGGAACACATACACCCAGTCACTGTGAATGGGGTACAGACCCATGGGTTAAGGGAGATGTGGGCATCCTGACTTTGGTAAAAGGGGATTTGGTAGAGCCTGAACATCTTATACCCAATCAGTTTGTTACTGTCCGGGGATTCACTGGGGAGGAAGAAACGCTGCCACTTGCTAGTGTTCTCCTGGACTGGGGTGAGATGGGAGACTGTGCAAAAGGTTGCAGTAGCAGAGAACCTTGCTGTTGATCTAATTATTGGCAACAATCTCAAACGGGATGGTGTGTGCAGTTACCCACAGTCAAGCAGCAAAGGTAAATTGTTGTTCCCAGGACCCCATAGAAGCCCCTGTGGAAAACACTGGGAGGCTGGTTCCCGAGCGTGTCTCCCCTGATGTGGAGAATAACGAAAGGGGGGGTAGAAATTCCACTGGTAGCAGTTAACAGAACAGCTACAGAGGGTTACTCTTAGGAGGGAGGGGCAGCCCATTGTTGGAGTGTTAAGGGTGGCAGTGACCCTGAATGCCCTGACGCTAAAGCTAGGGACCCTAGTTTAGAAACTGGAGGGGACCTGTCCCATGCCTTGGAAATATGTAAGGATTTTGCAGCTGCTCAGAAAAGTGACCCTAGTTTAGAGAAGCTGAGGGCTTGGGCAGATTCTGATGGAGCACAGGGAGGTGATAGGAAACCAAGTTAATTGGGACAATGGACTGATGCATATGCAGGATGTAAAGACAGATGGAGTAGGGATGGGCAGGCAGCTTGTCATTTCTGAGGGTTACCCTGAGCGATTGCTCAAGAGTGCACATGATATTCGCATGTCTGGTCATCTGGGAATCGCACGCACTACGCAGCAATTGGCCCATAATTTTTATTGGCCTAACGTCATCTAGCAGGTGAAGGAGTATTGCAGACATAAGGGCCCTGATGGAGGGATGTTTTGTATGTATTTGATATGTTTTTTTATTCCAGTAAACCTTTTGGTTTCCTTAATCCTGCCTGAGTCTTTTCTTTTGCATGTGGAGGCTGAAACAGTATTGGGTAATTCTGACAAGAACTGTTAAGGGCTTGAATGTGTTGCTGTCTTGCTAAGGAAAGAATATACCTAGGTCTCAAATTGAGTCATAAGGGTAGACATTTGAACCTGTCACAGACGCATCCCACAGTGCCAGACCTTGAAGTGCAATATGTGAACAGGAGACAAACAGGGTAAACCCCCTGTCTGTTTTTGGGTCAGAATCACCTACTAGCCTTGAGTCCTGGGTGTCAAATGTGAACCTTTTCACTAGCACACCTAGTTAACAGGCTCAGCTATGTACCCTCTTTGGGGGGTGCAGTACAATCCTTCACTCAGTGGCACTCAGCTAGGTTCCCAAGTGTACCCTAACGACTCAGTATGAGACCTAGGTATATTCTTACCTTTAGCAAGATAGTAACACACCCTTTTCTTGAGCACTTAACAGTTTCAGAATTTCCCAATACAGTTTCAGCCTACACATGCGAAAGAAAGACTCAAGCAGGATTAAGGAGAACCAAAAAGGTTTACTAAGATTAAAAAAATAGATAAAATGCAAAACACACATGGAGTATATACCTTGTACTTAACGATCCAGAAATGATTTGGAATTTTACAAAACAAAACTGATGTTTTAAAATGATCTAGTCTTGCTAAGTTACCTATGTTGTACAAAAGTGCCATGCTTTCAGTCCAAAAAATGAAGTGTGTCCTTGAATTCAGGGACTGCCCTTACATTGGCCCCGGACGCAGGCTATCGCTATGCCTGGCCCAACACCAGATCCACGGACTTCGACCATTCTGACAACAGACCCTCTGATGTCAGCCAGCCCGACTCAGGATACCTTTCCACATCCTTCGAGACCCTCGACAGAACAGGGTCATCTGCCAGGGTATCATCCCTATTCAGGATTACAGATGCCAGCTTATCCACTGTCTGGTCAGACGATGGGTTCTTTTCCCCCACACTTTCTACCCTGAGTATCAGACCCCTAGCTACCCCTATTATCAGGGGTATCCTCCTCAGTATCCAGGGATGGGCGCACCTTTTTACCACCCTTCGCCCACCCCTTCTCCTCCGCCCCCACTTCAACAGGACTTTCAAACCCTTATACAGTCCTGGTGGAAGGACACCAGGTCCCAGCTGGCCTCTGACTTGGAACGGGGAGGGGGAGAGACTACCAGGCCCAGCAGTCATTGTTCCATGTCACAAGCCAGCTCTCGTCACTTTGCCACAGTGCACATTTCTGGCGCAACCCCCCTGGAGGTCACAGTGCCAGAGATTGGAAACCCTGAGGGAGAAGATTCCTTAGACTCTGAGGAGAATTCCTCAGAAGTCTCATCAGGTGAGCAATCCTCTGTGGCCAAGGGCAGAGAATCACCCAAATCCCCTCCGGAGGATCCCTCTTTTACTGAGCTTCTCCACATTATCCAACAAACCAGTGGCTGGCATGCAGAGGAGCAGGACCCAAAAAGGAAATGTCTAGTGGAGCACCTAGACTTGGAGTCTGCTTCCCCTATCCCTGCACCCCCTCCCGGACAGCCCCCCACAAGGACCTCACCACTACCATTTGGCAGCTACCACACTATTCCAGCCATCCCAAAGGAGGCAGACTGGATATACAATGCGCCTGAGGGTATTTCCTTTCTGGACTCTCATCCCAAGGCAGACTGTATACAGTAGTTATAGTGGCCGCTCACGATCGTTCAGCCACGCTGAAGCATATGAACACCTCGCCTCCAGATGGAAGGTCGACCAATTTGGAAAGAAACTTTATTCATCCTCTCTGTGCACCCTGCTTACCCTCAACTATGTGGCGCACATGGTTTCTTTTCAAAAGGCAACTATGGACAGGCTTGAGGCCTGTATCCAATCTATGGAGGCCTCTGACCTCAAGGACGAACTAACCAAAGACTTGCGCCTGTCCAAAATCTCGTGCAGACATGCACTCAGAACCACTTACCATTCAGTGGATGTGGTGGCTCATTCATGCACCACAGCTGTCTCCCTCAGAAGACATGTCTGGCTACGCATTTCTGCACTATCCATAGATGTCCAGTCAGCTATCCAGGATGCTCCTTTCAGAGGTTCAGTCTTCTTTGGGAGAGACACCAAGGACATAATCACAGGTCTCCAGGACAGTGGCCAGACCCTGAGATCCTTCAAGTCAATGTACCAAACGAGCTTTCAGAAGAAACAGCCTTTTCGACACCAAAACAAGAGGCAGGGTAAACAGTCCTTTAACAGGTACCAAAATAAAAGAAAAGCTATAGGGTCCTCTTTCTCCTGCCCTCCCCAACTGCCTCAAAAGCCCTGAGAGCAGCCGGGGGTCTCTTCCCCCCATCCCTCAGCTTCCTGACTCGTCCAGCCCTCCCCCACCCTCCAATGTGGAGCCAGTGGGAGGAAGGTTTGCCCTCTGTGTACAGGAGTGGAAGGGCATCACTTCAGATGCATGGGTCCTGCAACTCATTTCAAGAGGGCACACCATAGAGTTTCCGGAGTTCCCTCCAAGCTCCCCTCCAGATCGTTCCCAGTACTCTCTGAACCAGGCAGTGCTGGTCGAGGAGGAAATCCTGGACCTAAGACAGAAATCAGCTATGGAGCCAGTCCCTCCATCCCAGAGAGGAAGAGGGTTTTACTCTCATTTCTTCCTGGTCCCGGAAAAGACGGGCGATGTCAGACCCATCCTGGACCTCAGCCGACTGAACCCTTTCATGGAGTACAAAATGTTCTGCATCCTGACTGTACAGGGTCTTCTGCCCCTTCTGCAGAAGGACCACTGGCTTTGTGCACTGGACATGCAGGAAGCCTACCTGCATATTCCAGTGCTCCCAGGCCACCATCATTTCCTGCATTTCCTTTTCCAGGGGGAGCACTTCTAGTTTTCAGCCCTCCCCTTTGGCTTTTCCTTGGCACCCAGGGTCTTCACCAAGTGCCTAGCGGTGGTGGCAGTGGATCTTCCTGGACATAAATTCTCCACCACTCATTCACACTAATGGGATCTATGCCAGAGGCGCTAGGACCCAGCGGAAGCAAACTTTTCAAGAGGGTCGGCGTCAGAGGTGGAGCCGCGAGGAAGCAGCACCATGAGCCATAGCTCATGCAGTAAAGACTACCTCAGTGTCGACCCTCCAGCCGCCTCACTTCCTTTTTTCCCCACCGTCGAGTGCGCTTCAGTGACTACGTCGCCCGCCCGCCGAGAGTCAAACTTCAAACTAGCAGCATAGTTTTCAGTTTATTGTTTTGTAATTTATCTTCGAACAAGTACCGATTACATTTTATCAATTACTGTATAAGAAAGAAGTCTTCAGCCCTCCATTGATTGAGTCGACCATGAGCGGGTCAGGTGATGGTAGGGAGACTTTGTATGAAAGCTGTTCAGTCAGCCGGGCTGGGTCCAGTCCACTGTCCTCTCCAGAGGGTGGGTCTGACAATGGACGGTCCAGTGCTCAGGGAGATGGGTGGTCCCCCTGAAAGCATAAAAGGAAATGGTCCCATTCTCGGCATCATTCATCTTCGAGCTCTTCATTGGCACACAAGTCAAAGAAGAGAAGGCATCACTCGAGGTCCCCTTCTGGTATGTCTGCACATCGACGATCAGTCATTGGGGCCAGGCGCCGGTCTCCTCCTCTCTCGGAGTCGCTGGCTTCAGTCTCTGGTGGCCGACCTCTTCGACATCGGAGCCCGTCCCCGTCATTTGGAGGGGCTTCCGATGAGTGGTTTCACCAGTGGGCTGCTCTTACGGAGCAATGGGCTCAGAGGTTGGTCCAGCTGCCAACCCAGTCACTCCGAGGCCTTCAGGCCGCTCGAGGGAGCAGGTAGGGTGGTTGGGCCTTCCCTGTCGCATGGCATCTTCTTCGGTGCCGTCAACTCTATGCTCGGGTGTTTTCCCCCCTCACATGGCTGCGGCGCAGGGGGCCACACCAATACCTCTATCTCCTGCCAATTTCTCTTCTTTTCCCTCAAATTGCAGTTTTTGGAACCTTGGGACACTCTTGGCACCGTCCGCAGCGTCGGGGGCTCTCTTGGCGCCAACCGCAGCATCGGGGGGCCTGTCGGCACCACTCTCGGCATTGGGGGCTCTGTCAGCACCGTCTGCAGCACTGTGGGCTCCTTCAGCACTGTGGCCTATGTCGGCGCTGGCTACTGGGCTGTTTCAAATGGCGCCTACTTCCTTGTGTTCGGCGCCATGTTCTTCGTCGGCGCCGATGCTTGGTGCGGTGCCGTCTAGCCTCCAAGGCTTTTTGACTCTGATTCTTTCCTCTTCTAATTTTCCTTCTGATTTTCACTCCTTTCCTGTCCATACAGTCCCCCCTAGACTGTCAGGAGATGATTTTGGCCTGACCCAGATCTTCGGCTGGGTGATGATGTTGAAAGAGCAGGGATCAATCCTGCTGCAGAGCCTGTGGTCGAAGACCTTTCCTTTAAGTCTCTGCTGAAAAATCTAAATTCCACTCCTTCTCTCCAGACTACAGAAATCTATCCTGGGAAGCTTTTAAGACTCCAATACCGTCATGTCCCGGAGATCCCTATGGATTTAACTCCTCCGGTACAACCATCTTTTGAGACACTCTCTCTGATGGTATGGAACAATTCTGCTCTCATCCCTTCCTGTGGCTAAGTCCATACATAGGAAGTATGCTCCTCCCAAGGATCTACCCATATTGGCCTCACAAGCCTTTGCTGATCCCATTGTAGTCTTGGCAGAGAATGATAAGATATCCTTTTTCAGGCATCTACAGCCTAGCCTATAAATAATCTCACAAGATAGACACCTTAGGTAAGAGAGTCTTTGCTGCCTCCACCCTGGGTATGCGTATAGCCAGCTACCAGGGCTATGTTTCTCAATATGAGTATGTTCTTTGGCATTCACTCAAACAAATGGTAGAAGCTCTGCCCGAATCGGAAGCTAATGCAGAGCTACTTCAGACCATAACCAGGGGTATCGAGTCCAACAACCAACAGGTTAAAGCTGCAATGGACGCTTTCGATACCACTTCCCGAGTGGCAGCGGCTAGCATCTGCACACGTCGCCACTCTTAGGTATGTCTTCTGGCTTCACGAGTGATGCCCAGCAGCAGGTCATGGCTTTACCTTTTGACGGTATGTATCTGTTCGGACCCCAGGTGGAGCAAGCTCTGGAGGCCACACAGAAGACTAGGTCAGCCATTAAGACAGCTCGACCAGCACCCGTCCCTTCTTGGGGGGGGTGGTGCCAACAAGCATCCATTTCACAACCATCAATCCTTTCGGGGCAAAGGCAGAGGAGGTTTTAACAAAAAACAAACCCCTCTGCCACAAAAGAAAACACAGCAGAAGGCACAAGGCTCCAAAGCACCCAATGCCACTTTCTGAGTTTCTGGCCCAGGTTCCACCTCAACTGTCCAAGGGGGACTCTTCCTCAGTGGTGGGAGGACATCTGACTCAGTTCTACAACCAGTGGAAATCTATAACATCAGACAAATGGGTCCTCCAGATAATCCGCGAGGGGTACTCGCTCAGTCTTTCAGAAACTCTTCTGGATCATCCCCCCAAACGACAGCCCAGGCTGTCGACAGTACAGTCAGACCTTCTTGCTTGTGAGGTAAAAGGCCTTCTAAACAACAGGGCAGTAAAAGTAGTTCCGTTGGATTAATGAAACACAGGATTCTACTCCCATTACTTTCTGGTTCCAAAGAAAACTGGCGGCATGCGCCCCATTCTGGATCTCAGAAAGTTAAACAAATTCCTCCACAAGGAAAAGTTCATGATGATATCTCTAGGTACCATTCTACCTTTGCTTCATCAACACGATTGGCTAGCCTCCCTGGACATGCAGAATGCTTACCAACACATTCTTATTCACCCAAAGCACCACAAATACCTGAGGTTTGTGATGTTGGGTAAACATTATCAGTTCAGAGTCCTGCCCTTTGGACTGTCCTCGGCTCCGCGGGTTTTTACAAAGTGTTGTGCAATTCTCACAGCGCATCTCAGGAAAATCGGAATTCAAGTTTTCCAGTATTTGGACGACTGGCTCCTAGCAAGTCCATCCAGACAAGAAACTCTGGACGCTGTAGCCACGGCTTCAGACTTCCTCACGTCTATGGGAGTCCTGCTAAATCTCAACAAATCACAGTTACAGCCCTCCCAGAAACTCCTTTTCATAGGAACTCTTCTGGACACCTCCTGTGTGAAGTCTTTTCTGCTGGAGGACAGAAGGAGCGATATCCTTCAGATGACCCGGTACATCAGAGAAGACAGCTCAGTTCGAGCTATCTCAGTGCAATGGATGCTGGGTCTCATGGCATCCTTGGTGTTCACTGTATCCCCAGCTTATCTTCACATGAGAACCTCTGTGGATGCTCAGTGGTCTCCAACCACTCACCCTCAATCCTTTCCCATCAAGGTGACAGAACCTCTAAAGAGGTCACTCACCTGGTGGTCACAGGAGGACAACCTTCTGGAAGGGTATCCCTTTGCTGCTCTGGATCATCAGATCTCCATTACCATGGTTGCATCCCTGATGGGGTGGGGGAGCTCACTGCCAGAATCTCCACACCCAGGGTACGTGGACTCAGGACGAGTCCCAGCTTCTCATAAAACATCCTGGAAATGAGAGCCGTCCTCTATGCAGTCCAGGCTTTGAAGGCCATACTCTGTCACCAGAACATTCTCCTTCAAACAGACAACAAAGCAGTGATGTATTACATCAACAAGCAGGGAGATGCACACACTTACCCATTATGGAGGGAAGCTATGAGAGTGTGGGAATGGTGCCTGGAGCACAAGGCTCTAATCCATGCAATTTATCTGCCAGGAGTGCAGAACGAACTGGCAGACTGTCTCAGCAGAACAGAGACAGATCCACACAAGTGGTCTCTTGACTCAACCGTCTCTCAGTCACTCTTCAAAGAGTGGGGAAATCCAGACCTGGACCTTTTTGCATTCCCACTCAACACAAAACTGCCTCTCTTCTGCTTCAGAAATCCAGGACCTGGCATTTTCTGTCATGATGCAGTGGACAAAACGTTTATATACGCCTTTCCTCTTCTTCCCCTAATTCAGAGGGTACTTCTCAAATTTGAGTCTCAGGGGGACAGAATGATTCTCATTGCCCCCTTCTGGTCTCTACAGATATGGTTCCCACTGCTCAACGGTCTGTTGGAAACCCCCCCAAAGGCACTTCCCCTTCAGACGAACCTACTGACCCAAGGTCCCGTGGTTCATCCCAATCTGAAGGCGCTTCACCTTCACACTTGGCTCCTGAAGAGATAGAGGTGAATAGGTTCAATGTTTCCTGTAGGGTTTCAGATATTCTCTTGGACGCGCATAAGCCAGCCACTAGAAAAACCTACACAGCCAAATGGAATCGTTTCTCTCTCTGGTGTGCAAAATCCTCTTCAAACCCTTTTTACTGCCCACCAGATAAAGTCTTGGAGTACCTTTTAGTCCTCTCAAATTCAGGTCTGCAGTACTCTACAGTCAAAGTTCATCTTTGTGCCATTTCTGCTTATGAGCCGGTATATTCCTTTTCTCTGGCTCAGTTACCTGTAGTTAACAGGTTTCTTAAGGGTATTCTGCATACCAGACCCCCTATCAGATGTCCAGTCGCAGCCTCGGACATTAACCTTGTGCTAGACATGCTCACTCGGAAACCTTTCGAGCCTCTAGCTACCTGCGAGTTGAAGTTTCTCACTTGGAAAACGGCCTTCCTGGTGGCCATCACCTCAGTCCGTAGAGTTTCTGAAATACATGCTCTGGTCACAGACCCCCCAATACACTGTATTTCATAAGGACAAAGTAGTTCTTAGGACTCAACTTAAGTTTCTCCCTAAGGTTGTCTCAGAATTTCATCTAAACCAGCCTTTAGTCCTGCCTACCTACTTTGCTAATTTTCAGAATGAAGGGAAATGTACACTTCATTCTTTGGATGTTGAGAGTGCTGTGATTCTATCTGGATAGAACAAAAGAAATGTGTAAGGCTCAACAACTGTTTGTTTCCTTCAGCGAGACCTGGCTGGATCAACCTGTCACTATCAGGTGCATTTCAGCATGGCTGGTAGCATACCTCCGCTACTGCTATTCTGTGGCACAGGTTAAGCTGGAAGGCAGAGTGTATGCTCACTCTACTAGAGCAGTGGCGGCATCTCTGGCGGAAATCTGCAACGTGCCCATTGCAGATGTTTGCAATGCGGCTACATGGAGCTCAGTGCATATTTTCATTAAGCACTGTGCTTTGGATGTCCATGCCAGATGACATCTGTTTGGTAGGACTATTTTTAATGGACTTCTGTCCTAAGTATGTGAGCTCTTAGTTTTTTCTGCCACCCCTCTCGGGGGGGGGGGGGATTATTAGCTCGGTACTCTCCCATTAGTGTGAATGAGTGGTGGAGACTTTATGTCCAGGAAGATATGGAAATTACGTACCTATCGTAATTCTTGATGATGTTGGATGAAGTCTCCACCATTCATTTGCACGCCCACCCACCATCCCCGAGCTCACGTCTCTGTTTTTGGTCTTCATTCCCTCAGTGGCTGGACTGTGAAGACTCTATTGTTGACCCTTCTTACACGGGTCATTCGGACTATCTTATGTCTGATTTTGTTAGGTTAGTCACGCTGCACCTCCTCAGAAAAAAAGGTACTGAAGCGGTTGGAGGGATGACGCCAAGGTAGTCTTTACTGCACGAGCCACGGCTCGCAGTGCTGCTTCATCGTGGCTCCACCTCTGACGCCGACCCCCTTGAAAAGTTTGCTTCTGCTGGGTCCTAGCGCCTCCGGTGTAGATCCCATTAGTGTGAATGAGTGGTGGAGACTTCGTCCAAGAAGATCAAGAATTACGGTAGATACGTAATTTCCATTTTTACGCCATAAGGGTTTCGCAGTTTTCTCTTGCCTGGATCACTGGCTCTTAGCAGCCCCATCCGAGCCAGCCTAGAGGAATCACTTTCCTTCACACTGGACCTTTTTTCCCCGATTGGGGATTATTGTCAACTTTCCCAAGTTGTCCCTGATCCCCTCCCAGAGGCTTCAATTCATCAGTGCAGTCATGACATGGTCCAGTGCAGAGCCTTCCTGACCCCAGACACTCTACTAGAGCAGGTCAGTCCTCTTCTCCAGGCATATTCCTGCCAGAGCATTCTTATGCCTTTTTAGCCTCATGGCAGTGACCATCTCCATGGTTCCCTTGGCTAGATTACACATGAGGATCACCCAATGGACACTACATACATGTCCAATGGGATCAGCGCTCAGATGACCTAGATAACCCTGTCCTAGTGTTTGGCACCTTTGGAAAAGACCTTGTATGGTGGCAGGACCCTCAGACTTTCTCGGGAGTTAACTTTCAGGACACCCCCTCCCTCATGGACCCTCACCACAGATGATTCTGGTCTGGGTTGGGAAGCCCACCTGGGGAATCACAGAACACAAGGATTGTGGTCTCAGCTGGAGATGTCTCTCCATATAATTATATTGGAGATGAGAGCTGTGCTGTATGCCCTGCATATATTCCAGCCCATCCTGTCAATGGGAACACTGCTAGTCCAGAGGGACAATATGTCTGTGGTCTAGTACATCAACAAGCAGGGAGGCACCCGATCGTACCCCCTGTGCAGGGAGGCAATGCGGGTGTGGTGCTGGGCTGTCCAGCATAGTCTGTTTCTCACGGCCGTGCATGTCTCAGGCGTCCACAATGTCCTGGCAGACAACCTCAGTCGGACGTCGTCTCAAGCTCACGAATGGTAATTGAGTCAGGAAGTGGCTGATCTATTGTTCTACCGATAGGGACGACCAGAAGTAGATCTCTTCACCTCCCCATACAACACAAAACTTCCCAGTTTTTGCTCGCTCGTTCCAGAGCCTGGTGCTTTCTGGCATGACGCTTTGTCGCTCTGCTGGACAGGGAAGTACTTGTACACCTTCCCACCCTTTCCCATTCTACAGTGTGTCCTTCAAAAACTTCAAGCAGAGGGGGCTCGAATGATCCTCATAGCCCCCCTCTGGCCGAGGCAGATCTGGTTCCCACTCATGCAGCAAGCGTGCAGTGAAACCCTCAGTTCCCCTTCCTCTTCCACATGATCTGTTGATGCAGGATCAGGGTAGACTAGTGCATCTAGGACTCAGGACCCTGCATCTTCATGCGTGGTTCCTTCAGACATAATTGTTTCATATTTTGGAGTTTTCCCAGGGGGTCGCTCAGGTCTTGGTGGAAGCTAGGAAACCTACCACCAGGTCTACCTACATGATGAAATGGAAGTGTTTCTCCATCTGGTCTGCATCCAAGGTCTGGGACCTCTTTACTTGCTCAGCTCCTCAGGGCATGGAGTACCTGTTGCACCTGTCTGACTCTGGTCTAAGCTATTCCTCCCTTAAGGTCCACCTGTCAGCTATTTTAGCCTATCACTCCTTTGTGGACAGGAAACCTGTCGCTCAATTGGAGGTCTCGAAAACCTTTTTGAAAGTGATCCTCCATTTGTAACCCCCCATCCATAACCCCGCCCCACCCCACCTTGGGATATAAATTTTATTTTAGAAAAGCTTACACTCCCTCCTTTTTGAACTGGTGGTAAGCTGTGATATGCGCTGCCTGTCCTGGAAGGTGCTCTTTTTGGTTGCTATTACTTCTGCTAGAAGAATTTCCGAGCTTCAGGCCCTGATGCATAAGGAGCCTTATTTGATTTTTTCACAAGAACTGGGCGGACCTGCGTACAAATCCTAAGTTTCTTCCCAAGGTGGTTTCTGAGTTCACCTTAAATCAAATGGTTGAACTCCCAGTATAGTATCTGGTTCATTCGAACAGGGGTGAGACTCTACTTCACACATTGGATGTACACAGAATCTTGTGTTGTTACGTCCACAGGACCAAAGACATATGCAAGTCAGATCAGCTTTTTGTTTCCTTTGCCCTCAAATCTTTGAGGTCAGCAGTTTCTAAACAGTGTCTCTCCAAATGGCTGGCTAACTGCATCCGCTTCTGCTACAAGAAGTACAATAAACCTCTTCCGGTGGAGATCAGAGGTCACTCTACCTGAGGTATGGCTGTTTCTACAGTGTTCCTCAGGAATGTTTCTGCAGCAGAGATTTGTGCGGTAGCAACCTGGAGTTCAGTCCATACCTTCACCAGGCATCTCGGTCTGAACATTGCCTCTAGGCGTAGGGCCGGGTTTGGCCTCGCCGTTCTGCATGGCCTACTGTCTTAGGCTGGTCCTGGTCTGGTTTCATTTGTTCCTCCTCCCAATTCTCTCCGTCTCTGTCAGAGTGACTGCTTGGTATTCAGTCCTACATGTTATGACCTACTGCAGGAACCCTCTTGAAGTAAGATAGTACAGATACGTAAACACTTACCATAACAGTAGATCTTCGAGAGAGGTTCCTGCAGTAGGTCACACTTTCCCTCCCTCCTTCCCCTAGTTTCTGCATTTCTTACAGATCGTTCTGAACTAGGCTGCAGGATTTTCATCTTTTTCTCCTGTCTCATCCTCCTTGGATCTCCGGCGGGAGAACTGGAAGGCGGGCACAGGGACCACCCACTATATAGGGTCACACTGACATCCATCACATGACGTCAGGCGGACAGTCCCCTGCCAGACATTGCTAGCAAAAGTTTGCCATGCGGTCCTGATGCCAGGGGGTGCAGTCCTACAAGTTATGACCTACTACAGGAACATCTCTCGAAGATCTACTGTTACAGTAAATTCTTACGTAACACTACTTTCCCCGGTCAGGGCCTCGAAAAGGGCAGGGATAGTGGTGCCCCACCAGCAGCAGCTGCTGGTGCCCACTCCAAAGCTGCCAGTGAAAAAGAGATGTCTACCTTACACCCGTCCAGTCCCCACCCCAGCTTCCCGTTGAGGGTCAGCTTCACCACTTCTGGAACAACTGGTCCATAATTACCCCAGATAAGTGGGTCATAGAAGTTATGGGCAGAGGGTTGCCTCCAAACTTCAAGGCTTTCAAACAACATGAAGTCTTGCTGTATTCTGACTATTGCAGTGATCTCCAACCTTTGAACTGCCCCGGAGAACAAAGAGTTAACTTTCCATGCAAGGCATGGAACGCTGAGCTTGAGCTCGGTTGAAGCCTCTGTCTGCTGTTGTTTGAACCCCAACCGTCAGATTCTTTACTCTGCCTCACTGAACAGTCGCTCCGGAGATTTCTCCTTCGCTCGGTTCAAAAACGTCGGTTAAAGTGTCGTTTTTTCGCTCGGTTTCAACCGAATTTCTGCTTCTAACCTGTCGGTTTAAGTCTCTGTCTGTGATACAGTGAGTACTAGATAGGTTTTCTATATTAGTTTTCTGGAGAGTAGGTAGACTGAGGGAAAGGGAGGCTGAGAAGTCCGCTGACCCGGATGGCCAGCCCGGTTCGGTTCCGACCAAACCAGAAGGAGTGCCCTCTGACCAGGGCAAAACTTCTTCAGGAAAAAGGAGAACCGATTCTGAGGAGTCTGTTCCGGTTAAAAGAAAAAGAAGGGATAAATCATCCCGTTCGGATACACAAGTTCTTTCTCCGACCACTGATGAGATAGCCAAAGCGATAAGGATAGTTCAATCGCTAACTTCAGTTCCGGACGAACCGGAACCATCGGTCAGGGGCTCGGTTCGGTAAGTTCCCCCGGTTCCGGATTATACTTTAGAAGAATTTTATGAACCAGAGGAGGAGAGAGTATGAAGATAATGATGATGATGGTGATTATGAAAGTCTGGATGTGCCTATTGACCGGACATCTCCCCAGACAGACCTTCAGGTGTTTCTCCTCCTAGGCTTTCTGAGTCCCTTCCACTTTATGTTTTACAAAAGTGGCTGAAACCCTCCAGCTTCCTATGGAAGAAGCAGTAGAGGATCAGGAGGAGCCTGATTTTGTTGAGATGATGGAAATCCCAGAGTCCAGGAGATTGTCTATTCCCCTCCATAAGTCTTTTGGAAAACAGACATTTAAAATTCTAAAAACTCCTAATTCCATACCTCCTGTGGACAGAAGAATGGACAAGAGGTATACTCTTTCAGGCTCAGACACGGAGTTCCTTTCCCAGCAATGCAGCCATGTTGGGGTAGTGCAGGCTGCTGCCTGTGATAAGGCAAATATTCCCTTGGCTTCACACCCCCCAGATAAGGACTCCAGGAGGATTGATGCCATAGCAAAGAAACAGTACATGGCAGCATCTTTGGGACTCAGGCAAGCTAACTATATGGCCTACACAGCTAGATACCAGAAGTCCAGGTGGGACACTGTGATGTCTGTAGCTAAACAGGCCCCTGACCAGCTTGCCAAGGAGCTGGAGCGGGTGGCTGTGGATGGGATTGAGGCATCCAAGGTGCAATTTCATGCTGCTGTGGACTCCAATGATGTTTCATCTAGAGTCATGGCTACATCTGTGGCCCTTCAGAGGATGGCTTGGCTCAGATGTACTAGCCTGTCACAGGATACCCAGGCTAAGGCCATGGATTTTTCTGTCTTTGGTAATTCTCTGTTTGGGGAGCAGACAGAGAACTACATGAAAAAGATGGACGAGTACAGGACCACCTACAGGAGTGCTCAGGCCAAAGAAAGGCAAGCCACTCCTCGGAGACAGCATTCCAGGGGCAGGGGCAGGCCTTTTATACCAAGCCCAGGCCTCCTCTTCTGCTTTTGCTCAGAGGGGGTTCTTTAGAGGGAGAGGCAGATGGGGTATGAGCAGGCCTGCTTCCACCCCTCAGCCTAAAGCCCCTGGCAAGCAGATTCTCCACTACCTGTAGGGGGCAGGCTGGCTTACTTTGTCCAGGACCGGAAGTCTTTAACTTCAGACAAATGGGTCCTGGAAGTAGTAAGCCAGGGACTGGTTCTCAGCTTCAAAAAATTTCCCAGGATGAGAACCAGATCCTTTCCACCTGCAAATCCTTCAGAGGCCTTTGCCCTAGAGGCAGAGGTCTCTTCCCTCTTGGCTCTCAGAGCCATAGAAAACATTCCTACCCTACACAGGGGCAAAGGATTGTACACCAGGTACTTCCTAACTCCCAAAAAGACAGGAGAATAGTGGCCCATCCTGGACCTGAGATATCTAAACAAGCACCTTTCAAAGCCAAGATTCAAAATGGTGACTCTGGGAATAATTTTGCCCTCTGTAAGGCCAGGGGACTGGCTAGCCTCCCTGGACCTCAAGGATGCCTATTTTCACATTCCCATCAGGTGCTCCCACAGAAAGTACCTCAGGTACAAGTTGCCCTCAGGCCACTATCAATTCAGAGCAATGCCCTTTGGTCTAACATCAGCCCCAAGGGTGTTTACAAAGTGCCTGGCAGTAGTGGTTGCTTTCCTAAGGAGAAAAAAAGATCTCCATTTTTCCATACCTGGACGACTGGCTCATAGTGGGTCAGTCTCCAGACCAAGTCAAGTCACATCTTCAGATGACTCAGCAACTGCTCACTTCCTTAGGATTCCTCCTAAACCTTCCAAAGTCAGTTCTAGAGCCAGTGCAGCTCCTCACCTTTATAGGGGCGGAGCTGGCTACAATAAGAGCAAAGGCCTTCCTTCCCCTGGACAGGGCAAGGACACTAATAGAACTGGCCTCTTCTTTCACCCTTCAGGTGTCTCGACCTGCAAGGCACTTCTTGCAGCTCCTGGGCCACATGGCAGCCTCTACAGCAGTGGTCCAGGGGGCAAGATTTCAAATGAGGGACATTCAGTTCCACTTAAGAACCTTCTGGTCCCAGAGAAAGGATTCCCTGACCAAACTAGTCCTAGTGACTCAAACCCTGATCCAGGCTTTGCAATGGTGGCAGGATCAGGACAATTTAAAGCAAGGAGTTCCTTTTCTCACCCAGTCTCATTCTCTAATCCTTACCACAGACACCTCCCTCTTGGGCTGGGGAGCCCACTTGGGGGATCTTACCACCCAAGGGCTGTGGTCATCTCAAGAATCTCTGCTTCAGATCAATCTCTTGGAACTCAGAGCAGTGTTTCTGGCACTACAAGCTTTTTCCAAGTCTGTTCAGAACAAAGTAGTCCAGATCAGAACAGACAATACCACCACAATGTGGTACATCAACAAGCAAGGGGGCACTCGGTCTTCGGCCTTGTGCACAGAAGCAATGAAGTTGTGGTCTCTGGCCTATTCCCTGCAAACTTCTCTGACAGCAGTTCACCTCCCAGGGAAGGACAATGTCCTGGCAGATGCTCTCAGAAGGATATCTCAGGGTCGCCACGAATGGTCCCTAGATCCCCTAATTTTGAAGGTGATTTTCTCCAGATGGGGCACTCCACAGATAGATCTTTTTGCAGCCCCAGACAATCACCAACTTCCTCTCTTTTGCTGCAGACCCCCAGTATTGGGCTCAGTCCCCCAGGATGCTCTGGTTCTCAATTGGGAAGGGAAGTTCCTGTATGCTTCCCCCCCTTCCCTCTCCTGTTCAAGGTGCTAGTCAAGATCAGGTCTCAATCCTGCAAAGTGATTCTGCTCGCTCCAGACTGGGCCAGACAGCCCTGGTATCCACTGTTGCTGTCCTTAGCAGTCCACCTTCCCCTGTCACTTCCCAGGAATTACAACCTGTTGACATCCTCTCAGGGGAGGGTTTGGTGTCCGAATCTCAAATCTCTCAATCTCAAGGCCTGGCTTTTGAAGAGGTAGAGTCTGCTGATTTGCACCTCTCTCAAGGTCATAGGAGCCGGGTTGTATGGGCTCATGGGGCTGGGGCCCCATCAATATTTAGTGAGCTGGGCTGAGCCCCAGCAATATTTTATGCTTGCTCTCTCTTTCTTTCTCGTTGCTCCCTCCCTCCCTTGCCCTTTAAATTGATTGTGCACACCTGCACGTGTGACCGGCACCTCGGCTGCCTGCTGCCCCCCCGCTCCCCCCCCCAGCTCTGGCTTGGGCGCGCTAGCATTATTTAAAAGTTCGCCCAGACCTTTACTCTTTTGGTCAGTTGAGTTGATCCCCCAGCGCCTGCTTGGCGCCACCGCTCCCACACGCTGTTGGCTTGGGCGCCTAGTAGGCAGCATTATTTAAAAGTTCGCGCCACCTTTACTTTCTCCTAGATCAGTTGGAGTTGGATTCTCCCCCCCCATCAGTGCTTAGCTTTAAGCTGGTTGATGGCATTTTTCTAATTTGCAGCACCACTCCCTGTGATTGGCCAGTGCAGCAGCCAGCAGGGTTTATAGGCGCCATACACGTGTGGCTGGGGTGTGCGTCTGATTCGCCGGGATCGTCAGTGTGCGACGAGCGTCTTTCAGGCAGCGAGGAGTCGGCGAGTGAGGAGGCAGGGAGAGCAGCAGAGAGGTGGTGGGAGCAACTTGCAAGCAGACACAGCAAGACTCAGGAGACAGAGAAACCAAGCTGAGTAGGAGTCTCTGCTGGAGAAGGAGAACACCGGCGCTAACAGGCACTGTGACTGATGGCGAGAGAGAGAGAGCCAGCCGAGGGCAAGGAGACAGAGAGGAGTCGAGGAGTTCTCCCTTCTTTTTCCCCAACTTCCTCCAGTCTGCGGTCACGGGGCAGGCGAGTGTGGCGGGCGAGTGGGCGTCTGGGCCGGGCGAGGACTCGGGAGTAGGACATCGGGAGCAGCAGCCAGCAGCACCAGGCAGTAGGTGTACAGTGAGGCCAGGGTGAGTAACAAATTTTTGAATGATCTGTTGACTGTTGTCCTGACTCTGACTGTCTCTCTCATGATCTGGATCCTTCATGGATGTGCTCTGCTAGTCTGCTCTGCAAGGGAGTTGGGGGAAATATAAAAAAAAAATCATGAAGTTGGGAAGAGAGGAAGACACATCAGACCTCTCCAAAAAATGTCAGCTATATTTTATTCTTAATTTATTTTGCTGCAAGCCTGCAAAGGAAAGTGAACGTTACATGGTGGGGAATTCAAATTGGAAGTGAGGGGGAGCATGCATGTTCAGGAGGCCAGGGCAAGGCAAAGGCAGTGGTGTACAGTGAGGCCAGGGTGAGTAACGAATTTTTGAATGATCTGTCCTGACTGTCTCTCTCTCTCTCTCTCTCTTGATCTGGATCCTTCATGGATGTGCTCTGCTAGTCTGCTCTGCAAGGGAGTTGGAGGAAATATAAAAAAAAAATTATGAAGTTGGGAAGAGAGGAAGACACATCAGACCTCTCCAAAAAATGTCAGCTATATTTTATTCTTAATTTATTTTGCTGCAAGCCTGCAAAGGAAAGTGAACGTTACGTGGTGGGGAATTCAAATTGGAAGTGAGGGGGAGCATGCATGTTCAGGAGGCCAGGGAAAGGCAAAGGCAGTATTTCTTAAAGGATTAGGTGGGAATCCAGATTGCTCTCCAGAGACTATGTTGTAGCTGAAAATGTTACCCATCAGTTGATTGTGTGAATTATTCTGTTGGGCAGTTTGCTAAGAGCAGATAGCACTGGAACTGGGTGGTAACTGACTGGGTTGCTGGCCTGGAGGTCCAGATTTGTATAGGGGAGTTAATAGTGTCTTTTTTCCAGGTAGCTGTGATGAATTACAAATACTTAAGAAAAACAGGGAAGGATTGGTAGGGTTGATTAAGATTGGAGCAATGGAGGGAAGCAAATGATTTGATGGAGTGTAGTAAGATAGTCTGGTACATAGTATGTAGAATGCTTGTGCAATGTGACTATAATTTTAGCACATGCTCTGTAGTGACTACCACCCTTTCAGGGTGTCTTAAAGACACAGGAACTGTTGTTTTGAGGAGGGTTTCACCTATAGAGGCATCATGGGGATGAGGTCCCCTTAGACCAAAAGTACCTTAGGGAGAAAGGTCCAAAAGAAGGCATGCAGAAGCAGATTGACTTACCCCATAAAACTTCCTATGAGGAATGAAGTGATGCAGCTGGAGATGGCAATACCAGTATTTAATTGGGAAATGCCAGGATTAAAATGTAGGAGCCACCATTGAGCTCCAGCTCTCAGTGTAAAATTAATGAATCAATATTAAAATTATGAGCTTTGGCATAGAGAGGAAAAACCCTCAAGAGGACACCTCTGAGAAACCAAAACCGTGGTCATAGTCTCTCTTGACTTGCGCTTTTATTTTGATGGCTCTGCTCACTGCTGAATTTGGAGTTCCATTCAGGAAGGTGCTTTGATGGGAAGGCTCTAGCTGTGTCCCTCATATGGGATAATGTTGTGAAGTACTATTGAATTAATCCACAGGATTGGCCCACTCTCAAGGCTTGGAGTGACTTGAGTAGCGGTTATAGGATGACTTTCGCTTGATCTCAGGTCTGATAGGAATCTTAACCTATGATTATAGGCAGACTAAGTAACTGGAGGATTGCATTGAAAGGTGCCTCCAAGTTGATCTGCATGGTAGAAGGGATCACTAAGGTAAAGGTCTTTTTCTCAAAACACAGGTGGCAATAGAAAAAACAGTGAGGGTGCCATCTGAGTCGATCTGCACAGCAAGGACCCCCACTCAGAGGTTCACATTCAAGAGGCAGAATGTCATAACTGGTACACCCCAAGGTGTCACTAAGTCAGTCTTCTTGGTGAAAGGCAAGGTCCCACCCTCAAGGCTAGGAATCAGGTGATAGGAATGCCAGAAATTGCTGCTATGTCGGTCTATATGGCTGAAAGGACTCCTGCTCAACAAGGCCCCACCCTCAAGATACAGACTTCATGTAAGCAGAGTGAGCATGTCAGCCTCCTGAGCTGTTAGACTGCAAGGCTCAAAAAAATAGCTCTTGAGGGGCAGGAGGTAAAAAGTGGTATGCGACTGATGAAGAAAGTAGTTGGGGTTGGGGGGGTGGAGGAACCCTGATAGGTCCATGGTTAAAGAGAGAGAAGCCTGGGCCTGGGTAGGTGGTGTGAAGCATGTTAAGTAGGTTGAATGCCCATGTGGGTAGTATGATAAGGAGGGCATAGCCTGGTAAGATTGTAGAGAATTAGTGGTGACCCCAAAAGAGCAATGGAGAATGGACACAGGACAATGCTGAGGACAAGATCAGGAAAGTAGGGAATGGTGGTAGAGGTAGGGGGGCCAGCACAGAACGGGTAGTGAAGCAGCTACACGGAAGTCAGAGGGAAGCCAGGACAAAAAGAAAGGCGGCAGGGAACCAGAGAGCTGCCTGGACTGCTAGGCAAGGGGAGCAAAAAAGGTGGCGTTCTGGAGGAGGGTGGAGACATCCACCTTTGACAAACTTGCGGACAGTGGAAGGAGGCACAACATCTTAGGACAAGTGAATGGGAGCCCAGCAGGGCCGAGGTAAAGGAGGGGTAGCAGCATACGGAAGACAGGACAAGGCAGTTGAGCAGAGGGAATGGCCTGGACGGGGGTGCCTACCAGGAGTTGAGGAAGGCTAAGCAAGTGGCACATAGCAGACTATGCACGAAAGCACAACTGACTGTCCAGTGGATTCTCATGTAAATGCAGCCCCACAGCAGAGTACAGTGCAATCAGGTGTAATGGAACTGCACCTACATCTGAGCATTCCCTTATGAGAAGCTATGACTGGAGTGGCAGACAGCAGGTTGGAAGAAGCAGGGCTGCTACCAAAGAAATGAAACCTGAAAGTCACTGACAGTAAGTCAGTGCTGCCAAAACACAGGCTACACGAAGTCAGTAGTGCTCCAGAAAAAACTACACACTTCACAAAATATGGGAAAATGGTCTTTAGCTGGGCTGGGCAGCCCCTATAGCATGGAATGCCCTTCAGAAACTTCGTAAACTACCCACCCTGGTCTGTACCTCTCACTTTCAAAGTCTTCCTAAACCAACACTGCACTGATAAATATACATGCCTTTTACTGCATTTGATAATGGCATTGTGAGTAGCAATCACTGTGGCTACCTTGTCTGTTAATCACAGGCTTTGTTTTTCTTTAACAGTTTGTATCAAATAGATGATACTAAGATTAAAACTTGTTATCCCTCTCCCAGCATTTAACTGTTATCTTCTGCTCTTTGTATACAATCTATGTATTACGTACCATCAGTCGGTCACTGTATTTCTGTACTGTAATTCCAGATTGTATGCTTTGTTTCTACTGTCCAAACCAGGACCTCCTTGCAAATGAGCTTTTGCTCAATGGAGCGTTTCCTGTTAAAACAAATAAAATAAATAAAAACTAATAAAGCAGTTACCAGTTAGGAGGTTCTTGATGTCCCAATGAAATTCCTGCACTATTTTGGGGAGTCATAAGTGTAACGGGGATGGCTTTATTGTTAAATTCGGCTCATTCCATAGGGGTGTGTTATAGATAGGTAGCCAGAGAAAGGGGAAAGTGTTTTTATATCTGTAGCCCAGCCCTATTGTGACTTTTTTTCTTTTCTACCTACTAATGGGGGGGGGCTGGGACAAGTAGTCCTGTTTTTTCAGTTTAGTGTTAATTTTTACAGCTGTATAGCATAGCTATGAAAGGCTGTCTAGGGATGAGGTCGGAGTAAGGAAAACAAATGAAACTGTTACTTACTTCTTTTTGACATTCATAAGTTTTTGGTTTTTGGCAACTTGGTGCCTGTTTTTCAGGAGTGAATTGTCTGGCGGGAACACTTGGGAGTTAATGTGACTTGTTCAGAGCAAAGGTTGAGAATATGATCTGAGTTGGTGATACAGAACTTGGTCCAGACAAGGACTGTATATTACACACCCAGGGCAGATGTAAGTTACCCGGTAGTAGTTAAAGATGTATTAACTACAAAATTAGGCAGCCAAAATGTGTAATTATCAGTACAGGGATCGGGATGGATTATGTTTACTGTGGGGCTGTTGTAATGAGCGCTGTTCATAATAAAACCTAATAGCTGTGGCTGCGTGTTGCAGTGTTCTTTGTGGCGGAGCTAGCATTTGGCTTATTGCAATATTGTAGCCAAAAGCCAGTTTCTTAGTCTGACACCTGTTGTTGGTGTGGTGGCATGTCTAGTGTGGAGTGCGTGAATGGCTACCTTCAAGGCAATATTGCATTGTGAATTTGTGACAAGCCTATGTACCTCATCAAGTACCTTGATGAGGTACATAGGCTCATCACAATGCAATATTGTAACCAAAATCCAGTTTGTTAGTCTGATACCTGTTGGTGGTGTGGCCAGTGGTGTGCTGGCATATAGCACAAATTAGAACATAACGCTAGCGTCGGGTGAGGGGGTCTGAACCGGGCATGGACGTGGGGTTGCTGGGGTAGGTCACCCTAACGGGTAGGGGGTAGCAGTTAAGTCCACTTGGTGTGCAGATCTGAAATTCCTGGCCACACCCTGGCCCTGACCACTCTGTGGCACCCCTATCCAGTCCTTGTGCTGGGACATGTATATGGAGTCCTCCTGCCAGGTTTGAAGGTATTCTAGTACTGGATTGCTCAAGTTCAGGTGACTGCCGCTGTTTTGTTTCATTTATAAGACATTTATGCAAGCTGAGTCTGTGGTAGAGAAAGCTTTGTATTAATGGACAGATGGTAATATGCTTAACATTTAGATTTGGCAGTTAGTCACAGTTTTGCTGCTGTTCTAATGAATTATGTTTGACAGTGAACACAGCACGCTTAGTGGGCGATCTGCAAAACCAACTGACCTGAACAAGTTTCCTAAAATCAATTATAAAAAGGGTCTGAGAAATGGAGCTTTCTGATTGGCTGCAAACGTAACAGCCTTATGTTAATCTTTTATTAACATACATGTAGAGCTTAGCCATTTGCTGAACAAGGTTTAACACTGTTTAAAACATTTTTTTATTAATAGTAATAAGGCACTCCCAGGGATTATGTATGTTAATGGTCAGTTACTCACCCTCTAGGGGCATGGATGGGGCACTCTGCTGCACCTCATGCCACAGCACACCCCTAGAAGGTGGTTAACCGACCATTAACATTACATAACCCCTGCTCATGTCTTAGTGCTTAATTAACATAGCAGGTTGTAATTATTGAATATGGATAGAAAAAAAGGGGATGGGCTGTCAGCAAGCAGGCAGAAAACTTCTGTTTCTGTTATTTTGTACTGTACATAATAACTTTGTAGTGGACCATGAGCTGATTAATTTGGGGTGTGCTGGAAGTGTGTTATATTATGTTGGATTGGTTGTATTCATGCAAAAGTCAAAGATGGGTCCTATTGCTGTAGCATCTTTAACACTGGTATTTTTCCCGCATATAAAGGGTAGCAGTGTGCCATCCAGGAGGATCAACTACAGTGAGCAGTGAGCACCGAGCGGTGCACCAGGACAGCCAGCCACTCCAGCCCAGCAGGCACTAGCAGCATCCAGCATCAGAGAGGGACAAAGTGGAGGGGTCTGGGAGTAAAGTTAGCAGCGGGCCAGCACCGGGTGGTAACGTAACCTGCCCCCAAGACAACCATCAGTCAGTTCAGTAGCACACCACTGATCCTCTCAGCCCGTTAAAACCCTAAGGCCCAGTCAGACAGCCGTAACCAGGTAAGGTGTGGTGGGGATGGGAGGAGGGTTGGATTTTGTCCAGTCTCCAGTCATTGATTTTAACACTGGTAGGGGTATCACTTCCTAATGTTTCAGGAAATTGCCAGCAGAAACAGACCACCCGGTCTAAGCAAGTGTGCAGTTAGCCTAGCATCCCTAGTTTGCAGCTGCCCTCACTTCCCCCACCCTGACTTTCCACGTTCCCTGTCCCATGCCCTTATAAAGCTGTTCACAGATTTACATGATACCATCCATTCTGCTAGTGCATTCCAGTTTGCTACTACCCTCTGTGTGAAATAGTGTCTCCTCAGTTCCCTCCTAAATCTTCCCATCTTTATTGTTAGCCTGTGCCCTTTGGTGTCCCTCCCCCTCCTTAGCTTAAAGACCTCATCTGACCCACCAGTACTGATTCCTAAATACTTGAATGTTTGTATCATGCCCCCCCTTTCCCATCTGTGCTCTTGGATGTACAGTAGTAACACCGAATTAGTCAAAGGATTTTTGAAAATCCCTTTTGAGAATTGTGAAACCTTTAGTTAGGGATTTTGTTTCGTTGGTGTGTTCACTGCTGCTGGTTGTCATGTCAGCATGGCTCAGTTGGTAGCACATCTGCTTCTGGACCAGAAGGTCGCATTATGGCATGGGTTCTCGTCCCACACAGGTATTGAAGTTACACCTAAAAATGATGGCATCAGACTACAATATTAGGGGGGTGCTGTACTGCTGGGATGTGCCATCCTTCAGATGAGATGTTAAACTGAGGTTCCTTCTACCCATCCTGGTGGGTGTCCAGGTGGAAGTAAAAGAACCCAGGGGCGGGCACTCTTCACAAAGAGTAGGGGACAATCCCGGTGTCCTGGCCAACATTCCCCTTCCCATAAACCAGTTCAGGCAATCATCCAGGCTGTGTCTGGGTGTTGTGCGATATGGCCACCACACCAGAACAGTCAGTCACTTCACTACCAGTCTATCATCACTTGTAAAGCGCTTGCCACTTTGGGGTACACTATATGAAAAGTACTATGTAAATGCTGATTCTTCCCAAAGAGGGTTGTCTCATCTGATAGTGTAGTTGAAAATCTACCAGATGGTACTTAAGTACTGTAATCGGAACTGGCCCCTTTCTGTAGGTGTAATGTAACTAAAAGAATTTTGGAGGATTTTTTCCTTAAATTTTGTGAAAGACACAGAGGGAATCTCTCAAAATTGCTTGACAAATTCAGTGCTACTACTGTACATATTCAGGTCTCTCACCCTGCTGACAGTCTCTCCCCTGTCCCCTCCATTCAACAAATCATCTTTTTTCTATTATGTGTAAAAAAAAAAAAAAAAGTGTGGTGTGGCGTGTGGGGGCCTGAGGCGAAATGTCTGAGGTGTGTGACCTGCTCTGGCTAATGGACTAGATACTATGTGAATTTATCATTGACTAAGCAAGGGATGCAGTGACCAGTCCAGAAGTGATACAAGAATATGACAAGTGGTGAAGGAGAATCAAAGGTGGAAAGTGTGAAGAAAGTGTCAACTTTGTTTCTGCTTGAACAGACACATTTAAGAATCTCTTCAGCCAGCCTTAATTATGCAACATTAAACCATATAATGTTAGTTCATCTATGTGGTGGCTGCCTTCACATGTGATGTGAGTGATGCCGGGGACTATTACAAGTTGTCTGCTCTACTGAGGCATGCATGCCACTAAATAGTTCCAACTTTCAGATGGGGGCATGGTGTGTCTGTCTGTGGGAAAAGGAATATAAAGAAATGTGACGTGCACACACACTCTTATGGTCCTCTCTTGTTTGTGACCACTTGAGTACTGCTTCAAAGGTAAGCAGCTGAGCTTAGTTGTTTTGTTTTTTCTCACACAAGCGACATTTTCATAATGTATCAAAATGTAATTTACAGTTTGTATGTGTAAACTGAAAATGCATGTTATGGAATTGTTGTGGACTGACACATAGGATGTGTAGTGCTTTGAGGAAAGATATTGCAAATTTTGGAACAATAGGCCTGTTACCCACTATTACTAATGGGCAGAGGATATGTGTGCTGGCAAAGAAAGCATGGTATTTCTGACATGGACTGGTATGATCATGCCATGCTTACTATAATTAAAGTTTCCGATATATATAGGGCAGCTACTCGCATATTGTGGTATCTGCTTCCCTCAGTGATATTTATTCCTCCGGCCTGGTTTAAGGAATTACTTTTTTGTCATGTCTTAGGATTTTCACTGGGAATTTGAGATTTGTGTATGCTGTCCAACTGATTCTGAAAGCTCTGGCACTGCTGGTGACATGCCACTGCACTCAAGCCCGTAATGAAATGATGTGACCGGGGGAGCGTGGGGGCATGCCTCATTGAAATGAATGGCACCTGACAAAGGGATCACTCCTGAAGTGCTGCGGCTACATGGCTGTGGTGTGAGGTCCTACTGTGGTCAACATTTGCTGTTTAAAAGCTTTACATTGCAGTTGTGGAGCTTCATTTCTACTCCAGGACTGCAGCCTGGCACCTCTGAAGTGAACCTGATATGTTTTCAGGCTGCCAGCCTTCACCAGCGGCTGCACCTTTTGCACCTGTCCCCATGCTAATGAGTCTATTAGGCTCATGTTTTTGCATCTTAATTTTGCAGGATCCCACCATGAATAAAGATACTTCTGGGGAATATCTAACTTCAAGTTTTTCACTATCACTGCACTACCAGTTTAGCATCACTTGTAAGGCATGTTACATTTCATACATTGTGTATGAAAAACGCTACATACATTCGACTTCGACGACTTCTTCAACGACGACTTCTTCGACTTCTTCTTCGATGACTTCTCCTCCTTCTTCCTCGACCTGGGGAATACTTCAGGCATCTTAGTATGCTGATGCTGACTCCGATACTTTATTTCCTCGCACACAGTCCATAGGACCATAACCTTAGCCCACTTGATGCCAAAGCAAGTGCCATGCCACTGTTATGCAAGCTCTCTCTGATAGAAATTTGTAGGCCAAGCAGTATTGCAGTCAGTGTGTGTGCTGAATAATTCTTTGTGCCTGTATTTTCATTGAACAGCCAACTGCACAATATGGATAGATACATAATAAAAAAAGTGCGACAGAAGGACAGTGACACTGCAGAAGAAGGGCAAGGTTGCTCCATGTCTAATGATCCAGTACCTTTGCAAACTGAAGTGTCGGAGGAAGAGACACATGCAGAAGGTGCAGCCTCAAAGGCAAAGACAAAAAGAAATTTTCAGCAGTCTTGGTTAGCAAAGTTTACCTGGCTAGAGTATCAGAAGCAGTCAGACAAAGTGTTTTGTTCAATTTGCAAGACATGCTCAGAAAAGAAGCTGTCAACATTTTCCACAAAAGCTGAACCAGCTTTTATTTCATCTGGATTTGAAGATTGGAAACATGCATTGCGTGGTTTCACATCACATGAAAAATCAGTGTGTCACAAGGAAGCTGTAATGAAGTATGCTGCCCTACAATCTCAAACAAACGTATCTGCATTGATGTCTGCCAGTTACAAGAAAGAAATGTAAAGAGCACGGGATGCCTTGCACAAAATATTTACTAGCATTCGCTACCTTGCCAAGCAAGGACTAGCGATACGGGGACATACAGACACTGATTCAAACCTGATGCAGCTGTTGCAGCTCGCAGCACAGATTCGGATGAATTAAAGCAATGGCTTTAGATGACAAAATACAAGTGGCTATCACATGATATTCTTAACTAGATTGTCGAAATGATGGCAATGTCAGTACTATGCAGAATTGTAAAGAAGATCAAGGGCTCTAAGTATTATGCAATCTTGATGGACGAGACTGTGGATTTATCTCGAAAGGAACAAATAAGTTTTTCCTTAAGGTACTTTTCAAATGAAGATTGGGAAACTCATGAAGAATTTCTTGGATTCTACCACACTGATGCAACTGATGCTGCAACCCTTTTCAAAATTCTGGAAGACATGCTGATGAGGTTTGACTTATCTTTTACTGATTGTCAGGGTCAGTGTTATGATGGAGCCAGTAATGTGTCAGGAAAATTCACTGGACTGCAAGCCAGGGTGAAAGAAAGAAAGAGAACCAAGAGCAGTATTTATTCACTGTACTGCCCATTCCTTGAATCTTGCCACGCAGGATGCACTACAAAATATTTAGGCATGTCGTGACTGCTTTTCGCTGATGAAGGATCTCATAAATGCCATAAGGGAGTCACCTAAGTGCCTGTCAACATTTACAGACTTTCAAGATGAAACACAGCCTTCTCTTCATCCATTGTGCCCAACAAGGTGGACACTGAGGATCAGCAGTATCCGATCTTTGCTCTGTAATTACAAGGCCATGATTAACTGCTTGGAAGAATTCAGTGAAACGTGTGCTAATGACTTTGGTTCAAAATGCAGTGGTTTCTTGAAGCAACTCCAGTCTTTTTACCATTTACTTTACATTACAAGTAATTGTGAAAGTGATGGGTCCTTTGGAAGAAGTCAATGCAAAAATTCAGAGTCCAAATCGCTCACTGTCCAACATCCTTAAAAAGATTGAGATACTGCAAGAGGTGCTGAATGGGATGCGCAGTGACTCATCATACAGTCACTTCTGGGAAACGACACTGGAGCAGGCACAAGTTCTCAATTTAGAGGAGCCTTCACTGCCAAGAAAATGCAGACCACCAAGATGACTTGATGAAGGAGGCTCTGGACATAACCAGAGTGACCCCAAACATTATTTTCATCAACAATATTTTGAGGTAATCGATGCATGCAAGGTTGCGATCGAGCATCGCTTTTTCATCAGAAGGCTTCACATCTGCAATCAAACTGGAGAAGCATATCACTGCAGCAGTCAGGGGATCACAAGAAGAAACTGACCATGTTACTGAAGTATTCAAGGATGATATAAACAGGGACAGACTAGCTCTTCATTTACAAATGCTGAGTGACATTTCAAAATCAAGAAATTGTGTGCTTGATTCTGTGAGTGAAGTGAAGACCTTTCTGAAAGAAAATGAAGAGTTGAGTGATGTCTTGTCTGAAGTTGCAACTCTACTGAAGTTGTTCTTACGATTCCAGCAACAACATGCACTGCTGAGCGATCGTTTAGCTGCCTCTAAAGACTAAAAATTATTTGCGAACCACTATGAGCCAAGACCAACTCAATCACTTGGCAGTGCTGCATGTTCACAGGCAACTGACCAAAGAAATTAACATTGACAGTCTCCTCAATGAGTTCATTTTGCGAACTGAACAACGCCGCACCGTTTTTGCTCTTCAAGAATCAAGTGGCAAGTGTAAGTGTTACATGCACTATAGGTGGACTATAATAAATTATTGATGTATGCAGGCAGCAGTTTTCTAATATAGGCCATCTTCTCTTTACTAGCTTGAACTCATTATAATTCATGTATTGCAGAGTATGTCCATATGGCATACACAACAGGAAACAATAACACTTTTCAAATGTGTTCTTTCCGAATATCCTTTAGGAAGATGATGTTTGATCCTCTGAAACAATACGTCGTTATGTAGGCTGGGCTGCCTGTTGGACATGCTCAAGTCTTCAGTCTTATTACATATTCTAGCCACGAAACACCAGTCAGCATTGCAGAATTTTGGACAATGGCTACAACCTGCCAGGGTCAAGAGGTGTAATTTGACAATTAACTGAAGTTACTCTGAATGATAATGATAACAGTATACTTGATTTTTGCTTCCTTTACAGCATTCAGACACTAAGTCACAGCTGTCACAGTTACAGTACAGTTAAGTACTACTACTTTGTAAAGTGTGCCTGTTCATCTCTGACTGAGGATGAAGGCAGCACTGGGGACACTGGTTGTTTGTGTCCATATGCCCATGTTTTCTCATCCATTTGTGATTGTACTATAAGGTTTTCTCCACTTCTCCTGAAGTTCATGATTGCTAATGACAGTATCCTTGTTCAGTTCATCTACGGCATTCAGAAACTAAGTCACAGCTGTCACAGTTACAGTACAGTTAAGTACTACTACTTTGTAAAGTGTGCCTGTTCATCTCTGACTGAGGATGAAGGCAGCACTGGGGACACTGGTTGTTTGTGTCCATATGCCCATGTTTTCTCATCCATTTTCATTCTACTGTTTTGACACTGTCATCTTCTCTAGAGTCACACAGATGTTGCTCTTGCAGCCCAGAAATTTGCAATAACCTTTGATTTCTTGGGTACACCATATAATCATGTTTGTTTTAACATCACATCAATGTATGTGTTTTCTATGGTAACATGACTATCAACATACTTTAATGGTGGTCGATTCTGTACCATGGTGGTACAAATCACATATCACAGGGTGGCATCAACACATTCACCATTACAGCTGGTTAGCTTACCACTACACAAATCCTGCCAATTTTCAGGCACGACCCAGAGGAGAGGGATACAGATGAATGCCATCTGACCTTGAACCAGATGAAACTGTTGGTGGTATTTTTAGCGAATGAGGGAAATTTGGCCAGGACACCGGGGAAATTCCCCTACTCTTAAGTGGGGGGGGGAATTTATACATAGCTCTTTTCCCGATTATCTAGTAATGTATGACTGTAATAATTTTTTGCTTTTGTTTTAATATATGATTTGTATATTATTTGTGTGACTTAACACTGTATTTTGTTATATACAGTATATAATAATAAAAATTCACCTACTGTTTTCGATAAGTGCCATGGAATCTTTAACGTCCACCTGAACTACCACCAATCCAGGCAGATGGGACCTCGGTTTAACATCTCATCCGAAAGACGGCACCTCAGAAGTGCAGCACCCCTCTCATGCTGCACTACATTGTCAGTACTAGGATATTAACCCAAGTGCCAGGTGTGAGAACTGAACCCACAGCCCTCTAATCTCCCAGGCCTCAGAGGCGAGAGCGATACTACCTACTGAGCCACTGACACTGACATTGACCCCAAAAAAGGAGCTACAATGAGGTAGAAGCAAATGAAAACACAAAATACTGAGCTAAAAAGGTCTGCTGAGCAAAATAAGGGGTCTAAAGCATAACTGTACTTCATGTATTAAATGATCCTGGGATTTGGAGATGAGTCTTATTAAGAGACTGAGTCTGAGACACCATGTATTCCTTTGGACAGAAGGAGACAGAGGATATAATACACACTCTTTCCAGTACCTAAAGGGTATGAACAGACTACAGTAAGCAGTGAGCACTACAAATATTTTCATCTTAAAATGTGGAAGGTTAACCAGGGAGCACAGTCAGAGGTTGGAGGCAGATTAAGGAGGGAAATGAGGATGCACCTTTCCACCCAAAGGGTGGTGGCAGGCTGTAACATACTGTGTTACCAAAGGTGGTGTTATCACTGGACAGTGAGCAGCTTCAAAATGGGGTGGGACAGGTGAGGTACAGAGGGAGGGTTCAAAGCATAAAGGAGCAAAGACTGAGAATAAAGGATACAGTTTTAGAATTGGCTTAAGGGGGGAAGCTGAAGTCTGAAAGACTACAGTGCTGCACACGCAAGCAGACTACATAGACCAGTAGGCTTGTATTTGCTGGCAATTTTGTATGTTCGTATCTTAACGCAACATTTTGGGGGATGACACTAAAGACAACGGTACGAAGGACCATGACAAGGAACTGGAACTGTGGAGGTCTTAAATAAAACAAAACACAGAATTAGAAATGTTGGCCAGAACGACTATGGGGATTGACAACTGGGGCCCACCAAGGTGGTACGAGTTGGTTCAGAAGGACATAGACCAGTCCAGGAATATATGATCAGCCCAACTTCAGACACAGCATTTATATTTACAAACCCCCCAAAAAAATGGAGAACAGGAGGATGAGGAAGAAAATAAACTTGGGAAGTAGACATCAAAAAGTACCATGACAAGCAGACAATTTAATGGCACATGATCATGTACTCCATGTACACTGAACATGTACTCCCTGGAAGTCGAGAGAGATCGAGAGAGAGAGGGATCGAGAGAGAGAGAGAAAAAGGACAAAACATAATTGGGACCTTCAAGTACAAGGAAAAATGAGGTTGATAAGGAGAGTGTCTTTAGGCTCAGTGACTGGCAGCCACAACACAAGGAGGCACAGTCTTAAGCTGAAGGGTGTGAGGTTTAGGAGGGAGGTCAGGAGGCACTTCAGACAGGGTGGTGAGCACTTGGAATACACTGCAAGAGTAGGTAATCTTGTTGAGGCTAGTGGGAAGCTTTAACAGGCTGAAACAAGCATAGGGTAAGGGCCATGGGTAGGCAGGATGGGAAGACTGGGGAGTGAGGGAGGGCACAGATATTGGCTCAAGCTGTGGACCATACGAGCAAACTTGATAGACCAAGTGGACTTCTTCTGCTGACTTCTTCATAAGATCATTCAGCATGCGATCCTTGCTGACCTGGTCAACAAGAAAGCAACCAAATGTGCACGTGACCTCCGGAACAACAAGAACACAACCAGGAAAAAAGACTGAATGATGAATGAGCAACAATACACACATAAGACCAAGACTGGCACTGAAACTACCACAAGCATTTGGTTGATGAACCAGACACCAGGGACACTGCACCATACAGCTGCTGCCTACTTGAAATGGATACATTTCCAGCAAAGGTGGCTAATGATATAGATGGTCTCACTACTTAGTCTTACTGTTCTAAAATGACAGTGGCAGTGTTTAGATGACTTCTTCTATTTCTAACTGGTATGTATCCTGCAGTCCTTTAAAAACAACTTGAAGTTGTTCCTTGTTGGAACTTGGAACAGTGTTCCACGACAATAAAGGCACTCAATACATAAAAGGTGAGACACCCTTTGACATTCTCAACGTCCTGCTAATTTTCAGAAGAACTTCAAAAGCGCATTTCATCAAGGCACCTTGTACGTCTTCAGCTGTTTCTTCATGTGAAACCAAAGATATGCAGCATTCAGATGATCTCGGTACATACAATGCAGACACTAGATAAAATACTGAAGCAAGCACTTCGACTTTTCTGAGCTAGCTCCAGAATCTGCAAAAAGCATTTCTGTTACGAAACAGATGATCCTCACATGACTACTATGTCCAATATCACTCCAGCAGCTTGAGCCTACAGTTGTACTGAAAGAACATCCAGGTGTCTTGGCAGTTGGCACCATGTGAAAAACTGTATCGGACAGAAGTGGTCTACCTGTATAGTGGATGGCTAGTACATACATGTAATGTGGCTGTGGCTTGAGAACTTGGAAGCAAGGAAAATCCAAATTTGATAACTCTGAACAGTAAATAAAAAAACTTGCTGATAATCTTTGAATGACTGATGCACTGCACCACTGGGACCAGTAGAGGACCTGTAGAATTGAAACAACCTTCACACACACACACACACACACACACACACACATCAGCTAGACAACAGGAGAAGTTACAGTTACGTTTCAGGCAGGCTGTTTCACTCAGCAGACCACAGTGGGCAAATTGAAACCCATAGTGTAATTAAATAATTCTAATTTACTTAAAATCGACATCTGCCTGTTTTTGGCATAAACTACCTGTTTCAATTTATTGGGAGAGGAGGTTTTAGCTCAGTATTTTTTTTTCATTTGGCTGCTAAACTGTTCTGATGTGTATTACTGTTCATTGTGCCTAACATCCACCTTGTTCAAGTCTCACCCAAAGCTAGAAGAAAGACCAGAAGACACCTCGGTCACAACCACCTTCTCCAAGTCCTACCCAGCAGTAAAAACAAGAAAGGAAGAAAGAAGACCACAACACAATAAAACACACCACATGGTAAGTACAAGGTTTATTAACATTCACACACACAGCAGCAAAATAAATATCAAGTTTCTTAGGGAAACCTCCAACCCCAAAATGACTGTTACACCCGGGACAATGGCATCCTGTCTAACAAAACAACTTTTCCCTACCAAGGGGGCCAGCCAGGGTCTAAACGTGCAGAGACCCACATTATGATACAGTGTGCCCTGTCCCATAGACCCCTGATGGTGCTGGGTTGACCTGTGACCTCAGATCATGGGCGGTGTAGCTGGGGCTTTAACACCTAAAACCTGATGGTTAACCTTTGACCCCTGGGCTGGGCCTTGACCTCTGACCCCTCGGCCCCACCAAAAATTTTACAAACCTGGCTCCTATGGTCTTAGGGTTTGTATTTTGCAGTACTAGATTGCACAAATACCACCCCCCCCAGCAACTGTTGGACATTACTCGTTTTAGCATTTAGATTGGATTTTGTGCTTTACACAGTGGCTCAGCTGTGAAAGAAACAGAAACTCTCAGAAAATAAATGCATTAGGAGAGCCAAAATGCTATTCACCTAATAAAGTGTGTGTGTGTGGGGGGGAGGGGATCAATAGACTTTGTGTTTGTTTCTGGGCCCTCATTGAAGATACAAATGTATCTCGCTAAACTACATCTCAGTCACTGGAGCACTTGTCAGGCTGTCTGTCTGTCTATCACCTTCTCTCTCTGTCCTGCTGTGCACCGGTCTTTCAGCTTCCTCTTGCTGTCTCACTCTCTCTCTTGGGGGGGCAACAGTTGCCACTAGATTGAGCTGAAATTCTGTGACTTTCTGTTTGTTTCTGGGGCCTCATTGAAGATAAAAATGTATCTGGCTAAACTATATCTCAGTGGTGGATAATTGATTTGCATGAAAAAACTTGAAATAGTTATACAGTGCCAGCCAGCCTCTGGGAGTAGTAACATTCTACACACTGTACAATGGAAGATGAAAAACAACCGAAAAAGAGCTTTGACTACAAAAGGTATCAGCTGGCTGCAAACAATTAGCCATACTTTTAGGGGGGTTAGTCTCAGTTAGAGGGTAAAAATCAATTCAGAGCATTCTTCTTGCTACTTACTGAAATTGTTGATCTTATGGCATTCAAGCCTCATACTTGATTTTTTTTATGCATTCACGTAAACAAGAGCTTGTTAAAGGCCTACTGATGCCTCAAAAAAAAACTTTACAAAACATAATAATTGGTTACAATTCTGCTTGCATTCCATTTATATTTTATATATTTCTCCTCCCCATGATTTATTCCTAAGGAAATGGATATGAATATATGATTATTTCCCTTAAGAGTTTATTTTGAGCTCATCTGTCTCTACAGCTTCCTCCGTACTCCAAGTCATAATCCTCTGTTGTGCCATCACAGTCTGTTGCGATGGGAGTAACTGTGAGGTCACAAGTAGTGTTCTATGACTTCAGGTAGGGAGAAAGCAGCAGGAACAGATGAACTCTTCAGGAGCAGAAATCCTATTTTCGTAGAAATGACCTCAGTAATAAATAATATA
This sequence comes from Neoceratodus forsteri, assembly GCA_016271365.2. Lineage (NCBI taxonomy): Eukaryota > Metazoa > Chordata > Ceratodontiformes > Ceratodontidae > Neoceratodus > Neoceratodus forsteri. The sequence continues at coordinate 848,768,268 of CM057452.1, forward strand.
CAGGAGAACTATAGAACTAATGGAAAATACAGGCTGGACTGTGTCTAGATATTATGTTTTGATAAAGTTCGCCTGAATGTGTCACCAGCTCTTTAATATCTGATGTGAGTCAGTCATTTTCTTCTTGAGAAACAATGAATCAGGGTTTGGCTCAGGGGGAGCAGAGTAAAGTGGTTTTGAGAGTCACAGAGAGGGGAGGGAGAGAGAGAGAGAGAGAGAAAGAGAGCAGGAGAGATGTATTCTGAGACTGTAGTCTCTCATCATCACTGTGATGTCAGGATGTTGTGCCATCTATTGGGTGTTACAGCTAAGGTGCAGCAGCAAATAGAAATACCATGATAATTCATTCCCCATAAAACATAACTAACTGGTCTGTTTTTAAAGCAGTTTATATATATATATATATATATATATATATATATATATACAGGTGTATATTCTCAGCTGATCCATAAACAGCTGTATCTGCTTGCCTAAATGGAAACTGTTAGGGTTTGATTTTCAAACATCCTACTGCAGGTGCAGGTTCCGATTTTGCTATGAACCTGTAGCAAGGTAAATGTGATGCAACGTTTGTTTGCTGTTTACAAATGTGTAGCCACATTTACAGCAGTTGATGCTGTTTCATGGCAAAATAATAACTCATTTGTCATATACTGGTACATGCATCATTATAAGGCCCTTGATCTGCCACAAAATGATCCTTAGACAACATTTTAGTTTGTTTAATTGGGGCATTAGAAATGAATATTTCACCTGCAGAATTGGATACTACACACTATGCATAATGATGTTTACCAACTTTACTATCTTCTGGTCAACTTTGCATGATAAAGCACATTTTCTTTATCAACTAAAAGAGAATAATCCACCCCAGCCACCATGGAATAGTGTCTTCACCCACCTCCTACCACCCAGACCCTTTTATGTATGAACAGTACCCCCACCCTACTCACCCTCTGGCACCCCCCCCCACTCTCCAGGCAAAGTTCTGTATATAAGTATTATTATAAGGCAGCATCACTGACTGACCCATCCTCTCACATCAGTATTTATGTCTACCCACCACCCATTCCATCTGAATAAAACAACCACTTCCATAACTCTCACGCTGTCCCACCCTCTAGCACCTAATCGCCTTCTTCCCATCAAGCCCCCAGATTAATAAAGGAACACATAAAAACAATTAAAATAAAGAAATCCATCCCATTCTGAAGTGAGACTGGTCACTCTTCATTTTCCTGCTTCAAAATGAATCAGTGATGATGTCCTCACCTATAGGAATGCCTTATTTGTCACTTGCCAGCCAATCAGGTGTTGCCATAGGTGAGTATATAAGCAATGAGGCATGATGGGGTGTGTGTGGAACACATTTTACCGCACGGCCATGGGTGTAATAAGGTATAAGGCCAAGGCTGAGTGACTTTAGCCAATAGTCATGGCGGTAAATGTGTCTCCACGACATCCTAGAGTGCTCTTATTGCGTTTAAAAAATGGGTTCCTTTTTTAAAAACTTTTTACAGTTGGGAAAAGCATGCTTATATGTAGAAACAATAGATTTACTTGTGTACATTTATGATAAAATAACCCTTCCACCAACTACAAATACCCTCGGGTCGCCCCTGAAAAAGGGACCTTCAGGGCCCAGCGAGCTCACCCGATTATCAAAATTTTAATAAATAAATAATAAATAAAAATGATGTTATTGATGATGATGTTATTTTATTATTGCCTTCTTTCTTCTTCCTGTCCCCCACATTCAAGATATGGAATGTTTATCATAGAATGTTTACCATGGAATACATGGATTCAAAAATCTGCTCAGTTCCATTAGCAGAATGTTTCTCTCCTAACACTCTGTACACACAGACAACAAAGGCCTTTGTTACAGCCAGAGACTCAATTATCTCACTGTCAGGGCAAGATGAAGACAGTTCCATGATGAGCAGGTAAAGGTAGAAATGGGATTTTTCACTGTCAGCAAAGAAGCAGTTGTAGTGAAAACTATAAACTTAGAGGATTGTGTATGATCACTCATACACAACAAGGGTATTTTTCACTCGAGAGGTTTCCATGGTAACTGAAGACCCTCGAGAGTTTAGCTCAAGAGGTCTCAAGTACTATGGAATCCTAGAAAATATCATAGTTGTGTATGAGCAATCATACAATTTTTATAGTGTATGGTAGTGCATAAAAAGTCTGCCCTTACTTTTCTTTAGATTCCGGTGTGGTTTTCTGTTCCTCCAGCCATTTCACCGCCGCGGCTGTTGTTAGTGTATCGCCGGTCACCCAATTATGCATGCACACCCTGCTTCCATGCATGCACACACACCTTCTCGGTGTTATGCTGCACTAGCTACGTAGCTAGTGCAGCACAACAGCTACAATGACGTAGCTAGTGCAGCACAACAACGCTGTTGGGAGCATGGATTTCCATGCTCAACAGCGTTCTACCATACACTAAAATATTTATTGTTTCTAATTTGTTTATGTACATAAGGAAAGTGTGATAATCAAGGAAACCACAGTTAATTTGTTTTATTTTTTATTTAAGGTAGTTTTATTTTTAGGGCCCAGATGGAGTTTTTTTTACAGTGTAAAGGTAGCAGCCATGTTTGTGGTGGAAGATCAGTTCTGGCTGTATGGGGCTAACTGAAATGCTTGTGTTCCAAATGCCCATTGATCTGGTTTCCAGACTCTTTGAAGTCCTTTTTTTAGCCATGTGTAAACCATATTTTACACATAAATAACAGCCAAACAGATTCCATGATTTTACCCTGCCATTTTATAAGTCACCAATTATTCATTCTGAATCTGGACACTGAAGACTGATTACACTTGCTTCAGCCTGAAGCAGTTGTCTTTTTATTACAGGATTTTATATATTCCTTTAGTAAGTTGGTGGCTTGATGGAAGGGAGGTTAGGTCTGTAGGTGGGTTAGGGTAGAGGTTATGGACTTGACTGTTTTTTCTTTTGCTTGGGGTTGAGGCTGTTTGAATATAAATACTGATGTGCTGCATGTGTGAGGGAAGGAACATTCAGTATTGCTGCTGTATAATAGTATTTACAAATAAAACTGAACTGGGACTGTGATGGCTGCAGATGAAGGAGTGCTGTCAGAAGGTGGATAGAGTGGAGGTACATACTTGAAATGATCTGGGTAGTGGAAAGTGGGTGGATACATTATTTTACAGTGGGTGGATTGGATTATTCTTTTGAATATTTAACAGAGAAGCACTTTGAGTAGTTTTCATCAGCAAATTGCTACAATCCCTGTTGAAAGTAAATGCTGAAACTTTCATAGGACAATTCCCCATCTGTGTAGTTTTGCCCGGGTAAAGTTGTCAACTCACCAGGTCAAACACTATGCAAAAGGACCATTTGCAGTATGCTACGTTTAATTGTGCAACACATATGTTTTCTGGTTTCACAAATATTTGCAGTAGGTCTAACATATCAGCATGAGCACTGGGGATAAGGGACAGTCATGCTATAAGTCCATTATCAAAATCCAGCACCACCATGTTTTTGTCTTTACTTATGGGTGTTTTCTTGGAAGTGTTGTTTTTCTCACATTTTAATGGACAACCTGTTTTAGCTAATTTGAGCAATCAGATTAAAATAAAACATGCATGTTTACAATAGGAAAAACACACACACTGTAACACAATTTTAACCTAAACTGAAGTATTTTTGTTTTTCTGGAACTTGGTTGAAAAGACAGGCAGCCACAATACTTTTTTTTTTGTTCTTTTCCACTATACTTTTTTTTTTAAATATGCAATCTGTGTTGAATTTGCCTTAAAGCATGTCTAGACTAGATAGGCTATCCAATTTATAGTTTCATTAGAATCCTTTTTTTTAACAATATACAGACATGTAAGTCTGGGTAAAAAACTGGAATAGAACCAGAACAATGCTGGTTTTCCTTTTGGGATGACACCAACCAGACCATATGTCCACTGAACCACCAGAATCCCCCCAACCACTTGCAGAAAAGCCCACCCTGACCCGTCGGGATTGCCATGGACCCACAAGAACTGCACAACCTTGGAGTCATCAGAAGGTACACCTTACCAACCAAAATCCATTTGACAACCATGACACTCCCTAGTCCCAAGATTTTTTACATATTCAGACAACAAAGCAACAGTTGTGCTCATACATTACATTTACATGTCACTATCAATCCGTTTTCCACATATTCAGACAGCAAAGCAAGAGTTGTGTTCATACACCATATTTACATGTTGCTATCAATACGATTGTGATCATTTTGTAAAGTTTTCAGATAAATACAACTAACAGAGGCACATGTAAACTGCCAACAACTGTTGCTTTGCTGTCTGGAATAATAATGATAAGGAAACGCTCACTCCGCATATGAAGCCCAAATATTTTATTACCATGTTATATACCTTTTATAATGTCTAATATTTTCCAATGCTGTGCTGCTACAATCTCCTCTGCCCTGCTCCTATGATATACAGCTTTGCATATTGACTCTGCTGACTTACAATTTATATAACATGTCTTCTGGGGGTCCGGGGGACTAGATGTCATAAAAAAAAAAAAAATACAATCATGCTAATATTCACAGGACGTGCAGACTTGTGGAAGAACTGCAGAACCAGTAGCCTTTCCTGTACCCGCTTTAACTGAAGGAAGAGTGTTAACAATATTTTTTTTTCTGTCAGCCCTATTGTACCAGGACTTCCAAAGAACATATATTTCCACATCAAAGGGGCGCTATGCATGTCTTGCATCTGGCTACAGTAGTATGAAACAAGCGTGTGTTTTTTTTAAATCTGCACATCTCTCAAATCTGATTTTTTTTAACTTTTAAAAAATAGTTGTGTCCACAGTGTATTTTCTAGGATTTAAGAGAAACAACACAGTACAACATTTCCAATCAGGAAAACTCAAACGGAGCGAGTAAAGCATTACACCTTTTCATGGAATAATCTCAGTAGTTTCCCTTCAGTGCAAGGAGACCCATTCTATGTGCAGTACCTGTGCCAATTGTCCCTTTCTTGTCTGAAGAACAGATGAGGTCATGCATATGGAATGTCAAAAAGACTGAAGCATTTCTCCTCACTTTTCCAGCTTCTGCAGTCTGATATGAAGTGGTGTACTGCTGCAGTTTCTGTTTTCAGACCAGTCACTCTCGCACTGACAGTTGTCAGTGAAAGCAGGGGTGTAGCCAGGAATTTCCATTTTGTACACACACTCTCCAACTGTTGCCCCCCTTTAAACAAATTCTGGTCAGAGACGAAATGGCTGTGGGGAGCTTTTGGGGTGCTTTTACCCATTATTTTGAATGAATTTGCACAATGCAGATCTGCTGAGAGGCAATTTCAATGTGGTCATCCTTTTACACATTTTTACAATGTGTTTTCCTAAAATATGCCTGCTGATTGCTATATATTTAGCCTGGATAGTTCACATACGAAATGGCATTTTCAGTGGGGCTATACAGCCACACAATATTATGCTGCATTGTATGAAATCAGAACACACTAAAAACAATATTTTACATCTTGACTAGGCTACCCTGAATAAATACATTATAAAAATGATAAAATCATGACCCCACTGAAAACAAGATATTGCATCTAATCTGGGACATCCTGAGTAAATACAGTGCAAAAATGTGTAAATGAAGATCCCTATGATAATCAGATGTAGCATCTCCCATGCGCTATCCAGGATACAAAATATAGGATAAGAAATATTTAAAGGAAATCTACTGTAAACTGAATGTCACTGTGTTCACTGTCATAAACAAACAGTTTATTTTTGTTTTATATATTTATTTGAATTTTTGTGACTGGGTAAGTCCACTGAGACAACTACAGTCCCTTTTTCAGGGTCAACCCAGGGTTAAAACAAGCAATACAACACAGTGTAAATAAAGCAGCAAAATAAATCAAGATAGCATAAAAAAATAACATACAACATAGAAGGTAAAAGCTAAAAATATTTAAGTAAGGGAAAGCATGATAAAGGATATATACTCCAATAAAATCAAAAAGTGCAAGGCATTAGACACTTCAAATACAGACTAAAAAACCTAACGCTAAAAAGATTGAGGGTGGGGAAAAGGGGCAAGGTTAAAAGGAATAGGGATGGGGGAGGGGTCAGGTGATAAGTGGGTAGTTCAAGTAGAATAAGGATAGCGAGTAAGGAATGGGGGCACGAAGCAAGGGGTAGGTAGGAGGAGGAGGAGAAAGGAATAGGGGGAAAAGAGAAATAGGTGAAGTATCACTGGAAGCAGGAGCATGATACAGAGGATGAAGAGAGAGAGAGAGGCATGCAGACTAACTTAGAACTAGTGGAGAGAGGAGTAGGACAGGAAAGGACTAGATGAAGTATCACCAGAAGCAGGTACGGGACACAGCAGCTGAGAGAGAGGCATGCAGAGTAGCTTGGAACTTGGGGAGAGAGGAACAGGACAGAACAGAGGGAGGAAGAGAGTTCCAGTCAGATACTGCTACAAAGGAAAATGACTTGCGGGCAATGGCAAGATGTAGGTTAGGTTTTATGAGAAGGGGGAGTGAGGCAGATCTAAGGGTGTGAGGAGCTTGTTTGAGGCATATAATCTCACTGAGTCAAGGAGGTGTGAAGTTGTGAACAAACTTAAACAGGAAACACAGTGAGGAATACCTCAACTTTGATTCATAAGGTAACCAGCCAAGTGAGGAGAAGATGTTACAGTGGTGATGGCAGGCGTTAACCCCCAAGGCAAACCTTTCCACCCTAAGGCAAGCCTGAGATAGGATAGACAGGGTTGAGGTATTCACTGACAGCACTAAGGGAGCACCATAGGATAGAAGCAGTAGTAGGGATGGTGAAGCAATCTTCGGGCAGGAGGCAGAGGAGAGGAAGGGACAAATGTGATAGAGGAGGCCTAGTCTCTGATTCAGAGATTTAGAAACATTGGAGATGTGTGCTTTTAAGGACAGCAAGGTGTCCAAGGTGATGCCCAGGTATTTAAAGGGCTGGACATGATCAAGGGTATCTCCATTGAGAGAGGTAATGCTAAGAGAGGAGGGAGGAGTGCAAGGAGGAGGGTTAGTGGGTAAAGAGCATACTTTTAGTTTTTTTCATATTCAGAACATGATGATTGCTTCCGAACCAGCCCTCAAGGGAAGCAAAGTCTGAAACAAGTTCTCTATTAATCAGATCAATATCGGGAGAGGAACAATAGTTGATTGCATCATCCACATACAGGTGTACAGATGCCCCATCACAGGAGCTGTGTAAATCATTAATAAATAGAGAGAATAACATTGTACCCAAAACGGAGCTTTGCAGGACACCATGTGTTATGGGTCTAAGATTAGAGACAGAGCCAGCCCACTTGACTATTTTATAACATATTAGATTGCAGTATTTATTTTGAATGTTGTGGCCATGAGGATGGTGTGTGTGTGTTTGCTGTAGCTCAATATATTTTTTTCCCAAAAAGCATAGTAAACAATGCCTGCTGATTGCTATATATTTCACTGGGATAGTTCCCAGAAGACCTGGCGTATGTCTGAGTGTTTATCAGATAGTGTCTTGACAGGTTAAAAAAGCTGTAAATCTTTTTAGATTTGCTGGGAAAGGGTGACATTTATGAGGTATGAATATTTCTTGAAAGACAGTACTTGCCCAATGGAAGCTTGTAGCAAACAAAATGCTTAAATGCTAAGTATTTAAATGTGCAAGTTGTTGCATTTCAAAGGGGGTAAACAAATTTCCAGTTTAGTAGGCAACCAATATTTAACAAGCTGTTTCAGTTTCCTAATGGCCATCTGATAAACAGCTTGGAGTTATGTCTCCAACATTCTAAACAGAAAGAAGGGAGTATTTTATTTCAATTGGCATAGTGATTTGTAGATGTGGTAGGATACATTGAAAACTCCAAAATATGTGTTCCACGATACTCCATTTTTCCAGCTACAAACAGCAGGATGGCTGTAGGCTCCCGTCCACAGCCATAAAAATTGTACATATCATCTTCAAATTCTGCCCCCATTACAAACAAATCAGAATTTTGTCAGATGACTCCTCCAATCTCTAAACAGGTTGTACACATATCTGTCTCCTAAACAAGTCTACACTAACTCAAATACACACATTAGAATGATACTGTTAACAAAAAGGCATATGGTTGAGACAGGCACTCAACAAAACTGTACACAAATGTGTATAGTGAGTATGCCTGCCTACACCCTTGAGTGAAAGTAGATTATTGTTATCATCCATTCACTAATTTGTTGGTAGGATAAAAAATATCTTCTTTTTACTGATAATGTAGGATAAAAGCTATTTAATTTCACTGGCAGCTTAGTGCAACAGAACCAGTCTGAATACAGAAATGGCAGACTCAGATCGAAGTGTTGTTTTATCAACCCTTTTTGACATTAGACATCATGCCCTGAGTGGACCTCAGCAAAACAGCCTCCCTGACCTGGCCCCCCACCAGAGTCTGCTCCCAAACTCTGATATCATGTTTTACTTATGGAGGGGAGCACAATCAGAGGTATCCAAAAGATGAATTAATGCAAAGGTGCTAAAAAACAAAACCAAAAAACTTTACAGTCACTTGCTAACAAATTTGTTTATTTTTTGCCTGGGCATCTCAGTACTGGTAGGGGTTTTGGTAAATGGTTGGGCTGGTCGGGGTTACAAGCAGAGGATGCTCCGTTCAGCATACTGTTTCACTTCTGTGTTCACTCGTCAGGACCTCTTTCCTCCCACTGTACTGATCTGCAGTTCTGCACTGCCACGGAGATCTGCTGCCAACTGTAACGGGGGGGGGGAGGGCAAGAAACTCAGAGACACATTAGACACTGCAGGACTGTGGGGGATCACCCTGAGGGACCAACACTGATCATAGACAGGGACAACTCCAACTACGGGACTTGTGCCCCCCCCCCAATCAATCAGTGCATTCATGTGCAGTTACTGTCTCTCTGTGCACTTCTGCCTACAGCTCTATCTCTCTCACATGGTAGGGGAACTGACTCTAGCTCATGATCTCTGCACCACTGCAACCCTGCCACTCTGTTGCCTCACACTGTCTCTCTGCATGTATGGCAGGATCCTCAGGATTGCTCTAACTTTTCCAGGTCCTGACATGACTGTGAGAATGCCAGATAAGTCAGGGTGCTCATGATTGCTGCACCATAGACTATCTGTGCTATACTTTCACTCATAGCAAGCTGGATATCTGGGGATTTTGCATGAAGTGTGCTACAGCTCTGACCACAGCATTTTGGAGGACCGAGCTGCATTTGAAGGCACCGCCTCCCTCTGCTGACATTGTGGAAGTATGCAGCTGCACTGGGTAGGCGAGAAAGTGAGAAAAAAAAAGCTGAAAGAAATGCTGGTCACAGACGGTAGTGGAGAGGAAGGGAGGGACTGGAGGAGGGCAAAGTTGGACTGCAGTTTGTCTTGCTTTATTTTCTGGGGTCACTGGCTGCTACAAATAAACATCGGGCATTGCGCACAGATCACTCTGGCATTGGGCATTGTGCACAGATCGCTCTGGCATACAGAAGGTAGTGGGAGGGGTGGGGGGACAGAATGATCACGGTCACTAGTTCCAATCATCAGAAAATGGTGCCTAATGTATGTTTCTTTTTGTGCCAACCTGATTTCCGTCAGTGATTAAACTTACAGCAGTTTTCCTTTAAGGTTCCCTCTTGCTTATCCCATGCATTCGGGAAGGAACCGCTGGGGGGGGGGGGTACTTCAGCCAGGCTGATCAGGACACCGAACAGCTGTTTGCTGGGCAGTGTCCTGCACATGAAAAGAAAATTCCACCACATGATTGGTCTGGCATTTTCTTTTCAAGTACATACCACTGCAGGCAAAACAGCATCATGATCAGCCTAGCTGATGATTCATGTGATACTGTCGAGCCCCTTGCAGAGCACTCTGCATTGGACAGACAATGTCACACCCCTCAAAAGCAACTCATTTCAACAAGTTCACTGCGCGTGTGCACATGGCAAACTTAAAAACACATACATTTCTAATCAAAATAAACCCCTACAAAACAGTCCTTACTCCCTCAAGCTGTTTAGTATTTAAAACACTACACTGCAGTTTAAATCTAGTTTGGTTTTAGTACAGGGTATATACACACACCCAGAGAGTGTGAGTGTGAGTGTGTGTGTGTGTGTGTGTGTGTGTGTGTGTGTGTGTGTGTGTGTTGGAGCTCTGCCCTTCTATTTTTACTTTCTTAAAAGCCTAATTTTCATCCTACAGTGAAAAAAAAACTGACCCTCTCTAGCTTGAGGTTAAAAGAGGGAACAAAAGCTGTCACGATTTCTGATTTTTGCCTAATTTTAACAAGTGGATGGAAGTAGATTGTTCTTTCTCAGCAGCTTAGATGTCCGTCCCTATCTACCTTTAGTGAGCTTCCCAAGTGGCCTCTGATTGGACAGGAAGTGTCAGAAGATCTTGAACACCCACCAAATAGCAAAATGCTGAATGGATGACCAGCCCATCAATGCAGCAGTAGAGCTACCCCTTGTGACGCCAGCAACATGGGTTCGCTCCCCAAGCCTGGATCGTCGGAGGGTTGGCTAGGGGGGGACAGGACTGAGCGAAGCTCAACTTTAGCATGGTCCATATTGGTGGCTGGAAGGCAGAAGACAAGGACCATTACTTGGGGGAGCGGCAGCAATCTGGCATCCTATGTATGAGTGCGTTTGTAGTAATGCCATTGGCAGCATTGCATGCCACTCCACCACAAGGGAGAAAAACAGTTGGAAAATCACCCTGGCTGGCAGGATGATTCCCCAACTCCTCACGGGCCTCATACCAATGACCTTGGCATGGCTCCAATGGATTCTTATTTATTTAGTTTTTGTTGTCTGGGTGGGTGCTCTAGACAGCAGAGCTGCCTATTATCAGGCATGACCCGGGAGGTTACATACAATTGGGTAAATGAAAAGCAGATTGAGCCAGATTCACAATCCCCCCACCACGGGGGTTAAGCCATGGGAGAATGGAGCCAGTAAGTCCAGGAGATGTCATGTGATAGGGCTGGGGGGGGGGTCAGGGGGATGGGGCCAGCTAGGGAGGGAAGAAAATGATAGCAAAGGAAAAAAAGAAACGCTGAATAGTGCCAATTATTTGTTTTTCTCCAGAGTAACAAATAGCCTATAATTCATGGTATTCAGGAAATACTGTTCATTACTTGCACACCTCTACCAGTGACATTATTCCCTTGTACATCCTCTGACACCCCTCCTTGCCACTATAATAAATATAGCAATAATGGTAGACATCGGGGACTAGACCCTTGGGAATAATGGTGCTGGGCACCATAGATAGTGACCTCTGCCTGTTACTGAGCCATGGTTTATCTCCCCCCCCCACCCCATGGCAGGGCTTTCCCTGGGAGCAGAGGGGGAGAGACTGAGATCCCCACATCCCCCAGAAGGTCGTCCTCGGCATCATTCATCTGGGCAGCAGAGGCCTCCGGTTTCATGGTGCTCGGCTAGAGAGATTTTCCTTGTTTTCTCATTGAGATGTGGACCTGCAGTGATGTGTTGATGCAACTCTGTGTGTTTTTTCATGCATGGTGCATTGCCGTATGCCTTAACCTCTGCCCCTTGCATTGTAGTCCCAGTCTCGTTCTCCCAGCCTTCACTAGGAGTCAGTATGTTGCCAGGCACCACATCCTCCTCCCTCCCTCCCCAGAGGAGGAGAACTGTCCAGTAGACCCTCATCCAACCTTTCCTCCACCAGTCCTCTGAAGTACTGGGCTTGTTCCCAAAACAGGATAGTCCATGCCACAAGCAGTAGTGCTACCACAGTGCTGCCAGTTCTGCTTTGTCAGATACCATACTTAACACTGTATCTGGCACCCATATTATGGATGGTGTCCCTAGCAAGCTGCTGCCTATTCTATAGAAATAAGATATATGCTGTTTACATGACTCTGACTGCTACCTCAAGCAAATAATTTTGCTTTTACCTCCTCCGACCCCAGTCTTGTTGTCCATTCTCTTTATGCCCAGTTATCAGGCTTTGGACTCTTGCTCCATTCACAGCATCTTCAGGGAACCCTCTAAGCCCAAAAGCCATCAATGCATATCCCTTAAGGAGATGCCCACCTAGGATCCCACTTTTGCCCTGCTGATTTGGGTACCCCAACATCTGCACCCTCCATAATCTTGGCCCGCCTGCACCATTTGCCTAGAAATTTCCTAATCCTGTCCTAAGCTTCTAGAGGCCCCCAAATAGACCAAGGGTGTGGCCTGAACACAGGTGCCAGGCAAAGATGCTCCCATGCCCCCAAACCACATTGTCCATCCCTCCTCCAAAGTGTGTCCAGTTCAGTCTGGCCCAGCTAATGCATGGCTACCAAATCCCTCTCAAAGTCTTAAGGAGACCTCCCAATTATCCAACCCCAAATGCATGTGCTTCCCAATTTTATGAGCAGAAAGTGTCCATCAAAGGGTTCCATGCCACTCTGATCCTGGCACCCTGCCACTGAGCCAAGGCTGACAGACCCCCTCCAACTCCCAACAGTACACAGGGCCTGTAAATGGTCCCATACCACCCCAACACTGGCACCCTGCCACTGAGCCAATCCGGCAGATACCAACAGGAACCCCAGACATGAACATATGTAGCAGCATAGGTATGAATGCTGCCTACCCCCTCAAACACAAGTCCCCTCTCTCTGCCTCCAGCAACCTTACCTTCCAAACCACTACTGGTTCCTGTCACAGCTCACCTCTATACCTCTCATTCATTAAGCTCTGCCCCTCTAAGTGCGAAGTGATTGGGGCCCTGACACCTAATGCTTTTTTTTTAACTTTATATTTATTGATTTCTATATAATCATACAATGTACAAAGACAGCACTCATACAGGGTTATAAAAATAACATCAGGCCACTTTGGCCCACAGTTAGTAATATGGAGTACATATTTAACATTTCCCTGTATTCTATTACAAAAGGAGTCAGAGAAAACCTAAGCAAGGGAGGTTCGAAAGAATCTGTGTCTGAAAGTTCTAGTAATAGCCAGCCTCTTCAAAGGCAGAAGGTATATCTATAGGTAGAATATCTAGTAGAGCAAAAAACGCAATCTAAAGATTGCTATTTAACCTGGTTACAGTTAGGGAGAAAAAACAAAACAGTAATAGTTGAACTTTCAAAACATTACTCAGTCGCCCTTTAAAGGCTAATACCCAATATGCTACTCATACTAATTTAACTTCTCACAGCTACAACAATGCTGTTTAATATTTCTATTTAAACATTTTTATGTATCTAATAAGTGAGTATTCACAGATCCAAGTAGAATGATGAATGGCTGCCTCTACTGTTAGCATGGAGAATTACAAAGAAGCTCAAAGCTACTAAAAATGGTGGTTTTCCCACTCTCACTTCGTAGAGTGAGTTCCCAAATATATTTTAAGCACCTCTTCTGTAGAAACTGCTTTAAGCATTTTACCTCTCCTCCATTAGCAGTGACATTTTAATTATACTTTGTGTTGCCCCTAAAAAATATAAGAGGAGCAATACGAGACCCAACAGGCTGCACATTGCATCCAGTCTACAGTTAATAGTAACTCATTACTCAGTCCTCTGAGTCAGAAAAAGAATCAGTCCACTCTGGTGCAGCTTTGTGAGTGGCAAACTCTTCCTTGATCCTCTCAATCCATTGACCCATATCTTGAGGATTATTAAATTGCCAAGTCTTCCCTCTGTACACCACTCTAAGTCGAGAAGGCAGCAAAAATGAATGGATGACTCCCAGGGCCCTCAGTCTCTGCCTTATTTTATCGAAGGCCTTCTGACGTGCTCGGGTCTGGAATGATAGGTCTGGATACAGCTTTACATCAGAACCATTCACCTCCAGTGGGTAAGCAGCGCATGCTGCTTGGATCATCATGTCCCTTATTTCAGAGCCAGTGGATCTCATTAGCACAGTACATTATTGGTTCAGATTAGAGGATTGGACTTGAGGATTGACCCAGTAAGCTTTTGTAAGTGCTGCCCAGTTAAATTCAACTGGTACAGCCAATGTCTCTTGGAGCCAGTTCACCAAATACGGCAGTAATGTAGTGCCTTCTACTCCTTTGGGAAAACCTACTATTCTGACGTTGCACGAACGGATTTCATTTTTGATGGATTCTAGGTGGCTACGGAGTTGGTCATTTTCTTTAGTGAGTATGGCCACAGACATCAAGGTAGAGACAGACCGCTTCTCCGCCTCTGCCACTGTCCCAGACAGCTTTTGAATTGCTGCATCGTGTGTCTCAAGTTTCTGGAGTGTCTTCTCTATCTTTGTGTCCATTGCCCGCATGGACTCTAACATGGCATTCCACGATGGCTCAGATGTTCCCTGGGCACCATCATCACCGCTAGTCACTGCTCCCAGGGCCTTACTGGTGTGCAGCTGCTGATCTTTGGCCGGACCTAGTGATTGCGCTTTCTGCCATCCCATGCTCAAAAGTTCGATCAATCAACTCCTACTGTTGAGCTGCATCGAGTTCTGGTAGTTATTTGCCATTCTTTATAAGTTTGTATGAGTTTCAATTAATATTTAACACCTCAATGTGAAGAGCACAATGAAAGTTCATCCAGCCTGGAAGATGGCTCTGTAGTACCCCCCAACACCTAATGCTTTGATGGGCATACTTGTAACAATCCACCCCATTCATGGGAAAGAATTGTTTCAGGTACATCCTCCAATAACCCCCCCCCCCATAACACTATACAAAATACAGTATTAATGGCATACATCAGAGGAGAATAATGGCACTGGGCATCATAGACAAAGATGAGGCTGGCATCTAAGGCCATTAGGTGATCAGTGCCATTATTCCCAAGAATGGATCCTCTGATGCCTATCATTTATCACTACTATATTATGGATCAAAATTATGATAGAGAAACAACATTTTCAAAAGAGCTTTGTCAGTTTGTGACAGCCCCTTGAACCACACCACTGATGCCATTCCTGTTTAACAGTTGGGTTTCTAACAGAACATTCATGAGGTGAACATTAGGTCAGAAACTCACTTGAATGTTCCAAGTGCCTCACTCTACTGTTGCATATCACAAAGGCATTTATTATATAGAGAATAATGGATAGGCAAGTGTGTGGTATGTATTTTGTTTACAACCCAAGGTGTGTGATGACCCATAAACCTTGAGACTGAAGTTCGAGAGGTTTATGTGGTCATCATACTCCAAGGGTGTATAAAAAAAATCCTTCAACACACACACTTGGCTATACTTTATTTTTTATAATTGCTGGTGCATGGACTTAGAGTGTAGACCATGGAGCCAAGGGCGGGTCAGTTGTAAGGTCCCTCACTGAAGCGTGACCAAGTGGTGTTCACTCTTGTAAACAGTATGCTACACAATGTATAGAAACAGCACAAATTTAGTGTAAAAATCACCTCAGTTGTATTGGTAAAGATCACTTTTCTTAGGCCCTGTCCACTCTAGTGTTTTTGTAACGTTACAGGCAATCTCTAACATTACAAGAAAGGCAAACATGGCTCGCATCCACACTACAGCACGGTAAAACTGTGCTCTGAACTGTTTTTAAAAACCATGCTCAAAACCTGATCAGAGCAGGTTTCGAGCATGGTTTCAGACCAAAACGGTTTCCTTAAACCATGTTAACAGCAGTGTGGATGTAAACAGTGCTGTAACACGGTTTAAGGCAACTTCCACCTCACTTCAACTGTGGATTACAGCCCAAGGAAACCAAAAAATACTGTACTCACATTGGTGAGCTTGCAACAAGCTCCAGAAAATATATTGTCAATTTCTATCCATTTGGTTTCCCTGCTGGATTGCAGGTATCCCGGCATGCATTGCGGCACCCGCTGTGCTTTGCGGTTCTGCCACAATCATGCCTGGAAACCTCACCAAGCAAGCACGGTATTGGAGCACAGTGTGGACACTCCCTGAACTGCGCTCAAGCTCAGAACCTAAAACATTTTTAAAAACGTTTTAAAAAACATGTGTAGTGCAGACAGGGCCTTAGTTTCCTGTAAAAGAAGCCGCAGAGTGTAAAGTGAGGCGAGTGAGTGGCTCAGCAGCTTCAGAAGACGCGACGCAAGCATTAAAAGTGCAACACTTGCTAAGGCTTGTGTTGAGTCTTCTGAAACCGCGATACACCACCTCCTGCTCTACACCTGCACCTTCTTTTACAGGCAACTAAGAAAAGTGTTCTTTACCGATACAATGGAGGTGATTTTTACACTAAATATTGCTGTATAGTCTATGGTAGAATGTTATTGTGGGCAAAATTCAGTGCAAACACACAGCTGTTGTACCATCGTGGAGACATCATAATGGTGCTGTACCTGCCTGAGGACATCACCACGATGGTACAACAGCATCGGTCGTCATTGCGCATGTGCAGTCAGCAATGCTCAATGCTGTGAAAACAGCTGCGTGAAAGACAGATCATGGGGAAACAGTCTGCAGCGGCGAGATACATTCAAAAAAATACAGCAGCGTTGTTGAAGGTAGCGTCATTTTTATTTTATAAACTTGGATCTGGGACAGTGGGAGAACGTGATGTGAGTGGGGCTTCTTCTTGTCTGTTGGCACCGCCGGGGGGGGGGGTTAAGAAACAGCATAATCCTCACTAAGAGTGTGAGGTGATCACTACCACGATGAAGAACTGTTAAACTGCTGCCCATACACCATACAAGACAATGTATGGGCATCAGTTAACAACATCGCTGAATTCACTTCTCAAGGTTACCAGGCAACAGAAAACCTCTTGAGCTTCGCTCTTGAGGTTTACACAGTTGCCATGGTAACCTCTCGAAGTGAACACAGCATTGTTGTTAACTGATGCCCATACATTATTCTCTATTTTTATATGTTTTGTAGCATATTGTTTACAGGAGTGAACACCGCTCAGTCACGCTATCATGGAGGAAAGCAAAAGTTGTTCCGAGAATGCTGTAATAACCAGATTTTGGGTTATTATGGCATCAAACACATTAATAACTGGATTTTGGGTTATTACAGTGTTTGACACTACTAGTAATCAGGTTGATAAATAGGGTCACCAGTAATTATTACTCTATTTCCATACTCCAAAGGCATTTATTCGCATATTAAAGGATTTTCTACTTGCTCATGCTTTTTTTGCAGTGCACTGTTTCCACACAATGCCCTGTAAATAAGAACTGATTGGGTCTCACCTTCACTTTGATATAATACACTTTAACTTACAAATTATCTTTAAGCCCAGACTTGTACCACCCAGTTTATCGGCTTAATAATAATAAACTTTATTTATAATGTGCCTTTCAAAATCAAGGTGCAGTATATAATTAAAACAATTTCACAATACATCATTATAAAACAACCAAACTATTACAGTCAATCCACATCAACACCGTCCCCATATGCCCTTTTCCATAAGTATGTTTTCAGTGCTTGTTTAAAGCCCCCCACAGTCATGCACTCCCTAATCCAATGGGGTAGAGAATTCCAGAGGGTCGGTGCCACAAACATGAAGGCTTGGGCCCCAGAAGATTTTAAAAAAGTCTACAATGAGTTGACTGTACAAATCATTTTAAGAGATGCTAGTTTACAGTGGAGGAAAGGGGGTACAGGCCACTACATAGAATTAAGAAAAGAGGTGGGGAGAGGATGAACACAATATCATTAGCCTGTCTAGACTTCATCAAGTCCTTCAACACTGTGCTGCACAAAAGGCTGATTAGGAAGCTGAATAGTTTGAGTGTGGGGCCAAAATGTTCAGACAAGGTAGTGGTAAATGGTGCACACTTTAAGGACTGGGGTTCAGACTGGGGGATACCACAGGGTTCAGTGCAGAGATCAGTGGTCTTCAATTTCTTCATAGGGAACACTGCGCTGAACTAGAGGGGAATGTTTGTCTTTTTGCAGATGACACCAAGATCTGGAACAGGAGGGGCACCCAAGTGGGAGTGAAGGAAATGCACAGGGATCTAGAAAAACTGGAGGAATGTTCGAAGGCATGGCAGTTTAGCTTCAATGCCAAAAAGTACAAAATCATGCACCTAGGGCACAGGAACCCTGGTACTACGTACAGGGTCGGGGGGGGGGTGTTGGCAGCCACTAGGCAGGAAAGTGACTACTGGGTTATTATTTCAGAAAACCTCAAGGTGCCAGCGCAGTGTGACAGGGTCGTGGGCTGCTGTGGTGCATAGGGAGGAGCATCACCAGCAGCAAGGAAGTGGTGCTGCCACTGTACCCCTCTCTGGTACCCCCCCCCCCGAATATTGTGTCTAGTTCTAAAGACTGCGCCTCAGGAAACAAAGACATGGTGGAGGTGGCCCAGAGAAGGGCAACCAAGATGATGCAGGAGTCACAAGGGAAGCCCTTTGAGGAGAGACAGAGAAATCTCTACACTCTGCAGGCAGCAGGATAGGAGAGCCATACCTCTCAACCTTTTGTCCCCCAAATGTGGAACATTGCCTCTCAAAATGTGGAACAAGTGAGCAAAATGTGGAACACTTTATCAAATCTTTACCTAGGAAGCTCAGAACACTGTTAAAATGTTTGCATTTATGTTAAAAAAGTCTGTTATTAATTGAATAATATATTTTTTGCATCATTTAACAAGGATTTTTGCTTTAAAATGTTAATACTGAATGTGGAACAAGTCCTCACAATGTGGAACAGGGAGCTTTTATGAAGTAAAATGAGGAACGTTCCTCGTAATGTGGTACAGTTGAGAGGTATGAGGAGAGCTGGGTGACATGATTGAGACCTTCATGTACCTCACAGGGACAAACAGAGTGCAGGCGAGTAGCCTGTTCCACAAGAGGAGGACTTCCAAGATCGGAGGACCTGCTATTAAATTGGAGAGGGGAAATTTCAGGATGTGAGGAAATACACAATGCGCTGTAAATTCACACTTTAAAGCAGCAGTTCATGATATTCTAAAATTCTAAATGTAAAATAAACTTTGCACAAATAATATCAATGGTTTCCACGACGTTCTAAGCTTGTGCCTTTCTCGTTGAAGATGTATCCCTGACTGCCCTTCGTTTTGAGTGTCTGTGGCCCTAGTAGCAAAAATTGAGTCCGGGCTATGACACCAACTTTTCGCTACTGTTTTTTTAAGCCGTCCTTGACTGTTATCCGAATCGATGAGGAAATTTGCTGTTGTTTGGCTGGCTGAAGCACCTTCCTTGACGGGAAAGTCTTTTTACTGCAATGCAAATCCCTTCAAGACAGAGAGTTGTGGGAGTTTCAATTCACCTCTTACACTAACATTCTCTAAACAGTTACAATGAAACAATCACTTGTTAGTGTAGGGATGAATTGAATCATACATCTGTCTTGAAGGATTTCTCTGCTAAGAAGACTTTCCCGTCGAGGAAGAGGGCTTCAACCAGCCAGCTAACTATGCGAAGTTCCCTTCGATTCAGATTACAGTCGGGACGGCAGAGTTGATGCGAGGAGGAAATTGGCACCGATAAAGGGCATGTGATATCTCATTAAAGTAGCCCAGCAGCACACTCAAAATTTAAAACTTTATGATAAACGAGGACACACATCGCTTTTTGGGGTCCGTCGACATGGAGATTTCTGTGTCTGTAGTCTCTGTAGAACGGACGCCTCGGAAGGATCCGAGCCGCCACACCAACGTGTGGCAATCGCGCTGCCTAAGAGTGTGTTGCTTCGTGGTCCCCTTGCTGCTGCTTGCTGCCTCGACCCTAACGGTGTTGTCCCTGCTGGGTAAAGTATATTTTGACTGTGGGTACTGGCATGAGAGAGCGAGAAGGGTTCGGCTTTGCCTGGGGAAGGGCTCAGATCTGAAGGAATTGTCTCTAATTTCTAGCAAAAATGGACCAACTAAACGTGCTACCACGTGTTTATGCAGGAAAATGTGGAGGCATCTGGTTAAATTAGGTTTAGATGGTGGCGATGGAAGGGAGGATGCGGGCTGTCACCTGTAAATTTATAGCTGTGGGAACTGACATTTCTTGGTGGTCTGACCCTCCTATGGTATAGACTGGAGAAAGCTGAAAGAAGCGTAGCAACGTGTCAGTGAAATAAGGGGCACTAACCCTCATTATCTGGGGGGGGGGGGGTAACTGTACATACTTTCTGTTGGGTAGTGTTGGAACTACATGGGGGCTTGTCAGAGCTCAGCCCCGGCCCGCTCGCCCTCAAGTGAGCCTGGGTAGCTCAGGTATCACTGCCATTGACTTATAATGGGAAGGGGGGCTCAGTTTAAAGATAGCAGCCTTTTGGGCCCCCTATCTCACAAGTCTCATGAAGTGTCCAACACTGTCTGTAGTCACATGCATACAAAAAAATTTTTCTTTTTTTTGAGTCGCATTTCATGTTGTGCCCAGGTCAGAATCGCCTTACCATGGTGGAAACTGTGCATTTGCAGAGGGCCCCACAAAAGCCTCAGCTGTCCAGTTGGCCTACTTTCTTCCTGGTCTTCTGTGTCTCTGTCTAAATTTCTCCAGAATTTATTGCTGATGTGTGCATCTCCTTGTTGCTTAGAGATTACATTCTAATCCAACAAAAGTGCAAAAATGACACAGCACTAGCTGAAAATAAAGCTATAGGGAGGCGATGAGGGTGCTCCCCGACTTCTGATATAGGGCCCCAGCAAGGAGATTCGCATAGGGACCAGGGATAGCTAGAGTGAGTGCTGGCCGAGATGGAGCAGTGATGGGGGGAAGGAACCAGAGAAGTTGTATCACAACATTCACTCACACAAACTAGAGCTAGTATGGTGCCACTGCATGCCAGTCAGCTGCTGCCCATCCTTTCAGTGAGCAACAATCAGTGCAACAGCCATTGAGAAAAATACACAGTCTCCTCTCCTTCTTACCTATACACCGGCCAGGCTCACACTCATACATGTACGTGTGAAACTGAATGTGGCTGGCTGGCATGGAAGAGTCATGTCGTGGCTGTTACTTAAAACATGTTTTTGGTTTTCACTGCACCTTTGCCAGTTCAAAAAACAACTGCAGCACTGCCAGTGAGGGCAGGGAGGATTTGTGACTGCCTCCGTAAGGAAGGACTGTTTTTATAAATCCGCACACGCTCTAGATAGATGGACTGGGGCAGGTTTTCATTGTTAGGCCAGGCCTGTTGTGCTTCATTTGGTGTTTTTGTCTTGTGAAATTGACCCACTGTGTGCCCTGTCCGAATCCGAGTAGGATGTGTTTCTCTGCAGCATACAGTATATACATGCAGTTTTGTTAACTTAGTCCCTGTTGTCGTGTTTATTGCAGTTGTGAGTCCAGTTCATTCTCAAGCTTGCTGACTGTAGGTAGGCTGTCTAAGTTAGGGTTTTCCAGGAAGGTGGTCTTTGCTTTGTTGCTCTTCCAAAGTGAACTAATGATAGAAACAGAGAAATATAGAATTTGTCAGTAGATAAGGACCACTTGGCCTGCCTAGTCTGACCATTTTTTCCTTCCTATGGTGTCTCCATAGATCCTACCTGATCTCTGGTTCTTTCTCCCTGCCCCCTTTCCTTTTCTCTAAGATTTCTTTATGTTGGTCTCATGCATTCCTGAACCCCACCGCTGTTTTTGTCCCCACCACTTCAGCTGTTAGGCTGTTCCAGAAATCCACCACTCTTTCTGTAAAGAAGCACTTCATCATATCTCTCCTGAATCTACCCCCACTAACTTCAGAGCATGACCCCTTGTTCGTGTGCACCTTTTTTTCCTGAAAAATACTTTCCCGCTGTACATTATTTACCCCTTTGAGGTATTTAAAGGTCTCTATAATATCCCCTTTTTCCCTCCCTCCTCTCTTCCAGAGTGTACGTATTGAGTTCCTTTAGTCTCTTCTCATATGGCCTTTGATGCAGAACCCTGCACCATTTTAGTTGCCCTCTTCTGGATCACCTCCACTCTGTCTATCTCCTTCTGGAGATGTGGCCTCCAGGACTGTACAGAATATTCTAGTTGAGGTCTTAGCAGTGATCTATACAGATGCAGCACCACCTCCCTCCTGCTGGTGATACCTCTTCCTATGCACCCCAACATCCCACTAGGCCCTCCCAAGTGCTTTGTTGTGCTGTCTGGCCACCTTTAGGTCATCAGAGATTATTATCCCCAGGTCTCTCTCCTGGTTGTTGGCCATCAGTAACACTCCCCCATTTTGTACTCTGCCCCTAGGTTTTTGTGACCCAAGTGCATTAGTCTGCACTTTTTCGCATCGAAACTCAGCTGCCGAACCTTTGGCATGCCTTGAGTTGTCTCAGATCTCTGCTCATCCCCCCCCCCTCCGAGTGTCCGCCCTATTGCAGATTTTGGTGTCATCTGCAAAGAGACAGACCTTCCCCTTCATCTCATCTGCAGTGTCACCTATAAAGACATTAAAGAGAACTGGTCCCAGCACTGATCCCTGATGCCAGTGGCGTCATGCCCATAGGGCCTGAGGGGGCATGTGTCCCCTCAATATTGTTGTGAAGGTTATTTAAAAATGTATTTCATTTTTATTTTTAATAGTCTTATATGCGAAAAAAAATATGTGCTTTTCAACGTCCTTGGGGGGTCGAATCGAAGACTAACTGTCTGAGAACAGCAGTTTAAAACATATATTTGCTTCCACTGGGCTGGCGACTGCATTCAGGGTTGAGCGCCTGTAAAGAGAGAGAGGGGGGTAGTCACAACAGAGAGTTGATTGGCTGCTGGTTGGCAATTACCACCAATCAACTGTCTCTACAGTGGAGGCACGAAGAAATAGCTTGGGACACACGGCAAATTGTTTTTGTTTCATTTTGTTGTCGTCTGACGTCCGTCCTTCAATTGAGTGACTGCTTGAGTCCAGATGAGTTATCAGACAGTTGGCAGGCACTAAGAGAGTGCATTCGGTCGGGTAGGGTCACGGGTGTGAGTGTTCCCATTCTCTGAGACCACTAGGGAACAGCTGCTTGAACCTGCTTCCTAGTTTAAAAAAGGTCAGTACCACGGGGGAATGGAGGCAATTTGGTTCAGTGGTTAGAGCACTGCTATGAACATGTGGGAGGGTTAAGCCAGTTGGTTTTTGAAAATAAAAGCACAGTGTGTCTGATCGCTCCAAAATGTTAAGAGCTGCAAGTATATGCTGTTCCCTCAAAAATGAATTACAGTGGCTAAGTCCACAAAGCACTGAATCTGCAAAAATCAGCTGAAGAAACTAATCTACAAACTTTGCTTGCTTTTTAGCGATTAGCTTAGTTTTTTTTCTTCTTTTCCATTTTAAATAGCAGAGGTTGAATAAACTTTATTCTGAAACTCATTCTGGTCAAAATGTTCTCACATTAGCAAAGGATCCATATTATGTTACTCTGTGTGCTTTTATAACTTAATGGAGATATGCAGTTATTTCATATGAGATCCCCAACTTTTGTTTGGTAAGTTTCATAGCCCTAATAATAATAATAATAACAATAATAATTAATTTGTATTCATGAGAAACAGACCATAACACTAGAAACAAATATACCATCCATCTGAGTCAGGGACTCATTTACAATGATTCTAATAGATCATTTCCAGGCATGTCCTAGGTACACAGGGCAGTTAAATGACTGGCATGAATCAAATCCAGGTCTGCTGGATGCACCAAGCTCATTCATAGCTTGTTACTCTATCCTCTAGGTTGTACTGCCTGCCAGCCCATCCTACCTTCCAGTCATCCCACTCTACCAGTCTTCCACTCAGGAGGCTAAAACTCACATATGCTTTTTCTCTGACTGATGGGCATTCCCTCATCCTTCCTTTGCTGACAGAGCTCATCCTTGGACCGCACACTGCTTTGTACCCATTAACCTGAGGGCCAAGACCCTGGTGCCTTCTGAAACCAATTCCAGATGGAGCACTGACATACAATGACCTGTGTGCAAAACAGTGGTAAAAGGGCCGAGACAGCTGGGAAGGGTGGCATCTGAAATGGGAATACAGTGAATGGTCTCTGGTCTCTGATCTCCAGCTGAGAGTGATACACTAGTAATCAAGGTTACTATTCTGGCAGCAAAAATTAGACACTTTTCCTGAATGCTGTTATGAGCTTCCAGCAGTCTTGTGCATTCCCATGGTTTTTGTGCATGCTGGGACTAGCTGCGACCCAGAAGCTCCTTAAGTACCACTGAATCTTTTTTGTGTACACCCTGGCTATCATGAAGTGGCCACTATGACGACTACTACTGTCACTGAGGTGATAAGCCCAACAATGATTGCTCATCCACATTTATTCTATATATGCACTGTATGAATGTTTATGTTTCATTCGGACATGGAGCCTTTGGAAACGAGTCTATGACTCAAAGGGTTGCAATTCCAATTTCCTAAATAAATACAATAATAAATAAACAATCATAAGAACCCTGGTGGTGTCCTATGCTCACTTGGAAGGTGGTAACACTGGAAAACAGATTGTAGGTCTTTTGAAGTACAAAAAAGTTCCATACTCTGTTTCTAGATGTGCTTCTATGAAGAACACAAACTGGGTCATTCTACATTTGGCATCTTTAGAGAAACCCCAGGCTTTCTGGCAATTAGGGGTTACGTATGAACATACAAACTTAGGAAAGAAAGACCATTGAGTACTCCAGGAGGGGATTGTTCGGCTTAAGAAAAGAGAGGAGTGGGCGGAGGAGAATGGAGGAGAAGCAGAGATACTAAATGAATACTTCTGTTCCAGAGAGAAGAGAAGCAGGTGGGAGGGGAGCATGGATGTAGTGACAGAGGAGTATAGATGAGAGAGGGGCTGCTGGCATTGCAGGTATTCAAATTATCAGGTCCAGACAGAGTACATCCAAGGGTACTCAGGGAAATGGAGAGGAACTTGCATGGACACTGGCAGGCCTCTACACTAGATCAGTACAGTCAGACATGCTACTGCAGGACTGAAGAATGGCATATGAGGTGTCCCTCCACAAGAGCGGCCCCAAGGATGACCCAAGAAATTATAGACTAGTCAATCTGACCCTAGTTGTGTGCGTTAGCAATAATACCCGACAGGGTGAGCGGTATTTTGCTATACCGGACTGCCCAGGGGCATAATGAGGTAACTGTAAGTAGAATGAACAAAGGTCAAAACAACTGATCATTTTTCTAACCTATATCAGTATTATGGTACTTAGCTTGTTGGGGAATAGTTTTCTGGACTGCTAAAAGTCACCAAAATGCACCATTTGACTGCAGTTTTTCAAAATTTTCCCGGGGGGCATGCCCCCGGACCCCCCTAGAGAGGTTGAGATTTTGTGCCCCTCCACAATTTCTGACTGCATGACGCCCCTGCCTGATGCACCCACTGGTCACTGTGCCCTCCACGGAGTGAAATCTGTTTACCACCACCGTCTGTAACTTTTCCCATAACCAATTTCTTACCCAGTTTACCACCTTTGGGCCCACTCCTAAGATACCCAGCTTATGATGCTGCTGTTGTGGTGCTGGGGACACTAGTGGTACTGAGAAGTGAGTGTTGTGGGGCATGGAAGCAACTTCCTGGCTTGGGAAGGGGGCTGGGTAGCAACCTGCTGAGATGGGGGTGTAGGAGGCTGCACTCTTCATGGCATAGGCTGGCTTTTCACCTAGACTCTATCTGAAGTACAGCATGTTGCTTGGGGGAGCTAGAAGCAGCCTGCTGTGCTAGGGATAGGGTGCAACTTGATGGGAAAAAACAAAATGAATGTTGAGTCGAAACTCCAGGCAGATTTTGATAATCTACAACAGTGGTTTTTGTCTGCGAAGCTACTTACTAATATAAAAAAAAATCTATGTTATTTAACTCCTGTTGGAGAAATAACCAAAAAAGAAAAATAAAGGAAACCACTTTAAATCAGGACTTGTAGTGAACAGATCCTTACCCAGGTATCAGCATATAAGTACCTGGGTGTGGTATTTAACCAAGACTTGAATTTTGAACATTACATAGATAATTTAACAAAAAAGATTTGTTAAAAACTGGGGGCCTTGCGACGAGTCTCCCATTGTATGACTAAAAAAGATTCATTGTTAGTGTCAAATCAATTGATTGTCAGAATATGGAAGTCACATATTAAATAACTGTACAAAAAAATCATTGTATAAATTGGATGTTACTTATCATAAAATTGTAAGATTTGTTTTAAAAAGTGAATTAACCACCCACCACTGTGCTCTTTGGTAGCCTGTGATGAGGGCGCTGGGGAGAGGGCACTGACAATAATGGTGACCTGCTCCCCAGAGCATTGCATGAATGGTTCTGCGGGGATACAGTGGCCTGATAGGGGGTGGGCGACTATAGCGACATCCTGTCGCTATACGTACGCACATGGGGGGGTTGGGAGCAGGCACGCACAGCAAGTGGTGTGGGGGGTGGTGCCACAGTCAGTTTCCATGCCGACCCTGTGGTGTGGTGGGTGTGTTGCCAGCATCGGTCGGCAGGGTACTGGGTTGAGTCTGAGGCGCTGGTGCATTTTGTTGCTCGGCCCAAACCTTTTATAATGTTTTCCCCCGCTGACATGCACCCCCTGGCATTGAGAATTATTTAATGAGAAGTGCGAGGGTGAAGCCCCTGTAGGGATGTGTGGTGGACACAGACCCCCACAGAAAACATTAAAAACTAAGTCCCCGGCGCCCTTTTGCTGTGTGCTGGGGTGTCAGAGTGCCAAAATAAATTTTCGCCACTCTTGACTTCTGCATAATGGCAATTGCCTTTAGGCTTTCACCGTTATGACATAGATCCATGCACTTTATCAAGGTGTGGCCTGGAATTAATTACAGTATAAAAGGGATAGAGCATGGGATGTCCTGCTCTATAAAATTCTAAAAACAGAAAAACCTCTGAGACTCATAAAGTCCTTACAGTGGACGAATCATAATTTCTGTCTAAAAAAATAGTAGTAAAACATTGATGGTGCCTAGGGTTGGAAACAAATTTGGAAAAATTACTTTCGAATAAAAGTCAGCGATTACTTGGAATAGTTTAGCTAATCAGTTGAGGGCTTTAGATTTGTTTGTAGACTCATCTAGGCAGAAATTAAAACAGGATTCTGCGCATGTCTGTGATTGTTACTAGGAGATTATCTCTCCTTGCTATATTAATGTTAGTAGAGTTTGTAGTATGACTGTCCAAGGTTTTTGTGTATCACTTGTTCCTACTTGCCATGATTATTGTTTTAAAGTATGTATTTTATCATTTGACGTAACAACTACAGGACCACCTTGAAAACAGGGCTTTTTGGGCCCTAATGGTGTATTTGCTTGTCAGATGTATGCCTGTATAAATAAAGTTGTTTTACTGCTACTGCTGCTTTCAGAGGGGGACTTTGGGGAAGCTTACAGAGCTGAGGAAGGGTCAGCATGCTGGGCTGGGGGAGGATCAGTGACTTTTGGGAGGGAGCGGGGTAGCAACCTGCTGGAATGGGGGAGTAGGAGGCTGCGCTCTTCATGGCTTAGATAGGTTTTTATGTGAACCCTGTCTGAAGTACAGCACATTGCTTGGGGGAGCTAGTAGCAGTCTCTTGTTCTGGAATAGGGTTCAAGTGCAACTTCCTGGGCTTTCAGAGGGGGACTTGAGGAAACACACAGAGCTGGGAAGGGGCAGCATGCTGGGCTGGGGAGGACCAGTGACTTTTGGG
Organism: Neoceratodus forsteri; assembly: GCA_016271365.2. NCBI lineage: Eukaryota > Metazoa > Chordata > Ceratodontiformes > Ceratodontidae > Neoceratodus > Neoceratodus forsteri. The sequence continues at coordinate 848,795,853 of CM057452.1, forward strand.
AGGGGGGGCTGGGGTGCAACCTGCTAAGCTGGGGGAATGGGTAGCAGGGTAGTAAATCCATTTACAAAACACCCACAAAATGCACCACAAAAGCACCAAATCCCCAAACTTTTATGGGGTCTAGGCAGCCCCCAGTCTAGAAATGTGCAAAGTTAGCATAGTTTGCTTTGTGAATTAATATGCTGAACTTTGCCACATTTGTGAAGTGCTGATTTTTCCAAGTCTTACAACTTCACCATGAATTCACCTGACTTCACTTGGAAAAAGTGTCACTTCCCTAGGAAAACTCATTGCAGTGGGCAATTCGCAACATTTTTTGCAAAGGCGGATCACGCAACTTTGTAGGTACTTCACCAGCAAAGTAAAATAGAGTCGTGGCCTATAGTTTACAATTACATTTTGGAAACCTGTGCGTGCGCTTTTTTAAAGGCTAGTTACTCCACTCCTCATGATGAAGGACCCATTCACAGACATGGAGATATGAGTTCTGAACACTGAGGAAACTAGAGAGTTTACTTGTACAATGTTTTTTTGTTGATTTGGTACCTTGGAATATTTGAATTTCTGCTTTAAAATTTGAATCTACAGCACATTCTCTGTGTGGGCAGCACCTTTTTCCATGATGGGGGAACAGAGCAATTCTGAGGGGTAAAATGAGGACTGTCCCTCCTAATCAAGTGACAGTTGAGAGATATGTGTGACAGTGATGTGCTGGGGATCTCACAGACTCTGTGGAGATGGTTGTTAAAATTTTGCAATGGGACAGGAAGGGATGAGATCCAGTTGTTAAATCCTGAGAGCCAGTTAAAAATTTGGCAGCTCATCAGTGATGCAGGAACTTGCGAGAGAGAGTGTTTTTTAAACCAATGTTGCCTCTGAGGCAGCACTTTACTGTTGCACTTATTTGTTCTCACATCTAAGTTATTTTCCCTATATATTTACCTACTCAAAGTCCACACCGCTGTGGATCTCCGCACTAGTGAATTTCTGACAAAAGAAAACTGAGAGGGTCTTGTCTGGATTCAGACTCCCAGTCTCTTGTTTATCAGGCTGTAGACCTTTCCATTAGGCCACCAAACTGGCAGTGAAGCTCAGCTTTTAGCTGTCACCTGGGAGAAAGTCCTAATCATAATGCTTGCCTAGGAGGCAGAGCTGCCTCAGAGGCAACATTGGTTTAAATAATTTATCTCATGTAGAATCTCCAGTGCAAGTAAAAGGTGAAGGAATTAAGTTCCTCTTCCTTTCCATCTTAATCCCTGTCTGTCCAGAGCATATATACTTTATAAAAAAAACACAGGGCTGTGGCACTCGACAAGTTTTCATAGGGATCAGGCAATTCCCACAACAGCTCAAGTGGTGAAATTTGGAACCACTGGAACAGATTCAAAGTTGTTTATGTTGTGGTATTCCAGCATTTCTGTCCATTCAGCAGTTTACCTCTTGTGTGGTAGGGGTATAATCTGTAATTTAGCCACAACAGCCACCCTAATTAAAGGAAAAAACTCTCATCAGAATGGCCGCCCTGGCTCCCAGAATGACTCCTACCCACAGACTGACTTCTGAGCTGCTGGAACTGGCCAACCACAGACACAAATGTCCACAATAGGACCGTAACGGCTGCCCCTAAGGGACAGAATGCCCACTGTTTGTCACTCTGCTCACTGTGGGGCTGGAAGATGGAATTCCCACCCTGTGTAACAGAATGCACACTGTATGTGCCACATGTCCACCCTGAGGCTGGAATGCCCAGCCTTTGTGCCTGAATGCACACTCAAGACAGAATGCTCACTCTAGGGTCAGAAATGGCTGCACTGGAGAAGTTTAAAAAAAAAAAAAAGAATTGTCAGCCCTTCGGCACAGTGGTAGTGCTGCTACTCACAATGCTGGTGATGGGTGTTTGGGAATGAGCTTGGGCCATCGGGACCCACCAGGGGAGGAGGGCTGAGCATGCCAGAGGATGCCTCCTCCTCTGGGGAGGGAGGGTTCCATCCTCCACTGCGATACTGACACCTGTGTGGATTCAGGTGGTAGTGCGGCTGGAGGACTGAGGGAGGGCAGGTATGTCGCTGATGTTGGTGGACGGGCACGTGCACAGTGTGTGTGAGCACACCTTGACATCCTTGTATATGATGTAGCCAGGGGCTGGAAGGAAAAACAGAAAAAGCACAGCCCCAGCGCCTCTGTGATGAAGGCCCTGGTATATCCAGATCCATACCTCCCCAACACACCGGCACTTCTGGACGAAACTAGCATCAGCTCAGAGGTACTCTCCCTCACCCCGACCCAGCCTGGGGGTATATCCATGGTATATCCATAGAGGTAACTGGCCGAGGCTGAGGGATTGAGCGGTGTCTGGAGGTCCTGAGAATTAAGAGGTGCTAGAGAGAGAAGGGGGCATAAACAGAAATTTAAAAAAAAAGTCCACAACGTGTGCCAGTTCAAGAATGCCTATTATGTCTGTCGGAATACCCACCCTGGCTCAAGAATGCTTATCCTTTGAGCCAGAATGCATACTCTAAGGCCTGAATAACCACCCTCTGTGCCTCACTGCCCACCTAGGACTGGAATGACTACCCTGGGCCTGGAAAGACTGCCCTATTGCCGCTATGCTCACCTTAGGACCAGAATGATCATCCTGTGGCCTGGAATGCCTACCCTAGGGCTGAGATGTGCTCCTTGACATAGGTGTTGGCAAGCATAATCAGTGTACTTTGCTGAGTACAGTAAGATCTGGAAAATCCAGGGGCAACATGAGCCTCAGGCCAGGGCAACAAACACAAACATAGTCTGATGTACCCGAAGAACTGTTTTTTCCCCCTCCTTGGATGCTTTACTGTGAATTTGTGAATGATCTTTGGAAGATGTGTGGGTGCTAAACTTAGAGAACATGATTGTTTAAGTGACCCGATCGAGTATGTATGCATGAGTGCTGGTGTGACTGTATGTGTAAGGTGGGCTACCTTGATGTGGTATGGAGGCTTATCACAATATAGCCTAAACTTTGTCACTATAGCCAGCCAACTTCTGTCTGGTTGGTAGTGTGTGTATTCGACAAAATAAAATGTTGCAAATCTGTTAGGCTCATTGACTTACTACATATTGTTGACTGAAATGGGGATGGGGCAATGTTTGTGTGGTGGAGCATCACAACTTTCAGTTTGTGTTTAGGGAGGGTGGGCAACAGTTCTGTCAACTCTCGGAGTACAAGTTTCAAATTTCTGGCTACATGTGCTGGTCCAGTGGTGAAGACGGCTGGGCGCCTTACCTTTTCCCACACCGGCAACCCAGGTTTGGGAACAGATGAAACGCTCGGGCGGGGGTGGCCAGGAGGGGAGGATTGAGCATCAAGGACTGCTTTCCTCTCTCGGGGAAGGGGGACTTCGTGATTCGATGATCGACTGCCACATGGAGGAATCTTGGTGGTGCTGCATGCAAGTCACAAGATGGGGAGGGGCCCATGCTTAAAGCATTGGGAGCATCTCTGTGGAGATGGATCATGCTCAATGTGCTCTGCACACATTGTGGAGCGCAGGACAGAAAAATAAGAGGAAAATGGAGGACAGGCTCCATGAAGCCCTGCCCATCAAGCTGTTTGACTGCTTGATCTCTCTGAGTCCAGGACAGTCTGGACTTGTGTTCCGGGTGGGGGAGGATGGCCCTCCCTTCCCAGCCCTGCCGCAGGTGCAGTCCATGGAGGATAATGATCCTGGACACTAGAGGAGAACTGGGGCACTGCGGCTGACGGGAATGGGGCAGAACAGCCTCCCATACCTGCCAAAGGAGGATAAACACCTATATAGCAAAAAAAAAAAAATATTCTGGCTATACCCCCTGCATCTTGGTGACTGGAATGCTAATCCTAAGGTTGGAATGGCCACCCTAGGGCCAAAATGCCCAGCTTAGGTCAGAGCACTGGAATGACCCCATTAGGGCTGAATGTCCATACTGTGTATCTCAATGCTCATCATAGGGCTAGAATGACCACCCTTGGGCTGGAATGCCTACCCTGGTGGCCAGAATGACCACCCTCTGTGCCTCAGTGCCCTCCTAGGGCTGGAATTGCCACCCTAGTTCCAAGATACCCACCCTAGGGTCAGAATGCCAACCCTGGTGGCCATAATGACCACCTTTGCTGTGCCTCAGTGCCCATCCTAGGTCCAGAATGTCTATTGTAGAGCTGGAATAATCACCCTAGGCCTAGAATGGCTTCTTTGGGACCTGAATGACCACCCTAAGGATAAAAGGACCACCATAGGCAGGAATGACCACCACCCTGAGGGTAGAAATGACCACCCTAGGGTTGGCCACCTTAGAGGCCAGAATGAACACCCTCTGTTACTTAATGCCAGAATCCCAGAACAAAACACACAGGGAGTAAACAAGAGAATTGTTTATGTATTTACATATTATGTACATATATAGATACACGCCATTGCATACATTCTCAAGAGCAAATGAGAATTGTGCAGGAACAGCATCAGATGCATTTGTGTCATCATATCTTGCTACAAATGATGTCATAGAAAATATATTTTGTAAGCAGAAAAGGATCCAGAAATCCATCTAGTTTACCAATTACATAATCCAGGGTTGATGACATCACATTCTGTTGCTGTAGAAAAATTATGATGTCAAAACCAGACAATTATGGCTGAGAATACAGCACAATTTACATAAAATAAAAGTAATCTAATGTTCCTTTCATATCAATTTTTTTGTATATTCACCAATAAAGGCCTGAATGACAGGCTTTTCTGATGGCCCTCTGTGCTGGTTCATTCAGAGGGTCAAGACGGTTTCCCTATAACTGGCCTTATAGCACAGTGGCTGGAGAATAAATGCCCAGCCATACCGTGGCTCATGTCACGAGCCTGGGAGGTTGCTTCTTGCCAGCAAGAGACCACGGTGGCATCTGCCTGGACCCTCTCAGTCTCCAGGGGAGAATGGTAGGTTAGTTTACTGCATGTCAGGTCATGCCTAAAGAAGGTGTCTAGGTGCCAGTGCACCCGCCTGGTTCTAAAAATAAAATAAATAAAAATGTCTAACACCTGGTGGCACAGGGGACAAACCAGGCATGGCGGCCCCTTTACTGTGGGAGGAAAGCGGCGGGCTGCGTATTGGCATGCCATTGGGTGCCCCTGCTTAGATGGCTGTCCTTGAGGAGCGTGGGGTGGGGAGAAAACAAGGAAGAAAATGCAGTCAAGCCACAAAATAGGGACGCCAACAATCATGGCCACGTCCCCACCACAATACCTGTCCTATACTGAGCTTCAGCGGGTCTATCCATCAAGGACATGTCTGGCGCAATCTGTGTAAGGCAGGGTGACTAGGTGAGGGGTTGTCGGCTGGGATAGATCCGAGTTGGGAGGTCAGTGGAGTAGGCTATACAATTTTGATTTAAAAAAAAAGGATCTCTTCCCTTGAATTTCATAAAGGAGATGAAGCTAGTTAGCAGAGTTTTGCAAAACAATGCAAATTAAAATGGTTGTTATATAAAAACTTAAACACCTGCATTATGCCATACTTATTTGTCAAACAGTACAGTTATTACTGACTGCCTGTTAGAGCAGGCAGCAGGTGGTAGTTGCAAAGCTGTGACAGGGAACTAAGTATTGGCAGGGGAATTGTTAGAGCTGGGATGCAGTCTGTCAGACAGCATAACAGAGGGATTCAAGCTGGGGGATACCACTGGAAGCCAGGAATGCGCTGTACTTGGTGAGCAGATGAAAAATGACTGAACTATCAGATAAGCGTCTCGAGTGCCAAAGAAATGTATAGTTAATCAGCCTGAAAGCAGGCCTAAAAGTAAGGGGGTGAGTTGGTTTGGTTACACTTCCAGGCAGCACTGCCAGAACCCACAGCAGCTAAGTGCGATCTAGTGCCATGTGACTTACACTATACATACTAAGAAGCTGTGAGAGTTACACATTAGCATGCTGGTGGGCACAAACCTCATTTGCGCTTATTAATATCTGGATTCAGTATTTACACTGTGACTATGTTGCAGGGCAAAGACACCTCCTCATGACTAGAAATTACTTTTCAGTGTAGCATAAATGAGCAGCACAACGCGGTGACATTTTCCCTCTTATGCGCTTACCACTCATTTAAACTGTGCATTTGACCCCACATTGTTTTTGCATGATTTGAAAACTATATGGGCCCCATATTTAAAGAATTCAGTTTGCTACTCACAAAGTCCCTATCCTGAGCAAACATTAGTATAATGCCGGCGACCTGGGTTTGGGAATTAACTCGGGTCATCGGGGGTTGGCAGGGAAGGGGGGAGTATGGAGTGTCCCACAACAGCTTTCCTCTCTCTGGGGTGGGTAAAAAGGGTTGCATTGATCTGCAGTGGCACCTGATGGAAGTCGGGGCACTACATGTGTGGCTCACAACAGGGGGTTGGAGCACAGCGGACGTTGGCACATAGGTGCGCTGATGTCATTGCACATCTGGCTCCAGTGTGAAAATCCAGGTGGAAAATCATGGCTGTGCACCACACCCCCGGAACCTAGAGAGGTGCGCCCCCCCCCCAAGGTATGGATCCGGGTCCCCATGGGGGGGCACTGTGTGTGCTGGCCTGCGTGGAGGACAGCGAGTCGCTGACCAGACCTTGTTCTGGGGGTGTGGGTGCTGGTGGCCGGATGACCTGCCAGCCTGCTCTGCAGAGGAGGTGGTAAAAATTATTTATTTATTAAATTTTGATAACCGGGTAAGCCCGCTGGGCCCCGAAGGTCCCTTTTTCAGGGGCGACTTGGGGAATTACATGGAATAATACATGGGATAGCATACAGCACAAGTACATTACACAAGACAGCGAGGAACATAGTACATAGTAGTTTTTCAACAGTTACATTTAAGAGGTAAGGCGTAGTAGCATTTCAACAGTTAACATTTCCTGGGTAGGCTATGCAGATGGGGTGCAGTGCTATACAGGTGTGGTGCAGTGATGGTGCTATTTCCATATGAGGGAGAGGGGTGAACAAAAAACACAAAAAAACAGTATAATGCCCTAATACTAATGTGTTCAAACAAGTTTGGAGCTGTGTCAATGCTCTATATTTAAAAAAGATCTGCAGTGACTGAGGCACAGAATGTTTGCATGGCACAATGCACATCCCACTGCTTGCCACAGACAAATATAAGGCCATTGAAAACATACAGGCTGTAAAGGAATAAACTCAGTTAGGGCATCCCAAGCCCATTCGTGCTTTGGACTTAATTGCTATATTAAAAAGTCCACATGTAAATGACCTGTGCTCTCAACAAAGGCCCTAACAGGTAATGTTCATCCCATTACGCCTTCATGGTAATGTGAGGAGCAATCCTTTGCTATTCAGATTGCATGGAACCTGGGCACTCTGGTGTGACATATCCCCACACAGCCCAATGGGTTTTTATTGTTTTGTACTGCAGTTTTTCTAACCATGTTAACACAGCCCAGCTGAGGTGCAGCACGCCATTTTCTATGGGTGTCCTGCCGGAACCAAACTTGGTGGGCTGGTACACTGAGTGGTCAAGTGACTTGCTCAAGGGCACACAGTGGGCACTGTGCACTGGTGGAGTTGTACCCATGCACATTCCTCATGCCAGTGACCCCCCGACTCTTGGTCCTAGTATAAGTTAAAATGAAAGATTATTCCCTGGTGACAGTGGTCCCCCCACTCACCCCCAGACCCAGTACAAGTTAAAAGATGTTCCCTGGTGCTAGTGGTCTCCCCCCCCCAGTCTCTGTTTTGGACATAAAAACACTCCCTGGTAGTCTAGAAGTCCACCCTTTTGTGGTGCTAGCCTCCATTGCATCCCCCAGACTTGAGATGGTGGACGGTATTCACCCTCTGCTTACCTCCACTGCCGATCATCGTCTCACTCAAGTACAATATTGATAATGTGACTCCTACAACCACAGGCTGTACTTGCATTAATGAGATGGGGGGCCAGTAGTGGAGCTGAGCAGAGGGTGGGTACAAGATGCTGCCTTGGGTGTAGGGGGCACTAGACTACCATGGATTGTTTTTTTGGTGCCAAAATGCTAGTGGCACCAGATAAAAATCTTTTATTTGAACTTGTACTGGGACCAGGGTGAGGAAGAGGGGATCACTGGCACAAGAAACTGGTTCTATTTATTTTCCGGTATTGCCTAGGCTGGCCTGGGTAGGGTTCTAGCATTTTAGCAATGCGTTATAATGAGGGTGTTGTTAAAACATGGTTCTTGGCCAGCCCAATGGTGCGGTGGGCTGAGGTACTGAGTGCCGCACGGTGCACCATCACACCGGCAACCCAGGTTCAGAAATGGACTTGAACCACTCAGGGATTGGCCAGGGGAAGGAAGACTGAGCATCAGTAGACAGCATTTCTCTTTTGGGGAAGGGGGACACAGCGAGCTCCTGCTTGCATGCCATCCAGCAGAGTCTGGGTGGCATAGCATCAGCAGGTACTTCTCGGTGGGATGGGTGCAAGCACTTGAGTCTGTATGGTGTCCTCATGCCGTAGACCTGTGCCAGAGCATGCATTTCCAACTTTGGGGATAGGGAGAAACAAGGAGAAATCACCTCCCTTCTCCCTGAGAACCAGGATGATGGCCAGCAACTCCACAGGCTCCATTCTACTGCCTGTGGCACCCTCTCACTCATGGAGGTAAGCAAACAGTTGGGGTAAGGTCCAGGACAGTCAGTGACTTTGCTGGGGGTCATCATCGGAAGGGGGATTGTTTGGCACAATAAGGGAGTATAAACAAATAAATGGGAAGAAGTGTTAACACTGTTAGCACTTCTAGGAACCTCTGACTATACCATTGTGCACTTTAGGCTTACATTTGCTGTGGCACATGATATCGGTTAGCACTAATGTGCAAACATGTTACCGATGCACTGTGTGCGTTATTCAGTATCGTAGCTGCAGCTGTACTAATAGGTAGTCAGCCATGAAATTCACACTTTGCATGGAGCTCATGGGTTCCAGAACTATAGGGCTTCGAGTAGCCTGAGCTCCCCCACTATTTTACACTTGTCTGATTTAAAGCAGCACTATTTGTTAATTAGGATATAGGACCCCCATATTCAAAAGTCCCCTGCAAACTCGCACAAGTGCCTGCACCATGCATCTGAAATACGCCAACCCAAAATAATGAGATATTCAGAAGATACACCATGGGATGCGCTCATGCATGTCCATCTGAATATCTTGAAGATGAACGATCTCACAGTGGGAATGCATGGTGCAGCAAGTGACCTGAGCCCCATGCGGAGCATGGGGAAATACACAATGCAAAGCCACTTACATGGTGCACAATGTTGCACTATTCAGCCTAGATATACAAATGACCTCACTGCACATTCCAAGCCCATTTCCCACATGCGCAGCTCATTACTGGAATGCATTCAGGCCATTTGCATACCCCGGGCATGCTCAGTTTCAGCTGTGCAGGGCTGCCCCACCACTCAACAGAGGTGAATGGGAGGTACTGCAGCCTATTAGGCAGGTGTGATGGACTGTTTATGTGTGGGTGGGTGGACTGCATTGGCCTGGGTACAGTGCTATAACCCAAAGACAAGTACAGGGTCAAACTGGGTTACAGGGGACCCATCTGGACAGTGGCCACAGGGACTCACCTGGACATGCAACAGGGGAGGGCACAGGGTGACACAGTCTGATCAGTATACCACATGCATGTGATACACCAGCTCCATATGCAGCGTACAGTCACCTGCAGTACCCCACACACCCCTGGGTGAGTGGAACATGGTGATGACTGCAAGGAATGGCAGTGTGCAGAGGATGACCAGGTATATTAGTGGATGGGTCCCACTTGTGTGTACCTATGGTATACCACCATGGGTGTGTGCCACAGGTCAGTCTCTGGCCTGTGCCAGGCTGCCACCCATCCACCAAGCTATCTGAACACCCTAGGTCAGGCCACCGCCAGGTGGCACCCTGCAGGTCACATGGGTGCAGGCCATGGCCCCAGTACATGTGCTGCATTGTGGCTGTCTGCTCCACTGGTGTGTCTGGGGGGCACCTGACAGTACTGGCATGTGGCTGCTGGGTCTCTACATCCAGGGTGTGTTGTGGGGGATTGCTCCCTGGATGGTGCTGGTGGTGTCATGGCACCTGTGGCTCAGGGTTCATCCATCCTGGCATGACTGCTGTGTGTGGGTGCCTGGAGCATGTCCTGGTGCACCTCCAAGGGCTGTCTTCGAATGGCTTGCCTGCAGTTCTGCAGGCTGCCTGTAGGTGACAGGCCATTTAGGCATGCTTTTTCCATTCCTAACTTTGGACAGCTCATCTCCAAGATGCGCAGCAGATGTGCTGTACATTTTGGCTGAATATAGGGATGCCAGTACATTCATGGGAACACCCCCTCTACATGTGTCGCATACATTACAGATACGCAACACATCTCTCCCTTTTGAATATCGCGGTTCTTCTCATTTTCTGAGATGCGCTGTGAATCTCCTTTGAAAATGTGGGCCCAGGTGTTTTCAGCAATATTTTTCTGGCAAAAATATAAAGAAGCCCATTTTTCTTTCATTCCTGAACCAAGATATGGGATTTTGAATTTTTTAAATGTTCCTGCTCTCATGCCATGTCCACCATGAACAATTTAATATCTTGGTACAGTGTTGTGCTGTTTACTTTCAGAAATATATGGTAGCACCATCGTGATACATCTACAGCATGAATCCAGAATGCACATTCAACAGGTAACCTCAACAGAAAGGATTTTTAAAAATAGCAAATGGCGGCCATCATTAATGACTTGAGTCATTAATTTCGAAATTAGCTACAAAAGCTGTTTAAAAATATCTGAGAAAACTAAAAATACACTGAACATGAATCTAAAGATGTCAGACATATATTTTGATAAAAAGTATATGATAAAAATTATTACCAACTAAGAAGTGCTTTAAGCTTTTCTACTCTTTAAAAGTTTAGCCCTCTAATATAAGCTGTAGGGGTCCTTTCACTAATCATTTTAGCACGCGTTTAATGTTTGAATAGCATAAACATGTATGATGAATCTTAAAGCTTTTAACTAGTAGATTTAATGTTTGTTGTACTAGACTGCACATATTCAGGTAGCACCCCCTCTCCCCAGTTATTCTGACACTGCCCTTAATATATGCACAAAATATGAGATTTTAAAACTTGAACCAGCCATGGGAGAGGTATCTGGTCACCGTGGTTTTCATTCTGTGGGTTGGATTGCCGTTTATCTGCCGAAACCCATATTGAAGAACTGTCCAAAAAACTAAAACAGAGGCTTGGCTTATTCTTTAGAATTAAGAAGTTACTCAACCACAAAGCTAAATTAAGATTGGTCCAGACCACTTTCCCCTCATTGACTATGCTGACTTTCTCTATAGCCATTGTTCCAAAGCAATTCTTATCAAATTGGACACACTCTATCACAGAGTTCTGACATTTATCACTAATGCCCCTTTTAGAACTCACCATTGTACTCTTTAAGCCCAACTTGGCTGGTCCTTACTTCACTCTAGAAGGATAAAGATACTATGTTCGTACAGAGCCATTACAAACAAACTCCCATCCTACATCTCTGAACTCTTTAAGCGTACATCAGGTTCTTATTCGTGAGGAGCTACTCCTACTTATTGTTAGACATACCTAGAGTCAGATCCCGCTTTGGAGAAGCAGCAGTCAGCCATACCCTTCCTGCCTTATGGAACACCCTACAGAAGTCTCTGGAACTTACTAAACTTATCTGCCTGCAGTCTTTCAAATCCCTGTTGAACCGTTGTTTACAGGAGGATTGCAACTGTTACTCATAAACAGCGCTCAAACCCCACTGTAGGTTACACTGTGTCGCTTCACCCCTCTGGCACTTGATGATACAGTATATATATACTGTATATATACACTGTCTTTGTTGCAGTGTGTTATGTATCCTTTGTTTTTCTTTTCCCATCCCTTTCTACCACACCACACAGTGATGTCTGCAATCATTCTTTGTATATAGCTTATTCTAAGGTTGTTTTTTGTTGAGTAATGTAGTCTTCATTTTGTTGCTCTGCACTGATATGGCACTTACTATTGTATGTATTGAAATGCTGTTTCCGTGTGGAAAATGTTCTGCCTTCTGTTGCCATTTAACCCAGACTTTTGTTAGAATTGTTAACTGTCATTGTCCCTAATTTCTGTATGTATCGTAGTGCTTTTCTTTCCTGTCACTCATGTCCTTCCAGGACCACCTTGTAAATAAGCTTGCTCAATGGTGTTATTTCTGGTAAAATAAAAATTGATTGATTCCTGCCCTAGGGTGCTCATTGTAGCCTGAGGGTGGCAATTCTGACTCCAAGGTGAGCATTCCAGCACCAGGATCAACACCAGGGTGGGTAATATGGCACAGAGGATGGTAGTTCCAGTCACCATGTTGGGCATTCTGGTCCCAGGGTGGAGACTGAGGCTTAGAATGTTCTTTGTGGCCTAGGTGGGAATTCAGGCACATTGGGTGGGCATTAAGGCACAGAGAGTGGTCAGTCCAGCCCTTTGGTGGGGATTTTGGCCCTGGAGTGGTATTCCAGCAACCTGGGGATCATTCCTGCCCTTGATGGGCATTTTGTCCATAAGGCGGGCATTCTGGCCCCAGGTGGGCATTTAGGCACAGAGGGTGGTCATTCTGATCCTAGTGTGGGCATTGAGGCACAGAGACTGTGCATTCTGGCCCTGGGGTGAGCATTCTTGCCCTAGGGTGGGCATTCTGACCCAAAGGTGAGCACTGAGGCACAGAGGGTAGGCATTCCAGCCACAGGGTGGGCATTGAGGCACATTAGGTGGGCATTCCTGCTCTTAGGTGGGCATAGAGGCACAGAGGGTGGGCACTCCAGCCATAGTGTTCTGCATTCCAGCCCTAGGTGGACATCAAGGTGCAGAGGGTGGGCAGTCTAGCATCTACGTGGCAGGCTCATACTGCCCCCCCAACACACCCCCCGTGGACATCCTCTCCCACCTAAGCTCCCTTCAATCCCTAGCTGCCGGGGGTGAGCTACACGCCACCGGCGATTTTAACACAAACTGGCTAGGCACAGATAAAGCCCATCTGAAGACCAAAATAAAGGCTCTGAACCTAACACAACTCATTACGGATCCTACAAGACTAAACCACAAGACACTGAACCATTCTCTACTAGATTGGGCTCTCACCTCTCACCCCCACAGGATCCAAAGAGCAGGCATATTACCCAATTCTATAAGTGATCATCACATGATCTTCCTGACTAGGAAGGTTCATAGCACCCCAGCCCCCCCCCCTCCAAAAACATTGCTTCCAGGTCCCTACAACTCACTCATCTTAGCATCTCTCTTATCAGACTTAGGACATGAAAACTGGTTCTTCATACCCAAGTCCCCCTCCATTGATGCAGTTTTTGCAGGTTTCAAAACCTGCTTCCTAAAAATCTGGGACAGACATGCCCCCCTACAGACAAAAAGAGTTAGAGGGGCACATCTCCCCTGGATCTCAGCCGACATAATCAGGAATTGCCACACCAGAGACCATGCCTGGAAAAACTATAAGAGAACAGGCACACAGAAACCCTCTCCACATATAGAAAACTCCGTAATGCATGCACAAACTCCATCAGGCAAGCAAAGAAGACATACTTTCTGTCGGCGTTTAGTAAGAACATAAACCACCGACTGATTTCTGGAAATCACTTAAATCCCTGCCTCCCCCACTACTCCCCATCTCCTACACTATCCAACAGGGCTCCCTCATCTCCAACCCCATCTGTGTAGTGAAGCCTTTAATACACATTTCTCCAGTTGTGCTGCCAAACTCCTATCCTCCCACCCAGATCCACTCCCCTGGTCCCCCCACAGCTCCATGCCCCCAAAACCTGCCCCGAGTCTGCCTTTCTTTCCACCAGTAACCCACGCCGAAGTACTATGCTCACTAAGGGCCCTAAACCCAAACAAAGGCAAGTGCCCTATGTCCCTGGACGCAAAGATGCTCTTCCTGTCTGCCCCAGCCATAGCTGCCCCTCTCACTGCCCTTTTTAACCTCTCTTTCTCTCTGGGAAAGCTACCCATGGCCTGGAAGATGGCCACAGTCATACCCCTGCCAAAAGGTGGAGATCCCTCCTTCCCAGAAAACTACAGACCCATCTCCCTGCTCCCAATCCTGGCCAAAATACAGGAATGGCTAGTCATGTCCCAGCTCACCCCTTATCTGGAAGCCTCTTCCTTTTTCACTCCGTTCCAATCGGGATTCCGTAAATCCCACTCCACCACCACCTCCCTGCTACGTGTCACTGGTGATATTCTCACTGGGATGGACTAAGGTCATGTCACCTTGGCCATTTACATAGATTTAGCCAAGGCTTTTGATACTGTCTCTCATTCCCTACTTCTCTCAAAACTCTCCATCGCGGGCTCTCTGAGCCGGCCATTGGTTGGTTTCATGACTATCTAGCGGACAGTAAGCAAACATTCAGACTGGCCTCACACACTTCAAACCCCCTGCCAGTCACTACTGGTGTCCCACAAGGATCGGTCCTAGGCCCTCTACTTTTTTTTCCATTTTTCTAAATGACCTCCCATCAGCATGTACCCACTCATCCATCCAAATGTATGCAAACGACACTGTCCTGTATGCCTCCAGCCCTACCACACAAAGCGTAGCAACCCTACTTCAGGAGGATTTCTATGCCATACAGTGCTGGTTGAGGACAAACCAGCTATTCCTAAACCCCCAAAAAACAGTATCACAAACATTCGAATCACAACAAAGACTTTCCCGCCAAACCCCCTGCCCCCCTTTCAAAACCTCAGATGGGACCCCCCTGGCCAATTGTACTTCCTTCAGATATCTAGGCATCTGGCTAGACCAGCATCTAGATTTCACCTCTCATATCGACTCACTACACAAGAGACTATTCCCCAAGCTAGGTGCTCTATTCCACAACAAAAAATGCCTCCCTACATAAACTAGGCTTGCCATTGTCCAAAACATTATTCTCCCTGTTTTCGACTACGGTGACATAGTCTACTCCATTGCCCCCATGTCCGCTCTGGCCAGCCTAGATACCATGTTCTACTCTTTCTGCCGGTTCATTCTAGATTGTCCTCAATCCACTCTCCATTGCCACCTATACAGCTCTACTACCCTGCCGTCACTCCACGATCGTAGGCAAATAAACTGCGTTGGGTTCGCTGCCAAATTCTGGTCCCTCCCCCACTCTGGCCGCTACCCTCTTCAAACAATCCCCTCCTGCATACTCCCTCAGGAATACAGATCCCTAGATTGCTGCACGCCTGCTCATGCGCGCATTTCCAAAGGCCAGGCCACCTTTAGTTTCCAAATCCCGCAGACTTGGAATGCACTGTCATTCTCCATAAGACATGCACAGAACGCATACCAATGCAACCTCTACTTAGAGCCCATTTCTCTCCAGCTGCTCCTGTTATAACTAATTGCCCTAATTATTCCTGATTGCCTACTGTAAAAGTAAATGTAACGTATTGACTCTGTCACTCTGTACAGTGTATTTGAACCCCTGTCTGTTTCTCTAAACAAATGTATGAAGGAAAGCCTTGACTTCCCAAAAATGTTTTTATTGTTTATATCCATGTATTGTAATCTATGGGTCTCGGCCCCCAGGTCGCATCTGGAATTGAGCTCTTAGCTCAGTATGCTTTCCTGGTAAATCTCATAAATAAATAAAATAAATAAATAAATATTTAGGTAGGCATTTCTGCCCTAGGGCATGTATTGAGATGCATAGGGTGGTTATTCCGGCCCCAGGGTGGGCACTGAAACATAGAGCATGGGCATTCAGGCTCTATGGTGGGCATTATGGCCGCAAACAGAAAAGGGCCTTCATAGAGAATGTTGCATTAAAAGGCTTTTATTTAGTTAAATTGTGAAGATTCATTAATCATGATAATTTATTAGCCTTTCATCATTTTCAATGACCAGTTCAAATATGAGTATACATGGAGAATACACCTAAAAAAAAACACTGAAGTGTCAGTGGCTCAGTAGGTAGCACACTCACCTCTGAGGATGGGAGTTCAGAGGGCTGTGGGTTCAGTTCCCACATCTGGCACTTGGGTTAATATCCCAGTACTGATACTGTAGTGCAACATGAGAGGAGAGCTGCACTTCTGAGGTGCCGGCTTTCGGATGAGATGTTAAACCAAGGTTCCATCTGCCTGGATTGGTGGTAGTTCAGGTGGATGTTAAAGATCCCATGGCACTTATTGAAAAAAGCGGTGGAATTTCCCCAGTGTCCTGGCCAAATTTTAATCATTCACTAAAAATACCACCAACAACTTAATCTGGTTCAAAGTCAGTTGGCATTCATCTATATCCCCTTCCCCTGGGTCGTGCCTGAAAATAGGCAGGATTTGTCTAGTGCACTTACCCGGTCAACAAAAACTAAATGAAATAAATAATAAATAATAATACCGTGCAAACAGTGCAGATTAAAACAGGTAATAGAAGATATTCAATTTATTACTATTGGAGCAAAAAATAGTGAGAGAGAACGAGGGGAAAGGGGTAACAACCTATGCAAATAACACAGCTGAAAGAAAATCAATGGGAAGAAAAGGAGGGAGAACTAAAAGGGAATCATAAGTTGGCAGGGGAGGCAGTGAAGTGGAGGATTAGAAAATAGCACATGAGCAGAGTCAAGTCATTATCTTTTGAATGGGAGGGTCATAGAATCATTTTTCAAATATGGACCCAGAAAGGATTCATGATGGCAGAGGGAAGGGTCGATCTGGCAGCAGTCACAGAGACCTGGGCTTCCCCGAATCCTGACTGGAACCTCTCCATTTCAGGGTATGCTTTCTATAGAAAGTACAGAGAGAAAGGGAAGGAGGAGAGGTGGCCCAGTATGTAGGGAGGGCATTACTGCCGCTAGGGAGAAAATAGGGGATTGGAAAATAGAGGCACTGTGGGTACAAATCCAGATGGCAGCAGGAAGGAAATTAAGGCTGGTTGTAGTTTATAGGCCAGCTAATCAGAATTAGGACAAGAATAGGAAGCTGGGTGCCATGATCAGGATGGCAGCTGAAAGGGGTAAAGTGGTGGTGATGGGAGACTTCAGTTTGCCTAAGGTGGATGGGATTGTCCAGTCCACCACCTGTGCTATTAGCCAGTAGATACTGGATGCAGTCTAGAATGGGTTCCTGGTTCAGGAGGTGTCCGAGCCAACATGGGAGGATGTCATCCAGTACCTGGTATTAACAAATGGGGATCACATCCAGGACATCATGGTGGAGGGGCCCTTGGGGAGTAGCCACCACCAGGGGGTATGGTTCTGAGTTGACACAGGTAAGGAAGCACCAAGCATTAAGATAATAGTGCTAAATTTCAGGAGGGCTGATTGTGGTAGGATGGAGGAGATTTTGAGGGGACATCTAGCTAGCTTCAAGAAAGATATGGTTATGGATCAAAAGTGGATAGTGATAAAAGAAGGGATTGTGACAGCCAATAACATGTGCCTAAAGCAGAAGGGGAAGAATTCCAAAGCCAGGAAACCAAGTTGATTCAGTAGTGAGGTGAGTCAGGCAGTAAGAGATAAGAGGGCTGCATATAGGAAGCACATGATGTCCCAGAAGGACAAGGATGAGGGGGCCTACTTGGAGAAAGCTAGGGCTGCTGAAAAGGCAGTCAGACAAGCCAAGGCTAGGAAGGAGCTACAAATTGCAGTGAGGATTAAGGAGTGAGAGAAAGCCTTCTTCAAGTATATCAGTGAAAACAGAGACATGAAGGAAGGCATAGTGGTACTAAAAAAAGGTGGAAGGGTGGGTGGAAGGCAGTAAAAAGAAAGCAGAAGTGCTGTACAAATATTTCTGCTCTGTCTTTAGTAAAGAAAAGGATTGACTAGTGCCACGAGGGAGGATGAGGGGAGGAAAAGGAGGGGAAACATGGCTGAGGACACAATAATAGAAGACAGGGTTAGGAAAGGGATCATATCCATAAAGGTAAACAAGTCCTCATGTCCAAGTGGAGTATTGAAGGAACTGGTGGTGGACTTGGTGGGTCTCCTGGTGGATCTGTTTAACAGCTCCTTAGATGTGGGGGTGACACCACAGGAGAGGAGAACTGTCCATGTGGTACTTCTGTGTAAGTGTGAGCCCAGAGATGACTGGAAACTACAGAATTGTTGGTCTGACCTCCATTGTGGCTAAACTGATGGAGGCTATTTTGAAGGAAAAACTAGTTGAGTTCCTTGAAACTAATAGGCTATAGGATGAGAGACAGCATCGGTTCATGTCAGAGAGGTCCTGTCAAACCAACCTAATTAACTTCTTTGACTTGGTAACAAAGGTAGTGGACAAGCGCATCCTTAGGATCATGAGAACAGTTGCACGGGAGTCTGAGCTGGACGTCATTGTCCACCTAGGGACAAATGACTTAGCTCGTCATGAGATTAGAGCAGTGCACAAGGACTTTGTAGAGTTGGGGAGGGACTTAAGACAAGTAGCACACACAGTATCCTTCTCAGTGGTGCTGCCTGTCAGTGGCATGGGTGAGGCAAGGGTACTTTGCACCATGCAGTTTAACAAATGGTTGAAAAAATGGCGTGGAGCACAGGGGTTTGGCTTCATTGGGGACTGGGGTTCCACCTGGAGGGACACCAGCCTATACTGGCAGGATGGTCTGCATCTGTCCAGGAAGGGAACAAGTCTTTTGGGCAATCGGTTTAAATGCTTCATTGGCAAGCCTTTAAACTAGTCAAGGGGGGAGGCACTGATAAGCAGCAGGAAAATCCCAGCCTCCCCCTACAAAACAGGGTACTAAATGAGAAAAAGACCAAGGTAGAAAGGTCAGTGGGGGATGCCGCTACAGAAGGTAAAGCCATCAAAAAATGGAGAGCAATGAGTACCAATGCCCGTAGTCTGGGTAACAAGCTTCCTGAATTAGTGGCCTTGATGGAGGAGGAAGATCTGGATATCGTGGCAGTCACAGAAACATGGTACACACAGAACCATGACTGGGGCATAAACATACCAGGATACACTATCTACTGGAGGGACAGGGAGGGTAAAAGAGGAGGAGGAGTAGCTCTCTACATAAGAGAAGAAATCAAAGCAACAGAACAAAAGGGTAAACAGGGAGGAGAAGAAGCACTGTGGGTCAATTTGGAGGCAGGCAATGGCACCACAATCCGCACAGGGGTTGTATACAGACCCCCCTCTCAGGGGGAGGAAATGGACTAGGAAATGATAGAAAGTATATTTAGAATGGCAGATAAAGGGGAGATATTGCTGATGAGTGATCTGAATATGCCAGATGTTAACTGGAGTGCAGTTGCAGCAGCCACTTCTAAGAGTGGGGTTATTCTAGATGCCCTACAGGGGGCATGCCTTAGACAACTAGTATTGGAGCCCACTCGAGAGAGAGCAATCTTAGACCTGGTTCTCTCAAATGGAGATGAAGAGAGGATCACAGATGTAGAAGTGGGTAGCCATCTGGGAACTAGCGACCATCGAACAGTATGGTTAACAATAAACACAGTGATAGAGTCAAGCCATACAAAGACAAAGGTACTGGATTTTAGGAGGGCTGACTTTGCCAAAATGGGTGAGTGCCTAAGGAATGCACTAGCAAATGGGCAGGAAGGAGGGGTGGAAGAACAATGGGGAATAATAAAAACTGCCATCACAGAGGTAACAAGCCTTTGTGTAAAGCAAATAAACAAAACGAAACGAGGTAAGAAACCACTATGGTTCTCAAAGGAAGTGGCAGTGAAGGTTCAAGAGAAAAAGAAAGCATTCAGGAAGTACAAGGAATCACAGAAGGAAAAGGACAGAGAACTGTATCAGTTAAAGCAAAAGGAAGCTGGAAAGGCAGTCAGAACAGCAAAGGCCCAAACCGAGGAAAAGATAGCCAACTCAGTTAAGAAGGGGGATAAAACCTTTTATAGGTACATCAGGAGCGAAGGAAGACCAAGGGAGGGATAGTGAGGCTTAATAAAGGGGAGGGAGGGTGGGCAGAGGGTGACTGTGAAAAGGCAGAGATACTAAACAAATATTTTTGCTCAGTATTTACAACGGAAGAGGGGGAGGTACCTAAAACAAACAGTAGAAACACTCTGGATACAGAAGTTGATACCAGCCCATTTACAGAAGAAAGGGTTCTGAAAGAGCTCTTAAAACTGAAGGTGGACAAAGCAATGGGGCCTGATGGGATTCATCCCAGAATTCTAAAAGAACTAAGGGTAGAACTAGTGACACCACTGACTACCCTCTTTAACAAATCATGGGAGGATGGGGTGGTACCTGAGGACTGGAGGAGAGCAGATGTGATTCCCCTTGACAAAAGTGGGAGCAAGGCAGAAGCAGGAAACTACAGACCTGTTAGTTTAACCTCAGTGGTAGGGAAAATGATGGAATCACTTCTGAAGGAAAGAATTGTTGAGTATCTAGAGGCCAGAGGCACAGGACCCAAGGCAGCATGGATTCACAGCAGGAAGGTCATGCCAGACAAATCTGATAGATTTCTTTGACTGGGTGACCAAAGTAGTTGATCAGGAGGGCTATGGACATGGCTCACGAGACTTTAGAAAGGCATTTGACACAGTCCCACACAAAAGATTAATATACAAGTTAGCCAGCCTGGGAGTGGGTCCCAAGATGACAGCCTGGGTAAAGAATTGGCTGGAGAATAGGACACAGAGAGTAATAGTAAATGGAGTCCACTCTGAAAAAAGGGGGGTTAGTAGTGGGGTACTGCAGGGTTCAGTATTAGTACCAGTCCTCTTCAATGTCTTTATAAGCGACATTGCAGAGGGACTGGAAGGAAAAGTATGTCTCTTTGCAGATGACACAAAGATCTGCAACAGAGTTGATGCACAAGGTGGGGTGGAAAGGATGAGAAGGGACTTGGCAAAGTTAAAGGAATGGTCAAATGTATGGCAGCTTAGATTCAATGCTAAGAAGTGCAAGGAAATGCACCTGGGAAACAAAAACCCAGGGGAAGAGTACACAATGGGGGTGAGATACTGACAACAACAAAAATGGAAAGGGACCTGGGGGTAGTCATATCAGATGACCTAAAGGTGGGCAAGCAATGGAGAGGGCAGCAAGGAGGGCTGGGGAATACTGGGATGCATAGGGAGGCATCACCAGTAGAAAACAAGAGTTATTATCCTCTGTACAGACAGCTGGTGAGACCACATCTGGAGTACTGCGTGCAGTTCTGGAGACCCAATCTCCATAAAGACATAGACAGGATGGAAGCTGTCCAGAGGAGGGCAACTAAAATGGTGCAGGGTCTACACGGAAGACATATGAAGAGAGACTTAAGGAGCTTAATATGTATAGCCTCGAGGAAAGGAGGGAGGGGACATGATAGAAACTTTCAAGTACCTCAAGGGAATCAACAAAGTCCAAGAGGGTAGCATCTTTCAAAAAAGAGTGTGCAAGAACAAGGGGCACAATTTGAAGATAGAAGGGGCGGCTCAGAGGTAATTTAAGGAAGTATTTTTCACAGAGAGGGTTGTGGATGTATGGAACGGCCTCCAGAGGAGGTTGTGGAGTCAAAAACAGTGGTGGAATTCAAGCATGCATGGGACAGTCATAAGGCAATTCTAGGGGGTGGGGTAGGAAGAAGTAGGCTGCTGGTTAGCTAGGATCTGCAGCTTATCCATCAGATAGGGAAATGGGCAGACTGGGTGGGCCAGCGGTCCTTATCTACCGTCAAATTCTATGTTTCTAAGGGTCGGGTAGTTGGCATTCTGTATCTGGATTTCAGCAAGGACAGTGACTTGGTGCGGCAGGGAGCAAATTAACCAGGTGGGTGGCAAATTGGCTTAGCATTAGGACCCAGAGGGTGGGGTTGGGGGGCAGAAGTCAGGTACAAGGGGCGTTACTAGCGGTGTCCTGTAGGGGGCAGTACTTGGCCCAGTGTTGTTTAATGTGTTCATTAATGATATTAGGGATGGCATGATCTGCCTGTTTGTGAATGACACCAAGCTCTGTGTGTGTGTGTGTGGGGGGCAGGGTGGACACAGACGAAGGGGTGCAGGACCTAAAGGAAGATCTGGTGACGCTGGAGAGGTGGGCAGGTATCTGGCAGCTGGGGTTCAATGCAAAGAAGTGCAAGGAGATGCACATAGGAAGGAAGAACCTGAGGGCCGAGTACGGTCTGGGTGGGGTGTCAAGGTCACTGAATCAGAGGAGGAAAAGGACTTGGGGATGGCCATTACCAGTGACCTTAAACAGGCTATGAAGCGTAGAAAGGCAGTGGCCAAGGCAAACAGAATGCTATGCTATTTTGCTAGAAGTTTCATGAGAAGAAGGGAGAAGCTTATACTGCCACTGTACAGATCCTTGGTACGACTGCACCTGGAGTATGGCTTGCAGTACTGGAACCCCTGCTTCAAAAAGGATATCAACCAGCTCAAGGCAGTTTAGAGAACCGTGATAGAGATGGTTCAGGGTCAGCAGGGCAGGGCATATGAGGACAGCTGAGAGAACTCAACATTTACTCACTCGGGGGGACAGTGCTCCAGATAACTTTTTAGACCAGGAAGTAAAAACTTCCTAGTGTTCCAAGCTGGTAGTATTTCAATATGCCAGGTAGTGTTTTGCGACGCAGTCACACTGTTCTGGTGAACTGAAGTGCAAATGCGCAAAGTCCGTGGAAACACCTGATCGTGATGATACTACCCAGGTCTCTACACAGGGCGTAAAAAGGGCAAAACTGGGCATAAAATACTCTGATACACCCCTTAACTGGACCACTGGGTGGACATGACTGAAACATTCAAGTACCTGTAAGGTATCAACAAGGTGGATTATCAGGGAACTTTTCTAACTCTATGAAAGCAGGACACTGCTATAAACTGGCTGGGGGAAGGTTCATCGGGGAGCTCAGGAGACACTTCTCTACAGAGAGGTTGGTGTCAAGGTGGAATGAACTCCCATCTGAGATTGTCACTCAAGAGATTGTGGGAGGTTTCAAGAGAGGGTGGGACAGGGTGAAAGGGAGGGGCAAGACTGGCAGGGAGTGGAGTGGGGCACACTATTATCTGTGGATCTGGGGCATTGCAATTGAGCAAACTCGACAGACTGTAAGGCCTTCTTCTGCTGACTGTTTTGTATGATTGTATATATGTGTGTATGTTTGTTTCTAACATGTTAAAACATCATAATTTTTATATACTCAATACCAAATTTTTGTTCGTAATTTGTTCAGAAGTGACTAATCATGAACTCGAAACGTATTAATTTTCATGATAATTTTTTTCCCAAAATGCCCCCATAAAACTGATTTTACAAGTTACCATTTGGAACAGGATTCAAAATAAAATTAAAATACAAAAAACTAAATGCAATATACCATTGTCTTTGAGACATGAACCTCCATTCCTTCTAATCAAAATTACATAACTCAAAAAGACACTGATTCCCTAGAGAAGCCAGATGGGTTCATCTCCTGGGAAGTGTATACTCATTGGCCAGGATATTCGAAGGGGTTGCACCTGTCGCAACTTAGTTGAGTTAGCGTAACCCCGCATTGTGCCCCAGTGGGATTTTGAAAAGGCTGCCCGGCACCATATAAATCCCGATGTGCCGGGGCGCAATATCCTATGCGGCGCAGATGCAGGAGGCATGCCTATGCATATGCGGCACATCCTGATATTCAGCCCAGGATGTGTGGCACATATGCCGGCACAACCCTGCATTGCACTGCACAGGGGGGGCTCAAAGTTGAGCCCTGGAAAAGTAGGAGCAAGTCCTGGCCATCCACAGGCAGGCTGCTAGATTGCAAGGTGCAACACAGCAGCCGCCAGCCGTGGGTGGCTACCCGCCCACCCAGAACACCATTGACAAGCACACATACACATCTGGTGGTCCAGTGGATCCCCCACCCACCCCATAAGCCTGATCATGGGCATCTGTAATATAAATCCAATCCCTGGTGGTCTAACGGTCCCCCTGCCACCCAATCTCGGGCATCTGCAATTGAAATTCATACTCTGGTGGTCTAGCGGTCCACAGTGTGGACCAATAGGCATACTGAGCATACTTTCCCTGTCATTTGGCAGGTGGCCAGACGGTATGTGGGTGGGGTGCTGCTGCCCGCCGATGACAGGGGGGATGCCAGGGGTCCTCTGTGGGAGGGTGGGGAGGGGGGTACCACTGGACCACCAGGTGACTTTCTGCAGCTATGACAGCCCATGATCAGGCAGCGGGGGGACCACCAGACCACCAGGGTTTGAATTTCAATTACAGATGCCCGTGATCGGGCAGTGAGGGGACCGCTAGACCACCAGGGACTGAGTTTATATTCCAGATGCCCGCGATCAGGCGGCTGGGGGGACCACTAGACCACCAGGGATTAGTCTATTATTGTGGATGCCTGTGATCAGGCAGATGGGACGGGGTGCTACACTAGCCCACCAGGGAGCCAACCCTCGCCAACTGCAGCATGGCAGGGTGCCTGGCACATTTTGCCAGAGCACCCAGCACAACACATGCAAATGGGGCCATAATGACATGAAAATGGCCCCATTTGTACCTTGCATAGATTATGGCTTCATTTGCATGTCCCCGGCTGAATATCATGGGTGATGCGGCTAGAAGAACTGCACTTTCACTGGTGCATCCCCTTGCTCCCTCTCTGTGGCTTGCGCTGGCACAGTGCCACTGTGCCATGTGCAGTCTGTGCGCCGAAACTGCCACATTCAATGATGCTGAGCTATGGCGCATCACCGTTGAATATTGCCTGATCCTGGTCCCAGCACAGCCGAGTTGCGCTGCGCCCAGGCTTGGGCCGCTGCCCAGCGCAGTCTGACTATCCAGCCCATAGGGATTAAATGACATTTTAGATCTAGCAACCTTTTTGTAAGATGATCTTTTTTTTTTTAAGTGATTCAGTACATCATTATATGAATGCAGAAGCAGGATGAAATAGAACCAGTATCTTTTTAGTCCCCTCAGTTCTCGATTGCTACTTTTTGCTCTGATAGTAGTAAGTTAAAATGTCTTTTAGTACTACCACCTGTCTTTATTTGCACCATTTGCATGATTTTATACACATTATGTGATTTTTGTTGGTGTGTTCTCCAGGTGCCCTCATATTTGAACTGGTCATTTAAAATGATGAAAGGTAAATTTATCATGATTAATGAATATTTATGAGCACCAGTTTATTCAAGGTGGGAGAGTGGGGACATGACTGCATCCCTAGTGGAAGGTGTCCTAGTTAAGAATCATTTTGCTGAAGACAGTGAGTTATTCAGTAAACACATATTGGTACATTGATAAAATGAGTGTTATCTGCTCAATCTGCATTTGATGTTGATCTCTGTCTGCATCCCCCCACCACCCCCCGCCCATCTGAAGCCATTCTGTGGGTGAGTGTGAAGCTTAACTAACATTTGAGGAGTGCAGGTATGTGTATGTTGCTGTGAACAGAGTAAAGTGAAAGCCTATCACAGAGTCTGGTAAGACCATCTTTTTTTTCTACACAGAGATCTGAACAGGCTAACTAGTAAAAAACTGAAATTACACTTTCATGAGTTCAAAGTAGTAGTAAAGTGGTAAATTTTATTTATACAGAATTTACACTATTAGGGCTGTAAATACCCTTTTCACAAGGTACACCTGTTTGTTACAAAAGGACATAGATACATAAATATCAGTGTCAGTGGCTCTGCAGGTAGCACCTCTGAGGCCAGGAAATCTGAAGGCTGTGGGTTCAGTTCCCACATCTGACACTTGGATTAATATCCTAGTACTGACACTGTAGTGCAGCATGAGAGGGGTGCTGCACCTCTGAGGTGCCGTCTTTCGGATGAGACATTAAACCGAGGTCCCATCTGCCTGGATTGGTAGTAGTTCAGATGGATGTTAAAGATCCCATGGCACTTATCGAAAAGAGTAGGGGACATTTTTATTCATAATTCAAAAGCATAACATAGGAACACACACTACATATCATAATACACATAAATCCAACAAAATCCCAAATAAATACCTGTTAAGTAAAATATAATTTAAATCCCCACATAAATAACTCAAATACACCAAACGTGCTTCTTTTACTAAATCAACATCTAAATCATACAAATCATTCTTAAATCAGATTTACAAACCTTCTAAATACATTCATTAAAGCAGAACATTACTTGTTAAATACAAGATAATAAACTTAAAGCAAAAAAGCTTTACCCAACCCATCCTACATTTCTCCATAACCTAGAACTCACTTCTTGTCCTAAGGTGAATGTATGGGATATTTGAAAAAACTGCCACAAAGCTTCTGAAGAAGGACCTGGTTGGTTCGAAAGCTAAAGCACTTTGTTCTTTTCTGTAACATCCATGTTGGTCCAATAAAAGGTATCAAATCATTTGTTTCTGGCTCTGTCCTAAGGTGAGAAATTCATAATTATATATTTTATCTAAATCAGCTTGGATTTTAAACAAAACTTCCTGCTGAGAAATTACCTTACTTTGCAATGAATGTAAACATCTGGCTTGCCATAATGACCATTTTAAACATGTAATAATAACAAAAGCCATACTCTTGGCCCATTTCATCCAGGATGTAGGTATTTGGCCTAATACCAAGATGTCATATGTCATATTTTTAAAAAGATCTTCCCCCACCATCCAGCTAGCTGATCCCAAAAACCTGAACATTCACACAATCAAAAAATAAATGATGTATGGTCTCCATCTGCCCTAGGCACTGAGGGTCTCCACAGCCCCTCACTAACTTGTTTATGTTTTTGGTTACTCCCCATGTTCAACTTCTGGTGCCCACACAACCAAACAAAATCCTGCATCTTAAGCAGTATCCTAGGATCCAGAATACATTCTAATAACACATCAACGTTTATGGCAGCAGAGACCTGAAATAAGGGTTCTTCTGTATACCATTTATTTAACATAAACTTATAGAACGCTTTTTTCTCTTGACCTAAAAACCAACCCAACTTAATTTTCCAGGTTCTTATGTATCTCAAGGTAGTTTGTAAATATCCCTGAAGAGTTTTATCAGATGGGTGCCATTTACCCCTACCCCAAGCTGTCAAAAAACTAGGTCTCCATAGTTTCATAATGAGAGCCCCTGAGCCCTCAGACTCTAAAACTACCGGATGAATGGAACTAAAGAAAAAATTCCCCAAAAAATATAACAAAGGATGAATCACATTTAAACCTCCCGTTTTCAGAAACCTATATGTATGAACTCTTTTTAACGGATTCAACGACTCCCCCATAAAAAAAGAAAAAAGAGCCCCATAACTTTCGTATGCATGTCAAATGGCAAAGGATATACATGAGAGATATATAAAAATATAGGGCCTATATATACCCTAAGCAGATAAACCCTCTTTTTCCGGGACATTTTCCATGACAACCAGGATTTAACTTTCAGATCAGCCTGATCATATGCTGCCACCCAGTTCTTCCTTTCTGATTCCCGAGAACCAAAAAACATACCCAATATTTTAATTTCATCAGTTGTCATAGCAATGTGAAAACCTTCCAGAACATGAGCCATACCTAAAACCAAAATCTTACTTTTCCCAATATTGATTCTAATGCCAGTAGTATCATAGACTGACTCAAACAACCTCAAAATCTGCTCTCCTGATTCCAGATTAAGATAGTGAAAATACAGTCATCAGCATAGGCAGTAACCTTACGAAGTACTACCCCATTTTTACTTATAATAGCTTTAATATATGAGTTTTTTTCTATATGCCGAAGTATGGGATCCAGGCCAAAAACATACAGCAGCGGACTCAATGGACAACCTTGTCTCACTCCATTTTTTAGAAATATTGTTATGCCCAAGTGTCCATTCACCAAAGGAACAACCTGAGCTTCTGTATACAGTGTCTGTATCAATGATATAAAGGAATCCGGTACTCCATAATGTCATAAAACTGCCCAAATATACTCCTGCCTAACAGAATCAAATGCTGTTCTTGATCAATAGACATCAAATATCCATCCAAATTCATTTGTAAACTTTGTTCTACCACTTCTCGAATGAAAACCAAATTTTGCAAAATGTTCCTACCAGGAATAGCGCAAGACTGAGAAGGAAATATAACAAGTTGTGCAATTTGTGATAACCGATTCGTCAG
The DNA here is from genome assembly GCA_016271365.2 of Neoceratodus forsteri. Taxonomy (NCBI): domain Eukaryota; kingdom Metazoa; phylum Chordata; order Ceratodontiformes; family Ceratodontidae; genus Neoceratodus; species Neoceratodus forsteri. The sequence continues at coordinate 848,823,944 of CM057452.1, forward strand.
AATTTTAGTTAAGATTTTATAATCTGAATTTAACGAACTTAAAGGCCTCAAATTTCTGATGTCCTGTTCATCTCCTTTCTTATAAAGAAAGAACATAATGCCTTCTTTCATAGTAGGAACTAATCTCTTCTCTTCCCATATAGCTGTAAACAACACCTGCAGCCAAGGGGCTAATACTTCACTATAGCATTTATAAAAATCATTTGAAATCCCATTCAACCCTAGAGCTGACCGATGCAACAGTTTAGAGATGGCTTGCTTAATTTCTAGAATAGAAAAAGGAGATACCAAACTCTGTATTTCATTTTTACTTAACTGCGGAATATCTAAATCCTTAAAAAATAACTTCGGACTATTTACCTTATCTTTTTGAAATGTTGATCTCAAATGATCTTGAATTAACGCTAGTAAACCACTATTATCTGTAACTACAGATCCACTTTTGTTTTTTAAATTTGTCCTTACCAGATGCTGAACACCGTGCAAGCCTAATTCAAATGGATTCACTTGCTCTTTAGACCCCTTGGTTTGATATTTTTGCTGCTGGGCTGCTCTATTTTCTGAAACCTTTAAATAGGAATACATTTTTTCCTTTATATCTTTTAACTGCATTATATGATTACTTGAATTAACAGCGCAAGATAATAACTGCATGTACTTAGCCCTAAGCCCCAAATACTGTATATAACCATTACGAGCCTTCCTTTTAGAAATATCAGTCAAAAGAATTTTTAAATCTCTCTTTGTATCCTTCCACCATTCAATAGGGCTGTTATACAAAAAAGAGATATTGGCTCTTAGCATAAAAAATTCCTTAATAGAATCCTGTGTGTCAACCTCCTGTGAAATAGCAACATTCATTCTCCAATACCCTCTCCCTATAGGAACCTGTTGCCAAAACCCTAATTCCAATTTGACAGCCACATGATCAGATGTTTCTACTGGAATAATCCTTACATCCGGACAAAGAACCCTTCTTGATACCAACCAAAAATCTGTTCTGGAGGATAGTTTACCTTTATAAAAAGTATGTGAGGGATTTCGATCTAACAAATCATATACGTCACATAGATTATTAGCTTTTAATATTCCTAGTAAAGAATTAGAATCACTAAAAACTTTAGAGGTAATCCTCCCACAATCTCTTTTTGTAAGGCCACAATTAAAATCACCTCCCCAAATTACCCATTTTAAAGTATGTAAAAAGGGTTCAACTCTCCTAAAAAGGGAAGACCTATCCGCCCTTACTTGAGGAGCATAAATATTAATAATCCTATATGTCTCATTACCTAAAACAACATCCAATATCATTACCCTTCCAGGAAATAGATCAAAAAGATGCAATACTTTTACCTGTATGCCCATAAACAAAACCCCTAAACCAGAACAAAGTACTTCACTTAAGGACCAAAAAGAGACCCCCCATCGCCAGTCCCTTTGTGCATCCCTCACCTCTACTAATGAATGTAACCTGGTGTCTTGTAACAGAATCACATTACATTTCCCTTCCTTTATACTAGCAAAGGTGACCCACCTTTTATCTAAGGATTTAATGCTGCTCACATTAATTGTGAGAAGAGAAAGTTTCCCAGACATAGAAAGCTAGAGGGAGAGAAAAAAAGAACTCAGAGGCATAGATCAAAGAAAAAATACAAAACACAATTCTCTTCATCTCTTCTTTTTTCTCTTTCTGGGCTTACGTCTATCCATAGACCCTCCTTCAATACTCGCATCCGCCTGTGAAGAGGGAATCGAAGATAAATCCGAGTCATGACTTTCCTCTTCTCCTTCTTGCTTGAATAATAAAGCATATGAGTTCTGGACCGGTAAAATATCCAAAATCTTAGTCTCTGTAGGGGTCTCCACAGGAGGCTTTCCTGCTTTAGATCTTGTGACCCTCTGAAAAGATTCATCCTGCTGGAAAGCGGGGGGGGAGGGGGGCATAGGGTTATCTTCCGATTCGACTTCCATTCTCTATACAGGGCCTATTTTAACTGTTTCCGAGTTGCAGGAGACACTTTCTTCCTGGGCAAGAGGATTATTTGATGTGGCAGAATCTTTCATGATAAAGGGGTCTGCTTTTTCCATGGAATCAATTGAAGACCCCTTCTGTGCAAGATGAGGATTCAGATCACCTTCCTCCTGATTGATAATTACTGGAGGGGAACCTATATGGGAGCGAGGTATTCCAGAAGGAGACACATCCTTTTGAGGCTTCATAAGGAGTAAATCCAGCATACGCTGCTTCTCCTTCTGTGCCGTGGCAACATAAACATCTTGTTCTGCATGTATGGCCAAATCTCTACTATTACGAGATGCCCATGAACAGTTTCTAAAAGTATGACACTGCTCATCACACTAATTACACCTTAAAGGTTGTTGACACTGGGCTCCAAAATGGCCTATTTCACCACACAGGCCACATTTCTGTTTATCGCACACATTACTTAAATGCCCCACATTTAAAACATGCTCTGGGTTGGCCCGGATAGAAGATAACCCCTCGATCTCTCCCCAGAAAAAAACAGTTTGGTAGATGTTTTGTCAAACCTTGTTCTAGATTCAAAGTGACCTGATATTTCTATCCTCCAGTCCACAATTGCTCATCATCCAAGATGGACTCTGGGTAACCTTTCACGTACAACATTGCTGTAGCCAATAAGTAATATCTGCCACATTAACCCCTCCATTTCGGAATAGAACCGTTATTTTATTTGTCAAGGGTTTAGTCAGGGGAATTGCCAGAAAGGGCTTCCATAAAGGAGAGAGTTTCAGCATCTGATAGTGCTTTCAGAATCTCTCCAAACCAGCAGGGTGCTTAAAACTTATGTCAAAAACTGAGTCCCCCGGCATATGTATAAGAGCATACACCTCGTAAGCATAATATTTCATGCTGTCCTTTAATAAAGATCTCCCCACAAAATGCCTGTCTGGGACGTCTGCAGCATTACCCCTGTATTTTAATCTTACAGCATTTTGCCTCATAGTGGGCTCTGACAATAGCCTCGTGTTAGGGGGAAAGAGTTGATCCCTTACCCTTTCATGCCAGACATTAGGGGACAAATCTGCATTCCCAGAGATGGGCTGCTCGTTTGAGACTACCGCTTTTTAATTTTTAATAAAAGGAGTAGTCTGACTTCCCTCCTGAATAACCAAAGAAGAAGAATCCATAATAACAGGATCAGAGGCATCACCTTCCATCTCATTAGTTGCCATTAATAAATCATTTGCAGAACTAGGCTGTGGGGCAGGATCTTATGACTGAGGCGTCATCTGCCTTTCTGGTATACCGGAGCCATCACTCTTCTCAGCAGCACAAGGCTTTAAAATGGGGACTGTTTGGAGAGTGATAATACTTTCCCCAGAGAGATTAGGGTCCCATCATTTTCCTGAGCCATTTTTTACCCACCCCGCCGCTATTAAGGCAGAGGAAACCCATTCAGCCGAAACAGGGGGAGATACTGAATCTAAAGTACCAGAGCTGGACTGAACTAGATCCGAGGTTCTCACCTCAGTGTGTTGTGAATGCAATCTCTGATTTTTTCCCACCCCATCTTTCCCAGTCAGCTTCCCCCCCCCCCTTGGGGATTCTGATAGAAAATGTTATCGGGGCTAAAGTAGACAGTTCAGTGGTTTTTTTCTAAGTCCCCTAAAGGAGATGTACTTATCTGTAGGCCTTCTTCCACGGCCTGTGTAGGGCTGATAATCACTAGGCAGAGACTCTTCACCACAATTTTCCAATTCCAAAGACCCAGCACTTGCAACGGTTATTCCTTCCAAAACTTCAGGAGAAACATCAGCAAAAACAGGGACAGGTAGCACGTCTACCTCCTCTGAACTGATTACACGAGCAACAGCTTTTTCCTCACCCAAAACCACTTCCGGGTTCTGGATATCGCGTAGCTCCTCCTGCCTTTGTAAGTCTTGCTGCAAACGAGACCTCGTCTCCACATAGTGCTGCTCTGCCAAAGCTAGTTGCAGCCAAATATCAGCTAATTTCTTTACGTTACCATTCTCTTGATCTGGAATCTGACCTCCGGTTCCTATTATAGGAACAACTTGCAACGTAGAGCATTCCATCTCCTCGGCATCCAAAACCTCCAGCACTGGATTTACCTCCATACTGTCAAAAAAATGGAAGGCCGAGGAGTAGGCTCTTTCCCCAGCCGCCCGGACGTCCTTCTTCGATTAAAGCTTGACCACTCTGACCGCTCACCCACTGCAACGCAGCACCCTCTAGCATCCAGAGTAGGGGAATTTCCCTGGTGTCCTAGCCAAATTCCCCTCATTCACTAAAAATACAACAAACAGCTTAATCTGGTTCAAGGTCAGTTGGCATTCATCTGTATTCCCTTCCCCCGGGTTGTGCCTGAAAATAGGCAGGATTTGTCTAGTGCACTTACCCAGTAAACAAAAACTAAATAAAAAAAATATAAATAAATAAATATCCCCACACCAGGCACTTGGGTTAATATCCCAGTACTGACACTGTAGTGCAGCATGAGAGGGGTGCTGCACTCCTGAGGTGCTGTCTTTCGGATGAGATGTTAAACCGAGGTCCCATCTGCCTGTTCTGGTGGTAGTTCAGGTGGAAGTTAAAGATCCCATGGCACTTCTCGAAAAGAGCAGGGGAATTTTTATTAAGAGGACTTACAGATAAAAAAACATACATGTATTTACACATTTACAATATTAACACATTTGAGAAACATGAAATATACTATCAGAATGTAAACAGTAAAAGGTACTTGACATAAACAATCATAGCATCCAAAACATTCAAGGTGGTTTTATCCAGTGTTTGCAATTAATCCATAGTAACTTACATTTTTCCTCAGTACATTTCTTAGTATCCAGAGCCTTCAGTTTTTGCAAGGAGATGCCAATATTTCTACCCATTTCTACATAGGATATTATTCTCTGCTGAGTTGCCCCTAAACATCTAGATTGCCATATGTAATACCTTATGATTGCCAATACAATATACACAGTTTCAGGGTGATACTTTCCCATGTCCCCTTTCACCTGCCCATAAATCAGTGCACAAAATGATAACTTAGAAAATAATGGCTCGTTCCATTCTTCAGCTAGATAATCCCAAAATTGTCTGGCATAGTCACATTTCAGAAACAGATGCCTTTGTGTTTCCAAGTGTTGTACACATGACTGTCCTAGACAGTATCTATCCTGGACCTGTTTATGTTTATTATTATTGTGAACCCCCAATTTCCCATGAAGACTAAGCCATACAGTATCCCATGCAAAATCTGGAATGCGTTTAGAATTTAGCATAGTCAAATTAAGTTACAGATTAGCATCAGGACACTCCCCCAGTGAACATTCTTCCCTATCTTCATCAGATAAAATACGGGAATATAGGTCTTTCCTATTCTTTAACCGAATCATTTCCTCAGTAATATTCCATTTTATTAAGGTTTTCAACAATTCTACCCCATATTTTGGGAGATCTGGAATTCTGTGTAAGGGATTAGTTTTCTTTTGAGACTAGGCAACAGAACCTAGTTCAATAGTGTGCACCACTTGCTCTTTCCAAATCTTGTATCCAGGTTTAAATGCCCATCCTAGATTATAAGACAAAATATGCTATAAAAAAGGCAACAGGATGGATCATACCTAGGCCTCCTTCTCCTATCTTTCAATAAGTTATTACTCTTTTGACGGGATTCAATCTGCTCCCGCCTAAAGCTGGAAAAAATACTATATAATGTAACCCATATAGACAGAGGAGGCGGAAAAACATAACTAACTTATAAAAAAATCAGGATTAGCAAGGTTTTTATCAACAGAATTCTCTTTTTTTTTTCTTATTGCCTGACCTTTCCAAATATTTACCAAATGTTGTACAGTCTGTATTTTTGTATCCCAATTCTGTCTGACCATTTCTATGACCCCAAATATTAATCCTAATATAGGAATAGTACCTTTATCAATTTTAATCCCAGAGTATAAATTATTTCCTGGAACTGGGGTGTCACCCAGTACAATACCCAACCTTTTGTGAAGTAAGTAAGAATACCCAACAGGGTGGGTGTTATTGGGATATATCGGACCGCCCCGGAAGGTCCGTTATATCCCATAATGCCCACCCTGGAGGGTATTATTACACGTAGAAAATGGGCTTACATTATTTTTATTCAAATAATAATTTCATTAAAAAGGGTAAAAAGTTATTAAAAATTTACAAAAATGTCAGGTTCTGTAAAATAGTCCCTTTAGTGCCACTAGAGGGTGCCTCTGTTTGTGATATCCTTTTTTTTTTTTTTTTTTTTTTTTGGGACTACCTTGGAGTATCACGTTTTTTTATAGTGCTATCCAGGGAATTGTTTCTTTTAATTTTGTGCCCCCCCCCAATCTGTTTGCGCTACATGGATACATATTGTTTTGTTTGCTAGTCTGGGAGCGGAGAGAGAGAGGCTTAGCTGTGGAGTGGGAATGGCACGGTGTGCTGTGGCACGCTATCTGGGGCACGGAAGTTGGCCAATGACCTCTGGAGAGAAGAAAAAAGGAGGTACTTACTTTTGGTTTAAAAACATGACGGTTATGAATGGAGGAGTGGGAATTTCCTGTGAGTCATTTAAAAACATGAAGGTTGTGAACGGAGGAGTGAGACTTTCCTGTGAATCGTTGGCAGAGATGGAGTCATGGTGCCGGGTAGTGGCAGTTGCGAAAGTGGGCAGAGGATCCGAGGTTATGGACCTTGCGAGTGCCGTAGTTAGGACCAGCTTAGTAGGGGGCCAAAAAAAACCAAAACAACAAAAACAAGATTTTTACTTTTTCGTATTCTGTTACTATGGACTGGTTTGAGGATTGTCTGTGTGCGGGGGCCTATAGCTCGCTCTCTCACTAAGTGTACAGTAAAAAAAATAGCGTATATTGGAGCGTGGGTACAGGGATACCAGGTGGTGATGGATGCTGCCAGGAGGGACTTGTTATTTACAGGGCATTGTTAAGCTATAACAGTGTGGGTGCCTGGGTGTTTCAGCCAATCAGGATTCATTTTTTTTGTTGCCCATTTTCTAATGTTTATTTTAGAACCTCATAAATCTGAAAAAGATTGATAATGTTCCATTAGGACATTTTAATTTGTTGCAGGGTCTATACATAAAACTAAATCATCTACATAAGCCAGCATTTTTACCTTAGGTGAAGCAGGACTTAATTCTAGCCCTTGAATTACATCTTGTTCTATGCTCCTTAAAAAGACATCAGTGCAAAAAACATATAACAAGGGGCTCAAGGGGCACCCTTGTCTTTCTCCTCTTTTTACTTTAATACTTTTTCTCATCCATCCATTTACATTGGGGATCAAGATGGCATGTTTGTATAGAACCTCCACCCATCTAATACATTTTTTAGGTATTCCATGTGTTTTCAGGACATTAAACATATACTGATGTAATATCTTATCAAAAGCCTTCTCTTGGTCAATTTCTATTATGTAACCTTTTAATTCTTGTTTCTCAGCTTTATAAAAAAATCTCCCTTAGTGCAATTAGGTTATCTGTTTGTTTTCTGTTTGGAATTGCACATGTCTGGGTGGGATGAATCAATTTTTCTGCAACAGACAGTCTATTCATTAGGAGTTTACTTAATATTTTAAAGTTCACATTTAGTAGGCTAAGTAAGTGACCTCCAGTTTTTTAGCTCTTCCCTGTCACCTTTTTTAAAGAGCAGAATTAGTGATGCCTGGCACATTGAATTAGCTAGACAACCATCCTGTAACATATTATTATATATTACTGTTAGAGCAGGTACCAAATCTTCCCCCCGAAATTTATAAAATTCTGCCCCTATACCATCTGGCCCTGGGGTCAAGTCGCTCTTGAGGCCTTTTACGACATTCCTTATTTCCTCTCACTGTGTCGGGGTTATCAAGTAACTATTTTCTTCTTTATTCAGCTTAGGTAAGTTCAGTAACATGTCCTTATTATCAGATATGTGTGTTTCAGAACCAAATGTCTCTAAAAAAAATGTGCATTAACCAGGTTCAGTATGTTCTTAGGGGAAGAAGTAGTCTGTCCAGAATGTGACTTTAATTTATGTAAAAATCTATGTTCAACTCTATTTTTGAATCTTTCAAGGGATCTGATGTTCCTTTTTTTATGCTAGTGCTAAATCTCAATTCCTGCTCTAAAGTTTTAGCTCTAGCATATTGCCATGCGCACATTTGTTTTTTAATATCTAGAATTTGATCATCTAAACTGATCTTAAAGTCTCTGATTTTGAAATTAGCGCCTGTAATTTCGCCCTAAGTTGTAGGTATGTTAAATATCTATTATTTGTACTTTCCCTTGTTAGAGTCTGGAAAAAATGTTTCCAGGATATTTTTGTATCCTCCCACCAGAGGGCAGCACTATCATACATTACAGAAACAGATAACCTAGCCTGCCATTCCTGTTTCCAGGCTTTTTGCACCTGTTCGTCTGATAGAATTGAATTGTTCAAGCTCCATATAGAGGATAATGTATGGTCCTCTATCGGTAACCGGTCTGTTAACTGTCGAGAGGTTGCCAAGGAAAACCGTGTAAACCTCGAGAGAGAAGCTCAAGTGGTTTACGTCACCATGGCAACCTCGAGACGGTTAACAGTGACCGGTTGCCGATAGAGGGACCATACATTATTTTTTATAGTGTATGGTCCCACTTAAAAAGTAAAACGGCTGCTTACTTTTTGAAAAAGTCACCACTGCGGACGTTCAGTCCTTCCCTAACCGCTACGTTCATCCGTCGGTTCCCCATCTAAATAAAGGCGCGCACATGTACAGACCGATCGCTGTTGTTAACCTATCGATGTGATGTAGCATCAATAGGTTAACAACATTTCTACGTCACATTGATAGGTTAACAACCTTAGGAAATGATGATTTCCTAAGGTTAACAGCGTTCTACCATGCATTATAGATTCTTTTTAGATCTAGGAGTATCCTTCCAAGTTACCTTTATAGTTAGTGATTTATGATCTGAAAATTCCCCACCCAAAAGTTTAACATTTAAAATCACTAGAATTTCAGAAACAAAAATGAAATCAATTCTGGTTGACAGATGTCCTTTAAAAAAAGTGTTCCCACCATTCTGAAACTTTTCCCTATATGAGTCTATTAATTTTGCATTAGAAATTATTTTGTTTAAAGCTGTGGAGTCGCAAAAAATGTTGTCAGTCTTTAGCCCTCTATCTGTTTTCAAACTGCAATTAAAATCTCCAGCCCAAAATAATAATCTAGAGGTGTGTAGGTATGGCTGAACTTTTTGAAATAGGTAAACCTTGAGAGCTTTAGTCTGTGGTGCATAAGTATCAATTATCCGAAATCTTTCGAAATGTAAAGAAATGTCTAACATTAATGCTCTACCCAGGTCAATTTCTACTAATTTAGCTACTTTAATACTAGGATTGTTAACTAAAATCCCAACCCCATCACATCTTTCCTAGCCTATCGACCAGAAAGAAGGCCCTTTTGCCCATAGTTTCGTAGCTAGTTGCAATTCTATATTTGTTTATCACCCCTTGTGGTTGACACTCCGACGGCGAAACACAGAAAAGGACCATTACGGCGACATTCATGGTAATGGTCCTTTTTCTGTGTTTCGCCTCCAGTGTTCCATTTCTCCCCAGACAACTCTGACCTGGAATTGGAATCATAGAGTCTGGGATGTGGAGAGCAGAGCCCCCGCATGAAGTGTGAGGGCACAACCCCCACAGAAAACAGCGATGGAAGAGGTGGCACAGTACCTGCATCAGTATTGTGCCGTCGCTGTAAGGGAGGTCGGCATTTTTGCTGATGCGATATCTTGGTGTTTCACTATATTTGTCTTAAGCCTGGTGTCCTGCAGGCAAATAATATCATCTTTTTCTTGAGCTAAGGAGTTTAGGACTATAATCATTTTAGCATTTCCTTTGATGCCATTTACATTCAAACATGTTAAAGTAAGGGAATCTATATGTTTGAAGAAGAATGGCAGCTACATCAAGAACTCTTGCTATGTCTCCGTCTCCTTGTCCTTTGGGCAATATGTGTATCCCCCCCCATCCACATCTGATGTAGCTTCTGTAGTACCAGTGTTTGTAGTTGCTCCCTCTGTATCTTCTGATTTATCCTAGGCTAGAGCTTCATATCTGTTCCCTTTAGTCAAAGACTTTGTCCCAGAAACTATATCTGTTTTCTCTTCATTGTTTCTACTTTTAAGTGTTTTGCATGACCTATTTCATTTAGTGGCTGCCTTCCTTTGTTTTGTCTCTTGACTAGGTGGTGGGGGTGGGGGCATACTTTCTTCTTCTCCTACTTCTGCAGCTTCGGTTACTCTAGCCTGCAGTTCTTCAGGGTTTTTTCTAGCACCAGGAGCAATTTCTGTAGCTGCCTCAGAGGGACTCTTGATTGTGTTAGGTTTAGGAACAACACCAGAGACAGTAGGTTCTGAAATACTGGGCCTTGATTTGCTGCAGTAGCTACTTTCTGGGCCTGTAGATGTTGTGCTCTGTTTATTAGGCCATCCGGGGATAATCTTCATGATTATGGGAGGCCCAAGGGGACTTCCATAACCGTGTCTTGTGTTTTCACATAAATTGCACTTAAAAAGATTGACACATACAGAGGAATTGTGACCGTAATCTAGGCAGTGGTTACATCTAGGGGTATCACAGGCAGTGCTTAAATGAGTACGTGAACCACATTTAAAACATGATTTTGGTTGCCCCATGTAGAACAAAACACTCCTGTCCCTTCCTAGATAAAATGTACTTGGCAAATGTACCGGCCCATTGTTTGTAGAATATAGCTTTACTTTTATTTTCCAGCCACCGTTCCATATCTGTTCACTATCTGAAATAGGAACAGGTTTATCCAGAATTTCGCACCTTTGTCTCAGCCAGAACAGGATATCCTCTACATGAACACCCTCATTACGAAACATGACAGTGATGTATTTCACAGCCGGCTTCTTAAGAGGGATGGCCATGTAGGGAATCCATAATGGGTTGTTCTTCAATGTCTGATATTGAGACCAGAATCTGTCTAAACTCGAGACAGTCTTGAAACTAACATCGTAGTTTCCATTACCTATATGAATTAAAGCTAAGATCTCAACAGAAAAAAAAATGCATTGTATCCTTTAACAGCTGTTTTGCAACATAGAGTCTATCAGGAGTATCCTCTAACCCACCCTTAAAAATAAGCCTAACAGCATGTTTTCTAGGGGCTGGTTCACCTTTGTTTTGGTACAAATCAGACAGTTGAAACATGGGGTCCAACCAAGCTTTTTTACTTGGATCCCTCAGAATATGTTCTGCAGGCCCCATTCTGGGGGAAGTTCTTCTTTATTAACAGGTACTTGTGCTTCTTGCTCCGCAGACATAGCTATGTTACTTATGTTGTTAGCTTCATTGGGGCCCATTTCAGTGGAATTGTCACTAATAGATGCAATGTTAGTTTTGCTCGCTTTATCCATTTTAGCAGAAACAGAAACGTCTCCTTGCAAGGTTTCAGTCCGATATTTTATCACCGTCTTATCCTCCGAGTCCGGTTCCCAGGAACCAGAAGCATTCTGTAACCAACCGTTACTTTCTAGCGATCGGGCAGGGGACCCATTCTGTTGCAAAGCCAGCAATTCAGCATTTGCCTCTGTGTGTCTTAACAGGGAATGTGCTATAGGATTTGCTGCAGGTGTTTGCTTCGGGGCTTTCTTCACTGAAGCAGCCTTTATTTGCAAGGCTCCTTGAACATCGTCTATTATCAACCTGGGGGGGGTCCTATACCTTTGCTGCCCCTAGGCCTGTATGTACCCTATGATATTTGACCCACTGTTGTTGCATATATGCTTATCCCTATACTATGTACTTCTGCTTTAATCACCCTTGTTGTTTCACTGCTGTGTTGGAGCATGCCACTCCAGGTTTGTGCTGTAACTATGTATTTCTCTCATGTATACCTTGTAACTCTCCCGAGTCGCACCTGAAAATAGGCACCAGCTGTCTAGTGTGCTTACCCGGTTACCAAAAGCAAATAAATAAAACATTAGACAGCCACAATCTATGTCTTGCTGGAAGCGGAAGCTTTACCGGCTCTTGGCACACAGCTTTCTGCTGTTTGCTACTGCCAGCTGATGCGGAATCATGTCCGGGAGAAAAGTTTGAGTTTGCAGCTTGACTGTCTTTGGCCACGTCATCACACAGCTGATTTGCAGATGAGTCACCAAGCAAACCTGTCTGGGAGCTGCCAGGCAAATTTGACAGCTCTTTTTGCAGTACTTTACATTGCAATGTAAAATGCTCCTCTTTTTTTTAGCAGCTCTAGCACCGATTTCTCTTTATCAGACACAGCAGTAGGAATGTCCGGCAAAGAAGACGGTACCTGAGTTTTTTTCTCTGCATCCTCCACAATCTGGGACCAGTCCATATCTTCTTCAAAAAAGCATACTGGCACATCATTCTCCTCTTTGGATTCACTTAAATCCTTATCACACTCAGAAAATGCAGCATCCAAAACGGAATCTTTCTGTTCTTTCTCTCTCAAATGCAGTCCTCCTCCTCATGGATCCGCCTGGGCAGCCATCTTGCAAGGTGAGTAGGGAAGTTTTATTGAAAAGGACATACGAACAAATAATTCTCATATCATACATATTTACAACATATACTTTTGCACACAGTTACAATGATCAATCGAAACTGTAACTTCATGGAGGCTTAGCCCAATGTTCACAATTTATCCACAACAATCTTACTCTTTCAGCAGTACATTTTTTAACCTCAAAATCATGTAATTTCTGCACAGATATACTGATGTTCCTATACATCTCTACATAGGACACCTTCTTTTGTTGAGTTATCCATAAACATCTAGATTGCCATATGTGATATCTAACTATGGCGAGTACTACATACAATGTGTCAGGAAAATACTTCTTCATGCCCCCCTCCTGTATCCCATATAGCAATGATTTATATGAGATCGTAAGAAATAATACTTCTTTCCATTCTTTAGCCATATAGGCCCAAAATCCCTTCATGTAATTGCAATCACAAAATAAATGTTCTTGGGTTTCTAACTCTTGAACACACGTTCCTTAAGCAATACCTTTCCTGCAGCTGTTTGTGCTTGTTGTTCCTAACCCCCAACCTCCCATGTAAACTGAGCCATACAGTATCCCAAGCATAATCAGGTATTTTATTGGATGTTAGCATATCTAAGTTTTTTTCAGGTACTCTGTAGGACATATACCCAATGTGACTTCCTCTTTATCTTCTTTTTGGATTACCTCTACATATAAGTCTTTTCTGGTTACTAGTTGCATATGCTGCTTAGTAGTCTCCCATTTTATCAAGCTCTTTACCAGTTCTACCCTATATTTTGGGACCATCGTGAGTTTGTTCAATGTATGTGCCTTATTTTGAGACCAAGCCAGGCAGCAACTTCTCAACCAACTCCAAACCAACCCTTTCCACATTTTAGACCCTGGCCGTAAAGCCCCCAAATTATACTCTAGGAATATACTATAAAGAAATAGTACTGGATTAATCATATTACGCTCCCTTCCTTCTTTCCTAAAGGTAACTATTCTTTTCACAGGATGCAGCCTGCTTCCCCACAATCCTTGAAAGAACACACTATTCAGAGCAGTGACTAGTGATTGTGGGGGAGGGAATACATAACTGACATATAAAAATATTGGTACTAATAAAGATTTTATAAGCATGATTCTCTTCTTTTTCCCAATCTGTCTACCTTTCCAAGAGTTAACTAGAGCTTGCCCTCTCTCTATGCTGTTTTTCCAATTCTGTTCTGCCATATCGCACCCCCCCCCCCATATTTTATTCCTAAAATGGTGATTGTATCTTCTTGGATTGTGATGCCAGAATATGTACCTTTCTCTGGTACCTGAGTTTTGCCTAACATCACTCCTTTACTTTTCATTAAATTAATTTAAAAACCAGACCAATCGGAGGAGCTCTGAAATTCTATCATCAGTGCCTCTTCCTTCGTAGCCGGGTCTACACTTATAATTAAATCATCTACGTATGCTAAACTTTTTATTTCAGGTATTCCTGAACTTAACCTTAACCCTCTTATGTTGTTGTTTATCTCCAATTTTCTTACTAGAACATCGATACAAAAGACATATAGCCATGGGCTGAGTGGGCACCCTTGTCTCATCCCACCTTTTTACTTTAATATTTTGTTCAGTCCAGCCATTAATATTTGGGATCAAAATGGCCTCCTGGTATAGCACTGAAATCCACCTAACAAACTCCTCTGGAATGCCATACCCTTTAAGAACATCAAACATGTATTGATATGAGATTTTATCAAAAGCTTTCTGCTGATCTATACTCAAGATGTATCCCTGTACCACCTCTTTATTTGCCTTAAAAAAGATCTCCCTTAACATTATTAAATTGTCTGTTTGGTTTCTCCCTGGAATGGCACATGGCTGGCTAGGACTAATTTACTGGTCTGCTACTGTAACTAGTCTATTCAGTAATACCTTACTAAGTATTTTGTAATCCGTATGTAATAAGCTCAGTGGCCTCCAGTTCTTTAGATCTTCCATCTCTCCCTTTTTAAATAACAAAATTAATGTAGCTTTCCACATAGATTGAGCTAATTTGCCTTCCTTTAACATGTGATTAAACACAATCTCTAAAACAGGTGCTAGGTCATCACATAAAATCTTATACAGTTCTGCCCCTATCCCATCTGTGCTTGGTGCAGAGCCTGATTTGAGCCCCTTGATCACAGCCATTATCTCTGTTTTAGTAATAGGATAAGTTAAGAAAGCCCTTTTCTTCTTGATGCAATTTGGGGGAACCAAAACCTCATTTTTCTTTCTCTATTTCCTGGGCGGTAGTCCCAAATGTTTCCCTCAAATGCCTATCCACTATCTTCAGTAACTCTTCTGGAGTGGAGACAATTTGCTCTGAATCATCATTCAAACCCTCTATCACCTTATGGCCAACTCTATCACTACATTCTTTCAATGGATGTAGCGACCCTTTCTTAATATTGGTCCCAAATCTGGCTTCTTTACTTAAGGTTTTTGCTCTATCATATTGTAAGGAGAACATTTTCTCCTTTGTCTCCTTTATCTGTGCATCCAAATTATACCTTGTTTCCTCTGCCTGCGATATTAATTTCTGCAACGAAGCTCTTAACTGTAAATATTCTAAGTATTTACTGTTTGTAGACTCCGAAGACACTTTGTGAAACAACTGTCTCCATGACATCTTTGTGTCCTCCCACCAGAGAGCAGCACTATCATAGAAAGTGGCCACAGAAATCCTTGCCTGCCATTCCTGTCTTCATATTTTTTGTACATGTGCTTCTGAGAGTATTGATGCATTCAGTCACCACATGTTTTTCTTGCACCTAGGAGCTCCCTTCCATGTAACCCTTGTGTTTACAGACTTATGGTCAGAAAATCCTCTGGCTTGTGTAGTGACTGAAGAGATCATTAAAACTGCAGAAACAAATGCGAAATCTATCCCATCAAAAAAGGTGTTGCCCCCAGTGGGAAATTTACATCTATGTGAATCCAAGAGTTTAGCCCTGTCACTATCTTTTTAAGAGCAGACATATCATAAAAGACTTTGTCTGTGATTAGTCCCCTATCAGCTTTACCAATCCCACAACTGAAGTCCCCTGCCCACAGTACTAACCTAGCAGTACCTAAGTAGGGTTGGATTTTATTAAACAAGGCAACTCTCAAGGCCTTGGTCTGTGGAGCATATATATTAATCACTCTAAACCTTTCTTTATATAGAGAAATGTCCAACATTAAAACCCTCCCTGGCTCAATGTCTACTAATTTATTAACCTTTATTTTTGAATTATTTAACAGGATACCCACCCCATCACATCGTTCTTGCCCTACTGACTAAACTGCCAGACCACCAGTCCAGTTTTTAGTAGCTTCTTGTAATTCACTCTTGTTTTCATCCTAATGTCTTGCAGACAAATCATATCACATTTTTCCTGTGCCAAAATACTAAGTACAGTTAACATCTTGCTGTTGCTTTTAATACCATTCACATTAGAAGTAAGAAGGGCAAAATAATCCATCTTCTACATCAAGGTAAGTGCAACTCAAGTGGTCCTACTACACCTTCTCCTCCTAGTATGCTGTGATATGCTAGAGTCCCCTCTCCCTTCTTCCCCCTCGGATGTAGCCTCTGTAGTTACCGAAGTAATGGAGGATGCATCTGATAACTTTCCCCCTGTATCATCCTCTGATTTTTCTGAGGCCAGAGCAGAAAACGTATTTCCTGTTCTCCATGCCCTTTTCCCTGTCTCTTAATCTTTCTTTGGCACTATCATCTTTCCTGCCACTGCTTTCCCTGCCCTGTTCCTTTTCTTTGCTGTGATTTTCTTAGACCCTCCTCATGGGTTAGGGGTGTGTGTGTGTGTGGGGGGGCATTACCTCCATGTTTTCTTTTTCCTCATTCTGGACTTCATTGTCTACCTGTTCCTGAACAACTGGGACTGTTTCTTGCATATGTTTTTCTACAGTTTTCTCCTCGGGTATTAGGGGAATTTCCCCGGTGCCTTAGTCAAATTTCCCCCCAATCATTAAAAATACCACCAACAGCTTAATCTGGTTTCAAGGTCAGTTGGCATTCATCTGTGTCCCCTTCCCCCAGGTCGTGCCTGAAAATAGGCAGAATTTGTCTAGTGCACTTATTCGGTCGACATAAACTAAATAAATAAAAAATAAAAATAAAAAAAGCAAATACATAAACAGTACGTAAACAATGGAGGGATATGACATCGATACAATGTAATATTAAAACAAACAATGTCAGTGTAAACACTGTAACATTCGTTCAAAGCTAAATAATGTTTATTAAAAAAACTAAAAAATATATATACAAACAGCGGTTTTTTTCCCCCTACTGCCAGCGTTTCGTGCCAAATCCTGTGTGCTTTGTCAAGACCTATGCACCAGCTGTGCTGATCATTGTTTGTGTTTCACAAATAAGCGTCATATATCCTCAGTGGAAGTGTCAGTACAATGCAAAACGGGACATCATGTTGGGTGTCTGAGTTGCATGATGCTGTATTATATGGTATTTTTTACTTTGCTATTAGATTGCATGTTGTACTTTGCAGCTTACTTAAATAAAAGCCTTTTTAGTGCAACATTGATGCACAATGGTTCTTGTCTGTTTGCGTTAATTTAATATGGTATATATTCCCATTTGGGTTTTTGGCACCAAGCTTTACTAGAGTGCTGTAAGTCCCTACAGGTCTTGTTACTTGACATTACAAACCTAAGGTGGTCTTTCCAGCCCACAGAGTGGGCATTCTGGCACCAGGGTGGGCACTGAGTAGTAGTAGTGTTTTTTTGTGTAAGCAATAAGACACGATGGGGTGCATGCTAGTGCATGGTCAGGGGTGTAGTGAGGGTCCGAGTGCCTTCAGCCCCTGGCTGTGCGCTAGAAATCTCTAACGCACACACCCAGAGTGATTATGCTTATGAAATGGGCCTCTTAATTATACATGTGTGTGAAAACTAAAATTCATAAGATTAAATAAAAAGAAAATTAAATATCTGTCTTAATTTTAAATAAAATAGTTCCTCTGCCTTAATCGGTTTACTGTTTCCTTTTTTTTTACTTAAGGATGTTTGGCCTACTACTGTAGTTCGAGTATGATTGTCATGACAGTACACCCTCCCACCCCACCCCCACCGACTAGCACCGCTTCTGTTTGGATTAGATAGTGAAAATCTGGTATTTGGTGTGAAGAGGGTACCCTTTTCTTTTTTTATTTTATGATTATTTTTTGTTTGTTTTGTATTGTTTCTATGTATTACTGCAGCATGTCGTGCTGTGAGGAGATGCCAGTACTGGAATAGGACAGCACTATTTCAGGTAGTAATGTGGGTACCTTCTTTGAAGGGAACAAGGAAAAACATGTTTAAGTAAAAAAATTACAAAAATGGAATAAGTGAGGAGCTGAGGAAGGGAATTATTGAGTGGGAGAGTGAGCAAGTGAGGCGGGCGGGGGAGAGATCGTAGCAGGTTTGGGTTTTGTTTTCTTGCAGCTTGTTTATTAACAGCAAAAAAAACCCCAGCTTGTTTATTAATTAAAAAAAATAACAACAGACAGGTTAACTGCTAAATTGTACCTTAGAACTGAGATCATAGGGAAGCACTTAGTACTCTAGTGGTACTAAGCAGACATAGTAAACTGCTAACTTGGACTTATCAGTTATTGCATTCTTGATATATTTTAGTCCTGGTGTGGGGGACAAACTGTTTTTAGAGTGTGGGAATAGACTAAAAGGTTACTGGTTCACTGCCTGTGTTCATAACTTTGCCTGTATGCATTGAGATACCCGTATTGTGAAAGTAAATAAAAAATGGTACTTCGCCTAATTTAAGATGATGTGGAGTACTAGGGGCAGTGGTGGGACATCGGGGGTGGAGGAGTGATGGCAGGTGAGGACACCAGGTTGCTGGGAGGGATAGGCAGGGAGAGATAGAGTGTTGGTTTGTAATGGTTGTGGGGCAGCTGTATTTTTAAATGCAATGTAGAAGACGGGTGGGTGTAGGATATGCAGGCAGCTGAGCCAGCTAGGATAGGAGATTACCTGGCTGAGCTGGAAGCTAGAGGACAAAGAGGGGCCAGAACAGGGATGAGAGCTAGGGTACAGTGGGGGCATAAATGAGATTGGAGGGTCTGGAGCCTCTCGGGGTAGGGGGGGAATGGTGGGAAACTTCAGAAAGGAAGCTATGGGGATGTCAAAGGGAGGGGAGGATGGGGTACTCAGAGATGGGAAGTAGAAATGGAGGGGGTTAAGGAAACAAGGAAGAGAGTGCAGTCACAAAGTTGGGGGGAGCACAAGAGTAAGAAGGGAAAGAAGGACCAAGAGATCAAACAGGTTTGCACTGCTGGAAGGGTTGGAAGAAGGAGCTGTAGAAGCACAGAGCAAGGAGGGACTGGGAGCTCAGGGAGCCCAAGCAGGAGACAGGGGATTGGTAGGAGTAGAGCAGACTGGGGGGACCCAGGCAGGTGAAAAGGGATCGAATGGAGATGCACAGAATGGTGGTAGGCTGGGGGGTAGTGAGGAAGGAGGCCAGAAACCTCTTCAGGGAATGGCAGACACAGGAAGGAGGTCACTAGGATAGGAGGGGAGGACATGCAGGACATAAGATTGAGAGGGAATGCAGGCCGGGGGAGGAGGAAAGCATGACACAGAGGAAGACCATAGAGGAGATGGGCAGATGGGAGGGAAGCCAAACCAAAGAAATTGGGTGGGGGAAGATACTGTTAAGAGCCAAGAGGTATAACAACAAAGGCAAGAAAGAGTATTAGTCTTTGGGGGCTCTATCATTACGGGCATTCATGGTAAAAAACATTGGGACCCTCTAAATAGGAGGGTAGTGGTATGTGTTCCTGGAATGGAGGGCAGGGTCTAGGCTTAAACAGGAAGTGGTTGGGAATGAGGGGAACCACTTGTCATACTTCACCTTGGGACAAATGACCTAGCTGGAAATGAGGTTCCAGAGGCCCAGCAAACGTTTTAGGGAACTGGAAGAAAGTTGTAGGTTGGTGGCTAGCTCAATAAGCTTCTCAGAGGTTATTCTGGCCCCTGCACCAGCATGCGGAGACAAAACAGAATATTAGAGTTTAATAATTGGTTAGCGGGATGGTGTAAGGAAGAGGGATTTGGTTACATGGGGGGTGGGGAAACAGGTGGCAGGGTGAGGGTATGTATGCCAATGACATACTACACCTGAGTGCAGAGGGTAACATGGTATGTAGGGAAAAGTTTTGGGGAAGGGGGATATGTGGAAGAGGTGCTGTTTTAGACCACTAAAGGGGAATGTAGCTAGGATAGGAGGGGGGGTAGGAAGGCAGGGGCCTAGCTGGCACTCTCCCAACAGATAGGAACAGGAAAAAGGAGTAGGGGGGGTCAGGCGGAGGGGGGGATGAGTGAGTGGAGAGCAATGTGTTTGAATAAATGGAGCTTGGGAATAAGACCTCTGACTTGAGGCAGCCATAGCAACAGAAATTTTAACCTCATAGCAATCTGAGCACACCAAGACTGGAACTGCCCATTCCAGGATTCACCGTGCTCAAGGCTGGCAGGGATAGGAGTAGGGAAAAGTGGGGAGAGTAGCACTCTGTGCAAAAGAAAACATTAAGGACACAGAGCTGCAGGAAGGGAAAGGGGAAGGGGAAATGAAGTACTATGGGTAAATCTGGAACGAGTGAAAGGATCAATACTACGGGTGGGGTAGTATACAGACCTCCTATGCAGAGCGAGGAGCTGGACAAGGTCTCACTTCAGGATATCCTCAGAATGGCAAACAAGGGAGAGTTTCTGCTGCTGGGAAACTTCAACCTCCCGATGTACGCTGGAACTACCACAGCAGCAACCCTGAGGGACAGGGACTTCTTTGATGCAATCCAGGAGCCTGTCTGAAGCAACTAGTGGTTCAGAGCCCGGGGGCATACTGGACCTTGGTTTTACAAACAGGGAGAATGTTGAAGGGGTGGAAGTGACTGAATCCCTGGGGACCGGTGACCACAAGGTGGTAGGTTTTAAAGTGAAAACCAGATTGGAGCAGGGCCACACAAAAACTAGGGTCCTGGATTTTAGAAGGGCTGACTTTGAAAAGATGAGTACATACCTGAAGGAAGCCCTAACAAGGCTAGGGGGATGCAATAGGGTGGAAGAGAAATGGAATGAGATCAGGGAAGCTATTGAAAGGGCAACCTCAACAGGGATCAGGAGGGTTAGTAAAAGCAGAAAAAGGAGGAGACCTATATGGTTCACAAGGGAGGTAGCAGAAAGGGTGAGGGCCAAAAAGAATGCAATCTTAGTCTATAAGGAAACGCAGAGTGAGGCAGACAGAGAACGATATCTGGACTTGCAGAGGGAGGTGGGGAAGACTGTTAGAGGGGCAAAAGCGCAGATAGAGTTAAATAATGCTAGTAGAATCAGGGAAGGGGATATGGTGTTCTTTAGATACATAGGGGAGCGAAGGAAAAATAAGGTGGCTATAACAAGATTGAGAGGGGGGAGCTAGTGTAGAGGAGGACAACCATAAGGCACATATACTAAACAGGTATTTTTGCTCAGTGTTCACCGGAGAGGATGGGGATAGGGGGCCTAAGATGGAGAGCGGGGAGAGGGGATAGATACCTCACCCTTCACGGCAGATAGGGTCTTAAGGAAATTAGGCAATCTTAGGACAAAAAAAGGCCATGAGTCCAGATGGGATGCATCCCATGATCCTGAAAGAACTCAGGATGGAATTAGCAGAACCATTGGTGGAACTGTTCACCGTGTCACTAGATAAGGGATAGATTCCGGAGGACTGGCGGAGGGCAACTGTGTTACTGCTTCATAAGGGAGGCGACAGAGAAGAAACGGGAAATTACAGGCCTATGAGCTTGACATCAGTGGCCAGGAAGATCATGGAGACATTCCTAAAGGAAAAACTGGTGGACTACCTGGAAGGGAAGGAGCTGGTTGACCACAGACAGCATGGGTTTGTTAGGGGGAGATTCTGTCAGACGAACTTAATAAAGTTTTAAGACTGGGTGACAGGAGTGGTGGACTGGGTAGGGGCAGTGGATGTGGCCTGTCTGTACTTCTGAAAGGCATTCAGCACTGTTCCCCACAAAAGATTATTAAACAAGATGGAGGGTCTAGGAGTGGGCCAGGCCATAATAAAGTGGGTGGGAAAATGGCTCTCAGGTAGAATCCAAAGGGTAATGGTAAATGGGGTACTGTCTGAGGAGGGGAGGGTCACAAGTGGGGTACCACAGGGGTCTGTGCTGGGCCCAGTCCTTTTCAACATTTTCATTGGGGACATTGCTGTAGGTCTGGAGGGGATGATGTGTTTGTTCACCAATGATACCAAGATATTTAATAGAGTGGACACCTCAGGAGGGTAGGACGAATGAAGCAGGACCTTGCCAGGCTAGAGGGGTGGCCCATGGTCTAGAAGCTATGCTTAAATGCAGGTAAATGCAAAATTATGTTTATGGGGCATGGATATCAGATAACGAAGTATGCGATTAATGGGGAGGAAATAGCAGTTGTGGAACAAGAGAGAGACTTGGGTGTAATCATCTCAACTAACCTGAAGGTGGCAACTCAGTGCCAGGCTGCAGTGGGGAGGGCAAGCAGAGTGCTGGGATGTATAAGTCGAGGCATTGCTAGGAGAAGGAGGGAAGTCACCATGCCACTGTATATGGCCCCGGTCAGACCTAATCTAGTGTTCTGTGTTCAGTTCTGGTGAGTGCACTTGAAGAGGTATATTGAGAGGGTGGAGATGGTACAGAGGAGGGCTACTTGGATGGTTCAGGGGATGCAAGGGAGGGCACATGAGGAAAGGTTGAGGGAGCTGAATATGTACTCCCTGGAGGATAGGAGAGACGGGGGTGATATGGGCTGGCAATATAGCCTAGAGGTTAGAGGAATGAGGTGTGAACAAGCTTGATACATCCAGCAGACCAGACCTGAGTTTGATTCTCACAACCTCCACTTGCATACTGTGTGACTCTGAACAAGTCACTTAACCGCCCAGTGCTCCCAGGTCGCCCCTGAAAACAGGCACTTGTGCCTAGTGGGTCTTACCCAGTTACCAAAGACTAAAATAAAATAAAATGATTGAGATGTTCAAATATCTAAAAGGCATTTACAGGATGCATTGGGGGAACCTATTTCAAATGAAAGAATGTTCAGCAACTTGGTGCCACGGTAAGAAGCTGGAAGGGGTACATTTTAAGGGAAACACGAGGAAGTACTTTTTTATGGCGAGGGTGGTGGAGGCTTGAAACAACCTGCCGGAAGAGGTGGCAGAGACAGAAACGATACTGAGTTTCATGCACGCATGGGATAGGCACATGTGAATCCTGGGGGAAGGGGGAAGGGGAAAGGGGAAGACCTGGTGGGGGAGGGGAGCTCAGTAACCGGGGTAATACTGGGCGGACTAGGTGGGCCATATAGGTCCTTATCTGCTGACATTATGCATGTATGCATGTATGTATGTACGTAATAAGAAAAATGGAAAATGTGAAGGGCTAAGGGAGGGAACTAGTGAGTGGCTGGCAGATTGGCTGTTGGGCAGGGGAGAGATTGCGGCAGGCATGGATTTTTGTTTTTAATGAGCTGCGTCCAGTTTGCTGTCAGTCTGTTTGTGGCAATGCTATGTGTGGATTTTGGTCTGCTGGCAGGATTTCATTGTTTTCCTCATTGTGTGTCATGGAATTGAGCTGGTCTTTGTTACAGCAGTTGGCAAAAATGGCGGTTGTTAAAAATGCCAACGTTCGACAAGGGGATTGATACCAGGTGCCAGTGTACCCGAGGTTAACTGAACTAGTTTCTAGCCATATGCTAGACACTTTCAGTGCATGGCTAGCAACGAGTCAGGTTCTTCAAAAATCGAAGCCCATTTCATAATTTTTTTTTTATCAACTATGTTTATGCTGCTTGGGTCAGCTAGGGGATGTACCCCACATCTGTCTGCTGGGTCCCTGCAAGGATACTGGACGTCATTGTCCAAGTGTTTTTTCTGCTTGTGTGGTTGTTTCCTTCTTGGTGGAGGCAGACGTGCAGTGACTTGGCACACAGCCATGTATGCTTCCGCCCCCGATGTGCAGATATCTGCTGCCTCCATCAGTCCAGCTGCAGAATTGGTCCCGAGACACCTACCCCTAGCCGTTGCTATGGGGTGGTATATTGCCTGGTTCCAAATTCCCTTGTTCCTGGAGAAGCTGAGCAGTCCATCAGATGCTCAACTTTCTCCTCCTGGCTGGTGCTCTGACAACCTTGGGTTTGCTCCTGAACCTGGATCCTCGGCATCTCAAGCAGTAGTGCCACCACTGCGCCGGTGGGCCGCCTAGTAATAGTTATTTTATTTTTATCTGGTGACCTTCCCCAGAGTCTCAGGGCACCATTCAGAGTCTCAGGGAGCTATCACAAAACATTATACATAAAAGGTAGATCAGGCACTTTGTACGACAGACAAAGAGACCATTATAAAATAATAAAATGAATAGATAAAACCAAGAATAGGAGCCTAGACTATATAAACTACCTAGTTCTATAAATAGGGAAATACAGGATCTGTTAAGAAATACAAAGTCAATAGACTGGGATAGAGAAACATTGATAGAAACTAGTCCCCCAAAAGCTTGTCTAGTCAAGAGTGTCTTAAAGCCTTTCTTAAAGGCCTCCACTGAGGGGGCCATCCCTCGGGGTCTTCAGGAGTGAATTCCACAATACCAGACCAGCTACCGCGAAGTCACGGTCTCTCAAGGTTTTCAGCCTGGCCCTGGGTATCACAAGGAGCCCTCCTCAGCGGAGAGGAGAGGGCGTTAGGACACGTAAGGGTGCAGGAGGTCTGTCAGATAGTCTGGGCCCAACCCACATAGGGCCTTATAAATTAGAGGTCAACTTTAACGGAGAGACCCCTCTTTTTATTAATTTATTTGTTTGTTTACTGGGTAGGTGAACTGATCCCATGGACCATTTTCAGGCACGACCCGAGCCATGAAGATGGCACATATGAATACAGACAAATACATAATACATCACATGCAAATGGTACAGGTGTCGGCACAAACTGGAAATACATTAACAATACTTTGAGCACAGTAGCATACAGAGGGTGCAATATTCATTTGAATACAAGAATACACTTAGTTGACTACAATCACCAAACTATACAAGGAATATTATAACATAAAGTAAATACAATACAGTTCAAGTAGGAGCAGGTGCAGGAGAACGAAGGCTCGGAGAGCACAGTCCAAGGCAGATTCAAATTAGATGGGGGAGTGGAAGGCCTGGGAGCTGAGGACAGGACTCAACCTGCCGAGCATGAACATTTCGCAGCAGCCAGGCTTTAAGGTGCATTTAAAAGTAAGGTGTAAGTCAAGTGAGCAGAGGGAGGTGGGGAGTTTGTTCCACAACATGGGAGCCGTGATGGATAGGGCTTTACTACCCAGAACAGTAGAAATTCTGGGATCTTCCAACGGTGGAATAGAGGATTCCCAGAGGCACCTGGGGGTGACTTTGGGTCTGAGCAGAGATGAGTAAGCTGCCAGGTTACCGCTTCTAATGGTGTTTACCAGCAACCAGGGCAGATCACGCAGTGCCAGATAGACATGACCTTGAAAGGCCAGTCAACGATCTATCAACTGTGTTCTGCACCTGCTGCAAGCACCTTAATTTACCCCCACTAACCCTGAGGTACAGAGCATTGCAATAGTCGAGTCTTGAAGTAACAAATGCAGGTACTTGCGTTGCCAGGTCTGCGGGGGAATAAGGGACTTAATCTGACTGATATTCCTGAGATGACATTGTGCATGTATGTATGTATGTATGTAATAAGAAAAATGGAAAATGTGAAGGACTAAGGGAGGGAACTAGCAAGTGCCTGGCAGATTGGCTGTTGAGCAGCTACTGCTGACACCTGAGTCTCAAATATCAGCCCCTTATCCAGAAAGACCTTAGGTTTTTCACCTAAGTAGCAGCCAAAAGCCCAGAGGAACTGAGCTGAAGCCCAGCATCCCTCTCAGTAGCTGCCATTCCTCCCCCATGACTCTGCTGAACCACTAGTACATCAGTCTTGTCTGGATTGAGTCTTGGCCAGCTTGATGACATCTAGTCCTGGATCTCAGCAAGGCACCTATTGGACACATTGACCACACCATGTTTCCCAGGTGCAAAAGACTGAGCTGGGTATCGTCTGCATAGCAGTGAAACCCAGCTCCATACTGTCTAATGACCCTCCCAAGGTGCAGCATGCACACTACAAACAACATGGGTGAAATAACTGAACCCTGGCACAAAGGGTGGTCATTCTGGCCACCAGAGTAGGCACTGAGGCACATAGGGTGATCATTCTGGTAATCAGAGTGAGTATTCTGGCACTGTGGGCAGTGAGGCACAGGGCTTGGGCATTATGGTCCTCAGGTGGGCATTGAGGAACAGAGGTTGTGCATTTAAGCCTTGGGTGAGCCTTCTGACCCTAGGGTGGGCATTGATGCACAGAGGGTGGGTATTCCAGCACCACGGTGGTCATTCTGGCCCCAGGGAGGGGATTCCAGCCACCAGGGTGGGCATTCTGGCACAAGGGTGTGCACAGAGGCACAGCGGCTAAGCATTCTAGCCCCAAGGCTTTTTAAATTCAAAGCCCCAGCTGCTGTAAAAGTCTGCTTTAGGTGACCAGGACTTACACTTTTTCCAAAGCCCACCAGTGTCTTTGTGGTCAAGAGTGTAATCGATCGCAACAAGCAGAGACTCTTCCTTACCCCCAATGTTCACCATTCTCGTAGGTCTCTTGGGAACCCACCCACCACAGATTGTACACCTTGCCCCTGGGAGCCCAGCCAGGAATCAGCATGCATGGTCAGAAGAGGGAAGCTTTTTATTTTATTTTTTTAATTTATCTCCAGGCTTCAGGTGGGAATGTACCCCATATCAAATCCCTCAAATACTCCCCAGCCAGTATCCCCCCTGTTGCCCAGGACGAAGGCCCCATAGCTTACCCCCTACAGCAGAGCTCCTGCATGAGTGACCAAAATCCAGTTGATTCCCACCTGAGGCTTATTTATTTATTTAGTTTTTGTTGACCGGGTAAGTGCACTAGACAAATGCTGGCAGTGTCATTCAGATGGAGAGCGGGAGCTTCACAATGCAGCTGAGCACAGGATTTTCTATCTCAGTGGTGTCCCTGGAGATGTGAACATGCAATGACGACAGTGCTTTGTGTCTGTGCTTCCTACACACACACTACAGACATACACAGTCGTCTCTGTCCCATCAATGTGATCCCTTGCTGGTACTGTACTCCCAGCTTCCGCTGGGAGGCACACGTGTGCCGGGCTCCACCCCCCAACCCCCTCAGAGGAGGAGAGCAGTCCAGCAGACGCTCATCCTGTTTCCTCCAGATGGCCCTCTGATGCGCCAGGCTCATTCACGAACCCGAGTCTTCTCATCGCAAATTCTGCTGATCCTGGATCATCTTGGTTGCCCTTCTGGACAGTCTCCAATAAGCTGACGTCCTTCTTAAACTACAGGCACCAAAACTGCACACTGTTCTTCACGTGTGGTCTTACCAGTACAGTGGCAGAATAACCTTCACTTTCTTGGTGGTAATTCCTCCAATTTGCTTTGGCTGCTTTTAAATCCTTCTAAGTAATGATTGTTTCCAGAAATATACACTGACTGAACTTCTAACGGTTCAGAATCCTTAGATGATTCATGTGTGACATTTGTGCTCTTAACCCCAAAATTCTTCTCATAAATTTGGGGATTAATTGGTTTGTGATTCATTATTTCACCTGAAAGCCTTGAGGGACAGAGCGATTTAAAATTCCTAATGCTCCACTTTCCTTCTGTGACTCCAGCATTTTAATTGCATTTAAAAGGTAACTTTCCATTTCTTTGGGGAGGCAGGGGAAAGACGTAAGTGGGCAAACTTGCCCTGACTAGTTTTGCTTTGCTGGTGATTTAATAAAATTAGGGATCCTTTTGTTATTTTTTGATAGTTTATCTTTATTTTTTTATTATTTTGTGTCAGTTTTTATTACTGCTGCATATCTTAGCATCATCTCTGCCATAGTGACCCCAGATTATAAGTAGACTAAATTATTAAGAGTGTAGTTGGAGAAATACCAGAATTGACTGCTTGTTTAACAGAGTATCACTAAAGTCAAAATACAATTAGCATAAATATAACAATAAAGTGTTCAATGCAGCTACAAAAAAGGCACAGTTCCTCTTGATGCTTAAGTCTCTCTTAGAACTAATACTTTAAAACTGGTCTGAGATATGAGTAATTAATAGTTCACTGAAGTTTAGTTTTGATATTCAGAAAATCAAACCGACACTCCTGGTATCATCACTCTCAAAGTCTGTTAAATGTCAAAGGTCCATTAGCTTTTCCTTGAATCTTTTAATTCAAAACTCTGCCAGTTTATAAAAGTCAGTAGAGCAGGTAGAGTAAATTCTTCCCAGAATATCGGTTTTTGCCACCATAAAAAGTGCTTCAGCCCATACGACCAGTAAGAAAGATGAAAATATATAACATAAAAAGAAAGTGTCCCAATACTCAAAAATATACATATATTTAAATTCAGTACTAATGTAAGCATTAATCCATGACAAAGGAGCGCTCTACTAGGGAATTAATGCATGGTTTTGGGGGGGGGGCAGGGGAACGAGGCCATAGACCGAGTGCTTCCAACCACCAACCGGGCATTAATTCCCTAGTAGAGCCCAACTTTGGAGTGGATAATGCACTTGTAATATGGCAAGTGCAAGGTAACTGTTGTTTAAATAGTGTTTAAGGTAGAATAAAAGAAAAATGAGGAAAACCAATAATTTAACTTGATAAATCATGCTTCTGCTCCGTCTGTTTGAAAGGTTGTCTAGATCTGGAAACGTGCGTGTGCACTTTGGATAGTGGACATGCATTAAGGTAGTGCCTGACAATTTGTTACCCATACCAACTTTACATTAACTTGAAAAACAGACATAAACGTCAATAGTTCTTATTTGTAATTTACAGTTCTAATGTTTTCCCCTCCGTTGTTAGATCCTACTCATGCATCAAGAGTGCTGCACTGTGGGGAAAATGCACATTTCCATATTTAACTATGCACCACAAAAGACGGCCACAGAAAATTACACTCTGCATATTTAACCACTGTGCTGATTTCGTTTGCAAAAATAACTTTGTCATGCCTACTTGTGCTGCGATCTCTGCTTTAATCATGATGTGGCCACTTAAGTCATCAACGTCCATTAGGCAGGTGGGTGGATGGGAGACAACGTTGCAGACATAATCCAACCAAGAGAGCAGTGACCAGAGATTTTATGAGCTTGCTCCCAACCACAATCTACATGGGCTTCCTGAGGTCAGACACGAGCACAATCCCATTCCCAAACGTGGTCTAATTATTTTTTAGCATGGTCCCGACTTCACTAGCATGCAGTAGCAGGCATTACTAAGGGATTAATACCCGCTTGAGTTTGGGTCACATGTTGGTTTTCGGATGTTACAATATAATATAAACACTACTCACATGATACAGAATCCATACCAAGTGCTCACTTCCAAGTGCAATGGGTTTATATTAAACCCTCAAATATCTACACCAAAATTGCTATGCTGCTTAATACCGCAGTTAGTAAATCAGCTGGGATTCACATGTGCTTTTTCTTTGCACATTGCTTGCAACAGTTACGGCCTTCCAAAACAGCCTTTATGCCGTAAAGTAATATTCTGATTTAAATAGCAAAGGCTGTACCAAGCAAAATTGCTTCCACCTTGAGAGACTACAGGCACAAATTCACTGCTCAGCACCCAGATCGAATTGAGAGATATCAATACGATGTTATGCACCTGCCTGAATTTGAAAAAAAGGCGCCAATTTTAAAATACAGGTATCTTTAAAAAATACTAAGAGTTACCATAAAATATTAAAAAGAAACATTAAAAAAACAAGTACATATTGGGGGTACAAGTCCATAGTGACCTACCGTATTTCACCGTTTAGAAGCCATGGCTTCTACTGCATTTTTTTGTTTTTGGCTGCGGCTTCTAAATGGGGGCGGCTTCTAAATGAGTGCGGCTTTAATTGCCAACAGCAATATGCTGTCCTCTGCTGTGCTCTACTGTGCTAATTTCCCCAGTTTCCCAGAACTGGAAATTTGCAGCATACAAAGTAAATACCATACCCAAAGTATAACTTGTTCCCCTAGACCGACAAGAAAAACTGGTTTAATTAGTTAGGTACTTCAACCAAGAACCTGCACTATGCTAGATGACGACTCTGTCCAACCCTTTTCTGGCTGCAGGGCTGGTTAAAGTAGGTGGCAACAAATGAAGAGATTTGCAAGATTACCACACATCCCCAAAATACAGCCTTTTCCTCACTGACCAATAGAAAAACTGTTTACATGCAAGAGGTTGCAGCGTTGTTTCAGGGCAGAATCTCAGCTTTGGATCTTGTGCAGAATTTAAATAAAACAGCAAAAGCTTAGCTGAAGCTCAGAAATAAAACTAGTGCTATACAGTATATAGAAATGAATAGTGAAAACTTCTTGTCCTGCTCTGCTATGCTTAGGAATTGCCAGATCCTATTTCACCGTTAAGAAACCATTTAGTAGCCGCGGCTTTAAATCAGGGGTGGCTTTTATTAACAACATTTTTTGCCTGTGGCTTCAAAACGAGGTTGGCTACTATTCGAGGGCAGTTTCAAAATGGTGAAATACGGTATTTGAGAAAGCTAATATTTCCCACGGCAGCTCAGTGCTTAAGGCACTTGATTTTAATTCTTTAAAACATCTAAAATCTCGATCTAGGATGACTTATTATCACAGTGGTGATACAGGCATGCTAGTGGAATCACATCATGATGCAGGTAGGGTAGTATGGGAGATGGAATGATTACCAGGAAATTGGGGGAGGTTTATTCCTGAGAAATTATCATTCCCTATATATTATAAATGCATTAGGTGCCACATCAGATGCTTCATCTCATGTGCTTTCTTCTCTGACCAACCTATAAAACCAACTTTTTTTTTCCAGGTACCATACCCAAGTACCAGTGTAACAAAATGGCGTGCAAGAATTCCACAAACCTCTCAGACTGTGGTAAGTAAAAATGTGAAAGTAGACTCTGTCAAAACCAACATGGAAACAACTGAACTGTCAGTTATTGTTACATGTTACTACAAATGCAGACCTCACCCTTACCTCTGTAACAGTGATTTTACGCACTGGCTCCATGCTGAGGATCACTGCCATCGCCAGTGGTGATCACAATTTCAATAAGGATTAACCTTTTAGATTTCATTTCAGCACTTTGGCTAAAAGGACAACTAACCAGTGTTGGAGTCAGTGGTTCATTAGGTAGCACACTCACCTCTCAGGCTGGGAGATCAGATGGCTGTGGGTTCTGTCCCCACAACAGGCACTTGGGTTGAATCCCAATACTGACACTGTAGTGCAGCATGAGGGGGGTGCTGAATTTCTGAGGTGCCATCTTTGGGATGATACGTTAAACTGAGGTCCCATCTGCCTGTTCTGGTGGTGGTTCAGGTGGATGTTAAAGATCCCATGGCACTTCTCGAAAAAGAGTAGGGGAATTTTTAATTCATAAAACAAAAACAAAATATAAAATTCGTATTTTCAACATATAAATTCACAAAAATAAAACAAAACCATAACTCAGTATTACCTCATACTAAAAAGAAAAATACATAACATAAGAGAATCATGTTTGTTTACGTATAAAATAATACTAGTCTACATAATCTTTATCAATTCAAAGAAAAAAAAGAAAAAAGAAAAACACAATATTACAGCACACTAGTGGTTTTTAAAAGCAAATGTTTCATATCTATCAAAACAACCACTCCCCCATATCATAAGCCGCACCTTTACTCCTCATCCCACCCATGACACATTCTTCCACAAATAATCACCAGCTTCTTGTCCCATGGTATTATATTCATACTGATAAAGTTTATCAAGTCCATTCTGGATTTTAAAAAGCATATCCTGTCTCCCTATTTCTACATTCTGTAGTACCCTTGAGCATCTAACCTGCCACAAGGACCGTTTAATGCAGGCTAAGATAACAATGATCATGCTTTTCTGCCATTGTTTCCATTCCATTGGGATCTGTCCCAATACCAGAATTTCATATGTCATGTCTTGAAAAACCTTTTCCCTTCAAAAGGTAGCCAGTTCTTTCCCAAAAAAATCTAACCAATATACAGTCGGCAGCTCTATCAACTCCTCACCTTCCCCCAGCCAACCCCTGAAGACCCGAGCTCCAGCCTGAACCCAGGTCACCGGTGTGGTGTCCAGTGCCTTAAATTCACTAAAAATACCACCAACAGCTTAATCTGGTTCTAGGTCAGTTGGCATTCATCTGTATCCCCCTTCCCTGGGTCGTGCCTGAAAATAGACAGTATTTGTCTAGTGCACTTACCCGGACAACAAAAACTAACTAAACAGTAAATGGGCCATAGTTTCTGTCCAGTACACTGTTCCACCCCACAAAATCTTTCTTCCATTCTCTTGTGCTTATGATTGCCCTTCTCATTAAGCCTCTGATGTCCACAAAGCCACGCCACATCCTGCATTTTTAATGGGCTACAAGATTCTGTCATACTATTAATTATATCTTGACAGACTATATCATCTTGGGCGTGAAAAATGGGTTGTGCCCAATAGCATTTTTCCACAATAGCTGCGTAAAATTTCTTTTTATCTTTTGAGATAAAATCAGACAATTCAATACCCCACTGTCGAACATACTTCAGGGTGAGTTGTATATAACCTGGCAATAATTTCTCTGTACAATGCCATCACCCCCTCCTCCATGCCGTAAGGAACTGGCTACCCCAAAGCTCCATAACTTTTTCCCCATACCTTCCATTTCCAATATGACAGGCCTAATAGTAGAATAAAAAAATTCCCAAACAAAAAAAATGGGTTGTATCATGTTCAAGCCCCCTGTTTTCCATGTCCTGTATGTATGTCCCATAGGAGTTAAAAAAAAAACAGTCCCATCATTTTTGCATGCATAGCATAAGGGAGTGGATAGACATGCGAAACGCGCAAAAACAAAGGAGCTATATAAGCCCTTGCCAAATATACTCTTTTCTTTTTCGTCATCTTCCATGATTTCCATCTTTGAACTTTAGCTAATGCATTATTATATACCAGCTCCAAGTTCAAACTCTCTGCTTCCCGTGTACCAAAAAGTAGGTCCTAAATTCTAATGTGTCCCATTACCTTTGGAATGGGGAAATCTACCTGTCCACCTATGTCTCCTAATTCCATCAATTTACTTTTTCCTTTGTTCAGCCCTATCCCTGTTGTATTCTTTAAAGCTTCTAGTAATCTTAACACCTCCCTCCCACATTCCAAATCAGCCACTGCTACTGCGCAGTCATCCGCATTTGCAGTAATTTTCCCCAAAACACTCCCTGTTGTAGTTTGTATTGGTGTAATCCATTCTGAGTCTTCTATTGATCTTAATAGAGGGTGTAGTCCAAAAACATACAACAACAGACTTATGGGGCATCCTTGTCGAACCCCATTTAAAAAAAAAATAGGTATCCCAAAATGCCCATTCACTAAAGGGGTCACTTGCGCCTCTCTATATAACGTTTTCAGTAACTGACAGAACAGTACCGGAATACCATAGTGTTCTGTTGTGGCCCATATATGTTCTTGCCTCATGGCATCAAAAGCCGTTTCCTGGTCTAATGACATGATGTACCCCTCCAGGTGATTCCCCAAACCCAGTTCCATGATTTCCCTAACATAACTTAAGTTTTGTGCAATAGTCCTCCCCGGTATTGCATATGTTTGTGCTTGGTGTATCAGTTTTGTGGCAGCTTTTGCTAACCTAACCATCAAGATTTTTGTTATGATCTTATAATCGGACGTCAGTAAACTTAATGGTCTCCAGTTTCTTATGTCCTGCTTATCTCCTGCTTTATAAATAAAAGTCATGACCCCTTCATTCATGCTGGGGGCTAAACATTCTTCCTGTTGAATTGTCATAAATACTGACAGCAATTGTGGAGCCACTATATCACTAAATGATTTATAAAAATCTTTGGGCAAACCATCTTTACCTGGCGTGGTGCATGCTGATTGATGTGACACTGCTTCCTAAATTTTTATTACGCTAAAAGGAGCCTTAATCTCTGTTCTTCCTGAGGTGTCAGTAACGGTGTTTTTATGTGCTGCAATAAAGAAACCCCTTCCCCCATTTTTTTCTTCTGAAACGTAGCCTTTAAATGTTCCCGTATTGTTTGCTGCATCCCCCATCTATCTTGACAGTTGTCCCATACCATTTACCAAGGCTGTCATATTTTCCCTAGTGAATGTCTGCGTTTCTGTACCAAATGGGTTCACCTGTTCTTTTGTTCCCCTTGTTACAAATAATTGTTGTTTTGCCGTACTTTTTACCTTGTCTCTCAGATAACTGCTCATTTGTGCTTTGACCTCTGTGAGCTGTATCTTAAGGTCATTACCTGTTATCTTCATTAGTGTTAAAACTTTTAAGTATTGTGCTCGCAGACTCAAATACTTCAAGTAGTTTTTCTGCTCCCTATTACAGGATAGGGTTATAAACAAAGACTTTAAATCCCTTTTTGTATCTTTGCACCACTCAATGTACAAGTCATAGATATATAATATATCATTCCAGAGCTCTAAAAATTCCCATATTTCCCTTTTGTATTCCTCTTCTTGTAACAACTCCACATTCAGTTTCCAATAGCCCTTGCCTAAGGAAGTCACCGGATTCTGCCCTATCAGCATTGTCAATGCCAGATGATCAGAAGTTTCTAAGGGTAACACCGATACCCTAATAGGTTGAACTCCAGAAGATAAAAAGACAAAAATCTATCCTTGTGGAAAATGTATGCTCAGGTGTCTGATGAAGTGTATCATAAACATCTCTCAACTGATAGTTAAGATCTTTTGTAAAACATTGGTATCACTATAAATCTTGCATGTCTGCCTTCCCCAAGCTCTCTGTGTTAACCCACAATTAACTCCCCCATAAAACCTGTTTTTTAGTGTGCAAGTATGGGGCAATAGTTTGAAACAAGGTTGCTCCATCTGCCTTTGTTTGTGATGCGTATATGTTGATTAGCCTGTATGCTTTATAATGGATAAGAACCTCTACCATCATGGCTCTCCCTGAATATAGGTCTAACACCTTTAAAACCATTACCTCCAGTCCCTTGAACATGATCCCTAACCCTGAGCATTGATCTTCACCGAATGACCATAGTGAAGGTCCCCACCGCCACTCCTTTTGTGCAGCCATCATCTCCTGTATAGTATGGAGCCTTGTGTCCTGTATATAAAATACATTCCCTGTTCGTTCTTTCAAACTAGCAAACATCAGGTTTCTTTTCACCTGTGATTTGGTACTGTTCACATTTGCAGTTATAATATTAATATTTCCTGCCATATTAAAGTAAAAGAAAATGGACCATATTTCAATAAGGGAGACGAAGTATCAGAAAAAACAGTATAATTTTTGCTTTTTCCGTTTCTTGGGCTTTGGTTTTTCCTTAGGCTGCAAATCTCCCGCATCCTGATACACCGAAGTGATTGAGGACACATCGGAGTCCCCTCCAGTGTCATCTTCCTCCACATCCATTAGTACTGCATAAGAATTAGTCACTGGGATGCTGTCTGTCTCACCCACTCCAGGAACAGTCTCTAAGATCTGCCCCGCTGCTTTTGATCTTGTTACCCTCTGGAAAGAAACATCATTTCTTGTGTCTGGGGATAACATTGCATCCTTAACAACCATTTCTTCCAGGGTGGGATCCACCGCCGCCGAAGGCCCTGTAGCTCTCACTTCTCTGAGGAGGAGTGCATTATTTTCTGACTCCACTCGTATATCAGCCCCTTTCTCCCGTGTATCCTCTATAACTCCATTTTGTCCTCCCTGTTCCACTGTAACTAGCCATGATGACAGCTCTGGGCTTCTCTCTCTAATATTTCCAACTACAGGTCTCACAAAACTTGGGCGCATACCTGTCTGGGCCTGCAGAGAGTCCGCTCTAGGATGTGTCAGCAGCTCCAGCTTCCT
Source organism: Neoceratodus forsteri (assembly GCA_016271365.2). Classification (NCBI taxonomy): domain Eukaryota; kingdom Metazoa; phylum Chordata; order Ceratodontiformes; family Ceratodontidae; genus Neoceratodus; species Neoceratodus forsteri. The sequence continues at coordinate 848,859,570 of CM057452.1, forward strand.
TAATCTGTCTTTCTGTGCATTTGCCACGCAGCCATCTTGCTCCAATTGTAATGTGGTATCCAAGCTATGATGTGCTGCCCAGGAGCAAGTTCTGTATGTGTGCCCATGTTCTTCTCATAAATTACATTTTGGTGGTACTTTACATTGAGCCACTATATGCCCAATAGCATTGCACAGGCCACATTTCTGTTTTTCACAGATATTGCTAAGGCAGCCCACCTCCCCGCATTTATAGCAGGCCCGGGGCTGGCCTGGGTAGAAAATTACCCCTCTATCCCTTCCCAGAAAGAGACAGTTTGGCAGATGTTTGGTGATACCCAATTCTTGTTGTAATGTAACCTTATATCTCCAGCCCCCTGTCCAGAAATGTTCCTCGTCCAAGATAGATTCTGGAGCACCATTAACTGTACAATGTCACTTGAGCTAATGAGTAATATCCCTACATTTACTCCTTCATTCCTGTAAAGGACAGTTATTTTTTTAAACCTAGGTTTCATCAGTGGTATAGCCAAAAAAGGTTTCCAAAGTTCAGTATTTTTCAAATCCGTATACAGTTTCCAAAACCTGTCCAGGTCTACTGGATATTTGAAACTACTGTCAAAAATAGAATCACCTGGCATATGTATCAATGTGTACACTTTGTATGCGTAATATTTCATGCTCTCTTTTAGCAATACTTTCCCCACAAAGAGCTTATCTGGGAGATCTGCCATGTCCCCTCTGTATTTTAGACATACAGTATTACGTCTCGCTGCAGGTACTGCCATATACTGTGCATTCTCTGGAAGTAGTCTATTTCTTACATTTGTGTGCCATACATTGGGAGGAGGTCTACGAAGTAATGCTGCCTTCTCCATAGGGGTAGAGGTCTCCACCTGTGTTTCAGATGGTATGTTTACAAGTACCGGCTGAATTCCCTCCTGTCTTAACTTCTTGCTGGATCAAGGGGAGGGGGTGCTATCTCATCTAACCCCTCGGATATTCCCTTTTCCAATCTCACTATATTTTCCAGCACAGGATTCACCTCATTATTATCAGGGCAAGCTCCCATCTCTTTTATACACTTTTAACTGGGGTAATGTGAGATACTGCGGCAGCTATATCCCTACCCTCCTGTTCATCACTTTCTACTAAGGCCTTCTCAGTAGTACCAACTCCTCCTAACACCATGGAGAGAGTAGCATCTCAGCCCATACCATCTGAATTCCTTTTCCACCCAGCACCCTGCAGGGCCTGTGCAACCCATGCCTGTTGTACAGGGGTGGGGGTGGGGGTAGTAGGCTCCTGCTGAGTTTCAGGGAATTTTACTTTCCCCTTCCCTCATTTTCCAACACTTTCTTTCCCTGGCAATTTCCTAAGTGATCCCCCTATAGATACTCCAATGCTAAGTAAAATACATTTCTCTTGTAATACATTACATTCCCCATTAACTAGTGTGACTGTAGGGGCAGCAGACTGACCATTATCCAGACCTATCACTGAAGTCCCCCCCTGCTCTACTAACTGCACACTATTGCCTTCCTGACACATATCTTGGCTCCTATCCGATACATCTGCCACCGTAAATTTATTTACCTGCAGGCTCGGAGAGACTGTTGTCTGAGGAAGCTGTATTTCTCCCGATTGCTGTCCGATATCTTCATCCAGTCATCTCTCTCTCTCCTTCCCATCACTGTACACCTGTCCTGGTGTCTTTACTTTCAGAATCAGGCCTCTTTTCTGTTGGCAAGCTCTTCCTTAACAATGCCTGTTTCAATTGGCCGCGTTTCTCCAAAAAACGTTTTTCTTCAGCCTCAATCAAGTTTCTGATTTCTGTTGCTGACATCTCCATTCCATCTCCTTTGTCATGCATCTCCGTGCTTGCACTGCAAAGTACGTTTCCTTTCTGGTGCTGTACTCTTTCTTCCACTGCCAAAACCCGAGTCCTCCAAAGCAGTTTGCTCAATTTCCATTGGAGCCTCTTATGGTAGAGAGGTTGAGGAGGAGGCCTGCTCCTCAAACCATTGGACGTCTTCTTCCATCTCCTGACTGCCAGCAACTGATTACACAGTTTCCACCACAGCACCCTCTAGCAAAGAGAAGGGGAATTTCCTCGGTGCCCTGGCCAGATTTCCCCCCATTCACTAAAAATATCACCAACAGCTAAATCTGGTTCATAGTCAGTTGGCATTCATCTGTATCCCCCTCCCCCGGGTTGTGCCTGAAAATAGGCAGAATCTGTCTAGTGCACTTACCCGGTCAACAAACACTAACTAAATCAATAAACCTTAATCTGAAAGTCCTTTTTCTCAGTAAAACCTTTTTTTTTTTAATTATCTATTTATGCTCCCCTACATACTCCAGAGCTGCCTCTCCTTTGAGCCGCCATGACCCACAGACATTCCCCCTACTGTCTTCCCCTAGGCCACCTACCTCAGATCTGCAGCCTCCCACGGGGTAGCCCGGTGTAATCCTTCACCGGGTAGGTCCCCCTCCTCTGAAGGGGAGGGCACTGGTGAGAAGAGACCAGCACGCTATTCATTTTTTGGTCCTGGATACTGCTGAGGTATTTTGCAGCTTCTGGGGAGTCTTCGAAGGTGCCTGGGGCTGGCAGTTGTCATCCGGCTAGTCTTTGGAGTGGTTTCCATTTTTCTAGTTCCCTCATCGCACTGCTTGTGTAGTGCCTCCAGTCTCCACCAGGGGCCGCTACTGAGCGAGGCCATCCCCAATCCCACCCCAGGATAGGAGAGCAGTCCATCAGACGCTCAATCCTATCCTCCCCCTGCTGACCCCCGGCGACCTGAGTTCGTTCCCTAACCCGGGTCACCGTTTTTTTTTTTAATACCGGTTTGAGTTCTATTATTGCTCCAGCTATATGGACCCATTACCAACCTCAGTGAGTGTTTATGAGTTGCACTCTGTTAAATACCATTTTAGACTGTGTGGTGTAGTTTATGTCACTCCCAACAGCAGAGTTCTATAATAGAGCATGGATGCATGGTAACAACAATGGACAAACTGAGCAAAGGGCATAAGCTACATCATATAGTTCTAAAATGGTACTTACTACCTCTGTATAAGTCAGAAATGCCCATGAGTAGAATAAAAAATCCTAAAGCGATGGAACAGAAACAGAGCTGGAACCAGTATTAAAAAAATCAGTTTGTACAGGGGAAAATGGCATACAGGTTCATCTCACTTTTTGGTTTAGGATTTGTCTCCCCCTTTCCCTGAATTCTTACAGACGACTGCACACTGACTCGGTTATATAAGCCAGCTAATCCTAGGTGGTGGTGGAAGTTGTATTAGAATTTTATTTTTATGAGGCACCCCTCCAGTGTTTGGAGTGTCTGTACAAAAAAGATCCAGAAGGAAAATAAAAAAGAAATCCAACACACAGTCAACGATATACTCTAATAAATATAGCAAACATTGAAACATAAACATTTTTTTAAGTACAGTAATATTCATTCAAATGAGTTCTACTGCTACATCAACAAAATCACCTAAAGGCTACTAACATGAGGTGCTTCTACAGTTTCATTTTAAAGATGTTGACAGAATTTGCAGTGCAGATGTTTTCTGGAAGAGCATTCCAGAGGACTGGGACTGCTACAACAATGGCTCTCTCTCAAGAAGACTTAAGCCTTGCGGAAGGAACTTTATGCAGACCTCGCCCGCTGGATCTCAGTGCTCCAGTGGGACCAGAGTAAGTCAAGGACTGCCCATTAAAACTCTAGCCAATTCAGCACTGCAGCAACATTTTGTTTTTACCTCACATCATTAATCAGCTCAGGCAATCCAATCAGTAAAGGAACTAGGATGACTCATGGACACCACAGAGGCAAGGAAATTAGGTGCGTCTTCTTCATAGTTAGCATGCCCAGTCATCACATGGGCTCCATGACTGACTGAAGTGAGGCATTGATCAGTGAGGAAGCAAGAGCTAAATCTGGTAGTACAGCAGTTCACTCTCAAAATCATAATATTATTGTAAAAAAGTTTACAGATTTTACGTTATAAACTGTGGCTAATCATGTTCCTTTGTGGCTAAAAATATCTGTACATTTTAGTCACGTGCCTATGATATTTTGGCCCTAGTGTGCTCAATAACAGAGTCTAAGGTTCATGAGGACCAAGCTTCCCCCCACCAGTTCCTAGGAGAACAGGATTTTAGGTCTAATCCTAGGATACTGGCCTGCCCAGATGAACTGGGAGATTGCTGTTTGCCATTGCCTTTGTATGGCATCTAGTAAGTGCAGTGGCACATTTTGGAAAATATATAATGCCTGGGGGAGAGCTATCATCTGCACTGATTCAATCCTGTAAGACAAATTCAAGGGGTGTGAAGTTCAACAGGACGGTAGCCTGTCAAGTTAGCGACTCCGGAATGGTGAGGAGCAAAAACAGCACTAAAACACAGCACAACCACTTATTGGCAACTGACGGTCCCCCTCCCTGAGTTGCGTCCCCCCACCCAGTGTTGGTATTATAGTAAGGGGGGATGGGGGGGCGAAACACCCCCACAATAAGAGAGTTTGCTGTAAATGGTTGTGCTGTGTTTCCATGCTGTTTTCATTCCTCACCGTTCCAGATTCACTGTCATGACATAGAGCCCAATAGGACTAGGAACTGGAGAGGTCTTGATTTATCTGTGTTGTAAATAATTGGTAGTTATTCAGGTAGAAAGCCTCTGGGTGCCTCAAGAGGTGAACCCCCAAGTATTTTAGCACCATCAACTCCCACCTGAAGGAAAATTGTCTTTCCACTTCTGGAGAGGGGAAATAGTAATCCGTGAGTGGTTGAGAGTTAACTATCCCTATGTATAACTTGGAAGTTGGTGGATCAGCCTTTTACTATATGGCACCAATTGCATGGAACTCCATTCCATGTAATTTAAAACTTATAAATGGGAAAATTAAACCGAGCCACATAAAAGATTGATTACATTATAACGCTAAAAAAACTCAACCTTGCTGTATCTAGATTAGAAACTGGCTGCAGAATAGGACCCAGAGTGTTTTGATCAATGGGACATTATCGAGGGAGGTGTGACCAGTGGTGTTCCACAGCGATTGGTGCTGGGTCCAGTCTTCTTCAACATATTCATCAGTGACATCACTGATAAACTGAAGGGGAAGGTTTGCCTGTTCGCAGATGATACAAAGTTCTATAACAGGGTGGATATACTAGAGGGGGCATTAGGTATGGGAGCTGATCTTAGGAGACTGCAAGAATGGTCCAGAAATTGGCAGTTAAAATTTAACAGCCAAGAAGTATAGGTAGTGCACCTGGGGAAGTGGAACCTGGGAAAAAAGTACGTACTAGTACTGATGCCGGCCCGTGGCATGGCCCAGTCGGATTTCCGCTAGCGGCGCCGGCGATCCGGGTCGGGAACGGACCCGAGTCGTCGGAGGGCTGGCCAGGGGGAGATGGATTGAGCGTCCGTTGGACTGCTCTCCTTCTCCGGGGGGAGGGTTCGGGCAGCATCCGGGGCGATGGGGACTCCTAGCAGAGGCTAGGAACACCCACGCTGCCGCGCTCAAAGAGCATTGGAGGCGGGGCAGGACATCATGTGTCATTGCACGTCCCCGCCTTCCCCAGAAAACGGAAAAAGGGACGGTTGCCGGCCACCCTCCATGAAGCCCGCCGCGGCTTCGATTAGCCCCCCAGGCCAGGTCCTCCGACCGATTACGGTCTCTGCGGGATGTTCCCTCCTCCATCCCATGGCCCCGCCCTGGGGGGTAAGCCACGGGCTATCGGAGGACTAGAGGCCGATTTGGGGTGGGAAGTCAGCGGTCCAGACCGGTTGAGAGTACCGGGTGGCCGGCAACCAGGGTGGTGGAAAAAATGTAAACTAAAAAAAAAAAAAAAAAAGTACGTACTAGAAGGGCATCAATTAGAGGAGGCAAAGATGGAACGGGATCTGGGTTTGATCATTACCAATTACTTAAAGAAAGGAAAACAATGTTAAAAAGCAGCACAAAAGGCAAGTGATATCCTCGGATGCATAGGCAGGGGTACTACAAGCAGAAAGCAGAAGTTATCATGCCCCTCTTCAGATCCTTGGTGAGGTCACACCTCGAGTACTGTGTCCAGTTCTGGAGGCCTCACCTAAAAAAGGACATCAACTGTCTGGAGACAGTGCAGAGAAGGGCCACAAAGATGGTTCAGGGGTTGCATCATGACTGAGCCATGTAAGACAAGACTCATAGAGTTGATTTTGCCGGCCTGCTGGCACAGTGGTTGGATTTCTGCTTGTGATGCCAATGACCCAGTTTTGGTAATGGACCCGGGTGTTGGAGGGTCGGCCAGGGGTAGATGGCTTGAGCATCCCATGACTACTCACCATCTCCTGGGAGGGAGAGTGGTCTGCAGCCTGGTGTTGCTCGATCTCTGGTGGAGTCCAGGAGTAGGGCAGCACATCGGGGTGCTGCGGAGGGAGTGTAGTGGATGTCAGCTCATGCCTAGACATCCTAGGCATCATGCACCCAAGGAGAAAACCAGAAAATATGGCTCCCTGGCCAACCGGATGACGGGCTCCAGTCCTCCACCAGCATGAAGCCCCGGGACAGCCCAGACCATCCCCAGCAGCACCCAGGCCAAGTTGTAGTGCACTGGCCGGCCCCACCAGTGCCTTCTCATCAGAAAGGGGAGACCTGTATGATGAAGGGCTACATCGGGTTACCCGGGGGGCTGCAAATGTGGGGGTTGGTGGCTGCAGTGGGGGAGAGCACTGGCGGGGGTGCCCTAGGGGCCCCGAAGAAGTGACTGGCTAGGGAGGCCCCTGGAAGGAGCAAAAAAAAAAAAAAGTTTAATTTATTCTCTCTAGAACAGAGAAGAAACAGGGGGGACATGAGGGGCATGATAGAAACATTTAAGTACATCAAGGGAAATAACACAACTCAGAAGGAAAACCTCTTCCAGGAAAACAGGGCAGCGTGTAAAAGTGGGCACAACTTGCATCTGGTGGGAGGCAAGTTTAAAAGAAACTCTATAAAGTATTTTTTCACTGAGAGAGTGACAGACCCATGGAACAGCCTGCTACCAGAAGTGGTGGCATCAAAGACAGTAAGGGAGTTCAAACTCGCTTGGGACAGGCAATGTGGGCAACACAGGAAAAAAACATAATGGGGGGTAACCACCTTGGGGAGACTAGATGGACCACATGGTCCCCATCTGCTGACATTTTTCTTATGTTCTTATGTATCTGAACATGAGACATTCTCACATTCACAGTTCCTCAGCTAGTAAGGAGTATGTGTGGTTTGTATCAAACCTTGAAATAAAATAATTTGTAAATAATACTGCTGAATGGTTTAACATGTTGTAAACATCTCTGCATTGCTCTGTGTTTATAGGTTCCCTACTGCTCAGAGTATTGTGTTATTGATGACCTGTGATGTAAATTTTTATTTATTTAGATTTTGTTGACTTGACTGGGAAAGGACTAAACAATTATGCCTATTTTCAGTCTTGTCCGGGGAAGGGGGATACAAATGAATGCCAACTGACATTGAACCACATTAAGCTGTTGGCGGTATTTTTAGTGAATGGGGGAAATTTGGCCAGGACAATGGGAAATTCCCTCACTCTGTGCAGAGTGGTTTGGATTTCTGTTTATGCCCCTGTCCTCTGAGTGGCCCTGTCTGCCCAACCCAGCCCCAGTCCCAACACCATCATCCTGGCATCCTTTAGGACATACCTGTGTCTCCCCATGTTCACCAGAGTTTCCTCCTTTGGTAGGGGTGGTGCCCCCAACCCCCTTACTTCCACCACTACAGGATCTGGTGTTGTGCCTAGGTAGCCAGGTGGAAGGCATGTGACCTGGTCGGCTTCATTCTGTCGCTTGGTGTCTTTTTTTTCTCCTTTTTCTGCCAAGTTTCCCAGGACGTCAGCATCAAGGGTATGCAAAGCACAACTACATGCATGTGTGCATCATGCATCACCTGCCGATGTCCTCCCCACCCATTAGCTACTCCAGCTGCAGTGCTACCTGGGTGGTGGCAGTATAGCAGTGGTCAGTGGAGCTGGCTGTTCTCCTGGAGGAAGAGAGCATGTTCTGGGATGCTCAATCCTTCAAACCCCCAAGCTGGCCCCTGTGGCCTGGAGCTTGTTCGAACAAAGGAGTTTTCTGTGAATTTTCTTGCTGATTTTTTGGCCCCTGGGGATCTCCATATTCACAGTTTTATTTGTTCCTACAGTGCCTCCTATCCCTTGTGATAGTGATGTGCCCAGGACCATTAATTCAACAAGAGCTGTTTTTTGGTCAAGTTTACAGTATTAGAGTTGTGATTTTAAAGGAGTACCACAGTCAAAATCTGCAAAAACATATGTTGTACAGTGTTTTGATTTGTGTGTATAGTCCTGGTGTGCCCTTCTTTTTGTTTGCTATTAAGAGTTTTTTCTAAATTAGCCTTCTAGTTATATGGTAGTTTTATGACCCCTGGAGCTCTCCATCTAAGCACAGTTTATTGCCTTTCTTTTTCTTACAGTGCCTCCTGTCCCATTAGACAGTGATGTTTGTGGGTCCAATGACTCAGCTTCCTTCTTCATCGAAGAAGTTAAATCTTTCAACTTTTCTTTCCTAGGCTGTGGACACAGTAAAGTGAAATCTACCCGAATAGTGGGTGGTAATAAAACCACTGATGGGGAATGGCCATTTCAGGTTAGTCTGCAAGTCTCAGGAAGACATGTATGTGGAGCGGTACTTGTGTCCTGTAGTTGGATTATATCTGCCCGCCACTGTTTTAATCTGACAAGGTACGTTGTCTGTTTTATTTGTTTTCATACCCTCCACCCCCACATACTATACAGGTACAGGGCTAGACTGTGAAATGATTTACAGCTCTGTAACATAGCAATTGTCATCAGATAAGGACTGCTAGGCCCACCTAGTCTGCCCGTATTCCCTGCCTCTGTCAACGGCCGCTGACCCTGCTTGGTCATTGGCTTTTGCCTCTCTTTCCCATCACTAGGGTTCCTGTATGCCTATCCTATGCATGTTTAAATCCCCCCACTGTGCTAGCTCCCACTACCTCCTGGGGTAGGTTATTCCATGCATCCACCACCCTTTCAGTGAAGAAATTTTTCCTCACGTATCCCTTTATCCTGCCCCCTCAAATCTCCTATCGTGCCCCCTGGTCCTTGTACAACTCCTATTCTGAAAGCTGTTGCCCATCTGCACTTTGTTCAAACCCTTAAGATACTTGGAGGTTTCAATTATATCTCCCCACTCTCGCCTCTCCTCCAGTGTATACATATTGAAGTCTTTCAGTATCTCCTCGTGTCTTCAGGTGCAAGACCTGTACCATCCGAGTTGCCCTTCTCTGGACCACCGTCATCCTGTTGATATCTTTGCAAAGATATGGCCTCCAGAACTGCACTCTGTACTCCAGATGATGCCTCACCAGCGTTTTGTACATTGGCATCACCACCTCCCTCCTTCTGCTAGTAATGCCTCTTCATATGCACCCTAACATCCCGCTGGCCCTCCCCACAGCCTTCTTACATTATTTGGCCACCTTTAGGTCATCTGAGATGATTATCCCTAAATCCCTTTCTTCCCTGGTGATCGCTAGCACCTCCCCCCCCCCATCCTGTAACTCTCTGCAGGGTTTGTGCACCCCAGGTGCATGATTTTGCACTTTTTTGTGTTGAATTTTAATTGCCATTATTTTGAACAATCTTTCCAGCTTACCTAGGTCCCTCCTCATTCCTTTGACTCCCTCTGGAGTGTCTACCCTGTTGCAGATCTTGGTGTCATCTGCAAATAGGAAAACCTTCCCCTCCAGCCCTTCTGAAATGTCACTAATGAAGACATTGAAAAGGACTGGCCCTGGACTGATTCTTAAGGCACCCCTCTGGACACCCCCCTCGCTTCAAATTTAATCCCATTTACCACCACCCTCTGCTTCCTGTCCCTCAACCAATTTCTAACTCAGTTCTCTACTTTGTGGCCCATCCTCTGGCTACCCAACGTGTTTACCAGACTTCTGTGTGGAACGGTGTTGAAGGCCTTACTGAAATCGAGGTAGGTAATGTCCCCCTAATCCACCTCCTTCGTCACCCAGTCAAAAAAGTCTATCAGGTTTGTTTGACAGGACCTTCCTGCTATGAATCCATGCTGCCTTGGATCCTGTGCTCCACTGGATTCCAAATGTTCCGCAGTCCTTTCTTTAATCAGCGTTTCCATAATCTTGCCCACTACTGAGGTGAGGCTGACTGGCCTATAGTTACCTGCTTCCTCCCTTCCTCCACTCTTGCGAATAGGGACTACATGTGCCTGCTTCCAGTCCTCTGGAACCTCCCCTGTATTACGCCACTAACTAAACAGGGCTGCCTGTGGTGCTGCTAGCTCCTTTCAAAGTTCTTTTAGTATCCTGACGTGTATACCATCTGGTCCCATTGCTTTGTCCACCCAGTGGCAGAGCTAGAGGAGGGGCTGGGGGGCGGTGGCCCCTCCTGGCTGCCCCAGTGTGAGTAGTGGTGCCCCACCACAATCTTTATTCAATGTTTAGTGCCCATTGTGGAGCCCATGATTGACTGAATGGCCCCCCCGGCTCCCATATGCTCCCAAACCTGGTTCCGTCACTGTGTCCACCCTTAGTTTTGTGAGTTCCTCTAGGACTCTCTCTTCTGTAAATGGACTGGTGTTTACCTCCCCCCCCCAATGTTTCTGTTGTCCAACTGTGGTCCCTCCCCTTCCCCTTCTTCAGTGAATACTGAGCAGAAGTATTCCTTCGGTATAGATGCTTTATCTAGGTCCCTGTCCACACAGGCCCCTTCCTTCCCTCTGAGTCTGGACTTCCTACTTTCACTGATGTACCTATAGAAAGTCTTGTCCCCTTTCTTTATCATCTGTGCTGATCTTTCCTCGGTTTTCACCTTTGCACTCCTTACTGCCTTTCCTGCCTCCCTCTGGCTCTCTAGGTACATCGCCCTATCCTCATCCGTCTGTGACTCCTTGTATTTTCTGAAAGCCACCTTTTTGTCCCTAATTTTCCCTGCCACCTTCCTTGAGAACCACAGTGGTTTGCTCCTTCTTTTTCCCTTCTTTCTCAGCCTAATGCACTGATTTGTCACTTCCACTGTGGCTCTTTTAGGTGTGCCCACTGCTCCTCAACCCCCCTCTTGCCTCTTTTCTCATCAGGGCTTCTTTGATCCCCTTGCCCATCCTTGCGAAAACCACCTTCCAGAAATCTAGGACCCTTGCCTTTGTGTTACTTGCCTGTGTTTCTGTATTTATCTTAAACCACGGTCACTGGACACTAGGTGACCATATACAAGGACTTCTGTAATCCTGTCCCCATTGGTCAGTACAAGGTCCTGAATTTCCTTGTCCCTGGTGGGCTCCTGCACCAACTGCCTGGGTCCTGCCCCCTGCCAGGCTTCTATGATGTCTCGGCTTCTGGCTGAGGCTGCCACAGGGATGGTCCAGTCCATGTCTGGCATGTTTAAATTGCCCAGCAGCAGTACCACCCCCTTTGCTGCCATCCAGTGTCTTTCCTCCACTACTGCCCTATCTACCGCCTCCTTCTGTGCTGTAAACTACTTAATATTGCTATAAACATCAGTTTCCTGCTATATTTATTACTGTATTTTCCTCCTTTACGTAGGATCCCACAGATTTCCTTTAGTTAATGTAATCAAAGTGGACATGTAGAGTGGCATGGTAACAGCACTGCAGTTACAGAATGGACTTGGGGTCCATATTATTCACTCCATCCTGATACTCGGCGGTGACCATATGAAATTTGAGTATGGGCATCTCCAAGCTTTTCAGCCAAAATGCTATCCCTGCTTGCCACATGTAACCCTCTGTGCTATTTCACATAGAAATAGGTGAGTGAGCTTTTATAGTGTGTGCTGCTAGAAACTGGAATTCTTTACTAATCATAGTCATGAGGGTATTAGTCATACTGCTTTTAAACTATTCTGGAACTCCCTACCTGCCAACTTATGAGGCTCCACATCTCACTCAGCCTTCAAATCTGCACTTTTCTCCCACCTTCATGCACTTGATTCCTGTGTCTGTACTTAATCCTTCCCTAAACTCTGCGTCCTGCCTAGCTCTACCCTTGCTCTACCCTGGTTTCTCCCTACTTTACTGATACTGTTTCCTGTCTCTGTCACCGTTGTTGTCTTATGACTCCTTCCCAGGGGTGATCTCTGTTAAGTCCTTGTTTAACTACTACTCTGTGATTGCCTGTACTATTGTATTCACCCTGTATTTTGCAATCCTGTAATTGAAAACTGTGTGTAGTTTAATTACTACACCTGTGATTTTCTGTACAATTGTATTCACCCTGTATTTTGCAAGCCTGTAATCGAAAACTGTATGTACCTGTATTGTGATGTTTTCACTGTTTGTAAACTGTACCCTCCTGGGTTGTGCTTGAAAATAGGCAGGATTTTTGCCTAATGCACTTACCCGGTTATCAAACGCCAATAAATAAATAAACTGCGTCTTGGGAAATATCACTGTGCACAAATGTTTTGTACATGTTTTGTATAATTGAAAGTGTGATATTATTGTTTTATGTGCTTTATTTAAATTTAATTGTAACACCTTTGGCTATTAGTATAACCCCTGGTCATGTATGAAAAAGGGCCTTGGCTCATAACATTTACCTGGTTAACAAAAGTTTAAAAAAAAAAATGAAATAAAAGTCAGAGCACTCACCACCTTAAATTCATATTGACTTAAAAAAGCATTTTGAATTGTGTAAAAACAATCCTTTATTCAGTGAAAGGCTTTACAGTTTATGTGCAGAGTACAGGCAGGATAAAAGTGGAGACCGCCAAGAAACAGCTGATCCACGTGACACGTTTCACGTAAACCATTTTTTTAAAGGTAGAGTGTGCTCTGACTTTTCACTCTATTATTCCTACTGTTTGTCAAAGAGTACCTGGTTCCTGATGCAGCTTTTTCTGATGAAATAGTTCACTCAGGAACATGGTATTTGCCAGCAGAAAAGATTATTTGTACCACTGTGTCTGCCCAGTCCTGTCCATCTGTTGTGGAAAGCAAAAGCCCTATTTTCTCACAGGAAATGAAAGCCTGGACAGGACTAGCTTCCACAACCTCACTAGGTAGGCTGTTTCCTGTGTTAAGAACCCTCTGTGTCAAGTAACATCTTTTTAATCTGTACTTTTTTGCCCATTTCTTATCTCTGGCACTTGTCTCCTACTCGCTGTATCTACCTCAGAGCCTTTGTTTACCCCCCAGCTGGGGCTTGTGTTGGGAGATTCACCCTCAACAGTGGTCTTGCATCAAGAGGCATTGCAGCAGAGGTGTGGGCCCTGGATACATCAGGGGCAGTTGTTGCTGGTGCAGATGCCATTTATACTTTTTCAGTGCCCCTTTCTGGAGATACGAATGATAGGGATGCCATATGGAAGTACATTCAGAAAGCATGCTGCCACACAGCATCAACCAGCATCTCCCCTACTCAAGGCACGCTGTCCAACATTTCCACATATGGCCCACAGGTGGCGCTGCAACAGCAGCATCACCCTTTCTCCCTCACCAGAAAAGACATTGTCTCAGGATGGTCAAACTTCCTCCTCTAGCTGGCCCCCGGATGACCCTCACTTGTTCTTGAACCTGGGCCACTGGCATCACAAGCAATAGCCCTACCACTGTGTTGATGGACCAGCAAAGTCATTTTTTTTATGTTTCCCATACCCTGCCCCTCCCCACAGTTTGTGAGTATTTTTTTTATTTTTCTGTTTATGCCCCCTCTGACATCGCAGCTGTGCTGCTCTCTCAGGGTCCTCCAAGGTAACTCTGGCTAGGCCTACTACCAGACTACCACACCACCCCCGGTGCCCTGCCTCCATGTTGCCGCAGTTTGCTCCCCCAGGCAGGGAAGGAGAGAGCAGCATTTCTTTCCACTTCCCCCTACCTGCTTGAAGTCTTCATCAGGTGGCAGCTGTGGTGTCCAGGATCAGTCCTTGGAGCGCAGTACCGGAAACCTTCATTGGGCCAGCTGCAGGGCTTTTTCCTCCAGTTTTCTCACATCCCAGAGGACATCAGCTTGCAAGAAGATTCAAGGAGCGTGTGCACACAAGGCGTGCTGCCACTTCAGATCTCAGCCAACATCCTCCCTTCCCCTAGCACCCCTTGAGCTGCACTCTCACCTGTGGTCACCCAGGTGGCTGTATTGCAGTGGAGATGGTAACCCACTCAGCAGAGTCCATCCCCGCTGCAATACTGCCACCTGGGACGCTCAATCCTCCTCCCACTGGCCAGCCCCTGGCAACCCGAGGCCACTCCCAAACCCAGGTTGCCAGCACCGTGAATGGTAGCTCTACCGCTGCCTTGAAGGGCTGGCTAGTTTGAGTGTATTGACAGTTACACAGTATGAGTAGACCCGAAGTACCTTCCATCAACACAGTATTATGTTGCTGTTTTATATTCTCACTGGGATTTTTCCTCCAACTACTTTGGTACAAGAAATCTAAAACATTAAGCTACACAAAAATACCTAAATAGTAGTCATAAAACCTGATACAGGAAATGCTCAAAATAATATGTGTAGCCACATTCGCTTCTTTTAAGGCTATAGCCATTGTGGGGAACTAGTCAGAATTTCCTTTAGCCACTTGGGTAATCAGTTGGCTGCATTGCTGAATACTGAAAGCATACAGTAGTTGTTTTACTCTACGGGGTCAGCATACTGTTTTAAACAACTAGAAAAGGGTGTGTTTGTTCTTTAATGGAACAAACCACTAGTATCTGCCAACACGAATGTTATAGATCGACAATCTTGTATAACATCAAAGTATTGTGTTCATAGTTTCTCAGCTTTCAGTCTTTTTCATATAATACATTGGTAAAACAAAAGGATTTAAACATTTTTTAGCCATGTTGCATTTTTGTATATCACTATATGGAAGATGTTGCAACATATTGCTATATCAGTTTAGCTGACTTTAATTTTAAAAAAACATGAATAAATTCCTAGCCTTAACAGTTTCAGAGTTAGTCTGTTTTACAAAAATTATCTTTCAAAAGGTCTTACTGTTGAATCCTTGGTGTTAGGAACTTAATTAAAAAAAAAATGAAAGCCTGCTCTAAAGTAACATAACTCGATCATATGGATATGGTTTTCACGTCAGTAGAAGTCTAATCATGTCGATATAATGTTACTGTAGTAAAAAATATTTATTGCAGTATTGTTGTTTCACTTTTCAAAGATAGTATTTATGTTTTTTAAGTCATTAATGTGAAATGTAGGTTATTTCTTTATATTGATAGTCGATACCTAAAGATTGTATCATTTATTCATTCATTCATTTATTTAAAAGTTTGGTAACCAGGAAAGGCACACTGAGCCAGAGCATGTTTTCAGGTGTGACCTGGGGGAAGGGTAAAAAAGGAACAAAACAGCAGCAGTTACAATGAAATGAAACATCAGCAGCTATAAAGTACATTGTAGGCATAAAAAAACTAAATAAAAAAATGCACAGATATATAAAGGAGCATTGTGATAATTAGTGTCAAAATGATTTCCAGTGGTTGAGATAGGGAGGGTTAAATGTAGTGAGACAAGGCCCTCAGATGGGGGTGAGGGAGTGTAAGGGAGCAAATAGGTAAAAGGAAGGGACAGCAGTGGGGGGAGATGAAGGGTAGGGCAGTAGGGGGAAGGGGAAGATGAGGAGTAGGGCAGTAGAAAAATGGGAGAAGGGGAAAGGGGTTGGTTAGGGGTTCGGGGGAGACAGGAGCAAGTAGGGGGAGATGGTGGCTTTAGTAAATGTTTTAGGGATGATAGGGATGGTGCATGTCTAAGAAAAGGAGGGAGCTGGTTCCAAATGGAGGGGAGACAGTAAGCAAAGGCTGCTTGACCAGCGCTAGTGTGAGGGTGAGGAATCAAGAAGGAATGGGAGTCTCTGGAACAAAGGGAATAGGGGGAGGCAGAAGATGGAGAGTAGAGATCATAGATGGGGGGGGGGGAGAGTGAACCAGCATTTTCCAATGAGGGAGGAGAAGTGGGAGAGACGATGCGAGGGTAAGGAGGTGATAGCGAGACTGGAATAAAGGGAGCAGTGATGTGTGCGAGGAAGAGAGTTAGTAGTAAAAAGACAGAAGGCCTTGAAGAGGATGTCAAGCCTAGCAATTGAGGAGGGAAGGGCTGCACTGTATACTACATCAGCATAGTCAACAAACATTTGTCAATGACGAATGTTGCTTGCTTGTATGTGCTGTTTAGGTATTTGGAAGTGATAGTTCCATGCCTTCCTCCCAAGACATCCACTGTGTCTTTCTGCTCAGTATTCACAGAAGAGTGGGAGGGGCAAGGGCCACAGCAGTACAGCAGTTGCCAAGGGGGTGAAGAGGTGGACGATAGTCCATTCAAAGGAAAGAGTCCTGCAGGAGCTCACTAAATTGAAGGTGGACAAAGCGATGGAACCAGATGGCATCGCTCAAGGATATTAACAGAACTGCGAAGGGAGATAGCAGTACCTCTGGCAGCCATGTTCACTGGTCATTCAACATGAGTGAATTGGAAGAGGGCACATTGGTCCCTCTACACAAGTCCGCAGCAGGGAGGAGGCAGGGAACAATAGGCCATTCAGCCTCACCTCAGTAGTGGGGAAGATCATGGAGACATTGCTTAAAGAAAGGATAGTGGGGCATCTAGATGCCATCGGAGCCCAGGACCATAGACAACATGGATTCACAGTGGGGACATCATGTCAGATAAATCTGGTTGATTTCTTTGACTGGGTGACAAAGGAAGTGAATCAGGGTGGGGCACTGGACAACGCTACCCTGATTTCAGCAAAGCCTTGACACCATCCCATATAGGAGGCTGATAAACTAGCTGAGTAGGCTGGGCATGAGGAAAGGTGGTAAACTGGGTTAGGAAACTGGTTAACAGACAGGAGACAGAGAGTGGTGGTAAATGGTGTACAGTCTGGGAGGCGAGGCGACCAGTGGGGTGCTGAGGATCGGTCCTGGGGCCAGTTCTGTTCAGTGTCTTCATTAGTAATATTGCAGAACGTCTGAAGGGAATTTTTTCACCAAATTTTCAACATAGCCATTTTAAGACCTCTGCTCATGAACAGTGTCACTGTGATTTTCTTAATCTGTCCCAAACGTTGATTGCATACATCGACTGCGCCATTGTGCGCTACATGCACGGAAACACATTTTAGGTGATGTGAAAAATGACAGCTGTACTGCCTATATGGAGGTGTGGTAAAATGGCAATGTTGAAAATCTGGAGTAATATTGAAAATTCGAACTTACGGTGCGTGAGGAACGCCGCGCAACGCACGTCAAAACAGTCATTTTAGGAATTCTTTCACTCAAATTTTCAACATAGCCATTTAAGACCTCTGCTCATGAACAGTGTCACTGTGATTTTTCTTAATCTATCCCAAACATTGATTTACGCACACCAACTGCGCCATTGTACGCTACATGGCGGAAACACATTTTGGGTGAGATGTGAAATTGACAGCTATACTGCTCAAAAGGAGGTGTGGTAAAATGGTAATGTTGAAAATCTGGAGTGAAAATATTGAAAATTCGCGAACTTACGGTGTGTAGAAACTGTAGCGCACGTCGTAAACAGGAATTTTAGAATTTTCACCAAATTTTCAACATAGACTTTTGAGAGCCCACTTTATGAACATTGGCAGTGTCGTTTCATTACTGGTCCCGAAGGTGATTTCACGCAGTGACGTGAAATCACCCGCCGGGCCCGATTCTTGCCATGACAATGCAAGAATTCATGAGGAGGGGGCCCAAAAACCCCATGTTGAAAATTTGGGCCCAAAATTCCCAAAAATGCCTGAGATATGCAACAAAGTTGAAAAAACCCTATCTATCCCATTATACAGCTTACCGGCATTTCCTCAGTTCGTGGTCGGCTTTGAAGAGTGCAAACGTGTTCCCGGTCCACCGAAGATCGTCGCGCCGAGCTCCGGAGTTAAATATGGGGTGAGGGAGGGGTGTGGGGAGGCAGGGTGCGCAGTGGGTGGGTGTGGGTTGCGGGAGGGGGGCAGGAGAAGTACCGAGGGACAGTTTTTGTATTTACAGGTTTTTTTTTTTAAGAAGACGACGAGGGACGTTTGCCACAGCTGGTGGGCCTCAGCGTGGCAGCTGGAAGACTATTGGGGGCTGGAGCTGACGGGGATTGAGCACCCCGTCGGCCATAAAACATTTTGCCACGCTGGGGTGGGCTCCCAGCGTGGCACCTGGATGCTTTGGGGGGGCGTGGAGCCAACGGAGGATTGGGCACCCCCGTCGGCCGTACAATGTGGTGGGGGGAAGGCGCATGAGCACGCAGTGTGCGTGTGTGCACGTGTGTGTGTGGAGGGGGGAGCTCTGCTCACTGAAGCGGAGCTCTCCCTTTCAACTGTACGACCACTGCATTTTCAACTGCTGTCATAGACAGCTGCAGCAGTGATTGGGGAACTGGGGCCGCGCCTGCAAACACATTGACTGCATTGGAAGACGGGTGCCACACCTCCGAAAACTCGGATGATGCACTATGTTTCTTGCACATGCGTGCAAGCAACATAAAAATGGGGAGGATCATTTTGACAAGCAGGTCCATGCATATGTAGGCATGGAGACAGTCCTTGTTTCAGTAGAGGATGCCTAGTTTGGGGCAGAGTTTTGAGTGTATAGCATCAATTTGAGCTGAGAAGTTTAGGTTGCTGTCTAGCCATACACCGAGGTATTTATATAAGTGGACAACCTCCAGTTGGGTGTCGTTGAGGGTGGAGAAGACAGGGAGAGGAGATGTCAATATAATAATTTCATGAACTGTTATTAAAAAAAGTGAGAAAGTAAATGTTTTTCACTTTTTCTGAATTTTGATATTGCTTTGTCTTATTTAGATGGGAACCGTGTAGTTTACATTCATTCATCTTGTGCTCTTAATTGTGTTGCAGACATTTCACTCTCCCGTCTAGTAACCCCTACTCTTTCTTGCATTCACCGGCTTTGCCTGTGTAGTGTTCAAAGATAACTGTTTTTCAGACTGCACACTCATAGTGGGTTTCATGCATACTTGGGCGATGGAGAGCAGCAGATTCGCTCAGTGTTCTCTTAGATTTATGGTGGTGGAGAACACCCACATGACATGTGGAGCTGGAAACATTATGTTTGGTGACTGAAATCCGCATACTTGATGTTCCCTTTAAAATCTAAGGCTCCCATTTGTGTCAGTAAAGAAGTACAGTAGCTGTGTCTCTATTCCTGACATAAATCCCTGGTCTGTTTTAGAATCATACAATCATGCATAATTTTTCTGCCAGCTAGTGTACATAAGTATTTCTACTCATGCTGTATTAATGAGGATAATGCATGTTATTTTCAAATCTGTGGTCTGAAGAGTTTATTCCACATCATAGGTGCCAGAACGGGGGGGGGGGGCCACTAGAGCCATGGCCCTACCACTTTCATAAGTGGCCCTATCACTATTTGCTATCATGGTAACATATTTAATAGGGGAAAATTTACCCCTTGCGTCCTTGGCCCTACCACTTTTCAAACTGTTCCGGCACCAGTGTTCCACATACAGCTGAGTACGGAATGTGGATATACAGTATTTGGGCTCTTGGACCTTTACTACTGGCATCATTTGTGATAAGTGGGTTGATATAGTAACATAGCTACAGAAATCTTGACATGGTTTAATGTTGTAAAATCCATTTTAAAACAATATTGCAGTTTACCTGGTTAATTTTTTTTTGGACTCTGAAGAGTATTTACTTGCTGAAGATTCTTCTCTAAATTTTGAGTTTAGAAATTAAGCACATCTGTGGAAATGTATTTATTTATTTTGCAATTCTTTATTTGTTTCCTCTTCTCCCCATATCTTGCCAGCATCCCCACCCCGGGCCCACCTACTTCTGTGTCCACTCGTGCCACCATGGATCCCTGGTCACCCCCTTCCCCCGGAGCGATATGAGGTAAGGAGATATACCCAACTGAGTCATGGGTCAGGCAGTGGACCGAGACAGAGGATCAAGCTCAGAAGTATTGGGTTTTCATGAGGTGCTGAGATCGGGGACATTTCCTTGGTTTTCTGTCTGTGAACCCCTGATGATGTCAACACGCTTGTGGGACTAAGGTGCACTTGGACATAGAACACCATGCATGTTGTGGTCCTCGGCCATCGTTAACCCCTCCTGCTCAAACTTTTCCATTGCACTGCCACCTGGGGTCCCTCAGGTGGCACTAGAGCAGCGCAGAAAGTGTCCCTCTGTCCCTCCCTCCCATGAAGAGGAGCGCATCCCCTGGGAGACTCAGTCCTCCTCCTCCTCCTCCGACTGCCTCTTAAAGACCTAGACTTGATCCTGAAGCCGGGTTCCTGGTATTGTGAGCAGTAGGGCTGCTGCAGTGCTATTGGACTGGCCTGGGGAATTTGTTTTTCATTTTCATTTTGTTCACTGAAAAGGGTGAGCTAGGACGAAGCCTCATTTTCATTTATGTCCCGTGAAGAACAAGCAGGTGGCATCAAAATTCAAATCAATAATACTATGAAGTTTAGCTAACAGTACAACAAAATACAAAAATGCATACGTCCATGACTGTAAAGCTGCGACTTGGTGAAGGCATTGGGTATTGAGGCATTCCAGCATGAATGTGTCCCCTTCCTAACTACCCCCTCCCAATAAGTTTATAGTTCCCTGGTTGTCCAGTAGGTCTTCTTCAGGGGTATCTTACCCATCAGGTTACACCATAGGCACTTCACTGTCGGTGAATGGGGAATCCACACAGAAGGTTTTCAGCAGTACAACTGGGCCAGCCCATGCCATTGACGTCAATTTCAGCTGATGTTGCCAACCCTATAAAGGTGCAGGCGGGCCTGCATCATCCTCAGTTCTTTCCCACTGTCGACTTGCATGCACAGTCTCTGCGGAAGAGCCGTCACAGTGTTCGCACCATTTTGCGGTCTACAGCCTTTTTTCTTACAACTCTCCAAAAATCTCTTTTAAGAGATTTGTTGCCTTTTTATTTTATGTCTAGAGTGAATCTGTCCTTTTCTGTTTTCCATCACTGCCACTGTGGAAAGAAGATTGCTTCCAACGACGAACACTCAGTGTGTGTTTGCTGTCTTGGGCCTGATCACCACCCCTCAGACTGTGAGCTCTGCTAGACATTCAATAAAACTACCCTCAGGTGATGCAGAAAGGCTCGCAAAACCTTCATGGATCAGCAGGTAGCCAGCTCCGAGACGGTGTCCTCCAGGGCGCCGGCCCACCAGTCGCCCTCCGGGTCTAAGCACTCCAGGGCCTCTCAGGCTAAAGACAAGTCCTCAGGGAAAAGTCACAAAAGAGACCAGGATTATGACTGCTCCCTCCGGCAGCCATCCCACTCCCTGTCGGCCTTTCCTTCTTCGGGGAGGCTCTCTGTCACTGGCTGTGGTCACATCAAAGAGACCTGCTGTCCAGGTCCTGGTTCACTCCAGACTCATACTGACAGCTTCTCCTCTTGTTTCTCAGGGCACAGAGTCATCGACCTCTGGGTTGTCAGCTCCTCCTCTGTCAATGATGGGCTCGTCATCGATGACGACCCCTTCTGGTCCCCCTTCCTCGCTGAAGGACTCGGGCTCATCGGGTTAGCAAGCTGGGTCATTGGCAGAGACACCAGCGATGCCTCCTCCAATGACATTGGACTTGAACGAAGTTCTTGTCCATTTCACTAACATTATGCAGCAGTTTTCTGCCTGTAACAGGCCATCAGTGCCGGCGCTGTCAATGGTGCCTTCTACGTCTACCCCAATTCACAAGCTCCGGGGGCCTTCCCAAGCTCTGCCATTGACAGGCCTTGAAGAAGAGGTCAACATCGAGGAAGAGTACCATACTGACCTCATGCTGCCAGATGAGGTAGAGAAGGAGGAGGACCAGTACTCTACCTCGGATAAGTCCACTGCCTCCTCTGTCCATGAAAAGTCTGTTAAGCACACACACAGGTCTCCACATGAGGATTCTTCTTTCTCTGGCATCATGAAACAGTTGTCTACCACTATGGGGTTCCAGACAGAAGAAGAGAATGCCACCAGGAGGGATTTGGCTGATTATTTGGAGATTCCAGTGTTTCTACCCAAGATTATCCCTCCTATGCTTCCTGCCCTTAAAAATGCTACCACGGTCACTTGGCACAGGCCAGACATGGTGCCAGCTATGCCACACAGAGCAGACAAGCTCTACAATGCTCCTCAGGGTACCCCATTCTTTGCTGCCCAGGCTGAAACTGATTCTGTGGTCATCAAGACTGTGCATGATAGGTCTAAGGTGCTCAAACACCTTAGTTCCTTACCCCCAGACAAAGAATCCAGGAGGACTGACCTGTGGGGGAAGCAGGTATACGCTTCATCTACCCCGAGTCTGAAGATTGCCAACTACCTCTCGCATATGGTGAAATTTCAAAACACCAGTTCGAGAAAGGAGAAAGCTGCTGCCGAGGCCCTCCCTGATGGGTCTCAGAAGCAGGACCTTCTGCAGGGCCACCAAACAACGGACGACATTGGCAAACATCTCCTCAGGGCCATTTATGACCTGTCAGACATGATTGCTAGGGGAGCTACCACTAGCATCTGTCTTCACAGACACTCCTGGCTTAGGGTATCTGGCTTTTCGGCTGATGTGCAGAACAAAGTACTGAATGCGCCTTTCAGTGGCACTAAGCTCTTTAGTCCCAACATCCAGGACATCATAAATGACCTGCAGGCCTTGGGCACGGCCCTTAAGTCTGTGCACTCCCTCTATCACACCCAACAGTGTAGCAGAGGGCGCTTTACTTTTCATAGACAAGCCAGTAGACCAGGCTCAGGCTCCCATCCCCAGGGCAAACACAGAGCCCAGTTTTCCTTGCCTGCCCCCTCCCAGGCTGAATTGGCAGTCAAGCACCCCAGAACTGAGGCCCCTGCTTCCTCAGCAGGCCTTGCCTCAGCTTGACTCCTTGCTGGATCCCCTCCTTTGGTCCCGGCCCAGGGGGTGGCAGTCAGAGGTCGGTTCTCCCTCCATTACAATCAATGGAGAACTATCACATCAGATGCTTGGATTCTGCAAATCATAGAGTATGGTCATACTCTGGATTTCATTCAGCAACCTCAGACCCCCCCAGCAGAACTACCCCCAGATCATCTTCCAGTTCTTCGGGAGGAGGTACAGACTCTGTTGTGCAAGCAGGCCGTAGAACCTGTGCCAAAGAGGCAGAGAAATCAGAGGTTGTACTCCAGATTCTTCCTGGTCCCTAAAAAGATGGAGATCTAAGGCCCATTCTCAACCTGAAGGACCTCAGTCTCTTCGTCTGGTACAAAAAGTTTTGGATGGTAACTCTACCAGGGCTTCTGCCACTCCTCAAATCTAGAGACTGGCTATGATCCCTGGACATGCAGGACATGTACCTGCATATTGAATTTTTTCCTCTTCACAGGAGGTTTCTCCACTTTGCCTTCCAAGGGGAACATTTCCAGTTCAAAGTTTTGCCCTTTGACTTATCCTCTGTGCCGTGCGTATTTACCAAGTGCTTAGCTCCAGTTGCAGCAGCCCTCAGAAGGGAGGGTCTGTACGTTTTCCTGTACCTGGAAAACTGGCTTCTCAAGGCCCCATTCAGGGAGGAACTGCAGAGGTCCCTGAAGTGTACTTTCCAGTTGTTTCAGGCCCTGGGCATAACAGTCAAACCTGCCCAAGTCTGTCCTTAAACTGTCTCAGAGATTACAGTACACTGGAGCAGTTCTGGACTCCAAACAGGGGAAAGCATTCTTACCCCAGAACAGGGCAGAATGCCTCATAGCTCAGGCTCAGGAAGCCTCTCGGAACTGTTATGTATCTGCCAGGCTGTACCTCAGGCTTTTGGGTCTAATGGCGGCTGCCATTCCCACTGTACCTCTGGCCAGGCTTCACATACGCACACTCCAGTGGACCCTCAGAGTGCAGTGGGACCAGCATACAGATGAGCTGCACCAGTTAATCCTGGCTTCTTCCCCCCTCTGCAAAGTACTGCAGTGGTGGATGGATCCCTCGAATCTTCCTCAAGGTACCCCTTTTCAGATCACCTCCCCACAGCAGATCCTAACCACGGATGCATCGGGGCTGGGCTGGGGAGCACATCTGGGTCCCTTTCAAACTCAGGGCTCCTGGTCTCAATGGGAAACCGCCCTTCATATCAATTTCCTGGAAATGAGAGCAGTGCTGTATGCCATGCAGGCCTTCCAGGACTATCTGGCTTCGGGCCAGCTGTTGGTGCAGTCGGACAGTCGGAGAGTTGTCCACTACATCAACAAGCAAGGCAGGACCCACTCATATCCCCTTTGCAGGGAGGCCATGAGAGTGTGGTACTGGGCACTAGAACATAGCTTGACACTCTCGGCAGTCCATGTATAAGACATTCTCAACTGCCTGGTGGACAGTCTAAGCAGGACTCAGACCAGTGTGCACGAATGGAAGCTTCTCTCATCCGTAGCAGAAGATCTGTTTGATAGATGGGGTCTTCCAGAGTTGGATCTTCTTGCATCCCCACTAAATGCAAAACTGCCCAATTTTTGCTAGCTAGATCCAGGGCCTGGAGTTTTCTGGTGAGATGTGTTGTCCCTCTCCTGGAGTGGGAGGTTTCTGTATGCATCCCTCCATTTCCTCTCATACAAAGGGTGCTGCTCAATCTGCAGATGGAGGAAGCCACCATGATCCTGGTAGCGCCATTCTGGCCTCCTCAGATATGGTTCCGCCTGCGTCAGCAACTGGCGGAGGAACCCCCAGTCCCTCTGCCCCTTTGCAGGAATCTGCTGACCCAGGATCAGGGGACCCTGGTTCATCCCAATCTTCGGTCCCTCCAACTGCATGTGTGGCCCCTGAGAACATAGACACAGCGAGGTTTGGAGTCTCTAACAGGGTTGCGGACATCTTAGTGGCAGTCCATAAGCCTTCCACCTGCACCACTTACTCCATGAAGTGGAAGCAGTTTGCCATCTGGGCTGCCAAGCATTCCTTAGACCCTTTCATCTGTCCTGTGAAGCATGTCCTGGACTACCTGATTGTCCGACTCAGGTTTCCAGTATTCCTTCCTCAGGATCTACCTTTCAGCCATTTCTGCTTTTCACAAACCCTTGGGTGACCGCATGATTGCTCAACTGGATGTTTCCCGTACCTTTCTCAGGGGCAATCTGCATCTGAAACCCCCAATCCGTTCCCCGGTCTCTGCTTGGGATTTAAATTTTGGTTTGGAAATGTTGACCCTATCTCCTTTTGAACCAATTGTGACTTGCAATTTGTGCTATCTCTCTTGGAAAGCGTTCTTTTCAGTTGTGATTACTTCTGCTCGAAGAATTTCAGAGCTTCAGGCCCTCTGGTGCAAGGAGCCTTATTTGATTTTTTACAAAGACAGGGTATCTCTGCGCATAAATCTTAAGTTTCTTCCTAAGGTGGTTTCTGAGTTTACTCTTAATCAGTCTAACCACCTTCCTGTTTATTTTCCAGAGCGTGACAATCTCTAGGGGAAGCACTGCTCCATAAGTTTGATGTGCATAGATCTTCAAGTATTATCTGCTCAGGACTAAGGAGTCCAAGTCTAAGCAGTTATTTGTTTCTTTTGCCCCAAATAGAGAGGGCGTTTCAGTTTCTAAACAATGTTTATTCAAATGCTTGGCAGATTGCAATGTGTTCTGCTACAATAAGTATGGCAAAGACTTGCCTGGTGCTGTCAAAGCTCATTCCACCACAAGAATGGCTACCTTGGTGGCTTGTTTCAAAGGGGTCTCAGCTGCTGATATTTGCGCAGCTGCCACATGGAATATTGTCCACATATTTACCAAGCGTTATAGTCTAAACAGTGCCTCAAGAGCTGGTGCAGGTTTTGGCAGGGCTGTTCTGTAAGGACTCCTAGCTTAAGTTTATGAAGTCTTTGCTGGTTCAGTTTCAAGGCCTTCTGTCTTAAGTTTAAGAAGGTCCTTCTCTGGGTGGCTTATGGATCACATCCTGTCTTAAGTTTTATGGAGACCCAACCTCCCAGTATGCTGTTCTGAAAGGTCACTGCTTGGGACTCATTCCTATGGTGTAATCTGATGGCTGAGATACCCCTGAAGAAGACAGAACAGTTACGTAAGAACTTACAGTAGATCTTCGAGGGGATCTCAGCCATCAGGACTATTTCTCTCCCACTTTGCTCCAGCTTGAGGTTCCTGTTCAGGTCCTGGCTGTCTGCTGATTTCCATCATCCTTTTCAGAGCCAGATCCCTTGCTGTCCTCGGTTCCTCAGGACATGAGCCTTGCTCCCTTCGTCTCCAGAGGGAAAGAACTAAGGAGGGCATGGGCCCGCCTGCACCTTTATAGGGTTAGTGATTTTGACTGACATTGACAGCATGAGCGGACCCAGTTGTACTGCTGAAAATCTTCCATGTGGATTCCCCATTCACTGACGATGAAGTTCCTATGGTGTAACCTGATGGCTGAGATCCCCTCAAAGATCTACTGTTATAGTAAGCTCTTGCATAACTGTTCTTTTCTCACTCCCTAAGTCCCCATTAGTAGACTCCTTTGTATCCATTTGCCTCCTGCCTGCTCCCTCAGTTGTCTAGCAGCCCAGTGATGCCCTGTAACTGCAGTGCTCCCTCTCTCTTCCTACCAACAGTGGCTGACTAAACTGTCATCTAGCTCCCACTTGTGCCTGCCCAGATCACTGCAACCTCACTTCCATGTGCTTGTATCAGGAGGTAATCAAGGGTCTGTAGTGCCATCTGACCAGGCTTGCACAAACCACCAAGCAACCATGTGTGTCCCTGTGGGCCATATGTGTGTCAACCTGTTGCGCCTGGGTTATGTCCCTAGCATTCCACATACACCTCATATACACCCCACACTGTATTCCTGGTCTATTATACTGTGATACTGCTATTTTGTACTAACATGTAGATTTTAGGCACCCATTACATAAACATGAGTGATAGCAATGTGATTTGCTGCTAATATATGCTAATGTTTATCATGCATAATTCATTATACCTCAATAGAATACATTTATCTAGATTATGTTTTGTCTTTTACATATATTCCATATTAATCTACCCGAATCACTGATAAGATGACTCTGAGGGATCATCAGTGATTATTGTATACTTATATTCTCATATAATTATATGTAGTGTGTGTTTTACACTCAGGCAGGTAGGCCACGTGTAATAGAGCCTTGTCAGCAGTTCTCTTTGCCTCTAAGCAAGCTGACACAGAGAGAAAACCTTTGTCTTTATGTCTTATACTGTACATAAGCAAGAAATGCCACATGTAGTTTGAACCCGTCAGCATTTCTTTTGTCCAAGCTATAATGATAATGGAAGTATATTCTGTCTCATATGATACTCATTAGTAATTCAGTCTCCTAAGTCATTCTCCCAATGGAGAATGATTTAGGACTAATACATATTGTTTCTCATATCTGTAATTATGAGGTAATCTCTATTGCTATGCTGTTATCTGTAGTATTTAGCTGTCTGCAACTCACTGTAGCTCCTCTAGGAGAGCTGGAGCGCGGGGAAAAAAAACAAGATCTTAGAAAACCTAAGATCTACAATTCTGGAGATTCTTCAGGAGAGTTGTGAGAAGCCCATCTCCCTTGTGATTTTCTTTGTCATATGCTTGGCGTAAGTAGTATAATAAACTTTATTAGTATTCCTTGCTTGTTTACAAATGTTCTTGGCAGACTCCGAGACACAAGAATCTGTATTATTATTAGTTACCCTGCACACCAAGAGTGTTTAGGCAACAAACCCCAATTTTGTACCACCTGCAATGACCTTTGAGGTTGCATGAGAAGGTGCTGCGATTGGAACCCTTTTCGATCATTGCTCAGTTGAGTTCCAGCTGTGTGCTGACGCAACGTGGTATGAAAATGCTTCAAAGATTACTTGTTTTTTCCTTGCAGCATTTTAATACCACCCGTACTTACAGATGTTGCTCATAACTATTTCAATTTTAATTTTTTGTTTTCACATTCTGTGGGGATTCACTTCCCTATTCGGAGGGGACTGAACAGTAGTTTTTTTAAACACTGTTTTTTCTGTCTGTTGAGGAGTACTAGTATTCTTTCTCCCCTTTTCCTCAACGCTTATCTCACTGGTCAAACAACAGTGAAGGACTTTTAATTAATTTTGCCAGTCTTAATAGAGGCTACATAGTTGTAAATGGGATTTGGGTTGAGGTGACACACAAGAGTGCCAAAAAATGAACCATGAATTGATGTTTAAAGCCTCAGGCTTAGGAAACTTGTTTTGCTCCTGTTATTATTATCTGGTAGTGTTCACCCTTATCCAGGCCCAATTGACCCTGTCTCTAATTTGTAAACTAGAGAGAGACTTAAACCCACCCTAAAAAATTGCTCACTTATATATACAAAGCATTCTATCAAAAAAAGATCAATCTGAGGTCTAGATAGCAGTGAATACATTTGACGTGGTAGGAATATCTTAATCCTTGCTATGTAACAATGTCTCTGATGGGGAAATGCACATAGATGGGTATAGCATGTTTAGGAAGGACAGAGCAAATAGAAGTGGAGGGGGCTATTTGTTATACATCTCCAATAATTTAATGGTAGTAAAACTGCCTTCTTTGGATACTTCATCTAATTGTTGTCTCCTTTCCCTCACCCTTCTCCCTTGGGGGGTAAGCCAGGGGTGACCAGGATAGCGCGGGCAAATACAGGAGGTGGAAGCGTGAGGGGCGCCGTGACCAGGGCGGAGACATGATGTCCGGAGCAGGAAAAAAAATTGTTTAGTACCAGAATAAAGGAGTCTACTGGTCAGCAGTCTCCTTTTCTTAAGACTACAGGCTGGTCTGTTACTCTACTGCAGGGAATGGCTTGCTGTCTAGGGTTCGAACCCTCTATAATTCAATTTGCCATTTTGTGACCAGGCTCCCTGTCAAAACCCACCACTGTATCTTATATGAGGAAATGGTCTGTTTATCATTTGAAGATGAACAAAAATTCAGTCTTGCAATATTTCTTCACAAGCTTGTATTAGGCAAATATCTGTTGCATTACAGAGCTCTTTTCAAACAATGTCAGGGGTACACAATCAATTGAAAATAGATCTTATCATACAGACTTCAGGCATATTCTCTTGAGACAGAGATCCTTGTCTTATCAAAATATCCATCTGTATAATAGTCTCCCACTCTCAGTAACCAGAAGTAAATTCATAGTCAATTTCAGGGCAAACTTGTTTTGCTCTTTAAGTTCTCTGTCTAGTTGTAAGAGTAAGAATTTGTGTAATTGAACTGTAATCTTCATAATTTTTATGTGTCTTTTAAACATCTGGTCTGGTCACATGTGAACACGTGATTTTTTCTCACTATGTTAACCAGAATAAAATGAAAATGAAAACAATCAAGGAGAGAATATGTCCACAAGTTAACAGTTAAGCAAACTCCATCAGTTAGATATTGACCTTTGAAAAGTAAAATGGCAGGAAAAGGAATGAAGTATAAAAAATGAGCCTCTAGAATCAGTTATATTGTCTTGGGAATCTAGTGGTCTTTATTAGAGAGTATATAATGATACCAGGGTACATCTTTGATTAAACATACAATCATCAGTAGCAATGCCTCTTAAAAGTCCACGGAGCTGTTGTTGTTTAAGTCAAGCAAATGATTCATATTCACTGTCCTGGAAACCTCAGGTTGAGATTTTACCAAGTCTTACCATAAAGCCCTGACTTCTTCTGATGGTCTAATGTTATTTTTAAAATGTTCTAACAGTCGTAGCTCTCTGGTGGGCAACACACACGGGCTTCTTGGGTAAAGAAGGAGAAGGGTCACTAAATAAATCTATTACTTTTCTCCAATATCCTTGCTTCCAAGCTACCTCTGTTATACTGGTCAGTAGGCAAACTTTATGGTTTTAAACAACTGCACATCCCCCTAACCTCAAGTTGCAACCACACAATGTTCAATCTGAGTTTGATTCAGATTAGGAACTCCGAGCCTCAAAGTCCTTTCATATCCAACCTGCCATCTTCCAGGCCTCCTTTGTAGCTGCACAGATGTAGGTCTTTCCCTGCTTACATTATTTTCAGTTGGACAGGTAGCATAAAGATGTGAGTGATTCCCTACTCCTCCAACTGGCCTGCTTACTCTGTCAAAACATTTTCTTCACATGCACGAAATGTAGCTGAGATTGGGAAAGATTCTCACCCATGAACTGTGCACTGATATAGGACCCACTTGTTTTGCCACAAGTAGTACTTCATCCTACTCTTCAAAGTTGCTGGTTATCACCAAAAGGGTATGAGCTAACAGATCAGGACCCAGGTCACACCACAGGCAGACATGACAAGCCTTCAGAAATATTGGCAGGGAGTTCAGTTGGAGGTTCTTCAGGAGAGACTCTGTCTTATAAGGCTTTTAGGGTTCTCTGTATCTGTTTCCTCAGGGAGACCCACCAGCCCAAAACTGGTAGCTCTTTCTGTATTTTTACAAATGTCCTCGCCTCAGTTGAAACAGCAAGTTGTCTTTCATCAGTCCTACCGAGTTGGTTGGTACTTCCTTGCCATTGTTACTACCCAGTTTAGTTTTCTCCTATTCCATATCCATTTTTGTTTCATGGCCATTAGCCATGGTAGTGAGAGCTTCCAGTTTCTTGTTTATAGCTTGGATTGCTTAAGACAGTGTAGCCCCAGTCGGCCACAAGACAGGCAAGGGTTTCCTGGACCAGAATGGGTGGTATGTTATGGTGTCCCTTTGACTTCAGGGTGAAGATTGGAGGCTTGATGTGTCAGAGAACCCTGTGCTCTTCACAAGTCTACTTCCTACAATGCTCCCTCATTTATCCGACCTTGCTTGTCTGCCATCCTCACTATCCATCTGTCATCATCTTTCTCTTGTTTGTCCACATTGTTTATTCTCTGATTTTTACACCACTCTTAGTGTCTGCCACCCACCAGGTAGTGCCTACAATAAGTATATTTCCATTCAGCACTATTATAAGCACTGTCTTTCTTTTGTCATGGACAGTGGCTGTTTGTCGGATGCTTGGCAGTTGCATAAAGTACACATGCTCAGCATGCAAGTGAAGTAAAACAAAAAGTTATAAATATTTTGGTAATATATTAATTGATTTACTTAATTACAGTATATGTGCTGTCCCATGTTGAGGTTTGTGGTGAGAGGCTGTGGCTCAAGCATTTGGAGTGAAGAGGCATGGTGTCTGCTGCAGCATTTCTGCTTAATGTGGCTGTGGTTCAATGGGTGTAGCATGGTGTCTGCTGTGGCCATTCTGTTTGTTGTGGCATGACGTCTGCACTGACTGGTGAAATGAACTTAAGAAAATGACTTCAGGGCCCAGATATTCAAAGAAGATGTGCCCAGTGCAGCTGAGTTGCACTGGCGAATGTCCAATATGTGCCCCTGGCCCATACTCAAAAGGGGTGATGCGTCACAGTGCAAAGATAATGTTTGTGGTGCATCCGGAGAGAGTCTTCCCCTGCATATGCGGCACCTCTCCATATTCAGCCGAGATGTATGGCACAGCTGCCCACACATCTCTGAGATGTGCTGCGCAAAGTTAGGCATGGAAAAACCATGCCTAAGTTGTAGCCACCCACAGGCGGGCTGCTGTACTGCACAGCACAACACAGTAGCCACCAGCCCCTGGGTGGTTACCCCCCCCAGCCCTGATCATACAACAGTAGAAAACCCCCCATTCCTGGTAGTCTAGTGCCCCCATCCCCGAACCCCGTCTGATCCATGATGTTGCACGAAATACCCTGGTAGTTTAGTGGTATCCCCCCTTCCCAAACCCCATCAGTCCAATGTTGCACCAAAATGCCTGGTAGTCTATAGTGGTCCACTCCTTTCTCGAACCCCATCCATCCATAATGTTTGCATTGAAATACCCTGGTAGTCTAGTGGCCCCCCAGCCCTGATCATACCATACAAATACTAACCCAGGACCTCCCTGATAGTCCAGTGGACCCCACCCACTAGAGACCCCACCACCCGCTCCCCGTCCCAACATGGCTAACAGGTCAGTGGGCAGCACAACCTACCAGAACACTGCCACGGCTGCCCACCAACTGAGCTTTCAGTGAATGACAGTGTACTGTAGAAAGTTGTAAATGAAAGTGTACAGTACACACTGCAAGCCCACTGGTCGCAGTGTCTACCAATGGACTTACAGGAGTACAGTACGCTGTCATTCACTGACAGTTCAAATCAGCGGGCACCTGTGGCAGTGTGCAGGTGAGTTGTGCTGCCCGCCGACTTGTTGGCCATGCTGGGACTGGGGGAGCAGGGTGGGGTGGGGATCCCTCAGTGGGTGGGGGGTCCACTGGACTATGAGGGAGGTCCAGGGTTAGGATTTGTATGGTACAATCAGGGCTGGGGGGGGCACTTGACTACCAGGGTATTTCAGTGCAACATTATGGATCGGACAGGGTTTGGGGATGGGAGAGTGGTACCACTGGACTACCAGGGAAGGAGAGGATGTATCATGTTTTTATACGTTCAGGGCTGGGAGAGGGTCCACTAGACTACCAGGGATATAGAAACATAGAAACATGTTTCTATATCCCTGGTAGTCTAGAGGACCCTTTCCCAGCCCTGAGCGTATAAAAACATGACACATCCCCTCCTGCGGGATATTTTTATTTTTATACACAAATGGGGATGGGAGGGGGTACTGCTGGACTACCAGGGATACGAGGGTTATAATCATTTTCTTCACAATCAGGGATGGGGGGGCCACTAGACTACCAGGGTGTTGTGGAGTGCTTCCATGCAACACAGAAGTTGCAGGGTGCCCGGTGCATTCTGCCAGGGGCATCCCTGCTCCAGACATGCAAATGGGGCCATAATGATGTGCAAATGGCCCCATTTGGGTCTTGCGTGGCTAATGGCCCCATTTGTATGTCATGGTCTGAATATCTGGAATTTGCATTGGCGCATCCTGAAGATGCACTGTGCATCCCCATTCCAGGTATTTAGACAGCGCAGGGATCTTTGGTGGCCCCCCCATATGTGCCGCCCACATCGGGGTCGGGATAGGATAAGGGTAAGGGATACTGGGAGGGGCAGCTGTGAGATGAGGTGATAGCTGCATACTCAAGCAGACTCGATAGGCCATGAGGCCTGTTTCTGCTGGCAATTTTGTATGTTCGTATGTTCGTATATTCGGACGAGATGCGCATTTCACATCTTGGTTGAATATTGCAAGTTTGCGCTCCAGCACAACTCAGTTGTGCGGCACACACACTTTAGCCCTTTCTGGGAACAGTTTGAAAATCCTGACCCAAGTTCTTTATACAGCTATAACTCAAAAATAAAGAAAATATCTGCTACAGCAAAGCCAAGAAGCATCACTGACTAATTTGAAATAAAAAAATAAATAAATAAATTTAGAATTTATTTTTGTTGTATTTACTTTTTAAATAAAACATTTGTTTAAGGTTGTACTGATTTTTGACACTTAAGAAACAAATGAAACTCTTAAAAAATAACTGTTTAATTTACATATAGGACAGACCAAACCTCTATGATCTGCCACCCTCTTTTATCCACCAAACTTTCCAGGGACCAGCGCTCACTGATTATAGGGGGTACACTCACTGTATTTACAGTTTCGCTGCTGTCCTGGCTCAGCGGTCTGCTCAGCCGGGATCCTGCATCTGATTTTAAAAAATGCATAAAGAATCAGTGTTCAAAGGACTTCATAAGTGCAGTCACCCCCCTCCCGGTGGTACTGGATGGTAGTGCCTTGCAGTATGGCACAGGCAAAACAGAAATCGAATCCGATCCTTACTCCCATGCTGAGGAGTGCTGGGTATGCTATGGAGGCAGCACTCCCAGTCTCTGAGAGTGAGAGGTGCTAATATCTGTTCACTGTGCACATCGTGATGGTCCGTAGGGAACTTGATATGGTTGCCATGTGACGTCTGCAAGTGTGGCAGTCAGATATATCATCACAGGATGATGGAAGAGGACACAAAGAAAGAAAAATCAGGAAAACTCTCAGCCATGACCACAGATGATGACTGTCCCCCTTCCTTGCACCACAGTTGACTCCCACCCCTCCCCTTTTTACTTCGAACAAGGTCTTTTTTATTTGGCACATTGCTCAATTTATAATTTTGTTCTTTGCTGAATTTGAATTACATGGGTATGGTATCTATTGTTTTTTTCACATATGGCTTTATTTATATTTTGTTCTTTGTGGGAGCTTTGAATTATATGGGCACACTAAATGCACGGCCCCACATTACATTTTGGTTTAGAGCATTTGATTTGTTGGGCGATTATGAGGTATACAATAGTAGCTGGCTGCCTCTAATGTGGGTGGGTACCTTTCAGAAGTTGATGGTTCGTAGGGGATGGCACTCATTCAAGACCGGGGCACTGAGTCATCTGTGTAGCCCTTGCCAGCAAATGAAACAATTGAAGACTGTGAAGTAACAAAAAGATGAAAGTTGATAGGAAGGAGTGCAGCACCCCACTGCTGCTTTGCATAAATATGAGAGCAATAACAATATAGGTGAGTGGCTTAACCTCTTTTTAACATACATTTTTTTGCTCCCTTCTTGTTACTGGTGCTTGATTCCCCCTGGAGCTCCTAGGCACCTAGGCACGCCTGAACTGCCGCACTTCTGTTACCTGTGATCACCCCTCCAAGGAGTTGTGGTTTACTCTCCAGGTGAGGTAGGGTATTTACCACCACATATTCTGGTTCTTCAGGCAGTGTCGCAGCATAATTGTGGGGCCCAGATGTACTAGGGTCCTTTACCCCAGGTCCTGGGGCCATTTTGATAGTTTATCCCATCCCTACTGGGTGTCAGCATGTCAGGGGAACCGACTGGGGGTGCGCACAACATGCACTGACCTGGCATCTGTCCGACATCCTCCCTCCCGGTGCAGTGTTTCCACCCGTGGCCACTCGGAGGGCAGCACTGCAGGGAGAGTAGTGATACTCCCTCCCCAGAGGTGGAGCACATCCGGTTGGACACACAGTCCTCCTCCCCAGCCGGCCCTCCACTGACCTGGGCTTATTCTTGAACCCAGGTCACCAGCTTCACAAGCGGTAGCCCTACCCCTTCTCTCGCAGGTCTGCTGCAGCTGACTTAACTCTTTGCGCTGAGAACCATGTAAATAGTGAAAGACTTATTTTTTACAGAAACATTTTCTGGCAAATTGGAGTTTGTGAAGTATGTTTGATAATGCAAGGGTAAAGCATTACAAGGAAGGGCAGAGAATCAAGAAAATGTGGATGTATTGCATCCCACATGAAATGTGACCTGACAATTTTGAGAGTGTATGGCTCATAACAGGAAGTTTATAATGTGAATTCCTATGGGATACCAGTGGAAATTCACCTGTCGAGGATATGCCCCCTCTGTCAGATAAACAGAGAAGAATGGATTATGTAATTAGTGTGTTGACACAGATAGCAGAAACCTCAGTGCTGCAGTGTAGTCTCGTCTTGGGAATTGAACACTTACTGAACCAGTGATCTGGTTTCAACAGCACCACTGTTCAACTTCCTCCAGAGCTGCCCTGCCAAGAGGTAATGCAACTCTTAGTCTGTGTCTTACAGCTAGATAGGATTTAAGCAGTAATGACCAAGAAACTGGTCATGTCCAAGTGATTAACAACTGGTTGGGGGCATAGGTGACCAGAACAACGCCACCACCTCACCATCCACACCTTACCAATTTGATTCTACTCACCAAAGGTTTATGTGAAGTTTTTCTTGCTGTACGAAAAACCTATATGTACTTGGAATTTGTACACCATTCTGCAGTATGATGAAATGTGTCTTCAATATGAATGTGTGTTACACAAACCTAATTTACAAGTGTAGAAACATTTGAACTTGAAATGCTGGTGTTTTGAGTCTCACTCAGTGCTGTGTCTTCTTTGGGAGTCTGAGTTGAGGGCCTCTTCCCTCTAGCTGGTCACTAATCCAAGGAAGTGACTGGCTTTGATGTTGTTATTGTGAGACGGGCAATCACAATACTAACTTTCATTTTCTGTTTTTTTATTTACTTTTTGTTTGTCCAACGGTGTGGCATGAGCAGTGTGGCAAGAGAGCATCCTACATTTAAGACATTGGGTGTCACGCTACGTCAGTTGACAGCTGAATCTGTAATTTTTAAGACATTAATGACCAATCCAGTAGCCAGTCAGGAGCCTCACTAGGTTCATTAATATTTAGTTAGACTTATAATTGTATCAACAGCTTCCACTATTAACCCCTTCCACTGTGTGCACAGGACCACTTTTATTATTCCTTTCTCAGTTCTAGTGTATAGAAACAAATACACTTGAGAGTATTTAGGCCATAATTGGTCAGAAACAGATGCATGGATCAGGGTGGTAGTGGAGGACTGTTGTGCTAAGTGGATTATGTGTTTTTCTAGAGTTAGCTGTTCTTTATTTCTGGGGTTTATTGAAAAGTTAAAGATTAGATACATGTTACGGTCAGTGAATCCTTCATCTTTTATATGAGTGCATGAATGGATACACTGCAGATAAAACAGACCAGATAAGGGAGAAAAAGGCAAATGTAGGGCTGATGTGGCAACTCGAAGGTGGCAGCACACTGCATTACCACGCAGGAGACCACAGTTTGGAGGTGACTAGAGTCCGATCTTGTGGAGACTGGGCACATCACCGAGATGATGTACTTGCTCTCTTGGGAGAGAGGGCCAGAGCTCTCCAGTATCCCCTGGAGCCTAGTCTGTTCAGAATGGAGTAAGCTACCCAGTCACGTGACAGAGGTCCCCTAGAACAGCGGCTTCAGAGCACTGTCGGCAGCACATTTTGGTTCTCTTTGCCATTACTTCAGAAAGCTGATTCCTGGAGAGTGATGTCTTTGTTCACGCCCCTGGTTCTTTACCTGTAACCATGGACCCATGCACTTTGTAGCCCCTCTAGCTCTTTTTGCATTTGTGTAACTGAGTGTTTTGTGTTGTGTAAGTTTGTGTTTTCTCGTGAAACAATGTCCTCTGACATCTTTGGAGACTACAACCCACATTTTATCAGTCTGGCTTAATGGATGCAATCTCAAAGAAATAGTTATATTAGGAATAGAACGAACGTAGCAGTATCTTGAGACAAAACATGGGCGAAACAGTGTGCCTGGTCCAAGGAAAAAAAAGTAAACTGTATGTCAGACAGGGAAAAAGGGTGCACTCAAAACTGCATCAAATAATCAAACGTGCCTGAGGCTGGTTGTCACAAAACATTTTTTGCATCACAAATAAATCTTCCATACCACAGCTAGACAGAGGAATTTAGCTGTGGCTCCATTTGCGATGTAAGGAAAAATCCTAACACTTAATGTAGACTGGGAAGGTAGTAGTGGAAAGCACTACGGGGGAAACAGACTTGGAATTAATAATTTCACATAGTCTGAAGGCACCAGCACAGTACAACTGGGCAGTGGTAAGCAATGTAGGATGTTGAGGTGCATAGTAAGGGGGAATTGCCAGCAGGAGAAAAGAGATACTAATACCACTGTGTAGGTCACTGGTTCGTCCTCATCTGGAGTGCTGTGTGCAGATTTGGAGTCCACATCTGAAGGACAGGGATACAGTCAGTGCAGAGGAGGGTAACCAGGATGATCCAAGGACAGCAGGAAAGGGCATACAAGGAGGGGTTGGCAGATCTGACCATGTATATACACTTGGGATGAGAAGGGAGAGAGGGAACATGATTGAAACATACAGATATCTCCATGGGGTAAATCAAATGATAGGGGAATTGTTCAAACACGTGGGAACACTAACACAAGGAGCAGCTTCATGAAGCTGGGTGGGCGAGGCAAGTTTGGGAGAGATACCAGGAAGCACTTTTTCATAGAGCGGCTGGTGGAGGGGTGGAATAGGCTACCTGAGGAGGGGGTCTGTGCGAAATCAATAGGGGGAGCCACATAAGGGTGGTACAGGTAAAAGGACTTTTTTTTTTTTTTTTTCAACTTTATGTTTGTTGCTTGAACAATAAACATGCAGTTGGTAATCCGGATGCAGTACAAAAGAAACATAGAATTTGATGGCAGATAAGGACCGCTTGGCTCACCCAATCTGCCCATTTCCCTACCTAATGGATAAGCTGCAGATCCTAGTTAACCAACAGCCTACTTTTTCCTACCCCCACCCACTAAAATTGCCTTATGACTGTCCCATGCATTCTTGAAATCCACCACTGTTTTTGACTCCATAACCTCCTCAGGAAGGCTGTTCCATGCATCCACAACCCTGTCCATGAAAAAATACTTCCTCACATTACCTCTGAGCCATCCCCCCTCAATCTTCAAATTGTGCCCTCTTGTTCTTGCACTCCTCTTTTTCTGAAAGATGTTACCCTCTTGGTCTTTGTTGATCTCCTTGAGGTACTCAAAAGTTTCTATCATGTCTCCCCTCTCCCTCCTTTCCTCGAGGCTATACATATTAAGCTCCTTAAGTCTCTCTTCATATGTCTTCTGGTGCAGACACTGCACCATCTTAGTTGCCCTCCTCTGGACCACCTCCATCCTTCCATCCTGTCTATGTCTTTGCGGAGATTGGGTCTCCAGAACTGCACTCAGTACTCCAGATGGGGTCTCACCAGCTGTCTGTACAGAGGGATAACAACTTCCTGTTTTCTACTGGTGATGCCTCTCCCTATGCATCCCAGTATCACCCCAGCCCTCCTTACTGCCCTCTCGCATTGCTTGCCCACCTTTAGGTCATCAGATATGACTACCCCCAGGTCCCTTTCCATTTTTGTTGTTGCTAGTATCTCACCTCCCATTGTGTACTCTTCCCTTGGGTTTTTGTTTCCCAGGTGCATTACTTTGCACTTCTTAGCATTGAATCTAAGCTGCCATACATTTGACCATTCTTCCAGCCTTGCCAAGTCCCTTCTCATCCTTTCCGCCCCACCTTGTGTATCAACTCTGTTGCAGATCTTTGTGTCGTCTACAAAGAGACATACTCTTCCTTCCAGTCCCTCTGCAATGT
This sequence comes from Neoceratodus forsteri, assembly GCA_016271365.2. Taxonomy (NCBI): domain Eukaryota; kingdom Metazoa; phylum Chordata; order Ceratodontiformes; family Ceratodontidae; genus Neoceratodus; species Neoceratodus forsteri. The sequence continues at coordinate 848,898,503 of CM057452.1, forward strand.
GGCTTATAAAGACATTAAAGAGGACCGGTCCTAGTACTGAACCCTGCAGTACCCCACTAGTAACCCCCCTTTCTTCAGAGTGGACTCAGTTTACTATTACCCTCTGTGTTCTGTTCTCTAGCCAATTCTTTACCCAGGCTACCAACTTGGGACCCACTGCCAGGCTGGCAAACTTGAATATTAATCTTTTGTGTGGGACTGTGTCAAATGCCTTGCTAAAGTCTAGGTAGGCCATGTCCACAGCCCCTCCTTGATCTACTACTTTGGTCACCCAGTCAAAGAAATCTATTAGATTCGTCTGACATGACCTTTCCGCTGTGAATCCATGCTGCCTTGGGTCCTGTGCCCCTCTGGCCTCTAGGTGCTCAACAATTCTTTCCTTCAGAAGTGATTCCATAAGTTTCCCAATCACTGAGGTTAAACTAACAGGTCTGTAGTTTCCTGCTTCTGTCCTGCTCCCACCTTTGTGAAGTGGAATAACATCTGCCTTCCTCCAGTCCTCAGGTACCACCCCATCCTCCCATGATTTGTTAAATAGGGTAGTCAGTGGTGTCACTAGTTCTTCCCTTAGTTCTTTCAGAATTCTGGGATAAATCCCATCAGGCCCCATTGCTTTGTCCACCTTCAGTTTTAAGAGTTCTTTCAGAACCCTTTCTTCTGTGAATGGGCTGATATCAACCCCTGTATCTAGAGTGTTTAGGTACCTCCCACTCTTCATTTGTGAATACTGAGCAAAAATATTTGTTTAGTATCTCTGCCTTTTCACAGTCACCCTCTGTCCACCCCCCCTCCCCGTTATTAGGCCTCACTATCCCTCCCTTGGTCTTCCTTTGCTACCTGATGTACCTATAAAAGGTTTTATCCCCCTTCGTAACTGAGTTAGCTATCTTTTCCTCGGTTTGGGCCTTTGCTGTTCTGACTGCCTTCCCTGCTTCCTTTTGCTTTAATTGATACAATTCTCCATCCTGCTCCTTCTGTGATTCCCTGTACTTCCTGAATGCTTTCTTTTTCTCCCTAACCTTCCCTGCCACCTCCTTGGAGAACCATAGTGGTTTCTTACATCATTTTGTTTTGTTTATTTGCTTCACACACAGGCTTGTTGCCTCTGTGATAGCAATTTTGATTATTCCCCATTGCTCTTCCACCCCTCCTTCCTGCCCTTTTGCTAGTGCATTCCTTAGGCACTCACCCATTTTGGCAAAGTCAGCCCTCCTGAAGTCCAGTACATTTGCCTTTGTATGGCTTGACTCTACTGCTGTGTTTATTGTGAGCCATACTGTTCGATGGTCTCTAGTTCCCAGATGGCTACTCACTTCTAAATCTGTGATCCTCTCGCCATCTCCATTTGAGAGTACCAGGTCTAAGATTGCTCCCTCTCAAGTGGGTTCCAATACTAGTTGTCTAAGGCATGCCCCCTGTAGGGCATCTAGAATAACCCCACTCTTAGAAGTGGCTGCTGCAAATGCACTCCAGTTAACATCTGGCATATTCAGATCCCCCATCAGCAATATCTCCGCTTTTTCTGCCATTCTAAGGATACTTCCTATAATTTCCTTGTCCATGTCCTCCCTCTGAGATGGGGGTCTGTATACAACCCCTGTAAAGTATCTAATGAGGGTGCAACCCCACTTAATACGTGCATGTAAAATAATCTTACTCCATCAATAAGATACGTTGTTGGAGGGAAAACCTAAAGGTATAGAATAGACCATGAGCCAATATGAATAAAGTAAATTCTGCTATATAGAGTCCAAGAGCTGTATGAAACTTTGGAAACCAATGTAAGTCCATAAGGTTAACCAGTCTTTGCTTCCTTAAAAGGAAATGAGTAATCCATGCTTATCCCAGAGTTAGGTACCAAGAAGGTAGCATCCAAGAAGAACTGTTGCTCTGCATGTTATGTACTAGATTGGGCAAACTGGCAAGAAATGTGCCACAAAAACACAACATTTTACTTCAAAGGAGAATTCAGAGTGGTAAAACAATGTGCCAAATCCACAGTCACTTACAGCTTGACAAAAATAAACTGTGAAACTTGCTGAAAGAAAGAGTCTGCCCTCCAGCAGAGGGTAAAACTGAATATGGCAGACGAAAAAGCTACCCATAAGAAAGACTGTGAGGTGCAAATGTCAGTCTAGAGATGCCAAATGGATGCACAGCCACACAGAAAATGAATGTTTGGTCAAGTGAGGTACCGCTGTCACCTTCTCCCTCTGAATCAGGTTGAGAAAGCTCCTCTCTCCGGTGTTGAGGCAGAACATAGCACTGGGCCCACTTCAGGGCTTCAGTGGGATCTGAAAACACAAACACCTTCCCTTGATGAACAGTTCTAAGGCAGGTTGAAAGTAACATGCCATGTGAGATCTCAGCTTCCCTCAAAATAGCATGTACTCCATCTAATCTCTTTTTCTTTTGGCGAGTTGCATAGTTGGGGTCTGGGTAGAGGTGAACCTGTTGACCATCCTGAAGCATAGTCCTTTTTTGTTGGGCAAGCACCAAAAAAATAATGGTCCCTGGTCTCTACTCCATCCAGAACCAAAACTATGGCCCTAGGAGCATCAGGATTATCTGGTCACCCCCAAAGCAACTCCATAGGCCTTCTGGATGACAATGTGGTGATCTACTAAGGGTTGCCCCAAATGCTGTTACAGCTACTCTGTTAGAAATAACCCCAGATAGCTGGCCTGGTGGTGCTGAGTGTTGCGGCACTGGATGCCACACCTCATGCCACGCTGGTGACCTGAGTTCAGGAGTGAGCTGGGAGATAATAACAGCGGCTGCTGGGCTGCTCTCATCTCCTGGATTGGGAGGTGAAGTTTCCTTGCTCTCAGCTGATACCTGGTGGAGGCCAGATGTTAGAGCAGAGGCTTGGAGGCTGACGCAATGTTGGAAGGGAGGAAGGAGCCCTCGGTTCCCAGGAGCATGCACCGCCACACCCATACACTCACTGTGCACACCATTACTTTGGGTGGGAGAAAACCACAGAAAAGCCTATGTCTCTCCATGGCCATATGTGATTGCTCCCATTGCTCTCGGACCCTACTCCTTGGTAAATGGTTGGGGGAGAGGCTGACAGGGTTGGGGGTGGAAGATGGCCCAATTACAGGAGTAGGTGGCCACAGAGGAGCAAACAGCTTATTTAAAAAAAAAAGAAAAGAAAATGAAATAACCCCAGGTGATCACCTTCACTTTTCTTTGGCATGCCCACTATATGTAGATTTGCTGCCCGTGCTTGATTTTCTGATCTCTCTAGGCAAGACTTGAGGTGCATATTTTCTTTAACTAAGTTAGTTGTAGCACCAGTAGGCACTTCCGGGTGCTTACGAGTCTCTTCGGATTCTGTTTTCACAAAAAACACATCAGTCTCCAAAGTAGTGACTCTGTTTGTTAATGAGTCAAATTTCTCCACTGATCTTGCCGTCGTGGAGATAAGTCGATTTTATTTTCAAACCTAGGCTCTGCAGCATTTCTTCCCCATTAGCAATGGCCTCAGGAACAATGCAGCCCCCAGCAGACCTCATGGCTGGAGGTCCAGGATCGTTCTCACTTTTAGCTCCCTCCTGCTAGATTTTATCTGTTTTAGGATTCCCCATACTGGTTCAGCAAGTCCTCCAACTTCTGAAAAGGGCTAGTATGCCTGCCAGAATGCCAGAAAAAGCAAGTTTTAAAGTTTAGTTTTATTTCAGATATGCAGAGCTACCAGTTCTCAGCACTCCCCTTCGGGCTCACCTCTGCCCCAAGTGTATTCACGAAGTGCCTAGCAGTGGTGGCAGCCTATCTCAGAAGGCAAGGAACCATAGTATTCCCTTACCTGGCCAACTGATTAGTCATAGGGGTGTTATATTAACAGGTAAAGGACGCCAGCTGGGTCACCCAAAGCATTCTAGAATCTTTGGGCTTCCTCATCAGTATCCAAAAGTCTCAGATTGAACCAGTTCAGTCACTAGAATTAATTGGAGCTGAACTGGATACTGTCCAAGGCAAGGCCTTCCTCCCTCAGGAGAGGGTAACAAACTTATTAGCCCTAGCAAACTCCTTTGTCCTGGGTCAGCCCAAGACCACAAGACAGTTCTTAGCTTTACTGGGACACATGGCATCAACTACCAAAGTAGTATCAGGTGCCAGATTTCAGATAAGAGACATCCAGTACCACTTGAGGTACCATTGGTCTCAAAGAAGAGATCCTCTTTCAAAGCTTGTACCAGTAACAAAAACTCGGCTTCTGGTTTTGCAGTGGTGGAAAGAAAGGGACAACCTCAGGCAAGGCATCCCTTTTCAGCAACAGCACCACACAGTGGTTCTGTCAACAGATGCCTCCATTCTAGGGTGGGGTGTGCACACACAGGCAGCCTCACAATCAGTGGGACTTGGTCTCCTCAGGAATCCAAGTTGCATATTAACCTCTTAGAGTTGAGAGCAGTTATTCTCTCCCTAAAGGTCTTTGCTCCTCATTTAAGGGGTCAGTCAGTCCTGATCTGGACAGACAACACAACTACCATGTGGTACCTCAACAAGCAAGGGGGTACAATATACCAAGGCTGTGCACAGAAGCCATGAAAATCTGGTCCCTAACATATTCCCTGGGGGTGCATTTGTCTGCTGTTCATCTTCCAGGGAAGGAAAATACACTGGCAGATTCACTCAGCAGAATCAGTCAGGAGCATCATGAATGGGCTTTAAATAAGCATTGGCCACAGTTTTCAGGAGGTGGGGCACTCCAGAAATAGATCTGTTTGCCTCAAAAGAAAACCATCGGCTTCCTCTTTATTGCTGCAGGCCTTCCTCATTGGGCACAGTGCCCATGGAGGCATTGGTCCTGGATTGGACAAGGAAATTCCTATATGCTTTTTTATCATTTTCACTGATGTTGAAAGTGCATCCCAAACTCAGGTGTCAGTCCACAACCATGATTCTAGTTGCTCCAGACTTGGCCAGGCAGCCATGGTACCCTCTACTACTCACCCTGTCCACCAAGCAACCCATGTGGCTTCCCCAGAGATACAATCTTCTAACAGCCATTCAGGGTCGGGTAGTATTCCCGAACCTCAAGACCCTTCACCTGAAGACCTGGTTTTTGAGGAGCTAGAATTTTCTGAATTTAAACTGTTAGAATAGGTTCTTAAGGTCCTGAAAGTTTCCAGGAAAACTTCAATCAGAAAGACTTATGCTTCAAAATGGATAAAGATTTTCCATCTGGCGCAGGTCTAAGCATGTCAATCCTCTTAAGGCAGGTATACCTATACTGCTTGACTACTTGGTATACCTACAGGCCTGAGGCCTGCAACCCTCAGGGTTCATTTGGCAGCAGTCTCTGCTTATTTGTCTGCAGGTGCTCAGAAAAAAATAGCTTCACACCCTATTTTTAGAAAGTTTTTCAAAGGCTTGGCACATCTGTTCCCTCCTGTCCTGTTAGTGAGCCAGTCCTTCCTTGGGACCTGAATTTGTGCATAGCCAAACTCATGGAACCTCCATTTGAGCCAATGGCTACAGCTGATCTGGAATATGTCACTTGGAAAACTGTCAGCAAGAAGAGTGTGTGAGCTCCAAGTTCTCTGTACTGATCCTAATTACATCATCTTCCATATGGACAAGGTAGTCCTCAGGACCAACAGGAAATTTCTTTCCAAGGTGGTATTTGAGTTTCATTTGAACCAATCCATCACCTTTCCTTTGTCCTTCATAGCCAAGTCCAGTTCAGGAGAATTAAAGCTTCATAGTTTGGACGTAAAGAGGTCCCTCAGCTACTATGCCAGTCGTACTAAGGACCTCAGGGATTCCCATTCACAACTGTTTATCACCTGTGGTGAGGTCTGGAAAAGCAGGCCTGCCTCAAAGAGATCAGTTGCATGCTGGCTAGTATCCTGCATCCAGTTCTGTTACAGTAAGGCTGAGAAACAGCCACCACAGGGCCCATTCCACCTGTGGAACTACTGCATCTGTGGCTGCTGCAAAGGACATCCCCTTGCTAGAAATCTACTGCCTGGATGTTCAGTCCAAAAGTGATGCAAGGTTTGGCACTGCAGTATTGCAGAACCATTTCCAAAGTAGGTTCTGTACCCTTCTTCCAAGGCACTGCTTAGTAGTCTATGTCACCAACTCGTCTATGTCACCAACTCGCTCAGCCAGTCAACCCTCTACTCCTAAAGTGCCAACCTCTGAGCATATGATTTGTGTACTGTGAACAGACAAGGTAACCCTCTTGTCTGTTTTGTGGGTTCAAGTCACCTTAGTCTCAAGCTCTGAAGCTATTCAAACTGATAACCTCTTATTAGTGTACCCATTTATCAGGATCAGATAATTCTGTCTTTGGGGAGCCAGATATCTTTACCTACGGGCACCCAACCAGGTCTTTCAAATGAACCCTTAGAACTCAATGCAAGACTTTAGAGAACTCTATCCATTTCCCAGTTTGGTATACAATAAGCCCATACACAGTGCTACTATAGCCTTTAAAAGCTCCACTTAAAATAAAAAGAAATGTCAAGGCACTCCAGCAGTTTCATTTGATAAAAAATATCTTTACTTTAAAGAAATATCAAAACAGAACAATAATTACAGAACAAATATATATCCCAACACATATAGCCTTAAAACAAACAGGTAAAAAAGTACAGTTCCTACAATTTATAACTTCAGACTGGTATAATCTAATGCTTACTTTCTTTCAGTGCTTTTAGGGTCTCTCTCTTCTCTCAGTCACATAAATATTTTCTTGTGTGTCTCTGTCAGGTTCCTTCAGCAATTAAGCACACTTCTCAGCCGGCCTTCTCATGAGGTCACTAACTCCGCCTTGGTGTATCAAACTCTATATTTCACAATACAGGGTCTTCAAATAAAATATTTAAAAAAACATATGAGATGACCTCACTGACTTTCCTCTCCACAGGTTAACTGGTCAGAACTGGCTTGTGCTCTGCTACACATACATCTCAAAAGCTTCTTTGATCTAAGTCACTGTATTCAAAGCAAAGTGTATTGGCCTCTTTAATCCCGTCTGGACCTTGGAATCTACACCTCCGGTCTTTCTGATGTAATTCAAGGGTTCCCCAGGAAATGTATTTTGGACCTTCCAAATCCGTCTGGGTCCTCCCTGGCTCAGACATCAAACCTTTTCAATGTCCTTTCTAGCCTCTCTCCAGTGCCCCACCCCACAAGTCTTTCCTGGTAACCATGCAAGTCAAAGGATCTCTCTGAGGGCATTATGAATGGCTAATCTTATTTCCTGGGATGAAAGCAAATTGCCAAGGTAATTGCACCCCAGATCTCTGCAGTTTAAAATATCGCCTGTCCTTTGAACTTATCCCTGGGGGGTCTTGATGTGTCAGTTCCAGTAAGACAGTAGTTTCCTCAAACTGAGTTTTCCATCACATATTTTTTTATGTAATAAAAAAAATTAATACAGCACTCGAGCACTCAGAGCTGGCTGTCTACATCACAGTCTACATATGTCTAATTATAGTGGGAGATTCCTGGGGTTTGAAAAAAAAAATTACCACAGTAATATTGTTTCTTCCAAGGAATCTCCCAGTATGATTAGACCTCCCACCCTGCCTCATCTTACAAAACCTGAATCAGGTTCAGCAGTAATTTTATTACGGTTTTTAATGCTGCCATTAATAATTGGTGTGACTCGCTGTTTTTTGATGCACACAGAGATGACTAGGGGACCTAACTCTCTTTTTGTGCTCTTTGTATCCTGTTTGGAAACCCGTCCTCTTCACCAGGGGGTGGGTATTATTGTTATGGTTGTTTTGGGTTTGAATTTATTAATTTAGATAGTCTAGTATTTTTCAACTACAAAAATGAATCTGACTGATAGATGGGACACAGTCCACCTAGAGGCAGCAGTTTGAATAACATTCCATTTCCACTATTTGCATACATTCCACATTACATCACTACAGCTCCGGGGCAGTCCTAGATTCTGAGCTGACTGCATATGTCTAATAATACTGGGAGATCCCTTGGAAGAAACAATATTACTGTGGTAAATAATTTTTTCTTTTGCACTATCCAGAACTCTGAATCCGCACATCTGACTGGAACAAAACTTGCCACTTCCACAGATCTACCATACAGGACCACGCATGCAAAATGTCATGAAAATCCGTTGAACGGTTGCAAAGTTTTTAAACTACAAAAAAATTGGTGTTTAACATTAAACTGCCTACTCAACCCTAACTATAGGGACAGAGAGGTATGGCATGGAGTCTGCTGCAGACGTTCTGGTTGGCATTGTTTGATGTTTGCTCCAACTGTGGAAATACACACTGAAGAAAAAGACACCAAGATCTATATAAAGCTAGAACAAAAAAATAAAATAGCACCTATAACTGCAAAACCAAGAAGCATCACCGAATAGTGTAACCACCCCCAGGTGGGGCTTACCTTTATTTGCCCCCGGGCACTGCCCATTTTGCCCTGCTGGCTCACTGAAGCATTCCTGGGTCCTGTGTGGCCTTCTGCATCTCTCTTCGGCCCCACAACATGTTTCCTGCAGTAAAAGGTGCCGGAGGAGTAAAGTCACGGGACCATCGTGCTGCCAGCACCTCGAATGTGTAAGCAGTGGTCCCCACTAGCACATTTTGGTTTTCTTTCTGTAGTCATGGCAAAACACAACCTCTCTGGTGCTCCCATCCCCCAGAATCAGCTAGTCGGGGGTCGTGACATGGAGGAGGTACATGATAGATGAGAGGTGCTGCTACAGGACTGGGGGACAGTTGTTAAAAGACAGTATACTGGTTGGCTGCACGAGTACTTTAAAGGTAGGACTTAATGTAAAGCTTGAGTTGAACTGTGCATTAAGCAGCCATACTGTTTACCCCAGACCTTTAAACAGCCAATTAGAACTCTAGGCACCTAAAACTAAAAGAACTGACTGCTGGGAGGAGGTGTGAACCTTATTTTAGGTGCCCAAATTAATACCCAATCAATAATCCAAGGGATTTAATGTTTATTAATGTTTCTGATGGACAGCTGTTTTCAGTCAGTCAGAGGCTGCCATTTCTGCAGTGAAACCCCACAGAAAGTCACAGCTTGGGGCAGTCTGGCTTGGGCTCTCAGTAAGACAGCAGGGCTCCGACTGTATTGGAGTAGAAGTTTGGAAGTCGGCCCAAGGCTTCACAGCGAAAGACTGCACTCTGTGTCCCAGCACCTGGAAGCCCCAGGGTGAGAATGTTGTTTCTGCCAAATCCTGCAGCATTCTGAAAAAGTCCTTTGCTTTGCAAAAGTGATTGAATTGTTTGCCAGAAATTGCAGTTAGCCTCATTTGTCTTAAGCTGAAGCCAGCAGGTGGAAAGAAGCCTGTTGATGCTCCTGTGCCAGGGACTGTTGTGACATCCTGCTGTTTGGAACTTGGGGCATTCTGTTAAGAGACTGCTTTTCTGCCGAAGTCACCTGGAGTTGTATGCAGAAGTGTTTGTGCTCAGGCCACTCTGAAGCCAGGTAAGGGACCAGCCAGCCTTTACCAAGTGGGGTGGACTGGGATGCAGGGAGCCACGGGCGTGTGCCTGAGTTGAATACTCTTGCCCTATCTGGGGGAGTCGCACTGTAGGGCCACTCCTTGGGTCTGGGCTTTTTGTGGACCAGGAAACCATGTGCAGGGCTCCTGCTCTCCAGTGAAGAAGGTGACAAGCTGCCAGATGCTGCAAGCAAGGCAGAAGGTGAAAAGCTGTGCAGTGGGTTAAGGCTCTGAACTGCAGATCTGGAGACCTGGGTTTGAATCCCATAGCCAACTAGGTGCATACTGCGTGATCCTGAGCAAGTCACTTAACTTCCTTGTGCTCCTAGGTCGCATCTGGAAACAAGCTTTGGCTTAGTGTGCTACTCCTGGTTAAACAATGTTCCCTTCCCTTCCTTCCATCAAGCAAGCCAGCCAAAAGGTGTCAAGCTGATGGATAAACCAGCCAACTTCATTCAGCAGGCCTGCTGCTCAAGGCCCTAGCCCTCCACCTTATCTTCAGACGCTGCTACAGTTATTTACAGTTTACTGCAAGGGCCCCGACGCCAGCCAACCAGTGGCAACGATCAGGCCTGCACCTTAATCTGGGTACCCAGATAGACTGTAGGGACACTGGTAATAGTGGGGAGGTGGGCAAAGTAAAGGTGTTGCTATGGTGGGTGGACGCTGTCGTGTTTGTTAATATTTATGGGCTTGCCAGTGGCCACAGTATTATAATTACTGTTCTTTTTTCTTTCCCATTCCCCTTTAATAAATGTGTTATTGTTGTTACTTTTAAAACTGTCCATGACCATATTATTATCTATAGTCATTAATTGGATGTGTTTTACTGAGCTACAGTTTAAAGTGGTATTCTGTGTGTGTGGGGGGGGGTAACTGGAAGGGGAGGTGGGTAGGTACAGCATCCCAGGGAGTTGTACTTGGCAAACATCGGGCCCACTATAATTTTACTCTGGGTGGAGGCACCGCACAGTTTATTTATATCTTTGTGAAAGAACCCCCGATTGTCATCAGAACAGAACCTAGGCCCCTTAACCTGTATTGTAGTCATCAGGCAGGGGTAGTAGCCTGCTGATACATGGCGCCAGAGTTAAACTATTTCAAAAAGAACTAAAGAAATTAGAAATTAAATGTAACATATGTTGACTATGTATTTATTTTTTTACTGGGACATGGATACTGTATGTCCCTGCTGTCTCCTGTCCCTTATCTCCCCTAGCTCACAGCTGGAAATGAGCCCTATGGACTCTGCTTGTCTACTTGGTAAAATATGCTACAAATAAATACATATTTACTTTTTGTTGCATTTACTTTTTTCAAAAGGGCTTTTTTTATGGTTTTACTGATTTTTGACACTTAAAGAAAAGCTTCAAGCCAGTGGTATTATAGGCATGCGGGGGAAGCCACGTGCCCAGGCTCTGGGGAGGAGGTAGGGTTGAGGTCTGCTCAGTGTGTACCTCGTGGTGGTCCATGGGGAGCTTGACATTGTGGCTATCCATGCGATGTCTGTGTTCCCCCTCTCCTGGCTGCTGCAAGTGTAGTGTTCACATATTGTGTCACAGGATGGCAGATGGGGATTTGCAGAAAAAACAAAATCAGAGAAGAATTTGCTGCTGTGACTCCAAATGAAGGCTACTTTCCCACACCACACCCAACTGCTATACCTCTGCCTTTTTACTTTGAATGGTTATTAAGCATATTAATCCATTTGTAATTTTGGTCTTTGCTGGTGCATTGAATTACATGGGTACATTAAAAGGGGTGGGAAATTGTACTGTTCCTGTTTACAGAAATAAAATTCATACCTCAAATGATCCATTTTTAACTGTAAATGAATAATCACTGATGTGAAAAACTGTGTTTTCAATCGGTTACTTTTTATGAGCAACATGCTGTACAGTTCTTTTCATGGACCCGGTAGTTTGGAGTTTTTACTATGTCACAGTTTGCGTACAGGATGCTAAATAAGAGCTGTTGACCTGTTAGAACCATGCTCAGAGTTTTGTGCACAAACCATGACATAGTTAAAACTCCAGATTACAGGTTCCATGAAGAGAACTTTAACAGAGTGCTGCTCATAAAAACAAAACAATGCAAAATACAGTTTTTCACATCAGTTTTTATTCAGGTACAGTTAAATATGGATAATTCTGGGGAATGAATATAATTTCTGAAAATAAGAGCTTTATAAAGAACCGCCAATTAGAAATAATGTCCTGTCCTCCATAAAGTATTTTTGAATGCACAACCCACAGTATATTTTGGTTTAGAGTGGGCGATTTGTTTGGTGATTATGAGTAGCTGGCTGCCTCGGACATGAACTTCTGCTTGGAGGATACCTTTTAGAAGCTGATGTTTTGTAGAGGATGGCACTAGTTCAAGACTGGATACTGAATCCTCTGTGCAGCCCTTGCCAGCAAATGACACACTTGGAAGACTGGGAAGTAACAAAAGGATGAAAGTAGATAGGGATAAGTTCAGCACCCTAGTGCTGTTTTGCATAAATATGAGAGCAATAACAACTGAGATAAGTGACTTTGCAATAACAATTGAGATAGGTGACTTAACTTTTTATTTATACATACATTTTTATTCCCCCTTCCTGTTACTGGTACTCAGTTCCCTCCAGAGCTTCCAGGCACTCCTGAACTCCAGCACCTCTCTCACCTGCGAGCATCCCTACATAGAGCTGTAATTTACCGCCCCCTTTCAGTGCACCTGTTGCTTTTCTGTAGCCCATTCCCTTCCCTATCCTCTGTGAAGACTGAACAAATGTATTTGTCACTTTTTCAAGAACTGTAGGGGTCTCTTTTTCCTCTTGTTTTTGCCAATTTCCCTTGTACAGAGATTTGTTGCCTTCACTATGCTTTCACTTAGCTTAGCCTGCTGTTCCTTCACTCCACCCAGGTCATCCCCTCCTGCTAGGTCATCTCTGAGGCATTCACCCATTTTTTTTTTAATCTGCTCTCCTGAAGTCCAGGACCCTCATCCTTCTGGGGTTCACTTCCACTGCCATCCTTATATTGAACCACAGTGTACGGTGAACAAAGGCCCCAGGGTGACCTCCCACCTTGGCATCTGCAATACTGTTAGCGCACGCCAGAACTAGTATAGCCCCATCATGAGTGGACTCCCTGACTTGTTGCCTGAGAAACGCTCCCTGCAGGAAGTCTAGGATGTCCCAAGTTTTAGCAAAATCTGCAGCTGTGAGGCTCCAGTTTACATTCGGTAGACTGAAGTCCTCCACCAGCAGAACCTCCCCTTTTTTTGCCATTGGCCTTCACCATTCTGGTTGCCCTCTTCTGCACTGCCTCCACCCTGTCTATGTCCTTTTGGAGGTGGGTTCTGCAGAACTGGACACAGTTCTCAAGATGGGGTCTCACCAATGATCTATAGAGAGGCAGTATTACCTCCCTCTTCCTGCTGGTGATATCCCTGCCTATGCATCCGAGCATCCTGCTAGCCTTTCCCACTTCCTTGTCACATTGATTAGCTGCCTTCAGGTCAGCAGAAATGACTACCCCCAGGTCCCTTTCTTGTTTTGTGACTGCTAGCCTTTCTCCTTCCAGTTGGTACTGAGCCTCTAGATTTCTGAGCCCCAAGTGCATAATTTTGCACTTTTTTGCATTGAAACCCAGCTACCAAGCTTGTGACCATTCTTCTAGTTTTTTTATAGCTTCCCTCATTCTTTCCACCCCTTCCACCCCACCCACCCCGCCTGTGTGTCAGCTGCGTTGCAGATTTTGTGTCATCCACAAACAGGCACACCGTCCCTTCGGTCCTTATGCAATGCCACTAATAAAGATAATGAAGAAGACTGGACCTAGTATTGACTCCTGTGGCACCCCACTGATCACTTTGCCTTCTCCAGAATGGAATCCATTTGCCACCACCCTCTGACTTCTATTGCCTAGCCTGCTCAATACCCATCTTACTACTTTAGAATCTACTCCTAGGCTTCTCAGATTGCTCTCCAGTCTTCTGTGTGCAACATTGTTGAAGGCCTGAAATCCAGGTAGACCTTCACTCTTCAATAAAGAGATCTAGGTCACAAGAAAAGTAATCAAAATACTTCACCACACCTTATCTAGCTAGCTGCTCAACTCTGTCTTGTCTGTATCTGTACTTATAACATGGGGTAGAGAAGCACAGGTACCTGATTGGTGCAGAACCATCAGGTGACCATTGATTAATTCATGATATATGCACAGCAAGAGGTGAACAGTTCACACTGAGAGATCAGTTAGCCTTCCTGAACTCATTATTTAGCCAGATATCCACTCTGAGTGGCAGCCATTAATTCACTCGCTAAGAGAGCAGGACTGGAATCCTGGCCGCACTGCTCAAACATGCTGCACTAATGTCTGTCTGTGTGACTCTATACGTGCCATGTTGCGAAACATTACATTTATTTCCCTCTCAAGTGTCCACCTTCCCACCCACCCACCCACCCTGCAGGCCTCTGAGAGACCCACACTAAGGAAGCAGAACCTGTCATTTCCCTGTGTAGAGAGAGAGACTGTGCAGCAAAACATCGGGAACAGGGAGCTCCAGAGAGAGAGAGAGAGAGAGAAAGAGAAAACAGACAACAATCAGTAACAAGGAACATGTGACTTTGTTTCTCTAGGACCATGTGTGCTGTCCGCTCCCTGTTCCAGTGTGCAATTCAGTCTTGCTGCACTCTCCCCCCCCCCGTCTGTCTCCAAAGACAGTGACTGTGTGCTCTGCGCTCCCCATTGTAATGTTCAGTTCAGTGCTGCTGCAATTTTCTGTGTCTCTGTGTTCACTTGCCACGTATTTTTATTTATTTAATTACTCTCCCAAAAACTGTCATGCTGCTGTGTAGCGGAAGAGAGAGAGACTCGCGGAAACCGACAAGAAAAGTACGTACTCTATCTCTCCCCTTGCTGTCGACAGTGCTGAGAACTGTGGGTAAATTCTGTTGCCTAAATTCAGCCATTTTAGCAGCTTCCTCATGAGAAAAGGGCAGTTTTGTAATTGGGAAGTAGTGAGGAGAGACATGCTGGAGTATCGGACAGAAGCAGCACAGTGTCTCCCTCTCGCTTACTCCCAGTAGACAGAGACAAACAGAGCTGGGCCAAGCACAGGAGTGACAGGCACCATGCCAAGTGAGACAGAGACAGTGGTAGCAGGCAGTTGCTGCACTCTTCTGGCTCTCTCTCACTCTCCGATTGTTGCAGAGTCCTGTCCCTCTGGTTTCCAGTGTGTGTACAGTTGCCGTACATGTTTAGTTATTGGGAGCAGCGATGGAATGTTGATCCGCACAGCTCAGTGCCAGAATTCCTGATAGCAGCATAGTTGAGCCGCACCGATGACTTCTTTAGTGCTGCAGATATTTTTCCCTGGTGTTTTGTCCTGTATGAAGCTGCCTATGCCAGAGAGGGAGAGATGGCAGAGAGAGAGAGAGAGAGATGTGAAATTTGATGCCCCCCCCAAATGGGAGAGAGACTGTGTGTGTGTGTCTGTGTCTGTGTCTCCCTGCAGCTTGTTGGTGCTAAATTTGTCTGTACTGCTGAGAGAAAGAGAAAAATCCACACACAGAGATGCAAGACATTTCAGCAGCTGTGGAACATTAAGTGTCTGTCTGTCATGGTCCTTCTCTCTCTCTCTCTCTCTCTCTCTCTCTCTCTCTAGCACAATTCAGCACTGTCAGCACCACATTAGTTGTGGTGGTGGAAGAACACATAAGAAAGTTCCTATCATTTCATGACTTAATCATGCTTTTCTCATGTTTTTTTCCTACTCTGGAGACACCCCATGTTATAAGCGCAATAACCCACTCCAGGGTGTGTGGTTCATTTGGATTAATCAACACTCAGGTGCTGTGAGGACACGCCTGTGGCCTTATGCCTCACAACTAATTCAAGTGTTGATTAATCCCCACAATCAAGCACTATGTCAGTGGATTATTGCTTACTTCTTACTGTCTTTTCTGGACTGATGACCCAGGAGGGCTGTCTTATCTAAATGAAGACAGATTTTGCCCTGATTAATTCTTTGTAAAAGTTCCTGTTTTCATGCTATCTTAGCACTATTTACCTCTTTGGTAACAGTAGCACAAAAACACCTGTAGGAACTGTCCCATATATATTGAATTACCCTCTCTCTTGGGTTTGACAGGAGCCCAAGAAATGGGGAGAGAGTGAAAGCCCAGAGCTCAAGACTTGCTTCAGCTGAAGGGGACAGCACTTTCTTCCCACCTTCTCACCCGCAAGTGAGATTTTATAATGCCCCTAAAGAAACTTCTTTATACTTGTTAACAGAGAAAAACAGGTATGACTGGTGGCCTATTTTAAAGGGGAGAAATAATCAGTCTAGGAAATGTTAAGATGTTTGTGTCTCCATGTAAAAGACAGCAATTAAAGTTGCAACAAATGCAGGTTTCTTCATGTTGGCTCCTGACTGCTACCTTTTAGCAATTAAAGCAACGCTCATCTACAAGGCAGTTTTTCAGTGTACTAATTCAGATTCACTTACCTGGGAGGATAAAGAATGGGTGGGCACTCACAGGAAAATGTCAAATTCAGCTTAAATGAACTGAAATAAATATTTACACACCCCCTGAGGAAGGCCTTTGCAGGTCGAAGCGCTGGGGCCATTACCTTCACCGTCCTCCAAGTTTGGAATAAATATTTATTTCAGTTTATTTAAGCTGAATTTGGTTATTTGTTTTTTTTTTCCTGTGAGTGTGCATCTGTTCTTTATCCTCATGATTTCTGGGCTAGCTACCTCGGTGCGCATTGACGACCCTCTTCCTGAGCACACTGTTCTTCTCTTTGGTCATTTACCTCGGAGTCTGTTAGCTGCAAGTGAAGGTTTGAGTTGCAGACTCTCAGCCACTTACCTGCTGTTTCTTTGTAGGCCTGGCCCTTCATAGAACCTAGGATCGGAGGGAGAAGCCTGACAGTTAAGGCAGCAGTGTGAAACTAAGCAAAAAAATGTGACCCTACCCTTTTTTCACTATTAAATATTACTAGCATCTTCCAGTTTTATTTGGTGGTAACGTTTTCTAGTTCACCAAAATCTGAGTATTTTATGAATGTTTTAATTAATTTTTTCTCAAGAAAAAGGATGGTTGCCACATTTAGCTTAGAGATTGCATTGTAGACTTTTCGAGAGCGAAGACTGAGAAAATAATAAGAAAACATTATGTACAGCATTGGAAGTACCTACAAAAGTAGATTTGACAGGTATGCTAGTATTTTTATTTATTGTAGCTGAAGCTAGTTTTAGGGGGAAAATGTTTTGTTGCACTGCTGCTTACAGGGGTATGATCGATTAAGATACATTGTCTATGGATTTCTTTTTTGTTTTGAGTAATGTGCTCAAGGACAGCCCAGGTTCTAGTTGTCTCAGTGGCGCAGCTGGTTAGCGCAATCGGAATGGTATTCCAAGCGGCCTGGGTTCAAGTCCCAGCTGAGGCACTTATTTTCAGCCTCCACTCATGCCTATCAGGCTTTTCTCCTTGACTGCTTGGGACTCAGTCCTTGTGGTTGCTGCCAGCTGCAAGAGCTCCAACTCGAAGTAATGTAGTACAGTTATGTTACCATAACAGTAGATCTTCGAGAGCAGCTCTAGCAGCAGGTGCTGCTTTCCTTCCCTCCTTCCCCCTGGTATTTCTTCTGCTTTCCTTTATTGTAATTCGATCCTTCTCTGTTCTATTTTCCTCCTATGCTCGGGGTCTCCGGCAGGAGAACTGAAGTGGGGCTGGGGACCGCCCCTTTTATACTGTTGGCTGACGTCGGGGGTGGTCCCCACTGAAGACTGCTAATTTGAAGTTTTCTGTGGGGTCCTGGCACCTGGCGGCTTAGTCCTTATGGTTTTCCCTGCCGCAAGAACTCCAACTCAAAGATCTACTGTTATGGTAAGTTCTTACGTAACTACTTTCCCTGGCATGGGTGTGGCTTCTTCCCCATGGGACTCACTGTGTGCCTGCACATGAGATTTCATGCTCACTTTGATTTTTGGTGTAGTCTCACGAGATTTGGCAGCTACCATTTTATCTCACGAGACTAGCAGCCATTTTGAAGTTCAGTTCTCATGGTGACCATTTTAAGTAGGCACATTGTGCACTCCACCAAGTCCTTATGCCTTTCTATGCTGTCAGTGGGATAGACTGCATTTTTAAAGGACAAATCACTTGCTCAACCGCCATCACAGACCTTACACTGATTACAACCCCGTACTGCCTCAGGGGCACCTCACTTAGTGGAAGAGGCACACTGGCTCAGAAAAATGTTCTTGTTTGATATGATGGCCAAGGCTAAGAGCCCTTACCTGAACCATTTTTTTCTGCGTGTCTTCTGCAGGACATACAAAGAGAACCATCATACCTCAATCATGCTCAGGTGTGTAGAATGTGGAACCATGTTTGCAGACAACCATGTGGGCTAGCATCTGTGTGTGGTGTGCACAATCTCAGGGGTACCTACATGAGACCAGGCCCAACACTGGCAAACTCAGGGCCACCACAACTAAAAAAGAGACCGTGAACTCACCAGCAAACCCCCAGGCTAAGAAGGTACGCCTGTCACCCTATGGGGACGACACCACACAAGGCTCAGATACAAAGGATGAACAAGACAAACGTACAGACAGGCTCTGCCCCAGTGAAGATATCAGAGAGCATATCTTTGTGATAAGGGAAGTCTTTGATCTGGCAGGCTGAGTGCGACGCCAGCTTCATGGATCATGCACTGCGCTCTTAATTTGGGTAGAAAGGCAGAAGTGACTGAAGAACCTGGAATGCCAAAAAGGCAGCAAATGCATATTAAAAGAGCCTTTTACACAAATAATATGACAGTAGGAACAAGTGAAACAGGGAAATTCCACCTATACGTTACTGCTAGCCATGAAGAAGAGGTATAACCTCAAAACGTCATCTGTGATAGCAGTCTTGTAATGGTGTTTCTGAGCATGATTGGACTGTCTCCATTTTGTTAATGTCCTTATGCAGGTGCAGCCTCCAGTACTGCATGCAGTACTCTGGATGGGGCCTAACCAGTGTCTTGTAAAGAGGGATTATTACCTTCCTCTTACGACTTGTGATACCTCTACTAATACACCCCAACATACATCTAGCCTTACCTACCGCTTTAGTGGTCTGCTTGAATGATTTCAGGTCATCTGTGATGATGATGCCCAAATCTCTTTCTTTCTTTCTTTCCTTGTGATTGCCAGCAACTCCCCTCCCAACCTATAGGTGGCTTCAGAGTTTCTGTTCCCTATGTGCATGATCTTGCACTTCTTTGCGTTAAACCCCAGTTGCCACTCTTCTGACCATTTTGCCAGTTTATCCAGATCTCTTCTCATTCTGCCTACCCCATCTGGATCATCTACTGTGCTGCAGATCTTGGTGTCATCTGCAAACAGACAAGCCTTACCCTCTAGTCCATCTGCAATGTCACTGATGAAGATATTGAAGAGGACTGGCCCCAGGACTGATCCCTGAGGTACCCCACTTGTGACTTGCATCTCTTCTGGCTGTATACCGTTTACCACCACTCTGTGTTTTCTGCCTGCCAACCAGTTTGCCACCCAGTTAACCAACTTCTGACCCACCCCAAGCCTACCCAGCTTATTAATCAATCTTCTGTGTGGAACAGTATTGGAAGCTTTGCTGAAGTCAAGGTAGGTGTCATCAACTGCACCCCCTTGGTCCATCACTCTGGTTACCCAGTGAAAGAAATCTATGAGATCAGTTTGACAGGACCTTCCTGTTGTAAACCCATGCTGTCTTGGATCCTGTGCTCCTATAGATTCCAGGTGTTGCACTATCCTTTCTTTAAGGAGTGCCTCCATAATCTTGCTCACTACTGAGGTAAGACTGACTGGTCTTTAGTTCCCTGCCTCCTGCTTGCTACCACTCTTGTGGAGCGGGATCACATGAGCTCTTCTCCAGTCTTCTGGGACCTCTTCTGTGCTCTGAGACTCACTAAACAGTTCTGCTAATGGCTGTGCTAATTCCACCCTTAGCTCCTTTAGTACCCTGGGATGTATGCCATCAGGTCCCATTGCCTTGTCCACCCTGAGCTTTGCAAGCTGTTGTAGGACCCTTCTTTTGTGAAGGGACTAGTGCACACCTCCCTCCCCACCTGTGTCAATGGTACTGAGCTGTGGGTCCTGCCCTAATGTCTCCTCAGTAAATACTGAGCAGAAGTTTCTATTTAGGATAGATGCTTTTCCTTGGTCCTCCTCCACACACCCCTCTTATCCACTTTGACCTTAGCAATACCTCCTCTTGACTTTCTCCTTTCACTAATGTATTTATAGAAAGTCTTGTTGCCTTCTTTTACTGTTTGTGCTAATGTCTCCTTGGTTTGGGCTTTTGCCTGCCTTACTGCCTTCCCTGCTTCCCTAAGGGAAGTTTGATATGCCTCCCTATCTTCGTCCCGCTGCATTCCCTTATATTTCCTGAAGGCCAGCCTTCTGGCTCTGATCTTTTCTGCTACTGTTTTTGAGAACCAAAGTGGTTTCCTCCTTCTTTTGCTCTTGCTTTTCTCTCTAACACAATAGGATGTTGCTTCAAGTATTGCATCCTTAATGCTTGCCCACTTTGCCTGTACCCCCTCACCTGTATTTCTTCTTGTCAGGGCTAGCTTAACTCTGTTGGCCATCTTATCAAAGTCCTCCTCTGAAGTCCCATATTTTTGCATTGGAATGGGATGATTTAGTTCTAGTGGCCAAATTAAACCATACCATGTGATGGTCACTGGCCCCCAGGTGACCTTCTACCTGGAGATCTGTGATCCTTTCCCTGTTAGTCAGCACTAGATCTAGGATAGCTCTGTCTCTTGTGGGTTGTTGTACCAGTTGTTTGAGGCCTTCCCCCTGCAGGGAACCCACCATGTGTCTAGTTCTGGTGGATGTTCCTGCTGGTAATAACCAATCTGTATCTGGCATGTTGAAGTCTCCCATTATCAGAACCTCCCCTTTAGCTGTCATGTTTTGTATATCTTCTAACAGTAATGTGTCTATGTCTTCCTCCTGGTCTGGGGGCCTGTACACAACCCCTGTTCGTATGGCAGTCCCTCTTCCTGTTTCCAGGGTGACCCACAGTTCTTCTGGCTCCTTATGTGTATTCTGAATTGCTGTAGCTGTGATATCTTCATTGACATAAAGGGCCACTCCACCCCCTTTTTGCACCTCGGTCTCTTCTGAACAGTACATAGCCTGGTACTGAAGCCCCCCCAAGTGTGGTTACTGGTGCACCATGTCTTGCTAATGGCTACTATGTCCAGTTTAGCCTCTGTCATTGTTTCCTGCAGGTCTGGGATCTTGTTTCCCAGACTGCGAGCATTTGTGTACACGATTTTCCATTGGCCAGATTTCAGACGTGCTGAACTCCTGTTTGATCACTAACTGGGGGGGGGTCTTCCCATTTGACTTAACGGGTACTGCACCCCTCTCCCCATTTGCTAGTTTAAATATTCTGAAGAGACATCAAACTTCTGCCCCAATGCACTGACTCCCTCCTTAGTCATATGCAGTCCATGGAATTTAAAGAACTTTCGCTCCCAAAATTATTGCCAGCTACCTACAAATTTGTGTCCTTTTTTCTGGCACCAGCCCTTGATCCACATGTTTCATTCCCCTATCTCCCCTTCTCTGACTTTCCATCCATCTGCCCCCCTCTCCCAGACTGGCATGATCTCAGAGAAGGAGATGCCACATGAAATAGATGACAGTTTGTCTCCCAGGCTGGCCAGGTGTTCCTTGGTCTCCACAACTGACCGGCTGGCAAGATCGTTAGTCCCTATGTGTACCAGGATATCAATGTTTTCTCCTGCTTCCTGCATGATTTTAGCAATGCGGTCAGCGTCTCTCCACGCTGATGTACCTGGGAAACATCTGATCGCTACTCGGCTGGAGGTAGGTATTGAACTCCCAAATCATGGAGTCTCCATGATCTTGAAGCTAGTCTGTTCAAATGCAGGCATTGGAGAAAGCGTTCATGAACACCATGATAACGTGTGATGTATGAGACTTGGGGTGGACAGCCCAGTGAATTGGCCTGTTTTGGGTACTTTTTTATTTTGTTTTCTTTCAATTTTCTTTTCAACTGTTTTGAGAAGGTTTACAGTTTGGATATACAATCATGCTAAGTATGGCAGGATGGTCCTCCAGTCATAGACTGAAAACAAGCAGCCTCTCAGATATTGACACTTGTTGTATGCATTTTACTTGCCCCCCCTTTTTTTTTAATTATTTAAAGTTCTCTGGGTATTTATTCAGTCACACGGGGGGAGGCATGGAAATGTATCTGTAGATTTACTGCATGGTTTTACAAACTCATTAAGTTGTATAAACTGAAACACAAAGAGGATGAAGGCCTTCGCTGTATCTGGACAAGTGTATGATTACATGCTTTTTCCAAGTGTTGAATAAAGCCGAGTTCCAAAAAAAAAGAAGAAAATATATTTACAACATATAGTTGTGAGGAGTGAGTCTATATCCTAACCTCTTGATGTGTAAGCCTTTGCCATGGGCTGAGAGTGTAGGTCAGCCTTGATTTTCCCTTCTGACATGTCTTTCTTTTGCTGAGAGACAGGTGGAGTAAATTTGTTTAGGAAGCTCAACAATTGGACTGATCAACTTCCTCTGTTTCCTTATAATACTCCTTGAAAAATTGAAAGAAGTCTGGATTTTAGAGTTTAGCCGAGTGTACTGTGTTCTGTCTTCTGCCCCTAATCCCTGGGATGGTACCAGCACTCTGCTGTTGTCTTATCCTGTAGGCCAGGATCTTCCCTGTATGCTCCTTGGACCTCCAGCATTTCTGGTACAACCTAAACACTACGTACTCCACCTTGTAACTTAAGATTGTAATGATGTCATATTTTAATACTGTTACATTATGGTGCTGCTATGTGGACTGGCCAGTGCACGATCTGTACAACGTCTCTGTCTCCTCCAACTGCAATGTCTCTAGTCTTAGTTTCTTTTATGAGGAGGCACATGCAGTTATTCTCCCTCGTAGGAAGTCTTTGCAGGCATCCCATATGGCTGTTGATGGTAAAGTACTCCTCAGACTCCAGTGACAGCCAGGTATAAAACATCTGTTCCTGAAGCAGTGCTGGGTTTAAATGCCATCTATACTGAAACAGCTCATCACCCCCCACACACACACACGCATAAACCAAGCTCTTACTGGGGTGTGGTTGGATAGCACAACATTTTCTGGTAGATATTTGCTGTAGTCTCCTACTGGTTGCCCCAGCAGTCAGGAAATTTTCCAACTTGCGTTATTGATTTCAGACCTGGGAATAATGAGAATAGTCCCTGCCTTCTGAGTGTTGCATTTTTCATGCATCTATCATTTCCAGATCCTGGATCCTTGTCCTTTTTGCCTGTGCTGCCCTGGAGTCCATGATATTTCCAGAGCTACTGGACGGATCTAGTGCTGCATCTAGCTTAATGCTTAGCTCTCCACCCAGATTAATGGTGGTTTTACTTAGGTCTAATAGTGCTTGCACTAGCGAGTGGAGAAAAGGCTAGGTAATCTTTATTTGGCTGGTGCGTTGATCCCAGCACTACCCCCTGCACTCGTAGTAGCCCGTGTACTAGAATCCATCTGCTTTCCTGTGTAGTTTATGTTCTGCAAAAAGGGACATCTGTCCGGCCCGGTGGCACTGAGGGTTGAGGCGCTGGACGCCACACCTCGCTCCACGCCGCCGACCTGGGTTCGGGAGCGGACTCGGGTCGCTGTTGGGCCGGCTGGGGGGAGTCAGGCTTGAGCATCCCATGACAGCTCGCCTACTCCGGGAGGGTTAAGGCTATAGCCCAACACTTGTCTGACTCGGCGGAGGCTGAGGTACTAAGCCCAATATTACGGGAAGGGCTGCCGGCCATTGGTTAGCGATGCTCAAGCTTCTGCGCTTGACGCCAGGGGTCCTACGCTGTAGGGGTTGGGAGAAAAGGCGGAAAAACGCCTGCCATCACCGGGAAGATGGAGCCTCCAGAGACGTGCCCTCGATGTGCCTTCATCCACCCGATGGTCCCCGGACCGACGAAAGTTGATTGTTGGGGTAAGGAGGCTGTGCCCCATCCCTGCTCGGGGGGTAAACCGAAGCTCTATGGGGTTCCTGTGGGGTCATACGGGCAGGGTGGAAGGCAGAGGGATGTCTACCTTGAGGCTCCTGAAGGGTCGGGGATGGCAGGCAGGAAGGTGAATAAATAGTAATTTAAAAAAAAAAAAAAGGGACATCTGATCAGGATTGCTGTCCCCTACTTTTGCTACTGAAGGTGCTTTCATACTATTTTCCCATCCATGCTCCTGGAAGCTAGACACTTAGTATTTACACCTAGTGATCCTGAGCGTAAAACAAATGAACCACCATTTCTATGTACATATAATATAAATTCTGTGTTTAAAAGGTTGTGTTGTCAGACTAATTATATGCAAATGATGCTAATAGGATTATGTATTGTGCTTGTTTTTTTTTATATGTGCAAAGATACTTAATGGAGTATGGTTTCTGCTTAATACCCTCTAAGTGGTTTGGTTCATAATTTTATGAGTATCCATCTCTAGTGCAGTCAGTAACTGTGGTGTTTTGTGTATATGTGTGTGTGTGTGTGTGTGTGTTAATTAGCTATTCTTTCAGTGGTAATCATATCCTCGTACCACAGAGTTTGTAGCAAATAATGATTTTCCACATTCATCTAAGTGGAGTACTAGCTTCAAGTTGTTTCTGTGAGTGACCACGTTTAATTTATGAGCTCCAAAGACATAACTGCAGTCCAGAATAAGAAGTGATGTAACCATTTTATTAACTCCACTATGCAGTACTGGAATTCAGCATCCCTGTTAGCTATTTCTCAAGCTGAGATCACTCCCTGCTTGACAGTCTAACTCTGCAAAAATCAGAGGGGATAGGTGGATGGCTGTACAAAAGATCATGTTTTAAGTAACAAACAAGAAAAAAACAATGTTCAAAATATGGCCAGCAGTAATAGCATCATGAGTGGCACTCAACCTGAAAAGGGACTCCATAAGTAGATACTTGCTGTTTGACAATTGTTTGCAGCCTTATTAGTCCTTGTGCCAACAGTTGAAAAACTAAGTGATTTGATACCTTTGAGTTTGTCCAAATGGCATGGGCGCAGACAGAGAAATCGTATCCCTGTCAGCATGCCCCCTCCAAATTCATTTTGCGATGGGTAGGCCCACTCCTTCAGCATAATGTCCCCAATTGTTGTGTGCCAGGGGTTGGCCAATTTCCCTCGGCACTTGCCCCCCAACACTTATATGTGCCAACAGGGGTGCCCAATCCTTGTCAGCTACAGCCCCCCAAAAAACTCAGGTGGCATGCTAGGAGTCCATCCCAGTGTGCCAAAAAACCCTGTAAGAAAGAAAAAACCTTCCTGTAATGTTCTAACATTTTTTAAAACCTGTAAACTAGAAAACAGTCCCTCGTTGAGTCCGGTGGCACCTCCCCCAACCAGCAACCACACAGTGTGCACCCCATCTCCCCACACCCCCCTCACCCCATACTTACCTCCGGAGCCTGGTGCAATGATCTTTGGTGGACTGAGAACATGTCTGCACTCTTCAAAGCCGACCGCGAACTTTGGTGCATAGCTTGGCCATTTTTGGTGAATTTTGGCACAACATTTTCAACATGGGGTTCTTGGGACCCCACCTCATGAATTCAGTCACTGTCATCTGGTTATTCAGTCCCGAAAGGTGTTTGCATGGTCACTGTGCGGAATCACCTTTCGGGACCGAGTAACGAAATGACAGTGCCACTGTTCATGAGGTGGGCTACCAAAAAGCCTATGTTGAAAATTTGGTGAAAAAATTAAAAAAAATGACTGTTATGAGCATGCGTTGTGCAATTTCAGTGAACACTTGTAACGTTGTGAATATGTAATATTTTCACTCCAGATTTTCAATATTGGTATTTTTGTATACCTCCTCATGAACAGTACAGCTGTCACTTTTCACATTCTGGCCAAAATGTGTTTTCATACTTCCGGAGCAGAATAGCATGGTCACTGTGGGAAATCAGTGTTTGAGACAGATTACGAAAATCACAGTGACACTGTTCATGAGTGGAGATCTCAAAATACCTATGTTGAAAAGTTGGTGAAAAAAGTCCATAAAATGACTATTTTACAAGTGTGCGTTGCGTAGTTTCAACACACACTTGTTATCTCGAGGATTTATAATATTTTCACTCAAGAGTTTCAACGTTGTCAGTTTTGCACACCTCCTTATGTACAGTATAGTTGTTTTCGTTCATATCCTGCCCAAAATGTGTTTTTGCACATCGGGCGCACAATGGCGCAGTCACTGCGGGAAATTAACGTTCAGGACAGAGTAAGAAAATCATAGTGACAGTGTTAATAAGCAGAGGTCACAAAATGCTTATGTTGAAATTTTGGTGAAATTATTCCACTAAATGACTGTTAGGAACGTGCGTTGTGCAGTTTCCACCTACTCATTTGAGCATTTTTAATATTTTCACTCCAGATGTTCAACACTGCCATCTCTTCACACCTCCCTATGAATGGTACAGCTGTAATTGTTCACATCCTGCCTGAACTGTGTTTTTGCACATCTGGTGCAGAATGGCACGGTCGCTGTGTGAAATCAACATTTGGGACAGATTAACAAAATCACAGTGCCACTGTTCATGAGCAGAGGTCCCAAATGCTTTCATGAGGTGTGGGTCACAAAAGGCTATGTTGCAAATTTGTAGTGCAAATACCAACAAACACGCGGGGCGTTAGGGTTTCTAACCATAACGTTCCCCCAAACCCATGGTGGGGCTACAGTGCCCTCATCTTCTGTGAACCACAGACACATCGTCACTCGTCAAAGCCTGATCACGAATTGAGGAAACAGGTATGCATGTCACTGTATTTCAAAGGGAATGTGAACTTGGTAGCATAACTTGTTCTTTCTGCTGGGAACTGTAGTCCTGCCAATCAGTGCGTACCAACAGCAATCCCAACGACGAACTCTGGCATCGACAAATGCTGGTTTTTTTACTCCACCCCCCCCCTCCATTTGATACCTTTTATTGGAACAACAAGAAAATGTCAATGCACACCTTTCAGGCTTACACAGAGCCCTTCTTCAGGTAATTGCTACAAAAAGCATTACTTTTATACAATTGATAATGCTACCTACTTTCAGCAACTAATATACTTCTCTAACAGAAGCTGCAGCTTCTAATCAGGGTTGAAACCATGTCAGATAAGGCTCTGTAGCTGGGAATCTTTATGGTTTTTATCTCTGTAAATAAGATTATATTTCTTTTAAAAATGTTTGATCTTAGTACATGTTTGTTTTGCTTTTTTTGCTATGAAGCAGACCAATAACAATATATTTAATCATATACAGGATGTGTAATATTTTCTTTTTCACATTTAAAATAGGATTTTGCAGTACAAGCCATCCTCGAATACAAGCCGCAGGTCAAAATAAAAAAAATCTTATAGAAGCCGCAGCTTCTATTCGATGAAATACGATGTACACAAGAAAGAAACGTTGTAAGAGTAAAATAATAGGAAGGCTATTAGAAAGTGTTAGAAAAATATCTGTTGTGATTTATCGTGGCCCACAACACATAAGACTGTATCTCAGAAGTAGGGATTCAAAGCATAAAATAAATGAAGGATATACAATGGAGAGCTGTCAGGATTTATCTACACAAGTGCTGTTTGACCTCGGGTAGCCTCATGAGTGGCGTATGCCATGAGTAAGGTGTCCGAGGTCAAACCGCACAATTGTAGATAAATCATTTATCTGACAGCTCACCATTGTATATTTCATTTATGCAATAAGGATGCTTTCTGTCAGTACAGGGACATTTGCTTTTGATAGCTTATCTTTTTTTTGCATATGTTTGTCAAAAAAGTGAACAAAAAATTGCATTTTCTGCTCTTTTTTGTTAATTATAAAAAATCTGTAAGGTATCTATAAATGAAACACCACTCATTTTGTAGAAAATATTGTGATGAACAACTTTCATGCTCACAGTACCATGCTATCTTTTTTTGTTTTAAAAATTATTCACATTTGAGTATGGGTAGTACTGCTACTGAGGCTGAACATTCTAAATGAGTTCCGGAGTCATTGTGACATAGCTACTATATGGATAAATTTTATTTATTTAACGGCTATGAAGATAAATGGATTTTTTCAATGAGTATTGAGCCCACCTGTATTGCATGATACTAGACATTAGTGTCAGAGTCCAGTCCTCCATCAGAAAATGCTTTTCATATGAAGCCACACATTTTAGGAAGCTTCTTGAGTGTGATATTATGCGGGTCAATGTGGAGGCTGCTCCAGAACCCAGTGGCACCTCTCAGCTTATGCACAACAGTTATTAGAAAAGGAAGGAGCCAAGCGCTCAAAAGTCCACAAGAATACTCACCGTAAGTAACTTCACTTATTAAGAAGAGAGTGAATGAAAAATGCAGCACAGCACATGTTGCATCATAAACCATAACCACTCAGCTAATATTACCATTTATTTTAGATTTGTCTGGTTGTGATCATTCATCCCTGATTTTTGACGCTCTTTCCCTGATTTGCAAGGCAGAAGCTTGCAAGGAATGAGGTAGGCATAGCTTCAGTTTTAGACAGGTTATAGATCCTTTTATTTAGTTTTAATGAGCAAAATATGTTTAGGGACTATTTTTGTTGGGTTGGCAGATAAGGTAGTGAGAGAACTGACATGTGATACTGGTGATCCCAGAGTCAGCTTTCACTAGAGCCACTGGCACTCTCTCTGACTGTGTGACCTTGGGCAAGTCACTTTTCCTTCTTGCACTTATGTCCTCCCAGCTGCAACCTTTGGTTAAAGGAGGACCTCACTGAAGTCATGGGGTCATATCTCAGCCTAGCTTTTCTCAGTAAACTGTAAACGAAACTTTATTGGAGAAACACTTAATGATTCTTGATGTTACAGGTCAAATGTGAACTATGGTTTTCATTTTGCTGCTTCACTCGTTCCTGCCTTTTCAAGATCTAGATCATCTCTGTAAATTAAGATTCAAAGCTAAGGTCTTGTCTCTGTTTTATATTTTCTAGGAGTGAAAAGAGTTGGAGTGCAGTATTCGGGTTGCATTATTTAAATAGGCATAATGACACAAATGTGCAGAAAACAGCCATCAGGAAAATCCTTTTTCACAGTGACATTAACTACGACATTGCTCTTCTGGAGCTGGACCAACCAGTCACGTTCACAGACTTTGTGCAGCCAGCTTGTCTGCCGCCCAGCACCACTTCATTGGAGTCCAGGCAAAAATGCATTGTCACAGGATGGGGAGCACGCCAGGAAAATGGTAAAATCTGAAAACAATACATTCGTACAAAACTAACAATAACTCTAATTAAAATGTATTGCATATGGCGAGCTGTAGGGGATGGAAAGTGTAGGTATTTGACATCTTATATTTTTATGTGATATATTTCATAGCACACATGACAAACTGTTATTGCATTGACAAGTTATTATCAGCAGTTTACACTGTTTCATAAAGATGAGTTTTTTACATAAGCAAAAATAAAGGGTTTTAATGAAGAAAAGTTGCAGAATCCAGGCTTATGTTCCTTTAAATAATAATTCAGATTTCCAAAGACTTGGTTCTGAAATATACTGAAATTGCACCAACATTTTTGTGTGTTCATTTTTCCCTTATTCCATTTATACATTCTCTCCCCGTACCCCATTGGGGCCTTATGTAGCCAGCACCAAGCTCTTACCTCTCCAAGGAGCTTATTGGTCACCGAAGTATCTGTCCCCAGGCCCCCAGGCTTCACTCCCATCACCCAGAGGCAGCCCCTCTCCCAACTTGCGTACCCGGGACAGAGCCAAGTCTACTGCCTGTGCTACCCCTGATACAGTATGCAGGGAGGTGTGAAGAAGACGTAAGAATTGTATCAGCTGTCTTGGCAACCCTCATTAAATGCATGAGTGAGATCAGCATCACCTAATTGGGAACAGATTCCCCACCCACCCCCTGATACATAGCAGCATGCATGGCATCTCCTCCACCCGGCCCTGTCCACATGGCCAGTGCACTTGTGCACACACACACACACACACATCAGAATGAGCACCAGGATGAAGATCTGTCTTTCCCTGGCAGTGGAAAGCTTCCTATGGGATGCCAACTCCAAACCCTGCCAGGCTGATATGATGCTCCCCGGTACTGGCACAAACCCAAGTCACCAGTATGGCAAGCAACACCCCTGTTACAGTGCTGTCAGGCCAGACCCAGCCCAGTTTCATTTTGCTCCAGGACTGAGATATTGAAAGATATTTGGGACAGTTCTGAAGTTTGCTATCTGAGCCTATCATCCTCAACCTATCACCACTGAATTGTGTGGTTGTCAAAAACTAAAGCAAATGTCCCTCATTACAAGGGACAGCCCTCATTGTCCCCCGCAGAATTGCTCTATCCCTCATCAGTCCCTCATGGAAAAGGTTGTGCCCACACAGAGATGGTGCTGTAAACACATACTTTAAAGCAGAAATTCATAATATTCTATGATATTAAAGCAAAATGAAAAGTTGCACAAATAAAGGCAATAGTTTCCACAGTGTTTACAGCTGGTATCTCCTTATTTGGTGATGTGTCACATACTCTGAGTACCATGGTCTCTCACTGTCCCACATTTTCAGTGTCAACGTCCCACATTTTAGTGACACTAGGTTGAGAGGCATGAGTAGCGGAATATGTGGTTCATTCATAGTTTAAGAAATAATACCATTGTTTTGGCCAAGTGGTGTGGCAGCAGGCAGCTCATTGCACAGCCACCTGGAAGACCGGGCTTTGTGAGTATGCTTTAGAATTCCACGCTGTGGTCGACTGGGGGTCCAGGCACAGTTTGAAGTCATGACACTCATCTCTCCAGGAGGTAGGGAGGGAGAGCGGTGGGCCACCTTGCATTTGCATGCTCCCTGCTGACTGATGAAGGCATGATATTGGCATTGGCTGTAAAGGCAGCAGCTTCCCCTGACAAAGGAGGTGTACAGTCATGGGGAGCTTGCGTGGGTAGCTGGGAAAATGGAGAAAAATGGTGAAAATAAGAAACAGAAAAAATGAGGAGGGACCTAGGTAAACTGAAGCAATGGTCTAGAGTGTTGCAGCTGAGATTCAATGTGAAAAAGTACAAAATCACACATTTGGGGTGCAAGAACCCAGGGGAGGATTACATAATGGGGGGATACTGACGGTCACCAAGAAGAAAAGGGATTTGGGGGTAATCTTATCTGATGACCTAAAGGTGGCAAAACAATGTGACAAGGTTGTGGGGAGAGCCAGTGGGAGACTGGGATGCATAGGGAGAGGTATCACCAGCAGAAGGAAAGAGGTGGTGATGCCACTGTACAGTTTATTGGTAAGGCATCATTTTGAGCACCATGTCCAGTTCTGGAGGCAGCATCTCCGTAAGGACATATACAGGGTGGAGGTAGCTCAAAGAGAGGCAACAGAGATAGTGCAGGGCCTGCACCAAAAGTGATATGAGGAGAGAAACTGGGAGACCTCAATATGTGTACCCTTGAGGAGAGGCGAGACAGGGGTGATATGATAGAAACATACAGATATCTAAAGGGTATAAATAGGATACCGGAGGGTGACATCTTTCAGAAAAGGAGATGTTCAGGAATGAGGGGGCATGACATGAGGTTGGAAGGGGTAGACTAAGAGGTAACGGGAGGATGTGTATCTTCACAGAAAGGGTGGTGGATGCATAGAACAGACTCGCAGCAGATGTGGTGGGGGAATTCAGAAATGCATGGGACAGGCATAGGGGAACCCAAGCGATAGGAATGAGAAGGTAAAGCCGGAGATCAAGTAGGGTCTACAGCTTTTGCAGTAGGTAGGGAAAATGGGCAGACTGGATGGACCTAGCAGTCCTTATCTGCTGTCAGTTTCTATGTTTCTGTGTTAAGGTATTGTAAACTAATCGTGTCATAATTTTTTTTTTTTAACTTCATCTTTTATTAGGTGTCCATATATTTTTAAAATTGCGTTTACAATTTTCCATGTCAATTCCATAGGCTAACATTCAGATAATCGTTATAATGTACATCACATTTGCACAAGACTTCCTATATCAGTCACACCATGTTTAACATTCTTTGTTTTAGTTTCGTTACTATATAGGGGATATCGGTGTTCTTTATATTCTTTATGTTCCGTCCACATCTCCCCCCCCCACAATCAAGCGGGAGGAAAAAGAAGCAGGTCCACCTATTTTTGCTCATTATTAATTCCATTATATGACATGGATTTTATAATTATTAACAAATGGACAGAAATTTTCCATCTCTAAGCTAACCCTAAAACTAACATTTAGGTCTCTCCTTAATCCTACAATCTCTATCTGCAATCTACTGTGTGAAAAATGGAGAGGGAAAGAGGAAGAAGAAAGAAAGTAATAGAAAAGGGAGAAAAAAGCAAAAGAAGAGAGAGAAAAGAAGGGAAAAGGCTCTTGGTGTCGTTTTACTGTTAAAACAAGAGAGGTTTGCATGGCTAGAAAGGCAGATCTTACGTGTTAAATCATGCTCTCCAGCCTTAATTGGAATGTCCGAGGCTTTAGCCTAATTAGTCAGTGCCCGCCATGGGGACCAGATAACTTCATATGTCTCTCTCTCTGTCTCAGGTTATAAGTGATTCTTTCCATTGTTTCCAGTTGTCCCATCCTGACCCTCCATTCGTCCACTGTTGGAGGTGGGGTGAGAGCCATTTTGAAGTGATTGTTTTCAACGCGGCTACTCTCATCATTTGTGGTAGTGTCGTCCTTTGTCTAGGTCCTGAGACCAAGAGGGGAAGTCCCAATGTCAAATCCTCCCCTCTAAAGGGGATTTTAAGACCTGATACCCCTTGCATATATTCATGAATTTCTTTCCAAAAATTTAAGATCTTGGGGCAGTCCCACAGTATATGCGTTGGGGAGCCTCTAGCCTCTCCACACCTCCAACAGTGGTCAGAAACACCCACAGAGTAGTGTTTCATTTTAGAAGGTGTTAGAAAGTATTGCCAAAGGATCTTCCAATGGAATTCCCACCATGAGGGGGAGCTCATCACCTGCCATCCTCTCGTTAGTCTGCTCTCCCAAGCTTGTTGTGGGATTATAATATTCAACTCAGATTCCCATTTCTGCTTAAGCTTTCCTAGGTCTGGGTTGGCTAGACTAATTAAAATCTCATATAGTTGTGCTAAAGGATGAGGTATCTCTTTTATCCTACTGTTACAGTAGAAGAATTCCTCCAAGGAGGTCCTCTCTCTAGTAATTTTTTGTAATCTATTCTCAGAGTAGATATATTGTCTAACCTGTAAGTATCTAAAATGGTCCTCTTGGCGCAGGTGAAACCTGTCTCTGAGGTATTCAAAAGTGTGACAACTGTATCCACTAATACACTGAGCAAAGGTAGAAAGGCGTTGTGTCGCCCAATATCTAAAACCAGAGTCCCCACGCGGTGGGGTAAATGAGACTTCAAATCTTATTAAAGAGAGGGGGCCTGGTCCCTCCGGGGTATTAGTTAGTTTTCTCAGTTTGTTTAAAATCCAAAGTGAGTGTATAATCCATGGGTTACTGATCTCTTTGACCATTGTTGTGGGGATATTACCTGTGAATAGCCCATACCTCCCTCCGTGTGCAGCCTCCTCAAGGTGATACCACCCTGAGTCTCTCCTGCGTTTTATCCAGGAGCATAACTGGTTTCTTTGGCTGCCAAAAAAATAATAATAAAAGTTTGGGGAGTGCCAGGCCTCCTTTATTTTTAGGGCCTGCAAACTCTCCTGGCTAGCCTAGGCTTTTTCCTGTTCCAGACGAAGCTTGAATTTCTTCTGTAATCCTGCCCAAAATATCCTAGAGGCTGAATTGGGAGAGTCTGAAACAAAAATAAAACCTAGGTAGGACATTCATTTTGAGTGTCTGTATTCTACCATAAGGACAGGGAAGTAGACGCCACCTCACTATATCTGCCTGAACACATTGAAATACGAGACATAATTGTTTTGTATAAAAGAGAGGTTGACCGAAATTTGTATCCCTAAATACTTGATTGTGTTGTTTTGGCCCAAGCAAAGGGAAGGATGTTTTAAATTCTTTGAGGGAGTCCCACTTAAGATCAATGCCTCGGATTTTGGAGGTTAATTTTATAACTGGCTATAGCCCCATACTCCTCCAATGAGTGGGACAAGGCTGGAACTGAGATTCAGGATGTGAAATAAAACAAAGTCATCCGCATATAATGAGACTTTTGAACTTGCTTTTCAACCACTACTCCTCGGATCTCTGGATTGGATCTGATTTCAATAGCTAGCAGTTCCAACGATAGGGCGAATAATAGTGGTGAGAGTGGACAGCCCTGCCTAGTACCTCTTTCCAGAGCAAATCTCTCAGAGAGATGTCCATTCACCTTATCTCTGGCCTCTGGATTTTTATACAATTTATTGACTGTGTTGACAAATCTCTCCCCCCAGGCCAAAATTTTTCAGGGTCTCCTCCAAAAATACCCAGTCAACTCTGTCAAACGCCTTCTCAGCGTCCATACTGATTGCCAACTGTAAATGTTTAGTGTTTTTGTGCGCTGAGACTACGTTCAACAAGCGGCGGATATTATCCTGGAGAAATCTTCCCGAGATAAACCCAATCTGGTCTCTATATACCAAACTGCTGATTAATTTCTGGAGATGATCCGCTAGTATCCCCGTGAAAATTTTAAGATCTACGGGTAAAAGCGAGATTGGCCGTAAGATCTGCAATCTTCTGGATCTTTATTTGGTTTAAAAATCACAGAAATTTGAGCAGGGTCCAAGACTTAGGGGCTGCCTCTCCGCTCCACATCTCATTATATGTTTCAGCATACAAATGGGACAATCAGTTTTGAAAAGTTTTATAAAATTTGAAACATAACCATCCACCCTGGGCCTTTCCATTCTTTAGGTTTTGATTTTTGAGATATTTCAGATATTGAAATAGGGATCTCGAGTTCCCTCCTTTAATTTTCAGTCAAGGTGGGGAGGTTAAGTTTTCCCAGATAGTTTCTAATTCTTTTCTCATGGTCTGTGCCTCTCTCTTGACTACATAAGGTTGAATAATATTTTTGAAATTGCTTAGTAATAAGTGAAGGGGATCAAGTCATGTCCCCCTCTCCCTGTCTTTTAATTTTTAGTACTGCCCTGGAGGCTCTCTCCTTTCTAAGCTGCCAGGCTAAAACTCTCCCAGCCCTGTTACCATGCTCATAGAATCTCTGCCTGGCATATGTTAAAAGCTTCTCTGTTTGGAGGTCTAGGATTTGGTTAAGTTTATTTCGGGAGCTGATCAACTCAGTCTCGCATTTTTGGTCTAGTGTCTCTTTATGGATCCTTTCTAACTGCATTATTTTCGCCTCTAGTTCCAGCCTTTCTTTGATCTGAGCTCTCTTATGTTTTGCCTCAAAGGCAATTATAGTTCCCCTTAAATAGCCTTTTAGTGCATCCCACCTGACTCCTGCCTCTGTGTCCTCCTTTCTATTAAACTCTAAATATTCTGCCACTGATCGTTGTATCAACTGTTTAAATTCTGGTAAATTTAGTAAGCTGACATTTAGGCGCCAGACTGACTCTGGAGGCCTTGGAGCCAGGGTTAACTCCAGCATGACTGGGGCGTGGTCTGAGACTGAGATATGCCCAATCTCAGTTTTCCACACAGAGGGGAGGGCGTTAGTAGAAATTTTTACACGGTCAATGCGGGAATACATTCTGCATTTAGGGAATAATAAGTGTAATCTCTATCTAGGGTGAACGAACCTCCATACATCCACCAGGGAGGACTCTGTGCATAATCTTGAGAATACTTTACTAGACTTGGTAGGACCTACCGAGTGAGACCTGATCCTGTCCAGACCCAAGTCTGTCACTGTGCTAAAGTCTCCCGATGAATATTAGATTATCTGGATCTGTCGATAACTCCATTAACCTCTTGGTCAGGAAAGCTATCCTTTCCCCGCTCATCATTCGGGGCATAAATGTTTAAAAGTGTACATTTTGGCCTTGAATTCCCTTCTAACTTCACAAACCTGCCTTCGGGTCGGTGAGGACCTGTGAGATAGAGCAGGGGTGTCCCTCCTGACCAATATTGCCGCACTCTTTTATTTGTCTGGTTCACACATTCTGAGGCATATACCTTCCCACCCAGCCTCTCTTTAATTTGTTGTGTTCTAATTGGTTCAAATCGTCTCTTGTAAGAACGCAATATTAACTCCTTGTCTTTGGAGTTCTCTTAAAATTCTGGTTCTTTTAACCGGGCTGTTTAGGCCCCGGACATTCCATGAAATCAGCTTAAGGTCTGCCATCTAGTTTGATACATCTTGTAATTAAGAGCCTTTTCCTTACCAAAAGAAATTATATTGGGGAGCCTATGTACGACATATATAAGAACAACAATACAAAATTTCAGCAAATAACCTAAATTAAACTTATTTACAACCTGTCTTAGATGTATGAAGAACATCTATGTAACTTCAAAGTGTCTATGAACCCAAATCCACGTCTCAGGAAAACTCTATGAGGCGTGGCCGGGGGACGAAATAGCGGTCCCCTCGTTAGGGAGCTTTCTCACTACTAAAAAATTAGTAGGGTCCCCAACTGGGATGACTCCTGTCGCTTAAGAGACTATAAGATCTCACCTTCCCACTTTCCGACAATTATAAATCTTGTTCCTACAACCTTAATATAGGAAGGGAATGGGGGTAGGACCTGTAGGGGAGGGAAGTTGAGTATATTGTGGGTCTTAACTTTTCGTTATTAAAACTATTCCACTCAGATATTTTAATTACAGGTTAACTTGTATCTTTTCCTAGTTCTAATTAGCCTAAGGGAAGTGGGATATGTAAAACTAAATCGATAACCCTGCCAAGTACTATTACACAAGATCTCCTCTGTCCTTCCTAACTCCCATCTCCCACCCCTTCCCTTTATATAAATATATTTTGAAAGTTTCCCCCTTCCCTAACCTGTCGAGGCTAAAGCCTCTACCATGGTCCGTCAGAAAATAACTCTGTTTCTTCTTCTTTTATGATATTGCATGGATAAACAGTGTCTCTAGTTACTATTTTATATATTTTTCCCCCCGATTTAAACCAAGTCCTCCCAGAGAGTTCCTGAATGTTCCTTCTAGGTTGAATGATGAAAATGATAAAAATGATGAGAAGTGTCCCTCTTCAAATATGTCCCAAGTAATTTAGAACCTGGATCTTCTGCTAGGCCACTCTGCATATGCGCGCTGCAAGACTAGACAAGTGCAGCAGCCCACCAATCAGGTACCATCTAGGCATGTAAATTGACAGTGGATCAAATTTTAATAGGATCTGAGGGGCCTGGGAGAAATGTCAGGGTTTACAACCCAGAACAGTTATGTAGCCCTCTCCGGATTCAGATCCGCCTGTCAGGGATCGAGATAATCATTCCCAAGATGTAGCTACTTTTTTTTTTTTGCTGCTCATCCTGTCGGCTGTGAAGAGGTATCTTCTGAAATAGTAAGGTCCTTTGCAGATTCAGCTCGTGAGGGGTGCGTGCCACCGGGGGGAACTTCCCTGTTGCACAGATTGTCCCACATCCAAACGCAGTCGTCAGGATTTGCGGAGCGTGTTCCTTTTGTTCCCCTTCTCTGCCATGCTCTCTTCACAACTATCGCATGGTGGTCCGTCACGCCCTCTGGTGGAATCAACACTCCCTGCTGTTTAGCCCAGTTGCAGGCCTCTACCAAATCGGGGAATCTACGCCAGCCATCCGTTGTGAGTATTTTTATTCGTGCTGGATACTCTAGTTGGGCAGAAAAACCTGCCTGTCGGATTACTTTGACCATTTGAAATGCTTTTTGCCTGCGGGCTAGAGTCTGAGGGGCATAGTCATGGTCCATATATAGGCGAGTGTCCCCAAAGGTGATTTGTTTTTTCACCCAAGCTGCCTTAATTATCTCTTCTTTTATTCTAAAGTCCATGAAAGCCAGGATTATCGATCGGGGGCGGGCTTTGGGATCTTTTGGCTTTGGGACCAGCAATCTGTGAGCACGGATAATGCCCAAATCTTTATCTTTGTCCAGGTCCAGCAGTTCTTTAAGTAAACCTTCAATATATTTAGGCATTGGGCCTGATTCTGTGCCTTCTGGTAAACCGTGTATTCTAATGTTGTTACGGCGATTTCTGTTCTCCAGGTCTTCTAATTGTTGTTGAAGGTTTTGTTCTCTTTGGTGTAAATCTCTCAGGGCCGCATTGTGTATGTCCGAGACCTCCGTATATTCTGTCATAGTGCCTTCTAGTTGTTCTGTACGGCGGGTTAACTCTACGATACTTTCTCTGTCTTCTGCTGCTTTCTGTTCGATTCTAGAGAGGGTGTCACAGATTTGTTGTAGCGTGCTGCATAGCGTTTTAGACGTGATGGTGAAATCCTCCTCTGCAACTTTAGATGGAGCAGCTTGTTGGTCGATCAGGTTTGAAATCTCGGCCCGCAGCGCGGTCTGCACCTGAGTATTTTTTGTTGGGAACTTTAGCTTTGGGTACGTATCTGTGGAGGAATCTTTATGTTTCTGTTTCGGAGACATGTTCAAAAATATTATTAAGGTTCTGATTTTTCCTCTAGTCAACACTGTGAGTTAGATTCTTATGGATCTTTTCTTTTTGTCGGAGAGCCGTCTGACTACACGTCCATCCCTCAGGCGACAGGAACCGGAAGTCCCAATCGTGTCATAATTGATTTATTTTTTGTATTGATTTATTTAAAATTTTACATACTAGGATTGTTCCAGTGAGATTAGTTATCTCCTTTTCATGGGGGTCCTGGGGTAAGCAGGCAGGAGGGTTACATAATGTTAGTATTACATGCAAAATGCATGCCCATACAAAAACATATAAAATGCTCTTAACATATGCCATGCTCATGGCCAGTGACAGTGCAACATCGTGTAGACTATCTGAATTTGGGAGCGAACCCAAGTTGTTGCGTTGGGAGGCAGGCCAGGAGCAGGTAGCTGCAGCACGGCAGTGTGCCTCAGCCAGGGAGGGTTGGCGGCGAGCTCCTCCACTGCAGTGATCCTTCTGGTTGGGCCAGGTGCTTGCCCTGCCACAGGGGACATGCTGTGTGTACGAGTCTGGCATAGGTTGCACTCACGTCATGGAGGTGGGAGGGAGCGACAAAACAGGAAATCCCCCCCACCCCCCACTATATCTGTCAGAATGACGATCTGTGCCCTGTAGTACCCTTGGTCCTAGTGCCTCCAGTCACTAGATCTTAGTCTACATGGACTGTCTCGGTGGGAAGGGAGGGTGGCCCTCCCCTCAGAGCCCTTGCCATGGAGGGAAGAGTCATGAATCTTACTGACAGGTTTCAGGGGCTGGGAGAAATTGGAGACATGGGCCTGAACAGGGTACATCCCTAGGACCAGGATATATCCATGAACAAGGGACATGGCCGGGGCAGAAAAATCTCTATGGAAAAATAAACTCTTAACACCTGTACCTAATCATGCATAAGACCCAATATTCTATGAAGTAGATTAGTAATGATATATGGGCTGGTAAATGTGTATCTTTTCTATGGAGGAAGATCTATCCTTGTGTAGCACCACTATACTGTAGTAGGGGTGAGAAGACACTTCTGTGTTAAACCTTGATTTTGCGCCTTAATGTATGGCTATCCACGGATGGAATAACCTGAAATGTGGCATGAGCATTATATGGTCTAGGATCTCTCGATCCTGAACATTTGGTAACTGTCAGTTCAGACATTTACAATTTCTGTTAGGTTAAAACATGAAAAAATATGTTTTTTAAGTAAGCCATAACCCACGACAGGGTATGGAGTTATTGGGAATTAATCAACACCCCAGGTACATTGTGAGGCATGAGGCCATAGGCCGAGTGTCCTCACAGCACCCGGGGTGTTGATTAATCCGCACTAACCTCATACCATGTAGTGGGTTATTGCACTTATAACATAGGTTATGTGGAGAAGAAGGAAAAACCAACAGAAGAGGGTTCCCCCTGTTTAAATGGCAAGAAAGGTAGTGTATCCTGCCACCTTGCAAAATAGTCCCTAACAAATAATGCATATAGCATTGCTGTTATGCACATAGCAATGTCCCATATATAGCACTGACTTGATTTGTGACATTTCTTGTGCATAATAATGTTTGGTACCTTCCCCACAATGTTAACTGTATGCCCCCCCCCACACACACACCCACACATGCACATGCAGCTCAGAGATGCCTGACTCTCTCTCTCTCTCTCTCTCTCTCTCTCTCACTCACTGTCTGTCATGGATAGCTCTCCCTCTACCCAGTCCCCCTTCCAGTCCTCAAGGTGGGCTACTCCACTGTTTCCGACCCCTTTCTGTCACCTCTGCTTTCAACTCCTACTTCACCACCTGTGCTTCCTCTCTCCTGTCTGCCTTCCCCGCCCTACATCCCCATTGACCCCCCCAATACTTCCCTTCTCTTTCCTGCCAGTTACTCCATCTTCCCCTCTAAAGGCTCTCTTGGCGCTCAACCCTCAGAAAGGCGGGAGCCCTGATGGGCTTGACCCCAAGCTCCTGCACCTCTCTGCACCTGCCATTGCCATTCCCATCTCTTCCCTTCTCAACCTATCGTTCTCTCTTGCTTCAGTCCCAGACTCCTGGAAGCATGCAACAGTCATCCCTCTCCCTAAAGGTGGTGACTCTTCCTCTTCTGGCAATTTCCACCCTATATCTCTACTTCCTACCCTATCCAAACTAGAAGAACACATTGT
This sequence comes from Neoceratodus forsteri, assembly GCA_016271365.2. Lineage (NCBI taxonomy): Eukaryota > Metazoa > Chordata > Ceratodontiformes > Ceratodontidae > Neoceratodus > Neoceratodus forsteri. Next base: position 848,938,727 of record CM057452.1, read on the forward strand.
TCTATCTCAGCTCCTTAACTCCTCCTTCTTTACCCCTTTCCAGTCTGACTTTTGCAAACTTCACTCCACCACCTCTTCTCTCCTCAGGCTCACTGACTCCATCGTTACTGGCATGGACCATGGCCACCTCACAGCTGCCATCTTTATTGATTTACTGAAAGCTTTCAACACTGTCTCCCACCGTCTTCTCCTTGAAAAACTCCACACAGCGTGTCTCTCAGACTCAGCAACTTATTAGTTCAGCTCTTATCTGGAAGGTAGGTCTCAATCTGTAAGAATTGGAGATTCCTTGTCCACCCCCTCCCTGTCCATACTGGCATATCTCAAGGCTGTGTCCTCGGCCCATTGCTTTTCTCCATATTCCTCAATGATCTCCCTCAGCCTGTTCTTCTGCCTCCATCCATATGTATGCACATAACACAGTCCTGTCTGCATCTGGGTCTTCTTCATCAGAGTTATCATTCAGGCTTCAGTTTGAATTTGACACTATCCAGAAATGGTTCCGGTCAAATCAATTAACACTAAATGCTAAAAGAAACATCTCCGTGTTCTTCGGCACTAGGCAGAGGCTTTCTAGGCTCTCCTCCCTCCCCACCTTCCACACCCTTGATGGGGGTACAACTGACGATGTATCTTTCTTTAAATACCTTGGTGCCTGGCTTGACAGACACCTTGGCTTCTCTCAGCACGTAGATGCCATTCACAAAAAAATCCACCTCATGCTTGGTGCCCTTTATAAGAACAAAAGCAGTATCCCTTTACCAGCTCACCAGGATATCATTTCTAAGATATTTCCCAGTTTTGATTATGGTGATATAGTTTGCGGTGCTGCACCCCCCCTCCTTAGCAGATTGTCGCCTTACCCACTGCACCTCCATTTCTAAATTCTGGCTGGCCTCATTCCCCCCTTTTCTCAGTTCTCTTCTCTCCCCCATGCCTTCTTCCTCTTACTCTCTCCGTAACTCAAGCTATCACTCCCTAATGCTCCCTTCTCGTAAATCCCTTGTGGGACAGAATGCCTTTTCATACCGCTTTCCTAATATCAGGAACTCTCTTCCCCTTACAATTCGCTCTGCCTCCTCCAAACACCCTCTTTCCTTGCTACTCCAAGTCCACACATCTCCAACCTGCAATTGCCCATATTCTAATGTCATGCTTCCCCCTTTTCTCTTTCTCTATCTACTGCCAGTCCCAAGCTACTATACCTCTCCTCACCTCTCAGTTTTTTCCACTACTAAGTGTTTCAACCTCCACACTTTTCCTCTTGCCCTTTTTTAACCCCCTCCTTTCCATCCCCCTCCTTCCACTACCATCCTTCCTCCAACCATCTTCCTTTCCATCTCCCCCCATCCACTCCACTACTACCTTAACACTATTCACACTTTTTTCTTCCTCCTTCCTCCCCTCTTTCCTAGTCCTCCTTATCCTATCACTATCACGTTTATCCCCTCCTCTCCTCTACACTTTATTTCTAACCCTTTTTTATCCCCCCTTCTCTTATACCTCAGCCCATTTCTTTCCTCTCCTTTCTTCTTTTCTCTCTCCTGTTTCCCCCTTCTGTCTTTCCTCCCTCAGTTTTTCTCTTTAGTTGCTCCTCCCTGTTGCCCCTCCTATTAAGGTAGTCTTCTACTTTGTTCTATACTGACACTGCAGCCTGTGAGTGCCTGGTGTTGTCAATTTATCTTGTTTAACAATTGCCATTTATGTTACTGTATATACTGTACATAGCTGTGCCTTTTGCTCATCAGATTACTGCGCTTTGCTTGTTGTTATTTATCCCCCTTCCCCCCAGGACACATCTGGAAAGGAGCTTTATGGCTCAGTATGTATTTCCTAGTAAATCTCTTTCCCTGTCTCCCGGGTCGCCCCTGAAAAAGGGACCTTCGGGGCTCAGTGGGCCTACCCGGTCATCAAAATTCAATAAATAAATACATAAATAAATAAATGGTACAAAGCAGTACAGATTCCATTGGTGCCTCTTCTGCTGCATGACAGAGGAACACAATGTAGGGTGTGATCACAGAGACAGCAAAAGAGAAAACTACAGCTAACCACTCCTTTTTTTTTTTGCCCATCCCCCCCCACCTGAGGTTTTGGCACCCTGCCTCGCTCGTAGCCCCTCCCCCATGCCCAGGCTCACCGCTCTGGGTGGGGCCACTGGGCAGGCACCCCCTCCCCAAGGTAAATGGTCTCTTGCCCTGACTTACCCCCAGGGTAGGGCCACGGGAGTGGACCCCTCCCTCCATGGACATAGGTCACAGCAAGGCAAGGCAAATTTTAATTAAAAAGACGCCCATCCCGGAGGCTCTGGGCGCCGAACATAGCAAAACTTCAGTATACAAATCATAAACATACATAGTCGGCATACTCTGAACATGAAATACAATGTTTCCAGCAATTTAAAACAAGATTATATAAATACTACCCTCAGAAAGTGTAACTAGACTTGAAATAGCCAAGGGGTTACATTTAAACCTAAAATACTAAGACCAAGTGTGAGGGCTATAAAACGCAGTCCGGGAAGGCTTGATTATACAGGAAGGCCTTGAGGTGGGCCTTGAATACCTCAACAGAAGGGGCGTCCCCATCAGCTGGAGAAAGTGAATTCCACAGGATGGGGGCGGCGACACTGAATGCTCTGTCACTGGCTGTTTTTAACCTCGTCCTGGGAATCACAAGGAGTCCCCTAGAGGAGGAGCGGAGGGAGAGGACTGAGACAGCAGGTGTAAGAAGGTCCTTCAAGTAGCTAGGGCCCAGGCCATGTAGGGCCTTAAAGGTGAGTAAACCCACCTTAAAGAGGACCCTCCACCTAACTCTCAGCCAGTGCTGTTAACGCAGCACCGGAGTGATGTGACAATACTTAGGCTGTCCTGTCAACAACTTAGCTGCTGCGTTCTGCACCAGCTGCAGTCGGCGCAGGGTACCCCCAGAGACCCCAAGATAGAGCACATTACAGTAGTCAAGCCTGGATGTCATGAAGGCATGCACCAAGGTGGGGAGGTCCAGCTGCAGAACTAGGGGCTTTATCCTGGCGATATTCCTTAGATGGTAAAAACTAGTACTGACAACGGACGCTACCTGAAACTCAAGTGTCAATCCGCTGTCAAGAATAATTCCTAGATTACACACCCTAGAGGAGGCCTTCACTGGTACAGAGCCAAGAAAAAGCCCTGTCTCTGCACCAGAGGCCAACCTATCATGCCCTTTGTTCGACTCTACCACCAGTACCGTCGTCTTATCAGGGTTCAGTCGCAACCAGCTAGAGGCCATCCAGTCATTGATCTCAGCGAAGCAGCTGTTAAGCACTTCCACTGCCAAGATGTTCCATGGGCAAAAGAAAGATACAGCTGGGTATCATGAGCATAACAATGAAAACCCAAACTGTACTTCCTAATGAGCTCTCCCAGGGGCAGCATATATATGGCAAACAACATTGGCGACAAGACTGAACCCTGGGGAACTCCGCATGACAGAAGGCCAGAGGAGGAGGAGAAATTCCCCATCACTACTCATTGCCTCCTGTTCGATAGAAAAGACTCATACCGGCAGAAAACAGTGCCAGCGCATCCATAGAATTCCCTTAGGCAGTCCAGTAACACTCGGTGGTCGACCATATCAAATGCTGAAGAGAGATCGAGGAGAACAAGAATTGTCCCTTCCCCTTGATCTCTAGCCCTAAGGAGGTCATCATGCACCCGAACTAGCACAGTTTCTGTGCTATGCCTTGCACGTAACCCAGACCGGAATGACTTGTATAGATCATGAGCCATAAGATGCTTCTCAAGCTGAAGCACCACCACGTTGTCCACAATCTTACCCAAAAATGGAAGATTGGAGATGGGATGGTAGTTTGCCTTGATGTCGGAGTCCAATGATGTTTTTTTTGCAGAAGCGGTCTCACCAATGTTTCCTTCAAGACATTGGGAAAGACCCCCTCTGACAAGGAACACTGGACAATCAAGACAAACACCGGGCCGACAGAGTCAACACATCCATTAAGAAATGAGTTGGCACCGGGTCCGGTTCACAAGCTTAGAAGCAGTCTGAGTGACCTCAGCCACCTCCACCAGTCTAAACTCACCCCAACCAAGTGGAGTGCTCTCCGGTCACCCAAGGTGACCACTGTTGGCCAAACTCTGGCCCGCTGGCGAAACCCCCTGCCTGATGGCAGACACCCTGTCCGAGAAGAACCGAGCAAACTCCTCGCACAATGCGTCCGAAAAGGCTATCTTCGGCTGTAGATAGGAAAGATGGAGAAGCCTGTCCACAGTCCGAAGGAGCACAGTTGATCAGTTCTTCCCCGCAGCAATCTCCCTGGACAGAAATTCTGCCTTCTTATGGTTGATTGCCCCCTGGTATGTGCCATAATGCACACGTAGCTTCCAAAGTAAAATTTGAAGCAAATTAAATAAAATGAAGACAAGCAAAAGATAAAGTATTCACACAAAACTGATAAAATAAAAACACTTAAACTGCTAAGTTCAGAGGCTGACCCAGCGTGGCCGCCATCTTTGATCGTCTAGGAGCAAGATGACTCATGACCCAGCAGGAGCGGCGGTGGAGGCAGGGGTGTCATGAATGGGGCTGGATTTTGTTTATGCTAATTTTGGACATCCCTGGGGGCAGGGACATGCATTGATGCCAGCATCTGCCCTGCCCCCCCTTGCATGAGGCGCCGGCAGTGGCGGTACCCCCAGCCTCCGCCAGAGGTCTGCAATGCACAGGACACTTTCCCCTTCCCTCAGAGAAGGAGAGCAGTCCCTGGGATGCTCAATCCTTCTCCCCCTGGCCAGCCCTCCAACTCCCAAGTCCATCTCCAAACCCGAGATATCAGCGCCTCAAGCGGATGCCTTGCTGCTGCGCCAGCGGGCCAGCACGGCTAGCCACTCTGTCTGTCTCTCTCTCTCTCTCTCTCTCTCTCTTTCTCTCTCATCAGTTGGTGCCACAAAGTAAAAGGAACAAGGATAGCTTTGTGAAACCCGACCACAGATATGGAAACATCCCTCGCAGTGACTGCACAGCTACAGACACAGAGACAGACAGGAGAGAGGACAGTGCAGCACTGCTGAATTAAATGTCATGCTGTCTCTCTTTCTCTCTCTCTCTGTTTGCTAGACAGATAATGGCACATCTCAGTGGCATATCTTGCAGCGGGGAGACAGCGACTGGTTTTGTTCCCTCTCCCAAATGGGTTTGGTATGATTGCCTGACTGATGATCTCCCGACAATTTACCGCCTGACTCCAAGTTCCTGTAAACCGAGTTCCCGTTCAGTATCATTTGCCGACAGAATCAATTGCCCAACCAGCAGTAGCGCCGAAAAACTAATATTCTTTTTATTCAGAACATTGTTCATTGAAACCTTAGCAACATTTGACTTCTGTGCATTTGCTATTTCTGTAGCATACATTTACTTTAATTTGATAGGGCAGTACGTTCTGAAGCTGGAAACAAATGTGCATTGCAATGCACGGTGGAAACCCAAAACTGCAGCTAGCATATTAGTTCTTAAAACCTTAGACTTTAGGGGGCGTGGCTAGCTGTCAGCCATTGTGGATGCACTTTTGGTGAGCTCCCAAAATAACACCCTGAAAACATTAAAAATCATAGTTTTCTTCAACTTAATCCACTATACTTTAATACAAATAGCAGTCCGAACTTGTTCCAAAACTTAAATCGGAAATGGGGAAGAAAAACAACGAGCAGGAGGCTAATTTCTTTACACTGCATGGTGCAACGTCTACGGCGCCATCGCACTCTGCAGGCCAACCTCAGGAGGAACCGAAAGGAGAAATCCTCCAACCAGCCACTCTAGAAACACTACAGTCCGCTGTTCTAAATCTAACAAAGACAGTTCAGCAGTTAGATAGGAAAATGGATTCCTACCATGAGAGGATGGTCCAAGTAGAACAAAAGGTGGACGGTCTGATCGAGGCTGCACAGACAGCTGAACAAACCTCTGAACAGGCCCAGGCTATGGCCACTACTTGTGATAAAGAGCAGACTCTGCTAAAATCGCGTCTGGAACATCTGGAGAACCAGTCAAGAGCCACGAATGTTGCATACTGGGCCTCTCGGGGATAGAAGGGAATAACCTTTTGGCTTTCTGCACTGCTTGGCTAGAGAAGACGTTTGATTTATCTTTAAAAGACTCATTGCTCAGAGCCTATCATATTAATCTTCATAGGGCCACAGACCAGACGGAAGGAACCAGAACGGTTATGCTGCAAACTGTTTCGTCGGTGATCCGGGACAGAATTCTCTTGGCAGCTCGTACCAAGAAGGGACCTGAGATCGATGGCACCAGAGTATTGATTTTTCCAGATCTCTCCTACGCAACCCGCATGAAGCGGAAAGCTTTCAACCCGATTCGATGCAGATTGAGGGACCTAGAATTCCCCACCAGCATGCTTATGCCTGCCTGCCTACAAGTAGTGGTGGGCCAGCGTGTATATGTATATACTGTACTGACCCTAAGGAGGCAGTAAAACTGGTGGAGAAACTGGAGGCTGAACGGACTGTACGAGATGGGGATTCCGCTAATGAATCTGAAGACAAAGATTCATGAAACGGGACTGTGAGTTTCCTCCACTCCGTTTTGCCTGTTACAAGTATAAAAATGGCCGTGCTTTTGCAGGTTACTGTTTGCTTGCTGGACGTATCTTTCCCATTGAACAAGAATAAGCATTACCAATATAAATGTTCGTGTTAAATAAATAATAAATTGGGGGATACTGGTTATATTAGAATGGGGATTATTTTTTTAGATAATCAGTGTTTTTAGCAGCTCACCCGTTTAAGATGGACTTTTCACGGATATGTCATTAAGATGGACTGCCTTTTTGGATTTTTAGATTATCTGGGAGGTTTTTCAGTGGTGTGGAATTGGGAGCTAACTGAAAGGGAGAGCCTGTGTTTATTGAAAGAATCATTCACCAAAGGCATGTTGGCCAGTTCAAAAACTGGGGGTATCTGTTATTATTGATTATCTCTATTTGGGCATTGACAGCATTGGCCTAAGTGTTTACCTTATTGTGGAAAGAGTCAATACTAGTTTGTCTCCTTAGTCTTGTACCAACAGTAGTCATGTCTTTTTCTCCACAAATTAACTGTATTATACACTTTTATGGGGTATGGCATGATTCAAGGATTTTCTATGCATTGCATTGTAATGTCATAAAATATATAAATAAAAAGTAAAAAAAAAACAAAAACAAAAAACCTTAGACTTTAAAGCAACAGTAGACTTCTGTGCATTTGCTAATTCTGTAGCATACCTTTACAGCTGTTGCACAGGAACAGTAGTATGATAATTGGATAGGCAGTACATTCTGAGGCCGGAAACAAATGCGTAAAAACAGCTTACCTGTACTGTTGCATTACAATACTTTCTTTTTAAAAGTAATTTTGCCCTTTGAATGTAGTGTATTTTCTGATGAAAATGAGCAGTCAAAGTCATTTTTTTGTCCCCTTTGAATGTAGTGCTTTTCATAGCACCGTGACGTGTTTACTGAATGCATTTTCGAATGGAAAGGAGAAGTGAAAGTCATTTTTGACATGACCTTTGAATGTAATGCTTTTCATACCTCGGCTTGGTCCTGTCCTGTCTGAAAGTATGCTCTTCAAGGACAGAGATGTTGTTTGGAGGGCATACTGAAGTGATGGGGTTGTTTATCGAGACAGAAGTGTGTGGCAGCGGATAGAAGTTATCGGGCATACCAACCCGGTCGGGAAATCGACGTCAGGAAGTTGGTTGTCGGCAAGTTACATGTCAGGCAGTGGTACGGATCTTTCCCAAACTACTACCTTATGCACGTGAATTATCCCCTGCGATGGTGCTACACTGGGGACAGACACACATAACACTGGGTGGAGAGACACCGGCAGAGCTCCCCCAAACAGCCTGTCTTCCATTCACATCCCCCCCCCAATCTCCGCTCACTGTGCTGTGGGGAGAGAGACAGAGACTGCCAGCCAAATATAGAGAAAGAGAGAATACACAGCAGATGTTTCATAGCTGCTCACTGTTGCTCTTGCTGTGCTTCTCTCTCGCTCTCTCTGTCTCTGTCTCTGTCTCTCTCTCTCTCTGTAGTGCGCTGTGTTGACAATCCCACTTTGAGCTGATGTCCTACACAGAAATAACAGCAACCCACCAGAGACTACTTCAACAACAATGTGAGTGTGTGTTACAGGACAGCCTTGACCTGGCTGTCTCTTGCTTCATGATTTACAAATGGCTGCCTTTCACTTTTCCTGTATGAACAAGAGAGCGCGTGCAGATGCCACTTTATGTGAGTTGCTCTGCGGAATCGTGGATTAAATAGGGTATTTAATCCATGGCCACACAGACCGACTGGACTAATAGGGTTGCGTATTTCTGCCAACCCATGTTATAAGACTGTTTTACTCACTGACGGAAAAAAAGTAAGAGAGCTTAAACTTGAAACTTTCAGGTTTGTTAGCTATAGGGCTAGGTGTGTTACTTTACTATTTGTTTTTAATAGCAAATCTGTAAAATTTAGGATTATTAACAAAATAAGAATAGGATTTTGTGCATGCGTTCCATATTTCTCAAATATTTCATAAGGTTTTTTTTTTTTTTGCAAAAGCAGCGGTCCCATTTTCATGACTGTCTTTTTGAAATTAGTGTCCCATTCTTTGTGACCCTGCTTTCATGAAACTGGAGGAAACTCATTTTGTCTTAGTAATGTTGACTCAGTGTTTTCTAAAAAATGGCTGTGAGCCCAGATGCATAGCTTGGGTGGTCAAGCGAGTATGTGTAAGGGTGTCACTTCAACTTTTTTTTTAATTTAAAAAAACTATTTATTTTTTAAACATTAATAACAATACAATGTGCTGTTTTTGTTACTCAAAATCTGTTTTCATGACCCAATGAAGGGGTCTTCTGTGGCCCTGAAAGCTTGTGTAGTATACCATCTTTTTACAAGACATATGTTGAACCAAATAAATGATATCAAACTACCCAGCATCTCCATCACAGTGGCATTTGTTTTTTTCAGTTCTGGAGTCAGAGGCGTTTCTGCTTGAACTGACAACTTTTGAAACAGCATGGGATGAGGTCGATGATGTAGTTACCGCTTTTTGTTTTATGACTTGAGAGAGGTTTAGTTATTTCTGGCTTACAGAACATACTTGGAAAAATATACACAGAGGAATCCTATATGGTGCTTATCACATCTTATAAAAGGGGGTATAAGAAACTGACCAAATCGAGCAATTTCATTGGTTAAAACACAGCACCTGACTGTTGGTTATTTAAACATAGAAACATAGACAATGACAGCAGAAAAAGACTAGGGGTTCGTCCAGTCTGCTCATGTTCCCTAATAAGCCCTGGGACCTACTGTTCCTCCAGGATCCTAGCCCTCCTCAACATCTCCCTCCTCTTCTTCTCCCTGATTCTGTCACCCTGAGCAACCACTATTCCCTTCATTCTGTCCCAATTGTGCTTGAAACCACTAAATGTTTTCGCTCCCACCACCTCAGCGAGCAGACTATTCCATGGCTCCAGCACCCTTTCTGTAAAATAGTACTTCTAGGGACATGGATATGTTGTTCATCCACACTATGTGGCAGGTTCCTTGCCACTTTAAATCTTGCCGGAAGGTCTTCAAGCTGGCTCCTCCCACCCACCCGGGTGGTAAAACTCTCGGCTCTGCCCCATGACGCCAGATCTTCCTTACCGCTTGGAAGTTCAGGTTCCCTCCTTAGCGCTCTGCGTTTTTGACTGGATCCTTAGTCTTCGGTTCGTCTGAATTTAGTTTTGAAGGTTTCTAAACTTCGGTCTTCTTTTCCCTCACGGCTGTGATGGACAATTCGTTCCCCGGCTCTTGGAGGTGCCCTGGCGGGCGGAATTTCTCCAGGTCTGATCCGCACTCCGCGTGCGTATACTGCCTCGACTTGGACCATGACCCGCAAGTTTGCGAACTGTGCTGCGCCCTTTCGTCCAACGCCCTGGAGGATCGTGCAGCCCGATTTAGGCTTGGGCGCCACAAGGATTTTTCCGTGCCAGTAAAATCTTTAGAGGCTCATCAGGCGGTGTCCGCGTCAGCTGTCTTGGCTGAGCAGCTCGATCTTTCTTCCTCCCTGGAGGAGACGGCGGCTAAGGCTGCATCTCCCTCCTCCTCGGTTGCGGCATTTATCCTGCTCTCTTTGAGTTCCTCTCATTCCGCTTCGTTCAAGGAGCTTCACCAGTCTCTCTCCTCGAAGGGAGAGGGGCCATCGGGATTTACCTCTCGGCCCAGGTCCAGGGGGTCGCAGGGTAAGTCCCATCATTGGCACCTGTGGGAGCGGGAGAGTTCCCCTTCCCCGGTCTGCTGACCTTCAACTTCGGTTGAGATTGCAGCTCAGGCCATTGGCTTCACAGTGTCCCTGTCAGGCCTTCCAGCCAAGACTCCCGTCAATGTTGTCAAGGGCTCCCTCGACTCGTCACCCGAGCGGTCTACTGCCAGAGCGGTCAACCCTTCGCTGGTTTCCCCGGTGGAGGCCGAGGTTCTGCCTGCGCCTCCAGGGCAGCAGTCCTCGGCCACTATGTCCGAGCCGAGGGAATAGCAGGTGTCCCCCGCTCCTTCCCAGACCCATCCTCAGTTTTGCCGAGGACATGGGTCTCGGTCTCGGTCCTCTTCTCGGTCAAGCCGCTCCCGCCTTGGTGATCTCAGTTACACAGGTTAAGTGTTTAACACTATTCCTCTCGTCTTCCTCCTCGGATGAGGGGGAAGCTATGAGTGGCGTCGATGCTCGAGGGTTTATGTGGCAGCAGTTACTGTTGTCCGGGAATCAATCAACTCCGATTCATTCCCCATCCATCAAGCAGCTGCTGCCTGATCGGCCGATGCAACCACTTGCTGCAGTCGAGGTGCCCATTTCTGGGCCAGTTGTTCAACCAAATCTTGCTGCCCCACCAATTGTGGTGGAACCTCGGTCGGGCCACGGCCTGTCCCGCAGGTTCTCGGCCTCCCTCACTCCCACCCACCCTCGGCGGGTGAAGAGTGGCTCAGGCCTGAGGCAGCTCTTTGCAGACCCTTCGGAGTCCGACAATGACTCCTGCCTGTTCCCCAGGAGGAAGGGCCCAGAGTGCTCTCTGGGCCGGTCTTTGGACGACAGCCCATCGTCCTTCCTGGGTCTGCTTAGGCTTATCACAGAGTTCACTGGATGCAGCTTGAACCTGTGTCTAAATGGGCCTATTATCCCCTGACGGAGATCCTAGACCGAGGGGGTTCACCCTCGGAGGCCTTCCCGGTGGCTGAGGCCATTGTCGGCCCAGCCTTGGAGCTTTGGCAGTGGCCTACTTCCTGTCCTGCGCCCTCGGCCAGGATGGCCAGGAAGTATGCTGTCCCTATCGGCTCGTTGCCGGGTTTGGAGTGCCCCTCCGCTGAGGGGTTATTTACCGATAACGTCTTCCAACGTTCGGTGAACGCTCGGGACGTGGACAGGTCCCCCGACAAGGAGTCCAAAAGGATGGACTATGTAGGGTGCAAGGTTTGCACTGCTTCCTCCCTAGGCATCTGACAGGCCAGCTCGGCCGCACTGATGGCACATTTCGTCCACACCCTCTTGGGCTCCCTGGATGAGGTGCTCCCTCATCTCCCGGCCGACCTGCGGACCATGGTCCAGCGGGTACGGGACCAGGGTAGGGCGGTGGCGAACCAGCAGCTTCAGACTGCTCTGGACATAGGTGACTCCTGTGCCAGGTCAGTAGTGGCCGCGGTGGCCATGCGCCGCAGGGCGTGGCTGAGGATATCCACTTTCTCGTCGGATACCCAGCACAAGTTGGCGGACATCCCCCTTTTGGGTACTGACCTATTCGGCCCTGGAGTGGAGGGACACCTCCAGGGGACCGAGAAGTCTGATGCCACTCTGGACTCGGTCACCCCCACCAGGAGGGACAAGGGCCGCTGGCAACCTTTGTGTAAGCCCCTTTGTCCTTCAGCCCCTGCAGCACGATCGGCCCATCAACACCAACATGAGGGCCAGCAGGCTTGCTCTGGGCATCCTGACCCCAAGCCAGCAGCTTCCTCTAAAGGGAAGCAAGGAGGTAAAGGCTCAGAGGCTCCCTCGGCCAGTCCCTCCTCCAAGCCTGCTCAGTGACGGGCCGAGAGGCGCCGCCCCCGGCCTCGTCAATCCTACCCGGGTCCCCTGGGGGGACAGCTCCGCCACCTCCTCCTCCTGGTCCGCTATCACCACGGGCCACTGGGTGTTGGAGGTGCTAGGGAAGGTCCTGCCTCTGGAGTTCTAGCAGGTCCCACCCCTTTGAGCCGTCACCCCTCGGGGGGCTACAGGGTCCTCAGCTTAGCTGTCGGCCCACCGAGCCGACATTTCCCTGCTCCTCTAATTAGGGGTGATCAGGAAGGTGTGGATCCTTCTCCAGACTCAGGGTTTGTGTCCAGGTTTTTTCCTGGTCCCCAAACAGATGGGGGGGGCTGGCGCCCCATTCTCGACCTGTTCAACCTGAGCAACATCTTAGGGTCTTGGTCTTTCCGGATGGTCATTCTGACTCAGATAACCCATCCTTGGAATCAGGCAGGTGGCTCTGTTCCCTGGACTGCCAGGACGTTCTCTTCACATTTGTTCCGTCCGTTTCTTGAGACTCCTCCGCTTCATAGCGGGGGATCTCTTTATGAGTTCCAGGCCATACCCTTCAGCCTCTCCCAGCAGTGTTCCCGCGGCGCCGAAGGGTCGGGGTACCCCTACCCGGACGGGGCTGGCTGCAACCCTCCAGAGCGGAGGTGGAGCGTCTGAGTTTGGGCCCTCTAGGTTGCTCTCAGTCCAGTCTCCTCTCCAACGGAGCCAAGTAGGAACTCATGCCAAAGCGGGTGATCCTTCATCGGGGCAGAGCTCAACTCTTGGTGCCAGAGCTCGGCTCCCGGCGGACAGGGCCAAGGTTCTTCCTCCTTTACCTAATCACGTTTGATTGGGCTTTCGCGCCCTGCCCGGGACTTCCTGCTCCTCCTGGGCCTCATGGCGGCCTGCACCAACGTGGTCTGTTGGGCCCGTTGGTACATGCATCCCCTTCAATGGGGACTAGCCAGCCAGCAGTCACAATGCTGCGATCCTTTGGACCAGCCCGTGACAGTAACCCAGGGGATGTGGAACACTCTCCGATGGCAGACTGTTCCAGCACATTTGCAGGAGGGCATCCCGTTCGTCCGCCCCGAGTCGACAGTTTTCTTCGACCAATGCATCTCTGATGGGTGGGGGTGCCCATCAAGGGGAGTGCAGAGTGCACTGCCTCTGGTCCCCTCTGGGGTCCCAATGTCATTTCAACCTGCTGGAGCTTCATGTGGTCCACTTAGCTCGCACCGCTTTCGCTCCGTTTGTACGGGGTCAAGTGGTTCAGGTCCAGGCGGACAATACCATGACCATGTGCTATCTAACCCGCCAGGGCCAGATGCGCCCCTTCTGTTACATAAGGAGGCTCTCCACATATGGTCTCGTGTGCAGCCTGGAGGTGGTTCCTAGCCATTTCGATGGCAGGAGCCTCCGATGCCCTGGCCAATGCCCTAAGCCGGATAAGGGCTGCGCCTCACGAGTGGTCTCTCCTGCTGGAGGTAGCACAAGATCTTTCTCCCACGGGGTCACGCCTCAGGCGGACCTTTTTTCCCTCAAGGGAGAATGCGAAGCCGAGACTGTTTCATGCCTGCCCCCTCGGCAGGGCTCGCTGTAGGGGATGCCTTTGAGGCCGCGGACTCCGGGCCTCTTCTACGCCTTCCCCCATTTCCCTTGACCCACAGGCAAGGTGAGGAGGGACTAGGCGCAGGTGATTCTGGTAGCCCCAGACTGGTTCCACCAGCTCTGGTATCCAGCTTTCCTCAGTCTCAGCCCCAGGCTCCCAAGGTGGCTTCTAGCCCACCCGGACCTGATCTCTGTTATCAGGGGAAAGTATTCCATTCGGACCTTCAATCCCTGCACCTGGCGGCCTGGTTCCTGTGCGGCTAGTTGCCAGGCCTTGGGTCTTCCGGCGAGGTCCTTGACGTTGTCGAGATGTCCCGCCAGGAGTCGACCAGATAATGCTACACCTTCAAATGGAAGAGTTCTCCATTTGGTGTTAGGATAGGGCCTGGTCCCTTCTCCTGTTCCCCAGCGAGCATGCCGGACTACCTGTGGTCCGTTCTTCTTCTTCTTCTGCAGCAAGGGCTTTGGTCAATGACCCTTAAGGTGCTCCTGGCAGCCACCTCTGTCCTCTGGGCATGGGCCGTAAGGCAGTCGGTGGCGCAGGAAAGGTGGTCTGGTGCTTTCCAAGGCCTTGATCACGCTTTCCCTCCGGGGAGAGTATCTCCACCTTCGTGGGATCTACTGCTGGTATAGGGTTTAGCTCACGGGCAAGCCATTCGAACCAATGCACAGGTGCGATTCTCCCACCTGTTGTGGAAGAACACCTTCTCGGTGGCTACCACGTCAACCAGAAGGATGGGAGAGCTCCAGGCACTTCCTTCGAGTCTCCCGATCTGGTCTTCCACAGGGACAAGGTTGTCCTGCGTCCCACCGGAAGTTCCTTCCGAAGGTGGTGTCAGAGCTTCACCCTAACAGGGTGCTGACTCTGCCGGTGTTCTATCCCATTCACACCTTGGAGGCCACATATAGGCTCCATTTGGACCCTAGTTGAGCGCTCGCCTTCTCAGGGAGCGTAGGGCTGAATTTTCGGGAGAGGTTCACCAGCTGTTTGTCATCTACGCTGAAGCCGCACCTGGCAGACCTGCAGCCAAGTGGATGATGAGTGGGTGGGTTACCTCCTGCATAGATCTCCGCTATAGGTGGGCGGGCATGGAGCCTCCCAGAGGGATAAGTGCTCATTTAACCCGCCCTTCCGCTGCATCGATGGCTGCTTCCGGGGATGTCCCTATCCAGGATATCTGCAGGGCTCCTACTTGGAAGTCAGCACATACCGTTTTACCCCCCTACCACATCGACCTTGGGTCACACCGGGATGCTAGTTGGGGCCTCGGTTCTCCAGTCTTTATTCCCTAAGTAGGGGGTGTGCACCTTGCCTCCTTCCTCCCGGAGAACTGCTAGGAGTCTGCCAGATAGTGTGGATGAACAACATATCCATGTCCCTAGAAATACAGGTTACTCACCTGTAACAGGAGTTCTAGGAATGGTATATGTTGTTCATCCTCACGACCCACCCGACCTTCCCTGCTTCGACACACAACCTGGCTTCCAGCGGGCAAGATCTGGCGTCATGGGGTGGAGCCAAGAGTTTTACCACTCGGGTGGGTGGAAGGAGCCAGCTTGAAGACCTTCCGGCAAGATTTAAAGCGGCAAGGGACCTGCCAGATAGTGTGGATGAACAACATATACCATTCCTAGAACTCCTGTTACAGGTGAGTAACCTGTATTTCCTCACATCCCTCCTTAACCTCCCTCCTGTTAGCTTCCACTCATGACCATGTGGCCTCAAGCTAGTATTCAATTTAAATAGTTACCTGCGGTTTACCTTGTTAATTCCTTTCAGGAACTTGAAGGTCTGTATCCTATCTCCCCTCTCCCTTCAGTTCTCCTGTGAATACGTGCTCATTGCCTTGAGGCGCTCCTCACCACACCTGCCTGTTGGCCCTGACTCATTTTTGTCACTCTGCGTTGTATCGTTTCCAGCCTATCCCTATCCTTCCCGAGGTAAGGACTCTAGAACTGGGCGCAGTACTCCAGGTGTGGCCTCACCAGGAATCTACATAAGGGAAATATTACCTCTGCCTTTCTATAATCAATACCCTTTCTTATACCTCCCAACATCATACTTGCCTTGCTATAAGCCTTGTTGCACTGACCCAATAGATTTAGTAAGTAAGTAAGTAAAATTAATTTTTAGAGCGCCCCATCCCGGAGGCTCTGGGCGCTGTACAAGTAAGGCAAGCATACATTGATAAATGAACATAAAAAGAGAGCAAATAATAATTTTCAACAATTTAAAATCAAATTTAAAAGAATATACAATTGAATAAAAATACTGCAGCAGTTTAACAACTATTAACAATGTATATAGGCTTTTCTAAAAAGATGCGCCTTTAGGCACTGCTTAAAAGCCTCCACCGATGGAGACTACCATTTACCTAGAAACAGCACTGTTCATAACAAACCTGCCCTAATCTACCTAGCAGCAGCCTAACTACATGAAAATAAAACCTTTTGCCATTAAGATAAATGTTTTCCACTTTTTTAACACAAAACCCCACAACAGGGCATAGGTTGTAGAGGCAGTATAGCACTGTGGCTTAGGGCACTGAGCTGCAGCCTGGAGAACTGGATTTCAATCCCACAACCCCCACTTACATACAGTGTGACCCTGAGCAAGTCATTTAACTTCCTTGTGCTCCCAGGTAACACCTGGACACAAGCTTTGGCTTAGTGTACCTTTCCTGGCTAAACACTTCCCCCTTTCTTCAAATCAAATGCAGTTCCTGGGTTCATTCAAGGCAGACAACCATTGTTACCAAACTCACCTATTGTACTAAGCAACAATAGAAAATAAAACCTTTTTCCACAACAAAAAAAATTATATTTTATAAGCTCAACAACCCACATGGGTTTCTTGAGAATTAATCCACTTCCCGGGTACATTGAAATTCACTTAATCGTCAGCCATGTGCCTTCCAATTAATTCGAGGCCCTGCATTAATTGTGTAGAAATGCATGCCTTATTGTGGGCTACTGCTTACTTCTGTCAGCTCTGTATTGATATCTTTATTAATAGTCCACATCAGCATTTGATCTTAGAACCCTATTCCATAACACGGTTCAATCTGCAAAGCACAATTTATGCTACCTCTAGATACAGCACTGTATCCACTCCCTTCCTTTGGCACCCACCTCTCATTATGTACAGCATCAATTTCTTCAAAACAGGGGCCTGCACCTTTATGATTTCCTAGCAACATCAATCCCTCCAAGCCACCCTAGATGTTATTTCTCTGGATGTGGTACTGAAATGGGAGGTTGAGATAGGCCTTCTTGTAGCTACAGACATGTGGTCCTGTGCCTGACGTGCTTTGACCAAAGTCACAAGCCCACACCAATAGAGAGAATATGCATGGAAGCAACTCACTAGATTCTTCAGTCTCAGTGATAACCGTCCATTACCTCCCAGCTCACTCGACCCACTGCTGGAGGAACTGTGCCGAACCTAGGGCAAAACCTTGTCATATGGGATTGCCCACTTCTTCAGTCTCTGAATGGAGAGTTGGAGAAACTCTTTGGCCACTCACTCCAGCTCACTTCATCACTGTATCTCCTGCTGCAATATCACAGGGGCCCTAAAGGCCCTAACTCCTACTATCTCCTTGATATACTGCTAACAGTGGACAAAAGGGCTATAATAAGGAGCTGGCTTACTCCAGCTATTCCAAATGTGCTAAGTGGAGAACAGTGGTCAATCAGGTGTATAGAATATGGAAAATGACACACACCTTCAGTGACCGGGAGGAAGTGTGCTCATCTTGATGGAATATGTGACTCATTTACACCATGAGCAAAGATCCCACTCTAATACCCTAATCAGCTGGAGTAATGGAACTCTATTTGTGTTAGTCCACCATTACCTACCGGATCTAGATGGTCCTGCCACTTCTCCCCATTTGGCACCCCACACACACACACACATTTACTCATGCCACAAACAGGGGCAACAAGTCTTTATTTATTTTATTTATTTATTTAGAGTATCAGAATTACAATCCTTTGAGTCAGAGACTCATTTTCAAAGGCTCCCCATCAATAGACAATACATAGATAGTACATGTTGAGATTAAGATAACATAAGCACACAATAAGGTGATACAGGGTAAGGGTGACATAATGATAACACAGTTAAACATTCAGGTGGATTAGGTAAATAACAGGCACGATAATACAGGACATAGATAACATATGTATATCACACTAACTATACAGAAGGTAGGGTAGATAGTAAGATTAGGGCAGAGGCCTAACATTCTAAGAAGTCTAACATTTTACACTGGATCATGCCTAGTGTCAGTAACTAAAAATAACCCAGTCATCATTACTGCTCACCTGCTACCACCCAGCCTTGTACTTAAGGGGAGATATGAGATATACTGCATAGGCTGATGATGTCCCAGACATCTAGATGTATAGATGACAAGGCCCACACATGTCTGTGTAATGTTTTTCATTGCTGTATCAATGTACCGTGTTGCTCATGAAAAATTATTAAAGATGATACTGACCAAAAAAAAAAAACTTATTCCATAATGTGTGAGTTAGCTCCTGCTATTAGAATATTTCTGTAAGATTAATTGTATTAGTTAGATCTTTAAACTGAGGTCTCTCCTCATGTCCAGCCTATGGTTACTAAAACTTTATTATGGGAGGGTCAATGTATGATGGTTTCATGATATACCACAGTATCAGAAGTCACAGCATTGATACCATGGGTAAGTTCTGATACTGCAGTAATCGTGGTTCACGGTATATACTTGGTTTTCAGGCCTTTCAGTTAATCGTTTTGTGTTTTTAGGGAGGACTCTTCCTCTTGTGCTACCTGTCATGTACAGAAGAGCTTAAGGAGACTTCTTTGTTGTACAAAAATCACAACTTCCTTAATATTGCAGTAGTGCAGTAACTGCGGATTTACCTGTGACAGTAATCATGCTGTCAAAATACCATGCCATGACATCACTTTTCTATTATATTGCTCTCTACTGCGACAGTGTATTGTGTTGCCAACTGGGAGAGTGCAGATTGGATTTACTGTATGTCCCACACTTGTGCGTTTCAGAGGTAATGTATTCAGCTGCAGGGGAAGGGCTCATGTCACATGGCATTCACTCAACCCTTGCCAACAGGCCAGAGAACAGTATAAGTATTAGCTGTAAAGGCATTCACTTACCTGGGCTTCAAACCAGCCAATGAGTGCAGCCATGGTGACTGTAATTCTCAGGATGAGGAACAGGGATAAATGGAAAAAACACCACAATTAGCTGTACCCTTCCTTCTGTTGGGAAAGCAAGCAAACAGTGGTCTTTATAGCCAGCACCGATGCTGTTCCATGGTTGGCCAGCAGGGAAGGCGTGAATGTTAGTGGGCCTTCACCCTTCCGCCCTGAAAGCTGAGTACCTCACCTTTATGATGTGCTTCGCCCCCTCCCACCTGACCCCAGCATGGAGTTCTGGGATTGCAACCTGACTGGCTGAGCAAAGAGATGTTTTATTTGTTTTCCTCTTTTGATGACAGGTCCGTTGAGCAATGAACTTCTTCAAGCAGAGGTTAAAGTTTTTAGCTGCACTGAGTATCAAGACCTAATGCTTATGGAGCGCATCACAGAACAGATGATCTGTGCAGGACAACTGGAAGGTGGTGTCGATGCATGTCAGGTAATAGACCCCATTTACTCTGTAAGGGAAAGGGAAGTGTAAGCTAAATGTACAATGAATATGATTAGGAGCCGGGGCAAAATCATGGACAACCCAGTACAGCATTTTGTTGAATGATTTTGATAATATGCTAATATACCAGGTTGGTGTGACAGTGGGGGACTCACACTCAGCACATACACATACACACACATACACTGAGCACTGTTTAAAGTGCATGCTCTGACGTTCTTTGGACACTTATTTGTCATTCCTGTGAGCCTGTGCATTTAACGTACTTACTTTGATGCACTGCTTGGTCTCGTCATAGGTCCCTCTTCTACCTGATGTTGTTGTTAGGTCTGTTCTTCTGTGTCCCAGCCACATTTTCCTGATGCCTGCCATATGCCATCAGATCACTGCTTTCCCTGTTGCTGTTTTCCTCCATTCCCATCTGCCTTTTCACTGGATTCCCTATTCCACCTTGTCCCCGCTGACCACTGGAGTCAGCCCACACCCCTTCCTACTGTTGTGTGCTCATGCTTCAGACTCCATCTCCTGAATTAGGACTTGCACTTCTTTGCTGTCCCTTCTCCTCTTGGTTACATGGTTTCCTGCTGTACCTTCAGATGTGGCCCCTGTACCATCTGCTTCCACGTCTTGGTTCTCTGACTGTTGGCTCATGCTCTGGTACATGTGGCTCAGCCTACAGTCAGGAAGTCAGGAGGTGATCCTCCCATTTTACAGGTCTCTGGTGCTACCACACCTGGAATTACACAAAGCACTGGAGACACACCTGAGGAGAGACTGTGACAAGGTGGAAGCAATACAGCTCAGGACAACCAAGATGGCCCGCAGACTAAGTGGCAAGACATAAAAAGATAGGCTGCAAGACTTGAACATGTGCACCCCCAAGAAAAGGAGGAAAAGGAGCAGCATTATCGAGACATACAGTGACCTGCATGGGATGAATATGGTGGGTGCCAAGGAAGTTTCCCTGCAGTTCAAATACAAGGACAAGAGGGAACTCACTTAAACTCTCACTGAGAGATTCAAAAAGGACACCTGTAAGTACTTTTTCACAAAAAGAGTGGTGGACAAGCGGAACAAGCTGCCAGAGAAGTGGTACCGGCCAAATCAATGAACGACTTTAAACAGGGATGGGAAAGGCATATATGGTTAATTCGGGAGCAGAAGGAAAGGGGAGGGACGGCCACTAAGGCCAGCATAAAGTAGTGAGGTAGTGTGGGCAAATTGGATGGGTGGACAGACCTTTTTCTGCCACCAAAGTATGTGTCTATGTATCTACACATCCAGATTTTATGGCTGATTGCTGGAATAGATTTTGTGACTGATTGTCTGCTGAGATAGATTTTGTGACTGATTGCTGGGATAGATTTTGTGACTTATTGTCTGCTAGGATAAATTTTGTGGCTGATTGCTGGGATAGATTTGTGATAGATTGTCTGCCAGGATAGATTTTGTGACTGATTGTCTGCTGGGATAGATTTTATGGCTTATTGTCTTCTGGGATAGATTTTGTGACAAATTGTCTGCTGGGATAGATTTTATGATAGATTGCCGGGATAGATTGTATGACAGATTGTCTGCTGGGATAGATTTTGTGGCAGATTGTCTACTGGGATAGATTTTATGACTGATTGTTGGGAGAGATTTTATGACAGATTGTTTGCTGGAATAGATTTTGTGACTGATTGTCTGCTGGGATAGATTTTATGACAGAGTGTCTGCTGGGTTATATGTTATGACAGATTGCTGGGATAGATTTTATGACAAATTGTCTGCTGGGACAGATTTTGTGGCTTATTGTCTGCTGGGATAGATTTTGTGACTGATTGTCTGCTTGGGTAGATTTTGTGGCTGATTGTCTGCTGGGATAGATTTTGTGGCTGATTGTCTGCTGGGATAGATTTTATGACAGATTACTGGGATACATTTTGTGGCTAATTGTCTGCTGGGATAGATTTTGTGGCTGATTGTCTGCTGGGATATATTTTGTGGCTGATTGTCTGCTGGGATAGATTTTATGACAGATTGCTGGGATAGATTTTGTGGCTGATTGTCTGCTGGTATATATTTTATGACAGATTGCTGGGATAGAGTTTGTGACTGATTGTCTGCTGGGATAGATTTTGTTGCTGATTGTCTGCTGGGATAGATTTTGTGACTGATTGCTGGGATAGATTTTGTGGCCGATTGTCTGCTGGGATAGATTTTCTGGCTGATTGTCTGCTGGGACAGATTTTGTGGCTGATTGTCTGCTGGGATAGATTTTATGACTGATTGCTGGGATATATTTTGTGGCTGACTGTCTGCTGGGATAGATTTTGTGGTTGATTTTCTGCTGGGATAGATTTTGTGGCTGACTGTCTGCTGGGATAGATTTTATGACTGATTGTCTGCTCGGATAGATTTTATGACAGATTGCTGGGATAGATTGTATGACAGATTGCCTGCTGGGATAGATTTTGTGGCAGATTGTCTACTGGGATAGATTTTATGACTGCTGGGAGAGATTTTATGACAGATTGTTTGCTGGAATAGATTTTGTGACTGATTGTCTGCTGGGATAGATTTTATGACAGATTGTCTGCTGTGATAGATTTTGTGACTGATTGTCTGCTTGGATAGATTTTATGACAGAGTGTCTGCTGGGATATATGTTATGACAGATTGCTGGGATAGATTTTATGACAGATTGCTGGGACAGATTTTGTGGCTTATTGTCTGCTGGGATAGATTTTGTGACTGATTGTCTGCTGGGGTAGATTTTGTGGCTGATTGTCTGCAAGGATAGATATTATGACAGAGTGTCTGCTGGGATATATGTTATGACAGATTGCTGGGATAGATTTTATGACACATTGTCTGCTGGGACAGATTTTGTGGCTTATTGTCTGCTGGGATAGATTTTGTGACTGATTGTCTGCTGGGGTAGATTTTTTGGCTGATTGTCTGCAAGGATAGATTTTGTGGCTGATTGTCTGCTGGTATAGATTTTATGACAGATTGCTGGGATATATTTTGTGGCTAATTGTCTGCTGGGATAGATTTTGTGGCTGATTGTCTGCTGGGATAGATTTTGTGGCTGATTGTCTGCTGGGATAGATTTTGTGACTGATTGCCGGGATAGATTTTGTGGTTGATTGTCTGGTGGGATAGATTTTGTGGCTGATTGTCTGCTGGGATAGATTTTATGACTGATTGCTGGGATATATTTTGTGGCTGATTTTCTGCTGGGATAGATTTTGTGGCTGATTGTCTGCTGGGATAGATTTTATGAATGATTGTCTGCTGGGATAGATTTTGTGGCTGATTGTCTGCTGGGATAGATTTTATGACTGATTGTCTGCTGGCTTCATCTCAAGTCTCTGTTCCTTGCTGCTCTCCTGCTGCTGCCCCTTCTGTCCTGTTTCCCTGCTGGTATTGATGCTAGTGTTGGTTGATTTTTCTCCCATTAGCATCCTTCCTTGTGTGGTAGCCTGCTGCCATGTTTTGCCTCCTGCTCTGCTGTCTCATGTTTTGGGGCGGGCGCTCCTTCTCGGGCTCTATCCAGTTTCCTTATTGCTGCATATTCCTGGGTTCCACATCCCATGAACAGTAGGGTTCTACGTCCCTTAAAAAGGGGGAAAGTAGTGAAGTGTATGGGAAAAGGCATTCTGTGCCAAACAGTGCCATCTAGTAGTGAAAGCTGTGAAGGGCCTGCAGAAAGGGTAGCATGGTGATTGTGGGGGACTTCAACCTGCCAAGAGTGGATTGGAGTACCCCAGCCACCACGAATAGAAGGGAGCAGTTACTTTTGGATGCGTTCCAGGATAGCTTCCTATTGCAAATGGTCAGCAAGTCAGCCAGGTTAGGAACACCCTAGACCTCATGCTGGCAAATGGAGAGTTTGTGAGGGAGCTAGGGGTGGAAGATCCGCTGGCAGGGAGCTATCACCACTCAGTGTGGTTCATATTGAAAATGGATAAGGAGGGTGTATAAACAGGTATAAGAGTGTTGGTCTTCAAGAATGCCAACTTCAGGAGGATGGGGGAGGTATATAAAGGTTTTCTAGCCAGAACCCAAACTAATATGGACACTAACCAGAGGTAATAAGTCATTAAACTGGGGATTAAGGAGGCAACTAAAACCTGCATCAGGGTCCAGAGTAAGAGAGCTAGGGCCAAGAAACCCAGCTGGTTGAGCAAGGGGGTCATGAAGAAAGTAAGAATTAAAAGAGCCTCCTTTAGGAGGTTCACAAAAACATGGAGAGGGGAGGAGAGAGAGGATTACCCGAAAGAATCGAAGGATGTGACAAAGGCAGTAAGTGCAGCCAAGGCATCCAAGAAGCTCAGGCTGGTGCAAGGCATCAAGTAGGGGGAGAAGGAATTCTTCAGGTACATCAGCAAGAAAAGGAATTGTAGGTACAACAGTAAAGATTAAGAAGGATGGGTGGAAACGGGCAGAGCAGGCAGAAACACTTAATGAATACTTCTGCTCGGTGTTTACTAAGGAGAAAGGAGGGGCACTACCAAAGGTGGGTGAGAGGCCAGGCTCAGGGGAGGAGGAGGTGACAATTGGGGGAATCACATAGGTCAGGATGCTGGAGGGCCTGAGGGCACTGAGGGTGGACAGGGTGCCAGGGCTGGATAGCATTCAACCCAGAGTAGTGAGGGAGCTGCAGAAATCCTGGTGGGGCCCTTGGCAGACCTGTTTAATGCCTTCCTGGTCTCAGGAAGTGTACCTCAAGACTGGAGGATGGCTTACATGGTACCCCTCCATAACAGCGGTCCCAAAGATGAACTTGGAAACTACAGGCCAGTAAGCCTCACATCCATCATGGAAAAACTGATGGAGACAATCCTGAAGGAGAGGCTGGTGCCCCTTCTGGAGACCTGGCAGGACGTTAGGCAGCATGGGTTTGTCACGGGCAGATCTTGTCAGACCAACCTGGTGGATTACTATGACTGGATAACTAGACAGTTGGACAAGGGCCATGCAGTGGATGTCCTGTTTCTGGACTTCAGTAAGGCAGCAGTTACTCTTCAGTCATTAAACTGCTGTTTGAACCAGGATCACTGCTGTTTGTCTTCTTTATTTCATCCTAAGGTTTGAGTGAGACCACAAGTGCTACAAGCTTTTGTAATGCCTAATTTTTGGGATCTGCCTTCCTATATTGCATCAGCACCCGGGAAATCACCTGAGACGCACCTTCATTTCTGCTATCATTTGACTCAGTGCAGAATGGGAGGCTGGGTAGTAAGCTGACAGGTTCAGGTGCAGGGGTGAAAATGGTGGGATGGATAGTAAACTGGTTACAGGGAAGGCAGCAGAGGGTGGTGGTTGGAGGGGAGCTCTCATCTCTGAGGGCAGTGACAAACGGAGTACCGCAGGGCTCAGTGCTGGGACTGATGTTGTTTGGGTTGTTCATATCAGACATCTCAGTGGGCATCAAGAGCAAAATCAGTTTGTTTGCAGATGACGGCAAGATGGGAGCAGTAGCGGATGACCTAGGAGGGTGGCAGGGGTTGCAGAATGATCTGTCAAAACTGGAGACCTGGTCGGACACCTGACAGTTGGCATTCAATGTCAAAAAGTGCAAGGTGCTACATTTCAGGGAAAAAAAAACAGCTGGGGAGGGGTTCAGCTAGTCGTGACAGAGGAGAAGGATCTGGGGGTGATTATAACAGGCTCAATCAACAACTCGGCACAATGCAGGAAGGCAGCTACAAAGGCCAACAAAATGCTGGGTTGTATTGCCAGGGGTATATCTTCATGGAGCGGGGAGGTGATCCTGCCATTGTATAGATCACTGGTTAGGCCACACCTGGAGTACTGCATGTAGTACTAGCACCATACCTGAAGAGGGACATTAAATTACTGGAGGGGCAAGGCAATAAAGATGATCCAGGGACTAGGGGACATACCCTACGTGAGCAGGCTGAGGGAGGTGAACATGTACTCACTGGAGGAGAAGAGAGACAGGGGGATATGATTGAAACCTTCAGGTACATGAAAGGAATAACTAAGACAGGCACGGAAGGACTATTCAAGTTAAGGGGGATAGGGACACTTGAGGTCACAATCTCAGATTGGAGGAGGAAGGTTCAGGAGGGAAATGAGAAGACACTTTTTTACAGAGAGAGTGGTATCTGAGTGGAATGCGTTGCCTGCAAAAGTGGTATCCTGTAGAACAGTGGACTGCTTCAAAAGGGGATGGGATAGGGTAAGAGGGAGGGTCAGGGAAGGAGTGGGAGGGGCAGCTGCAGTATAAGGGTTGCTAGCTGCACACTCAAGCATACTCAATAGACCATAAGGCCTTTATCTGCTGGCAAATTCGTATGTTCGTATAACAGTGCAAAGCAGTTCAGCCATCTAGTGGTGCTCCACAGGATAGCAAGCATGAAAGTCAACCTCCCAGCCAGGGATAATTTCCCTTCCACTGAATGGATAGAGTTGATGCCTTCATGATTCTGCATGGGTCTGACACAGACATAACTTTCTATGGCCTACGAACAACAGGACTTTGCTCCCAATGAATGGCAAGGTTTTACAACCCCCAAATGACAGTGTTTTGAACTCGACGAACAGAGCTTTGTGCCCCACAGAAAGCAGGGCTCTGCCATCTGCTATCAATGAACATTAAGAGTTTTGCACCCCATGAACAACAGTGCTCATGAATGACAGGACTCTGCATACCACAGTAAACAGAGCTCTGTGACCCATAACTGACAGGGAACTATGCCACTTATGTTACAGTTAATGATTGCTGCTTCAACCCACTTCATTAAGTGCTACCAATCTGCAATTCACAGCTCTTCCATCGCTCTCCTTGATAGTATGCATTAGCTACACACCCTCAAGTTACCTTTAGTTTGAGCCATGCCCCTTGTACACCTTGAGGCTGGAGCCACTGCAGCAGGGTTTCCTTTTGTCATGATTGTTTATCACTTCTGTACTCTCTGAGGTTGTACCTGTAAATAGGCATTTATTTGCCTAGTGTACCCTGCCCAGTAACAAAAAATAAATAAATAAATAAATAAGTAAATAAGTATGACCAAGCCTGTAGCACCTCGTGTATGATGGTAGTCCCAACCATGGGTCAGAGAGTAGGTCAGCTGCAGTGCTCTTTTTCTCCTTGGGGCTCATTCATGTCCCCAGCAATCCTTTATTGATCAGGGCTGAGTCACTCAGTTACCCCCAAGGGTGGTGTCCTTGTGAGTGGAGATTCCTTTCATTACAGGCTGAGCTGCGTTGTACCTTCCTGAGGGTGAAAGTCCCTATTCAAGACAGGGAGCAAGGACAGTGAACTATTTTCAGCACAGTTTCTTGAAGCAGTGTATTGTTTGTTTTCATCCAAGCTCCATGGTGACCAGCACACTTCTTTGGGGATGTGCACTGTACACAACAGGATGGGCGCTCTGCACCAGACCTGATTGTGCTAGACTAGTATGGACTGAGGTAGAAACCAGGCAGACTAGATGGACCGTGAGTCATCTTCTGACCATTAATTTCTCCATTCCTACATTCTGCAGCTATAAAAAGAATATTTATGCCGGCCCGGTGGCGCAGAGGGTTGAGGCGCTGGCGCCTTACCTCAAACCACGCCGGCGACCCAGGTTTGGGAACAGACTCGGGTCGCTGGGGGTCGGCAGGGGACAGGAAACGATTGAGCGTCCTAAGGACTGCTCTCCTCCCCGGGGGTGGGTTAGGGTCATGCCTCGCTCTGTAGCGGCCCCCAATGGAGACCGGAGGCACTACAAGAAGCGGCGCGATGTCAGGGAATCCAGAAAAGCAGAAAAATGGCATCTGAGCGACCGGATGATGGCCGCCTGGACCCCCCGCCTCCATGGAACCCCCGAAGAGCCAGGGGAGTACCGAATCCCAGCAGCATCAGGGCCGAGAGCAAGAATGCCTGAAAGGCAATTTCCCTCCGGAAAGAGAGGACCTGTCCGATGAAGGGTTACGTCGGGCTACCCTGGTCGGCTGCGATCTGGGATCGGGGGAAGCTGGCATCGGGGAGGGTTCGGAATGGAGATACGGGGGGGTAAGTCCTTGGCAGAAGGCCTTAAGGAGAGGCCGGTCTGATGTAGGGGCAATAAATAAATAATGCAAAAAAAAAAAGAATATTTATTTAGTTTTTGATGACCAGATAGGTACACTAGCCATAGCAGTGACTATTTTCAGGTACAACCCAGGAGGGTACATAACAGAAACATCAGTAAACAATTACAATAAATAAGTTGGACAATTGTCGAGACTGGGAATGCAGTGCAGGCAGGAGAATACACAACAGGCAAGGTAAAATATGTAACAATTTCAAAAATAAAAATACAGGAAAGCAAATACATTAAATTAGGTCATAAGAGCACATTCCAGAAATTCTGGGAGGATTATATCCATGAATTCTAGAGCATTCTGTTTGCATTTCGTCTTAGAAAGCATTAAGCCCAGACCAAGGGTTGGGTTACCATGAGTTAATCTAATCCTAGGAGGGTTATGAGGCATGAGAAAAAGCCAAGTACCTCATGCTGCAATGATTGGATTAATGTAAGTAGCCAAACCCTTGGCTGTGCACTGATGCTATTGTGAAACTAAAATGGTTTCATTTTTTTTAATTAATGTTTTTATAGTTTACCATATGGTAAACATTCTTGTTATTAAGTTTCCAGATAAGCAGCAATAAATACAATATTTCAAATTGTATTTGTTTATTTATGTAGAATTTGTGCACTCTGAAGTATCCACATCTCAAGGGGGTCCTGGGAGGACAGATACAGCAGCAGCAGAAGTTACTTAATACAGAAACATAGACGTAGGTCCCAAAATAAATATGCCTTCAGAATACCATTATTTAAAAAGGCAATTGGCGAAAAATCTGTATTATACAGGGAATCCTTATTTTATAATAGGATCTCATATGAAATCTCTAACTGCACAACAGTTAGATCATTTAAAAATAGATTGAAACAGTGGCTGGAAACATTGAACAAATGCACTTGTTCTTAATCCAATATCTGTGTGTTAAATGTTGTTAGTTGTTATATTGTACATTAATTATGTCGTATGTACTGTTTTTTTATCAATTTTTTATTGTTTTCTAACGTATTATTTTTTGTTAAAGGAGTAGTCCACCCAGAATTTGCAAAAAACATATGTTATACAGAGTGTTTTGATATGTATGTTAAGTCCTAGTGTGTCCTTCCCTCTGTCTGCTACTAGGAGTTTTTCTTAAATTAGCCTGCTAGCTGTATGGTAGTTTTACAACCCCTGGGGATCTCCATCACAAATAGGTTTATTGGCTTTCTTTCTCCTACGATGTACCCTGTCTCATGCGACAGTGATATAACCATGCCCTTAGATTTAGCATGTGCACTGCTTTAAAATCAGTTTTAAAATCACTTCACAACAGCAGAGCTTTGTAGCTATTCTTATCCAGGGAGCACAAATGGCATCAGTTACAGTTTAGCAGATACATGAGAGCAAGCTAACTGGGGTTTCTGTAAGACAACAGCTACTAAATAGCTTTTACTAGTTTTGTTTTCTATTTGCATTAGGTCTAGCTAGCATGAGTGTTTTAATTTTAAACGTTTAATTTATTAAACTATACACAACCATAAAAGCACAGAAACTGCCTAGACCATCAATGCTATAATTAATAAAGACTATGTTTTCTTACAGAACCCTACTCAGTTAGATGTCAGATATTTGCTAAACTGTAAATGCAGGTATCAGCATTCTATCTGCAGTTAGTGCTGATTTTGCTCTGTGACAAGACTTTCATATTTATTTTATTTTTTTTACAAATGAAGTGTATAGTATGAAGCTGTAGCCTAGAAACTACAAAATACTTTGAAGTCAGCTTTTCTCCTGCCTGTGTCATGGCATGAAAGCAAGAGGATGACAGTAACTATTCCAGCTACACATTTGATTCCATTTTACAATGGTTCACTGCTCTACACATTTAGTATATCACACTCTTTCAAATAATAAAACAAATATTCTTCAAACTAAATAACACACATACATATTTTTACACTTCATTAAAAAGACACTTCACATTTGTAACAAAAAACAAGTGAAAAAATAAATAAATGAAAGTGATGTCACAGAGCAAAGTCAGCACTAACTCCCAGTTCCTTCTAGCAGAATGATGGTACCTACATTTATGGTTTAACAAATACTTGAGCGCTGAGTAGGTGTTCTGTAAGAAAACAGCTACAATCTTTACTAATTATAGCATTGATGATCTAGGGCAATTTCTGTGCTTTTTATTGTTGTGTGTAGTTTGATGAAATAACGTTTTAAAATGAAAACACTTACTACTGCTAGCTAGACCTGACACACACCAAAAACACAAATAATGAATTAGAGCTATTTAGGAGCTGTTTTCTTACAGAAACCCCAGTTAGCTTGCTCTCAGGTATTTGCTAAACTGTAACTGATGCCATTTGTGCTCCCTGGATAAGAACAGTTACAAAGCTCTGCTGTTGTGAACTAATTTTAAAGCAGTGCACGTGCTAAATCTAAGGGCATGGCTACATCACTGTCACATGATACAGGGTGCATTGTAGGAGAAAGAAAGCCAATAAACCTATTTGTGATGGATTTTCCCAGGGGTTATAAAACTACCATACAGCTAGCAGGCTAATTTAGGAAAAACTCCTAATAGCAGACAGAGGGAAGGACACACAAGGACTTAACATACATATCAAAACACTCTGCATAACATATGTTTTTTGCAAATTCTGTGTGGACTACTCCTTTAAATTGTTGCTTGTGAAAATGGGCAGTTTTGCTCATCAACTAACAAGTATAAAATTAATAAATACATTTAATGAAAAAATAGATAACACTGCCAGAAAGCGACCATTGGTCCATCGAGTCTGCCCTGTTATACCCCATGCTAGCCCAACACCAAATGTCTGGAAAGCATTAATGCCCTGTCTCCCCCCCCCCAAACTCTGCCTTACTGCTGCTCCTGTAAGTAACTGTTAATCCCTAAATTCTCCCCTTGCTGTGCCTGAAACCATTGACAGTTTTTGCTTCCACATTAGCTGGTAGGCTGTTTCATGGCTCAACCACCCTCTCTATAAAGTAAAACTTTATCATATCTCTGCTGAATCTCCCAGGTCCCCATGTTTCTGACTTGCCTTTACTGCTGATTTTTTCCTCACAGTTTACCTTAGTCATAACTTTCAGAAACATAAAGGTCTCTGTCGTTTCTCCCCTCTCTCTTCTGGCCTCCAGTGAGGACATGTTCAGTAAGTACTGTGTTGAACCTGTAAGTAATTTTTTTCTA
Source organism: Neoceratodus forsteri (assembly GCA_016271365.2). Taxonomy (NCBI): domain Eukaryota; kingdom Metazoa; phylum Chordata; order Ceratodontiformes; family Ceratodontidae; genus Neoceratodus; species Neoceratodus forsteri. The sequence goes on from CM057452.1 coordinate 848,969,356, forward strand.
GTAGAAGTTGTTTTTTAAATTTTGGTTCCAGTTCCGATCTTTGAAATGTCTTCTCCATTGAGCCACACCTTTGGAACTGTAAGCCGTCATTATCGGGGCCACTCAGAAACTTTTGCCTAGTAGGAGCCGCCTGCATTGATATACATTGATGTCGCCTATATAACATATGTAGGCCCCTAGTCTTCAGTTCTGTTTCCTGCCATCGTCAAGCTTGTGGGAACGCTGAACAAACAATGCTATCCTATATCGACTTTTTCTTGTCAGTCGCTGTCGTCTGAAAATTTGTTGTATGCCGCCATCAAAAACTCTGTTGTCATGACTCTGTCACTGCCGACTGAAGATATATAAGGGCAACAGTCCATTTTATTTGTGTTTTCTGCCTGAACCTAGCCCATGAAGAGAAAGCCTACTTAATTTGTCAGAAATTCAACCAGGTCACCAGGAGATGCCAGTGCTATACATAGAAACATAGAAATTATCAGCAGATAAGAACCGTTAGGCCCATGCATTCTGCCCGTAGGCCCTATACATTGTATGTGGCCACTGACTCTATGTAATTGATAGCTTTTCATCCCTCCCTCCCTCACCTCTCAAGCTTCCACTGTGCCTGTTCCAGGCATGCTTAAACCCCGCCACTGTGCTTGCCCCCACTACTGCCTGCAGCAGACTATTCCAAGTGTTGACTGCCCTTTCTGTGTAGAAAAACTGCCTCACATTACCTCTTAATCTACCCCCTTCTAATTTCATATTGTGCCCCCTTGTTCTAGTACTTTTTCTACATTGGAAAAGGTTCCCCACATGCACCTTGTTTATGCAATTGAGATACTTGATAAGTTTCAATCATGTCCCCCCTCTGTCTCCTCTTCTCCAGTGAGTACATATTGAGGTCCCTTAGTCTCTCCTCATATGTTTTGTGGTGCAAGCCCTGCACCATCTTTGTTGCCCTTCTTTGGATAGTCTCCACCTTATCTATGTTCTTGTGCAGGTGTGGCCTCCAGAACTGCATGCAGTACTCCAGGTGAGGCCTTACCAATGTTTTATATAATGGCATCACCACCATCCCACCTCCTGCTAGTGATACCCCTGCCTATGCACCCCAGCATGCCACTGGCCCTCCCTGCCATCTTTGTGTACTGCTTTGATACCTTAAGGTCATCAGAGATTGTAACCCCTCGGTCCCTTTCCTCGTTGGTCACAGTCAGCTCCTCTCCCCCAACCTGTAGCTCTCCGCAGAGTTCCCTCTCCCAGGTACATTATTTTGCACTTCATTGCATTGAACCTCATTTGCCACATCTCCGACCATCTTTCAAGCTTCTCCAGGTCCTCTTCATTTTCTGCCCCTCTTCTGGAGTATCCATTCTGTTGCAGATTTTGGTGTCCTCTTCAAACAGGCAGACCTTTCCTTCCAGCCCCTCTGCAATGTCACTAATGAAGACATTGAACAGGACTGGTCCTAGTACTGATCCTTGTGGTACCCCACTGGTCACCCCTCTCTCCCCAGATTGCACCCCATTTACCACCACCCTCTGTCTCCTATCTGTTAACCCATTCCTAACCCAGTTCACCACCTTGTCTCCCATGCCCAGACTACCCATCTTGTTAATCAGCCTTCTATGTGGGACAGTGTCGAAGTGCTGAAATGTAGGTAGGCAACGTCTGCTGCTCCTCCCTGATTTATTTCCCTAGTAACCCAATCAAAAAATCTATTAGATTCATTTGGCATGACATTCCTGTTGTGAATCCATGTTGCCTCAGATCCTGAGCACCACAGGATTCCATATGTGCCACTATCCTTTCTTTCAGCAGTGTCTCCATGATATTTCCCACCACTGAGGTGAGACTGACTGGCCTGTAGTTACCTGCCTCCTCCCTACTGCCGCTTTTGTACAGTGAGACTACATGTGCCCTCCTCCAGTTCTCTGGAATGACACCCGTGTTGAGTGACTCTGTGAACAGGGCTGCCAGAGGCGCTGCTAGTTCCCTTCACAGCTCCTTTAGTATCCTCAGGTGGATTTCATCTGGCCCCATGGCCTTATCCACCTTCAGGTTTGTGAGTTCTTCCAGAACTCTCTCCACTGCGAATGGACTGGTGTCCACTTCTCCCAACTCCCCCCCCCCATTGCCTCTGCAACCCAGCAGTGGTCCTTGACCTTCCACCTCCTTAGTGAATACCGAGCAGAAATATTTGTTCAGTATTTCTGCCTTGTCCAGATCACCCTCCTTACATTCTCCCTTCTCCCCTTTGAGCCTCACAATCCCCCCCACCCGTTTTTTCTTCTTTCACTGATGAACCTATAAAATGCCTTATCCACTTTGTTTACAGGCCGTGCTAAGCCCCTTTCTGTCTGCGCTTTCACCCTGCTAACAGCCTTCCCTGCTTCCCTTAGACAGTCAGAGTGCACCTCCTTGCCCTCCTCTCTTTGGCTCCCCTTATATTTCCTGAAACTCAGCCTTTTAGCCCTGACTTTGTCCCCACTTCTTTGGAGAACCATAGTGGTTTCCTTCTTCTTTTCCCCTTGGCCACTATCCTAACGCTTTGGTTTGTTATATCCACTGTGGCTCCTTTCAGTTTTTCCCATCGTTCTTCCACCTCCTGTATTACCTCTCCCTTCTCCAGCACTGCTTGTATACATCTACCGATTTCAGTGAAATCTGCCCTCCTGAAATCTAATACTCTTGCCCTTGTGTGGCTTAACTGAGTCCATATTTCCATGTTGAACCACACCATGTGGTGGTCACTGGACCCCAGCTGCCCTTCCACCTGTATTTCTTTGACTCTGTTCCCATTGGTCCATACCAGGTCCAGAATTGACTTGTCCCTGGTTGGCTTATGCACCAGCTGCCTGAGTCCAACCCCTTGCAGAGATTCCAGGATGTCTGTGCTTTGGGTGGAAGCAGCTACCTGGGTGGTCCAATCCACATCCGGCATATTAAAATCCCCCAGTAGAAGGATTTCACCTTTAGCTGCCATGTTGTGTAAGTTCTCCACTAGTTCCCAGTCTACTTCCTCCCTCTGTGCCGGAGGTCTGTAGATCACCCCTGTGCATATTGTTTTTCCATTCCCTGGCTCCAGGGTGACCCACATTACCTCGGCCTCCCCGTCTTCCTTGAATGTCTGTAGCTTTTATACCATCTCTGATGTACAGGGCCACTCCCCACCCTTTCTACCCTTCCTGTCCCCCCTGAACAGTGTATAATCTGGTACCTTGACTTCCCAGCCATGATTAGCAGAGTACCCACCATTGTTTTACCTCCTATCTTTCCAACCTGGAGCATGCTGGAGGATGCTGCAATGGCCGAATGCCTCAGGACCAGCACTCTGCCTGCTCTACCAAGGAAGGCAAACAGTATCCTGACCCCAGTTCTAGAACATTCTATACCTCACAACCTAAAACTGATTCTGTTGTGATCATGACTGCTTACGATAGATCCAGGGCTCCATGCCACATGAGTTCCCACTTCCCAACAATGAAGTTCCAAGAACTTGATGTCATGGGCAAAAGAACATATGCTTCTCCATCTCTGAGTCTCAGAATTGCTAACTATCAGGCTTACATAATTATGTCAGAACAGCCTGCTTAAGTCTGTATTGCCCATCAGAGATAAATTGTCTGACAGATCAGTCAGTACTGACCTTTCCAAGGCAGTAACAGCAGGGCTTGACACTGGAAAGCTCTTTCTCAGATTAGTCTATGAGGCCTCACAGGTACGTAGATAATAATTGCAGAAAATAGCCCATAGACCCATCAAGTCTGCCGGCCCACCCTACCTGACTACTCTGCACTCAACTTAGTGGCCATCCCTCTTTTTTCCCTGAAACTCCTTTCCTAAATAATCCTTTATGCCTGTCACCTCCCTGTTTGAAGCTGTTCACTGATTTGGCCCATACCACATACTCTGGCAGCTTATTACACTTGTCTGCTACTCTTTCAATGAAAAAGTACTTGCGGTTGTCCCTTTTCAATCTCTCCCCTGCAAATTTAATGGGTTCCCCTATGTCTCTGTATTTGAGATTGAGAAGAAAACACAGCGGTATTCACTCTGTTTATCCCACACAGGTACTTTCATGTTTGGATCATGCCACCCCTTTCCCTCCTTTTCTCAGGGGTGTACACTTTCATGTCTTGCAGCCTCTCCGCAAATGTCTTGCCTTATAGTCCATGGACCACCTTGGTTGGCCTATGCTGTACTGCTTCCACCTTGTTGCAGTCTTTCCTCAGGTGTGGTCTCCGGAAACTTGCACAGTATTTCAGGTGTGGTCGCACCAGTGGCCTGCAGAATGGGAAGATCACTTTCTGGCATCTGCTGCTTATCCCCCTCCCTACGCATCCCAGAATCCTGTTTTCCTTACCTACAGCTCTGTTACAATGTGCTGTTGTTTTCAGGCTCTCCAGTACCTTGACCCTTAGGTACTTTTCTTCTGTGGTTCTTTCCAGCCCCCTTCCCCCACCCCATACCCATTTCATATTGCACTTTTGTGTTCCTTTTCCCAGTGTGCATCACATTGCATTTTTTAGAACTGAAGCCCCCCTGCCATATCTTTCAACAGCTTTCCAGTCTAGCCAAATCCTCCCTGAGTTCCCTTACCCCTTCCTACGTGTCCACCCTTGCACCGATCTCTGTGTCATATGAAGAGGCAGATCTTGCCCTTGCTATCTTCTCCTATGTCACAAATGTACACACTGAAAAAGACCAGGCCCAGCACCGACACATGCTATGTCCCTCACCTCTGAAAACTTCCCTTTTACCACTACCCTCTGTGTTCTTCCCAACGGATGCTTGTGACCTGCTACCTCTGCAGTTTGCATATGCCTGTACTCTTGGCTATGAGTGACAAGTTTTGCTTCAGATGTCCAACAAGCTGTTCTTAACTCCCCTTTTGGGAGTAGAAGCTGTTTGGTACTGATGTTGAAATGACACTCTAGAATCTAGAGTCATCAAAAATGACCCTGAGATCTCTAAAGGACCTCTACCCAACCATATGGGAGGCCTGCCTGTGGAAGAGGCCACGGACAGGCACCTCATCCTCAGCCATCCACTTCATGATCCCATTCCAAAGTCCCTAAAGCTGCTGCTGCAGCAGATGGCCAACATACCCCACTCAGTTTCTACAAACTGTTTGCTGCCTCCCCCTCCACCCTAGCTGCAGAGGATATAGGTGAGGGGCCAAATCTCCCTCTATATAAAGAATTGGAGGGAGATCACTAAAGAGGAGAGCGTCTTCAAGATTATAGAACAAGGTTGTGCTCTGGAGTTGTTGTCCAGTCCTCCAATGCATTCTCCTCAAACTTGTCGTTATACTCCAAATCACTATTTGCTGTTGCAGACATAAGTAAACTCACTTCTTTAGAAAAGAACAATAGAACCCATTCCTGTTTGAGAACAGAACCAAGGGTTTTAGTCACAGCACTTCCCAATACCAAAATGGACAGGGGACCTACACCATGTTGTGGACTGAAGAGGCCTGAACGAGTTCATAGAATACAAGAAGTTTTGTTTGGTCTCACTATAGTATCTCATTCCCCTGCTAGAGCAAGGGGATTGGATGTGCTGGCCTGCAAGTGCAGTGGTACCACTACTGCATGCAGCACCAAAGACCCAGGTTTCTGTGCAAACTCATGGCACTGGAGGGCCAGCCGGGAGAAGGGAGGACCCAACATCCAAATGACTGCTGTCCTCCTCAGGGGGAAGAGGGGAGGGTTTGAAGAGCCTGGTACTTGCCTGGCCCCTAGCGGAAGTGGCAGGACGGGTTCTAGGAATGGCAAGAAGAGTAAGGTGGGGGCGTGGCAGACATGCGATGCATGAGAGTGTGCAGTGCACATCATGGCATCATTGCAAGCCATGCCTCTTGGGGGGAGAGGAAAACAAAAAATGCTAGTGGCAGGATGATGATGGGAAACCCACTGGCCCTGCACCCAACCAGCTGGGTCTGCCAGTCAAGAACCGGATTTTATTCCCGACGAGGTTTGTGGAACCCTGCTGATTCCACGGGGGAGACAAGCTGGCAAGATAAGTCCCAGCAGAGATCAGGGAGTAGGGGCTGGGGTGTCTGGCAGATGGGGGGGCCATATGGTAAGGGGAGAAGTAAACAGTAACAAAGGAAAGGGGAGGGGATTGGATGTGCACCTTGTACATTAAAGATGCATGCATATCTTCACATCAAGATTCAACGCAGTCACAGAAAATACCTCAGATTCATCCTGAAGGGCAAGCATTTCCCATTTAATGTCTTGCCATTTAGTTTATCCTTGCACCGTACGTTGTCACTAAATGTGTTGCAGTTGTAACAGTGGCACTGAGGAGGGGAAAAACTGTATATTTTCCCTTATCTGGATGACTTGTTCCTGAAGGTCCCATCCAGGGAAGCTGTAGCACACACTTTATCCAGGACCCAGCAACTATTTGATCAGTTGCAGATCACTGATCGAACCAAAATGAGTTAAGAGTCCCTGTCTATGCCTTCAATACATTGGAGCAGTACGTGACACATCAGGGGCTTGTGCCTTACTTCTGGAGGATCAGGCAGATGCTCTGTTAAATCAGGCTCGTCTGATTTCCAGCAAGTTACATGTCCCTGCTAGGTCCATGCTGAGGCTTCTGGAAATGATGGCTTTGGCCTTCATTACAGTACCCTTTGAGCATCACCACATGTGCATGTCACAGTGGTCCCTGCGGGTTCAGAGGGACCAATTGTCAGATGACCTGGATCGCCCAGTACTAGTCATGTCTCCACTATGATATACCCTACTGTGGTGAATGGACTATCCAGCCAATTGATGGATCCTCCATTCTTAAATCCTATGCCTTTGAAAATTCTAAAAACAGATGCCTCAGGTTTAGTTTGGGGGCACACCTGGACCCCCACATGACTCAAGGTCTGTGGTCCCAAACAGACAATTCTCTCCACATCAACTTTCTGGAGATGAGGGCTGGTCTTCTTCATTTACAAGCTTTTGTGGCTCATCTCAGGGACAGTCCCCTCTTGATTTGGATGAACAGTGTCAGTGTCATGTATTGCATAAAGAGACAAAGAGGAACACCCTGTCACCCCCAGGAAGGGAAACAATGAGTCTGTGGCAAAGGACCTTGGATCATGGTCTCCTTCTGTCAGCTGTGTTTTTTCCAGGTGCCCAAAACATCGTAGTCAGCTGGCTCAGCCATTCACAGGTACTGACTCATGTGTGGGAACTACTGGTCTTGGTAGTAGAGGACCTCTTCCCAAGGTGGGGTTATCCAAAGTTGGACCTTTTACATCCCCGCTCAATTCAAGACTGCCACTTTTGTGCTCACTTGTTCCAGTGCCCAGAGTTTTTTGGCGAGATGCAATTTGCTAAATGGTACAGGGTCTGCATCATAAGCCCTATGAGGAGAGACTAAAGGACCTTAATATGTACACCCTGGAGGAAAGGAGGGAGTGGGGATATGGTGGGATAGACTTTCAAATACCTCATGGGTATAAATAAGGTACCAGAGAAAAGCATTTTTCAGAAGAAATGATGATCAAGAACAAGAGGTCATGCTATGAAGCTGGAGGGGATAGATTCAGGGGTATTGTGAGGAAGGACTTCTTCACAGAAAGAGTGGTGAATGCCTAAAACAGCCTCCCAGTGGAGGTGGTGGAGGGCAAAACTCTAATGGGATTCAAGAATGTATGGGATAAGCATAAGGAAACTTTAGTGGTTAGGAAAGGGAGGGTAACGCTGGAGATCAAGTAGGATCTGGGGTGATACTACTGGCAGGGAAAATGGGCAGACTAGGTTAGCCAAGTAGTCCTTATCTGCCATCAAATTCAATGTTTCTCTGCTTCTATTGATTTACGACATAGGGGAAGACATCAAGGGCAAGATTTGCCCCTTTGAAAATGCCAGAAAGGTCTGCACAAGGGTGGACATAGAGGAAGGGATGAGGGATCCTAGGGAGGATCTGGGCAGATTGATGAGCTAGTCAAAGATCTGGCAGCTAAGCTTCAGTGCAAAAAGTATAAAGTATCACACATTGGGAAGAGGAACCCAAGAGTGTGCTATTAAATAGGGGAGGATGCTGGAAAGCTCCATGGAGGAAAAGGACCTAGGGGCCATGATACTGGAGAGCCTGAAAATAACAGCACATTGTAATAGAGCTGTGGGCAAGGCTAACAGGATGCTGGGTTGCATAGGGAGGAGAATAAGCAGTAGAAGTCAGAAGATGATCCTCCAGTTATACAGGTCACTGGTACGATCACAGCTGGAATACTGCGCAAGGTACTTGAGTTCATATCTGAGGAGAGACTGTGACAAGGAAGAAGCAGTACAGCACAGGGCAAGCAAGGTGGTCCATGGACTAGGATCAAGACATACGAGGAGAGGCTGCAGGACTTGAACATGTACACCCATGAGAAAAGGAGGGAAAGGGGCACTATTTTCGAGACATACAAAACCTGGATGGGATAAATAGGGTGAACACCAAAGAACTTTCCTCCTTGCGATCAATTACAGACAAGAATGAACACAAATTCAGAGAGGGGAGATTCAAAAGGGACGTCCGTAAGCACTTTTTCACACAGAGTGATAGACAATTGGAAAGGGTTGCATGAGGAAGTGGTACAGACCATATCAGTGAGTAGCTTCAAGCAGGAATGGGGCAGGCATATGGGGTTAGCTAGAAAAGGGGGTGCATAAGCAAATGGGGAGTGATGGCCACTAGCACCAGTGCAGAGTAGTTAGGTAGGGTATGCAGACTGGATGGGCCAACAGGACTTTTTCTGCCGTCACTGTCTGTGTATCTATGCAAATGCTTCTGTAGCAGAAAATGCAGAACATATGATAAATTGTTGACCACAGTGGTCTGAACCAAGACTGGGTCTCACCCAGCAGGGCTTTCGTATCTACCCAGGCTTCCATTTTTCCAAGCTATATTTGGTATAGATTGTGACAGAAATGAGAAGGAAGGAGTTAATGTTTGGATTTTCCAAACACATTTTTTTTAGCAGTCTGAAAAAAAAACACACACAAGCTGGAATTCCACAAGCTGAAACTCAGCTTCTGGCTAGGTGGGTCATAAATCTCGAGTGGACATGTCACACAGACACTTACAGTTTAAGGGGATTGGTTCACTCAAATATAAACTTACAGTTAAAAGGGAATATAATTGGTCACTGATAGGTGTTCAGTCTGATTGGGACAATTAAATACATACATGGTAGATGGTGCATTCAAAGGGGGAATAGGAATGACATATTCTCAAGAGAGTATAATAAGATGCTGAAAGACAGTGAGGAGGGTTGTTGGTTACTCTCTGGGAGTTGAAGGAAGAACTAAGTTTGGGGCCTACCCTTCTAGCTATGTCCGTGGGAGCTGGCAGTTAGCATAGGGTCCAGTGTTCTCTTGAAAGGATAGGAGAAGGATACATTTAATACTAGCATATTGCAGTAATAGCATTTTTCTTTTGCCTTCTGTTATTTAAAAACATTTGTTTTCTTTTCCTGTATCAGTGTTATTCTCTTGTTTTGTAAATAGATATCCTGTAATCTCTGTTCACTTTCTGTTAAGTAAAAAGCTATTTATTTACTCAATAGTTGTGATTGTGATGTCATTTTTCTAAGGTAATACATGGTTTCCACTGGCTGAGGTAAACTCTGTTTAGCATCCGCCATCCGAGAGAGGAACAGTACTAGACTTTGATTTGTGCAATTGCACATTTGACTATCCAGTTTGTAAACTTGGGAGGTTAGCACTGGATGACTCCAGCTGGTGGCAGCAAATACCCGAGGACAGACACCTCTCTAAAAGCTGTTCCAGCACAGAGAGAAAGGTGGGTTGTCACATAGATCAGTGGTTATCAACCAGGGGTCCCTGAGCAAGACATCAGAGGTCTGTTGAAAAGTGGTCCACAACGGCAACAGAGCACCAAAGCCATGCAATTTACTGCAAACTGCGAATTGCACCCAGTCATAAAAGACTTGATAAATACCTTTTCTCTGATGGCTTTGCACTTCTACACAGTCTCTCGAAAGGTGATAAAGACGACCACTCAAAAGTCTTTGTTAATGCTCATTACTACCGGCTAACCAAAGTTTGTCCCAGTGAGTTTCAGGAGTTGTGTTGAGCCATTTCTTAGCGTCAACTGCTTCCACCCACCCGCCCATTTATCTGTAAACTCATTTTATTTTCATTTCCCACTTGTTTCTACCAGACATCCACCCACCTACTCACTTGATCTTTTGCTTCTTCACTCCAGGATGTAACAGAGAGTGGCTACAACAGAAACAATATGGTTTCTTTTTATAAATACATTTCGTTATTGTAATCATAGCAGTGGAGCCAGTGTTGCGACCAGAATCGGGAGGGAGACAGTTGGCAACTTGACAGGTTTTTTAAAATAATGCTCTTACATTGTCAGCAGATAAAAAATAACTATCAAATATAAAACTTGGAATAATGTGTGGATGTGGGCACTGACAAGACTGTGTTAGTGATGTGGGAGTGTTCCACCTATTTAGGGTGCTAGCAGCAGTGTTAGGGCACCACGTTTTGAGGTCATCATAGGTGTTTCAAGCATTGCAGACTTGCGCCCATTATTGCTTGCCATGTATTTCTAATCTAATTTGTGTTTGTTTTTATAGTATTTGTCCAGTCTATGTTTAAATTGATTCATTCAGGTCACCAGCACTTTTTTGTGCGGAGGCCGGGGCTGTGTCCCCATGCCCCCCCTTCTAGATCTACTAACTCCAAGGGGGGGGTGGCGAACTTCCAAAGTTGGTGCCCTAATGACAGGCGCACAGCCACCGGCGCACAGATGGCCAGAAGGGAAGTGGGAGAAAGAACACATTAAATGTGATATTTTTCACTTGCTTGCTTTCTAGTGTAGAGTGTGTTTCTTCAATAAATGAGAAAAAAATGTCTGTCAAACATTTTTTTCTAAGTCTATGTTTGCGTAGTTATTCATGATGAGGCTAAATACCAGCATGACCATGAACTGTGCTGCATTAATGCTTGGTAGGTGACTAGTTCTCATTAATGTCACTAGCAGTGTCTATAGTGGCATATATTCATTCTTTTAAAATGGATAGTATGATTATATTAAAATGTAAAATTCAATAAAAAGCAATTTTTATATTAATAATATTTTGGTAAGTAACCTTTTATATTGGTAAGTAACTTAACTTCCACCACCTGATGCCCCTGCAGCCTCTGTCCGCCGTTGCAAGTAGGGTGTCCCAGTTAGTACTGACTTTCAGATTGGGGGTCCCTGCACACAAAAAGGTTGAAAACTCTTGTAGATTTTAATTAAACTGAAAGAAAAGTTATTGGGCGATGTGATGCAAGGTGCAGTTTATTTGCAAAATAAATAGCCTGGAGAGGCAGACTAGAGTACCCCAGTGCTTCACGTAATAACTCTTGTTCAAGGATAGTACTATGGTTATTTTCTCCTTTCTCCTTTGATATTTTTTAGATAACTTCCAGGTCTGAGAGTAGTTTCTTGCATGAACTTGTTAAGGAGAGATGAGGTAAATGTTGTGTTTGTAGTAGCAAACAAAGTAATGAATATATAATATTAAATTAATTAGCCAGTATGAATGACAGACAATAGCAGGAGCATAGCTTCAGTCCTGCTATTCACAAAGGAATAAGGAGGAGGGCTTTTTTGTTCCTTACCTATCGATGAGTACTAAAGAATATACAAACAATATTTCTTGTCAGTAATCCTGTCACACTTTTGATTATATTTTGACAATTTGGGTGGATGTGTGATTTGGTGCCTCCATATAAGAGACTATTCTATTCATTGCTAAAAAAAATTTCAATTTATTTGTTTTTAGTTATATTTCAATGTCCTTCATATGGTACATTCACACATTTTTGTATATATGTATTTTTGTTAGTGACCCCTGTTTCCCTGAGAAAGTGACCTGATGCCACAAAATGTTGGTATGACTTAAGTGGATGAAATAAACTTAATATATAGTACCTAGATTCATTTCATTAAGTCAGAGATCAAGTAGGGTCTGCAGTGTTAAAGGAGGTAGGGAAAAAGGACAGACAAGGTGGGCAAAGTAGTCCTTATCTGCCATCAAGCTCTGTGTTTACATTACATAGGAGTCTATCCTTCCTTTTCCCTGGTTTGGATTTTACACTGCATTAGAAGTCAGTTCCTCCTACAACAATAGGATCTGAGACCCCATCAGGGGTGTCGGCCTGGAGCAGTGCTTCATGATAGGATACATCATTCACCAAATCCTATCCTGCAGTCGTACATCAACCCCAGTGTCTCAGTGTCTGATACACACTCTGGAGTAGCCCAGGGTCGTCTACATTGCTAGGTAAGCTCTTTCTGCCCTGCTCCTGTGTTACACTCCCTGGAATGTTAGGAGCCAAGGAGGAGGGACCTGATGATCCCTCCCTAGCTCACAAGTGGAGAGGGCCTAAAGAAGTAGAGGTCTGGTGTTCCCTCCCTAGCTCAGAAGTGGAGAGGGCCTGTGTGGGTTTTAATCTACCTCCTGCTGACCTGCAGCATTGAATCAGCTTGGGGTACAGACCTGAGTCACCAGCACAAGTAGCTCTCCAGCCACTGTATTACAGGAACAGATGTAGGATGACTTTCTTTCTCTGTCTGTAGAGCCCAAAATGCCCAAGCCAGTTTAGATATTATACTGTAGTCACATGAAAAGAGTTACAAATGATGCTTTTTCTGACTGGGTAACCAGGGTGTTAGATCAAGGAGGGATGTGGACGTGACTTACCTGGACCTTAGCAAGGTGTTTGACACCGTCCCGCATAGAACGCTGGTAAACCAGTTGGGTAACATGAGGGTGGGCAGTAAGGTGGTAACCTGGATAAGAAACTGGTTAGGGGATAGGAGGCAGAGGATGGTGGTAAAAAAGAGTTTGCTCTGACGAGGGAAGAGTGACCAGCAGGTACAGCAGGGGTCAATACTGGGTCCAGTTCTCTTTAATGTCTTCATCAGTGGCATTGCAGAGGAACTGGAAGGGAAGGCCTGCCTCTCTGCGGATGACACCAAGACATGCAACAGAGTGGATACACGGGGTGGGGGGTGCAAAGGTTGGAAAGAGATTTAACATGACTGGTGGAGTGGTCAAAAGTTTGGCAGCTAAGGATTAATGCAAAAAAGTGAAAAATAATGCACTTGGGTCACAGAAACCCGGGGGTGCAGTACAAAATGGGGGAAGAGATACTAGTAATGACCAAGCAGGAAAGGGATCTGGGGGTAATCATATTGGATGACCTGAAGGTGGTCAGACAGTGTGACAAAGCAATCAGGAGGCCTAGTGGGATGCTGGGGTGTATAAATAGGGGTGTTACCAGCAGTAAGAGGGAAGTGGTGTTGCCACTATATAGGTCTTTAGTTAGACCCCACCAAGAGTACTGTGTCCAGTTTTGGAGACCACACTTCATGAAGGACATAGGGTGGAGGCCATCCAAAGGAGGGCTACCAAGATCGTACAGGGTCTACATCAAAAGTCTTATGAGGATTCAGAGAGCTAAAGGTAAGTTCAACTGGGGGAACTCTGAATTTCTTAGATATATGCAGGTCCGCCACTTCATCAACTCATCAGATCAACTACTCTGGCTCACCAGGTCTTATTTTAGCTGGGAAAACTTCCTTTATGGAATAGTAACAATAAATGCTAAGACTAAGACTATAACTGCATTATATCAGCTACTATTAGAACCCAGAAAGAGCTTCCTAGATAGACAGAAATCTGCCTGGGAAAAAGAAGCAAACATACAAATTAGAAAGGCTGACTGGAACCGTAGACTAAACTTTGGGTGGAAAGTGACTTCTACTCCTGTGTGGAGAGAATTCTTTTGGAAAATCCTGGTGAGGTAGTTTCATGTCCCCACCATATCCAGGCATTATAATAGCACGGGTTCACAGGCTTTCTGGAGGGTATGTGGAAGGAAAGGAGATCACTGGCATACCTTTTGGGCCTGCCCTAAATTGCTTATATTTTGGCAAGGGATACAGTCAGTCGTACAAGGTATAATGAATCTTCTATCATCACTTCAATTTGAGGAATGGATATTAGGGATCCCCATGATAGTCCACCTGAAGTGGGACTCCCTCAAAGTGGGACTGATTCTCCTGTCTGTGAGCTTAAAATGTATTACAGCTTGCTGGCTCAAGCCAGAGCCCTCCTCGATACAAGACTGGATCAGAAGAGTAAGAGAGGTGGTATCCATTCAGGCTCTGACAGCCAAGCTGAGACTTAATCAAGACCTACACTTAGCAAGATGGCAGGGGTGGGAATCCTGGCTGATAACAAAGGGATTTTGATAATTTATTCATGACCCCAACCTATTGTCTGCTTTTGCCAATCTTAGCCTAACCTTGGGTGTTCATTAGCTGGCTTGTAATGAGACCTACACCAGAAGTAGCTTAATCTCAGAGACATACACATTCTATGTGGATCTTCAGAGCATTTAATCGAACCTGAGATCTTGGGGAGATCACTTGCAGCCGAAAGTTGAGCTCTGTTTTGCTCCTTGTTCTTATTTATATGTTTTTATTGTAAGTTTTTTTTTTCTTTTTTTAGTTCATTGGTTAAATTGACAGCTGGTGGATGCCTAGTACTAAAGAGACTATCAATCAGCCTCTGCCTAGGAGGTTTCATGAACAGTTATTTGGACTGGCATCTCCTGCATGTATGGATGAAGTCTGCCACAGATTTTTATTTGTACTTAGATGTACTGATATGTATCACAATGCTGCCAAGAAATATTTCTTACACTGTCTTGTATAGTAAGATGCCTTTTTATCTGTACTGTGGTAACAGAATGCCAAATAAAGATGAGTTAAAAAAAAAAAAGTCCTACGAGGAGAGGCTAAAGGAACTAAACATGTACAGCCTGGAGGAGAGGCGGGAGAGGGAAGATGATCGAGGCCTTTAAATACCTAATGGGGGTGAACAAGGTACAAGTTGAAGGTATTTTTTTGAGGAAAGGGTACTCTAGAACAAGGGGTTACAATATGAAGCTGGAGGGGGGTAGGTTTAGGAGAGATGTGAGGAAATACTTCTTCACAGATAGGGGGTGGGTTCCTGGAACAGTCTTCCAGTGGAGGTAGCAGGGTGAAAACAGTGGTGAGATTCACAAAAGCCTGGAAGAAGCACAAGGGAATCATAGAGGGTGAAAGAGAAAGTTCTGTAGACCTGGAAGGATCTGCAGTGAAAGCAACACAGTGAAAAAGAGCAGACCGGATGTGCCAAGCAGCCCTTATCTGCCATCAATTTCTATGTTTCTATGATGCATAATATTAAGGTCAGTGAGCATCTTGGATCCAGCAAAAAACGTTTTATATTTGTTTTTGCATCCTCGCTTTACGTTCATCAGTTTTCTACTGGTGACCTTCCAGTCTTAATATTACCTACCTTCTCCAGTGTCCTTCATGAATTACAAACACACACACACACACCCATGATGGAGCCTTCACGCTGGTGCATCCCTCCTTTTGGAGCACACATAAAGTGAGACCCAAGAGTGCCAAAGCTGTCATGCTGATTGTGGCAGAGGTTTTCTCCGCAGTTAATTTCATCCTCCTGGTAGGTCCTGTGACATTATGCTGGTGTGCCCTTTGATCTTCCACCACTCTGTTGGGGACACAGCCAGACTACTGTCACAAATTGGTGTTAGTAATACAGTTTGGAAGGCAGAAATGCTGTTAGCTCCCGGTGAGGTCCTTTAAGTGGATGAAAGAGTTGTAGTTCGGGTTATCTCAGGCTTACATTACACCACTTCTAGATCAGGTCCTGGTCCATCCTCAAGACTGAAATCAGACCCTAGTGCTGGTGTTTCCAGGGATTGTCAATGCCTCTCTTAACAAGGATCTTCTGCATTCTTCTCAATCAGACACTTGCTGAACAAGCCATCACTGAACCCCAATGACCTCGCAAACTATAGATCTATGTCCAACTTACATTTTCAACTATGGTGGTGAAGAAAGTGATAGTGGGTCATCTTGTTGACCACCTGGAGAGTTACAGCATTTTCCTGCCATTTCAGTCTTGGTTCAAACGGTAACTTAACATTGAGACAGCTGTTGTCAAGGTCAGCCATGACGTCCTCCTAGATGGAAGAGAGGTGTCTATTTTTATTCACTTTAACCATTCATCTGCTTTTGACACCATTGATCACTGGGTGATGGTAGCTAAACCTGGCGTGCATTAAGGACTCTTGGATACCTTTCTCCAATGATTCCAGACCAGTCATTCATCTCAGGAAGACAGCATTTAGTAGAAATTGGTTCTTGCTGGTCATTGACAATTTTCCTTGACTATGAGGGGCTTCAGGGGTCTCTCTTTTCACATGTGTTGTTCACAGTGTATATGCTTTCACAGGGGGAGACCAGAAGATGATACAGTGTGGAATTTCAGTGCTGTGTGGATGATAGCAGAACAAAAAGAACCCTGCGCACAAAGAACATGAGCTGCTGCAACCTCTGAAATAAATGTAGAAGCAGATAGAGGTGTGCAAAAATAATAAAGACTACAGCCAAGTGGCATATTGAAAACAGTTTAATGTGACAAAAGGCAATGGACAAACAAAAAAACACCCTGACACTTCGGATCCCAGAAAGTTCTTCCTTAGGGGGGAGCGGGGGCTTGGGTAACCCATGCTGTTTAAGTACTAAATATTTAAAGGTGTATAGTCATCACATGAAATTCAAAATATGAGCATAGTAGTACATAGCTATAAACATAAAATAAATGAATATACTTTTACTGTCAAAACAATTTAAACAAAAAAAGAAAAAATAATTCAGAAAAATAAAACAAAAACGGTAGGAGATGTAACAGCAAAACTAACTATTTTTTCATTTCAGCTCTCCATTTCAACTCCTGAAAAAAATATATAATCAAGAAATGTGAGTTGCAATATGTAAAAATACAGTTTCTAAAGATAACATTTGATGTCTTCTCTACTAAAACTGAAAAAAGAAAAACTGGGAAAATGGGAGGGAATGAGGAAAAAGGGAAAGAAAAACAGCAAAACAGAACAAATAAGGCAAAGGACTGAAAATGCGAGGAGAAAAAATGAATGAAAGGCATATCTAACGCAGTATTAAAATATGGTCAGAGAAAAGGAACAACATCCCAATCATAGTTTAGACCCACAGGGCTGAGGGCTAAGTGGCCTCTAATTATAAATCAGCCTACTTTCACGCTGTAACAGAGTTCTAAGTTTCACCCCCACGTGAATGTTGTGCAGTGTGATCCAGACCGACAGAATGAAAGATTTAAGATAAGAGTCGTAGGCCTTGTGCCAGTGTGTGTCAGTTGGAATCTCACATTTGCGACTTGTAATGGGTCTAACGTTCTCAGATTCTCTGTTTTATTGGATGGATAGTCCATTCAATGCAGAGAGAAGGGAAGTTGCACCGAAGTCTTATTTGTTCTATTTTTTTCTATTTTTCTTTCCCATTTTTCTTTTTTTCTTCTTCCCTCCCCCATTCTTCTTTTTCAGTTTTATGGACAAGGCATCAAAGTTACCTTTAGAAACTGCATTTTTAAGTATTGCAACTCATAATTCTTGATTATGTTTTTTTCTGAGATGAAATGAAAAGTTGAAATGAAAACAATACTTGGTTTTGCTGATTGTGATACCATATTATCTCTGTTCTCATCGCTCAGTAATATGTTGCCTTTTTAGTATGAGTGCTGCTCATGAGTCCTGGTATGGTAGATCCTTAAATCAAAAGCACCATGGGGGGTGGCCTCCAAGAAGGGATCAACAGCTCTGTCATCCCATGTATGAATTCTTGCTGGAGTCCAGTGTGGCTTGCCTCCTGTGAAGAGAAACAACAGGGAAGAGTCTGCTCCAGATAATGCCTGCCTATGTCCAGACCGCCTCTGGAGATAATGACTTACTCATCAAAACACACAGTCAGCTGTTATCACATTTTATTACAGAAATACAGAATCACACATACCCCCATAATGCAAAGCATCATGGGCTGTATATGCAAATCACCACAGAACATTATGCTGGTTCAACTTTAACCAGAAATGCATGGTACTGAAAAGCCTCTCACACAGTCTGAAAAGAGTGCCACCCTTTTCAGACTGTGAGAAACTCTTGACTACCATGCATTTCTGATTAAAGTTGAACCAGCATAATATGCTGTGGTGATTTGCATATACAGCCCATGATGCTTTGCATTATGGGGGTATGAGTGATTTTGTATTTCTTTGAAACTTGGCTTCCTGGCCAGTGCCCTTTCAAGTAACCATTGCCTTGGTGCTTGCGTATTGAGGTTCTTTGTCTTTTTACATTTTATTATGCCCCAGTTGATGACAGTACTGTTAAAATGTGCCTTGCCAATGTTTCAAAGGAAAAACCTTCCTCAGGGAAGACACTTGTAAAATTATGTACAAATGAGAACATTTTATAACTTCAGTACAGTTTTCATCCATCTTAAATCCAAACCTGAATTTTAAAGACGATCCCTTCACTTTTTTTTTCTGGCACTACCCTATAACACCCTGACAGCCACTTAATAAAATCCTGAATCCACACAGTGTTTGTTATATAACCAAGAGACGAGAAAAAAAAAAATAGTCTGACTTCATTCATTAGCTTCTCACAACCAGGGGAGTACACCCAACAATTCACCAGCATTTCACAGCCATAGAATACACCCAATAAATTACCACCATCTCACAGACACAAAGTACACCCAACAATTCACTGGTGTCTCAGAGCCATGGATCACATACAAGAGTTCACCAGTGTCTCATAGCCACAGAGTACACCAAACAATTCACTAACATCTCATAGTCCCCGAGTACACTCAGCAATTCACCAGCTTCTCATAACCAAGGAATACACCCAGCAGTTTCACCAATGTCTCACAGCCATGAAGTACACTCAGTAATTCATCAGAATATCATAACCACAGAGTATTGCCAACAGTCCACCAGTGTCTTACAGTGATAGAGTATACACAGTAATTTACTTGTGTTTCATAGCTACGGAGTACAACCAACACTATTTAAAAGTGTACATGTATCCTTATTGTACAGTTTATTTACCCAGGATAGCCCAGTGGGGTCCTGCCGCTGTCCAATTGTACATCTGTGACAGAAGCACAGGAAGGTCAATTAACTTGCTCAAGATCACACAGTGAGTAAGTGGCTTTTGAGGGATTTGAACCTGGGACCCCTGGTTCCAGAGCCAGTGCTGTTAACCACCAGACCTCTGTGCCTTCAAAGTCACCTTTTGTTAGATATTCTTTAAGGAAAACTCTGCTGATAAACAAATTACCCTGTTACTTTCAAACAATAGTTGAAAATTACCTTAGGGGCCTGTTGTGTCTGTGAGTCACTGGTGCAATGCCATCTGCAGCCTGTCTGTGTTTCTCTGTTATGCACCCATGAAGGAAATGCAACACAATAATAACAAAATCAGGCATAAAACTGGGGCTGTAGTAACGTAACAAGAAAGTGGGCAAAAGTTGAAACTATATCCAGAAAGTCTGGGTCATCAGTTTCCGATTACACCTATGTTTGGCTCTCCTAGGTGTATTGTTTTTGGAACGTCAATGCCAAAGAAAGGGTTTCATCAGCTTTTTGGCAGGGGAAGATGGATCTGTATTATCCTAATAAGAAATGGTTTCTGTTATTTACTGTACTGTACTGAACTGTATCTGTATACAGTAGAGGTATTTTGTATATTTTGAAAACGTGTAAAGACAAGTTTAAGCAAATGCAAGGAACTGAGTGAAACAGAGATTGCACTTTTATCTTTTTCAGCAGTTTACCTGTTTTTAAAGATAAACAATATAGTGTTCCCATCCTTATTAAAAGTGGAGCTTTGCTCTATGGTTACACTGTTTCAAATAAATTCGGAGTCGGTGCTGAATGCATTAGCAGCATTTAAGATGAACATACAATAATAGTAAAGGAAGAAGTTGTTTTGCATTATAAAATGGCAAAAGAAACTGGAATTCTCTTCAAGCTTAACTCCTACCACCCAACCATAGAAACATAGAATTTGACGGCAGATAAGGACCGCTTGGCCCACCCAGTCTGCCCATTTCCCTACCTAATGGATAAGCTGCAGATTCTAGTTAACCAGCAGCCTACTTCTTCCTACTTAGAATGGCAGAAAAAGGGGAGATATTGCTGATGGGTGATCTGAATATGCCAGATGTTAACTGGAGCGCAGTTGCAGCTGCCACTTCAAAGAGTGCAGTTATTCTAGATGCCCTACAGGGGGCATGCCTTAGACAACTAGTACTGGAGCCCACTCGAGAGGGAGCAATATTAGACTTGATACTCTCAAATGGAGATGGAGAGGATCACAGATGTAGAAGTGGGTAGCCATCTGGGAACTAGCGACCATCGAACAGTATAGTTCACAATAAACACAGCAATAAGTCAAGCCATACAAAGACAAAAGTACTGGACTTTAGGAGGCTGACTTTGCCAAATAGGTGAGTGCCTAAGGAATGCACTAGCAAATGGGCGGGAAGGAGGGTGGAAGAACAATGGGAATAATAAAACTGCCATCACAGAGTAGCGAGCCTTTGTGGGAAACAAATAAACAAAACAAGGCGATGTAAGAAACCACTATGGTTCTCAAAGGAAGTGGCAGTGAGGTTCAAGAGAAAAAGCATTCAGGAAGTACAAGGAATCGGCAGGAGCAGGACGAGAACTGTATCAGTTAAAGCAAAGGAGGCTGGGAAGGCAGTCAGAACAGCAAAGGCCCAAACTGAGGAAAGATAGCCAACTCAGTTAAGAAGGGAATAAAACCTTTTATAGGTACATCAGGAGCAAAGGAAGACCAAGGGAGGATAGTGAGGCTTAATAAAGGGAGGGAGGGTGGGCAGAGGAGAATGTGAAAAGGCAGAGATACTAAACAAATATTTTTGCTCAGTATTTACAAAGGAAGAGGGAGGTACATAAAACAAACAGTAGTAACACTCTGGATACAGAAGTTGATACCAGCCCATTTACAGAAGAAAGGGTTCTGAAAGAACTCTTAAAACTGAAGGTGGACAAAGCAATGGGGCCTGATGGGATTCATCCCAAATTCTAAAGAACTAAGGGTAGAACTAGTGACACCACTGACTACCCTCTTTAACAAATCATGGGAGGATGGGGTGGTACCCGAGGACTGGAGGAAGGCAGATGTGATTCCCTTCACAAAGTGGGAGCAAGGCAGAAGCAGGAAACTATAGACCTGTTAGTTTAACCTCAGTGATAGGGAAAATGATGGAATCACTTCTAAAGGAAAGAATTGTCACGTATCTGGAGGCCAGAAGGGCACAGGACCCTAGGCAGCATGGATTCACAGCGGGAAGGTCATGCCAGACGAATCTGATAGATTTCTTTGACTGGGTGACCAAACTAGTAGATCAGGGAGGGGCTGTGGACATGGCCTACCTAGACTTTAGCAAGGCATTTGACACAGTCCCACACAAAAGATTAATATATAAGTTAGCCAGCCTGGGAGTGGGTCCCAAGATGACAGCCTGGGTAAAGAATTGGCTGGAGAATAGGACACAGAGAGTAATAGTAAATGGAGTCCACTCTGAAGAAAGGAGGGTTACTAGCGAGGTGCCGCAGAGGTTCAGTATAGGACCAGTCCTCTTCAATGTCTTTATAGCGACATTGCAGAAGGACTGGAAGGAAAAATATGTCTCTTGCAGATGACACTAAGATCTGCAACAAGAGTTGATGCACAGGGTGGGGTGGAAAGGATGAGAAGGGACTTGGCAAGGTTAGAGGAATGGTCAAATGTATGGCAGCTTAGATTCAATGCTAAAGTGCAAGGTAATGCACCTGGAAACAAAACCCAGGGAAGAGTACACAATGGGAGGTGAGATACTAACAACAACAAAAATGGAAAGGGACCTGGGGGTAGTCATATCAGATGACCTAAAGGTGGGCAAGCAATGTGAGAAGGCAGCAAGGAGGGCTGGGGATACTGGGATGCATAGGAGGCATCACCAGTGAAAACAGGAAGTTATTATCCTCTGTACAGACAGCTGGTGAGACCCCATCTGAGTACTGTGTGCAGTTCTGGAGACCCAATCTCACAAAGACATAGACAGGATGGAAGCTGTCCAGAGGAGGGCAACTAAAATGGTGCAGGGTCTGCACGGAGGACATATGAAGAAGAGACTTAAGGAGCTTAATATGTATAGCCTCGAGGAAAGGAGGAGAGGGGGACATGATAAAAACTTTCAAGTACCTCAAGGGAATCAACAAAGTCCAAGAGGTAGCATCTTTCAAAAAGAGGTGTGCAAGAACAAGAGGCACAATTTGAAGATAGAGGGGCGGCTCAGAGGTAATTTAAGGAAGTATTTTTCACAGAGGGTTGTGGATGCATGGAATGGCCTTCGGAGGAAGGTTGTGAGTCAAAATCAGTGGTGGAATTCAAGCATGCATGGGATAGTCATAAGGCAATTCTGGGGGTGGGGTAGGAAGAAGTAGGCTGCCGGTTAACTAGGATCTGCAGCTTATCAGTAGAGTAGGGAAATGGGCAGACTGGGTGGGCCAAGCGGTCCTTATCTGCCGTCACATTCTATGTTTCTATGTTTCTATGTTTCTCCCACCCCTAGAATTGCCTTATGACTATCCCATGCATGCTTGAATTCCACCACTGTTTTTGACTCCACAACCTTCCTCCGGGCCGTTCCATGCATCCACAACCCTCTCTGTGAAAAATACTTCCTTAAATTACCTGAGCCGCCCCTACCCTCTATCTTCAAATTGTGCCCCCTTGTTCTTGCACACCTCTTTTTTGAAAGATGCTACCCTCTTGGACTTTGTTGATTCCCTTGAGGTACTTCAACATTTCTATCATGTCCCCCCTCTCCCTCCTTTCCTCGAGGCTACACATATTAAGATCCTTAAGTCTTTCTTCATATGTCCTCCGGTGCAGTCCCTGCACCATTTTAGTTGCCCTCCTCTGGACAGCTTCCCTCCTGTCTATGTCTTTGCGGAGATTGGGTCTCCAGAACTGCACGCAGTACTCCAGATGGGGTCTCACCAGCTGTCTGTACAGAGGGATAATAACTTCCTGTTTTCTACTGGTGATGCCTCTCCCTGTGCATCCCAGTATCCCCCCAGCCTCCCTTGCTGCCCTCTCACATTGCTTGCCCACCTTTAGGTCATCTGATATGCTACCCCAGAGTCCCTTTCCATTTTGTTGTTGTTAGTATCTCACCCACCATTGTGTACTCTTCCCCTGGGTTTTGTTCCCAGGTGCATTACCTTGCACTTCTTAGCATTGACTCTAAGCTGCCTACATTTGACCATTCCTCTAACCTTGCCAAGTCCT
The DNA here is from genome assembly GCA_016271365.2 of Neoceratodus forsteri. Taxonomy (NCBI): domain Eukaryota; kingdom Metazoa; phylum Chordata; order Ceratodontiformes; family Ceratodontidae; genus Neoceratodus; species Neoceratodus forsteri. The sequence continues at coordinate 848,992,641 of CM057452.1, forward strand.
TCTCATCCTTTCCACCCCACCTAGTGCATCAACTCTGTTGCAGATCTTTGTGTCATCTGCAAGAGACATACTTTTCCTTCCAGTCCCTCTGCAATGTCATTATAAAGAGACATTGAAGAGGACCGATCAAACTGAACCTGTGGTACCCACTAGTAACCCCCTTTCTTCAGAGTGGACTCCATTTACTATTACTCTCTGTGTCCTATTCTCCAGCCAATTCTTTACCCAGTCTGTCATCTTGGGACCCACTCCCAGACTGTGCTAACTTGTATATTAATCTTTTGTGGGACTGTGTCAAATGCCTTGCTAAAGTCTAGTAGGCCATGTCCACAACCCTCCTTGATCTACTACTTTGGTCACCCAGTTAAAGAAATCTATCAGATTCATCTGGCATAACCTTCCTGCTATGAATCCATGCTGCCTTGGGTCCTGTGTCCCTCTGGCCTCTAGATACTCGACAATTCTTTCCTTCAGAAGTGATTCCATCATTTTCCTATCACTGAGGTTAAACTAACAGGTCTGTAGTTTCCTGCTTCTGTCTTGCTCCCACTTTTGTGAAGGGAATCACATCTGCCCTCCTCCAGTCCTCAGGTACCACCCATCCTCCCATGATTTGTTAAAGAGGTAGTCAGTGGTGTCACTAGTTCTACCCTTAGTTCTTTTAGAATTCTGGGATGATCCATCAGGCCCCATTGCTTTGTCCACCTTCATTTTAAGAGTTCTTTCAGAACCCTTTGTTCTGTAAATGGGCTGGTATCAACTTCTGTATCCAGAGTGTTTCTACTGTTTGTTTTAGGTACCTCCCCCTCTTCATTTGTAAATACTGAGCAAAAATATTTGTTTAGTATCTCTGCCTTTTCACAGTCACCCTCTGCCCACTCTCACTCCCCTTTATTAAGCCTCACTATCCCTCCCTTGGTCTTCCTTCGCCCATGTGGTCCTCTGTCTCTGCACCAAATGCCCTTGTATATTTTCTTCCAAAAACAGGTCTCTTCCTTTCCAGCTCCTGCTAGTGAATGAGGATTCTCCTAAGTTTTCAGGCTTTGTAAGCAAGTTCTTTTGAAGCCTGCTGCAGTTTTTGACTAATTTCTGTGACGTCACCATCAACTTCCTGTTCCATCAAATTTGGCATAGAACAAAAGAAAAAGCCAGGTTTCCGGAGGTGCATGGCACACAGGTTTCCAGTGTCCATCATCAATAAACATGATGCCTGTGGGCACTGCTTGAGCACTGCCCATAATATGGAACATAAGTCCTGGTGCCAGGCTGTGCACCCACAGGTGCTCGACAAGCACCAGCAAGGGCTCGAAATAACTGGCTGTCCACCCATCTCGGACAGCCGTTTTTTCATTGGGACAGGTGTTTTATTTTGTTTGCCTGTCCATTGGACAGGCAGTTCTGCTTCATAACTTTGCTACACCTAGTAGGGTGCTAGGACCCAACCACAGCACTCTGTTGAGGAGAGAAGGATGTCAGGACCTCATTATCTGAAGATGCACCGCTGCTCTTTCACGGTGTCCCATCACGTTCACTTTCCTGGTTGGTGCAGCGGTGCCTGTCTTAGTGGCTTGGCTCCCTGGTTGGCGGTCACCTGACTCATCGCGAGTCCTTGAGGCAGTGGCAGGCAGGAGCAGAGATCAGATGCTCAATGCTGCCTGAAGATTGTTCCAGTACGAGCAATCGCGAGGGTGGTTGGGCACAGGAGCACAGTGAGCAAGGTGCTAGATGGAGCATTTTTGTGATTGCATGCAGTCGATGTTCTGTGTAAAGCAGTTTAATGAGAGCGTCTTGTTATTAGCGTATTTTTCCAGAACGGGACTCTTTAGACCAGGTCAGTTCTGCTTCCCAAATGAGAGCAAAGAAACTCCGGAAGAAAGACAGAAAGGAATGCAGCGTGCAATGCCCCAGATTTTCGCATGATCTAACAAAGTGTTCAATAAGTCTCTCGCTGATAATTTTCTGCTTAGCTGTCAAGTGTGGACATTGGATAGCATCCCAGCTGCCTGCCCTTGAACGGGGCTGCTTCAGCTCCCCCACAGTCGGCCGGCACCCAGCCAACCACTGACCGAGACCAGGACGCCTGCCTGCAGCTCCTTGGAAGCTGCATGCCCTTGATTGGGGCTGCTTCAGCTCCCCCACGGTCGGCCGGCACCAGCCAGCCACCGACCAAGACCAGGATGCCCACCTGCAGCTCCTTGGAAGCTGCCTGCCCTTGAACGGGGCTGTTTCAGCTCCCCCATGGTCGGCCAGCACCCATCCAGCCACCCACCGAGACCGCGACGCCTGCAGCTCCTTGGAAGCTGCCTGCCCTTGAACGGGCTGCTTCAGCTCCCATGGTCAGCCAGCACCCAGCCAGCCACCGACCTGAGACCAGGATGCCTGCCTGCAGCTCCTTGAGAGGCTACCTGCCCTTGAATGGGGTTGCCCGGTTTCCCCACGGTCGGCGGCACCCAGCCAGCCACCGACCGAGACCAGGGCGCCCACCTGCAGCTCCTTGGAAGCTGCCTGCCCTTGAGCAGGGCTGCTTCAGCTCCCCCATGGTCAGCCGGCACCCAGCCAGCCACCGACCGAGACCAGGATGCCCATCTGCAGCTGCTGGAAACTGCCTGCCCTTGAACGGGGCTGCTTCAGCTCCCCCATAGTCGGCCGGCACCCAGCCACCGACCGAGACCAGGACGCCCGCCTGCAGCTCCTTGGAAGCTGCTGCCCTTGAACAGGGCTGCTTCAGCTCCCCCAGTGTCGGCCGGTACCCAGCCAGCCACCGACCAAGACCAGGACGCCCGCCTGCAGCTCCTTGGAAGGTACGGCGACAGCGTAGCCAATCGGAACACGGGCGCTTCCAGCAAACCTGCTCTGATTGGCCAGGACTTCTCCCCTGCTTTGCCACCTGGCACTTTTTACAAATAGATTTTAGATTGAACTAAGCACATTTCAAGTGTCTAATAGATGTTTTTCAACTGTATTAGCTGGATTGTAATTTCTACCATTGTTTTAAAGTGCTTACAGCTCTTCTCTTTCCTTGCTCCTCCTGCACCCCCTAGTTTTCCATTAGCAGGTTATACAGACCTGCCACTAGAGGGATTCTTGTTCTTTCATTTGGAAAAGAAAAAAGAAAAAAGTCTATCCTCTGAAAGACACAGTTGCTTTAGTTGCTATATACCTTCCTTCCCGCCCTCCAGATCCTCTCGAACTGGGTAAGACTTCCCTGAACCACGAGACTGCTGACAGCCACGCCATTGGCCCCACGGTATCTGTACTTCACCCTGATTGGACGCTCTCTTGCCTCCTGCTCGGGATTGGCTCTTGAGCCAGCTAAAACTTTGCTCTGCTTGGGGCTGCTGCACCCATTCATTTCTGTTGCAAATGGCGAAATTTTTATGCCGCGCCCCCTCAACTTTAACTTTATAGACGTTTCACCCTTCTACGCCCCTGATGGCTCAAGTCCCCTTTCGTGCTCCATTGGGTACCTGTTTGGGACTCCCCCATCTTTTTAGTCGCCACCTCCCTCCCTGGCTGCCTGGCCTTCCTGGCTGTATCCTCACTTCCCACTGATCCTGCTACTGCTCTTCTGCCCCCTTCTCCTAGCCCCGTCAGCCTGTCTTAACCCACTCCCTCCACCCACTCCAAATCCTACCTTAATCATGCGCCTCCACCGTTCTCTACCCACTATTCTATTTCTTCTTGCCCGTCTTCCTCCCCTACTGCATGCCCCAAAAGCCTACTTTCCCTCCCTCCCCCACAGCTTCCACATTTCTACATCCTTCCTCCACATAGGCACGCTGCACACTGGTCACTGCCTCTTGCCCAGGGTCCATCCTACTGCCATGAAACTGTCCTACAACCACACTGGTACTAGCCCTCCACTCTGGTCCCCCCCATCTACGCTTACCCTCACCCACTATCATCGATGCTTGGCAATTTCCCGAGATGCTAGCAGCCGAAAGCATTCCCTTAAAGAAATACGCCGCAGCTCCTTGAGGCTAGTCCTCCTCCTCCTCCTAATGCTGTCAGGCAACATGCACCCAAACCCTGGCCCATTCTGCTGTAAAGCCACTAATCTGAGCAAGCCTTCTGGTGCCCTCTCATTCATATCAATCAACATCTGCATCAACAGCCTCCTTCCTAAAATGGATGCCCTACAGGCCTTCACCAGCCAACACTGCCCTGACATCCTGGCAGTTGTCGAAACGTGGCTCACGCCATCAGTACCGGACCATGCAATCAGCCTTCCTGACTACAACGTCTTTAGGCTGGATCGCCTCTCCAAAAGAGGCGGGGGCTGCGCTGTCTACCTAAAAGACTCCATACAGGGGCACCACATCATTACCTCACTCCAACTCACAACTGCTCAGATACTGCCAGTGAGAATCCTCCTCAGAGCCCAAAACAAAACACTCACTGTTGACACCATCTACATCTCTCTCAAAGAACAGGGAACTGGTCTAATAGCTGTTCTTGACTTTGTAAAGTTACTCCCACCGGACACCGAATCCATCCTCCTAGGTGACTTCAACATCAACTGGCATGCAGCCGATGCTGGTGCACACAGGGATACCATTGCTGCGGCGAACCTCACACAAATGGTTGACTCACCAACCAGGAAAAATTACAGGACCGGCACCAGCACACTCTTGGACTGGATTCTTACCAGTCACTCATCGCAGATATCTAACACTAATGTCCTCCCTGACTCTGTCAGCGACCACTCCCCTGTTAGCTGCACCTAGTCAAATAAATTCATCAAACAACTGCCAAAAACTATCACCAGCAGGGTTCTACCTAGTGGTCACCTTCCTCAACTCAAATCCCACCTCCTCCCTCAAGACTGGTCCCCTATCTTCAATGCAACCAACGTAAACACTGCCCTTGACCACTTCATAAACATCTTCACTGTGGCCTGTGACACGTATGCTCCTATTAAGAAACGCAAAGTCAAATCACTCAGTAACCCTTGGCTCTCAGGTGACCTCCTCAGGATGCTAAAAACAAGAGACTACCTATGGGAGCTGGCCAGAAACTCTGGAAGGCAAAAGGACATTGAAAACTACAAACGTGCCCACAATGACTGCACCAAAACCATCCGGCAAATGAAGTCTGCCTACTATAAGCATGCCCTCACAAACTCCTGGGGCAATGGTCGGGAATTCTAGAAGAACATAAAGGAACTCACCGGGAATCCACCCCAAACCCCCCCATCAATACTCAACATCAACGGAACCACAACCCTCAACACTAAAACCATTGCGGATACCTTTAACAAAGCCTTTACTGACCTCAGCGCTGTCCTACCCCAGGACTACTTCAAAGATGGCGAAGCCCCTCTGTCCGTAATGTACACTACTCCCACCAGCTCCCTCCACTTCTACTTCAAAGCAGTCAAGGCTCACCAAGTACGCAAATATGTTACCAAAGCCCTTGGTAAATCAAGATTCAGTAATGACTCCCTCGAACTCAAAATCCTGTCTCTCACACTTGATGACGTGCTTAGTACTCTGACTAGAATTTTCAACCTCTCCTTCAGCCTTTGCCAGTTTCTGGACAGATGGAAATCTGCCACTGTCACCCCAATCCATAAAAGTGGTGGCAAAACTGCCCACGATAACTACAGACCTATCTCCCTACTACCCCCACTCACCAAGGCACTAGAACACATTGTCTCGGACCAGATCACAGAATACCTGGATACGCACAACATCCTGTGCAAGCAACAACACGGGTTCTGCAAAGGTCACAGCACCTCCACAGCCCTACTTGAATTCACTGGCTCAATCCACAACACACTTGACTCCAGTGAACTACTAGGCTCAATCTACATTGACTTAACTAAAGCCTTCGACACCATCAATCACCGCCTCCTGCTTGTCCAGCTTCAGAACACTGGGCTGTCAATTGACTTCATTGGCTGGTTTAAGAGCTACCTTGAAGAACGGTCCCAAACAGTAAGAATCGCTGATACACTCTCGGATCCTAGACCGGTCCGCTCAGGAGTCCCCCAGGGCTCCATTCTGGGACCCCTCCTCTTCAGCCTATTCTTAAACTCACTACTGGACAGCTGCCCAGAACAAATAATTCTCTACGCCGACGATGCTGTGATCCTCACCTCAGACCCTGATCCAATCCAATTGCAAAATAAACTTCAGCGGGTCTTCTCCTCCATTGAATCCTTGTTCCTAAATCATAAACTGCTTCTCAATCAGAAAAAAAACAAGTCTGTGGTCTTCTGAAGCCCCCACAACAAAAACAAACAACTCCACCTCTCCATTGCAACCGAACAAGGAGCTATCCTAGAGCAAACACAGTCGTTCAAGTACCTCGGCTTCACCCTTGATCCCCACCTCTCATACACTGTCCATATCGGCAATGTTGCAAATTCTGCCAATGCGAGGTTAGGCATATTATTCCAGCACAGAAAACACCTAACCACAGAAGCACTGTCAGTGGCCATCCAAAGCTCCATCGTCAGCATCATAGACTATGGTCTTATCATATATGGGTCGGCAACTACCACTGCTCTCAAATGTATCGCAACCTCCCTGAATAAGACCTGTCATCTCATCACTGGCTCACATTGCCGTACCCACACATGTGACCTATATTCCCAGTCTGGATGGCTTCAACTGGACAAACTTATAAAATACCAAACCTGAATCATGGCCAAGAAAATTATAATGGGGCTTGCCCCACCTGGTGTCTGTGCCCTCATTAAGCCTAGACATAGGAACATCAGTACAAGGAGATCCAATTCCAATCTACTACATATCTCACAATGTCGCACGACCCAAGGACAAAGATCATTCGCCTATCGGGCATCCAACTGGCTCAACTCTCTTGGCAGCGACATAGCGACCGCTCCAACACTCGGCCTCTTCAAGTGCAAGCTGTGCCTCTCACTGCTTGTATCATGCGATTGCCCATCTTAACATTTCCACCATTCCAGCTGCACATGCCCCAGCACCCAGCACTTACAATCAGTCTTTGCACCCCTAGCACCTTACCTGTCATATTCCCTCGACAAGGCCCCCCTGGCTGCACTGTTCTCCACCCTCGCCCACCTCCCCCATCTCCACTCCTGCCCTCACCCCCAACCACCTCCCGTACTCACCCTTACCCCCTTCTCTACCCCCTTGATCTCAATTCTGAATCTGACTCCCCCCACCCACCCCCTTCCTTGTCTTGCTCATAGCTTAAGTCTTTAACTGGTTATTACATGTCTGTAAGTCAATGCCTATATGTTTGTAATTAAAATGATGACACGCTGATGTGGAACCTTTGTAAAAGAGCCTCGGCGCAAAGGTATTGTAATCCTAGATTGAAATAAATAAATAAATTATCAGTTGGCTGTCATAATGCAGCATGTAGTAGCCTGTGTATTTTGCTATGAAAGCAATGTGCAGTTATTGTTTAATTTGCAGTGGAAAAATGAAACAAACAGCATATCAACATGTGCACTTCGTTACCAGTCTGTTGTGTTAGCAGAACCCCTTGCAGAAATAGATGTCGTGCCTTGTTGTACCAAAAGTCTTATTCTGGAGATCATAACGTGAAATACTGTACAACCGAACATGGTAAAATGAATAATTTCTGGGAAAAAATGTAAACCTGCTTTAGGCATTTCTTTTGAACTTTGTTTTATATTAGTGCCAATTTAAAGGTGAGGTCTCCTAGTTTTTCCCCTCATTTTTCTTTGTAGTGCTGCATTTTTGGCAACTGTGCAGTCAGCCTGGGAGGTGGGGGGCATGTGGCTAGGTTCTACTGAACCCCCAAGTCATAGTCACCCTACTGTATATATTTTGATCATGTTACCCTCCATAAGTAAGGGGGGGGGAGAACATAAATGTGTGGCTGTTTGGGACTATACACTTGTGTTGGGTGCTTGCTTATTCATTGAAGCAATAATCCACAATAGTGTGTGGGTTATAGTGGGATTTACCTATGCCTGGCATAGTTTGGTCATGAGGATGAAGGTCTAATGACTTAACCACACCAGAAGTTGGTAAATCTCACCATAACCCACACCCTGCAATGGATTATTAATACAAGGTAAAAAATAATCTGAAACAAGGCAGTGCTGCAGAAGGGGAACAGAGAATGAAAAAATTATGTAAAAATGGTGTGGACAGGCAAATGTTTTGTGGGACAGGCAAAATTTACAGTATGTCCCACCTGTCCCCCGGACAGGCAACTCAAAAAAATAATTTCTAGCCCTGGCACCAGCTATGGGTTTTTCAGGGCAACAGGAGTTAAAACGAGGTTTTGCAGCCACTAGCCAGCATGGCTAGTAACTTGAGGAATCCACTGACCCCGCAAACATTTCCACTGGTCCAACGGCTGTACTTATTGAAATGTTACCTACCCTAATACCAGCCTGCAGAGCTAATAAAAGGAAAATGCTATTAGAAACATAGAAACTTAGACTTTGACGGCAGATAAGGACCGCTTGGCCCACCTAGTCTGCTCATTTCCCTACCTACTGGATAAGCTGCAGATCCTAGTTAACCAACAGCCTATTTCTTCCTACCACCCATAAGAATTGCCCAATGCAAAATGTACCAGCATTTGGCTACTGGGCTGGTGCCAGTTTCAATCCCTGGAACAAGCACACCAGAGGCACATTCCATCCTTAGCTGTGGGGTTGGAAACACAGTTGCAGGCTCAAGAGGCGGAGGGGCCTAGTGAGGATGTTATGGTCCTGGATCTTCTGGTGGTGGAAGAGTATGCTAGGATCTCCTGATTCCTCATGAAGATGAAAGTTTTCAAAATTTTCTTCTCTCTCTCCACTTTTTAAAGGGTGAGTCTCGATGCGGAAGACACAGGAAGGTGAGTTGACACCTCTTGGGGAATTGTTGATGATCAAGGGACCATTTTCCCTCTCTCCTGCCAGAAGGTCCTTATGGACGGTCAACCTCTATGGAGGTTGAGCTGCCTGTAGAAACTGTCTGCTTATGGAACTCCCACCCAGGCAGCCAAAAGTATCAACAGCAGTCATAGAAACTTGGATGTTTTTGGTAGGAAAGAGCTCTGTGGCCCGTCAAGTCTTGCCAGCCTTTCTCTTGTCAATCTGATGGTCTAACACACTGATGACGAGTCCATCTAGGGAGCTGATTCTTTGCTGTTCCAGATTCCAGTGCTGACTGCAGCCCATCATAGACAAGGTGATTCAGGGCCAGCTAAGCTCCCCACCAGCCCTCCGTTGGTTCGGTCTCCGCCGCTCATCTAGACCCTAGTGCAGCCCCTTACTCAGCTGCTGCCAAGGGTTTTTCATCAAGGCACTAGAGGCCCCTGCACCTTCTCAACCTTCAAGTTGATATTGAATAGCGCAGTTGCAATCTTGATCCTGCTGTCAATCTCAACACCAATATCAACTTGTGTGGTTGATGTCAGGTTCATTCTCAGCATTGTCTGGCTCCCACCACTGATGTCAAGTCCATGGGAGAGGGTAGTCTGGCATCACTGGGCTAGGGTTGAGGTTAACCAATAATGCAGATGGACCTGTATTGGCTTTGGATGGCCTACCTGACACCGACTCAAGTCATGCATCCTGTGACCCCATCTCCAGCACTGCTAGTCATGCCGCAGTGACTAGTGCAGGTCAACCCCCCACCTCCACAGCTGGTGGAGGGCACTCCAATCAAAGACTCTAAGCCAGAACTGAATTTCCTCATCTTCTGTCAGAGATGGTTACTCTGATGGAAGGGGTTGTCCATACCCCCGTCGGTAGTCAACACTCCTCTATCCCGACTGAGATTCAGATGTGTCTCGACTTTTTGCTGTGGGTAGCCTTCTCTATCACCCCACCATTCTGGACCAATTACTGAGCATCTGGCAGCACATAGCCTTCTGCCAGACCCTGCCATGCTGCATGGATTGCAAGTATATGTCCACCTGGGTGGACCATCTGAGTTTTCAGAGCATCCACCATTGGAAGGGCTAGTGGCTGATGCAGTGTCCCAGAAGGTAAAGGTGCAGTGTGAGTCAGACAAGCAATCAGACAAAGAGTCCAAGAACAAGAACCACCCTGGCTACAAGGTCTATACAGCTGCATCCCTGAGCATCTACCAGGCCAGCTGTGCCACTCTGAAGGCTCAGTATAGCCACAAGCTCTTTGAGAATCTCTTCAACCTTACTGACCTTTTCTCCAAAAAGAGGCATCAAGTTCTACATGAGATCCATTATCTTGGTGCGAGAGTGACCAGACACCAGTTGCAGGTTGTCCTGTGCTTGTCCAATGTGTCCACCTGAGTGGTAGCTACTATGGTGTCCATACACCACAATGCCTGGTTATGGATTTCACCTTTCATGCAGGAAATGCAGCAACAGGTGGTGGCTCTACCCTTTGCAGGGAGGTATCTCTGTGGGCTAGGGGTCAAGAACCATCTCACACATATTGTAGGTAACATAGGTAAGTACCGAGCTAAGGGGACTTATGTCCATAGTGCTCGCTTGTTGAGTTTATTAAAGCTTGCCTGCTTCATGTAGCCTCTCCAAATGATGTTTAAAAACTTCCACAGAAGAACTTTATATCAATTCTGCTGGCAAGCTGTTCCATATAGGAATAATCCTCTGGGTATACCACATTTTCTACACCATGTTCTGCAATTTTCCCCTTGTAGCTGTAAAGAGTGTGCCCTGGTATCATGTGTTCTGTTTCTGAATGTTAATCCTAACTTTATCCATAGGTCATGATCACTAAAAGCTTTGGAAAGTAGGCACATGTCACCTTTTAACCTGGTCCAATGTGACCCTGGATTCCGTGATTTTGGTCAACAATTCTAAGCACCATCCCAAGCCCAGGCCACAGGTTTTGGGTTCCTTTCATTGCCCCTCTCAATGCAGGGCAGCAGCAGCAACAGAGGCAGCAGTTTCTGCAACCTCATCTGGCCAAGTCCTTCAGTAAATGAAGAGTTCAAGGGCAGAGCAATGTCAGAGGTTCCTTCATAGACCAGTTCTCGGGGCTGGCTCCAAAGACGAAAAGTATCACAGAATCACAGAAGGGTATGAGTCAGAAGCCAGAGGCCATGTAGACTCGACCAGTTTCTACCTTAGGAAGACATATTTTTTATTGTCCACCTCATCCAAGGACTTCTTGAATCTATCTCGTATAGTGCTACACACCACATTACTAGGAAGTCTATTTCATGAGCTAATCACTCTCTGACTTAACCACTGACCTCTTATATTTGTTTTGTAAAATTCTCCTTTCAACTGATATTGGTGGAATCTACTACCTCTTACTGCGTTACTAGCTAGGCCAATCATTTCCTATAAGTCTTTATTTGTTAGAGCTCTATATATCAAACACAAGTCACCCTTAAGTCTCCTATATTCCATGATATACAGACCAAGATGTCTCATCCTGTCTCCATAATCAACATCTCTCAGTTGCTTTATATTTTTGGTTGCCATTCTCTGCACCCTCTCAATCATCTTGATGTCCCTGATCTTGTGCGGTGCCCAGAACTCGACACAATACTCCAGATGTGGTTGTACAAGGGATGAATGCAAAGGAACTACGACGCGACTGTCTCTACTTTTTATATTCCTATAGCTGCATCCCATTATTTTATTTGCCTTGTGAGCTGTAGCCCTACATTGATCTGATGAGGATAGGTTGCCTGTGATCAGCACTCCCAAGTCTCTTTCCATATTTGGTACCTGAATAGGGTTACCATAGAGAAAGCACAAAGCCTTTTTGTCGGTGAGCAGGCGGGGTGAGGCACAGGAATGGTGGTGCTACTGTTAAATTAAATTTTGTAGTTTGCAAGAGGCAGCTGCACTCATCAATCACACTGGACCCCAAGTAAATAGGAGCTTAAATCACTTTCTTGGTCAGTCTTTATTCCATAGTCAAGATAGAAGTAAAAGTAAGTAAGTAAAATTTTGTTTATACGCTTTTCAAAACCAAAGTGCTGTACAATAACAACATTTAAAATAACAGACATAATATTAATAATAAAATCATTTATTCAAATGCTTTTAAAAACAAAAAGGTTTTAAGCTCAGATTTGAAACTCTCGATGGTCAGGCAGCCTTGTATCCGGCGAGGTAGCGAATTTCACAGGGTGGGGGCAGCGTAACAAAATGCACGTGCCCCAGATGTCTTTTAGCGAACACTGGGAATCTCTAGCAATCCCTCTTCAGCGGATCTGAGTGAGCGAGAGGGACATTAGGGAGTAAGGAGATCTTGCAGATACTGCAGTCCCTGTTCGTGTAGGGCTTTATAGGTCAGTAACCCGACCTTAAAGGTGATCCGCCACTGAACCGGCAGCCAGTGCAGTCCGCGCAGCACAGGCGTAATATGACTATTTCTAGATGTCCCAGTCAAAAGCCTGGCCGCTGCATTCTGCACCAGCTGCAAGTGATGGATATCAACCCCTGGTAGCCCTAGGTACAGGGCATTGCAGTAATCAAGGTGAGAGGTCACAAAGGCGTGGACCAAGGTAGGAAGGTCAGCCAGAGGAACCAGGTGTTTCACCCGAGTGATATTGCTAAGATGGTAAAATGAGGATTTGACAACGGCCGACACCTGAGATTTTAGGGTCAGGCTGTCATCTATAATAACGCCCAGATTACGTACCTGGTCTGAGGTTGGGAGTTGGACACCATCAAGCCATATGCCCGATGGAACCCCAGCCCCACAACCCGCCTCCATGCAACCAGGGTCCACAGCCAGCACCTCAGTCTTATAAGGGTTTAACCTCAGCCAGCTGGCACTCATCCAATCTTTGATTTCGGACAGACAATTGTTAAGCATAGAGATCACATCTTCCTGTCCGGGATTGAAGGACAGATACAACTTGATATCATCTACATAGCAGTGAAAACCCAGATTATATCGCCTAATAATGTCTCCCAATGGCAGCATATATACGGCGAACAACATAGGTGCCAAAATGGAGCCCTGCGGCACCCCACAAGACAGGTAGATGGCGTCAGAGGAACAAATTCCAGTGACAACCCTCTGCCTCCAACCCGTCAGGTCAGGATGGCAGTGTAACCCACTTCTGGCTTACGTATCGCCCTCCTCACAGGGCTTCCTCAGAGCTGGATGTAGGTTATCTGTGCCTGGTGATTTGTTAATGTCCAATTTTTCTCGTTTACTAACCACATCTCTTTCCTCAATTTTATGTAAATTATTTGGTAGTCCCGCACACAGTCTTTTCCATTCATCAATAGTGAAGTCTGTCTTAGGTTTGTATATACTTGCAAAGTATCTATTGAATACTGTTGCCTGTTCTTTTTCCCCTTTTATTTCATGATTTTCAGTGACAAGGGATTCTGATACAGAATGATTTCTTCTTGTACTATTGATATAGCTATAAAATGCCTTTTTGTTGTCCTATGAAACTATTGCTAACGTCAGTTCAAATTCCCTTTTTGATTTCTTTATGAATGACTTGCATGCTTTGCATTTCCTATTATATTCATCAGCATTTTGGCAGAAGGATTATTCTTGTATTTACAAAAGGCTTTTCTATGTTGTGTAATGAGTTTTTTGATTTTACTATTAAACCAATTGGGTATCTTGCCCTTTTTGTTATATTTAATTCTGACTGGGATATACTTATTTAAGCAGTCTTCCATTTTGTCAGTGAACTTCTGCCACTTCACCTCCAGGGTTTGATCTATGAACTCCTCCCTCCAGTTCCAGTGCCCAAAATATTGGTGTATCATACCATGATCAGTCTTTCCATAATATGTCACCCTAGTGTTACCAAGTAGAGGTTCCCAGTTTGTATTACCGGTAATTACTAATTGGACCATATTATGGCCGCTGTTGCATAATAGTTCTCTCACCTTGCAATTGATTGTGTCAGTATCAGCATTACTAAGTATTAGATCTAGGATGTTGTGACCCTTGTAGCCTCATTAACCACTTGTTGCATATTGTTTATTTCTGTAAATTCCCAAAGTCTCTTTCCACTTGGGGATATGGCCATATTAAGTTTCCAGTCTATGTCGTGGAGATTGAAATCACCCATTATTATGGTATTAGACCCAGGATCAAAATGCTCTAATTTGTCAAAGAATATCCTGTTTTCCTCAGCTGTAAGACTTAATGCTCTATACCCCACACACACCAGCAATTTCTTTCTTTTTGGGGGGAAAATAGATACCTAGGCTTGCTCCACATTTTCGTATTGTGGTAATGTGCTCATGACCTCAATGGATACTAGATCATTTGAGACATATAATGCCACACCCCCACCGTGTTTTTCGTGTCTATTTACACAACAAACTTTATGACCTGATATAGCCATACTCCAGTTTTCATTACTCCACCATGTCCCAGTCACCCCACACAAGTGTACTTTCTCAAGCTTCAAAATGTACTCTTACTTGTCCTTTTATCAGATAAGCTTCTTGCATTTAACAACAGTACTTTTAACTCATGATATCTATTAATTCTCCCTCCCCCATTTGTCAGATTTTTGCTTGCGTATTTTTGGATAGAGCTCCTGCTATAGTCCTACCCAAAATATGTTAACCTATTTGTTCAGGTGTAGGCCATCTTTAGCAAAATGTTGTGCTTTTCCAAGGAATTGTCCCCAAGTATCTAGGAATATTACATCAGCCTGTCTGCATTTGTATTGCAACCTTGCATTTATTCTTTGAATAGTGCAATTTTTTTCTGGGTGGCATTTATTTAAGTGGAGTATTCCTGAAATCACAGCTGTAGCACCAGTTTCCTTGATCATTTTACCCAATGCAGAAATTTCATCTGCTATATCTTTTTCATGCTCTCTACTCAAGTCATTCATCCCATCGTGGACCATTACTGTTCTATAATTCATACCTTTATTTAGAAGTGTAGCCAATATTTCTTTGATGTCTTTTATTCTTACCTCTTTATTCATTTTATCACTGTTGCATGCTAGTATATCACAACCTCTTATGATAGAGTCTCCTACAACTAACTCTTGAATATTTGTTTCTCTTGTATCCTCTGGGTCCATATTCATATCATTTTCCATGTTTTTACCTTCAGAGTTTATGGTATCATGTTCATTCGTTAGGACAGAGGATTTGTTCAAGATTTCTACTGGGGTATTTCCAAGTGCCCTTCTATGTTTGTTTTTTTTTATTTGGAAGCATTTGCCTATTCCCTTCTTGTATGCTAGTGCTCGTACATGGTTCTGTAAAGCTGGCCTCGTCCCTAACCAACTTCCTCTTGTCCATTTTTGGTTTATTAGGCTGTTCTTTTCCAGCTAGAAGTGTTTTTAGGGCTATCACTTCGGACCTTAGTTGTTCAAATTTCATACATTTTAGACATTTAAACGTAGTGAATGTATTGTCTATTTCCTCAGAGACATACAGTACATATGACATGTTCCACATTTAACTACTAAGCCTGTGCCACATAAAATGTCCAGTAAGTGTTCATTCAGTTCTGCCATTCTGTTTGGTTCAGCCATTTTCCTAATGTATATATATGTTAAGCCTTTGTTTGTTAACCTGCAGTGTAACTACTATATCAATCGTGTTTAGTTCCTAGCAGGATGGTCATTTCAGTATCAGATTTGTACAAATCCACTGCAATTTCATAGATCCTCGGCCCATGTCCCTGTAGTCCTGTCGGGCACAGCAGACACAGACATGCTCATGCGTGTCTCTGCGCACATCTCCACACGCGTGGATGTGTGCTCACCCCACACAAGCTCACTACACTAACTGAGGGGAGAGGTTTTTATCTGTGGAGTGCCCCGGAAGTCGTTCAAGGGGTCACGGCTCTCACTCGCTGCTGCAGTAAAAACTGCAGTCACAGAAATCGGCTGAGCTCCTCGTACAGAGCTCACTTACTTCCCCAAAGATTTTCCAGCACCTAAACAGCAATACCTAGCCCTTTGTATGTTTTTGTAGTTCATGGGGCTCACCCACGAACTATTCAGACTGCCCTTTGCTGTTTTCTGCTTCTAGGCTCAGCAGAAACTCCCACTACAATATACTGCACAATCACAGTTGGTATATCTAATGTTTGAAATAGGTTTAAAATAATAAGCAGAGCTGGGGCCTGTCCCATGGCAAAACACCATCTCACAGGTCAGCAAACTAGTTTTCAGGTACCCCGCTCACTGAGAGATGAGTTTTTTATCTATGGAGTGCCCTGGAAGTCATTCAAGGGGTCACGGCTCTCACTCGGTGCTGTAGTAATAACTGCAGTTACAGAAATCAGCTGAACTCCTCATACAGAGCTCATTTACGTCCCCAAAGATTTTCTAGCCCCTAAACAGCAATATGTAGCCCACTGTGTGTTTTGTAGCTTGTGGGGTTCATGGGATGAGATTCCCCAACTACTCTCCGTGATGCCCCCTGCTGCATTTCCCAGTCAAAGGCTGACTTTCTTACCTCCTACCACAATAGTCTGCTGTCACTTTGGACAAATTGGTCCTGAAAGTGCTGGGATTGGAATAGTCTCTGGAATTCAAGACCTTACTCTTTTGTCAGAGGATGCAGTTTTACTGGAGTTCCTTCCCATACAACACAACACAAAATACCTGCTCATGCTTGAAAACTGTCTCACTACCAACAAATTGGTCCTCAACAGGAGAAAAATAAAGGCTGTCCTATTTTCCCCCAAAGGCAGAACTTGCTAAAACATGCTTTTTCAGATGGCTCCCAGATTGAAGTTGTTAACTCAATCATGTATCTGGGAGTCCTCCTTGACCAGATATCACCTTTAAGGACCATGTAGATAACCTTACCAAGCTCTTACACCAAAAAATAGGGCTCCAGTACAGGCTAAGCCTATACCTCTCCAATTTTTCACGCCTAAAAATTGCCAGCTACACTCTTCTGCCCACTCTGCTCTATGGCTCCCCTGTCCTGCACACAGTCAGGGGCACAGAGCAAAATAAATTCAAATCCTTATATCATGCAATCGGACACTTTTCTGCAACAGGAGCCCCAAACGATCATCATTGTGGAGTGCTCCATACCCTTAACTGGCCCTCACTTGATGGATGGATGGAATATGCCACACTATCCCTAGCCTTCAAACTTAGAAGCAACAAAGCCCCCCCCCCCCGTCTCAAGGACCTGCTAAAGACCGAACCAGAGAGGTGCCCTCTCAGGTCATCAAAACGATCTCTCCTCAATATCCCCCAAACTAGGACTCAGACAGGAGCAAGGTCCTTTTCCGTAGCAATTCCGACTATCTGGAATGCTCTTCCCAAAAACATTCAAGAAAGCTCCTCACTCGAGGTTTTCAGAAAAGGCCTAAATGTGCACTTACTAGAAAGCAGACCCTGCAACTGCAACTGCTGACAGGATCTTAGATGTCATAAGAAGGTTGCCCCAGATACACTTTTTCCATGCACCCAACTAGTTACACCAGGCTAGACTTAAGTGCTAACTGGTCACTTAAAAAACAAATACAGATCACAGCCGGTTATGGGACTAGATGACTATATTACCTTACAGTAAAGGATCTATCAGATGTCTATTATTGTTAACTAGCATTGCCTTACAGTATAGGATCTATCAAATGTCTATTATTGATTGTCTTAGTACTATAGTGTATCATTGTAACTAATCTAATGTGATGTATGACTGACAGTTATATCCGTGTTTACTGTACTGAACCAGTTTGTGACTTATCTCTGTAATTAATCCCAGGTCACTCCTGAAAAAGGGCCTACAGAAGCCTAGTGGGTTTATCCAGTCAACAAAATTCAAACAAATAAACAAATAAGAGTGAGGTTCCTCAGCTTTTTGAGCAGCATGTGCAACAATCTGTTCCAGAAAACCGAGCTCAGTAGGGTTTTGTATTATGTTATTTTCCTGTATCCAAACGAACAGCATTCTTGATCTGTGAATCCTGAACAAGTTAATTTACAGTTGGAAGTTTTGCATGCTAATGTTTCACCAGATCATTCTGACTCCGGAGCCAGGAGCTTTGTTTTGCTCCCTGGACCTCAAGGACATGTATTTTCAAATCCCCATGCATCTCTCATGTGGTTCTCCTGCTTTTGGGTGGTAGGCACCTTGTATCGTTTAAGAGCCATGCCATCCAGCCTGTCAGTTCATGTCTGTTATGGTGGCCTTTTCAAGTACTAAGGCATCAAGGTCTTTCCATACCTCAATTACTGGCTCATCATGGAGAACTCCTTGCGGGACCAGGGATCTAGACATTTGAAGACCTAGGTCTGCTAATCAGTCTAGCCAAATCAGAATTCATTCATATGCAGGTGATTCTGTTAATTTGAGTGCAGCTGGACACCATCTACATCAGAGCATGTCTGACACTGGAATGGGTGGTGGGCTTGTCCTGTTTTGGCTGATCATTTCTGGTTTGGCAGTCCCTCCTGACCCAGGTCTTCCTTCGGATTCTGGGCTTTATTGCCTAGATTTTAACAAGGCATTTGATACAGTCCCACACAAAAGATTAATACAAAAGTTAGCTAGCCTTGGAGTGGGTCCCAAGGTGGTAGCCTGGATAAAAAATTGGCTAGACAACAGGATGCAAAGGGTAGTAGTAAATGGAGTCCACAGTGAAGAAAGGAGGGTTACTAGTGGGGTACCGCAGGGTTCAGTACTGGGACCGGTCCTTTTTAATGTCTTTATAAGTGACATTGCAAAGGAACTGGAAGGAAAAGTATGTCTCCTTGCAGACGACACAAAGATCTGCAACAGGGTTGATACACCAGATGGAGTGGAAAGGATGAGAAGGGACTTGGCAAGGTTGGAGGAATGGTCAAATGTATGGCAGCTCAGATTCAGTGCAAAGAAGTGCAAGGTAATGCACCTGGGAAACAAAACCCAGGGAAGAGTACACAATGGGGGTGAGATACTGACAACAGTAAAATGGAAAGGGACCTGGGGTAATTATATCAGATGACCTAAAGGTGGGCAAGCAATGTGAGAAGGCAGTAAGGAAGGCTGGGGATACTGGGATGCATAGGGAGAGGCATCAATAGTAGAAAACAGGAAGTTGTTATCCCTCTGTACAGACAGTTGGTGAGACCCCATCTGGAGTACTGTGTGCAGTTCTGGAGACCCCATCTCCGCAAAGACATAGACAGAGTGGAGGCTGTCCAGAGGAGGGCAACCAAAATGGTGCAGGGTCTGCACCAGAAGACACACGAAGAAAGACTAAAGGAGCTTAATATGTATACCCTTGAGGAAAGGAGGGAGAGAGGGGACATGATTTAAACTTTCAAATACCTCAAGGGAATCAACAAAGTCCAAGAGGGTGGCATCTTTCAGAAAAAGAGATGTGCAAGAACAAGGGGGCACAATTTGAAGATAGAGGGGGGACGGCTCAGAGGTAATGTGAGGAAGTATTTTTTCACAGAGAGGGTTGTGGACGCATGGAACAGCGTCCCTGAGGAGGTCGTGGAGTTGAGAACAGTGGGGGAATTCAAGAATGCATGGGACAGACATAAGGCAGTCCTAGTGGGGGGTAGGAGGAAGTAAGCTGTTGGTTAACTAGGATCTGCAGCTTATCTGTTAGGTAGGAAAATGGGCAGACTAGGTGGGTCAAGCAGTCCTTATTTGCCGTCAAATTCTATGTTTCTATGTTCATGACATCTATCATAGCCATGGTATGTTGAACCCATTCAGAGGGATCTGGGTCATCTGTGATCCCAATCACATGCAGCACTGAACCAGCCAGTCCAGGTGACCCAGCAGATACAGTACACCATTCATTAGTGGTTGTCCCCTACAAACCTCTTGGAGAGCCTTCAATTCATCTGGGCAAAACTCTTGGCTACTTTGACAATGAAGGGGTCACTAGTGGGCTGGGGTGCACATCTGCTGGACCGCAGAGTGCAGATGTTTTAGTTGCCAAGCAGCTAAGAGCTTTGTATCAACCTACAAGAACTTTGAGTGGTTTGCCTAATGTTGACAGAGTTTGCACTGCTAGTTCAAGGTCACATGGTCCATGTCAACACCGCAGTCACCATGTTCCTCCTGAAGAGAGTGCGGGATATGCTTCTTTCCACTGTATCAGGTGACATTGCAGACATGATCTTTGGCTCACTCCCTGCAATGAAACTTAGTGGCAGTTCCTACCACAGGAGTGGAAAACCAGCTGTCGGATGCTCTCGGTTATGTGGGAGAGGCCTGCCACCACTAGTGGCTACAAACATCGGTGGTGTCCCAGGTGATCTCAGTCTGAGGAACGCTGTCAGTGGATCTGTTTGCTTCCTGGAAAAACAGGAAGCTGAAACTATTTTGTGTCTGTTGGAGCGGGCAGCATTGGATGTGAAAAAGCCTATGTAGGGGATCTTAGATCTGGGGATGCAGTTTTCACAGAAATTGCTCACCTCCACTTATGCTGCTACTGTTCTTACAATTTGGAAAAGAGTGGTCACCAGATTGCTTCCTCAGGGGGTACTGTTATGGTTACTCCCATTACATATGCATTCAGAGTTTGTGTCGGCCCACCATGATCTGGTTAAAGTCATTGGCACCAGCTTGGCCTTATATACCCTCTGCAGTGCTACCAAGGTGCCAGACAAATTTCATTTATGGCCCTCAAACAGAATCTAACTCTTTCACAGCTGCACTTTTTAATACTTTCAGAAAAGAGCCTACCTAGTAGTTCTCTGTCACAGGGCACCAGTACAGAAGCCACCACACCCCTTAGCAAAACTAGTAGCAAAGGCCCTGAAGGACTTCAGTGGACTCGCCTAATTTCTCACTTATATGGTGTATTACAAAATAGCACCTCTCCCTCATGCCTTTGGCTTATGGATGCTTGAGCTGGGTGCTCTCATTACTACAGATCAATGGAGGCACATCTGTTACAACACACATAAAACCACTTCTTCTTTCAGATGGAGAGAGTTTAAGTGGTAGTTTTGATGCAATTCCATTGTATACCAGTGCAGCAGATTCACAGAGGCACTGCAGCATTTCTGGCATGCTGGTGGACCTGTGGTGAGTCCCAGGAAAACCACTTTCATAGTTTAAGGCTTGCCCTTGTCTGCTTCCATATTTTCGGACTCTGGAGGAGGCCCTGCGTGATATTGTCAGTGTTGATTTGATTTTAACACCGCAGCTCTATCTGTTTACATTTTACCCAAAGGGTTGGAAAAATCCAGCTAGGAAGTATATTTTGGGAATATTATTGGTGGCTACCAAAAAATGTCTCAAAAAAAATGAAAATGGCTTTAGAAGAGAGACAAGCGTTGGTAAATTCTGTATATAAAATGGAGGTTATTACATATTCTAGTCAACAACAGGAGGAGAAATGTCGAAATAGATGGAACAGATGGTTGTTATACGTAATGAATAAGGGACCTGATTATATCCCTTGGTTCAGATAACCAAATGTCCTCAGTTCACACAAGGAAGGGCACAAGGGCAGGAACACTCCCATTCATTCTGTAAGAACTGGAGATGCTGGTTTGTCCATTCTAAGGTAATGTGATTATGTATGCAGTCATGCATAACAGGGTGTGTGATTATGGGTCAGTAATCACATGCCTCTCAAGGGTGTTGTTAGGCATGAGGCGCTTGCACCGAGTGCCTTTAAACACCATAGGCAGAAATGTGATTCTAGGGATGTGGATATGATGTTCAATCCACACTTCTGGCAATGTCCCTTCCCCTTTAAAGCATGCCAGAAAGTCTTTAAACTGACTCCTCCCACCCACCTGGGTGGTAACTCCCTTGGCACTGCTTGGTGAAGACAGATCTTCCCTTCCGCTGGAAGAAGGTGGTTCCCTCCTTACCACTGTCATGCTGAGAAGGCCCTTTGCTCTTAAATCTTCAGATTTTCCAAATAAAATTTTGTATTCAGGATTTTTGTCTTGCTGTTGATATGGACAACGTGAAGTCTGCTCCGGGTTTCTGGAAATGTGCTTGCGGGCAGAAAATGTCCCAGATGGGCCCACAAGCCATGTGTGTTTGCTGTCTGGACCACAAGCATGATCTCCAGGCGTGTGGCATTTGCCTCATTTTCCATCAGTCCATGTTAGAGGATCACCATACCCACCTGCTCCTTGGTCTTCTGGATGATCAGAACCCGCCGTGAAATCCAAGGACACCCGTCAGGTGGTCTCTCC
The DNA here is from genome assembly GCA_016271365.2 of Neoceratodus forsteri. Classification (NCBI taxonomy): domain Eukaryota; kingdom Metazoa; phylum Chordata; order Ceratodontiformes; family Ceratodontidae; genus Neoceratodus; species Neoceratodus forsteri. The sequence goes on from CM057452.1 coordinate 849,014,654, forward strand.
AGCTGCGGGGTCCACCTAGCAACTTGCAGCATTTAAGGAGGCCACGACTCAGTCTTCAGCTCATGCCTCCTTGGCTTTGACCTTTTTGCTGCTCTCCTTGGGTATTTCCTTTACAGGGGCATTCAAGGAATTGTGCCAGGCCCTTCCCACCCATGGGCAGGATCCCCCAGGCACCAAACACAGATCAAAGTCTAAAAAAGATCATGGGATCGGAAGTGCTCTCAGGCCTCCAATTCCCTTGCTTCTATGGAGGTTCAGACTTCGGTTGATTCCCCGGCCCAGACTGCCAGCCCCACGGTCTCCCTGTTGAGCCAGCTGGTCGAGATGCAGGTCAAGCTTCTGGCTGAGATTTTTCTGAAGCCAGTCAACCCTTTTTGGCCCGAAGAGGCCGATACCTCCTTATCAAGGACTCCAGTCCTGCCTCTGACCCAGGGAGAGATGGATCAGTCGGCTGATCCGCCATCTCCTACTCAGGAACTTCCGGATCCGGAGGTGCCCCAGCTCTCACTGGCCCTCTTCGAGGCCCACCGTTGGTCCCCAAGACAGTCACAATTGTGGTCCCGCTCTTGATCTCCTGAGTTGAGCAGCCTGTGTCAGGGTCAGAACTCATGCTCCCGATGCTTGGGGAAGCAGCGCCACCACTATTCTTTGTCCTCCTCCCCCGTCTCAGGTGAGGAGAGGCTCTGGTGCAAGTTGTGTCAGTGCTATGGGGACTTAATGTGGCAGCAGCTTGTGCTCACCAGGATGAAGCCTGCTCCAGCTCTGACCCTGGCCATCACATGCTTTTACCACACAGGCCAATGTTTTCTCCGCCTCAGCAGGAGCCTACCCGTCAGGTCCTGGCTCGGCCTCCTCCGGCCTCTCCACTGACTCAGGTGGAGTTGCCTTCAAAACAGCTGAAGACTGGCACTATGATTAAGGAGGCCTGCCTGGCCTCAGGTCTTCCCCATTAGCTGTCGGTCATGGTCACCCCTGACCATCCTGACAGGGTCAGTGGGGATTCTAGTGGTCGACTACTCTTTGGTGATTCCTTGGAGTCGGAGGGCTCCTCCTTGCATTCTAGTCCAGTGGACATCGAGTCGACTGGGGATCTCTCGATTGAGGAAAGCCCTTCCTCCTTCATAGACCTACTCTGCCTGATCTTGGAATCCATGGGCCTCCAGATGGAGCCTGTTCAGAAGCGGGAGTGGTACTCACTCACTGAGATCCTGGACCAGAGTGATACCCCAGGGAAGCATTCCCAGTTGCAGCGGCCATTCTTGGCCCCACTTTGGAGCTGTGACAGCATCCAGCCTCATACCCTGCAGCATCAGCCCAGATGCCCCGCAAGTACGCGGTTCCCACGGGCTTCCTTTCGGGAGTCACAGAGTATTCCTCAGCTGAGGGACTTGTGACTAACTCCATGTTTAGGCACATGGTCAATGTGGGGGATGTTGACAAACCCCTCAATAAGGAGTCCAAGAAGTTCGACCACATGGCCAAAAAGGTTTACACTGCCTCCTCGCTCGACCTGTGGCAAGCGAGTTCAGCCTTGTTGATGGCCCAGTTCTTGCACACCCTCCTGGGCTCGCTTGATGAGGTGCTCCCTCATTTCCCTGTGAACCTGCAGACTACAGTTAAGCAGGTCAGGGATCAAGGTCAGGCAGTGGCCAAATAACAGTTACTGACAGCCATGAACATCAGCGATTTTTGCGCCCTGTCCATGACTGCAGTGGTGGCCATGCTCTGCAGGGTTTGGCTGCATATTTCACCTGTATGGCAGATACCCAGCACAAACTTGCAGATGTTCCCTTCCTGGGTACCGACTTTTTCGAGCCCGGAGTTGAAGGGCACCTCACCCGGACTGAGAAGTCCAATGCTATCTTGAACTTGGTGACTGCCACCCAGAGGGACCCCAGTGGCTCCAAACAACAGAAAAAGAAGCTCTTTCAGCCAGGCTTGGCATACCTGGCCGAAGTCAGTGGCCACGGTCATTTGCCAACCAGGAGGTCAAGATCCCGGCGGCTCCTCTGCCGGTCCCTTCTCCGTCTCCAGGCTTGATCAGTGATGAGATGTGGGGCACCTCCCCCATGCCTGTCCTGGCTCCCCTGTGTCCTCCTGTGGGGGGCTGGCTCTGCCACTTCCTTTCTGCCTGGTCTGCTGATACCACAGACAGGTGAGTGCTCAAAGTGGTTGGTCAGGGTTTGCCTCTGGAGTTGGAGGTTTGCCTGTCTTGCCAAGCCCATGCCTGTGGTGGATTGTCCTGGAACATCTGCAGGAAGGTATCTCTTTTGTCTGCCCAGAGCTGACGGTCATCCTGATGACCAAGGCCTCTCTCATGGGCTGTGGTGCCCACCTGGGGGATGGCTGAGTACATGGGCTCTGGACCCCAAAGAGTCCGGTGCCACATCAACCTGCTGAAGCTCAGGGCAGTTCAGCTGGTGCTGACTGCTTTAGCTCCTCATATCAGAGGTCAGGTCATTCAGGTCCAGATGGACAACACCAAAACCATGTACTACCTCGAAAAACAGGATGGAATGCACTCCCTTCCTTAGTGCAGGGAAGAGCTCCATGTTTGGACCCTTATGCGAAGCCTTGAGGCCACTCTCCTGGCCATCCGTGTGGCTGGTGCCTCCAAACAGCTGGTGGACACTCTCAGCCATGTGGGCGAGGTGTCTAACGAGTGGTCTTTCCATCCGGAGGTAGGACACAGCCTGTTCTCCCAGTGGAGCACCCCACTTGTGGACCTGTTTTCCTCCAGGGAGAATGCAAAACTGAGGCTGTTCTGTGCACACTCCCCCCAGCAGGGAAAGTTGCAAGGGGATGCTTTCTTGATGCCTTGGAACCCGGGCCTTTTCTATGCCTTCCCTCCATTTCCTTGATCCACAAGGTGTTGCTCAAGGTGAGGAGGGACAAGGTAATCCTGGTGACTCTGGACTGGATGCGCAAGTTCTGGTACCCTGAGCTCCTCAGGTTCAGCAGCAGGCTCCCGAGGCATCTCCCTCTATACCCAGACCTGCTGTCCATGCATCAGGGGAAGGTTCTCCACCTGGACCTTCAATCCCTGCACCTGACAGCCTGGTTCCTGAGTGGCTAGAGTTCCAGACTTTGGGTCTCTCCAAAGATGTGCTCCCTGTGGTTGAAGCATCTCAGAAGGAGTCAACGCAAAAATGTTATGCCTTCAAATGGAAGAGATTCTCCATTTGGTTCCAGGGCAAGGAGCTTGACCTCTTATCTTGCCCGGTGCTAACATTCTCAACTACTTTTGGTCCCTTTCTCAGTCAGACCTTCGGTTGATGACCCTTAAGGTGCACCTGGCAGCCATCTCTGCTTACCAAGCCCTGGCTGGTATGCCATCGGTGGCACAGGAGAAGGTGGTATGGCATATTTTCAAAGGCCTTGTCCACATTTCTGCTCTGGTGCATGAACCACTACTATCTTGGGACTTGTTGCTGGTGTTGGCAGTGCTCATGGGCAAGCCATTCGAACCGATGCACAGGTGTGATATCTCTCACCTGTCATAGAAGACCACCCTCCTGGTGATTATCAGGTCAGTCAGAAGGATCAGTGAGCTCCCGGTGCTTTCGGTGGAGTCTTCTTGCCTGGTCTTCCACAGGGACAAGATTGTCCTTCACCCCAACCCGATGTTCCTCCTGAAGATTGTGTCGGATTTTCACCTTAACCAGATGATTAATCTCCCAGCGTGTTTCACCAACCACACCTCAGAGACTGAACACAGGCTCCATACCTTGGACCTGTTGCAAGCGTTAGCCTATTATAAGGAGCGCACAGCTGGTGTTTGGGGAGAAGTTCACCAGCTGTTTGTCACCTACGCTGAAGCTGTACCTGGCAGACTGGCAGCTGAGCAGATGATAGGCAGGTGGATCATATCCTGCATTGACCTCAGCTATAGGTTGGTGGGTAGGGAGCCTCCCGTAAGGTTAAGGGCTCACATACTGCTTCCTGGGATGTCCCTGTCCAGAAAATCTGCAGGGCTACTACCTGGTAGTCAGCACACACCTTCATTTCCCACTTCCACGAGTCCCGCCGGGATTCTAATTTTGGGGCCTCAGTTCTCCAAGCTCTATTTCACAGGTAGGGAGTGTGCACCTTGCCCCCTCCTCCCAGGAGAACTTCTAGGACTCTGCCAAAAGCGTGGATTGAAGATCATATCCACGTCCCTAGAAAAACAGGTTACTCACCTGTAACAGCAGTTCTAGGAGTGGTATATGATATTTATCCACAGTGACCACTCGACCTCCCCTGGCAAGTGGAACACTGATTTTGCTTCCAGTGGGCAATATCTGATGTCATGGGGCAGTGCCCAGGGAGTTACCACTCGGGTGAGAGGGAAGAGCCAGCTTGAAGACTTTCCAGCAAGCCTTACAGGGAAGGGACACTGCCAAAAGTGTGGATGAACATCATATACCACTCCGAGAACTACTGTTACAGGTGAGTAATATGTTTTTATTGGTCACAATAGCATATCCCTGAAGTGTTTCATTACACTTATGTGTTAAAAAATTGTCCATAAATTGATGTAGGTAATGAATTATAAGTTCTTAAAATCAGGAACATTTCATAATCTAAAAGTGCTGAAATACAGTATTATGTAGTATCTTCTGTCTTGGGCCGACACTGTGCGCCACCATGCCGGACGGGGGACTTCTAGGGAGTGGTGGTTGGCATCTGCAAGTCTCTGATCTGATCATCAAATGCGCTGTATCATGAAAGAAAGAGCTTTGTGCATTGACGATAAGGGGGGCACATACCGAGAGTTGAAACTAAAATTTTTTCTCTATGGTGTCTTATAAAGTGCCAGCATTCCCCCTTCATTATTTGGCATTAAAGAAAAGTGAAAGAGGGATGAAATAAACAAACAAAAAAATAATTGAAAGCCAGCATGCACTATCATGGGCACAGCTGTACAATTACAACTCACCCATCTCGCATAATGTAAGTATATAATGTAGGTAATAAGTAGGAAATCTCTTATACGGGAGAGTGGTCCGGGCAGTGTCATGTAGGTAAAAGGATGCAGTCACTGTCTGATAGCTGTGGCTGCCTCCTTTCAACTACACAACATTTCCACCCATCACACAGCAGAACGGCATCATGATTAGCCTCCCTGATCATTGACCAATCACTCTAGAGCCTCCTGCAGCCTGAACTCCATTGGATGCAGCAGTGGCCTGCCTCTGAAGCCCGCTACTCTACTCTCACAATATGTTTGCTTTTCACATGCGCACAAGGAAACATAAAAAGGGAAACTTATTCATCAGGCAAAAAAGTCAGAATTTCCTGCATACAGTGCAAGAAAACTCCCTTACACAATGGGTGAATCCATCAGAGGGGAAGTAATATTACACCTGGTTGTGTGCAACCAGGACATAATCAGAAAAATTACCAGAGAAGATTGCTAGATCAGAATGACCACAAAACCATCAGATTCAACATAGTGCTAGGGGGTGGGCAGAATAAATCCAGTACAGTGGTTCCCGAATTTAGAAATGTAGCCTATAATAAAATGAGAATGATAATAGATAAGAAGCTAGAGCTGTAAACAGTGTTAGGGATGGAGAATAAGTTGGTAAAATAAAGAATGTAATATTAGAGGCCACCCAAACTTGTGTGAGATTTGTGAAAAGGTCAAGAAACAAAAGAAACCACTCTGGTTCAACAAATGAGTAAGTGAATTAGCAAGGGACAAAAGAAAGGCTTTCAAGGTACAGTATATAAGGGAACCAGATGAGCTCAACACAAATTAAAACTGGTTATTAGTAAAGATAGCACAAGGAGCACAAAAGCAAGCACATAACTGAAGATAGCAGAGACGGTCAGAAATATCAGTGAGGCCTTCGACAGATATGTACAGTAAGTGAAGAAAGGAGTGCAAAGGAGGATACTGAGTGAATCAGAAAGGATGAGGTAAGCATGAAGATAATCTGGAACAGGCCAAGATATTAAATGACTATTTTAGCTCGGTGTTCACAATAGAAAGTATAGGGCCACTACCTGGAAGCAAAATCAAGTTGCGGGGTAGTGAGAATATACAGTTAGGGATAGTGATAGTTGTCACAAATGTTCTCCATAGGTCAGGCCCTCTGCTCCCACAGTGCCAACCTCGAAGTGCGATAGTGTGAACAGGGGACAGACAGAGGAACCCTCCTGTCTGTTTTGAAACATAGAAACATAGAAGTTGACGGCAGATAAGGACTGCAAGGCCCATCCAGTTGGGTCCAAATCACCTACTAGTCTCAAGTCCTGGGGGTCAAAGTGTGTACCTTATGCTAGCATACCCAGTTAACAGGCTCAGATATGTACCTTCTTCAGGAATGCAGTACAGTCCTTCGCCCAGTGGCACCCAGCCAGGTTTCCAAAATGTACCCTTATGACTCAATATGCGACCTAGGTATATTCTTACCTTTTTTTTTTATTATGCTTTATCTTGTTGCCCACTGCCGTTACCTCCGCCTCGGTCATGGCCCCCTCCATTCCCACTCCCACATTAGCCACGACTCACCTGATACCCCCTGGCTTGCCCCCCAGGGCTGGGTTGCAGCACCGGCCCTCCTTACTGCGGCAGTAGGCAGGATAGGTCAGGGAACCAGCCTGGGAGCTCATCAAAGTGGAGGGGCAGGCATCATCTAGGCAACAGGCAGCAGTGTTTTCCCCCTGTATGTGGGGGCGGGGACGTGCAATGACGTCTGGCGTCTGCCCCGACCCATGTACTACGTTCTGGTGCTGGTCACTGTGGTACCCCTGGCCTCCGCGAGGGGTCCATCAAACAACAGTCATATTCTATTCCCTCGCCCCAGAGAAGGAGAGCAGTCCCTGGGACGCTCGATCCTTCTCCCCCGGCCGGCCCTCCAATGACCTGTGTCCATTCCTGAACCCGGGTCGCCTGCGTCGCAAGCGGAAATCCAACCACTTCGCCGATGGGCTGGCACTCTTACCTTTTTCAAGATTAGTAACACATTCAAGCCTTTAACAGCTGTCAGACTTAAACACTAATTCAGCGTTCACATACAAAAGAAACTGAGAAAAAGCACAGGCAGTATTTCAAAGAAAATATTGTTCACTAAAAATTGTAAAGTAGGTAAAATATCAAACACAAAACAAATATATCGACAACTTATAGTCACATAAAATAAATGGGAAGTTACAGAACATAAACAATTACCAAAAGAAAGTACTTAAGTTCCAGCTGAATTATTTTTTTTTTAATGCCTAGTTTCCAGTCCACAGACTGTGTGTGTCTTTGCTTTTCAGGGAGTCCTTCTGCACCAACTTCTCTTGCAAACAATATTCAAAAGTCAGTTTTCTCCACCTCCTGGTGATGTCACCCATGAGGTCACTGTTAGATCTGTGATAAATCTGAAATCTGAGTATGGATACTCACAAGGATGTCTGTTATTACAGTGAAAAATCAGCAGCTAGCAATTTCCCAAAATATGAATCTTTGATCAAAACATCCCCTTTGATGTTTTACATCCCCACAATCTGTTACTAGTTCTCTGCTAGGTCAAAAAAACCATGAAGGGTCAACCAAATAACTTCCCTTCCTGCTAGGGTCATAACATTCATATTTAGTTTCCAACTTCAAAAGTAGGAGCAGGTTATAAGGGGTAATAAACTGTACCTCTGGAAGGAAGGCTTTTAATTAGGGGTTTCCCTGGTTAGTTTAACACATCATGCTGCTTCAGCCGCACTCACACCTTGGAGGTCAAAAGTCACTTACCACTGCTAGGCTGTTTTCTTGCCTAAGCAGACCTTCACAAACCATATATTTATTTTACAAATATTATACGATAATACAATAAGTGGGTGGGCAGAGCGTCACAGTGGTTACTAAGGAAAGAGTTTTGAAGGGTCTGCAAGAACTAAGTGTGATCAAACACCAAAAGCTAGATGTGCTACATCCAGTGATACTGAAGGAAATGAGACGGTCATTAGCAGCCCCCTGGCAAAACCTTTTACAGAATATCTAGCATCTGAGGAGGTGCCTGAGTACTTGAGAGTGGCAAATGTCTCCCTACATAAGAGTGGTGATAGGGACAGCCCAGATAACTACAGACCTGTGAGTATGACTTCAGTAGTTCTACAGGCCTGTGAGTATGACTTCAGTAGTTCTGCAGGCCTGTGAGTATGACTTCAGTAGTTCTGTGAGTATGACTTCAGTAGTTCTACAGGCCTGTGAGTATGACTTCAGTAGTTCTGCAGGCCTGTGAGTATGACTTCAGTAGTTCTGCAGGCCTCTGAGTATGACTTCAGTAGTTCTGCAGGTCTGTGAGTATGACTTCAGTAGTTCTGCAGGCCTGTGAGTATGACTTCAGTAGTTCTATAGGCCTGTGAGTATGACTTCAGTAGTTCTATAGGCCTGTGAGTATGACTTCAGTAGTTCTACAGGCCTGTGAGTATGACTTCAGTAGTTTTGCAGACCTGCTGTTAGTATGACTTCAGTAGTTCCGCAGGCCTGAGAGTATGACTTCAGTAGTTCCGCAGGCCTGAGAGTATGACTTCAGTAGTTCCGCAGGCCTGTGAGTATGACTTCAGTAGTTCTGCAGGCCTGCTGTATGACTTCAGTAGTTCTGCAGGCCTGTGAGTATGACTTCAGTAGTTCCGCATGTGATGTATTGTGGGTCAGTACAGAAGAGACTCATACATGGCATGTCAGTTAGTGGCCATCTTTTATTCTACTCAGAGATAGTGGTCTTACATCACTGGACATACACAAAGAAAGGCTTACTGTGCATGGCAGGAACTTAAATTTATAATGGACTACATTACCCACATGTATAAGCTACAACTTTAATCAACTTCCTACCATATATACCCATATATATACTGCCATACATATCCATGCATATACTACACCGCAGTCCTGTGAGTATGAATTCAGTAGTTCTGCAGGCCTGCTGTATGACTTCAATAGTTCTGCAGGCCTGTGAGTATGACTTCAGTAATTCTGCAGGCCTGCTGTATGACTTCAATAGTTCTGCAGGCCTGTGAGTATGACTTTAGTAGTTACACAGGCTAGTGAGTATGACTTCAATAGTTCTGCAGGCCTGTGAGTATGACTTCAGTAGTTCCACAGGCCCGAGAGTATGACTTCAGTAGTTCGCAGGCGTGTGAATATGACTTCAGTAGCTCTGCAGGCCTGTGAGTATGACCAGTAGTTCTGCAGGCCTGACAGTATGACTTCAGTAGCTCCACAGGCCTGTGAGTATGACTTCAGTTGTTCTGCAGGCATGTGAGTATGACTACAAAAGTCCTACAGGCTTGAGAGTGACTTCAGTAGTTCTACAGGCCTGAGAGTATGACTTCAGTAGTTCTACAGGCCTGTGAGAATGACTTCAGTAGTTCTACAGGCCTGTGAGTATGACTTCAGTAGTTCTACAGGCCTGTGAGTATGACTTCAGTAGTTCTACAGGCCTGAGAGCATGACTTCAGTAGTTTTACAGGCCTGAGAGTATGACTTCAGTAATTCTACAGGCCTGAGAGTATGACTTCAATAGTTCAGGTTCAGATCATTTCATTAAGCAGCCTTTTAGGCTATTTCAGTTTTCTAAGATTAAGATGATATAATACAAAAAATGATCATATGTGTGTACAAACACATTAAAGAGGACGGGAAATTATTTTTAATTGGCAGCTGTTTATAATGTACACATTTACAGAAATGATATCCATAAGCCTAAATATTCCATATGTAACTACCTGAATAAAAAGTTGTGCAAAAAACATATTTTACATAGTTTTGTTTTTCATGGGCAATATTCTGTTACAGTTCTGTTCATGGAACCAGTGATTTAGAGTTACAACTACGTCACATTTTGTGCACAGAACTCCGAGCATGGTTCTGATAGGCCAACAGCTCATGTTTAGCATTCTGTACACAAACTGTGACATGGTAGAAACTCCAAATTACTGGTTCTATAAAGGGAACCATGCAGAATGTCATAGAATCATAGAAATTTGATGACAGAAAAGGACCATACCGGCCCATCTAGTCTGCCTCATTTTTTTCCCCCTACACCTCCACCTCCCTGGCAGCCCCCATCTTCCCCCCGATACTCAGCCCCATATTCCTGTCCCATGCCCTCTTGAATTCTTCTACCGATTTAGCCCCCACCACTCTGTCTAGCAGTCTGCTCCAGGGTTTTACCACCCTCTCTGTGAAGAAACGCTCTCTCACATTGCCCCTGTATATTTTTCATTGCACTCTGAGGCTGTGCCCTCTAGTTCTGACACCCTCCTCCCTCTTAAGTAAACACTCTTCTCCCACTTTATTGGGCCCCTTTACATATTTAAAAGTTTTCATCATGTCTCCACTTTCCCTCCTTGTCTCCAGCATGTACAGATCCAGCTTCTTACACCTCTGCTCATATGTCTTCCCCCTGCATACCCTGCACCATCTTGGTTGCCCTTCTCTGAACCCTCTCCAATGCATCTATATCCTTGCGGAGATGTGTTCTCCAGGACTGAACCCCATACTCCAGTTGTGGCCTCACCATGGCTTTGTAAAGGGGCATTATTACCTCCCTCCCTCCCTCCTTCTATTAGTAATGCCCCTGCTCATGCATGCCGACATTCTTTTGGCCTTTCCCACTGTCCTGCTACATTGGATTCCTAACTTAAGGTTTGAGGAGACTATGATTCCCAGATCCCTCTCCTATTCTGTTTCTTTGATTTCCTCCCCACCTAAGGTGTACCCTACTCATGTGTTTCTATACCCTAAGTGCATCACAGCGCACTTCTTGCCATTAAATTTCAGCCACGTCCCAGACCACTCGTCGAGCGCCTTTAGGTTCTCTCTCATGTCCTCCACCCTCCCTCCCGGGTGTCCACCCTATTGCAGATTTTTGTATCATCAGCAAAAACGCACATCCTCCCCCTCAAATCCTCTGCAATATCACTGATGTAGATGTTGAAGAGAAGCGGACCCAAAACTGACCCCTGTGGCACTCCACTCTTTACCCTCACTGTCCTGGATCCCAGAGTGCGCCCGTTTAGCACCACTCTCTGAGTTCTTCCTGCCAGCCAGGCCTCCACCCAGCTTGTTATTTTTCCACCCCACCCCAGGCTTTCCATCTTGCTCACCAGCCTCCAATGGGGGACGGTGTTGAAGGCCTTAGTGAAGTCCAGATAGGCCATGTCCACTGCCCCCCCGGTCAATCACCTGAGTCACCCAATCAAAGAACTCAATTAGGTTTGTCTATCATGACTTCCCCTTCATGAAGCCATGCTGTCTGCTATCCTGCAAGCCACTCTCCTCCAGGTAATCCACCACCCTCTCCTTGATTAAGGCCTCCATTACCTTCCCCACCACTGGTGTGAGGCTGACAGGTTGGTAGTTATCCTTCACCTCATTACTACCTCCCTTGTGTAAAGGCACCATGTCTGCCCTCTTCCAGTTCTCCGGCAGTCTCCCCATATCTAGGGACAAATTGAAGAGCCTTGTCAAGGGTGAAGCCAACTCCTCTGTCAATTCCCTGATCACTCTGGGGTGTAACCCATCTGGCCTCATCACCTTGTCAACTCTCAATCTATCTAGCTCTGCCCTAACCCTATCCACAGTGAACAGGTTCTGATCCACCCATTTGCTGCCTCCTCATCGAATTTAGCTCAGGTACCCTACCGTCCTCCTCCTCCTCCTCCTCCTCCTCATGAATACCAAGCTAAAGTACTTATTAATACCTCTGCTTTTTCACAGTCCCTTTCCAATTTTATCCCTCCTTCCCCCCTCAGTCTAGCAATCCTCTACCTTGCCCTCCTCCTCTCCCTCACATATCTGAAAAACATTTTATCTCCCCTTTTGGCCTTTTTGGCTATTTTCTCCTCAGTATCTGCATTTGCCCTACCGAACTTCTTCCCTGTCAGACTCCTCTTCTCTCTATGCTTTCCCCTATCTTCTTCACTGAGTGTTCTCTTAAATTTTCTGAGAGCCCTCCTCCTTTCCCTGACTGCCCCCTCACCCTCCTTTGTAAATCAAAGTGGTCTCCTCCCCCTTTTGATCTTCCTAGCCTTTTTTATGCACATTTCCACAGCTTCCAGTACCCCTTCCTTGATAGCTTCCCATAACTCCTCCACTGCCCCATATTCGCCGTACCCTCCATTGTCTCCCTTACTAGCCTTCTCATCTTGTCCAAGTCTGTGTGTCTGAAGTCCATGACTGTGGTACTGGTTTTACTTGTCTCCCTCCCTGCCCTGACCCTGAACCTTACCATGCTGTGGTCACTGGTGCCCAAGGCGTCTCCCACCTGCACCTCCTTCTCCACACTCTCCCCATTTATCAGGACCACATCCAGCAGGCTGCTGCCCCTTGTCAGCTCCCTGACTAGCTGTTGAAGGAATACCCCCTGCAGCGCAGCTAATATATCCCTGCTCCATGTCAATGCTGCATCCGGGATTTCCTAGTCTACATCTGAGAGGTTTAGATCCCCTACCAGTAGTAGTTCTCCTTAAGGGCCAGCCTTGTGACTACATGAATTAACTATTGATCATCCTTCTCCCTTTGCGTAGGTGGCCTGTATACCACCCCTAGTCACAAGGATTTTCCCATCCTTCTGCCTAGCATTACCCACAGTAGCTCAGTCTCCCCATCCTTCTCTTGTCCTTCAGTTGCACTTACATCTTCCCTGATGTATAAAGCAACTACCCCCCCCTTCTTAACCTCCCTGTCCCTTCTGAACAGTCTGTAACCTGAAACAGTCATTTCCCAGGTGTGTTGCTCTGTTCACCAGGTCTCGCTTATTGCTACTATATCTAATCCTTCATCCCCCATGATGGCCTCCAAGTCCACCATCTTATTTCATAAGCTGCTGGTGTTGGCTACTAAGCACTTCCACCAGGTTGTCCCTCCATCCCCCCTTAACTTGTCACCCTCATGCCCAACATTTTAGCACCATCCTGGGGGAAGGCTGATAGCCCCCCATTTCTCCTGCCTTTTGGTGCAGATCCCCCCCCCCATCTAGTTTAAACTGTAGGTTTCTTCTATGAACTCTCCTAATTTGCATTTTAGTACTGTCGCACCACCCTCCCTATTCAGTTGCAGTCTGTCTGGTGCAAATAGGCTCTCATCCCCCACGTAGATCCCCAGTCCCCTACTAACCCATACCCTATTTGCTCACACCACCCCGCCAGCCACTCATTAAGCTCCTTAATCCTCAGCCTCCTATCAGTACTTGCCTTTGGTACTGACAACACCTCAGAAAAAGCCACTGATTTGAACTCCAGACTGCTGCAGTATCTTGCAAGTGCTCTGAATCTTACCTGCACCTCCAGCAGGCTATTTCCCACCAGGTCAAATGAAAACCCAAAAGGCCAGAGTCACTCACAGTTCATGGTGCTCACTGATAATAATCATAAACTTGAACAGAATAGCCTGGGCACCCACTCACACATAGACAAAGTCAAGGCACATTTGTAAAATGTAAAGTCCTTTTAACCTTGAAATTTCAGCAGTAACAACGCCTCCACCACACCAACACAGAGAAAATATTTAACGTTTCACACAGAAGCACTGTGCTTCAGTACCGTAGGAAGGGTGGGGCGGATGGTGCACCCACCCTGGTCGCATGCCTCCGAGGGGTGCACAGATTCTGTGCTGTGTAACTTTAAAATATATATTTCTTTTGTTTTTTTTTTAATCAAATGCAATTACTAATGCCTACCAGCAGGGGTGCAAGGACCAGCAAGTTTGGAGGGGGGATGTCACATGGTCTGCTGTCTCAGCAAAGAAAAAAAAAATCATGTGGTGTGGAGAGTGCAGACAGTATAAAAGGTAGGGCTAGGGCGCGGGAGACTCGCAGAGTGGGTTTTAGTGTAGAGAGAGGCAATAGAGGTCACTGGGAAAACGCAAAGGAGCAGCGAGCAATACAATATTAGTCTTAGACAGAGAGATTGTGCTTGAGGAGGGACTCTTGAGACAGTCTGAGAGACATACATTAAAATAAATATTGTGTAAACACCACTCTTCTTCCTTTATTTGGGGTAGACTGACTGAGACTCAACTGCTTAATTAGTGCTTTTTTTTTTGCTAATTGCTTAGCCTTACTGGTACTGCCGTACTTACTGTATCATATTTTTTTTTTGTGACTGATTGTACAAATCCGATGATTCCTGATGTACTCCTCATCTGACCTCCACACTCCAGTCCTCCCGTCTACCTCCTTAGTTCTCTGTATCTATGAGGGACAGTGTCATGGAGTACTTGTCCCGTCCCGTGTCCGATTGGGGAAAAAAAAGTTATTTAGTTTATCTGGTCCAGGCACTGGCAGCCAGGCTCGCGGCACCCCAGCCAAAGAAAATGATCAAATAATCATTATTTTTTATCATTGTTTTTGGCAGGGTGGGGCAGGTTCATTGAACTACCTTGGAGGTTCGTTGCCGATCCAGCTTCCCCTCATTCACAGTCCAACCATCCCACCCTCTGAGTCCTCCACAGTCCCACCCTGAGTGACTTCAGTCCTGGCTGGGGCCTCCAGTGCTCCCACCACTCTGAGTCCAAGGCTCTAGTCTCCCGATTCCCTGACCCAACCATTCTTCCCGATGCGACGAGTCCTGAGGGAGTCCCATTCCCATCCACAATTCCAGCCCCACACCTGGCAGCAATGTGAGCCTAGCCTATGCAGCTCTTTTAGGTTTTGTGGAATATACTGTGTGAGTGTGAGCACTGGGCCGTGGCTGAGTCTGTGAGGAGGGCGAGTGCCCACATGATTCTTTATTTTTAATCTTTTCTTGACTCTCTCTGCCAGGTCTCACTCTCTCTCTCTGTCTTCTAGTCTGACTGCGGTTGGCGGCCTGGATCGGGAGCTTAGCACTGACTGTATGGTCACTGTTCAGACAGAGACAGTCCGAGTCTGAATCCATATACAGCTTCTTAAGCTCCCAGACCGCCAACCGTGCTGTTCTCTTAAAGTCCAGGGCTGGCAGTGGCATAACCTCCCCACTGTCTCCCCCTCATAACAAAATTTATCTGATAATTGAGTAACTTGTGTGACTAAGTAATGTAGTACAAATTAAAACCAAGCAGAAACAATGCTGCTATAGACTGACAGAAAATTAAATCATTTCTATTATACAGTACTTATTTACTCGTTCAAATAGGCATTTATGTACACTTTATATGCAGGCTTTTGCAGGGCTTTGAAGAGGGAGGCAAGACTAGGGCATAGATGGATGAGCAGCCCCTCATTTTAATGGGGGGGCCAGCTTAAGTTGTAATATAGCGATTGGCATTAGGGCATAGGGCTAGGCAGGGCACAATATTAGCATGAATAGAGCAAATAAAAAATTAAAAAATGGCAAGCACTGTAAGCACAAGCACAGAACTCGAGAACTGACATACACACCACTGTAATTTCCTTGTTGTTGATGTAATAGAAATGCCCTTCCCTGTTAGATTTCAACTTGAGTCTAAGTTGATTAGATGTATTAAAGGAAAGAGAAACGAAATTTTTATTACCTCAACAACAAATTATAGTGGTCAACTCCACTTATCCTTCTAGTCCTGTCATAAAAATTTATTTGCAGTGTACATATCTATACCAAAATGCCATGTGTGGCTGATCATCATGGTACCCCTTACTAGGGAGTACTGCAATTAGGCGTTTGTTGAGGATGTTGAACCACTGGTGCTTATTAGGTTACTTACGGTAACCTGCTGAAATGCAAGCACGTCCCCCATCATGAAGAGAGATGTCAGATACAACTATATGCCTGTGTTGGGAATAATGCTTGTTCATGATATTCTTGTAATTGTGGGGCTCTGCACCCCACAACCGTAATTAAATTAATATTTCATAACTATTGACAGAATGATGGGGGTGTGGGGAACTGAGCTCCCCAATTACAAAAATTACATTAACAATAAGAGACTGCTTGTTTAATTTCCCCGTACAACCCGATGCAATAATTACAAGTCCACTGGTCCAATGTCCTCCCTCCTCAAATGCCGCAGTTGCCCCTGTTACATTACTGGCAAATCGGAAGTACATTCACAGCAATGCTTTTAGTTTTTTATGGTTTCTGGTCTTATGTTTTGTTATTCTGTGATATTATTCTTTCTATGGGGTGCTCCTCCCCCCACACCTCCCTAGGTGCACCAATGAAGCTGTATTTTTTACCTGGGGGGTGTGGGGGGGCAGAGCACCCCCACAGAAAGAATATCACAGAATATTACAAAACATAAAGCAACCTCACGAGTCACGACTAGTTAGGCAGTTAAATTATTATGGATCCTCATTCTCCTCTGCCTGTTTGGCAGCCTGGCACATTGGAATATGCTCCAGCAAATTGCCAGTCAGTTGTAATTATTGCATTGCATTGTATGGGGAGGTTAAACAAACAGTCTATTATTGTAAATATAATTGTTATAATTAGGGGGCACCACCCACCCACACTCCCATCAATAATTTTGAGTTCCCTCATTGCTAGTTTTCAGTGATTGTGGGGGACGTTGGACTTTGCAACAGAAGGAGCACACCCACAGCGTGATCAGAGAAGAGAGACTTAAGGAGCTGAATATGTATAGCCTCGAGGAAAGGAGGGAGAGGGGGGACATGATAGAAACTTTCAAGTATCTCAAGGGAATCAACAAAGTCCAAGAGGGTAGCATCTTTCAAAAAAAGAGGTGTGCAAGAACAAGGGGGCACAATTTAAAGATAGAAGGGGGCAGCTCAGAGGTAATTTTAAAAGTATTTTTCACAGAGAGGGTTGTGGATGCATGAACGCTTTCCGGAGGAGGTTGTGGAGTCAAAAACAGTGGTGGAATTCAAGCATGCATGGGACAGTCATAAGGTAATTCTAGGGGGTGGGGGTAGGAAGAAGCAGGCTGCTGGTTAACTATGATCTGCAGCTTATCCATTAGGTAGGAAAATGGGCAGACTGGGTGGGTCAGCGGTCCTTATCTGCCATCAAAATCTATGTTTCTATGTTTAATGTCTCCACCATAGTATGTGAAGTTTCCAAAAAAGCTATGGGAGCAAAATATTCCTTGAAATCAGGGGTAGGGACCATATAACAAAAGTATGTTTTTTTCTTTAAGAAAAGCCCCAAAACTCACCACAGAGCATGTAAACTTCTTAGAGCTTCTGGGCTCCTTAGCCCCAGACCCTGGCCTTTTCATGAAGTGCGTAAATTTGTATTTTGCCCAGGGCACCAAAATGCCTTCCTACGGCACTGCTGTGCTTTGTCAAGAGATACTGAATTACACCCATCACCTTCTTAAATAGTCAGTACTTAATTAAAAACAGATGCCAAAAATTAAGTGCAAAAGATCACATACATAAAAATTATCATGTATAACTAATGGACACTCGGCCCAGATATTCAAAAGGTTGCATGGCGCAACAGTGTAGTGCCATACAACCACTAATCGCCCGGTAGCGATATTCAAAAGTCGTTGCACAAATCCCGATAATGCTTAGGCGCATCAGTAATATATGCAGGCACAGGTGGGAGCGTGCCCATGCACAACCTGCACAGCCTGATATTTAGCCCAGGATGTGCAGAGTCATGCATGTGCAACCCCTACCGCGCCTGCACAAAGTTAAGCGAAAACAAAAAGGAACAAATGATGGCCACCCACAGGTGAGCTGCCGCATTGCAGGGCGCAACACGGCAGCTGCCACCGGTGGGTGGCCACCCGAGTTCCTGCCACACTTGGCGGTGCCCTCCGTGCCCCATCGCGGGCATCCGTGTAAATAAACCCCCCTTCCAATATCCCTGATGGTCCAGGGGACCCCTATGTGCCCGATCGAGGGCATTTGTCTACAAAACACATCCCCGTCCAGTATCCCTGGTGGTCCAGTGAACCGTTATATGCCCGATCGCGGGCATCGGTATAATACACCCCCCGTCCAATATCCCTGGTGGTCCAGTGGACCGATCACGGGCATCTTTTTAAATCATCCCCCCATCGCCAATATCCCTGGTGGTCCAGTGGACCTCACTCTGCCCGATCACGGGCATCTGTAAAACATAAAAAAGTCCTATTACCCTGGTGGTCTAATGTATTCCCCTCCCACCCGCCCACTGAGCCCACTGCCCGCCGGTCAGCCGGGCGAGGAAGAGCCACCGCGCCACCCAGCCGCCCGCCAACTGACAACTCGGTAGGCTGCATGCCCATTGGTTCAGCGTGAGCTATCGGTCGCAAGTTTATATCAGATTACATAGTCCAGATATGTGAATGAATCATTCACATAGCTGGACTGAGTAGTACGGTATGGTTGTATGCCCATTGGCTCACACTGTGAACCACTGGGCATGCAGCCCTACTGAGCTGTCAGTTGGCGGGCAGCGGGCAGCAGGCGGTGGTGCTGCCACCGGCTGACCAGGAGGAGCAGGGCGGTGGCCCAGTGGGCGGGTGGAAGGGGGGGCACTAGGCCACCAGGGTAATAGGACTTTTTATGTTTTACAGAAGCCTCGCGATCGAGCAGAGTGCAGTCCACTGGACCACCAGGGATATTGGCGGGTGGGTGTATTATACCGATGCCCATGATCGGGCACATAGCGGTCCACTGGACCACCAGGGATATTGGACGGGGATGTGTTTTGTAGACAAATGCCCATGATCGGGCACATAGCGGTCCACTGAACCACCAGGAATATTGGACGGGGATGTGTTTTGTAGACAAATGCCCGCGATCGGGCACATAGCGGTCCACTGGACCACCAGGGATATTGGACGGGGATGTGTTTTGCAGACAAATGCCCACGATCGGGCACATAGCGGTCCACTGGACCACCAGGGATATTAGACGAGGATTATATTTTAGACAAATGCCTGCGATTGGGCTGCAGGGTGCATTGGTCCCCGACGGCTGCTACCTGGCAGGGTGCAAGTCGTCGGGGATCAGCGCACCTGCATGCTAATGGGATGCAAATGGGGCCATAATGACATGCAAATGGGTCCATGTGCATCTTGCATAAATTATGGGCCCCATTTGCATGTCCTCTTTTGAATATCACAGGTGCTGTGCATGGTGCAATGGCACTTGCGCTAGCGCATCTCCATGCTCCACTCTGGCCACTTGCGATGGCACAGTGCCACTGCGCATGCACAGTGGGGGTGGCCAGGCTGCGATATTCAAAGCTGCTGTGCCATAGCGCAGCTCCGTTGAATATCGCCCGGGCCACACCCCTGCGCAACCAAGTTGAGCTGCGCCCAGGCTGGCGCCACAGCCTGGCGCAGTTTGAATATCCGGGCCTCAGTGTATAATGACAGCATATTTTATATATTAAACTGCTAACATTTACTAAACAATGTTCATAAGCAATAGGCAATAAACCTAAACATGTTTATATATAGTTCTTTCATAAATGTGAAGGCAGCTCAATTTTATCTTTTAAACCGGGTTAATTAGTAGCTCGCAGTCTGAAAATCCAGTAATTCTCTCTGCAAGCTAATTTATTATTGATATCACCACCTCTAGGACCCAATTTAATTTTCTCAATTCCTGTGAAAGTCCAATCATGCATATTCTTATTTTATGCAAAATGAATGTGATATGCAGTGATGTATTCGAAATTATTGTTATGAATGGCATGCATATGCTCACCAACTCTTTCTTTTAATTTACGTTTGGTGCATCCCACATAATACACCCCACACTTGCATATGGCTAAATAAATCACATACGTCATATCACAGTTAATGAACAAATTAATATAAAGCAGTTTGCCATCCACAGGATTTATAAAAACTTTCATTGCATCTATTTGTGTGCAATACTTGCATCTCATGCACTTAAAACAGTCACATGGTAGAGGTGGTAACCAGCTAGATTGTCTGGAAACTGTACAATTAACCCCTGCAAAATGTGCTGGGATATTCAATTGCAAGGACCCTTCTGTTTGTCCTGCAACTTTCTCAGTGTTATTTATTACTGTATTATTTTTCTGCTGTCCACCATTTAACCCATAAGGTACAAAAGAACATTCCTCAACTGAATCCTCAACAATATCCAATCATGTATTCACTGGATATAAAATAGAATCAGTGGCTCCCGGTGGGGCTAAAACTTTTCCTGATACAGTGGGATAACCTTGTACTGCTCCCAGTAGGGCTAAAACCTTTCCCGATATTGGAGGACAACCTTGCACTGCAACCCCTCGAGTACTTACTCGTGTGCTCACCAGTTGCAAAGCAGAATCAATGGCTCCCGATGGAACTAAAACATCTCCTAGTGCAGGAGGACCACCTTGCACTGCAGCCTCCAGAGTATGTGCTTATGTACCCACCAGCTGCAAAGCAAAATCAATAGCTCCTGGTGAGGCTAAAACATTCATCCCTGTTTTTGTCTGATAACTCAGGGTTATAACATTCCCTAGTATAGGAGAACTGCCTTGTATTGTAACCCCTAGAGTATCTACCTGTACACTCGCCAGGTGCAAAGCATTTATGACAGAACTATATATAAAAAGTTCCCAACAGGTCATTTGTTCCCAGGTGGAACATCAGGTGTGTATTCTCATCCTGCTGTTTCCCCCTTGAGGGAATATAGTGAATGACCTCCGCGGCCGTCATCTCTGGCAGGCACTCAACCCATACTGCGCTACTCTTGTCCCCCAACCCCCATTTATTCCTTTTATTATAGAGTCCCCAACAAGTAGGACCCTGCTCTCCATCACCTTCTGCTTACATTTCCCTTCTATCCTTCTCCCAACCCCTTGCTTCCCTTTTCTACCCTATTCTCACTATTCCCTTTGCCTATTTCATCTCCCAGAGTACTGCCTTCCCCCTGCAGTGCCCTAGCTTCATGCCCCCCCACAGCCATTTTCTGCTAGGCCATCCACCTCTGCCACACCATCTGCAAGCTTTTTCCTTCACCGTTGCTCTGCCCCTAACCGTGCCCTGACTGATTTTCCCAGAGAACTTTCCCCTTTCCTAGCCTTTCTGAACCTGAGCATGCTGTCTCCCTTTCCTTTAGGCTTTGCCTTCCTGGGGTGTGTCCACCCCTGCACCTATGTTTACTACCATCTTTGTTCTTCTCGAAAGAGTGTCCCCCTTTTCCAATTTTCCTGAGCCTTCCTTCGCGCTTGCTTCTCCTATTTCCCCTGGGTACGCCTCAACTCCATTTTCCTGATTTAGTGCCCCTAGTGGAGCATATCTGTTTTTCTGCTCTATGCCCACTGCCTGTATCCCTCTGGCTGGTGCTCCACCCCTTGCTTCCTTGTCTCTGTGCAGGCTTTAGACCTTTATACTTGATCTCCTGCCATTCCCTCTGGTTTCCCTTGTGTCCCTTGCCACCTCTATCTGGGATTCCTGTAGCCCCAGTAGAGCCATCCCCAACCCCTCCTTCCTTACTTCCACACTCCTTTGTTTTCCTCCAGTCCCATCCCATCTTCCCCTGCCTGTTGCTGTGTTTTCTCCTTGTCCCCCTACAGCTCCCTCTTTAAACGCTCCTTGTCCCCTCACAGTTCCCTGTCTAATCACTATTGCTCCCTCAGCCGAGCCCCTCCTGTTCTCCCTTCTACTCCTCTCGCTTTCCCAGCTTAGCATCTGTCTCAGCCACCTCACCTCCTCCCTTAGCTGTGCAAGCTGCCTACATACCATGTAACCCCCCATTTTCCAAACTGTATCCAGTACCATGGCCGACCCACAACCAGTGCACCCCACAACCCTCTCAAAGGTGCTCCCAGCCCTTGTGGCCTGGGGACCATGCCTCGGACCAGCCCTCGCCCTGTTCCATTGGCCCCTCCAATTTGTTCGCCCCTCCATTTTCCCTATGGCCTATCACAAGCTTTAGATTTCAGACCCTAGGGTGAAATTCCCCCTGTTCAAAAATATCAGTATCCAGCCCCTGTGGCTTTAGATTCCAGACCCTGAAACTCCTGCAGCTTAGGATTTCTGGCCCTGAAGCAACTTCCAAGTTCTATGTACTAGACACCACAGTACCTTATAAATAGTACCCTAAAAACACAGTACTTGAGCCCTAGATTTCAGACCCAGAGATTCCCTTATAAACAGTACCCTAAAAACACAGTACTTGAGCTTTAGATTCAGACCCAGAAATCCCCACGATTTTCCCCTAGTTCAATTCAATTCAATTGTTTACTGCCTGTCACATTAATAGAACTAATGTGCTAATGCTGTCCATAAAAAGAAAATAATTGAAAATGCAGTTTTTCACATCAGTGTTTTTTCAGGTAAAAGTTAAATATGGCTCATTTGGAGGTAAGTCTTTCATTTCTGTTACTAGCAACATTACTAACTGCTACAAATTGGTACAAATTTCATGTCCCCCTTAACCTCCATAATTTCACATCCAAAAGAAATAAAGATCATTCCATTTTATTTCCTTCCATAATTTATTATTAACTTTTTAATCAATTGTTTTACCCAGTAAACTGGTTTGGCCTTCAGTAGTGAGAAAGCTGCTAGAGGCAATCATCAAAGAGCAGATCATGGACCAACTGGCTCATTGACAGAAGTATTCTTAGGTTTACAAATGTGAGGTTTTGTCAAACCAGTCAGATTGACTTCTCTGACGCAGAGACACAGAAGATAGAAAGGAACCAGGCAGTAGATATCCTATACCTTAACTTTAGAAAGACCTTTGATTCAGTGCCTCATGGAAGATTAATCCAAAAAAATTGGGAGTTAGGGCTTGGGAAATTAACTAACTAGGTGGATTGGAAACTGGTTGTCTGCTAGGACCCAGTGAGTTGTCCTTAATGATAAATTCTCAGATGTCAGGAAAGTTACAAGCAAAGTACTGTTCAACACATGTATAAGTTGTATGGGAGTAGGATTGCACGGTAATATATTTGCAGATGACACAAAGCTCTGCAGAAGGGTAGACATTAACGAAGGGATAAACAACATGAAGAGAGATTGGGAGAGACTTGAACAGTGTTCAGAAATATGACAGTTAAAGTTCAGTGCCAAAAAAAATCAAGGTAATGCATACTGGTTACAGAAATCCTAGAACAGAATACAGAATTAATGGGGTCCTGGTGGAACACTCGACAGAAGAGAGAGAGAGATCTGGAAGTAACAATTAATGGTATTCTGAAATGTGAACCTCAGTGTGTGAGAACATGCGGAATGGTATATAGGATACTGGGCTGTATTTGATGGTGCTTCACTAGCAGAAATACAGAGGTGATCTTGCCATCATACAGATTATGTGTGGTTCATAGCTCAGTGCTTATGTAACATAGTTGAATGATGAACATGATTGGTGGATACAGAGGCCAGTATAGAGAACAATGATTACTGAGTAATGTATTGTGCTTAGGTACTTGGATGCTTTAGAGAGAGTTTGATAATATTTGAGGGTTTTGGCTTTTCTCTGTATCCCACCTGCAGGAAGGAGCTTGATTAGAATTGTAGAGCCCCCGGTGGGATAAGAGTGCCAGAGAAAGGAGGTGTCGGGGAGGATGGTGGATGAATGCGACTCGCTCTAAGCAGAGCTGGAGGCATATGCCTCATTTAAATAGGCTGTGGGGGAGGAGCTCTTCCCCCACATAATCCCGGTTACTCCTACAATTATGTGTGGTTCATAGCTCAGTGCTTATGTAACATAGTTGAATGATGAACATGATTGGTGGATACAGAGGCCAGTATAGAGAACAATGATTACTGAGTAATGTATTGTGCTTAGGTACTTGGATGCTTGAGAGAGAGTTTGATAATATTTGAGGGTTTTGGCTTTTCTCTGTATCCCACCTGCAGGAAGGAGCTTGATTAGAATTGTAGAGCCCCAAAAAGAATAAATATCCACGATTGTTCTATAACTAAATGCTAATTAAGTCAGCATAACTTAATGATAAGAATAGATGATCACCTCCTCCAACTCCGGAGAGTATGACCAGTAGTACTCAGGAGAGGAAAACCCCCCTTGGGGGGAAACCTCTGAGGACCCATGGCTACTGACCTGCCCGTCCTTCTGGGCATACTAAAGGAGAGAGATCCTAATTAAACTAATTACTCAGTTAACTTCTGAATTCTAATATAGAATTCAATCCATATGAACGGAGCTTTAAGAACAGACAGAATTATAAGTGTCCAGTAAAGTAATTCCTTCGAGCAAAAGTCTGAGTCCAAGAATCCATGTGTAATTCGGAATGATGGAGAGTAATATTGAAGAAGCGACTTCCATACTTCAGTTGATAGAGGGCTTAATCCATGTAATTGAATGATGGTGGATAAAGTTGATGACTGACGAACTCAGTACAGGAGACAGAAGATATTTGCATCCAAGCTTTGATGACAATGAGGCAAACAATATAAGTAGTATAATTGCTATGATTCTAATAATAGATGGCTTGTATGAGACGAGGAATGGGAGAAATCTTGAGGCTAGGTAACCGACTGATGCATCCAGTCCTGATAAGTAAAGAATAATCTTAGGAATTGATATGAATGCAACGGCTGTAGAGCTGAACTAGAATAGCAGCAAGCTGTATAGGATAAATGGAGACACTGGTACTAGGTATGAAGCATCTGCGTAGTAGGATATGGAGAGCCCAAAGAAAATGAATCCGACGTACTGCTAATCCTAAGTGAGAGGTAGTAGGCGTAGGGAATGCACCCACGAGGCCAAATGAGAAGGAAGAGGACATGGCAATCAGCCCCTTGAGAAAGTGCAGCTGAAACGATAGCTGATGAGGTAGGAGAGGGACGACTGATTCCAGTATGTGAGGCGCAGCCATAGTTAGGAATGTCTGTTGGCCAAAATCGAGCATAGTCTTCGGCGAGATGGACAGCAAACAGCAGTAGCAGAGGTACGAAAGGCAAGTAGGTTCAGGTAACATGAATGCAGCCACACTACGAGGCAGCAGATAAAGAAATGTGGCAAATCTTCTGGAGACGTATCTTGAATCATCGCTGAGCATTGTAACATTGTAGCCATAGGCAGACATAGAGAAGGACTGATGCTGAGGACCGATGTATCCATATCAAGGAAGGAAGGGATCACATGGAAGAGACTGAGGCAGACATATTGGCAACCGGACGAGGAAGTCAACATCCAAAACTGAAGACAAGCAAAGTTTGAGGTAGGAGAACCAGACGAAACCCAAAGAATCCCAGATGTAGAGAACTGAAGAGGCGGAGTCAAAAGAAGTAGCATTTGCCATAATTCTGAAGTTGGTAGAGCACAAGCAGGAGAAAGTCCACAGGAGACACCAACCAAGACCTGGAAAGAAGCAGCTAGAATTTCCACAGCTGAGGCGACCAGGCAAACATCCAAGACAGCAACTCTGGAAGTCGCTGATTGAGCACTGAGGCAATCTGAAGGCAGTTGAGAAGGAGGACCATCCAATGAGTCGGAGAAGTAGGAGTCACCAGGCAAGTAGGGGAGCATAGGTGATGAGGTAACTAATGACCTGAAAGGTGAAGCATCAGGGAGTTCGGGCTGAGACAGCAGAAGCAGGCATGCACAAGTAGCATGGAATCACTAGGTTCCAAGCAGGGTGAGGCTGAAGGGGAACAAAGCAGGTGAACCTCCCAGCCTGAAGGGCGAAGGCAGGTTAGAAGCTAGCAAATAGGTAGGTAGGCTGCCCAGCCAGATGGGCGAAGGCAGATCGTAAAGCAGGTATCAGCAGGAAACCTCCCAGCTCAATGGGTGAAGGCAGGCTTCCAGCCCGACGGGCGAAGGCAGGCCGAAAGCAGAGAAGCTCCAGGCTCGAGCCGAGTGAGCAGGCAAGTATAGAAGTAAGCAAACCTCCCAGCCCGAAGGGCGAAGGCAGGTCAGAAGAAGCAGACGAGTAGTAGGCAATCCTCCCAGCCCGAGGGGCGAAGGCAGGACCGAGAAGCAAACGAATAATAGGCAGTCATCACAGCCCAAAGGGCAAAGACCGGATATAGAGGCAGAAGAGTATGAGGCAATTCTTCCAGCTTGAAGGAGAAGGCCAGATGCAGAAACAGGCAGCCAGTAGGGAAACCTCATAGCTTGACGGGCGAAGGCATGGCGTAGAAGCAGGAATCAGTAGGCAAGTTCTCAGCTTGATGTACAAGGCAGGTAGCAAAGGAATGGTACGTAATGCAAATGAAAACATCGAACTGCAGGAATGCAGAGGGTCATCTTCAGACATGGAGCGGTTGCAGCAAATATGGAAACATAGGTAGGCTGATGCTAGGACAGGAGGAGCGCAGTAGAATGTAATGCAGATTAGTCATGAGGACCCCAAATCTTAGAGGGCAAGTCGCAAGAGGAGGCATGCCACACAATGTGGACATAGGAGCAAGGAAGCAGAGCAAGAATACCAAGTGGGAATCCAGAGTGAGGAGCTCCAGGCTGTCTGCTGTGGCATTAGGGAGGCATGGAGCAAGAGAAAATGAATCAGGAAGCTCCGAATTGACGGGCGGAGTAATATAGTGTATCCGTAATCTGAAGGGTGGAGCACGACAGAGAAGGAGGCAAATATGAAGAGCAAGACCCCCTTCAAGACATCCGGAAAGGAGCAAGGCAAGTGCAAGGTCCAGGTAAGCTAGCATATGCAGCTGGGCCCGTCATAGGGCAGCTGCAATAATGAGAGGGAGAGCAAGCCCCAAGCAGGCCAACATGTGCAGGTGGCACAGCAGCAGTATGTAGCACATCTCTCAACTGTAGCACATAAGGAGGAACGTTCCTTCTTTTACTTCACAAAAGCTCCTCGTTCCATATTGTGAGGACTTGATCCACATGCAATATTAATATTTTAAAGCAAATCTATAGTAAATGATGCAAAATATATTATTCAATTAATAACAGACATTGTGAACATAAATGCAAACATAGAAACAGTGGTCTGAGCCACCCAGGTAAAGATTAGATTAAGAGTTCCACATGTTTCACATTTGAGCCACATCCTGAGAGGCAACGTTCCACATTTGGGGAACAAAGGTTGAGAAGTATGGCATGTAGCAGGCGTAGGATTGGTAATGAAATGAGCCGGAGCACAAGGAAACATGAGCAGACATGCAGGCAGAGCTAGCATCGGCATATATGAAAGTCCATCACTTGAGCCAAATCCACGAAGCTTCCAAATACGAACAACCATGGCAGGTCCAGACTTCAGAAACAATGCCGAGAGGAAGGAGCAGACTACTCAATCATTCCTCCATACGAGGGACAACCTTCAGATAAGCCCCGTAAAGCACACAGTCCTCCACCCGTCTTTCGTGGAAAGGGGCAGCCCACAGAGAATGGGACGCAGACACTACCGGAGTCACAGTGGCCCGAGCGTGCAGCCCCATGTTCAAGGATGCATCCTGCATTCAAAAGGGGTCAGAGTTCCTCAAAGCCCTCAGTCAGAGTGCTTTAATGTCCACGTCCCTCACAGCAGCGACGAAAGGCAGAGAGGCATGGGAAGCCGAAGAAGCACGCCCGGCAGAGTGTGCAAGTTACAGGAAGCAAAATCGGAAGGGAAGGCGAACAACGGAAACGCAGCAGGCGTTTCGGAATCCAAACATGCAGCCAAACGGGCAAGCAGCAGCGGAAGGGAGCAGCGTCCGAGAGCAGCAGCTGAGAGGAACCGAGTACTGCAGAGGTGGCTTCAATCCCGGAGGATCTAAGGACGAAGCAGCTGAGGTGGGCGAAAGGTGCTGGAACAGCAGGCTGTGCTGCGTCGAGGAAGGAAACCGTTAAAACAATCTGAGGCAAGGTGGCGATGAACTAGGCTGGGAACCAGGCTGCCAGAAGGGAGACACTAACAGAGGAGAAACCAGAAAGAGGCAGGTAGAGAGAAAGCTAAGGGAGACAGGACAAATGAAAGGAACAACACAGGTGAAACGAAACCAAACGGGGGGGAGACAAGAAAACGCCACAGACATGAGTAGTGAAACACAAACAGGCAGGAAGAAGCAAGAATCACCAGAAAACAGCATAGCGAAACGAAAGGACGGGGGAACCGGGAAGACAAGGCAGCCATGGACCAACAACGACAGAGCAAGGAATGCGACTCGCTCTAAGCAGAGCTGGAGGCATATGCCTCATTTAAATAGGCTGTGGGGGAGGAGCTCTTCCCCCATATAATCCCGGTTACTCCTACAATTGATGGTATGCCCTCTGAACAGTGATATTTCTATGGCAACATGCTTCGATAGCGACAATAGCGCCATGTTGCAGTAGAAGTGCCGCTGGGACCAGGCAACCCCTTTCCCCAACCTGCACCCCCTCACCGAATTTACTCCAACCTGAGTTAGAATCCAAGCATGGGGGTAATGGAGGCTTTGGGGCAAAGCCCCCTGAAGAAAAATTAATACCGATAGTTCATGTCAACTGCAAATTGCTGTTGACATGGAGCCTGGTGCTGTGATGCTGTTTGGCATTTTTCTTGTCAAATCTGCATCGTAGAGCCCAGATCGATGGTTAGGCCTCATCTGAAGTATTTTGTAGTTTTGGAACCCTCATCTGAAAAAGGCTGGAAATATTCAATGGAAGGCAACAAAAATGACTCATGGTTAACAGGGGAGGACATATTTGGATAGGCTAAAGAGCCTAAACATGTACTTATAGTAAAAACACACAGGGAGGAGAGGTGGACACCAGTGTATTCACAGAGGAGAGAGTCCTAAAGGAACTCTCGAAACTAAAAGTAGACAAGTCAATGGGTCCAAATGGGATGCACCCCAGAATACTGAAGGAACTCAGAGAGGTAATGGGGGAACCACTGACAGCGCTTTTCAACAAATCAATGGAGGAGTGCAAATGTGGTACCACTACACAAAAGTGGGAGCATGATGGAAGCTTGGAATTACAGGCTAGTCAGTTTGACCTTGGTGGTGGGGAAAATAATGGAATCAATGCTAAAAGAAGAATTGTAGCATATCTTGAGGCCAGCAAGGCACAAGACCCAAGGCAACATGGATTGACAGCTGGCAGATCTTGTGAAACAAATCTGATAGATTTCTTTGACTATTTAACCAGAGTGGTTGGTCAGGGGGGTCCGTGGACATGGCCTACCTAGATTTTAGCAAGGCATTCAACACTGTCCCTCACAGAAGACTATTAAACAAGTTGGGCAGTCTGGGGGTGGGTCCCAAGGTAGTGAATTGGGTCAGAAATTGGCTGAGCAGCAGGACACAGAGGGTGGTTGTAAACAGAGTTCAATCACGGGACAGGAAAGTGACTAGTGGGGTGCCACAGGGCTCAGTGCTGGGGCCAGTCCTCTTCAACAGCAACATTGCAGAGGGGCTGGAGGGGAAGGTAAGCCTCTTTGCAGATGACACCAAGATTTGCAATAGGGTGGACTCTCCAGATGGGGTGGAAAAAATGAAGAGACCTAGGCAAGTTGGAGGAGTGGTCAAGAGTGTGGCAGCTTAAATTTAATGTAAAAAGTGCAAAGTCATGCACTTGGGACACAGGAATCCGGAGAAGAATACAAGATTGGTGGGGGAGATACTGACAACAATGAAACCTGAAAGGGACCTAGGGGTAATTATAATGGATGACTTGAAAGTAGCAAAGCAATGTGAAAAGACAGTGGAAAGAGCTGAAGAGATGCTGGGGAGCATAGGGAGAGGCAACACTAGCAGAAAACAGGAGGTGGTGATGCCACTGTACAGACAATTGGTGAGGCCACATCTGGAATACTGTGTTTAGTTCTGGAGATCACATCTCTGGAAGGACATAGACAGAATGGAGGCGGTACAGAGAAGGGCAACAAAAATGGTGAAAGGAATGTACCAGAAGACATATGAGGAATGACTGAAAGACGTCAACATGTATACCTTTGAGAAAGGGAGGGAGAGGGGGCTTATGATAGAGACATTCAAGTACCTCAAGGGGATAAACAGGGTACAGGAGGGAAGCATCTTTCCTAGAAAGAGAAGCGCAAGAACAAGGGGTCACAGTTTGAGGCTGGAGGGGGGAGACTCAAGGGAAACTTGAGGAACTATTTTTTCACAGAAAGGGTGATGAATGCATGGAACACTCTCCCTGCAGTGGTCGTAGGGGCAAAAACAATAGGTGAATTCAAAAATGCATGGGATACACAGAAGGCAACTATAGCTGTAGGAAAGGGAAGGTAAGCTGCAGATCATTTAGGATCTGTAGGGGAAGATAAAATGCAGATCATTTAAGATCTGGAGCTTAGGTAGGTAGGGAAATGGACAGACTAGGCGGTCCTTATCTGCCATCAAATTCTATGTTTCTGTGTTGTACTGGAGGACAGGAGGAAGATGGAACACATAATAGAAAATTCCATATACATACAATGGTCTAACCTAGTTATTAAAGATAGAGGTTACTAGCAACCCTGTATGTTTAAAATGTGCTAAGGGACTTGTATTAGGGTAACAATCATCCAAAGTAAAAATAATGTGTGTTTATGGTTTTGCACTTAAAGAGGGACTCTGACCAAAAGTGCTACATTGCATAATTAGAATAAGCATACCCCCAGTAAATCTCATACCAAACATTAGGTTTCTGTGTTACTTCATTTTAAAGTTATGGGCTATTTTGTAACCCTGCTTTCACTACCTGTTCAAAAAAGCCAGTTTCAGTGAAGAGGTGCGGATGATGTCATCTCCTGAACTCACAGTCTAGCCCTCCCTGTTAGCAAGCTTATAGGACCTGTTTCTCCAAAGTTAAAAGATCATTCTGCAATGGTTTTCACAAGTAAAACAAGCAGCACCATTCTAAAAATAGTGCCATAGAATCTATGGTTTTCAGATTTTGTAACAAAGTTGACAAAGTTATATTTTAATGCCTTTTTGGTGCGGTTCATTTTCCAGAGTTGCAGGATGCTGTCAGCATGCCTCCAGGCTGCTGATACCAGGTGAAGTGCTACTCTGCAGTGCCTGTTTGAAAGTTGTATTGCTACAGGTGTTGCAATGCTGGTAACTGCATTGCTGTTTGTCAGTGTCTGCTTTACAGTAAGTTTTAATAGGGACCTTATATGTGTTAATTCCTATTAGGGGTGGAATGTTAGCCCTGGTACAAAAATCACTGTAATGTGGAGTACAATGCAGATGAGCTGAATATAGCTCAAGTAACAGCCTGCCAATGAGAAAACTGAAAATGAGCTCTGCTCAGCTGAGTATCCCTTTCATTCATACTTAGATGATGAATACAATATTGATTGATTGAACATTGAGCTGGCTACTGCATAGAAACTCTTAGTAAGGTTTCAAAACAGCACTACCTCTCCCACCCCCATTTACAGGGTGATGGAATAATGGTTTTAAAGGGTCATCCTGAGATATCATCTCAATTGAATGATAGGTGTGAATGATCACAGCCTTTATCTCCACATCAAAGATATCCAGTCTGCAAATCTCATATTAGTGTGCTATGACTTAATATCCAGCAACCTAGGAGAAAAGGACCACAACAAAAAAGCACCAAAATCAAAAATATGAATTTGTCAGCTTTGTTACAAAGCCTGAAACACACATAGGTTTTAAAGCAATGTTTATTTTATTTATTTATTTTGATTGCATATTTAACATCTTTGAGCCAGAAGGCTGTTTTATAAAGGTTCCATGTCGAGTGAACAAGAGACAAATATACAAGACAGGTTACATAACAATCAAAACAGGTTCCTTAACATTCAAGGATAGTTGGAGGTTACATGCTGAGTAAGTAGCGACTGAACAGGCTGTTTACAGTGTCAGCAGTAAAATTATAAGATAGAAATCTTACCAACATAGTAAGCTAGTATCAATATAAACCTGGGAAGGGAGACTAACAAATGAACGCTAAGGGTATGGCGGGCGCCGCCTGAGATGGCTTAGTCATAAAACCATGGATGGGGATCTGAGAAAAGGTAAGGAGTTAGCGGGAAGCCACCACTGGGTTTTGTCAGAGAGGGGGGGGGAGGAGGAGAGGAGTTAGGGGGAAGGAATGGAGGCTATTGAATGGTGCTGCCTGTTTACTGGAGAAAACAATTTGCACGTAGTTTTTAGACTTTGGAGAAGCAGGTCCTGTAAGCTTGCTGGCAGGGAGGGTTAGACTGTGAGTTCAGGAGATGACATCATCAGCACCTCGTCACTGAAACTGGCTTTTTTGAACAGGCAGAGAATTTAGGGTTGTAAAATGATTTGTAACTTTTAAACAAAGTAACCTAGGGATCTCAGTTATGGTATGAGGGTGATTTGGGCTATGTTGATCCATATTCCGAATTTATTGATGCCAGTAATTTGTGACCATAGTCTCTCTTTAAAGGGTTAAGCTAGCCAAGTTCCTTCTTGACTTCCTTCTTTAGTCTTACAGATGTTCTGAAATATTTAACGAGGTAGTCCCTATTTATGCAGTGTATTTCTACTTGGTGACCAAGTGTCTCTGTGATATTGATAGTGATTACCCATGGGCCAGGAGGCTTCCTAGGCCATTTTCCCACCCACAAGGGGCCTATAAATTGGAGCTTCACACCGCAAAAAGTGGTTATTCTAGTTCTGGTGTTGAAATTCCAGTCTAGGGTGACAGTATACATTATTCGGTTAGCACCTTCCAGTGTGCTTCTCTAGCTGTGACTGGCCAGAAGGGGCTTGTGAGCCCAGGAATGATGGCAGGGTTTTTGGTCCGGGTGGCGCTGGCTTCCTCCAGTGTTGGTTCCCACAGGTTCAAGCCGAATCCAGGATCTGAGATTGGATCAGTGAGGGCCCGTTGGAAGTCCATCTCAAGGAGGGCCTCCTTATAGCTTCTGCACTATCTGTCTCAGGTTCCTGGTGATGGTAAAGAAGTATTGGATAAGAATACTGTTCCAGCGGGGGTCTGAGCCAGAAGCAGAGGATCAGTGTATTCTACAGGATACCAGGGCAGTTGGTAGCCAAGGATCTAAACCCCCGGAGCAAGGGACAGACCCGGTGTCTGGTAATCCACTGTTGCTGTGATCATGAATGGTGTTGATTCCAACCCCCGAGGAGTCTCAGGGCAAACTGCAAAAGGCAATGTTACCTCACAACGCAAATGGGTTCTGGGAGGGTATATCCTTTGCTTGACCTCTGAACGGGGCATCAGTTATTGTTTCTGTGCCTGACAGGGCAGGGTACCTCCCGATGTCCCTCATCCTGCTTGTAGCCATAAGGGGAATGTAACTGAAGCTGGTATCTAGAACTATGCAAACTGTAAATATATTGCAACTGATTTGCTGCTAATGGGAACCGCACCTGTGGCCGGCTGTCAGAGACATGTACAGTAATGTGACTGGTGCTAATTATGACTGTCTGATTCATGCTGATTTAAGCTGGAATCAAAATGGGAGCTACAGGTGGCACTGGCCACTTGCTTTCTGCTACCTCAAGTTGTGTGCATAGCTACCGTCAATAAATGTTGCCATTATTTGCAGAAAAGTTTATGTTCTAAGAGTCATGCCTTGTATCCCTAGTGATTTTCTAAAGGAGTACTGTGTTCAACAGAATGTAACAAAACCTTGAAATGAAAAGTCTGAAGTGAAATTATGGTTATAGTTTAAAGAAGTTAATGCCAACTCCAATTTGCCATGTGGGGAAAGATCTGTGTAGCCAAAGGGGGAGACCAAGATCAATCTATGGAGCCTGACCAGCTTTTACACTGGTGTTATTCAGGCTAAGGCAGACTCCAAAGTCCCAGGTCAGCATTCTGCCCTGTAGGAAAGTTTTTTCCTCATTGTTTCCTCTGGTGGTTACCTGTGCTGAGACATCGCAGGCATGTCACACATGCTCACATGTGTGTTTGTGCCGAAGTCTGCCAAGGCCGCCAATCCTAGCATTTTCTGAGGGATCCAGTGCACTGTCTTCCAACCTCTGCCAGAAGTCCTACTGTTGCCAACTGACTCCAGCCACCCACCCGCCCACTCTGGAGGAGGAGAGCAGTCCCTCAGATGACATTCTGGGATAGTTCCTGAACCTGGATCTGCACCGCAAACAGTAGCATTACCGCTCTGGCCAGCTCAACCTAGTGTGTGTTTTAAAGTCATTTAATCCAGAAATTTTGGCATATTATCCGACTCATGAAATGATTTTAGTTTTGCTGAAAATATTAGATTTTGTATCAGTTTTCTTTCAAAGGAAATATGGGGCTGCAGCACATCATAAGCAATTCCCCTAAACCAATCTAGCCAATGTAACAAGGCCTATAGCAAGGGAACCAAAATGTCGGGGCGTATTGGGAGGGGGTTGACAGTAGGAGGGAAGAGGTGATACTGCTCCTCTATGGATCATTTGTAAGGCCATATCCAAAATACTCTGCTGTGTCCTGGAGCCCCCCCCCCCCAAGAAAAGACAAAGACGGGCTAGAGATGTTGCAGCATGGGGTAACCAAAATGATTTAGAGCCAGCAGAGGAGATCCTCTGAGGATCAGCTTAAGGCTCTGAACATGAGCTTGCTAGAAACCAGAAGGGAGAGAGGCGATACAATCGAGACCTTCAAATTTCTGAAAGGAATGAACAGGGTAGAATGTGAGGAAATCATTCAGCAGGAATGAAGACACGGGGATATGAGTAGAAACTGGTGGGGGGGGATTCAGGAGGGATGTGAAAAGTTTTATTTTTACTGAGAGTGGTTGAGCCATGGAACAGACTGCCAGCAGAGGTGGTGAGTGCAAGAACCATCAATGGTTTCAGACATAGCAGGGACCAAGTAAAAGGCTTAGCAGTTATACAGGGGGACGTTGTAGGGCAAGGGGGGAGGTGACGGCAATAATCCCAACCAGACAGTCGGTCCCTGGGTAGGAGAGGGTAAAACAGAGCAGAGTGGATGGACCAGCCATCTTTTTCTGCTGACAATTTTCGTGTTCTGTGTTTTTCATCACTTTAAATACTTGTCCTAAAGGTTAATCAGAACACTTGATGCTTGTGTGAAAAATAATGTAATGTGTATATTAACAGTTACGTTATTTTGTTTGCATTTCTAGGGTGACTCAGGTGGACCCTTACTGTGCCAGGATACTGACTCCAGCAAATGGATGGTGGTAGGCATCGTCTCAAAAGGAATTGGCTGTGCAAGGAGAAATTTTCCTGGAATCTATGCAAGGACAGATGTCTTCAGTGACTGGATAAGGGAACAGATTTTTGCCTGAGATGCTGTAACATGTGACATCTTGAGAACTGATGTATTGTATTTCACAAATCAAGGCAGATACTGTACTTGAATGCCAGGGTAATTTAACTGATTCCCTGTTGCATTTCAGGACTTTTTTAACAGTGATGCTAAATGAGAACATTTTGGAATTCCTTAAGGTGGAATTAGTGAAACTGTTATGGAGACATATATACGAATAAATATGTATATATGTATGCAGTAACACACGAAAAGATGTGTGGGGTAAGGGAATACATGCATACATAAGTCAGCACAGTCTGTTTCACACATCTTTCTTGGAGGCTAAAGAAGCATCAGCTGCTCTCGGCACAGGGTCATAATGTCGCAGCACGATATTGCCATGCAGCATAACTCTTTTTTCTGTGGGGGGCTCCACCCCCCACAACCCCTGTTATGGGGGTCTGCGACCCTAGATCCCCCCCACTAAAGATTCTCAACTCCAGGGGGTCCAATTCAGGGAGTGCACTAATAGTGGACAAAAAATAAAATGTCTGGGACAGGAATCAAACCCGGTCCCAGGCGTACTTCAGGTTCTGTAGTGAACCCACTCTGTGAGGTCTTATCCTCTGCCTGGAGTAGTGAATGGTGCAATACCATGTACAGCAGTATATGCGGTATTGCACCATTCGCTGTCCTGGACAGCGC
This sequence comes from Neoceratodus forsteri, assembly GCA_016271365.2. Lineage (NCBI taxonomy): Eukaryota > Metazoa > Chordata > Ceratodontiformes > Ceratodontidae > Neoceratodus > Neoceratodus forsteri. The sequence continues at coordinate 849,050,239 of CM057452.1, forward strand.
TGTTTTGGGTTAGCTACAATGTCGTACACTATTAAGCGTATGACATTATGACCCAGTAGGGTTGCTCTCTGGTTTTGTTCTGCCTGCCACACATAGTATGTTAAAAATGAAGGGCCATGATTGACTGATGGCTCAGCTATCATGCTGGTGACCATTGTTTGGAAGTGGAATCAGGAAGCCGACTTTGGGTGGCCGGTTGTGGCTAGCAGACGGGCAGTTGGGAGGTATCAGAGCACTTAAGTTGCATGTTCAATTTTGTATAACCTTATAGGTATATAAATGCATACACAGTCTCTCCAAGGACATCACCGGAATAGGTTATTTGTAAATTCTAGTGATGCACCTAGAAATTCTGAGTAGACTGTTTTTTTTGTTAAAGAAGAGTGAAAACACAACACTGCATGTGAGAAGATTTTTGGTGTCTAACCTGCAATCTCTGAAGGTAACTCAGGGCACACTAAAGCCATGTTCATATACCTCAGGAAGTAAAACTACCTAGCCAAAAGAGACCATACAGTAGTGTAGGTTTTATACTCTGTATATTTTTAGAAGAGTTGAGTTTTGGCCAGCTCTGTGGCGTCGAGCGATAGGTGTTCACTCGGCATGCTGGTGACCCAAGTTTGCGTCCCGAGCCCAGACGTCAGGAGCGGAATCCGTCAGGGAGGGAGTTTAGAGCATCCTTCAGATGCTTCCCTCCTGGGAGGGGGAAGCAGATCCTGGACCACTGTTTGTCCTGGTGGTGGCTAGTGGTTGGCATTCTTGGCAGCGTATCACCTTGACATGCCACTGAATGCCCCTTCCCCCAGGATGATGCTGTGGGAAGACCACTACAAGGGTGGTGGGTGGGTTGGGAAGAAAACCAGAACATTTGCCTGGTCCATGCTAGCCACAAAGCCCAGAGGTGTCCATGTTGACCCCTGCCATGCCTGGGATATGCAGAAGCCTATAAGTGACTCTCCTCCTCTCCTCTCCTCTCCTAGTTGCCCCCCACATGGGAGGGGCCCACCCAAAGATAGAATATGTTGGGTTACCCAGGTCATGGCATTTACGGGAGTGGTGGATGGCAAAGGGACATGGCGGCAGTAGGCCTAGGCGGTCCAAAGAGGTGGCCGGCCTGAGGGAGCATAAATAAATAAGACAAAAAAAAAGGTGAGTTTTTCGAATGTTGATTATGATAAGCCAACTGATCATATTCAGAAACGTGTTTCACATTGAAGCTCCATCTGTAAGTGCCCAGCTATGCATTCCAGTTGAAGACTATGAAGCATATTGCATTCTTCTTCTACCTAGACTTACTGTTTTACCTGCGACTGTATTTTTCCACAATTGCAATTGTCTGTATGTGACTTTTTTACTGCTGCTTATAAAAACTGTACAACAGTGTATTTATATATTGTAAAGTCTAATGACTATTAATAAAGAGTTGAACTACATGATTATACTCAGAAGTCAGTGTGTTATATTTTATGTTGTTCAATGTATTTTATTACATTTTGAAATGAAGATCTGTGGTTGCTTCAGTAAGTGAAGATTTACTGTCCACAACGTGATGAAACCACTGTGGAAATACACATTCATAACAGAAATAATTCCACTACTATTTATTTTGTTGTATATGAAACAAAAACATATATAAAGAGTGTTTAATGTCTTTCTTTCATTAAGTAAATAAGTTTCAATATATCGCTATAGTGAAACTACATTTTCAGTATACTGATACATTGCATTAAAACTGTATCAACAGAATGGGCTTATGTTGACCAGACTCAAAGCTTTTTATTTCTTTTTTAACTATATGTTTGTTGTTTTAACATAAAGAAGCATACAGTTAAAAAATACAAGCATTGGACATGATATGCTTAAGTATGTATGACGAGGGTGCCACTGCTCGTAATATTCACAGCTTTATCATCCTACACTTTGAAATACGTCATGAAGGGGATATGCGATTTCTTTTCTCCAAAAATAAAATTCACATACATTTGCTTTGTAGTGAGTCTATGAGCTGTATGGTAAAAGTTCCTTCAAAGTCCAGTATATAAATCAGGAGTTTCCTCTTCCTCTCCGGGATGATTAAAGGAGTCTGCATGCTATCCCCTTCATTGTACACTGTAGGTGCAAAACTTTGAGTTGGACTTCATGCAATGTAGAAATAATTTGTAACTAACTTGGCGCTTAAATTTAATAAAAGTACATACTATTATAAACCTTGTCCACTGTTCCTATCTCAGAAAAAAAAAAAACAGATACTACAGTACATACTTTGTATTAGGTAGTCTTTAACCAAGATGAGTAAAAGGAAACATTCAATATTCAGCATTTAAACAGGCAGTAACTGTAACTTTATCCCTCAAATGCTCACATAATGTGGAAAAAAATAGGGTGTTCAGCTATCCCAGTTGTAATAACTGTCCCTTAAGGAAAAAATAAGTTCAGTCTTACCTGTGGGTCAACCTTTCGCACCCAGACTGTAACAGAAAAACATTGTTATTGTGTGCAGTTCATGTCGCTTCCTCTTCTTCTCTTTTTTTTTGGGGGGGGGGTAGGGGCCATTGGCCGGCCACCAGTGGCCTGCCCTCCCACCAAGGCCATCCCTTCCTCTTCTTATTGAATGAAGGAGCCTCTTATATGGTAGCTCTTTATCTCTGCACTGCATGCTTTTGACTCTATTTGAGGGTTTCTGCTGTATCAGCAAAGAGAAACACCTTCCATTGATGTATGATCCTCGAGTTGGTGGGGAACACCATGCCTTGCTAAGGGTTAGAGTCCCATAGCATGGCACAGACTCCATCAAATTGTTTTCATTTCTGTTTTGCAGCATAACTGATTGAACTTGCTGATAATCCTGCAGAAATGTGTGTACCCTTACATCTGGAGAGTACCAACAAGATGTCACTGGAATCCACTTTTATCAATTACCAGGGCAATGGTATGAGGGGCATCTGGGTTATCCTGTCATCCTGTTGGTGTCACCCTGTACACCTTTTGGATGTGCAGGACTCTGTTGGGGACCTCCTTCTTGAGTTGCTGTGTCAGCCAACCATGTAAAAATAATATCAAATTGTCCACTTCAGAGCCTTCAGGCATTCCAGTGATCCTGATATTAACTGCCCTTGCTTGGTTCTCCAGTGTTTTAAAGCACGAGTTTAAGTGAGACTCCATCTGGAGTACTGTGTGCAGTTCTGGAGACCCCATCTCCACAAAGACATAGACAGAGTGGAGGCTGTCCAGAAGAGGGCAACCAAGATGGTGCAGGGTCTGCACCAGAAGACATATGAAGAAAGACTAAAGGAGCTTAATATGTATACCCTTGAGGAAAGAAGGGAGAGAGGGGACATGATAGAAACTTTCAAGTACCTCAAGGGAATCAACAAAGTCCAAGAGGGTGGCATCTTTCAGAAAAAGAGATGTTGAAGAACAAGGGGGCACAATTTGAAGATAGAGGAGGGACGGCTCAGAGGTAATGTGAGGAAGTATTTTTCACAGAGAGGGTTGTGATGATGGAACAGCCTCCCTGAGGAGGTCGTGGAGTCAAGAACAGTGGGGGAATTCAAGAATGCATGGGACAGACATAAGGCAGTCCTAGTGGGGGACAGGAGGAAGTAAGCTGTTGGTTAATTAGGATCTGCAGCTTATCAGTTAGGTAGGAAAATGGGCAGACTAGGTGGGCCAAGCGGTCCTTATCTGCCATCAAATTCAAATGTTTCAATGTTTCAGTTCTCTTTTATCACTGTCGTTACTGCTCACATTTTCAGCATCCAACCACTTTGTAATATCTGCCATAGCCGTCTTTACAGAGTCCATGGAGGATTCTTGCCCAGCCATCCTATTAGTCAGGGCATCAAATTTATCAGAGAGCCCAACTACAGTCTTTATAAGTCAGTCAATTTTGGTGCCTGTTGTTGGTAGGGTCTCTTTCTCTATGTCTTCAACCTGACCTGCTGAGTTGCCTTGCACCAACTGTGTGGTAGGAGTTCTGGAAGTGTTTCTCAGCTTAGCTCACTCACCTGCAGGTTTTTCCTTTTGAGGGTTCCCCATGGTGAGCAGTTGATCTTCTGAAGCAATTCCTCATAAGTCACAGCCTGTAATTTTGCTGAAACTTAAGATTTTACTTCAGGGGGAATCAGTTGCAGCTGGCCATCGCACATAGGATTCTGCCATCAGGACCACATGGAAACTTTTTAGCTTGCAATCTACCAGAGGGGGCCACCGCCCCCATCACTGTCTGACATCAGCTACCCTCTATAGGTGGTTAGCCCCCACATCCTCACCAGTTCTTTTCCACCGTCAGCCTAGTCACGTTGAATCTGCAAGGAAACGGCCGCTGCTTCAGTCACCATTTTTGCATCTTTTTTATTTTTCTCACCTTAGTTCTTCCCCATCTTTCAATGTTTTTTATGTTCTTTTATGTCTTCTTCTCCTTCCTAGTCAGCATTGGAGCACTGGAGCAAGTGTGCCTGCGGCCAGCAAATTCCCAAAAAGGACGGCCCCTCAGCTTGCCTTTTCTGCCTAGGTCCGGACTACGACATCTCATCCTGTGAGTTCTGCTAGAGGTTCAATGCCACCATCCAGTGCCACTGTCAGCAGACCCTTGAGGGGCAGTTACTCAAACCTCAGTGGAGCAGGAGCTGCAGGCATTATCTTCTCCAGCCTCCCAGGCCCAACCTCTGGCTGCTCAGACCCTACCTTCCGCCTCCTAGGCCCAGTCCTCGGGTTCAGCTCCAGCTAAACCCTGGGACAAACCTAGCAGGAAGCACAAGCACCAGGACAAAGAGAAGCACCTGTCCCACTCTTCATCTTCCCGTTCACGGTCACCATACTCTTGCACAGCTGTGTCAGGGTCCACCTCCTCTGGGGGGTGTTGTCCCCACATCCCACCAACACCCCCCCACCTCAGGGTAAAGGATGGTTCCTTCTCCTGCCACTGTCTCAGTTACTGGTGGAGGAGCTTCAGGCCAGGGATCCTCCCAGCCTACCAGGCCCCTGCTGCTAAGGCCCATCACCTCCTCATGTACATAGCAGAGTGGCCCTATCGGTAGTCTCCCCCCACCTCCTCTGACACTGGTTCCACAAATGCAGGGGCATCTTTGTTGCCCCTCCTGTCATCTGCTTCACTGGTGTGTTAGACATCTCTCTTCAGTCTGCAGTCTCTGGAGATAGGCTTTTCAGAGGCTCTCAGCCCTCACTCTTCCCCATTCAGGGCTCACCCTTTGCCGACCCTTACATCAATTGCTCCACCACAGGACCCTCACTGAGATGCCTGTGCCCAAGGGTCCATATTACCCTCACCCAGCTCCCTTGGGGCTTTATCCTGGTTTCCTCCACCTACCAGCAAAGTCTCTAATCCAGGGGGTGGTGGGGGGGCAATCAGTAAAGATGGACAGTGCTCCTTGAGTGAGTTATTTCAGATGCACATTCATTTTTTTATCGGACTTCAGTTCTCAGCGTTTTACCTGAATGCCAGGCTTCATCAGGAGAACAGCCTTTTTGCCTATTAAAAAACACACATGCAAATATAACTGTCCAATCAATGATCCTCAAATAATAATATGACTTTTCTCATAAGGCAAATTGACCACTCACTTTCAAGAGTGCCTGCCGACCGTTTAAAATCCTTCTTTTGGATTTATAGATAATTCATGGTTATCTCTAGCTTATGCTACAAATGCAGTACATTTTCAATACTTTTTTAAGGACATTTTTTTGTTGATTTACGTGTTTTAAAAAACCTTTGTTAAGTTAAATTACAAAATCAAATCAATTCCTTAACTGCTGTACCACTGTAGTTAGTTCATAACATGTGATTTCCATAGTTCAATTAGTTACATCTCTGTACTAGTCCTTAATTGCTATACCACTATTATTAATACAGAACATGTGATTTCAATTAGTTACAACTCAGTGCCATGAACCCCATTCAATTAGCATTCTTCAATTCACCAACATCAGTGCACCAGAAGCCAAAGAAAACCTTGCTCCATGTGGACTTTTTTTTTTTTTTATAAACAACAACAAAATATTGAAAAGGAAAAAGGTTTGTTATATATGCTCCTTACTTGTTGCAATATGCTTCCAAGTGAACTACTTCTGAAATACTCTTAAGCCCCTGAAAGGTTGCTGTACTGTTAAATGAAAAAGTAATAATTATTCACAAACTTAGAGTTGTTATCTAAACTCTGAAAATCCCAATAAATGTATGAAGTTGTTAATTAGTGTACTCTCCTTAAGTTAGTAGTCATTTTTAAACCACCCTCCTACTATTCATTTTTTTTTAAATGTAGCCATGCTTATGTAGAAATGTTTTTACTTATAGGTTTCTTTGAACCACTAAATGCGTCAAGCTCAAGTGTTATTTTTAACTTATTTCACTTGCTCAGGTCTCTGCGCACTTTTAAAAATACTATTACAGCTTCATAAAATGAACTTTTCTCTAGGATGTCTATTCCTATACTTCCCTACGGTAACAGACATCATGCTCAAGGCCCCTAAGATTCTCTTGTGCATGAGTTTTCACATGAAACACAATCTGTAAGAACTTCTGCGGTGCCATGAAAATTCACTCTTCTTGGTGATTTTTTATTAATATTTCTGTTTATACATAGAATCTGGTTCCCTTCCCCTCTTCTTATATCCAAAACCCCCCTATATGTTCAGAATGTGATGTTATCATTGCTATAACATCATACATTAGCTAATGAAATGGCTGCATTCTGCAACAGAAATGAACAGTCACTTATCTACCACAGTTCCCACTGCCAGAGACAGTGGCACAGCACATCATGCATGGTGATATTTGCTCAACCTGCACTACAGCCTAATACAATTTTCAGTCTTACATTATTATATTAAGGCCAACTTAAACAAAATCTTGACAATAGTACACACCTGTTAAGTCCATACCTTACTTTGTACAAACCTATTTGTGCCTTTAAGGTATAGAGACGCTATCTGAAATGAATAACTGGTAAAATGAATTTAACTGTCTAAATTTTTAAGAAAAATAAAGTAATTATGCCCAGAAAAGTGAAATATAATAATGTGTAGCCCTGTTGAAAGAATAGACCTGTTAAATAAATTGCACTGTACGCATTTTTGCCAGGGTTATTGATTACATATTGTCATTGGTTGATAGAATCACCTAAAAGTTATTGAGAAATGTTGTGTTCAGGGACAGCTGTTGGGCCAGAGGGTAGCATGCTGTGTTTCCGTGCCGGCAATTCAGGTTCAGAGATTAGCTCTAGGAGCTGGCTGGGCAGCACAAGGATTGATGGAACACATCACTGCTCGGAGCCTGGGAAGGTATAGTGCAGTGTTCTGTCACATGGTGGACACATTGTGATGGGCCGGAGAGCTCTATCTCACAATCGGTTCACATGTATGTCATGGCCTGATGGTGTTATGTAATGTGTCAAGAGAAGCAGGTTGGCATGAAAAATGAGTTTTGCAATAACTCCTCTATTCCATTTCCAATGGGACCTGTATGAATGAGGATGCAAGTTCATGGAAATTGAAAAAAATATATATATATATATATATATATATATATATATATGTATATATATATATATATATATATATATATATATATATATATATATACACACACACACACACATACAGTATCTCTGTCTCTCACCACACACACACATGCGTATTTGTATGTATGTTACAGACTGCATATAAATATATAAGTGATACACAGTGGGAACCTCATGAGTGGTGTAGAAAGCGTATACAAATATATAAGTGATAGACAGTGGAAACCTCATTAGCGGGCTAGATCGCATGCATATAGAAATACCTTATTTATCACATAAGATCCCCTCTGCATATGTCATTTATGCAGCAGGCTAGGACCTTAAGGGAGAGACATCTGTTTTGCTTTTTTAGGCATAAAATTATTTTTATAAGTCTGTTATTTTTTGAACTAGTGTTACTGTGCTTTCCACCATCCTGATTGCTATAACTACTGCCATGAAAGTGAAGTCAGGATGACAAACTGACACTGTGATGTGGTAGTTTGTTAGTGCCGCAGAACTTCCGCAGAAATTACAAACCACCGCCGCAGAAGTTATGTGGCAAATGGTAGTCTTGGCGCAGAACTTGGTCCCACTGTGCCGCAGAAAAGTAGGGGCCCTTATCATGCTAGTGCCCGTAACTTGTTTTGTTTCATCAAGTCCGTGTTCACAATACAAAAGGCTACTTCTCTACACTTCTCTAACTTTCTTAAAATCTCAAGAATTGAATGGTAAACTACTTTTTATTTCTTACCTATTATTCCTGTTGTTCTGGTCCCCATGAATGCCAGGGACTAGCCGCTAGATCTGCTCTTCAAAACTAAATTGCGTTTTATCTGAATACCTTTTGCTGACTTTAAAACATCACTGCCCTTATGTACTGCGTTACCTAGCTTTGAGAGACCTGAGTCTCTTGACTACGCGTGTGTACTGTGTGAAAAATCTATGATGTTAGAGACTCTCTTAACAAATGTCACAACTTGGAGCATAGTTCTACTTTTTTTTCTGTTTTGTACTTACTCAATTTTGTTGTTTACATTATATCCATACAGTTTGTGCCATTTTATCTTATACACATATTATCACTTCACGTTCCATCCAATATTTTGATGTAGATCAAAAGTAATACAATCCAGCTCCTACTACTTTTTCTGACAAGATATCTCATTTAACACAATCTGTTTCTGTTCATTTACATTAAATAAGTAAGCATATAACTCAAGATGTCCTTTAAACTTTAAAACTTAGAACACCAAACAACCAAGTTTGGAGGTATTAAAATTCAGTAAAATCAATTAAATCCTCATGGCCCTTTAATACACTTTAAGAGAGGAGGTGGTCATCAGAGAGGGTACCTAATTAATTCTGCAGGGCCACGTCCACTCTACATTTCTTGTAATTTCTCAACAAACCTGTGATCATCAGAGACTGACAAGTACCAGTCCATTTCCATTAGAGGTTGCTATTCGGGTGGGATGGGGGGAGATGAGAAGAAACAAAAATCCAACCTCCTGTCCCCTATCAGCCCAGATTCCAGGGCTTAAATCCCTGTTGACTTCTATGTGTTTAGAACTGACTACAACATCTCTGTCTATCTTCCTTTTAGTGTGGTATGCTCTAATCCCCCATTATCACTCTCCACCTTGCCCATCTCTCTACACACTTCTCTATATTGTTTTGTACCTGGTGGGTTAGCCAATCCACATCTTGTATGTTATTTATTATTTGTTTCCATTCTGCCATCATTGGAGATCCCAGTTTTAACCAATTATGAGTTATGGCTTTATTATAGGCTGCTATACAAATATTCCATAGATAGATCTTAGTATGCCCCCTAACCCCAGCGATGAGAGGCCCAAAACCAAGTTATATAAAAGTACGGGCCTCAAGATCTGGAATAGAGTTGAAAGCCCCTGTATCACCTCTTGTCTGAACTGCCTCATACTTTGACAAGAGTAAAATATATGTGAACATGTGGCCTCCTCTTCCCCACATTGGCACCAGCAGGTGGTAGGAGTCTCTGGGACCCACTTCAGCACTCCAGGAGTCAGAAAAAAACATACCTTAACTTTCCACATATATTCTTGCCATATAGGTGAGGAAGTGACTCCCAAATAGTTTCCCCAGATCTTTGCTAATTCTAACTCAGAGAGGTGAAAATCAGCCTCATCCTCCCATCTCCTAATGATAGGTACTGCCTCCTCCATTCTATGTGTACTTAAGAATTGGTATATTTGGGAGATGGCCTTCCTAGGTGTTAAGTGTGAAATTAAGTCTGAGAAAGTTGGGGACTGCGCAGACTGCAACTGCGGAGTCGATTGCTGTCGAAGTTTATTTTGAATTTAAGCCTGAATTTGTAAGTAATGTATTTTGTTCCCTGGAGTCCATCCCCATCTCTGAGAACATTCTTCGAAAAGGAGGACAGAATACCCGATATAATTTGGGCTGACATTTGGAATCCCTTATGAGCCTGATGCTCATAACAGGGGTCACTACTCCCTGGCATAAAATCTGATGCCTTAATAAAGCAGCAATATCACCACAAATTCCCTTTGACTCTGTTATATTTCTGAAAATGCTCCCATGCTAACAAAGAAATCTGACCTGCTGTATATAAGATTTATCTTTTATGCTCTGATGTGGGTCAAACATCAGTAGAAAATTAGGCTGGTCTGGCAACAAATCTCCCTCCATTTCTTGCCAATGGGCCCATCTGGGGATATAGTCCCAAAACAATGCTCATCTTCCTTGAGCAGCAAGCCAGTATGACTGCAAATCTGGTATTGCTCTGCCGCTCCACTGCTTTTTTGCCATAAGAAGGTCTCTTTTTACTCGAGGCCTCTGACCTGCCCAGATAAATTTAGAAAACTTTCTGAATCTCTTTAAACCATCTCTGCGGTAGTAAAACTGGTTCATATTGAAAACGGTATAAAAACCTGGGAAGCAAATTAATTTTTATTGTCTGTATTTTGGCATACATTGGGAGGGGCAACATAGACCATCTTTTCAAGTCTTCTCCTACTTGCCCGATCAATGGGGGGAAGTTGTCCTCATACAAATGGTTATTTGTTGATCTCAGGGTGACTGCCAGATATTTAAGCATATTTGGTTCCCATTTCATCAGGTATAGGTGACGCAATGGTTTGGAAGGATTGTAATTAAAATGTAATGTTTCTATCTTTGCTGAATTCAGCATGTAACCTGATACGGCTGAAATTTGTTTTACCATTTCCATAACTCTATGGATAGATTGATCTGGGTCTGTTATATATAGTAACACATCGTCAGTGTAAAGGGCGATCTTGTGTTCTTGTCTACTGATCTACCCTTGAACTCATGACATCATGCAGGATATGGTGCTAATCTAGTCTGCAACCCTACTACGTCAACAGTTGCAACCTCAACCCTGCATGGTCAAATTGAACGCATGGTTGAACATGCTGTCAGCCAGGATAGTGCGCTCCGAGCATTCGCTGATGTGGTGGTGGAAGCCTCCCTCCATGGCGCTCTAACCCTCATCACTCCATGAGGCCCTACATCCAAGCCACTGCAGGTTGCCCATTCTGTTCAACAAATTGCCCAAGGCATTGGACAGATGGGTCCAACTGACAACCTTAGCTGTCATCAAGAGAAGGTGCACTCCCTTTGTGAGAAGCTTTCTCTCCAACCCAAGTATCAAGTTCAAGTCCTGAGACAGACCATTGGGCCGACCCTCTGGGCCAAGCTTCCAGAGGCTGTTCGCAATTGTGACACATTGCGTTCCAATAATATCGCCCAGGCCCTTCTTTCGGCCAGCTCCCCAGGTATTGTTGGAGCCCGCTTGGCCTACAAGGTTAAGCAAAATGTGAAGGAAAGCCCTGAGGCTTACCATCAATGCTTGTGGCTCGCCTACGAGGCCGACAAGGCCTTGGCAGAAGAGACCGCAAGTAAGGACCAAATTGAGTACAAGGATTTGTACATCCAAAACATGACCCCAGGCCTCTAGAAAAGAGTTGAACTCAATGTCTACCCGCAGACCGACACCTTTGAACAGATCCTTACCAAGACGAAGCGTGTCTTTCAGGTCTATCTTCATAGCCTCACTTCTGGCAAAAACAACCACAAGACGGCAGCTGCCATTACCTCAATGGTCCAGGGAGACCAAACCCAGGTTGCCGTGGTCAGCCCAGCCCCCAACCACTACACAGTGGAGCATAACAATGACAGGCAAGATACCCCTTCTACCAACTGACAGTTGCCGGGGGGAACCAAACCTATAAGAATAACCGGAACAACAACAGAAATTGGCAAAATCAAAATTCCAATAGCAAGTACCATACCGGACCTAGCTATCAGGATCTGAAGGATGGGAATGAGGCCCTCCGCAAACAGCTGGAGGAAGCCCGTGCTGGGACAAATGCCTCATGGAACCACACTGTAGCGGCAATCGCACTGCTCAGTGAGACTAACCCTTTTCAGACCTCAACTACTACAAGATCCAGTGGTCGAGGGACAAACCCCTTCATGACATTGGACACTGGCCAGGCCAATGTAGTGATCAAGAAACCACCAATTGAACAATTTGAGATCTCGGCCCTGACGTCACTATTACCCCCACTATCAACCGTCGTTGCACCAGAAGCTCTACTAGCCAAATTTTTAATATACCCCACTGTCACACTTCTCTGGGACAAAGGTCATTTGCCTACCATGCCCCACTATGGATAAACTCGCTGCACCATGACATCACTTCAGCATCCACCTTGAGCTCCTTCAACTTAAGGAACAGTTAGTTGCTGATGTCAGTTGTGACTGCTTCCAATAACCTTCCTTCTTGTGACCAGCACTTATTCTAACCATATGCTATTCTGACCTTATGCATAACTGTTCTCAGCATGTAACTGATCTAAGTTGCTAATCATTCTCCTTCAAGTTTCCTCTTGATCCCTTCTACTCTTTCCCCTCACCCCTCTATAGCTTCCCCCATCCCCCCCTCCTGTTATATCTCCTGAGCTCCCATGCTCACTTTAAAATGCTTTGTCCCATACATTCTCACCTCTGATGAGGCCCCTGGGCTGATGCCATCCCTTACCTTGTTGATTATTAAATATTAGTCTGAGCCTGTTCTCATTTTCCTGTAAAGGGTCATTTCATAAGACCCAACCCCCTCTAATATGACCCTTTGAATTCCAGGTTTGAATCAAATATGCACCATGGCATACATTGTATAATGCCACATGTATTGGAACTTCTGCAGTTATACACTCTTGTAATGTCTTGTATAATTCCTTGTTTTGTTTGTTCTCCGTCTCATACTTTTCCAATATGTACTGTTCATCTGACGTGGAACCTATGAAATTAGCTTGTTTTCAAAGGTGTTATCTGAACTTTTTCAATAAATAAATAAATATTTGTGTCCTGTGAAGTGCCGAGAGGAGGCCCATCGGCCTTCCAGTAGCTCCAGGCCACAGAGACAGGAGGGTGAGGAAGAGTCAGGGAACTGTTCAGATTGACAATTACAGGCCCCAGTCCAGACTGTGAGTGACTTGCTTGTTGACACAAATGGACAGCCTTGTGTAAGGACCATGGTCGGGGGCCTGCCACCTAGACATGCTTCTGGATACAGGAGCAGTCATGTCTGTTCTCCATGATGAGAACCCAGCTACGTCTGCTTGGTCTACCGGCAGGGAGACCAGTGCACAGGATGTAGATGGCACCCAACTGCGAACCTATCAATCTGTATGACTGCCTGTGCAGGTAGGGCACCTCAAAACAAATTATACTTTTGACCTCATGGTATTACGTCATCATCCCAGCATATTGGGAATTGATTTCCTTGCACAGCATGGCTGTGTGGTGGACCTTGCTATCAGGTTATTGCTACAGATCAAGGGACAATGTCATGCTGTTACCATACCAGATTCTCACGCGGTGGCAGCCATCTCCCATAACAACAAGAAGTATGACGTCATGGCCTTGTTCAAACATCATGACCTGTTTTCTGAACTAGCACCTTTGTTGCAGAAACACATCGATGTGTTTGCTGCCAACAAGCATGATTGTGGTAGGATGCACACCATTATTAAGATCTCAGGACCCAATCCTGCAAGGCAGAAACAATACCCATTTCCTGCTGAGGCCTTGCCATCATCGAGGAAGACTATCCAATCACTGCTGCAACAAGGAGTGATTAGGCCTTGTTTCTCTACTGTAAATCTGCCTATTTGGTCAGTGAAAAAGCCAAATGTAGCTTGGAGACTTACAGTTGATTACAGGAAGCTTAATCAAGTTACCCCTAGCTGTGCCCCAACTGTGGCATCAGCCCCCAATGTGCTCAAGTTGCTGACACCTTACAAAAAGTGGTTTTCAGCTCTTGACATTTCTAATGGGTTTTGGTCAGTCACTCCCATTAGCCCAGGAAAGTCAATACAAATTTGTTTTCACCTTTGATGGACACCAGTACACCTGGACTTGCTTGCCCCAGGGATTTCATAACAGCCCTTCCCTCTTCCATCTGCACATGATGGATACACTGCAGGGGTTCTCCACACCCCAGTGTCTCCTGCAGTATGTGGATGACTTGCTTTTGGCAGCTTCCACCAAAGAAGAACATCTGTCTCTTTAGGACGAGCTACTGACTCTCCTCAGGAGAGTAGGCCTCAAGTGCAACCCCTCTAAGGCACAACTGTGTCAGAAGGAGGTCATGTTCCTTGGCCTATGCATTACAGACCAAGACAGAAGCCCAGCTGCCAAGGAGATCCAGGGCTTGCAAGATCTACAACTCCCTACAAGCGTGGCAACACTCAGGCACGTTTTAGGTATGGTAAACTACTCCAGGGATTTCTTCCCTGACTTTGCCTTGAAGGCTGCTCCCCTGTATGAATTGCTGAAAAACGACATCCCATGGACTTGGGGCCCCACTCATACTGAAGCTGTGACCCAGCTCAAGCAGGCCCTAGCCTCAGCCCCAGCACTGATTAATCCAAATCCAAGATTGCCCTTCCATTTGGAAACTGCCACCTCTGATGTGGCCATGTCTGCAGTGCTGGCACAAAAGCACAATGGGTACTTCAGGCCCATTGCCTATTCATCACAGATGCTATCCCCAGTAGAGAGAAAATATAGTCTCTGTGAAAGAACACCATTGGCAACCTTTTGGGCTGTCAGACACTTCCTCTATATTATTGGATATGCTCCCATTGTTTTGCACACCTGTCAAACCCAAACTAATTTTTTGCTTTCAGACAGAGTAAAAGATGGATCAGTTTCTAACATCAGACTCACCCATTGGTCTTTGCCCTTGCAGGATAGAGACATTAAAGTACTGCCTGCCAAAATGCCATCCATCTTGGCCCATGGCCTACTATACACAGGTAAGCCTCATGATTGTGCCCTCCAACCACCTTACCTACCTGACCCATAGCCCTTCCTGCCAGCCACACCTGAGGTCCTGGAGGACAAAAAGAGGTGGTATAGCACAGTGGTTTAAGGCTCTAAGCTGCAAATCTGGCAACCTGGGTTTGAATCCCACAGCCCCCACTTGCATACTGTGTAATCCTGAGTAAGTCACTTAACTTCCCTGTGCTCCCAGGTTGCACCTGTAAACAAGCTTTCAGCTTAGTGTGTCTCACCTGGTTAAACAATTGGGGAAAAAAATGTTCCACATCTTTACAGATGGCTCTGCATCCTACCTGAATGGAGAACAGGTAGCATGCCTTGAAGTGCTCATACTGGATCATGAGGGTGATTACAGACGCTTTTCTAGAAAATGCACTGTTCTCTCCTCACAGTATGCGGAACTTACAGCTGTGGCCTGTGCATTAGAGATTATGTCCCATGGTGAAAAAGACGTCATCATCTTTGCAGATTCCAATTGGGTATGCTTATCTCTCACTGAGATCTTTCCCTTTTGTCAAAAGAATAACTTTACCTCATCTGATCTTACCCCTGTCAAATATAGGGAACTGTTTGTGTACATACACACCCTCACCCAGATGTTCTTGTTTCATGAGGGCATAGTTTAGGCCCAACTCCTGCCCACCCTCACCCCACCCACGCCTGGAAATAGTTCCTTTATCCCTGGGGTTCTGACATCATTTCCGCAACAGTGCAAGGTGCATATCACTGTCATATCCTCTCTAGCACACTGCATTGACAATATAAGCATACACATTGTATAATATATATATATATTTCTGTATAACAAACCAATCACACACACACACACACACACACACACACACACAAAAGATAAACATGTGGGGAGTAGTGCAATGTAATGGCTGTGGGGCAGCAGTCTTCCAGGAGTCTTTCTGGAGGCTGAGATGCTGCCCTATTTGCAGACAACTCTCTGCCCTGAGTGAGAAAGTTGCCCATCTTCAGGCCACACTGGATAGTAGTAAGGGAACCTTCCCCCAGGCCACATTGGACAGTAGGAAGGGAACCTCCCCCATCCAGGGAGCACCAGAGCCACCACTACTAACTCAGAGGTTGCGAAGAAAGCACAGCAGTTGGGCCACAGTGGGCTCAGGGAGGGTGAGGATGGTGGAACAGAGGCACACCCAGTCAGTTGTTCCACTCCACAATCCATACACCATTCTGGGGGAGCATAGCTCCCCTATGGATGCACCTGCAGAGGAGACTAAGGAGGCTGAGGACAACTGTCACAAGAGAGGCCCACAGGAAGGAGGCAGAGGACACCACAGGGAAAGAAAGCAGCTCCTGGTGGGGGACTGAATTATTAAGGAGCTAGAACTGCGGGGAGCAGGGAAAACTGAAGTAAGGTGCCTGCCTGGTGCCATGGCTTGGAGGGACAGGAAACGCATCCTCAGGATCACGAGAACAGCTGCACGGGTGTCTGAGCTGGACGTCATTGTCCACCTAGGGACAAATGACTTGGCTCATCATGAGATTAGAGCAGTGCAGGAGGACTTTGTGGGTTTGGGGAGGGGCCTAAGACAAGTAGCACACACAGAATCCTTCTCAGAGGTGCTGCCTGTCAGTGGCATGAGTGAGGCGAGGGTACTTTGCACCATGCAGTTTAATGAATGGTTGAAAAAATGGTGTGGAGCACAGGGTTTGGCTTCATTGGGACTGGGATTCCATCTGGAGGACACCAGCCTATACTGGCAGGATGGTCTGCATTTGTCCAGGAAGGGAACAAGTCTTTTGAGCAATCAGTTTAAATGCTTCACTGGCAAACTTTTAAACTAGTCAAGGGGGGAGGCACTGATAAGTAGCAGGAAAATCCCAGGCTCTCCCTACAAAACAGGGTACTAAATGAGAAAAAGACCAAGGTAGAAAGGTCAGTGGGAGATGCTGCAACAGAAGATAAAGCCATCAAAAAATGGAGAGCAATGAGTACCAATGCCCATAGTCTGAGTAATAAGCTTCCTGAATTAGTGGCCTTGATGGAGGAGGAACATGTGGATATCGTGGCAGTCACAGAAACATGATACACACAAAACCATGACTGGAACAGAAACATACCAGGATACACTATCTACAGGAGGGACAAGGAGGGTGAAAGAGGAGGAGGAGGAGTAGCTCTTTACATAAGGGAAGGAATCAAAGCAACAGAACAAAATGGTAAACAGGGAGGAGAAGAAGCACTGTGGGTAAATTTGGAGACAGGCAATGGCACCACAATCCACACAGGGGTTATATACAGACCCCCTTCTCAGGGGGAGGAAATGGACGAGGAAATGATAGAAAGTATACTTAGAATGGCAGAAAAAGGGGAGATATTGCTGATGGGTGATCTGAATATGCCAGATGTTAACTGGAGTGCAGTTGCAGCAGCCACTTCGAAAAGTGGGGTTATTCTAGATGCCCTACAGGGGGCATGCCTTAGACAACTAGTACTGGAGCCCACTCGAGAGGGAGCAATCTTAGACCTAGTTCTCTCAAATGGATATGGAGAGAGGATCACAGATGTAGAAGTGAGTAGCCATCTGGGAACTAGCGACCATGGAACAGTATGGTTCACAATAAACACAGCAATAGAGTCAAGCCATACAAAGGCAAACGTACTGGACTTTAGGAGGGCTGACTTTGCCAAAATGGGTGAGTGCCTAAGGAATGCACTAGCAAATGGGCAGGAAGGAGGAGTGGAAGAACAATGAGGAATAATAAAAACTGCCATCACGGAGGTAACAAGCCTTTGTGTTAAACAAATAAACAAAACAAAACGATGTAAGAAACCACTATGGTTCTGAAAGGAAGTGGCAGTGAAGGTTCAAGAGAAAAAGAAAGCATTCAGGAAGTACAAGGAATCACAGAAGGAGCAAGACAGAGAACTGTATCAGTTAAAGCAAAAGGAAGCTGGGAAGGCAGTCAGAACAGCAAAGGCCCAAACCAAGGAAAAGATAGCCAACTCAGTTAAGAAGGGGGATAAAACCTTTTATAGGTACATCGGGGAGCGAAGGAAGACCAAGGGAGGGATAGTGAGGCTTAATAAAGGGAGGAGTGTGGGCAGAGGGTGACTGTGAAAAGGCAGCGATACTAAACAAATATTTTTGCTCAGTATTTACAAATGAAGAGGGGGAGGTACCTAAAACAAACAGTAGAAACACTCTGGATACAGAAGTTGATACCAGCCCATTTACAGAAGAAAGGGTTCTGAAAGAACTTTTAAAACTGAAGGTGGACAAAGCAATGGGGCCTGATGGGATTCATCCCAGAATTCTAAAAGAACTAAGGGTAGAACTAGTGACACCACTGACTACCCTCTTTAACAAATCATGGGAGGATGGGGTGGTACCCGAGGACTGAAGGAGGGCAGATGTGATTCCCCTTCACAAAAGTGGGAGCAAGGCAGAAGCATGAAACTATAGACCTGTTAGTTTAACCTCAGTGATAGGGAAAATGATGGAATCACTTGAAGGAAAGAATTGTTGAGTATCTAGAGGCCAGAGGGCACAGGACCCAAGGCAGCATGGATTCACAGCGGAAGGTCATGCCAGATGAATCTGATAGATTTCTTTGACTGGGTGACCAAAGTAGTAGATCAGGTAGGGGCTGTGGACATGGCCTACCTAGACTTTAGCAAGGCATTTGACACAGTCCCACACAAAAGATTAATATACAAGTTAGCCAGCCTTAGAGTGGGTCTCAAGATGACAGCCTAGGTAAAGAATTGGCTGGAGAATAGGACACAGAGAGTAATAGTAAATGGAGTCTACTCTGAAGAAAGGGGGGTTACTAGTGGGGTGCCGCAGGGTTCAGTATTAGGACCAGTCCTCTTCAATGTCTTTATAAGCGACACTGCAGAGGGACTGGAAGGAAAAGTATGTCTCTCTGCAGATGACACAAAGATCTGCAACAGAGTTGATGCATAAGGTGGGGTGGAAAGGATGAGAAGGGACTTGGCAAAGTTAGAGGAATGGTCAAATGTATGGCAGCTTAGATTCAATGCTAAGAAGTGCAAGGTAATGCACCTGGGAAACAAAAACCCAGGGGAAGAGTACACAATGGGGGGTGAGATACTAGCAACAACAAAAATTGAAAGGGACCTGGGGGTAGTCATATCAGATGACCTAAAGGTGGGCAAGCAATGTGAGAGGGCAGCAAGGAGGGCTGGGGGGATACTGGGATGCATAGGGAGAGGCATCACCAGTAGAAAACAGGAAGTTATTATCCCTCTGTACAGACAGCTGGTGAGACCCCATCTGGAGTACTGTGTGCAATTCTGGAGACCCAATCTCCCAAAGACATAGACAGGATGGAAGCTGTCCAGAGGAGGGCAACTAAAATGGTGCAGGGTCTGCACTGGAAGCATATGAAGAGAGACTTAAGGAGCTTAATATGTATAGCCTCAAGAAAGGAGGAGAGGGGGACATGATAGAAACTTTCAAGTATCTCAAGGGAATCAACAAAGTCAGAGGTAGCATCTTTCAAAAAAGAGGTGTGCAAGAACAAGGGGCACAATTTGAAGATAGAGGGGGTGGCTCAGAGGTAATTTAAGGAAGTATTTTTCACAGAGAGGGGTTGTGGATGCATGGAACGGCCTTCCGGAGGAGGTTGTGGAGTCAAAAACAGTGGTAGAATTCAAGCATGCATGGGACAGTCATAAGGCAATTCTAGGGGGGGTGGGGGTAGGAAGAAGTAGGCTGCTGGTTAACTAGGATCTGCAGCTTATCCATTAGGTAGGGAAATGGGCAGACTGGGTGGGCCAAGCGGTCCTTATCTGCCGTCAAATTCTATGGCAGCCCCCACAGGACTACAAAACACAGGGGGCTGCTGGGAAAGTTCAAAGTGCACTGAAAAAAGCCTGTGAATAGTACAGCCAATTAGAAGGCAGAGATTTTGCACAGAGACTCCTGGCACTGCCTAAAGACTTTTGGGGGAAAAGGCAGGGACATCTCTTGGCGCTTAAATGAGCAGCCAACAGGGTGTCAAATGGGCCAAATGAATATTTAATTTGTTCTGTTGAACAGCTGCTGTAGTTAGTCAGGAAATGGCAGTGAAAAGGGGATGAAAGGAAATGTTTTGCCTCCTAGAGGGGGATTTTCATACAGGATCCCAGAGTAAGCAGATTGCAGGAGCCACTGCTGGAGGACTCTCCAGCCCAAGGCATGCATATGGGACTTCACAGCCAGCTCGGCTCCAGCAACTCCCCAACATTCTAGGCCTTGCTGCCAAGTGAAGCAACTGCAGAGTGCATACAGCAAGAGTGTAGCCTTGACAGAGAGAGAGAGACAGAGACAGAGAGACAGAGGGGACTGAGAGAGCTGCAGAGAGAGGGAGAAAGCAAACTAACAGCCCAGTGTGAGAGCAAGTGGTAGGGCAGCAGCAGCAAGTAAGGGACTGTATACAGAGTTCTACCCCCTTGGTGGGGCAGACTTGAAGCCTGTGCTGCTGAACTCCAGGGAATCTATGAGAGTGTGCTGGGGTCAGAGACTGAGAATGGTACAGCCTTCACCTGAGTCCCTCTCTGTGTGCAACAGAGCAGTCTGGGCACCACACCTGATTTGTTCCTGGATAGAAGATAGAGAAGACCAGCAGAGGAAGATGTCGAGAGGCCTGCCTGGTGAACACTGCATACAAAGGCTCTGGGGGCGAAGATTGGAAAGACCTGGCAGGTGAAGACCAGCTTCCTCATTTCTTCAGCCAGCTGCTGCTTTGTGCACCAACATCTGATACCAGCACGGTACCATGAAGCCAGTTTCTGCCACCCCCTTTGAACTGCCAAACTGTAAGTATCCCAGGCTGTGTCTTTGGAGAAGTCTTTATTTAGCTAGCTAGCTAGTCAGACTTAAGGGGGATTAAGTCCTGGGCAGGACTGCGCCAACATGAAAGCTGTGCCAAGGACTGACAGTTAAAGTTAAGAGATGTGAAGTTAAAGTTTGGACACCAATGAAAGAACCCCATGACGATTTCTGTGATGTAGTGAGATACCCACTGAAAAAACTGTATAGATTTTCTGGGCAGCTGCCAAGGGAAAGAAGGGTCCGCCTGCAGGTGGGAGGTGGGGATTTTTGGGAGCAGAACTGTTAGCCAGTTGTTATTGTTGTTGCTGTTCTATCTCCCTTTTCCACTTCCCTTCCAATAAAATACTGTTGTTCATGTTAATTGCTGCCACAGAGTGTGCCTGCAAAGAAGGGGTTATTGTCAATGTGTGTAGGGAACTGTTTGTGGGGCTGCTAGTGAATTTTCCTGGGGAGTGGTAACCTGTTATTTATTCACAGACATTCCCTGTCTCTTCTCCTAGGTGCAGACACTGTGCCATTCTATGCCCACCTATCCTAACCCAGGCCAGCCCACTCAGAGATGAATACTGTGAGGACCTTGAGGGCCCCCGGAGCAGCCAAAGGTGAGTCAAAGGGCAGTTACACACAGGAATGCTGATTAAAGGATAAATATCCAGTGTAGGGGGTGCTCATGCATCAACTAAGAAATGTACTGTTTATGATTTGATGGAATGCATTTGTACATTTGTGTGTCATGTATTTGAAATTGAATAAACTTTAAATGAACAAAAAAAACTCTCTCACTTGCCTCCCAGCATCTGCACCTGGGGACCAACACACAGGGAGCAAGCTCATGGTGCTCCTCTCGCAGTGTGGTTACTCGTTCTGGTTATGATGAGCTGGAAGCTGCTATCATCCATGAACACGATAGATGGTTTTAAAACCACACACACAGCACTCACCCCTTACTTGTTTGGAAGTCAATCACTGCGCCATAGGCACCCTTCACTCTTCTCAAGGCACTGTTGGAACCAATCTGCCTTTGCTTTTTGGCCTGGGGTGGACAAACTTTGTTGCTGCTACCACATTATGAGGTGGCCATAACTGCCTGGAGGGTAAACAATGGCCCTCAAATTGTTAAGTAAGTGTAAATGGACAGCATTTCTCACCTGCATCTACATGTGCTAGCCAGTACACTGAACAACTAGTAGCATTCATTCTATGGTGTGAGGCATTTCCCCTAGTTGTTTCTCCTCAGCTATTATACAAGGACATGCAGAACCTTGTCACTGTCATCGAGCAGATTCATGCTCCATCTCATAGAAACATAGAAACATAGAATTTGACGGCAGATAAGGACCGCTTGGCCCACCCAGTCTGCCCATTTCCCTGCCTACTGGATAAGCTGCAGATCCTAGTTAACCAGCAGCCTACTTCTTCCTACCCCCACCCCCTAGAATTGCCTTATGACGGTCTCTCATGCATTGTCTGGGATTTAAGCACCATAGTAACCAGTTCTTGCACCATAAACATTTTTCAGGCGTTGACCTCCCGCCTGGTCACACTCCTGCACAGCCACACACTCAAGTTCGCACCAGTGGGCCAACTATCTGCAAGACCCTTTTACATCAGCGCTGTTTCATCTGTCCATGCCAGGTTTGGTTGCATAGCAAATTACTTCCTTAGATTGTTCCTCTTACAGTACATCAAATCCTGAATAAGCCCCCACAGTTCAACCGCCATGTTAGGTGGTTCACTGACTGACCTTCGCTGATGCCATCCCTCATTTTACCTTAGTGCAGTTCTGCGGCTTTGGAAGGGGTCCAAAGTCCTCCCTTTAAACAAGGGTGGTGATCCGGCTTCTCCTGGTAACTATCACCCCATCTTCCTTCTTCCAATCCTTGCAAAGTTACAGAAATGCTTTGTTTTCTCCAAGCTGTCTTCCTTACTTGATTCTTCCAACTACCTCTCCTGGTACCAGTCTGGCTTCCAAAAACACCACTCTACTGTATCTTCTTTTCTCAGAGTCACTGACTCCATCTACACAGGTATGGATCATGGCCTTTTCTCCTCACCCATTTTTACTGATCTCACTAAGGCTTTTGATTCTGTTGCCCACACTTCCCTGGTAGACAAACTGTTGCTTGTGGGCCTCTCTGCCCATTCAGTGAAATGGTTAAGTTCCTATCTTTCAGAATACCAGTCCTTTCAAGTTGGTGGCTCATTGTTTCTCCTTCTCACCATCCAGACTGGTGTCGCACAAGGTTCTGTTCTTGTCCTATTCTTTTCTACCTGTTTCTAAATGACCTCCCTTCTGTCTGTATTAGTGCCAACATACACATGTACACAGATGACACAGTCCTCTAAACTACTGCTTGACTGGTCTTTATCCTCACACTCCACACCCTCCACACACTGCTTGATTGGGTTTTATCCTCTCACCCCCATCGTATCACAGCATCAGGTATACTACCTGATGCCTTCAGTGATCATCGCATCATTTACTGTAGTAGGAAGATCCACTCCTCCTGTGCCACCCCCAAGTACATTTGGGCCCACTCCCTACACAATCTAGATATCTCTGCCTTGAAGCATGACCTATACATGGCCGACTAGCTCCCCAGCTACTCAGCTTGTGATGTCAATCCGGCTCTATCTCTTTTTTCCAACCTCTTCTTGCGCATTTGGAATCACCATGCTCCCCAAAGAAGAGTCAGAGTAAAAAGACTCCACCACCCCTGGATCACCGCCAACCTACTGGCCAAGTGCAGGGCTTGGGATAAAGCCTGGTGCCACTATATATCCACTCTTCTGCAGACTAACTACCAAGCATATAAAACCCTCAGGAATAATTGCACTAAGGCCATCCAACTCTCCAAGGCAAATCACTTCAGGGGTCACCTGCAGCAAGATCATCATTCTCCTGCATCATTCTGGAAGGTTCTCCACTCCCTCCTTGACCCTCCTGCCCAGCTTTCCTCGCCAGTCCTACTTGTTGATGGGTTCCCTGTCTCTGACCCTGCTTCAGACATCAATATCTTCAACAAGTTTTTTGTCTCTTGCGCTCTCCCCGATTCCGGACCCCCCTCTCCTTCCTCTCCCCCAACATCCTCTTTGGTCTTACCCTGTAACCCCCCATATCAGTTCCCTCCATTTACTCCACTAGAGGTCTACTCTGCCAACCTTGCCTTAAACCCTTCTAAATCCAGCCCTGACGGTCTCAACCCCAAGCTTCTCCACATCTCTGCATCTGTAATTGCTGCCCCACTCACACACATCCTAAACCTTTCTCTCTCCACTTCCTCTGTTCCCAAGGCCTGGAAATCAGCTAAAGTCCTTCCCCTCCACAAAGGGGGAGGACCCCCTCAACACTTGGCAATTATAGGCCTAGCTCCCTCCTCCTCCCCTCCCTTGCTAAACTACAAGAATCTCTCATCCATTCTACGCTCTCTGACTACCTGGCCAGTTCCAACACTCTCTCTCTCCTGTGCAGTCTGGCTTCCGTAAGCATCACGCAACCATATCTTCGCTTCTGCGTGTTACAGATTCTATACTCTCTACAATGGAAAAGAGTCATAGAAACATAGAATTTGATGGCAGATAAGGACCGCTTGGCCCAGTCTGCCCATTTCCCTACCTAATGGATAAGCTGCAGATCTTAGCTAACCAATAGCCTACTTCCTCCTACCCCCCTACTAGAATTGCCTTATGTCTGTCCCATGCATTCTTGAATTCCCCCACTGTTTTTGACTCCATGGCCTCCTTATGCATCCACAACCCTCTCTGTGAAAAAATACTTCCTCACATTACTTCTGAGCCATCCCCCCCTTTCTTCAAATTGTGCCCCCTTGTTCTTGCACATCGCTTTTTCTGAAAGATGCTACCCTCTTGGACTTTGTTGAGTCCTTTGAGGCACTTGAACGTTTCTATCATGTCCCCCCTCTCCCTTCTTTCCTCAAGGGTATACATATTAAGTTCCTTTAGCCGCTCTTCATATGGCTTCTAGTGCAGACCCTGCACCATTTTAGTTGCCCTCCTCTGGATAGCCTCCATAGTGTCTACGTCTTTCTGGAGATGGGGTCTCCAGAACTGCACTCAGTACTCCAGATGGGGTCTCACCAACTGTCTGTACAAAGAGATAACAACTTCCTGTTTTCTACTCATGATGCCTCTCCCTATGCATCCCAGTGTCCCCCCAGTCCTCTGTACTGCCTTCTCACATTGCTTGCCCACTTTTAGGTCATCTGAAATGACTACCCTCAGGTCCCTTTCAATTTTTGTTGTTGCTAGTATCTCACCCCTTATTGTGTACTCTTCTCCTGGGTTTTTGTTTCCCAGGTGCACTACTTTGCACTTCTTTGCATTGAATCTAAGCTGCCATACATCTGACCATTCCTCCAACCTTGCCAAGTCCTTTCTCATCCTTTCCACCCCACCTTGTGTATCAACCCTGTTGCAGATCTTTGTGTCATTTGCAAAGAGACATACTTTTCCATCCAGTCCCTCCGCAATGTCACTTATAAAGACATTAAAGAGGACTGGTCCCAGTACTGAACCCTGCGGTACCCCGCTAGTAACCCCTCTTTCTTCAGAGTGGACTCCGTTTAGTATTACCCCCTGTCTCCTGTTGTCCAGCCAATTTTTTACCCAGGCTACCATCTTGGAACCCACTCCAAGGCTGGCTAACTTGTTTCTTAATCTTTTGTGTGGGACTATGTCAAATGCCTTGCTAAAATCTAGGTAGGCCATATCCACAGCCCCTCCCTGGTCTACTACTTTGGTCACCCAGTAAAAGAAATCTATTAGATTTGTCTGATATGACCTTCCCATCGTGAATCCATGCTGCCTTGGGTCCTGTGCCCCACTGGCCTCTAGGTACTCAATAATTCTTTCCTTCAGAAGTGATTCCATCATTTTCCCTACCACTGAGGTCAAACTAACAGGTTTATAGTTTCCTGACTCTGCATTGATCCCACTTTGTGAAGTGTTATCACATCCACCCTTCTCCAGTCCTCAGGCACCACCCCATCCTCCCATGATTTGTTAAAGAGGGTAGTCAGTGGTGTCACTAGTTCTTCCCTTAGTTCTTTTAGAATTTTGGGGTGAATCTCGTCAGGCCCCATTGCCTTGTCCACCTTCAGTTTTAAGAGTTTTTTCAGAACCTTTCTTCTGTGAATGGACTGGTATCAATCCCCTATCCAGAGTGTTTCTATGGTTTGGTTTAGGTACCTTCCCCTCCTCTTCTTTTGTGAATACTGAGCAGAAGTATTCATTCAGTATTCCTGCTTTTTCTCTGTCACCCTCTGCCCACATTCCGTCCCCTTTATTAAGCTTCAGTATCCCTCCCTTGGTCTTTCTTCACTCCCTAATGTACCTATAAAATGTTTTATCCCCCTTCTTAACAGAGTTGGCTATCTTTTCCTCAGTTTGGGCCTTTGCAATTCTGACTGCCTTCTCTGCCTCCTTCTGTTTTAACTGATATAGTTCTCTGTCCTGCTCCTTCTGTTTTTCTTTATATTTCCTGAGTGCTATCCTTTTCTCCTTAATCTTCCCTACCACATCTTTTGAGAACCATAGTGGCTTTTTCCTTCTTTTTGTTTTGTTGATTTGCTTTACACAAAGGCTTGTTGCCTCTGTGATGGCACTTTTGATTTTTCCCCATTGTTCTTCCACTCCCCTTTCTTGCCTGTTTGCTAGTGCTTTTCTGAGACACTCTCCCATCTCACCAAAGTCAGCCCTTCTAAAGTCCAACACCCTTGCTTTTATATGGCTTGACTCTACAGTGGTGTTTATTAGGAACCACACTGTTTGGTGGTCGCTTGTTCCCAGATGGCTACCCACTTCAAAATCTGAAATCCTCTCTCCATCCCCGTTTGAGAGTACCAGGTCTATGATTGATGAGTCAGATTACAGCTGCTATCTTCATCGACCTGGTGAAAGCTTTTGACTCTGTCTCCAACCCCCTCTTACTACAAACTCTCAATTCTGTTGGTCTTGCTGTCCCTGTGGTAAAATGGTTCCATTCCTATCGTCATGAAAGAGTACAGTTGGTGCATTGGGGCAGAAGTGTAATGTCTTTGCAAAATATTTAAACTAGTGTGAGAGGTGCAGCACCCCATACGTCGAATGGGAAGAACACCTCTTCCCCCCCTCAGCTAGAGGTCAAACAGGAGTTCAGCATGTTTGTAGTTCATTTGCATCAACAGGTAAGGAAAAAGGTCTGTCTCCCCATACGACACAGAGGGGAAATGCCAGACCTTGCCCAACAACTAACACACCAAAATCTGGCCGATGGAAAATTATGTACACAAATGCTTGCAGTCTGGGAAACAAGATCCCAGACCTGCAGGCGATAATGACAGAGGCTAAACTGGACATAGTAGCCATTAGCGAGACATGGTTGCCAGTATCCACACTTGGGAGACTTCAGTACCGGGCTATTTACTGTTCAGAAGAGACAGAGGTGAAAAAGTGTGTGGGGGGGGGGTAGTGGCCCTTTATGTCAATGAAAATATCAAAGCTACAGAAATTCAGAATACACATAAAGAGCCAGAAGTACTGTGGGTCACCCTGGAAACAGGAAATGGGACAGCCATATGAACTGGGGTTGTATACAGGCCTCCAGACCAGGGGGAGGACATAGACACATTACTGTTAGAAGATATACAAAACATGACAGCTAAAGGGGTGGTTCTGATAATGGGAGACTCCAATATGCCAGATACAGATTGGTCAAAACCAGCAGGAACATCTGCCAGAAGTAGACACATGGTGGATTCCCTGCAGGTGGAGGGACTCAAACAACTTGTACAACAACCCACAAGAGACAGGACTATCCTAGATCTAGTACTGACTAACAGGGAAAGGATCACAGATATCCCAGCAGAAAGTTACCTGGGGGCCAGTGACCAACACATGGTATGGTTCAGTTTGGCCACTAGAACTAAATCATCCCATTCCAAGGCAAAAATATGGGACTTCAGAGGAGCTGACTTTGGTAAGATGGCCAACAGAGTTAAGCTAGCCCTGGCAAAAAGAAATACAGGTGAGGGGGTATAGGCAAAGTGGGCAAGTATTAAAGATGCAATACTTGAAGTAACATCCCATTGTGTTAGAGAGAAAAGGGAGTGCAAAAGAAGAAGGAAACCACTTTGGTTCTCAAAAACAGTAACAGAAAAGGTCAGAGCCAAAAGGCTGACCTTCAGAAAATACAAGGGAATGCAGCAGGATGAAGATAGGGAGGCATACCAAACTTCCTAAGGGAAGCAGAGAAAGTAGTAAGGCAGGTGAAGGCCCAAACCGAGGAAACACTAGCACAAACAGTAAAAGAAGGTGACAAGACTTTCTATACATACATTAGTGAAAGGAGAAAGCCCAGAGGGGGTATTGCTAAGATCAAAGGGGATAAGGGGCATGTGAGGAGGAGGACCATGTAAAAGTATTTATTTTAAATAGATACTTCTGCTCAGTATTTACTGAAGAGAAGGTAGGGCAGGGCCCACAGCTCAGCACCATGGACACAGGAGAGAGGGAGGTGTGCACTAGTCCCTTCACAAAAGAAAGGGTCCTACAAGAGCTTGATAAGCTCAAGGTGGACAAGGCAATGGGACCTGATGGCATACATCCCAGGGTACTAAAGGAGCTAAGGGTGGAACTAGCGAAGCCATTATCAGAACTGTTTAGTGAGTCTCTGAGCACAGAAGAGGTCCCAGAAAACTGGAGAAGAGCTCATGTGATCCCCCCTCCACATGAGTGGTAGCAAGGAAGAGGCAGGGAACTACAGACCAGTCAGTATTACCTCAGTAGTGGGCAAGATTATGGAGGCACTCCTTAAGGAAAGGATAGTGCAACACCTGGAATCCATAGGAGCACAGAATCCAAGACAGCATGGGTTTACAAAAGGAAGGTCCTGTCAAACTAATCTCATAGATTTCTTTGACTGGGTAACCAGAGTGGTGGACAAAGGGGGAGCAGTTGATGTTGCCTACCTTGACTTCAGAAAAGCTTTTGATACTGTTCCACAGAAGATTGATTAATAAGCTGGGTAGGCTCGGGGTGGGTCAGAAGTTGGTCAACTGGGTGGCAAGCGGGTTGTCGGGCAGAAAGTAGGAGTGGTGGTAAATGGTATACAGTCAGAAGAGATGCAAGTCACAAGTGGGGTATCTCAGGGATCAGTCCTGGGGCCAGTCCTCTTCACTATCTTCATCAGTGACATTGCAGAAGGACTGGAGGGTAAGGTTTGTCTGTTTGCAGATGACAGCAAGATCTGCAACAGAGTAGATGATCCAGATGGAGTGGGCAGAATGAGAAGAGATTTGGATAAACTGGCAAAATGGTCAGAAGAGTGGCAACTGGGGTTTAACGCAAAGAAGTGCAAGATCACGCACATAGGGAAGAGAAACCATGAAGCCACCTATAGGCTGGGAGGGGAGTTGCTGGCAGTCAGAAAGGAAGAAAGAGACTTGGGCGTCATCATCACTAATGACCTGAAATCATCCAAGCAGACCACTAAAGCAGTAGGTAAGGCTAGAGGGATGTTGGGGTGTATTAGTAAGGGGTATCACAAGTCGTAAGAGGGAGGTAATAATCCCTCTTTACAAGACACTGGTTAGGCCCCATCTGGAGTACTGCATGCAGTACTAGAGGCCACACCTTCACCAGGACATTAACCAAACTGAGGCAGTCCAGATAAGGGCAACCAAAATGGTACAGGGACTGCATCAGAAAACATCTGAGGACAGATTAACAGATCTCAATATGTATACCCTAGAGCAAAGGAGGGAGAGAGGTAATATAATTGAAACATTCAAACACCATAAGGGCATTAACAAGGTGAAAGAGTCTAACATGTTTCAATATAAGAAAAATAGCAGGACAAGAGGACACAGCATGAGATTAGAGGGAGGCCGATTAAGGGATAATGTGAGGAAGTTCTTTTTCCCAGAAAGAGTGGTGGATGCATGGAACGGCCTACCTCAGGAAGTGGTGGATATGAATACAGTGCAGGTCTTCAAACAGGCATGGGATAGGCATAAGGGAGCAATACAAATGAGTATGAATAGATAGGCCATTGACAGAGCAAAGGCCGATGGCACATTTATAAGGCAGAAAAAGAAATGGGCAGACTGGATGGGCCTTACGGTCCTTATCTGCTATCAACTTCTATGTTTCAACTAGGCAATGTTTCCTCCCCCCCAACCTATCTTCTCCGGTGTCCCCCAAGGCTCCATACTTGGCCCTTTCCTTTTCTCCCTGTTTATAAATAACTTCCTCTCAGTCTGCAAATCTGCTGAAATTCACATGTACACCAACGATACCATCCTTTTCCTCTCTTGGCCCTCTGTAAACAGTGTGCAGGACCCCCTCCAGGATGATTTTAATAGAGTCCAGTCCTGGTTTGTAGAAAACAAGATCAAACTTAATGTAAAAAAAACAGTGCCCATGACTTTTGGCTCCAGACAGAAACTAGCCACCCTTCAGTACCCTCCAACCTTCTCTACCCTGGATGGTTTTTGTCTCGAAAATGTTTCAGCTTTCAAATACTCAGGGGTCTGGCTAGATTCTCACCTGGACTTCTTCACAAACGTTGGTGCCATCTGCACCAAGCTTTGCCCTAAACAAGGTGACCTCTACTGGCACAAAAACTGCCTCCCCCTCTCCACATGTCGTGAACTTGTCACCAAAATGATACAATCCACTTTTGACTATGCCGATGTGGTATATGGCACGCCTTCTCTGGCCTCCTTAGGCAAGCTTGATAGTCTGTTAAACTCCTCCTGCCACTTCGCCACTGCTTCCCCTCCTCTTACCCAGGTGTCAGTGTGGCTCAGTTGGTAGCACATTTGCCTCTGGGCCAGAAGGTTGTGGGTTCTCATGCCACACCGGGATTGGACTCATACCTAAAAATGCTGGCACCTGAGTGCAGTATTGTGGGGTGCTGTACTGTTGGAGTGTGCTATCTTTCAGATGAGATGTTAAACTGAGGTCCCGTCTACCCATCCTGGTGCTGTCCTGGTGGGTGTTCAGGTGGAAGTAAAAGAACCCAAGACATTCTTCGCAAAGAGTAGGGGACATTCCCAGTGTCCTAGGCAATATTCCCCTTCCCATAAAACTGGTTCATGCAAGTGTCCAGGCTGTGTGTGGGTGTTGATGTGCGATATGGCTGCCACTACACATTCAGTCACTTCACTACTAGTCTAGCATTGCTTGTAAAGAGACGTGGGATACATTGTGTATGAAAAGCGCTATATAAATGCTGATTCTTCTTCTTCTTACCCACCACTGCCTTCTTTATTCTGCCCTATAACTCGCTCCGCTGTCCCAAAGGAGGCTGACCCACTGTGCATCTTTTACTGCCAAATTTTGGTTTGGTTCTCTCGCCTCTTACCTCTCTTCCCGCCTCTCCCAGGTAGCCACCTTAAACTACTCCCTTCGTCACAGAGAACTCAAACTTTCTCTCTTTCTCACCCCGACTCTGTTTCTGGTCAATCTGCTTTCTCCTTCTGTTTTCATTCTCTCTGGAACAATTTACCCCCTGACCTTCGTCTATCCTCCTCCCTCCTTACTTTCAAAAGGCTTCTCAGACTCCTTCCTGTCCTGCCTTGCTCCCAGTGTCCCGCTTCCGCACCACCCTAATGTGTTGGTTTCCCTGTTGTTACCTATTCAGGCCTTTCTGCTCATCTCACTTCTCAGGGACTGCTTATTCTGTCCCGCTATTCTGGCCACTCCTTGTGCACTGCCTTTCTTCCCTCATAGCTCAGTCACCCCTTCCCTCTTTCTTCAAACTTCTGCTTTCCCTCTCTCTCCTTTGAAATCTAGATTTAGTATTTGCCGTATTGGTCCTTGCAAGAACAGATCCAGAAGCAAATGATTTGATACCTTTTAATGGACCAACATAGATGTAACAACAAGAACAAACTGCTCTAGCTTTTGGACCAACCAGTCCTTCTTCAGAAGCCTATTTAGAGATGAGAGAATGGCAGAGGTGAGTACAGGGGCTTTAGTATGTACACAGAGAACCATGACTATACATCCCAGTATCCCCTCAGCCCTCCCTACTGCCTTCTCACATTGCTTGCTAACCTTAAGGTTGTCTGATATGATTACCCCCAGGTCCCTTTCCATTTATGTTGCTGTTACTACCTCCTCCCCCACTGTGTAATCTTCCCCTGGGTTTTTGTTTCCCATGTGCATTATTTTGCACTTCTTTGCATTGAATCCCAAGTTGCCATACTTCTGACCATTCCTCCAACCTTGCCAAGTCCCTTCTCATCCTTTCCATGCCTCCTTGTGTATCAACCCTGTTGCAGATCTTTGTATCATCTGCAAAGAGGCATACTTTTCCTTCCAGTCCCTCTTCAGTGTCACTTATAAAGACATTAAAAAGGACTGGACCCAGAACTGAACCCTGCAGTACACCACTAGTAACCTCTCTTTCTTCAGAGTGGACTCCATTTACAATTACCTTCTGTGCCCTATTGTCCAGCCAATGTTTTACCCAGGCTACCACCCTGGCACCTACTCCCAGGCTGGTTAATTTGATTATTAATCTTTTGTGTCGGACTGTGTCAAATGCCTTGCTAAAGTCTAGGTAGGCCATGTCCACAGCCCCTCGCTGTTCTACTACTTTGGTCACCCAGTCAAAGAAATCAATTAGATTCATCTGACATGACCTTCCCACTGTGAGCCCATGCTGCCTTGGGTCCTGTGCCCCACTTTCCTCTAGGTACTCAACAATTCTTTCCTTCAGAAGTGATTCCATCACTTTCCCTACAGAGGTCAAACTTACAGGTCTGTAGTTTCCTGCCTCTGTTTTGCTCCACTTTTGAAGGGGAATCACATCCGCCTTCCTCCAGTCCTCAGATACCACACCATCCTCCCATGATTTGTTAAAAAGGGTAGTCAGTGGTGTTACTAGTTCTCCCCTTAATTCTTTTAGAATTCTGGGGTGAATTCCATCAGGCCCCATTGCTTTGTCCACCTTCAGTTTTAAGAGTTCTTTCCGAACCCTTTCTTCTGTGAAAGGACTGGGACTGACCCTCCTATCCAGAGTTTTTCTGTTAATTGGATAGGGCACCTCCCCCTCCTCTTTTGTGAATACTGAGCAGAAGTATTCTTTCAGTATCCCTGCTTTTTCACTGTCCTTCTCTGCCCACCAACCGTCCATTCTATTCAGCCTCACTATCCCTCTCTTTGTCTTTCTACGCTCCCTGATGTACCTATAAAAGGTTTGATCCCTCTTCTTAACTGAGTTGGCTATCTTTTCCTCAGTTTTGGGGCCTTTGCTATTCTGACTTCCCTGCCTGCTTCCTTCTGCCTTAACTGGTACAGTTCTCTGTCCTGCTCCTTCTGTGTTTCCTTATACTTCCTAAATGCTATCTTTTTCTCCCTAACCTTCCCCGCCACCTCTTTTGAGAACCACAGTGGCTTTTTCTTTTGTTTTTATTTGTTTAGTTGCTTCACACAAAGACTTGTTGCCTCTGTGATGGCAGTTTGATGTTTCCCCATTGTTGCTCCACTTTTCCTTCTAGCCTGTTTGCTAGTGCTTTTCTAAGACACTCACCCATCTTGCCAAAGTCAGCCCCCGTGAAGTCCAGTACCCTCACTTTCGTATGGTTTGACTCTATAGCTGAGCTTATTGTAAACCACACTGTTTGGTGGTCACTTGTTCCCAGATGGCTACCCACTTCTAGATATGAGATCCTCTCGCTGTCCCCATTTAAGAGTACGAGATCTAAGATTGCTCCCTCATGAGTGGGTTCCAAAACTAGCTGTCTGAGGCATGCCACCTGTAGGGCATCAATAATGGCCCTGCTCTTGGATGTGGCTGCAGCAAAGGTGCTCCAGTTAACATCTGGCATATTCAGGTCCCCCATCAACAGTATCTCCCCTTTCTCTGCCATCCTAAGGATGCCTTCTATCATTTCCTGGTCCATTCTCTCTCCTTGACATGGGGGTCTGTATACAACCCCTGTGCATATTGTGGTGCCATTTCCAGTCTCTAAGGTGACCCACAGTGCCTCCTCTCCTCCCTGTTTACTCTTTTGTTCTGTTGCTTTTATCCCTTCCCTTACATAGAGAGCTACTCCTCCCCCTCTTCTACCCTCCCTGTCCCTTCTGTAGGTTGTGTACCCTGGTATGTTAACATCCCAGTCATGGTTCTCTGTGTACCATGTTTCTGTGACTGCCATGATATCCAGGCATCCCTCTTCCATCAAGGCCACCGGTTCAGGGCCTGTTGCCCAGACTACAGGCATTGGTACTCATTACTCTCCATTTCTTGATGGCTTTCCCCTTTTTTCCCATTCCTGTCCTTATTGCCTTTGTCATTTCTCCATTTACCCTGCCCTTCTCCTATCGACATCTCTGTCTTGGTGTTTACCTCACTTACTACCTTGATTTTTTTTTGGGGGGGGGCTAGGATTTCCCTGCTCCTTTCCAGTGCCTCCCCCCTTAGCTAGTTTAAAGGCTTGCCAATGAAGCATTTAAACCTATCACCTAGGATCCTGATTCCCTCCTGGACAGATGCAGACCATCACGACAGTATAGGCCTGCATCACTCCAGGTGGACCCCCCAGTCCCCAGTGAAGCCAAATCCCTGAGCTCTGCACCAGTTTTTCAACCACTGATTGAATCCCATGGTGTGGAGTACCCTAGCCTCTTCCATGCCTTAGACAGGCAGCACCTCCGAGAAGGTTACCATGCGTGCTACTTGTCTAAGGCCCCTCCCCAACTCCACAAACTCTTCCTGCACTGCTGTGATCCCTTTCTCATCCAGGTCATTTGTCCCTAGGTGGACAATGACATCCGGCTCCCTCCTCCGTGCAGCTGCTCCAGCGATCCTGAGAATTCGCTCCCTGTCCCTCCAAGCCATGGCGCCAGGCAGGCACCTTACCTCCCTCTCCCCTTCCTCCCCCAGTTCTACCCTCCTAACAATGGGGTCCCCTACCAGGAGTTGTTTCCTTCCCCTGTGGGGTCCCATGCCACCCTCCTGTGGGTCTCCTTCGTGGAGATTCCCAGCATCCTCCTTTGTCTCCACTGCGGGTGCCTCCATAGAGGAACACTTTGCCAGAATGGCATATGATTTGAGGAGAGGTACAACTGTACCTGTAAATGTTTTTCCAATCTAGTTTTAAAGTCACATGGGTATTGACATCTCTAATAGTGTTAGGAAGGTCATTCCCATCTTTGGGAGCAGACAATGCGAATGCATGCTAACTGATTAGTGAGTTGACCTTAGGTGTTGACAGTAAATTGTTTTCATCAGAACTCAAATTTTGAAATTTTTGTTTGGAATTTAATAAGAGCGGTAAAGGAAAGTCAGAGTGCAATCTGCTTGTCTATCGACAAGCAATAATATTGATATTGTCTATGCTGTTTAGGACTCATCCACCCTAATAAATTATAAAGTGTACAGTGATGCATTCCATGAGAAATGTTAACACAAAATGACAGATATTATTGCAGGTGCAATTGAAACATAGCAAATCAGACCATGAAAGGGAAAACTGTTTAACCAGGAGTAGCACACTAAGCTGAAGCTTGTTTCCAGATGCGACCTGGGAGCACAAGGAAGTTAAGTCACTTACTCAGGATCACACAGTATGCACCTAGGTGGCTGTGGGATTCAAACCCAGGTCTCCAGACCTGCAGCTCAGAGCCTTAACCCACTGCACTATACTGCCTCCTAAGAAATATATGAAATGTTAAGAAAAAAATAAATGAATTGTATGTCAAAGTAGGCAACAAAACACCAGTTCCTGGTTGGTGATTTTTCATCCTTTTTGTACATTATATTTACGTTTTTTGGCAGTTCCCTATCACTCTTTTATTTAATTGATTTTTGACCTAGGGCTACAGTTAATCTACAATTATTCATGTATATTATACCTGTTAATTGATGGTACTTGTTTTTATAATCAGTGTATCTAATGTACCCCAGTATCATATTTTGCTGCTTTCATTGTTTCTCTGTACCATTTGTTCCTTCTCTCCCGGGTTGTACCTGGAAATGAACTTTGGTTCAGTGTACCTTTTCCAGTTATCAAATTTCCAATAAATACATAAAATAAAATTACAGTAATCTCAGGCACCTATTTTAAGCCACCCATGGTGGCTAGTGTCCCACTACCACATTCTGCAGTGTGCGCTGTGACCCTCTCTGGACTCTCCCTGCCCCTATGATATGTGGGCATGACCGTGCCCCGAGAGTCCATGTTCCCACCTTCACTGTCTTCTCTGGCTTTGGATCACCAGCATCATTTATGGGCCTGTATCCCTGCTGCCCCATGTGCTGCAAAATAATCTCACTGAGTCATAGTTATACTGCATGTCCCTTTCATGAGCATTTAGACTATTAAAGCCTTCTGGCATGCCGGCATGGCATCCAAAGTACAGGGTAAATGCACACTTCTCTGGGCCCACTAGAGTGCCACTCCCTCATCTTGCACCAGTGCCCTTAGAAGTGTGCTGGGCTGCTGTGGAGGTGACTGGTGCTCAAGAGCGGACATCACTTGCTGTGTCGGGGACAGGCCAGGCTATATGCAGCTGCTGAAAGGCAGCATGCCTTGGCTAGAGAGAGATGGCAGCAAGTTCCAGTGCACTAACCACCCCTGCAGCTGAGCCTGAGAGTTTACTTTTCTTGCTGGGGTTCACTGGGCAAATGAGGCCATCAGGGCATTCCTCACATCGCGGGGAGGAAGGAGGATGTAAGAGGAGAAAAAAACACAAAAAAAATCTCTCTGCCTTCTACATGACAGCTCTTAGATGTAAGTTAAAGAGGGACTCTGGCCAAAAGTGCTACTTTGCAGATTAGAATAAGCATACCCCCAATAAATCTCATACCAAAAATTTGGTTTCTGCATTACTTCATTTTAAAGTTATGAGCTTCTTTGTAACCCTGAGTTCACTACCTGTTCAAAAAAGCCAGTTTCAGTTAAGAGTTGCTGATGATGACATCTTCTGAACTCACAGTCTAGTCCTCCCTGTTGGCAAGCATATAGGACCTGTTTCTCCAAAATTTGAAGATCATGTGCAATGGTTTTCACAAGTGAAACTGGCAGCACCATTCAATAAACATTGCTTTAAAAACTATGTGTATTTCAGGTTTTGTAACAAAGTTGACAAATTCATACTTTTTTAATGCCTTTTTGGTGTGGTTCATTTCTCCAGGGTTGCTGGATGCAGAGTCAGCATGCCTCCAGGCTGCTGATACCATTTGGGTTGCTACTGTATAGAGCTTGTTAGGAAGTTGTATTGCTACTAGTATTGTAATGTTGGTAACTCCATTGATGTTTGTCAGTGTCTGCTTTACAGTAAGTCTTAATAGGGGCCTTATATGTGTTAATTCCAACGAGGGGTGGAAGTGTTAGCCCTGGTAAGATGATAATTTTAATAAAGAAATAATGCATGATGGGGCGTGTGTCATGCTGGGACAACATCACGCCTCAGGTGGCTGGGCACAAGGCTGCAGTCCAAGTGTATCCAACACCTGAGAACTGATGTTATACCAGCATGACACGCACACACCCTGGAGTGCATTATTCCTATTAGACATGGCTCCATTGTTAAAAACAAATCAAAAAGATTAAAAATACATTCTAGAACACATTTTTTCCTTCCATTGTAACATTAGGACATGAAGTAGTCCCTTTTTTCTTAAATCAGTTAACTCTTACATTGGTAATGGTTAGAGCAGTATAACAGCTAATATGCTGACTTACATTCATCAGCAAGGAAGTCTGGGTAGATTATAAAGTTAACTTAAATTGTCCATACGTAGCAGTACAGTCTCCTATTTTGGTAGTGGTGAATGCAGTATAGCACCTACTACGTAGATGCATACAGCAAGGCACTGTGGGTACAATATAAAGCTGTCTTCCATTTTCCTTACTTGGAGGTGCAGTTTTCTATTTTTGTAGTGGTTGCAACAGCATAAGATCTCAGATGTTTATTTTCAAAATGAAGCATTGTGCATAAACTATATAGCTGACAAGATTTCTTTACTGAGAGATGTAGTCTCCTAATTCTGCAATGAGTACAGAAATATAATATTCTGTATACTAATTTACATAGTGAAGAATTGTGGGTACAGCAAATAGCAAATTTTTCTATCTCCCTACTGCTGACATTTGATCATGTGTGTGCTGGGAATTTATCCATGATGTTATACTGGAATAACATCACGAGTCCAGCCCCAGATTGATCAATCAGAGCCCAGTATTCTTTTTTTGCCATTGAATAATGCGGAGTACAAAATAGATGAGCCTGAATGTTGGTCAAGTAACAGCCTGCCAGGGAGAAAACACTGGGCTGGCTACTGCATAGAAACTTGTAGTAAGGTTTCAAAACAGCATTAACTCTCCCACCCCCATTAACGGGGAGACTGGATAATTGTTTTTAAGTGCCATCCTGAGACATCACTTTAACTGAATGACAGGTGTAAATGATCACAGCCTTTCACCATTCAGAGTTATTTAGTCTGCCAACCTCACATCTATGTGCTATGACTCAGCATCCAGCAACCCTGGAGAAATGGACCACAACAAATAGGCACCCCACAAAAAATATGAATCTGTCAACTTTGCTGCAAAACCTGAAACACACATAGTTTTTAAAGCAATGTTTATTGAATGGTCTTCCTGTTTTACTTGTGAAAACCACTGCACATGGTCTTTAAACTTTGAAGAAACAGGTCCTGTAAGCTTGTTGACAAGGGAGGACTAGACTGTGAGTTCAGATGACATCAGCAGCAGCTCTTCACTGAAACTGACTTTTTTGAACAGGCAGTGAACTTAGTGTTGTAAAATGACTTGTAACTTAAAAACAGTAACTTAGAAATCTTAATTTTTGCATGAGGCTGATTGGGGCTATGCTGATCCCAAAGTTATCAACACCAGAAATTTTGACTGGAGTCTCTCTTTAATAGGGCCTCTAATGGGTGTCCCATAAGGTATAAGATACTCCAAGCATGAGGTTTGGGTGAGAGGACAATGAAGCAAAGCTGAGCAGTTCTGTCTGCCCAAACCTTATTAGAGGAGTCTTATCCCATAGGTGACACTCCTCAGAGCCCTACTAACTATTATAAATCACTTTCGGTTTAGCTGGTGATATAACATGTCATAGTCTTTTTTTAATCTTATTATGCCATCCTGCCCCTGGCAGTGAAGTGGAGCACTGCCTCCAAATGCTCCCACACAGGAGAAAGCTATACATGGGTAAGAGGTACAGTGGCTCTCCATGCTGATTGACTGAAATCACATGAGTGATTTATAATCCTGATAAACAGGGTATATCCCTAGTTAGATTACATCTGTAAAGGAATAAAAAAGAAAAAAAAAAGAAACTCTAGGGTCCCTATTCATGGCCAAGCCAGCATCCAACAGAGCTCCACTGACTCCCAAGATTAACAAACTTGGATTATCAAAACAGATTAAAAGCTACTGGTCTCTTCTCTCTTCAAACTAGAAGATTAAGAGGTGATATGCTTATGGTTTTTAAATTAATAAATTCACCAGATCTAATGGAAAAATGTGGTCTAACACTCTCCAAAAGGAGACATGTTCCGAGACTGCATAATAAACAGCTTGAAGTAAAAACTTACAGTATAAAACCAGCAAAAGGGGAAACTTTTTTTCCAATAAAAGCATCCATTACATGGAACACCTTACTACAAGAATTGGTAGAGGCAACTAGTGCCACTGTCTTTAAAAACAAATTAGATGTTTGGTTGAGGGATAATAGCTAAATAATGTCCCACATAGTGTGGGGAACAGTCTCGATGGGCTCTGGCCTTCTTCTGTTCTTTCATACCAAGTAATACCAAGTAAGTAATTACTGCAGCAACTTGCAACCCTCTACATACCCTTGGACAGTCCAGCTGGCTGGCCACAAGTGCCCAGTTTATCTTTGGAAAATCTGTCTCACCACATACTCAGGGACACTTTCCTATCTTTTCTCAGTGACCTCTGCTGATGTCTTAACCTCCATCCTTCTTGTGCTCGAATGGCCTTCTTCAAATTCCTGTGGTAGCCCCCCTCTCTCTGACACTTGTTGAATCTTCTTTAGGTACCCAACACAGGCCTGAAAACCATTAAAACAATATCTCTTGAGGGGATACTCCCTGGGGTTTCCACACCCTCCAGATGGTCCCACTACACTCTCCCAACTATGGGCAAAACCCCATCCTTCTGATTCATTGGTATGGCAGTTGCTAAAAAGTTGGGAAATGTCCCAGATGTCCAAAGTTCTCCATGGTCATTCAGTGACACCCTCAGTGCCACCCTAAGGTGTTGAGAGCGGTTTGACCCTGTGTCTCTATGTGGGAGCAGGCAATGAGAAACTGTGGCCACTGGCCTTAGTCCCGCAGCCAGCCAAATGGTGATGCCTTTTAAGATGAAATGTTGGGGTTATCAAGTGGAATAAAGAATATTTAATAAGAACATTTTTGTGTGGTGGCCTTATTGGCACAGAGCAACCCAATCAAATCACAGCACACAATGTCCCCACCCCACCAGAGTCCCTGGCACACAGCACCCTGCTGTGATGCCTGCTGCTGCTTACCTTGATGAGCACCCCTACCATAGGCAGCTGCACCAATCCCTCACTGGTGCCGGAGAGGGGGGACTGTCTGGCAAGGACACCTAGGTCCTGGAATTCCCTTCTTTAAGCTTCCTGTAACTCAAAACTCCACCTCAGGCTCAATCTGACTCCCAAACTCACAGTGCCATAAGGGCACCCTACCTTTATTCTAAGCTCCACCCACAAACACATTCCTCAAAGACAGTGATGCCAAAGCACTCCTCTTTCTGCTGGGCACTATGAGTAACTGATGCAGACAGGTCTCTGCCACCTCCGTACAGAACTTAGGAGACAGACAGCAGTGCCCACACACCCAGCGGTGGGCTGTTAGGTAGCCATACTTGGGCCCTTGGGGAAGCAGGACCTTTTACACTGAGGGAGCCAGCATGATTTCTTTAAGCACAGTTCTCAAGGAACAGGGAAATCACTTATTTACAGTGTATGGTGCCTCCATCTGGGGATATTATGGTGAGGGCCACAGGACACTTGGGCACTGTACCAACTGGGCAAGGAGACAGTAACTCTGGTTGTACAGTAGCCAGGCCTAGATGGATCCCTGGGAAGATAGGCAGTTGTGGGGGATACATCTTGGGCTGGCCCTGCCCTTGTGCGAGAGTCTCTCACTAAATTGTGGGTACCTGAATTTCTGCCTCTAGTCTACCCACAGCGATAATTTATTTATTTGTTTATTTGTTTTTCATTAACCAGACAATCAACACTCTGGTCCTTTTTCCCCTGAACAATGAATTCAGGACATGGGATGCTCACTCTTAAATGGGTTGCTTGAAGAAGAAACAATTTATTTACATGGACTGGTGCACAGTCACTATTGCGTGTGGTTTTACACAAACCTATTACTGATTTGCTACTTTAATGAGCCCCAAATTAAATATATGAATGTTATTAAAAAAAAACATAATTAATCCTACTGGTCCCATTTGCAGTCTCAGTGGAACAGGGGTTTACCACTGGCTTTACCTGCAACTCAGTCAGGTCCCTACCATATTCATGTACATATTTATGCATGTCTGCGAACATGTCCTATGACACTGCTGAGGGATATATGCTACTATGGTATCCTAGTGGTACCTGGTTCTGGTCATAGAGTTGAAGTAGACATCACTCACTTTACATCTTACCCACTACCCGGACCTTGATGTCTTGGTGTCATTATTGTCCCAAGGGCTATCAGTCCCTGCACACTCCCTGACTGGGAAGCTCATACATATGGAACCCTTTATTCTAAACCTGTTCAGCATGGGATCATCGAACACCACAAGAAATGAGAGAGGTGCATGTGGGACATTAACTACAGATGGATAACTATTGATGTTACAAGATGCTATACTTGTATTCCACGTGACTTGGGGAAGGAGGCAGTTGAACATTGCGTCACAATAGACTGAGATCCACAGTACCCCCATCTTTTTCCTCCTACAGTTTCTAGACTTTATCTTACAGCACAACTTTTGGTTTTTGTTTTTGACAGAACCTATTGCTTATAAAAGTGTAGAACAGCTATTGGAGTAGCAGTCGCCCCCTTTTGTGTCAACCTTTATATGGACATGTGGGAGGAAACATCTATTTACAATTAGTTACACAATGCTTTTCTGTAGGACATTGTACTGTGGTACTGCTTTATAGACTATAATTTGTGTCCTGGCAGTGTGATGCGCATCAAGGAATTTATGGAAGTACATTAACTCCAGTAACAATAACCTTAAATTTACCCTTAGGGTTGGGTTGAACAAAATTGACTTCCTGGATGTGACTCTCACTGGCACGCCAGGAACAAATCCTCTACTGCCAGTTTTAGTCCCTGTACACACTAGGCTTCTTAAACCATTTTAAGCAAGTTAAAATAGTTTAAGAAGCACTATTTATTACATCGGAAGTAACCTTTGAGCTTGAAGCTCATTTACAAAGGTTCCACGTCAGGTGACAAGAGACAAATACACAGCATATATTTCAGAGGCAGTGCAGGG
Organism: Neoceratodus forsteri; assembly: GCA_016271365.2. Classification (NCBI taxonomy): domain Eukaryota; kingdom Metazoa; phylum Chordata; order Ceratodontiformes; family Ceratodontidae; genus Neoceratodus; species Neoceratodus forsteri. The sequence continues at coordinate 849,092,488 of CM057452.1, forward strand.
TTTTATTTAACTCCCAAAAATTGATTAGCGTTTTGCTCATGAAAGTGCTAAAACATTGTGAAAATGCATAGCACTTGCCTCACTGTGTTTACCAAACATAACACTTCTAGAAAACCTATATAAATACTTTCTGTACAGTTAGCATTGTCCCAAGAAAAAAAACTGCTAATCAATTATTTAAAACCATGCAGTGATACAGATAAATTCACATCGACAAGAGCATGCGGATACAAACTAGTCACGAATAAGGTAAGTACACATTTGCAAATCAGCAGCAGCAAAACACAGTTGTTAAGGAATCAAGCTAGTCTTTGTAACTAGGCTTTGTCACTAAGCTATGTAAGTACAAAAAATAAACTGAATTTTTTTTTTAAGTTAGACTGCCAACAAGGGGGAAAGCACTAAGTTCAAGGGGGAGAGAGACAAGAAAGGAATAAGAGGGAGGGCATCTGATGGGATAGGTGAGAATGGAGGCACTTCAAGTCCTTGGGACTTCCAGCTGATTACAATCTCTACAGGGCCCAATGTAACACATGTGAAAAACAAGCATTTGTCAATGCCGAATGTTTGCTTGCTGGCATTGGCATTGGTAGTGTAGAAGTTGCAGAGCTGCATAATAGGAATGGCAGTGAAGTATTGAACTGAAGCCATCCCCACCACCACCCTGCAGAGAGTGACAGCCATTGGGGTGTGCCTTTGGGCAAATCAGGTATACTGTACACGCCATTTCACCACACCCCTACTCCTGCAGACACTGACAAGCAGTCACGGTGTGCCTTGGAGTCTTTGGCCCTTGTGCGTACCCCATTCCATCAGGAAATACGGAGATGGGTGCAGTATAGGAGAATGGGGTGAACTTTGGGGCCAAAGAGTCCAAGGCATACCTCTGCCTCTTACTGGCTGCAGGGTGTGGAATGGTATGAGCATTACAGGCAGAATCCCAAGTCACACCCCTGATGTCTGTCATTCTCTACAGGGTGGGGGCGTTATGGTTGGAAACCCTAACACCTCAGGCATTCATTGGTATTTTCCTCCAAATTTTCAACATGGTTTTTGTGCCCCCACCTCATGAACAGTGGCGATATCAGTTTGTTGGCAGAAGCTGCTCATGCACAGTGACTACAGCATTTAGCACCACAGGTGCAAAAACACATTCCGAACAGGTTGTGGCAAATGACAGCTGTACTGTTCATGGGAGGTGTAAAAATCACAATGTTGCAAATCTGCAGTAAAAATATTAAAAAAACTGGTGAAGTCACGAGCGTGCATAGAAACTGCGCAACGCACACCCGTAGTGTAATTAGTTTGGGGACTTTTTACAGCAGATTGTCAACACAGGCATTTTGGGACCTCCGATCATGAACAGTGTAACTGTGATTTTCTTAATGTGTCCCATACATTGATTTCACACACCGACTGCGCCATTGTGCGCTACATGGGTGGAAACACGTCTTGGGCAAGATGTGAAAAATGACAGCTGTACTGCTCATAAGGAAGTGTAATAAAATGTCAATGTTGAAAATCTGGAGTGAAAATATTGAAAATTCACAAACTTACAAGCGTGCATAGGAACTGCACAACGCACGCTCGTAAAACAGTTATTTTTAGGAATTTTTTCACCAAATTTTCAACAAAGCCATTTTAAGACCTCTGCTCATGAACAGTGTCACTGTGATTTTCTTAATGTGTCCCATACATTGATTTCGCACACCGACTGTGCCATTGTGCGCTACATGTGTGGAAACACGTTTTGGGCAAGATATGAAAAATGACAGCTGTACTGCTCATAAGAAGGTGTGGTAAAATGGCAATGTTGAAAATCTGGAGTGAAAATATCAAAAATTAGCGAACTTATGAGCGTGCAAAGGAACTGCGCAACGCGCACTTGTAAAACAGTAATTTTAGGGAATTTTTCCACCAAATTTTCAACATAGGCTTTTTGAGAGCCCACCTAATGAACAGTGGCAGTGTCGTTTCATTACTCAGTCCCGAAAAGTGATTTCACGCAGTGACTGCGAAATCACCCTTCGGGCCCGATTAATGATATGAAAGTGAGAGCATTCATGAGAAGGGGTCCCAAAAACCCCATGTTGAAAATTTGGTGCAAAAATTCAAAAAAATGCCTGAGATATGCAGCAAAGTTGAAAAAACCCTATATATCCCATTATACAGCTTACTGGCATTTCCTCAGTTAGGTAGTCGGCTTTGAAAGTGCAGGCGTGTTCCCGGTCCACCGAAGATCGTCAGCAGCTAGAGTCGGAGGTAAGTATGGGGTGGGGTGGGGAGGCAGGGGTGTGCAGTGGGTGGGCGCGGGTAGGCTGGGTGAACGCCGAGGGAACGTTTTCTTGTTTACAGTTTTTTGTTTTTTAACAGGAAGGCAGCCGTAGGACGTTTGCCACACTGGGGTGGGCTTCCAGCATGGCAGCTAGAAGGCTGTTTGGGAGGCTGGAGCCAATGGGAGATTGGACACCCCATCCGGCCATACCTGGGCGGTGTGCCACGCTGGGGTGGGCTCCCAAGCGTGGCAGCTGTAAAACTGTTTAAGGGGGCTGGAGCGAAGGGGACTGGGCACCCGTCAATGTCGGACTTGTGCCACACTGGGGTGGGCTCCCAGCGTGGCAGCTGTAAGGCTGTTTGGGGTCCGGCCGATGGGGATTGGGCACCCGTCGCCCATCACGGATGTGTTGCCTCGCTGGGGTGGGCACTAGCGTGGCATCTGGGACTCTGTTTGGGGGAAGAGAGCAGCACAGCCGGCGGGATTGGGCACCCCGTCGGCTATACAGTGTGTGCGAGAGGGGTGGAGCACAGTATGCGCAAGATAGGAGGAAACGCATGAGCAGGCGATATCTTATCGCTGCTCACTGAAGCGTAGCTCCCTCTTTCAACTGTATGCCACTGCATTTTCAACTGCTGTCATAGACAGCTCCAGCAGTGATTGGAGAACTGCAACCACATCTGCAAACACACTGACTGAATTGGAAGATGCTGACACACTTCCCAAAAAAACTCGGATGATGGCACTATGTTTCTTGCACGTACGTGCAAGCAAACATAATAAATTAGAAATGCCAAAAGCTCCGGTTGTAAAGGTCTACTAATACATGCTGCTGGGGACCGTAGGAAATTCTGACCTCATGTAAAAACCTTCCTTGGTGCTAAACATTCCAATACATCCAATGATATGGTCCTAAATGGTGTACACTGTAATGATCCCACAACCACTGCAAGCTCTTTTAATCGGCATTTCTCTGACCTATCCAATTACATTTCTTCTTTCTCTTCAATATGACCTACCAATCATTGCTCTGCTCCCAACCCTAAGGCAGTGACCCCACCCTCTCATTTCAAAGCCATAATTAGGCTTGAGGTTTTAAAACTGATAAATACCATCTCTGACAGTACCAGTATCAGCTCTGTCTGTCTTGAACCCAGGCTCCTAAAAATTGCTGCTCCTTTTATAGCCTCCCCCCTGGCAAGAATTTTTACTCTGTCACTTTGCAATAGTCTAGTTCCTGACATCTGGAAAATCACCCGTGTTACCCCAGTTTTTAAAAGAGTTGATCCCAAAGATATTTCTAACTATCGGACTATAGCTATCCTCTATGTCCTAAGTAAAATCCTCAAAAAATTGGTTGCCTCACAAACAACTGATTTTCTCCTTAAAAACAACCTCTTCTCAGACAAACAACATGGTTTCCATAAGGGGCACAGTACCTCTACTGCTCTACTTAAAAGGACACTGTCAACCCTCTTAGGTCTCAAAGCGTCCCTAGTTTAAAAACAAATGTTATGATTGCCTACATTCTGTAAAGATTGCTGATGGAGCTGGTAGCTTGATTCTGACTCTTGTTTTCTTTAAAAAAAGTGAAAAACAGATTGTCCACCATACTAGTGTTACCACACAAACACAGGTTTGTTTACATTCCTTGATCAGCTCCAACTGCATCTTTCCTGGACTTGGGAACAACCACAACACAGCATAGCCCCTCATGATGCAGTGGGAGATTAGGAGGCTACTGCCTCATGAGTGACTGCACTGTTTGGGTGTGTTTCTAATGCTCATGCAGTATGCAGTAAGAACAGATCCAAGATTGTAAACAAAACAAGGTTGTTTATAAATATACATTAGCATGCATTTCAGTTCTACTAAACATGGAGACAGACAAAACAAACAGCAACATCAATGAATTTTAGAGAAGGTAAGCAATCATAAAATGCAGGTTTTTAACTAGAAATAATATGATGATAAACAGGTTGACAGTGTCCCTTTAAGCTTACTAGTGATACTCTCTCTGCCATGGATTCTGGCCTTCTGACAGGTGCATTCTTTATTGATTTGACGAAGGCTTTTGATCTTGTTGATCACCCTTTACTTCTAACTATTCTTCAATCCATGGGTTTCTTTCCACCTGTTGTTGAAACATAGAAACATAGAAACATAGAAGTTGACGGCAGATAAGGACCGCAAGGCCCATCCAGTCTGCCCATTTCTTTTTCTACCTTATAAATGTGCCATCGGCCTTTGCTCTGTCAGTGGCCTATTTATTCATAGTCATTTGTATTGCTCCCTTATGCCTATCCCATGCCTGTTTGAAGCCCTGCACTGTATTCATAGCCACCACTTCTTGTGGTAAGCCATTCCATGCATCCACCACCCTTTCTGTGAAAAGAATTTCCTCAATTCCCCTTAATCGGCCTCCCTCTAATCTCATGCTGTGTCCTCTTGTCCTGCTATTTTCTTATATTTAAACATGTTAGACTCTTTCACCTTGTTTATGCCCTTAAGGTGTTTGAATGCCTCGATCATATCACCTCTCTCCTCCTTTGCTCAAGGGTATACATATTGAGCTCCATTAATCTGTCCTCATATGTCTTCTGATGCAGTCCCTGCACCATTTGGTTGCCCTTCTCTGGACTGCCTCAATTTGGTTAATGTCCTTGTGAAGTGTGGCCTCCAATACTGCATGCAGTACTCCAGATGGGGCCTAACCAGTGTCTTGTACAGAGGATTACCTCCCTCTACGACTTGTGATACCCCTACTAATACACCCTAACACCCCCTAGCCTTACCTACTGCTTTAGGGTCTGCTTGGATGATTTTAGGTCATCAGTGATGATGATGCCCAAGTCTCTTTCTTCCTTTGTGACTGCTAGCAATTCCCTCCCAGCATATAGGTGGCTTCAGGGTTTCTCTTCCTATGTGCATGATTTTGCACTTCTTTGCATTAAATCCCAGTTGCCACTCTTCAGACCATTCTGCTAGTTTATCCAGATCTCTTCTCATTCTGCCCACCCCATCTGGATCATCTACTCTGTTGCAGATCTTGGTGTCATCTGCAAACAGACAAGCCTTACCCTCTAGTCCATCTGCAAGGTCACTAATGAAGATGTTGAAGAGGACTGGCCCCAGGACTGATCCCTGAGTACCCACTTGTGACTTGCATCTCTTCTGACTGTATACCATTTACCACCACTCTCTGTTTTCTGCCCGTCCAACCAGTTTGCCACCCAGTTGACCAACTTCTGACCCACCCAGAGCCTACCCAGCTTATTTATCAATCTTCTATGTGGAACAGTGTCAAAAGCTTTGCTGAAGTCAAGGTAGGCGACATCAACTGCTCCCCTTGGTCCACCACTCTGGTTACCCAGTCAAAGAAATCTATGAGATTAGTTTGACAGGACCTTCCCTTTGTAAACCCATGCTGTCTTGGATCCTGTGCCCTATGGATTCCAGGTGTTGCACTATCCTTTCCTTAAGAGTGCCTCCATAATCTTGCCCACTACTGAGGTAAGACTGGCCGGTCTGTAGTTCCGCCTCCTCCTGCTACCACTCTTGTGGGCGGGATCACATAAACCTTCTCCAGTCTTCTGGGACCTCTCCTGTGCTCAGAGACTCACTAAACAATTCTGCTAATGGATCTGCTGGTTTCCTCCTTTAGCTCCTTAAGTACCCTGGGATGTATGCCATCAGGTCCCATTGCCTTATCCACCCTGAGCTTAGCAGCTCTTGTAGGACCCTTTCTTTTGTGAAGGGAGTAGTGCTCACCTCCCTCCCCTGTGTCCATGATGCTGAGCTGTGGGCCCTGCCCTACCTTCTCTTCAGTAAATACTGAGCAAAGTATCTATTTAGGATAGATGCCTTTACAGGGTCCTCCTCCTCCTCCACATGCTCCCTTTCTCCATTAAGCTTAGCAATACCCCTCTGGACTTTCTCCTTTCACTAATGTATCTATAGAAAGTCTTGTCACCTTCTTTACTGTTCGTGCTAGTGTTTCCTCAGTTTGGGACTTTGCCTGCCTTACTGCCTTACCTGCTTCCCTTAGGGCAGTTTGGTATGCCTCCTATCTTCATCCGCTGTGTTCCCTTATATTTCCTGAAGGCCAGCCTTTTGGCTCTGACCTTTTCTGCTACTGTATTTGAGAACCAAAGTGGTTTCCTTCTTCTTTTGCACTTCCTTTTCTGTCTAACACAATGGGATGTTGCTTCAAGTATTGCATCCTTAATGCTTGCTCACTTTGCCTGTACCCCCTCACCTGTATTTCTTTTTGCCAGGGCTAGCTTAACTCTGTTGGCCATCTTATCAAAGTCAGCTCCTCTGAAGTCCCATATTTTGCCTTGGAATGGGATGATTTAGATGTAGTAGCCAAATTGAACCATACCATGTGATGGTCACTGGCCCCAGGTGACCTTCTACCTCGAGATCTGTGATCCCTTCTTTGTTAGTCAGTACTAGATCTAGGATAGCCCTGTCTCTTGTGGGTTGCTGTACCAGTTGTTTGAGGCCCTCCCCCTGCAGGGAATCCACTATGAGTCTAGTTCTGGCAGATGTTCCTGCTGGTATTGACCAATCTGTATCCGGCATGTTGAAGTCTCCCATTATCAGAACCTCCCCTTTAGCTGTCATGTTTTGTATATCTTCTAACAGTAATGTGTCTATGTCTTCCCTCTGGTCTGGGGCCTGTAGACAACCCCAGTTCATATGGCTGTCCCATTTCCTGTTTCCAGGGTGACCCACAGTTCTTCTGGCTCCTTATGTGTATTCTGAATTTCTGAGCTTTGATATTTTCATTAACTGACGGGGCCACTCCTCCCCTTTTGCACCTCGGTCTCTTCTGAACAATACATAGCCAGGTACTGAAGTCTCCCAAGTGTGGTTACTGTTAAACCACGTCTCACTAATGCTACTATGTCCAGTTTAGCCTCTGACATTATTGCCTGCAGGTCTGGGATCTTATTTCAAAGGCTGTGAGCATTTGTGTACATGATTTTCCATTGGCCAGATTTTGGTGTGTTAGTTGTTGGGTGAAGTTTGGCATTACCCCTGATCGTCGTATGGGGAGACAAACCTTTTTTTTTACCTGGTGATGCAAATGAGGCAGCAAACATGCTGAATTCCTGTTTGACCACTAGCTGAGGGGAGGGTGTTCTTCCCATTCGACGTATGGGGTGCTGCACCTCTCCCCATTGCTAGTTTGAAATATTCTGCAAAAGCGTCAAACTTCTGCCCCAATGCACTGACTCCCTCTTTAGTCAGATGCAGTCCATCAAATTTAAAGAACTTTCGCTCCCAGAACTGTTGCCAGTTCCTACAAATCTGTGTCCTTTTCCTGGCACCAGCCCTTGAGCCACGTGTTTAGCTCCCTATCTCCCTTCTCTGACCTTCCGTCCATCTGCTCCCTCTCCCCAGACTGGCAGGATCTCAGAGAAGGAGATGCCGGATGAAATAGATGATAGTTTGTCACCCAGCCTAGTCAGGTGTTCCTTGGTCTCCACAACTGACCGGCTGGCGAGATCGATAGTCCTATGTGTACTAGGACATCAATGTTTTCTCCTGCTTTGTGAACAATTTTAGCAATGCGGTCAGTGTCTCTCCATGCTGATGTACCTGGGAGACATCTGACCATCACCCCTGGCTGGAGATGGGTATCAACTCCCCGAATCATGGAGTCTCCTATGATCAGAAGTTTTTTGGATTTCCTTTGTGCTTGTTTTGTTTTGGTTCCTGATTTGGGTGAGTTTTGTTGTGCTAGCTCCTGTGCCGCAGTGTCCTGCTCTGTAGTGTCTTCTGCCTCTTTATTTGATTTCAGAGATAGCGGCAGATACCTGTTTGTAGTGTTTATACGGTTTTTGGAGGTAATGTGTTGGAGAGCAGAGAGTGATGGGGCACCTGATTTGCTCCTCCTAACCACCTGCCAACCTCCTGGACCAACTACCCTCTGCGGTCGAGGTTTTTCTGTTGGATGCTGGAGAAATGGCGGGTGGTTCTTATAATGTATTTCCTCTTCAATATGAAATTTGAGGCATGCAATCTCTGCCCATGCTGCCCGGAGCTGAGCCCTAACATGGCGTTGTTGCCTGGTACAACAGCTATTTGTCCAATAGGGAACAAGTCATCAAATTTAATTCTGTCCTATCTGACCAGACAACTATTAACACTGGAGTTCCTCAAGGTTCCATCCTGGGTCCCCTTCTTTTTTCCTTATTTAACAACAACATCACTAAGGACACAAATTCCTGCTCATCCCTCCTCTATGCGGATGATTTCGTCCTGTATGCAAGCTCCAAAAATATCTTTGACATTAACCGTCATCTCTCCTCTGACTTCTTGAACATCCAAGTGTGGCTCTCTGTGCATAAGTTAATTCTTAATGTGGGTAAAACTCTAGCTATGCTCTTTGGCTCTGCCTCAAAACTTAGATCTTGCCAAGACCAGCTCCAGGTATCCTGCTCTGATGGCTCACTTGTAGGGACTGTGTCATCTTTCAAATACCTTGGTGTTCTACTTGACCAGTAATTTAACTTTGACCTCCATATCCAAGCCACCTGTAAATCTGTAAATGCCAAACTCGGGATTGCCTATAAAACCAGCCAAGTCCTAACCCCCTCCACTAGAATGGCCATTGCCCGAGGCATCCTGCTTCCTGCTCTCATCTATGGTGTTGCTACTTATGCTTCCATCCCTAGATCTACTCTTCACAAATGGGACATGACCTGTAATATTTGTCATTGTGCCTCATCATCCCCACATTGCAAATATCACTGTCAACTCTATGCTGACCTAAATTAGCTCTCCCCTTCAGCCAACAGATTTATCTTTCTTAGCTCCTTGGTGGACAGCGTTATTAGATCACACACCCCTTCATCTCTTTCCTCCATGCTGCTCCTTCGATCTTCCTCTATGGTCTACATTCTGTTGACAAATCTCTACTATATGTACTGAGATGTAAAACCTCTAAGGGTACCGGTGCCTTCTCTCACTCTGCCCCGCTGCACTGGAACTCTTTTCCTCTAGCCATCCATCAGTTGCCAACTCATGCTATCTTTAAAAATAAACTTTGTACATTCTAGTCTATTTCTGGCTCTTGCTTTAATCCTCCTTAAACTCATTGAAGCTTGCTTTAATGTTCCTTTCTTTTCTCTTTACTAACTATATTGCTCCCCATCTCTATTCCATTTCCCTTTCTCTCACCTTTGCCCCCTTCACTCAACTGACCAATCCAATGGCCCACCTCGCAATCTCCCTCTATACCTCACTGGCTTAGCCTTCCTCTGTCCTGCCTACATTATGGTCTCCCAATTCTATCCTACCTTGTTCTGCACTTATGTATTATTTTCTTTTGATGTATTTGCAATGTCCTCAAGTTGCTCTGACCACATGCTTCCTGCCATATCATCCTAGTGTTCTTTTGTGTTTGCACTTATTCATTGTATTTGAACTTGTACAATATCTACCATGTATCCTTGCTCTGAATTCTGTAGTTTTCTTTTTATTTACCTCTGTATTTTTGCTTGCATCTTGCTTGCCTTCTTCGCATTTTACAGCTAGATCCACACTGTATGTAATGAATTGTATGCTACTGAGAAATGTTTTTCTATGGCATTATTTCTGCTATCTACTGTTAATTCTGTACTTTATGTCTTAATATTCTGTTACTGTATTGTTATTACCTACTTTGTAACCTCCTGGGTTGTGTCTGAAAATAGTCATTATTATGGCTAGTGTGCTTACCCAGTAAATAAAAACTAAATAAATAAATAAAAAAGGAGGTGTAGGGAGGGTTATTCAGAGACGTGGGTGAGGAGTAACTGGTGCAGGAGTCCAGGGTGGTGGGACGGAGTGGGATGTGGGATGGAGGTGAGCAGGTAGGAGCAGCGGGTGAGATCGGTGCTGAGTGGGGACTTCTTATCTAAGGGTGGTGGGACACAAGGGGAGCCATGGGAGGGGGACATCCAGAGCTTAGGTGAGGGTGGAGTGAGTATGCTTAATTTCCTTTTGGGGTGCTAGTTTTGGGGATAATGGGATGCTACTAGGAGTGCTTGTGTAGTTAGTGAACCAGTCAGCAGGATGTAGCTTCAGGTCTATGCATACAGTTATAGTTTCTGGATTTAATACATGGTGATTCAGCCAATTCTTAAAGGTAGAGAGATCTTTGACATTGCTCACTTTGACTGGGAGCTCATTTAGCCAGAGAGGAGCCCAGTAGGCAAAAGAATGCTGGTCGAGAGAAGTTCTCATGAATGGGATACTGAGTGCACTTCTTGCTGTGCCCCTGGTGTTGTGTTGGGAGTGTGCCAATTGAATAATTTGTCCTATGCTTGGAAGAGTCAGGCCGGGTACTGCTTTTCTGCCTAGCAAGCAGGCTTGTAGTTTGATTCTGTCTCAGTTCAACCAATTGGTTTGCTCATAAAGTGCACAAGTGTGGGTGAGTTTATCTGCCCCCAGAGCAAGCCTACATGCCTTGTTAAGTGCAATTGCTACTTGTTTTAAGGCTGTTTTGGAGGCTGCACCATACACAACCAGGCCGTAATCAATTATTGAAAGTACAGAGCTGCCGATGGCCAGGTGTAGTGCAGCAGCCAAAAGGTAATTTCTGTGCTTGTAAAGGACACCCAACCTTATACTGACTGCTTTTACTATTAGGTCAATGTGCTTTATATAAGTGTCATCTATCAGGACCCCAAGGTACTTGAAGCAGTCATCTTGTTCCAGGGGGCAGCCTTGTTGTTGATGATGGTAAGTAGAGGGTTTCTTGCCTTGTGTCGGTGACTTGAGATGAGCATTGTTTTAGTTTTTTTGTAGTTAAGTAGTAGCTTGTACCTGCTAAACCAGTCCTCAAGTTGGTAAATGGCAGACTGTAGCTCTTGCTGGAGTTGAGTCAGTTGGGAGTGGCAGCTTAGAATGACTGCGTCATCCACATAAACTATAATTTTGCTGGAACAGGCTTCAGGGAGTGATTTTAGGTAGAGATGAAAGAGTAATGGTCCAAGTACAAATCCTTGGGGTATGCCCAAGGATACCTCTCTGGCAGTAGAGATTGCATCCCCTATTCTAACCCTCTGGGATCTGTGGGAGAGGTAGTCCTACAGAGGTAGGGGACAGGCCTATTGACAGCAGTTGTTGAGTAAGAAGGGAGTGATTCACCGTAGCAAAGGTTTCAGTGAGGTCTATAAAAATAGACCCCACTTGATTGCCACCATCAAGGCCCTTGTGCATGAAGTCCATGAATTTCACTAGAGCAGTGGCCATGCTATGGCTCTTCCTAAAACCATGCTGCTGGGGGCATTGAAGGTGGTATTTTTGCAGGCAGTCGTTGATTTGGTCAGCCATTATTTTCTCCAGTGCCTTTGAGAGGGGGAAGAGGATCAAGATGGGTTTGTAATTGGAGGTACTGGTGCAATCCCCACTTTCATGGACAAGGGTGACAAGGAAAAGTTTCCAGACTGAGGGGAATTTAGCTGAGGTGAGAAATTTATTAAAAATGTTTGTAATGGGGGCAATTACTCCGTCCAAGGTGCGGGCAATCATTTTCATGTCCAGTGTGTTGCTACCTTGCCTGATTTTGCCTAGGATCTTTTTTACACATTTAATTGCCTCCTTTGTTGAGATACATTTGAAGTAGAAATTCGGGTGGTTCTTCTCCTTGCTAGGGGTAGTGGTAGCAGGAGGAGGGACAGGAGTGTTAAGGTAGTCCGTGGGGAGTACAGAGTTGAGGTCTGTAAATGCAGAGTTAAAGGAGTCTGCTATGGTGTGCAAGTCCTGGGTGGCAATCCCATTTATGTTGAGTAACGTGAGATGCTTTTTGTCTTCCTTCCATGTTAATTCCCTAATATTCCCCCAGAATCTCTATTTCCCTAAGTGTTCTCAAACTGGTTTTTGAAGAAGTTAGCTTTGGCCACCCTAATGTGGTGTGTGCATTTGTTCCTAGTCACCCTGTATTCCTGATAATCCTGGGCCCTGTCGGAACCTTTAGCCCTACACCAGAAGTAGTCATGTGCCTGCATTAGTTCCAGCAGGTCTTTGGTGATCCAACTATTACTAGCACCATGGATTTTTCTCCTCCTGGCTGGAGAAAAGGTGTCACAGGTTGCGGTAAAGTTGTCTATAAAATACGGCATCATTTGATCTATGTACTGGAGAGTGTCCAGTGGAGACCAGTCTATATAGACAAGTGCTGCCTTAAAAGAGTTGAGCTGGCCTTTCTTGAGGACCCTGCTTTTGATCATGGTGGGACTGCTTTAGTAATTTTATTTGCCCAATGACGTGATGGGCGAGTGGTCACTTAATGAGTCCAAGTGTACTGTGATCTTCGTTATCCTTGAAGGGCAGCTTGCCAGGATCCAATCTATAAGTGTGCTTTTGCTTCTTTTGTAGTTGAACCTAGTGGGCTCAGTTACCACTTGAGTGAGATATAGGCTATGTACTAGGTCCTTTTGGGGATTGGTTTTGTTGCAGAGCCAGTTAATGTTAAAGTCCCATGTGATGATGGCTTCATTGTTGAGCTTGAGCTGGTGGAAAAGCTCGATAACATTTTCAAGACCCTCTTTAGCCCTTCCTGGGGGGTAGGTAGACAGAGGCTATTGTTAGGGACTTTTGTTGTGCGCCTAGGAATAGCTTAATTGCCAGAAGTTCATATTCGCCACAGCTCCTCGATACTGGACAGGATTCACAAAGCTTTGCCCGGGCGCAAAACCAGTTTGCCTGGGGCAAACAGGGCTTTGTGAATACCTGATATTCACAAATCCCAGTTAGCCCCCACAAACTGGGTTTGCACCTGGGCAAAGTAGGGAGGGGGGCGGCAATGCAAATGAGTGGGAGGAGGCCTGCATATCCCTGCAATCCCATTCACAAACATTTGCTCTACACAATGGCTGGTTGCAAAGGCCATTGCGTGGAGCAAATTACTGCTTGGAAAAACCTGGTGGTACTCCCCGCAAACCCTAGAGGGTTGCGGAGGTACTATAGCCCCTTCATCCCCATCAGAAGAAAACTGAAGTCCACCCCCCGTCCCGCTCACAGTATCAGTAAAAAAAAGACAATGATCCCCGATTTCCGTAGTATAGTGGTCCCACCACCTTCCCCGGTCCGATCCACAGTAGCATACAAATAAATTAAATAGAGCCCTGTCCCCCTTCCCCGGTCCAATCCCTGGTAGCATCACAAATTCAATAGAGCCCCATCCCTCCTCCCCCTTCCAATCCCCGGTAGCATGTAAATAAAAGAGTCCCTGGTTTCCAATAGTGCTCCGAACCCATCCCTGGTCTGATCCCCGTAAGAGTTAACAATAAAGAAATCCCCATTTTCCATAGTGTAGTGGTCCCCCCACCCACTCCAGTAACTACATTCCACCTGCTCCCCTTGTCCCAGCAGGGCCCCCGGGTCGGTGAGAGCATAGCCCTCCTCTCACCTCCACGGCTGCCCGCCAACTGAACTGTCAATGAATGACAACTTACAGTACTCCCTAAAAGCCCATTGGTTGACACTGTCAGACAATGGATTGCAGTGTACTATGGCTGTCATTCACAAAGCTATACAACTTTGTGAATGACAGCTTACAGTACACACTGCAAGCCATTGGCTGACAATGTCAACCAATGAGCTTTTAAAGTACTATAGCTATCATTCATTGACAATTCATCCGATGAGCAGTCATGAAGAGAATGAGAGGACAACATGTTGCTTGCCTGCCGGGGGCCCTGCTGGATGGGGAAGCGGGTGGGATGTGAATTACTGAGTGGGTGGGGGACCACACACTATGGAAAATGGGGATATCTTTATTGTTAACTCTTACAGGGCTCAAACCAGGGAGGGGTTTGGAACACTACTGGGAACCAGGGACTCTTTTATTTACATGTGACCGAGGATCGGAAGGGAAGGGGGGATGGAGCTCTATTGCATTTATTATGATGCTACTGGGGATTGGACTGGGAAGGGGGGATGGAGCACTATTGGACACCGGGATTCTTTCATTTTTATGCTAATGGGATTGGATCAGGGAGGGGGGAGGGAAAACTACATAGGGATATTTTAATTTGTCTATACTTGCAATTGGCAATCAACGGCTGTGTGGGGCATGGGGGGCGCACACAGCCAGCTGCCAGCCATGCAAATGAGCACATAATGGGCATGCAAATGGCCACCTAGAGCCTTGCATGCATAATGGGCTCATTTGCATGGCTCCCTTTGTGAATAGTGGGAGTGTGCTCTGGTGCTATATGTGCCGCAGACCATCCTTCTGGCTGGCTATGGGAGTGGCGCTATTGGGGTTTCCCCTGGGTTAGTGCTGCCCCCACCTTGCCCCTATTCACAGTTAGATAGCCCACTGGGATATCCAATTGTGAATAGCATAGTTGCCCACTAGCATAACCAGGGAGCACAGCGCAAACTTTTGCTCTTGCTTTGCGCAATATTTGTGAATCCTGGCCCTGGTGTCTAACACGGTTTGTGGTCACATTACAGTGGCATTTACGCTGTTTTTAAAAATCATGCTAAAACCCTGTTAGGTACCTAGTCTTTAGCCCAGTTTTAAAAGTGGTTTAAGCTAAACACGGTTACACTTACCAGTGTGTACAGGCTGCCGTGTTACCTCTGGACTGTGTTACAGTGCATCCATGGGCAGTGATAAGAATGCTGGAATACACTGCCAATGGATGCACAGCATGGTTGAAGGCTGAACTGATTAATGTGACTATGGAGCATGTTATAATCTGGTTTCAAAACCGTGTTTAAACATGATTATGATGTAATGTGGCCACGGTAGCACGGCGAGTATTAACTAGGTTTAAAAAACGATTTTGAGAACAACTGTGTAGTGTGTACAGGGCCTTAGAATGAGCACTGCAGCAAATTTCATCTTATATGCATCCAGTTGCCACCAGTGCCATTAAATAAATTCCATTCCACGCAGTCAGTTATTGAGAATATGCTGCAATTGTTATGAACAGACAGAATTTGAAAAACAAGCAAAAGATGCGATATTACATTTTGAACAGAGAGGCTATGGCCCAATTACTCTATATAGGGGTAACGGTGACGAGGATTAATCAGAAACTAAGGGTCTGTTTCAGGTCAAAGAATCTCATGACCCCTAAAGTATGGCTAGCTATAGCCAAGGGTATGCATCACCCTCTCCTGGAATATTGCTCACTTATTTTCTCCTGGACCTCTAGTTGCAATCTCTCCAGACTCAACGCTACCTACAACAGCATCTGTAGATGTGCCTTGTTGGCTCCTTACATCACCCATCATTACTCCCTCTATCAGATGCTGTGCTGGCTCTCCCCACAGGCCCACTGGCACTATCTCCTGGAGTGCCATGTCAATAAGTCTCTCAGGGAAAGAGAGAACTCCCCACTATTGGCATTCCTTAATCCCAACACTAGCACTTGTAACCCTGGGTCTTCCTCACATTTTCTCCTTGACCATCCCCATGTTACCACCTGCATGGGAGAAAAGGCCTTCTTCATAGCTGTTCCTGGGCTTTGGAATAGTTGCAAGCCCCCTCCACTACCTAGAAATGACACCTCTCTCTTCAAAGCACTCTTACAAGGTGCTCTCCCAGCCTCCTCAGCATGCATGTACCCCAGGTGAATTTGAGCTTTGGTTACCTCTAAATTTCTGGATTTTCCACAGATTTCTCTGCCTCCCAAAGCACATGGTTTGCTATTCTATGCGGATCCCCCTCCGCCCAGTCCTGCTCATAGTATCTAATGAGATGGGTATATTCCAGGGGTGGTACTCTTATAGCTATAGCCATGCTTTGAATGGCTGGAACTTGCTCTACTCTTTATTGACACATTTTGTTTTGTGTATTTCTCTTTTTTGTATTGTGATTTCAGGTGATCTGTATCAGTGTAACCTTACAACAATCTGCATAACTTAGCATGTTTTTGTATGTTTTGTTTCTACCCCTTGTAATGTTGTGTATCCATGCTGATATATGCCATCTTGATGGCCCAGGCTGTGCTTCAAAACAGTCCCTCGGACCAGTGTACCCACACAGTCAACAAACTGTTACTTTTTCATGTTTTTTTTTCTGCACCTAACCACTCATTAACTGCATCAGTTTTCCTACTTCTACATCAGATTGCATTCTTCTGCTGCACTATTCTTTTATTACAGTCATCACACAAAAATAGCACTGAGGGGTATGGGGGGGGGCTAGGTTAAACAAAATGCATATGTAGGTAAAATAAAAAAAAACAGCAGTTATCCCAACCACTTCGTGGGTAAAAGTGCTGTTTTACCTACTCCCCCACCCCCGTTTCTTCTGCTTGATGACTCCGAATTAAACCACATCATATTATGAATTATTCATAGATTTTCATTGACATTATCAGTTGCTGGGCATGTTTATTCCACTTTTGTGACTTCGTTTTAAACTCACTGTCTGCACTTTGACAGTAGCTATCACTTTAAACACTGCTGTGTAATGTGAGATGCTCCTGTGTTGAGGGTATGCCTCCTAATGAAGATCTTGGAAGTTGAAACACTGAGGCTTTGTCTGGCATACCTCTGCTGTTATTTTGCGCTCACTCACCTTTAATAAATGCATGTTTAAGCATACTTATGGATTTGCCAACTGGTTCCTTGAGTGCTGTGCATTTGTTTGCTTCCTGGTATGGTATATGGGCTGGCCACCCTGCTACAGCACCTACGCTGAAGTCCTGGATGTACTGTTACCTGTTTGTTTCCTTGACTGCTCGTACATATGAACCCTTTGTTCTCAACTTGCAGACCATGGAATCTGCTGGTAATCATCATCATGTGACACCCCTTGATGGGGAATCACATCCTGAGTAATGAATCCCCACTGACAGCCAGCCTCTGGAGACTTGACCTGGAGGTGGCAAGTTCTATTCTGGACTCAGAACCCTGCGACCACCCTGACTCTGGCAGGCACACTCCAGACAGTCACAGTCAGAGCCTTTCTTCCACCTGTCTTCCTGTGCAGGAACTATCTCACTGGGTCCCATATTTTTACCCCAGGGAGCAAGCAACCCAGAAAGCCCAAGAAAACTTGCAGGAGCTAAACGAGCACAGGATGTACAGTGCTCAAACTGTAACAGCCACCACCATGTACTGTAAGGAGGATGGCACTGCACATGTAGTATGCAGACCTAGGCTCCTTACTGGTTATTGTTCACGGGCAACATTCCAATACCTCTGACCCCCGGAAAAGCAAAGTGTTTTAGGTTAAAGTGCGGGCTCAGGATGTAGATCACCTTTATTTGTTTACATCTTACAATCCTGTCCCCAGCAGTTCTTTGTATCCTGAAGGTGTACTTATGTTGCCTAAATTCATAGTCTCATTATTACTAATAAAAGTCCAATTGTTCTACGAGCCGAAAACCACTAAGTGACTAAAATGGAATGATTACAGTGCCACATACCACCATGGGTGTGTGGGAAGGCCCATCCCTGCTGGTCTGGAGCCATTCTGAGGGTCAGGAAGTACAATCCAATGGGTTGGAGGGCATTCCAAATGATGGGCGGCTATCCGGCATTCTTGATTAAAGCGCATTTTGTACAGTCCAGTCCAGATTACTCAACTATATGTGTTTTTGTTTATATTTGTGTTACTTGTCACACTGTTTGGGTGTTATTTGTATTTTATTTCATTGTACTTTTATGGTATGTAAAGACCATCCCTGCCATATAAAAATCCCTCTCGGATCATTTGGAATCACTCAGTCTTGGCTATCCATGAGCAGGCTCATTCTAAACAGCAAAAAGTCTAAGTCCATGCACTTTGAATCCAAACTGAAACTCCAGGCTACCCGTTCAAAATTCTCCATCCCATGTAAAGATGGCTCCCCTCTTGAGGCTGTCTGCAGTTTTAAATACCTAGGAGTATGGCTTGACCCTTCACTTGATTTCTCTCTCCATGTTTCTCTCTCTCTGGATTGTTTGTGGACAAACTCTTTCAAACAGGCTCCCTATCTTCCCTAGCAAGTTATCTGCAGCAACTGTTCCCTACATACTCACTGAGATCTGTGGACTTCCAGCCTTTCAATGAACGTTAATGCTCCACTCTCCTGGGGAAACCAACTTTTGCAGTCTATGCCCCTTATCTATTGGAACTCCCTTAACCCAGAACTATGCCTCTCTCCCAGCCACCAAATTTACTGTAACATAGAAACATAGACTTTGATGGCAGCTAAGGACCACTTGGCCCACCTAGTCTGCCCATTTCCCTACCTAGAGTATAAGCTGCAGATCCTATTTAACCAACAGCCTATTTCTTCCTACACCCAACAAAAATTGCCTTATGTCTGTCCCATGCCTTCTTGAATTCTCCCACAGTTTTAGACCCCACAACCTCCTCAGGAAGGCTGTTCCTTGCATCCACCACCCTCTCTGTGAAAAAATACTTCCCCACATTGCCCCTGAGCAGTCCCCTCTCTATCTTCAAATTGTGTCCCCTTGTTCTTGCACGTCTCTTTTTCTGAAAGATGCTACCCTCTTGGACTTTGTTGATTCCACTGAGGTACTTAAATATTTCTATCATGCCCACCCTTTCCTCAAGGGTATACATATTAAGCTCCTTTAGTCTCTCCTCATATGGCTTCTCTTGCAGACCCTGCACCATTTTAGTTGCCCTCCTCTGAACTGCCTCCATCCTATGTCCTTGCAGAGATGGGGTCTCCAGAACTGGACGCAGTACTCCAGATGGGGTCTCACCAACTGTCTGTACAGAGGGATAACAACTTCCTGTTTTCTGCTGGTGATGCCTCTTCCTATACATCCCAGTACCCCCCCAGCCCTCCATACCTCCTCCTCACATTGCTTGCCAACCTTAAGGTCATCTGATATGATTACCCCCACGTCCCTTTCCATTTTTGTTGTTGTTACTAGCCCCCCATTGTCTAATCTTCCCCTGGGTTGTTGTTTCCCAGGTGCATTACTTTGCACTTTTTTGTACTGAATCCAAGCTGCCATACTTCTGACCATTCCTCCAACCTTGCCAAGTCCCTTCTCATCCTTTCCACGCCTCCTTGTGTATCAACCCTGTTGCAGATCTTTGTGTCATCTGCAAAGAGGCATACTTTCCCTCCAGTCCCTCTGCAATGTCACTTATAAAGGCTAAAAGGACTGGACCCAGTACTGAACCCTGCGGTACCCCACTAGTAACCCCTCTTTCTTCAGAGTGGACTCCATTTACAATTACCTTCTGTGTGCTGTTGTTCAGCCAATGTTTTACCCAGGCTACCACCCTGAGACCCACTCCAAGGCTGGTTAATTTGACTACTAATCTTTTGTGTGGGACTGTGTCAAATGCCTTGCTAAAGTATAGGTAGGCCATGTCCACAGCCCCTCCCTGGTCTACTACTTTGGTCACCAGTCAAAGAAATCAATTAGATTCATCTCACATGACCTTCCCGCTGTGAACCCATGCTGCCTTGGGTCCTGTGCCCCACTGGCCTCTAGGTACTCAACAATTCTTTCCTTCAGAAGTGATTCCATCATTTTCCCTCAGAAGGCTCTAAAGGGTTCTTTGTGTCATCCTGGCTCTTGTTTATGCAAGTAACTCGAGACTGGCTGCCCTAGCACTATCTACACTTTCCTATCAGGTTTTCTGATGTGGATTTTTTATCCTTTTATACTGAATGTTGCTGCTCACTGTATATTTGAAATAAACACTGTTTGCTGACTACTCTATTTTGTTATACCACTGCCTTTTCCTTCGTGTCTCTTAATTGTAACTTATGATTGACATTTACACTTGAAGAGAAGAGGGAATGGTGGATATGATAGTGACCTTTAAGTATCTTAAAGGCTTGAACAAAGTACAGGTGAATGACATCTTTTAGTACAAGAACTGTACAATGACAAGGGGGCACAATATGAGATTGGAGGGGAGCAGGATAAGGGGAAATGTGAGGAAGTTTTTCTTCACGGAAAGGGTGGTAGATGCTTGGAATAGTCTATCCCAGGAAGTGGTGGGTGCTAACATAGTGGGTGGATTCAAACATGCATGGGATAGACATAAGGGAACCCTAGTTGTGGGGAAGGGAGGGAGGCAGAAGTCAATGACCAAGTAGGGTCACAGGCTGATGATGCAGGCAGGGAATACGGGTAGATTAGATTGGCCTAGCAGTCCTTATCTGCCATCAACTACTGTGTTACTGCAACAGGAAATTCTGCACCCTTCTCCTGTTAGTTCTCTCCCCCTCAGATATGATTTTATTAGTGCTCTCATACCATGAGAGGCATGTATGTGTGTGGGCAACAGAGCCTTGGTTCCCAGCACGAGAAGAAAAGAAAGTGCAATTTTTTTTAAATGTTGGCTTATGGTGGACAGTTGTGGAACTCAAGGGAGGGAGATTTGGGCGAGGACCATTGAGGGGGAGCTGGAGTTGAGCTGGGAGAAGAGAGGACACATAGGGCTGCCAGTGGTACAATTAGGCTTACCTGGGAGATTGAAGCCATCCTGGAGCTCATCTGTGTGCCTCAGCTTCTTCCCCTGGTCCTCAAGTGAACCCTGCCAGCAGTCGGAGCAGTCCCAGGAGTGTGGCGAATCAGTGTCGGAGGGTCAGACTCAGTCAGCGGATGTTAGCGACAGTGTGGGCTTAGTTCAGCCCTTGTTATTTTAAAAGTGATCTGGTCCCTTTGTGGCGATGGTACCCCCAAAAGCCGCATCACTAAAGAGACAGCATTGAGCATCATGAGGCCCCCAGTTTTCCTAGTGCTGCCTGAGAAGTTCCTCCCCCTGTCTGCAACCACCCGCCTTCTTTTTTCCTGTCTTCATCCCGAGTGGCGGTGGTGAGTTGGTGACAGTACCAACAGTTAGGTGCTGACTACCTGAACTGATTTAATTTGTTAAAATAAATTGTTTAAACATGCCTTGGGCGCAGTAAAGGGACAGTGGCAATAGCAGATTCTGGGGCTGAGGAAGGGCCCTGGGAATGAGGGCCGCCCACTAGGTGGGTCTAGTTTAAGTTGCAAGAACAAGGGGACACAATTTAAAGATAGAAGGAAGGCGGTTCAGGGGCAATGTGAGGAAGTATTATTTCACAGAGAGGGTAGTGGATGCATGGAACAGCCTTCCTGAGGAGGTTGTGGGGTCTACAACTGTGGGAGAATTCAAGAATGCATGGGACAGACATAAGACAATTCTTGTGGGGGGTAGGAAGAAATAGGCTGTTGGTTAACTAGGATCTATGGCCTATCCTGTAGGTAGGGAAATGGGCAGACTAGATGGGCCAAGCGGTCCTTATCTGCCATCAAAGTCTATGTTTCTATGTAATTTATGTTAATGTGCTTCTGCTTGGAACACAGGACGGGGGCGTGCTTTATTTAAATTAAGGAGCTCCTGAGGTGGAGCCTAGGGCAGGACAAGCTGAAGGTTTGTTTAAATAAAGAAATCAAGTCTTCTGGGGGAAAGGATGAAGCCACAATTGAAAAGATACTGCCAGTTTTGGGCCAGCATAAAAAGGGGCACAAGCCAGCAGCTTGCAATTG
The DNA here is from genome assembly GCA_016271365.2 of Neoceratodus forsteri. Taxonomy (NCBI): domain Eukaryota; kingdom Metazoa; phylum Chordata; order Ceratodontiformes; family Ceratodontidae; genus Neoceratodus; species Neoceratodus forsteri. Next base: position 849,114,230 of record CM057452.1, read on the forward strand.
GCCCGACGCTAATGAGCAGTTTGGGGACGGGCTCCTCCTAACTCATAGTGTCCCCACAGTATCTAGTGAGATTCCTGCATGGGGAGTAGTGCAGAGTGTGAGGCACTGAGTGCAACTTTCCAGAGGACTGAAGACTACCTGCAGAATTTAAAGAGACAGTACTTGAATATGACAATACCAATGTGTCTGCAATTGTTTTCCTGATTTCTGCTGCATGTGAACTTTACTTGTGTGAGACTATCTTGCAGCCAACATTTTGGGGACTGTAACATAATTTCTTTGAGGTGATCTATTCCAAGTTACAGAAGCCAATCCATGCTGCTCACATTTGAGCACTTCCAGGCTCTAAAAATTTTCCTCCCTTTTAGGTCCAGAGTGCCAGAGGTCCAGAGCTGGAGTGGCAGAGATGCTGTGCCAGAGGTCCAATGTCTGAAGTCCAGTGTCAGAGGCCCAGAGGTCCAGTGTTGGAGGTCCAGAGATGCAGTACCAAAGGTCCAGTGGTACAGTGTTGGAGGCCCAGAGGCCCAGTGTCGAAGGTCTAGAGAGGCCGAGCCAGAGGTCCAGTGTTGGAGGTCCAGAGGTTCAGTGCTGGAGGTCCAGAGGTCCAGTGTCGGAGGTCCAGTGCCAGAGTCCCAGAGATCCAGTGCCAGATGTCCAGAGGTCCAGTGCCATAGTGCCGAGGGTCCAGAGGACCAGTGCCAGAGGTCAAGAGGTTCAGTGCTGGAGGTCCAGAGGTCCAGTGCCAGATTGCCGGGGGGTCCAGAGTTCCAGTGCTGGAGGTCCAGAGGTTCATTCCCACAGGGCTGGTGTACCATTTCAGCATCCATGGTCGACCACTGAGGGTTCATTGCAGAGTACCAGAACAAGGACAGTGGGATCAAGAGTGGACCATCTGGGGTGGTCGGAAAAGGGCCTTCGCCGTAGAAGCCTGCTCCAACGCAGACAATGTGGTATGTCCGGGTCAAGAGTGGATCATTTGGGGTAGTCGGAAAAGGGCCCTTGCTGTAGCAACTTGCCCCAACACAGACAATGTAGTATGTCAGGGTCAAGAGTGGACCATCTGGGGTGGTCGGAAAAGGGCCAGCGCTGTAGCAGTTTGTCCCAGTGCAGACAACGTGGTACATTGGGGTCAAGAGAAAACCATCTGGGGTAGTCTAAAGAAGGCCTTTGCTGTAACAGCTTGCCCCACTGCAGACATCCCTGGCTCCGGGATCAAGAAATCAGCTCATCCTGGTGATTTGGATGGTCTAAATTTTAGCTGTCACCTCTGTGACTCTTTAGAACAGTGTTCAAACTACTACAGTACATTACCTAAGACCTATTGTTTTGTTCTACTTTGCATATTCTTTAGAGAATAGGCTCCCCCTTTTCCCCAATATTTGTTATCATTATCTGAATTTTTAGTAAACATTTGTTTTCAGCTGACTCTTCTGTGTCCGTCTCTTTTCTGCTGATCACCCAGTAGTACCCACATAGGGGAACAGAGTCTCCCCTTTATTCCGGCGCTTTCTGAACTTAACAGTTGCCGGTGCTGATTGGCCTTGCGTTTAAAAAGGGTCAATCTCCTGGTCATTGGGCTGAACAACCCAAGAAGGCCCCTGCCCTCCTCTTAGCTGATTGGCCTTTGAATCCCAGGTGGGTCTGATTACAGATTTGGTGACAGAAGGGGGATACTACTGGGCTCAGCAGTGAGGGACTTAGAGTCAGTAATTTGGTATGGAAGGTACCAGGGAAGAAATGTCATCCCAAGCAAGAGGGAGCCAACCACCTAGGTGGCATCAGGACTATGAAATTGGACTAACAAAGACTTGTTAGACATCAATCAATCAATCAAATCTTTATTTATCCAGGTGATCACCATTGAGCAAGCTCATTTACAAGGTGGACCTGCTGTTGGCAGGGAAATTGTACAGTTACATATAAATATACATAATACAAAAGGAACAACATGTTTACAATACTGATAGGAGCAGAGTATTTACATTCCAAGTCATATGTACAAGAAATATATACATAACACAACCCGAACATAATATATATATATATATATATATATACAGTTCCCACAGGAGCAGGATGTATATGGATGTCATATACAAACCATAGAAAAAAAAAGAAAGATTATTTATATTCCTGTCCAGCAGAAACACGTTACAGGCCTGGATGGAAATTCCTAAGCTATGGAGGTGCGCATAATAGCGTGTAAGCCTTAGGTAAATGCGGCAGAAGGGGTGAATAAGAGGGATGCAGAGGGTGCTAAGGGCAAGTGGGGCAGAGGAGGGGGGAGACATGAGGTTGCATCCTTTGACAGAAGGGGGTAGTGTAACAGGAAATTCTGCACCCCTTCCCCTATCAATTCTCCCCCCCTTCAGATATTTTTTTATTAGTGCTCTCGCACCACTAGAGGCATGTATGCATGTGGGGAACAGGGCCTAGGTTCCCCAGAGCAAGAAAAACAGAAAGTGCCATTTTTCTTAAATGTTGACTCACAGCAGATGGTTGTGGAACTCCAGGGAGGGAGATTCGGGGGAGGACCACTGAGGGGACTTGGAGCTGGACCGGGAGGAGACAGGACACAGAGGGCTGCCAGTGGGACAATTAGGCTTACCTGGGAGGTTGAAGCCATCCCGGAGCTCGACTATATGTCTCAGCTGTCTCCTCCCAGTCCTCAAGTGAAGCCTGCAAGCAGCTGGAGTGGTCCATGGAGTGTGGCGAATCAGTGCCGGTGGGTCAGACTCAGTCAGTGACATCAGCTGTGGTGTGGGCTCAGTTCAGCTCCTTTTGTTATTTTAAAAGTGATCCAGTCCCTCGGCAGTGGCGGTGCCTCCAGAAGCTGCATCAGTGAAGAGAGAGAGAGGAAAAGACAGCGTTGAGCATCGTGAGGCCCCCAGTCGCCCTAGTGCTGCCTGAGAAATTCCTCTCTCTGCTTGCAACCACCAGCATTCTGTTTTCCTGTCTTCACCCCAGATGGTGGCAGTGAGTCAGCGGAAGCACCAACAGTTAGGTGCCGACTGCCTGAACTGATTTATTAAAATAAATTAACTGTGCCTTGGGCACAGTAAAGGGACAGCAGCAGCTGCAGGTTCCGGGGCTTAGGAAGGGCCCTTGAGAATGAGGACCACCCTCCAGGTGGGTCTAGTTTAATTTACATTAATGTGCTCCCTCTTGGAACATAGGAAAGGGGGCGGGCTTTCTTTAAATTAAGAAGCTCCTGAGGTGAAGCCTAGGGCAGGACAAGCTGAAGATTTGCTGTAAATGTAACTATTTGCAGCTCTCTCCCATCCCCTCTATGGTCTCTCCTGTGGGGCCTAGCCTGCCAGTACACTCCAAATCTCGACAATGCCTGCTAGACAGGATACTCATACACCCCTCCACATTCCCTTTCTCCACCTGCACCTAACTCCATTACCCCACAGCTCATCTGTTTTACATCCTGCACCAGCAGTCATCAGCCATCACTGTGTTGTAGCCTGGCCCAAGTACAGTCTCCATTCGCTCCAACATCGCATGTCAGCTACTCTACTTAAACTGAACTGTTGTTACTGGGGTGTGTTTCCCCTTCTTGCTCATGTGTAACCATTGTAAATATGATCGTATCTAATCTATGTAACACTGTTTGTATCATGAACTATGTAACACTGCTTGTCCTCTCTGTGACAAGGTGCCTTTGCAAACGAGTCTCTGACTCAAAGGTTGTAAATCCGAAATGTACAAATAAATAAAATAAAGAAGAAATCAAAAGTCTTCTGGGGGAAGGGTGAAGCCACAATTGAAAAGGGACTGCCAGTTTTGGGCCAGCATAAAAAGGGGCACAAGCCAGCAGCTTGCAATTGGCCCCACGCTAAGGAGCAGTTTGGGGAGGGGCTCCTCCTAACCCATAGTGTTCCCATACTATCCAGTGGGATTCCTGCATGGGGAGTAGTATAGAGTGTGAGGCATTGAGTGCAACTTTCCAGAGGACTGAAAACTACCTGCAGAATTTAAAGAGACAGTACTCGAATATGACACTGCCAATGTATCTGAAATTATTTTCCTGATTTCTGCTGCATGTGAACTTTACTTGAGTGAGGCTGTCTTGCAACCTACATTTTGGGGACTGTGACATAATTTCTTTGAGGGGAGGATCTATTCCAAGTTATAGTAGCCAATCCGTGCTGGTCGGGTTCAAACACAGCCAGGCTCTGCAAATTTTTCCCCCTTTTAGGTCCAGAGTGCCAGAGGTCCAGAGCCAGAGTGGCAGAGATGCAATGCCAGAGAGCTGGAGGTCCAGTGTCTGAGGTCCAGAGATCCAGTGTCGGAGGCTCAGAGGTCCAGTATCGGAAGTCCAGAGATGCAGTGCCAGAGGCCCAGAGGTCCAGTGTAGGAGGTCTAGAGAGGCAGAGCCAGAGGCCCAGTGTTGGAGGTTCAGAGGTCCAGTGTTAGAACACCAGAGGTCCAGTGCCAGAGGTCCAGAAGTCCAGCGTCGGAGTGCTGCGGGTCCAGCGGTCCAGTGCTGGAGGTCCAGAAGTCCACTGCCAGAGGTCCAGTGCTGGAGTGCAGGTGGTCCAGAGGTCAAGTGCTGGAGGTCCAGAATCGGAGGGCTGGGGTTCCAGAGGTCTGGTGCCAGAAGTCCAGAGGTCCATACCCACAGGGCTAGTGTTTCAACATTTCAGTATCCATGGTCTAACACTGAGGCCTCATTGCAGAGTACTAGAACAAGGATGACGGGGTCAAGAGTGGACCATCTGGGGTGATCAGAAAAGGGCCTTCGCTGTAGCAGTTTGCCCCAACGCAGACAACATGGTATATTGGGATCAAGAGTGGTCAGAAAAGGGCATTCGCTGTAGCAGATTGTCCCAACACAGACAACGTGGTACATCGGGGTCAAGAGTGGACCATCTGGGGTGGTTGGAAAAGGGCCTTCGCCATAGCAGCTTGCCCTAATGCAGGCAACGTGGTATTCATTTATTCATTACAAATCGGGTTTACAACCTTTGAGTCAGAGACTCATTTACAAAGGCACCTAATCGCGGGGGGGGGGGCAGACATCAAGAAAGTTATTACAGTGCAGATTAAAACAGAGGATAACATTACAGGTGCAGTGAAAGGAACATTTAACATAGATACACTTAGGTTACATCATGTAGTAGTATGTCAGGGTAAAGAGAGGACCATCTGGGGTGGTCAGAAGAAGGCCTTTGCCATAACAGCTTGCCTCATTGCAGGCATCCCTGGCTCTGGGATCAAGAAATCGGCTCATTCCGGTGATCATAACAGTCTAACCTTTTAGCCATCACCTCTCTGACTCTTTAGAACAGTGTTCAAACTACTACAGTACATTACCTAAGACCTATTGTTTTGTTGTTATGCATTTTCTTTAGCATATAGATTCCCCCTTTTCTCCAATATTTGTTATCATCTGAATTTTTAGTAAACATTTGTTTTCATCTGACTCTTCCGTGTCTGTCTCTTTTCTGCTGATCACCCAGTGGTACCCACATAGAGGAACAGCACCTCATTATTCTGGCTTTTTCTATACTTAACAGTTGCTGGTGTGGATTGGCCTGCATTTAAAAAAGGTCAATCACCCGGTCGAACAACCCGACAAGGCCCTTGCCCTCCTCTTAGCTGATCGGCTTTTGAATCCAGGATGGGGCCGGTTACATTAGGAAAGGGAACATTGTTTAACCAGGAGTAGCACTCTAAGCCAAAGCTTGTTTCCAGATGTGGCCTGGGAGCACAAGGAAGTTAAGTGACCTGCTCAGGATCACACGGTATGCACTCTAGGCGGCTGTGGGATTCAAATCCAGGTTTCCAGATCTGCAGCTCAGAGCCTTAATCCACTGCGCTATACTGCCTCCTTTATTACTACATAACTATGTTACTATTCGGGTCACCCCTGAAAAAGGGACCCTGTTGTCTCAGTCTTACCATGTCAACAAAATTCAATAAATAAATAAAGTATTGCTGTAAACCTTTGTTACTGTTTTTGCTGTATGTCATTGTTCCTGCTGTAAGTCTGTAATTCTTCCAGCTCGTGCCTGAAAATAGGCATATGTATGCCTAGTATAGTTTACCTGGTATCAAAAATGAATAAATAAATAAATGCTGCACATGAATACACTTGTTAGCAGCGCTTTACTCTGCTGTGCTCTGTGTGAATTTGAAAACACAAAAAATTATCATCATCGGATAGTGGGAAACTTCCGTGTTCACAGGTATTAGATCATTGTATCTATACATTGTTTCTAATTATGCTATACAATTTTTCAAAGTAAACCGTTTGCGATATTTTTGTATGCAAATACTAGGATCATAAGGGGCATTTTCATTATGGAGTGTCATTTTCGATACTGGGCATGCCATCATAGTGGCGCTATTGCGCTCTGTTCTAGCGGCTGCGAGTGACCTCTTCTTGCCGTTTCCGTTTCCTTCACCCGTTCTCGAGGGGATCGTTGACTATTGAGGATTCTGGGATTAAGGTGGTAACATGGCAGCCTCCATGAAGTGACTGATTTTCAACTATATCAGCTTTCACGGAGCTGATTTAATTAAATTGTTGAAATGACGGATGGGTTGGGGATCGAGGTTATTCTGACTGACGATGTAGAATCCAAAGCCCCAAAGTGCCCTCATGGTGAGTACCGATTTTTTTTTACACAAACCGGGATCACTTGTCTGCAGCAGCAAGACTGTTTCTATAGCTATCGCTTCGTGTGGACAGAGCACATCAGCAGTAACTTTACATTTTTACAAGAGACAGTCACCGACCGTCAGCGCAAAGACTTTAATTGGCTGGGATGATGATGTTCCTGTGTGTGGTTTTCAAATGCTAATCACTTGGGTTAAAGTGCAGTGGCAGGGAACTTCAACTCTGAAAAATAGGTTGGGATTAATTTGGAGGTTCTCTGATGTGCGGAGGAGCTACTGTGGTCTTGATGAGTGCTGTTTCTACTGGGGTCATGCCAGGTGTTTGGCTAGTGGGGTGCGTATGGGTGTTGGAGTTGCTGGGCCCCTGAGAGTCTCTGGCATTAGTGGGGTTGTAGCTGGGGTTAATATAGTGGGATCTTGACGGGTGCTAGGACTGCTGTGGTTCTGATTGGCGCTGAGGCTACTGGGCACTGAAGCTGGTTAGGTCATGGCAGGTGCTGGGGCTGCAAGGGCCCTGAAACTAGAGGTGCTGGGGCTACTGGGTTTCCTAAAGGTGCTGGGCTATTGGGTTCTTGAGAAGCACTGGGGCTACAGGGGTTCTGGAAGTGCTGGGGCTGTTGAGGTCCTCACAGGCTCAGCGGTAGCTGAAGTCATGACGTTCATTTGGGATACTGAAGTCCTGACAGATGTTGGTGGTAGTGGTGTCCTGATGGACTTTAGCAGTAATGGCTTTCTGCCAGGAACAGGAAACATTGAGGTATTTTCTGGCACTGGTGCAGGGAGGTCCTGATGGAGAATGGGGCTAGTGAACTTGTAACCCCCTTGTTACCCGGGGTTACTAGAATCCCAGTAAGACCTAGTGGTAGGCAGGGAAGGCAGCTTGTGAAACTCCAGTTAAATGGGTTTCACACTGTCTCATTGTTCTCAGTCACAGCTGAGACTGAGAGATGACATCACCATAGAACTGTCACAGCTGCATAAGCCACATTGGAATCTGCAGCTGAGGGAGTGAGATAGAACTTTGGGAGTTTTCAAAGTCAGTTTTGCTGTTTACTTCCTAGGAGAAGGAAGTGTTTTCTGTTTACCTCCTTGGCAGAAAGTTAGAGTCCAGTTTTAAGTGGTGGAGACCGCTGTCCAGGTTTCAGTGCCCCCTCCCTCGGGGAAGGGGGGGTGGAAGAGAAGTCCATCTGTGGATTCAAGGGGCAATCCCCTAATTTCCACTACAGAAGAAAGCTGCCTGTTTACAGTTTCTGTTCTGTTCGTATAACAGTGAAAGAAGTGGTACTTCGCCTGTGGGGCATCTGCAACGAAAGGGTGAGTGTTGTGCTCTATTTGAGAGGGCAAACAATATGTTTTTTCAGTTTGGAAAATATGAAGAAAGCTGGGATGTAAACTACTATTTGGGAGGCCTATTGCACTAGGACAAACAAATGGAGTAGTTTAAAGTTTAAAGTCTGAAAGGATTTCAAGTACTGTTGTGGAGGGGGTGCTTCAGGACATCCACCGTTTAATCTACATTTCAAAGTTTAAGTTTCTGTTTGTCCAGAGAAATGGCCGGGTATGGTCTGTGGGAGCTGGAGGTGGGAACACCCCCCATCTTTAGTAACCAGGTCCACCTCTACGGATTTCTACTGTGATTACTACTTGCCTCATGCGCCTGGCCAGTGATGAGGTAGGTACCCAGACGTGGGTCGCATATTGGAAAATCTCTCTAAGAGTCGCAGACTCTAAGTGGTGTGGGGAGCCACAATTTGGGAAATCATTCTCCTTGTTTGATGGGAGTCTCAACAAGTAAATCGGGTCCATCCTTTAAGTGGACCGTCAGTCAAGCGGCCGGCAGGCGGCTGTGTATCCAAAGCGCATGCAAGTCCGGGCTGAGTGCCTGGTGAGTCCAGAGCCAGACAACAGTAGAAATGGGTCCATTCTTCAAGTGGACTGCTTTGTAGTCTGATCTGCATATACAGTGAACGTAGCCCTTTGGGGGTCCATCTATGCTTTGTTATGTTCGGCTAGTTTATGAATAAAAGCCACACTGAAAAATCCCAATCCTGATTCTGGACATTACAGTTATTGCTTCCTGTAGTTGGATTTACTTGGGTGCCCCTGTGCAGAGTAGCCAAACCTAGGTCCCTTGTGCCAGGTAACCTCATCCTCCCCGAACCCAGGTCCCCACCAGGTATTGCTGCCAACGCCAACAGCATGCCACCTGTCGTTTTAGTAAAAAGGCAGGGGGTGAGGGGTTACAAACTCTTAACTTGAGCTGAAGTTAGTGGGGTCCTGGCAGTCACTGTAGGGAGATTTCTGATTTTCTGAGTAATGATTGGCTAGTGCTGTTCCCATGGGCATTGTGAGTAGGGGGGGGTTTGTGGGGACCTGACAGACAGTGCGGGTAGTGGGGCCCAGATAAGTGCTGGTACAGTGACATTCTGATGGGTGCTGGGGTAGTGGGGTCCTGTCAGGGGAAGGGAGTAGTTGGGCTCTGATAGGCTGGAAATACTGTGATATTCTGATGGACATGACTAGAGGTTAGTGGGCTTCTGATATGTACTGGAGATTACTAGAGTTCTGATTTTTTTTTACTTAGTTTTTATTTACCAACTTGGTGCACCAGACAAAACAGTTACCTATTTTTAGGTATGACCTTGGAGATCACAAAGGAAAATGTACAGCAACTGACAATAAAGCACAAAATAGTTATTATGTCCTAGGTACAAAAAAAAACAGAGTGGAATACTGGATTTAGTAAAGAAGGTATAAAGCAAGGTACATATTTAGTATGTATGTGTGATTTTGTATTTCTTTGAAAACTGGCCCTGTTGTCAATTCCCTTTCTGTTTAATCCTTGCCTCCATGTTTTGTACTAAGGTTTTTTGTCTTTTTAGCTTGCTTTCTTATTTTGGGCCCACCTTGACCCAAACCCATAAGACCACATAGGGTAGCTTTGTTTTTCCCTGGGATGAAATACAGACGAGGCACACTGTTGAGGCCTGTGTAGGATGAAACATGTGTCTGTCTTCTGTTCTCACCATTTGCAGCTTATGTGAGAGGCCCTTTGTCACCATGCATTTCTGCTTAAAGTGGACCCAGGCTAAATTTTCTTGGCAATTTTTTGTGTATATATTCCATGATGCTTTGCATTGTGGAGATGTGTGTGAGTTTGTATTTCTTATATACAGCATGAACTAGTGTACAGGATAACAAGTACTTGGGTATAAAAAGTGCAAATTAGCTACCCTGTCTCTACGGAATGTAACATGTTCTGTCATTGTAACTAGAAGTGATCCCGTTCCCCCTAGAAACTGAAGTAATGAGGCGGATAGCTATGCACGTTGATGCACAGCACTCCATCCTCTGCCCAAAGACATTGAGTGTAGAGGGGAACCTTGTAATGTTAATCCTCACGATTACTCCTCAGATCTGCTGGAGGGGGATAAAAATTCTCGTTTTGATCAGGTGTCCCACTGTCATGGACAGCTGCAAGCACCAAGTTCTCCAGGGGAAGCTCTTCTAGCCTTTCCATGGCACGGGGGCTTGGTTAGACACAGTGTTCCTTATAACTACATTTGGAGTTCATTCTGTTAGTGTGCAGGACAAAAGGGACCAAGAAGCAGTCCAGGAAGAGGTAGCATGTCAGCAGGAGCATCCAGAAGCTAGAGGGGAAGCCTGAATCTTGGGAATTTGACTACTCCTCACTCTGATGTCCACTTCACAGCTTTTCTTATGATTTGTGCAGGAGCCTAGGAAGCGTAGACCACTAAATAATGTTGGTAAAATAATTGTAGAGGTCCAGTGCAAGAACATTATACAGCATACATTAGTTAAAATGTGTAGTTGTGCAGAGCTGAAAAATTATGTGAAATCTTGATTCAACTTCAGGACTTGGCAAACAAGAAAGGATTATGTTTTTATTTATAAATCGGGTAAAAAAAATCCAGCAATCTTTTTTTTTTTTTTTGTTAGTTTTTGTTGACCGGGTAAGTGCACTAGACAAATCCTGCCTATTTTCAGGCACGACCCGGGGGAGGGGAATACAGATGAATGCCAACTGACCTTGAACCAGATTAAGCTGTTAGTGGTATTTTTCGTGAATGGAGGAAATTTGGCCAGGGCACCGGGGAAATTCCCCTGCTCTTTTTGAGAAGTGCCATGGGATCTTTAACATCCACCTGAACAGGCAGATGGGACCTCGGTTTAACGTCTCATCCGAAGGACGGCACCTCAGGAGTGCAGCACCCCCCTCATGCTGCACTACAGTGTCAGTATTGGGATATTAACCCAAATGCCTGGTGTGGGGATAGAACCCACAGTATACTGATCTTCCGGCCTCAGAGGCGAGTGTGCTACTTGCTGAGCCACTGACACTGACATAAATCTGATTGTATCGGGGTCAAAACTAAGTTTAGCAGGGCTAGTGACTGGGGAAAATCCACTAGCCCCACAGACCTTACCTGTATCCCAGCTGATGTATTTATTGAAATGTTGCCTTCTCCAGTACAAGCCCACAGGGCCAGTTAATGGAAAATCTTGTTAGCCTGATATAAAATCTACCAGCATTTGGCTAGTGGTATGGTTCTAGTTTCAACTCTTGTTGTACAGGAACAGTCACATGGTGTTCCATTTATTTGAGCAATGCATACCTGATTAGACTGGATCTTGCGGCTGATTTTAATTCTTTAAATTTTTATCTTTTAAGACTGTGTTATAAGCTGAATTACACACTTCATGGTGTCCCACTTGGCAAGATATACAGACCATTCCAGCGGCTGATGGTACTCAGACTCACAAAAGTGCTCATAAAACTCCTGAGCTGTCCACATAGCTCAGCACAACTTGATACAGTGTCATGTGTTACTACTTACATAGTATCTTTCATACTCCTTGCATCCAGAAGCAGTTTGCAAACTAAGAGCAATTAGTAGCAGACATTTGTTGTGCACAGAGAGGTGACGTGAGCTTGGGGTTTTTACAGAAAGCTCATGAATGTGAGAGGGAGAGAGAGAGAGAGAGAGAGAGAGAGGTTGACTTGCTTAGAGCAACACGGAGAGTAAGTGGTAGCGGTAGGTGTGACAGGGTAGAATAGAACCCTGTCACATTTGTTGGAGAAAGTGTTTAAATACAAGGATCTGTATTCTTTCCTTTTCTGTCTTTTCTGTCTGGTTGCGCAACCAAATTTTCCTGTGAGACCTCGGACTTGATCAACCCGAACAGTCTCACAATCCTTTGCCTCTCTCTGTCTCTGTTTTCGCTTGCTGTCTGTTTTTTCTCCCTTGCATATTTATATCAGCTAATATAAATTATGTACAAATCAATTTATGGAATGAAACGGATAGTGGGATCACTTCTGTTTAGAAAATATTTAGTATTTCTGGTGAACTGTATATTAATTGGATTTTGACATGACTTTAAAACTAGAGGTTACTTGAGTGCAAATATCTGAGCCTTTTGCAGTGGCTGTGGGGATCTCAGGAAGCTCTCTGTGTTCTAGCAGATCCTGCCTGGTATTTACAAGAACAGAACATTTTTTTGCAAGAACAGGATGCTTGCTAAGGATGGGGGTTGAAAAGCCTTATAAAATAGCTAAACTGCAGTTGCTTAGGGATAGAGCAGTGGTTCTCAAATGGTGAGGCCAGCTTCCCAAAGGAGGCCCCAGCTTGTTCCGGGGAGGCCCCGTCAAGTCTGAGAATGTACAGTATTAAAATTGTAAGTTTTGGCTGTTTTGTGTGAAAGGATAAAACAAATTAAATATGTATAATTGCAGGTGAGATTCTTTACTTATGCACAAATTTGTGACCAGGAAGTCCCCATTGAGCCAAAGCTTGTTTATAGGTATGTATTTATATGTAAATGAATGCCTGGGGGAGGCATGCTGAGTCAAGGCTTGTTTCTACAAAAGGTATTTATATGCAGATCAGTGACTTGGAAAGGCACATTGATCCGATGCATGTTTTCATGTGTGACCTGAGATAAGGGTACAGGAAGTTACCTAACTGCAAGGTAAGAGGGGGAGAGATGAAGTGGCTAGGTTAGTTGTTCCAGACAGAGAGGAAACAGAGTAACAAGGTTCCCAAGAGTCAAAAAAGTGGAGTGACAAGTATAACCTGGGGTGCCAGGTCAGGGGTAGAGAGCAATAAGTTGAATAAAAAGAGAATATACTCAGTTAACTTTATTAGTTTCACTTTATTCTTGTTGTGCTGTGCGAAGTAGGATTTATTTTTTTCTGTGGGGAGGGCCAAGATTTTTTCCAAATTTGAGGGAGGCTCGAAATTTTTTTCATGGATTGGAGGAGACTCACTATCACAAAGTGTGAGAAATAATGGGATAGAGGTTTGTTTTGTAAGAACGAGATTTTTCAAGAACAATTTTATTTTGCCTCTGTACATAGTTATTCTGAACAGGTTTATTTTATTTTGTTACTGCAACTACAAATTAACAGTTTTGTGGAATTTTACAACTGCTCCAGGTTTTCCCTGTGCTTCCTGACCTGTGCCTTGATGATAGTAAGATTTTAACTTGGGTATCCAGGCTCACAACTTCCTGCTCTACCCACTAGGCTACACAGCCTCCCCAAAAAACTAATCTGCTGCTCTCCACTTTGCATATTGCAGCCCCAGGACAGCATTAACATGCAGCAAAAGGGCAAAAGTTGCAGCCTGCCCAGAAATGACCTTTTCTTCTGTTCAGAAACAGTATCTCAAAGAAATAAAAGTGAACAGCACAAAATTACTTTTCTGACAATTTTTGGCTACTGTGCAGTGGAAATCTGTTTTCTGATCTTGTTTGTGACTCTGTATTTATTTATTTATTTTAATGATTTAAAAATTGGTGACCAGGAGAGGCACATTAAGACAAGGCTGATTTCTTGGTTCGACATGGTGAGAAGAATATTGCTTTGGGGGGTGGGAGGGGTACAAGCAGAAGGAACTATAAAATCAAATAGCAAAATAATGAGAAATTAATAAAACGGTGAAGTGATGTGAGAATGAAGTGAAATAAGTACAGGCAAATGCATGCTTAAATCATAGTTAAAAGTACTAACTGGGGGCCGGCCCGCCAGCGCAGTGGTGGCACTACTGCCCGTGACGCTGGCAACGCGGGTTCAGGAACGGACCTGGGTCATTGGAAGGCATGCCGGGGAGCTGAGTACAGAGTCTGCTCAGATGCTGTACACCTTGGGGAGGGAGATTGTATGGCTGCCACTGCTCTACCACCCCCTGGGTGACTACAGTGGATGGCCAAGCTGGCACAGTCAGGCTGGGAGTGGGACATCAGCTTCGACTGATGCATGCATATATCTCCACGCATGCATGTATGTGTGATGTTCTGTGTGTGGGGAGAAAACAGAAAAAGCTCGGAACACGCAGTATACCTCTTTCTTCACCCAGTTTGCCACTCAGCTGAATCAGGGGCCCTCATTTGGACACAGAGCTTTAGGATCACTGGGAAGAGGAGAACCCGGTGACCCCACCCTGGGGGATAAATCAGGGAGGAACATCAGGTGGATGACGTCCTGGATGAAAGGTGGTTGACTGCGATGGGGGCTTGAGGTGAGCCAATGGGGGCCCGTTCCAGTAGGGAAATTGAAAAAAAAGTATATTAAATATGAAAAAAGAAAAAAAATACTAACTGGGCACCAAGTGCCTTACAGTGCACAATTGGTGTTCTTACATACTTGGACCCGATGCACAGAGGCCTTGAGAGGCTCTCCTCACCCATGTAATGGGTACGTAGGAGGGCTGCGAGTTTGCATTGTTCTCATTCTACACATGTGGAGATCTCATTGCATCCACAGTCCCGCTTGACCCCCTACAGAGGCTTTCCCAACCCAATTTGCACAGCTGTACAGGTGCCAAGTCAGGAGTGGGTGGTGACCATGTGTTCCACAAGCTGTTTTCCAAGCCAGGAAAAGGGCATGGAGAACAGCAGCATTACACGTGGGAGGGTGCGACAGAGAGATCCTGCCACTCTTGAGGACCAGCCTTTTCTTAAGTGTCTTGCAACAGTTCTTCTATTTCTTAGCCTAGTCTGTCCTTTACAATTTCCAGTCCATAAGGTTGGCCACCTGTGCAGGGGTTGAAATTAAGTTTTGCAGCCACTAGCCAGCAGGGCTAGTGACTGGGGAAAATTAGCTAGCCCCACAGACTTTCTCACTGGCCCAGCTGGTGCACTTCTGAAATGTTACCTTCTCTAGTACTAGCCCGCAGGGCTAGTTAAAGGAAAATCTTACTAGCCCGATACAAAATCTATCAGCATTTGGCTAGTGGGCTGGTGCCAATTTCAGTCCCTGCCTGTGGGTGTTCCCTCCCCTTTCTTGATTAAGCTATAGTGCCCTCTTTAATTTTCCTTTTCAGGTCCTCGTACAAGGAGGTTGTTGTGGTGACCTCCGAGCTGATGTAAAGCAACAGGCTGTGTGTTCCTCGTTGTCGGATTTAGTGTGCAATAGCACTAAGTCATAAAATACCTTGATGTATATGTGGCAATATGCCTTATGTGTATGAAACCTGTAAATCTTGAAAATACCATGGCACTAGGTGTTTTTGATAAAGGTAAAGAGTTACTAGGTGACTGTATTATATAATTATGTTACATGGGTAGAGCTATCCAAAAACCCATGTTGTGTTATTTAAAATGCATGTAAATTGCAGATTGTTTGAGAGGTTCTTTGGTAGCATGCATTCCTGCTTTAAGCTGAACCAGCCTAAAATTTCATTGTGATTTGCATATACATTGCATTATGGGGGTATGTGTGATGTTGTGTTTCTTTGAAACTTGGCTTTATTGCCAATGCACTTTGGGGGCAACCCTTGCTTCAGTACTTTTGCACTGAGGTTCTTTGTCTTTAGCTTGTTTTTTTTTTTGGGTCTCCCCATCACCCAAACACACAAGACCAACATAGGGAATGAAATCATTTTCACTAAAGAGATGGATCAGTGGGTACAGACTAAGTGCAGAGGAAGGACATGCATAGTCTGTTGCTGCAAACTGATGTATTGAAGAAGGGATATACCATTGCTTAATGCTATCCTCTGTGTTTTAAATAAGCATTGCACAGAGATTGTGTGTTGAACCTGAAGTTCTGTGCCTGGTCCATCTGCTATCTCTCAACCCCTCCGCAGACTTGGTGCTAGAAGTGGGATAACTTGCTGGAAATGTTTGAACTGGGCTAGAAGAACGTTTTCCAGTGGATATCGCCCAGATATCCCAGGTGGACCAATGCACCAGGAGTTGCCAGAGTAGAACCCGGAGAAGAAAGCTGTGGAATTCTGACCAGAACCATGGACAACAGACTGGGAGAGAAGCTGCTGCCTCGACTGGACCTGGGAGCTCAGAGGAAGGCCAAACCTGAAGACAGTGAAGAGAGGCAAGGGGACAAGGAAGAATTGAGGGAACTACCTCCTCTTGAAGAGGCTCCACCTGAGGACGTGGGGGAGTTGTTGCAATGGCTCTGCACAAAACAGATAGAAAGAGATAGAGAAATTGAGCAGAGAAAGAGAGACATTGAATGGGGAAGGCAAGATGCCAAATGGGTGGATACCATGTGGGTCTTACATGCCATCTGTGCATGGCAAACAGAAAGAACCAATAGCCCAAAAGACATTAAACTGTCCAAACTATCGGACAGTGATGACATTGAAGTGTACCTCATAACTTTTGAGAGGATTGCTCAAACATGCACATGGCCAGGGGAACAGTGGATTGTTCGACAAGCTCCGCAGCTGACAGGTAGTGCCCAGTTGGTTTATAGCCACATAGACTCCTGAGAGGCAGAGAACTATGACTGTGTGAAGTAGGAGATCCTCAAGCACTATGACATAAACACTGAAACCTATCACCAGAGGTTTAGGTTTCTTAAAATTCAGTTACCGGATACCCCCTGAGAGACTTATGCCCTTCTGAAGGAGCTCTGCTACAAATGATTACAGCCAGGTAACAAGAGCAAGGACCAACTTTTGGAGGCAGTAATTACTGAACAGTTTATTAAAGTTTTACCCCAGGATGTACAACTTTGGGTTTGGAAGTATAAGCCTGATTCTGCAGATAAAACCATCACATTGGCGGAAGACTTCCTGGCAGCCTGACCATCCAGACCCAGAGGGTTCCAAGGAACATCAACAGTTGCAACCACCAGCAATCCGGTAAGGAACCCTTATACTTATAAACTGTCAAATCCAGCCCCAGTGAAGCAAGACTGGAGAGCAGAGAGAGAGAGGGGGGCGAATTCCTGTAGCAGAGATTGTATGTCATGGGTGCCAAAAGAAGGGACATTATGTAAGAAACTGTCCTAATATGAAGAAAGAGACTGCTCACCTAGCCTTTGCGAACTGGAGTCACTTTATGGCTACTGTGCAGATTGGATCACAGCAGATGATGGGACTGATGGATTCAGGGAGGCGCCAGACTCTTGTGCGAGCAGATCTGGTGACAGGGAATAATAAAGGGCTGAATACAGCAGTCATCTGTGTGCACGGTGATACCCATTGCTACCCTACAGCCACCATACAAATGACTGTTCAAGAAAAGACACATGAGCAGGGCTCTAGATAAGATTTTTTGGCAAGAGTACCTGTATTCCTCATTTTGAAAGTGAGGTGAGTAAAATGAAATTCAGATGTGTACAAATGTCTTGCTAGAGTGGACTGAGGAGTACATTTATTTAAAAAAAAAATGTAGTTTTTTTTCTAGATTAGAATTTCAGGTGCCAACAATGCCCCAAATAATGTTGGCAGGTAGAATTTACTCACCAGTTTTAAAACATAGTGAGTAAAACAAAACTGGGATGCATGCAAGCGCTGTAAATCTGGCAAAAAAACTATTTCTTTTGAATCACCAGTTATGTTATGAAGCACTATTCTTTGCCATGTGGAGTATTTACAAATGTTGGGTGAGTACTGGTACTCATTAAAGAAATTTCCGCAGAGTATTTCCTAAAATGAGGTGAGTAAAATAGGCTGGTACACAACCTTATCTGGAGCCCTGCACATGAGGTAGAAGTGGGGTTGGTACTTCGCCTACCAATGCCAGTTGTTATCAGGCATGACCACCTAGACTTCACTTCATTTATACATTGTCGTGCTGCCCAGGACTCTGCTGTAGTTGCTGTATTGACCAGAACTCAAGTGAAGCAGGGACATTTACCATCTGTGTTCCCAGTTGATGATGATGTTTTTGAGGATCCTTGCAAGGATTGTAAAACTAAGGTGGAGAAGAGGAAGCTAAAGAAGGACTGGATTGATACTCATGCTGGTGTACAGCCAGACTTGGGACACACTTTTAAATGTGATATGCCGCATGAGCAAAAAGCAGACCCTTCACTTAACAATTTTTTTTTTTTCACAGGTGGGGAAGGGAGTGGAAAAAGGTGCCCCTCAGTTTGTCGCAAAACAGGGAATACTGTACAGAGAATACACTAACCCCAGAACTGGAGAGGTAGTAGACCAACTAATGGTTCCAGAAACATTCTGCTCCCAAATTACGTATCTGGTGCATGACATCCCTCTAGCAGGTCATGCAGGCAGAGATAGCACCCTGAATAGAATATTACCCAGGTTTTATTGGCCCTCTATCCATGAGAACATAGCTGAGTATTGTAAAACATGTGCTGAGTGTCAGAAGATAGCTCAGACAGGAAAAAAGGATAGAGTACCACTAGAACCCATCCCCATTGTGACTAACCCCTTTGACAGGATAGCCATGGATGTAGTGGGCCCCCTGGAAAAGAGCTCCAATGATAACAGATTTGTGCTGGTCATATGTGATTATGCTGCCCACTACCCAGAAGATATCCCCAGAGAACTGTCACTGCCTCAAGGCTAGCAGAGGAGGCAGCAAAAGTGTTTAGCCACATGGGAATCCCCCAGGAAATACTTACTGACCAGGGAGTAATTTTAATGCACACCTGCTAAAAGAATTGTACTGTCTGCTGGGCATGGTAGCAGTGTGTACTTCCCCATAACACCCACAGAGAGCTTTAATCAGACATTGAAGAGAATGTTGAGGAAGTATGTAAAAGAAGATGGTAGAGACTGGGATAGGTACCTTCCCTATTTAGTTTTCGCTTACAGAGAAATCCCTCAGGCATCCACTGATTTCTCTCCTTTTTCATTACTGTATGGGAGGAACCCGAAGGGGCCACTGGATGTGGTACTGGGAAGAAGGGAAGGAGGTGGGACATCTTAATGTCATAGAGTGCATGACTCAGTTACGCAAACGCTTGGTGAGGTATATCAGCTTGACACACCAGAGCTTAGAACAGAAGCAAGACTTGCAGAAAGAAAGATACGACCAGGATTTGAAGACCAAAACATTTCAGTCAGGGGACAAAGTGTTGTCATTTCTTGCCTCCACAGAGAAAAAACTACTCATGAAATAGCAGGGCCCCTTCACCATTTTGAGGCAAACAGGAGCAGTGAATTATGAGGTTAGCATGCCAGGAAAGAGAGACCCCAGAAAATGTACCATGTTAACCTTCTTAGGAAATGGCATGATAAGCCTAACACCTCCCTTTATAGCCATCCTGAAATTAGGGAGTCAGAGCTGGAGGTTGCCTGTAAAAAGCTAGAGCAGTCAGGACAGTTGGGGGAGATCAAAAATAAATCCTGAATTGGAGGCTCAGCAACAGAAAGATTTGCAGGGAGTATTACAAGAATTTGAGCCCATATTCACAAACTCCCCGAGGAGGGCCAAAGAAATTGTGTACACCATAACTGCTTTGCAAGACAAGTCCATACCCTAAAAGCCCTACAGATTGCCCATGAAGGTGAGAGATGAGGTGATTCAGGAAGTCAAAAAAAAAATGGAACAGTTAAGCATAATTGTGCCCTCAAAGAGTGTATGGTCTTCACCCGTGGTCACAGTGGACAAGAAAGAGGGTGGGATACGTCTATACCTAGATTTTAGGAAGCTTAACAATGCATCACTATTCTATGGCTAGCCAATGCCCTGAATAGATGACATCATTGACAGGCTAGGCAATGCACAGTATAGCCCCACCCTTGACATTACTAAGGGATATTGGCAAATCCCCTTGCCACCCGATTCACAAGATAAAACTGCATTTAGCACCCCAGTCAGTTCGTACCAGTTTGTCACAATGCCATTAGAACTAGATAAAGACCGCTACTCCTCGTGTCCATCCTCCCATCTGAGGCCTCTTCCTCCCTGACAAATGAGCCCTCCGGTACCTCTACTACTTCCTGTCTCCCACCCAAACTCACCCCCCCCTTTTTTTCTGTCCCCTCTCACTTACTGTCCCGCTCACCACCTTTCCCTCCTCTCTTGCCTCCTTTTGGCTCCTAATGATCACCCTCTCCTGGAAGTTTCTTTATCCTCCAAATTGTCTACTCGCTTGAACCTGTTATAGCTTGTTTTTCTATGTAACTCCTAAAAACGTTACTGCCTTAAACTGTTAATAGCAAATTTATTATGTAACTTTCCTGTCTGGTTTTACCTGTAATGTGTTTCGTGCTTTGTTAAATGTTTCTTTATGACGTGGAACCTTTGTAAAAGAGCCCTGGCTCAAAGGTATTAATTCTTAGACTAATAAACTAAACTAAACGGGGCCCCAGCCACTTTTCAGCATTTTAAGGACCAAATACTAAGACCACACACCGAGTACTGTGTGGCTTATTTGGACGATGTGATCATATTCAGCCCTGACTTGAAATCCCATTTTAGACACTTGTCCCAGGTATTGCAAGCAATAAAGGAGTTAGGAGTGACCATTAACCCTGCTAAGTGTGCTCTAGCAAAGACCGAGACAAGATACTTAGGGTTCTTTTTAGGCAACGGACAAATGAGGCCCGAGGTAGAGAAGGTTACAGCAGTAGCAAACGGCCCAATACCTATCACGAAAAAGCACGTGAGATCTTTCCTAGGCCTGGCTGGTTATTACTGGAGATTTATTCCTAATTTCTCAGCCATTGCCAGTCCTTTGACTGATCTCACTAGAAAGAGGTGCCCAAATAAAGTTCAGTTGACCCTTGTTTGTGATGAGGCTTTTAGGAATATCAAAGCCATTCTATTTACAGCTCCTGTATTGAAAAGCCCTGACTTCAACCAAGTGTTTGAGGTTCAAACCGATTCATCAGAGAATGGTATTGGGGCAGTCTTGTCTCAGAAAATAGATGGGGAATAACATCCGATCATATATATCAGCAGGAAGCTACCTGAGAGGGAGAGAAGATATGCTACCATAGAGAAAGAATGCTTAGCTCTGAAGTGGGCTATTGAGTTTCTGAAATATTTCTTGTGGGGGCTGAATTTAAGGTTCTAACTGATCATAACCTCCTTTGCTGATTGCACCAAATGAGAGAAAAAAAATCCCTGTATAATGCGGTGGTACTTGATTCTTCAGCCCTAACGATTTACTGTGTCCCACAGGGTAGGTACAAAACATGTAAATGCTGATTTAATATCTAGATATGGTGTAGAAATTGATGTCAATGAAATATGACAGACTTTCTGTGAAAGGAGATAGTGCAGGGAAGGTACCGTTAATCTCTGTTGAGAAATGTGATAACGCCTCAGGGTAAAAAATGATGATATCCACTATGTTTATGATGGAATGTTTATTGTTAACAGAGACCCTGAGACGGAGCTTCTGAAGATGTGTGGGTGAAAGCTCCATCCCTTCCTGGGACAGGAAGGAGGTAAGCAGTCTGAAATAACTGCTTCCCTCTTAAGGTGGGGAATATGTGACAGGGAGATCCTGCCCCTCTTGAGGACCGACCTTTTCTTAAATCTGTTGCAACAGTTCATCTATTTCTTAGCCTAATCTATCCTTTACAATTTCTAGTTCATAAGGTTGTCCACGTATGGGTGCCCCTCCTCTTTCTTAACTATGCTATAGTGTACTCTTTGATTTTCCTTTTCCCTCTCAGGTCCTCATACAGGGAAGTTATTATGGTAACCTCCGAGCTGATGTAAAACAAGAGGCTGTGTGTTCCTCGCTGTTGGATTTAGTATGCAATAGCACTATGTCATAAAATACCTTGTTGTATATGCCTTATTTGTATGAAACTTGTAAATGTTGAAAATACCATGGCGCTAAGTGTTTTTGATAAAGGTAAAAAGTAACTAGGTGAGTGTATTATATAATAAAGTTACCAGGGTAGAGATATCAGAAAACCCCCATTGTGTTATTTAAAATGCATGTAAATTGCAGATTGTTTGAGAGGCCCTTTGGCACCATGCATTCCTGCTTTAAGCTAAACCAGCCTAAAATGTCATGGTGATTTGCATATACATCCCATGATGCTTTGCATTATGGGCGTATGTGTGATGATGTGTTTCTTTGAAACACAGCTTTATTGCCAATGCCTTTTGGGATAACCCTTGCTTCAGTACTTTTACACAGAGGTACTTTGTCTTAAGCTTGTTTTTTTTTTTTGTCTCCTCATCACCCAAACACACATGACCAACATAGGGAATTAAATAATTTTCACTAAAGAGTAAGGGTGTCACGATAATAAAGTTTTAATGGTACAATTTATTTATGTATTTTATTTATTTATTTTGTTAACCGGGTAAACATATGAGCCAAGGCCCTTTTCCATATGCAACCCGAGACTATAAAATAGTCACAAGATGTTATACAAAAAGATAACTTTTACATACACTTAATACAGGAATACAAATACATGACATATAAGACAAACGTTACAATAAAAATTATTTAAAATAGCAGTGACATTGCAAACTAATACGTAACAATAACCGTTATGAAATTATCACGCTAACCTTATCGCAATAATTTTGCCACTTGTACAACAGTTAGAAAAAATATTTTTTTTGCATCATTTGTTTATTTCCTTTTTTTCCCATAAAGAAACATACAGACATACATGCATACAGACATATACAACATGAACCTTAATTCATAACCTATTTACATCGAGATCCATTTCGTCATTCTAACATCTTATTCTATCCATTCAGTTAAGAAAAAATTTTCCCCTTAAACTATTATTCCGGGTGGTAAGGAGTCAGGGTCCCTGTTATTTTAGTGTCCACATATACCCCTCTCCTTTTATATTCACTTCAAACCCAGCCCTCTTTTAACATAACACTCTCTGCTACTGTCAGCGATGAAAGATATAGTTGCCAAATTCTGTAAAAAAGCTCCTCTTTATCCTTAGCAGCATATGTTAGTCGCGCCAGAGTAATGGCCTCTATTATCAGGGTTTTCCATTGGGCTACAGTAGGCTTCGCAGCCGTGACCCAAGTGTTAAGAATACAGTGCCTAGCCATATATACTAGCACCCTAAGCCATTTTTGTACGGGGGCCCAGTCTCCTTCCCCTGTTTCCTCCACCCCAAATAGCAACAGGAGAGGGGACAAAGGATACTGCTGTCCTCCTATCCTTTGCAATTCAGATACCACTTCTCCCCAAAACGTCTGTAAAATCGGGCAGGCCCAGAATTACTGGTAGTATGAAGCTAGGTTATTATTACCTCTAGAACATATGGGAGAGACTGCAGAATTATTCTTATGAACCACCATAGGTGGGCAATATAACCTATGGCAGAACTTATAGTAAGATTCTTTATATTTATTACATAACAGGACACCCTGATGTAGCTGGAGAAGTATTTTCCAATTATCTGTTGAAATTGTGATCCCTAAGTCTCTCTCCCAGAGCATCCTAGTATTTTGTGTTTTATTCGGAGGCCACGTTTTACTTTCTTTAGCCATTCTCTGGATGGTTCCCTTGGGTTTTCTTTGTCCTGTCATTATTAATTGTTCTATTGCCTCTCACTGTGACATGGAACTCCCGAGCCTCCCAATAGATCTAATATATGCCCTTATTTGGAGATAGCGGAAGAAGTGCTGGTGTCCCAACCCTGTCTTATCTTGTATGCTCTCAAATGAATCCAGCACTCCACGCGTAAATAGATGCTTGAAACAGCTAATTCCTTTTATTTCCCACTCCTTATACCCCCTGTCCTCCAGCCCCGGAAAAAAAAATGCGTTTCCCCTCAATGGTAGGAGTATTGTATCATTCTGTCTGGTACCTCTCAATTTAGACATCTCCCTCGAACTGTCTAACACCGCCATGACCAAGGGATTCAGATTAGGGAGTCTCTGGTATGCCTTCCGACCTCCAAGGGACAAATATGCTGAGATTTTCCCACACTCCCTCTCTCCTCTAGATCTATCCAGCCAGCTTCCTTAGGCCTACCACTCCAATCCTGGATATATCGACACTGCATGGCCCTTTGGTAATTCTTTAAGTCTGGAAATTGTAATCCTCCCTTTTCTATAGGGGCCTTCAAGCGGGCTAAGCCTACCCTTGGGCGTCTCCCTCTCCAAATAAAATCAGAGAAAGCTTTTTCTAATTTTCTCACTTCTGTTCCTCTTAACCCAATATGAAGCATTTGTAGACAATAGAGTATTCTAGGGAGTGGGTTCATCTTGATAAGATTTATCCTACCCAACCACGTTATAGGAAAGTCCTTCCATCTAGACAAGTCCATAATTATATTTTGCATGAGTGGCACATAATTCAGGTCATATAAAGCCTCAGTCCCCCCCAACTCTGATGCCCAAATAAGTGAAAGCCTCTCTTTGATTTCTGTGTAACAGTTCCTCCCTCTTGCCCTCCGACCCTCAGCTCTTCTGATTTATCCAGATTTAATTTATATCCGGAGAACTGCGAGAACTGGTCAATCAAGCTCAAGAGAGCAGGCATAGACTTACTGGGCTTAGTTACATATAGCAACATATCATCCGCATAAAGTGAAAGCTTGGTCTCCCTACCAGTCTTCCCCACCACTCCTGAAATTTCAGGGTGCTTCCGAATGGCAATGGCCAGGGGCTCGAGCGGCAAAGCGAACAAGAGAGGAGAAAGCGGGCACCCTTGTCTGGTGCCTGTTTCTAAATCAAAGCTATCCGAGAGGGTACCATTAGTTAGTATTCTGGCCCTAGGGTTCAGATATATCTGCCGCACCATTCCTATAAACCCTTCACCCAGACCAAACCGGGCCAGAATCTCCATTAAATATTCCCACTGTACTCTATCGAATGCTTTTTCTGTGTCCATTGACAGGATATGCACCACTTCCCTACTATTTTTTGCTCCCCAAATTACGTTCAGGAGGGTCCTCATATTGTGATATGAGTACCTATCCTGAATAAACCCGGTCTGGTCTGGGTGAATGAGCTCTGGCTTCCTGAGCTCCAACCCGAGTAATAAGGTACAGCCAAAACTAACCCGTCCACAGTTTAAGAGGATGTCGGTCTAAAGGATGCACACTCTAAAGGGTCCTTCCGGTTTGAATTGGGCAAATCATGGCCTCTCCCCAAGATTGAGGTAGTACTCCCTCCTCCTCCCTCGCTTCTCTCAATACTACCTCAAGGTGGTCCACAATTTTTAATTTTATAACTTTGTAATATTCGGCTAAAAAACCATCAGGCCCGTTGGTCTTGCCCCTTTTAAGCACCCCAATAGCGGAAAGAATTTCCTCTTTTGTAATGGCAGCATTAACCGCTCTCCCTGTCTTTCTTTTCTGCGGTATCTCCACCTTATTCAAAATTCCACCATCCCCTGTCTTCTCCCCCTTTGACCCTGATAAAGTTTGTGATAGAATCTCCTAAACCTTTCCCCAGTGTCTGTTTTATTTTTCAAAGGAGTCCCATCCTCTCCTCGCACAGCCTGAATTAAATGTCTCCCTCTTTTCCCCCTTATAAGATTTGCAAGCATAGTACCCGGTCTGTTCCCCCACTCATAAAAATGCTTCCTAATAAATAGCCCAGCCTTCCTCACCTCTCCCAGCAATAGATTATTCAGTGCTTCTCTAGTTCTTGCAACAAGAAGTGCACACTTTCTCCACCCGTACCCAGAGCAGCCTTTCTCTCCAACACTTTGCGTCTCTGTTCTAGATTAATTCTCCTTTCCTTAACTTTTTTTTTGTGATGGGCCACATCACTAATAATGATCCCCCTCATAGACGCCTTCCCCGCGTCTCAAAAGACTGCTTTAGAAGTGGCTGTCCCTGAGTTGTTTTGCACATACTGTTGCCAGTGCTCATATAAGTGCCCCTGAAACTCCTTATTGGTTAGTAAATAATTAAGAAATCTTCACGTCCTTAGCGCTTCCTTTTCTTCCCCCATATTCAGAGACATGAGAACCATAACGTGGTCAGAGTTGTGAATGGGTCCATGCTTAATGTGCCTAACTTGAAAATACCACTCCCTGGGAAGAAATATATAGTCAAGCCGTGACCACGTTCGATGGGGGTGCGAAAAAAAAGTGTATTCCTTGGCCGTAGGGTGAGCTGTTCACCACCCATCTATAAGATCTAATTCATTCCTGCCATCCATTCCCGAATAGCATTTTTAGGGAGCTCCTTATGTTCTGAGTGGTCCAAAATAGGGTTCATCAGACAGTTCATATCCCCCCACCCAGTATCAGATTTGGGAATTGCTCCGCAAATATTATAGACAAGATCCTGCCATAAAAATTCGGGTTATGTACAGCAGGTGCATATATGCTTCTAAACGAGATTTTCTCCCCATGTAAAGTTCCTACTACAAATACATAGCATCCTTCACTAGGATCAGCAACCACTCGCTCTTTTTGGAATGGTAGTTTCTTATTCAGGAGAATAGCCACCCCCTTTTATGTGCATTAAAAGCAGCCGAATAACATTCCCCCACCCAGCCCTTTTTTAACTTTGCATGCTCCATTTCCGTGAGGTGTGTCTCCTGTATCATGGCAACCTGAGTGTTCTGCCTTTTCAAAGCTGTAAGCAACATCGTTCGCTTGACGGGGGTGGCTATTCCCCTTACATTCCACGATACCACATTTAAATCCTGCATTCCAGACATACCCTCAGAATCCTTTCCTCTACCCCTAACCTACCAATAATCCCCCATCCGGGCCCTGACTCCATCCCGCTAGATTGTCTGAATGGCATTTCCTATGGATCTGCAATCTGATTTCTAACTGTAGAAAACTTAACAAATAGTAACTATATACAAAAACCAACCCCCCCTCCACATTCCCTTATTTTCTTGTATCCCCCCCAGTAACAGGAACTGCACAGTGCAGACATTTTTCTCTCCCTTCCCTCTATGAAGCAAATCCGAAAACACCTCCCCCCCAAACCGCCGCATTTTACAAGTCAACCAGCTGCCCAATGGCTTCTTTATTATCAGTCTTTAACCCACTGTAACATTATAACTCTCCTTATCATCATTGTAGCTGCCCTCCGCCCAGCTAGACAAGCATGATATGTCTTCATATATCTCCCTGGACTTTGGAATTCCAGGGGGTTCCCCCCTCAAGTCCCTCCCATTCCCTTTCTGTTAGGGCCCTTCTTTCCCCAGTGATACGATTTTCATTCCCTTGAAAGAGGTGGGGCAAAGCCCCAAGGTGGTGCAGGGCCTCCCAAATTACAGGTCACCCCTCTCCATTATGCCTTCCCCTCCCTTTTGAATAGATTTCGGAAGTACCGAACCACCAATTCCATGAGAAAGCAGTTTCACCCCCCCACTTGCCCCAACATCCTCATATCTATTTTACATCAGTCCCATTTCAAAAGGATGAGAGCTTTGAAGTCCAGATCCTGAAGCAACACTCGATCTGCATAGGCCCTCTGCGGGATTTCAGTTCCTCATGGTTCAAGGTAGCGACTCGAGTTCCATTCCGACCTGGTTCCCTGTAAAAGAAAGAGCAACAGACAGGCAAAAAAGGGGGGCTTCCCATTCAAAACCAAGCCAAGTTCCGCTTGTCACAAGCTGTCTGTAGGTAAAAAAAAAAAAAAGTCCATCTTCAGGCCTGTACCCATTTCTAACAAAGTAAAAGGAAGCCCTCCATTCCTGTTCCCTTCTTTATCTCAGGAATATTAAACCAGTCAGTTTGCAAACAGTTTGCCCTCACATTGTTTGCAAAGACAAACCTTCGAGGAGTAAGACAGAGGAAATAAGAAAAAAAAAAAAGGAGGGGAGAAGCAAAATTATAGCAGGGAGGGGAGGAATAGTTTCATGCCAGTCACTTAGCTTTCTCAAATCTTCAGGTAGTGTTGTCTCTGATATGCTTCATTAAAGGAAGGAGGGGAGAGTGTGGATCCCAGTAGCCAGTCGTGTGCGTAAATGATCCAGCCGAGCAGGCTTACTTCCCCTTCTGATCACCCCATCTTTTTAACCAGGTCCTTCACAAATGTCTCCGCCTTAGGAATTTCCCAGGAAGAATAGACTGCTCCTTCGTACTTAATCTTAAGGGTTGCAGGGTACAACATGTGGTAGTCAATTTTGGCTTCCTGTAGCTGCGCCATGACAGGGCCAAAAGCCCTTC
The DNA here is from genome assembly GCA_016271365.2 of Neoceratodus forsteri. Classification (NCBI taxonomy): domain Eukaryota; kingdom Metazoa; phylum Chordata; order Ceratodontiformes; family Ceratodontidae; genus Neoceratodus; species Neoceratodus forsteri. The sequence continues at coordinate 849,142,152 of CM057452.1, forward strand.
GACGTTTCAACAGACGAGCTGAGTAGTCTTGGGAGAGATATAAACGGTGCCCCTCATATTCCAATTCTGCTCGTTCTCGATATGCCTTTAAAACACTTTCCCTATCTGGGAAATAGTGAAATCTCATGATCACTTGGCGAGGAGGCTGGTTAGGAGCTGGTTTTGGCATAATGGCTCTGTGGGCCCTTTCCAACTTCATACGCCCATTTTTAGGAGTGATGCCCAACAGCTCTGGCAGTGTTTTAGCACAAAAGTCCATCACACTTGCACCCTCCATAACCTCTGGCAAGCCCCTCAGCTGCAAATTCAACCGTCGATGGTAGTTCTCCTGATAATCCAAAAGTTCCTTCAGCTCTTTTAATTCTTTTTGCAGGGTAATCACTTGTTCATGTATGGGGGTTGTAGCATCTTCCAAGTCTGAGATACGCTGTTTGGCCTCGCTAATTCTAGTAGCCTGTGTAGCATGTAAATCAATCAGCTCCTGCAGTTCTCGGTCAAAATTAGGCGCCAAGCTAGTCAGTTTAGGTTCTAGCGCAGCCAACACCTGCTGTGTCACCTCGCGGCCTACAGCACCGACTTCTCCTGCCAAGTGAGATATGTGGCCTGTATTCTCCACTTGGGATGCTGGTAGTTGCTTTCGCTGGTTTTTAGTCGCCATCCTTGAGCTTTTCACCGCACTAGAGATCACAAACACGTCCATCTCGCTTTCCCACACACTTCTCAGCCTACAACTATTGTTTTGGGTAACTTTTAGGGCAGTTTATTTTAATATTTTGTGACGATTTTGAGGAGTGAGTCGAAATCGCGTCTTTACTCCAGTCTGCTCATTAGCGCCCCCTCCAGAAAAAGTATTTAAATTCAACTTTTTGTACATAATTTACATATTAAACTAATTTCCAATCAATGCTATGCATTTATGGACATGATTTGAAGTCTTTGTTGTGAAATAATGCAAAGAGTAAAATATTTAAAAAAATAAATATTTTTTTTTCCCATCAAACTCTGAACTGTATGAAATTGGAATTTCTAAAAATTCAAATACACAATTAATACATGTGTTATGCACATACACACGCAGAGTACAACAATACATTTTAAAATGTGAAAGAGGAAATCTTTTTACTTGCTTGTCTAAAGGTTACAAGAAATTTTGTGCTAATTGTCAGCACATTTCCTCTCAGCCCCGAGCTTCATAGTGTGACCCCTTGCCCTCGAGCATCTTTTTCTTTGGAAGATGCTCCCTCCATGTACCTTGTTTATACCTGCGAGGTATTTGAATCTTTCAATCCTATCTCCCCTTTCCCTCCTTCCTTCTAGGGAGTATACATTTAATTCCTTAAAAAGCAGCTTCCTAGTAGCTGCTCCCCCTAGAGTAGTGCATAACTGACCTGGCCAGTCATTTTCTGAAATCATGCTGTGAAATGCTCTGTTTTGACAAAGTTACATCCCTCTTACTTTTAGTTTCCGACTGTGCCGAGAAAAACAGACGACTTCCATATACATAAGCCACGCCCCCATGCCGGTCCACGCAGCCCCGTTTTGTGATGTCACAAAATGAAAGCTGCGTGTGTGCTTCATTGTGTTCTATAGGGGCGATATTTCTATGCATTTTATACCATAAAGTTGCGGTGTAATAAATCAGGCGTCGATCAACTGATTAGGTTCCCTATTAGTTGATCTGTCGCTCTGATTTATTACAATCGCAATTTTAAGTGGTATAAAAGTGCATAGAAATATCGCCCCCATAGAACACAGTGGAACACGCACACACAGCCTTCCTTCATTTTGTGACATCACAAAACAGGGCTACGTGGAGGCATGTCTTGTGTATAGGGAAGTCGGTGTGTATTTTCTCGGCACAGTCAGAAACTAAAATTACGAGGGATATAGCTTTGTCAAAATGGTGCATTTCATGGCATAACTTCAGAAAACGACTCCTGGAAAGGTCAGTTATGCACTACATTTGGGGGGAGCAGTTCGTACTTATACTAAGAAGCTGCTCTTTAAGCCTTTCTTCATAGGGCTTCTGGTGCAGGCCCTGCACCATTTTGCTTGTCCTCCTCTGTACCACCTGCACCCTGTCAGTGTCCTTTCAGAGGTGGGGCCTTCATAACTGTACACAGTACTCGAGGTGGGGTCTCACTTGTGATCTATACAGGGGTATTATTACCGCCCTCTTTCTGCTGGTGATATCCCTGTTTATGCATCCTAGCATCCAGATAGCCTTTCCTACCGTCTTGTCACACAGTTTAGCTACCTCCCGGTCATCAGTAATGATTACCCTCCGGTCCCATTCTTGTTTAGTGACTGCTAATACTTCTCCCCCCATTCGGTATATTGCCCACAGTTTTCTGAGCCCCAAGTGCATGATTTTGCACTTTTTTGCTTTGAAACCTAGCTGCCAAGCTTGTGACCATTCTTTCAGCTTTTTTAGATCTTCCTCATTCCCCGGTGTGTCAACAGGCATTCCTTCCCTTCCAGTCCTTATGCAGTGTAGCTAATAAAGACACTGAAGAGGACTGGGCCTATTACTGACCCTTGTGGCACCCCATTGGTCACTTTACCTTCCCCAGAGTGGATGCCATTTGCCATCATTCTGACTCCTATTGCCTAGCCAGCTTACTTCCCACCTTAGTACTCTTGGGCCTACTGCTAGGCTTCTCCGCTTGCTCACCAGCCTTCCATGTGGAACGGTGTCAAAGAACTTACTGAAATCCAGGTAGGCCACATCAACTGCTCCCCCTCTTATCCCTTTCCTTAGTTACCTAATCAAAGAACTTGATCAGGTTTGTCTGGCAAGCCTTCCCCCCGTGAAACCATGTTGCCTTGGATCCTGTAGTCCACTGGTAACAAGGTATTCCCCAATCCTTTCCTTCAGTAGTGATTCCATTACTTTGCCCACTACCAAAGTCAGGCTGACAGGCTTATAGTTTCCTGCCTCCTCTTTGCTCAGAGGTGTTCACATCAGAACTTTTAGTACTTGTCCACCCATGACTGTAGCTGACTTTTCACTTCTCCCTATTTGTTACAAAGAAATTAACTCTCTTTTTGTACTTGCACTTCAAGAAAATTTACTTGCCCCGGACAGGGGGCAGTGGGATTTGCACACCCCCTGTCATTGCTTCCACTTTCGTGGAGTATGACTATATCAGCCCTTCTCCAGCCTCCCAGTAGCTCTTCTGTTTCTAATGACAGGTTGAACAGGGCTTCTCAGATGAGCAGCCAGCTCCTCCTTGAGCTCCCTCAGTAACCTTGGGTGCACCTCGTCTGGTCCCATTGTCTTGTTTACTTTTAACTATGACAGTTCCCTTAAGACTCTTTCCTCTGTAAAGGGGCGAATATCTACCTCCTGTCCCTTAATTCTCTTGTCTTTTATGACAGGCCCGCTTCCTACCCCCCCCCAATAAATACTGAACAGAAGAATTTATTCAATATGTTCCCTTTTGGTGGTCCTCTTCCACACAAGTCCCTCCTTCGCCTTTCAGCCTTGCTATCCCTTCCTAGGTCTTTCTCTCTTTGACTGTGTATCTAAAATGTATTGTGTCTTTAAAAAAAAGTGTGACATAAAGATGTTGCACGTACTCGGTCCCAGCCCCTGCACCCAGACAGTCAGAAGGCAGTTACTGCTGCATCATCAAGCCTCAGCTAGATGGTGACCAAGCAGCGGCTTGCACTGTCCCCCTCCACAAAGGAGGAGAGCTGTCAATTGATGCTCAGTCCTCCTTCATGCAGCCAGCCCTGCAGCGACCCAGGTCTGTTCCTGAACCTGGTTTACCAGCGTGGCGACAGGTGGGGTGCCCAGGCCCTCAAAACTGTGCGTCAAAGGGCCTGACATGGCATTTCTAATTTTAAGGAAAAGTAGTAAAACTCTGATAGGAGGATGGTGGGGAATCGGGAATTACGGTTGCACTTGGAAAGGGACATGCTGCTGAAACTGCAAGTGGAGGTGCTTTATTGTAAATTGCGGTATATCGTGCTGCACGATAATCACAATATTGTTTTTTTACAATGATACATTATTGCCAGTGGTAATTATCGTGATATATCGTCATATGTTGTTATCGTGGCATCCCTACTAAAGGTATAGATCAGTAGATGCTGACTAAGTGCAGAGGGAAGGACATGCATAGTCTCTTGCTGCAAACTGATGTATTGAAGAAAGGATATGACATTGCTTAAGGTTATCCCCTGTGTTTTAAATGAACATTACATAGAAATTGTGTGTTCAACCTGAAGTTCTGTGTCCAGTCCATCTGTTATCTAACAACCCCTCCACAGAGGGGGCAGCAGTAGTGTATGCGTCCCCTGGGAAGTCTCCTTTGGCTCTTCCCAGACAAGTCCTGTCTCGGCACTGGATGCCCCAGCCTTCCAAGCTGGTATGGAGTGCTGTGGGCTTTAGAAAAGTATTTTATGTAAATGTTTCTTTAAGAACAGGATACTGCAGCACCACAGTCCCCTGCTCCCTTGCTCTGTGCATAGCAGGGGTTCCCCTAGAGCACTGGCCCCATCCTTTTAACTCTATCTTTATTCAAAATGAATAGGTTGCAAATAGTAATGGTACAGTAATGTACATCTCATTGAAATAACAATCTAATACCATGTAACAATCCATCAGTCAGATCTCCATTGTGATATCTGTCTCTTAGCTTACTGGCATATCATTTCATATAGGAATAAAAAATCCACAATGAAAAACAAGAATATATTCAGTGGGACGCCAACTGCAGTTCTTCCCACTGTTCTTATAAAACCAAAACTAGAGAAGCGACATGGTCTGTAATCATGCGCAGTAGTGGTGCCTAATCATATACACCGCAGCACTATTAACAATCACAAATTGAGATGTAACAGCACATATATATGAACAATTTAAAAGGCAACTTGCTTGTAAAAGGTTAAGACAAACAGGGTAGTTTCTCCCCAGCAAACAGTCGGAGAGAAGTAAAAAAGAACACAAGGCGCAGTCAGTGTGGAGTCGGGGGAGGACAACCATTAGTTTTTCCAAAGACTACTAGAGTGAGAGCTAGAGTTAAAAAACAAACAAAAAAAAAAAACAACTGACCAAAAACAATGTACAGTTATAATTTATGCAGAGAGACGCAGTCACTGCAGGTATTAGGTGGATTTCACCCATCCCCCCCACCCAGGGTGAAGTGTTGGTCCAGCCATAAATGATTCCATCTTGTCCACAGTTTCTGGTGCCGTTCTAGAGTGAGGTGAAGCTGGATTGTAATATGCTTCATAGTTTGAGCTTGATTTACCTCGGACTTCCATTCTGCTAAAGTCGTAGGGGTTGCTGATGGCCACTTGGCCGTTTATGCATTTACTAGCTGTGAGGCACAACAAAGCATAAAGCTTCTTCTCCCGTCTGTGGACTTCATCCTTTGGGGATGCCCCTAAAACCATTATATGTAACGTATGAAACAAAGGCCTATCCCACATCTTATCCAGCACTTCTCTGACAGCGCCCCAAAAAGCAGAGATGGAAAGGCACGACCAAAAGATATGGGTATGTGTGCCAAGCTGGCCGCAATTCCTGCAGCGTAGGAGGCTAGCACGGGACCCAGAAATGTTGGATTATGGTAGGAACATGGAAAAAGCAGGCTCTAAACTTCCAAAGGAACTCTCTCCAGGATCTAGAAGCAGACACCTGCCATCCCCACCAGAGTGTTTCTCAATTTTGCTTAGACAGGACCTCTCACAGCTCCTGCTTCCATTGGGTCCTTAGGGCCAAGGAGGGATTAGCATGGGAGTCTTAACAGTAGGTGATCAGGGGTGTGCAAATCCCATTGCCCCTGTCCGAGGCAAGTCAATTTCATTGAAGGGCAATTACAAAAACAGAGTTCATTTCATTGTAATTAATAGAGGGGCAAGTGAAAATTCAGCTACAGGCATGGCTGGGCAAGTAATAAAAGTTTTAATTTTAACACCCCTGTAGGTGATGAAGCTGGTAAATCCACCTCCTCCTTACTCTCAGACGGGCTGCACAATGGAGAAAGTCTTCCAAGGAAGTAAGGGGGGCACGAGTGATGCTCAACAGTACTACTGTCAAAAACAATGTAGTGTCTTATTTGCAGATATCGGAACAAATCCATGTTTGGGAGGTTAAATGCATTTTTCAAGGTCTCAAAAGTAATACAAATTTGCCCCTTAACCAGTTGTTTACAACGTGTGAGCGAGAGCTGATTCCATTACTTGAAACCTGAGTCTGACCGGGGGGGGATGAAATCGGTGTCACCAGTGATAATATTAAGAGGACCTGGGGAATCAGGAGTCCTAGTAGCCCATCGGGCATATCTCCTTGCATGCAAGGTTTGTTTTGTCCAGGGATTTATGATCCCAGCCTACCTACTGGTGTAGAGGCAAATGAATGGGAGAGCATACAAGGGGGCTGGTAGACAAGGTAGATTCTCCAGGTCATACCATTGCGAGCCCTCCCTACGTTTGACCCAAGTTACCAGGGGAAGGAGCTGGCCCGCTAAGTAATAATTCTGGAAATTGGGAAGTTCCATGCCTCCTGTGTCCGAGGGCTGTTCCAGCAATCTGAGGGACACCCTATGGTGCCCATTTCCCCACAAAAACTTCATAAGTGCTTCATTAAGTTTGTGCCAAAACTGTCCCAGAACACAAACTGGAAGAGTCTGGAACAGAAATAAAAATGAGGTCACATGTTCATTTTTAGAACCTTGATTCTGCCAGCAGGAGAGAGGGAGAGATGGGACAACTTCTGGAGATCTGAGAGGATATTGCCGAGGAGTGGCTCATAGTTTAAACTAAAAGGTAGCGATGGGGGTAGGGGGAGGCACGGCCAGCAGCCTAGCAAGGTACATGTGCTTTGTTGGAGCTCCAATAATTTTATGATTTCAACTGATTATATACCACTTTGTGGTGAGAAAAAATAATAATTTTATAATAGTCTGGTAGTGATTGACTTGGTTCCTCGACAGAGACTTCAAACTAACAATACAAGACGATGGGGAGGCAGAAGAATGCAGGAAAGGGTGACGCTGCTGGAGCTGGTGTGGGCCCATCAGAAGCACCGAAGGAACAGCAGCAGCATGGTGACCCCCACAAAGATCAACCTGTGACACTAGAGTCACTAAACGGTCGCTAACAGCATTTACTGCCATGATTCAGCGTATTGATATAAAGCTGGACTTACAAAATTAAAATCAATCAATAAAATCTTTATTTATCCAGGCGATACATCATTGAGAAGAACTCATTTACAAGATGGACCTGCACATGTAAAAAAATAACAATGACAATAGTAGAACAACTAGGGGACAGGTCTAATAGGATACAGTACATAGTTTTAGTTTGTATATAAGAACATAAAGCAAAATATGACAGTGAAACAATCTTAAAATGGCTAAGAATAGTGGAAGAGAAGATGCTGTGTATTGAGTAAAACAAGGAGTAGTAAGTGCAAGAGGAGAGAGAACGTGAGCAGTAGGTTTGTATGGGAAGGAGGAGTGCCAGGAGGAGGCAAATAGCAAGGTGGTGTTGTACGCAAGGCCTCCGGTCCTACAGTTGCAGGGTTCAGAAAAGGCTCGGGTGAACAAAATCTTGAAGGTGGATAGTTTAATCGGAGTGGTTGTTTTAAGGGTTTTCTGCAACTTATTCCACAAGGACGGTAGGGAGTGACTGAAGGCCAATTTGCCAAAGTGAGTTCTGACTTCAGGAATAACACGAAAAAGTGGTGATGTTGAAACAGAAAGTAGAGGCGATGGTGGGGGTCTGTTGCAGAGGCTGAAAAAATGGCGGGGAAAGCATTGGGAGCCTCCGCTGCTACGATTAAGAAATGGGACAATTCAAGCCAGACTGGAGCAGCCGGAAAATATGGCAAGATCGACCAATGTTCATATCTTGGGATTACCTGAAGTCACAGAGGAGGGAGATTTGCCTACCTTCTTGGAACGCTGGCTCACTGAAGTTGTCGGACTGGGATTTGCAGCTCCTATATTGAAAGCCTACTGGATTAATCCGAAAAGGCTGTGAGCACTCAAGATGGTCCCTAAACAGTGTTATCTGCAACCACCACAACTACAGTCCAGGATCAAATATTAAAAGCAGTCAGAGAGCACTCGCTAATTATGTTAGGGGATGCTAAATTATTATTTTTCCCTGACTACGCCTATGCCACGAGGCTCTAGCGGGAAAGCATTCGAGGGGTGACTGCAAAGCTACGAGCAGTGTGCGTCCTTTGCGGAATATTATTTCTGGCTCGACTTCCGTTTACCTATAAAGATAAAACAAATAGTTTCATAGATCCCAAGGCAGCTGAAGACTTTGCAGAAAAACTCCTGGTTTGAGCGGAACCTAATTCTGAAGGAGAACAATTGGGACAGTGAGTAAATGAAAAACTTGATAAATTCTATTTCTCTGTAAAATATCATATATGGGAGGCCTGAACTGAGTATTGGAGCTCGTCTACATGACTGTTATGGTGTGCATTCCCGGGTACCACGGACCTTCTATCCACCCTTGACCCATATACATTTTCATGTGTTAGTTCTTATATACTACAAAGTGCTGTACTGGTTATGTGGGGGTTGGGGGGAGGGAAATGGTATATAAATGTGGATGGTTACTGATGGGCTTGGTTTTGTATTTAAAGGTAACAGCAGTTGAATAGATACGGTAATAGAAACACAGAAACATAGACTTTGGCTGCAGATAAGGATCACTTGGCCCACCCAGTATGCCCATTGCCCTACCTACTGGATAAGCTGCAGATTTTAGTTAACCAACAGCCTACATCCTGCCACCCCCCACTATAATTGCCTTATGTCTGTCCCATGCATGTTTGAATTCCTCCACTGTTTTAGACCCCACAGCCTCTCCAGGAAGGCGGTTCCATGCGTCCACTACTCTCTCCGTGAAAAAAAAATTCCTCACATTACCCCTGAACCGTCCCCCTCTATCTTTAAATTGTGCCCCCTTGTTCTTACACATCTCTTTTTCTGAAAGATGCTACCCTCCTGGACTTTGTTGATTCCCTTGAGGTACTTGAACGTTTCTATCATGTCCCCTTGTCCCTCCTTTCATCAAGGGTATACATATTAAACTTTCTCAGTCTCTTTTCATATGGTTTCTGATGCAGACCCTGCACCATTTTAGTTACCCTCCTCTGGACTGCACACAGTACTCCAGATAGGGTCTCACCAACTGTCTGTACAGAGGGATAACCACTTCCCTTTTTCTACTTGTGATGCCCCTTCCTGTGTATCCCAGTATCCGCCTGGCTCTCCTTACTGACTTCTCACATTGCTTACCCACCTTTAGATCATCTGATATGACTACCCCCAGGTCCCTTTCTATTTTTGTCATTGTTAGTACCTCCCCCGCTATTGTGTACTCTTCTCCTGGGTTTTTGTTTCCTGGGTGCATTACTTTGCACTTCTTTGCATTGAATCTAAGTTGCCATATGTCTGACCATTCCTCCAACCTTGCCAAGTCCCTTCTCATCCTTTCTACCCCCCCCTTGTGTATCAACTCTGTTACAGATCTTTGTGTCATCTGCAAAGAGGCATACCTTTCCCCCCAGACCCTCTGCAATATCACCTATAAAGATGTTAAAGAGGACTGGACCTAGTACTGAGCCCTGAGGTACTCCACTAGTGACCCCCCTTTCTTCAGAATGTGTTCCATTCACTATTACCTTCTGTGTCCTGTTGTACAGGCAGTTTGCTACCCAGGCTACCACCCTGGGACCCACTCCCAGGCTGGCTAACTTGATTATCAATCTTTTGTGCAGGACTGTGTCAGATGCCTTGCTAAAGTCTAGGTAGGCCATATCCACAGCCCCTCCCTGGTCTATTACTTTGGTCACCCAGTCAAAGAAATCTATTAGATTCGTCTGACATGACCTTCCTGCTGTAAATCCATGCTGCTTTTGGTCCTGTGCCCCACTGGCCTCTAGGTACTAAACAATTCTTTCTTTCAGAAGTGATTCCATCATTTTCCCTACCACTGAGGTCAAGCTTACAGGTCTGTAGTTTCCTGCTTCTGCCTTGCTCCCACTTTTGTGAAGGGGAATCACATCTGCCCATCTCCAGTCCTCTGGTACCACCCCATCCTCCCATGATTTGTTAAAAAGTGTGGTCAGTGGTGCCACTAGGTCCTCCCTTAGTTCTTTTAGGATTCTGGGGTGAATCCTGTTTAGGATTCTGGGGTGAATCCTGTAATCAGTATTAATCAACAGTAGCTGTCACAAAGTTAACATGGCGTCCTCCACAGGTGTAGTTTAAGTTTCCACATGGTGTGCATTGACCAGAGCCATAGTTTCTACGGCCCAGAGATGTTTGTGGGGGCACTGGGCTTGCCTGACTACCTGCTCATTTTAAAACGTTGGGAATGCACCTGTGGTCTGTCATCACATTAAAGCTTCCAAGTATGTAAATGATACATGTCCTCATGATAAGGGATGACTGGTTCAAGTTTTCCTGTTTGAAGTGGTTGTGTAAAGCTTAAATCATTAATGCAAGTGTGTTTAAATGATAGTTGTATAAGTTGTTCTACAAAGCTGTTTTTTCAAATGAGCTACAATATATGTGAAATATGGAGTCGACAGTTTATAAGCCACATGGCAAGTGTAATAAAATATAAAGTTTGTTAACTAAGCTAATAGTCCAGTAGTGAATTGGCTGCAAGTATAGTTGCTGGTGTGAATAAGAGAATACTGTATATTAGGTGCACCTCCCCTGCGAGGTTACAATAGAAAGTGTCACAACCAGTCCTGTATTAAGTGTAATGATGTAAGATCAAATGTTTTTGGCGTTTGGCCTTTTCTTGAGCGCTATTACTTGACGTAAACAGCAACTTGAAAATCAATAAAAAGGAAAAAAAAAAGTCAGGACAGGGCTAGGATATAGCTGACGCCGAAGTAGCAAACCGTGTTTGCTTTGGCCTAGGTGAAGAGAAAACTTTCCTTAAAATCTCTGGGAGGGGAGCCACTTAACCTCACAGCCTTGGACTTACTGTAATTCACTTTATACCCCGATATCTCCCCGTAGCCTTCTAATACTTTACGTAGCTCTGGAACTGATTTGGCCAGGTTACTCAAGTAAAAGAGGGTGTCATCAATGTACAAAGACACCTTCTGTTGGCCATCTGCACCCCAAACACCTGTTATATTTGGGCTATTACGGATTGCTAGAGCCAGTGGCTCAATAATGAGCAAACAGAAGAGGGGAGAGAGGGCACCCCTGCTGAGTTCCACAAGTTAAAGAAAAGTGAATGGACCATATCCCATTAACCCTCGCCGCCGCTTCCGGGTTCTTGTAATAAGCCTTTAAGACAATTCTGAAAAATCTCTCCAAATCCCATTCTCCCCAGGATATACAAAAGGAAGACCCAGTTCACCCGGTTGAACACTTTTTCAGCGTCCATGAACAAGGCAATAGAAAATTGAGAAGAGTGTTGCTGTATAGCCTTAATGTTTAACAGCCAATGTATACTGTCATTAAGCTACTGGCCCCTAATGAAGCCTGTCTGATACGGGTGGACTAGGCCCACCACATACTCCTGTAGTCTCTGCGCCAAGATCCTCATAAAGATCTTTTGATCTGCATTGAGGAGAGAGACTGGGCGGTAAGAACCACAGAGGGTGGGATCTTTCCCTGTTTTGTGGATCATGGAAATCTGTGCTTGAGACCACGAAGGCAAGGCACCCTCTCCTCCCTGCACCCTCTGGTACCCCCTCACAAGCAAGGGGGCCACCATCTCTCAGAATGTTTTATAAAACTCGGCCATGGAGCCATCGGGGCCTGGCGATTTATTCTTTTTGAGGGCAACAATGGCAGCCTCAACCTCCCCCAAAGCGAAGGGGTGGCCAAGATCTGCTGCAGCATCCTCTGTGAGTTTGTGGAGCTGAAATTGTGCAAAGAACTGCTTTTGTTTGTGCAAGCTATCTGACACCTCTTGTCTCGGGTAAAGCTCTTGAAAGTAAACGGTGAAATGGTTCACTATTTTCTGAGGGTGTGTATCCAGTTTTGCACCAGGTAGATTTGACCTGAGTCTAAGGACTGTTTGGGTAGCTGCTTCCCGATGGATCTGGCAGGCAAGCAGACATCCTGCTCCATTTCCCCCCCTTATAAAATTACTGCCTGGCTCAGCGGAGTTCTCCCTCCAGCTTACTCACTGAAAGGGTGGTGGCACCATGGAATGCACTGCCCAGGGAGCTAGTAGAGGTGGAGACTGTAGATAGATTTAAGAGGGGATGGGACAGGTACAGGGGGAGGGTAAATCTGACCAGGCCCAATACAGGCAGAACATCTGGGACTGGGGATGGTATAACCCAAGGGGGAGGGGGGGGACACCAAAATTGGCCCTTAGTGCGGGTGCTGAAAATCGAGCAGACTCGAGAGGCCGTTAGGCCTATTCTGCTGGCATTTTGGTATGTTAGTATATGTATGAGGTCACTCATTCATCACCCAGAAGAGATCAAAACAAGTTTTGATTGATATATATATGACAAAGAACCACAGCACGCAAGCACTAAAGGGGTATTGGCCGGGAAGCCAAGTTTCAAAAAAATACAAAATCACACATGCCCCCATAATGCAAAGTATCATGGGCTGCATATGCGAATCACCACAGAGTATTATGCTGGTTCAACTTTAAGCAGAAATGCATAGTGCCGAAAGACCTAGCACACAGTTTGCAAATGGTGCCAACAGAAGACACAGATACGTGTTTCATCCTACCAGGACTCATCAGTGTGCCTCGTGTGTTTGACACCCCAGTGGAATGAACCAGCTACCCTAAGATGGTCTATCTGGGTTATGCTGTGGTGAACCCAATTAAAACAAAAAAAACAAGTTAAAAGACAAAGAGCCAGTATACCCATGCATCTGTCCCACCCCCTCTTAAAGTCCTCCACTGTGCCCAGTTCAGCTAGATTCCCGGGCAGTGCATTCCATGGCTCCACCACCCTCTCAGTGAAGTAATGCCTTCTACGTTCTCCCCTGTAGGTTCCCGCCTCCAACTTCCACTCATGCCCCCTGGTTGTGCCCCCTTTCCTTAGCCTGAACATTTCTTTGGCTCTGCCCCTGTTAATCCCTTTCACATATTTGAATACCTCAATCATGTCACCCCTGCCTCTCCTCTCCTCCAGCGAGTACAGCCCAAGGACTTCCAGCCTTTCCTCATAGGTCCTTTCGCTCATGCCCTGGATCATCCTGGTTGCCCTCCTCTGAACCCTCTCCAACAACGCTATGTCTTTCCTAAGGTGAGGTCTCCAGAACTGCATGCAGTACTCAAGATGCGGCCTGACCAAAGCATTATACAGAGGAAGGATCGCCTCCCTCTTCCTGGATGTTATTCCCCGAGCTATGCAGCCCAGAATCCTGTTTGCCTTTGTCACAGATCTTCTGTAGTTTTCAGTGTTGTTCATTCTGGTGTCTACCACCACCCCCAGGTCCCTTTCACTCATTGTGGCTTGCAGCGAGACCCCTCCCAGGGTGTATACGTGGCCTGGGTTTCTGACCCACAGATACAGCACCCTACACTTCCCTGGATTAAACCTCAGTCCCCACCTCCTTGACCAACCCTCCAGGGTATCCAGATACCTCTGGACTGTCTCTCTCGCTTCCTCCCTGTCAGCCAGTGCTCCCGGTTTTGAGTCATCCACGAAGAGGCTCATCCTACTCCTAACACCGCTCCCTATATCGGAAACATAGGCATTGAACAGGAGTGGCCCCAGTACCGAACCTTGGGGAACGCCACTGAAGACCTTCCTAGGGGAGGAGACTATCCCACCAAACACTACCCTCTGTGTTCTATCCGTGAGCCAGTTTTCTACCCATCTAAGCAACTGTCTTCCAACCGCATCCCCCCCAACTTTGTCAACAACCCAATGTGGGGTACCGAGTCAAATGCCTTACTGAAATCCAGATATAGGGCATCCACTGGTCTTTGTCAGTCTGAGGTCCCCGTCACCCACTCGTAAAAATCTATGAGGTTGGTCTGTCACGATCTCCCCAGGACAAAACCATACTGTTTGTCATCCATGTGTCCCAGCCTTTCCAGTTGCCTCCCGAGCTTCTCCTTGATGAAGCCCTCCATTAGTTTGCCTACCACTAACGTTAGGCTGACAGGCCTGTAATTTCCCATTTCCTCCCTAGATCCCCCTTTGTGGATACGCACCACGTGAGCCACCCTCCAATCCTGAGGCACCCATCCTGTCTGCAGCGATGCGTTGAAAAGTGCAGCTAGCGGAGCTGCTAGTTCATCCACCAGTTCCTTCAGGACTCTTGGATGCAGCCCATCCGGTCCTGGTGCCTTGTCAGTTGTCAGTGCCCGTAGGGCCTCCCTCACACTGTCCTCTGTGATTTCCCCCTCCCTAACCCCCCTTCAACAAAGCACCCATCCCCTTCTAGGCCTGGCCCACCCGGTGCCCCAGCCTCTTCTGGTCCTCTCCTCTCCTCTCCATCTGTCCTCTCCTCTCAGCTGTTTCCCCCCCCTCTTCCTGCTGAATGGATCCCCTGTCACCTTCAATAAATGCAGAGGCAAAGTACTTGTTTAGTACCTCTGCCTGCTCCCCCGCCTCCTGAGCCCATTCCTCCCCAGTCCTAATCCTGGAGATCTGTGCTCTCCCTTTCCTCTTTTCCCCTAAAACATGCATAGGCAGCCTTTTTATCCCTCACCACCTCCTGCACCTCCCTGGTCCACCAGCACGGCTTGTTGGCCCTACCATCTTTACACCTTACCCTTGTTCATGAGCTAGTAGCCTCCTGCACCCCATTTTTAATGGTCTCCCACAAGCTACCAACATCCATGTCTGGCCTAATCTTGTTCAAGCTCCCCCTCAGAATCCTGCCCATGCCCACGAAGTCTGTCCCCCTGAAGTCCACTACTACTGTGTTTGAGTGGTTGTCCTCACCCCCCAGACACAGTAGAAACCAGACCGTGACATGGTCTCCTCTTGCCAGCGAGCTACATACCTCCAGATCCCTTATCTGTTCACTGACAGCCAGGACAACATCCAGTATCCTCCCTCCCAGTAGGTTCCCCCACCTGTTGGACCAGAAAGGCATGCTGAAACACATCCATCAGTCTCTGCTCCCTGGCCATCGCTGATGTCATAGTATCCCAGTCTGCCCCTGGCATATTTAGGTCTTCCATGACCACCACCCTACCCTTTCCACGTTCACAGTGCCCCCTGATATTCTCAACCAATTTTCCCACCAGGTCCTCATCCATTGCTGGGGGTCTGTATACCACCCCTACTTTCAGTCTTTTGCCTCCCCTCGATTGCAGGGTTACCCAAATCACTTCCACTCCCCCATCTGCCTCCTCCTCCTCCACTAACCATTATACCATTGACTTTTCTTGACTATCAGCACAACACCTTCTCCTCTACCGTCTTCTGTGTCCCTCCTGAACATTGTGTAGCCCTCCAAATTTAGGTCCCAATCATTTTTCTGGGTGGCCCATGTTTCCGTAATTGCTGCCACATCTGCTGATCCCTCCGCCAGCATCTCCTGGAGCGAATAATAATAATAAACTTTATTTTTATGGCGCCTTTCAAAACCAAGGCGCCTAACAAAGTTAAAATGACATAATCAAAAATTTCACAACAACATAATCGACAAAACATCTCGACAAATAATATAATCATAAAATCTTAGACTCTTTTTCTCCATTAAATGCCATAGGCTTGATTCCATAACTAGGTTTTCAGTGCTTGTTTAAAACCCTCCACGGTCGTGTGCTCACTTAACTGACGGAGTAGAGAATTCCAGAGGGTAGAGGTAGTATACATAAATGTTCTAGCCCCAGAAGATTTCAAACGTACCCTCGGAATCTCTAGCAACCCCTCGTTGGCTGAGTGGAGCGATCGCCCAGGGCAATGAGGAACCAGGAGCTCTTTCAGGTAGTCCGGGCCAAGTCCGTGTAGGGCTTTAAAAATCAGCAGACTGACTAAAGGTGATCCGCCACTGAACTGGCAGCAAGTGCAGTCTGTGCAGCACTGGCGAAATATGACAGGACCGTGAGGATCCTGTCAGCAGCTGTGCTGCAGTGTTCTGCACTAGCAACAAGCGGTGGATTTCCACCCCAGGTAGCCCTAGGTACAAGGAGTTGCAGTAGTCCAAGTGCGAGGTCTCAAAAGCGTGGATCAAAGTAGGGAGGTCGTCGGACGGAACAAGGTGCCTGGTCCTGGAGATATTCCTCAGATGGTAAAATGAGGAACTGACGACAGCCAACATCTGAGAATGCAGGGTTAGCCCATCATCAAAAATTACCCCCAGGTTCCGCACCTGTTCAGAGGTTGGGAGTGGCTCACCCCCAAGGTGTAAGTCAGAGGGCAGACCCCCCCCCCCAGCCTTTCTATCAGCGACCAGGATCCACTACCACTACCTCGGTCTTATCAGAGTTCAACTTTAACCAGCTGGCATTCATCCACTCCTGGATTTCAGCAAGACAGTTATTAAAGACCGAGACAGCTCCATCCTGATCGGGGGCAAGAGAAAGGTAGAGCTGGGTATCATCTGCACAGCAGTGAAACCTCGGCCCATACCTTCTTACAATGTCTCCGAGGGTCAGCATATATACTGCGAACAACATGGGAGACAGCACTGAACCCTTAGGAACTACACACGTTAACGAGACCAGGTCTGAGGGAAAAAAAACCCTGACACCACCCTCTGAGATCTTCCCATGAGAAACAATGTAAACCACTTGAGGACCATACCCGACAGTCCACAAATGAACCTCAGGCGATCAAGCAGTACCCCATGGTCCACAGTATCAAATGGTGATGAGAGATCTAGGAGGACCAAGATAGAGCGGCTCCTCTCATCTCTAGCCACCAGGAGATCATTGAGCACCCGAATCAGCGCTGTCTCGGTACTGTGCTTCTTTCGAAATCTGGACTGGAGTGGTTCATAGATGGCATGGCATGGATGATCAAGTGGTTCTTCAGCTGTATGGCCACTATGTTCTCAATCACCTTACCCACAATGGGAAGGTTAGAGATTGGTCTGTAGTTAGCAAGGCAGTCTGGGTCCAAAGAAGCTTTATTCAAGAGTGGTGTTACCATCGACTGTTTTAGGGAGCTTGGAAACTCACCTGTCTCCAGGGAGCACCAGACTATCCGAGCTAGGACCGGGTCAATGACATCTCTACAGCCCAAAATTAGGGAAGTAGGTCCACGATCCAAACTACAGCATGTAGGGCGCACACTCTGGACAATCTGCATAACATCCATGAAAGCCGGCCGAACAAAGGTACTCCAAGGAAGTCCAAGATATGCGAACCTGCACTGGTCCACCACAGCGCCCATAGAGTGTGCCGGATGGAAAGCCATTCTGATGTCGGCAACCTTATTTGCAAAAAATCGAGTAAGTTCATCGCACTCTTCTTGCGAAAACGCTTTCCGAACTTTTAGACAGGCTGGGTTGCGCAGTCTGTCCACAGTTTGGAACAGCTGAGCTGGTCGATTTTTGAGCAGCCGCAATCTCCCGAGACAGGAACTCTGCCTTCTTATGGGAGATTTTGGGTTGATAGACTTGATAATGGCCCATCAATCTAAGGTGCTTAGAAAGAATGTTGGTCCAGCTTTTCAAGTGCTAAGCCAAGCCCACTTGCAACATCATTTACAAAGTGATCACGTGCATACTAAGTTATTAAAGAGTCATTAATTGTAAAAGTGCAGCTCTTTTTACAGGACCTTCTAAGCATACTCTTATAGCGATCTCATTTACCTCTAAAATGCTTTATCTAAAACAGTTGCTGCAGTTGGCATTCTTTCATAAAGTACAGTAATATTGGTTGCAGTTTCCATCCGTCTTTTCCAAAGAGTTTAAACATACCTCGTTGCAGCCACCGACTCTCTTTTTACTCCTTGGAGAAACATATGAATACATGAAACTGCCAGAAGAAAAAGGCCATTTAGTCTAGCAAGTCTGCTCGATTTTGCAGCTAGCACCCCTACTCTGCAGCTGCCCGTCCCACCCTACCCACCTCCCTTGACTCTCCCTTTTGCCCTATCCCAGCCCCTCTTGAAGCATCCCACTGTTTTACAGGCCGCCACCTCTGCCGGTAGTGCATTCCACTCTGCTACCACCGTTTCCGTAAAGAAGTGCCTCCTCATTTCTCTCCTAAACCTTCCACCCTCCAATCTCATGTCATGACCCCGAGTCTCTCTCCCCACCCTCCTCTTGAACGGTCTTCTCGGTACCTGTTCTGTTTATTTCTCTTATGTACTTAAAGGTCTCAATCATATTCCCCCTGTCCCTCCTCTCCTCCAGTGAGTACATGTTCAACTCCCTCAGTCTAACCTCATATGGTAACTCCCCCAGACCCTAGATCATCTTTGTTGCTCTGCGTTACACCCCTTCCAGGAATCTAAAGTCCCTCTGCAGGTAAGAGTGCCAAAACTGAACGCAGTATTCCAGGTGGGGTCTGACCATCGATCTGTATAACGGCAGAATCACCTCCCTCCTCCTAGAGAATATACCCCTTGCAATACAACCCAGCATCTTGTTGGCCACTGCTGCTGTTTTCCTACACTGTGCCAAGTTGTTCATTGCTCCCGTAATGAACATCTCCAGATCTTTCTCCTCAGTCACAGCTAGCTGCACTCCCCCCAGATTGTAGCTCCTCTTTGGATTCTTTGCCCCTAAAACGCAGCACCTTGCATTTTTTGGCATTGAAACCAAGTTGCCAGGTGTCATACCATGACTCCAGCCTCGTTCGATCTTCCTGCAATCCCTGCCACTCCCCTTGGTCATCCACCACGGCTTCCATCTTGGTGTCGTCCGCAAGTAGACTGATCTTGCTATTTATGTCTGCAGTAAATACCCCAAATAACACCAGCCCCTGCACTGACCCCTGTGGGACCCCGCTTGTCACTGCCCTTGGGGATGATAATTCTCCTCCAACCCCCACCCTCTGCTGCCATCCCTGCAGCCAGTTTTCCACCCATCCCATCAGTTCTGCCCCGTGTCCCTTAGCTTACATGCTAGTCTTCTGTGTGGCACCGAGTCGAATGCCTTACTGAAGTTCAGGTACAGGACATTCACCACATGCCCTTTGTCCATTTCCCTAGTCACCCAGTCATAGTAGTCCACTAGGTTGGTCTGGCAGGATCTGCCCTTGACAGAGTCATGCTGCCGACTGTCCTGCACCCGACTGGCCTCCAGCAGGTTCACCAGCCTCACCTTTAGGATTGTTTTCATCAGTTTCCCCACTATGGACGTGAGACTCACTGGTCTATTGTTCCCTGGTTCGTCTTTGGGATTACTCTTATGGAGTGGAACCACGTGAGCCATCCTCCAATCCTGAGGTACACACCCTGACTCCAGAGAGGCACTAAATAGGCCTGCCAGGACCTCTGCCAGCTCTTTCAGTACCCTGGGGTATATGCCATCCAGTCCCGGTGCCTTGTCCACGCTCAGTGCCCTTAACCCCTCTAGCACTCTACCTTCTGTGTTTTCCCCATTCATCACCCCTTCCCCCTCTAATCCTGTCCTCCCCCCAAACTTAGGTATTCCTCCCCCCTTTCTCTTTAGTAAAAACCGAGCAGAAGTAGTTGTTAAGCGCTTCTTCCTTTTTGCCCCCCTTTTCCACCCATTCCCCCTCCTTGTTAATCCTTGTTGTTTGGTCATTACAACCCCTTTTCTCCCTGATGTACCTGAAGAAGTCTTTTCCCCCCTCCTTAATTCCCTTTGCCAGCCTGAGCTCCCTTGACGCCTTTGCTGCCCTTACTTCTCTGGTCACCTCCTTTGCTTCCTTCAGGTACTCCTCCCTGTCCTCCCCATCTCAGTTCTCCTGTATCTCCTATAGGTGACTCTTTTCCTCCTCACCTTGTCTATGACACCCTTGGTCATCCAGTTAGGTTTCTTTGCCCTAGCCTTTTTAGTTTGTGCTTTGCCGCAGGAATTTGTTGCCTCCACTATCCTTAGCTTAATGTGTTCCCACCTCTGATTTGTGTCCATATTAGGCTGAATTCTATCCAGGAACCCTTGGACCACTTCACCCATCTTTTGAAGTCAGTCTTTCTAATGTCTAGCACCTTTGTGCCAGATGCCCCCCTACCAGCTACAACTGGAACCATACTGTCTGGTGGTCACACCACCTGTGGTTCCCTCCACCCTCTGATCCCTCACCCACTCCCCATTAGACAGTACAAGGTCAAGGGTATTCCCTTCCCTAGTTTGTTCACTGGCCAACTGCATCAGGAAGTTATCCTGGAAGGCGTCTAGCATCATCTATTCCCTTCTACACTTGGTGGCAGGTGTCCCCCACTCCACTCCCGGCAGGTTGAAGTCACCTACTGTCACCACCCAACCCTTCCCACAGTTCCTTTGGATCTGTTCCGCCAATATCCTGTCAGTCTCTTCCAATTGGGAGGGTGGTCTGTACACCCCCCAACCGTAGTGTCCTATTTTTTGGATCTTGGGTCCACTGTCAGTAGGTTCTAGGATATATGACTGTTATGATCTGATCCAGGCACATCTGTCCATTGTACAACTTCCTGAGGAAAAACACAGGTCCACGAATGGAAGACTATTAATTGAATCTGTCTATTTTTAAGACTATTTTTTAATGAAGAGTTTTTGTTTTTTTTTATTTACCCTTTTACCTGGCAGGACCACCGGCTACATCCTCCACCCTGGTCACGGCCCCCGGAGACCTCTACCACCGCCTATAGCTGCAGAGGACACTCGGTCACCCCCGGCAAGCCCCGGAGGTGGGGCCTTGAGCCTATCGTGACGGAACTGTGACTGGTTGGGGTCCCGTAGCGGCGGTGGCGATACAAGGCTCTCCAGGAGGGCTTCATCTATCGGTGGTCCTGCCCGCCATCTTTTCCTCCTTATTTTCTCCCCAGAGGAGGCGGGGGCGTGCAATGGCGCTAGCGTCTGCCCGCCTCCCCGTCAAGCGTTGGATCGTGAGAACTCCGGCCTCGCCAGGAAGTCCCCAGCGCTCGAGTGCTACACACCCTCCCCGGAGAAGGAGGCATCCGGCGGGCCGCCTGATCTCCCCGGCTGGCCCTCTGGCGGCCGGATCCGTTCCGAACCCGGGTCGCCCGGCGGTCTGTCGAAATCTCACAGCTGCGCCCGGCCGGACGCAATGCAAACTTTGCTCTTTCCTCAGACTGGCATACTTGTACTGCGTCTTGACTTTGTTCTTTCTTCTCCTGTCTCCGTTCACAAAAGACATCTTGAGGAAATGACTAGTGCAGGTCCTTTGGAATGTTTGCACAGGATTTCCATAACCGGCTTACTTTTTCTAAAGCATGATAACTAATAGTAAAGTAATAAATTCTGAGCGTTGGCTCTGATTGATAGTTAATAATAACAACAATTACATATTTTGCATTGTAGCATGATTTGTCCCACAAAGGCCCTTGCATACTAGGGTGTGAGGTGCAAGGCAAAGATGAGTGCATGTGCCTACTTGAGAAGTGATATACCACATCCCTGGAGTGTATTATTGCTATTGTAAAATGGGTTTGTGTTGGGAGAGTAAGTGTCATGTGATAAACCATGGTCATGTGACCAGACTCCACCAATCATAGAACAAGATTGCCCCAACCCATATTATAATATTTTATAGACATGTGGAAGATGTTGTTTGCACACCGTTTCAATTCTTATGCAAAAGTGCTTTTCTTTTGTAGGGACCACTCTTTTGTTTGCAAAGATTGGCAAAGAAAAAGAGCAGGGAAGGAGATTTTATGCCTGCTCTGCCTGCAGAGATCGAAAGGACTGCAACTTCTTCCAGTGGGACGACGAAAAGGTGAGGATTTAAGAATTTTCTGAGAAAAGAGGTTGTATGGTAACTGTTTTAAAGCATCAGTTAAGACTTTAAAAACATGTGAGGAGGAAGACCCTATACCAGCGTACAGGTTTTCTATAATTGTTATTTGAATTCGTATGTTCTTGAGCCTTAATATAGTGGGAAGGATTAGTCTACTTGTGATCGAGTAGTAGATATAACTATATAGCTAGATAATACTTCATTTACTGTATATAAGCAGGAAAAATTTTTATTAAAAAAAGTCTGTGTAGCAATCTCAGTGTTGCAAACGTTAATTAGAGTAGCAATAGGAAATATATGCATATTGTTTGCAGGTAACCTTGTGTAAAGCAGCTGTACAACCACTTTTGAGGTAACTGTGTAGCAAGTGTCTGCTGTACGTAAACAATTTAATAGTACTTAGTTGCTCTCGACTGTGAAAGGATTTTGGTAAGTTTCTAGACCTTGTTGTAGTACAGTTTAGAAACATAGACTTTGACGGCAGATAAGGACTGCTTGGCCCATCTAGTCTGCCCATTTCCCTACCTACAGGATAGGCTGCAGATCCTAGTTAACCAAGAGCCTATTTCTTCCTGCCCCCCACAAAAATTGCCTTATGTCTGTCCCATGCATTCTTGATTTCTCCCACAGTTTTAGACCCCACAACCAACTCAGGAAGGCTGTTCCATGCATCCACCACCCTCTCTGTGAAAAAATACTTCCTCACATTGCCCCTGAGCCGTCCCCGCTCTATCTTCAAATTGTGTCCCTTTGTTCTTACACATCTCTTTTTCTGAACGATGCTACCCTCTTGGACTTTGTTGATTCCACTGAGGTACTTAAACGTTTCTATCATGTCCCCCATCTCCCTTCTTTCCTCAGGGGTATACAAATTAAGCTCCTTTAGTCTCTTCTCGTATGGCTTCTAGTGCAGACCCTGCACCATTTTGGTTGCCGTCCTCTGAACTGCCTCCATCCTGTCTATGTCCTTGCAGAACTGGAGGTGGTGTGGAAAAATGTGTATGTTGAAAGTTTGGAGTCAAAATGTTGAAAATTATCAAACTTATGAGTGAACGTTGAAATAGTGCAATGTTCGGTCATAACCTGGGCATTTTACCATATTTGTATACCAAATTTCCGGCATAGCCTTCTTATTACCCCACCTCACGAACCAGGTAGGTCAAAATTTTCTGATCCCTACGAAAATGTCATTCTGCGCCATCATAACAGGTGCAAAAACATGTTTTGGTCAGAATTTGAAATATGACAGCTGTCACATTCGTGAGGTGGTATGAAAAAAATGGCTGGTTGAAAATGTGGGGTCAAAATATTTAAAACCAGCAAAGTTACAAGTGAGCGCAGAAAAATGTCAACGTACGTGCATAACTTTGACATTTCTCCATATTTTGACCCCAAATTTTCAGCATAGACTTCTTATGATCCTGCCTCATGAGCAAGGTCAGTGAAAATGGTCAAATCCTGCCCAAAAGGTGATTTCGCCAAGCGACAGCGAAATCGCCCTTTGGGCCAGATTTGCATAGTTCCAATGCCATCGGTCATGAGGTGGGGTCCCAGAAAGGGCATGTTGAAAATTTATGGTCAAATTGTGCAAAAATGACAAAATCATGCATCAACGTTCAAAACCCCATTGAAATACCTCAAACCGCACTTACCTTAGTTTCTCATATTGCATTCTGCTGTTCCAGCAGCAAGATGTGTCTTGTATCGGAGAGTGGACACATACCATTACTTATCCCTCATAGTTATCTCTATCATGTAGCGTACACTTTTAAGAAGTGCCTTCTTTGCTACTCTATCCTGCCCTCCCCAATCACCCATTGCAAACTATGGTACCTCCTCCTTCTTGCTCTAATACTTGCAGAGGATATTGAACTTAACTCTGGTCCACCTGCTCACCTCTCCTGCTCGGATGCAGCATGGAAGGACACAAAGGGACTTTGCATTGTTCACCTGAACATTAGGAGTCTCCTCCATAATCTAGCTGAACTTGTGGCATGGGTCATTCTATATCACCCAGCTATCATCTGCCTGTCCAAAACTTGGCTTAAACCCTCTACCCCTGACTCTTCCTGCTCGTCACCCAACTACAGACTCCTCTTAAGTTACAGGCACACCTCCAAACCAGGTGGTGGTGTAGCCATTTTTTTATAAATCACACCTAAACCTCTCAAACACTACCATGCCTGTCTTCTCCCACTGTGAATCTATTCACACTACCTTTCAATTTGGCTCCAAGAAATTACATATAGTGTGTGCTTATAACCCCCCTCTAGGTGGCACCACTGGCCTTGAGGATCTCCTCTCACATGTTGACTTAGCTGCTGGAAGAAATGAAGTCCTAATTCTTGGAGACCTAAACCTAAATTGGATTGGCAAGACGAACACATCACTCCACACCTTGGTACAAGGCCACAGTCTCCACCAGCTAATCGCCGACTCTACCAGGGTCATGCCTCCTCCCAGGTCCAGTACCTTAATTGACTGGGCACTGACAAATCGCATTGATTGCATAGTCTCCTTAGGTACCCTCACTGATGCAGTTAGCGACCACTCTCCAATGTATCGTATCTGGCACTCAACTGGTCAACTCTCCACTCCACCAAAACTCATCACTTTCCATAATCTAGCCAACCTTGACCAAGCCCAGTTCCTGAATGATCTATCCATGATTGACTGGACTTGCGTCTGCTCTGCCACTGATGCTCAGGCAGCCCTTGACCACTTCCTAACCCTGTTTGGATCTCTACAGGATATCCATGCACCCTGCATCACACATCGTGTACGTGAAACACAAACCTAATGGCTAAATAAAGACCTACTTGCTCACACCTGGGCTAGGGACAAAAGCTGGTGGCGTTTCAAGGTCTCTGGTGTTCTGTCTGACTACAATGACTACAGAATGCGAGAAACTCTTGCAAAAGGAACATTAGTTTAGCTAAGAGCTTGTTCTGCAAGGGTCTATTAATAAATGCTGGATGTGATTCCAGGAGATTCTGGTCTCATATAAAAACACTCTTTGGAGCCAAACACACTAGAAGTACAAACGATATGATCCTAAATGGTGTGCACTGCAGTAATCCGTCCACCATTGCAAACTCCTTTAATCTCCACTTCTCCGACTTATCCAAATACTCGTCTCTTTTTGCCCCAGTGCAGCTCCCCCCCAACCATGGACAATGAGCCACTGCACAATGACCCACCTTTTAGATTTCAAACCATTACCAGACTGGAAGTACAAAAGATGCTACAAGCCATCCCTGATAGCACTGGTATTGGCTCTGATGGTCTTGAACCCAGGCCCCTGAAGCTTACTGCCCCATTATTGCCTCACCCTTAGCTCAAATCTTTAACTTGTCACGGTGTGACAGCTCTGTCCCTAGTATCTGGAAGATAGCAAGAGTTACTCCAATATTTAAAAAAGGGGACCCCAAGGAAATTGCCAACTACTGGCCTATAGCTATTCTCTCTGTTCTTAGCAAAATACTCGAAAAACTAGTTGCCAAGCAAACTGTCTCTTTTCTATAGGACCACAACCTCCTCTCTGTCTCCCAGCATGGCTTCCACAAAGGCCACAGCACTACTACAGCCCTCCTGAAATTCACAAATGATATCCATTCTGCAATGGATAAACGTCTCCTGACTGGTGCAGTCTTCATTGACCTAACCAAAGCATTTGATCTTGTAAACCACTCCGTTCTCCTCACTAAACTCTGTTCTCTTGGCTTCATTACATATGCTGTAGCCTGGTTTAATAGCTACTTGTCAAACAGTAAGCAGGCCGTGTATTACAGTTATGTCCTGTCTGATCCCTCCACCATACATATTGGTGTTCCACAAGGATCCATCTTGGGCCCCCTACTTTTTTCCATCTTTGTTATTGACCTCCCTTTGCCCTCTCCAGATTGTTCATCACTGCTTTACACAGATGACCTAGTTCTTTATTCCAGTACTAGGAACATCTCGGACATAAATCACTCTGTGTCCTCAGACTTCCTCCACATTCAATCCTGGATGATTGAAAACAGCCTGTTTCTTAATGCGGGCAAAACACAATCCATGCTTTTTGGCTCCCATGCCAGACTCAAAATAAACCAGAACCCTCTCAATATCTTATGCACTGATGGCTCACCATTGGCCAAAACTAACTCTTTCAAGTACCTCGGCATTTTGCTTGACGAATCTCTGGACTTTGATCAGCATGTTACTTCTATCTGTAAGCCCGTTAATGCCAAGCTTGGAAGTGTATACCGAACCAGTTATGCCCTCACCCCATCAGCTAGACTTGCTATTGCTCAAGACATTCTGCTCCCAGCACTAGCCTATGGCACAGTCACCTACCTAGGAGCATCAAAAACTACTCTTCACAAGTGGGATACTACCTATAATAATATCTGCCGCTTTGCCTCTGCATCCCCTTGTTACAAGTACCACTGCCAACTTTATGCTGATCTAAAATGACTGTCCCCTACTGATTGTCGGCTCAAGTCCCTTGGGTCTCTCATTGATGGTATTGCCAGATCAGGTCTCCCGCAATCTCTTGTGTGCCTGCTGGGCACTCAAACCATCTCCTGTGGGCTTAGATCCACTGACCTGGTTTCCCTCCACATTCCAAGGTGTAAACCACCATGGGTGCGTGGGCTTTCTGGTGTGTGGCACCTAAATATTGGAACTTCCCCAAGGCATTCATTTTGCTCCAACCCATGCCTGTTTTGAGAGGCTGCACCACAGTCATATACTTGTCTCAACCCTCTGCATATGTTTTTGCCCACCTTAGACCCTCCAACCTCTAACTCCTGGCCAGCATGTCTCTACCTACTGCTGCCCTTCTCTCCTCCATCTCTCCTCTCAACCTGGCTTCCTGCCTTCTTTCTTTCTAGCCTTGCCCTTGTTTTTCCTAGGCTCACACCCCCTCCCACCTCCACTCTGCTCTCTTAATTTTCTACTTCTCCCTCCTCTATATCCATGCCTTTCTGGTCGACAGTATAGCACATATACCCTGGTCTCGATCATGGATCTTTTCTCTAAACTAGCACTCTTGTACTTCTTAGGACCTTTAGTCCTGTGGTTGCTCACAATTTGACTCTCTTGTGTTCCTATTTAAGGCAATGTTTAAATGCACTTTTACTGTATTTTGTAAAATGTTTGTAATGATATCTCTCATATTTTGTATCCTGAATATTGTTGAACTCACACTTGCATCTTTCTTGCTTTTCTCCCAGCTGTATTTCTATCTCACTGGCAATTGTATTCATACCTGTACCCTCTGTATTACCAATTGCAGTACTGCTTCAAACTGTTTATTTGTACCCTCCTGGGCTGTGCCTGAAAATAGACATTGCTATGCCTAGTGCACTTACTCTGTTACCAAAAGCAAATAAAATAAATAAATACATCTTCGTCCTGGGGCCTTTTCAGGTGAGTGAGGCTGTTGGGGTGGTGGGTGCTGAGTGGGAGGTTTATTTATTTAGCTTTTGTTTACCGGGTAAGTACACTAGACAAGTATTATGCCTATTTTCAGGAACGACCCGGGAGAATACAACATGAACAACAGTCAAGGAGACATGGCAAAGAGAGTACAGTTTTTTGTCACAGTAAACAAACATGTGGGAAATACATCATTTGACGCTAGGGGAAACATATAGTAGTAAGCACATTTCAGATTATACACTATAGACTAGCTAGTTCAACTGACAGATATATACAGGTCATCATACATAGGCGTGGAGCATAGCTCAAGGACTGGATTGGTCATAATATAACTTATAACATTGTCGTATACACCCCCTAGGCTAGTTGGATCGCGGACAGGTATATACAGCTCATCACATTTTTCTAAATATGCACATGTTAGACAGAAACAGAAACACTAGGTAGTACAAGTTTCTACCAAGTGACCAAGGTGCAGTATGTCATGGTTAGCCTATGACCGTGGAGCAATAATGGGTGTAAAAATGCCCAAGGCTTTTTAGGCAGGAGTAGTCAGAAGTCATTGATACAGTGGGGAAAATATCTCCAGGAATTCAATGGAGACACCCTGGGGAGGTTCAGACAAAACAGTTGGACACTCTACTCTAGGGAGGTTTGGGGCAGTTACACTCTGATGCTAGTTTTAGGAAACCCCACAGGGAATTTCAAAAACTCAGATAGGAGGGGGCAGCTCGGATATCCACAGGCAGCGAATTCCAGAGTCTGGGCACACTTATGGCAAAGTCCCGATCCCCCATGAGGGTCCAGGTAGGAGGGACTTTGAGCATCCCTGATGTGAGAGACCTAAGTTGGTAGGGGGTGGGATTCAGTTTAGGCAGAAGTCGGCCAGCCCCTGGGGTGCTAGTTCTGATCACTTTCCAAGAGGCACCCCAAACCAAAATCAAGGTATCTAGCTGGTGTGAGCCAGCAGAGTTTCTCCTATAGCTCACAACGGTGGGTGAGTTGGGGGGCAGCCAAGGCAAAATGACAAATGTTATTGTAAGCAGTGTACCACCGGGTGAGATGTGTCTTTGGAGAATGAGCAAATAGGTGCAGCCCATAGCTGAGGGAGGGAAGGAGTACACCCTTCGCTAGGGCAAGCCTGGCTGCCGGTATAAGGTTATACTTGGCCCTATAGGCCAGACCCAGTTTGCAGTTTGCCGCTCTGCAGATGTTAAGGATATGATTACCCATGTAAAAGTTGGGGGTCAAGTGTTACCCCCAGATATTTGATGGAGCTCACTATGGGTAGTGAGGATCCATCTGCACTGGTGATGTGGAAGCAGGCCGTTGATGCTTTGATTTTAGCCATTGAGCCAAAGAGCATAGCCTGTGTCTTTTTCAGGTTCAGGACCAGCTTGTGACTAGTAAGCCCTGACAATACCCTGTTAAAGTCATCGGTCAGGTTCTGGTTTAGGGTAGTGGCATTCTGGGAGTGAGCCAGGATTACCAGATCATCTGCATACATGGTGGCACTACAGCTGGTAGTAACCACGGGTAGTTGATTGATGAAGAGGGAGAAGAGGAGGGGGACCCAGTACCGAGCTTTGAGGCACTCCGGAGGTCACTGGTAGGGGCTCGGAGAGGACTTTATTGAAGCAGGTATGCTGCTTTCTGCCATGTAGATAACCCATTAGCCATTTTCATGGCATGGGGGGAGAGGCCAAGTGACCACAATTGTGCACTAAGCAGTTTGTGGTCAACGAGGTTGAAGGCTTTGGACAGGTCGATAAATATTGCACCACAGAGTTTGCCCTGGTCCATGGCTGTCCGGATACTTGATGTAACCGAGATTAAGGCTGTGGTGGTGCTGTGTCCCTTACGAAAGCTGTGCTGGGCTGGGGACAGAAGTTCATGAGAGTGGATATATTCCGAAAGCTGCTCAGCCACCGCCTTTTCAAGGAGCTTGCTAAGAGCTGGGAGAATGGCAATCGGTCGATAATTGTCAGGCAGTTTGGGATTGCCTTGCTTCAGTACTGGGACAATCCTCTCCTCTTTCCAGATGTCTGGGATGGTCCCCAGACCAAGGGATAGGTTGAAGATAAAGGCTACTGGTGAGGCAATGTGTGCAGCACCAAGCTTAAGGAGTTTAGGCTCCAGGTTGTCTAGGCCAGGACTGGAGTACTGGGAGAGGCCAGCTAGGCATTTCTGCAAGTCCTGAACTGATACAGCCCTGAGGTGGAACATTTGATGAGGAGGGTGACCCTCCAGCAGAGTGGAGGGAAGGGGGTGGGACAGAGCCTCATCAGGTGAGAAGAGGGCTGTGAAGGCCGAGAGGTCAGAGAAGTGATTATTTAGGGAGTTGGCAATAGTATGGGGATTATTGCAGGAGACTCCATTTATGACCATGTCCGTAACCCCTGGATGGGAGGATCCGCTGACAAGGGATTTAATATCTCTCCAGAACCTCCTGGGATTACTGGCAGAGCTTAGTAGGGCGGACTTGCAGAAGTCACTCTTTGCTGCTCTGATGGCCTTTTTGCACTTGTTCCTGAGGTGTCTGTACCTTTGAATAATCATGGGATCACTGGTACCTTTGGAACGAGCCCAATACTTACCTCTCTCTCGCATCTGGGCTAGGAGATTCCCATTTAACCAGAGGGTATGGACCCCTCACTCCTACGGGTGACCTTGGGAGCATGCTTGTCTTGCAAGGCCCCAAAGGTGGAGAGGAAGTAAGAGGTTGCTGCCGAGGGTCAGTGGCACCATACACCCCAGACCAGTCAGTAACTTTTTAGGTCCTCCCAGGAACTCCTCAGCATCGAATCTAGAGGTTTCTATATGCATAATTTTGTTGGAATTTTTGGGGTGGGAATTTTCCATACACAGAAAACCGGTGAGTGGTCAGAGATGGAGTCAAATAACGTACCTGCTGATGAGATCCTGTCAGGATGGTTAGACATGATCCAGTCCAGTAAGGTGCTGGAGGATCCATTTGCTGTCTGCCTAGTTGGTTCCTGGATGAGCTGGGTCAGGGCAAGGTTCGCAAGCAGAAGCTCAAACTGCTTAACATTATCACTATCCCAGTTAAGGTTTACATTCCCCAGGATTATGAGTTCGTTATCCCCGACTCTGGGACCAATTCTGTCCATGAGGTGAGTTAATCCAGGTAGCCCACCTCTTGGAGGATTATAGGTGCAATACCAGGTGCAGTTTTCGCGCTCCCCAAGTAGTAGTAGCACATGTAGCAACTCACAGGGGACACGCTTGAATCCTGGTGTGCAATTTTGGGAGATTTTTAAGTGGCTCTTATGGTAGATTAGTATGCCACCCCACCTCTTGCCCCCAGCTCTGTCCAGTCGGGTGAATTCATACCCAGTGAATTCACAGGCAGAGTCAGGGACAGGGGTTTCAGCCAGGTCTCCGTCACTCCTAGGATGTCGGGTTTGTAGAGTGCAACCCATGCTAATAGCTCATCATGATTAGGTAGCAGGCTCCTAATGTTAAGATGAGCTATTTTTAGCCCCTTACCCATGCCCCGTACGGGAGGGATTTTGTGGGTCAGATTTAATGGGCCAGGGTTGGTTTCAATATCACCGGCCAGTAGTAGTGCAAGTAGGAGGAGCCAGGGGAGATACCACCTCCTATGCGCTTGACAACCTGGGAGTTTTTTAGCATGGGTACGCTTTACCCTGCTTGTATACATAAGGCACTGAAGATCTAGACAGCAAGTAACACTGCAGTGTGCTTTGGAGATCACAAGGATATTGGAGAAGGTGTAGTCGGGGACCTCGTAGGTGGACGACCATCCCCAGTTGTCACCCAGTGTTATTGGGGGGAGGTGACCATATGCAACAAGGAGAGTCCCACTATAAGACCTACAAGGCCTATATCCCTGCAGATAACAGCCAGCACCCTCTCTACCTTTAATATTTGAGTATCTCTATCCTCACTAGATGGATGGGAGGGGAACCACGTCCACATCTTGGCTGGAGGCATAGCACTAGCCTGTAGGTTGGGGTGGGGTAGGGTTGATTTTGCGGGGGACTATTTACTTTTCAACAGGTTTAAGCAAAAAAAAAAACATTGAGGAATGTCTTTATTACAGGAATTATTAAATGCATGGACAGTGATGAGAGGGTGGGGGGTACCACTAGACACCAGGGATAAAACATACATAAGGGGCGGTGATCGAAGGGTGCCACTAAACACCAGAGAAAAAACATACATAACTGGATGATGATTGGAGGGTGGGGGGCACCACTAGATACCAGGAAAACATTATAATTCATAAGGGGACGGCGATGGGAGGGTGGGGGTGTCACTAGACAACGAGGGATACATAAAGGGATGATGATCGGAGGGTGGCCACTAAACACCAGGATAATTTTATATAAATAAAGGACTGGCAATTGGGGGTAGTGCCACTAGACACCAGGGACACATTATAGAAATAGTGGGACAGTGATTGGAGGGTGGGGGTGGCTCCACTGGGAAACACCAGGAAAACATTATATGAATATGGGCAGGTGATTGGAGGGTGAGTGGTCTGACTAGACACTAGGGGAACATAATATAAATGGGGGAGGTGCCACTAGACATCAGGGAAACATTATATAAATAATGGGACAGTGATCGTGAAGTGGGGATGGCTCCACTGGGAAACACCAGGGAAACTTTGTATGAATATGGGCTGTTGACTGGAGAGTGAGGGGTGCCACTAGACACCAGGGAAATGTAACATACTTAATAGGACGGCGATCAGACGGTGGGGGGGGGGGTCCACTAGATACCACGAAAACATTACATACATAAGCGGTGTTTTACTATAGCACTGCCACAGCGCTAGCACTGCATACCCCACAGCGACAGCCACAATGCCGACTGTCAGCATTGTACCATTGGGGATGTCTGTGCTTTCTGTTGGGGGCCTGTGCACCCCGAACCCCCCCACCCCTCGGTCTCTAAATATCTAACTCCGAGTCGGAGTTGGACCCGGGGCGCTACACTGGGAGCTGTACTGCTGGTGTCTTCCTTGCACCAGCACAGCAACTCGCCGCAGACAGGCGAAATCTGTCACTGTGCTGGTGTTCGCTGCGTGGGTGTCAACCTCGTATCGGGGCACACCCATAAGGGGACAGCATAGGGGGGCGCCACTAGACACCAAGGAAACGGCGGTTCACTGCTCTCAGAGCAGCCTGCAGCATGTGTTCCAGCTGTGGCTGCAGAACTCAAGAAAGTCCTGATGTTCTTGTACAGAGAATGTGGGTGAATGGCTCCTCTCGCTAACCTGGGCACTCTGGATTTTGGGATACAAAGAAAAGGTATTTCTGAGTACTTTTTAAGCAAACAAACAAACAGCAGAATCTAGATAAACGGGTCCTGCTTAGCTAGGTTCAGGTGTTTTTTTGTTTTTTTTTAAAGAGATTATTTGTATACATTTTAATATTTGTGACTTTAAAATGAGGGAAAAATGATGGCCAACACGATTGGTGTTTCTCTCGGCATGAGAGGTAAATCCTGACAATAAACAGTCGTGACTGTTTTTTCTTTACTGTTCACAAGGTAAATAATGAAAATAAGCAATCACAATCTTTTTTTTTTTTTTTTTCCACCATTCACATACATTAACTGTCAAATCGTTATAACTCTGGAACCATATAATATTTTTTCGTGAAACCTTCCAAAGGCACATCCTTGGCATGGCCCCCTTCAGTGCTGAAAATTTCATGAAAAAAATTAATTCCACATCATCTAGGCTGCAGGTGGAGCAAAAAATACCCAAATGTTAAGTACAGTATAGAAAAAAACAGATGTGTTTTTTCCCTGTTTTTTGGCGCTTTGTATCTTGAAAACCTAACAAGATGCCATTACGAAATTTTTCACAACTCGAGACTCTGGCAGCATGATTGCACATGCCAAATTGTGGGCTATTTTGTCAAGTGATGCCAGAGTTATTATGGTACATAAATTGGGGTTTAACATTAAACAACCTACTCCCTATAATAAAACCGCACGTGGGTAACCGTACACATCAAGGCAGAGTTTCTATCTGGAGTTTGTGATGACATCATAGAAACATAGAATTTGATGGCAGATAAGGACCACTTGGCCTACTCAGTCTGCCCATTTCCCTACCTAATGGATAAGCTGCAGATCCTAGTTAACCAGCAGCCTACTTTTTCCTACCCCCAGCCCCTAGAATTGCCTTATGACTGTCCCATGCGTGCTTGAATTCCACCACTGTTTTTGACTCCACAACCTCCTCCGGAAGGCCGTACCATGCATGAACAACCCTCTCTGTGAAAAAATACTTCAAACAACATGAAGTCTTGCTATATTATGACATATGCAGTGAGTCTGCTCCGGAGGTGAAAGAGTTAACTTTTCATGCCAGGCATGGAACGCTGAGCTCGAGCTCGGTTGAAACTCTGTCTGTTGTTCTTCAAACTCAAACCGTCAGATTCTTTACTCCGCCTCACTGAACAGTCGCTCCGGAGATTTCTCCTTCTGCTCGGTTCATTTTGTCACTTAAAGTATTGTTTTTCTCGGTTTTCGACCGAATTTAAACCGGTCGGTTCAGACTCTGTCTGTGGTATTTGTGAGTACTAGATAGGTTTTACATTGATTTCTATTCTGTGTGGAACTTGTAAACGGTTTATCGGTTCGGTTTGAACCGATCAGGTTGTTTAAAATATATTAATCTGTCATTTAGAGTGTGGTTACCAGTTCTTATCGGTTCTAAAAACGGATTTTATTACGTTTTTCCACGACCCGTGACACGGTTGGGAACCGATAAGAGGGTCTTACCTGGCGGATTGCCATAAACGGGTAAGTTTGGTTAGGACTGGCACTATGTCTGAGAAACCCAAAGGAAAAACCGGGCCCACTGGGTTTCAACACTGCGGTGTCTGTGGGGAAGGCTGACCCCCACATCACCGGTGTTTATTGTCTGGGGTTTGACCACCTCAATGCAGACTGCCAGATTTGTAAAAATTTTCCTACAGCTACCCTGGAAAAGAGAGTTGGTAGGCTCAGGGAAAGGAAGGCCAAAAAGTCCTCTGAACCGGATGGCCAGCCCGGTTCGGTTCCAACCGAACCGGAGGGAGTGCCCTCTGACCAGGGCGAGACTTCCTTGGGCAAAAGGAGATCCAACTCTGAGGAGTCAGTTCCAGCAAAAAGGACTAGGAAATCAGCTGGTGTGGAGCCAAAACTTTCCTCTCCAAC
This sequence comes from Neoceratodus forsteri, assembly GCA_016271365.2. Lineage (NCBI taxonomy): Eukaryota > Metazoa > Chordata > Ceratodontiformes > Ceratodontidae > Neoceratodus > Neoceratodus forsteri. Next base: position 849,176,556 of record CM057452.1, read on the forward strand.
CGCTGAAGAAATAGCCAAAGCGATTAAAATTGTCCAGTCGCTTTCCCCGGTTCCGACCGAACCGGCACCATCAGGTAAGCGTCCGACAGTTGTTCCACCGGTTTAAGAGTATGATGTAGAGGAATATTATGAACCGGAGGAGGGGAAGAGGAGTATGAGGAGAGTGAATGTGGATTTGAAAGTCTGGATGTGCCCATTGACCTGAACATCTCCCCAGACAGACCTCCAGGAGTGTCTCCTCCTAGGCTTTCTGAGTCCCCTTCTCATTTTATGTTTTATAAGAAAGTGGCTGAAATCCTCCAGCTCCCTATGGAGGAAGCTGTGGATGATCAAGAGGAGCCTGACTATGTGGAAATGATGGATATCCCAGAGTCGAGGAGACTGTCTATTCCTTTGCATAAATCTTTTGGGAAACAGACAGTTAAAATTCTAAAAACTCCTCACAGTATACCTCCTGTGGATAAGAGAATGGACAAGAGGTACACATTGTCAGGCTCTGATATGGAGTTCCTTACACAACAATGCAGCCATGTTGGGGTAGTGCAGGCTGCAGCCTGTGACAAGGCAAATATTCCCTTGGCTTCACACCCCTGACAAGGACTCCAGGAGGATTGATGCCATGGCAAAGAAACAGTACATGGCAGCATCCTTGGGACTCAGACAGGCAAATTATATGGCTTATGTTGCTAGATATCAGAAATCCAGATGGGATACTGTTATGGCTCTAGCAAAACAGGTCCCTGGCCAGCTTGCCAAGGAGCTGGAACAGGTGGCTGCTGATGGTATTGAGGCATCCAAGGTGCAGTTCCATGCTGCAGTGGACTCTAATGATGTGTCATCAAGAGTCATGGCTACATCTGTGGCACTTCGCAGAATGGCTTGGCTCAGATGTACTAGCCTGTCACAGGATACCCAGACTAAGGCCATGGATTTTCCTGTTGCAGGTAATTCTCTGTTTGGGGAGCAGACAGAGAATTACATGAAGAAAATGGATGAGTATAGGACCACCTATAGGAGTGCACAGGCCAAGGAAAGGCAGGCCACTCCTCAAAGGCAGCTTTCCAGGGGCAGGGGCAGGCCTTTTCATAGGCCTTTTTACCAAGCCCAGGCCTCCTCTTCTGCTTATGCCCAGAGGGGGTTCTTTAGAGGGAGAGGCAGACGGGGTACAAGCAGGCCTGCTTCCACCCCTCAGCCCAAAGCCCCTGCCAAGCAGGCACCCTGATGGAGTTGCCAGGGCCGATTCTCGGCTACCTGTAGGAGGCAGGCTGGCTTACTTTGTCCAGGACTGGAAGTCTCTGACATCAGACAAGTGGGTCCTGGAAGTAGTAAGCCAGGGACTGGTTCTCAGCTCAAAATTTCCAAAGATGAGAACCAGATCCTTTCCACCTGCAAATCCACCAGAGGCACTTGCCCTAGAGGTAGAGGTCTCTTCCCTCCTGGCTCTCAAAGCTGTGGAAAGGGTTCCACCCCTACACCAGGGCAAAGGGTTGTACTCCAGGTACTTCCTTACCCCAAAAAAGACAGGAGAATGGCCGCCCATCCTGGATCTCAGATATTTAAACAAGCACCTTTTAAAACCAAAATTCAAAATGGTGACTCTGGGAATTATTCTACCCTCTCTAAGGCCAGGGGACTGGCTAGGCGTCCCTGGACCTCAAGGATGCCTACTTCCATATTCTCATCAGAAGCTCCCATCAGGCATTCCTCAGGTTGAGCTGCCCTCAGGCCATTACCAGTTCAGAGCAATGCCCTTGGCCTCACCTCTGCTCCAAGGGTATTCACAAAATGCCTGGCAGTAGCAGTTGCTTCCCTAAGAAGGCAAAAAATTGCCATCTTCCCTTACCTGGATGACTGGCTCATAGTAGGCCAGTCTCCAGACCAAGTCAAGTTACATCTACAGATAACTCCGCAACTGCTCACCTCTCTAGGTTTCCTTCTGAATCTTTCAAAGTCAGTTCTAGAGCCTCTCCAGCTCCTCACCTTCATAAGCGCAGAGCTGAACACAGAGAAAGCCAGAGCCTTCCTTCCTTTGGACAGGGCAAGGACTCTGGTTTCTCTGGCCTCCTCTTTCACCCTGCAGGTCTCTCGACCAGCAAGGCATTTTCTACAGCTCCTGGGACACATGGCTGCTTCTACAGCTGTAGTGCAGGGAGCAAGATTTCAGATGAGGGACATCCAGTTCCATTTGAGAGCCTTTTGGTCTCAAAGGAAAGACCCTCTAACCAAATTGATCCCAGTAACTCGAACCCTGATCCAGGCCCTACAGTGGTGGCAGGATCAGAGCAATCTGAGACAAGGGGTTCCTTTGTCACTCAGTCTCACTCCTTAATCCTTACTACAGATGCATCCCTCTTGGGGTGGGGAACTCACATGGGCGACCTCACTACCCAGGGATTGTGGTCCCCTCAGGAATCTCTGCTCCACATCAATCTGTTGGAACTCAGAGCAGTTTTTCTAGCACTTCAAGTTTTTTCCAAATCTGTTCAGTACAGAGTAGTACAGGTCAGAACAGACAACACCACCACAATGTGGTACATCAGCAAGCAAGGGGGCACTCGGTCTACGGCCTTGTGCACCGAAGCAATGAAGTTGTGGTCTCTGGCTTACTCCCTGAACACCTCCCTTACGGCGGTTCACCTCCCAGGCAAGGACAATGTCCTGGCAGATGCTCTCAGCAGGATTTCCCAGGGCCATCACGAATGGTCACTGGACCCCCTGGTCTTGGAGGTGATATTTGCCAGATGGGGCACACTGCAGATAGATCTTTTTGCAGCCCCAGACAATCACCAACTTCCCCTTTTTTGCTGCAGGCCCCCAGTGTTGGGCTCAGTCCCTCTGGATGCCTTAGTTCTCAATTGAGAAGGGAAGTTTGTCTATGCTTCCCTCCCTCTCCTGTTTAAAGTGCTAGTCAAAATCAGATCTCAACCCTGCAAGATGATCCTGATTGCTCCAGATTGGGCCAGACAACCCTGGTATCCACTCCTACTGTCCTTAGCAGTCCATCTTCCCCTGTGTCTTCCCAGGAGTCACAACCTGTTAACCTGTGCTCAGGGGAGGGTTTGGTACCCGAACCTCAAATCTCTCAATCTCAAGGCCTGGCTCTTGAAGAGTTAGAGTTTGCTGATCTACACCTCTCCCAAGGTGTAATGGATATACTGAAGGCTTCTAGGAAACCTTCCACCAGGGCTACCTATAACTCCAAATGGAAGAGGTTTTCCATATGGTGCTCTGGGAAGCATATTTCCCCAGAATCTGCTGATTTACCCACAGTCCTGGATTATATGGTCCATTTAAATACCTGGTTGAGACCAGCTACCCTAAATGTACATTTGGCAGCTGTGTCTGCTTTTATTTCAGCAGGTAAACCCTCTTCTCTTCAGCTCATCCTGTATTCTCCAAGTTTTTAAGGGATTGCTTCACACCAACCCTCCATTCAGGGACCCTGCCCTGCTGGGATCTTAATGTTTGCATTGCTCAGTTTATGCAACCCCCCTTTGAGCCTTTGTCTTCAGCAGAGCTTAAGTACTTGACTTGGAAGACTGTGTTTCTGGTAGCCATCACTTCTGCCAGACACATAAGTGAATTACGAGCTTTGTCAGTGGAGCCTGTTTTTATCTCCTTTCATAGAGATAAGGTGGTCCTCAGGACTAACAGGAAGTTCTTGCCTAAGCTGGTTTCAGATTTCCACCTTAATCAATCTATGTCTCTTCCAGTGTACTTCACTGACCATTCCTCCTCTGGCGAGAGGAGGCTGCACAGCTTAGATGTGAAGAGAGCCCTTAGTTACTACATAGAGCGTACCAAAGGTCACAGGTTTGACTCCTTCCAACTGTTCCTCACTTATGGTGAGGTTGGTAAAGGGAAACCTGCCACTAAAAGATCCATTGCCAGGTGGATTGTCTGTTGTATCCAATTTTGTTATGAAAAGCTGGGTAAGGTTCCTCCCTTGGGCCTGAGGGCTCACTCTACCAGAGGTACAGCTGCTGCCAGGGACATCCCTATTCTAGAGATATGTCAAGCAGCTACCTGGAAAACAGTTCACACTGTTACCAAGCATTACTCCCTGGACATCCAGGCTAGGAGTGATGCTCGGTTTGGCACAGCTGTGCTTCAGAGCCTATTTCCTAAGTAGGTTCTGTCCCTCCTCCATGGAGGTACTGCTGTGTAGTCTGCATATGTCATAATATAGCAAGACTTCATGTTGTTTGAAGAAAAAATTACTCACCTTAGTAATGTTGTTTCTTCTAATGGAGTCTTGCTATATTATGACCCCCGCCTGCCCCTCCAGAACCTCTGTTTTGGGATGTGGGTGGGCAGTGCAGTGTTGGCACTTAGTAGATGCCCACCTTTGTTGTTTTCACCCTTCCTTTTTGGGGGTGACTTGGTGTTGTGTTTTTCATTTTTTGGGTCTCCTGACTTGAGTCTTTGTTTTGGGACCAAAAAATGTGTTCTTATGTTTAGTAGCCAGTTGGCTAGTGTAGGTTTACAGCTTCCACACAGGATCTCAGTGAGTTTAGCTCATAAAGATCTGACGGTTTGAGTTTGAAGAACAACAGACAGAGTTTCAACCGAGCTCGAGCTCAGCGTTCCATGCCTGGCATGGAAAGTTAACTCTTTCACCTCCGGAGCAGACTCACTGCATATGTCATAATATAGCAAGACTCCATTAGAAGAAACAACATTACTAAGGTGAGTAATATTTTCTTCCTTACATTACCTCTGAGCTGCCCCCTCCTCTATCTTTAAATTGTGCCCCCTTGTTCTTGCACACCTCTTTTTCTGAAAGATGCTACCCTCTTGGACTTTGTTGATTCCCTTGAGGTACTTGAAAGTTTCTATCATGTCCCCCCTCTCCCTCCTTTCCTCGAGGCTATACATATGGTAAAAAGCCTCCTGAAGGCCTAAGGGCGCATTCTACTAGATCTATGCCTGCCACTGTGGCAGCTTCAAGGGACATCCCCTCCAAGAGATTTGTAAAGCAGTTACCTGGAAGACACCTTTACAAAGTATTGTTTTTTGGGGCATTCAACAAAGGAGGGTTGCCAAGTTTGGGACTTCTGTCTTGCAGAACCGTTTCCCTAAATAGATTCCTAGACCTAGCCTCCCAGTCCCAAGGTATTGCTAGTGAGTTTACGGATTTGTACAACATAATTGTTGGATTCTTGTTGTTAGAAGAAATATTTTTTCACCATAGTAATGAGGGATCCACCAATAAGACATACAGTACATGACCCTTCTTTCCCTTCTAGAACCTGAAAAAGTGGTTGTCACAAGAATCTGCTTTGCTTCTTTTGTGCATGAGCATTTATTGTTTAAACCTATCCTGTTTAGCTGATCACTGGAAACAGGGGAGGTACCCAGGGACTGGAGGACAGCAGATGTAGTCCCCTTATACAAAAGTGGGAACAAAGAGGAAGCAGGGAACTACAGACCAGTCAGCCTCACCTCGGTAGTGGGGAAGATCATGGAAGCACTACTGAAGGAGAGATTGGTGGAACATCTGGTTGTCAATGGACTACAGGACCCAAGGCAGCATGGTTTCACCAGGGGGAGGTCATGTCAGACCAACCTGGTTGAATTTTTTGACTGAGTGACTAGGGAGGTGGATCAGGGGAGGGCAGTGGACATGGCCTATCTGGACTTCAGCAAGGCCTTTGACACTGTGCCACATAGAAGACTATTACACAAACTGGGGAATATGGGTGTGGGCAGGACAGTAGTGTGGTGGGTAGGTAACTGGCTGGGTGGCAGGACACAGAGGGTGGTGGTAAATGGCTGTCACTCCACAGAGGAAGAGTGACCAGTGGGGTACCACAGGGATCAGTGCTGGGACCGGTCCTATTCAACATCTTCATCAGTGACATGGCGCAGAACCTAGAAGGCAGAATTTCACTGTTAAGCTGATGACACAAAGCTCTGTAACAGAGTAGACACACCAGAGGGTGTAGACAGAATGAGAAGCGACCTGCAGAAACTTGAAGAATGGTCAGGGTTTGGCAGTTGAAATTCAATGCAAAGAAGTGCAAGATAATGCATATGGGGCACAAAACCCTGGCACAATATATCAGTTGGGGGGTGAGGATATAGCATGCACCAAGCAGGAAAAGGATCTTGGGGTTATCATCTCTGATGACCTCAAGGTAGGGAACAGTGTGACAAGGCAGCAGGTAAAGCAAATAGGATGCTGGGATGTATAGGCAGGGGCATCACCAGCAGGAAAGGAGGTCATAATTCCGCTATACAAGACACTAGTGAGGCCCCACCTGGAGTACAGTGTACAGTTCTGAGACCATACTACATTAAGGACATAGACAGGGTAGAGAAGGTTCAGAGGAGGGCAACAAAGATGGTGCATGGATTGCATCACAAGTCCTATGAAGACAGGTTGAAGGAACTGAACATGTACTCCCTGGAGGAGAGGAGGGAGAGAGGGATATGATAGAGACATACAAGTATCTTACAGGGAGGAACAGGGTGCAGGAAAACACTATTTTAAGCAAAAAGATGTTCCAGGACTAGAGGGCATGGGATGAAGTTGGAGGGAGGGACGATTCAGAGGAAACATGAGAAAGAATTTCTTCACAGAACGGGTGGTGGACAAGTGGAACACCCTGCCAGAGGAAGTGGTGGGGGCTGAAACAATCACAGGATTTAAGAATGCATGGGATAGACATAAAAGAATTCTGGAGGTCAGGGGTAAGGTGCAACAGACTTCTAGGAAAACAAACTGAACTTACAAGCTCAAATGGGCAGACTGGGTGGGCCATAGGCCCTTATCTGCCGACACTGTCTATGTATCTATATTAAGCTCCTTAAGTCTCTCTTCATATGTCTTCCGGTGCAGATTCTGCACCATTTTAGTTGCCCTCCTCTGGACAGCTTCCATCCTGTCTATGTCTTTGCGGAAACTGGGTCTCCAGAACTGCACACAGTACACCAGATGGGGTCTCACCAGCTGTCTGTACAGAGGGATAACAACTTCCTGTTTTATACTGGTGATGCCTCTCCCTATGCATCCCAGTATCCACCCAGCCCTCCTTACTGCCCTCTCACATTGCTTGCCCACCTTTAGGTAATCTGATATGACTACCTCCAGGTCCCTTTCCATTTTTGTTGTTGTTAGTATCTCACCCCCCATTGTGTACTCTTCCCTGGGTTTTGTTTCCCAGGTGCATTACCTTGCACTTCTTAGCATTGACTCTAAGCTGCCATACATTTGACCATTCCTCTAACCTTGCCAAGTCCCTTCTCATCTTTCCACCCACCTTGTGCATCAACTTTGTTGCAGATCTTAGTGTCATCTGCAAAGAGACATATTTTTCCTTCCAGTCCTCTGCAATGTCACTTATAAAGACATTGAAGAGGACCGTCCTAATACTGAACCCTCAGGTACCCCACTAGTAACACTTTTTCAGAGTAGACTCCATTTACTATTACCCTCTGTGTCCTATTCTCCAGCCAGTTCTTTACCCAGGCTATCATCTTGGGACCCACTCCCAGGCTGGCTAACTTGTATATTAATCTTTTGTGTGGGACTGTGTCAAATGCCTTGCTAAAGTCTAGGTAGGCCATGTCCACTGCCCCTCCCTGATCTACTACTTTGGTCACCCGGTCGAAGAAATCTATTAGATTCGTCTGGCATGACCTTCCCGTTGTGAATCCATGCTGCCTTGGGTCCTGTGCCCTTCTGACCTCTAGGTACTCGACAGTTCTTTCCTTCAGAAGTGATTCCATCATTTTCCCTATCACTGAGGTTAAACTAACAGGTCTGTAGTTTCCCGCTTCTGCCCTGTTCCCACTTTTGTGAAGTGGAATCGCATCTGCCCTCCTCCAGTCCTTAGGTACCACCCCATCCTCCCATGATTTGTTAAAGAGGGTAGTCAGTGGTGTCACTAGTTCTACCCTTAGTTCTTTTAGAGTTCTGGGATGAATCCCATCAGGCCCCATTGCTTTGTCCGCCTTCAGTTTTAAGAGTTCTTTCAGAACCCTTTCTTCAGTAAATGGTCTGGTATCAACTTCTGTATCCAGAGTGTTTCTATTATTTGGTTTAGGTACCGCCCCCTCTTCATTTGTAAATACTGAGCAAAAATATTTCAGTATCTCTGTCTTTTCACCGTCACCCCTACCCCCCCCTCCCTTTATTGAGCCTCACTATCCTCCCTTGGTCTTCCCCGCTCCCTGATGTACCTATAAAAGGTTTTATCCCCCTTCTTAACTGAGTTGGCTGTCATTTCCTTGGTTTGGGCCTTTGCTGTTCTGACTGCCTTCCCAGCTTCCTTTTGCTTTAGCTGATACAATTCTCTGTCCTGCTCCTTCTGTGATTTCTTGTACTTCTGAATATTTTCTTTTTCTCTTGAACCTTCACTGCCACCTCCTTTGAGAACCATAGTGGTTTCTTACATTGTTTTGTTTTGTTTTGTTTATTTGCTTCACACAAAGGCTTGTTACCTCTGTGGTGTCAGTTTTTATTATTCCCCGTTGTTCTTCCACCCCTTCTTCCTGCCCATTTGCTAGTGCATTCCTTAGGCACTTGCCTATTTTGGCAAAGTCAGCCCTCCTAAAGTCCAGTACTTTTGCCTTTGTATGGCTTGACTCTACAGCTGTGTTTATTGTGAACCATACTGTTCAGTGGTGGCTAGTTCCCAGATAGGGACCTCTCGAACTTTGCTGTTGAGGTCCCTGTGATGCCATAACAAACCCTAGATGGAAACACAGCCTTATTGTGTGTGGTTTACCTATGCACTATTCTGTATGTATAGTGATGAAAATTGTTTCATATTTTGCTGCACTGTACCAGGTCAAATATCAGCGGCTGTACCAGGTCAAATATTAGCTGTGTATATGTGTCTTTCATCATCAGACATGCTGCACAAGTGGCCCCTGTGACAGAGTGTCGGTAGGTTCACCATCCAGCTGCAGGGGAAGCTATATGCTGGTGAGGCCTCCAGCGGCTGTAGCGTATGCCACAGGGTGGTGGGGGGATGGAACTAAGGGAGAGGAAACAACCAGTCACCATCTGAATGATGCCCTCAGCTGGTACACTCAGGCCTAGCCTCATGAAGCCCACCGCATACCCTGGATCCTGAATGAAGTTGCTGGGGGACAGGGTTGTGTGTAGTCCTCCTCTCTGAAGAAGGGTGGATGGCCACCCTCTCCAAAAGAAAAGGAATTAGGTTGGCGTGGGAGCTGGTAAAAATGGTGTAGTTAGTGACGGTTAGGCAGTCACCAGAGTACTTGAAGAAAGGTGGCATGGCCTGGTTAGAGTGAAAAAAGCTTGATGGTGTGATTGCTAGAATTCTCTGCTTTAACAGCAGCAGTTTTATATCTGATAGTTTGTTTCTTGGAGTTGGGAAGATATGAACCTTATCTTTCAGTATGGCAAGGGGTGGACCACAGAGACTAACATAGTACAGTAGATGTCATTGAGGGTAGCAGCAGTAGCAGCTGAAAATCAAAGGAGGATATGCCATGTTTAAAGACTGCCAGCATTGTTTGCCATCTCGAACAGTAACACTGGTGGTTGACCAGCTTGGTGTCTTACTGATGAGTGCAGCTAATTGCCATGTGGGGGAGTTATCCCAAGCCTGGGAGCTCTAAATAGATTGTTCTCTGAGACCTGGTCTGAGACCAGTTTCGTTCATGCACTTAGTTTTTTTCCTTCACTTTAGTGTAGGTTTATTATTCCAACACTAGACTGCCATGGACCACAACTCCTGCAAAATTTGAGGTTAATGGTATGTTAGGGAAATCGGGATTCAACCCCAGGCCTCATGGATTACAGCTTTGTGGACTAACCACTAGGCTATGCTGACTACTGTTTAGCAAACTTTCAGTTCTCAGATTTATAACACTAACTGATCCCAGATCAGTGAAGCTGGGAAAAAGAGAAACTAGTCTCAGACCATGTCTTGTGGGGAACAATCTACCTAGACCGAGATGCAGATCCCAATTGGCATTGTTTGGATAGCTGAGCGCTGCCCCCAGAAGATGTGTGATTATTTTTGAGAAGGTCTGTGGAACCCTCTGGTACATGAATGTCCCTCTGGTGATCCGGGGGGCAGGGAGTCATGCAAGATTCACCCCACCACTCCCTTCACCTTCTGGGCACTTCCTCAGCATACGGCTGTGTGTTGACATTTGCTGCATAGGCATTCCACATCCTGTACCCGTACTGATGTTGTGCGCATGGAATGGCTTACGTCAGTGCTGGATAGTTTCACTGACTACACACTGGATATTAGTCATTTTCTGGTTCTGCTCACCACTGGGTGAGGGTGGGACTGTGCCGCTGGCGGTGATGAGAGGGAGTGACTAATATGAAGGCAAGATGTGGCACCCTGCGTCAGAGTAGAACACTTGAAGCAAGCTAGGAAAGAGTCACAAAGGTGTGGGGGGGGGAGAAGGGGACAATGGGGGAAAAAAGGAGAGGCAGAAAAACAAAATACATAAACACACAAATAAGTTGATGGCTGAGAGATACTGGTGGGAAGTATATGTGGAGACAGTTTATTTGGGTTACTTGTGAAAACGGTGACTGCATTATCGCGACGGCAAAATCGTGACTTTTTTTCAGTGACTACAGCATGAGCTACTAGTTCATTTTAGCGAATGAACACAAACGGCGACTGACAGTGAGCTTGCAAGTAATAAATAGCGACCGAATGCTTAAATCCGCTCTATTCTCAGATACGAGGTTCTCAGGCAGTGGATTTCTGGACGCAGGATTCTCTCAATTCTAAAGTTTAAAACACTCAGTTGTGTGGATTAGTGCAAGGCAGTGGAATCGGTGTGCATCCACACAACGCCAGTACATCTTTCCTCCTTTTTCTTTGTCTCGGCAATATAGAAAGCCAGAAAATAATGCAAGTGGCTTTCCCTTCTGGCTCGAGACAAACTCCACGCCCATGCTGACCTACATTCTGAAATAGTGTCATGTCATGTCAATGTGGGAGCAGGTATCTTTAAGTGCTAGGCAACTGCATTGTGGGAACAAAGTGAAACAGTAAGTTACACGCAGTGAAAAGAGCTACCAAAAGAGCTACCGACAACACACAAAGTTGTAAGTAACATCTAATTCCATTGTATACCAAGCGCTATTTTTACAGGGTAGCTAATAACGTGAGGTGCTACAGTTTACGAGCGCTAATATTGTGGTCGCTGAAAAGGAGACGCTAAAATTGAAGTCGCGATTTTATAATCGCTATTTAACATGGAACCGTTATTTGTGGCAGCCAGCAAGAATTCATTTTATTGCGTGGCAGCTGTAGCATTAGTCTTGGACACACTTTTTTTAGTACTGGTGTGTGATTTGATAACTCCTGAGAGTAAGTCATTTAGACTAGCCTATCAGCCAAGACACTTCTCTATACTGTTTTAAAATAATAATGGCAGATTTACGATGTTCATTTTCTTATTTTATTTTAGGTGTCAGAATCTAGACGTTTGGCCCGAGAAGAGTACAACCAAAGCCGACAGCCTCCATTTACACATGCCGAATACAGGAAAAGGTACTTTTCTGGTTTACGTTAATATTAGGTCCATTACTTTTCAATCTCTATGTTAACAACTTGGATTTCGGTGACCAGGAAATACATTACCATACATACACTGATGATACAGTGATATATACTGAAGGAAAGGACCTCGAAAGCATACAAACAGCTTTCGATAACTTGCAGGCTTTTTTTTTCAGAAACATAATTTTTGTCTAAATGTAAAAAAAACAACAACTGCATCTTATTCTCTAGGTCTGCTGAAACTAAAAACCGTGAAATTAAATTTTTAGACGTAACTATAATACAGCGGGTAGACAGTTACAGATACTTAGGACTGACTTTGGATGCTAAGTTAGCCTGGAAATTACACATTGATATTTTGAAGAAGAACTTGTGCAACAAACTAGGAGCATTATACAAGATAAGGCAGTATTTATCTTCGGACATTAGACTAAAGGTGGTAAATAGTATGTTACTCCCCATCTTAGATTATGGGGGTATGTTTTATGAAGGGGGGGGGGCTACTTGCTGGACTGGATACCTTATATAACAAGTTGGCACGTTTTTATACTAGAAGTACCCAGAGAGACCCATCACTGCAACTTATGGAGATCCTTGCAGTGGTTAAGATTGAACGATAGAAAAGAAGAGAATGGCATCTCCTTATATTCATGTATAAGGTTTATACATTTAATTTACCACAGTACTTGTTAGATTTATTCTCTTTTAGGGAAATTAAATCTAACTTAAGGTCTGCTCATGGTTTGGAATTTGACGTTCCTAGATGTAATTCTAACTTGGGCAGATCTGTTACTTGGGTAAAGGGGCCTGTAATATGGAATTTACTGCTTACCTCCTTACATCAAAATAATCAAGTAATCAGACTGGAAACCATAAAACAGTAGTATAAAACCAAATCAGGTACATTGCTACCCTGTTGTATGGGTGCATTTACTTAGAAAAGATTATATTATACCAGTTTAGCAACTGTATGTGTATCCTGTGTCCAAATTTTAAAATTGTGTGTGTGTATACATAATTTTGTATGCTGTATTTAAATGTTGTTTCATATATAATGTTTGTATAATTAGTATGTTTTCTATTTCCGAAAAATAGACCTCCTTTGAAATGAGCTTTGCTCAACGGAGTATGTAACAACTTTTCCAATTCATGAATTCTGAATACAATTTTAAACAAACAAACAACAACAAATGTGTTAAAATATAGATGATAAAATTGTCTGGGAAACTGAAACAATGTGGTTGGTCAGTGGGAGACCAAAGCTGTGTAATTACCCTAGTGCAGTTATACACCTTGAGTTCCCATGACCTAATCACTGGCTCTTTTATAGTTTTGTTTCTTTCAGAATTCATTTTTATAAGTGCAATGGCACGCTTCAGGTTGTATGTTAGTACTGAGATATTTGGAATTCTCAGATGTGTGACAGCAGCTCTGCTTCACTTTGTGCCTCACAATGCGCATGAGGTGACTGTGTTTCCCTGTAAGAACCTACTCCCTGTGAGAAGAATAGCCCAGTTTATGTTAGTTACACTAGCCCAAATTTTCCTCACATTTACATTTGTAGCCAAACAAATGAGGGAGGTAACCTAATTTATTTTACAGTAGCCCAATGAGGAAAGGGTGATCCCAGATTTGGTATATTTCCTATGCTTGAGTTTTTGGAAGGTGAACACAATAGAAACACAAAAATCTTTGCTATACCACACCATGAGAAAGGTAGAGAGGTTTATGCATGGGAACCTGTGAAGAACAGGGTGGTAATTTCATTACATGAAGTTGAGGGAATAAGAAGTGTGTTTGATCCTACATGCTGGGTTTCACAATCTGAAATGTGCTGAAGTTACCACAGTTCTAAAACACTGAAGATAAAAGATAAGAATCAATCAATCAGTGTTTTATTTTGTAATGCGCCTAGCATGCCTCTCCAGGTGCTTGAACAAAGAAGATGAAAACAGTAGAGAAGACTTTCATATAGTAGATTTTGCACATGGTAGTCAGTTTTACAGCAGTAACATGAACACTGTGGTTGACTCAGAACTAGTGCAAACCAAACAGTGCAAACATGCAGTAAATGCAAGTCACTAGACTAGACAGATTGAGCCTGCTGAAACAAATAGGCAAGGCAACTTTTATTTATAGGTACCATATCCCTGAGTCTCAGAGCACTGTACAGTCGTAAACAATTTAAATAAGTAAATAAAACCAACAACAAAGGATTAAAATAAGCACTGGGTAATAAATATTTCAGCAGTAAGATTAGTTAACTGAAAATTAATAAAACTTAAAATTAAGCAGGGTAGGTCTGATTTAAAATAAATAAATAAATAAATAAATAAATAATAATAGGTTTTCGACAGGTCTTGAAGGCCACCACTGTACAGGCAGATTCTCTGCCTAAGGCTAGCAAGTTCCAGAGAAGTGGAGCAGCACCTGTTAAGGCCGTCTCCCGACAGCTTAAAATGGGAATGAGAGACCACAAGTAACCCTGCGTTAGTGGGAGTCAGGTGATCTTTGACGCAACCCTGCAGGGCCTTAAATGTCATCAGACAGATCCTGAAGTTGATGCACCACAGAATTAGCAGCTAGTGCAGATCATGTAGTACTGGTGTGACGTGATCACTTTGGGATATTCTTGCCACCAGCTGTGCCATGGCATTATGGACCAACTGCAGCTCACGCATCAGTCCTCCAGGTAATCCTGAGAACAGAGCATTGCAGTAGTCCAGTCTAGAGGTGACAAAGGTGTGGACTGTCATCACCAATCAATCAATCTTTATTTTATCAGGAGAAACACCATTGAGAGAACTCATTTACGAGGTGGTCCAGGGAGGACAACACAAGAGATGTAACACAACTGAGTAATTACTGTTACAATAGAAGACATTTTTACAGCAGAGCGAACAGTTCAGAGCATCATGGCATGAGTTACATTTCAAATCTAGAAGATACAAAAGGGAACAAATACAATAGTAGAGCACACTACAATAAGGTAGGCAAAGGACTGGTAAAGAAGGGAGAGGGGAAAGGGGGTGTACAAGGAGGAAAGGGGTTGGGATGGGTATCTCAACAGTACCACTGTACAGTTCAGTATTGATAGCAACTAACAAAGAGCATACAACAAGTGCTATATGTAGTGCGGCAGATCAGCAGGCGTCAGATGTGGTTTGATCCAGATGATGTTACAAGGTAGGTAAAAGCCAGTTCAGACAACTGCTGACACCTGATGTGCTGGTGTCAGCCTGCTGTCCAGAATGACCTCCAGATTTCTTACCACATCCACAACTCTGAGTGGTTGGCCACACAATGAAGGTACACAAGTCATTCTACCCATCATTGCCAACCCATTCCGAACTGGTTCGACATTCAGAACCTCAATCAGTTGGAGGCCATCAAGTCATTGCTCTCACCAAGGCATCACTCTAACATCGAGGCAGCGTTCTGTCATCAGGAGTGCATGGCCATGAAACTCAACATAATACTGTCCGACGATCTCCCCCAAAGTCAAACAATGATAATTTTTTTATTATTTGTTATTTATGTACTTCAATCTTGTGTTTTAATGTCTTGTCTTGTCTATATTCGGGCCCTCCATGAAAATGGGCATTTAATGCCCTTGTGTTCTTACCCTATCAGTGCATTTTTAAGTAAATAAAAAATAACTTGGGGCAAGGATCGAGCCGTGAGGAATACCACAGGTAACCATAACTGCTCCAGAGATGGAATTGTCTGGAGCAACCTGCTGTATTCTCCCGGTAATGCAGGACACAAAACAACGCTACACAGTGTCTGAGAGTCCCATATAGTTCCTCAGGTGGTCCAGCAGCACACCATGGTCGACTATGTTGAAGGCTGACGAGTGATCCAACTGAACCAAGATGGAACATAGCCTTCTATTCCTTGCCATGAGGAGATGATATGGCATCCTAACGAGAGCTGTGTCGGTTCTGTGATGAAGTTTGAACCCCCCATTGGAGAGGCACGTTGATGTCAGATAATTCCAAGCAAGATCTGAGCTGCGCCACCCCCACCTTCTCGATGACCTTCCCCAAAAAGGGAAGGTCCAAGAAATGGCTTCTTCAGCAGGGGCTTAACCTCTGCCTTTTTCAAGGCGGCAGGGAAGATGCTCTCCGTCAGAGAGTACTGAAGTCAGTTAGCAGCCAGGTAGGCCTGGGGTCCAGTAGACAGCAAGTGTGGTACAGACAGGAGAGCACCTCATGCACCTCCTCTTTAACAGCTGGTTGAAATTTAGCCCAGGCTGGCAGATCAGCTGTGTCCCTCCTCAGCTGGCTAACACCGGGCCCATGACAGACTGCTTGAGGAAGTACCAGACCAAATAGAAGACATCATCCAGAAAGAATCTGCTGAACTCCTTGCATTTTTCAGTGAAAAAGGCTTGAGTGGATCATAGACGGGATGGGTTAATCAGCCAGTCTATGGTGCAGAATAGCTGAGCAGGTTGAATCTTTCTGGCAGCAATCATCCTTGACAGGAACTCTGTCTTTTTTTAAGGAGCTTGCTGGCTGATACCATAGTGAGCCTTCTATGTCAATTTGTCCTTCACAGAATTGGACTTCTGACAAGAACAATCAAATGCCTGTCTCTTTGTCTTCATCCACTTCAGCTCAGTACCATGATGAGCTGTGGTGAGATAGAAACATAGACAGTAATGGCAGAAAAAGAGCAAAGGTCCAGCCAGTCTGCCCCAAATCTCTATTTAGCACTGGGCCTTACTTTTCCTCCAGGGTCCTAGCCCCTCCACCCCCCTCCATTTTCCTCCCCCATTCTGATGCCCTGAGAAACCACTGTACCCTTTATTCTGTCCCAGCCATGCTTAAAACCACTAACGGTTTTTGCATCCTCCACCTTGGCTGGCAGCCAGTTCCATGGCTTCACCACCCTTTCTGTAAAATAGCATTTCCTCATGTCCCTCCTGAACCTCCCTCCTGTTAGCTTCCACTCATGACCATGGGACTGTGAGCTAGTATTCAAGTTAAGTAGTTCACACTATTAATTGATTTTAGGAATTTGAAGGTCTCCATCATATCTCCCCTCTCCCTTCTGGTCTTTAGCTAGTACATGTTCATTGCCTTGAGGCGATCCTCATAGTACATGCCCTGCTGGCCTTGAACCATTTTTGTTACCCTGCATTGCACCTTTCTGAGCCTATCCCTATCCTTCCTGAGGTGAGGACCTCAGAACTGGGTGCAGTACTCCAGATGTGGCCTCACCAATGATATATACAAGGGAAGTATTACCTTCCTTTTTCTGCTATCAGTGCCCCTCCTGATACATCCAAACATCCTATTTGCCTTGCTATAAGCCTTGTTGCACTGACTCGATTGCTGTGTGAAGTCGCTGATAACTCCAAGTTCTCATTCCTCAGCTGTGGTACTGACTCTGACCCCTACCATTCATTACTTTGTCCTGGGGTTCTTGTTCCCTAGGTGCATCACCTTGCACTTTTTGGTGTTGAATTTCAACTGCCAGATCCGTGACCACCCCTCCAGCTTTTGCAAGTCTCTCTGCGTTTTCTTTATTCCCTCGTCACTATCCACCATCTCACAGAGCTTAGTGTCGTCTATGAAGAGACACAGCTTGCCCTGGATCCCCTCACCGATGTTGCTCATGAACATGTTGAAAAAGTCCAGACTCAGGACAGATCCCTGTGGAACCCTACTCACGATCTCCCTCTCTTCTGATTTAATCCTGTTGACCACTACCTTCTCCTGCCTCTCCTTTAGCTAGTTACCTCCCCAGTTTATTATGACCTTAGCTGCACCTAGATACTCTCTCTTCTTTAGCAAACATCTGTGGGGTACCAAATCGAAAGCCTTGCTGAAGTCGAAGCTGAGCAAATCCTCAGCATGGCCCCACCCAATTCCCTCATCACCCAGTCAAAGAAAACTATCAGGTTAGTCTGATAAGACCTCCCTGCAACGAATCCATGCTGCTTACAATGTATCCTATTTATTTATTAAAATGTTTCACCAGGGAGGCACATTGAACAACAAGTTGCTCATCTCCCAGTGCGACCTGGGGTGTACGGGAACATGGGGAGTGAGTACAGAGATATGGTACAATAACATAATATAAAATTACATACAAATACATACAATACAATCGATTAGACTGTACAGACAGTAATAACATAGAGGAATGCTAACAGTGTTGGTCTAAGGAGCTGGATGATGAAACATCAGAAAATAATTATAGTAATTCAACCTTTGCTAAAGAATGCAAGTACTAAGTAACTTCTAGCTGTATAGGAATGCTTGAATGGACTAAGTAGTTATTTGAACTAGGTCAAGTACTGAGGACTACCTCAGACAGTACAACGTTCTAGGTAAACCCAAAGTGCAAAAGGGATTTGGGCAACTGTAAAATGGGGCTGAGTAATTGGGGGGGAGTAATAAGAAAGATAGAGGTCGGGGGATGGAGACAAAGCAAGGTTCATTCTGTCAGGTTACAGGTATTTATTCAGGGGTGAATAGGGCTAGAAAGAGGAGGGGATGTGTGCATAGAAGGGTGATGTGGGAAGAGGGAGGCAGTGAGGGGTGAGGACGAGGGGTGGGAGACTTACCAGTTCAGACCCCTTCAGGATGTTGAGAACCCTGCCAGAGGATGAAGCAGGCATGAGAAAGGTGACCTTAGTGCCAGTAGAGGAGAGACGTAGGGAGGAGGTAGAGTGGGAGGAAGGCGGTTATAGAGAAGGGGGGGAGAGGACAGGACATGGCATGCACAGCAATCCCTGGGGGGGCCTGGAGCTCCCTTGGGGGACAAGACAGTCAAGATGGAGGAGAAGGAGAAAGGAGATGGAGGACCTGAAAAAGATGGATGAGGGGAGAGATCTATCAGGGTCTGTCCCCTCCCAGATGCAGAGTACCTTACCTGCACTAGGCAGAGGTAGAGCACATCAGGAAGGAAACCGGTAGTAGGCAGCGAGTGGGAGTGGCCACCACGGGAGGGAAACAGAGAGTAGGTGCAGTGACTGACCCTTCCCAGATGTTGAATACACTGTCTGCACAAGGCAGAGGTAGAGCACCTCAGGAAGGAGGCAGTGAAGGGGAGAGAAAAAACAGGAGGGAAGCAGGTAGTAGGCAGTAAGGTGGGGGAGAGGGGAGGTAAGGAGGAGTGAGGTTAGGGTAAGGAGAGAAAGAAATTTGTAAGGGAGTGGAGAGGGAATAGGGGAATGGTAGTAGAGGTAGAGGAGATATAATTAGAGTACAGGGAGGGTAGGGGAGGGTAATTGAGGTGGGTTGTAGCAGAAGCAGTTGAGGAAAGGTAGTTGTGTAAGGCTGTATCGAGAGAGGAGTAGGAGGAGGAGGAGTGACATCTGTGAGATGGGAGAGAGAGTTCCAGGCTTTGGGGAAGTGATAGGAGAAAGCAGACTGTCCGATGAGTGTGGAGCGATGTGGGACCGCCAGAGTACGAGTGTCTGAAGATCTGAGGGAATGGGGAGGCACCGGTGGGGTTGATAGAGAAGTGAGGAGGTAAGGAGGTAGTTCGCCCAGCCAGTATTTAGAGGTGAATTTGGCACAGTGGGAGAGGCGTCTGTTAAGAGCGGGAAAGGCCAGGGCATGATAGAGCTCACGGTAATGGGTCCAAGGGGGTGCACCAAGAGTGAAACAGCAGAAGGAGTTAAAGAGAATGTCCAGTCTGGCTTGGGAGGAATTGGGAGCGACACCATAAACTACTCGTTGACCATTGACTCCATCAGTTTTCCTACAATAGAGGTAAGACTGACAGGTCTGTAGTTCCCTGATTTTTTTTCCTTGTGTCCCCCCCCCCCCCCAATGGAGCAGAACTATGTCTTCCACCATCCAGTCCTTCAGAACTACCCTTGTCCGTAGAGAACTGTGAAATAGACCTACCAGGGGATCAGCCAGTTCCACTGTCAATTCCCTGAGTCTCCTCAGATGCAACCCATCTGGTCCTGGGGCCTTACCAGTCGTCAGGGCTGCCAGCCCTTTCAGGACCCTTTTGCTAGTAAGTGTAGGCTGCCTCATGTCCAGGACCCCCTTAATGGCCACTTTGATGCCACTCTCTGGCAAGAGCCCACCATCCTCACTAGTGAAAAGTGAGCAGAACTAATCATTAAGGACAGCAGCCTTTTGCCTCTCTGCCTTTATCACCCTATCTCCTTCTCTTAGCCTCACAATTCCCCCTCCTTTTTTTTCTCACTAATATACCTGAAGAACTGTTTTTGTCCACTCTTGACCCCATCCGCAACATGCAGCTGTGTGTCTGCTTTTGCTTCTCTAACTGCCCTCTTTGCTTCCCTATTTTTCAGCAAATATTCTTACCATTCTTCCTCCCCTGCTTTTCTTTAAATTTATAGAAGGCCTTTTTCTTGGTTCTCACCGCTTCCCTGACCCTTGCCAAGAACCATAGTGGTTCCCGGCAAGGGTCTGCCACCCTCCAGTCCGTCTTTCCCTCTCTCCACCTCCAGTCCTGGAAAGGGTAGGAAGAGGGCACGGAAAAGTGGAAGCAAGCATGGCTAGCCAGAGAGGGAAGGGCATAGAGGGGAAGGGAAAAACAGTTGTGGGGGATACATAGTGGATGCGTAGAAAGCTAACCAAGGTGGAAGGGGAGCAGCTGGTACCGCAGGTGAGGAAGGGAGGTTGGGAAACACAGATGCAGGGGACAGAAGGGGGATAATCTTAGGGGACTGCATAATTAAGGTATTCATTGGGGAAGGCAGGGGGACCCAAATGCAAGAAGGAAGGTGGTTTGCATGCAAGGGATGACAACGGGGAAGTGTCCAAGAATCAGGGAAATAGAAAGCGAGGTTGGAGGGAAACTAAACATGTATTTATACACATGGGTACTGGTGACCTAGCTGGAGAGGAGGTGAAGGTAGTACAAGGTACATTCAGAGCTTTAGGTAAGACCTGCAGGGAGGAAGCAGGATCGCTGACTTTCTCTGAGGTGATACCAATGCCAGCACAGTCAGAATGAAAAGGATAGAGGAATTCAGTGACTGGCTGAGAAAAAGGTGCAGGGAAGAAGGTTTCGCCTGTATTTGGGTTTGGGGGAAGAACTGCTGTAATAAAACAGTCCATTCACTGGGCAGGCTACACCTCAGTAGAGAGGTCTTGAGGGTACCGGGGACTGAGGTGGGTACGTAACCAATAAACTGAATTTAAACTACTGAGTGGGACCGACAGGCCTGCAGGCTCAAAGACTCTGGGAAGAGGAGGACAACATACTTCCCTCCTGCACGTGAGGAGAGATCTGGAGGGTGGGGGTGGAGGGGCACGGAGCAGTTAGCATGGGGAGAGGGTAGGGGAGTGCACAGAGGGGAGAAATGAGACAAAAACGAGTGGGAAGGAAGGAGGCTCAGATTCTAGGTGGAAGGTGGTGTCTCTGGATGCACAAAGTCTTGGAAACAAGATGGATGACCTGCATGCACTGTTAGCAGAAGAGAGGATGGATGTAGCAGCAGTAACTGAGACTTGGGCCACACCACACCATCACTGGAACCTCTCGATCCCTGGATATAAACTATACAGGAGAGACAGGGTGGTAGGGAAAGGGGGGTGGCGATTTATATCAGGGAGAGTATAACAAGCATGAGGGAGGAGTCATATGAGGGTAGGGTGGAAGCATTGTGGGTTCAGTTACAGTCCAATAGAGGGAGAAAGCTGAAGTTGGGGGTGGTTTACAGGACACTTGCCCAGGAAGAGGAAAGGGACAGGGAACTGAGCTTGCAAATATTGGAAGCTGCTGGGAAAGGAGAGGTGGTAATACTGGGGACTTCAGCCTGCCCAAGGTACACTGGCGCGTACCATCCACAACATGTGCCAGGAGTCAGGTGATTCTAGAAGGGTTACAGAGTGGGTTCCTGACTCACGGTCTCACAGAACCCACCAGGGAAGGGGCAGTCCTTGATCTAGTGTTCACGAATGGAGAACACGTACAAGAAGTAATGATCGGAAGCCTCTGTATGGAAGTGACCATGGCAAATTGTGGTTCTGGTGGGGTACGTGCAAGGAAAACATCCCCACTAAGAGCAAAATCCAGGAATTTCAGAGGGAAGACTTCAGGAAGATGGGCAAGGTGCTAAGGAGGCACCTGGCAGGCAGCAGGGCAGATATGGGGTGGACCAAAAATGGTCCATCATTAAGGATGGGATAATGGTTGCCACAGAGGAGTGCATTAGGCTCAAGGGGAATAACTCAAGGGCCAAAGCACTCAGCTGGTTCAGTTCTTAGGGTGCCCAGGCAGTAAAGGACAAGAGGGTAGCCTATAGGAAATTCAGAAAGACCATGAGTGAGGTGGATAGGGAGAATTACCTAAGGCCGGCTAGTGTGACAAGTAAGGTAGTCTGGCAGGCTAAGGCACAGTAGGAGCTGCAGATAATTGAGGGAATTAAAAAGGGGGGGCTTTTTTCACTATATAAGCGAGAAAAGGGACAAGAAAGATGGGATTGTTAGGCTTCTGAAAGGGGACAAGTGGGTGAAAGAGAACAGGGAAAGGCAGAGGTCGGAACGCATACTTCTGTTCCATCTTCACCAGGGAGAAAGACGGACCGGTGCCCACGGGGGAGGGAGGAGGGGGCACAGATATTGTGGTAGAGGAGGATAGAGTGAAGGAGGGGCTGCTGACATTGAAGGTGGACAGATTACCAGGCCCAGATGGCATACACCCAGTACTGAGGGAACTGGCAGAGGAGATTGTGGGGCCACTGGCAGGCCTGTTCAGTAGTTCACTGGAGTCAGATGTGGTACCACAGGACTGAAGAATGGCAGATGTGGTGCCCCTCCATAAGAACGGTCCCAAGAATGACTTAGGGATTTACAGGCTGGTCAGTCTGTCCCGAATCGTGTGCAAGCTCATGAAGACCATACTTAAGGAAAGGTAGGTAGAGTATCTAGAGGAGCATGGTCTCCAGGATGCGAGGCAGCATGAGTTTGTGTGAGGGAGGGAGTGTCAAACAAATCTGATTGACTTCTTTGACTGGGTCACTAAGAGTGACAGTAGACAGGGGCCAAGTGGTGGACATTCTTTACTTGGACTTCAGCAAGACCTTAGACTGTGTGCCCCACAAGAGGTTGATCAGGAAGCTGGTGGATCTCGGGCTTGGGGAAAAGATGACCAGATGAGTAGAAAACTGACTGAGGAACAGGACCAAGAGGATGGTGGTGGGGAGAGTTATCTAGCACCAGGGAGGTCACCAGTGGGGTCCCGCAGAACTTGGTGTTGGGACCAGTATTGTTCATTGTCTTCATTAGTGATATTGGGGGTGGCATTAATGGCAAAATATGCCTATTTATGGATGACACCAAGCTCTGTGGGAGTGTGAACACAGCCGAAGGGATACAGGACCTGCAGAACAATCTGAAAAAAACTTGAGAGGTGGTCCAGGATTTGGCAGCTTGGCTTTCATGCCAAGAAATGCAGAGTTATGCACATTGGAGCCAAGGATCCCAGGATGGCGTACTACCTGCAAGGGGTCCGGGTGTCTGTAACAGAGGAGGAGAAAGATCTGGAAGTCATGATCACTAGTGATCTGAAGCACTCCACGCAGTGCAAGAAAGCAGCAGCAAGGGCAAACAGGGTGTTGGGATGCATAGCCAGAGGGATCAATGGTAGGCGAGAGGAGGTTATACTGCCTTTGTACAGCTTACTGGTGAGGCCACATCTATAGTGTGGAGTACAGTACTGGTGCCCAAACCAAAAGGACAAAAGGACATTAACCTGCTGGAGATGGTCCAGAGGAGGGCAATGAAGATGATCACGGGTCAGCAGGGTAGAGCATGCAAATAGAGGTTTGGGGCCCTTAACATGTACTCCCTGGAGGAGAGGAGGAAGATTAGGGACATGATTGAGACCTTCAAGTACTTGAAAGGTAAATAGGGTGGATAAGGAGGGTCTCTTTAAGCTAAGTGGTAGCTGAAGCATGAGGGGATACAGTCGTAAGCTGGAGGGGGAGAGATTTAGGAGGGAGGTTAGGAAGCACTTCTTCACTGAAAGAGTGGTGGCCAGTTGTAAAGCACTGCTGGAAGATGTGGTCTAGTTGAAGACATGGGCGGTTTCAAAAGGGGCTAGGATAGACATAACGGGAAAGTAAGGGTCATGGGAGGGGCAAATGGAAAGGATGGGGGGCTGGGTCAGTAGCTGTGGACCCTGCAGTACGAGCAGGCTAGATAGTTATTTTTGGTTATCATTCTCGTGCATACCTTAAATGCCCCAAGAATGGCCCCCTGAATTCCCATCTCTCTTCCATCCAGTCTGTGTTGGCCACACCTACTAACTTATCCCTGACCAGCTCCTTCAGCCTATTGAAGTCTGCCCTTCTAAAATAAAGGACGTCATCTCTCAATTAGGGTTTACCAGACCCTCGGGCCAGTTCACACCAAACAGAGTTATGGTCACTGTTCCCCGAGAGCTCACCTACTCCCATAGCTCCTACTTCCTCCAAGTTGGCGAGCACCACATCAAGAATTGCAGTCTGCTTGGTGGGCTGCTTAACTAACTGTGCCAGCAGACAGTCCTGGAACAAGACCTGGCTTCTGGTGCCCCATGCCACTGGAACATCCCCATCAATATCCGGTGGGTTCAGATCACCCACCACCACTACTTCCCCCTTAGCTATCCCTCTTTCCAGTTCTTCCCTGATCTCACTGGCCCTTTCTTCCCACTGCCCTGTGGTCTATAGACAGGGCCCCGTGTTTTCTGTGAATCTTCGGTTGCAGCAGTGGCCGCAGAAATCAGTGCTTGCCGCAGAAATCAGGAAAACCAGCCACACAGCTGCAGAAATGCTAGCTTTGTTATGCAGTCACACAAGGCAAGAGTGTAGCTATTGATGTGTTAAGTATGTCATGGTACACATGCTCATTAGAAGGCGCAGCAAACTGATGCCCTCTGGTACAAAGCTGAAAAGCTAGTGTCTGCATGGCATTTTGACTCATGCTGGCTCCTGTTACATAAATTCCTTCCAGCCAGTATTATGTGTGTGGGGGGGCGACTGACGCAATAGTAGCAAAGCTTGATTAGGTCCACGGCAGTTATGATTTGCTGCTGTGTAGGTAGCTCAGCCATGTTAACGTTTCATTATGAGGCTGCTCATGGTGCATGCTGAATCCTTGGAAGATGAATTTGGAAGGAAGAACTGGAAGGCAAGCTGTAGAAGTGAGAAGATTCAGTGGTGGCCGTGGAGGCGGAACTGATCTCAGTGTGGTGACAGGTATCGGAGGAGGAGCTGATTGCAGAAACATAGGGCTGGCAGCAGACTGAGCAGAGAACTCAGTCCCCACTGGTGGACATCAATCACAGTTTGGATTTGTGGACTGCAGATTTCTACCTGTAAGTGTGACAGTAATTTCTTGGCAGATTTGAACCTGCAGCCTAAGTGGCAGCATCAAGCTCAGTTCTTAAGGAGGGTCAAGTTGCCCAGCTACAGCAGAGGTGGGAACCAGGATATACTAGAACTGGAGCAAGCAGATGTGGAAAAAAATCGGAATGGAGAGTTTGATTGCTGCGATACATAAGTGAAATGAGGGTCACTGACTGAAGAACACCACAACCCCCTGACTTGCTAGAAAAGAACATGTTAACCAGGGTTACTACAGCTTAATAAGAATGACTTGCTTTCATTTTTTAGTGTGTCCCCCAAAAGAAAAATCAGAAGTCAACAAATCCTACAGACACTGCAGGTTACACCCTCCTTCACTATTATGGGAAGACAATTCCAACCCCCTCAAAACACAGATTTGTACACTGCACTCAGCATGTTTGTTGCAAGGCAGCTGGAGTATTCCTAGTTTACAAAAACAATAATTTAAAAGAACATTGATCAGAATCAGAAAATAATGGCCTTCAAGTTGGAGTCTCTCTTTATATCTAACTGTAAACATAAACCAGAAGAAATCCAAGCAGGTTTTGCCTTCTGTGTAGTTTTAGCTAAGTGTGTATGTCTGCCTCTGATTATAACCTAGTAGAAGAGCAAAGGCCACCAATTTTCAGAAAAACAGATGAGCCTTCAAATTCGGTTGGGAGGGAAAATTCATTAAAAGAGAACACTGATGCCCATGGGTGTGCCAGGTTTGGGTTATTGCTGTTCAATATTTGTGATAAGACTACAACATACTGTTAAATGGCCTGCTGTTCCACTTTCAGTGTAGCAGAGTGGTTGCACGAGAAGGCAGTCAATGGGTTAACTAAGACTTAATCCCTTTGAAGGTATGCTGTTTAGCCACAGTTTATGTGCCGCAGAATAACCACAGAATCAGCAGTCATTCTGCCACAGAAAGTGAGGTCCTGCTGCAGTATTTAGGTCCACTTTGCCGCAGTAAACACAGGGCCCTGTCTATAGATCACTCCCAAGCTCAGTTTCTTGCCTCAGACTGCAGTGAGTTGCACCCTCAGTGATTCGTTGTCCCCATTATTACCCCTGACCCATCCCTCTTCTGTCACTCTGTGCCCTTCTTGATATAAAGGGCTACTCCTCACCTCCTCTATTTGTTCCTCTGTCCCTCATGAACATCGAGCACCCAGGGACCGTGTGTCCTCAGTCGTTATTGTCCAAAGCCTATGTTTCTGTTATGGCCACAGTGTCCACCTCAGTGTCAGCCATCAGCTCCTGGAGCTCACTGATTTTATTACCTAGGCTTCTGGCATGAAGGCATAGTTTCTCTCTGACCCCTGATGTTGCTTTGCTACTACCCTTGTGCTTCACATATCTTCTTATCCTCTGATGTTAAGGAAGGACATGGTAAGATGCTGGGGAATCTAAGGCAGCCGCGAGAACTGTGTTATAGTGCTTCATGGCTTTCTCTGTCCCCTGAGCGTAAGCCATCCTCATATCCGATACGTTGGGTACCTCCTGGAAATTGCGGGGCTCTATCTTATATTTTGGACGGTACCAGATTACCTCCACAGAGGGGGTATTTATACAAGAAACCCCGCAAAGGAATGATATGGCATAGTGATATGACCAGGCAACTGGATCATCCTTGATTGTACTAATGTTGAGACCCAGTGGATGACCAGGTCAAGGTGTGGCAATGTTGATGTGTGGCAGAGGCAACTGCCTGTGTTAGACCCTGTTAATTCATCTGTTGGAGGAGCTGCTATCCAAGGGGCAGGGTTTCATTGTTGACCCAGGCATTGAAGTCTCTCAGCATCAAATGTTTGGGGGCATTTGCCGGCTGGTCAACCATGAAGTCTGCCAGCTCTGGCAAAAAATCACTGCAAAATCTAGAGGCTGGTATACGGGAATGAGTTTGCACCCAACACCTGACCCGCATCTAACTGTCATACAGTACATTCAGAGGCCCTGAAATTTCCTGTTGGATATGCCATAAATCGCAAAGTGGATCTAAAGCAGATCCCCCCCCCCACACACACACACAATACCGTCTTGAGCAGTGCATCTCCGAGTAACCTTCTGGAATCGAGGCCTCCAGCCCAGGGCCAGAGTCATCATCCAGCCAGGTCTTGGGGATATAAACAAGGTCAACTGAGAAAACAAATGTTGAAACCCTACATCACTGCTGTTTTATTCCCCGTCGTCACTTAGTTACAAAGAATGGCCCGAAGGGGAGGAGCAGAGTCTTTAGTTTAGCCTAGAATGTGGACTGGGAAGGTGTCTAACAAATATGGGAGGATAAAATGTTCCAGAGTCTAAGGGTTGATGCTAGAGAAGTCCCTATCACCTTTTTTTTTAGTTTGGTATGAGACACCATAAGTGAGGTTTTGGTAACAGAACATAGCAGTGGGGCCACTGACTTCTGTTGCCAAATATGGGCAATTCCATTTTACAAAATCTTAAAATCAGTTTTTTCCCAAAATTAAATGCAAATCAACATGTTTTGCACTACAGATGCTTTAAGATATAGAGGTGCTAGGCCATGCAAGCCCTTGAACACGAGAGGGATAGGTTTAAGTTCAGTCTTCCTCTGAACAGACAGCCATTGCAACAGCATTGAAATAGGTATGATATGATCATGAGTCATTGACTTATCAGTTACAAAAAGACCAAAGTAATGCTGTTTACAAACCACCCGAATAAACATAAAGGAGTGTCACTAAACATCCGAAATAGTCAACTCTAGTCACTTGAGCAGGTTAGGAGTTTTAAATACCTCAGTATCACCTTTGACTCCTCCCTTCCTACCAAGAACATATTAATCTGGTTTGCAAAGCAGTAAACACCAGAATCGCCTCCTCTACGGTCATAGGAACTGCCTGACAAACGACGCCCTCTGCCTGGCTGTCACTAGTTCCATTCTATCCCTAGTGTATTATGGTATAGTACTCTATGGATCTGCATCTGACACTGCCCTTTAAAGAATAATGCTCTCCCTCAATAAAGCATGTCGCCTCATAACAGGAGCACCAAAACTAACCCATACCTGCAATCTTTACAGTCATGTGAACAGGCTAAACTTTAAGGATAGGCTTGACTATCGCACCTGCCTGTTGGCCAAGAAGCTTACCACCTCCCTCTCTCCTCCCTCGGTCCAGCAGCTCATCTCCCCTGCCCCTACCCCTCGTTCTACTAGGAGCTCTGATAAGGCCCTTTACGTAGTCCCTTTCTGTAAGACATCCCTAGGAAGCGAGCGTTCTTCCACAGGGCCCCTGTCTTGCTCAGTGGCCTGACTCCTCTCGTTTCCTCCACAGTTAAATTGGGCCCTTTAAAAGTAAACTTCGCCAGCACCTACTCTCTGTGAATAGTTGTGGCTGCTCCTAGCTTTTACTGGTCAATCTGGGACTGCTTATGGCTTGTCCCTCAATTTTCCCCTGCTCCTCCACCCCACCTTATCTTGGTCTAATATCTCCCTCCTGCCCTTTACTCATTCTTTACCTGCACTCTTTCCTACTCCTCCTTCTCTACACCTTACACCCCTCTACTCAACGTTGCTTCCTACCTGCGCCCCCAGCTGTCTCACAACGCTCCTTAACTGACTTCCTTCTTGTCTCCCTTTCTTTTCTTTAATTTCCTATCTGTTTGCATAGTTAGCTAGCACTGCCTGCACCATGTTTGTTTCATTATCATGTACTCGGCCCTCAGTTATGATGCACGTATGTATAATGTACTGCATTACTTGTATACTCTTATCCTATGTATTATGTACTGTATTAATTTACTGTAATGTTTCGTATCCTGTTTTAAATCTACTCGACATGTTGTTTCTTTGCAAAGCACTCCGCCCATTTATGATGCACTTATGTATAATGTACTGTATTATTTGTGTACTAGTATCCCATGTATAATGCACTGTATTATTTATATATTCGTATCCTATGTATGATGCACTATATTAATCTCCAATAATTTTTTTTTTTGTAACCTGTCTGTAATTCTGATGTGGAGCCTTTGCAAAAGAGTCTTTGACTCAAAGGGTTGTAATTCCAAGACTTCAATAAATAAATACATGTGGGTTACTTTGGCTCAGGACATGTACTGCTGCATTCTGAAGATTTGTAGCTGATAAGTAGTGTAAAGCCAACCATCAGCTTATTGCAGTAGTCTAGTCTGCAACTGATAAAAACATGAATACGCGTACCAACATAAGAATAAGACAAGACATCCCACATTATACTAATATTCCTCTGTTGGGAATTGGCATATTGATAACAATTAGTAATATGGGCTTTAAATGAAAAATATTAATCTAACAGCACCTTTAAGATTTTAGCACTAGACTATTATAACATTAGAATTATAGGCACTTTTCAGTGTTACAAGAACTTTAAATTACAACAGCTTAAGAAGGACAGGCTTCCTGCAAACCTGCATGAAAATGGAGCCTGTAAACCCTATAGTAGCTAAATGGAATTACTAGAGGGCTAACTGTTGCTTCCATCTCTAGCATAGATCTATATAGACATTGATGGCACAAAATTGGTCTTGGCTCACCCAGTCTACCCATCCTCCCTAACTGTTCTGCTTTGCTGTAGTGGCAACCGTCCTCTTTTATAGCCCCGTAACTAAACCAACCGTACCTGTCTCATCTCTGCTTGAAGCTGCCAGTTGATTTGGCTTTACCACTTTGTCTGGTAGCTTGTTCCGCTTATCTACCACCATTTCCATGAAGAAGTGTTTCCAGACATCTTTTTTCAATTTTCCGTGCTAGCTTTAGTAAATTCCCTCTTGTCTCTGTGTTTTACTTAACATACTAAAATGCCAGCAGTGTAGGCCTTATGATCTGTCGAGTCTGCTCGGTAGTCAGAACCCTGAACGGGTACTATAAACTATTTTCCTGGTTCCTCCCATGCTCGTCCCTCCCCCACCGATGTCCCCCGACAAGCATTCATCAGCTTCACCCCCTCCTATACCTTTCCCAGGACATCTTGAACCCCTCCACCATAGATACCTCTACCAGTTCCTCAGGCAATGCATTCCATAGTTCCACCACTCTCTCAGTGAAGTACCGTCTCCTTCTCCCCCCGTCTTCCACCCTCCAGCCTCCAACTGTGCCTCCTGGTGATTCCTCCTTCCTTTCTGTGAAGGATCCCATTTGGGCCAACCTTACTTATTCCCTTCAGGTATCTGAAGGCCTCAATCATATCCCCCTGTCCCTCCTCTCCTCCAGCGAGAACAGGTTGAGCTCCCCAAGTCACTCCTCATATGTACTATCTACCAGGCCCTGGATCATCCTAGTTTCCCTCCTCTAAACCCGCTCCAGGAGCAGGATGTCCTTCCTTAGGTGTCTCCAGAACTGCAAGCAGTACTCGAGGTGTGGTCTAACCAGGCTGTTGTACAGCGGCAGACCTCATGGAAAATAGTTCATTGCTGTGTGTTTATCCCATGCAGGTACTTGTATGTCTTAATTATGTCACCTCTTTCCCTCCTTTACTCCAGGGTGTACAGGTTTAAGTCCTGCAGCCTGTTCTTGTATGTTAAATCCCCAAGACCATATATCATCTAGGTTGCCTAGTACTGTACTGCTTCTACCTTATTGCCATCTTTCCTCAGATGTGGGCTCCAGTATCTTGCACAGTATTCCATGTGTGTCTGCACCAGTGACCTGTACAGAGGGAGAATCACTTCCCCTCCTTCTGTTGCTTTTCCCCTTTCCTATGCATCCCAGCATTGTGTTTGCTTTGCTTACTGCCCTGTTGCAATGTGCAGATGATTTAGGGTCTTCAGTATCATCACCCCTAAATCATTGTTTTCCGTAGTGCTAGTGCCACTCCTCCCATTTTGTATTGCACCCTTGGGTCCCTTTTCCCAGAGTGCATAACTTTACATTTTTTAGCATTAAAGTTCAGCTGCCAGATCTTGGACCAGCTCTCCAACCTGCCCAGATCCTCCCTTAGTTCTTTCTCTCTTCCTCCATAGCTACCCTTGTGCAGATATTTGTGTCATCTGCAAAGAGGTAGATCTTTCCCTTGATACATCCACTTGTGTCACAGATGAAAATATTGAAGAGGACTGGTCTTAGTACTGACTCCTGAGGTATACCTCTGGTTACTTCCATCACCTCTAAAAACTTCCCCTTCGCTACCACCCTCTGTTTTCTACCCTTCAGCTAGCTCTCTACCCAATTTACCATCTTTTCCTCTACCTCAAGGTCCCTAATTTTTTGACCAGCCTCCTTTTGGGAGCGGGGTGGGAGGACTGAGTTAAATGCCTTGCTGAAGTCAAGGTAACATAGAAATAAAGAAACATAGAATTTGGCGACAGCAAAGGACCAGTAGGCCCATCTAGTCTGCCTTATTTTTCCTTCCTGCTTCTACACATCCTGCACCCTATTTGATCATTGGTGTCCCTGCCTCTGCCTGTTATGCCCATACACGTATTCCACACATGCTTGAAGCTCCCCACTGTCTTTGCCCTCATCAACTCTTCTGACAGACTGTTCCAGGCATCCACCATCTTTTCTGTGGATAAGTATTTCCTCACATTCCTCTTAAACTCCTCCCTCAAGCTTCATTGCAGATCCTCATCTTCTGGTGCTCCCCCTCCACTGGAAATAAAACTCCCCTCTTGCACCTTGTTCACCCCTTGAGGTACTTATAGGTCTCAATCATGTCCCCTCTCACTCTTCTCTCCTCCAGGGAGTACATGTTGAGCTCCCACTGCCTCTCCTTGTGTGGTTTCTCATTCAGCCCCCACACCATTTTGGTGGCCCTCCTCTGGACTGCTTCCACTGTGTCAATATCTTTGCGGAGGTGCAGCCCCCAGAACTGAGACACATTACTCTAGGTGAGGTATCACTAGTGAACAATATAGTGGCATCACTACCTCTCATCTCCTTCTAGAAGGCCCTTCCCTATGTACCCTAACATCTGGTTAGCCTTGCTTACTGCCTTGTTGCACTGCCCTGCTACCTTGTGATCATCGGATATGATTACCCCTAGGTCCCTGTCTTGCTTGGTGACTGTAAGTACCTCCTTCCCATCTTATACACAGCTCCTGGGTTGCCCTGTCCCACATGCATGACTTTGCACTTTTGGCATTGAAACCCAGCTGCTACCCCATAGACCACTCCTCAAGTTTCCCTGGATCCCTTTGCATTCTCTTCACCCCTTCCTGTCTGTCCACCCTGGTGCAGGGAAGGTGCATTTCTTTGTGGATGAAATAAAAATCTGCAACAGCGTGGACACCTAAGAGGGGGTGGAGAGAATGCAGAGGTCTAGGATGTGGCAGTTGGATTTCAGTGTTGTGCGCATAGTCATGCACCTGTAAACACTTTTTGGCACTGGAAGACCAGTTGCAACACCCTGACATTCCTGTAGTTTCTTCAGATCCCTTTGCACTCTCTCCACCCCTTCCTGGGTGTCCACCCTAGTGTAGATTTTTGTGTCTTCTGCAAAGAGTCACAGCTTTCCTTCCAGTTCCTCAGCAATGTCACTTATGAAGACGTTGAAGAGGACAGGACCCAGTACCAATCCCTGTAATACTCCACTGGTCACTGTTCCATCCCCGAGTGAATGCTGTTTACCACCATCCTCTGCCTCCTATCCGTCAACCAGTTTGATCCCCAGCTTTCCACCCTCCCCTCAACCCCCAGGTTGCTAAGTTTCTTAATTTGCCTCCAGTGTGGTACAGTGTCAAAGGCCTTATGGAAGTCCAGATGGGCCACAGGCACTGCCTTCCCCTGAATTAGCCCCCTAGTCACTGAGTCAAAGAAATCTGAGATTTGTTTAACATGACCTCCTCCTGGTGACACCATGCTGTCAGTGATCCTGCAGTCCAGTCTCCTCCAGGTACTCTATCAGTCTCTCCTTCAGCAAAGTTTCCATTAATATCCTCACCACAGACGTGAGACTGACTGGCCTGTAATTGCTAGCATCCACTTTGCTGCCACTCTTGTGCAGAGGGACCATATCTGCCCTCCTTCAGTCCTCTGGTGCTCCCCCCAGCTCCAGTGAAGTGCTCAAATAATGTTGACAAAGGGGCAGCTAGCAGTGTGCTCAGTTCTTTTAGTACCCTTGGCTGGATCCTGTCTGACCTCAATGCCTTGATGTATTTTAGAGTTTGCAGTTCACTTCAAATTCTCTTCTCCAAAAATGTACTTTTGTCCACTCCCCCACCCCCGGTGTCTTCTGATACATGTTGGTCTGTTCCTTCCCCCTTCCGCTATGGATACTGAGCAGAAATACTCATTTACTATTTTAACTTTTTCTTGGTCTTCCTCTGCACAGTCGACCCCCCCCCCCCCAATTCTCTTGGTCCTCACTATCCAACCCGTAACTTTCCTCTTTTCACTCACGTACCAGAAGAAAGTCGTATCCCCTTTGTTGACCTCCTTGTCTATCCTGTCCTCTGTTTGTGCCTTAGCTGCCCTCACCCTCCTTCTTGTTGCTCTATGTTTATGTAGCTATACCCTCCTGCCCCCCTCTGTCTGAGTCTTTTTGTATCTGTTAAAAGGTGTTTTTTTCTCCCTTACCACCTTAGCCACCTCCTTTGATAATCATAGCAGACTCTTTCTTCTCCTACCCTTGCTTATTTCTTCAAACAACTTGCCGTTAGCCAACCCATTGGTGCTGAGGGCTGAGGCGCTGCTTGCCTTGCCTCACACTACGCTGGCGATCCTGGTTTGGGAACGACTTCGGGTTGTCAGGGCACTGGCACCGGGATTGGAGGAGGAGTAGTATTGAGCAGCCTAACGGCAGCTCTCCTCTCCTGGGAGGTTGTCGCCTGTGGTTTCTGGGCGAGGTCCGTGATAGTATGCGGGAGGCGGCAAGTTGGTGCGGGCATTCGGAACGTGGCATGCATGGTGCACGCCTGAGGTAAGGCAAAAATGGGACAAAAATACCTAAAAAATGTTAAACAACTTGCCGTTGCCTTAGATACTCTCTCCTTTACACTTTTCCATTGAGCTATACTCTCTCCAAGGTTATTTAGTTTTATGCTGTGAACTGATCTAGGAGAAACAGTAGAATCTTGTTTTAAAACAAGTTTAGATTTTTATTAAAAGTTTCTGATATTTACGTTCTGTACAGGCCTGATGTGGTTGTGTCTGGTGCCTTTGTCTGGTGCTTGGAAAGAGCATGGTAGTGGTGCAGTGCAACGGGTGTGGAGCCAGAGTCTTTTGGGGATGCCTGTTAGAGACTTTGGTGCTGCTGTATTTGCACTTGCATCTCTGGGTTGATGGTAGAGATTGCTAGATTCTGGGCTGAACTGGCAAGGGTGCAGAGAACCATGTTTCCCACCCAGGGGCCATCAAGTCTGCCAGTGCTCTCCCAGAGGATGCCTAGGCAGAGGCAGAGTAGTTTGACTTTGGTGGACTTCAGGAGGGTGGGAGAAGCAAGAAGGGTACATACATTTCAGCCAGTACCGCTGCACAATTCCTCGCCATAGTGGTAGGACAGGGGTAGCAACAGTAGAATCCGGTTTTAAAACAAGTTTAGATTTTTATTAAGTTTCTGATATTTTTATGTTCTGTACGGGCCTGGTGTGACCTTTTCTAGTGCCTTTGTCCACTGCTTGGAAAGAGCATGGAAGTGAAGTAGTGTGCAACAGGTGTGGAGCCACAGTCTTTTGGGACATCTTTTTTCAGACTGAGGTGCTGCCCCATTTGTACTTGTCTCTCTGGGTTGATGGACTCCGGGCTGAACTGGGAAGGGTGCAGGGAACCATTTGTTCCACCCAGGGGTCGGATTTTGCTGGGCTCTGGGAAGGTGTGGGAGGTGGAAGGGTACACACTCCTCAGCCTCCACGGCACATTTCCTGGCCATTGTGGCAGGATGGGGCTGCTGGGAGGAGGCAGTTGTAGCAGTGAGAAGTGAGGAAGTGGAGGTCCTCAGAAGGGGGGAAGTGCCCAAGGAGCGGGGAGGAAGAGGCCCCCAGTCAAGGAGAAAGCAGCTGCTGGTGGGGGACTCTAATGTTAAGGGGACAAACTTAGGAGCAGGGGCAGAAAGGGAGAGGGAAGTGAAGTGCATGATAAGTGCTTTGGCTTGGAGGGATTGATGGCAGATCCAGAGGAGTGCTAAGGCAGCAGGAGGTGGGAGGGAGCTAGATGTCATTGTCCACCTTGGGGACAAATGGTGTGGCAAGGGACAGGGTAGGGATAGTTCTGGGAAATTTCAGGGAGCTGGGGAGGAGCCTCAGGCAGGTGGCATGCATGGTGGCTAGGGCAGCAGGAGATGGGAGGGAGCTAGATGTCATTGTCCACCTGGGGACAAATGACCTGGCAAAGGACAGTGTAGGGGTAGTTCAGGAAAATGTCAGAGAGCTGGGGAGGAGCCTCAGGTTGTTGGCATGCATGGTGGCTTTTGCTGAAGTGTTACATATGTACAGCCAGGAAAGGATAGGACACTTCGCACCAGGGTTTTTAACAATTGATTGAAGGCATGCTGCATGGAGGAGGGGTTCAGCTACACTGGGGACTAGGGGCCAACCTGGGATGACGTGGGCCTCGGTGGGAGAGTTGGCCTGAAACTTTCCAGGAGGAGGATCACTGTCCTTAGTGGGAGATTTAAATGTCACTTGGATGAGTAGTTAGACTAGCCAGGGGAGCTGTAAAACCAAGGGAGGCAGCAGTTGTGCCCCACAGATGATAAAGCAACAGGGTAGGAGACCCCAAGGGAAGTAAGCTCCCTCAGGGCAGGGGTGCAAGAAGACAGGGACGAGGACCAGTCGGAGGACGAGGGGGTATAAATCAGGAAAGCAAGAAAAAAGGAGTAAAGGAGATGGGTAACACATGAGGTAACCAGGGAAAAGGGTGTTCAGAGAGAGCTTCAGGGGACAACAGAAGTAGGAAAGGGAAGCAAACAGGGTGGGAGTAGGGTATGGAGAGCCATGTGTGCCAATGCTAGGAGCCTGGAGAATATAATTCCAGACCTGGAGGGCATCAGGGGAGATGCTAGCCGGATTTGGTGGCAATAGCAGAGTTGTACTGACTTGACATCCATGATTGGGACATGGCCATACCGGGCTACTCTCTGTTCAGGAGGGACAGGGAAGGGAGTAGGGGAGGTGGAGGTGTACTATGCGTGGGGTAGGGAATCAAGGCCACAAAAATACAGGGGCACCCAAAGGAAAAAGAAGGGACGGAGGTGTTGTGGGTCATCCTGGAGACAGGCACTGAGGCTGCTTTCTGTATAGGGGAGGTTTACAGACCTCAAGCACAGGGAGAGGAGTTGGATAAGGTACTTGGGGAAACCGTCATCAGGATGGCAAGCAAGGGGAGGTGCTGCTATTTTGTTACTTTAATCTGCCAGATGTGGATTGGAGTCTTCCAGCTTCAGCTTCGACAAGGAGCAGGGTCCTCCTTGACTCCCTACAAGGGTCTTTTCTATGGCAGCTAGTCAAGGAACCCACTAGGGATGGGGCAGTGCTTGACCGGGTCCTTACAAATTGGCACATTATTGCAGACGTCACAGTGGGCAGTCCCCTAGGTACCAGTGATCACCGTGCAATGCGGCTTAATGTCAAGAAAGGAACTGAGGCAAACCACACAAAGATGGGGGTCCTGAACTTTAGGAAGGTAGATTTTAAAGAAATGTGAGACTGCCTCAGAAACTGCCTCATGGGGGAGGGGATTGCCAGGGAGGGTAGAGGCACAGTGTGAGAAATAACAACCAAAATCTGCATGAAGGAAGTGAGTAAAAGGGAAAAAGAGACTGTTATGGTTCTGTAGTGAAGTGGCCAAGGTGATGAGAGTAAAAAAGGTGCCATTCAGGAGGTATAAGGAAATGCATGGGGAGGAAGACAAAGAGGTACATCAAGTAAAGCAGAGGGAAGCAGGAAAGGTAATAAGGAGAACAAATGTGCAGAGGAAAGGATAGCCAAAGGGGATGAGACTTTCTTCGGGTACACAAGCGAGAATAGAAAGACAAGGGGAGGGATACTGAGGATAACAGGAGTGGCTAGGGGAGATTGCTTAGAAATGGATCAGAAAAAAAGCAGACATCCTGAACAGGTATTCCGCTTAGTCTTCAGTGGAGAGAGGGATGGGATAGCCCATAAGTGAGCAGCAGGAACAAAGGGGGAAGATGTACACAAGTTCATTTTCAGGGGGCAGAGTCCCGAAGGGACTTGAAGCTCTGAAGGTGGACAAGGCTATAGGACCGGATGGGATACACCCATGGGTACTAAAGGAACTCAGGGAGGTGCTAGCTGCCCCACTAACAGCCTTATTCAACAGCTCAATGGAAATGGGTGGGGTTCCAGTGGAATAGTGGAGAGTTGATGTGGTCCTTCTCCATAGTAACAGCAGCAGGGAGGAGGCTAGCAGCTATAGACTGGTCAGTGTCACATCAGTAATAGGGAAATTAATTTGAAACCCTGTTAAAGGTAAGGTTGGTAGAGTATCTTGAATCCAGTGGGCTACAAAATGAAAGGCAGCATGGATTTAAGGGGGGTAGGGGGCATGCCAGACGAATCTGATTGAATTCTTTCACTGGTTGTCCAGGCAAATAGATTGGGGAGGGCAGTGGATGTGGACAATCTGGACATCAGCAAGGCCTTTGACACTGTTCCACACAAAAGACTGATAAATTGAGCAGCCTAAGGGTAGGATGCAAAATGGTGAATTGGGTAAGGAACTGGTTAATGGATAGACGACTGAGGGTGGTGGTTAACGGCACTTACACTAATGAGAGGACTTTGACCAGTGGGGTGCTGCAGGGCTCAGTACTGGGACTGGTCCTCCTCAATATCTTTATAAGTGACATTGCAGAAGAACTGGAATGAAAGGTAGACCTTTTTGTAGATGACACCAAAATTCATAATAGGGTGGAAACTTAGGAGGGTAGAATGCATAGGGACCTTGAGAAACTTGAGGAGTGGTCAAGAGCATGGCAGTTGGGGTTCATTGCCAAATCGTGCAAAATCATGCACCTAGAACATAGGAACCTAAGAGCTGACTGTAGGATTGGGGGGTACTGACAGTCACTAAGCAGAAAAGGGATCTTGGGGTTATCCTATCTGATGACCTCAAAGTGGCAGGGCTGTGTGACATAAGCAGTGGGTAGGGCCGGTGGTATGCTGGGATACATAGGGAGAAGTATGTTAAGCAGGAGGAGGGAGGTGGTGTTGCCAGTGTATTGCTTGCATGTGAGACCCACCTGGAGTATTTTGTCCTGTTCTAGAGACTACAACTCAGAAATTGCATAGACAGGGTGGAGGCAGACCAGAGGAGGGCAACTAAAAATGGTATATGGTTTGCTTCAAAAGCCCTACGAAGAGAGGCTGAGGGATCTCAACATGGGCACCATGGAAGAGAGGAGAGTTAGAGGGGACATGATAGAGACCTATAAGTACCTCATGGGATTGAAGAGGGTGCAGGAGGGGAGTCTTTCTCAAATGAGAAAAAGCACCAGAACCAGAGGGCATGCGATGAAGCGGGGGGTGGGAGTGGGGAGTTAAGAGGGATGGGAGGAAGTACTGCATCACTGAATGAGTAGTGGATGCCTGGAACAGACTGCCAGTGGAAGTGGCGGAGGCAAAAACAGTAGAGGGCTTCAATCATGCATAGGATAGGCAAAGAGGAATATTAGTAACTAGGCAGGGAGGAGGGAGGGTCGTCAGAGATCATTTAGGGTCTGCAGAAACAGATTAGGCAGGGACCATCTTGGCAGACTGGGTGGGCCAAATGGTCCTTTTCTGTCGACAAATTCCAAGTTTCTGTTTCTAGTGTCTTCCTGTGTGACTGTTACAAGCAGAGATTCAGTTTATCCTTTATTTTAGCTTTGCTCTAGAACTAGTGAACTTGAGGAACATAACCTAATTGAATGGTTTTGTTTTGTAACACTCTCTTCTCTAGGGTGTAAGTGAGAAGAAGGCATTCTGTATAACTGCACACGGTTATCTTAAAACACTGACAGTGGTGAAAATCTGAAAGATACAGACAATAAGATTTAGTTGTGTATCACATCTCCAGTACATAGAAACATAGAATTTGATGGCAGATAAGGACCACTTGGCCTACCCAGTCTGCCCATTTCCCTACCTAATGGATAAGTTGCAAATCCTAGTTAACCAACAGCCTACTTCTTCCTACCCCAACCCCCTAGAATTGCCTTATGACTGTCCCATGCAATCTTGAATTCCACTACTGTTTTTGACTCCACAACCTCCTCCGGAAGGCCGTTCTGTGCGTCGACAACCCTGTCTGTGAAAAATACTCCTTACATTACCTCTGAGCCACCCCCTCTATCTTCAAATTGTGCCCCTTGTTCTTGCACATCTCTTTTTGAAAGATGCTACCTCTTGGGCTTTGTTGATTCCCTTGAGGTACTTGAAAGTTTCTGTCATGTTCCACCTCTCCCTCCTTTCCTCGAGGCTATACATATTAAGTCCCTAAGTGTCTCTCTTCAGAGGTCTTCTGGTGCAGACCCTGCACCATTTTAGTTGTCCCTCTGGACTGCCTACATCCTGTTTATGTCTTATGGAGACTGGGTCTCCAGAACTGCACGCAGTACTCTTGGTGGGGTCTCACCAACTGTCTGTACAGAGGGATGCCTCTCCTTATGCATCCTAGTATCCCCCTAGCCCTCCTTACTGCCCTCTCAC
Source organism: Neoceratodus forsteri (assembly GCA_016271365.2). Classification (NCBI taxonomy): domain Eukaryota; kingdom Metazoa; phylum Chordata; order Ceratodontiformes; family Ceratodontidae; genus Neoceratodus; species Neoceratodus forsteri. The sequence goes on from CM057452.1 coordinate 849,215,988, forward strand.
ATTCCTTGCCCACCTTTACGTCATCTGATATGACTACCCCCAGGTCCCTTTCCATTTTTGTTGTTAGTATCTCACCCCTCGTTGTGTACTCTTTGTGACACTTGGCCAGCTGGTTATGATTGTTCTATGATTTTGAAATATAAAAATGTAGTGTGTGATTGTCTCCATAAGGCAGCTGGGCTACCTCCCCCCCACCCCCCAGGTTTCAGTTAAAATGACGGGATATATATTAAACAGCAGATCTCTGTAATGTGATTAATTTCCAAGACATTGCATTTTATGGCCTGTTGCTGCTTTGAAGTGGAAATGAAATGGGACTTTATGAGTCTGCCAGAGGATGGAAATCATAAACATTTTATGACGTCTTAGAGGAAAGACATGTCATCCCACCATGGTGTTAAAAAGCTGTAAAACCCCTTTGATGTCCTTGGAAACAGGAAACCACACAAGATTGAAGACAGTCATAATTTGGGAAATTAGTTTTCAAACAACATGAAGTCTTGCTATATTCTGACAAATTGCAGTGAGGTCCAACCTTCGAACTGCCCCGGAGATGAAAGAGTTAGCTTTCCATGCCAGGCATGGAACGCTGAGCTCGAGCTCGGTTGAGACTCTGTTGCTGTTTGAACTCAAACCGTGAGATTCTTTATTCCGCCTCACTGAACAGTCGCTCCGGAGATTTTCTCCTTTGCTCGGTTCAATTTGTCGGTTAAAGTACCATTTTTCTCGGTTTTCGACCGAATTTAAACTGTAACGTATCGGTTCAGTCTCTGTCTATGGTTTCATGAGTACTAGATAGGCTTATTTTTTGTCGTTATTCTGTGTGGAACTTGTAAACGTGGTATCGGTTCGGTTTGAACCGATCAGGTTGTTTAAAAAACTTTATTCTGCTTTTAGAGTGTGGTAACCAGTTCTTATCGGTTCTAAAAAAAACAGATTTTATTACGTTTTTTTCCATGACCAGTAACACGATCAGGAACTGATAAGGGTGTCTTGCCTGGCGGATTGCCGAAAAAAGGGTAAGTTTTTGTTAGACTGGCCATGTCTGAGAAACCCAAAAGAAAACCGGCCCACTGGGTTTCAACATCGTGTGTGTGTGGGAAGTCTGTTAAGGCTGATCCCCACACCACCTGTGTTTATTGTCTGAGTTTGACCACTTGATTCAGACTGCCAGATTTGTAAAATGTTCCTGCAGCTACCCTGGAAAAAGAGTTGGTAGGCTCAGGAAAGGGAGGCAGAAGTCCGCTGACCGGATGAGCCAGCCGGTTCGGTTCCAACCGAACCAGAAGGAGTGCCCTCTGACCAGGGCTAAAACTTCTTGGCAAGGGAGGAACCGACTCTGAGGAGTCGGGTTACAGTTAAAAGAACAGAAGGATAAATCAGCGGTCGCGGATCCACAAGTTCTTTTCCGACCGCTGATGAAATAGCCAAAGCGATAAAGATTGTTCAGTCGCTATCCCCGGTTCTGACCGAAGCGGCACCATTAGGAAGGCGCTCGGTTCGGTCGGTTCCCCTGGTTCCAGAGTATGATTTAGAGGAATTTTATGAACCTGAGGAGGAGGAAGGAGAATATGAGGAAAGTGAGTGTGATTACGAAAGTCTGGATGTGCCCATTGACCCGGACATCTCCCCAGACAGACCTTCAGGAGTGTCTCCTCCTAGGCTTTCTGAGTCCCCTTACTATTTTATGTTTTACAAAAAAGTGGCTGAAACTCTTCAGCTTCCTATGGAAGAAGCTGTGGATGACCAGGAGGAGCCTGACTATGTTGAAATGATGGATATCCCAGAGTCCAGGAGGCTGTCTATTCCTCTTCATAAGTCCTTTGGGAAACAGACAATGAAAATTTTAAAGACTCCTAATTCTGTACCTCCTGTGGATAAGAGAATGGACAAGAGGTATGCTCTGTCAGGCTCAGATACGGAGTTCCTTACCCAGCAATGCAGCCATGTTGGGGTAGTGCAGGCTGCAGCCTGTGATAAGGCTAATATACCCTTGGCTTCACACCCCCCAGATAAGGACTCCAGGAGGATTGATGCCATGGCAAAGAAACAGTACATGGCAGCATCCCTGGGACTCAGGCAGGCTAATTATATGGTCTATACAGCTAGATATCAGAAATCTAGATGGGACACTGTAATGGCTTTAGCTAAACAGGTCCCTGGCCAGCTTGCCAAGGAGCTGGAGCAGGTAGCTGTGGATGGTATTGAGGCATCCAAGGTGCAATTCCATGCTGCAGTGGACTCCAGTGATGTTTCATCTAGAGTCATGGCTACATCTGTGGCCCTTCGTAGGATGGCTTGGCTCAGATGTACTAACCTGTCTCAGGATACCCAGACTAAGGCCATGGATTTTCCTGTTGTGGATTATTCTCTGTTTGGGGAGCAAACAGAGAACTACATGAAAAAAATGGATGAGTACAGGACTATCTACAGGAGTGCTCAGGCCAAGGAAAGGCAAGCCACTCCTCAGAGGCAGCATCCCAGGGGCAGGAGCAGGCCTTTTCATAGGCCTTTCTACCAAGACCAGGCCTCCTCTTCTGCTTATGCTCATAGGGGGTTCTTTAGAGGGAGAAGGCAGACGGGGTACAAGCAGGCCTGCTTCCACCCCTCAGCCTAAAGTCCCTGCCAAACAGGCACTCTGATGGGTTTGTCAGGGCTGATTCTCCACCACCTGTAGGGGGCAGGCTGGCTTACTTTGTCCAGGACTGGATGTCTTTAACATCAGACAAATGGGTCCTAGAAGTAGTAAGCCAGGGACTGGTTATCAGCTTCAAAAATTTCCAAAGTTGAGAACCAGATCCTTTCCACCTGCAAATCCTTCAGAGGCACTTGCCCTAGAGGCAGAGGTTTCTTCCCTCTTGGCTCTCAGAGCCATAGATAGGGTTCCACCCCTACACAAAGGGAAAGGATTGTACTCCAGGTACTTCCTAACCCCCAAAAGACAGGAGAATGGCGGCCCATCCTGGATCTCAGATATTTAAACAAGCACCTTTAAAGCCAAAGTTCAAAATGGTGACTCTGGGAATAATTCTCACCTTCTAAGGCCAGGGGACTGGCTAGTCTCCCTGGACCTCAAGGATGCCTATTTCCATATTCTCATCAGAAGCTCCCATCAAAAGTACCTCAGGTTCGAGTTGCCCTCAGGCCACTACCAATTCAGAGCAATGCCCTTCGGCCTAACTTCTGCTCCAAGGGTGTTCACAAAATGCATGGCAGTAGTAGTTGCCTTCCTAAGGAGAAAAAGAATCTCCATATTTCTATACCTGGATGACTGGCTTATAGTAGGCCAGTCACCAGATCAAGTCAAGTTACACCTACAGATAACTCAGCAACTGCTCACTTCTTTAGGTTTCCTGCTGAATCTTTCAAAGTCAGTTCTAGAGCCTGTGCAGCTCCTCACCTTCATAGGGGCAGAGCTGGATACAGTAAAAGCAAGAGCCTTCCTTCCCCCTGTACAGGGCAAGGACACTTATTTCACTGGCCTCTTCATTCACCCCTCAGGTGTCTCGGCCAGCAAGGCATTTTCTGCAACTCCTAGGACACATGGCTGCCTCTACAGCAGTGGTGCAGGGAGCAAGATTTCAAATGAGGGATATTCAGTTCCATTTGAGAGCATTTTGGTCTCAGAAAAGGGACCCTCTGACCAAACTAATTCCAGTGACTCGAACCCTGATCCGGGCATTACAGTGGTGGCTGGATCAGGACAATCTAGGACAGGGAGTTCCCTTTGTCACTCAGTCTCATTCTCTAATCCTTACTACAGATGCCTCCCTCTTGGGGTGGGGAGCACACTTGGGACCCCTGACCACCCAAGGGTTGTGGTCTCCTCAGGAATCTCTGCTTCACATCAATCTATTAGAACTCAGAGCAGTGTTTCTAGCACTTCAAGCTTTTTCCAAGTCTGTTCAGAACAAAGTAGTTCAGATCAGGACAGACAATACCACCACAATGTGGTATAACAACAAGCAAGGGGGCACTCGGTCTACGGCCTTGTGCACAGAGGCTACAAAGTTATGGTCTCTGGCCTATTCCCTGAACACCTATCTTACAGCAATACACCTCCCAGGCAAGGACAATGCCCTGGCAGATGCTCTCAGCAGGATATCTCAGGGCCATCACGAATGGTCCTTGGATCCCCTGGTTTTGAAGGTGATCTTCTCCAGATGGGGCACCCAACAGATAGATCTTTTTGCAGCCCCAGACAATCACCAACTTCCTCTCTTCTGCTGCAGGCCCCCAGTGTTGGGCTCAGTCCCCCTGGATGCCCTAGTTCTCAATTGGGAAGGGAAGTTCCTGTATGCTTTTTCCCCCTTCCCTCTCCTGTTCAAGGTGTTAGTCAAAATCAGGTCTCAACCCTGCAAGGTGATTCTGATTGCTCCATACTGGGCCAGGCAGCCCTGGTACCCTCTCTTGTTGTCCTTAGCAGTCCACCTTCCCCTATCTCTTCCCAGGAATTACAATCTGTTAACATGCGCAGGGGAGGGTTTGGTATCCAATCTCAAATCTCTCAATCTCAAGACCTGGCTCTTGAAGAGTTAGAGTTTGCTGATTTACACCTCTCAAGGTGTTATGGATATTCTAAAGGCTTCTCGGAAGCCTTCCACCAGAAACACTTACAACTCCAAGTGGAAAAGATTTTCTATATGGTGCTCTGGGAAACATATTTCCCCAGAGTCTGCTAGCCTGTCCACGGTCCTGGACTATATGGTTCATCTTAATAGCTTGGAGCTCAGACCAGCTACACTAAGAGTGCATCTGGCAGCTGTCTCTGCCTTCCTTTCAGCAGGCAAGCCTTCTTCCCTTTCAGCCCATCCTGTTTTCTCTAAATTTTTCAAGGGATTGCTTCTTACCAATCCTCCATTCAGGGACCCTTCCCCTGTTTGAGACCTTAATGTTTGCATTACCCAGCTTATGCAACCCCCTTTTGAGCCTTTGTCCTCAGCAGAGCTTAAGTACTTGACTTGGAAAACTGTTTTCTTGGTGGCCATCACTTCTGCCAGGCGCATAAGCGAGTTACAAGCCCTGTCAGTGGAGCCTGATTTTATCTCTTTCCATAGAGATAAGGTGGTCCTCAGGACTAATAGGAAATTTTTGCCTAAGGTGGTTTCAGACTTCCACCTTAACCAGTCTATTTCTCTCCCTGTTTTCTTCACTGACCATTCCTCATCTGAGGAGAGGAGGCTGCACAGTTTGGATGTGAAAAGGGCCCTTAGCTACTACATAGAGCGTTCCAAGGGTCACAGGTTTGACTCCTTCCAACTATTCCTCACTTATGGTGAAGTTGGTAAGGGAAGACCTGCCACTAAGAGATTTGTTGCCAGGTGGATTGTCTCTTGCATTCAATTTTGTTATGAGAAACTAGGTAGGACTCCACCCTCAGGCCTGAGGGCTCACTCTACCAGAGGTACAGCTGCTTCCCTGGCTGCTGCCAGGGATATTCCTATCTTAGATATTTGTCAAGCAGCCACCTGGAAAACAGTACACACTTTTACCAAGCATTACTCTCTGGATATCCAGGCTAGGAGTGATGCTCTGGCACAGCAGTGCTTCAGAGCCTATTTCCTAGGTAGGTTCTGTCCCTTCTCCATGGAGGTACTGCTTGGTAGTCTGCAATTTGTCAGAACACAGCAAGACTTCATGTTGTTTGAAGAAAAAATTACTCACCTTAGTAATGTTGTTTCTTCTAATGGAGTCTTGCTGTATTCTGACCTCCCCCCGCCTCCCCTCTCAGAACCCTTGTTTTTGGGATGTGGGTGGGCAGTAGCAGTGTTGGCACTCAAGAGGTGCCCCACCTCTTATTTCTCACCCCTTTAGTTTGGGTGGGTGGGTGTTGTGTTTGTTTCATTTTTTGGGTTTCCTGTCTTGAGTCTTTGTTTTGGGGCCAAAAAATGTGTTTATTATATTTAGTAACCAGTTGGCTAGTGTAAGTTTACAGTTTCCACACAGGACACTCAGTGAGTATAGCTTGTAAAGATCTGACGGTTTGAGTTCAAACAGCAACAGACAGAGTCTCAACCGAGCTCGAGCTCAGCGTTCCATGCCTGGCATGGAAAGTTAACTCTTTCATCTCCGGGGCAGTTTGAAGTTTGGACCTCACTGCAATTTGTCAGAATACAGCAAGACTCCATTAGAAGAAATAACATTACTAAGGTGAGTAATTTTTTCTTTGCTTATGTCACCTTATTTGATATACCTCCTGATGGGACATCCTGTTTGTATAGTTTTTATATTCTAAAAGGAGAAGGTAGATAACACAGAAGAGGGGTGGAGACACAGAGTTTAACTGTATTCTGTGTTTCCACTGAGACACATTTCTTTTTGGACTCTGTAGAAACAAGATCGTAGATCTAACTAAAGACACTTGTAGAGGTATACATTAGATAGAAAAAGTCTAACTGTATGTTGGTAGGAGTTTGTCTGGAGTTTTCTTTGCTTTTCTTTTAAGTCATTGTATGCTTTGTGATGTAGTGTTCTGTGTTTACATTTTACGTGTTTTTATCCATTTTTAAGTAAATCTCTTATTTTAAAGTGACTGCCTGGTGTGTCTTCGAAGCTCTTTCTTTTGCGTGTGATGTATAGACGGTTAAGACGGACTAAAACTGTTCAAAGCTTGATGGTGTACTAAACTGGGAAAAGGTAAGAATATACCTAAGGTCTTTTTATAGAGTTTTAAGTGTTCATTTTGGATACCTGGTTAGACGCCTGTAGGCGAAAGATATCTGGCATCCCCCCGAAGAGCAGATTATCTGAGTCTGTACATTTGGGTACGCTAGCATAAGGTTCACAGTTTGAATCCCCACAGAACTTGAGACTAAAGGTGATTCAGACCCACAAGCAGGTGGAAGGGTTACCCTGTTCTGTTACCTGTTCACAAAACTGCGCTCGGAGGTTGACACTGTGGGAGCAGAGGGCCTGACCTGCTGGGTGCGTTTGTGACACTCTTTCCCCTGGATTTTTGTTTCCCAGGTGCATTACCTTGCACTTCTTAGCATTGAATCCAAGCTGCCGTACATTTGACCATTCCTCCAACCTTGCCAAGTCCCTTCTCATCCTTTTCACCCAACCTTGTGTATCAGCTGTGTTGCTGATCTTTGTGTCGTCTGCAGAAAGACATAGTTTTCCTTCTAGTCCCTCTGCAATGTCACTTTTAAAGACATTGAAGAGGACCGATCCTAGTACTGAACCCTGTGGTACCCCACTAGTAACCTCCTTTCTTCAGATTGGACTCCATTTACTATTACCCTCTGTGCCCTGTTCCCCAGTCAATTCTTTACCCAGGCTACCATCTTGGGACCCACTCCCAGGCTGGCTAACTTGTATATTAATCTTTTGTGTGGGACTGTGTCAAATGCCTTGCTAACGTCTAGGTAGGCCATATCCACAGCCCCTCCCTGATCTACTACTTTGGTCACTCAGTCAAAGAAATCTATTAGATTCGTCTGACATGTCCTTCCTGCTGTGAATCCATGCTGCCTTGGGTACTGTGCCCCTCTGGCCTCCAGGTACTCAACAATTCTTTCCTTCGGAAGTGATTCCATCATTTTCCCTATCACTGAGGTTAAACTAACAGGTCTATAGTTTCCTGCTTCTGCCCTGCTCCCACTTTTGTGAAGTGGAATAACATCTGCCCACCTCCAGTCCTCAGGTACCACCCCATCCTCCCATGATTTGTTAAAGAGGGTAGTCAGTGGTGTCACTAGTTCTATGCTTAGTTCTTTTAGAATTCAGGGATGAATCCCATCAGGCCCCATTGCTTAGTCCACCTTCAGTTTTAAGAGTTCTTTCAGAACCCTTTCTTCTGTGAATGGGCTGGTATCAACTCCTGTATCCAGAGTGTTTCTGTTGTTTGGTTTAGGTACCTCCCCCTCTTCATTTGTGAATACTGAGCAAAAATATTTGTTTAGTATCTCTGCCTGTCACAGTCACCCTCTGCCCACCTCTCTCCCCTTTATTAAGTCTCATTATCCCTCCCTTGGTCTTCCTTTGCTCCCTGATGTACATATAAAAGGTTTTATGCCCCTTCTTAACTGAGTTGGCTCTTTTTTCCTCGGTTTGGGCCTTTGCTGTTCTGACTGCCTTTCCAGCTTCCTTTTGCTTTAACTGATACAATTCTCTGTCCTTCTCCTTCTGTGATAACTTGTACTTCCTGAATTCTTTCTTTTTCTCTCGAACTTTCCCTGCCACCTCCTTTGAGAACCATAGTGGTTTCTTACATCGTTTTGTTTATTTGCTTCACACAAAGGCTTGTTGCCTCTATGATGGCAGTTTTGATTATTCCCCATTGTTCTTCCACCCCTCCTTCCTGCCCAGTTGCTAGTGCATTCCTTAGGCACTCACCCATTTTGGCAAAGTCAGCCCTCCTAAAGTCCAGTACCTTGCCCTTGTATGGCTTGACTCTACTACTGTGTTTATCGTGAACCATACTGTTCGATGGTTGCCAGTTCCCAGATGGCTCCCCACTTCTACATCTGTGATCCTCTCTCCATCTCCATTTGAGAGTACCAGGTCTAAGATTGCTCCCTCTCGAGTGGGTTCCAATACTAGTTGTCTAAGGCATGCCCCCTGTAGGACATCTAGAATAACCCACTCTTAGAAGTGGCTACTGCAACTGCACTCCAATTAACATCTGGCATATTCAGATCCCCCATCAGCAATATCTCCCCTTTTTCTGCCATTGTATGGATACTTTCTATAATTTCCTTGTCCATTTCCTCCCCCTGAGATGGGGGTCTGTATACAACCCCTGTGCGGATTGTGGTACCATTGCCTGTCTCCAAATTGACCCACAGTGCTTCCTGTTTACCCTTTTGTTCTGTTGCTTTGATTCCTTCCCTTATGTAGAGAGCTACTCCTCCTCCTCTTTTACCTTCCCTGTCCCTCCTGTAGATAGTGTACACACAGCACAGTAGATAGTGTACACACAGCATTCCAAAACATACTGCAAAGGAGTAAATTAGATACTGGTAGTGCAGGTGTCTGTATGCAGTATATATGCAACAGCTAGGTACCACGCACGGACACACACCCATGTTGCATCAGAACCTGTGTTATTGAAGTAAGGGATGTTGACATTGAGGATACCCTACTGTAACCCTGGGTGCAGGGTAACCCCCTATGCCTCAGTACACCACCAGTTATCTGAACACAGCTTACCAGTGATTCTTAATGAATGTTCCTCATAGCTGAAGTTGCTTGTACAGCAGTATCTATTCTCTATACTTCCTTAAGATTGAATATTACTAACTGGTACTTAATGCTATTGTTCTAGGATCGTAGATATGTTGTTCATCCACACTTCTTGACAGAGTCCCTTTCCCTTTAAATTAGCCAGAAAGTCTTGAAGCTGGCTTCTCCCACCCACCTGGGTGGTATAACCCTCAGCTCCACCCCATGACGCCAGATCTTCCTTTCCGCTGGAAGATTCAGGTTGCCTCCTTCGTGCTCTCTCATTTTGTAGGCCCTGGCTTCAAAACTTTAAGTTATTCTGAAAATTCACCTTGTTCGCTTTAGCGATAGCAGTTGCTTTTTCTCGATCAAGACAAGACAAGTCTTCCCCTGTATTTCGCCAGTGCTCTTGTGGCCAGAAGATGTCGCGCACTGACCCGCATGCTGCGTGTGTTTACTATTTGGGTGTCGGCCATGACATGCAAGTTTTGCCTCACATTCCAGCCTAATGTTCTCGATGATCGTCTCGCACGCCTTAAGCTGGGGAGGCCTGAAAAACGGATCCTGCCGGTGAAATCCAAGGAAGCCCAGTGGGCGGTTTTCATGGCTGTGGGATCCACCAAGCAACTGGAGCGCATGCTGGCCTTCGAGGAGGAAGCGGCTCACGCTGGGGAATCTTCCTGTTGGAGCTTCTTCATTCTGCTCAACGTGTGCTCCACCTTCTCGGGTTCCTTCCAAGAGTTGTGCCACTCTTTCCCGACTAGGGTGAGAATCCTGCGGGTATGCACTCCTCCCAGTCCTGTAAGTGGTAGAGGGACCCGAGACCATCTTCATCTCAACGGAGACACTCTTGGGATCGGGAGAGATCTCGGTCCCAGGAACCGGCCATTTCGACCTCAGTCAAAATCGCCTCTTCGGCTGCTGGCTTCTCGGCCTTGCTGTCTGGTCAGTCGACCGAAATGTCGATCAACAATGTTGAGATCATTCTCGACCTGATCGACCCTTTGTCACTGACTCTGGTCAATGACTCCCTCACTCGGACTCCGGTCCTTGTTTTCCCCGATGAGGAGACCCAGCCCACTGAGAATCCCACCGAGGAAGTGGTCCCTGACACCGGGAAGTCACCGGTTCCACCGATCAAGGTCTCAGACCCACTCGACCAATAGGCCGAGGAAGGGCCATAAGCGCTCTAAAAAAAGGCGCCACCATCAGTCGTCCTCATCCTCCTCGGATGAAGAGAGGCTCCGGCAGAAGCTCTGTCAGCGCTATTAGGACCTCATGTGGCAACAGCTGATTTTGTCCGGGTTCAAGCCTGCCCTGGCTTCTACTCCAGCCATTACTTGGCTTTCGCCTCCCAGGTCTAAGCCGACTCCTCTGGAGCCAATTAAATTGGTCCCTTCGCTCGTGGAGCCGGCAGAACCTCCGGTTCAGCCTAAACGAGTTTCTCCTCGATTTTGGTGGAACCACTGCCCAAGCAGCCTGTGGGAGGGGCTCCTACTAAGGAAACTAGACTGGACATCGGGCTTCCCCAACGTCTTTCGGTCACTGTCACCCTGATCTCCCCCAGCGGGTCGAAGGTGATGTGGGCGGTCGACCTCTGTATCCAGATACCTCGGATTCGGATGAAACTGGCCTCCATTCTCATCCAAGGTATGATGAATTGGCTGGTGGGACAGAGATGGAGGAAGGTTCTTCGTCCTTTCAGGGCATTCTTTGCCTCATCTCTGAGTCCACAGGGATGCCCCTGGAACCTGTCCAGAAAAAGGCGGAGGACCCTCTCACGGACATCCTCAAGGGAGGGGATACCCAGACAGAAGCCTTTTCTGTGGCTGAGGCCATTGTTGACCCGGCCTTAGAACTTTGGCAGCACCCTGCCTCCTGTTCAGCTCCATCTGCCCGTATGTCCCACAAGTATGCGGTGCCCATGAGGTGCCTTGCGGGGTTCACAGAGCACCCTTTGGCCAAGAGCCTTGTGACCACCTCTGTGTTCTGGTGTACTAGTAATTCTACCGATACCGACAGACTTCCTGAGAAGAAATCCAAATATTAGGATCACTCTGCCTGGAAGGTCTGTGTGGCCTCATTGTTAGGCCTCTGTCAGGCAAGCTCGGCCGTCATCATGGCACTTTTCTCTCATGCCCTTTTGGGGTCCTTGAACGAAGTCCTCCCACATCTCCCTGCAGACTTGCAGACCACGGTCAAGCAGGTCCGGGACCAAGGCCGTGCTGTTGCTAAACAACAGCTCCACACGGCTCTGGGCATTGGGGAATCATGCCCGTTTGTTGGCAGCCGCAGTTGCCTCTCGCTACAAGGCTTGGCTGAGGCTATCCTCCTTTCTGGTGGATGCTCAGCACAAACTAGCCAATATGCCTTTCCTAGGCACCGATCTCTTTGGCCCAGGTGTGGCTGGTCACCTTCAGCGCATTGAGCAGTCCAGTGCCACCTTGGACTCCATTTCTGCTAAGGGTCCCAAGAAGCAGCAGAAGAAGAAGAAGCCTTTTTGGCACTATTCCCCTGAGGCCCAGCAGTCCTCCTTTCAAGGGGTTCAACAGCAGCAGCAGTAGGCTCAAGCTTGGCACCCCCGGCCCAAGCCCGGACCCTCCCAGGCCCATAAGGGAGGTTGGGGTTCATGCACTGGACCCTCTGCCTCCAAGCCTGCTCAGTGAAGGGGTGGGCGATGCCACCCCTACTCCTGTCATGCCAGCTCTGGGTCCTCCCATGGGGGGCCGGCTCTTCCACTTTCTTTCTGCCTGGTCTGCTTTTACCATGGATAGGTGGGTCTTAGAAGTGGTCGGCCAGGGACTGCCTCTGGAATTCGAGCAGTACCCTCCAAGCCGAGCCTGCGCCGCACCGGAGGAGAGGGTATCCGCCCACACTCAGTCGGCTCTCCGAGATGACATTGCTCTGCTCCTTCTCAAAGAGGCAGTAGCTGCAGTGGCAGACCCTCCAGTAGACCCAGGTTTCGTTTCCAGGTACTTCCTGGTTCTCAAGTGGACGGGGGGCTGGTGCCCCATTCTAGATCTGCACAACCTGAATCAGTATCTCAAGTCACGCACCTTCCAGATGGTCACTCTCTCTCAGATCACACCATTGCCTGGAGCAAAACATATGGTTCTGCTCACTGGATCTCCAGGATGCATTCTTTCATGTCCCAATCCGTCCGTCCCACCAGCAGTTCCTCCACTTCAGAGCAAAAGGAACCCTATACGAGTTCTGAGCCATGCCATTCAGCCTGTCATCGGCCCCACGGATCTTCACCAAATGCATTGCAGTGGTGGCAGCCCACCTCAGCCATCGGGGGATCAGAATTTAGCCCTACCTCGACGATTGGCTCTTAGCAGGTTCCACCCAGCAGGAGGTGGAGCGGTCCAGGGACCTGGCCCTCCAGACCTGCTCCCAACTTGGCCTCCTGATCAACGAGGCCAAGTCGGAGCTCGTGCCTTCTCAGGTGATGTGCTTCAACAGGGCAGAGCTCAACTCTCATCAAGCCAGAGCTCGGTTCCTGGCGGACAGGGCGGAGGTTCTTTCCTCCTTTGCCCAGTCATTTCTGGTTGGGTAATTGCACTCTGCCTGGGACTTTCTGTGCCTTCTGGATTACATGGTGGCATGCACCTCTGTGATCCATTGGGCCTGGTGGCACATGCACCCCCTCTGGTAGGAGCTGGCCGCCCAGTGGACTCAACAACACGGTCATTTTGACCAGCTGATCATTATGACCCAGAAGATGTGGGATGCTCTCCAATGGTGGACCGTCCCAGACCAGTTACGGGAAAGGATCCCGTTTGTCCGCCCCAAGCCGTCCTTAGAACCAGTGCCTCTCTCATGGGCTGGGGAGCCCACATGGGGGAAAACAGGGCCTATGGGTTCTGGAGTCCCGTTATCTCATTAACCTGTTGGAGTTCAGAGCAGTCAGACTGGCACTGTCAGCTTTTGCTCCTCAGCTCCGGGGTCAAGTGGTTCAAGTCCAGACGGACAATACCACGACAATGTACTACCTCAACAAACAGGGCAGCATGAATTCCTGTTTGCTATGCAGGGAAGTGCTCCGCATCTGAACACTCGTGAGCCATCTGGAGGCGGATCTCCTAGCCTTCCACGTGGCAGAAGCCTCAAACCATCTGGTGGATGCTGTCAGCTGCATATGCGAGACATCCCACGAGTGGTCTCTCCTTCCAGAGGTAGCTTACAGTCTGTTCTCCCACTGGGGCTGACCGTCGGTAGACCTGTGTGCCTCCCGGGAAAACACCAAGCTGAGGCTGTTGAATGCCCACCCCCACTCATCAGGGCTCGCTGCAGGGGGATGCCTTCTCGAGGCTGTGGACCCCAGGACTCTTCTACACCTTCTCTCCATTTCCCTTGATCCACAGGGTGCTCCTCAAGGTGAGGAGGGACAAGGCACAGGTGATTCTGGTAGCCCCAGACTGGCCACGCCAGTTCTGGTACCCAGACTCCTCAGCCTCAGCAACAGGCCCCGGAGTTGCTTCCAGTACACCTGGACCTGATCTCACTCAGTCAGGGGAAGATATTCCATCCAGACCTTCAATCCCTGCACCTAACAGCCTGGTACCTGAGCAGCTAGAGTTCCTGGCTTTGGTTCTCTCCGAGGATGTCCTCACAGTAGTGGAAGCATCCAGGAAGGAGTCGGCCAGGAAGTGTTATGCTTTCAAATGGAAAAGGTTTTCCATTTGATGTTGGGACAAGGGCCTAGACCCTCTGTCCTGTCCAGTGGCTAACATTCTCGACTACCTTTGGTCCCTGTCCCAAGGGGGTCTTCAGTCATTGACCCTTAGGGTGCACCTGGCAGCCATCTCTGCTTACCAAGCGAGGGCCGGTCAGCTGATGTTGGCACAGGAGACAGTGGTTGGGTGTTTTTCCAAAGGCCTGGAGCACATATCCCCTCCGGTGCATGAACCTCCACCTCCGTGGGATCTGCTGCTGGTACTGGCAAAGCTCATGGACAATCCATTCGAACCAATGCATACTTGTCGAGGACTACCTTCCTGGTGGCTATCACGTCTGCCAGAAGGACAGGGGAACTCCAGACACTCTCGGTGGACTCCCCTTATCTGGTCTTCCTCAGGGACAAGGTTGTCCTGCATCCAACCCGAAATTCCTTCCGAAGGTGGTGTCAGTTTCACCTTAACCAGATGTTGACTCTGCCGGTGTACTACCCCAGATCTTACTTCGAGATACAGCTCTTGCAAAAGGTTACACCATTAGGACTGAAGCCGTCAGGCTTCAGGACCCCTCGGAAATTTTCTAGCTAGTAGTCTTCAGCGGGGACTGCCTCCGACGTCGGTCCCACCCCCGATGTCATGCGTAGTACATAAGGAGGTGGTCCCGCCATAATCCCCAGTTCTTTTCCCGCCATCAACATCGCAGCATCGGCCTCTCGGTCATCTTCTAGCGCGCGACAACTAGGAAACTTCAGCAGTTCTTTTCTTCAACTGGATTTCGTCTGATGTCCTCTCCAGCTTCTCTGGAGGGCCATTCATCGAAGTGTGCCTGCAGCAAGCAGATCCCCTTCAAGGATCCTCACTCGGCCTGTGTACGCTGCCTGGGCCCAGACCACGACACCCAGGCCTGCTACTTCTGCCAGGGCTTTAACAGCCGTACAAGGATCCGCTGCCAGAGGCCCCTTCAAGCCTTCCTTCTCGAGGAAAAACTAAAAGCCATGGATAGAGATGCCTCCTCCAAGGGGGAGTCGTCAGGGAAGTCCCATAGGCACCGCGAAAAGCACTGGGAGGAGGTAAGACCCAGATACCCTTCCAGGGCCTCGGACTCCCGCAGCTCCGGCTCCAGGTCTAACCACTCTCCCTCTAGGGCTCGCTCTCAGCCTCCCCTGGTTCTCGTCAGATCGACTAGTGGTTCCTCCTCTCTGCAGCCTGTCATGACCTCTAGGCCTGTTTCTTCGTCCACTCCGTCCAAGGCCTCGTCCAGGTCTTGGGAGCGCCATAAGTCTTCCTCCAAACATCATCCGGACTCCGACGTCAGGTCTGTCTCCCAACTGCCGCCACCCCAGCGCAAGACTAAGGAGCTGACCTCCTTGAAGCGGATGTCGGACCCGACACCGGCCCACCCGACGTCGGCCAAGCTACACAGGCACTCCCGGGAACCAGCTACCGTACGTCACCCATCGCCAGTCAGGCGTTCGCCCTCAAGGACGTCTGCTGGGGGACCAGCATCGGCTACCGCAGAAGGAAGGACCACACCATCGCCTACCGACGTCGGTCGGAAGGCGTCGGAGGAGGAGGACTCTACCCAGCCCGAAGACCAGGTGGGCGACTCCGGACCCGTCGAGCTCCCACGGGAACCCTCCCCGGAATGGGAGACTCCCGGGGACCCGACCCCCGGCCCTGACGACAGGCCACCGGCGCCCGGTCTGTCATCGGGCCTGAATTTGACAGAGATGAAGGAGCTCTTCACCTTCTGGTGGGACACCATCAAGAAGGATGTGATCACCACACAGCCTCCTCCTATGCCTGCTACCCCTTCATCACCTGTACCCCCTCCACCACCCAGGGGGGTCAGCAGGACGGGCATCGACCCCCAAGGAGCCAGCATCCCCTCCTAGGGGCAGATCTTTGGAGAGGAGAAGGCCTCCTTCAAGATCCACTTCAGGGTCCCCCAGCCCCAAGAGACCCAGACGACATCGGTATACCCCGTCCGTGGAGGACTCCAGATCTGACACCTCTGCATGCCCCAGATCCCCTTCTCCAATCAGCCTCCCTTCTCCGGACCCACGTGACCTTCCCAGGTCCCCTCCGGATGACCCCTCATTTGCCGAGATTATGAGGCATATTCAGGAGAACATGGGGTGGGACGCTGAAGAGCTTGACCCCAAGAGACTACACCTTGCCCGCTACCTTCGCCAAAAAGATCCCAAGCCTGTGGTAGTGCCACCCTTGGTGGACACCTTCGTGGACGTCACCAAGGCTGCGTGGAAGCATCCACATTTGACTCCGGCAGTGCCGAAGAAGGCTGACTGCCTGAACAAGACCCCAAGGGAGGACCAGTACCTGGCGAACCATCCTCTGGCCGACTCCCTGGTGATTACGGCCTCACATGACCGGTCTCAAAAACCGCAGCACTTGAGCACACAGCCATCGGACCTGGAGTCCAAACAGTTGGATGTCCTGGGCAGGTGCACGAACGCGGCTGCAACTTGTGCCATTAGGTCGTTAAATTACCTCACCCTCATGGTTCAGTTCCAGAACGCATTGTGGGAACAGGGTCAAGACCTAGTCGAAAAACTGCCAGACAGTGGCCAAAAGGAGGAGCTGTTGCAACTCCTCCGTACGGGTTCAGACATGGGGACCCAGGTGCTTGGAGCCGCATACGACTCTGCGGATTCGTCGGCGAGAGCTGCAGCCTCAGGCGTGTGTCTCCGGAGACACTCGTGGCTCCATGTCTCTGGGTTTACCCCGGACGTCCAGAAGAACATCATGGACGCGCCTTACCATGGCGAAGTTCTGTTTGGTGAAGCCTCGGAGAAGGTGATCACCAAACTGCAGGAAGCTGGGAAGGCAGTTAGATCTGTACACGCCATGTACAGGTCTCAACTTAGTTCCTTTCGCAGGAACCAGAGTCGCTTTCGCAGCCGGACCCAGAGGCAACAACCACGTTCCGGCCTGCAACAAAGGGGCTCCTTCACCCGAAAAGCCCAGGCTAAGACATCCTCAGGCAGAGGCCAACGAGCCACAAAGTCGGCCCAACCTGCAGGATCCAATGCTGCCACAGCATGACTCCTTCTCGGCCCATGCCCCTCCTCAGGATCAACGGGAAATGAAGGTCGGGGGTCGCATCACAGGCCACCTGCCAGGGTGGCGGTCGATCACCACCCACAGGTGGGTACTACAGTTGGTCGAAAAAGGCCATTATATAGAATTTGCAGACAACCCGCCGACAAGGCTTCCTCTGCTTTCCCGCTACTCGGGTCAGCACGCCCTGCTCATACAGCAGGAGGTGCTCGCACTTTTAGAGAAGGAAGCTTTGGAGCACGTTCCAGGGAACCAGAGAAGGGAAGGATACTATTCGCACTTATTCCTGGTTCCAAAGAAAACAGGGGACCTCCATCCAATTTTGGACCTCAGCGACCTTGTCAGTCATCTACAAATGTTTCTGCATGGTGACCCTTCTGGGTCTAATCCCCATGCTGAAGAAGGATGCTTTTTTGGCATCCCTGGACATGCAGGACGCTTACCTGCACATCCCTATTGCTCTAGCGCACAGGAGGTTCCTGCGCTTCGAGTTTCTCGGCTGCCATTATCTGTTCCGGGCGCTTCCCTTCGGGCTGTCATCAGCACCACAGGTATTTACCAAGTGCATGGCAGTCGTGGCAGCGCCTCTGAGGAGACAGGGTCACTATGTGTTCCCGTACCTGGACGATTGGCTTCTCATGGCCCCCTCCAAGGAGGCATTACTGATGGCCATTCAGCGTACCCAGACCCTTTTTCAGTCTCTGGGCATCCTCATCAACTACGAGAAGTCTCTCCTGGTACTGTCCCAGAAACTACAGTTTATAGGGGCAGTTCTGGACACCGTCAGGGGAAAAGCCTTTCTCCCTGAGGACAGAGCAGAGCGCATTCGGTCCCTCATAAGGGATCTGTCAGCGAAGAAGACCGTCCTGGCCAGACTGGTCCTTTGCTTGCTCGGACACATGGCTGTGGCCATTCCAACAGTCCCGATGGCATGACTCCACATGTGGGTGACCCAGTGGATGTTAAGGGTGCAGTGGGACCAAAGGCAAGATCATCTGCAGCAACCAGTCCGAATCATGAAGGCCATGGTTCAGGACTCGGCAATGGTGGCTAGACCCGGGTACCCTCTCCGCGGGGGTTCCCTTTACAGTGCCGTCCCCGACGGTAACTCTCTCCACAGACGCCTCAGTGCTGGGGTGGGGAGTGCACTTGAACGGGGTGAGGTCTCAGGGCACATGGAAAATCTAGGAATCTCACCTCCACATCAACATATTGGAGATGATGGCAGTCCTTTATGCTCTGCAAGCCTTTCAGTCGGAGATCCCACCGAGTACTCTCCTGTTGCAAACAGACAATACTGCGGTGATGTGTTACCTCAACAAGCAAGGAGGCACGCACTCCTACCCCCTTTGCAGGGAGGCCATGAGAGTGTGGGATTGGGTAATACGACACGGCGCAAACCTTACTGCAGTTCACGTCCCCGGGGTGAACAATACTGTCGCCGACAGCCTGAGTCATTCTCAGGCCAGAATCCATGAGTGGGAACTTCTGCAGGAGGTGGCAGAGGATGTGTTCCACAGATGGGGCACTCCAGAATTAGATCTTTTCGCGTCCCCATCCAACGCAAAACTGCCCAATTTTTGCTCGCTAGATACAGGGCCTGGTGTTTTCTGGTGAGACGCGTTGTCCCTCTTCTGGGCGGGCAGATTCCTCTATGCCTTCCCTCCTTTCCCGTTGATCCAGAGAGTTCTTCTCAAACTTCGCAGGGAGCATGCAACGCTTATCTTGGTAGCGCCTTTCTGGCCCAGGCAAATCTGGTTCCCGCTACTGCATCAGCTACCCTGGGAACCTCCACTTCCTTTGCCAATAAGCTCCCATCTGTTGTCTCAGGAGGAGGGTTCACTAGTCCATCCAGACTTGCGTTCATTGAACCTATATGCTTGGCTCCTAGAGACATAGCCATGATGCAACATGGGGTCTTGCAAGAGATGGCAGAAGTACTTTCTGCCACTAGAAAGCTGGCGACGCACGCAGCATACGCCGTGAAGTGGCGCAGGTTTTGCTTGTGGGCTCAAATGTGCAGTTTCTTGCCCTTAGACTGTCCTGAGAAGCTGGTTCTGGAATACCTGCTTTCCCTTTTCCAATCTGGACTAGCTTACTCCTCGATCAAAGTGCATCTTTGTGCAATTTTGGCTTATCATGCCCCCATAGGCCATCGTATGGTGGCTCAGTTGGACACTACTCGTGCCTTTTAAAGGGGGATCCTCCACCTTAGGCCACCTATCAAGGTTCCGGTTCCTCCTTGGGACTTGCCCTTCATCCTGGAACAGATTACGCTGCCACCTTTTGAACTAGCCGCGGATTGCGAGCTACGTTTTCTGTCGTGGAAAACGTTGTTTTTAGTTGCAGTTACTTCGGCGAGAAGAGTCTCCGAATTACACGCACTAATGTGCAAAGAGCCCTATTTAATTTTCCACCAGGATAGGGTATCCCTGGGGACAAATCCTAAGTTCCTGCCTAAGGTGGTTTCAGCCCTTACCCTTAATCAGGATATCGACTTACCAGTGTACTTTACCAAGTACACCAATCGAGGAGAAGCACTGCTTCACACCCTGGATGTTCACAGGTGTCTCAGATATTATCTGACCAGAACCAAACAGTACCGGAAAGCGGATCAGCTGTTTGTCTCCTTTGCTGAGAGGATGAAAGGAGCCCCTGTTTCCAAACAGTCCCTTTCACGTTGGCTCATTCAGTGTATCTCTTCTGTTATGACAGCGTGAACAAACCCTTGCCAGGTGTGGTCAAGGGTCATTCTACCAGAGGAGGGCCACCTCCTTGCAGCGCTTGAAAATGTTTCCATTTCAGCTATTTGTGCTGCAGCTACCTGGAGCTCGGTGCATACCTTTATTAGGCACTACAGCCTGGATATCGCCTGCAAGCGAAGGGCAGGTTTCGCCTAGCTGCCCTCCAGGGACTTCTGTCCTAGGCTTTGGCAGGTTGTAAT
This sequence comes from Neoceratodus forsteri, assembly GCA_016271365.2. Classification (NCBI taxonomy): domain Eukaryota; kingdom Metazoa; phylum Chordata; order Ceratodontiformes; family Ceratodontidae; genus Neoceratodus; species Neoceratodus forsteri. Next base: position 849,235,857 of record CM057452.1, read on the forward strand.
CTCTGTCTTTCCTCCTCCCGATGGCGTAAGATTGTCGCCATTGCTTGGGAATCAGTCCTATTGAACTTGTTGCAAGAGCTGTATTCAAGATAGTACAGTAACGAAGAACTTACCGTGAACAGTAGATCTTCGAGAACAGCTCTTGCAGCAGGTACCTTCCCGCCCACCATTCCCCCTTTTGGAGGAGTCGGGTTATAGCCAAAAAAAAAAAATCCATCTTTCAGGATGGAACGATTTGTTTTTAGTCTTGGCCATCTGATGGCGGATCCTCTGTCCCCTGTTCTGACGTCAGCCAGCGGCCAGGAGTCTCTGGCGGGAGAACTAGGGATTATGGCGGGACCGCCTCCTTATGTACTACGTCTGACGTCGGGGCCGGGACCGACGTCAGAGGCGGTCCCCGCTGAAGACTGCTAGCTAGAAAATTTCTGTGGGGTCCTGATGCCTGATGTTTTCAGTCCTAATGGTGTAACCTGCTACAAGAGCTGTTCTCAAAGATCTACTGTTATGGTAAGTTCTTGCGTAAGTGTACTTTACACCTCAGCGGCCGAATACAGGCTCCATACTTTGCACCTGAGACAATCTCTCTCTCCTATTAAAAGGAGAGGACGGTGGAGATTCAGGGCGAGGTTCACCAGCTGTTTGTCACCTACACTGAAGCCGCTTCTGGCAGACCTGTAGCAAAGCGGATGATTGCTCGATGGATTACATCTTGCATTAGTCTGTTCTACGAGTTGGCGGGCAAGGAGCCTCCCAAAGGGATAAGAGCTCATTCTATCCGACATACCGTTGCATCTGTGGCTGCTTCCAGGGACATCTCTATCCAGGAAATCTGTTGGGCTGCTGCTTGGAAGACAGCAAACACCTTCATTATCCATTACCACATCGACCTTGAGTCATGCCGGGATGCTGGTTTTAGGGCCTCAGTTCTCCAATCTCTGTTTCCCAAGTAAGGCATGTGTGTCTTGCCTCCCTCCTCCCGGAGAACTGCTAGGAGTCTGCCAAGAAATGTGGATGAACAACATATCCATGATCCTAGAAAATCAGGTTACTCACCTGTAACAGTAGTTCCAGGAGTGGTGCATGTTGTTCATCTACATGGACCCACCCAACCTCCTCAGCTGCAGACACACAAACCTGGCTTTCGGCGGGCTGAGATCTGGTGTCATGGGGCGGAGCCAAGGGTTATACCACCCAGGTGGGTGGGAGGAGTCAGCTTGAAGACTTTCTTGCTGATTGAAAGGGGGAAGGGACTCTGCCAGAAAGTGTGGATAAACTAACATATACCACTACTAGAACTACTATTACAGGTGAGTAACCTGTTTTTATAGTTCATACTATCGGTTACATGTATTGTACATATGAACATTTTTCAGTAAGGAGAATAACTATACAGAATGTGCCATGGGATCTGTAACTTCCACCAGGGAAGCCACAAGAGACTGGCATATGGTAATGGGGCCTTGGTTTTAACATCTTGTCCTAAGGCTGGCAGCTCCAACAAATCAGCATCCCCCCTTGACTAGTTTAAAAGTTTAATTGGCAAGCTTTTAAACTAGTCAAGGGGGAGGCACTGATAAGCAGCAGGAAAATCCCAGCCTCTCCCTACAAAACAGGGTACTAAATGAGAAAAAGACCGAGGTAGAACGGTCAGTGGGGGATGCTGCAACAGAAGGTAAAGCCATCAAAAAATGGAGAGCAATGAGTACCAGTGCCCATAGTCTGGGTAACAAGCTTCCTAAATTGAAGCACTGTGGGTCAATTTGGAGACAGGCAATGACACCTCAATCCGCACAGGGGTTGTATACAGACCCCCCTCTCAGGGGGAGGAAATGGACAAGGAAATGATAGAAAGTATACTTAGAATGGCAGAAAACGGGGAGATATTGCTGATGGATGATCTGAATATGCCAGATGTTAACTGGAGTGCAGTTGCAGCAGCCACTTCGAATTGTGGGGTTATTCTAGATGCCCTACAGGGGGCATGCCTTAGACAATTAGTATTGGAACCCACTCGAGAGGGAGCAATCCTAGACCTGGTTCTCTCAAATGGAGATGGAGAGAGGATCACAGATGTAGAAGTGGGTAGCCATCTGGGAACTAGCGACCATCGAACAATATGGTTCACAATAAACACAGCAATAGAGTCAAGCCATACAAAGACAAAGGTACTGGATTTTAGGAGGGCTGACTTTGCCAAATTGGGTGAGTGCCTAAGGAATGCACTAGCAACTGGGCAGGAAAGAGGGGTGGAAGAACAATGGGGAAAATAAGAACTGCCATCACAGAGGTAACAAGCCTTTGTGTGAAGCAAATAAATAAAACAAAACGATATAAGAAACCACTATGGTTCTCAAAGGAAGTGGCAGTAAAGATTCAAGAGAAAAAGAAAGCATTAAGGAAGTACCAGGAATCACAGAAGGAGCAGGACAGAGATCTGTATCAGTTAAAGCAAAAGGAAGCTGGGAAGGCAGTCAGAAATGCAAAGGTCCAAACTGAGGAAAAGATAGCCAACTCAGTTAAGAAGGGGGATAAAACCTTTTATATGTACACCAGAGAGCGAAGGAAGACCAAGGGAGGGATACTGAGGCTTAATAAAGGGGAGGAGGGGGGTGGGCAGAGGGTGACTGTGAAAAGGCAGAGATACTAAACAAATATTTTTGCTCAGTATTTACAAAGGAAGAGGGGGAGGTACCTAAAACAAACAGTAGAAACACTCTGGATACAGAAGTTGATACCAGCCCATTTACAGAAGAAAGGGTTCTGAAAGAACTCTTAAAATTGAAGGTGGACAAAGCAATGGGGCCTGATGGGTTTCATCCCAGAATTCAAAAAGAACTAAGGGTAGAACTAGTGACACCACTGACTACCCTCTTTAACAAATCATGGGAGGATGGGGTGGTACCCGAGGACTGGAGGAGGGCAGATGTGATTCTCTTCACAAAAGTGGGAGCAAGGCAGAAGCAGGAAACTACAGACCTGTTAGTTTAGCCTCAGTGATAGGGAAAATGATGGAATCACTTCTGAAGGAAAGAATTGTCGAGTATCTAGAGGCCAGAGGGGCACAGGACCCAAGGCAGCATGGATTCACAGCGGAAGGTCATGCCAGATGAATCTGATAGATTTCTTTGACTGGGTGACCAAAGTAATAGATCAGGGAGGGGCTGTGGATATGGCCTACCTAGACTTTAGCAAGGCATTTGACACAGTCCCACACAAAAGATTAATATACAAGTTAGCCAGCCTGGGAGTGGGTCCCAAGATGACAGCCTGGGTAAAGAATTGGCTGGAGAATAGGACACAGAGAGTAATAGTAAATGGAGTCCACTTTGAAGAAAGGGGTTACTAGTGGGCACCGAGGGTTCAGTATTAGATCGTCCTCTTCAATGTCTTTATAAGCTTACATTGCAGAGGACTGAAGGAAAAGTATGTCTCTTTGCAGATGACACAAAGATTCATGTACAGAGTTGATGCACAAGGTGGGGTGGAAAGGACTAAAAGGGACTTGGCAAGGTTAGAGGAATGGTCAAATGTGGCAGCTTAGATTCAATGCTAAGAAGTGCAAGGTAATGCACCTGGGAAACAAAAACCCAGAGGAAGAGTACACAATGGGGGGTGAGATACTAACAACAACAAAAATGGAAAGGGACCTGAGGGTAGTCATGTCAGATGACCTAAAGATGGGCAAGCAATGTGAGAGGGCAGCAAGGAGGGCTGGGGGGATACTGGGATGCATAGGGAGAGGCATCACCAGTAGAAAACAGGACGTTATTATCCCTCTGTACAGACAGCTGGTGAGACCCCATCTGGAGTACTGCATGCAGTTCTGGAGACCTAATCTCCGCAAAGACATAGACAGGATGGAAGCTGTCCAGAGGAGGGCAACTGAAATGGTGCAGGGTCTGCACTGGAAGACATATGAAGAGAGACTTAAGGAGCTTAACATGTATAGCCTTGAGGAAAGGAGGGAGAGGGGGGACATGATAGAAACTTTCAGTACCTCAAGGAATCGACAAAGTCCAAGAGGGTAGCATCTTTCAAAAAAAAAGGTGTGCAAGAATAAGGGGCACAATTTGAAGATAGAGGGGTGGCTCAGAGGTAATTTAAGGAAGTATTTTTTCACAGAGAGGGTTGTGGATGCATGGAACGGCCTTCCTGAGGAGGTTGTGGAGTCAAAAATAGTGGTGGAATTCAAGCATGCATGGGACAGTCATAAGGCAATTCTAGGGGGTGGGGGTAGGAAGAAGTAGGCTGCTGGTTAACTAGGATCTGCAACTTATCCATTAGGTAGGGAAATGGGCAGACTGGGTGGGCCAAGCGGTCCTTATCTGCCGTCAAATTCTATGTTTCACCTTCCCACCCCCACGCAGTTCATTCCACTTACCCACCTAGTGAAACATAGCAGTGTTAGGGTTTGTTTTTAGCTCAGATGTCTGGTGTGGGACTACAGACTAAGCCAGTGACACTGTCCAGCTCCAGCAGTTTTTTTCCTTGCAGAGTATTGAAGTGTCAAAGAGTGTAGTCCTCATTGACGTACATATTGTTGATCAGTCCAATTATTGAAGTGTTAGAACAGCTAGATGTTGCCCAGCTTTTAAACCCCTAACCCCACTCCAACCACTTGGGCTCTCTTTAGAATTTGCTGATTTTGCCAGCCTGTGGTGCTGGATGCCATGCCTGCAACCCGGGTTCAGGAAAGAGCTTGGGCCGCTGGTGGTCAGTTGGGGGGGGGGAGGATCGGGCATCCGGAGGACCGCTCTCCTCTCGGGGGGGAGGGAGACTTGTTGCCTTGCTCGTTGACTGCCCTCTGACAATGGCTGGAGGGCAGTACGAGTAGGGAGGCATGTGCCGATGTCGATGGGGAGGGACGGGTAAAAAATGAAGAAAACTGGAGCTGGGCAGGGTCAGTGATGGCTCCTGTGACCGCGGGGGTCCACTCGGGGCATCTGGATTGGGTCTCTAGGCGGGATAGGGTGTGCTGGCCTCCTCTTTCCTGGTGCCGCAGCATGGAGCAATCTCCGGGGGACTGCCCGAGCTGATGATGCGGGGTTGCTGGAAGCTGGAGACAGAGTCTTTCCAACAGGAGAGACCATAGCCACCTGCCAGGGGCTCCCGGGGAATAAAAAATAATTTGCTAATTTTTGAAACCTCTAGGGGACTTGTCATAGGTGGTACCGAACTGTGGAGTTGGTGTGGAAAGTGCCCCCAAGAGCTGGGTTTAAGTTGTGTGCACAATGATCCTGTGGTTACTGTAAGGTTGTGATCAGCTATAAGAAAACTGTTTTGCTGAACAGTACTGTGGGAGTACCTGTAATAGTTATAAAATGGATAGGGACTATCATGCAACCCAATTGCCGAGGAAAGTTCCGGTATGTGTTATAGTGTATGGTAGAAAGTTGTTCTACCTCCAAATTCATGTCAGCAGTGTGTTTATTGTGCTGCAGGAGTGACGTGTCAGTGTTGTGCTGTAGCATGAATGTCACTGCTGCAGCACAACAACATGGAATGCCGTCACATGGCTGCCTTCCACAAATTGTGTCGGCAATCACACTGAAGATTAATTTTTTTTAAAAAACTTTTGGTCAAGTGAGGTAAGAGGTCCAGACAACTCCGAGATCCTCCCCAGTCTTCTTTTGAAAAAGAAAAGTTTCTGCGATTGAGGAAACAGTTTTTTGTTTTTTTTGTAAGTGACAGACAGCATAAACAACCCAATGCCAAACTCCAGCCACTCGTCGGGGACTCTCCTTTTAAAGTAAGACTGTTCCTGTTGGGGCTGATCTCAGCTGAACTTATGGATACGCATACGCATACACTATAAAAGAAAATGTATGAGCATCCATACTCAAACAAGCCTGTGTCTGAATTTCAGGGTTCCTGGTTGCCATAGAAAACCCTCGATGCAGGCACAGGCTTGTTATTTGTGGAAGCACATGCATTATCCTCTGTGGTATACCAGTACTATACCACAGTTGAAATAAGTCCCAAATCTCTAGCCTAGTCACTGAAGTATATATATCAATGTACTAAAATAAACATAGAATACCTTATCTTCTTCGATGAAATCTCTTGCAGCAGGTCACAACATGCAGGAATGTGCAGCGGCAGGCATAATTTCCTCTGGATGATTTCTCAGCAGTCGACCTGGGACCTCCCTCGACGGCACCACGTGTTGTATCCTGGCATGTATAAAAGGGGAAGGTCCCAAAAGCTCCTCAGTTCTTTTCCAACCATGACCTGCAATGATACACATTCTCCGTCCGGAGTATAGCTTACAGTCGATGATGAAGAGTTTTACTGAACATTCCTTAGCGGAGTTACCCAGTTTGTCGCATTTATTCATCAGTGTCTTCATATCCTTTATTCTGTAAGCATCCTTGTGGCCAGATAATCATGGCTGAGGACCTCCTCGACATTTGTGTTTGGTGCTTAGGTCCTGAACATGATACCCGTGTTTGTGTCCTGTGTAAGCGGTTCAACAAGCGTTGAAGGCTTCAACAACTTCAAGAATATTTGATGAAGCAAAAAGTTGCCTTCCTGAAGCAGGAGCAATGCTTAAAGTCCAGGGAGTCTTCGACATCTTCCTCGGGGTCTCACTGTTCTATGGGTGAGCCCTCATCGACGACGATGCAGGAATCTTCTAAGTAACATACCAGTAAAACCAATCATGTTTCTACTTCTTCCTCTACATCGATGAAGGATTTGCCTTCCTCATCCCATTCAAGGGGAGCAGGGACTCCTTAAGACCAAAGTAGTTCTTGAGGCCCTTTCTGAAGCTGTGGCCAAGTCATCTTCTATTCCATCGATGACCTCTGGCACTTCTTCAGCTTACACCACTGCTGCCCCTGTCCCAGGTTCCCACCTGTCGTCTGTCGATGATGTCTTTGGGCCTGTCCACGGCCATTTCTTCGAAACATGGCCCTGATATTATGAGCTCTACTATGACTCTCTCATCAGTGATTTTGGGGACTTTTGTTCACCCCTCGTTGACGAACGGACATTTGGTGCCTTCACCGTCTCCCATTTCGTCTGTTGTACCTATTCAGTGGGTCCATTTGGTCTCGATGATGATGTCTTCATCGCATCTTGCTATGGTGGATGTCCAGCCTTTGGTGCACATTATACTGGACCTTACTGAGTCTACCCCCCTGCTCTTGAGGAGAGGCTGACGTCCCTGTCTCTGCCCCCTCGAGATGTTCCTCTGTCTCCAGGATGGCCAGTTCCTCTCCAGCTTCCCTACAGAGGGACATTGAAATGGAGGACCCTTTTCTACAGGAGTGGGACCTGGCAGATCAGGAAGACGACATGGATCAGGATCCTGAATCCCCTCTGTCAATCTCTTTTGCCTCCTCTATATAAGAAGAGCCAACTCCTAAATTGCCTTGTTCCCCTCTAGATGACCCCAGTTTTTCTGACATTATGATTCATCTTCAGAAAACGTTTGGCTTCCAAGAAGCGGAGCAAAATGCCTCCTGCAGGAAATTAGCCAATTATTTAGGTCTGTTGACTGTCCGTCCCTGGTCATTCCTCCTTTAAAGGACACATTTGAGGGTGCTATTTGGGCAGCTTGGCAACAGTCATTTTCTATCCCTTAGGTCCGATCCTCCTTGCGAGGGGTCGATGAGGCCCCCATGGATCACCCTTGTTTCACTTCTCCCCTTCAAGCTGTCTCTCTATTAATTAATGTGGCTCATGACTAGTCTGCTAGACCCAAGCATCTGAGTGCTCAGCCCCCGGACAAGGAGTCCAAAAAGCTGGACGTAATGTGGAAAAGGGTGTATTCCTGATCCACTGTGACACTTTGGATTTTAAACTACATAGGTCATTTACTGAAATACCAAGAAGAAATCTTGAAAGCCTCACAGTCCGCTGTCCAGTCTCTTCCTGCTGGAACCCCTCAGGAGGATCTGGCGGCCAAATTGACCACGGCCTCTGCAGTCTTTTATCACTTTCTGAGGTCTACATATGATGCCATCAATTCTTCGGCTACGGCATCCTTGGCTGGGATTTGTCTTAGGAGGCATGTCTGACTCTGGGTCTCGGGATTTGCCCCAGATGTCCAGCAGTCCATACTTAATGCACCTTCCAAAGGTGACACACTTTTTGGACCTCAATCCCAGGATATATTGACCTCTTTACAGAACTCAGGTCATGCTGTGCAGTCTGTCCATACTTTATACTGTACCCAGCCTAATCCTGCTTACAGCGGTAACTCCTGCAGGCCTGCAAACAGACAGAGGGCTGCACCTAGACAACAACCAAATAACAAGAGGAAAGCCTAAATCTCCTTGCCTAGACCCTGTGCTGCCTCTAAAGCACCATGTTATGTCCCTGCTGCTCCCCAGCAGGGTCAGCCCTCAGCCTGAGGGCCCCTCATGGCCGTGGCTGTGGAGGCCTGTCCCAGAGCTGTAGGGGGCAGGTTTTCCTTGCACCGTTAGGGTTGGCAGGTGATAACCTCGGATATGTGGGTCCTCCAACTGATTCACTCAGGTAACACCCTGGATTTCCTGGAGGTTCCACCCCATATGCCCTCATTACTCCCCCCCCCCCCGACCAGGAATCTGTTCTGACAGAAGAAATACATGCTCTTATAACCAAATGTGCCATAGAACCTGTTTCCCCTCCCCAAAGGGGCCTGGGTTTCTATTCCCATTTTTTTCTGGTACCCAAATGGATGGGAGACTTGTGTTCTATTTTGGATCTAAGACTCCTCAATCTCTATATAGTGTACAAAAAGTTCAGAATGGTAACGCTCCAGACCCTTCTGCCCCTTGTAAAGAAAGGGGACTGGCTCTGTTCCCTTGACATGAAGGATACCTATCTTCATATCCTGATGCACCCTGCTCACAGAAGATTCCTTCAGTTTTGTTTTCAGAGCTTTCATTACCAATTCTGGGCCCTTCCATTCAGTTTGTCATCAGCCCATCAAGTTTTCACAAAGTGCCTGGTGGTGGTGGCGGCTGCTGTCCGCAGGGAAGCCTGTATGTCTTTCCCTACCAGGACAATTGGCTTCTCAAAGCTCCATTCAGTCCTCAGCTAGCTGCCACTCTGGCCCGCACTCTTCAACTTTTTTCCTCGGGATCACGTAAACGCCCTGAAATCCAAGATGGATCATTCCAAATGTCTCAATATATTGGGGCGGCCCTGAATACCTCAGAAGGAAGAGCACATTTTCCCAGGGATCGGGCAGACAGACTAATCACTTTGGCATCACTACTGGGCACCACTTGGTATGCCTCAGCTCAAGACTACCTTTGTCTCCTGGGCCACATGGCAGCGGCCATTTCTGTGGTCCCTCATGTGCGTCTAAACATGAGGGTCCTCCAGTGGACTTTAAGGGTCCAATGGGATCAAAGAGAAAACGATTTTGAGGGTCCAGTTCTGATGTCCCCTCTGGCTCTTCGAGAACTTCAGTGGTGGATGTCCCTGGACAATATGTTTTGCGGCGTCCCTGTCCAGTCCCCCATCCCTTCTCTCATTCTGACAACAGATGCTATCTCCCTCAGTTGGGGTGCTCATCTAACTGATGTTCGTTCTCAGGGGACTTGGACAGCCGTAGAAGCATTCCTGCAGATCAGCATCCTGAAGATGAGAGCAATCCTGTATGCTCTCCAGGCTTTTGAAACCCTTCTTCCTTGGGGCTGTCTCCAGATCCAGTCTGACAGCTCCACAGTGGTTCATTATCTGAACAAACAAGGGGTTAATTACTCTTATCCCCTGTGCAGGGAATCAATGGGAATATGGTATTGGGTGATCCAAAAATGTGATTCACCTCCTTGCAGTTCACGTCCGAGGTGTACACACTATTCTGGCAGACACCCTAAGCAGATTCACATCTCAATAACATGAATGGGAACTCCTCCAGGAGGTTCTGTAAACCGTCTTCCTGTGCCGGTGCTGCCCGGAGTTGGATCTGTTTGCCTCTCCACTAAACCAAAACTGCCTCACTACTGCTCTTTCAAGCCCAGTCCTGGAACTTTATGGCTGGATGAGTTATCTCATTCCTGGACAGGAAGATTTCTTTATACTTTCCCACCCTTCCCTTTTATTCAGATGGTTCTACTCAGACTTGTCAGAGACCAGGTAACAATGATCCTCATCGCGCCTATGTGGCTGAGACAGTTCTGGTTCCCCTTGCTCCTGCAATTAACCATCCAGAACCCTCTCTCTCTCTCTGCCAATTTGCAGAACTGTTTTGTCCCAGGCCGGAGGTTCCTTACTTCATTCAGATCTTTGCTCCCTGCATCTACATGCCTGGCTCCTGAGGACATAGTCCTCTCCCGATTCCGGGTCTCCCTACAAGTTGCGGAGGTCCTGCGGGCTGCCTGTAAGTCATCTACACAGTTTTCATATTTCATGAAGTGGAAAAGATTTTCCAGATGGGCATATCAGCATGATTTGGACCCCTACGATTGTCCCCCTCAGAGCATTCTGGACTATTTTGTCTCCCTGTTGGAAGGTGATCTTAAATATTCTTCAGTGAAAGTACAGCTTTCGGCTATTTTAACCTTTCAGTTACCTGTGGACAACAAACCATTGTCCCAGCTTACTTATGAGGACCTTCTTTAAAGGAATTCTTCATATTAATCCTTCCATTCAGGACCCGGTCCCATCATGAGATTTGAATTTTGTGATTGAAAAACTGACATTAAGTCCTTTTGAACCTGCAGCCTCATGTGAGCTGTGTTATCTCTCCTGGAAAATTCTCTTTTTTTGATTGCCATTATGTCGGGTCAATGTATTTCAGAGTTGCATGCACTGATGTGCCAGGAGCCCTACCTGCAATTCCACAAGGATAGGGTCTCTTTACGTATCTTCCAAAGGTGGTATCTGAATTTACTTTGAATCAAACCATACCCTTTATGTCAATGAAAATATCAAAGCTACAGAAATTCAGAATACACATAAGGAGCCAGAAGAACTGTGGGTCACCCTGGAAACAGGAAATGGGACAGCCGTATGAACTGGGGAGGTCTACAGGCCTCCAGACCAGGGGCAGGACATAGACACATTACTGTTAGAAGATATACAAAACATGACAGCTAAAGGGGAGGTTCTGATAATGGGAGACTTCAACATGCCAGATACAGATTGGTCAATACCAGCAGGAACATCCGCCAGAACTAGACACATAGTGGATTACCTGCAGGGGGAGGGCCTCAAACAACTTGTACAACAGCCCACAAGAGACAGGGCTATCCTAGATCTAGTACTGACTAACGGGGAAAGGATCACATATCTCCAGGTAGAAGGTCACCTGGGGGCCAGTGACCATTGTGACGCTTGGCCATCTGGTTATGATTATTGTATGATATCGGTATTATAAATACATGGTCTGTGTATGACCTTTTAGTGTGTGAGGAATTTTGCCTGTAACTTCAAGGTGTCAGTGGCTGAAAACCACAGGATATTGTAAAACAGACCAGAATGACCATTTAATTGACTTCCTTGCAAAATGGCATTTTATTACCTTTTTATGACCTGCCCAGGCTTTTTGAAGTGGAATCCAAATGTGACTTTATGACATCAGAAACAGGACATCATTAGGCTTATTCCTGTTGGCTTTTTAACATCTTGGTGCCAGTTTGGGAATGTTTAAATCAAAGGGGAATGTTTGATTAAGAAGTCATATTTAGGAAATGTTATTTTTCTTCTGATGTTACCATTAATTTTAAAGTACCTCCTGGTATGACATTATGTTTTGAATAATATATTCTAAAAGGAGGAGCTAGATGACTCATTAAGTGGGTGTGGAAATAGAGTTGAAAATGTATCCGTGTATCTGAAATGTGTGATATCACTTGGGCTCTGAAAAAAGAGGGTAACATCTCTCTAACTTTAAAACACTCTTAGAAAGGTAATACTTAGAAAGAAATTTAAGCCTTTTGTGTTAGGAGTGTTTTGTCTGTAACTTCCTGTTTATTTTAAATGATTGTACGTGTTTTGATAGTTGTTCTGAATTGTATTTTACTTGTTTTGCAATTTTTAGTAAAGAACAATTTCTTTGAAAGACTGCCTGGGTGTCTGACAGTTCTTTTTGCATGGTGACATATAGGTGGTTAAGTCTGACAACTGTTCAAAAGCTTGATGGTGTTACTGAGCTTGGGAAAGAAGATAAGAATATACCTGAGGTCTCTTATACAGTTTTAGGGGTTCATTTTGGAAAACCTGGCTGGGTGCCCTTGGGCGAAAGATTATATTGCATCCCCGAAGAGAGTATTATCTGAACCTGTTAATTGGGTATGCTAGCATAAGGTTCATAGTTTGAATCCCTCCAGAACTTGAGACTAAAGGTGATTCGGACCCAAAGCAGACAGGAGGGTTACCCTGTCTGTTACCTTTTCACACTATTGCGCTCTGAGGTTGGCACTGTGGGAGCAGTGGACCTGACCTGCGGAGTGCATTTGTGACAACCATCACATGGTATGGTTCAGTTTGGTCACTAGAACTAACTCATCCCATTCCAGGGCAAAAATATGAGACTTCAGAGGAGCTGACTTTGATAAGATGGCCAACAGAGTTAAGCTAGCCCTGGTAAGAAGAAATACAGGTGAGGGGGTACAGGCAAAGTGGTAAAGCATTAAAGATGCAATACTTGAAGCAACATCCTATTGTGTTAGAGAGAAGAACAAGCAAAAGAAGGAGGAAACCGCTTTGGTTCTCATAAATAGTAGCAGAAAAGGTCAGAGCCAAAAGGCTGGCATTCAGGAAATATAAGCGAATGCAGCGGGACGAAGATAGGGAGGCATACCAGACTTCCCTAAGGGAAGGCAGTAAGGCAGGCAAAGGCCAAAACTGAGGAAACACGGTCACAAACAGTAAAAGAAGGGGACAAGACTTTCTATAGATACATTAGTGAAAGAAGTAAGTCCAGAGGGGGTATTGCTAAAATCAAATGGGATAAGGGGGAGTGTGTGGAGGAGGACCAAGGAAGAGCATCTATCCTAAATAGATACTTCTGCTCAGTATTTACTGAGGAGAAGGTAGGACAGGGCCCACAGCTCAGCACCATGGACACAGTGGGATGGAGGTGTGCCCTAGTTTCTTCACAAAAGAAAGGGCTCTACAAAAGCTCTCTAAGCTCCGGGTGGACAAGGCAATGGGACCTGATGGCATACATCCCAGGGTACTAAAGGAGCTAAGGGTGGAACTAGCAGAGCCATTATTAGAACTGTTCAGTGAGTCTCTGTGCACAGGAGAGGTCCCAGAAGACTGGAGAAGGGCTTCTGTATCCCGCTGCACAAGAGTGGTAGCAGGGAGGAGGCAGGGAACTACAGATCAGTAAGTCTTACCTCAGTAGTGGGCAAGATTATGGAGGCACTCCTTAAGGAAAGGATAGTCCAACATCTCGAATCCATAGGAGCACAGGTTCCAAGACAGCATGGGTTTACAACAGGAAGGTCCTGTCAAACTAATCTCATAGATTTCTTTGACTGGGTAACCAGAGTGGTGGACTAAGGGGGTGCAGTTGATGTTGCTTACCTTAACTTCAGCAAAGCTTTCGATACTGTTCCACATAGAAGATTGATTAATAAGCTGGATAGGCTCGGGGTGGGTCAGAAGTTGGTCATCTGGATAGCAAGCTGGTTGGCAAGCAGAAAACAGAGAGTGGTGGTAAATAGTATACAGTCAGAAGAGATGCAAGTCACAAGTGGGGTACCTCAGGGATCAGTCCTGGACCCAGTCCTCTTCAATATCTTCATCAGTGACATTGCAGATGGACTGGAGGGTAAAGTTTGTCTATTTGTAGATGACACCAAGATCTGCAACAGAGTAGATGATCCAGATGGGGTGCGCAGAATGAGAAAAGATCTGGATAAACTGGCAAAATGGTTGGAGAGTGGCAACTGGGGTTTAACGCAAAGAAGTGCAAGATCATACACATAGGGAAGAAAAATCCTGAAGCCACGTATAGGTTGGGAGGGGAGTTGCTGGCAATCACAAGGGAAGAAAGAGACTTGAGCATCATCATCACAGATGACCTGAAATCATCCAAGCAGACCACTAAAGCAGTAGTTAAGGCTAGAGGGATGTTGGGGTGTATTAGTAGGGGTATCGCAAGTCGTAAGAGGGAGGTAATAATCCCTATTTACAAGACACTGGTTAGGCCCCATCTGGAGTACTGCGTGCAGTACTGGAGGCCGCACCTGCATAACGGCATTAACAAAATTGAGGCAGTCCAGAGAAGGGTAACCAAAATGGTGCAGGGACTGCATCAGAAAACATATGAGGACAGGTTAATGGAGCTCAGTATGTATACCCTAGATCAAAGGAAGGAGGGAGAGAGGTGATATGATGGAAACATTCAAACATCTTAAGGGCATTAACAAGGTGAAAAAGTCTAACATGTTTCAGTATAAGAAAAATAGCAGGACAAGAGGAGACAGCATGAGATTAGAGGGAGGCCGATTAAGGGGTAATGTGAGGAAGTTCTTTTTCACAGAAAAGGTGGTGGATGCATGGAACGCCCTACCTCAGGAAGTGGTGGATATGAATGCAGTGCAGGGCTTCAAACAGGCATGGGATAGGCATAAGGGAGCAATACAGATGAGTATAAACAGATAGGCCATTGACAGAGTACAGGCTTATGGCACATTCATGAGGTAGAAAAAATGGCCAGCCTGGATCTTTCTTACGGTCTTTATCTGCCATCAACTTCTATGTTTCTGTGTTTCATACACTTACCTGTGTATTACGTTGAGCTGGCTAATCCAGGAGAATCCCTGCTCCATACTTTAGATGTACATAGAATCTTAAAATATTATCTCCTTCGCACCAAGACATTGCGCAAAGCTGAGCAACCTTTTGTCTCTTTCACCCCAGGCAAAGAGGGCTTTCCTGTTTCCAAGCAGTGCATGTTCACTTGGTTGGCAAACTGCATTACTTTTTGTTATAAAAAGCACGATAAACCACCTCTTGGAGTGATCAAACGTCACTCCACTAGGGGTATGGCTGCCTCAGCGGCATGCTTTAGAGGCGTTACAGCAATTGAGATCTGTGAAGCTGCTAGTTGGTCTACTGTACGTACTGTACCTTTACAAAGCATTACAGTCTGGACAGTGCTTCTATAAAACGAACCAATTTTGGATGGGCCATCCTCTAAGGCCTATTGTCCTAAGTTACTGTTTTCGCTTCCTCCTCCCCTGTGCGTCAGAACTGCTGGGGACTCATTCCTTCATGTTATGACCTGCTGTAAGAGATTTCCTTGAAGAAGATAATACAGTTGCCTAAGAACTTACTGTAACAGTAGTTCTTCGAGAGACTCTCTTGCAGCAGGTCATGCTGCCCCTCCTGCCTCCTATTATTTACTGTACCATGAAATATTGGTCTGCTTCCATTTCCTCCTAGGTTCCCCTCGGAGGCCAGATATATTAGATTCTCATTTCGGCCACTGAGATGGAAAAGAACCAAGGAGCTTCTGGGACCTCCCCCTTTTATACGTGCCAGGATACAACACATGGTGCCATCAGGGGAGGTCCCAGGTCGACTGCTGAGAAATCATCTGGAGGAAATGATGCCTCCGGCTGGACATTCCTACAGGTTATGACCTGCTGCAAGAAATTCCCTTGAAGATCTACTGTTACGGTAAGTTCTTATGCAACTGTACTTTTTCCTCTGTCAAATAATTCCACATTTTTTTAAATCTTTCTCACCTTGTGATGAACAGACCTTTCCCTTCATTACCACTGGTCTGTATTACAGAACTCTTGTACCAGCATACCCTCCCCCAGTCTGGTAAGGCCATTGAGCTGTGTCTTAAAACTATCCCTGCCTGCTTAGTAATTCTGCTGAGGTGCGGCTGAAACAATAATTCTCTTGTCCACCCATGAAGGCTACCGCACCAAGGCAGAAGCAAACCTCCCCTTCCTGCTAAGGCCACCAACCTGCAGCACCAAGACCCCCCCCACCCCCTGCAGCTTACCAGCAACATAAATAATAGAGAAACACAGAAGAAGGGGACTGAAAGTCGATCTCGTCTGCCTTCCTGTACTACCTCACAACCACTAACCTACTGTACTGGTGGGCCGGTCCCCTCACCCCTCAATCCCTTATGAACCCCTTGGGGATTATGAGTCCCCTTGCCAGGCCTCAACCACATTTAAACCCACATCGGTTTCTGTCGGCAGTCTGCTCCATAGACTCACCACCCTCTCAGTGAAATAGAACTTTCTCACATTTTCCTTGAACTGCCCCGTGGTGACTGCATCCATATTACTTACATATAGGTACATATTTAGGGTCTCCAGCTGATCTTCATAGGATCCTGTATCCTCCCTGCTTGGTCTGCTACCAACCTACGGCACAAAGTAAACTGACTCCTTTCATCTAAGGCCGCTAAGCTGCAGCTGACAGAATT
This sequence comes from Neoceratodus forsteri, assembly GCA_016271365.2. Classification (NCBI taxonomy): domain Eukaryota; kingdom Metazoa; phylum Chordata; order Ceratodontiformes; family Ceratodontidae; genus Neoceratodus; species Neoceratodus forsteri. The sequence goes on from CM057452.1 coordinate 849,252,208, forward strand.
CTCCCAGGGGCATACAGAACAGTTGCTGCACTGAATATTTCTGTTTGTTGTAAAAACCTGATGCTGTTCTTCTGTCTCTCTTTCTCCAAAGATATCACCGGTACTGTGGATTGCCGTTGTCCAAGAGAAAGTTTTGCCAAGATTGCCAGCTGCTGCTGTTGCCCAGTGAATGGGAGGAACATGCTGTGCATCATGTGCGGGGTGACATCGCACTGGCCCACTTGAAAAGACCAAGCCAGCTTCTGCATCCACTTGAGAATAAAAAAACCAACGCACAGTATTTATTTGCTGACCGGACCTGCCAGTTCTTGTTAGATCTCATTATTGCACTGGGATTCAGATGAGTGCTCTGTGTTGGCACACCAAGGTATGTATATGTTAGCTCATTTAGAAAAAGTCATGGGGGTTTAATGTTTTTACAGTACACCATGTGAAAGTCATTTTTCTTCTGGCTGTTTGCTTCTTCAGTACAGCTGGGTACTACAGTCTGATAGGTTGAGAATAAGAAAGTATTTTGGGCTGTTTTCAGCCCCTGCTCTTTTAAGTCACCTACAGCAGGGATGTACATGCCTCTGCCCCTCAAGTCTCTAGTCCAGTTTTTCTCAAGGGCTCAGTATGGAAGTTTGACTGATGTCCTCTGCGGTGGGCTTTGAAGTTCACATCTGACTTTTCACTACCTTGTTATGTTGTGCTTTCTTTTTTTTTTAAATGAAGTTTTCTTTATTTTTATATCAAATATAGCCATACAGTTTACAATACATGTCAATACATCTTATGTACTTGCAGTATAACAAAAAATATTCTATCTGTATCCAGGTCACACTGTTATTTTGCAGAAGGGAAATAACTACCTTATATATTCTTAATATCAGAGTTAATGCCCAGAACCATCCTGTAATACATTTATTCTGTTCGGTATTTCCTCTTTTTATTACTTCATCTAAGTCCTGAGACAACCTCCAGAGGATGTTCCGTCTAAAGAAAAAACTTTGAACCAAGATGGGTCGTGGTATGTTTTTTCCTGGGTGTACCTCCATCATGGAACAAATTCAAGATAATGATCCAGTTGGTAGGAGGTCCATCGCCTCCATCTGTTATCAAAGCTTTTCTTTCTGTTACTCAGTTTGGCCAAGATGCACTCCATATTATATACCTCATATACTAAGCCTCTCCATGTTTCTTTGGTTAGGATTTTATCTGTGAGCCAAATTCTAGTAATTACCTTCGTGGCTACCAAAATTAAAAGTTTTACCACCTTGTATTGTACCCAGTTTATTTTGTCCCAGATGGGGGGTTGCAGCCAGGACAAAAGCCAGTGTGAGCCATTCAGAGATATCAAATATGTCCGAAAGCTCTGAAATAATCTCATTCCAGTATCTGCTGAGACGAGGGCAGGACCAAAATATGTGTGTGTTACCCGCTGCTGGGTGGCCACAATTTCTCCAACAATAACCCTTTCCTTGCCCCCTAAATTTAGCTGAAATGTCTGGGGTCCTAAAGAAATGAATTCTGACTTTCCATGCAAACTCTTTCCAATACATTGTAGAAGTGATTTTAGAATATGGGAGGGCTGAATTTTGCCAGGTCTCCTCTTCTGTTGGAGAGTTTAGTTCTTTAGCCCACCGCTGTCTTGCCGAGGTTAAGCTATCTTTTTCATAATGTTGAAATGCCTGGTAGAGGTTACTTATAATATGTTCTTGGACTTTGCCTCTCAGATGTTGGATGATAACAGCCACCAAGCCAGGGGGGGGATTCCACTATTTTAATTAATGTGTCTTCAAGGGGAAGAAGCTTATCTTTAAGGGATAGATAGGTTGGAAAATGTTTTGAAGGTATTTTATTATTAGATTGTAGCTATGAGAAGGACTAAATATCCATAGGGCCCACCATTTGAAAAACAAAGCATAAAGAGTATCGTTCCCAATCTTTTAATAATCCTGCTGATCTAGGTGTACAGAGGTTTAAATCATAGGCCATAGCTGTTAAATAATATCTTTCAGAGGTGGAGAGGATGTGTCTGGTCAAGTGTATCCAGCTCTTAAAGAGATCCCTGGTGAGATTTAGAAAACGTGTCGTGGGCAGACATCTTGGGGGTTTCCCAAAAGGAAAGGACAGAATTGTTCCAGCCCATTAAGAGTTACCTCTGTGTCTTTCCAATGTGCAGTATAGTGGGTGCACGCGTGACAAAGGGCTGTACGAGTCTGCGCTGCCAGTGGATAGTCTCTCATATTCGGTAAACTAAGTCCCCCTTGTGCTGTAGGAAACTGTAATAAGGTGAACTTTATTCATGGTGTCCCTCCCTCCAGATGAATCTAGAGATAAATTTATCCCAAGAATGAAAATAGACCTCAGTGGGGGTAACAGGTAAGGTTTGGAGGAAGAGAAGCAAGCAAGGTAGAATATTTTGTTGAATGGTTTCGGCACGGTTAAGCATTCCAAGGAGCATGTGCGTCCCTGTATTTATTTTTATCATGTCACTGTTTTCACCTGTTGGCATGCCCCATTCAGCCCGACCGGCCCCTCCAGCTCCGACACCCGGAGCTGCCAGGGCTTACCATGTGCCTGGCCTAGGAGTGTTGTTTGTGGAGGGCCAGGTGTCATCCTGCCTGCTGGGTGTTTTTCTCCTCCATTTTCTCCCACTTACATGGGGCCCCAGGAGCAGACACACATGCATGTGAAGGCGCGTATGCGCTCTGCGGCCCTGGTAACAGCCCCTTCTGCCCACCCATTGGTCTAGCTCCGTTGCACCCCTCTGGCTTGCGCTGCAGCTTGGCCTTCACTGGGAGGCAGACCATGGCTGAGGGATGCAACCCCACCACCCTGGAAAGGAAGCTACCTTTCAGGCTCCTACCCACTCGTGCCTTCCCCGTCAGCGGCCCGTGCTAATACCTAAACACAGGTTGCAGGTGGCATGAGGTGGGCATCCAGCGCCCAGCGCCACCGGGCCGGGTATGTGCGTCCATTTAGATAAATCTATCATAATTTGTTGGGTAATTGGCTCTAAATTAACCAATTCTAGATGCATCAAGTTGGAGGGAATTTTGATGCCTAGGTACTGCATCTCCACCCTGTGCCATCGGAATGGATACTCAGCCTTCATAGTTCAAAAAGGGGTAAATAAGAAGTTGAGAACTTCCATTTTAGAATTATTTATCTTATATTCCGCGAGTTCACTGAAAATGTTAAGCTGTTCCGTGAGCACTGGCACTGAGGTTTCAGGTGAGGTAAGGGATAACAGGATGTCATCTGTCAAAAGAGTGCACTTATATGACCTACCACCTAAGGGAATCCCTTCTATGTTAACTTGTTTTCTGGTGTTGGCAGCCAGGGGTTCTAGATAAAGAGCAAATAGTAGAGGGGATAGGAGCAGCCTTGTCCGGTTTCTCTAAATAAAGGGAAAGGGGGAGATAGTGATCCATCTAACTTAAGATAGGCTATTGGGGAGCAGTACATGGCTTGGATTTGAGAGATAAAACCCTCTGGAAAATCAAATTGCCTTAAAGTGGCCCACAAAAAGGGCCATGACACCCCATCAAAAGCAGGACCAAGGGTATTTCTCTCTTCGTAGCATATTCTGTGAATAGCAGAACCCGGCGTACTGCATCATGTGCTTGACATCTCCTAATAAATCCCACTTGGTCTTGATCTATGAGCTGAGGCAAAAATTTATCTATCCTATGGGCCAAGACTGACATAAAAATTTTGTAGTCTCAGTTTAGCTTTGAGATCGGGCGGTATGAAGGCAATAAAGTTGAGTCCTTTCCAGGTTTGGGGATTGCTGCAATTTCAGCATACCCCCGGGGGTTCTCCCTCCTGTATTTCTAGAAAAAACGATAGCATTGCTGGTATAAGTAGTTTCTGGTACTTCCTATAAAATTAATTAGGGTACCTGTTGGGACCCGGGGCTTTCTGGGTTTTGGCCTGTTTAAGAATGGCTTTAACTTCATCTCCCGTTATGGGTCGAAGCAGCTCTTCTGCCTGCTGTGGAGAGAGGTGTGGTAAGGGGGAGTTCTGGAGATATGCAGTTATCTGTTGTGGGGAATGATGTATATATCCTCTGAATATAGTGCTTGATATAAATCAGCCATGACTTGTCTAATTTCAGTGGGATGGAGCAGGAAACTGTTGGTCTGTGGATCAACTATTTTGGTGACCATTACCTGTTGTTTGGGCTAAATTCCAGGCCCCACTAGGGCCCCCTTCTTGAGAGGCGAGCTTTAAATAATGTAGTTGCTGCTCTATTTTTTGATCTATCAATCTCTGAAGTTTCTGCTTAATAACTAATAACTGTGGTTTAACCCATAAATCCCCATGGTAAAGTTTTCTTTTGTGGGTCCACCAATGTTCCCTCTAGTTCTTTTTCTAAGGTTTCTTTGTTTCTTCTTCTTGTGGGCTGAATATCGTATAATTTCCCCCTGCAGAACTGTCTTAAGTGTATCCCACTTAATAGCTGAAGATGTTTTGGGAGAACTGTTTTCTGCCAGAATAATCTGGGCTTGTTTTTTTTTTTTTTTTTTTAAGTTATTATTTTTCTCCTTCTGCTGGTGTATCCTTAGGAGGACGCCTACCAGCTGACGCCTGACCTGACCCCAGGGCTTGCCATCAGCAGGGGTCCCTGACTCCCACCGGTCCTGGATTTTAGCTGGTCAGTGCCGTGGCTAGCCGGGCCAGCAAGGCGCCCTCCACCATCCTGCATGGCAGTGTTCTTTTCTTCCCCTGTTTCCTCCCAGGAGTCAGGTCCATGCAATGTCATCAGCGGAGGGAGCGCCGCATCCTGCACGTGCTCCTCAGGCATCTGGCCGACTCACTCCCAGCAGTAGTGGCCTGTGTCCTCCAGCCTCCGCCCGGGCGCGGTAAGCCACCGACCACAAACCCCGGAGTAGGAGCAGTCCATGGGACGGTCCTTCTCCTCCCCTGCCGACCCCTGACGGCCCGTGCTCGTTCCCGAACACAGGTCGCCGGCATAGCACGAAGTAAGGTGCCAGCGCCTCAGCCCTCAGCGCCACCAGGCCAGCACAGGGCTTGTTTTTTAATCATCTGCAGGAATTCTGGGTCCTGAAGGTGAAGTAAGTTCAATCTCCAGAATGCCTGTTTTTTTTCGGTTTTGTAACCTCTATTTTTAAAAATATTGGCGCATGGTCTGGCAAAATAGAGGTTCCGATAAAAATGTCCCTAATTGACTCCAGGTGTTCAATGGAGGACTAAAAGTAATCCAGCCACACTGAGGTGTTAGTTTTAGGGGCATAGTGCGTATAAGCTCTAACAGAGGGGGAAAAAAGTGTCTCCAAATATCTGTCAGACCAAGTGTGGGGAGGGTTTGCCTTAGATATTTTTGAAGTGCTGAAGTCCTATGTTTAGAGGGGGCCAAAGTATCTAAAATCATATTCATGGTAACATGCAGCCCTCCATCTATTATACAATGGCCCTTTGCCTCCGTTAAAAATTCATCTAAGAATTTTTGTGCCCCTCTAGTTGTGCTACCTGGGGGGAGATATACCGAAGCAAGAGTGACTTGCACCGAATAAAGTTGGTCCACAACTATAGCATAGTTTCCCTCCTTGTCTGTAATTTTTTTCTGAATGTGAAACTGTACCCCATGAGGTATCAGGATTGCTGTACCTTGTCTTCTTCCTGATGGATGCATGGAGACTATTACTTCCTGGAACTCCCATGACTTTAATTTAGAATATTCCGCCTGGGGGAGGTGAGACTCCTGGAGGAGAATTACATCAGGTTTATTCTGCTTGAAAAAACGCAGTAAACATTTACGTTTTATGGGGTTATGTATGCCATTAACATTGCATGACATAATGAGTGAAGTATTAGCCATTATTTATTTAGTGAAGGGTGTATATCTCCTCTGGTAAACATCCCCATCCCTATCTCTCAACCATCCAGGCAGCACCGCATTGAAGGTTCTAAACATGTTTAGCAACCTATTCTGGTTTATCATACAAGAACTATTATTTATCACCTGCTTTCATCGTTAGCGTTGGGTTTTTCCTGAGATTCTTTCCACCCAACGCTAGTTACCCTAAGTAAAATGGACTTGGATAGTATAGCATATATCGAACTGCATAAACATTAACTGCCATGCCAACCGAACGTGGCAAGAACTTAAAAATAAAGTAACCACATATAAAACATTTCTTTTTAAAACTTTCTTTATTTTAAAAATTTTTTTGTTCAGACAAACAAAACAATAAAAACATACATATCTTTCACAGTTATCTTTTTCCTTTCTTTCCGTCACTTTTGTTTTCAAAGGCAATTCATCCAATTTAATACTAAGTTAGGACAAGCAATCAAGAGTTCATACATAGGGTGCCTGCATGATAAATTACTAGAATTTCTTTATGTTTATCATCGTGAAGATTCAACTGAGTTGATTTCCATATTATGCCATTTTATGCATGGGTGAGGAGATGCCAGACCGGTTTTTTTTTTTTTTACTATCTTATCAAACAGTAGATACTATAGGCACTATGTTTATGCCTTACAGGACTCTATGTTGAGTTATAAGTTTTACCTCTTGGGCCCTGTCGTAAGATTTAACAACGAGGGGTTGATCAAGGAATGAAATCAGGTCTCACCCTTGCCATATATAGAACCCATCTCTGCCGCAGAATCTCAAAACCGGGTACTCTTTTATTAATGGTAGCTGTTAATGCCTCCATTCTATATATACTGATCATGCGTTCTTGCCACATCTTTAGAGTGATAGTTTTGGGGGATAACCAATTACTCGTGATTGCCTTTTGGGCCATTAAAAAGGAGATTTTCAAAAATGTAATCGTCTGAGGATCTCTGAGTTCCCTGGGCAGTTCCAGGAAAAAAAAAGAGAGGGGTGTGATCTTTAAGTTAGGATCTATTATTGCCTGTAAGGCCTGTCGAAGATCCTGTAGAAAAGGGGTTATAATAAGGAAGTCCCAAATTATGTGTGCCAATGAAGCAGGAGAGTGCCTGCAATTTCTCCAGCAGACTGAGGAGTTGGCCATCAGTATTTCACCTGGATTGCAGGTGTTCGAAAGTAACGAATAAAGATCTTCCAGGAGAACTCCTGCCAACTAGCTGCTGCTATGCCCCAGTGAATCCTCGTCTGCGTCCAGGCCCAAAAATCCTCAGAAATTCGAACTCCCAAATCCTGCTCCCAAGCTTTTTTTATATAGGAGGAAGAGTCCCCCTTCCAAGACAGAAGAACCTGGTATAATTTTGAAATAATGTGAGATCTAGCCGGGGTCCCTTCTGTTGCTTTCTTAAGTATGTTTGCAATCTGTGGTGGAGAAAGGCTCCCAACCATGTGTTGCTTTAAAAGACTATTAACATAGTTCCTAATTTGAAAGTATCTAAATCTATCTTGCCAGGATATTCCATACCTATTAATTAGTGCTTCAAAAGACAGAATCTCACTTCCTTCCAAAAAGTGCCAGACCAGGTTTAAACCTCTCTCCTCCCATCTCCTGAATCCCACATCCCACTTGACAGGGGCAAAGGATTCTAGGTAAGGGATCAACAACAAAAGGCTCCTCCATCTCTTAGCACCTTTGACTCCTAAGATCCCGTACCATACTCTTAAAGTGGAGGAAGTGTAGGGATTGTCTTCCCGGCCTATTCCTTATCTTTCCCTCTGCCCAAGGAGTATGCCATTCAGATTTTTGCTTGGGGCAGCCTCCCACAGCTCCAGAGTTTTCCACTTGGCCAGATAGGTCTGATCTAGCCAATACATGGCTGTTCGTAACTGGGCTGCACGGTGGTATAGTTTAAAGTTTGGTAATGACAGGCCTCCCCCTGTTTTCAGAATCTGGAGCACCATAAGGCGGACTCTAGGTTTTTGAGAACCCCAGATAAACCTCGTAATCGCTCTATCTAGAGAGTGGAAGTATGAGTCTGGGATCAGGATAGGGATAGTCTGTACCAGGTACAGAAATTTAGGGAGAATTATCATTTTTATCGCCTCTACTTTCTGCACTAAGGAAATAGGGACAGGGGGCCCATTGATCCAACTCCAGCTTGATATTTTTTAGTACTGGAACAAAGTTGAGGGAAAATAACCGGTCTGCCTGGAAACTCAATTGAATCCCAAGGTATTTAATCTGGGATAAGTTCCATTTAAATGGGAATTTTTTCCGTGTCTGTTCCGATGGTTCATAGTGTGTTCTCAGGGCTTCCGTCTTACCCATGTTTATTTTGTAACCAGCTAAAAGGCTAAATTCCGCCAGTTACGCCCATAGGTGCTCCAATGATTGCTCTGGATTTCTGAGATAGATTAACAAGTCATCTGCATATAAAGCTAACTTGTGTGTTTCCCCACCCAAATCCCACCCCTGTATTGTCTCATCCTGTCTTAATGCCTGAGGTAAAGGCTCAAGGTATAGGGCAAAAAGAAGGGGGGAGAGGGCACCCCTGCCTGGTGCCACGGTGCAAGGCTATTGGAGGCGCAATTCTGCCGTTAATTTTTATATATGCCTTGGGGTTAGAGTATATGTTATTTATGATTTTAATAAAGGATTCCGAGAATCCAAACATACCCAGAGACAGCTCCAAGAATTTCCATGCCACCTAGTCAAAGACCTTCTCCGCATCTAGGCTCAATAGCATACAGGGCGCCCCGGACCGGGCAGCATGATGTAAAATTTGCAGTGATCTTTTAATGTTATCCTGAGTCTGTCTACCAGGGATAAAGCCTGTTTGGTCATAATTGATCAATTTGGGCAGAGCCACCTCCAGGCGCCTCGCTAATATTGAGGTGTGTAGTTTATAATCTATATTTAAGACTGATATAGGGTGGAAAGAATTACACTGTGTGATATCCTTTCCAGGTTTAGGGACACTTGATATGACCGCATAGTTCCATGTGTCTGGGAGGGCCACCCCTGCTTGTGCCTCCCTGCAGGCCTCCAGCAAAGGGTCCTTGATCTCCTTTATGAAGAATTTGAAAAATTCAGGGGAATACCCATCAGGGCCTGGAGATTTTTTTGTTTTCAATCTTTTAATCGCCGCAGTCAACTCTAAAGGGGTAATGGGAGTGTCAAGGGAATCCCTGATTTCCTCAGTCAGTTTAGGAAGTTTTAATTTAGTTAAGTATGATTCTATTTGTTTTTTATCTGGTGTGTATTCTGATGTATATAAATTTGAATAGAAGTCCCGAAAATCCTCCAGAATTTTTTCTGGGGATTTTAATAAGAGACCTGTCCTGGGGTCTCGGATCTGAGTAATTGTAGACCGGGCTGTGTGTTGTCTCAGGCGATGTGCTAGTAGGCGAGAGGCCTGAGGGCCTTTTTCATGATATTTCTGCCGTAAGCGTTGCAACGCTTGTTCCGTCTTTACATCAATCAACTTTTGAATCTGCTGCTTGATGTTCTGTATGTCTGATAATACGGAGCTGCCCCCCCCCCCAGCACACCGCCCCTGTAGGGTATGCAATTGTTTTTGAAGGTCTTCCATCAACTGGTTTTGTTGTTGTTTAAAGTGGGAAGCGAACTTGATACAGTCCCCTCTAAAAACTGTTTTCACCGTGTCCCATAAAATGGTATTTGGCATCCTAGGATACATATTATCTTGTTGAATTTGTATTAGCCTCATAGCGGCCATGTCCGTAAATTCTTTTAGATTCAAAAAATAATTGTTAAATTTCCAGAGGGTCTGACCATTTTTGACTCTCCAATTCAACTCCAACATCAGTTGGGAATGATCGGAAAGTACAGATGGAATATGCTTACATTCCAAGACCTGGTCTTGGTGCTCCCCAGAAATCAATACGTAATCAATCCGAGCAAATGAACCGTGAGGGAATGAGTAATGTGTATATTCTTGCTTATCCTTATTATGTCTTCTCCAAGCATCTACCCAAAAAGCCCCCTTTAAATGATTCTTAATAAATTTACTAGCCGGACTTGGTCAGAATGAATTAGTTCTGGATGTGTCTTTTTGCTCCCATACCTGATTTAAATCCCCTCCTACTATTAATAATCCCTTTTGGTGCTCCGTGATCTTGTGAAGTAAAAAACAAAGTGTTTCCTTTGTAGAACCTGGAGGTGCATACAGGGAGGCCAGTGTAATAGGGGTACCCTCCAAGTTCCCTGAGAGAATGGCCAAGCGGCCCTCAGGGTCCGTATAACTAGCTATCTTCTGAAACTGTGTTCCCTTGGAGACCAAAATTGCAGAACCCCTTCTCTTTCCCTTCCCATATGATGCTGCGACCACTTGGTCATACCCAAATTTCCCCAACTTTTGGTGTTCAGACTTAATTAAATGTGTTTCTTGCATTAATACAAAGGAGGGTTTCTGTCTTTTTATAGTGGCCATGACCTTGTATCTTTTAACCGGGTTGTTTAATCCATTAACATTGTGGGAGACAATTTTTATACTGGTGTTATCCTCCATTTAGTGACAAAAAACCATAAGTCGCACGTCGGCTCCTCCGACGTGCGCTGGGTGTCGGAGGCTACGACAGACCCTCCATCGTCTGTCATCCCAGGTTCCCCGCAGCCTTCGCTGCCATCTGGGGAGCCCGTGTCGCCCCTACCTGACCCCGGGGATTTTTCTCCACCATCCCGGACGAGACACTAGATGCTTTTCTGCTGTCAGACCCCTCCCATGGAGCAGGATCTGACGCCTGCTCCCAGACGCCGGAACCGACACTGCCCCGCCAGCGCTGGTTCCGGCGCCTGCCCCTCCGGCGCCGGCGAGGATATTCCTCTTCCATGGCCTCCCCACGGGCCTATCACTATTGATTCGCCGGGGCTTCCTACTGGGCCGTCTGCTCCGGCAGCTCCTCCGGTGCCTGGGTATCTGCCGTCGTATTTGATGCTGGCTTACCCGGGTCCGCAGTATCCTGCGCCGCAGTACCCGGCGCCAGTCCCATCAACGCCGCAGTACCCGACGCCGCAATACCCGGCTCCGGTATTCCCGCAGCCGGGTTACGGATACTCGCCTTACGGATATAATCCGTACAATTATCCCCCTCCTCCACCACCCCCTAGGCTGCTGGTGGATCTTCAGGAGACTCTGGCCTCCTGGTGGGCTGAGGCCAAGTCTCAGCTCACCAAGGAAGTCGAGAGCCGCCTTACGGCGACGGTGCCACCTCCAGCCCCTGTACGCCCTAGACGGCACACTCCCTCTCCGCCTCCGGCCCGAGCTCTCCCCTCGGGATCCAGAGAGGGGCAGGACACGCGTCCAGGGATTCCCCCTAAGGAACCCGTTCCTCCCCCTAGATGAGTCAGGGAGTCTTATTCTGCTTCCAATTCTTCTTCCTCTTCTCTCTCGAACTCCTCGGATTCCTCCGACGGATGCTCCGAGAAAGACGACGAGCCTCGCTCTCCGTCCAAGCCCCGGCCGAGGACTCCTCCGAAGTCTCCTCCGGAGGATCCTTCCTTCACGGAGTTGCTCAGGAAGATCCAGGAACTACATAAATGGCGTTCCTTAGAGCCAGATCCTCAGCGGGTTAAACTCGCCGAACATCTGGACTTGCCCCTTACGGCCCATACTCTTGTGCCACCCTGGATCGAGCCTCATGCCCACCTTGGTTCCACCATTTGGAAACAACCATCGGCTTTAGCCCCACTTCCTCGGAAGTCCAACAGGCTATACCAGGCTCCGGAGGGTGTAGACTTTTTAGATTCTCACCCCCGTGCAGACTCGGTTGTGATTAGCGCCGCTCACGGCGGGTCAGCACACCCTAAACACTTGAGCTCGTCTCCTCCGGATAAGGAGTCTCACCTTCTGGATCAGTATGGAAGGAAGATCTACACTTCTTCCACACTGGGGATTAGGGCCCTAAATTATGTAGCACATATGGGGGATTACCAGAAGGATGTCCTTACCCAGGCGGAATGTTAAGATTGACTCTTTGCCTGACTCCCAAGTCAAGCAGGAGTTAGCTGACCTTGTCCATTCTGCTCGTTCGGCCAGTTGTCACATTCTGAGGACGACCTACAATGCAGTGGACACTGCGGGGCGGAGCTCCGTGTTCGCTGTAAGTCTTCGGCGTCATGCCTGGCTCCGAGTGTCAGGTTTGGTCCCGGAGGTGCAGTCAGCAATTCAAGAAGCACCTTTCAGGGATTCAGTGCTTTTCTGTGGTGATGTCAAGGACATCATCACCGACTTGCAGGAAAAGGGGACTGCCCTGAAATCTGTGGATTCCATGTACCGTCCCCATCCCCCACAGCGCCGTCCTTTTCGCAGACGCAGCTGGCCTCAAGCGAAACCCCAAGGAAGGCGGGCCACCAAACGTCGGGCCCCCATAGCTGCCAGGCCCCCGCTGCCCAAAAAAGCAGTGGGTGCCTCAGCTGCGGCGCTGCCCCATACCACCTGACTCCTTCCCTCTCCCACCACCTCCGGACTCCCCGGAGGAACCGGTAGGAGGGAGGTTCTCCCTCCACCTTCCGGGTTGGGAGAGGATAACATCGGATTCTTGGGTGCTTCAGATTATCACAGAGGGGCACTCCATAGAGTTTCTACAGAAACCTCCACGCCACTCCCTCTGAAGTCCTCTTACTCAAGGGACCATCTTCTTTTGGTCAGGGAAGAAATATCTGCTCTCCTCGTGAAGCAGGCCATAGAACCCGTCCCTCCTCACCTTCATAGGATGGGTTACTATTCCCATTTCTTACTTGTACCAAAGAAGACGGGAGATCTCAGACCCATTCTCGATCTCAGCTCCCTGAACCTCTATGTAGAATACAAGAAGTTCAGGATGCTCTCCCTTCAAATCCTTCTGCCCCTTCTTCGGCCGGGGCAATGGCTTTGTTCACTGGATATGCAGGATGCATACCTGCACATCCCCATTCGTCCCTCGCACTGAAAGTACCTCTGGTTTCTTTTCCAGAGGGACCATTACCAATTCCGGGCACTCCCTTTTGGTCTTTCCTTGGCTTCCCGAGTTTTTACCAAATGCCTGGCGGTGGTAGCGGCCCACCTGCGTACCTTGGGAATTCAGGTGTTTCCCTACCTGGATGATTGGCTCCTGGCGGCCTCATCCAGGGAGGAACTCCTGCATTTTCTTGCCCTCACCCAGCAGGTTTTCACTTGTCTGGGTATCACCATCAACCATTCCAAGTCTCATCTGGCCCCTTCCCAGAGACTCCAGTTCATCGGGCAATCCTCGTCGACAGTGTGCAAAGCCATCCTGCCTTGGGACAGGGGCCTCCCTCCAATACAGATTTCCTACTTTCGGAAAGCAGGAAGGTTCCGGCGGAGGTCGGGTGTCTGGCTTCTGGGGGTGATGGCTGCATCCCGACGGTTCCGCACAAGACAACTCCACATGAGGATCTCTCAGTGGACTCTCCGCCTCAGTGGGATCAACTTGTAGACGCACTAGATCATCTGGTACTGATCTCCGCCATGACACCAGACTTGCAATGGTGGATGATTCGAGAGAACCTGTTCTGGGGTCCCTTTTCATCCTCCTCCCAGACTCTGACCACGGACGATCAGTCGGTTGGGAGCCTCATCTGGGTCCTCACCAACCCAGGGTTTATGGTCCAGATCGGAATTAGCTCTCCACATCAATGTGCTCGAGCTACGAGCAGTTCTGTATGCCCTCCAAGCTCTTCACCAATACATCCTTCCCGGTCACCTGGCTGTCCAAACGGACAACATGTGCATGGTGTGGTACATCAACAAGCAGGGAGGGACTCAATCCTACCCGCTGTGCAGGGAAGCAATGAGGGTTTGGGAATGGGCAATGCTTCACAACCTTCACCTCACAGCGATCCATGTTCCAGGAGTCAACAATATCCTAGCAGACAAGCTAAGTCGTTCCTCGGCTCTGCCACACGAGTGGGAACTGGACCAAAAAGTTCTAAACGGCATCTTCCAGCTTTGAGGGACTCCACAGGTAGACCTGTTCGCCTCTTCCCAAAACGCAAAACTGCCCACCTTTTGCTCGCTCGCTCCAGAATAAGGCGTTTTCTGAAGCGATGCTTTGTCTCTAAGCTGGAAGGACAGATTCGTCTATGCTTTTCCCTCAATTCCTCTGGTCCCTCGTGTGCTGCAGAAACTTGCATTGGAAGGAGCGAGAATGATTCTGATCGCTCCTTTCTGGCCCAGGCAAATCTGGTTCTCTCTCTTCTACAACAATACTCAGAGGTTCCTCCTCTTCCTCTTCCTTTATCTCGAGGATTGCTGACCCAGGATCAGGGGACCCTGGTCCATCCGGGACTCAAGTCTCTCCAACTTCATGCATGGCTCCTGCAGACCTAGCCCAATCTCGTTTTGGTGTCTCTCCTAAGGTGGCCGAGATTCTAGTGGAGGCTAGAAAACCCTCCACTAGGTCCACTTACGCTATGAAATGGAAGCAATTTTCTATTTGGGCTGCCTCCAGGAACGTGGAGCCTTTCTCCTGCCCTGTGGCCGTTCTGCTCGATTATTTGCGTCATCTTTTCGACCTGGGTCTCAGTCATTCCTCTTTGAAGGTTCATATGGCTGCTATCTCAGCCTACCATGTTCCTTTTGCTGATAAAGCCTTTGCCCAATTAGAGGTTTTCAAGACTTTTCTCAGAGGGGTCCTTTATCTTAGGCCCCCCTGTTCGAACTCCTGCTCCCCCTTGGGATTTGAACTTTGTTCTCGAGAAACTTACCCTTCCTCCTTTTGAGCCTGCGGCTTCTGCAGACTTGAAGTTTTTATCGTGGATGACGCTTTTCTTGGTGGCCATTACTTCTGCTCAAAGAATTTCCGAGCTCCAGGCCCTTATGTGTAAAGTCCCCTATCTGATTTTTCACAAAGAACGAGTAGCTCTTCACACGAACTCTAAGTTTCTTCCAAAAGTAGTAGCGGAGTCTACCTTAAATTAGTCTTATTGAGCTACCTGCCTTTTTCACGCAGTACTCCAACCAGGGAGAATACTTGCTCCATACCATGGATGTCCACAGGATTCTGAGATACTACACCGATAGGACGAAGGATCTCAGAAAGACTGATCAGTTGTTCGTCTCTTTTGCTCACAAAAGGGAAGGCAATGCTGTCTCCAAGCAATGCCTGTCAAACTGGTTGGCTCATTGCATCACTTTCTGTTATGACAAGTACAAGACCCTATCGGGTCAAGTCAGAAGTCACTCCACTCGCGGAGTAGCAGCCTCTGTAGCTTGTTTCAAGAATGTGTCTGCGGCAGACATCTGTGCTGCCGCCACCTGGACTTCCGTCCATACCTTTACAAAACATTACAGTTTGGACATTGCCTCTCGCCGTAGAGCAGGCTTCGGGTTAGCTGTCTTGCAAGGCCTCCTGTCTTGAGGTTTGCAAGGTTGTTTGCTACTTCTTGGAGTAGTTCCTCCTCCCGGTGCCTTTCATTTGTTCCAGACTGCTTGGGATTCTGTCCTATATGTAATTACCAACTGCAAGAGCCCTCTCAAAGTAAGATAGTACAGTTACGTAAGAACTTACCATAACAGTAGATCTTCGAGAGAGGCTCTTGCAGTGGGTAATACCTTCCCGCCCTCCATCCCCCTAAGTTTTTTCAGCTTATTTTCCATTGAGGGAAATATCTGCTTCTCTTTCATCCGGGCCTTCAGGCCTGTGGCGGGAAAGAACTGGAAGGCAGGAGTTTGGGACCACCTTTATGCAGGTGTCATTATGGCCTCCGGTCACCCTGATGTGGGGGTGTCCCTACGCCAGGATCGCTAGCTAGAAATTTTTCCGTGGGGGGTCCTGCCGCCTGCCGATGTCAGTCCTATATGTAATTACCTATATGTAATTACCTACTGCAAGAGCCTCTCTCGAAGATCTACTGTTACGGTAAGTTCTTACGTAACTGTACTTTTCGTTTCTGATCTGAATTGCTTTATTTCTGTGAGTAGGGTCTCAAACCTGGAACGAGATAGGGTGTCTAGTTCTGTCTCAGTATCCCCTCCCGCCATACTCGACGGTGACTCTCTCCCGCTAGTAGCTGAGCTTGCTGGGCTTAATCCTCACTGATCACCCTTTGTTTTCCGATTTTTTTGACCGGGATCATTTCATAGATGAGTTTCCACTTTGCGACCTTTGCATGTTTTCCATTATTTGATCTAACAATGCTGTGTGGAAACGTTTTTGTTAGCGATGATCGGGAGAGCTGCTCGATTAAGCAGCCATGATGCTGGTGACGTCACCGGAAGTCTCCCATATAAAACATTTCTAACGTGATGTCAGTTTGTAATGCTTTAGTTTTTAAACTAAAACTAACAGTTATTAACCAATAGTAAACTGCTTCCAAGGTAGGGGAAACTGCATTTTGTTTCCCTGTATAAACTGAGGAAGCATGAGTGTAATTAAGTTTCGTCCCAGAGTGGGGGTTAGGTCCAGGGCATCCCTTGGCTCCCACCGAGCCACTAAGGCCCTGAAACAAAGAAATGAAAGTGCTAGTGGGGAAACTGAGGAGGGTTATTAGGGTTAGAACAGCCCAGTAATAGGCGGGCGCAGTGGTGTCCAGAGGATTCAATATTCCACATCTCCCGACCTCCTCATGGCTTCTGGGTAATTTTGAAACAGAGTGAGCCACTAGTAAGCCACAACTAATTGGACAACTAAGTCACTTCTTAAGAAGAGTAATCTCGTAGACTTGGTCGACTGTTCTCCACAGAATTTAAGTCCGGACAGTCAGTGTATGTTTGCACCAATTCTGTGAGAAGAAAGAAAAAAGGAGATAGAAAAGAAAAGGAGGGGCCTTTCAGTACATGCGTATACATTTTGATAAACATTAATACTGATCATCAGTTCTAGTCCCCATCTATCTCCTCTGGAACGCTCATATTAGTAGGAGCCCCTCCACAGTCTTAATGTTAACGTTTTTTTAATAATCTCTACGAGGAGAAATCCACGGTCTGGGCTTTTTTATTTAGCCAATCTAAGCATTTGAGAGTGGAGACAATCAGGAGGTGATATGGCTCTTTGAGTGGGCCGCGACAAGTGACCTTAGGTCTCCCAAGTATAGAGGGTTAGACCCATTTTTATCTATGCAGTCTGGAGTCGAGCCCCTCCCCCCGAGCCGAGGTTTGTAGAAAGAAAACTTTTCTCTGCCCTCCCCCCAAAGCTTCCAGCCTGTTACCTCATTCTCAGCCTGATATGCCGAGAATTGTGGAAAATGTTTGCAGTCCTCACAATTCAGGTATTTTTATCTGCCGTTGCCTTTCTCCGAAATTCTGCCAGTCGTTGTTAAGGGTCAGTGGTGGTTGAATTATTCTCTCTTCTCCTTGGTACTCGCTGTCATCTACTTGTTTTGCCAGCACGGTGGTTGTGAGGCCTGCACTGTAGGAGGGCATGTTCTGTCTGGGAAAACTATGCCCTTAGCGTTCAACGCTTCTTTGGCTTCAGTAGCTGACGAGTATTCCTATTTCCCTTCCGGCAGGTAGACTACCAATTTTGCTGTATATTGAGTGGTGAATTTTCTGTCCTGTGCCTTCAGCGTTGGCAGCCTGTTGTGCTTTCTAAGTCACAGTGTCTCTGCATCTTCCCTTTTCTGTTGTATCCCGCCCACCTCTGGTTGGCACTGCTCAGATAGATCTGCTGAGGTGTGTTTATTTATTTTATTTATTTATTTGGGTTTTGGTAACCGGGTAAGTACACTAGACAACAATGTGCCTTTTTTCAGGAATGACTTGGAGAAGACTGAGGTGTTGGTTGCGGACCCAGGTCATCGGGTAGAGGGATTACGTCCTGGTTGTCCATCTGGTATTATACTAGGGGGCAACCAGTTGAGGGTCTCTGAATGGGTGCATAATCTGGGCGCTGTGGTTGACTCCGAACTGACACTTAAAGCTCAGGTATTGGTCATTGTCGACCTCGTTTTACCACCTGAGGAACCTCGCCTGGGTGAAACACCTTGTTCTGCCTGAGGACCTTCCCACTCTAGTCCACACCTTTGTGTCCTCCCGCCTTGACTATTGCAATGCTCTATACCTAGGGCTTCCGGGTGTGGAGATTCGCCGCCTGCAGCTGGTGCAGAACATGGCTGCCAGGCAGTTGACTGGCTCGTCAAGAGCCAGAAATATTATGCCTGTGCTTCGCAAACTGCACTGACTGCCAGTGCAGTGGAGAATCACCTTTAAGATCGCATTGCTGACCTATAAGGCCCTACATGAACAGGGACCGCGCTACTTGCAAGATCTCCTCTGTTCTACTGCTCCCACCACCTGCTCCGTTCCACCAGTGAGGGATTGCTGGAGGTTCCCAGGGTCCATTTGAAGACCTCCGGGGCCAGAGCATTTTTGTTTGTGGCCCTGACCATATGGAATTCTCTACCTTGCCAGGTGAGAGAGTGCCTGTCCACCAAGTCTTTTAAGTCTTCATTGAAGACATATTTGTTTGAGTTGGCATACCTTGATATGTCTTGAATTTTATTATTAGTTATAATGGAAAGCATGATATGATTTGGGATTTTAATCTGAATCAGTTTTTAGTAACCTTTTATACAGGTGCTTTGGTTTTGAAAAGCGTCTTTTATAAATAAAGTTGACTGACTTTGGAAGAATCGAATGAAAGGAAGACAAAGCAGGATTACATACTGAAGCCAGAGTAATTGTTACGCTTCCAAAATGAGACTCCATCAACTCAACTTTTTTGCCCTCTTCCATTTTGCCTATAATCCCCCCCTCCCCAAAAAAAAAAACAGATTGGAGGTTTGAGGCATGTCTGACCTTCTAAGGATCAAAGGTGGGTGGGGGTGAGAGAAAACCTTGTTCAGGTACATTAAGTATAAAATTAAAACTAAGAAATGTATTACCAGATTTAAGAAGAAAGAGGGGACATGGGTGAAGGAGGATAGGATAAAGGCCAGTATGGAGAGTGATTTACTTTTGTTCAGTATTCACCATTGGAGGAGGCACTACCAGAGTGTAGGCCAAAGAGAGTGGTGTGAGAGGACTGGAGTTAGGACTAGTCTTGGAAGAAAGGGTGAGCAGGGGCATCAAAACCGTGAAGGTGGACAAAGTACCTGGTCTTGACATGCTGCACCCTGGCGTGCTGAAGGAGGTGGGGAAAACACTGGTAGTGTCATTGGCAAATCTGTTAAATTATTTCCTGGAGAGTAGCTAATGTGGTTCTACTTCACAAGTGTGGGGACAGGGATGAGCCAGGAAGTTACAGACTGGTTATTCTAACCATGAGTGTAGACAAGCTTCTGGAAACCATCATTAAGGAACAAAAAGTGGACTTGAAAGCAAAGGTTTTAATGAACAGGAGGCAGCACGGGTTCGTGGCATATAGATCTTGCCAAACTAACCTGACCAACTTCTTTGATTGGGTCACAAAGGTGGTGGGCAGGGACCAATCAGTGGATTTGTTGTACTTTGACTTTAGCAAGCCTTCGATTCCATTCCACACAGAAGGCTAATTAAAAAGCTGGGTGATCTGAGGAAGGAAACAAACTGACCAGGTGGTTTTGGAACTGCTTGGGGGGCAGTACGCAGAGGTTGATTATCAGTAGAAACTTACAAACATAGACAGTGACAGCAGAAAAAAACTAAGGGTCCATCTAGTCTGCCTGTAATTCCCTGTCTACCCCAGGATCTGTTGTCTGTCTAGGGTTCTATCCCTCCCTGTCCGTCCCCTTCTCCCCTACTTACTGTTACTGACCTAAGTAACAATCAAACCCTTCACTCTGTCCTAGTCGTGTTTGAAACGATTTATGGTCTTGGCACCCACCACCTCCACTGGTAGACTGATCCACAGCTGCACCACCCTTTCCACAAAATAGAACTTCCTCATATCAGTCATAAACCTTTCCCTGCTGGTTTCCACTCATGACCTCAGGTTCTTGAATCTTTACTCCTGCTAAATAGTTCCCACCAGTTCACCTTGTGTATTCCCTTTAGGAACTTGAAGGTCTCTATCGTATCCCCCTCTCTCATCTAGTCTCCAATGAGTCATATGGTCAGGGACTTGAGGTGATCCTCATGAGATCTGCCCTGTTGGCCCTAAATCTTCTTGGTCACCCTGCATTGCACTGTCTCCAGCTTCTCCCTGTCCTTCCTTAGGTGAGAATTCCATAACTGCACACAGTATTTTTTTTGATTTACTGTGCTTTATCTTTGGTGGCATTCCTTCCTCAACCGCCCTGCCCCCACTGACGGACCAGCATCTTCCTGGACACAGTGCCCTCTGGATTACTTCCCAAGGCGGAGCCCTCAGAGCCTCCCCGGTGTGACTCCGTTGGTGCTTGTTACTGGATGCACCCGGGGACCCTAGATCCTCTACGGGGCGGGGGACATCACTAGGCATTCCGGAGGCACTTTTTCTCTTGGGGGGGGGGGCATGTCAGGGCGGACACCCAATGCGACCACGTCATGCATCACACGCCCCCAAGGAGCAACACTCACAGGTGCTCCAGTTGCAGTGTGTCCCGTGGTCACCCGGGAGCACCAGACGAGTCACTCTACCCGAGTGGAGCATGTGCTGTTGCCGTCATCCACCCCTGCCCCTGGCTGGCCCTTGGGCATCCTTAGTCCGTTCCCAAACCTGGGTCGCCCACATCACAGTGGCGAATCTACCACTGGGCTGGCCAACTGCACACAGTATTTCAGGTGCAGCCTCACCAGTGACTTGTATAGGAGTAGCATAACCTCCTTTGTTCTGCTGTCAGTACCCCTTCCAGTACATTCTGGCATTGTATTACCCTTACTATAGGTCTTGCTACACTGGGTTGATTGTTTGAGGGAGTCACTTACATTGACTCCCAGGCCCCTTTCTTCTGCCGTAATGCTTAGTTTGAACTCTACCATCCACTACTCTGTCCTGGGGTTTTATTTATTTAGTTTTTGTTGACCAGGTAAGTGCACTAGACAAATCCTGCCTATTTTCAGGCATGACCCGGGGGAGGGGAATATAGACGAATGCCAATTGACCTTGAACCAGATGAAGCTGTTGGTGGTATTTTTAGTGAATGAGGGAAATTTGGCCAGGACCCGGGGAAATTCCCCTACTCTTTTCGATAAGTGCCATGGGATCTTTAACATCTACCTGAACTACCACCAATCCAGGCAGATGGGACCTCAGTTTAACGTCTCATCTGAAAGACGGCACCTAAGAAGCGCAGCACCTCTCTCATGCTGCACTACAGTGTCAGTACTGGGATATTAACCCAAGTGCCAGATGTGGGAACTGAACCCACAGCCCTCTGATCTCCCGGCCTCAGAGGCGAGTGTGCTACCTACTGAGCCACTGACACTGACTTTTAGTTACTTAGGTGCATGACCTTGCACTTTTTAGCATTACATTTCAACTGCCAAACCTTAGACCACCTCCCTTGCCTTTGTAGCTCCATCTGCATCTCCCGATCTATTCGTCAATGTCTACCCTACCACAGTGCTTTGTGTTATCTGCCAAGAGACACAACATGCCTCAGATGCCCTCTCCAGTGTCACTGATAAATATATTGAAGAGGACAGGACCCAGGACAGATCCTTGCGGGCACCCAACTTGTGACCTCCCATTCTTCCGATTTGACCCATTTACTACCACCCTCTTCTGTCTCTCCAAACACTTTCCTACCCATCTAACTATGTCCCTAGTCACGTCCAGGTCCTCCAGCTTCCTCAGCAATCTTCTGTGTGGCACCAAGTTTAAAGCCTTGCTGAAATTTAAATTTTTTTTAATTTCATTTATTTATTCCTCCATGGTTTGGGGGGGTGGTACCTATGGTTTCCCCCCATTCCGTCTGGCTGCACAGCCCCCGTGCCACTCCAGGTGCCCGTGCTCGACCCCCCTCCTCCGTTCCACACATTGGCCACATCATGGCTTGTACTTACCCCACCACCGCAGAAGCCGGGGGTCAGGATCAAGGGGAAGCATCCTGAATAGTAGTGGCGTGGCGCTTCTGGTCCGTCCGTCCGCGGTGTGCGAGTTTTTGCATATAGATCCCTTTCTCCCCGGCAATGCGGTGAACGTCAATGATGCTGTTATGCGTGCTCCCGCACCACACGTCCGCCGCTGCTCGTGCCGTCCCCACATCGACCTACTGCTTGCAGTCACCGCCAGGAGGTGACAGAGCCACGGTGTACCCACCCCACTCTTCCCAGAGAAGGAGGCAGTCCCTGGGATGCTCAGTCCTTCTGCCCCTGGCGGACCCCCCAGCGACCCGAGCTTGTTCCCGAACCCGGGTTGCCGGGGTGGCGCGAGGCGTGGCATCCAGCGCTTCAACCCTTAGCGCCACCGGGCCAGCTTAAAGCCTCGCTGAAACTGAAGTAGAGTAAATCCACAGCATGGCCCTTATCTACCACCTTTGTTTTGTTACCCAGTCAGAGAAAACTATTAGTTTGATCTCACAAGACCTCCCTGCCACAAACTCATGCTGTTTACTGTCCTGTAGACTGTTACTGTCCAGATAGTCCACAAGGTCCTCTTTGATCAGTGACCCCATCAGTTTACCCACTACAGAGGTAGGGGTGACAGTTCTGTAATTTCCCAGGTTTCTCCTTGCCCCAAGTAGTGAGACTACATCCTCTACCCTCCAATCTTTCAGGACTAACCCTGTCTGAATTGAGCCACTGAATAGCCTACTAGGGGCTCAACCAGTCCCGCAGCCAGTTCCTTGAGCACCTTTGGGTGCATCCCAACCAGCCCTGGGGTCTTATGTACCTTTAGGGCTTCTTGCTCCTTCTGGTCCCTTTTTCTGGGAAAAACTGGCTGCTTCATTTCAGGAATGCCCCTTATAACCACCTTAATGGCAGGGGCCCGCTGTTTTCCCTTATGAAGACAGACCAGAAGTAACTGTTAAGGACAGCTACTTTTTGTTCATCTTCCTCTCTAACTCTCTCCCTTCTGGTTGCCTAACAATACCCCTCTCTGATTCCATTTTTCTACTTTTTGTTCATCTTCCTCTCTAACTCTCTCCCTTCTGGTTGCCTAACAATACCCCTCCATTTTTCCCTTAATGTGTGTGTAGAATTTTTTTTCTGCCCTCATGATCCCCTCAGCAATATGCAGCTTTATGTCTGCCTTTGCCTCCCTGACTGTCCTGTTAGCATATAGATAAACGGAAAACCAGCACCGTGACCAAGGCTTATACAGAAAGAGTCTCGCTCGAGACTTAGAAAATAATGCAAAGGACTCACCGACTCTTGGAGTAGTAGTGGCTGTAACCACAAAAACTTTAATATTCCAGCCGAATAAAATCCAATATATCCAACATAAAGCCCAGAGTGAGTCCCAGTAAAGAATACAGCCTAGCACACATCAACACACTTCCTGGTTAGGTGTCTCGTCATGTTAGCATCCCTAATTCTCATCCATTCCTCTTTCTCCTGCTTTTCCTTGTACCTGGTGAAAGCCTTTTTCTTGACCCTCACTGTTTCCCTGACTCTGAGAACCATTGGAAAAGCCACACTGAGCCAAGGTTCGTTTCCTGGTGCGACCTGGGGGAGACGGAGGTGGAAATACAGTAACAACAAGGTTTTGTAAGTGCTGAATGTTCACCACTTGCATTGCTGTTGTACTGGGTCCTACGTGTACACATTTGTACTATACACCCAAGCTAGACCAGATGAGATATGATGTCACTTTTGCAATGAGGCCTTGTTTTACACAGTTTTCTGCTTCATTTACCCAAGATAGTAGAGATGAGATGTGATATCTTACTTTTAGCATGGGTCTGCTTTCATAATGTATTTTTCTAGGACTGATCATCTAAGATGCAACATGTTTTCAGTGGGGTTCTGCTGTAGGGTCCTGTTTTTACACAGTTTTGCAATATATTTATCCGGAATAACCCAGGTGAGATGTAATATCTCATTTTCAATGGGGTTCTACTTTGACACATTTTGTACTGCATTTACCCAGGATAGCACAGCTGAGATGCTATTTTGTTTTCAGTGGGATCCTGTTTCTCCCAATTTTGTACACTTTACCCAGGACTGCACAGCTGAGATGCAATATTTTGTCTTCAACGGGATCCTGCTTTTACTCATTTATGTAATGTATTTACCGAGGATACCCAGCTGAAAGGCAAGTTACATTTTCAGTGGGAATTTTTCCCAGGATAGAGCAGCATAGATACACAGTTCAATGGGGGCTCTGCTGTACTGGGGTCCTTCTTTTATACATTTTTACTATATGTCTACCCAGAATAGACCAGCTGAGAGGCAATATCTAATTTTCAGTGTGCTCCCACATTTGCCCCCAGATATCCAACATAGGCTTTTTATGACCTGACATTATGATCAAGATTTGTGGAATTTCTTAAATCCCATCCGAAAGGTGATTTTGCAGTGCGACTGTGGAAACATTTTTTGGAGGGGATTCGAAAAATGACTGCTGTTATGTTCATGGGGTGGGTAACACATGGGATATGTTGAACATTAGGGGCAAAAATCTACAAAAATAAAGTTATGATCAAATGTTGGAACAATTCAGTGTTTCTTCATAACTTTTTTTTCACATTTTGACCCCAGATTTTCAACATAGTCAGAATTCGTCATAGCCTGTAAATACAGGGCGCTGACTGTGGCGATTGGGGCAGAAGGTGTATGTATTCCTTGGGCCTCCTGTATATAGATTACATGTACATAAAGTGGTTTTAAGTAAGGTTTAGATTACTGGTATCAAAACCAGGTTAGTAGTGCAATAAAGGACGATGGTAAAAGGCAATTTTGGAGGATTTAAAAAAAAAAAAAATTGGGCACATGGCTACAAATATAGGACGGTGGTAAAAAAAAAAAATACGTGGTGGTAAAAATTATAGAGTGGTGGTAAAAAAATATAGAGCCAATATATTTAGCGTGGTGGCCCACCACGCTAAAATAATGAATAGGGAAGATAGACAGTCTTTTTATGATGCCATGTTATGATTAAGACAGGTTGATTTTTTAAATCTTGTGTGAAAGGTGGTTTCACAGAGGGACTGCAAAAGCGTGTTTCAAAGGAGATTTGAAAAATTACACTTGTCATGTTCAATAGGTGGGGTAACAAAAGGGCTGTATGCACATTTGGGGCCAGAATCTGCAAATATCAGAAAGTTATGAGTAAGCCTTGAAAAAATTCCATGTTTCCTCATAACTTTGTTGTTTTTTTGACATTGTGACCCACATTTTTAGCACAGTTTTTTTCGATGACCCCACCTTATGATCACAGCAGGTGCAATTTTTTATATCCTATTCGATATTGTGACTTCACAGAGAAACTGCGAAAACATGTTTTGGAGGAGATTTGAAAAAATTACATCTATCACGTTAATGAGGTGGGGTAACAAGAGGCCTGTGTTGAAAATTGGGGACCCAAATCGACACACTTTGCAGTGTTATGAGTAAAGATTGAAAAAATTCAATGTGTCTTCATAACTTTGTTGTTTTGTGACATTTTGACACCAAAGTTTCAACATAGTTGTTTTATGACCCCTCTTTCTGAACATGATGGGTGTCATTTATAACATACTGGCCGAAATGTCATATCATGCCACAAGTGCAAAAACACATTTTAGCCAGGATTTGAAAAATGACACCTGTCACGTTCAAGAGGTGGTGTGAAAAAATGGCTATGTTGAAAATTTGGGGTCAAAATATTGAAAATTACCAAAGTTATAAACGAGGGTAGAACAATTTCAATGAACCTTCAGAACTGTTGGTTGTTGTTTTTTTTTTTTTTTTTTAATATTTGACCCCAGTTGTTCAACATAGTCTTCTTATGACCCCACCTCGAACCAAGTAGGTGAAAATATTGAAATCCTGCCTAAACAGTGATTTTGTGGAGCGACTGTGAAATCACCTTTCGGGCTGGATGTGAAACGTTTCACCTACCTAGTTCATGAGGTGGGGTCACGAAAAAGCCATGTTGAAAATTTTTGGGGAAAAATATTAAAAAATGACCAAGTTGTGATTACAATTTCAAAATGCATTGAAATACATTGACCATGGCTTACCTGATTTCCTCAGTTCCCAGTCTGGCATTGAAGGGTGAAGTCATGTCTTTGGTGCAGAGTGGATTACAGAGTTGGACCCCATAGGTAAGTGAGGGATTGGGGGTGAGGTGGGGGTGTTGAGTGGGGGCCGGGAGGAGGGTAACGCCGGCAGCAGCAGACATCGATGGACCTCTCTCTTTTTTTTTTTTTTACAGGGTGAAAAAAGAAAAAAGAAAAGACAGAGGGTGGTTTTCGTTATTTCATGTGCCAACACTGGGGATTGGGCACTCCAGTGGTTGGACTCTTATTTACAGGGAATGGGAAGCTATGGGGAGTTGGGAGGGGTACTTGGCAGAGGGTGGAATCTTTGTAAAAGGGGCACAGGAAGCAAATGGAGGTAGGAGAGGTACTTGGCAAAGGGTGGAATTCTTTAAACAGGTCATGGGAGTTGATGGGGAGGTGGAACAGATACATGGCATAGGGTGGAATTCTTTAAATTCTTTAGGAAGTGACAGGGAGGTGGGAGGGGATACTTGGCAGAGGGTGGGATCTTAATAAAGCTGAGTTTAAAAAAAGAAGGAGCAAATAGAGGTTGTGCAGTCATTTATGTTGTCGGGGGGGCGGGGGAGGAAAAGTTGCAGGCTGATCATGATGCCGATCAGCTGTTTGCTGGGCAGCATCATGCAGATCAAAACAGAGTCACCCTGTAGTTCAGGTGGCTCTTTTCTTTGAAATTCACAAAGTTTCTGCCCAGCAAGCACTGAAGAGTGTCATGATCAACCTGGTTGATGATTGGCCTGGCACTGTCAAGCCTCCTGCTGACTGCCCTGCATTGGACTGACAGTGACACACTTCTGAAATCCACTATCACAGCAACATGTTTGCTTGCACAAGCATTAGCATAAAAAGCATACACAGTATTGACAACTGGTACAAAGTAAAGTGCAGAGTAGAGTTTAACATTGTACAAGTGCAAACAAAAGAAAACAGAGCTAAGCGGAGGTACCATGAGTGGGTTTGATATGATGGTAGTGCTCCGCCAGGGAAAGATCAGGGATGGGGATGACAGGAACAGGTGGGGGAAGGGAGGAGTTTTAGCTGGTGCCTAAGGAAGATGGGAAGGAGAAGAGATGGAAACAGGAGGAGAGCAGATTCCAGATGGAGGGGAGTCAACAGGAGAAGGCTGACTGCCCAGCAGAGGAGTGAGGGTGGGGATGGGAGAAAGTTCAAGGATCCCTGGAGCTGAGGGGTTATGAGGCAGAGGGAATGGAAGAGAGGAGTGAGGCTAGGTGAGAGGGCAAGGACGCAAACCAATATTGGAGATGCCTGTAGCACAGTAGGACTGGTGACATGAGTGTAGGGAGAGGATGGAGAAAGAGGAGTAGAGGGAGCAGTGGTTAGTATGGGAGGGGACGTTAATAGCGAAGTGACAAAAGGTGTTGCAGAGGGTGTCCACTTTGGGAAGGGAGAAGAGCAGGAGGCAGTGCCATAGACCACACCTGCATAGTTGAAGACTGGGAGCACCATTTTGTTACCAATCTCCAGGCAAACCTAAGGAGACATGCAGTCTTTGTTGTGGTACAAGGCACCAAGTATGGGGTGGAGCTTGGAGTGGAGGGCATCAATGTGGACAGAGAAATCGAGCTTACCATCAAGCCACACACCGAGATACTTGAATGAAGAAACCCTGTCAAGGGGGTTGCCATCCAGGATGGAGAAGACACGGGAAGGGGAAGGACTGGCAATGTCTGGTTGGTGCCAAAGGTCATGGGTACAGTTTTTTTAATATTGATCCAGAGTTGGGTGGAATAGAACCAGTGCAGGACATTGTGGAAGTCTTGCTGGAGCAAGCCTTCCACCACTGCAGTGGAGGAGCCAGAGGTGTAGATAACTATGCTATCTGCATACATGTGAATGTAGAAAAGAAACTGGCACTGAGCATTGGGTAAAGTGCAGTATAACAAACTTTTATTAAGTAAATTAATGATGTTTAAAAGACTTACAATTCATAGTCGCAGCAGTTCATTCAGAGGTGACTCTTAACAAAGCAGTAGCGAAACCAGTAGAGTCTCTGGTGTGCCTTTGTCACTGGTGCATTCACCTCTGAATGAACTGCTACAACTACAAATTGTAAGTCTTTTAAACATCATTAATTTACTTACTAAAGTTTGTTATACTGCACTTTACCCAATGCTCAGTGCTGGTTTCTTTTCTGTTGCATTGCATTTGTATGGCTGGGTACAAGCAGTCTGACTGGAGCCGTGGTTTGTTTTTGTGATACATGTGAATGTGAAAGTTAGCAGAGGGGAGGTCATTCAGGAAAATGAAGAAGTGGGTGAGACAGGATGGAACCCTGTGTGGTGCTACCCCTGATGGGAAGGGAAGATGACAGGACACCTCCTACCTGGTCTCTTGTACCTGTTTTATTTAGTAACAGTTCTCATGCATTACTTTGTTGCCTCGCGAATGGCCCCTTTGATTGCTCCACATCTATACCTCTGATGTTGTCCATCCTGGTCAATTTGTCTTGGACCAGCTCCTTCATCTGGTTAACTCATCGCCTCCTAAAATATGCCTGTAGGTGGCAGCAAATGTACTGCAGTGTGTCCCAGAACGACTACAGAAGTCACCTACAGACTTCCTGTGTGCCCTAGTAACGACTGAAGATGTCGCTCACGTTTCAATATTACTTATCAGCCAGAATTGATTAGAATTGACTGCATAGCACTATTAGAAAGGTAATGTGCTGAGCAACTTTGCCACTGACACTTTGTGTGTATCATGTTCACTTTAGGAGTTATTCACATTTGTTTATGACATGGTATGTATGGCAGACATGTTGTCCATCAAGAACCACCTAAGCACTTTGAAGAAAACATACATTTTGGGTATCTCAGCCAGTATAAAACAAAAAACGAATTGAGCACAGTTGATTGTATAGCACTGTTGGAAAAGCAATTTTGTGTGGAACAACTTTGCCACTGATACGTTGTGTGTATCATGTATACTTTAGGAGTTATATACATTTGTTTATGGTGTGGTGTGTATGGTTGAGATTCGTCCTTCAAACCCCACCAATGCACCTTGACTAAAATGGGGAAAAATTATGTTTAATACTACAGAAATAGCTGATTTTTTTTTTTTTTTTACAAATTATTAAAACTACATCTAATGTCTGGATGCTTAATTTGGTGTTGATATGTATTTCCCAACAAAAAAAGGCTTATGGTGCATTTTTAGTGAAAAATATATATATTTGTTTGCTGTTTTGACCAGCATAGAAAAAAAAAACTAAATTACCTATTATTACTTGCATACCACCATTGGAAAGGTAATTTTATGCTGAACAAGTTTGCCACTCATACTTTGTGTCTAGCACTTACGGTTTTTGTGCTATTAGCATTTGCTTGCGGCATGCCGATTATGGCTTGATTTTGCTTAGAAAGGCCCAGGACTCACTGTTAACAGTATACAGGAGACAAGTGCTGCAACTTCAGAGAGTCCCTGTGGAGGCAATGAGTTAAAGTCTGCTCTTCTAAAATCTAGAACTTCAGTTTTTGATAGGAGCATTCTGGTCCCATACCAGCCTGAACCAAATAGAGTTATGGTTGCTAGACCCCGGTTGGTTCCCTACCCTCACTCCACCCACCATTTATGAGTTGGTGCACACCAAATCGATAATGGCCATCTGTCTAATGAGTTCCTTAAGCAGCCGCACCAGCAGGCAGTCCTGCGGTGTATCCAACAGGGCCTGACCGCTGGTGCATCTGGCCGCTGGAATGTCCCAGTCACTATCTGGCAGGTTCAGATCACCCACTACTACCATTTCCCCCCCTCTTCAATCCCTTTGCCAGCTCTTCCCTGAGCTGTCTCTCTCTTTCCCTTGTCCTGGGTGCCTGTAGATCACCCCTGTCACAAATGCACTCCACAGGTCAGGGCCTCTGCTCCCACAGTGCCAACCTCAGAGTGCAATAGTGTGAACAAGTAACAGGCAGGGTAACCCTCCTTTCTGCTTTTGGGTCTGAATCACCTTTAGACTCAAGTTCTGGGGGGATTCAAACTGTGAACCTTATGCTAGCATACCCAAATGTGCAGGCTCAGATAATATTCTCTTCGGGGGATGCAATATATCTTTCGCTTAAGGCCACCTAACCAGGTATCCAAAATGAACCCTTAAAACTCTATAAGAGACCTTAGGTAAATTCTTACCTTTTACCCAGCTTAGTAACACCATCAAGCCCTTGAGCAGTTGTCAGACTTAATGATACAGGCACTCCACATGCAAAAAACAAAACTTTGAGACCCAGGCAGTATCTTAAAGAATATGTTTACTAAAAATGGATACAAACAGTAAGATAAAATACAGAACAAATATCAAAGAGCCTCACAATCACATAAAAGAAAAAAAAAAGGAAAACTACAGAACAAACTCCTACCACAATACATTTAGATCTTTTCTATCTCATGTATTACCTCTGTAAGGGCCTTTAAAGTTAGATCAGAGAGCTGTGTCTCTCTAGAGTCCCAAGATGATATGACACATTTCAGATACAAGTATCAGTTTAAACTCTGTGTCTCCAAACCCCTTCTGTGAATCATCTAGCTTCTCCTTTTAGAATATAAAATTAAAAACATGATTTTCCTACCAGGAGGTATTTTAAATAATGTGAACATCAGCAAAAACCCATTTCCCAAATTATGAGTCTTTGATCAACCAGTTCCGTTGAGGTTTACAACCCTGCAGTCCATCACCCAGGTGTGATACATCCAACAGGATTTAGCTAAATGACGTTCTTTCCTGATGTAATAAGATGTATATTTAGTTTCCAACTTCCAAAAGCATGAGGTCACAAAAAGGCCATAAAATGCAATTTCTCAAGGAAGTTAATTACATTACAGAGATCTCCTGGTCAGTGTAATACATCCTGTGATTTTGGCTGTTGACACCTTGTAATTTAAAAGGTCCAAATCTCACAGACTGACATTTCCTACACTGACCATTTATTTATAATACAGTAATGATAACCAGCTGGCCAAGTGTCACAACCCCTACTCATATTTTCTCGCCTGAGGGTGCCATGAGGTGAAACCACAGCGACTCAGTTTCCCATTTGCTTCCCCTGATGTGTCTGTCCTCCACAGCCTCTTTGCCCTCCCTGATATATAGGGCTAGCCCCCCTTTATGTTTCCCTCTATCCTTTCTTAACATTGTGCAACCTGGGACTAACAAGGGTCAGTCATTATTCTCTGTGGCCCAAGTTTCTGTGATAGTTGTGAGGTTCACCTCAATGTCAGCTACCAATACCTGAAGCTCACTGATTTTATTACCCACACTCTTGCTGTTAAAGCAGACTCCCTTCCAACCGGCTCCAGATCCCCTTTTTCTATTTTGTTATCCTAATTCTGAATTTTTCCCATTCTCCTTATTTTTCCTGTTGCTTGCAGACCCTGAGAGCCTTCCCTCCTTAGTCTCTGCCATTACTCCTGTTTGAACCTCAACCTTAGTTTTACTCACTTTACTGCTACCAGTCTGTTGTATAGGGGAGCACTAGTTAGGTTCCCCTCTGTCACTCCCATTACTGTGGTTCCCCTAGCCTGAGTGTCCTCCGCAGTCTGTTTACTGTCCAATTTAGACATCAAACTTCTGCACCAGTGGGGCGCAGTCAGAGCCTAGGGGAGTTATGATTGTGAGTGAGGTACCACAGCGATCAGTTCTGGAACAGGTGCTCTTTAATATCTCCAGTTGCAGTATATAAGAGAGGAAATTCAGAATCAGATGTGCCCCTTCAGAGAGCACTAAGATCTGTGAAAGAGTGGCCACTGAGGAGGAATTTGAGAAATTAAAAGAGATCCGGGACAATTGCAAAAGGCATCCAGATTATGTCAACTAATGTTCAGCACAAGAAAGTGCAGACTGATACACATTGGTAGAAAGAACCATGAAACAGACTACTTGATAAGCAGTGTAAGAGTGGTGTAGACAACTAAGGAGAGAAACCTGGGGGTCATCATTAGTGATAGCCACAAGTTCACAGCTCAGTGCAGCAAAGCATATAAGTAGACAGAGAGGATGTTCAGATGCATAGGAAGGGGATTTGATAGTAGGAGGAAGGAGGTGGTGCTATCCCTGTACAATTCCCTGTTAAAGCAGCACCTGGAGTACTCCGTGTAGTTCTTTAGTCCACATCTCACGAAAGGCAGGGCTGCATAGATTCCACACAAAGGAGAGCCACGAAGATGATCCAGGGGCAGTAGGTGAGGTCATATAAGGAAAGGTTAGCAGTTCTTAACATACAGTATACACTTGAGGCTAGGAGAGAAAGAGAAGATATGATTGAGAAATACAGCTTCTGCGAGGAAGCATCAAGGTGGATTGTGAGGACTTCTTTACAAAGAATGAGGGGACAGTTACTAGATGGTGTGGCGTGGACAGCCAGTTCTGAGTGCTGTATCATTTTTTTTATAAAATGTATTACTGACTATCTCTGCTGAAAATCTGATGCTCTGGGAGTGACCTCGCTCACCACCCCCCAAGGTTTCAGCTGAAAGATGAAATCTGTGAGAAAAAGGCTGAAACAGCATGTGAGATCACACACACACAGTTATAGATACTAGGTGCTACATGGAAGGCCTTAATCAAGGATCCTGTTTGTCTGAGTTAATTACAGCCGCAGTTGCTATATCATATCCATTTTATGACGCTGGAGGAGAAACCCAGGTTATTACATAGAAGTGCGAAATCATAAAAATGCTTTCATGTCCTGGAAGGGGAAAAGCTTATTATGAGATCAAAGTAGTGTCATTTGAGGGACATGAATTATGCTGAAGTTGTAGAATGTAATACTTTGAAAAACATCCTGTTTTTGTATGAGATATATATTTTTTATATATAATCTGACAGAGGAGGAGCTAGATGACTTCACACAAAAGGGGTTGGCAAATACAGTTTACTTTAAGGAATAATTCTGTTTTACTTGGACTTTTTTTACCTAGACTCTGACAAGGAAAGATTGTGAGCACTTTTAAGCAGGTATGTAGAAAGAGAGTCAAATCTAAGTACTGTAAGTAGGAATTTGCACTGTTTAAACCTTGTTCTTTTAAAAGATTTGTATGTCTTGTGATATAACAGTTCTATATTTTGTGTTTACATATGTTTATCTATTTTTAGTAAAAACTCTTTTTAGAGCTTACTTGGTCTGTCTTTGTTTTTCCTTCTCTCACAAGAAGAGTATACATGGTTATAGCAGACACGAAGCATAAGCTTGAGTGGTGGTACCAAACTGGAAAGAGAAGCGTTTTAAATCTGAGGTCTTTATTAAAGTTTTTAAGGGTTCATCTCTGTATACCTGGTTAGGTGCCCATAGGCAAAGATATCTGGCCCCCCGAAGACAGATATATCTGAGCCTGTGCATTGGGTACTCTAGCAAGAGGTTCACAGTTTGAATCCCTCCAAGACTTGAGACCAAACGTTAATCCGAACTCACAAAACAGACAAGAGGGTTACCTTGTTCTGTTAAACTGTTTACAAGACTGCGCTCGGAGGTTGGCACTTTGGGAGTAGAGGGCCTGCCCTGCTGAGTGGGTTTGTGACAGATGGCATGGGTAGAGTCTGTTGGCCTCAAGGATTCAGAGGGATATAATAAAATTCTTCTTCATGGAGAGGGTAATGGATCAGTGGAAATAGACTACGTAGAAAAGTGGTTGAAGCTGAGATCTTGATGGGGCTTAATATTGGGTGGGATAGATGTAAGGGAATAGTGGAACCAACAAGCAGAAAAGTAGAAGGGATACAAAGGGAAGGGAGTAACGATCAAGCCACCAGGGCTATCAGATCTCTAAATCCTGCATAGTGTTAGCCAAGCATGGAACTTGGCAGGAATATGGTAGATCAGATGGATCTCGGGGTCTTTTTCTGCTGACAGTCGGTGTTTCAGTGTTTCTGTAGCATAGAAAGGTGACATCACGAGATGGGGGAAGTAGCTTTGTGCTGATGAATTACATTTGACAAGTGAAATCAGAATTCCTGTTTTGGTAAATAACTCCCAATTTTTTTTCCTATATGTAGTTTACAGTTTTTACCTTGTTTTCTCCCCATAATTCCCAGGGCCCCGGCAGACACGTCAGTGCATTCACGTGGAGCCACACATGTACTCAGGGCATCAGCTGAGCCCCTTCCACCCCACCCCTTGCAATCCTGGCTCCCCCGTAGCCCGAACTGCCATCCATCCTCTACTGGGTGGCAGCCAAGGGCCAGGGAAACCCCTCATCTCTCCCTGGGAGGGGAGAGCTGCCTCGTGGCAACTCAGTCCTGTTCCTCAATCCTCCCCCCACCGATCCCTGACACCTTGGGCTTGTTTCTGAACCCGGGTTGCCGACATGGTGCAAGGTGTGGCATCCAGTGTGCCAACCCTCAGCGCCACTGGGTCGGGCAGTAGCCCCAAATTTATGTCAGTACTTAATATTTCTTACAGTCAGTGCTGTATTGCAGGATGGGTGCACAAAAAGGACCATAATTTGGGGTATAGTTACAGCTGTACGGCAGGAGGGATGCGCAAAATGTTCCATAAGTCTGGGTATAGTAACTTCTATGTGGCCAGAGAGGCACACAAAATGGTCCATAAGTCAGTTGTATCATTGCTGTGTGGTAAGGGGGCATACAAAATGGTCCGTAAGTCAGGTATAATCACTGCTGTGTGGCAGGAGGAGTGCACAATAGGGTCCATAATTCAGAATATAGTCACTGCTGTGTAGCAGGAGATCACACAAAATGGCCCATATGCCGGAGTATTGTCACTGCTGATTGGCAGGAGGGTGCAAGAAAGGGCCATAGGTCTTGGTGTAATAACATCTGTGTGGCAGGAGAGGCTGATAGAGTGGACCATAAGTCGAGTTATAGTCACTGCTGTGTGGTAGGAGGGGCATACAAATGATCCACAAGTCAGTTTATAGTCACAGTGGTGTTGCAGGGGGGTCAGACCAAATGGACCATAAGTCAGTGTATAGTCACTGCTTTGTGGAGGAGGGGCACACAAAATGGATGATGAGTCAGGTTTTGTCACTGCTGTGTAGCAGGAGGGGCACACAAAATGGACAGTAATTCATGCTGTTGGCACTGCTGTGTGGCAGAAGGGGCATACAAAATGGACCATAATTTGGGGTATAGTCACTGCTGTACGGCAGGAGGGGCACACAGAATGGACCATAATTTGGGGTATAGTCACTGCTGTACAGCAGGAGGGGCACATGGAATGGACCATAATTTGGGTATTGTCACTGCTGTATAGCAGGAGGGGCACAGAGAATGGACCATAATTTGGGGTATAGTCACTGCTGTGCAGCAGGAGGGGCACACAGAATGGACCATGATTTGGGTATTGTAGCTGCTGTATGGCTGGAGGGGCACACAGAATGGACCATAATTTGGGGTGTGTTCACTGCTGTGTGGTAGGAGGGGTGCACAGAATGAACCATAAGTCAGGATATAGCCACTACTGTGTTGCAGGAATGGCGCAAAAAATTGTCCATAAGTCGGAGTATAGTCACAGCTGTATTGCAAGAGTAACACACAAAATGGACCATAAGTTGTTTTGTCTTTTTTCACTGCTGTGTGGCAGGAGGGACGCATAAAATGGACCATGAGTTTGGTTTCGTCACTGCTATGTAGCAGGATGAGCTCACAAAATGGACAATAATTTGGGATGTAGACACTACTGTATGGCAGGAGGGGAGCACAAAATTGTCCTTAAATCAGGAGGGGTGCACAAAATTGTCCATAAATTGGGGTATAGTAACTGCTGTGTGGCAGGAGTGCTGCACAAAATTGTCCATAAGTTGAGGCATAGTCACTGCTGTGTGGCAGGAGGGGCATACAGAATGGTCCATAACGACTTCCCCAGTGGTGTGGAGGGCTGAGGTGCTGAGCACCTCACCTTCTACCATACCAGCAACTTCTGTTCAGAAATGGACGCAAGTTGTTCAGGGGCTGGCCGGGGAAGCAGGATTGAGTATCCATAAGGCTGCTCCCTCCCTCGGGGAGGTGGGGGTCGCTGTGGCTGGTTGTTTGACTGGCACCTGGAGGCATCTGGATGGCAGCAGAAATGAGCTGCAAGTAGAGGAAAGGGATTCCATGTTCAGGGTGCTGGGGGTATCTTTGTGGAGGTGGAGCTCACACATTGTGCCAGTTGCCCGTCCTGTGGGCCTGGGGTGAAAGCTCAGTGAAAAACCACCCCAACTGCAGGATGGCAACTGACCCCTTGCAGGTCTAGCACTGGCGAGTGGCACCCCTCACAGTCCTGTGGCAGAGTACAATGGAGAGAAGGTAAGCCCTGGAGAAGCCAGATGACGGTGCTGAGGGTGGGGGATCGGTCAGAATGGGGGCAGCAGTGGCAGATCAGGAGGACTAATACCAATGTGGGGAAGAAAAAGATCCATAAATTGGTGTCTGTTCAGAGCTGTGTGGCTGGAGGGATGGACAAGATGGACCGTAAGTGGGACTTCCGGCGATGCATTGTGCTGTGCGGTAGCCTTCCCGTGGAGCTCCAGCCACCCACTTTGCAAAATCATCGATCCGTTTGCCTTTATGGATATCGGCTACCCTAGATCGCAATTTCTCGGCATTGGAACAGTGCGAGCATATGGGGAAAGCGATTCTGCGGGCATAATGTAGGTGGATGCGAAAAAGAATATACGGAAGCGTACTCCTCTGGTCTTGCCTGAAAAGGCCCCAAAGAAGCCTCGGGCCTCTAGTTCTAACCAGGGGGCGGTTGTCGGCACTAACCCCGCTCTTGCTTCTGCAGTTAACGAACCGCTAACTCTATAGCAGTTCCTCGAGGAATTTAAACCCTTCAAGGAGGATTTATATACCCTGACAGCAGGTTTTGCCTCTCTCTCCCAGAAATTGGATGAAGTGGCGCAAGGGGTATCAGATAATTCAGCAAGAATCTTTTATCTGGAGAAATGCCAGGACAGGCTAGATCCTGAGCTTACTGCATGTAGGCAGCGCCTCGCCAAGTTGGAACAGAAGGTTGAGGATCTTGAGGGGCGCAGCAGGAGGAATAATGTTGTGACTGTGGGTCTTCCCGAGGGAGAAGAGGGGCATGACCCAGTTAAATTCACACAAAAGCTTGTGGAGAAGTTAGCTGGCCCGACTCCCTTTGGGGCCAATTATTCTATCGAAAGGGCCCATAGAGCACTGCGTCCCAAGCCACCCCCTGCCTCCTCAAACTCTCATCTGTCATTTCCTCAATTTCAGGGAAAAGCAACACTTCATCAATAAGGCAAAAGGGCTTCAGGACATCATGTGGGAGGGAAAGCGCCTGAGAATTGCCCAGGACTTACCCGCCTCAGTTCGCCAGAGGAGAACGGCCTTCCACCCCATGGTGGTTAAATTAATAGCGGCTGGCATCAAGTTTCGGATGCTATATCCAGCCAAGCTAAAAGTTCTCATCTCTGATGCCTGGGTGTCTTTTGAGGAGCCAGGCTCTGCTCTGGGTCAATTGAAATCATCCTTTCCAGATTTGTTTAAGGGCTCCTGAAGGGAAGTGACGTTGGTAGATAGATCAGGGCTTTCCTGCAATGCTCTTGAACCTGGAATTTTGGTGGACTGCTGTAGATGGGACTGGTCTCTTATGCCCCATGTCTAGCCCTACGCAATCATGGCTTTAGTGGCGGGGGTGCCTACTTCTTTCCCGGGGCCTGGCTTCTGCCTCTACATCTGTTGCAGGGACTTGGGAAAATGATTCAAGTCAGGCTGCTTGCCATTTGCCCAACGGAATGTCTGTTGCTTGCATCAATGTCGAGAGTGGTGTTGGCTCCCCGTGGTCTCTCCAACAGCATTACCGCTAGAGGGCATCCTTTCCACGTCTGAATCTCTCGATCTGGGAATAGCATGACCCAGGCGCCTACTTGTTTTGATGCCACAGAGCTATGTGATTCCCTCTGGAATGACTTTCATTTTTGGATCTGCATGTACTGGTCATTATGAGGTTCCCCTAACTTTCTAGGTCAGGGGCGTTGTGTACTCTTGTCAATAGGAGGGGAAGAAGGGGATTTATTATGTTAAGGGAAGTCTGGTATGTGGCTCCTTCCCCCTTATGCCTCTTTATTCTACAATTTTAGTTAGCCTGCCCTACAGGTAGTACATTTGAGATTTCGGGGGCCCTATAATTTGGCCTTTAGATTTTGAGTATAGGAATAGTTCACTTCTTGAATACAAGTATGTTCGCCTGTTTTATTAGCGATTCACTTATTGCAGACTAGTTTCTGTGTTTATCTAATGCTAAGATTTCACTTCAGGTCAATGTCTCTAATGTTGTGTTGGCTGGGCGCTATATATGTTAGTTGATCAGTGCTGAATATATCCTTTTTACAAGGCTGATTTTGGAGTAATCATTTCATTGTCTCAGCTACGCCAATGCAACAAATCCCTTCACTTGCTACACTGTACTTTAAAAGTATAGTTAATGTTTCAGGTTATGCTTACGGTCTTTATTTCCAAGGGTTGGTGGGGTGGCTGGAGCGGAAAGGGAAAAGCTCCAGGCGTGATGCAAAAGCGAGTTGTAAAGTGGGGGCTGGGAAAGTTTTAATGTTTAACCTGTTGGGAATTTGTGGGACTACGTTGTGGGGAACTCGGGGGAGCTGGGTGGGTAAGTTCACACAGGGATTCGGGGCAGGTCTCTCTACTTATTATTTGTAGTATATCACAACCCCTTTACATTACGATAAGATGGGGACAACGAGGGTAAATTCTTGGAATGTTCGGGGGGCCAGACGAAAAATCAAACAATATCAAATTCTTAAGCATCTCAATCTGCTTGCTGCGGATGTTGCGTTTTTTCAGGAAACTCACTTACTAAACTCCAAGGCTACACAGCTCTGTAGGCAGCAGATAGGCCAATGTTTTGCGGCAGAGGGTAATACCCAAAGTCGGGGTGTTATGATTCTGTTGCGCAGGACCATACCGTTCGTTCCTACTCAAACCATAGCAGACCCTGAAGGATGCTATGTGTTTGTAAAAGGCAAATTCTATACCAAAGAGGTTATTCTGGGCAGTATATACGGTCCTAATACTGACACCCCCAGTTTTTTCATACACATTCTCAATATCCTTTCCTCGTTCTTGCAAATCCCTTTATTAATTGGGGGCGATTTCAATCTGGTGATTGATCCTCAAATGGACTGTTCTGGTAGGCCCCACAAAGGGCTCTCCACAACACAGCAGGCTCTCCGGGATTGGTTGGATAGCGCAGGACTAGTGGACATTTGGCGCATTCTTCACCCATCAGATAGCAGGTTCACATTTACCTCCCCTGTACACCACTCTTCTTCCCGCATCGATTATATATTGATCTCCCAGTTTTTAATCCCTGTGGTAGTGGACTCGGAGATATTAACAGGGCCGCTCTCTGACCATTCACCAGTTGCCTGCTCGATTTCTCTATCCACATTGCCTACTTCAGGCAAGAGATGGAAGGTCAATAACCAATTGTTAAAGATCCCAGAATACAAGACTCATATCTCCGAGCACATTTCCACTTTTGTAGATATTAATTTTGGCTCCACCAGGAAGCCTGATATTGAATGGTGTTCCCTGAAGGCTTATCTCTGTGGTTTATTGCTAGGATTAGCATCCAAAAGGAAAAAAGTACAGAATGAGCAGCTTAAAAGCTTGCTGTCCCAAATTAGGGCCATTGAGCAGGAGCTATCCCCCAATCCCTGGAGCAAGTCAGAGAAACCCTTGTGAAACTTAAGGACTCATACCTGAATATCTTTAGAGAAAAAGTGGAGTTTGCTATTTTAAAAACTCAGTCTTATCAGGTAGATCAGGGCGACAAAGCAGGGCGTCTTCTGGCCGTCAAGCTTAAACAGAATCCCATAGATTGATAGCTGCAGTCCGCTCGCAACAGAGTGATATTCTCATAACCTCCCCTGTGAATATAACTTCGGAATTTCGCTCTTATAATGTGAAGTTGTATAGCCCCATGGAGGACCCTCCCTCTGCTTCCCAATTATCTTCCTATTTTTCTTGAATCAGGTTACCTCAACTCTCGGACCTGCAGAAGTCCTCCTTAGTTGCCCCCATTACTTTAGAGGAGATACCCAGGGTTATTCAGGACCTACCCGTGGATAAGACGCCCAGGCCGGATGGATTCTCCCCCAATTTCTATAAAACCTTTGCGGCTCAATTAGCACCTGGATTGCTCTAGCTATTCCAGCATGTTCTTTCTGGCCAAGCTCTAGATGAGTCCCTGTTTGAAGCCTTGGTAACTTTAATACTGAAGCACGGTAAACCTCCTGAGCAGGTCCAGAGCTATAGACCGATCTCTCTCCTCAATCAGGACCTAAAGATCTTAACAAAGCTCCTGGCACACCGTTTGAGTTTTGTCCTGCTGGATATCATAGGCCCAGAACAGGTAGGGATCATGAAAGGTAGATCTTCCGGTCAACCACTTTAGAACCCTTTCGCATGTCTTCTCAGCTTCCAGGGATGCTGACTTTCCTGCTGTGCTTATTTCTTTGGATGCCGAGAAGGCATTTGACAGGGTTGACTGGAATTTTCTGTTTCAGTCACTTACAGCTTTCAGGTTCCCCCCTCTTTTTATAAAGTGGATAAGGGTCCTATATAAATCTCCCACGGCTCGAGTCGTCTACAACAGGGTTTTGTCTGATTCCTTTAGGCTCCATGCGGGCACCAGGCAAGGCTGCCCTTTATCCCCCCTGCTGTTTAATATCTATGTGGAACCGTTAATCCGGAGGATTATGGATAATACGGAAATTCAGGGAATAAGTATTCAGCAGTACACTGTCAAAGTGCTGGCATACACGGACGACCTACTCCTTCAACTATCTCAACCCAATGAATCTATACCTGCGAGAATTTAGCTCTATGTCCAATTATAAGTTAAACGAGGACAAGACAGTAGTTTTCCCCTTGAACCACAAGGTGTTAAAGACTGTGGCAACATCATTGGGTTTCTCTTGGCAACCCAACATATTGAAATATCTGTGATTGTACTTGGCCAGGGAGCCAAATAGATTTTTGCAATTAAATTTAGAGTCCTTAACATCCACTATTAGACAAGACCTCAATAGATGGGCGTTACTCCCCCTATCTCTTTGGGGTAAAATCAATGTCATCAAGATGAACATTTTTCCGAGGCTTTTCTACCCATTAAATCTTTCAAACACCTGGTTGCCGCTGGAGTGGTTTATAAAAATGCATTGGATCTTCTCAGCCTTCATTTGGTCGGAAAAGAAGCCCCGGATAGCTTGTGATAAACTCTCGACATCGAATTTAAAGGGGGATTGAGACTTACCCATTTAGGACTTTATTACTGCGCAAGTCATCTAAACAAGTATTTGCAATGGCTTAGGAGGGACTACCCCCAACAGGTGCAGTCCTACACTCCCATTTGGCTCCAAATAGAGAAGAGCCTAATACATGCCCATGGGCTCTCCCCTGCTGCATTATTACATGTTAATCCAAGGTCTGTACCTCCCACTCTTAAAAACACTCCTGTGGCATTATCCACTCGTATCCATTCGCAGCTCTGCTCTTTCCTGAAGTATAAGCATACCTTGGACCCAATTCAACCTTGGTGGGATAATCCCAATCTCACAATCGATGGTAAGCCATTACAGTTGAGATGGATCCCCCTGATAGGGAATTGTTCTCTCTCCACCCTTCGAAAACCAGATGACCAGTGGTTAACCTGATCTGAAATCCTCAACAAATTTCATATTCTGAACTTTGCGATCTTTAGAATATACCAGTTATGACACCTTATAATAAAATGCTTTGGTAATGCGCCACCAACATCCCTGAGTTTACCTTTCTCGGAATTAATCCCCCATGTGGGCCTCCCGCACGCTGTTTCCAAATTGTATGAGATATTGTATAATTGGAAGTGGCCAGATTGTCTTGGTCCGTCCCCGTACTGGGCCACATTTTTTCCTGAATATGACTTGAACTGGCCCTCTTTATGGAAGGCCTGTCACAAGTTTGTGACTCAAGACAGACTTCGTCTGATACAGTTTAAACTACTGCACAATCTTTATTATTCTCCCCAGAAAATGGCGGGATTAGGTTTGCTCTCCTCGTCTATATGTACCAGGTGCTGGCAGAATGAGGGCAACCTTTTTCACATCTTTTGGGAATGCCCTAAGGTAGCCTCCCTTTGGACCGCCATTAAACAAAAGGTTGACCCCCTTCTGGGTCTATCAGAGCTTTTCACAGCGGAAATTTGTGTTCTGGAGGATCTCTCTTCAGTTACTATTACTAACAGAAAATATCACATAACCCTTATTGCATTGTCTGTTAAGAGACTAGTTTTGCGACATTGGAAGGATGAGTTGGAAATTTCTTACAGTGAATAGTCACAGGACTTGTTGGCCAACCTTCGTCTAGAGAAGACTATTGCTAGCTTAAATAACCAGTCACAGAAATTTCTCAAACACTGGGGTTCTCTGCTGACTCTGTATTCACTTCAGAGTGCATAGAAGTTCTACACCTGGTAGTAGAGACTTTGTTACTAGAAAGATTCTCCCTGTGTGAACGGAGGGTGGGATGGGGGTTGGGGAGGGGGAAAGGGGATCCTTTTTCCAAGTTTATACCGACATTTTGTACATTGGTTATTTGTATGTAAACAGGAGATCCTCTCTCTGTATTTGAATAATGTTGAATAAACTTTAAATTGCAAAAAAAAAAGATGGACCGTTAAGTCAGGGTATAGTCACTACTACATGGCAGGAGGGGCAAAAAAAAAATGTCCATAAATTTGGGTAGTGTAACTGCTCTGTGGCAGGAGGGGCAGATAGAATGGACTATAAGTTAGGGTACAGTCACTGTTGTGTGGCAGGAAGGGCACACAGAATGGACCATGATTCTGGAAATATTCACTGCTGTATTGCAGGGTTTTATTTAACTCTAAAAATTGATTAGCATTTTGCTTATCAAAGTTCTAAAACAGTGTGAAAATGCATAGCACTTGCCTCACTGTGTTTAACAAACATAACTCTGCTAGAAAACCTATATAAATGCTTTCTGTACAGTTAGTATTGTCCCAAGGAAAAAACTGCTAATCAATTATTTAAAACCCTGTATTGCAGATGGGTCACACAAACTGGATCATAAGTCCTTTTTGCCACAACAGTGTTGTTAGTATGTTACTTAAATGGTAATGCATCACTGGGAGGTGGTTATTGTGAGGTAATACCACCCCTTGCACTTCAGTCTGCACAAGCCCCAGGCCCGTGTGTTTGTACTTGTATTTATTTATTTTCCCAGGAAAATCTCCATTGAGCAATGCTCATTTACAGGAAGGTCCTGGGTAGGACAGCATACAAAGCAATTTCACAAGAGTACACGAGATACAAGCTTGCTGGGTACATACTGCACAGGAAAAACAGGGTATTTGATAATACAATATTGGAGGATAATGTAATACAGCACAAGCTTACAAGCAGGGACTGCAGGCATATAGACTTTACATAAGGTGCAAGAGGAATATTACAATACATACCAAGGTAGATATAATGTAATAGCGTATACTTGATATAATGGTGTAAAAAACAGCTTGTCATAAAAAAAAGATGAGTATGAGATACAGAGGATCATAATTCAGCCTGAAGCACAAGCATCAGTACAATAGTCATCAAGAAGAACTTTGAAAACATTACGACTGACCAGGAGCCCCAACTTAAACGTAGTTTGCAATTTATTCCATACAGTGGGGATAGTACATCTGAGGCAGCTTTACCAAAATGTGTGAAATCCTGAGGAATCTCTAGGAGAATGGAATTATTTTTCCTTGGAGTTTAAGGACTGCTATATCCATGGAAGCGCTCTGTAATGTAGGGTGGTAGGTTATTTTGCAACACCTTGTAAGTCCATATAGTGTTTTTTTTTTTTTTAACTACCTTGTTAGTGAGGGCCATGCAACTGCAACATACAGAGAATAGCGATGGGTCCTGGGGGCTTGGTTTGGTAATTAATCTGAGTGTCTTATAGTAGAGCATATCCAGTTTAGCTAGGCATGTGATAGAACATCGGCTGTAGATAAGATCAGCATAGTCTATGACTGGGAGAGAAGTGCCTTGAACCAGATGTTCTAGGATTGTGGATATGTTGTTCATCCACACTTACTGGCGTGTCCCCTTTCCCTTTAAGGATCACCGGAAGTCTTCAAGCTGGCTGCTCTCGCTCACCCGGGTGGTATAACCCTCGGTTTCGCCCCATGACTCCAGATCTTCCTTTCCGCTGGAAGATTCAGGTTGCCTCCTTCGTGCTCCCGCATTTTGTAATCCCTGGCTTCTAAACCTTCGTTTCTTCCAAAACTCCATCTAGTTTGCATTAGTGACCGTGACTCTTCTACTTCGATTATGGAAGACAAGTCTTCTCCCAGATTTCGCTTGATGTTCGTGCTGCCAAAAATATACTTTTGATCCCTACTTCGCATGTGTCTACTGACTGATTGTCAGTCATGACATCTCAAGTCGCGACTTCTGCCTTGCATTTCAACCTAACGTCCTCGATGACCATCTCGCACACCTGAAGCTGGGGAGACCAGAAAAACGGAACCCTCCG
This sequence comes from Neoceratodus forsteri, assembly GCA_016271365.2. Classification (NCBI taxonomy): domain Eukaryota; kingdom Metazoa; phylum Chordata; order Ceratodontiformes; family Ceratodontidae; genus Neoceratodus; species Neoceratodus forsteri. The sequence continues at coordinate 849,296,590 of CM057452.1, forward strand.
GTGAAATCAAAGGAGGCTCGGTGGGCAGTTTCTCTGGCTGTGGGATCTGCCGAGCAATTGGAACATATGCAAACCTTCGAGGAGGAAGCGGCTTGGGCCACAGAATCTTCCTCTCGGTGCTTCTTTGTTCTGCTCAACCTGGGTTCCACCATCCCGGGTTCTTTCTGAGAGTTGTGCTAGTCTCTCCTTACTAAGGGGGAGGGTTCTCCGGGCACGCACTCCTCTTGGTCCCATAAGCGGGAAAATGACCCAGGATTGACTTCGTCTTGGCGAAGACGTTCTTGGGATCAGGAGAGATCCATGTCCCAGGAACCGGCAGTCTCGACTTCGGTCGAGATTGCCTCTTCGGCTGCTGGCTTCTCGGCCTTGCCATCTGGCCAGTCGACCAAACTGTCGATCGATGAGGTTGAAATTGCCATCAACCTGATTGACCCATAGTCTCTGACTCCGGTCGACGACTCTCTGGATCGAACTCTGGTCCTTTCTTTCCCCGACGAGGAGACCCATCCCACTGGGAATCCCGACGAGGAAGTGGTCCCCGACCCCGGGAAGACACTGGTACCCCCGGTGTCTCCTGACCGACCGAGTCGGCTCACCCAATCTCGATCGAGGTACAGGACCCCTTCGACTGACAGGCCGAGGAAGAGCCATAAGTGCTGTAAGAAGAGGCGACGCCATCAGTCATCCTCGTCCTCCTCGGATGAGGATAGACTCCGGTGAAAACTTTGGCGTTACGAGGACCTCATGTGGCAACAGCTAATTTTGTCCAGGCACAAGCCAATCCCGGCTTCAGCCCTGGCCATTACCTGGCTTTTGCCTCCCAGGCCGAAGCCTGTGGAGCCGGCGAAACCTCCGGTTCGGCCTTTACCGGTCTCTCCATCGATCATAGTGGAACCACCGCCCAAGCAGCCTGTGGGAGGGCTCCTTCCAAGGGAGATTGACCAGACACTGGGCTTCCCTGGTGTCTCTCGGTCACTGTCACCCTGGAACGCCCTTGGCGGGTCCAAGGGGACCTCGGAGGTTGACCGTTGTGTCCGGATTCTTCGGATTTGGATGAGACCAGCCTACATTCTCACCCTGGGGATGACAAATTGGCTGGTGGGATAGAGATGGAGGGTGGTCCTTCATTTTTTCAGGGCATTCTTCGCCTCATCTCTGAGTCTACAGGGAAGACCCTGAAACCTGTCCAGAAAAAGGTGGAGTACCCTCTCATGGATATTTTCCAGAGAGGGGATACCCCGATGGAGGCCTTTCCTGTGGCTGAGGCCATAGTTGGCCTGGCTCTAGAACTTTGGCAGCACCCTGCCTCCTGTCCAGCTCCATCTACCCGCATGGCCCGCAAGTATGTAGTGCCCATGGGGTCCCTTGCGGGGTTCACAGAGCACCCTTTGGCCGAGGGCCTGGTGATCGTCCCTATGTTCAGGCATACTGGCAGTTCTGCCGACACTGACGACCTCCTGAAAAGGAATCCAAAAATTTGGATCATTCGGTTCGAAAGGTCTATGCGCCTCATCTTTAGGCCTTCGTCAGGCAAGTTCGGCCGTCATCATGGCACACTTTTCTCATGTCCTCTTGGGATCTTTGGATGAAGTCCTCCCACACCTCCCCGTGGACATGCAGACCATGGTCAAGCAGGTCTGGGATCAGATCCGGGCTGTTACCAGACAGCAGCTTCAGACAGCCCAGGACATTGGGGATTCTTGTGCCCGCTCGATGGCAGCCGCAGTTGACTGTCATCGCAGGGCTTGGCTGAGACTTTCCTCTTTCCCGACAGATACTCAGCACAAACTAGCTGATGTGCCTTTCCTTGGCACCGACCTTTGCGGCTCAGGTGTGGCTGGTCATCTTCAGCGTATTCAGCAGTTCAGTACCACCTTGGATGTTACTTCTGCTAAAGGTTCTTCAAGCAAGAAACAGCAGAAGAAGCCTTTTTGGCAGTTTTCCACTGCAGCCCAGCAACCCTCCTTTCAAGGAGGGCAGAAGCAACAGCAGCAGGAGGCCCAAGCTTGGTGCCCCTGGCCCAAGCCCGGGCCCTCTCAGGCCTGTAAAGGAGGCCGAGGTTCAGGTCCTGGATCCTCCATCTCCAAGCCTGCTCAGTGACGGGGCAGGGGCTGCCACCCGCTCTCACATCACGCCAGCTCTGGGTCCTCCCGTGGGGGGCCGGCTCCACCACTTTCTTTCCACCTGATCCGTTACCACCATGGACAGGTGGGTTCTGGAAGTGGTCAGTCAGGGACTGCCTCTGGAATTGGAGCAGTACCCTCCAAGCTGAGCCTGTGCCCCTCGGGAGGAAAGAGTACATCCATACTCAGTCGGCTCTCCGAGATGACATTGTTCAGCTCCTCCTCAAGGAGACAGTAGCTCCAATGGTGGATTCTCCAGCAGACCCAGGCTTTGTCTCCCAGGTACTTCCTGGAGCCCAAGCGGAAGGGGGGCTGGCTCCCCATTGTAGATCTGCACGACCTGAATCAGTATCTCAGGTCACGCCCCTTTCGGATGGTCAGTCTGTCCCAGATCATACAATCCTTGGAGCAAAACATGTGGTTCTGTTCACTGGATCTGCAGGACGTGTTTTTTCACATCCCAATCCGTCCGTCTCATTGGCGGTTCCTCCACTTCAGAGCCAAAGGGACCCTATACGAGTTCCGAGCCATGCCATTCGGCCTGTCATCAGCCCCACGTCTTCACCAAATGCCCCAGACCGGTTGCAGGAAGGGATCCCATTTGTCCACCCCAAGCTGATGGCCGTCCTCATGACCGATGCCTCTCTCATGGGCCGGGGAGCCCACATGGGGGACAAACGCGCCCACAGGTTCTGGACCCCTGAGGAGTCCCAATACCACATCAGTCTGTTGGAGCTTAGAGCAGTCAGACTGGCACTGTCAGCTTTCACTCCTCAGCTCCGGGGTCAAGTGGTTCAAGTCCAGGCGGACAGTATCACGACTACGTACTACCTCAACAAACAGGGCAGCATGCATTCCCGTCTGCTTTGCAGGGAGGCGCTCCGCATCTGGACCCTCGTCCGCCGTCTGGAGGCAGATCTCCTAGCCATTCATGTGGCAGGAGCCTCAGACCATCTGGTGGATGCTCTCAGCTGCTTAGGCAAGACATCCCACGAGTGGTCTCTCCATCCAGAGGTAGCTTGCAGCCAGTTCTCCCACTGGGGCAAACCGATGGTGGACCTGTTTGCCTCCAGGGACAACACCAAGCTGAGGTTGTTTCATGCCCGCCCCCCTCAGCAGGGCTCGCTCAGGGGGATGCCTTCTCGAGGCCATGGACCCAGGCCTCTTCTACACCTTCCCTCCATTTCCCTTGATCCACAAGGTGCTCCTCAAGGTGAGGAGGGACAAGGCGAAGGTGATTCTGGTAGCTCCAGACTGGCTGCACCAATTCTGGTATCCAGATCTCCTCAGCCTCAGCTACAGGCCCCTGGAGTGGCTTCCAGCACACCCGGACCTGATCTCTATCAACCAGGGGAAGGTATACCATCCGGATCTTTAATCCCTGCACCTCACAGCCTGGTGCCTGAGCGCCTAGAGTTCCAGGCTTTGGGTCTTTCCGAGGATGTCCTCACCGTGGTGGAGGCATCCAGAAAGGAATCAACCAGGAAATGTTATGTCTTCAAATGGAAAAGATTTTCCATTGGGTGTCAGGGCAAGGGCCTGGACCCTCTGTCCTGTTCGGTGGCTAACATTCTTGACTACCTTTGGTCTCTGTCCAAAGGGGGTCTTCAGTCATTGATCCTTAGGGTGCACCTGGCAGCCATCTCTGCTTATCAAACGCGTGCTGGTCAGACTATGTTGGTGCAGGAGACAGTGGTCAGACGCTTTTTTCAAAGGCCTGGATCACATATTCCGTCTGGTGCTTGAATCTCCACCTCTGTGGGATCTACTGCTGGTACTGGCAAAGCTCATGGGCAAGCCATACGAACCAATGCACAAGTGTGTGTTGTCAAACTTGTTGTGGAAGATGGCCTTCCTGATGGCTATCATATCTGCCTGATGGACAGAGGCGCTCTCGGTGGACTCGCCTTATCTGGTCTTCCACAGGGACAAGGTTGTCCTATGCCCCCATCCGAAATTCCTTCCGAAGGTGGTGTCAGAGTTTCACCTTAACCAGGTGTTAACTCTGCCAGTATACTACCCTAATTACACCTCGGAGGCTGAGTACAGGCTCCATACTTTGGACCTGAGACGAGTTCTCTCTTATTATAAGGAGAGGATGGCGGAAATTCGGGGAGAGGTTTGCCAGCTGTTTGTCACCTACGCTGAATCCGCTTCTGGCAGACTTGCAGCAAAAAGACTATTGCAAGGTGGATTACTACTTGCATAAGTCTGTGCTGTGAGTTGGCGGGCATGGAGCCTCCCAGAGGGATAAGAGCTCATTCTACCCGCCATACCGCTGCATCGGTGGCTTCTTCCAGGGACATCCCTATCCAGGAAATTTGTCATGCTGCTACCTGGAAGTCATCAAACACCTTCATTACCCATTATGACATCGACCTTGAGTCACGCCGGGATGATGGTTTTGGGGCCTCAGTTCTCCAATCTCTTTTCCCCAAGTGAGTATCAGTGGGGGGTGCACCTTGCCTTCCTCCTTCTGGAGAACTGCTAGGAGTCTGCCAATAAGTATGGATGAACAACATATCCACGATCCTAGAAAAACAGGTTACTCACCTGTAACAGTAGATCTAGGAGTGGTATATGTTGTTCATCCACATGGACCCACCTGCCCTCCCCGGCTTCGGACGTACAACACCTGGCTTCCAGCAGGCTAAGATCTGGCATCATGGGGCGGAGCTGAGGGTTTTACCACCTGGGTGGGTGGGAGGAGCCAGCTTGAAGACTTCTGGCGATCCTTAAAGGGAAAGGAGACATGTCAATAAGTGCAGATGAACAACATATACCACTCCTAGAACTACTGTTACAGGTGAGTAACCTGTTTTTTCTATACATCAGCACTGAACAGGGCTTTGGTAGGATTTTTTGTTTGGTGGTCCAGCATGGGCTTTAAAAAAAGGGGGGGGTCCACAGCCCAAAAGTGGGAGTCCCTGGAAAATTTCTGGGGGTCCCCATTCAAATACATGGGAGCCACGCTCAATGCTATCACGGCTTGTACTGTAATATTCTGTAGAGCACGGGGGGCGCGCTCCATTAGTTTCTAGGGTGGCATTTTAAACTGCATTTTTTTTTAATGTGTCAGAGTGTGATTGCAAACAAATTATGGCCATTGATCAACTAACAAGGGGGTGCGGCTCTCTCAAGTGACTCCTGAGGCTTGGTGGCTAAGCGTCTAGAAAAAAAACCAAGCGTCCCGACGCACAAAATATGCATAAAGGACGTGGATACCCGCGTCCCCGAGAGCCCTGATTGAAACAGTATTTTTTTCCAAAATAGACCAATTTGGCATGAAGTTTCTTACAGAGGACCTAAGTATGAGTGGTGAAGGACAGTTTCCTATCTATCCATAGCCCCAGATACGTATAACTGTCTACCAACTCCAGGGAATCTCCTAATAATGTATTATAATGAAATCAGGAGTACAAGGTGGGAGGGACATTAGCGTAAGAACATAAGAATGTGACGGCAGAAGGGGACCATGACATCCATCTAGTCTGCCCAATTTATGTACCCCCCTAAATCATTTTTTTCCCCAGATTTTGTTGACAAAAGCATTACGTTAGTCAGAGGGGCATTAAGTAACAGTTTTGAACAAAAAAGGGTAAGGTGTAACCCATTGAACATGGCTTGTAGATCAGAAGATACTGCTTTAATGGTGGGTCTCAAAATGTTCGGTGCAGTGCCATCGGCGTAGCATAAAAATGCAGGTTGGCTTCACAGCTGCTAGAGCCCAGGTTATTTATAGAAATCATAAAGATGATCTAAAATTGACCCCTGAATTATAACATTACTAAGGAGAACACATGAGAAGGAGTGGCCTTAAACCTTCACCTGTTGTTGTGGCTTAATTAACTGGTTGGAGGACTAAGGTAAGGAGGGTGTTCTTACCCCTATGCTGTGAAGTTTCCGTAGAAGAATATGGTGATCGACAGTGTTAAACACCTTGCTGAGGGCAAGGAAGATAGCACCAGTGAGGAGTTTATGATCTAGGAGCACAGAGCCAATCAGTGGTAACTTTAGCCAGGGCAGATGTGGTGCTGTGCTTGGGTCTGAAGCCAGATTGCTGTGGAGTAATGGTATTTGCTTGTTCAAGATAATTGTGCAATTGCATATTTGCCAACTTTTCAAGCAATTTGGCTAAAATGGGAAGGATAGGTATGTATGGCTCTATAGTTACTGAGGTGACTGGAATCTCCTGATTTGAATAGCGGGATAATGTGAGCAGTTTTCCATAAAGTGGGAAAGTCAGTGTGTGACAGTGACCGGTTGAATAGATGAGTAATTGACGCAGTAAGGAGAGAATATTCCAGTTTAAGGAAGAGTGGGTCTAAGCAATCAGCATCAGCATTTTTTTTGTGTGTCAACTCGAGACCAAGGAGATATTCAACCTGTTTATAGTTAACTTGTTGGAAGTTAAAGGAATGATCCATGTTGGCTAGGTTCCTCAGAGGCACCCGGATGGAGACAGGGTAGGATGAAGCAGGATAGTTACCAAAAGCCATTACTACTGAGGCAAAACGAGTGTTTAATTCCTTCAATATAGTTAGTTTCTCAGTGATCAGTTTGTCTGCAGCTCTGATCTGTTTGGGCAAGGAGGAAGTATTTTATCACACCCTCTACACACTTTACTGCTTTCCAGAATTTAGTAGCATAAGACTTGCTTTCTTCCAATAAGCTTAGGTAGTAATTTGCATTGGTATTTCTGATAAGTTTTGCACAGTAATTTATTTTTTGTCTGAAACATTGAAATATAGAATTCATCGGCAAAAAAATGTCTCTTTACCCACCCACTCTGCCTAGATGGTCCCAGTCTAGTCTGCCTCCACAGTTCCTAACTGGTCTCCGGTGACCCTCTCTTCTCGCTGCCTGTTCACTAATATTCTCTTATTTATTTGTTTTTGATAACCGGGTAAGTGCACTAGACATAAAATGCATATTTTCAGCATGACCCAGGAGAGTACAAAACGGTATAGGTAGTAAATTTCAGTATTGACAGTACAGTATATGAAAACAGGCAGATTACAGTAAGGATTACAGTGAGCATAGGAGAAGATAAGTACAGCAGTTTGGCACATTATATTGTCTGGAAATCCAAAAATAGGCTGTGAAGACTGGGAATACAAAGTGGAAATTTCAAATAATCAGTCAATCAAATTCTTTATTTATCCAGGCAAACACCATTGAGCAAGCTCATTTACAAGGTGGACCTGCATTACACAAGTCAAGTAACAATGCATTTATATACAGACAAATAGACTGTAGATGCAAGAGTACAACAGTACAGGTAGGCCTGCAATAGACAGGATAAGTAAAGATACATTTGGGTTCAGGTAAAAGACAGTCGGTAAGGGTATACATAACAATAGTATAGCAAGTCAGTAAAAATGTATACTAGATACAACAACATACATGGTTTAGTATTCCTGTAAGGTAAAGGCATTATAGTCCAGCGAAGAGATTAGTTGAAGTGGATGCTGCAAGCGAAGAGACATACATAGTCAGTTTAAAAAGACCCAGGCGATCAAGGAGACATGTCTGGAGAAGTAAGCAGCCAGTGGGGGCCTGGAACTGAGATAATACTAGGAGCGAAGGAATGAGATGCTGTGGGTATACAAGGAATAGGTGGGTGAGGGAGGGTGAGATTTAGGGCGGTAGATACAGTAAGTAGGTGGCTCAGGGCCAAGTTATGCACTGATACAAGAAGGAAGGGGGATGAGAAAAGCAGGGAGGATGTGGAAGGGAGGTCTAAGTAAGCTAGGATAACTGGAAGCAGTTGCAGGCTTCTGTAATGTATTTTGAGTATAGGTCTTAAACACAGTGAGACTAACAGGAGTCCTCCGTTTCAGTGATTTCTGTAGCCCATTCCAGAGTGACGGTAGAACAAATCCTTTGACAGCCCTCCTAAAACACGTTAGGGCTTTGGGCACTTTCAGAGAAATCAGTGAACAGCTTCATAGGGCATAGGTCCCAGGCATATTGAGAGTCAGGCAATCAACAATGTACTGCGGAAGTTTGCCAGTGATAGCTCTGTATGTCCAGAGAGATGCATTTTTATTTTGTCTGTAGTGTAGGGAGGTACATCCTACAGCCGCAGAGTAAAAGAGCAGTGATGGGTGGAGAAGGAGACCAGTGATGAAGGCGCAGGGCTCTGGTGCAAAGTATGTCCAATTTACCGAGGTATGAAGTAGCACATTGGCTGTATATAAAGTCAGGTGAATCAATTAGGGAAAGGAACGTAGACTGAACTAGCTGTCTCTTGGCCTCTGTACTTAGTAGGCGGTTTAAGCTGAAGAAGAAACCTAGTCTCTGCCTCAGTTTTTTTTAACAAATCCTCCAGGTGGTCTGCAAAGGAGAGTTTGAAGTCTAGCCAGACCCCCAGGTATTTGAATTTCGGCACAAATTCCAGGGTTTCTCCTAGGAGGGTGGTGATGGGGGGTAGAGCAGGGTAGGCTGCATGGTTAATAGGTGAAAATAGCATTGCCTTTGTCTTTTTGGCGTTAAGTAGCAATTTTTTACTAAGGAGCTGGTATTGAAGTATGTTGAAATCAGCTTGCAGGACGTTACAAGCAGTTTCAGGAGTTGTACGGCTTAGGTAGATCACTGTATCATCTGCGAACAGATGAATTTTCGCCTCATTGATGCCTGAGTCTGTATTGTTGATGTAGATGGCATATAGGAGTGGCCCCAGGATGGATCCCTGCGGGACGCCTCTTTTTAACAGATCTGAAGGGGAGAGTTCACCTCCGGCCTTGACCTGTTGGTGCCTATCAGAAAGGCAGTTGTGGAACCAACACAAGGAGGTAGAGTCTAGACCAATAGCTTTTATTGAAGAAAGAAGGAGGCTGTGGTCAACAGTGTCAAAGGCCTTACTTAGGTCTAGAAAAACGACACAGACAAATTTTTTGTTCTCTAGCTCGCGCTGCCAGTCATTTGTCACCTTGGCCAGGGCCGTGATTGTACTATGTTCAGTTCTGAAACCAGATTGCATTGGGTTTAGCAGGTTGGTATCATCTATGAAAGATTTCAGCTGGGCATTCACGATTTTTTCCAGAAGTTTTGATAGTACCGGGAGAAGGGAGATGGGCCTGTAGTTGTTTAGATCACAGGGGTCTCCGGATTTAAACAACGGAATAACATGTTCGTCTTCCAGTAAGTTTGGAGTGTCCCTTGAGAAAGGGACAAGTTAAATAGATGCGTAATAGGTACGGCCAAGACATGATAGGCAATCTTTAGGTAGTATGGATAGAAGGTGTCAGCGCCAGCACTTTTTCTGGTGTCCAACTGGAGGAGGTTATCTTCGACCTCTTTTAGTGAGGCAGGAGAGAATGAAAAGACTGCATCTGATGGACTAGATTCTGAAGGTTGTGTGGTAAGCTGGGAGCGTAGGTTGCGTGCAGGTGAGTTATCAAAAGCTAGCCCTGCAGTAGCAAAGTGATTGTTGAAGGCTTGTAGTATCTCTTTATTGTTGTTGATAGTTACATTGTCAGAAATAATTTTTGAGGGGTGAGTGTTTCCTGTGGTATTACCAGAAAGTTATTTTATTGTGGACCAGAACTTGGTAGGACAGTTGGAGGCAGTGACGAGTTCAGAGCGATAGAAGTTGGACTTGGTTTGCTGATCTAGCTTTGTACAGTGGTTTCTGGCTGTTCTGAAAAGATGGTAATCTTCGGCTTTGTGAGATTTGCATGCTAGCTTCCAGAGCTTGACTCTTTTTAATAGTGCTGCCTTGATGTCTGCTGTAAACCAACAGCACTTTCTAGCCTTTATGCAGGTTTTGACTAAGGGTGCGTGGGTGTTAAGAGCGCTGGATACAATTTTGTGGAAAATGGCATATGCTGTTTCTACTGATTTGGGTAAATAAAAGGTCTACCAAAGCAGGGAGGCTTTCAGGTCATTGATATATGCAAGCGGGTCAAAATTCCGTTTTGATCTTTTGGTAGAGAATTTTGCTGAAGCTGTTGATTTAGGGACTGCTCTTATGCCAGCAATAGAGCAATGGTCACTAACATCTGCAGAAAAGATCCCAGCATGGGAGAAGAAATGGGGGTTTGCTTACTAGAAGTACATTTAATAGTGTACTTTTCGTAGGGTTTTTCTTATTGATATGAGTAGGTTCATTAATAAGTAGAGTGAGCCCATGAGAGTCACAGAAGGATTTAAGTGGAAGAGATGCACTTGACAACCAGTTGTAGTTAAGGTCCCCTAGAATAATTATTTTCATTGTGTCGGTACTCCTAGTAGATGATAGGTGGGACAGGAGCTGTGACCCCGAGGACGGGGGTCTATAAAGTCCTATGACACAGAGGGCCATTGATGTAGACATTTAAATTTTTAAGGACATCCATTCAAAGACATTGGCAGTTGATGTAGTGTCAAGGGTAATGACCGTAAACTTGTCCTTAACATAGATGGCTACACCACTGCCTCTGGTTAGTCTATCGGCTCTGAATAACAGATAGTAGGGGATATTGACCTCTTTGTCTGGCGTGGATGGATGAAGCCAGGATTCAGATATGACAAGTACATCCGTCTCCGTGTGGATAGCCCAAGCCTGTATTGAGGTGAGTTTCTTTAAGAGGCTACACACATTAACATGCATAAAGCTGATCCTTTATACTTCGTGACTTCGGACGGTGAAGGAATTGCTTGTATAGGACCAGGGTTAAGTTTAACATTACCTGAGCATAGCAAGAGGAGGAGGAGTACAACTTTCCTCAGGGCAACAAGTGGTAATTTGGAAGAACTAAACCTTCTTTGGCTAGTGGAAGTATTGACGAGGAATGCAAGGACCTATTCTTTGTACTGTTCAGTATTAGTGATACACATGCTAAGACCTAGCCGTGTGACACCATAGTAGATGCAGGTACTGGGGCTTATAGGTAACATAACTTGGTAGAATTTTAGATGCCGCAAGTGCTGTCCAAGAGGGAGACTCAGCTGAAAGTGGGTACGATAACTTGGGGGCATAGCACGAGTTGTATAGGGACTCCATGAGTAGACATTCTTGTGGTAGGGGATACGAGTCCTCTTTGGAGTAAATTCCATCTGGCGTGTACCCTAATAAGGGTGGGGTGCATAAGGCAGTAAATAGGTAGAGCCAGATTGCAAGTTCCATGGTTAAAGTCTGGGGGTCAGAAAGAGAAACAGTTGTAAGGGCTTAATCTGGGCAAGGTATCACCAGGTAAGGCTACGCGCCACGGGGTCTGAAAAGAGATATAGGTGCCGATACCACTTGAAGGGAGCAAGGAGATGTTTCTATGACACAGCGACTAGCGACAGTAATAAGAAGTCACAAATCTGATCTAAGACGAGTGATAGGGGAGACTGTGGTGGGTTAGTTAGGATGGAACACTTGAACCTGAAGAGGCAGCCCAAAATTTATATCTCTGTGGGCGTCCTAGGGAGGCGGGGAGGATAGATTTGTAGGAAAGCAAATGGTAGGGGAGGGCTGGGCAAGGAGGTCTATATAATAATGGTCAGGAAGGGGGAAGGTGGGTGGATGGGCATAAAATGTGCAGCTTTACCGTACCTCTCTGGGTCTGGAGTCCAAGCAAGTTGTCTTGGGCAGTGGCTCCGGAAGCGCCAACTGCCCGGTGGCCACGGTTCTTGCGGCAGACGAGCTGGGAGCCCTGGAGGGTTCTCGGCTGAAGGGGAAGAGAAAGCGAAGCCAATTAGTACTGGTCCCAGACAATGGTCGAGCTACCCAGTGACAAAACTAATTTACAAATGAAAGGGATCGATTTCCATGACGCCCTGAAGTCTGGGCGGCAGTTACAGAGGCTAAGGAAAGGGCTGTTTCACTTAATCAATCTAGCAAGAGCAGTTTGCAAGTATTATAGCTTTTTTAGGCAGTTTACAGGCAGATTCTAACAAAATAGGCATACATTAGCAAGCATAAGTCAAAAAAAAAAATAAACAGAAACTTGGTGAGCAACATACAGTAGCATAAAACATCAACATCAGGTATAACGAATTACAAAATGAGTTTTTAACAAAAAATTTGCAAACATTTAAGTTAAAATTCAGAAATTCAGACAGTGCCAGTATTGTTGGAGCAGGTTCAGCAGTAGGAAGGGAGGAAGAGGTGGGAACAAAATTTACAGACAGTTTGGGGGGGGAATAAGGAAATAATACATTATGTCTGCACAGACATGCAGTAGGAGAAATTGAAAGAGTGGGACTGGTAGGAGAGAATGTCAGATGGCAGAAAAGCCATGGCGGATGAAAACAGGTACAGGGATCAGAGGCTAGGAGGTGAGTACGAAGCAACTGTTTGAAACATTCATGAGTCAGGGATTGATGGATGGTTAGCGGTATAGAGTTCCAATACCAAGGAGCCGTGTGGGAAAAGGCCTGGGACACGATATTTGTTTTACATCTAGGGACTTATAGGAGGTTTTAATCCCCCGAACGCAGGTTATAGTGAGGGCTGGGCTGATTCAGCATGCAAGCAAGTGAGAAGGGACACTAGAGCAAATTATACCATCAATCAGGAAAGATAGAAGGGGACCAAGTATTGACCCTTGAGGGACCCCAATGTTTATCATGGCAAGTTCAGAGACAGTGGTGTTAAATTTAATGAACTTGTGCCTGTCCATTAAATAGTTGCTGTACCAGGTGACGATGTCAGAGGAGAAACCTAATGACTTCATTTTAGATAAAAGGAGAGGATGGTCAACAAGGTTGAATGCCTTAAGTCTATAAACAGATCCAGAAACAAATGATTTGATACCTTTTATTGGACCAACATGGATGTTACAGAAAAGAACAAAGTGCTTTAGCTTTCGAACCAACCAGGTCCTTCTTCAGAAGCTTTGTGGCAGTTTTTTCAAAACTATACTATTTAGGTCTATAAAGACAGCACCAGTTAGAAGTCCATTATTCATAGCAATTTTAGTGTCATGTGTAAATTTTAGAAGGGTAGTGGTGGTGCTATCATCTTTTCTAAAACCATGTTGGGAGTCAGAGAGAAGATTTTGGGTGAGTAGAAATGTAGTTTTTAAAGACACACATTTCTCAAGGATCTTGCTTAGAACTGAGAGGACAGCAATGGGATGGTGGTTTGAGATGATTGTTGGGTCACCTTTCTTGAAGACAGGAACAACTCTGGTGCTCTTCCAGATGTTAGAAACACTGCTAGAGCAGAGGGATAAATTGAAAATTCTGGCAAGTGGTGAGGCAAGGAGAGGGGCAGCCAGTTTGAGGAGCCTAGGTTCCAGACCATCAGCACCAGTACTGGTACAGTCTGAAACAGATTTGTGTAACTTAAAGACCTCCTGCTTAGTAACAATACGGAAATGAATGGGAGGGGATTTATAGTGAGTATCGGCATTGAGGTTTGGAAACTTATGTATATACCAGGCATGCTTGAAGCCCCCTACTGTTTTCACCGCCACCACTTCTGCTGGCAGTCTTTTCCAGGAGTCTGCCACTCTTTCAGTGAAGTAGTACTTCCTCACATCCAGTGTTCGTTTCACAGTGAGAAAACTGACACTCAGTTTTTTAATTTTGTCCCACCTTTTCTTCTACAGTGGGGACAACCTGCTCACTGTTATCACAGGTTTTAAACTGCTGTTTTATGAATCTGGGCTCGGTTGAACAATATGACTTGTTATTTTTTCATTTGACTCTTACTTTTTATACTCAGTCAGTGTCCCACACAGAAAAATATTTGAAATGAACCATGCACATCCCTCTTAAGCTTCCCCCCTCCAGCTTCATCGCATGTCCTCTGGTTCTGGTGCTCTTCCTTCTTTGAAAAGACTCCCCTCCTGCACCCTGTTCACCCCTGTGAGGTGCTTGTTGAGCTCTATCATGTCCCCTCTTGCTCTCCTGTCTTCCATGGTGTACATGTTGAGATCCCTCAGTTTCTCTTCATAAGACTTTTGCTGTGACCCCTCTCACCATTTCAGTTACCCTCCTTTGGACTGGCTCTACCCTGTCTGTGTTCTTCTGAGGTGTGGCCTCCAGAACTAGACATAGTACTCTAGGTATGGTCTCACTAGTGAGTGATACAGTAGCAACACCACCTCCCTTCTCTTGCTGGAGATAGCTTTCCCAATGCATTCCCGAATCGCACATGCCCTTCCCACTGCTTTGTCACACTTCCTTGTTACTTTGAGGTTATCAGATATCGTAACCTCAATGTCCCTTTCCTGCTTAGTGACTGACAGTACCTCCCCCCATCCTGTTCTCATTTTCTGGGTTCCTGTGCCCTAGGTGCATACTTTGCACTTTTTGGTGTTGAACTCCAACGGCCATGTTTTTAAACACTCCTCGAGTTTCTCAAGATCCCTACGCATTCTTTCCACCCCTTCCTGATTGTCTACCCTGTTACAAATGTTGGTATCATCTGTAAAAAGTTATACCTTCCCTTCCAGTTATTCTACAGTGTTAACTTATGAAGACATTGAAGAGATCTGTCCCAGTACTGAGCCCTGCGGCACCCTGCTGATCACTCTTCCATTCTTAGAGTAAATGCGGTTAACCGCCACCCTCTGTCACCTATCCATTAACCATTTTCTCACCATTCATAAATTTCTCACCCCTAGGCTGCTCAGTTTCTTAATCAGTCTGTTGAAGGCCTTGCTACTGTCTAGGTAGGCCACATCCACTGTCCTCCCCAATCTCGTTCCCTGGTCTCCCAGTCAAAGAAATCAGTCAGGTTCATCTGGCATGATCTTCCTCCATGAATCTGTGCTGCTTGTGGCCTTGTAGCCCATTTAATTCAAGAAACTCTGCGAACCTTTCTTTTAACAGTGTTTCCATTAATTTCTCCTCCACTGAGGAGAGGATTACCAACCTGTAGTTGCTATCCTCTTCCTTGCTGCTGCTCTTATGTAGAGGAACCACCTCCACTCTCCTCCAATACTCTGGAACTATGCCTGATTCCAGGGAGCTGTTGAATAAGGCCATCAGCGGAGCAGCGGGCAGCCAGCACCTCCTTGAGTTTTTTTAGTGGCCTTGGATGTATCCCATCCAGTCCCATAGCTTTATCCACTTTCAGAGCTGCAAGTCCCTAGAAAGTGAACTTGAGCCCACCCCCCACCTTATTCCTGCTGCTCCTTGGTGGTCAGTCCCACTCCTCCCTCCACTGTGAAGACTGAGCAGAAGTACCTGTTTAGGATGTCTGCTTTCTCTTGGTCCCATTCTACGCAGTCTCCCTTTACTGCCTCCTTATCCTCACTGTCCCTCCCCTTGGTTTCCTCATCTCATTTGGGTACCCAGGGCTCCAGATAAGATTTTTTTGGGATGAGTACTGTACTCCTCATTTTAAAAGTGAGGTGAGTAAAGCCAAATTCATATGCGTACAAAAGTCTGAATGGTGTGGAGTGAGGAGCACATTTTTAAAAACAATGTAGTGTTTTTGCTAGATAAGAATTGATCAGGTGCCAACAGTGCTCCAGCTACTCACCAGTTTTAAAATATATTGTATAAAACAAAATTGAGATGCATATGAGTGCTGTAAATCTGTAAAAAACAAACAAACAAAAAAACTGCTCCTTCTGAATCGCCGGTTATGTTATGAAGCACTGTTTTATGGAGTGTGGCACATTTACAAATGTTGGGGAGTACTGGTACTCATTTCAAAAAAATTTCAGCTGTGTCCGTGGCACTGAGCGAAGGTGTTTGCCTGGCATGCTGATGACCCGGGTTCGGGCCCCAAGCCTGGGTGTCAGGAGTGGAGACCGGCAGGGAGGGAGTTTAGAGTGTCCTTTGAATGCTTCCCTCCCGGGGGTGGGCTTAGGACCGCTGTTTGTTAGCTCCTTAAGGTAGCTTGGGGTGGTGTTCTTGGTGGCGTGAGGCCTCGATGTACCACCAAATGTCCCTGCCCCCAGGATGCTACTGCAGCCAGCTATTTGTGGGAGGGGGTTAGGTGGGTCTGGAGAAAACGGAAAATCTGCCCTTGGCTGACCAGGATGATGGCCACTGGTCCCTGTCTTCACGGTAGCCTGGAGATCTCCGTGCCAACCCCGCCGTGCCTGGGATGCTTAGTAGATGCTTGCGGGTATTTCTCCTCCCCGGTTGCCGTTACCACAGGGGAGGGGACCACCCAATGAAGGGTTATGCCGGGCTACCTGGAGATGACGGCATTGAAGGGGCAGCGAATGGCAATGAGGGGTTTGGCAGCATTGAGCCTTGGCATCCCAAAGGAGATGGCCGATCCGGGGCTTGGGAGGAGCAAAAAAGATCAGTAGTTTTCTGAAGAGTATTACCTAAAATGAGGTGAGTAAAATAGATCAGTATTCACCTTATCTGGAGCCTTGTGTGCACCTGAAAAAAGTGTTATACCAATTTGCTACCCCTTTAGCTGTCCTCTCCTCTGTCTGCGTCTTTGTCCCCCTCACTGCCTTTCCTGCTTATCTCTGTTTCACCTTGCTTCCACCCTCTAAATCTGCACCACAGCCACATGATTGTGTAGGAAAACAATTTATTAGGATACACGGACTGAATGGCAGCAGGCCAAAACAGCACCAGAGTTAAAATCTCTATCAGACATAGTTGCTAGACTCAGTAATAGTAAACTGAGACAAGTGGAATGTTATTTAAATACTCTACTGAGGCTAACAATCACATTCTGGGTGTGTAGAATACTGAAATATACCATGGACATTAACCTGGAGCCAATCAGACAGACTGGCACCTTAGCCCCCGTTGTAAATCCTATGATGATCACTGGCAAAGGTGCCAGTCTGCCACATCCTCATGCCACCCTGAAAAGGTATCACTCTGATACCCCCATCGACACTGAAAAGCCGCCGTATTTCCTCTCGCTAAGAAATTACAGTAGTATTAAAAAAAAAAACACAGATACATTGTTTGACCTAATGAAACTGAACTCAAGCAAATTTTCACAATAAACATGACATTAGAGCTAACTTGAAGCTCCCAGTAGTATTTTTTCAAATCATTCATCAGTAAACAGTTCGGCACCGCTGTATCCACCTCACTTGTTTGTGTCTCCGGCTCCACTCTGTCCCATTCTCAGTCTTTACTGCTGCCCCACTCACTCTGTCTCTCTGTCAGTACTCCACACATCACATTTTTTTTAAGCAACTTTTAAAAACAAACTCCCCTGAACACCACCGTCACTACATCGTGCCTGCAAAATCATACCCGGAAGTAAAAACAAAAACGCTGTCCCAGGTGCCCGGCTCTGCTCCACTCACAGTGCTGGCCGACACATGCTCTCTCCTTTTGTCATCCACTCATCGCTCTAAACACATTTCCGAACCTGGCAGAAAAAACTAAATAAAAAAAAAACAAACTCTTCAACGGACCACATTGCAGTGGTTCACTGCACTCTATCTGTCAACATCACTTACTCTCATATTCCTCCTAGCAACAAGGCACTACTTCATGTAGGGTAGAAGAATATTTGTACAAAAATATATAAAAAAAATAGAATTACAGTTTATTTCACAAGTGTTTTCTATATTTTAATAATTTACACCTGGTATAATCACAATGAGCCACTTGGGATGTGGGTTATTGGGGGATTTACCACGGCTGGCAGGGATTTACCTACTCAGCTGCGCCTCGTGGACAAACCACGCCAGCCGTGGTAAATCCCTCGATAACCCACACCCCCTCGTGGCTTATTGCTTAATTACACTGGCATTCTGTTTTGTAAACCCACTGCTATGACATAGATGAGATAGGTTTATATGGTTCTGATATCACAACAGTTGGATTATAAGGTTGTAATCTGCTTGATTTCAGTGGGTAATAAGAGCTACCCATACATTACAATAGTATTATGATTGTGAACATTGACATCTATGATCTTTATCAATCTTTCCCAAACATAAGATCTTACTTCCAGAGGGTTCCTGCAGTAGGTCTTCACATATAGGATTGGGCCCCCTGGCGTCAGGTTCCAACGGCAAATTTGTAGCTAGCAGTCATCAGCGGGGACCGCCCCTACGTCAGGTGACACAACGTCAGCCCGACTATAAAAGGTGATCCCGCACCGCCCAGTTCTTTTCTCTCGCCTTGCCTCGTTTCGTTCGGCTCACAAGTAAGAACAGCGATCCAACGCCTGCGTCAGTCAAAGTTTTTTCTTCAATATTATACTTTTTTCCTCATCTGATTCAACCGATTGTATGTCGACTTGCCCAAAGAAGTGCTCTTAGTGTGGAGCTCAAATCCCGCATGGGGACGACCATTCCCGTTGCCTCTTGTGTCTAGGCCCCAAGCACAACTCGGACGAGTGTGCTATCTGTCAGGCCTTCAATCAAGCTACCTGGACCAGACGCAAGCGGAACCTCGAGGCCCACCTACTTACCCGACGGCTGGCGTCGATGGAAAAGGAGCTCCACGAGTTGAGAGAAAGGTCTCCGTCGCCATGTGGGAGGCCTGCTCCAAAAACTGTGAGTACTCCTTCAGGTACCCCGTCCACCTCTTTGAGCCAGGCACCTTCTCCCCCTCCCGCTGAGGTGAGAGGGCAGCCGGGGGTAGCCTCTATCAAGGTTGTTGCTTTGTCTCCTCCCAGCACTGCCGATAAGTCACCCCTCGATGGGTATGCGGCCTTGACAGTTAAGCCTAGTGGCAGCCTTTCTGCTTCCACTAGCCCGGTCAGGTCTGATAAGTCAGATGGCGGATCTTATGTTGCCCGCTCGGACCCTTCTTCTCACCCGTCGGGCTCCCATGAGGCCCCCCGGGCCGGCCTGAGTGTGCTGTCGAGAGACTCTTCATCCCTCCGGGTCCTTTCCTCCAGGGATTCGCCACCCAATCCTGCCTTGTCCCTGCTGTCAGGATCGTTATTAGACCTTTTGTTGGGGTCCTTTCCGGAATTACCCCATCACCTGGTCTCTTGCCGCCTCCGGACAGGAGTCTGTCACCAGCCAAGAATCCTTCTGTGGAGCCCCTTCCCTCGGGACCATCAAGGGCCCTCCCGGATCCCACACCACCTTGTGGCCCTCTAGCACCTCCCCTGGTAGGTCCAGTCGAACCTCCAGGCAGTCTGCTGGGGCCAGGCCCCCATGCTCCGCTGCCAGGCTGTCTGCCATCGGCACCACTTTACCCGATGCCAGGCCACGTGCCTCCGTCACAGGGATACCCTGGGTACAACTCTTATGGCTATAATCTGGGATTGCCAGGTACCAATTACCAATACCCTTCTTGGCAGTACCCAGGCTACCAGCCTCCTCCACCTCCAATCCCAGATCGAGAGACGATCCCTGCATGGTGGCAGGATGCCAGGACCCAGCTCATCACGGAGTTAAGGCAGTCTGTGGGTGATATCCCCCTACCTAGGGCGCGACACCCTCCAGATGAGCAGCGGGTGCTCTACCAGTGGGCCCCTCTGGGGCAGACCCTTCCATCCCCAGCGGTTCTGAGCCTTCTGACTCAGACACCGACTCCGACCCTTCGGACCCTCGGTCTTCAGTCGAGGTTCCACCCAAGGAGTCCCCAAAATCTCCTCCAGAAGATCTCTCCTTTGGGGACCTTCTGCTTACTATACAGGCAGCAGGTGGATGGCCTTCCAAAGAAGTGGCTCCCCAGCGTAAGAGACTGGTGGAACACTTAGATCTGGCCACTGCAGATCCCCTACCCGTTCCCCCCCGGATGGGTCCCCATGAGGATCTGGTCACTGCTATCTGGCAGCAGCCATCCTCTATCCCTGCTGTTTCCAGAAAGGCTGATCGTACCTACTACCCCCCAGAAGGGATCCAATATCTTGCTGCTCATCCTAAGGCCGACTCAGTGGTCATTACTGCCACTCACGACCGGTCGGCACAACCAAAACATTTGAGTTTCTTGCCCCCCGACAAGGACTCAAGACAGTTGGATCAGTTTGGCCGGAAGGTTTACTCCTCTTCCTCCTGTGCCATCTGGTCCCTGAACTATATTTCACACATGGTGGCCTTCCAGAAGGCCTCACTCTTCAAGCTGGAGAGGGACCTTTAGGAGGTCCAGGATGAGTCACTTCGAAATAAGTTACTAGACAAAGTCTGAATGGGCAAGTCTTCCTGCCGTCATGCCGTGCATGCAGCGTATGACTTAGTAGACTCAGTGGCCAGGGCGGCAGCCACGGGGATCTGCATCCGTCGCCTTTCTTGGCTCAGGATTGCAGGTTTGGCTCAAGATGTCCAGTCGTCCCTCCTGGATGCCCCTTTAAGGGGTTCCGTCATTTTTGGTGGCGATGCCAAAGATATAGTTACTGGGCTGCAGGAGAGTGGACGCTTCCTTCGGGATGTACGCTCCATGTACCAGATGTGGCAGAAAAAGCAGCCTTTTCATCACCAAAGATGATGGAATAAAAACCCAGGGTAAACATCAGGGAAAGCAACGAGCCCCTGGTTTGGGAGTCCAAGACCCCCAGGCCAAATTCCCTAAGCCGGCCTTCGGGGCTAAAACTCCCCTCCCCTCGGTGTCCTGACTCCTTTCCCTCCTTCCGCTACCTCCAGCCGACATGGAGGAACCAGTAGGAGAGAGGTTCAGACTCCACCTGGCGGGGTGGAGGTCTGTCACCGCAGATTCATGCATGTTACAACTCATCCAGTGAGGTCACTCGATAGAGTTCATAGAGATACCTGCCCCTCATCCTCCGGGACGGTCTTTTTATCCAAGGGATCAGAGTCCCATAGTCTTCCTGGAGATTCTGGCTCTCCTGTTAAAAGCGGCCAAAGAATCCGTCCCTCAAGACCAACTAGGAAGGGGATTTTACTCTCACTTCTTCCTAGATCCTAAGAAGACGAGAGATCTGAGACCGATCCTGGACATCAGCATGCTCAAGTACAAGAGGTTTCACATGCTGACCCTTCAGGGGCTTCTTCCCCTGCTGCATACAAATTCTTGGCTGTGCTCCCTGGACATGCAGGATGCCTACCTGCATATCCCCATCCTCCCGGCCCACCACCGCTTTCTCTGTTTTACTTTTTAGGAGGCCCATTTTCAGTTCCGAGCACTCCCCTTTGGTCTCTCATCGGCCCCCCTGGGTGTTCACCAAGTGTTTAGCAGTGGTTACAGCTTTTCTTCGCCGCCAGGACATTTACATGTTCCCGTACCCTGACGATTGGCTTCTTGCAGCACCTTCTCTGAACAGCCTGAAAGAGTCGCTCTCTTTCACTCTGAACTTGTTTGCTCTTCTGGGTATCATGGTCAATCTGCCCAAGTCCCAGCTAGTACCATCCCAACGACTCCAATTCATTGGAGCAGTACTAGACACAGTTCAGAGCAAGGCTTTTCTGCCATCAGATCGAGCCGAGACCTTAGTTTCTCAAGCAGCTCTTGTGGCCCAGGCTCAGTGGATCCCAGCACATGCTGTGCTCTGTCTTTTGGGACTGATGGCAGCGACCATTTTGACTGTTCCCCTGGCCAGACTACACATGAGGGTCACCCAGTGGTCTCTTCGAGTCCAGTGGGATCAGAGGACAGACAGCATGAACCAGAAGGTCATGATCTCCAGCAGCCTACAGAAAGATCTTCGCTGGTGGCAAGATCTTTCCAATCTTTAAGGGGGAGTGCCCTTTCATTCCCCTATCCCTACCAAGATCCTTACCATGGATGCCTCGGATATGGGCTGGGGAGCCCATCTGGGGGTTCACAAGACACAAGGGTCTTGGTCCGACCAGGAACTTCTGCTCCACATCAGCATTCCGGAGAGAAGAGCAGTTCTGTATGCCCTCCAGGCGTTCCAGTCCCTTCTTCTACCGGGATCACTTCTTATCCAGACAGACAATATGTCCACAGTCTGGAATATCAACAAACAGGGAGAAACTCGCTTGTACCCTCTCTGCAGAGAAGCAGTGAGGGTTTGGTACTGGGCGATTCAGCACAGCCTTTTCTTGACAGCAGTCCACGCTCCAGGCGTAAGCAACGTCCTGGCGGACAGTCTCAGTCGATCAATGGCCAGGGTTCACGAGTGGGAGTTAAAGCTAGAGGTGGTCGAAGATCTCTTTCTTCGATGGGGTCAGCCAGAAATAGATCTGTTCGCCTCCCCATTCAACGCAAAACTACCCAACCTTTGCTCGCTCGTTCCCGGGCATGGTGCTTTTTGGCGAGACATACTGTCTCTCTCTCGGACAGGGAGGTTTTTTATGCTTTTCCTCCCTTTCCTCTCATTCAGAAGGTTCTGGTGAAACTTCAGGAGGAAGGAGCACATTTGATTCTGATCGCTCCCCTCTGGGCCTACCAGATTTGGTACCCTCTATTGTAACATCTGGCGCTAGAACCTCTGGTTCCCCTGCCATTATCCCACGACCTTCTGACTCAGGAGCAGGGCACCCTGGTGCATCTGAGCCTTCAGTCTCTCCAACTTCATGCGTGGCACCTGTGGACATAGAGGCCTCTCACTATGGTGTTTCCTCCCAGGTTACTCATATTTTGGTGGAAGCCAGAAAACCACCTACCAGATCCACCTACGCCATGAAGTGGAAAAGATTCTCGATCTGGGCCCTAGCCAAAGGCTGGGATCCCTTTTCGTGCTGGGCAGCACAGGTGTTGGAGTACCTCGCACATCTATTGGAGACGGGCCTTAGTTATTCCTCTTATCAAGGTCCATCTCTCTGCGGTGTCGGCCTACCACCACCCAGTGGAGGGCAAAACTTTGGCTCAATTGGAGGTTGCCAAAAGCTTTCTGAAAGGCATCCTCCACTTGAAACCTCTGCTACGGAACCCCTGCCCGCCCTGGGACCTTAACTTTATGTTAGAAAAGCTGACCCTGCCTCCCTTTGAGCCAGCCTCTCGCTGTAACATGCGCTTCCTTTCTTGGAAGACTTTGTTTTTAGTTGCTGTCACTTCTGCCAGAAGAGTTTCAGAAGTTTAGGCGTTTGTCTGTAAGGATGTAAGGAACCCTATTTGATTTTCCATAGGGACAGAGTTGTCCTGCGGACTAACCCTTCCTTCCTTCCTTCCAAAGGTAGTTTCAGAAACTACTCTCAACCAGTGTCGAACTACCAGTCTGTTATCCCCAGCATTCTAACGGGGGGGGAATATCTTTTTCACACATTAGATGTGCATAGGATTCTGAGGTATTACAAAACTGGACTAAAGAGGTCCGTCAGAACAATCAGCTCTTTGTGGCATTTGCTCCTCAGTGCCAGGGCAAGGCCATTTCCAAACAGACCATTTCCAGGTGGTTGGCTAACTGCATCCACTTCACTTGCCTAAAACATGGGAAATCCCTTCCGGGGGCGGTTAACAGTCACTCCACTAGGAGTGTTGCTACTTCTACCGCCTTTTTCAGGAATGTGTCCACAGCAGAGATCTGCGCAGCGGCGACATGGTCATCTGTCCACACCTTCACTAAGCATCACAGTCTGGACATTGCCTCTAGGTGCAGGACTGGTTTCGGTCTTGCAGTTCTGCAAGGCCTCCTGTCATAACTCACTCAGTTGGTGATCTCTCCTCCTCCCGGACGTATCTCCGAGTTTTTCTTTTGGACTGCTAGGTATTCAGTCCTATATGTGAAGACCTACTGCAGGAACCCTCTCGAAGTAAGATATTGCAGTTATGTAAGAACTTACTGTAACAGTAGATCTTTGAGAGAGGTTCCTGCAGTAGCTCTAGTTTCCAACCCACCTTCCCCTAACTCCTGAAACGTTTTCCTTTATTTTTCATCCTGCCTATCCCTTGGGTCTATAGACTAGGAAGCACAGTCCTAGGAGTTATCACTCCTTTCTTTCTACTTACCTTTCTTTAGGTCTCTGATGGAAAAGAACTGGTGGGCGGGCTCAGGACTGCCCCTTTTATAGTCGGGCTGATATCGCGTCACCTGACGTCGGGGGTTGGTCCCTGCTGATGATTGCTAGCTACAAGTTTGCCGTTGGAACCTGACGCCAGGGGCGCAGTCCTATACGTGAAGATCTACTGTTACGTAAGTTCTTACGTAACTGCAGTTTCTGCAGAAACCACCACTGCCACCCAGCACACTCTTTTGTGTTATTTCCATGTAACTGATGTTTCCTCAGCTGCTATGTAAGGGATAACACATGACAAGATGTGTGGTTATAAGGGAATAGTGCACGTCTTGGGTGGTTGTTAGGCACCAGGTGTAGCAGAGTGCTAGAGCCACCTGAGAAGTGTATTATTCCTTTATGATCGCATACCCATGTAGTAGCTCTGCATTATAATTGGCTGAGAAGGTCAATTTGTAGCTTTAAAACTGTTAACTGGTACTCGTCATTATTAGTGTAGTTTTAATTCTTTTCTGATGTGAATTTTTTAGTGCATTAAGTATTTTACCAAAATGAGAACAGTGGTGACTGATGTTCTCTATGTACCCACAGAAGGTATAGCATAGGTGGCCACAGCGCAGACTTCCTCACATTGCCCTGCCATTGTACCGCAGCTCTGCCTGGGAGAGAGGAGCACATCATTTGGGTGATAGGATGGTTCAGACTCCATGACCATATAGTTCTTGACCTCTTCTGTGATACAGCAAACAAAGGTGCATGTTAATTTTCATTTTGATGGTATGTTTGGGAGAACGAGATCTGGAAAGTAACAGAGATGGCCACGCTTATTTCTGGCTTTTAGCCACCACTGGCAAGTATCAGATGCAAACTGGTTACTTTGAGGTGAAAGTCCCCTGCCTTACTGCTGCCCCACTAAGCCAGTTGTTCCTCCTTCATTTTTTCACACTCTTAAAACTTCCGGATTTACATGAAATCTGCATTTCTGTTTCTGATTGCTTTAGGCTGCATGAGCTGATTGTTTCAAGAGCATCAGAAGTGAAGGAGCCACGTGTCCAAAGCCTCCTGCTGGATATTGACTTCAGGTATTATCTTCTGTGTTACTTTATGCAGGGAATTATTAACCAGTATTGACTTGGCATCTAACGAATGGAAACTTAAGTTCTGCAAAACTGAGCCACTCAGTATTTGTGTTAACCTGATCACTTGTTTCTTTGGTCTTTGAATGAATGAGTGCTGAAAAGGTAATGCCGTAAAAAGGTGGATCATTAAAAGTATGGAAATGAAAATGAACAGTGCTATTACAGACAAAGTTTTAAGTGTTTCAAGCCTACTTTTTCTTACAACTTGCTAACAAATCTAATTAAAAGCAGTTATATTTCATTCAGCATGATGTTCCAGGGTTTAAAACAGTATGTAGAGCATGAAGTACGTGGTACCGTAGCTGAATTAAAGGCATGACCAAAAATCACAGCTGTACCCACATTACTTGTTTTTTATATACCATTTTATTAAACTTTTATTGGCTCAATGGAAATGTTACAGATAGTATTCAACTACATGTATTTTAAGATCGTTTGAAAAGCCCAGAGAAACATTGTCTGAAACCATTATTTCCAGGGACGTGGATATGATGTTCTAGCCACACTTTCTGGCAGTTGCCTTTCCCTTTAAGACTTGCTGGAACACCTGCAAGCTGGCTCCTCCCAACCACCTGGGTGGTAACTCCCTTGGCTCCGCCCCATGATGGCAGATCTTCCTATCTGCTTGGAAGAAGCAGGTTCCCTCTTTACCGCTATCACGCTGAGTAGGCTCTTGAAACTTAAATCTATGGATTTACTTCCTAAAAAGTTTAATACTTTGTGTCTTCAGCTCGATCATCATCATGTACTAACGATGGACGCCATGTTCTGGTTCCACTAGTGCCCTTGCGGGCAGAAGATGTCCTGATGGATCCGCACACCACGTGCATCTATTGCCTGGGGCACGGGCACGATTCCCAGGCCTGCAACATTTGTTGCACTTTCCATCCTACCGTTCTCAAGGACCGTCTGGCCCGACTCAAGGTAGGCCGACTGAGCGGATGGAACCCTCCAGTTAAAATCTAAGGATGCCCCTTTTGGTGGTCTCTTAGGCTGTCTGATCCGCTGAACAGCTTGCAGCGTTTGAGGAGACTGCAGCCCAGGCTTCTTCCCACTTCTGTTAGGTGGCTGCCTTCGTGCCGCTCCAACTAATTTCGACTTTCACGGAATCCATCAAAGAATTGTGCCAGTCCTTGCTGAACTTCGGTCAGAGACCCTCCGGGCACAAATCCAAGCTGAAGAAAGAGTCCAAAAAACAGTCTTTTCAACTTTTGTGGGATCCAGAGCACTCTCAGTCGAGAGCTTTGGATTCCCACACTTCTCTGGATTCAACTTCTGTTGAATCCTAGGCACGGTAACCCCACCGGGCCAGTTGGCTAAGACGCTTTTTGATCTTCCGGCCAAGATTTTTCTCGAGCTGGTCGACCAGGTGTCGACTGAAGAAGCCAGCACTTTCTTGTCCAGGACTACGGTCCTGACTCAGACTGTTGGAGGGACGGATCAGTCTGCAGACTCACTGCATCTGGTTGACGACCAAGACCCGGAGGATCCTCGGCGTGCGCCGATTCCCTCTGAGCCCCGCCACCAGTCCCCCCAGCAGTTGAGGTCGAGGTCTCAGTCCTATTCCCGTGGGTCAAGCGGTTCCTGCCGACGTTAGTGCTCCTGCTCTCAGCACCATGGGAAACAGCATCACCGCTACTCTTCATCTTCATCCTCCTCAAGTAAGGAAAGGCTTTGGTGCAATTTGTGTTGATGCTATGAAGATTTTATGTGGCACCAGCTGGTGCTCGCTGGTATGAAGTCGGTTCCAGCTACTATGCCGGCCATCACCTGGTTTTCACCCAACAGACCAACGCCTTCTCCATCTCAGGAGTCTCCTAAGACGGTTCCGACTTGGCTACTTCTGGTGTCTCCACCGATTCCCGTGGAGCCATCACCCACTCAGTCAAAAATTGGTGCTCCAACAAAGGAGTCTCAGCCGAACAAGGGCTTCCCCATCAGCTGTCAGTCACCGTCACCCCTGACTGTCCATGGAGGGTCAGCGTGACTCAGGATGTTGACCCCTCTTTAATGACTCCTCAGAATCAGTGGGGATCTCTTGCTCGATGAAGGTCCTGCCTCCTTTTTGGGCCTTCTCCGCCTGATCTCTGAGTCCACGGATATGAAACTGGAGCCTGTCCAGAAATGGGCTTGTTACCCGTTGACTGAGATCCTCGACCGGGGAGATACCCTGACGGAGGCCTTCCTGCTGGCAGTGGCCATTCTTGGCCCTGCCCTTGAGCTTTGACAGTGCCCCGCTTCTTGCCCTGTGCCCTCTGCCCAAATGGCCTGCAAATATGCGGTATCTACTGGTTCCCTCTTGGGATTCATTTAAAAACACCTCTCAGCTGAGGGTTTGGTGGCTGATTCCGTGTTTAGGCACTCTGGCAGCACTGGGGATGTCAACAAGCCACCCGACAAAGAGTCCAAGAAGTTGGACCATGTGACATAAAAGGTCTATGCTGCCTCCTGCCTTGGTCTTTGCCAAGCCAGCTCGACTCTCCTTATCGCCCACTTCTCCCATGCCTTGCTGGGCACTCTGGATGAGGTGCTTCCTCATCTGCCGGTGGACCTCCAGACCACGATCAAACGTGTCCAGGACCAGGGCTGGGCTATAGCAAAGCAACAGCTCCAGACAGCCATGGACATTTGGGACTCTTGTGCCCGCTCCATGGTAGCCGCAGTGGCTATGCACCGCAAGGCTTGGCTGAGGATCTCAACCTTCATGACAGACACTCAGCACAAGTTGGCATATGTTCCTTTCCTGGGTACCAACTTGTTCAGGCCCTGGGTCAAGGGCCACCTCACCCGCATAGAGAAGTCTAGTGTCACCTTGGACTCTGTGACATCTGCCCAGAAGAACCCCAAGGGCTTGAAGCAGCAGCAGAAATGGAATCCCTTTCAGTCCACCTCCACTCCTACAGCCAAACCAGCCCAGCCCCAGGCTAGTCAACAGACTCAGGCCTGGCGACCTCAGCTGAAGTCAGTGGCCTTGGTTGTCTGTAAGCCTGGGGGTAGAGGCTCCAGTGGCTCCTCAGCCGGACCCCCCTCCTCCAAGCCTGCCCAGTGATGGGATGAGGGGTGCCTCCCTCATGCCCATCACGCCTCCCCTGGGTCCTCTCATGGGGGGCCGGCTCCACCACTTCCTTTCTGCCTGGTCCGCTGTCACCATGGACAGGTGGGTTCTCGAGGTGGTCAGTGAGGATCTGCCTCTAGAATTCAAGCAGTACCCTCCTTGTGGAGCCCACGCCTCGCGGGAGGACTTGGTATCAGCAGACATTCTGTCAGCTCTTCGAAAAGACATAGCCCAGCTCCTCTGCAAGGAGTTTATGGTTTCTGTTGTGGATCCTCTGGAACACCCAGGGTTTGTCTCCAGATACTTCCTGGTGCCAATGCGTATGGGGTGCTGGTGCCCCATTCTTGATCTGCATGACCTGAACAAGTTTCTCAAGTTGTACATCTTCAGGATGGTAACTCTGTCTAAGATCATACCACCTCTAGAGCAAGACATGTGATATTGCTCACTGGATCTTCAGGATGTGTTCTTTCATGTCCCAATCTGTCTGTCTTACCAAAGGTTCCTCCACTTCTGAGCAGAGGGAGCCCTCTACGAGTTCCAGGCCATGCCATTCAGCTTGTACTTGGCCCCCAGGATCTTCACCAAGTGTATTGCAGTGGTGGCTGCTTACCTGAGGCGCTGAGGGGCCCAGGTTTACCCCTACCTGGATGGCTGGCTGATCGCAGGTCCCTCCAGGCAGGAGATGGAGCAGTCCAGGGACCTGGCCCTCCAGACCTGCGTCTCCCTTGGCCTCCTAGTCAACGAGCTCAAGTGAACTCATGGCTTTGCAGGTGATCAGCTTAATCGGGGCGGAGCTAGACTTTTGCAGAACCAGAGCACGGCTTCCGGCAGACAGGGCGGAGGCTCTCTCCTCCTTTGCCTAATAATTTCGGGTCGGGCAATTGCACCCTGCCCGGGACTTCCTGTGCCTGCTGGGTTACATGGCGGCCTGCACCAGCATGGTCCAATGGGCCTGCTGGAGAATGCGCTTCCTGCAGTGGGAGCTGGCCAGCCAGTGGTCTTAGCGCAAGAGTCACTTAGACTAGCTGGTCACTGTGACCCAGCGAATGTGGGACGCCCTTCAATGGTGGTTAATCCCAGAGCATCTGCAGGAAGGGATCTTGTTTGTCTGCCCAGAGCTGACAGTCATCCTGATGACTGATGCCTCTCTCGTGGGCTGGGGTGCCCACCTGGGGGAACACAAGAGTCCATGGCCTCTGGACCCCCAAGGAATCCTGATATCACATCAACCTGCTAGAGCTCTGAACAGTTCAGCTGGCGCTGACTGCATTTGCTCCTCGCATCCAGGGTCGGGTGGTTCAGGTTCAGACAGACAACACCAAAGCCATGTACTACCTCAACAAACAGGGCGGAACCCACTCCCTGCCTCTGTGCAAGGAAGTGCTCTGCGTTTGGACGCACTTGTGCAGCCTGCTGGCCAGTCTCCTTGCCATCCATGTGGCGTGGCCTCCAGCCAGCTGGCGGATGCCCTCAGCCGTGTGGGCAAGGCATCTCATGAGTGGTGTCTCCACCCATAGGTAGTACTCAGTCTGTTCTCCCAGTGGGGCACCCCTCAGGTGGACCTGTTCACCTCCACATGGTTTAACAAGCATGCACTGGTCAGAGCCAATATGGCTTCGCAGAGTGGAGAGAGCAAGTGAAAGAATACTGGGAGCTCTCACCACACCTGCACAGAGTAAACTGTGATTTGATTCATGTGGGTCAGTAAATAAAAGTGCAGATCTAGCCCATGAAATAGGGGCTTATCTGATCAGGTCTGATGAAGTCTTAAATGATATTATCGACAGCCGATGGAATAGGAGCCAAAGGCATGGTTTACGGTGGTGGCCAGAGTTGGTATTGCAGTTGCCTGGGAGGAGATCTGTAGCCTTTATTCATTCTCGCCACACCGGCAGCTGCCGTATCCAAGATGGCACTGATGACAGAACTGCGCATGTGCGATACTCACGCATGCAGTTTACATCAGCGCCATCTTTGTGCACGGCGTTGTCAGTATCCTCGCCATTGCGGAAGAATAAATAGTGCTCCAGGAAGGGAGGGGTGTCTGTGTGACCAGTGGAGGAAAGGGCGCATAAACACAATGAGTGTAACTGTGCCTGAGCACTGTGGAAGCACGCTGGACAGTGGCCGGTCACGTGCTTCCACAGTGCTCCTAAAAGGATGACAGGAATACATCTGTGGAGCTCTGCCCACACAGCAATAAAAAGAGCTAAGTGGTAGCCAGTGACAAGCTACAATATACTATGTATCGATATCTGGAGGATCACACAAATTCTATTGAAATGAATGGGGATTTCCTGTGATAAATGGTGATTTATACAGATATTCTGCTTCTTGGCACAGGCTACCATTGTTTTAAATCCTGTCTTTAGACAGATCAGAAAAAAACAGGTTACTCACCTGTAACAGTAGTTCTAGGAGTGGTATATGATGTTCATCCACACTTTCTGGCAGTTGCCTTTCCCTTTAAGACTTGCCAGAAATGTCTTCAGGCTGGCTCCTTCCACCCAACCAGGTGGTAACTCTCTCAGCTCCGCCGTATGACACCAGATCTTGCCCGCTGGAAGCAGTGTTGTGCACCAAAGCCAGGGAAGGTCGGGTGGGTCCGTGTGAATGAACATCATATACCACTCCTAGAACTACTGTTATGGATGAGTAACCTGTTTTTCTAGGGACGTGGATACGATGTTCTGTCTACACTTTCTGGCAGACTCCTAGCAATTCGCTGGTAGGAGGGAGGCAAGGCACAGACACCCTATTCAGGAAACAGATTGGAGAACTGAGGCTCCAAAACCAGCATTCCGGCATGACTCGAGGTCAATGTGGTAATGAGAAATGAAGGTGTGTGCTGACCTCCAGGTAGCAGCCCTGCAGATTTCCTGGATAGGGACATCCCTGGAAGCAACCACTGACGCAGTGGTATGGTAAGTAGAATGAGCCCTAAGCCCTACAGGGGGCTCCCTACCGGTCAACTTATAGCAGAGATCGATGCAGGAGGCTAACCACCTGTCAACTGTCTGCTTGGCTGCAAGTCTGCCAGGTGCGACTTCAGCGTGGTGACAAACAGGCTGGCAAACCTCTCCCTGAACTCCAGCCATGCGCTCTTTGTAGTAAGTGAGCGCTCACTGCAGGTCCAGAGTATGGAGCCTGTGCTCGGCCTCCAAGGTGTGATTGGTGAAATTCACCTTAACCAGGTGATTAATCTCCAGGTGTAAGTCCGACACAACCTTTGGGAAGAACTTCAAGTTGGGGTGCAGGACAACCTTGTCCCTGTGGAAGACCAGGTAAGGAGATTCCACCGAGAGTGCCTGGAGTTTACTAATCCTTCTGGCTGACGTGATAGCCACCAAGAAGGCGGTCTTCCATGACAGGTGAGACATTTCACATCAGTGCATAGGTTCAAATGGCTTGCCCATGAGCTTTGCCAAAACCAGCAACAGATCCCAAGGTGTTCGTGCTTCATGCACCGGAGGGAAAATGTGGTAAAGGCCCTTAAAAAAGCGCCACACCACCTTATCTTGTGCCACCTACATAAGGACATAGACAGAGTAGAGAAGGTTCAGAGGAGGGCAACAAAGATGGTACAGGGATTGCATCACAAGTCCTATGAGGACAGGCTGAAGGACTTGAATATGTACTCCCTGGAGGAGAGGAGGGAGAGAGGAGATATGATAGAGACACACAAGTACCTTACAGGGAGGTACAGGGTGCAGGAACACTATTTTCCAGCAAAAAAAGATGTTCTAGGAGCGTGGATATGTTGTTCATCCACACTCTCTGGCATGTCCCTTTCCCCTTTAAATCTCGCTGGAAAGTCTTCAAGCTGGCTCTTCCCACCCACTCGGGTGGTAAATACCTCGGCTCCGCCCCATGACGCCAGATCTTCCTTTCCGCTGGAAGATTCAGGTTTCCTCATGCTACCTTAGCAGTTCGTAGGCCCTGGATTCTCAACATCGGTTTTCACTGCCAATTTCTTTAAAACTCATTAGAGTTTACGATTCTGATCCTAGTGCATCGGACATGGAGGACAAATCATCCCCGGGATTTTGCCGGTGTCCCTGCGGCCAGAAAATGTTGTGCACTGATCCCCACCTTTCGTGTGTCTATTGCTTAGGTGTCGTACGTGACACCACCTCTTGTACCATCTGTCTGGCCTTCCATCCCAACGTACTGGACGATCGCAAGGCGCGCCTAAAATTGGGGAGACCGGAGCTTCGCAATCCACTGGTGAAATCAAAGGAGGCAAGGTGGGTGGTTTCCGTGGCCGCGGGATCTGCCAAACAGCTCGAACAGATGGCGGTTTTCGAGGAGGAAGCCGCTCAAGCTTCGGCCAGTCGAAGTTTTTTCATACCTCTCAACCTTGGCTCTACCTTTACTGGTTCCTTTCAGGAGTTGTGCCAGTCTCTCCCCACCAGGGGTGAGGCGCCTTCGGGCTCGCACTCCTCCTGCCCTCGGAAGAGGGACAAGGAACCCAAGTCTTCTTCATCCAGAAGGAGACGTTCCTGGGACCGAGAGGGTTCCGAGTCACAGGAACATGCAGTCTTGACTTCGGTCGAGATTGCTTCCTCAGCCACCGGCTTTTCGGATCTTCCGTCCAGCCAAGGCACCGAGACCGAGGAAACGGCTGAACCGGCCGAGATCACTTTAGACCCAGTTGAGCCTTTGTTGCCGACTCTGGTTGAAGACTCCTTAGAAAGGACACCTGTCCTTTCCTTCCTCAATGAGGAGACCCTGCCCTCGGGTGTCCCGATCGAGGGAAAGATGCCGGAACCTCGGTTCTCTCCGACACCAGCATCTCCCGATCGACCAAACCGACCCTGTCGGTCTCGATTGAGGACCAGTACCCCTTCGGTTGAAAAACCGAAGAAAGATCACATGCACTCCAGAAAGAGGCATCGCCATCGATCCTCATCCTCCTCGGATGAGGAGGGACTTTGACGGAAACGCTGTTGACATTATGTGGATCTCATGTGGCAACAGCTGATTCTGACCGGTCAGAAGGCGGCTCCGCCGGCAGGGCTGGCCATAACTTGGCCCTGCCTCTCAGGCCGACGCCAACCCCTCCAGAACCGAAGGCTTCAGTTCCCCCACCTGTGGGACCGGCACGTGTTCCACCTCGGCCTATTTCGGTCTCCCCATCGATTTTTGGTGGAGCAACCACCTAAGCAGCCTCAGGGAGGGGCCCCCTCGAAAGAGGACCGGGCAGACACCGGACTGCCCCGTCATCTGTCCGTCACTGTTGTCCCCGATTGCCCTCGGCACATTGAGGGAGACATAGGCAGGAGACCGTTATACCCCGACTCTTTGGATTCGGATGCCACTGGTTTGCACTTGCATCCGGGGTATGACGAGTCATCAGTGGCAGCTTTGGAGGAAGGTCCTTCCTCTTTTCAGGGCATCCTCCGCCTGATTTCCGAATCTACCGGAATGCCCTTGGAGCCTATCCAAAAGAAGGCGGAATACCCCCTTACGGATATCCTTAAGAGTGGGGATACTCCGACGGAGGCCTTTCCGGTGGCCAAAGCCATTGTTGGCCCAGCTCTTGAGCTCTGGCAGTGTCCTGCCTCGTGTCCAGCTCCATCTGCCCTCATGGCCCACAAGTATACGATACCCATGGGGTCCCTGGCGGGGTTCACAGAGCATCTGTTGGCCGAAAGCCTTGTGACTGCTTCTGTGTTCAGATGCACTGGTAGCTCATCCGACGCTGACCGCCCTCCGGACAAGGAGTCCAAGAATATGGACCATTCTGCCCGGAAGGTCTATGCGGCCTCATCCTTAGGCCTTCGTCAGGCCAGCTCAGCTGTTATCATGGCACACTTCTCTCATGCCCTCCTAGGGTCACTAGATGAAGTCCTCCCTCATCTCCCAGCGGACATGCAAACCATGGTGAAGCAAGTCCGTGATCAGGGCCGTGCTGTTGCGAAACAGCAGCTCCAGATGGCCGTGGACATTGGAGATTCCTGTGCCCGTTCCTTAGCAGCCGCAGTGGCCACTCGCCGCAGGGCCTGGCTGAGGTTATCCTCCTTTACGGTGGATACTCAGCACAAGTTGGCTGATGTGCCCTTCCTGGG
Source organism: Neoceratodus forsteri (assembly GCA_016271365.2). Taxonomy (NCBI): domain Eukaryota; kingdom Metazoa; phylum Chordata; order Ceratodontiformes; family Ceratodontidae; genus Neoceratodus; species Neoceratodus forsteri. Next base: position 849,330,622 of record CM057452.1, read on the forward strand.
TACCGACCTTTTTTGGTCTGGGAGTGGCTGGTCACCTCCAGCGCATAGAGCAGTCCAGTGCCATCTTGGATGCTACCTCTGCGAAGGGTTCTTTGGGCAAGAACCAGTAGGAGCGCAAGAAGAAGCCTTTTCGGCACTCTTCTCCTGCGGTTAGGCAGCCCTCCTTTCAAGGAGGCCAGCAGCAACAGCAGCAGCAGGCTCAAGCTTGGTGCTCCAGGCCCAAGCAGGGTCCTTAACAGCCCCGTAAAGGAGGCCGAGGTGCTGGTCCAGGAGCCTCCTCCTCTAAGCCTGCTCAGTGACGTGTCGGGGGTTGCCACCCCTACACCCATCATGCCAGCTCTGGGTCCTCCCGTGGGGGGCCGGCTCCGTCACTTCCTTTCCGCCTGGTCCGGTATCACTTCGGACGGGTGGGTTCTGGAAGTGGTCGGCCAGGGACTGCCTCTGGAATTCGTGCAGTACCCTCCCAGCCGAGCCCGTGCCGTTTAGCAGGAAAGGATCTCAGCCTGCACTCAGTCGGCTCTTCGGGACGACATTGCTCAGCTCCTCCGCAAGGAAGTGGTAGCTCCTGTGCTGGATCCTCCTACAGACCCAGGCTTCGTGTCCAGGTACTTCCTGGTGCCCAAGCGGACAGGGAGGGTTGGCACCCCATCCTAGATCTCCACGACCTGAATCAATATCTCAGGTCTCGCACCTTCCAGATGGTAACTCTGAACCAGATCATACCATCTCTGGAGTGAAACAAGTGGTTCTGTTCACTGGATCTGCAGGACGCGTTCTTTCATGTCCCAATCTGTCTGTCTCACCAGCGGATCCTCCACTTCGGGGTCGAGGGGACCCTGTACGAGTTCCTAGCCATACCGTTTGGCCTGTCATCGGCTCCATGGGTCTTCACCAAGTGCACTGCAGTGGTGGCAACCCATCTTCGGTGTTGAGTTCGAATTTACCCTTATCTCGACGACTGGCTCTTGGCAGGTTCCTCCCTCCAGGAGGTGGATAGGTCCAGGGATCTGGCCCTCCAAACCTACTCCCAACTCTGCCTCCTTATCAACAAGGCCAAGTCGGAACTTGTGCCCTCTCAGGTGATGGGCTTCATTGGGGCAGAGCTTGACTCTCGTCAAGCCAGAGCTCGGCTCCCGGTGGACTGGGCGGAGGTTCTTTCCTCCGTTGCCCGATCATTTCTGGTTGGGCACTTGCACCCTGCCTGGGACTTTCTGCGTCTTCTGGGTTACATGGCAGCGTGCACCTCAGTGGTCCGTTGGGCCAGGTGGCACATGTGCCCCCTTCAGTGGGAGCTGGCCGCCCAGTGGACTTAGCACCAAGGTCATTTCGACCAGCTGATCACTGTAACCCAGAAGATGTGGGACGCTTTCCAATGGTGGACTGCCCCAGAACAGTTGCAGGAAGGGATCCCGTTTGTCCGCCCAGAGCCGACGGTCGTCCTGATGACCAATGCCTCCCTCATGGGCTGGGGAGCCCACATGGGGAACAACAGGGCCCACGGGTTCTGGACCCTTGAGGAGTCCCAATGCTACATCAACCTGTTGGAGCTCAGAGCAGTCAGACTGGCACTGTCAGCTTTCGCTCCTCAGCTCCGGAGTCAAGTGGTTCAAGTCCAGACGGACAGTACCACGACCATGTACTGCCTCAACAAACAGGGCGGCATGCACTCCCATCTGCTATGCAAGGAGGCTGTCTGAATCTGGACCCTCGTCAGCCAGTTGGTGGCAGATCTCCTAGCCGTCCATGTGGCAGGAGTCTCGAACCAGCTGGTGGATGCTCTCAGCCGCTTAGGCCAGACATCCCACGAGTGGTCTCTCCATCCAGAGGTAGCTTACAATCTGGTCTCCCATTGGGGCAAGCCGTTGGTGGGCCTGTTTGCCTCAAGGGAGAACACCAAGCTGAGTCTGTACCATGCCCGCCCCCCTCAGCAGGGCTCACTGCAGGGGGATGCCTTCTCAAGGCCGTGGACCCCAGGCCTCCTCTACACCTTCCCTCCATTTCCCTTGATCCACAAGGTGTTACTCAAGGTGAGGAGGGACAAGGCAAAGGTGATCCTGGTAGCCCTTGATTGGCGCCCGCCAGTTCTGGTATCCAGATCTCCTCAGCCTCAGCTGCGGGGCCCCAGAGCGGCTTTGTACACGCCCGGACCTGATATCATTGAACCAGGGGAAGGTATTCCATCCGGACCTTCAATCCCTGCACCTCACAACCTGGTACCTGAGCGGCTAGTGTTCCATGCTCTGGGTCTTTCCGAGGATGTCTACACCATGGTGGAGGCATCTCGTAAGGAATCGACCAGGAAGTGTTATGCCTTCAAGTGGAAAAAGTTTTCCATTTGGTGTCAGGGTAAGAGTCTGGACCCCTTATCCTGCTCTGTGGCTAACATTATAGACTACCTTTGGTCTCTCTCAAAGGGGTCCAGGTACCTGACCCTTCGGTGCACTCTGGCGCCATTTCTGCTTACCGGGTGTGGGCCGGTCAGCTGACAGTGGCACAGGAGACAGTGGTCGGGTGCTTTTTCAAAGGCCTGGATCACATATCCCCTCCGGTGCATGACCCTCCACCTCTGTGGGATCTCTTGCTGGTTTTGGCAAAGCTCATGGGCAAGCCATTCGAACCCATGCACAAATGTGAGCTCTCACACTTGTCATGGAAGACGGCCTTCCTGGTGGCTATCACGTCAGCCAGAAGGACAGGGGAGCTCCAGGCACTTTCGGTGGATTCCCCTTATTTGGTCTTCCAGCAGGGACAAAGTTGTCCTGCTCTCCCACCCAAAATTCCTTCTGAAGGTGGTTTCAGAGTTTCATCTTAACCAGGTGTTGACCTTGCCGGTATACTACCCTAACTCCACCTCTGACACCGAGTACAGGCTCCATACTCTGGACCTGAGATGTGCGCTCTACTATTATAAGGAGCGGACGGCGGAAATTCAGGGAGAGGTTCGCTAGCTGTTTGTCACCTACGCTGAAGCAGCTTCTGGCAAGCCTGCAGCTAAACGGACCATTGCGAGATGGATTAAGTCATGCATAGGTCTGTGCTATGAGTTGGTGGGCAGGGAGCCTCCCAGAGGGATAAGAGCTCATTCTACCCACCATGCTGCTGCATCGGTGGCTGCTTCCAGGGACATCCCTGTCCAGGATATCTGTCGGGCTGCTACCTGGAAGTCAGCAAACACCTTCATTACCCACTACCACACTGACCTTGAGTCACGCCGGGATGCTGGTTTTGGGGCCTCGGTTCTCCAATCTCTGTTTCCTAAATAGGGGTGTGCACCTTGCCTCCCTCCCTCCTCCCGGAGAACTGCTTGGAGTCTGCCAGAGAGTGTGGATGAACAACATATCCATGCTCCTAGAACAACAGGTTACTCACCTATAACAGTAGTTCTAGGAGTGGTATATGTAGTTCATCCACACACTCCTGACCTCCGGCTTTAGGCGCACCGCCTTGCTTCCAGCGAGCTAAGATCTGCGTCATGGGGCGGAGCCGAGGTATTTACCACCCGGGTGGGTGGGAGGAGCCAGCTTGAAGACTTTCCGGCGGAGATTTAAAGGGGAAAGGGACATGCCAGAGAGTGTGGAAGAACAACATATACCACTCCTAGAACTACTGTTACAGGTGAGTAACCTGTTTTTCCAGGACATGGGATGAAGTTGGAGAGAGGGTGATTCAGGGGACACGTGAGGAAGAATTTCTTCACAGAAAGGGTGGTGGACAAGTGGAACACCCTGCCAGAGGAAGTGGTGGGGGCTGAAACAATCACGTGATTTAAGAATGCATGTGATAGACATAAGGGAATTGTAGAGGTCAGGGGTAAAGGGCAAAAGACTTCGAGAAAAATGTAAAGGGAACTTACAAGCTCAAATGGGCAGACTGGGTGGGTCACAGACCCTTATCTGCCGACAGTGTCCACGTATTCATGGATTATTCTATGTTGTTATGCTGCAGTTACATAGCTAGTGCAGCATAACAGCTGCAATGACGTAGCTACTGCAGCATAACAACTCTATTCTAGTTATGGATTTCTATCCATAACAGTGTTTCATCATACACTATAACAATTTCTCTTACACAATGCACAAGTATGTGAAGAAGGCTAAATTAATTTAAACAAGTTTTATTAGTGACAGTGTTATGCTTAGTTAGCAACAGGGTATGACTGCTGCTGGACAAGTTGGTTGACTCTAGGCATTATTGTTTTTTACTTTTTCTTTCTTACAAATGAAAAAAAGCCCAGCTAAGATGCAACATGTTGATTCCAGTGTGACCTGCCTTTTTTTTTTTTTAAACAGTGTATTTACCCAGGATAGTCCAGCTAAGGTGCAACATTTCATTCTCAGCAACTTGCTCAGGGTCACACATTGTTAGTCTGCAGCAGGATTTAAACCAGCAATATCCTGGTTCCTAACAGTACTCTAACCTGGAAGTGGGAAAAGCCAGTGACTGCAAGCAATATTTGGGGTTTGGTTTCTTAAACTTTGTTTATCAAGAATGGTCTGGCTGAGATGCTATATCTTCCCTCCAGCGGAATCTGGCTTTTATTTAGTTTTACAGTGTATTTACCGAGGGTAGTGCAGCCGAGATGCAACACCCCATTTCCAGTGGGGTCCTGCTTTTACCCATTTTTGTAGCTGGGCAGAGTGGAGCACTGGGAGGTTAAGCGATTTACCTAAAAGGGAACAGTCGGCACTAAGAGCCTCACACCCAAGTGTGCACACACAGTGCAAATTGGGACCAGCCCCAAACATTTTTTATTTACTGACTGTTTAATACAGTGGAGTAGATTGTATCAGGCTGATTTTGGTGACTTCCAAGCAGACATTTGCTTTAACTAGAAATCCTAGAATCCCTGCAGCTGACATCAGAGCAAGGCTACAGCACTGGGAGAATCAGGAGCCTGCAGTGCATGTTACAGATGTTATAAACTCAGATCAGATGTGTGCCAGTCCCACTGTCGTCCCCAGGGCTAAGTAGAGTCCTCTGTGACTGTACTTGGCTTTGGGAGGACAGTGGGACCAGTAAACAAAAGATCAGAGCTTATAGAAACTCTTAACCTGCACTAGTGCACCATTAAGGTTAGTGCTCTAACCATTAGTCCACACTGCTTGGTGGGAGAGGGAGTGGGGGGATGGGCAGGAATGACAAGCAGTTGGTGACGGTGTTTTCTTTTTTTTTTCTTACAATCTATTTTCCCAGGATAGTCCAACTGAGATGCAGCATCTCATTTCCAGTGGGGCCTGCTTCTGGCCATTTTCATGGGTGGGTAGTCTGGAGCACTGGGAGATAACTGGAAAGTGAGGAGCTCAAGGTCACACAGCGAGTATATGGCTGTAGCAGGGTTTAAATTTGTGATCTCTCAACAGTGCTCAAACCATGTATGCAGTGCTTGTGATGATACATTTTGGCAAATATTTTTTATATTTTGAGGGTGGTCAGACCTAGAGTGGGAATATTGTGCTAATTCTCACTCTGGGTCCATTAGTCACATAGTGACAATGGAGGATTTAGCCAGTTATCCACACAGTAGATGCATTGTCGCAATGAAGGATTTAGCCATCTATCCACACAGTATGCCCATAATGGCAATGGATGATTTAGCCGTTCATCCACGCAGTAGGTCCATAGTGGCAATGGAGGATTTAGCCATTTATCCACACAGTAGGTCCATTGTGGCAGTGAAGGATTTATCCATTTATCCATACAGTAGGTCCATCGTGGCAGAGGAGGATTTAGCCATTTATCCACACAGTAGGTCCATAGTGGCAATGACAGATTTAACCATTTATCTGCTCAGTAGGTCCATTGTGGCAGTGAAGAATTTAGCCATTTATCCACACAGTAGGTTCATAGTGGCAATGGAGGATTTAGCCATTTATCCACACAGTAGGTCCATCGTGGCAGTGAAGAATTTAGCCATTTATCCACACAGTAGGTCCATAGTGGCAATGAATGATTTAGCCATCTATCCACACAGTAGGTCCATCGTGGCAGTGAAGAATTTAGCCATTTATCCACATAGTAGATGCATTGTGGCAATGAAGGATTTAGCCATCTAACCACACAGTAGGTCCATAGTGGCAGTGAAGGATTTAGTCACTTATCCACACAGTAGTTGCATTCTGGCAATGGAAGATTTAGCCATTTATCCACACAGTAGGTCCAATGTGGTGACAGAGGATTTAGTCACTGATCCACACAGTAGGTCCATAGTTGCAGTGAAGGATTTTTCCATTTGCCCACACAGTAGATCCATCATGGCAAGTTAGGGTTTAGCCATTTATCCACACAGTAGGTCCATCGTGGCAATGGAGGATTTAGCCATTTATCCATACAGTAGGCCTACAGTGGCATTAGAGGATTTAGTCACTGAACCACACAGTGGGTCCATAGTGGCAATGGGAGATTTAGTCATTGATCTACATAGTATGTCCATCATGGCAATAAAGGGTTTAGCCATTTATCCACACAGTAGTCCCGTCGTGGCAATGAAGGATTTAGTCACTGATCCATACAGTAGGTCCATTGTTGCAGTGGAGGATTTTTTAATTTGCCCACACGGTAGGTCCATAGTGGCAAGGGAGGATTAAGGCGTTTATCCACAGAGTGGGTCCATAGTGACAATGGAGGATTAAGGCGTTTATCCACAGAGTGGGTCCATAGTGACAATGGAAGATTAAGGCATTTATCCACAGAGTGGGTCCATAGTGACAATGGAGGATTAAGGTGTTTATCCACAGAATGGGTCCTTAGTGACAATGGAGGATTAAGGTGTTTATCCACAGAATGGGTCCTTAGTGACAATGGAGGATTAAGGCATTTATCCACAGAGTGGGTCCATAGTGACAATGGAGGATTAAGGCGTTTATCCACAGAGTAGGTCCATAGTGACAATGGAGGATTAAGGCGTTTATCCACAGAGTAGGCCCATAGTGGCAAGGGAGGATTAAGGCATTTATACACAGAGTGGGTCCATAGTGACAATGGAGGATTAAGGTGTTTATCCACAGAGTAGGTCCATAGTGATAATGCAGGTGATTCAGCAATGTTTTGAGCATCATCTTCATACAGTGAACTTCTGCTGGGATAACATCACTATTGATGGTGGCCACTGAACGATCAGGGTGCAGGATGTTTTCTTGCCATAGTATAATAAAACCCATTGCATAAATGAAATATGCCTTGGCCCTATTGAAAGTATCAGTGATATTTTCTCTTGCGGAGCTTGACCTTTTGACATCAAGAATGAAGACATAAGGTCATACTGCACTCAGGAAAAATATCTGTGATATTTTCATTACAGCCATTATATTTTTTACAGTTTGCTCAGGATATCCCAGTTGAGCTGCAAGATTACATTCCCAGTTGGGTCCTATTTTACCAGTCTGTTTACCCAGTATACTCCAACTGAGATGCCACATCCCATGTCCAGTGGGGTCCTGCTTCCACCCATTTCTGTAGTTGGTTAGACTGGAGCACTGGGAGGTTAAGTGTGCTGCTTAAGGTGACACAGTGAATATTTAGAAATGATGGTGTTACCAGTGATACCCAACAGCCTTTGTATAGCACCTGCACATCTGTAAATGATACTCTTCAAATGTGCAATTTCATTTCATTCTTCTGTAGTGTAAGAGACATCAAAACACTACTAGAAAAGGACACTTTAAACACGATACAGTATCGTACAAAATGCCAGTCAAAACACAAAGTACATGTAAATGAAAGTCTCAAGGGAAAATAAAACATGAATATGTGAACTGTGATCATCTTCAGATATTAAAAGTTATGGTTCAGATTTGATGTCTATTAAATTTCATATTTTTCTGACACATATAATGTTAACTTGCTTACAAATTGTGTACTGTTAATGGTGCATTATAAATGATATAGTACCTCAGGTATTATAAATGGAATGTTTGTCAAGTACTTATTACAGGTGTGTAAAATGAAGATCCTTTTGATAAAAGTAATATAATTATTGCACAGATAATATCCGTAAGCAAGACTTTTCTCTTTGAATCCAAAATTAGCAAATAGAAAAACATCTACTGAAATAAACTTTCAACAGCAGTGTAGGGCAGGGCCATAAATACACAAAACTGCAGTGCACGTGAAAACAGAAATAAAGCTGGACAGCAGATACTGGGCAATTAGTGTGGCAAGAGAGACTACATCAGAGGCAGCCCCACCGATTGGAATCCAAACTGATTCTTCAGTAGAAAAACAGTACCCGCACGCTTGATCCCTGTGATTCAGAGGAGAGGAGGGTCTATACTGGTTGCCATCCACTGTTCTGTCTGCCACATCCACAGGCTTTTTAGGGTGAGTCAGTTGCTGAACAGGGGGTGGAGGGTGGTAAGTGCTGAATGGATGGACTAGGATGGGAGATGGACTACTAAGATGCTGTCATTTCACGATGGGGTCAGGGTGAGAGGAGGGTAGCACTGACCTCCCAAGGTAATTTATTTTCACACTGGAGCACAGGGTGGTATGGTGGTGCCAAAGGACTACCAGGTAATCTGATTTCATGACAGGACTAGGAGTGGTTGGGGGGAGTACCGCTAGACTGCCAGGGACTTCTACATTAATGTACAGGGATCAGGTGAGGGTGGGGGCAATGGTTGAAGCTCTTCACAATGCCTCCCTGTGTACATATGCATGGAAGCATTGTGCCGAACTGCTAATGTCCACATAATAGCATGCAAGTGGCCCCTTAGCACCTTGCCTACCATATGTGGTCATCAGCATGTAGACCTCTGAATGTGGCACCCAAGAGTAAAGGCTATAACCCTTTGCTCCTGGGTGTCTGTAGCCAGCATGGGGCTGTAGTGCGCTGCGCTTATGCACTTTGCTACCACAGCATGATATTCATATTTACTGCCTTAAGAATATTTCTCCCTGATGACCCCTTGCTGTTTCGCATGGATCCAACTGCTGTGTCTGAATGTGGGGGGCCTTGCCCTCTAGTACATGTTTATTGCAAGGTAGAGTGTTCAGCTAGTGTGATTGGAAATTTAAAATGTTAAGTTTTTCAAAAACAAAGAATAGCATACGTAATAAAAATGGCTACAGCACTGACATAAAATAATACCCAGGCACTAAGGTGATCAATAAACATGATCCTGCTCTTCAGGGGTGTTAGTTATCTAACTTTGCATTCACTCTGTACTCCAAAGTGATCACATTTCCCTTTGGAATCAAATTTGAATTGGAAAAAAAAGAAATAATATATAGTAAATGGGGCTCCGGAGATGTATTTTGACTGATTAAAAGCTTCCCCCTATAACTTCTTAGGGTTCCAGAACCACTCTGCTTTGCTTCTTGGTTCTTTTTTTTTTAAATATAGTTTTTGTTGAAGCAAAAGTCAGTGTAAACAGTAATGTTTTCAATTAGTGCAGTGAAATTACATTAATACTGTACTATGCAAATCTCCAGTACATATAGAAACATAGAAAGTGTCAGCAGGAAAGGACCGGTAGGCCCATGTAGCCTGCCCTTTTTCCTTGCCTAACACTACACTGCACCTTGGACTGTACTTGGTCATAGGTGTTCCTGTCTCTCCTCCCTTTCCTCTATTTATAATACCTGTGTGCCTAGCCCATGTACACTTGGAGCTCCCCATTGTCTTGGCCCCTACCACTTCTTCTGGCAGACTTTTCCAGGCATCTACCACCATTTTTTTGAAGAAGTATTTCCCCTCATCCCTCTTAAACTTCCCCTCTTCAAGTTTCATAGCATGCCCCCATGTGCTGGTGTTCCTCCTGCCTTGAAAGAGGCTCCCTCTCTGCACTTAGTTCATCCACGTGAGGTACTTATTTTTTTTATACTTCCTTTATTTAGATTCTTAATTTCTTACATCCATTTCTGAAATAGCATTATTATTACAAGAACAGGTATTGGCTGTTCCAAGCTACAGCCTTTGTAATACATAAAAAGAAAGCAGAATAATAACTCTAAAAGCTTTAAGCAGGACACAAACATTGGAGCATGAGCATCTACCTGTGACTTATTATAATACAATCCATGTCACTCAGTCTAAGAGTTCTAGGTTACCAAGAGGATAAGAGGAACACTTAATCTAGTATATCATTATACACAATAAATAACCAAAATCCCATGTATTGATATCAACAGGGTCTGATGGGGTGGTCAGTCAGCTCTTTAATATATTTCTTTATGTGACCTATAATATGCTAAAGAATTTGATCCTGATATAATTCCCACCGTGACCATCTTGAAATATAAGCTTCCATCTTGCCCTGGAGACCAAAAGAGATCTGTTCATTATGCTGAATATTAAGTATTAAAGCTTTCCAATCTGACACCAGTGGGGGGGATGTCTGAAGCCATTTTTTTAGTGATGGATTTATAGGCGGTGCCTAAAAAAATAAGAGCATAGGTATAAAGTAGCTTTATCCTTGGCCTCCATCGGTGGGATCCCCAATATTAGGTTGATCCTCGTAATCGTGCTCCGAATATCTAGTATCAGTTTCATATGAAATGATACCTGGTGCCAGAAAGCAGATAGTTCTGGGCAGTCTAGGAAAATATGTTTATGTGATGCCCTTGTCTCACCAGCACTGGGGGGTGGTTCCTGGGTTCCTTAAGGCTACTACTGAGGGAACCAGAAAAAATCTCGCCCTAACCTTCCATATAAATTCCCTCCAAATTGGGGAGGAGGTGGTAGTCCACATGCCCTTCCATATCCTGAGCCAATCCCTACTAGATATTGGTTGTGCAAACTCCTTTTCCCATCTAGATTGGACCGGTTCCATTAAGTGTGATAATTGTTGTATAAGGGACTTGTATATTATAGAAATTGCCTTTTCCCCCTGGAGTGAGGCCCAGATTTGTCTAAATGGAGTGTTATCCTCCCATAACTGGGAGCTCCTCTCATTAATTCTAATTTGTGTAAGTATATAGTCTCTAATTTGATAATAATATAGTCTGTCCTTTTCTGTCCAGGGGTATGTCCTTTGGCCTTCTGCAAAATATATAATCCCATTTCCTTTTATCAGTTGCCATGGTGCCTCCAACCCCTTCTTAATCTGATTTTTGTACCATGGGTTTTGTACTAGTGCATCAAATGGGGGGGGGGGGGTCAGCACAAACCAATTATGGTTCCAAAATTGTTGTTGGTAGGCTTTGTGTTTCATTCCCAATTGCCAGCCCTTCAGGATAGTTGTAGTCGCCAGTGGGGCTACTTGCAAAACCTTCTTGAGATGAGGCGGGGAGAATAGGCAAGCTGGAACCGAGGTGGGGGTTGATCTGGCTAAATCTGTCTGCTTCCAAACTGTGTGGTATGTTTTGGTGCCCCATAACAGTGCTAGACGCATCTGTGCTGAAATCCAGTAATCTTGAAGCGAGGGTAGAGCCACCCCCCCCCCATCTCCTTGGGTAGGAATAGTTTGGAGAGACCAATTCGTGGCCTCCTCTGGTTCCACTGGAATGTGTTCAAGGTTTTCTGCCAGGAAAGAAGTTCTTTAGGCGATATGGTACAGGGGATACACTAGAATAAATATAGAAATCATGGTAAAGCATTGATCTTCAGGGACAAAGTCCTTGTGTAAAAGGAGGATGGCAGAAGATCCCATCTCCTCAAATCTTGTTTAATATTTGTTAGTAGGGGATGGTAATTGTGGGAAAAAAGCAGATCTGGGTCTTTAGTAATCTGTATACCTGAATATTTTATGCAGGTTTTATCCCATCAGATCGGATATTGGTTTTTTGAGAGTGGGTGGGGGGTTATATTCAAATGTTAGGGCTTCTGATTTGTTAATGTTTAATGAAAAGCCTGAAAGGTTAGAAAATTCATTATTTTTTTAAAAAGGGCCACCAAAGAGGTATCGGGGTCTGTTAAATACACAAGTATATCGTCGGCAAAAAGGGCCAACTTTTGTTCTGTGTCTGCCATCTTAATATCTGGGGCCAGGTGTAAATATTGGGCTAGGGGTTCGATATAAAAAGCAAAAAGAAGTGGGGATAGGAGGCATCCCTGTCTAGTTCCACTGAATAAAGGAAATTTCTCTGAGATGTGACCATTCATTCTAATATGTCCAGTAGGATTCCTGTAAAATTTAAAATGGTATCTACAAACTAGACTGGGAAGCCAAACCACATCAATACCCCTCTCAAAAATTTCCATGACACCATTTCAAATGCTTTTTCAGCATCTAGTCCAAGCAAAACTGCAGGGATGTTATGGGTAAGGATATGCTCGATTATATATACTGTGCGTCTGACATTATCCTGGGCCTGATGTCCAGGAATAAAGCCACATTGGTCAGTATGTATTTTGGATGGGCCAAATTGAATAAGCCTCTTTGCCAGTATAGAGGCAACGATCTTGTAGTCCGTGTTCAGTATTGATATAGGTCTGTATGATGAACAATAAGAGAGGTCCTTGCCTAACTTTGGTATCACCGAGACTATGGCCTCGTTCCAGGATGGAGGAATCACTCCTTCCTCTGCACTCACAAAGGAAAACACCCTACTTAGTATCGGAATGAGAATCTTGGAAAAGGTTTTATAAAACTCCCACGGTAGACCGTCTGACCCTGGGCATTTCCCTGTTTTTAAGCTTCCAATTGATGTTGATATCTCCTTGATGGAAATAGGGGCTACCAGCTGGGTGCCTTGATTCTGTGATAGAGTGGGGAGATTGAGGGGAGCTAGGAACTCCCGAATTTTCTCATTAGAAGGGGTACTTTTCTCAGAGTAAAGTGCTGTATAATATTGGAGAAAGGCCTCAGAGATACTAGTAATATTATTTTGAAGATCACCGGATATAGGGTGTCTTATTTTTAAAATAGTGGGCTTAATTCTCTGGGCCCGTAATTGGCCTGCGATGAGTCTCATAGAGCTAGGACCCCCATCATAGTATTTGTGCCATAAAAATACTAGTTTCTGTTCTATAGCATAATCGAGAATATTATTTAGTTCTTTCTTTAAGCTCCCGAGTTCGAGATTTACAGATCTTAACACATTGGATGTCTTCTGAAGCTTTTGTCTGTTCTTCTAGGGCAAGTCTACGAGACTCCCTATGTTTCTTTCTGTGGGATGAGATTTCTATCAGTTTCCCCCTTACTATTGCCTTAATAGTATCCCAAATCATGGCTATTGTGGTGTCCTGAGTGTCATTGTCAAGTAGGGCCTGGGTTATTGTATCCCCAACAGACTCCTGCACCTCTTTATTTCTAAGGAGGGACATGTTTAACCTCCAAAAAGTTCTCTTTCGGTTGGTGTGTGGATGAACCCTACAGAAAATAGGGGCATGATCCGAGAGACAAAAGTCCCCTTGCCAAATATGGTGCATTGTGTTTACCTGTTCCCGTGGGGTTACCAAAAAATCGAGGCAGGAGTAGGTATCATGAGCCTGGGAGTAAAAGGTATGTCTGCGGAAGGGGATATGTAAGAATTGCCAGATATCTTCATATCCCAGTTCCTGAAATAATTTCCAAACTTTTCTGGTTATTTTATTTGTTCGACCCTGAGAGGGACGGTCCGCACTTCCTCTTGAAATATCCAGGTTAAAGTCCCCTCCGCAGATCACCTGGCCTCTGCTCACTCAGTTAATTGGGTCAACAGATTACTATATAATATAAAGTCTGCTGCTGGTGGTATGTAGACAGATGCCAGAGTAACCATCTGGCCATCTAGTAATCCCTTAAAGAAGACATATCTCCCTTCTTTGTCGACAGTCTGATCCTTGAGCTCAAAGTGTACCCCCTTTTTAATAATTATTGTGATCCCCCGCCGTCTAGCCCCCGATATGAAGAGGCCACCACCTGAGCGTAAACCTAAGTGCTCACATTTTTTATGTTCAATTTGGGAAAGGTGTGTTTCTTGTCATAATAAAATATTAGCTCCCCTCCCTCCTCATGTATTGGAGAATCTTACTCCTCTTGATGGGGTTAGTGAAGCCGTGCACCTTATATGTGCATATGACATAAGGTTGCACCATATTAAATAGGGTTAAGTTCTCCCGGTCGACAGCATATTTGGAAGTACTGGTCCTTCCCCCATAATGGTGGCCTCCTCATCTCTAATACATTTACATAATTAAAATGCATATCATTACTCATGAATTCCGACTTTCCTGCCAGATTGAAGTCAAACTCAAAAGCCAACATGGCTTTAACAATTATGTAAACCAATGAAATACAAACAAAAGACGTTTGCTTCCAAGGTTGTGGGGCTAATTTACCTTATTAGCCCCTGCGTTCTCCTTAAAAGGAGGACGAGGAGGAATACATGTGCCTCCGTTGCTGGAGGACCTCCTCTAGAGCCTCGGTAACAGTGGGCTCCTAATATGTGTACAAACGGTACGGGCTGTGAAAGCCTTAGCATGCCCCGTTACCAGGTGACCTCAGATTTACCTTAATCAACCTCATAGACATCAAAGGTAATTGCCATACATAAAAAGAGTTTAAAAAAAAAAAAAAAAAATGACTCAAATATATCTTTGCTAGATATTTACCACCTCAATATACAGTTTTGCTACCACACACTTCCTGTTAAGGTGCCCTGCCAATGGAAGTAGCTTCTATTTTGAGTTAAAAACTGCAGTAGTGAAAATGGGTTGAAAAGAAAAGACGCTAGGTGTGGAACATCCACTGTGCACCAATTTTGCTGTGGTACCATCAGCAACCTGTAAACAGCGCTTTTCTAAGAGGCTGGGATCACCTGTATCAGTAGAAGAATCGCTAAGTGACCCAGTTACCCAGCTTGTACTTTCATAATTGGAGTTGTATGTTAGCTCTTCTCAATCTGCCCCTTCCCCCCACATGCAGTCTCCAGTCCAAAGTGAGGAAGCAACATAGGTCAGATAATTATTTTAGTACTTATCCAATGGGGTCTACTGCCACACAGGGAGCCGTCCATGGAGCACAAAGAGTCAAGAGAGCGATTTCAGTGACGAAAACATACGGATCTGTTGAGCTCTCAGGTTTCTGCTCTAGCCTGCCCAGCTTTCCTGTTCAGCAGCTTGGATCGATGCAGTGCTTCAAAGGGAGGACACTGTTTTGTCCCCCCCAGCCTTCCTGTGTGTGGCGCACTGTCAAAACGGTCCTCGCCTCTCAGCATCTTGGTTCCTGCCATCTTCCATTGGGATTTTCCTCTCCTTAAGTGCTTCCAGGGCTTTCTCGACTGTGGAAAAATCTTTACACCATCCTTCCAGAATACTCTCAGTCTCGAGGGGTATGGCGTATGGAAACGGATTGACTGCTCCTGTAGAGCTCTCAAGATAGGAAGGTATTTGACTCTCTGTTGTTGTATTTCTTGGGGATAGTCATGATCTAGAAACAGCTGATAGTTGAGATATTTTAATTCTTTTTTACCCCATGCCCATCTTAATATCTCTTCTTTAGCGCTGAAAGAGTTTAGCTTAAAGACAATTGAGCGTGGGCGTGCAGCTGGGTCGGTTGGTGTCTTTTTCGAAGATCTGTATGCCCTTTCCACATGGAACATTAGGGTAGGTGGGAGATACAGAACGTCTTTCAAAAGGTTCTCTATGAAAGGTGCCATCGGGGTTGTTTCCGTATTTTCTGGGAGTCTGTACAGACGCAAATTATCGCATCGAGAACGGACCTCCGGGTCGAGGCACTTAGCTTGCAGGGTTTCAGTTTGATACAGTAGGATCTGGATGATGTCAGTGAGCTGCATTGTTGTGTCTTCAGTCTCTGAGACCCTTTCTTCGATTGCTCCAATGTGATTTTCTAGGGTGGACAACTGGTTCTGAACTGCTTGGAACTCTTGCTTATTTTCCTTCCCTGATTCCCTGATTTCATGTAGGAGGGTTTCGAATCTAGTACGCGACAGCTGCTCACTTTCTTTGTCCATATCATATTTGGTGCATGGGAGTTGGCCAGTGAAGCTGATCTGCTTGGCAGGCCCGTTTTTAATCTGGTGTCATCCCTAGGTTTACCTTTATCATTGGGTCGATTTCTACCTCTGTTGTTTGTTAAGGACGTTCCTCCTGAGCTTTTCGACATTTTAAGGGATGAAAAAGAGAGTTGTAGGAGGTTTTATAAGTCAGCTGGATCGGGAGCCTCAAGATTTAAGCTTGCTTCAGCTCCGTGACATCACCGGAAGTCCAACTCCTGTGGGTACTTAAATTGTTTTCCCTCTCACTCTCCTCTCTTCCAGGGAGTACAAGCCCAGCTCTTGCAATCTCTCCTCGTATGGTTCCTTGTGCAAACCCAGCACCTTTTTAGTAGCCCTCCTCTGGACTTCCTCCTCCTTGTCTGTGTCCTTGCAGAGGTGTGGTCTCCAAAATTGGATGCAGTACTCCAGGTGAGGGCTCACCAGTGAATGATACAGAGGCAACACCACCTTCCTTCTCCTGCTAGAGAGCCCCCTCCCTGTGCATCCCAGCATCCAGTTTGCCTTGCCTGCCGTCCTGTCGACTATAACAGTCATCCTGACTGTAGCCCAGGCCACATTCCAGATGGGCACGAGAAGATAGTCCAGTCGACAGGCAGTCCAAGAAGCCTCTCCCTGACTTTGAAAAGGTGTGCCAGAATGTCTTACAAATTGTATGGCTACCCTCTGTGAGTAAAAGGCTGTAGAAAGTAATCAGTAATAATAATAAATAATAATAACAAATTTATTTATAAAGTGCCTTTCAACTTACCAAGGCACTGAACACATTACAACAATAATATCAAATATAAATCCAGTAATACATATAAATAAAATCATAGCATAATAACATCAAACATTAAAATCAGTTAATAAAATATGAAGTAAGATCTCAACACAATAACAATTATACTATGAATAACCATCCAAGAAGGCCATTCGCCAGAGATAAGATTTTCAAATTATTCTTGAATTCCTACACGGAGGTGCACTCCTGTAACCGGCGTGGTAGAGAATTCCAAAGAGTGGGTGCAGCATTAGAAAATGCTCTGCTGCCGGAAGATTTTAAGCTCACTCTTGGAATCTCTAGCAACCCCTCGTCAGCTGAGGGGAGTGATCGGCCGGGATAGTAAGGCAGCAGGAGTTCTTTCAGATCGTGAACGGCTTTAAAAGTAAATAAAATGACTTTAAAGGTGATCCGCTACCGTATAGGAAGCCAGTGCAGTTTGCGCACCACCGGGGTAATATGACAGGACCTACTTGTCCCAGTCAAAACCTTGGGCAGTGGCATTCTACACCAGCTGTAGGCGACGGATTTCAACCCCAGAAAGCCCAGAGTATAGGGCATTGCAGTAGTCCAAACGCGAGGACACAAAGGCGTGGACCAACGTTGGCAGAGAGTCAGACGGAACAAGGTGCCTAACCCTGGTGATATTCCTAGGATGGTAAAAGGAAGTCCTGACAACGGTCGACACTTGAGACTGTAAGGTCAGTCTGTCGTCTAAGACAATCCCAAGGCTACGCACCTGTTCAGAGGTCGGGAGTGACACGCCGCCAAGAAAAATTCCAGAGCGCGTGCCATCACGCGACCTCTCTTATCGGACAACCCGGGTCCACAACCAGGACCTCTGTCTTCTCTGAGTTAAACTTTAAACAACTAGAATCCATCCAACCCTGGATTTCTTCCAGATAGTTGTTAAACACCACGAGAGCTTCATCCTGGTTGGGTGCAAAAGACAGGTATAGCTGGGTATCATCTGCATAGCAGTGAAACCTCAGCCCATACCGTCTTATAATGTCTATGAGGGGCAGCATGTACACAGCAAATAACATGGGTGATAGCATGGAACCCTGAGGCACCCCACACAACAAAGGAGTTGGGCCAGAAGAAAAGACTTCCGACACAACTCTTTGTGATCTCCCAGTGAGCAATGAGGTGAACCGTTGAAGAACAGTTCCCGACATTCCACAAATTTGCCTCAGGCGTGCTATCAACACCAGGTGATCCACACTGTCAAAAGCTGACGAGAGATCAAGGAGAACCAGAATGGAACGTCTCTTCTGATCTCTCGCCCTCAGAAGATCATTAAGCACCCGAACCAGCGCAGTCTCGGTGCTATGTCTTTTATGAAAACCGGATTGGAAGGATTCGTAGATGTTATGGATGGTTTAAATGGTCTTCCAATTGGGCTGCCACTACTTTCTCAATAACCTTCCCAATAAAGGGAAGGTTAGAGATAGGTCTGTAGTTTGAGAAACAGTCTGGGTCCAAGGTAGCTTTCTTCAAGAGAGGTGTCACCACCACCACCTTTCAGGGAGCTAGGAAACTCACCTGACTCCAGGGAGCACCAGACTATTTGCACCAGGACTGGACTGATGATATCAGTGCAACCCAAAATTAGAGGAGTCGGTCCAGGATCCAAACTACAGCTTGTGGGACTCACACTATGGATGATCTTCATAATATCCATGAACTCAGGTCGACCAAAGGAACTCCAAGAGAATTGGGGTACTGTGAACTCACACTGTTCTACGGCATCACCCTTAGAGATTGCCGGGCACAAGTCCGCCCTGATGTCGAAGACTTTAGTTGCAAAGTAACGAGCGAACTCCTCGCACTCTAATTGTGAAAAGGCTTTTCGAACTTGCAGACAGGCTGGGTTGCACAGTCTGTCTACAGTCCGAAACAGCTGAGCCGGTCGATTCCGAGCAACTGCAATCTCCCTGGACAGGAATTCTGCCTTCTTATGGGTGATTGCAGATTGATAGACAGAATAATGTTCCATCAATCTAAGGTGGTCAACTTCAATGGCGGACTTACGCCAACAACGCTCTAACTTTCGCCCCTGTCTCCGCATCTCCCTCAATGTCCCATCAAACCAAGGGGACCTGGGGTGAAGGGATAAGGGGCGCTCACAAACGGGAGCAATAAGATCCAGGGCTGCCGTAATGGCCACATTATAGGCCAACACCAGCGTCTCTAGATTAATGCTCGCCAACACGGGGGATGATAGGTCAAGGACCGCCGCAAGGCCTTGGGAAGTAATATTCCGTAATGGGCGGTACCTGACCATCTCCACAGGGGAAGGCCTTCTCAGGGGGGTGCAAAAATTGAGCCTCACGGTGTAGTGGTCTGACCAGGCGACTGGTTCCACCCCCACGTCGGATGCATTAATCCCTAAGAGGAAGACTAAGTCCAGAGAGTGCCCAGATTTATGAGTAGCAGTGGAAATTACCTGTGTGAGGCCCAAAGAAGACATTAATTGGAGGACGTGATTACCATGCGAGAGTTCATCGTCAACCCAGGCGTTGAAGTCACCCAGAACCATCAATCTGGGCGACTCAAATGACATGTCAATGATGAAGTCTGCTACTTCCTGTAAGAAGCATTTCCCATCTCCGGGTGGACAGTAGATGAGAACGATTCGAACACCTACACCTGCTACAACTGTGCACTCAAAGGACTCAGCCTCACCCACTACCACATTCGTGAGGCCCAATTTAGTCTTGAAACAGACTGCAACCCCCCCTCCCCTGCAGTCCAGTTTCGGTCGGTGTATCATTGAGTACCCGGCCGGAGTCATGGCCTCTAATGTGGGGCCCGAATTTTCATCCAGCCAGGTCTCTGTTATGCAAGCCAAGTCAGCTGAGCCAACAAGATCGGCAATTCTGGCGGTCTTATTCCTCACGGACCTGACATTGCATAACACCGCCCGAGTTGGACAAACCTCGGAGGCTGTCAGGCCTGTCTGCCTACTAAATTCATTAGTGCCCTTGGGTATGGGCACCAGACATGGTAAACCACGATCTGGGTTCCATTTCGCCCCACGGCACCTTCTGGACTTAATAACCCTGAGACGATGGCCCCCCTCATTCATCCTGTCCTGTTCGCACACCCCCGCCCTCCTCACTCTCCTACAAACAATTCCCAATGCTCTACAGCATTGGTAAGTATCAAATTGTAGAGGAGGAGTATAAAAAAGGCGGAGGGCGTGAAGAGAGGAGATGAATAGCACACCACCGTGGGGTCTGAAGGCCTGCACATGTCGCTGCTAAACAAAATAAAACAAAACAATAAACCCCAAACACTAAAATAATCAGTCTTAACAGCATAAAATTAACCAAATAATCCCAGACATAGCTAACATAAATAAACAAAATCAAATAAACAAAAAAGCCTCACAAGAACCAACTTCCAACATCAGTGATAACAGTATACAAAAATATAATAAAACTAAATTTGCCAAAAAGCCCTCAAGGTATGAATGACTCATCAGAGGACATTACATAGAGCACCCAACTCTGCCACCTGGTCTGGAATTAAGAAGCTTGGTTTTTTAAGGCTATAGGATAGTTTTTCCATGGTATAAATAGAATTAACTCTGCATCACCATTGCTCCATTGACAGGAAGCATGTTGCATCTACGGTCTAATTACCACTTTTTTAGCAGCTGAAAGGTATGTCAGAGCCAAAGAACTGTAACCCAAATGAAGCCCATCAATGGAATAGATAAGAGTACCATTGAACTAGAAACCAGGGCTGGAGTTAGGGGTAATTATGCAAACTGATCCCCAAAATCTTTCCAGAAGTCACCTAGCCCCGGTGAACTCCAAAACACGTGTGTATGGTCTGCAGCATAATGTCTGAAATCACATTGACACCAACAATAGCTGGGTGGCAAGATTTTAGCTCAAAGTGCTGGAGAGTGAAAAACAGATATTGGAACATCCATGCAAATTCTTTCCATTGGTTAGAGGATGTTATCTTTACGGAAGCAATAGCAAATTTAGTCCAGGTTGAATAAATGCACACAGTCCTCAGCTCCTCATTCCACTGATTCAGTATGACACTAGTATCCTCTCTCATCAAGGACCCAAGTCCCTGTATGTATTCCCAATTAAATGTTGCCAACAGTTACCCCAAAGCGCCTCCATGTATGTCTGTAAGATTACTGGTGCGGGATCCGGCAACCGTGTTTTATCTATTGAGTGATGAAAGAGCAGTGTACTCACCTGCAGATACCTATAGTGTTCCCTCCCCTTGAGGACATATTTTTGTTGTAAATCCACAGAAGTGAGAACTGTCTATATGTTCATGAACTGAAATACATGGGTTAATCCCAAGTGCCATCATCTAGAAAAGGTATGGTTGGTTTGGGATGGAAGAAAGTCAGAATCAGTTCATATAACCCTGCAAAAATATGAGACTTAATGAAACTCCCGAGTTACTTTGAATAGAATCCAGAGTTTTAAGGTGACGGTAGTAAACGCGTGAACTGAGAAAGATGCACACCAGTATGAAAGATAAAAAAATAAACTTGTTCAGTATAACTATTTACAAAGGCAGAATAAACAGAGAAGATCCATCTGAGTTTTCCTTCAATCTCCGTGAGTCCCTGTCTGTGTCTCTCTCTTATAAGTCTTTGAAACCCCCCTCCTTAACAAGCATCCTGTTTTTTTTTTCCAAAATGTTCTTGTATGTTTCAGGCATGTGCAGCACAAACCGTTCTTCCCAAGAACATTTCAATAAAGAACACAATGTCCCAGAACTGAGGCCCCTTCTCCACAACTTCTGAAAAAGGGCTTAAAAACTGTTC
Source organism: Neoceratodus forsteri (assembly GCA_016271365.2). Taxonomy (NCBI): domain Eukaryota; kingdom Metazoa; phylum Chordata; order Ceratodontiformes; family Ceratodontidae; genus Neoceratodus; species Neoceratodus forsteri. The sequence goes on from CM057452.1 coordinate 849,352,074, forward strand.
TCAGGTTAACCCCTTGAGTTCCCAATAGCTTTTTGCAATCATTTTAAATTATAATTATATACATTTCAACAGTAACACTATATAATTTCTAAACAAAGGGATCCCAATATCAGTTACATTTCCACATAATGATTTGCTTATATTTTTGTATCAGCAGATATGCAAGGAAGGAAAAGACAAAAACAGCAAGGGAAGACTGAGGGACAGTGAGAGGCAGAGAATTGCAAGACCATTGGGGTGATCAAGTCCTAGGTCACACGAGAAAATTTGGTTGCACAATAAGACAGACAAGAGACAGGAAAGGAAAGAACAGTTCTAGGGACATGGATATGTTGTTCATCCACACTGTCTGGCAAGTTCCTTGCCGCTTTAAATCTTGCCGGAAGGTCTTCAAGCTGGCTCCTCCCACCCACGCGGGTAAAAAACTCTCGGCTCCGCCCCATGACGCCAGATCTTCCTTACCGCTTGGAAGCTCAGGTTCCCTCCTTAACGCTCTGCGTATAGACTGGATCCTAATTCTTCGGTTCGCCTGAAACTTATTCTTAAATTTTCAAGATTTCGGTCAAATTCTCCCTCGCTGCTGCGATGGACAAATCGACTCCCAGATTTCAGCGGTGCCCATGTGGGCAGAAAATGTCCAGGATGGATCCGCACTCCACGTGCGTCTACTGCTTCGGCCTAGACCATGACCCGCAGGCCTGCGAGTTATGCCATTCGTTTTCAGCTAACGTCCTGGAAGACCACGCTGCCTGGTTACAGCCTGGGCGCCCCAAGAAGCGCTACCCGCCGGTGAAGTCAAAGGAGGCCCGCTGGGCGGTGACCGCGGCGGCTGGCTCGGCTGAGCAACTCGAGCAGATGATCGTCCTCAAGGAGGAGGCGGCACATGCCGCATCATCCTCTTCCTCGGTCGCGGCATTTATCCCGCTCTCTTTGGGTTCCTCCTACTCAGCTTCTTTTAAGGAGCTTTGTCAATCCCTTTCCATGAAGGGAGAGGGGCCATCGGGACATTCTTCTCGGTCCGAAAAGAAGGACTCGAAAGGTAAGTCCCATCGTCGGCGTTCGTGAGGCTGGAGGTCCCTTTCCCGGACGATCGACACTCGACTTGATTGAGGGTTGCGGCTAAGGCCGCTGCTTCATAGTGTCCCGCCAGGTCAGCGGCCTAGACTTCCACCGACGCCGTCAAGATTTTTCCCGACTCCGCCGGACGGGTTGTCGACTGGTGAAGCCGACAACCCTTCATCACCGGTCCCTGGTGGAAACCAAGGACTTGCCTGCACCTCCTGTGCCGGAGTCCCCGGTCAAGGCTTCCGAGCTGAGGGAAGAGCGGGTGTCCCCTGCCCCTTCCCAGACCCATCCTCAGAAACACTGAGGATCTTGGTCTCGGTCTCGGACATCGTCTCGGTCCAGCCGATCCCGCCGACATCAGCGGGCTCGGGCTCGGCACTGAAGTAAGCGGCACCGCCGCTCGTCCTCGTCTTCCTCCTTGGAAGAGGAGAGGCTTCTGCGCAAATTGCTGTCGACGTTACGAGGACCTGATGTGGCAGCAGTTACTTCTGTCCGGGAACAAGCCGTGGCCTTCTCCGGCCATCAAGTGGCTGTCACCCGAACGGCCGAAGCAACCCCTCGCTGTAGTTGAGGTGCCCAAGCCTGGGCCAGTTGTTCAGCCGAAACCAGCTGCCCCACCGATTATGGTGGAACCTCCGCCTCCACAACTGAAATCGGGGGCACCGACCAAGGACTCTCGGTCAGGTCAGGGTCTGCCCCACAGGTTGTCGGTCACCCTCACTCCCGACCGTCCTCGGCAGGTGGAGAGGTGGCTCAGGCCCAGGCAGCTTCGGACTCCTCGGAGTCCGCGATGACTCCTCCCTGTTCTCCAGGCCCATTGACCTGGAGTCCTCGGGCCAGTCAATGGACGAAAGCCCATCGTCCTTTATGGGTCTGCTTCGGCTCATCTCGGAGTCCACCGGGATGCAGCTCGAGCCCGTATCCAAGCAGGCAAATATCCCCTAACAGAGATACTGGACCGAGGGGATTCACCCACGGAGGCCTTTCCGGTGGCTGAAGCCATTGTTGGCCCAGCCTTGGAGCTCTGGCAGCGGCCGGCTTCCTGTCCTGCGCCTTCGGCCAGGATGGCCAGGAAGTATGCAGTTCCTACCGGCTCTTTGTCCGGTTTTTCGTAACACCCTTCCGCCGAGTGGTTGGTCACCGATAGCGTTTTCCGGCACTCCGGGATCGCTAGGGATGTGGATAAGCCCCCCGACAAGGAGTCCAAAAAGCTGGACTATGCCGGCGCAGTGTACACCGCGCCCTCCCTTGGCCCGCCAGGCCAGCTCGGCTGTGCTGATGGCACACTTCTCCCACGCCTCATGGGCTCCCTGGATGAGGTGATCCCTCATCTCCCGGCCAACCTGCAGACCACGGTCAAGCAGGTACGGGACCAGGGAAGGGCAGTGGCAAAACAGCAGCTCCAAACGGCTCTGGACATTGGAGACTCCTGTGCCAGATCAGTTGCGGCCGCAGTGGCCATGCGCCGCAGAGCATGGCTGAGGTTATCTACCTTCACGGCGGATACCCAGCATAAACTGGCGGATGTCCCCTTTCTGGGGACCGACCTCTTCGGCCCTGGAGTGGAAGGTCACCTCCAGCAGATCAAAAAGTCCAGTGCCACTCTGGACTCGGTCACCTCTGCCCAGAAGGACAAGGGCCGTCGACAACAACAACATAAGTCCTTTCGCCCTTCTGTGCTTGGTGCACGCTCGCCCAGCAGCACCAGCATCAGGGCCAGCAGGCTCACGCTTGGCACCCCAAAGCCAAGCCTGCAGCTTCCTCTAATAGGAAGCAGGGAGGAAGGCCAGGAGGTCCCTCGGCCGTCCCTCCTCAAGCCTGCCCAGTGACGGGTTGAGGGTGTCGCCCCAGCCTCGTCACTCCCCAGTTCCCCCGTGGGGGGGGGGACGGCTCCGCCACTTCCTTTCCGTCTGGTCCACTATCACCATGGACTGCTGGGTGTTGGAGGTGGTAGGAAAGGGTCTGCCCCTGGAGTTCGAGCAGGCCCTGCCCTTCTGAGCCGTCACCCCTCGGGGGGCTATGGGGTCCGCAGCCTCTCTGTCGGCTGGCCGAGCCAATATCGCCCTGCTCCTCGAAAAAGAGGTGATCAGGAAGGTGGCGGATCCTCCTCCAGACCCGGGGTTTGTGTCCAGGTACTTCCTGGCCCCAAAACGGATGGGGGGCTGGCGCCCCATTCTCAACCTACATGACCTGAACAGGTTCCTAAGGTCTCGGACCTTCAGGATGGTCACTCTGGCTCAGATAATTCCATCCTTGGAACGAGGCATGTGGTTCTGTTCTCTGGACCTCCAGGACATGATCTTTCACGTCCCAATCCATCCGTCCCCCCAGAGATTCCTCCGCTTCAGGGCAGAGGGATCCCTCTACAAGTTCCGGGCCATGCCCTTCGGCCTTTCCCTAGCTCCCAGGGTCTTCACCAAATGCATGGCAGTGGTGACAGCATTCCTGTGATGCTGAAGGGTCCAGGTGTACCCTTACCTGGACGACTGGCTGATTGCAGCCTCCTCCAGAACGGAGGTGGAGCGGTCCAGAGATCTGGCCTCAGGTTTGCTCTCTCAGGTTGGCCTCCTCATCAACAGGCCAAGTGGAACTCATGCCAAAGCAGGTGATACAATTCATCGGGGCAGAGCTCGACTCTCTGAGCCAGAGCACGGCTCCCGGCGGACAGGGCTGAGGTCCTTTCCTCCTTTGCCCAGTCATTTCAGGTTGGGCAATTGTGCCCTGCCCGGGACTTCCTGCGCCTCCTCGGCCTCATGGCGGCCTGCACTAGCGTGGTCCATTGGGCCCGTTGGTACATGTGTCCCCTTCAATGGGGGCTGGCCAGCCAATGGTCACAGCACTTCGATCCTCTGGATCAGCTTGTGACAGTGACCCAGGGGATGTGGAATGCTCTCCAGTGGTGGACCGTTCCAGCACATCTGCAGGAGGGCATCCTGCTCATCTGCCCGAGCCAGACGGTCTCTATCGGCCGATACCTCTCTGATGGGTTGGGGTGCCCATCTGGGGAGCACAAGCGCCGGCCTCTGGTCCCCTTGGGAGTCCCGATGCCACATCATCTGCTGGAGCTTCGAGCGGTTCGTCTAGTCCTCACCGCCTTCGCCCTGTTTCTATGGGATCAAGTGGTTCAGGTCCAGACGGACAATACCACGACCATGTACTACCTAAACCGCCAGGGTGGGACGCGCTCCATGCCTCTGTGCAGGGAAGCTCTCCGCATTTGGTCACTCATGCGCAGCCTGGAGGCAGATCTCCTTGCCATCCAATGAGCAGGAGCCTCCAACACTCTGGCCGATGACCTAAGCCAGATAAGGGCTGTGTCCCACGAGTGGTCTCTCCTGCTGGAGGTAGTACAAGATCTGTTCTCCCACTGGGGCACGCCTCAGGTGGACCTGTTTGCCTCCAGGGAGAATGCGAAGCTGAGACTGTTTCATGCCTGCCCCCCTCAGCAGGGCTCGCTGCAGGGGGATGCCTTCTCGAGGCCGTGGACCCCGGACCTCTTTTACGCCTTTCCTCCATTTCCCTTGATCTACAAGGTGCTTCTCAAGGCGAGGAGGGACAAGGCGCAGATGATTCTGGTAGTCCTAGACTGGCCCTGCCAGTTCTGGTATCCAGATCTCCTCAGTCTCAGCTCCAGGCTCCCGAGGTGGCTTCCAGCCCGCCTGGACCTGATCTCAGTCAATCAGGGGAAGGTATTCCATCCGGACCTTTAATCCCTGCACCTGACGGCCGGTTCTTGAGCGGCCAGAGTTCCAGGCCTTGCGTCTTCCGACGAGGTCCTCAACGCGCTGAGGCGCCCTGTAAGGAGTCGACCAGAAAATGCTACGTTCAAATGGAAGAGATTCTCCATTTGGTGTCAGGGCAAGAACCTTCCTCCTGTTCCTGGCAAGCATTCTGGACTACCTGTGGTCCCTTTCAGCAAGGGCTTTGGTCGACAACCCTTAAGGTGCACCTGGCAGCCATCTCTGCTTACCGGCGGGCCGGGAAGCAGTCGGGTGGCGAGGAGAAGGTGGTCGGGCGCTTTTCAAAAGGCCTTGATCACATATCTCCTCCGTAAGAGAACCTCCACCTCCGTGGGACCTACTGCTGGTATGTAAGGCTCATGGGCAAGCTATTCAACCGATGCACAGGTGTGACATCCTCACCTGTCATGGAAGACCACCTTCTGGTGGCTATCATGTCAGCCAGAAGGATGGGAGAGCTCCAGGCACTTTCCATTGAGTCTCCTTATCTGGTCTTCCACAGGGACAAGTTGTCCTGTGCCCCACCCGAAATTCCTTCTGAAGGTGGTGTCAGAGTTTCACCTTAACCAGGTGTTGACTCTGCCGGTGTTCTACCCCAATCACACCTCGGAGGCCAAATATAGGCTCCATACTTTGGACCCTAGAAGAGCACTCGCTTACTATAAGGAGCGGACGGCTGAAGTTCGGGGAGAGGTTCGCCAGCTGTTTGTCACCTACGCTGAAGCTGCACCTGGCAGACCTGCAGCCAAGCGGACGATAAGCAGGTGGGTCACCTCCTGTGTAGATCTCCATAGGTTGGCGGGCATGGAGCCTCCCAGAGGGATAAGAGCTCATTCTACCCGCCATACCGCTGCATCGGTGGCTGCTTCCAGGGCGCCCTATCCAGGAAATCTGCAGGGCTGCTACCTGGAAGTCAGCACACACCTTCATCACCCATTACCACATGACCTTGAGTCATGCCGGGATGCTGGTTTTGTGGCCTCGGTTCTCAGTCTTTATTTCCTGGCGAGGGGTGTGCGCCTTGCCTCCCTCCTCCGGAGAACTGCTGGAGTCTGCGCAGATAGTGTGGATGAACAACATATCCATGTCCCTAGAATACAGGTTACTCACCTGTAACAGGAGTTCTAGGAATGGTATATAGTTGTTCATCCACCACTCCACCCGACCTCCCCGGCTTCGACGCACAACCTGGCTTCCAGCGGGCTAGATCTGGAGTCATGGGGTGGAGCCGAGAGTTTTACCACCCGGGTGGGTGGGAGGAGGCAGCTTGAAGACCTTGCGGCAAGGAACCTGCCAGACAGTGTGGATGAACAACATATACCATTCCTAGAACTCCTGTTACAGGTGAGTAACCTGTATATCCCTGCATTCACACTCTCCATAACAACTGGGACGGGGTCCTGTTCAACCCTGTCACAGGCGGGACTACGGACAGGCAACCCAACCCCTTACGTGGGAGAGGAGAGTCAATGCTCGATCCTGCTCTCACCCCCACCCCAAGCCAGCACACCGGTGACCTGAGGGCATTCCCGAAATCGGTTCGCTGTCGTAGCGTGAGGTGTGGCATCCAGCTCCTCAACCTTCAGGGCTACCGGGCCGGCTTAGTTGTGCACTATCTTAAGGTGAGTTGCCAGGCAGTACTGTTTTAGTTTGGGCAAACTGACACCTCCCCGATCCAGTGGGATTTGCAAAATAGAATATTTTAGTCTAGGGTGCCAGCCATTCGAAATAAATCTTGATGTGAGCTTATCCCATTATGTAAAAAGAAAATCGTGCCAGAGTAATAGGTATAAGACCCTGGGAAGGATGGTCATATGGACAATATCAGTACGGGAGAAGAAGCTAAGAGGCAACTATCCCATTGAGCCAGATTTGCGGTACTTTGCTGCATAAGAGGCTCATAACTCCCATTTACTTATAAATCGGCTTGGAAATATTTTGTGTATATAACACGTCACTTCCTTAGGGCCTGTTAGTACCGTTGGTATTTTATGTTAATTTTGCCAAGATTAATGTTACCTTTTAAGTGTGTCAGCCGTGCATCTGTGTTGCGGTCTGTGTAGCTGTGAGATCAGTGGACGGTAGTACTGGTTGTCCTATGCAGTTGCAAAGCAGGGCACTAGCATGCTTGTCTAACACACACCTGGGAATCCCTCGCAGGAATGTCTTCATCTCACTCTCAGCTATTTAACGTGCAGCTCACAGTCTATTTCTCCATCAATTAACTGTCTGGGGTGGTGTTTTACCAACAAGAAAATGTACTGATGACTGGGACCAGGGTATATGTTTTCAGAGGGAGAGGGAGTCTGGGTAACTGTCAGATTGGGGAGTCACCGCAACTGGTGGCAACACTGATAAAGGCCCTCTACGTCCAGGAGCCATCGCTGCTGGTAGCCCTCTACGTCCAGGAGCCATCGCTGCTGGTGGCAATATTAAGAAAGCACTCTAGGAGCAGAAAACAACACTGCATATTGCAGTTTCTGTAAAGCCCCTCTGGTGCAATCCACTGCTATTGCAAGCTGTAATTTACGTTTGTGTGTGTGCACTTATTTGTGTGACTGTGTGTTTACAGTAGTAGTAGTAAAAACTTTATTTATACAGGACTTAGAGTTTACATACCGTTAGGGCTTTAGATACCCTGTTTTCAAGGTATTCCTGTTCCAGTGTAACACTAAGTTTTCAAGGTTATACATTGCAAAAATTATACACATAATACATTTAAAAAAGACAGCCATAAACAGATTTGAATACACAGGCAACTATAGTACTTAATATAATCCTAAAAGATGCAGCTCACTTATTGCATTCACATCTAAAACGCAGTCGGCACCATTTATACTGGGCACTCATATAGCAGACAGTTGAATATAGCAGACAAATTTGTCATGCAAAAACCAAACCTTTTCCTGTTCTGGTAATGCTTATTCATAGCACTACACCCTACTCAGGCTGCTGCCTATACCGGGTGCTTTGGGCCTTCCTGTGCTGTCATTTGGCTGGTGACAACCACCTGTAAAGCACCCACTTATTAAATCTGATAGACAGTAATCACCTGATGCATTTAAGTGGTCTAAACTCCCCTCCCTCCTGCTTGTTTCTTGCTTGCTGACAGTGCTGACCATTGCTGGTGGTGTGTGCTGTGGCTAGCTAATCCAAAAGAAGCAGTCTCTCCATTTCATGGAATGTAGTTGACATTCTGCCGAAACAGAGCCTGCGTGAGTTGTCCCTGCATTTTGGAATCTCTTCTGTGTAGAGGTGCAGCAAAATCTGTAGGATTAACCTCTGAATGCTTTTTAATGCTTTACTTTTATTACTAGCTTTGCAGCTTCACTAATTTAGGTAATGTTGCATGCATACATTTGAATGAGTTTCGCTTTTCCTTGTTTTTTATTTGGTACCATTTTGTCCCCTGCGTTATTTTGTGGAGGTGGAATTTGCTGGTCCTTCTTCCTGCTGTGGCCAGTCGTCTTTTCTTCGTTTTTCTCTTTGAGCCCCTGGGTACCACCGCTTGTTGCTCGTGAGCATGTATGTTGTGCATACTCTGCAGCAGGCAGCAGTCCCCCTCCCTGCTGAAGTGACTCTTGCTGCACCTTGGACACCCAGGTAGCAGCAGTGATGCAGAGATCGCTGCCTTCCTCCCTGATGAAGGAGAGCAACCATTGGGATGCTCAGTCCTCCTTCCCCTGGCCAGCCCCCGGCAACCGGTCCTGTTTCAAACCCAGGTTTTCGGCATCATGAGGCTGAACCAGTTGTGCTGGAAACAATTTAAAAGCATCAGCTTTCAAATAAGTCAGAAACATTTATGTCATTTATTAAAAATGTCTAATTCATTATTACAGTTGCACATTTAAAAGCTGGCTCTTTTTGCAATGCTAAATGATTGTGATAATATGTAGACATGAGTACACCTTGGAATTGCCCATTAGCCCTGTCCACTTTTCCACTCCTCAATTTCAAAAGGTTGCTGGTACCTCTTCTGCTCCTGCACCTGTCTCTGTGAATGCTGTCTGTATTCTTCCCCCATATCTAATTGCTTTTAATCAGCAAGACGCATGCTTCACTTGATTTTCCTTTTTCTGAAGTTGATACCTGCTCATTTTCTCACTTCAATGCCTGCTTCCTCCTGAAGGAATGAGGAAAGGAGGGATGAGCTTTCTATGGACAGGTCTCCTTCAGAGAGGGGGTTTATGTCCTCCTCTATTTGCCTACCTCCTGGCAGAAGCTGGGTGGTAGCCCGGTGAAGGCACTTTTTGCAGGGGCTGACGTGAATGCCGAGTGCTCACTCACGTGTGCGTCACTGCATGCTGGTAGACCTGGAGGAAGTGTTGGAAGATCCCTGACTGGCAGGATCACATCTTGCCTCCTACAGGCCCCACACCATTGATTGGGCACCCAATTCCATAATGGATCCTGAATTTTTGGGAGAAGTTGTGCTCCCTGGGGAACCTACAGTGGGGGGGTATGCCATGGGTGAACATGGAGTCTGGGTACCTAGGGAAGTCAGGTGACAGTTTGGGATGGCAGCTGGCCAGATGGGGGCAGGTTGGCTGTGAAAGTAGATAAAGGATCAAACCCAAAAAACAAATCCACAATTCTGGCACCATGCATAACTCTATCATTTACTTTGCTGCAGTTTCCCCTTGCAGTAGGCTTGAGCCACTGGGTGGCTAGCCCCGGGGCTACAGCGGTCATCCATAAAATGAAGACTACAGATGGTGTTAATACAGTACAGGTACACTGAGAATGCCAGCTTTCGTATCTTCTCATAGTTGGATATAACTCCAGGACATTTGTTGGAGTACATTGCTTTGATTTGATTAATCTGAACTTTGTGCCCTATCAGAAGACAATTGTGGGATATTGTTTTTGAGCCTGTTTTTCCAGTGTTTCTCAAAAGTTGTTCTCCACGTTAGAATGTGTAGAACAACTTTTCACAGGCACTGCTGATTAGCTTGTAAAGTTGTTCTTGGCTTCAAATGCTAATCAGCAGCACCTACCAGCGGGAGCGGCTTGTACAGTGAAACCAAAACAGACAAGCGATATCCCATCTAGACGAAATCCTGATAGTTCACCTAGATGGAATATTGACTGACCAGCTCTGTTTGACGAATCTGGTAAGTCTTTATTTGAAAAACCTGCTCATGTTGTATTATATACAATAAAATCACCCCAGACAGTGAAGAACAAGCTTGTTTTTCACACCTCATAGGTAAAGTGCCGTCATAGAGCACTCAAACTGCGCTCTCATGCTTTATGACATCACTTACTTGTTGTGAAAAACAGCTTCTTCTTCACTTTTGGGGTGCATTATTCTTTATATATTATTGTTTTTCTTAATACAGTACTGTGATTTATGCAATACACTGTTAAGCTAAACAACACTGTGTATAGAACCAGTTACTGTCAGCAGATCAGCCACACAATGTGTGTTTTGTTGGCATACTTTGTTGCAGCAGGTGCCTACTGTAAACACATCAGTACTAAATGGGGGCATGGCCTGTATCAGCACAGAAGGATTACGCTGTGAAGCTGGTTTTGCTACTCAGATGGTTTGGTTGCATATTTCCAGTCTTTCAGACTTTGTAGGCCCAGAAACGGAAGGAAAGAGGCGGAATGCTGGGAAAACTGGCTCAGTGAAATGGTGATGCACCCTGTCGAATAGCGTGGCAGTGGCACTACAGAACTCGTGCAGCAGTTTCATGCTTTCTGCATTATAAAAAGCAATGTTACCCCTTTCACAATCTACAAGCACCCCAAGCTGCTGTATTTTCGAGAGTTTTGTACCATAGCTGACGCTCCTGTCATTGTGCCAGGCTAAAAGCTGATTATCTCGCAGTTCAATGCACCAAGAGAGTCGGTTTCTCCCCAGTTTGGCTGCTTTTTGATTCCCTTTGCGTTCAATGGATCCATATGCAATCCCAATACTCCACTCGGAACAGGACCGGATATTAACCTCCCAGTAATGCCTTCCTTTACTCATGCTGCTGGAAGCAAGGGCACTGCAGACCTTGTCGAACTGCAGAGGACTGTCCGTCACATTCTGCGGTTCACTAGTTGTGTACAGGCTGGTCTGATCCTTTGATAAAAGCAGGGTTTTGTGTAATGTTTTCTTGTCAAACATGACTAAGCAGTGGTCTGTCAAAATATTAAGAGGATTTCAGTTAGTAACATTTGCATGACCCTAGCGGTGTAGCTAGGAAATAAAATTTGCAAGCCAAAACCCTTCAGAGCCTTTTTGCCCCCTTGCTCTCCCATTATAGACATGTTTGTATTTGTTACCCAGACCCCTTGTACACACCATATTGTACTTTAAGAACTGCAGAATAAGAGCAGAAAATACAGCAATACTTAGTTGTATGCATTTAATGTAATGTTTAATTGAGCAGAGAACAGCATTCAAATTATAACAACAGTAGCGATGGTATCAGAGTAGGAGTAATCAGAATCAGTGGTCAGGGCCCAGAATGCGGCCCCCTCCAATCAAGTTGTAAGCCATGGCTGACGTGGAGTATGCCTTCCTACACCCATGAGTGGCCCTCAGCTTGTTATGTGTCAGGGAATTTTAGTGTTCATGAAATGTACCTCATTGACAGACTAACTGTACTGGAGATTGAAGGCCTCCGTTTATCCATATTTACAGTATGAGCAGGCCCAGTGCAAGCATCCTCACACCATGCTGTTAATGTGCTTCAACCCTGCTACAGAGGGACCATCTTTAGGAGGTGAGAGGAACTTTTCAGCTCCATTCTGCTTTAGTCCATGGTCTCCTATATGAGAATGCCATGGCTTTCTGTTACGATGTTGTTGTTTTTTTGTGATGCGGACACCAGCCCACAACTCTGTTACTGACCTGGTTCGGTTTCAAACCAGCAACTTTGTGGGGAAAGGCTTTGTACTCCACTGTTAATCCCACATTACACGTGTTCCCTCCTCCTCCTGTTTTGTGACATTCTAAATGCATTATAGTGGTTCACTACAAAGTTGCCAGTCTTAACAGAGAGACCTAGACCATGATAATGTCCTTCTGTCTCTCTTTTATTTCCTGTGGTTTATCCATTTGTTCCTGTTTATCCTCGCACCTACTCCTCAGGCTTCTCATACTGCTAGATGCTGGAAAAGGATTAATTGGAACAACTATATTTCTCACAGCTTCTGAATTATTACCTGCCCTAGTCAGCAGGGTACACCTAAGGTGGGGATGGTACTTTCTGATGTCCTTTTTTTTTGTATCCCCCCCCCAATCAGCTAGAAGTGCTCAAATTCAACACCACCATGCCACAATGCAGAGAGATCATGCATTTTTTTCTGCAATAGTGCATTGAGACATATGGTTAGATGACTTTTATTTCTCTTGGAAGTACTTCTTCTAAAATCAGAAGACCTGTATTTTCATTCCATGCTATCTCTCTCTGCACCACATTGCTGGATACTGCGCATTCAAAAGCCTACAACCCAACAGCCTGCAAACACACTGCCTAAGAGTGCGCATATACTGTAGGCTGACTGGATTGAGTCTTCATTTGGCATGCACCCATTCTTCCCCCTTTCTGGAGGGCTTCTTAACGCATACATGCTTAATGATGGAAGTGAGAGTGTCATAACGTTACGTGAGATGAGTGCCAGGATTTTATCATTTGATTTTCTCTGCAGCATTATACAGAGTAAATTAGCAAATATATGTTACCATGACATTGGCCATTATGTGGTACGTTATGAAATAAGGAGAATGTCCTGGCTCCTGGTTGACTGAAAGGGGCAACACAATATCAAGTTTTTTGTCAGTCTGATAGTTTGTTCTTAAGGTGTTGCCAAAAAAATATATATGTCCGTCAGAAGCCTAAGCTATGCATATTTAAATCTTGTTTACGCTGGCCATTTCTACACCAGTGTAGGTGGTTTGGAGAGCCCCATGTACATTTGCGTGTGTAAAGTGTGCAGGTGCCAGACTGGTGTGACTCTTCTGCTCCTCTCCCTGACAGAGGAGCTGAACTGGTGTGGATTTTTTTCCAAGTATAGTGTAAACAATGGCCACTTCACACATCATTACCTGAGGGTAATTTAGCTTAGAATTTGACGGCAGATAAGGACCACTTGGCCTATCCAGTCTGCCCATTTCCCTACCTAATGGATAAGCTTCAGATCCTAGTTAACCAACAGCCTACTTCCGCCTACTCCCAATCCCTAGAACTGCCTTATGTCTCTCCCATGCATTCTTGAATTCCCCCACTGTTTTTGACTCCACAGCCTCCTCAGGAAGGCCGTTCCATGCATCCACAACCCTCTCCGTGTGTCAAAACACACAGGGCAGTCCTTGCAGGATGGGTCCCACAGTGCAGTTCACAAAACACGGTTTGGAAGCCAGCATCCTCAAGTGGCATATAGCACTGGCTTCAGTAGAGAGCAGGGGCCCAATATTCAGTCCTTAAGTGGTGTATACCACTGGCTTCAGTAAAGAGCAGGGGCCCGATATTCAGTAAGGTGCAAAGCGTAGTACAAATGTTTGCACTGTACTCTGCAAGTGCCCAGGGGTCCCTGGATGGTATATTCATTTGGGCACTACCTGACTGAATATAGGGCCATGTTGATGCAGTGATCAATCAGGTAGTGCTGCCTGACATGGCTCCCAAAGTTGGCCTCAAGAGTTCATAGCACCGGAGCACTATCAGCAGTATTCAAGGGTACACATGCAAATGAGTCCAGTGGGCATGGAAGGCGCTAAGGGGCCATTTGCAGGCCCATTTGCATGGGTAGTGGAGGCAGGTAGCACAGTGCTGCCCTCCCCCCACCATCCATGGTAGCTGTAGCTATCCCTGGTGATAGTGGTTCTCTGTCCCCTCACTCCCTTCGATTGCCAGCCCCGAACTACAGATAATAATCCCTGGTGGTGGTACTTCCCCATCTCCGATCACCAGCCACACAATGAACAAAAGAATCCCTGTTGCTAGTGCTACCCCCCATCCCCGAGCACCAGCTCCTACTCTAAAGAAATAGAATCCCTGGTGGTAGTGATGCACGTCTGTCCTCTGATCACCAGCCACTCACTAAAAACAAGAATCCCTGGTTCTATTGGTCCCCCCACCCACACTGATTGCCAGTCCAAAAGTTAAAAAAAAAAACACTCCCTGCCATTTTGTGCTGGTTCTTCTTCCTACTGTGGCCAGTCCTCTTCTCTTCTGTTTTTTCTCTTTGAGACCCTGGGTACCACCGCTTGTTGCTCAGGAGCATGCATGTTGTGCATACTCTGCAGCAAGCAGCATTCCTCCCTCTGCTGAAGTGACTCTTGCTGCACCCCCACCCATGGACACCCAGGTAGCAGCAGTGATGCAGAGATCGCTGCACCTTACTGGTTCACTCACCTTATTGGTATCTGCAGTCGCACGGGTGCATACGGCGACTGGCACAGACCTCCTAGGTCGCTTGCCATATGTCCAGGCAGGGAGCGTGCCTCTTATTTATCGGACAGGGCATGTCACCCTCTCCAGTAAATAAGAGGCATGCTGCCTGCCTGGACCTATGGCGCCCTGCTGAGGAAGTGTGAGGAGATCTGTGCCAGTCGCATTTGCACCCGTGGCACTGCAGATACTGATAAGGTGAGTGGGCAGGCCACTGGATGCCAGGGAGTTTTTTTTTCACTTTTAGGCTAGTGATCGGTGGGAAGGTGGGATCACTAGCACCTGGGATTGTTTTCAGTGAGGGGCTGGTGATCGGAGGGGGGGGGACCACTACCATAAGGGATTGTTGCGCTTACTTCAGGGCTGGCGATCCGGGGAGGCACTACCACCAGGGATTATTTTACTTCAGGGCTTGTGATGGGGAGGGGACCACTACCACCAGAGTTGTTATTTTTACTTCAAGCAGGCAATTGGGGAGCAGTACCACCAGGGATTGTAATTTTAACTTCAGGGCTGGCAGTCTGGGGGGGCACCATTACCACCAGGTCTTTTTTTTTTTTGTATATTGGGAGCTGGCGATTGGTGGGGGGGTGCCATGGATCACAGGGGCAGGTAAGCTCCCCCAGTGGCCAACTGGCTGGTTGGCTGAATTACCTCCGGTAGCTGCTATGGTTGCGTGAAGTAAAAAGAAGTTTTCTTTGGCAGTATTTGCGTGGCACAAAAGGACCATGCAAACCTTTTTGCGCTATGCAAATCTGCTGACTATTGACTTACGCTGATATTCCTGTCCCCACCCCACCATTCGCATACTCACTTTTGGTTTGCGCGGGTGCTACCCCTGTTTGCCGGTGCAACAGAGCTTTTTCAGTATTGGGCTCCAGTGCAAACCCGGTTTCATGGGTAAACACCGGTTAGCGCTTCCAAACTTTCTGAATATCGGATCCCAGGTGTAGAATGATACTGACTGGTGTGAGCCACAGTGGTGTGTAGCAGCTTGTTCAATGTAAACAGTGCTTTAAATCACCATGGCTTACATTCAGGAGCTCATGATACTGGCTATACTAGGTTTGGTGACAATCAGATAAGTAGTTTTCAGAATATAGCTAAAAATGTAAGGGACATATAAACCTATACATGCATATGTGTCTTACAAAAGGACATAACTTCATGCATAATTAGATCTCTGTGGTCTGTATTCTAATACATTGAAGGACATCTAGCAGTGTTTTTTTTGTGTGTGTAATGGCGTGTGTGTAATATGGGTTGTTATAGTAGTACTGGCTAATATATTTGATGGCTTGGGGGTTGTAATAATACGGTACTGGCTACCTTAGTTTACATGGCTTGAGGGAGTTGTAATGATATAGAACTGGTCAATGTAATTGATGGGGGTTGTGCTGCAATTATTTTGTCCTGGTCAGTATAATTGCTGGGGGGTTGGGGGAGGTCAAATAAAAGTCCTCTGTGCCAATCCATATGTCATTTTAAAAAAATCAAAGTTTTATATCAAGTTGCTGATTTTGGGTACAGCTCAGTATTTATAAATATGTTATTTGCTAATATAGTGATAACGTTCACAAACTCTTCTCTGACTACTGTAACAGCACACAAGATATACTGTACCACCACTGTCCCCCCCACCTATTTTTCAAGAAATATTGTGTAATTAATTATTTTGTGGGCCTGTACGTAGTCCTGAGTATACTGTGTTGTGCTGTTCACACCTGTATATGCGAGTGTATCTCTGCTTAAAGTGTTATGCTTGTTTGCTGTGGTAGCTCTATCCTGATGTACTGTTGATTCTACTGCTGTGCTCATTAATATCTATATAGTGTATGGTGAAAAAAAAGCATTAAAAAACACCACAAAATGCATTTAACTCTTATGTTAGATCTGCGATAACAGTAGGAGCCTTTGGGATCATTTTACACAGCAACAGAAAAAATCCGGTTGGTCGCTGGTGGTCACGTGGTCAGGAAATCCTAAGGGTTGTGGGATGCGACATTGCGTCTTGTTCTGGGGCCCAAACAAATGAGGATTCGAGAGGAAGTTTACATCCTGCAGGTCAGGGAAGTCACTCATTTTTAACTTAACTGCTGCCATTTCAGTCGCTAGTCTCGGTAATGGAATGTGCTTTTGAGTTGTTTACCGAGACTGGTAGTCGCGATCTATGGGGTTGGAATCTTGCCGCATTCATGCATTCCTTTTTGTTATGCCACTGCTTGGACGTTCTGAAGTGTGGTTAACAACTTTTAAAATTCTAAACAGTGCATAATAAAACTGTGCAACTGCTGATTATGGTGGTTAATAGGTGCTTACCATACATTATAACCTTATAATGTATGGTAGAACACTGTTAACCTTAGGAAATCATCATTTCCTAAGGTTGTTAACCTATCGATGTGACTTAGCAATGTTGTTAACCTATCGATGCTACGTCACATCGATAGGTTAACAACAGCGATCGGTCTGCGCATGTGCGTGCCCTTTTTTTTAAACGGCGAACCGACGGATGAATGCAGTGGTTAGGGAAGGACTGAACGGCCGCGGCGGTGGCTATTTGTCAGAAAGTAAACAGCCGTTTTACTTTTGACGTGGGACCATACACTATAAAAAATAATGTATGGTCCCTCTATCGGCAACCGGTCACTGTTAACTGTCTCGAGGTTGCCATGGCGACGTAAACCTCTCGAACTTCGCTCTCGAGGTTTACACGGTCACCCTGGCAACCTCTCGACAGTTAACAGACCGGTTACTGATAAAGGACCATACATTATCCTCTATGTAATCCCACTGTTGTGATGTCAGAACCTTATAAACCTATCTCATCTATGTCATAGCAGTGGGTTTACAAAACGGAATGCCAGTGTAATTCAGCATTCTCCACACCCAGAATGTGATTGTTAGCCTCAGTACTGTATTCAAATAACATTCCAGTTGTCTCAGTTTACTGTTACTGAGTCTAACAATCTCTCTGTCTGATAGAGATTTTTAACTCTGGTGCTATTTTGGCCCACTGTCATTCAGTCTGTGTATCCTAATAAATTGTTTTCCTACACAATCATGTGGCTGTAGTGCAGATTCATTAATAAGGTAAGGCTAAATTACTTGTGTTCGGGGAGGGGGTAACTTCTCATGTTGAGTCCCATACACTATAAATGACAATGCCTGATGTACAGGTGATAACCATGGTGTAATCATCTCTTGTGGTTGCTAGGGCAATTGTAAACCTCTCGAGCTGCGCTTTCGATGTTTACTGATGCCCTAGCAACCACTCGAGGTGATTACACCATGGTTATCACCTGTACATCAGGCATTATCCTCTGTATGAATTTACCTGTACAACTGTTGTATCTACTGCTACACTTTCAATTGTACCGCTCTTCTCGGGTCGCCCCTGAAAAAGGGACTGTCATGTCTCAGTGGGCTTGCCTGGTTACCAAAATTCAAATAAATAAAATAAGTAAATTGTACGTTATGGGGCAGTGGTTGTTTGAGGTCATAAGTGCACTAAGAAGAGTAGATTATCACTAACCAGTATGTTTATTGCCAAGTATCAAGCAGTGCCCTTTACCATTATTGCTATTATATCAAGATGTCCAGGAATCGTCTTAATTTATAAACTCCTTTCATATTACCCTCAGTTTCTCCGATCGAGAAGCAAAGCATGACATTGATGCCATTTTCTTCTGTGCTTTGAGGTTCTTAACAAATGTTCATGAGGTAAATGTGGATACTCGAAGTGCCGTTTTCACTTATTTCACATTCACAAGTGCAGTGTTCTCTATTATGCATACCTGGTGTGTCCGTTTCACCTCATTTTAGATAGCCACAGTGGCTTTGCAGTTAGTCAGTGGCACTGTAGATAAGCAGTCTGATTGGCTGAGAGGGTGCCATCTCAATATCATTTAGAGTAGTTTCAACAAACTATATCCCAGATCAGGTCACTTGCATCTCAGGGACCGCCCACCCCCGTCATATGCTCCCATATTTTTCTAGTTTCACAGGCTTTGTGTGACAGTGATATAAGATGATAAAAATAAAATACTGTACTTGCCCAGCCCTGTGGCACCAGCAGAATTATGTTACACTACCTGATAACATAGGTTGCTGAAAGTGTGCTATCCTATTGGAGAAGTCCTTCTGTGTGGCCATATATTAAATTCCCTTTTAATGCATGGAGAAATGGTCAGAGTATGGTAGCTAGGATTCAATGCAAAGAAGTGCAAAATAATGCACCTGGGAAAGAAGAACCCAGGGGAAGAATACACAATTTGGGGGGTAGTAACAACATCAAAAAAGGAAAGGGACCTGGGGTAATCATATCAGATGACCTTAAGGTTAGCAAGCAAAGTGAGAAGGCAGTAGGGAGGGCTGGGGGTATACTGGGATGCATAGGGAGAGACATCACCAGCAGAAAACAGGAAATTGTTATCCCGCTGTACAGACAGTTGGTGAGACCCCATCTGGATTACTGCGTCCAGTTCTGGAGACCCCATCTCCGCAAGGACATAGACAGGATAGAGGCAGTCCAGAGGAGGGCAACTAAAATGGTGCAGGGTCTGCAAGAGAAGCCGTACGAGGAGAGACTTAAGGAGCTTAACATGTATACCCTTGAGGAAAGAAGGAAGGGGGGGACATCATACCTCTCAACTGTACCACATTACGAGGAACGTTCCTCATTTTACTTCTCAAAAGCTCCCTGTTCCACATTGTGAGGACTTGTTCCACATTCAAAGTCAACATTTTAAAGCAAAAATCCATAGTAAATGATGCAAAAAATATATTATTCAATTCATAACAGACTTTCTGATCATAAATGCAACATGTTAACAGTGTTTTGAGCTTCTTAGGTAAAGATTTGATTAAGTGTTCCACATTTTGCCCATTTGTTCCACATTTTGACAGGCAATGTTCCACATTTGGGGGACAAAAGGTTAAGAGGTATGGGGGACATGATAGAAACTTTTAAGTACCTCAGTGGAATCAACAAAGTCCAAGAGGGTAGCATCTTTCAGAAAAGAGATGTGCAAGAACAAGGGACACAATTTAAAGATGGGGGGAGGGTTCAGGGCAATGTGAGGAAGTATTTTTCACAGAGAGGGTAGTGGATGCATGGAACAGCCTTCCTGAGGAGGTTGTGGGGTCTAAAACTGGGAGAATTCAAGAATGTATGGGACAGGCATAAGGCAATTCTTGTGGGGGGTAGGAAGAAATAGGCTGTTGGTTAACTAGAATCTGCGGCCTATCCTATAGATAGGGAAATGGGCAGACTAGATGGGCCAAGCGGTCCTCATCTGCCATCAAAGTCTATGTTTCTATGTTCCGTGGAGGGACTCCGGTAGAGAGCTGTCGTTTCTCGTACCTCTGTTCAGTAAAAATGGGACAGCGGCAGCCATGACAGAATCTGTGCAAGCGAGAGCGCAACAGCAGACACCGTATCATGTAGTAGCCGTGCTGCACTGCTGTCAGTCAGCTGTCCCATGAGTGTGTTCCTTGAAGCATCTTGCGATTGTGTGAATTCTTAGGTGAACAGAGCAGACTGGAATGGCAGGCAGTGTGCCACACCTCAGTTACTGCCCTCCCCCCCGCTTCCAACAGTGTAGTGGGTGACAAGAGAGTTGCCAGTGGTGTGTTCTGCAGTTGAATCCCCTTTGGTCCCCCCACAGTGTAGCGAGCTGTGTGAAGTGTGTCTCTGTGAGGTCGTTTGGCAGGATAACCTAAGAGAGAGAACGCAAGAGAGAGAGAGAGAGAGAGACAGACAGAATAAGTAGCAGTGGTTGGGAGGTGCAGTGTGTCTCTCTCTCTCTCTCTCGCTCTCTATTCCGCCATTGTAGCCGAAGTCCTCTGTCTGTCAGTATGGTCAGTCAGCTTTGTCCCGGTCAGCAAAGTGGCACAGCGCAGAGGTCAGTGAGCCAGAATGCAAGCAGGACAGATGAGAGAGTAACTCCACTGTGAGGAGACACAAACAGTGGGAGAGAGGGACAGGGCTCTACAGGGTGTAGCAGCCCGTGCGCCATGTGTTCTGGTGGTCGTGGTGTCAGTAAGTAACAAAGGGAGAGATTGAGAGAGCAAGCAGGTGACAGGGAGCACAGCAGCAGACAGGTTACTACCCACAGTGGGAAGGTACACAATAAGGTCTCATAGTTTGCGGCTCTCTTTAGTGTAGTGCGGCCTTCCAGAAAGTCATTATTTAGTGGTATATCCACGTGCAGCGACACAGTAAGTGAGTGAGAGCAACAGAAAGACGGGGCCAGTTCGTGAACTGTCTGTATTACAGTTTATAATTGTTGTGTTTGGAGACTCGCTCCCTTACACCCCCCCTCCCCAAAAGACTGAGATTGCATCGGGAGAACTGCAGATGGCAACAATGTGTCTGTGTGTGGGGGGGGCAAAGCACATATGGTAGGCACTGAACTGGAGCATCTCATGCACCAGAAATGTCACAGATCATGTGAGTAGTGTCTCTCTGATATTTCTGTGTGCATAACATGAACCAAATGAGCAGATTTTGTTAGGGACTATTTTGCAAGGTGGCAGGATACAGTACATTTTGGTTTTTTTCACAGCAGAAAAAGCAGTTTCTCTGTGTTTTCTCTTGTTTTTCATGGTACCCATGTTATAAATGCAATAACCCACTCCAGGGTGTGGGTTTATAGTCATTTAATGCATGCTTGGGGTTCTGTGAGTACACTCGGACTGCGGCCTCGTGCCTCACAACACACCACAGGCGTGCATTAAATGCCTATAAACGCAAACCCTGTCATGGGTTATTGCTTACATATAGGGCACTCGGGTACTTTGTGTCACAGACCTGACCCCTCACTTCATGCCAGTGAAGTTTAGGACACACTGCAAGTGTAACGTGTTCAGAGGCCTCCTGCTACATCCACTCCTCGTATGGTGGCTTGGCTCTGTGGCCTTTGCTGTGTAAGTGACAACGTGCACTTGCCCAGGCCCCCCTCAAAAGACTGATATAGGAGGGTTTCCTGACAAAGAGGGAAGAACGAGGGTCAGGAAGAAAATGGCCAAGGCTGGGTAGATGAAGTAGCTGCCACTGCAGTGCCGCCTACAGAGGGGTTGTTCTGGACTCCCACATTGCACTCTGGACCAGAGAAGCTCCCCCATTAGTCCACCTGACCTCAGAGGAAGAGAAGCTTGCTCAGTTTCCTTGGGAATGAGGACGTCTTCTGGAGGTGTTCCCCTCTGTGGAGCTCACTGGACAGTATGTGCTGTACTGCTCAGGAGGGTGGAGTACAAGCACAGTTGGACTTTGTACTGATGGAGGTATGAAAGCAATCTGAGCAGAGTGGTTACCCAGTGTGGGCATGTCTTATAGACCACAGAGGAGTGTTCCAGTCTTGGCTGCGACAGAATATGAGAGGCAAACAATAAAATACTAAAAAGTATTTAGAATACGTATTGTGACCACTGAGTGGATTCTGTGAAGGTGGCACTCATAAGTTAAGAATTGCCTCTCGTGCAGTAAAAATCTGAATTCATTTGGTCATTTCAAACATAATATATCCATTTGTTTTGTTTTTATTTTATTTAGTTTTTGCTAACCATGTAAGTGTACTAGGCATATGAATACCTATTTTCGGGCATGACCTTTTGCAGTATATACATAAAGCCTTTCTTTCAAACTAACTGTATAAAAAGGTTCGCTACCAGAGCAGGCCCTGTGGCACAGTGGTAGAGCTACTGCCTGTCATGCTGATGACCTGGGTTGGGCAGTGGGCTTGGGTTGCTTGGGGTTTGGCCACAGGAGAGGGGATAGAACTTTCCTCCCTTGGGGTGGATATGCTGTTCCATTTCTTGCATGCCTTCTGGAGGAAGCTGGGTGACAGTACAGTGGAATGGCTACCTAAGGGAAGGCCTGGCTTCGGACACTTATACGTGCAGTGCATCTTTGCATGTTTGATGCCCTTGGGGAGAAATATTGAGGCAAAACTCCTGACCATTGCAGGCCTTGCACCACAGACTAGTCACCGCCTCTGGTGCTATCTGAATTATGTTCCAGAGAAGCCTGTCCAGCTCCCCCACTGCCCTGTCATGGGGGATAATCTGTGGGGGGCTTCACAGGAGGAGAGGTAAGCCGTAAAGAAGGTGGGTGAAGAGGCTGGCGGGACTGGGGCAGATAGGGGTCAGCTGAAAAGCAGGAGTATAAACACCTTGCTTTAAAAAAAAAAAAAAAGGTTCACTGTTGACTGCTTTCACTGACGGCTAGTTTCAGTATTTTATTTATTTTTTTTAAACATTCTCAAATACGGTATTACAGTTTTATTAAAATTGAGGTAAAGTTTTTTGTAATTTTTAATGACCAGTTTTAAAATAGGCTCATGTGTTTTGCTGATCTACACCTGCTAAAAAGAAGATTTTTTTTTTTCGAACTCTATTTTTCACCCCTTACTTCCGAACTCTCTCTCTGGTGACCTACTAATCCACAGTCTCTACCTCCCAATGTGGCACGGTCGACTCGGGCTCCTCTACGGTACTGGGCATCCTCCGGGTCTACCCCCTGGGGAAGGGCCGCCCCCACCCTGGGCATTCTTTCTTTTAGTATTGAGACACCGGCTGGAGAAGACAGGGGAAGCCCAAGAGCCGAGTCCGTATGCAGGTGTGTGGTCCATGGAGGAAGGCGCCTTCGCCTATCGGCGATGAGGGGGGGTTTCCTCCTTATTTCTTTAGTCCCTGTGGAGCCCAGCCCAGCAAGGCAATGAACGCCGTAGCTCCATCCCCCTGGCTAATGCTGCGATGCTCGTTTGGCTACCCTCCAGCCTCCACCAGAGGTCGCTTGTTGAGCGTTAGCTACCCCAGCCCTCCCCAGGGAAGAGAGAGCAGTCCTCCGGATGCTCAATCTCTATCCCCCCCCCCGCCGACCCCCGGCCACTCGGGTCCGCTCCCAAACCCAGGTCACCGGCGTAACGTGAGGTGTGGCATCCAGTGCCTCAGCCCTATGCACCACTAGGCTGGACTAAAAAGAAGATTTTGACAAGCCTTAATAATTCTGAGTTGTCACCCAGCCTGGTGGTGCCGGCTGGTGGTAAACTGCACCACCATGTGGAAGATCCTGCTTTGACTCCTGAGCCCAGCTCCTCCACCCTGGGCTGGGAAAGCCTGGGACGTGATACGGAGGCATTGCGTGCTGACCCCAAGGGGAGGGAGAGGAGCATCCTGCTCTGGCAGCACCACCTTTCGTGGTAGGTGATGTCACTCTTTACATACTGTAGCAGCAGGTGATCATGCTATGTTGGCTGTCACCCACTAGCAGAACAGTGTAGCGAGACGCCATTTGTGGATGCCTGGGGATGTGGGTGGGGCTTCAGATGGAGAAAAGACCACTGATGCAGCACTGATGAGGGTGAGCGCACGCCCTCCTACTGAATAACCCCAATGCCCTCCCCTCCATGAAGAACTTGGTTACACTACTTAGGTGACTTGTTGTGGCCCCATAGGGAAGGGGATAAATCCTGGGGTAATGGAGATTGAGGGGATCTGGATGAGGATTGCCTGGGTGTAATTAAGTGTGTGTGGGGATATAGTGTGACATGAAGCAGCCTGATTGTAACACGGAATATTGGTGATGGCAAGAAAATTGTATAGAATTACTTTGTTTATTCTTACTGAATAGAATAATTATCTTGTCCTAGGATCGTGGATATGTTGTTCATCCACATTTCTTGGCATGTGCCTTTCCCTTTAAGGATCGCCAGAAGGTCTTCAGGCTGGTTTCTCCCACCCACCTGGGTGGTATATCCCTCGTCTCCGCCCCATGATGCCAGATCTTCCTTTCTGCTGGAAGATTCAAGTTGCCTCCCTCGTACTACCGCATTTTGTAGGCCCTGGCTTCTAAACCTTCAGTTATTCCAAAAATCCCTCTAGTTCGCATAAGTGATCACGACTCTTTATCTTCGATTATGGAAGACAAATCTTCCCCTGGATTTCACCAGTGTTCGTGCGGCCAGAAGATGTCGTGCACCGATCCCCACACCGCGTGCGTCTATGGCTTGGGTGTCGACCTTGACACCTCGAAGTGCGATATTTGTCTTGCATTTCACCCTAACGTCCTCGACGGCCATCTCGCATGCCTGAAGTTGGGGAGGCCGGAAAAACAGAACACTCCGGTGAAATCAAAGAAGGCTTGGTGGGCAGTTTCCGCGGCCGCGGGAACCGCCAAGCAATTGGAACTCATGCAAGCCTTCGAGGAGGAAGCGGCTCATGCCGGTGAATCTTCCTCTCGGAGCTTCTTCGTTCTGCTCAACCTGGGCTTCACTTTCTCGGGTTCTTTCCAAGAGTTGTGCCAGTCTGTCTCTTGACTAAGGGAGAGAGTCCTGTGGGCATGCACTTCTCTCGGTCCCGTAAGCGGAAAAAGGACCCAGGGG
This sequence comes from Neoceratodus forsteri, assembly GCA_016271365.2. Classification (NCBI taxonomy): domain Eukaryota; kingdom Metazoa; phylum Chordata; order Ceratodontiformes; family Ceratodontidae; genus Neoceratodus; species Neoceratodus forsteri. The sequence continues at coordinate 849,376,656 of CM057452.1, forward strand.
TCGTCTTCGTCTCGAGGAAGATGTTCTTGAGATCGGGAGAGATCTTGGTCCCGGGATCTGGCAGTCTTGACTTCAGTCAGAATTGCATCTTCGGTCACTGGCTTCTCGGCATTGCCGTCCGCCCAGTCGACCGAAGTGTCGATCGAGGTTGAAATAATCATCGATACTATCAACCCGTTGTCGCCGACTCCGGTTGACAATTCTCTCAATCAGACTCTGGTCCTTTCTTTCCCTGAGGAGATCCAGCATGCTGGGAATCCCATCGAGGATGTGGTCCCTGACCTGGGAAATCACTGGTCCTGTCGGTGTCTCCCGAGCGACCAAATCGGCCTGTCCGATCTCGATCGAGGTCCAGGACCCCCTCGACCGACAGGCAGAGGAAGAGCCACAAGTGCTCTAAAAAGAGGCGACGCCATCGGTTGGCCTCATCCTCCTCCTCGGATGAGGAGAGGCTCCGGCGGAAACTCTGTTGGCGCTACAAGGACCTCATGTGGCAACAGCTGATTTTGACCAGGCACAAGATGACTCTGGCTCCTACCCTGGCCATTACTTGGCTTTCGCCTCCCAGGCCAAAGCCGACCCCTTCGGAGCCGATTAAGTCGGCTCCTCCGCCCGTGGAGCTGGCAAAACCTCCTGTTCTGCCTAAACTGGTCTCTCCACTGATAGAAGTGGAACCACCGTCCAAGTAGTCTGTGGGAGGGGCTCCTTCTAAGGAAGCTAGACCAGACACCGGGCTCCCCTGGTGTCTTTCGGTCACTGTCACCCTGGACCACCCTCAACAGGTCGAAGGTGACCTGGGCAGCTGACCGTTGTATCCAGATTCCTCGGTTTCAGATGAGACTGGCCTACATTCTCACTCAGGGGATGACCAATCGGCTGGTGGGATTGAGACGGAGGAAGGTCCTTCGTCTTTCCAGGGCATTCTTCACCTCATCTCTGAGTCTACAGGGATGCCCCTGGAGCCCATCCAGAAAAAGGTGGAGTACCCTCTCACGGATATCCTCAAGAGAGGAGACACCCTGACAGAGGCCTTTCCTGTGGCCGAGGCCATAGTTGGCCTGGCCTTAGAACTTTGGCAGTGCCCTGCCTCTTGTCCAGCTCCTTCTGCCCACATGGCCTGCAAGTATGCGGTGCCCATGGGGTCCCTTGCGGGGTTCGCAGAGTACCCTTCAACTGAGAGCCTGGCGACCGCCTCTGTGTTCAGGTGTACTGGCAGTTCTGCTGACACTGATCAACCTCCCAAGAAGGAATCCAAAAACTTGTATCATTCGGCTTGGAAGGTCTATGCGGCCTCATCTTTAGGCCTCCATCAGGCAAGTTTGGCCGTCATCATGGCACACTTCTCCCATGCCCTCTTGGGGTCTTTGGATGAAGTCCTCCCACATCTCTCCATGGACATGCAGACCACAGTCAAGCAAGTCCGGGACCAGGGCCGGGCTGTTGCCAAACAGCAGCTTCAGACGGCCCTGGACATTGAGGATTCTTGTGCCCGTTCGTTGGCAGCTGCAGTTGCCTCTCACCGCAGGGCTTGGCTGAGACTCTCCTCTTCCCCGGCAGATACTCAGCACATACTAGCTGATGTGCCTTTCCTGGGTACCGATCTTTCGGCCCAGGTGTGGCTGGTCATCCTCAGCGTATTGAGCAGTTCAGTGCCACCTTGGATGCCACTTATGTTAAAGGTTCTTCGAGTAAGAAGCAGCAGAAGAAGAATGCCTTTTCAGCATTCTTCCCCTATGGCCAAGCAACCCTCCTTTCAAGGAGGGCAGCAGCAGCAATCTCAAGTTTGGCGCCCCCGGCCCAAGCCCGGGCCCTCCCAGGTCCGTAAAGGAGGCCGAGGTTCAGGTCCTGAATTCTCCTCTTCCAAGCCTGCTCAGTGACGGGGTGGGGGCTGCCACCCACTCTCCCGTCACACCAGCTCTGGATCCTCCCTTGGGGGGCCAGCTCTGCCATTTATTTCCACCTGGTCCATTATCACCATGGACTGGTGGGTCTTGGAGGTGGTTGGTCAGGGTCTGCCTCTGGAATTCAAGCAGTACTCTCCAAGCCGAGCCCGTGCCCCACGGGAGGAAAGAGTATCCGCTCTTACTCATTTGGCTGTCCGTGACGACATCGCTCTGCTCATCCTCAAGGAGGCAGTAGCTCCAGTGGTGGATTCTCCAGCAGACCCAGGCTTTGTCGCCAGGTAATTCCTGGTGCCCAAGCGGATGGGAGGCTGGCGCCTCAAGATCTGCACGACCTGAATCAGTATCTCAGGTCATGCACCTTTCAGATGGTCATTCTGTCCCAGATTATACCATCCTTGGAGCGAAACATGTGGTTCTGTTTACTGGATCTGCAGGACACATTCTTTCATGTCTCAATCCATCCATCTCATTGGCAGTTCCTCCGCTTCAGAGCCGAAGGGACCCTATACGAGTTCTGAGCCATGCCGTTTGGCCTGTCATCAGCCTCACTGGTCTTCACCAAGTGCATTGCAGTGGTGGCAGCCCATCTCAGGCGTCGCGGGGTCAGAATTTACCCCTACCCCGATGATTGGCTCTTAGCAGGTCCCACCTAGCAGAAGGTGGAGAGGTCCAGGGACCTGGCCCTCCAGACCTGCACCCAACTCGGCCTCCTGATCAACAAGGCCAAGTCGGAACTCATGGCTTCCCAGGTGAAGTGCTTCATCGGTGCAGAGCTCGACTCTTGTCAAGCCAGAGCTCGACTCCTGGTGGACAGGGCAGAGGTTCTCTCCTCCTTTGCCCAGTCATTTCTGGTTGGGCATTTGCGCCCTGCCCGGGACTTTCTGCGCCTTCTGGGTTACATGGCGGCGTGCACCTCCGTGGTCCGTTGGGCCCGGTAGCACATGCGCCCCATCCAATGGGAGTTGGCCTCCCAGTGGACTCAGCGCCATGGTCATTTCGACCAGCTGATCACTGTAACCCAGAAGATGTGGGATGCTCTCCAATGGTGGACCGCCCCAGACCGGTTGCAGGAAGGAATCCTGTTTGTCTGCCCCGAGCCGACGGCAGTCCTCACGACCGATGCCACTCTCATGGGCCGGGGAGCCCACATGGGGAACAAAAGGGCCCACAGGTTCTGGACCCCCGAGGTGTCCCGATACCACATCAACCTGTTGGAGCTCAGAGCAGTCAGACTGGCACTGTCAGCTTTCGCTCCTCAGCTCCGGGGTCAAGTGGTTCAAGTCCAGATGGACAATACCACAACTGTGTACTACCGCAACAAACAGGGCGGCACGCATTCCCGTCTGCTTTGCAGGGAGGTGCTCCGCCTCTGGACCCTCGTCAGCTTTCTGGAGGCAGATCTCCTAGCCATTCATGTGGTAGGAGCTTCAAACCATCTGGCGGATGCTCTCAGCCGCTTAGGCGAGACATCCCATGAGTGGTCTCTCCATCCAGAGGTAGCTTACAGCCTGTTCCCCCACTGGGGCAAACCGATGATGGACCTGTTTGCCTCCAGGGACAACATCAAGCTGAGGCTGTTTCATGCCCACCCCCCTCAGCAGGGCTCACTGCAGGGGGGGATGCCTTCTCAGGGCCGTGGACCCCAGGCCTCTTCTATGCTTTCCCTTTATTTCTCTTGATCCCACAAGGTGCTCCTCAAGGCGAGGAGGGACAAGGCGAAGGTGATTCTTGTAGCCCCAGACTGGCCGCGCCAGTTCTGGTATCCAGATCTCCTCAGCCTCAGCTGCAGGCCTCTGGAGCGCCTTCCAGCACACCCGGACCTGATCTCTGTCAATCAAGGGAAGGTATACCATCCGGACCTTCAATCCCTGCACCTCACAGCCTGGTACCTGAGCGGCTAGAGTTCCAAGCTTTGGGTCTTTCCGAGGATGTCCTCACTGTGGTGGAAGCATCCAAAAAGGAATCGACCAGGAAATGTTATGCCTTCAAATGGAGAAGGTTTTCCATTTGGTGTCAGGGCAAGGGCCTGGACCCTCTGTTCTGTCCAGTGGCTAACATTCTTGGCTACCTTTGGTCTTTGTCCAAAGGGGGTCTTCGGTCATTGACCCTTAGGGTGCACCTGGCAGCCATCTCTACTTACCGGGCATGGGCTGGTCAGCCAGCGTTGGCGCAGGAGACAGTGGTCAGGTGCTTTTTCAAAGGTCTAGATCATATATCCACTTCGGTGCGTGAACCTCCACCTCCGTGGGATCTGCTGCTGGTACTGGCAAAGCTCATTGGCAAGCCATTTGAACCAATGCAGAAGTGTGCATTGTCACACTTGTCGTGGAAGACGACCTTCCTGGTGGCTATCACGTCTGCCAGAAGGACAGGGGAGCTCTCAGTGGACTCCCCTTATGTGGTCTTCCACAGGGACAAGGCTGTCCTGCGCCTCTACCTGAAATTCCTTCCGAAGGTGGTGTCAGAGTTTCATCTTAACCAGGTGTTAGGTCTGTTCAATGCCTACGTATCTGACATAAGGACAGGAATCAGGAGTGAGATGAGTCTCTTTGCAGATGACTTGAAACTGGGGGCGGTGGTGGATGGGGAGGAGGGGAGGGTAGCCCTACAGAGGGACCTGGAGGCTCTGGAAAGATGGTCTAGAAAGTGGAAGCTGAGGTTCAATGCAGGGAAATGCAAGGTACTCCACCTGGGGGCCAGAAACCCAGGCCAAGTGTACACCCTGGGGGGGGGGGAATGCTACAAGTCTCGATGGCTGAGAGGGACCTGGGGGTGGTGGTGGATGTCAAGATGAACAACTCTGAGACTTGTAGGAGGCAGCAGCTAAGGCCAACAGGATGCTGGGATGCATCGCTAGGGGATCACCTCCAGAAGGAAGTGATACTCCTCTGTATAACTGCTTGGTGAGGCCGCACCTTGAGTACTGCGGCAGTTTGGAGGCCACACTTAAAGCGGGACATTAACCTCCTGGAGAGGGTCCAGAGGAGGGCAACCAAAATGATTTGGGGCTTGGGGACAGGACCTATGAGGAGAGGCTCAAGAGCTAAATATGTACACATTGGAAGAGAGAAGGGACCGGGGGACATGATAGAGGTCTTTAGGTACATGAAGAGGGTAAATGGGAGGAACAGTTGGGGTGCTTCAAGGAAGGAGGAAGGGGCCACTAGAGGGCATGGGTGGAAGCTGGAGGGGTAAGATTCAGGGAGAAAGGAGGAGGTGCTACTTCACTGAGAGGGTGGTGGAGCCATGGAATGCACTGCCTAGGGGCTGGTGGAGGCAGAGATGGTGGAGGGTTCAAGAGGGGTGGGACAGGTACAGGGAAGGGTTCTGGAAGCAAAATCCAATGCAGCAAGAATATCCGAACTGGGAAGGAGAAGCCAGAGAAGGCGAGGGGGACAGCAAGGTCAGCACCCAGGTTGGGGACTGACCAAACGAGCAGACACGAAAGACCGTTAGGCCTATTCTGCTGGCATTTTAGTATGTTAGGTGTTAACTGTGCCAGTATACTACCCTAATTACACCTCTGAGGCCGAATATAGGCTCCATACCTTAGACCTGAGACAAGTTCTCTCTATTATAATAAGGAGAGGATGGCGAAAATTCGGGGAAAGGTTCACCAGCTGTTGATCATCTACGCTGAAAGTCAGCAAACACCTTCATTACCCATTGCCACATCAGCCTTGAGTCACGCCAGGATGCTGGTTTTGGGGCCTCAGTTCTCCAGTCTCTTTTCCCCAAGTAAGTATTAGTGGGGGTGTGCGCATTGCCTCCCTCCTCCCGGAAAACTGCTAGGAGTCTGCCAAACAGTGTGAATGAACAACATATCCATGATCCTAGAAAAACAGGTTACTCACCTGTAACAGTAGTTCTAGGAGTGGTATATGTTGTTCATCCACACGGACCCACCAGACCTCCCCGGCTGTGGATGCACTCACCTGGCTTCCAACGGGCTAAGATGTGGTGTCATGGGTCAGAGCCGAGGGATACACCACCCGGATGGGTGGGAGGAGCCAGTTTGAAGATCTTCTGGCGATCCTTAAAGGGAAAAGGACATGCCAAGACGTTTGGATGAACAACATATACCACTCCTAGAACTACTGTTACAGGTGAGTAACCTGTGTTTATCTGAACTAAATTCATTTAGTCTTTGGTGATATTCTTCATGTAAATGGAAACAATAAAACTTTACCCAACAAGAATGTTTTTCGTTGCAGTTTTGCTTGAAGATCTTTGGTAAGATTTTCTAGAATCCTTAAAAGCTTTTGAAACTTGGGTTCATTCATTTTGAAATGCTGTTCAATGAGTTCCATCTTTCTGGGATAGGAAGAGAAGGGATGATTATTAGTTCATGTTACATAGCATGCATTATTGACCTTTATTTGCATTGTTCCGTGATACATTTCATAACTGATAGCTTAGCTGGTGGAGCACCGTGGGTGTGTGTGTTGTTGGTGGGGGTGTGGGGGTGATTCAGACCTTGTCACTGCCTAGTACTGTTGATACTTTTGTAAGAGGGAGTGTGAGTTTCTAGATGTTAAATGTCAGGTCAATGAAGAAAGTGAAGTAGCAACTACTGGTCACATTATTTCTTCATCAATACAGTTTGTAGAAAATAAGAAATAGGTGTCAGGATTGCTGTTTACAATGTTAAGTGTCTGGATTTAAAAATACGAAAAGAGTGAAATATTAGCTGGAAAACTGACTTCATCTTTTGGATGAAAAATGAATTGGGGATTTTATCTGTAACAATTTTGTGTGCCTCACATGGCCCCTGTTCCATTTCTGCCTCAAAATCTTTAGAGACTGGAAGTTGAACTAGTGTAAAATCAAAGCACGTTAATTTTGTTTCGAAGAGTTCTAACATTGGCATGAACTGACATACATTTGTAAAACATTTCTCATGATAAAGATTTGTCAGTTTTTCTCCCGCCACCCCAACCTTCACTCCACAGCTCCTCCATACAGCCCCCTGCTGCTTCTGCCCACTTTCCATATCAGTCCAGCCATGACCTCCATCCTGCACTGCCCTGACTGCAATTCACCAGGACATACTGCAGGTTCCCTTCATCCAGCTGCCATGTTTGAAGGAGAGACATGAAATATTGATCAGGGACAGTCATGCATCCAGTGATGGGCAAAGCTCGAGACCAAGCATGTGCCAAGTACAGATTATCCCAATTGTTGCATGATCTCCTCTCTCTTACAGGGCGGTTATAAACTCTTGCATTAAAGAACTAGCGTACTGCCTAAAACTAGTGTTAGTTTTTAAAAGCAGTTAAATACCCTTAAACTGGGGAGGGGGGAATTCAAGAAGGATGTTGGAAAATACTTCTTCTCTGAGCAAGTGGTGGATAAGTGGAACAATCTACCTAGTAATGTGATTAATGTGAGGACTATCCCAGGGTTCAAAACCCAGTGGGGACAGTTTCAAGGGGGTAATTAGAAACAGAAAGGTGGTAGGGTTAGGAAAAGCTCTGTAAGACCGAGCTACTTAGCAGCACCAAGACATACTTGATGGACTATTAGCCTGTTTTTGTCCTTCACAATCTATGTGTCTGTGTACTGTATTTTTGCTGTCTATGCATCTTTTATATAGTTACCATCTATGCAGAACAGGTTCTTTGCCCCTTAGACTGATGTGTCCCTCTTACTACTTATAAATCAGAATTCTTCAGTGGCAACAGTTTGTGAAATCTCAAGCAGTGAATTGTGACTTCATGGCAGGAGGGAACAGGCAAAGTGGGAAGGAAAAGATTATGTTCTAGTGAACATTCCTTCACTAATACTGATACGGAAGGTCCAAAATTTCCAATTTATTTGGGTGAGGGGGTGTAATATAGAAACAGAATTTGATGGCAGATAAGGACCGCTTGGCCCACCTAGTCTGCCCATTTCCCTACCTAATGGATGAGCTGCAGATCCTAGTTAACCAACAGCCTACTTCCTCCTACACCCCACTAGAATTGCCTTACGTCTATCCCATGCATTCTTGAATTCACCCACTGTTTTTGACTCCACAACCTCCTCAAGAAGGCTGTTCCATGCATCTACAACCCTCTCCATGAAAAAATACTTACTTACATTACCTCTGAGCCTTCCCCCCCTATCTTCAATTTGTGCCCCCTTGTTCTTGCACATCTCTTTTTCTGAAAGATGCTACCCTCTTGGACTTTGCTGATTCCCTTGAGGTACTTGAACGTTTCTATCATGTCCCCCCTCTCCCTCTTTTCCTTGAGGCTATACGTATTAAGCTCCTTTAGTCTTTCTTCATATGTCTTCTGGTGTAGACCCTGCACCATTTCGGTTGCCCTCCTCTGGATAGAGTGAAACTGAGTTCTCCTGATGCCAACTGTGACTGTTTTGTTGGAAACAGGAAAATCTTTCTAGGCTGTAGCTTGGTGAACATAAAATGTCCTGCAGCACCCATGTAAACAGATTTGGAAAGGGGAATGAACAGCAGGCTCAGCATCGGGTGGTGGGGGTGGAGGTTGAAGAAGAGGGCATAATGAAGTAAATAAAAACATTTTTTACTTGAACTGCTGTAGTTTAGAAACCTTTATTCTGTTTTTGCAAAATATGTTGAGTTTTAATATCCAAAATTCTCAGTAAACAAGGGACTTTAAATAAAGGAATGATAAATGCTGTTGTAACTGATCCTTTGCTCATTCTAATCTTTGTGGGCATTTTGTCTGTATCTCCAGTCCTTTTATGCTTAAATGGGGTTTTGCACTAGTATCTTAAATGGTTTTGCTCTGTTATCGCTTTGTGCTGAGTAGTGTTACATGTCACTCTTGTATGTTGTACATCCTGTTGATGCATTATTTTCTGTACTCATTTTGTTGTTTACTGTCATTTCTGTTCTGTAATCCTCCCGGGTTGAGCCTGAAAATAGGCAATTTGTTATGGTCTAGTGCACTTACCAGGTAAGCAAAAACTAAATAAATAAATATATACTTACTTGGGTTCATTTATTTTGGTGTCCTGAAAAATACAAAATGAATAGATTAGTCTATTATGCACTGTATGATTAGACTAGAATTTTGCTGCGTATGCTGCTGTTTGTACAGAAAGTATCTTAATAAGCTCTTGAAAGCAAAATATTAGATAACCTTTGAAGGCAGTGTGGCCTAATGGTTAGAGCACTAGCTTGGGAACCAGGCTACCCCAAGTTCAAACCCCAACAGAGCCAAATACTTACTTTGTGACCCTGAGCAAGGCTTTAACTTCCAAGTGCTGCAGTCCACCCAGCTGTTAAAATGAGCATGTTCAGGACCCCACTAAAAACGAAAGGTTATATATCAACTGAGCTATCCTGGGTAGAAAAGTTGTAAAATGAAATTCATAATACAGGTGCTGGTTTAGTGGCATTACCAAGTAGTGAGTGGTACTACTGCATGGATCGACCCAGGATTGAAACTAGATCCCAACTCCATTGCTCTGGGCTGGTGGTGTTCTGGACATGCTACCGAGGTAGTTCACAAGCCCTGGTGTGGAATGGTTAAATAGCTCCTGGCACCATTTGAATAACTTTGAAAAATGTAAGATTTAGACACAATTCTGTTCATATTTCTTATATTTTCTGCAATTATAGTTAACACCACTTATTTCACTTGCGGATAAACTGGGCGGTGGGCTTCAGTGAGCAATTTTTTAAATTCATTTGCCGTTTTCACTGAAGTATGTAGTAAAAGCCAGTGTTAAAGCGGATGTTGTCAGCCTTGTATGTCGTCCATTTTTTTAATAGTCTGCAGTACTCAGCCTACTGTCACTGAGCTCACTGCTAGCCAGTGCGTTAAAAAAATAACACTCCTCAACACAGTACGTTTGCTAAAGCAATCTTGGGACCGTGTAACTCCCACAACAGTTTAGAACTGCTTTCGTAAAGCAGGTTTCTGGAAGGATGATCTGCCCACTGACCTACCCGAGGAAACAGAGGAACATGAAATTGAACCTCCTCCCGAACTGACAACAGATGAATTTTCACAGCTGTGTCACCTAGGCGATGGTCAACAAGAATGAGAACAGCCCCTGGATGATGTTGAGTTTGTTGTTTCATCCATGCACACTGCAGAACCAGGAGAGGAACCAGAAGTTGCAGAGGATGAGGGAGAGACGGAGGAAACAACCATTAGCTATGTCAGTGTCCTTGCTGCACTGCTCACTTTGGGGAGAGCGATGGAGCAAAAAAAAAGTGTTGAGCCAAACTGGTATAATGTAACTGCAGTGGAGAAGATGTAGCAGCCTTACTGCAAAGGCAACACTGTCCAGAAAAAAAATAACTGAATTCTTCAGTGAAAGAGCTGGGTCGCAGTAGGAAACAGTACAGTAATGTGCTGTAACTTAATTTCAAATGTTTTTCCCTTTCTGGACTGATTGTTTTTAAAATGTCTCCATTTACTGATCTTTATTTACTTAATTTACTTTAGTTTTACTTATTTAAACCACTACGCTATGTTAAAAATAAAGTATTTTGCACTACAGTAACATTCGTTGGTTGGTTTCTATATAATGGTATGTTACGAATGCCGGACGAAAGTGGAATGCAAATTTTGGATATTCTGTCCAGTCTGTATTGCGGGCAGATTGGAAGATGACGCATGCGCCCACACTAAGCGGCTTTAACTGTATGTCCCCATTTTTCATTATTACTGAGGACAGTTTCATGAAGACAGGCTCACTGTCCTCTAGACTTCATCTACTCTGGCAGCTTGTCTACATCTGACATGATGATCCCCTGTTTATGGCATCATAATTATCACTACAGCAACAGACTGTGATGTCATAAACAGACTTATGATATCAGATGTAGGCAGGCAGCCAAAGTACTTTTAAAATTCTGTTGTTTGTTGTTGCCCATCTTAATGTTCAAACAAGCAGTTTCACCAGCTACCAAAAAAGAGAGAGAACATTTTTTTCAGTACTCAGTACTGCTACCAGCATTTCACCTTAATGCTAATTTGTTTGGGGCAATGTGTGTACCTTTTAAGTTTTGTTCTAAAATATAACAGTCATTTACAAGGAGCTGCAGCGCCCTTCTAAATTCAAGAAACCGTTTGGACCCCTTCAGAGTGAAGACATATTCCTTTTATACTTCAAATGTTCAGTGCTCTAAACTTTCAAGGAAAAGACCCCCCAGGCAGGCCTATAGTATCAGCTAATGAGTAAATATTTGAACCTATCTCCCAGTATATAAATTACCATTTACAACCGTTGATAGCAGTAACAGAAACATACATTAAGGATACAGGGCACATGTTACAAAAATTGGACATGATATCTGAACAAGATATCAGTGAACAAGAGATTTTAGTTACTATGGATGTCACAGACCATCTAACGGCTAGCTGATAGATAAGTAAGATGAGTGTGGTAATCAGGTGCCCCCTGTAGTGACAGAAGTGGTGAAAAGCCTTTCGTGGGGCTATGATATAAGAATTACAATGCTGGGCTAATGAAGTGACTTTAATGGCAAGTCTCATGTAGAGTAATTAAGTAGTGTAATGAGCAAAATAGTACTTGAATGGCATGAACTCGAGTGTCTTTGAACTGTGGTTTATGAACACTTTGGTGAATAAGATTCTACAAAGATTTTTCTATAAATGTAAGCAAATGTATTACTGGATTATGATAACATACATATTTTCTAAAACATCTTTTTAGGAAGCCCTTTGAAAAAGCACAATACGTGCGAAACGTCAGGGCTAAAAGAGAGAAAAAATAAAACTGAAGAAATTTATCACAAAGTCTGGCATCCTTCATTTTCTTGTCTGCGGACACCCTCAAGCTATTATTAGACCCTTTTTTTTTTTAAACTCTATTTATAGCACTGCCTTTTTTATTTATTTTAATTTTTGTTGACCGGATAAGTGCACTAGACAAATCCTGCCTATTTTCAGGCATGACCCGGGGAAGGGGGATACAGATGAATGCCAACTGACCTTACCCTGAACTCTGTCCAGATGGACACACGGCTTAGAACCGGATCCCACCCGTCTGAAATCCTCCACTCGATTCCTCTGAGGGCACAGTTCTCCATCCACTAACCCGGCCACCCAACCCCCCGGCTCTGGACCACCGTTACTCCTTTCTGGCACTCTATCTACGATCTACAAGAGCAGCCTAGGCAGGGAGGAGATCAGAGGAGCGAGTGGAGAGATCTGACACTGGGCATGGTGGCCAGCCCCGGACCATCCTTTGCCTATCAGGAGGCAGGGATTTTTTACTTATTTTTCCCCCATTGGCATGGCGTGCAGTGGATACCAGTGCGGGTCCGCCCACAGACATCCTACCAATGCCAACCTCTCTACAGAACCGTGCTACTGAATGAAAGCGCCAAGCCTTCCGCTGGGAGCCGCTACTGAGCTTGGTACGCCCTGGATCCCACCCCAGGAGAAGAGAGCAGTTCTCCAGATGCTCAATCTTCTCCTTCCCAACCGACCCCCGACAGCCCTGGCTCTTTCTCGAACCTGGGTTGCCGCCGTGGTGCGAAGTGTGGCATCCAGCGCCTCAACCCTTAGCGCCACCGGGCCAGCTTATTATTAGACCCTTGAAGGAGCAAACAAATGACTTAGAACAGTAACCATTCCCCCTGGTGACTAGCTTTGGCTACTCCTTCACAGTGCTTTGACATGCAGCCTCAGCTAGGTGTCAGGCATATTGTGGGAGGTGCAGTCTCCCCACCGCATCAGAGAAGAGCAGTCCATCAGATACTCAGTTCTCTCGCTTCTCACTGACCAGTGGTGACTCAGGCTTTCTCCTGACCCCCCTTCGCTGACCACTGGTGACTCAGGTATACTCCTGATCCCCCCTTGCTGACCACTGGTGACTCAGGTTTACGTCTGAACCCCCCCTTGTTGACCACTGGTGACTCAGGTGTACTTCTGAACCCCCTCGCTGACACTGGTGACTTAGGTTTTCTCCTGAACCCCCTTTACTGACCACCGGTGACTCAAGTTTACTCCTGAACTGAGTTACTGCATAGCAAGCAGTACCAGTGCTGCTGTGCTACTGGGCTGGCCCCATGTTATCCCCACTAAAAGTTTCTGCTGATCATTAACTCTTAAGTGTTTTTCCCGCTGGCCCGGTGGCACTGAGGGTTGAGGCACTGGATGCCACACCTCATGCCACACTGGCGAACCGAGTTCAGGAATGGACTCGGGCCACTGGGGTTTGGCAGGGGAGGGAGAGGATTGAGCATCTGGAGGACTGCTCTCATCTCCCAGGGTGGGTAGCGGGGTGTTCACTGCTCCTTAGCAGTGCCTGGTGGACACCAGGGCACCCTACATTGAATGGAGCAGCTATGGGGTGGAGCGACAGCGGATGTCAGCTCGTCAGTACGCAGATGTCATTGCATGTGCGCGTTCCAGGGGAAAGCACAAAAGAAGAAAAGCCCCAGCTCCAGGGATAGGAGACGGCAGCCCCTAAAGCCCCTTGCCACACACCCAACGTCGGACCTGGCTCTCCTGATCCCTCTTCCAGCTTGTCCGGTGTACTGGATTATAGATAGAGTGCCAGGGTGAATGGTGGTCATGCCTCGGGGGGCCTCAGAGCTGGGGAGTCTTGTTGGACCATGCTGAGAAGGGGGCATCTGTCCCCAATTTCCCAGAGCAGCTTGGGCTTCAGACAGAGTGGTAAACGTGCGGTAGGTCTGGGGTATGCCTGAGATAGTCCTCTGGCAGGTGGAGACAAAGTCTACAAAAAAAACAGCTTTTCCTGCTGTGTTTCACTAATCTTAATGTTGTTTAGATAGAATTTTGCATTTACTTCTGAACTAGATGCATTATTTACCATTTTTTGATAGTACGGTTCAGATTTTCCTCTTCTGTGCCCAGTTCTGGAGCTGGTGTCCATACCGCTCTGAATTTCATTTACCTCATTTTGGTGTTATTGGCAAACTTAGCAACCCAGCAACTGGTGCCCACCTTCAGAATGCTTACAAATTCATTAAATAATGTTAACCCCAGTACCAAATGTTGTGGAACTGCACGGGTTACTTGTTTCCACATGGACAGATTTATTATAATCCTTTGTTCTAACACCCTAGATTTAGCTGACTATCAACACTCTGGCAGTCCAGCTAGAGACAGCTGAAACATCAGAACATCTTCAAGCTAAGCTCCTCCCACCACCTGGGTGGTACAGTATATCCTCCGTCTCTGCCCTGTGATATCAGATCTCTCTTTCCGCTGGAAGGGATAGATGTTCTATGTTACAGTTTTGCTTGCATAGTAGGTTTTCCAGTTTTTGAGTGCTTTTCTTGACAAACTTAATTTTAAACTTTAAAATCCAACTACTCTATTATTAGTCTTCCAACTTCACTCCATTGATGAATGATTGAAGTGAATCAGCAGAAACTCCACTTTAAATTCTGCATGCATTGCAGATAGAAGCCGTCAACCCCAGACAGCCACGACACGTATGTCTACTGCCCGGGCAATAAGCATGACACCTCAAAGTGCTCTCACTTTCGAGTGATGCTGTCTTTGTTGCTAGAAGAACAGAAAACTTGTCTCCTTCTCAGTAGGCCTAATGACTACAAACCACCCTTGGCTGTGGCCGGGTCAGTGGCTTAGCTGGCGGTGATAGAAGAGGAGGTTGTGGCACCCCTCCGGTTAATCAGATCTCTTTGCCTTGTGGAAGAACAGGAAACTAAGACTGTTCTGTCCCCAGTCCTTCTCAGGCTGGGACACTGTAGAGGGATGCCTTCTCTTAGCCCTGGACCCTGGGCCCTCTGTATGCCTTCCCTCCCGTCACCATGGTTCACAAGGTCATGATCAAGTCCTAGAAGGACGTGATGGATTCTTAGTATGAGACTGTCCCAGACAGTTCTGATATCTGGATTTCCTCAGCAGCAGTACACCGTGGCGGTTGCCTCTCCACTCTGACCTGCTGACAAGACAAAAGGGGACACTTCTGCACCTGGACCCTCAGCACCTGAGCGGCTACAGTTCCAGACCTTGTGCCTCTCAGAAGATGTCCTTCCTGTTGTGACCTCCTGAAAGGAGTCGAATTGCAGTACATATATGTTCAGGTGGATGAGATTCTCACTGTGGTGTCAGGAGAAGGAGCTTGGTCACACAAGAAAACAAAACCACATGCTCGCTTCTGCTCTGTAAAGCCGACTGTTATATTCGCATAAGCATAGCCCTTGTGCTGAGTACCATTTGTGCTGGTTTACTGCTTTTGTTATTTTCAATAAAGTAAGTTTTGCGTATTTTCATTTGGATTGATCCCTTTCCTGTCCAAGAGCTGTGATTCTTGACTACCTTTGGTCCCTCTCTCATTTGGGACTGCGAATCACAACCCTTATGGGGCATTTGGCAGCCATCTCTGCATACGGGTGGGGACTGGTATACCGACAGTGCAGGAGAAGGTGGTTGGGCACTTTTTCAAAGGCCTGGATCACTTTTCCCCTCTGGTGTGCGAACCGCCACCTCTGCCTTGGGACCTGCTGTTAGTCCTGGCAGTGCTCATGGGTAAGCCATTCAAGCTAATGAGATGTCACACTTGTCATGGAAGACTGCCTTCTTGGTGGCCATCATGTCTGCCTGAAGGGTAAGTGAGCTCCAGGTGCTCCCAGTGGAGCCTCCCTAGATCTTCCACAAGGACAAGATCATGCTTTGCCTCAACACGAAATTCCTCCCAAAGGTTGTGTTGGGTTTCTGCCACAACCAGCTGATTAACCTTCCTGTGTATTTTGCCAGTCCGACCTCAGACACCGATCACAGGCTCCATACCTTGGACCTACAGAGGGAACTATCCTGTTGAGGGGTACATGGTGGGATTTCACAGCAAGGCTCACCACCAATTTGTCACTTATGCTGAAGTCATGCCAGGCAGACAAGCAGTTAAGCAGACGGTTGCCAGGTGGATCACATCCTGCATCAACCTTGGCTATAGGTAGGTTGGTAGGGAGTCACCCAAGGACTTATTCCTTCAGGAATATCACTGCTTATGTGGCTGCTTCCAGGGATATCCCCGTTGTGGAGATATGCACAGCTGCAGTCTGGGCTAAAGCACACCTCTTCATCTCCCACTACAGCATCGACATGTTGAGTCATCAAAAAGCCATTTTTAGGGCCCTAGTCCTTCAGCCTATGTTCACCAAATAGGGGTGTGTGGCTTTCCCCCTCCTTCCAGAGGATTGCTAGGAGTCTGCCAGAGTGAGGATAATTAACTGTATCCATGGTGTTAGAAATATAGGTTACTCACTTGTAACCGTAGTTCGGATAGAGGTATACACTTCACAGCCACACAACCCATCTGAGTGCCCTGGCAAATGGCACCCAGATCCCTGTTTCCAACTTACAAGATCTGATGTCACGGGGTGGAGATGGAGGATATACCATCCATGTGTGGGGAGGAGCTTAGCTTGAAAATATTCCGATGACTCCACTGTCTCCAGTTGGAGTGCCAGAGTGTAGATGTCAACTGTGTACCACTATTAGAACTATGGTTGCAGGCATGTAATCTATAGTTTACTGAACCATTTCTTTACCAGGGAGTTATTCCATGGCTCTCCATTCTGTGAGCTAGTCTTCTGTGTGTTACAGTGCCAGTGGTGTCACAGGTTTATTTTGTACTTTAACTGGATGCCCAATTATTTGAATCTTTGTAATTTTATCATGAATTTACCCAGGATACCCAGTTAGATTGCAACATCTTATTTACAGGGTATCCAGTTTAAAAGCTGGGAGGATTGAAGCACTAGGAAGTCAAATGACTAGTTGAGCACTGCACATGTAACCAGTGGCAGGGTGGGGAGTCGATCATAGGATCACTTATTACTTTTGTGCTCTAACCACTGGAGAGCCTCCTGCATGCCTGAGATGTGCTAGCATTCCAAACTAGTGTCATTCTCTTGTCATGGAGGTTTTTCTCCCCCTGGGACTGTCCATCTGGTCCTCTGGCTGCTGCCCAGTGACCTTTGAGCCCTGATTGCCACTACCCCAACAGGATTGAACCCACAGGAGTCCACCTGCGTGGACCCCTAGATAGGCGAAGCTGGAGAATCATGGTCGCGGAAGTAACTACTTACCTGGAGACTCTCAGGCCTGTGTTAATAAGGACTTGTTTTTTTTCTTTGTTGACTTGATTTTTATAGTGTGTGTGTGTGTGTGTGTGTGTGCGTGTTGGGGGGGGGGGCTGTGCCCCCTCTGGTATAGTAAATTAATATTTCAATAAAAAATGGGAGATGTGAAGCTGCGACCCCCCCCTCCCCCAATATAATCAAATCTGTGATCTCACACAGAGCGCAAGCCTCAGTAGTGGTTATTTGAGTCTATAGTTATGCCCCCAAAAGGGCCAGCAGCCACATCTAGAAGGTCCAGTGATTTTCTCCTTTTTTCTTTTGGTGCCACTTGATCCTCCCACCACCTGTATGTTGCCTAGCAGTGCCTGTGTCAACCTTGGGCACGTACAGTGACTCCCTGCAGAAACAAGATCCCCAGTCCACCACAAGGGTTACTGTGGCAGCAGAACCCCGTGTCTGTCATCCTCTGGATGGAACATGCTGCCACAGCCCTCTGCCGCTCAGCTCTGACTCCCTGAATCAAGTTCACTGGCACATCAGTGCAGTAGTGCCATCAGGCAGCCAGAACCAGTGTTATATTTTAAGGTATGGCTCAGCTTTCCCTTCCTCCCCAGAGATGTACTGGTTAACAACAAAGATTGTAATAAAGCATTCCAACTCCTTTTACAATACATCTGAGGTCCTAGTAACTGCCAGTTAATTTTTTGTGTACATTTTTTTATATAGTCTTTGACATGTTAAGTAACATATTGTGTATGGTGAGGGCCTGTTCAGCATGGGAAACCATCCTAGCTGAAATGTTGTTCTACCACAGTTCAAAGGTCATGGAACATGGTAATACCATACTGTAGTACAACAGCATTTCTGTTAGTTTTCAAAGCACACAAGCCACAACAGCTGTGGCAACAGAAACGGCAGAATCAACTACATAGCAACTTGTGGCAGCACCGGCACGATCACTCGAACTGCCCAAGATGCAAACAAAGCAGGATCAACCAGATATTTATACTTTTATTTTAAAAAACAAAACACAGAATCAACCAGATATTTTAAATTACTTAAAACAGCTAAGAGGATCCCTTGCAGTAAATCCTCTCACTTAGCGAGAAATACAGCAGCCATGTTTTTTTCTTTTGAAAAATCCTCCTACAGGCAACTGTCAAGCAGCAACCAGTCAAAGCCTGCGCTAGACAAGTAGGTGCGTCTGCTCCATAACAACCATGTCACTGACCCTAGCAACCAGCCTTAAAACAGGGAACTAAGATACGGCAGTAAGCATTCACTTATTTATTTTTTTAAATCAGACTTTTTAAAATTACTTTTAGGAGCATCATACACTAAAACACCACCTCATGATTCTGATTCCCATGGACCTCTCGAGCTTCGCTCTCTAGGTCAGAGGGAATCAGAACCCCTCAGTGGCACAATATACTGGCTGTGCATAGTTGCCTTTCCCGTATTCTCTATATTGTATGATGGCATTTTTATACCTGTTGTGCATTTCCTGCTTTTAGCTGTTCCGTTCCTTTTTGTGCATTTTTGATTGATTTCACAATTTGGTCGAGATGCTGACTGTGTTCCTTGATCACCTTGTTGAGGTTTCCAATGGTCTTTCTTTTGTCTTCCTCAATTAGTTCCAGGGTAGCTTGTTCATCTTTGTCAATTATTTCTCTCATTGTGTTGTAATGTTCAGAAACCTGCTCTTTGAGCTCATCTGATGTGTTCTAATTATAAGGCAAAACAAAAAGTATCACTAAGGTGTGCATTCTATCTCCTTCATCAAACCTTTGACAACAGAACACAGTTTAGTCCATTGGAAGGTGGTTTACTGGGGTACAAAATACCAGTCCTTCACCTGTGTCTTGTGAGCACTGTTCTTTATTCTGCAGTTCTGATTAAAAAAAATGTGAGCCAGCCCTAATTTGGATTCCCTTTAGTTTTTATTGCAGTTGGTATTGTTGCTATTGGATTGGATCTTAGACTTGGAGCAGACTTCCAGCTTTAATTCATTTAGTATTTCCTAAAACATCTGCAGTACTTTGGCTGACTTTACCCTACCATACATACATACAATAGTTGGCAGAGGAGGACTAATATGGCCCACCCAGTCTGCCCCAGGATACTGCTACCTATTGAGTATCCTGCTGTTACTCCTCTCCAGGTTTTGCCTGAGCATCCCCTTGACTCTCCGCAGCTATGACACCCTCACCCCGCACCTTCAGGATTCCTTTGTGCCGGTCCCATGCATGCTTAAAATCTGAGACCGTTTCAGCCCTTACCACTACATCCGGCAGCCTATTCCAGGTATCCACCACCCTCTCGGTGAAGAAGTACTTTCTAGTATTTCCCTTAAATAGTTCTCCCTCCAGCTTCATTTTATGACCCCTAATCGTTGAGACCATTCTCCTCTGAAACAAGTCTCCCTCCTGTACCCTGTTAATCCCCTTTAGATACTTGAAAGTCTTAATCATGTCCCCCCTCTCCCTCCTTTCCTCCAGGGAGTACATATTGAGATCCCTCAGTCTGTCCTCATATGCATTCCCATTCAGCCCATGAATCATTCTGGTAACCCTCCTTTGGACAGCCTTCACCCTCGCAACATCCTTTTTTGGGTGTGGCCTCCAGAACTGGATGCAGTACTCAAAGTGCAGTCTGACCAACGTCTTATACAGAGGAGCAGTTACCTCCCTCTTCCTGCTCACAGTACCCCGACCTATGCACCCCATATTCTGTTGGCCTTACCTACCACGTTTTGGCACTGACTTGCCACCTTGAGGTCAGCCATAATGATGACACCCAGGTCCCTCTTTTGCTCTGTGGCTGCTATTTCTTCCCCACTAAACATAT
Organism: Neoceratodus forsteri; assembly: GCA_016271365.2. Classification (NCBI taxonomy): domain Eukaryota; kingdom Metazoa; phylum Chordata; order Ceratodontiformes; family Ceratodontidae; genus Neoceratodus; species Neoceratodus forsteri. The sequence goes on from CM057452.1 coordinate 849,396,438, forward strand.
ATTTTGCCCCATGGTTCCTATGTCCCAAGTGCATAATTTTACACTTCCCAGTCTCCACACCTTGGACCACTGCTTCAGTTTTTTAAGGTCCTTCCTCATCCTGCCAGCCCCCTCCGGTGTGTGTCCACCCTGTTTTATGTCTTTGAATCATCTGAGAACAAGCACACCTTCCCCTCCAGCCCTACCCCAATATCTCCAGTGAAGACATTGAATAGGACTGGGCCCAAGACTGACCCCTGCAGTACACCACTCGTCACCTTCTCCTCACAAGAAAGTACCCCATTTACCATCACCTTTTGGGTCCTGCTGGAGAGCCAGTTTCTGACCCACTCTACTATGGCCGGTCCCACCCCAAGACTGCCCAGTTTGTTCAGTAGCCTCCTGTAAGGAACAGTGTTGATAGCCTTCCAGAAGCCCAGATAGGCCATGTCCACAGCTCCTCCCTGATCCACCATCCCTGTCACCCAGTCAAAAAAGTCTAGTAAGTTTGTCTGACAGGACCTCCCACTGGTAAAGACATGCTGCCTGGGGTCAACCAGCCCTCTCTCCTCCAGGTAGCTCAGGATACGCACCTTTAAGAGTGACTCCATTATCTTTCCAACCACTGACATCAAGCTGACAGGCTTTTAGTATGCAAACTGTATCCCAAAGTGTTTTAAATTTCATTACAGGGAGGTGAGCAAATGTTGCTACCATTTCAGGAATATAGGGTGATTTAACCCTCACAGAGATAAATCAGAGAGATGGAGCGATTACAGAGAGGTTTAGCAGAGGGATATTTAGTGATTTACCCAGGCCACACAAGTGTTAGTTGTGGGATTCAAACCTGAGTCTCCAGGTTCACAGCTCTGCACTCTACCTACCAGGCCATGACTTGTCCACTCTGTTATCTGGGAAATGAGTTGCAGTTTTATGTGGACATGTAACTGAAATGAAGATTAGGTACTATAAGGTTTGACTTTCACCTATGGTACGTTGCACAAATATGGAATATGAGTGGCAGAGTCATGACTGATTTATGAAAGCCCTATCCCTCACAGGTGATGATAAACTGCAAGATTTGAGTCAGATTGTTGCATATTCGATGCATAACTCAGTTTACTACTTAGAGCTTTTAGAGCTGCTGTTTAGTTGAAGATTTGACTGTTTCTCTTTGTTTTGAACTGCTGGCTTCTGCGCTGCACTAGGCAATTGTGATGTCATCAGCACTGTGAAAGCTGCTCTCTGACTGGTTCAAAATTTGATTGTATTTCAAAATATCTATTGTGTAACAGTAACAGATTTCAATATCTTCCTATTGTTGTCATCAGTCGGGAGATCTCTTTTATCATTTTTCATTTCCAGTCTATCTCCAGAAAGTCCCCCTCCATGACCACCTCCCTTCTCCTTCTAAATTGGACCAGGACCAGGTCACCTCTTCTGCCTTTGTGAGCTTGGCCAAAGTCTTTGACACAGTTGCCCATGCCCCACTACCCCTGGACATGCTTAAGGTGGCAGTCCTGTCTGCCTTCTCAGACAGTTGGTTCCACTCCTACCTCGAGGGCAGATCTCAAACTGTCCATATTGAAGACACCCCATCCCCCCCTACTCCCTATCCTATCTTCTTGGGACTACCTTAAAGGTTCATGCTTGGCCCTAGCCTCTTCTCCAGCTTCCTAAATGACCTTCCTAGTGCCTGTTCCTCGTGTCCATCCACATGTATGTAGATGATACAGTGCTCTTTGCCTGCAGCTCCTCTGCCTCTGACCTCACTTCCCGATTCCAGCTGGACTTTCACAGTATCTAGCACTGGTTCCAGGCAAGTCAGCTGTCCCTCAGTGTCATGAAAATGTTCGCCATGACCTTTGGCTCTCGGCAGAGAATCGTTAGGCTCTCTCCCTTCCCCCTTCATCCCAACCTTGATGGCACCGCAATTAAAGATGTCTCCTCCCTTTGGGTCTGCTTGGACTGCATCTCTATTTCTTGGCACATGTGGATGCCATCTACCATAAGCACCACGACAAAGGTGCACTCTACAGGAATAAAGTGAGTATCTCACTTCCTGCCTGCTGTGAGATTGTCTTGAAGACGATCCTTGCCATCTTCGACTATGGTGACATTATTTACAGTGCGGCTAACAAGTCCGTCCTTGCCCGATTGTTTCCCCTCTTTCACTCCCTCTGCCGTTTTGCCCTGGACTGTCCCCCTTGCACCCACCACTGCTTCCTGTACTTCTTCTCCTCCCCTCCCTTGATGCCATGTGACTCACCCACTGTTTGTCTTTTCCCTTTTCTCCCTTAAGTGTCTCTTCCATGACTTTACAATTCACTCCTGCAACTGTTTCTGACCATAGCTCCTAAGTGGCCATGTACCTCCCCCATCAACCTCGGCTTGCTCTAGCCTGTTTTTGAACTATTGATGCCCGCCTCCCTCTCTCCCTTATTTTCAGAATTGTTTACTGCTCCTGATCTGTTGCAGATTTACCCTGCCATAGACACCTTGTTACAATGTTACTGGACACTGAATATTTGTTTGTACAACTGTTAATTTATTGTACTTCTTGCACCTTATTTTATTGTCTACTCTCCTTCCCTCCTCTCCCAGGGCATATCTAGAAGTGAGCTGATCTTACTTCGAGAGGGTTCCTTCAGTAGGTCATCACATATTGGACTGGCACCACCTGGCGTCAGGCACTTGCGACGAACTTTCTTGATCCCTGGCGGGGACGCCCACCCGGCGTCACGTGACTGGCGTCTAGCGTGACTGTATATAGTGGGCGGTCCCCACACCCGCCCACCAGTTCCTTCCTGCTGTCGTCTCATGTCAGTCGCATTGCAGACTTCCATATAGCGATTGTGGTGAAACTGTCTTGCGTCGCAGTTTTCCTTTACTAACATTATCAAATTTATATTCTTTTTCATTGATGTCTTCACCCAAGAAGAACTGCTCGTCATGTGGCACGCAGATCCTGCACAAAGACAGTCACCTCAAGTACGTCCTCTGTTTAGGCCCGGACCATCCTGTTTCCTTCTGCTCTGAGTGCCAGACCTTCAACCAGGCCGTGAAGAAAAGGAGACAGTAGGCTTTGGAGGCCCATCTTTTGAAAGCCCATCTGGCTTCTCTTGAAAAGAAGATGGACTGCTTAAGAGAGTCCTCAGCCGAAAAATCTTCTCCTTCCAGAAGCACAAGGAGAAATCCAGGGAGCGGGAATGCTCCGTGGACGACACGTGGCCCTCAATGAGCAAGGCCCAGCCACCGCCCAAAAAAGACGGTAAGTCTGTTAAGGCCTCAACGGGTCAGTCAGTTGTCGGCTCCTCCGACAAGCGCACTGCTTCAGCTGATAAGTTGCCCTCTCGACTCCTCTGGGGATCACGCGGCAGCCGGTAAGATGACTACCCAGGAGGTGGGTACTCGCCTGGCACCCGGTGGGTGGGGTTGGTTGGGAGCTTCTCCCCAGCCGCCCAACTCTGCCTGTTAAGATGGCAGTCTCCGACGGTCACACGGGTGCGGTTCCCCCGTCATGGCCTGACGGCGCCTCACCCAACATCCGGCGGAACCAGAGGGAGAAAGCTCCTCTTCCTTCACCTGTACCGTCCCCTTCTTCGACAGGTACATCTGCCAATGATACTGGAGAACCCCTCGACATAGTCGATGCTTTGGGGTCAGCTCCGCGTTTCCCCACCCCCGGTGTCAAGGAGAAGGAGGCTCCTCCTCAGCCAGCAGGTCTTACCGTGGAGGCCCCTCCTCCGCCTTTGGTCGGGATTCCAGCACCTACTCAGATGCCCGATGTCCCGACGACCAGTTGACCGGCCTCAGCCATTGGCTCCGATGCTAGATCAGGTCCCGCTGTCAGGGCCTCTTCGTTCGCCTCACGCCAGATCCCTTATGGCGCTGGATTGGGTGGTGCTGGGTCCCGACATCAGTTCCCTGACATGGTTGTCCCAATGCTGACCCCCAGCCTATATATATAACGAAGGGTCCGGCGTGGTACCCCCCGACTGCCGGGTTTTTGACGAGATCTACTTCTAGACCCTGAACTGTCCCACATTACCCACAAGGGTTTCCTGGGGACCACTACCCGGGGTCCTCTCCGGACTGGAGTCATTTTGGACAGTTCTACCCTGGATTTAATTCCTACTCAGCCACCAGGGATTCCAGGGTTACTACCCTCCACCGGGCTATTCCTCCTCCTCAGCCTACTCCACCCCCCCTACTCTTGGATTTCGGCTCTAAATCAGTCTTGGTGGTGGGGGCACGGTCAGAGTTGGTCTCAGACCTGGAGATTAGGCTCCCACACCCACGGTCTCCCAGGTCCCCTTCCCTGAGCGATTCCTCTATTGCAACTGTCCATGTCTCTGGGAAGACTCATCAGGATACTGCCTTGCCTGATACCGTCCTGTCGAGGAGGCGGACGATGATGATAGCTCAGAGGGGGGCAGACAAATCTTCAGAGGAGATCCCGGAGGAACCTGAGGGTCCGAGAGGCAAGATTTCCCCGAAATCTCCACCAGAGGATCCTGCCTTTTCAGACCTTCTGAGGTCCATGAAGGTATTTTGACTGGGAGTCTGAGGATCAGGACCCCATGAGACAGAGGCTCTGTCCCCGGTCCCCATTCCTCCTTGGATGGCACCTCATCAAGACCTCACCACTACTATCTGGCAGATGCCTCATTCCTTCCCGGCTGTCCCCAAATGGGTGGACAGGCTTTACCGGGCGCCGAAGGATGCCCCGTTCCTGAAGGCTCATCCCAAGGCTGACTCTGTGATCATCTCTGCGGCTCATGATCGCTCCTTAGCGCCAAAGCACATTGGCACCTCTCCTCCGGACAAAGAGTCAAGGCAGATGGACCAGTCGGGAGAAGATTCGTTGGCCACATGGAGCCCTCGGTCCCTTAACTATATGTGGCCCCACATGGTGTCCCATAAAGGCTACCTTGAGCGAGGCTTGGTATGAGTCCAGTCCATGGACCCTTCGCCTTTAAAGGAGGAACTTGCCAAGGACCTTCGCCTCTCCAAAGTCTCGTGTAGGTCTGCCTTACGCACCACTTACGACTGCGTCGATTCGGTGGCATGTATCTCGGTAGCTGCCACTGCCCTTGGACGACATTCCTGGCTTCGCCTCTCCGGACTCACCAAAAAGGTCCAGTCGGCGATTCAGGACGCCCCCTTCAGGGGCTCTGCGCTCTTTGGTGGGGACACCAGAGACATTATCACAGACCTACAGGACAGGGGCCTTGCCCTTAGGTCTGTCAGGTAAGTGTACCAATCAGGTTCCCAACAGCAGCAGCCCTTTCAGAAAAGGACCTGGAGGCAGAGAAAGAATGCTCAGGCGTGTGGCCAAGGAAAGCGTAAGGCCATGGGTACAGCCACCCCTCCTGCCTCCAAAAATCAGAGACGGTCAGGGGGTCCTCCCCCAGAACGCCCTGCCACTTCTTGACTCCCTATCCCCACTGCCTCCTCAGTCTCTCGACGGGGAGCAGGTGGGGGGGAGGTTCGCCCGCCACACGCAGGAGTGGAGGGCGATCACCCCGACCTAATGGGTCCTGCAGTTAGTGTCCGTCGACACAATAGAGTTTCTGGAATCCTCGAAACTCCACCAAAGAAGTCCTCTTACTCAAGGGATCAGGCCCTCCTCGATCGCGAAGAGGTAAACTCGCTCTTACTCAAAGAAGCAATAGAGCGTGTTCCCCTCTGGCAAAGGGGAAAGGGGTTTTACTCCCACTTTTTCCTGGTTCCAAAAAAGACAGGTGACTTCAGACCCATACTCAACCTAAGCCAGCTAAACCAGTTTGTTGAGTACAAACAATTTCGGATGCTGACACTCCAGAGCTTCCTCCCACTCCTCATGGAGAACCACTGGTTTTGTGCTGTAGATATGCAGGATGCCTACCTGCACATCCCCATCTTCCCCAGCCACCACAGGTTCCTGCGCTTTTGCTTCCAGTTGGAGCACTTTCAGTTTCAGGTGCTCCCTTTTGGTCTGTCTTCAGCACCACGGGTCTTTACCAAGTGCCTGGCAGTGGTTGCGGCGTTTTTGCACTGCAGGGGTATTGCGGTTTTCCCTTACTTGGACGACTGGCTGATTTCAGCCCTGTCCAGGGATTCTTTACTAGAGGCTCTTGCCTTCACCCTGGACCTCTTCAACAGGCTAGGGATTACAGTCAGTGTTCCCAAGTCCTCCCTTCTGCCTGCCCAGAGACTTCAGTTTATTGGGGCAGTCCTGGATATGGTCCAGTGCAGAGCCTTTCTTCCTCCAGACAGGGTGGAGACCCTTCTCTGTCAGGCCTCCAAAGTGGCTAATCTCAGAACCATCCCGGCTCATGAGGTCCGGCGCCTTCTAGGCCTGATGGTGGCCTCCATCATGACCGTTCCCCTGGCAAGGCTTCACATGAGGGTCTCTCAGTGGTCCTTGCGGGTACAGTGGGATCAGCTCCTGGATGACCTGGACCATCCAGTACTGGTGGTCTCAGTGGTTCAGAAAGAGTTGCATTGGTGGATGGATTCTCGCAATCTTTCCTTGGGGCTTCCCTTCCAGAGCCCAGCACCCTTGGCCTCCCTCACCATGGATGCCTCGAATATGGGGTGGGGAGCACCAAGCCCAGGGACTATGGTCCAGCTTGGAGACTTCTTTGCATATCAGTGTTCTGGAGATGAGGGTGGTCCTGTACGCTCTACAGGCCTTCCAGTTCCTCCTTCCCAAGGGATCACTGCTTATCCAAACGGACAACATGTTGGTGGTTTGGTATATCAACAAACAAGGAGGAACCCGGTCGTATCCCCATGTGCTGGGAAGCAACGCGGGTGTGGAACTGGGCCGTCCAGCACCATCTGGTCTTAGTGGCCGTGCACGTTCAGGGCGTTTTAAATGTCCTGGCGGACAGTCTCAGCAGGTCTCAGACCCTAGCTCACGAGTGGGAACTGCATCAGGAAGTGGCGGAATCCATCTTCCTACATTATGGGCGCCTGAAATCAACCTCTTCGCCTTGAATCCAACGCAAACTTCCCAGGTTTTGCTAGTTTGCTCCAGGGCGCTGTGCTTTTTGAATGACGGTCGCCTCTCTTGGACAGGAAATTTTGTATGCCTTCCCTCCATTTCCTGTTCTACAGAGGGTCCTTCTCAAGCTGCAGGTGGAGAGGGCAAAGATGATCCTCATCGCTCCACTCTGGCTGAGACAAATCTGGTTCCCGCTGCTGCAACAGCTCTCCAAGGAGCCACCGGTTCCACTTCCAGTGACTCATGACCTCCTGACCCAGGATCAAGGTCGATTGTTACATCCAGAGCTCAGGACCCTGCATCTTCATGCATGGCTCCTGCAGACATAATAATAATAACAATAAAACTTTATTTATTAAGTGCCTTTCAAGCACCAAGGCACTGTACAGAAATGACAACAAAATCCCCCAAAATGAAGTTAAAATAACATTAAAATCATGAATTACTCGCATCAGCTCATAAATGCTTGCTCCACAGGTAAGTCTTAAAATCCTGCTTCAAACTCCCCATGATGGTACATTCCCGAAGCTGACAGGGCAGAGAATTCCAGAGGGTTGGGGCCATAAACATAAACGCACGGGCCCCAGAAGATTTTAAAGTAGCCCTCGGAACCTTCAGCAACCCCTCATCAGCCAAACGGAGCTGTCACACAGGGATGTAAGGAATCAGAAGCTCTTTCAAGTATTCGGGACCAAGTCCTGTAGAGCTTTGTAGGTCAATAAACCTACTTTTAAGGTGATCCACTACTGAATCGGCAGCCTGTGCAGATCGCGCAACACAGGGGTAATGTGTAACCTTCTTGACACCCCTGTCAACAATCAAGCTGCACCATTCTGCACTGGCTGCAAGCGGCAGATATCAACCCCAGGAAGCCCTAAGTAAAGGGAGTTGTACTAGTCAAGGCGAGAGGTCACAAAGGCGTGGACCAACACAGGTAAATCGCTGGACAGAACAAGGTGTTTCACCCTGGCAATGTTCCTAAGATGGTAAAAGGCTGACTTGACTGCTGACACCTGATAACGAAGGGTCAGCCCGTTGTTAAGTACCACTCCTAGGTTATGCACCCATTCTGAGGTAAAGATCTGATCGCTCCCTAGAAATAAACCAGAGGGTTGATCAGTCCTCAACCCCTCTATCCTGCGACCCGGGTCCACTACCATAACCTCAGTCTTTCCTGCGTTCAACTTTAACCAGCTCGAATTCATCCAGTCATGGATTTCAGCGAGGCAGTTATTAAATACTGAGAGAGCACTAACCTGGTCGGGAGCAAAAGACAGGTACAGCTGGGTATCATCAGCATAGCAGTGAAACCTCAGCCCATACATCGTACAATGTCTCCGAGAGGTAGCATATACACTGCAAACAACATGGGGGACAGCACTGAGCCTTGGGGAACCCCACAAGGCAGAGAGAAAGAGTTGGAAGAAAAAATCCCCGACACAACTCTCTGCATTCTCCCAGATAGAAATGACGTAAACCATCTGAGCACCGTACTAGACAAGCCACAGACAGACCTCAGGCGCTCAAGCAAAACCCCATGGTCTACAGTGTCAAAGGCGAAGAGAGATAAAGGAGTACCAGAATAGAATGGTTTCTCCAATCTCTCGCCATCAGGAGATCACTGAGCACCCGAACCAGAGCAGTATCAGTACTTTGCCTCTTACGAAAACCCTACTGGAGAGGTTCGTAGATACTATGGATGGTCAAATGGTTCTCCAGCTGGTTTGCCACTACTTTCTCTATAACCTTACCTATAAAGGGAAGGTTCGAGATCGGTCTGTAGTTAGCAAAAATATCTGGGTCCAATGAAGCTTTCTTCAGAAGGGGTGTCACCACCACCTCCTTCAGGGAGCTTGGAAACTCACCCAGTTCTAAGGAGCACCAGATAATTTGAGCCAGAAACAGGCCAATGATCTCAAAACAACCCAAAATCAGGGAAGTTGGGCCCAGCTCTAAACTACAGCACGTAGGGCGCATCCCCTGGACAGTCCGCATAATATCCTCGAACTCTGGCAGGTCAGAGGTACTCCAGGAGACACGAGGTACTATGACCAGATGCTGACCAACAGCGTCCCCCATAGAGCGGGTCAAGCGGATCTCCGATCTGATGCCAGCCACCTTATTCGCAAAGAACTGAGCAATCTCATCACACTCTTTTTGTGAAAAAGCTTGACTGAGCTGCAGACAGGCTGGGTTGCACAACCTGTCCACAGTTTGGAGGAACTGAGCCAGTCAATTCTGAGTGACAGCGATCTCCCCGAACAGGAACTCTGCCTTCTTACAGAAGATCTCTGATTGGTAGAGTTGATAATGCTCCACCAAAGTAAGGCGATCGACTTCCAGAGCAGATTTCTGCCAGCAACGCTCCAACCGTTGTTCCATACGCTGCAACTCCCTCAAGGATCCATCAAACCAAGGGGCCCGAGGGCGGAGGAAATGACCTGATTATAGGCCAGAACCATCGACTCCAGACTTAAGCTGGCAACAGCAATCTCTGAGAGGTCAATCACCGCCATCAGATCTTCAGGGCACACATCCCGTAAAGGGCGGTAACTGACCATCTCCACAGGGGCAGACCTACGAAGGGGGGCACAAAAAGTTGAACCTCATGGTGTAATGATCAGACCAACTGACTGGTTCCACCCCCATATCAGAGGCCTCAATCCCCAGGAGGAAAACCAGATCCAGAGAGTGACCATGAACATGGGTAGCTGAAGAAACAATCTGTGTAAAGCCCAGCGATGTCATCAGCTGGAGGAAGTTTTGACCAAAAGGCAAGAGTTCGTCATCAGCCCAAGCATTGAAGTCACCCAGCACCATCAATCTGGGCGACTCCAATGCCATGTTGGCGACGAAGTCTGCCACTTCCTGCAGGAATCGCTTCTCATCCCCGGGTGGACGATAGACAAGAGCTGTTCTGCAGCCCACACCAGCTACCACAGTACACTCAAAGGATTCGGCCTCCTCAACTGGTACACCTGTGAGACCCAACCCAGTCTTAAAACAGACCACTACCCCCCACCCCCCGTGGTCCAGTCTCGGGCGGTGTATCACAGAGTACCCGGCTGGAATTGCTGCCTCTAAAATGAGGCCAGCATTTTCATTCAGCCAGGTCTCAGTGATGCAAGCCAGATCAGCTGTTTTAACAAAGTCGGCAATAACAGCACACTTGTTCTTAACAGATCCGGCATTGCACAACACCGCTCGGGTTGGAAAGGGTTCCTGAGCCGTCCCGGCCACTTGCTCATCAAAAAAAGATGGTGCCCTTGGGTATGGGGACTAGACATGGATTGCCATGTTCCAGGCTCCATTTTGCCGCAGGGCGTCTTCTGAACCAACCCTATATGAGAGGGCTATTTCTTCGCCCTCCAGTGTCCGTGCCCCCCACCATGCCTGTCCCATCCCTCCTACGTGCAATACCAAGTGCCTGACAGCGCTGGTAGCTAGAAAATGGCAGGAGGAGGTGGACAGAACGGGCGGAGGGCACAGAGAGAGGAGGACAAATAATGCACGACCGGGGGAGCTAATAGACACATACCACAAGCAAATAACAGCTAGAACCAGACACCTCAATAAAGTCCTAATTTTCTTAAAGATAACTTATCTTGAATTACAATATAATCAATAGAACGTTAAGCTAAAAGTCAACCCAAATTGCACCATTCCCAATTACATAAACTTTAAAAATCCTAACCCCACAAAAAAAAAATAAACAAAACACAAATAAAAACAAATAAATAAAAACTTCCCCACACCAAAACCCTCTCACAGATTTGAGGAGGAGAAAGTTAAACTATACAAACATAAACATGATATTTAAAATAAAACATAATAATACAATCAGAAGTACATATAAAGAAAGTAATCCAAGTACCGATGGTATTCTCACTACAAGCAGGACTGTAAAAATGCTCAAAAGCAGGAATTAAATAATCTTTCATCCAGTTTTTTGGCACTCTCACTGCCAGTGATAATAAAAAAGAAAATAAACAGGATCCAAGCACACGAGAATGATAAGGCACTCTCACTGCCCACACTCTCCTTCACAAAGTCAAAACAAAAAATCCAACAAAAGATCGAATAACGCACCAACAATCCAGGAAAGGTCAATAAGTGCTCCAACCAACTCCAGAATCGTAAATCCAAGGATAATATGTACAGTCTCGATACGAATTAATAAAAAGGAGCAGGGGAACCCTAAACGAAGGCCAAAAGTGTGCAAATACCAGCAAAAAGAGTGAAGACTCCCCCCCCCTCACCCCCAGTCTGCCTAATCAGGCTCTACACACACCACCCAAGACCCGCAGCTACAGATATCCCGAGGACAGACCAATAAGGCCGACCCCTGGATCCCTTAGGAGTGCCCCACAAAATGCCTCCAGCTCCCCAGGGGCAAGTGAAGCAAATCCCGCTCGGTCCCAGGCAGCGAGACCAAATCACCCAGGCACATAAGGGGGGGGGGTAAGAGCCTCCCTCACCCAGCACACTGGCCCTGCTACCCGAAGTACAATACTGCTTGCTCCAGTATAGTCCCAGTGGTGGAACTGCAGCAAACAGTCAAGACGATCTGGATCAAATTAAAAAAAAAAAAAAGGACACCAATCGGCAAATCAGGTCCCACCACTCACGGCACTCCAGGACAACACCACCGGCTCTTTCAGTCGGCTCTCCAAGACGATACTACCGGCTCTTTCATTCGGAACTCCAGAGCAACGCTATCAGTTCTTTCAATCCTGCACTTCTTCTTACAAATCTAGCACAACGAAAAGTCCAAACATCAAGGAGGAAATCGAAAAGGCCCCAAGCTAGGACATCCAAAGAGCACCAATCCAAGCAGCGGGGCACTAAACCCCCTCAAGTTGCAGCCCGCACCAGTACACAAAAACGCGGAGAAACGAGTCAGGGCCAAACTCGAGCTAAGCTTCGCCGTGTTACTGCACATAGCCCAATAAAAACGAAAATAGCCGAAGGCAAGAGGTGACAAAGCATTTGAACTCTAAAAGCATGAAATTACACAAAAACAAAACAATAAAACAGTACAAATGGTACAACAGCATAGATTTTAAAGTAGCTTCAGGGTAAGTTCACAGAGGCTGGTCTAGCGTGACCGCCAAACACGCTAGTATTCTCTTAGACCTCTCGCTTCGGGGGCTCTTCCCGAGTTGCTCAAGTCCTCATGGAGGCCAGAAAACTCTACTCATTCCACTTATGCCATGAAGTGGAAGCAGTTTTCCATTTGGGCAACCGCTAAGGGTTGGAACCCCTTCTCTTGCTCTGCCCCACAAGTCATGGAATACCGTCTTCACTTGTCAGACTCTGGTCTTTCATACTCTTCTTTGAAGGTCCATATTTCAGCTATCTCGGCGTACCATGAGCTAGTGGATGGTAAACCTGTGGCTCAGCTGGAGGTCTTAAAAACCTTTCTGAAAGGGATTCTCCATCCCCATCCACAGCCCAACTCCGCCTTGGGACTTGGGCCTGAAAATAGGCAGGGTTTGTCTAGTGCACTTACCCGGTCAACAAAAACTAAATAAATAAACTTCGTCTTGGAAAAGCTCACCCTTCTCCTTTTGAGCCAGCTATGAGCTGTGATTTGCGCTTCCTTTCCTGGAAGGCGCTTTTTCGCATGGTTATCACGTTAGCCCGAAGGATTTCGGAGCTTCATGCTCTAGTCTGCAAGGAGCCCTATCTGATTTTCCATAGGGACCGGGTGGTCCTCAGGACGCATCCAAAGTTTCTTCCCAAGGTGGTGTCAGAAGCCACGCTGAATCAATCAGTAGAGCTTCCTGTGTATTACCTGTCTCCCTCTAACAGAGGTGAGGCACTCCTCCGTACAATGGATGTTAATCGGATTCTCCAGTGTTACACTCACTGGACCAAAGAATTCCGTACCTGGGATCAGCTGTTCATTTCCTTTGCTCCTAGACCAAAGGGCAAACCGGTTTCTAAGCAGGGCCTGTCCAAATGGTTAGGCAACTGCGTTAGATTCTGTTACCAGAAGTACGAAAAGCCTCTGCCGGGTCCCGTTAGAGGTCATTTTACTAGGGGCATGGCTGCTTCCACGGCCTTCTTACGCAATGTTTCTGCGGCCGACATTTGTGCCGCTGCTGCTTGGAGCTCTGTCCGTACCTTTACCGAACATTACAGTCTGGACATCGCTTCTAGGCGGAGGGCTGGCTTCGGCCTAGCTGTCTTGCAGGGCCTTCTCTCTTAGGCTGGGTCCATTCTGGATCCCAGTCTTTTCTGTTGGAGTTTTGTTCTCCTCCTCCCTAGTTTCTTTCAGTCTCTCCTTGGAGGGACTGCTTGGGACTCTGTCCTATATGTGATGACCTACTGAAGGAACCCTCTCGAAGTAAGACATGGGAACTTGCCATAACAGTAGATTTTCGAGAGAGGTTCCTTCAGTAGGTCATATTTTTCCCTCCCTCCTTTCCCTCATTTTGTGTTTTACAGGGACTCCAAATCCTGTTCGCTTCTGCTGTCAGGCCTCTTCCTGGCTCCGGCGGGAGAACTGGAGGGCTGCGGAGGGACCGCCCACTATATACAGTCACGCTGACTTCAGTCACGTGGCGTCGGGTGGGCGGTCCCTTGTCAGGGATTGCTAGAAAAGTCTGCTGTGCGGCCAGACGCCAGGTGACGCCTGTCCAATATGTGATGACCTACTGAAGTAACCTCTCTCGAAGATCTACTGTTATGGTAAGTTCCTACATAACTGTACTTTACCAGCTCAGTATATCTTTTCTTGGTAAACAAGATACTGTATACAAATGCAAGCTGAGTTTTTACTACCAAAATAGGCACTGAAGATAAGGGACTTGATTTACATGTGAGGTCAGCTTATCTGCAGAGTTTTCATTGCTGTTGAACTTACTCAACTTGTATGCAAGGTTGACTTATACATGTGTCCAAGCTGGAAAGGACCACTTTGTTTTATCTTTTATAGACCAATATAAATCCACTGCTACAAAACCTTTTCCCTTTATGTGTCAACCTCAGTAAAAGGCTCATAAAAAACATTGCATAAAGGTACTCAGATGGGTACCGATCTATAAATATGCTACAATCACATGGAAGGGGGGGCAGCATATATGCCAGGCTGACTTATATGTGAGTATAAACAGTAAATAAATACATTTTAACCCCCCCATGACTGCAGTGTGAGAGAGAGAGTGTGTGTGTGTGTGTGTGTGTGTGTGTGTGTATATCCTTTGCAAAAAAAACTTCATTAATGCATCAGTCAGGGTTGTTACTAAAGCGGCAAAAGCAGGGAAATGTGATGTTAGGGTTTCAGACCCTAACACCCCCCCTGCAGACACTGACAGGCATCGGGGGTGTGCCTTGGGGTCATCAACCCTAATATTCACCCCATTCCATAAGTAAATAAGCTGAGATGGTTACAGTATAGGAGACTGGGGTGAGCGCTAAAGCTGACGACTCCAATGCACACCCTCGACACCTGTCACTGTCAGCAGGGTGGGGGTGGAAACCCTAACACTACATTTCCTTGCTTTTGTCACCTTAGTAACAACCCTAACTGATGCATTAACAAAGTTTTTTGCAATGAATTTCCTTACTTTTTCAGATAGCATAATCATTTACTTATATGTCTGTGTGGTGCTCCCATCCCTCCATACATACGCATATGTATGAAGCTGTGGGGGCCCTGTGCTTCCATTCATAGGACAACAGTGACCAAATTGTCAGTATAGTTATCTTATTACCCCACCTCATGTACCTCATCTCAGGTACAGAACATTTTTTAATTCACGCCAAACCGTAATTCTGCGCAACTGCAATGCCATTCAGCGCCACAAGTGTGAAAACACATTTTGGGCAGGATTTGAAAAATGACAGCTGTGATGTATATGAGGTCGGGTAACAAGAAGGCTATGTTGAAAATCTGGGGTCAAAATATTTAAAATTTCTGAAGTTATGAGCATGCATACTGAAATTGCAACAAATGGTATTAACTTAGTCATTAGTTCATATTTTGACCCCACATTTTGAACATAGTCTTTTTATGACCCCTCCTCATAAACCTCATAGCTGAAAATGTTCAAATTCGTGCAAGAACACCATCCTGCACCACAGGTGTGAAAACATGTTTCGGGCAGGATGTGAAAAATGACAGCTACACTGTTCATGAGGTGGTGTCAAAAAATGGCTATGTTGAAAATTTGGAGTCAAAATATTAAAAATTACCAAAGTTATGTGCGCTCGTAGAAACATTTCAACAGACTCTCATAACTCAACCATTTTAAGGAATTTTTCACCAGATTTTCAACCTGAGCTTTTTGGGACCCCACCTCATGAACACTGGCATTGTAATTTTGTTTATTGGTCCCCAAAGGTGATTTCGTGCAGCGACTGCAAAATCACCTTCCGGGCCTGATTAATGAAACAACAATGGCAGTGTTCATGAGGTAGGGTCCCAAAAAGCCTATGTTGAAAATTTGGTGAAAAAGTACCTAAAATTGGCAAAGTTATGAACATAAGTTGAAAGTGACATTGAAATACATTATAAAGCACTTACCTTGATTCCTCAGTTTGCAGTTCGGCTTTGAAGAGTGTAGATGTGTCCTGATCCACAGAAGATGACAGTGGGCGACCTCTGGAGGTAAGTGTAGGGTGGGGTGGGATGGGGTGGTGGGTGCTCAGGGGAGGGTCGGGATGGGGATGGTGGGGACGACAAGGGACGTTTTCTTTTTCAGATTAAAAAAAGACATCGAAGGATGGTTTCTTCTTTACAGGTTAAAAGTATAAATCTTTTGGGACACTGGGAGTGGGCTCCCCAGTGTCCCACACTGCTGGGGGGGGGCTTCTATTGCCGACACATGGATTGGGCTCCCCGATGTCGGCAAATAAAACAGGGGACTGGGGGGGGGATATGTGACATCAGGAGTGGGCATCCCGGTGTCAGCTTAAATAAATAAATAATGGTAATTGGAGGGTGGGGGTTGCCACTGGACACCAAGGAAACATATGGGAGATGGGGGAGTGCCACTACACACCAGGGAAACATTTGGGGGAGGTGCCACTAGGGACAGTGATTGGCGGGTGTGAGGTGCCACTAGACACCAGGAAAAAGAGCAGATGAAAGCTAAACCTGCAGCTGGCAGCACGAGTTCCTGCTGTGGCTGCAGAAGTCAAGAAAATCCCACTGTTCTTATACAGAGAATGCGGCAAAAAGCGGTCCACTTGCTAACCTCTGCACCCAGGATTTTGGGTGCCCACAGAAAGTGTTTCTGGCCACAATTAAAAAAAAAAAACAGCAGAATGTAGCTAAACGGGTTCTGTTTAGCTAAGTTCTGATGTTTCCTTTTATATTGCATTAATTTTTACGTTTTCTTAATTTTCTGTCTCTCGCTAATGAGAAAACAAGATGGCAGACGCAGCAGAGCTCTGCGAAACTACAGTAGGCTCCCTGTGATGCTGTGTGGCCCTACATGTGAAAAGACAGTAGCTCCTGTGAAAATAAGGGAGTTCTGCAAAAACAATCTAGACTCTATGAGACCCTCCATGCGAAAATACAGTACCTCCTGCGAAAACATCTAATTTGTCCTATAGGAAATAATGGAAAAATTTAAAATTTAATAACTTTTGAACTGATTAATATTTTTGCACCAAACTTTCAAAAAGCACATCTGTGAGGCAAAGGCTTTGTACCCTAAAAATTTCAGACCCCAACCTAAAACCAGTTCTGAGATACATGTGGTCAAAGAAACAGCAAAAAAAAAAAAAAAGTAAATTTAAGGATTTTTGACACTCAGTATCTCAGAAACAACACAATAGGGGCGCTACTGAGCAGTCTTGCTAAACAGACATGCTCCACCTCGTCTCTGCAGACTTGCACTTGTAATCGCAAAAATAACAAAAATATTTCTACTTATTAATATTTTGAGCAGCAGAACTGAGTAGCACTTGATAAGAGAAACAAAATGGTACTAAAGATTGCTGTGGGTTGATGACTAAGGGAGTAACGAGGTGCTCCAAAAAATCCACAACCCACAGAGCCGCAGGCCCCGACAGTACCCGCCGGATCTCCAGAGTCTGGCACACCACCATGGAGCTCACAATCCTTATCCACGAAGGCCATTGATGGTAAAGTAGAGGAGATCCTTCGATGCATGGGGGAACAAGATTTAAAAATCGAATTGGCCACCAAGACGGCTGCTCAAGCGGAGACACAGGCTACTAAGGTCATCAGTGTAACAACAAAGTTAGTTCAAGAAAATAACCAACTCGGGTATCGAATGGAAGCTCTTGAAAATGCTCAGAGAGCACTGAATGTAAGACTGGTTGGACTGCCGGAAGGCAGTGAAGGTTCAAACCTTGTAGCCTTTCTTCAGTCTTGGCTACCCAGCACTTTGGGCTTAGAGACAGAAAATATGCAGACTCTGCAACTTCTTAAGGCTTATCGGATCTCCCCACGGACCATCCCACTGCAGCCTGATCTTCCCAGGGCCATCCTGATAATTACTAAGGGAGTGGTGGTCTGGGACACATCTGCAAGTTGCAAGGGAGTCACAAGACTTCAATTTTGCGGCGAACACTTTACAACTTTTTCCGGATCTTTCCGGCTTCGGAGTCTAGGAATTATGCATTCACTCTTCATGCCTGCTCGCCTGCATATTCACCATGGGGGCCACACATATATTTACACTGATCCGCTGGAAGCAGGCAAGAAGGTGGAGGTACTTGAACGGGAGTTTGCAGCTGTTCATTCACCAGAGGAGGATGAATTGGAAGGGGTCACTTGAAGGAACTAACTGGTAAAACTTTTTTCTTTGTGTACCATCACTTTTACTGATACTATAGTTTTGGACTAGAGACTGGCTAAAGCCCTTAGAATGTTTAGTGGCGAAAACCTCGTGGCAGCCCTTATACGCAGCAACTTAAAATATATCTGACAGTCTTTTTCTCTCTGCATAATGTTTATGTGAATTGGTAATTTGGAATAGTTCGGGGTATGCCTCAGATGTCACAATTAAACCATATTAAATAAAAACTTTTAATGTTTGAAGCAATTTTAGCTACTGTATGGGAATTTAAGCACTCAAGTTCTACCAATCATTATAGCTTTAATTTAAAGGTCCTCTGAGGTCCTCGAGAATTTCAGGTTTAGATGTATTGCTTGGTTATAATGCCAGTTTGTTCTTTTTGTGGAATTATTATTTTTATCTAAAATACTGAATATTTTATTTTGTATAGCGTGGAAGTATTGCAGGGAGAGGGGGAGTACTAACCATTTTCAGAATGTCACATGTTTGGGTTGGGATCACATCAGCCTCATGGCTGAATATAACAAATGGTGGAATGTATCATTATACCATGATTGCCTCAGTATTGCAAGGTGTAGCCATGTTGGATTTAGAAATGTATACATAAATGCTGTTGGAATACCCCCTTATCCTTATATGAACCTGTTAAGGCTTTGTATTCTGTCATCCATTGAATGGCTCCTCAGACTAAAGATTGTATGCCTGGTAAGAGGTATTAACTGTATGCTGTTTTTTTTTTTATAAAACAATAAAATATAAGTTAAAAAACACAAAAAAAAACCCACAACAGATTCACACGAAATTTGCCAAATCGAGAGACCTACCACTAGAGATTATGCATGCCACATTTTGTGCAAATCCATTGAACAGTTCCAGAGTTATTAAAGTTCACAAATTTGGCTTTAACATAGAACTATGCACTCAACCCTAACTATATTGGTGCTACTGCACCACTATAATGTATATGGGATATAATGATATCTTAATATCATCAGCCTCTAATGAAAATAACTATAATATCTTCAGTCAGACTGTGTCATGTTCTGTTTCTTCAGACATATGTTTTGGGATAAACATGACTGGGAATGCTATAAAAAAAAAAAAAAAGCTTGTGACTTTGAAATGTGTGACAAACTTTCAGCTTCTTTTACAGTCGCAGTTACTGTACTTGTTTGAGAGTAGTGTCCAAGAGTTACTGCTACTTTAGTTTAACTCACTGAGCCCATAGCTTTATAGTATGGCCAGTACATAATGAAACACTTTTGATGTGCAGTTCTTTTGTTTTTGCTTTCTTGGGGGCATTTGTTTGTCAAAAAAATGGAATTTTCTGTCACTTTTTGCTGACTATAAAAAAAGCTAAATGGTATCAATAAATGAAACGTCACTCATTTTGTAGATATTTTTGTGCTGAACAGTATTCATGCTCGAAGTACCATGCTATCATTTTTCATTTTTTAATTATTTGCATTTGTTCAACGAAAAAGTGAAGAGAATCTTTCTGCCGTTTTCTGCTGATTATTTAAAAATGTAAAAGGTATCTATAAATGAAACACCACTCATTTTGTAGATAGTTTTGTGCTGAACAACTTTTGTGCTCACAGTAGCAGCAATCATTTTTTGTTTTAAAGTTATCCGTATTTGAATATGGTAAGACCTGCTACTGAGGCTGAATATTCTAAACCTTAGCAAAGAAAGATAAAATCTTTTCATGTTTAGAAAGATATCACTTTTTATCTGGCCAGTAAAAACATGTTGTATAAATATGTATGTATGTATATCTATCTATGGGATATGGCATGGCATGACTGAAGACATCATATTTATCTTCGCAAGAGACCAATGCTATCATGATGTCATCGGCCTCAAGTGAAGATAAATATGATGCCTTCAGTCACGCCATGTCATGTTCTTTTTAAACATATGTTTTGGGCCCCCCCAACACAACCCCACTACATCCCTCCCTCAACATAATCCCACACATAACTCCTGATCTTACTTCGAGAGGGTTCCTTCAGTAGGTCATCACATATAGTACTGGCGCCACCTGGCGTCGGGCCTCACGGCAGACTTTTCTAGCAATACCTGACGGGGGACCGCCCACTCGATGTCACGTGACCGACGTCAGCATGACTGTATATAGTGGGCGGTCCCCACGCCCGCCCTCCAGTTCTTTCTCGCTGTCGCCTCATGTCAGTCGCATAGCAGACTTCCATATAGCGATCGTTGAGAAAGTGAATCTTGCGTCGGAATTTCCCTCGCTAATTTTTCCAATAATTTCGCGTTTATTTTTTATGTCTTCTCCAAAGAAGTGCTCGTCTTGTGGCATGCAGATCCTGCACAAAGACTGTCACCTCAAGTGTGTCTTCTTTTTAGGCCCGGACCATCCAGTCTCCTCCTGCCCTGAGTGCCTTTAATCAGGCCACAGAAAAGAGGAGACAGCAGGCTTTGGAGGCCCATTTGCTAAAAGCCCGCCTGGCTTCTCTCGAGAAGAAAATGGATCAGCTTAGACATTCTTCGTCTGAAAAGGCTTCTCCCTCTAAAAAAACATAAGGAGAAATCTAGGGAGCGGGAGCGCTCTGCGGATGACGCCCAGGCCCTCGACGATCAAGGCCCAGCTGCCGCCCAAGAAGGATGGTAAGTCTGGTAAATCTTCAGCGGGTCAGTCGGCCATCGGCTCCTGCGGTGACTGCACTGCCTTGCCCGATAAGTTGGCCTCTGGCTCCTCCAGGGACCGTGCGGCGGTTGGTAAGACGATTACCCAGGCTGTGGGTACTCGCCCAGCTACGGTCAGCAAGCTGTCCCGGGGCTCCTCCCCTGTCCGCCCGACTCCACCCGATAAGTCTGCCGTCCCGGATGACCGCACAGGTACAGTTCCCCTGTCGGGGCCTGACGCCGCTTCACCTGACGTCTGGCGGGACCAGAGGGAGAAAGCTCCTCTTCCCTCCTCCTTCCTCACCGGTACCCTCCAATTCTCTGGTGGGTACCTCCGGCGATGACAACGGTGAACCCCTTGACTCAGTCGGTGCCTTGGGGTCTGCTCCGTTTTCCCCTCTCAGGGTTAAGGAGAAGGAGTCTCCTCTTCGGCCATCTGGCCTTACTATAGAGGCCCCTCCTCCGCCTTCTGGTGGGCTCTCAGCGCCTCCAACGCCGGTTGTCCCGACGACAGTTCTGCATCAGGGACCGGTTGTCCGGCCTCCGCCTCTGGCCCTGATGCCAGATAAGGTTCCGCCCCAGGGCCCCTTTGTCTGGATCCAATGCCAGACCCCCTTCCAGCACCGGATCTGACACCAGACCCCCTTCTGGCGCCGGATTGGGTGATGCCAGTCCTGACGTCGGTTCCCTTGATGTGGGCTGTCCCGACACTGGACCCTTTGCCTATTTATACAATGGCGGGTCTGACTTGGGTAACCCCGATGCCAGATCTGACAATGGGAATTTACACTAGACCCCGAACTGTCCCGCATTACCCGCAGGGGTATCCTGGGGGCTTCCAGCCGGGGGGCCCCGCTCCGGACTGGAGTAATTTGGGGCAGTTTTACCCTGGATCCTATCCCTACTTGAACTTTCAGAGATTCCAGGGTTATTATCCTCCAGTGGTTCATACTTCTCCTACTCCTCCCCCTCAGCCTCTGCCTACTCCACCACCCCCCCTCCTTCGGTCACCCCAAGGCTGTAATCCAGTCTTGGTGGCAGGGAGCACGGTCGGAGTTGTTCTAGGAGCTGGAGATTAGGCTCCCACAACTGCGATCTCCCAGGTCTCCTTCCTCGAGCAGCTCTTCCATTACCATAGTCCATATCTCGGGGAAGACTCAGCAGGATATTTCCCTCCCAGATACCCGACGTCATCCTGTTGAGGAGGTGGACCACGATAGTGCAGAGGGGCGGACGATTCTTCCGAGGAGGTTCAGGAGGACCCAAGGACACAAAAGGCAAGGAGTCCCCGAAGTCCCCATGAGAGAACCCTGCCTTTTCAGATTTGTTGAGGTCCATGAAGGATTACTTTGACTGGGGAGTCGAAGGAACAGGACCCCATGAGACAAAGACTGGTGGAGCATCTCGACCTAGAATCTCTGTCTCTGGTCCCCATTCCTCCCTGGATGGGACCTCACCAAGACCTCACCACTACCATCTGGCAGATGCCTCACACCCTCCCAGCTGTCCCCAAACATGCGGACAGGCTTTACCGGGTGCTGAAGGATGCCCCGTTCCTGAAGGTTCATCCCAAGGTTGACTCTGTGGTCATCTCTGCAGCTCATGATCGCTTCTCAACACCAAAGCACATGAGCACCTCTCCTCCTGACAAAGAGTCTAGGCAGATGGACCAGTTCCCGAAAGAAGATATACTCATCGGCCACGTGTGCCCTTTGGTCCCTCAATTATGTGGCCCACATGGTGTCCCACCAGAAAGCAATCTTGGCCAGGCTCGAAGTGTGAGTCCAGTCCATGGACCCCTCATCTTTGAAGGAGGAACTTGCCAAGGATCTCCGCCTCTCTAAAGTTTCCTGTAGGCATGCCTTGCGCATCTTTCTGGACTCGCCAACGAAGTCCAGTCCGCGATTCAGGATGCCCCTTTTAGGGGCTTGGTACTTTTTGTTGGGACACCAAAGATATCATCACAGCCCTTAGGTCTGTGAGGTCATTGTACCAATCGGGCTCCCAACAACAGCAGCAGCAGCAGCCCTTTCTGAAAAGGACCTGGAGGCAGAGAAAGAACGCTCAGGCGCGTCTCCAAGGGAAGCGTAAGGCCACGGGTACAGCCACCCTCCTGCCTCCAAAAATCAGAGACATTCAGGAGGCCTTCCCCCTGAATGTCCCACCACTTCTTGACTCCCGGGACCAACTGCCTACTCAGTCTCATGACGGGGAGCAGGTGGGGGGAGGTTCGCCCTCCATATGCAGGAATGGAGAGTGATCACCTCCGACAAATGGGTCCTGCAACTAGTGTCCATCTGACGCACCATAGAATTTCTGGAAATCCCTCTGGAAACTCTTCCCCGGAAGTCCTCCTATTCTTGGGACCAGGCCCTCCTAGTTCGCGAGGAGGTAAACTCGATCTTGCTCAAAGAAGCAATTGAGCGGGTCCCCTTCGGGCAAAGGGAAAAGGGATTTTACTCCCACTTTTTCCTGGTTCCAAAAAAGACAGGGGACTTCAGACCCATACTCGACCTAAGTCAGCTAAAGCAGTTTGTCGAGTACAAAAAATTTCAAATGCTGACAATCCAGAGCCTCCTCCCTCTCCTCATGGAGAACCACTGGCCCTGCGCCTTGGATATGCAGGATGCCTACATGCACATCCCCATCCTCCCCAGCCACTGCCGATTCCTGCGACTTCACTTCCAAGGGGAACATTTCCAGTTCCAAGCGCTCCCTTTTGATCTGTCCTTTGTACCATGGGTTTTTGCCAAGTGCCTGGCGGTGGTCGCGGTGTTCTTACGCTGCAGGGGTATTGCGGTTTTCCCTTACCTGGACGACTGGTTGATTTCAGCTCCGTCCAGGGATTCTCTGTTGGAGGCTCTTACCTTTACCCTGGACCTTTTCAACAGACTAGGGATCACAGTCAGTGTTCCCAAGTCATCTCTTATCCCTACCCAGAGACTTCAATTCATTGGGGCAGTCCTGGATAAAGTCCAGTGCAGAATCTTCCTGCCTCCAGACAAGGTGAAGACCCTTATCTGCTAGGCCTCCATAGTGGCTTCTCACAGATCCATCCCAGCTCGGGAGGTCCTACGCCTTCTGGGCCTGATGGTGGCTGCAATCACAACCGTTCCCCTAGCAAGACTTCACATGAGGGTCACTCAGTGGTCATTACGAGTGCAGTGGGATCAACTCCTGGACGACCTGGACCATCCGGTTCTGGTCTCGTCTGCGGTTCAGAAAGAATTGCAGTGGTGGAGAGAGTCTCGCAATCTTTCTGTGGGACTTCCCTTTCAGAGCCCTGCACCACTAGCTAACCTCACCACAGATGCCTCAAATTTGGGGTAGGCAGCTCATCTGGGGGAGCACCAAGCCCAGGGACTGCTGTCCAGCATGGAGACTCCTTTGCACATCAGTGTTCTGGAGTTGAGGGCGGTCGTATACGCCCTACAGGCCTTTCAGGCCGTACTTCGAAAGGGATCACTGCTAATCCAAACGGACAACATGTCAGTAGTTTGGTATATCAACAGACAAGGAGGAACCCGTTTGTACCTCCTGTGCAGGGAGGCGACGCGGGTGTGGAACTGGGCAGTCCAGCACCGTATGGTCCTCATGGTTGTGCACGTCCCGGGCGTTTTAAATGTCCTGGTGGACAGTCTCAGCAGTTCTCTGACCCTAGCTCACGAATGGGAACTGCTTCAGGAAGTGGCAGAATCCATCTTCCAGCGTTGGGGCCATCCGGAAATCGACCTCTTCGCCTCTGAATCTAACGCAAAACTTCCCTGGTTTTGCTCACTCGTCACAGGGCATGGTGCTTTCTGGAACAACGCATTGTCTCTATCTTGGACAGGGAAATTTGTGTACGCATTCTCTCCATTTCCCATTCTGCAGAGGGTTCTTCTCAAGCTTCAAGCAGAGAAGGCAAGGATGATTCTCATCGCTCTTCTCTGACCGAGACAACTCTGGTTCCCGCTGCTGCAGTAGCTTTCCAGGGAGCCACCGGTTCCACTTCCAGTGACTCACGACCTCCTGACTCAGGATCAAGGTCGACTGTTGCACCCGGGGCTCAGGACCCTGCATCTCCATGCATGGCTCCTGCTGACACAGCGATCTCTTGCTTCGGGGTTTCCTCCAGGCTTGCCGAAGTCCTCATTGAGGCTAGAAAGCCCTCTACCCATTCCACTTATGCCATGAAGTGGAAGCAGTTCTCCATTTGGGCAACCGCTAAGGGTTGGAACCCCTTCTCTTGCTTGGCCCCAGAGGTTATGGAATACCTCCTTCACTTATCAGATGTCGGTCACGTGACGTCAGGTGGGCGGTTCACCGTCAGGTATTGCTAGAAAAGTCTGCCGTGCGGCCCGACGCCAGGTGGCGCCAGTCCTATATGTGATGACCTACTGAAGGAACCTCTCTCGAAGATCTGCTGTTATGGTAAGTTCTTACATAACTGTACTTTTTGCTCCCTGAGGTGACTTGCACATGTTTCCCCCCCAACACAACCACCAGCATCCCACCCCAACACAACATGCGGCTTATGTCATTTTTAAGAGTTTTGTGGTTGACCCTACCATATTTGACATTGTCTTAAGAACAACAACTTTCAGTTTAATGGTCCAATGTAGCATGACTGAGTGCTTTCAGTACCACTAAATGATGTGCTGGCAGAGATTTAAAACAACGTACTGTCTGTTCAAACAGTTAGAAAACTGTGTATTTTAATGTAAATTTACTGAGCTTTCTTTAAAAGCACTTCCAACCGTAGAGAGACCTGCCATGCTGTTTCATTAGTGGTCCAATATAGCGTCACCGAGTGCTTTCACTACTACTGAATGACGTGTTGGCAGAGGTTTACAAGAAGGTACTCTCAGTTCAAAAAGTTAGAAAACTGTGTATTTAACCATTAACTTTGGTTAGGTTTCTTTAAAAGAAGCTGCTGACTGTAGGGAGACCGGAGCTAGAGAGTCGGTGGCTTCCAAAAAGTGAATGCAAGCCCGAGCCACCATTGCTGTAGCAGCACACGCTCATGTCTGCTTTTCGGAAGTCACTTGCATGTCATTCAGTAGTATTGAGATCGCTTGGTCACACTACATTGGACCACTAATGAAACAGTATGTCAGCTCTCTGTCAGATCACAGTTTAAAGCAGCTGAAACCATAGTACACTCATTTGAACCTGCAGGTCTTGTGCACCCCAGAGATCTCGCAGTCATATTGGGGTGATGTGAATTCTGGAACTGAAGCCCCAGAACAAAAATGCAATTGGAGATAGGGCTCCACCCAGTGGTGCAGATTAAGCTTGTCACTCTGCTACCTTGGAAACGGGGGTTCGTGTGTAAGCTCAGGAATCTCCCACTGAGTCTGGGTATGTCATGGAGATGAAGCATTCGGCTGCTGGAGGTGGGTACTGGTTACTTATCCTTTATGCACTCCCTGCAAGCAGTTTTGAGTGGTATTGACTGGCTCTGAAGGGATTCACTTGCCTGCCCTCTCATCCTGGGAAAGATTGCAGCAGTGGCAATTCCCATCAGGGTAGAAAACAGGCAATGTCAAGGGGTACAAGATCTAGCCAGAGCTGATACGGCTGTGGCAAGCTCGTAGCAGAGCCAGTGTGTGAGCATGGTCAAATGCCTTTACCAAGATGGTGGCGGCTGTGGAACTACACATGCACAGCACTCAAGCATGCGTAGTTCTGTCGAATGGCAAAATGCCATTCCCAAGATGACGGTGCTGACAGAACTATGCATGCATGATGTGCGTGTGTGTGCAGTTGTGTTCTGGAATGTGGAAGTGGCAGACGGCACAAGAAATAGTGCGGCCATGCTTGCATCACGAACAGCCGCGACAGACTGTTTCTGACTGTTTTGGGGTTTTGGAAGGATCAATCCGAAACTCCAGAATGGAAGCGTGCCGCGGTTGCTTATTTTCTGAGTGACTGCAAAATGGCTGCGAGCTTCGCCCACGCACGGGCTGTAATAAGGAAAATAAAAAAGGAGGGGTAGAGAAATTTCTTGATGCTCAGACAGTGCGTTCTAGTGTAAATTCTGTAATCTAAAACATAATTTTGCTTAAATAAAATTAAAAAAAAGTACACTTTGATTCATACGTTATACCAAAAAAAAAAAAAAAGGGGTTTGAGAGATTATGAAGACCTGGAATTCCCATTTGAAGGTTCTGGTGACATAAAAAATCATTCAGCGTTCACACTTATTCATACTCAGTTATAATGTCTGGACATTCTGGTCCGCTGCCCCACTTAGAACTTGAGAGCTGCAGTCTGCTTTCTCACCAGTTGTCTGGCCCTGCCCAAAGGGGTAAGCTGTAGTAGTTTGTAGGGGCCAGCAAGAGTTTTCTGGTGCCAGCTGCGCACCCTAGATGTGTTGGCATGAGAATTAATGCATTGACAAAGAGGGCTCTAGCACCTGAAGTGAAACCTGTCTGCTCTCGCTCAGTGCAGCAGTCAGACACAGCTGGCTGTCTCAACAATAAAGCTTTTCTCAGACCTAAACCGCAGCACAAGACGAAGGCGGAAAGGGTTTGATGGCATGCGAACCCTGTGACGCGAACTGTGGCATATTACTACCTGCATGACTGAGAGTACACTAGGGAGATACGTTTACCTGCACTCTGAGCCTGCTAATGCTGGGAAACTGGCAGAAAAAACAATTGTAAAGAGCACTGACAAAATGTACAAAGGTACATTGGACTCTGGTTCTGGCTGCTAAGTGCTTGGGATGCTGTGCAGTCAGAAGACTTAAAATATTGAGCTCTGTGGTCTGCTTTATTTCCTAGTTAATAATGGTTGTAAGAAGCTGCAAGTTTGTTTTATTATAGCATTGTCTCTACTTTACAGTATTGGGGGGTAAATCTCTGTACTGGGGTTGTTTGACCACGTGGGTTATACATTGTCTGTTGGATAATTTAACAGAAATTTTAGGTTTTGTAGTTACAGTATGTGGTCAGAATGATGCTGCTGGTGTTGCTTTACATTGGTCTTAATGCGACCTTCCCTGATAAGAGTTTTGTTTCCTGCCATGGCGGGTTGTAGTGAGCTCACAGTAATGTATGACATGTCAGGGTGTGAAGAGGTAGAATTTTATGCTTGACTACTGAAACAAACAGAATATGCTTGCTGTTGTACAGTTCTTTACTGTTTATGCTGTTATGTTAAGAATTGTTTATGCTTTGAATATGGACTTGGTGCTTGCCAGTCTGGCTACTACATGGATGCTACACACCATCAGTTGTAATGTTTGTATGGGTGTTCACCATGCATATATTTTGAATAATCTTATCGAGTACCAGGGCATTAAGCTATGTTAATTGGCAGGAACTTTTTTCTTTCAAAAACGGTTTGGACTGTCTTGTATCCTAAGCTTTGGGCAGCTTGAGGATTCTTATATGGTCTTGCATTCCCAGTGATGTAAAAATATGGGAGAGGTGCTGCAGCATACTTTTTATAATGTTGATCCTGATATTGGAATTGTATCTCACTTCTCTGGCTGATTGTACCTGCTGCATTTCTCTTAAAATGCAATACAAATAAAGTTAAAAAACAGAACAGCTACCAGGTCTTTCACACACATTGGCATCCCACTACAGTCTGGATAGCCACAGGATGCTAGGTCTGGGACCTGCCCTTCAGAACCTTTTCCCAAAATAGTCTCAGAAAGCCCTCTTCCCATGTACATTCAGGAGTCTGTATTTCGTGAAGATATGTATGTTTCATTCCTGGTGTTGGAAGAAAACATTACTTACCACAGTAAAGTACAGTTGTGTAAGAACTTACCATAACAGTAGATCTACAAGAGAATCTCTTTCATTAGGCCCCGCCTATGGAACTATAGGCACTAGGATCACATGGAAACCTTTTTGCTAGCAGTCTACTAGGGGCCACCCACAACGACGTCAGTCATCAACATCCCCACTATATAAACGTGGGCTCCCCGCCTCCTCAGTTCTCTACGGAGGTCATGGCCTGAAGACCTCCCCGGGGAACCAAGCGAGAGCTGAAGGTTCCTGCTGTGCTACCAGACAAGGTAGAAAACAGCAGGTAGACTGTCCTGGAAAGAGAGACAGGAGTGAAGATGCACCAAGTTCAAGGGGGGCCGGAAAGTGGGACTGCATGGCCTGATGAAAGAGATTCTCTTGAAGATCTGCTGTTATGCTAAGTTCTTACATAACTGTACTGTCTTCTTCAAAGATATCTCTTTCATCAGGCCATACCTATGGAACGAGTCCCAAGCAGTACTGACAGAGGGACAGTCTGGATGGCCGGAGGCTATAGACCTAAGAAAATAGGCCTTGAAGCACAGCCAAGCTGAAGTTTACCCTTCTTCTAGAGGCAATGTCCAGATTGTAGTGTTTAGCGAAAGTATGGACAGTATTCCAAGTTGCAGCAGCACATATTTCTGCAGTTGACACATTTCTGAAACAGGCAGCAAATGTGGGCATGCCTTTGGTTGAATGGCCATGCACAATCCCAGGAAGTTCCTTACCATACTCCCTGTAACAAAAAGTAATACAGTTTGCCAGCCATTTGGATAGGCACTGTTTAGAAACTGGTACACGCTCTTTCCCAGGGGTGAAGGAAACAGAAAGCTGTGTGGACTTCATGCCATCCCTGGTATGGTGATCATATCTGAACATTCTATGTACATCTAAAGTATGGAGCAATGCTTCTCCTGGATTGCCATGCTCCAGAAATTACACAGGCAGGTGGATGGGTTGATTCAGGGTAAACTCAGACACCATCTTTGACAAGAATTTAGGATTGGTACACAGAGGCACCCTGTCTTTGTGGAAAATCAAATAAGAGGCTCACACATAAGCTCCTGAAGCTTCGGATCCCTTGGGCAAAAGTAATGATAACTAAGAATAATGTTTTCCTCAACAGAACATGTAGTTCGCAAATTGCTGCCAGCTCAAAAGGAGCCAAAGTGTGTTTCTCTAGAACAAAATTCATATCCCAATCTAGAACTGGATAGCAGATGAGAGGCTTCAAGTGAAAAATGCCTCTTGAGAGTTTATGGGACACCAGAAGTTGTGCCACCGTACGGCCATCAGCTGGCACATGGAAAGCTGAAATGGCAGCCAGGTGCACCTTAATGGAAGAGTATTGTAGTCCAGCATCTGAGAGGGCCAGCAAGTATTCCAGAATCTGATTCAGTAGACTGATGAAGGGATCCAAGTGATGGTAAGCAGACCACAGAACAAAGCACTTCAACTTCATGGAATAAGTGGCCCTGGTGGAGGGTTTTCTGGCAATCATGAGGACATCAGCCACCTCTTGAGACATTTCAAATCTAGTCATGGCTGTGTCTTCAGGAGCCATGCATGAAGATGGAGTGACTTGTGGTCTGGATGGACCAGGGTTCCCTGTTCCTGTGAGAGCAAACCTTTGCACAGGGGCAGGGATACTGAAGGTTCCATCGCCAACTGCTTTAGTAAGGGGAACTAGATCTGATGAGGCCAGAAGGGAGCAACAAGTATCAGAGTTGCTTCATCCATCTGGAGCTTGATCATCACTCTTTGAATTAGAGGGAAGGGAGGAAAGGCATAGAGGAACCTCCCTTTCCAAAAGAGGGACAACGCATCTCACCAGAAAGCTCCAGGCCCTGGAGCGAGTGAGCAGAAAAGTTGCAGTTTTGCATTGAGTGAGGACCAAAAAGGTCCAATTCTAGATGACCCCACCTGTCGAACAGGTCTTCTGTTACCGAGACAGCAGCTTCCACTCATGCATTCTGGACTGCGACCTGTGTAGCCAGTCTGCCAGGATGTTTTGGATGCCTGGAACATAGACGGATGACAGTTCTAGACCATGTTCTAGAGCCCGGTACCAAACCCTCATTGCTTCCCTGCACAGGGAGTATGAATGAGTTCTCCCCTGCTTGTTTATGTAGTATGTAGTACACTACTCTGATGTTGTTTGTCAAATGGGCAGACTAGGTGGGCCAAGCGGTCCTTATCTGCCTGCAGATTCTATGTTTATATGTTTCTGTCTACACCAGCTGAGTCCCCGGGGACAGGTGGTTGTGGAAAGCTTGCAGGCCATACAGAATGACCCTCATCTCTAGGATGTTAATATGAAGGGAACTCTCCACTGCGGTCCATGTACCACAGGTCTGGTGAAGCCAAAGCCCAACCCCGAAGCATCCATGGTGACAATCTAATGATAGGAGAGGATTAGGAAAAGAACCACTTTGAGCAAATTGCTGGGTTCCATCCACCACAGAAGCACCTCCTTTACCGGCAATGTTATGAGAACCTTCAGTTCTAGATTGTCGGTGCATTGGTACCATTGGACTCTTAATGTCCACTGGGGGATCCGCATGTGCAGCCTTGCCAGGGAACCGTGACAATGGCTGCTGCCATCAGGCCCAGTAGTCTCAGGAATGTCCTGGCTGTGATATACCTGTTAGTGTAAAGCACCTGGGCCTGAGCTATCAGGCACTCTGCCCTATCCTGTGGCAGGAAGGTTGATCCCTGAGCAATGTCCAGTATAGTTCCTGTGTACTGGAGCCACCAACAAGGGGTCAAAACTGACTTGAGCAGGTTGACCATAATCCCTAGGGCATGGAACAGCTGTCTGGTACTTCCTAGGGTGTGAGACAGGTTTACCTTGGACTGAGCTTTGAGCAGCCAGTCATCCAGATAGGGTAAGACATATAATCCCTCTCTCCCGAGGGATGCTGTCACCACTGCTAAGCAGTTAGTAAATACCCATGGCATAGATGACAAGCCAAAGGGCAATACCCTGAACTGGTAGTGCTCCCCCTGAAACAGGAACCTGAGGTACTTCCTATTATGAGGGTAAACCTTGATGTGCAGGTAGGCATCCTGCATGTCTAGGAAGCATATCCAGTCCCCCTCTTGCAGCAGGGGCAGCAGGTCTTACAGAGTTACCATCCTGAACTTCTTGTACTGAATATAGAAGTTCAGATTTCTCAAATCCAGAATGGGCCTCAAGTGCCCTGTAGATTTGGGGATTAGAAAGAAGTGAGAATAGAACCCCCTGTTCCTTTGTTCCCAGGGAACTGCTTCTGTAGCCCCCTTTTGTAGCAGTGCATGAATTTCCACCAGTAGCACTGGTATGTGGTCTGGCAAATAGGTTGAGGGATTTGGAAAGAGGTCTGGAGGTAATTCCAGAAGTTCTAGAGCATGGCCTTACTCTATGACTTGCAGGACCCAAACATTGGTTGTAATCTCCTTCTACTTTTCCAGGTGGAGGGAGTAGTGACCCCTCACTACCACCTCCTGGTGTATTGAAGTGTGGGGTGTAGGAAATAGTCATGCTGAAGCAGAACCTGCTGCTGGGGCCACACCTCCACCTCTAGAGGCTTTTCCTGTGGTGGAGGTAGGGGCAGGAAAAGCTGACCCTGCTCTGCATTTGCCCTGCTGTCTGGCTCTTGAGCTGGGTCTCTGTGTAGCTCAACAAAAGGGTACCCTCTGCCTACTTCTTGGCTGGGGGTGGTAGAGGGAGTGGCTTGACCTTCGAGTCCTCCCTGAAGCTTGCAGATCAGAAAGGATATCCTCCACA
This sequence comes from Neoceratodus forsteri, assembly GCA_016271365.2. Taxonomy (NCBI): domain Eukaryota; kingdom Metazoa; phylum Chordata; order Ceratodontiformes; family Ceratodontidae; genus Neoceratodus; species Neoceratodus forsteri. The sequence continues at coordinate 849,428,361 of CM057452.1, forward strand.
TCAGCTCCAGAGAGCTTGTAACCTCTGAAAGGGGCATTCAGGATGGATTGCTGGACATCACTAGCAAATCCTGACACCCTTAGCCAAGAATGCCTTCTGAGGCAGGTGCCAGCCGCAGCTACTCTGGCTGAGGCATCTGAAATGTCATAGGTAGACCTCAAGAAGTTCTTACCCACATCAGCCCCAGTCTGGAGGGCCTTGAGCAGTTCCTGTTTCTGGGGACACTTTTGAAGGGACTGGGCTGCAGCGTTAGCCTTTTTCCAGAGAGTATTCTGGTATTTGAACTTATGAGCCTGATAGTGTGCTATCCTGAGGCCTAGTGTGGCAGAGGCAAAGGTTCTGTTTTCCAAGAGGTCCAGTTTCCTCGACTCTTTATCTGGGGGGAGAGAACTGAGTTGTTCAGGCACCTTAGACCAGGGCCCCGTGTTTACGGCTGCAGACTGGACCTACATTCTGCGGCAGGACCTCATGCTTGTTGTGGTCAGACTATGAGCAATTCTGCAGCAGTTGTGTGTGGGCTTTACATTCTCTGGCAACTCAGATGAGCACCCAAATAAAATCTAGTTAACCAGAAGGAATGCTCAGGAAAAGTCAGCACTGAGCAATTTTGGCAGATGTACAGGTAAGGCAATGCAAAGCAATTCTGGTATCACGATTTGGACTGGATGTAGGGCATAGGGGAATTGAAGGGTTATTTAGTTTTTTTACTGCAGTCTGTTTTATTGTCCCATGGCTCCCTCCCACCTGCCCAGTGCTGGTTTACCACAGCTATGCTCCTGAGAATTTCTCCCTCTACCTGCCCAGTTGCATGAAGACCAGCATTGCCTGGTTGCAAAACAGTGCTGTTCCAGTGGATCCCTCCCACCCACTTGCTTGAAGGCTGGTGGTGATGGTTTGTGCTGTAACTCTGCTCTAGTTGCTTCCTCCTGCTCGCATAGTTCAACACCAGTGGTGTCATATGTGTCAGTGCCACTTGGCTTCCATATCTTCATCTCTTCCACTCTTTCTTTTTTTTCCCGATTCTATTTGTAGCCTTCCAGCCTGGAACTCAGGCCACTGCACTCACCAGCTTGCTGTATCGCCCGCTGTGTTCCCCGGCTATCTTCAAGTTCATTACGGTTCCCCGGGTTGGGGGACTACAACCTGGGGAGACCGTGGGGGGCAGTGGCGGGGAACCAGCATTGGGCATGTGGCAGTGGCTTTGGCAGGGCCGTCGCCTGTCCATGGCTGGAGGGGTATTTCTTGAGGTGGTGAAAGTCCGAGGGCCCCCCCTCCCCCTGCGTGGTGCACGTCTGACGCTGTGGCGCACAGCAACACTGCCTGCATCAGCCATGCTCCCTATGTGCAACCCGGCAGCTCATGGTGCCCTCCGGTCTCCACCGGGGGTCACTAGAGCTCTCAACAACCCAAGCCCTCCCACCCAGAGAGGAGAGCAGCCCAGTGAGCGCTCGATCCATCTCCCTCCCCTGCCGACCCCCGACTCCCGGGTTCGCACCCAAACTTGGGTCGTCAGCGTAATGCCAGGTGTGGCATCCAGTGCCTTAAACCTCAGTTGCTCCGGGCCGGATGATCTTCCACTCTTTAAGGATTTGCTGTAAGGCTAAAGAGTAGCTGGACCATTTTACATTAGACAAAGGCCCAGAAAGACTCCCATTTTTGTCTGCAGTAATTACTCATACTTTTTTTTCATTCCACAGTTCTGCAGTTGGCAAATAGAACCACCATTCTTTCTCATGAAATAGACTTCCTGAAGTTCAATGTTTGTAGAAGGCCATAATGGTCATAAGAGTCAGGGCTGAGTGCCAGTGGATATGAAAGTGGTGGTCCCCACTGACTACTGCAACCCAGGGGGAATGGATGTATAATGGAACTGCCAAAAACTCACATTAATGCCATTTTAAGCTTGCTCACAATCATTTTAGCCGTTTAGCTCGGGTTTTCAGTGGTGATGGTCATTTTACTGCACCAAAAAATGCTGCATCTGCAACAGAGACTTGTTTCTGCGGTAAGACCCTGTTTCTGCAGCAGTTGTTGCACAGAATCGCGGAAAACATGGGGCCCTACCTTAGACTTATCATGGGCTGCCTTTATCACAACTGAATCCGCCTCAGGTTGCCCTGCCAAAGTGGGTTTTCCTGAGGGGCTTGGTACAGCTTGTCTGCCTTTCTGGGCATGGCATGGATCAAGCTCAGCCTGTGCCAGGCAGCCAGGGTCTCATCCTCCAGTGCAGCCTGTAGAGGCGGGCTAACCAGAGCTGGAGAATCTGGTAGTTTTAAAAACTCTTTATCAGGTTTTTCCTTAGTAATGTCCTGCTCTTGAGCATCAAACCCCATGATAGTTTGAAGCTGTTTCAACATCAAGATGAAGGAAGGGTCTTCAGATGGGGACCTAGGGGTGTATAATGTAGAGTCCTTACTCCTGGTAGAGATGGTGGAGCCAGATCTATCAGATGGGCTCCCATCCATATCTTTCTTCTCCTCTTGAGGCATGGGGTCAGGGTCATTGACGGGTTTTGAAGGCTGCAAGGGGGGAAGTGAGGATGATGACACTGTGGAGTGAGTAGGGCGCATTGACATGGTAGGCTTTGACACAGGCTGGTCTGCTAGGCCCCATTGTTGGTATGCCTGGAGAGATCACAAGGCATTATATAATATCTACAGAGGAGGAGAGCATGGTCTGCACATCGACAGTGGCCTGCATTGTAGGAGCACCTTGAAATGTTGAAGGGGGAGTTGGGACCCCAGCATTGACAGAGTGCCTTTCAATATCGACGGGGGAAGACAGGAGCCCTGACGTCAATGGGCCAGCGCTGGCTGTAGGGGAACCGGCGGAACCCACTGTCAGCCAATCTTGTCGGAGCTGAGGTCTGAGCGGCAGGACTTACAACATTGACGAGGGGCGTCAGCAGCCCTGTCATCGGTGGGCCTTCGCTAGCCATGGTGGTATGGCGGAACTCACTGCCACAGTCGACCCTGTGGGAGCAAGGGTTTGGGTGGTAGGAGGTGTCAGTGTGGAAACGGATGACAACACTGCAGAGGTTAGCACCAAGCCCAGCAGCTACTGTGAGCATACGGGGATTTATCCTTGCTCTGTTCCCTCTTCTGGTGTTTGTGCTTTCCTGTAGACTTGTCCTGGGCCTTGGAGGATTGGGAACCTGAGGATGGGGCTGGCGACGTGGAGGAGCTTCGCTCCTGGAGCTCTCTTTCCATTCTGGCTAGTTTCTGTTCTTGGAGGAAAGACTGCAAGGCTTTCTGGTGGCATCGCCGGGTAGCTTGGTTAAACTGCAGGCAGATCTCGCAGACCTTAACGTTGTGGGCCTCTCCGAAACGGCAGATGCAGATGTTGTGGTTGTCATGGGAATAGATTTTTCTACCTCGCTCACAGTAACGAAAGAGCTTAGCAGGATCTTTTGTCAACATACACAACGACGGCAATCACTAAAAAGTTTCCATGTGGTCCTATTGCCTGGTGGCTATAGTTCCATAGGTGTGGCCTGATGAAAGAGATATCCTTGAAGAAGACCTGCAGTTCTTCTGCGTGATGAAACATGCTCTCTCACAAGCCCATCACAACCTCCCCTTTTATCCGTAGGGTTGAAAAAGGTTCCTCATAATCAGCTGTGGTAAAGGATACCTAAACAAGCAGTTTTTTTAAAAGTGCAAACTCCAAAATCTGGCTTCATCACAAGGTAAATTAAAGGCTGCTGTTTATATTTATGCTAAAACTACATTTATGTAAATAACAAATGCAGTTTCATAGCTTTTGAAAAATGTAAACATCAGCCTTTCACTTTCAAAAAAATGGCTTTAATTTCTTCCAAGTGTGTTAAGTGATGAGTCATGATGACATCATCGGAGCCGGAGCCAGAGACACATATATTCCTATAATGCTAACTAGTTCTTCTTTCCCTCTTTGTTTTGCTTTGTTTCACAAGAACGATCAACACCATGCATTAACTCATGGATTATTTTTGATCAGTACACATGTTAGGCTATGATTTTGTTCATTTTGTTTACTTTAACTTGCTGAAAATGTTCTGCAATCCAGCTGACTGTCTCTTTGGCAAACAGCAGTACAGTACAACACTTCAAATATCTGATGATTTAGTGATTATGTGATGCCCTGAATTTTGTTTTTTGTTAACCAGGAGAGACACACTAAGCTGAAAGCTTGTTTACAGGTGTGGCGTGGGAGCACAAGGACGTTTAGTGACTTGCTCAGGGTCACACAGCAAAGTACTGGTCTGGTTAAATTCCACTGCTCATTTATTTATTTAGTTGTTTATTTATTTATTTAAGCAAACTTTTAACCAGGAAGGCATGCTGAGCAGGCTACTACTCGATTCCAGATGCGTCCTGGGGGAAGGGGGTACACATATACAGTTGATTGACAAGCATAATACAGTTGTGATTCATAATGGGGGGTAATCACCACACAAGTGGTCCTGATATAAACATGCTCTCGTTAATCCACAAATAATGCTTTCTTTTTCCACGTGAACCCCCCTGCACCTAGCCTGCCTTCTGTTGAATGCCTCACCATCAATACCCTGTCCTTAGTACTGCTTGGGGCTGTATATGTGCTTATGGCTTCATGAAGAGAATTATCACACCTCAGATTGTAATCTTGTACCTCAGAGAGCTGTGCACATCTATACTGATATGCATCATCTGCTGGCACTGTTAAAAAATGCCTCCCAAATCACTCTTCAGACCACTTTCTCAATGTTTGACTTCTAATCCACAGTAAACATTGAGTGGATCACCACCTTTCTGCACAGTGAAGTTAGTACATACAGTTCCCCTGTTGTGTTTTTTTTCCCCCGCCTCATTAAACAACAACTAGGTCTTCCTGAAGGGCCAAGCAATAAGCATCATGACCCACCAGAAAAACTGCTGTCCATGCCCTCAAAAGGACTGCACTTACAATGGCTAACAATATTATTAGCAGGAGAGGCATACTAATATCTTGAGCGAATTCACCTGACTTCCAGTGTCAGTCTACTCCCGTTATCTGTGATCTGCAGAATCCTGCAGGACAGTTCCCAGCAGTTCTTCCCAAGTACGTTTCTGTGCTCTTCTCCACAATGCGAGTTGGCTGCCTACCACCTTTCCAGATCTTGAATGAGCTATACACAACTCCCTCGATACCGTCCTAACAAACGTCTACATTCCCCCACCCGAGGGTAATCTCCCTACACTGAATTCAAGTAACAGTTTACTTGCAGCCCTGCCACACTGAATATTTGTCATCGCTGGCTGCTCTCATCCACAGTCAGGGAGTGATCACGATGCTAACAACCCCACATTTCAGATCTCACAGTGATCTGCTCAATGTCTTCCTTCCTGTCTTCAACTAACCTGAATATAGCTGTACCCTGCTGGAATGGCCTCTTGAGTTCCTATCTGGCATTCGTTCTTCTCACCTGCTCCCCACACTAAAAACTGGTGAGTTCACTACCCTTCTGCTTCATGAATGTGGTTAGTACAGTCTCCCATGTTATTTTTACGTATTAATAGTAAATATGATCTTCTGGTAAGCCAAGCCGATAGCAGCATGGCACAAGTGGAAAAATAGGCTTTCCTACCCTTATGAGATCTAAGTCACCTATGATTAGGCAGTATTAAATGACGTGTATAATGATGTGCACACCCATCATTTAATAGTGCCCAATCGAAGGTATCCTAGATCTTTTAAGAATAGGAAAGCCCATCATTCCCCTTGTTAGCCTGCTGCCATCAGCCTGACTTACTGGAAAGATATGTTTATATTTGATATGTCAAATAAAAATGGGGATTATACTGCTTGCATTCATGATGCAGAAGGGTGATGAGCTCACCAGTTTTCGGTGTGAGGAGGAGTAGTGAAGAATGAATACGAGAGGAGGACTGAGAATGCCACTCTTGCAAGGTCCTACTATATTCAGGGAAGGGGGCGACAGAAGGAGAGAAATATGAGGCTACTGGGGCTACTTTTGTTGATCTTACAAAAGCGTTTGATTTAGTTGACCACCCACTGCTCCTATCAAAGTTGTCATCCCTAGGCTTCTCACCCTCTGTCACCACTTGGTTCCAAATTTATCTTTCAAGGTGGCAACAATTTGTCCAGATCGGAGATGCTAAGTCCCCTCTTGCTCCTACTTGGATTAGAGTGCCCCAGGGTTCGATTCTTGGTCCTCTGCTGTTTACAGTCTTAATAAACGACATCCCACCGCTTACTGGTGCTTGCTCAGATCTGCTATATGCAGACGATCTTTTTCTTTACTCATCCTCCTCAAACCTCTCAGATATCAACCTGAATCTCAATAGTAACTTCAGTACCTTACAGAGCTGGCTACTGCAAAACAAGCTTGTCTTAAATAAAAATAAAACGGTGACTGTGCTCTTTGGTTCAGGTTCAAAAATTCGGTCCTGCATCCAACCATTAAGTATCAGAGCACTTGATGGCCCTCCCCTTAACACAGTTACCTCCTTTAAATACCTAGGAGTAACCCTTGATCCCGCCTTGGATTTTGACCTGTACCTATCCTCAGTCATTAAGTCTGTCAGTATTCAACTCAGGCTGGCATATAAGGTGAGACATAGCCTAACATCTATGGTGAGGATGGCATCCTGAGACCCAAATTGGCATATGGGTTAATAGCCTTTCGGGCAACTACTGGAGGGCTCCTCCAAAAGTGGGATGTCTGCTACAACAGCATTTGCTGTTTTGCTTTGTCTTTGCCCAAACTTACTCACCAATGCACACTATACTCCAGTCTGGGATGGTTTACCCCCTCAGCCTTCCGACTGTTTACTTCCTACTGTTTTACAAAGAATATAATCTCCTCCCAGATACTCGACAAACTGGCTGTACTGCTCAAATCTGTGACCTCTGCCTACCCACTGAGATCAGCTGACAAATCCCTTCTTGTCCAACCGAGATGTAGAGCCAAAATGGGGGAGAATGATTTCTTTAGCTGGGCCCCTAAACTATGGAACTCCCTTCCACTGAGTCTAAGAATCTCCCCTTCTCCACACAGCTTCAAACAGGAGCTTCATATGGCTCTTCTAAGCTCTGAACCCTGCTCCTGTCCTCTATCCACCCACTGCTGTACTGGTTCCTCCTAGTCGCCTACCGGCTCCAACCTCTACTACTCTCAAACCTGCCTGGAAATCTTGTTATTTCCTCTCTTCTAGCACTCACTCACTAGTTGTATGACTTATGACTGTTAGTTATTTGCACTTATATTTCTGTTTTGTTACTACATATAGATTCCTGCAAGTGTACTGTCATTGCGGAACATTTTGTATAAGTGTGCTGTGTCTGACTTCTACTTGTTCCTATGATGTTTTCTTGTATCTGCTATAGTCTACGTACCCTTTATTGTAAACTCCCAGGTCGCACCTGAAAATAGGCAGCTATACTGTGTAGTGTACCTACCCGGTTAACAAAAACTAAATAAAATAAAATAAATAAATGATCAGGTTACTGTGAGAAATAAGATGTGGGGCTTCCAGCACAGCACCATGATCACTACCTGACCCAGTTGTCGTGGCAAACATTCCCCTTCCCATAAAACCAGTTCATGCAATTGTCCAAGGCTGTGTGTGGGTATTAATATGTGAAATAGCTGCCACTGCACATTCAGTCACTTCACTACCAGCCTAGCATTGCTTGTAAAGCACTTTGGGATACAATATGAAAACCACTATACAACTGCTGATTAATAATATTCTGATTATTATTATTATTTTTCCCATGGAAAAAGGAGACAAGACAAGCATACATTTGATTTTCAAGAAAGTATGAACTCTAACATTGGACTGCACAAGAACTTTGCTACAAAAAAGTGATGGATCTTGGGGGTGGTGAAGGATGTGGCTACAACACCCCCCCCCCACACACACACACATTATAACGTACTTGGTTGCTGCTGCTGCATTTCACTTTGTTGAAGAATTCTGATTTATTGATTGTACAAATGTTTACATTCAAACTGTGGATTACATTTGTAGGTTCTATCAAAATGTAATAGAAAAGAATAATAGTAGAAAATATTAAGGTTTAATAGAAATGTTAAAAAGTGCTTATTAAGTATGCACACCACCCCAGCCCCCCACCCATTGTAACATCCTGGATCCGCCATAACCACTAGACCACCAGGTTATTCAAGATTTGTACTGCACTGTGGTTTGCCACAGAGAAAGTCGGTTGAATTAAAACACAGTTTCAGCATTTTAAAGTAAACAAAATGAACAGAACCATAGCCTAAAATATATATTATACAAAATAATCCACGTGGTTTTGACCATTTGGGTGAAACAATTCTATACAAAGGGAAAAAAGAACTAGTTGGCGCTATAGAGAGCCATATATCACTCTGACTTTGGCTCCAGTGATGTCATCACATAACACATTTGTCGGACATTTTAGGAAGCAAGTAAGACAGTTTTTTTTTGAAGGCTGATTTTACAATTTTCAAATGCTCTGGAACCACATTTAGATAAATTATTTAAATTTAGTTTTAGCATTAATGAATACAGCAGTATTTCCTTTAGTCAACTATGGAGTCATATTTTTGAATAGTTTGTTGTCAAAATGTTGTTTAGGTATCCTTTAAGTTTCACGTTTGTGCAGTTAGAAGATTATTCCACATATTATCGTAAAACTTTTTTTTTTTTTAGAATTTTGGTAGATTTTATTACATTGTTTTTTTGGCAGGTTTATCGCTGCCCATGTTGTTTCTTCTATTATTGATCTATTGGTTGGGCAGCAGAGGGTGCGTGCTCATCACACAAAGTGCTTGAATAGATTCTGAGTTCTGTTTAGTTGCTGGGGCAACTACTCTGCTCAGGATTGCTGCATTTTGTGACAATAGCTTGTTTCTTCCCATAGAAGAAGTACTACTTTGAGTAACCATTTCTTCCTGGCCTATATACTGTAAATCAGGAATGAACTAGAAGGTATGTTAGTAAAAGGCTCCCATGGTCCACAGAAAATCTTACCAAAGCCAAATTAGGAATAAAACCTTTGCTGTTAGCCTGTTGTTTCACTGAGTGTCCCTTTTTCTCTACGTAAAGGGTCAGCTGAGGAGTCACATTAAGAGAGTAGAAAAATCACACCTTAATGGCAGAAATTCTTGATGTTTACTTTGTCTCTGTTTTCAACAGTATTAATAATGACATTTGGTGGCTGTGAATTTAATTCTTCAGGTCATATTTTAAAGGCCCAGGGAACAAGCTGGCCCATCTGCATAACGGTAGCACTACTGCTCATGACACCTGGGACCCAGGTCATTGGGGGCTGGCCTCTGGAGTGGGAGGGTAACTTGCTCCACTGCTAAACATGGAGGCAGTATAGCGCAGTGGTTTAAGGCTCTGAGCTGCAAACCTGGAGACCTGGGTTTAAACCCTACTGCCCCCACTTGCATACTGTGGGACTCCCAGGTTGCACGTGTAAACAAGCTTTCAACTTAGTGTCTCTCTCCTGGTTAAAAAACAAACAAACAAAAAAACTCTGCCAGCTAGGGGACCACAATTGGCAATACAGTTAAGAGCAGCTATGTGGGTAGAAGGACCTCAGTTGGTACCATGCTTTGCACAGTCTCATGGGTACTTGTGCACCAGTGCCGACTACATCCTGTGGGTGTGGGTGGAAAACTGTGAACACCCTGACCAGGCAGGAGGAATTTTGGCCTGCTGCAGGACCCACACCAGTGACCTCGACCCCTTCTCTGTATTCTGGATCGGCACCACAGCAATGATGGGAAGTTGGAGTGATAGAAGTTGGGTGACGGGGCTGGGGAGATTTGCAGGAAGGGGGCCTTGTTGGCAACAAGGAGGCATAAAAAGATAAAAAAAAGAAAGCCTGGGAACAGAACTGCAGGCTTAAATGAGATGGGGATGGCTTCTGACAGTGACGGGTCCAGGTTTGTACATAATTTAAACTAATCAGATCAGATCTAAAGAACATGTTCTTACTATCAGGACTTGGCTTCTTTTCTTTAGAAACTGGATATGTGCTTCTGTTTTTGCTTTGTCGGCATTGAGTTCATCAAGATGGTGTTTCAGGGCTGTCTGTAGAAAAATTAAAAAAAAAACACATGAAGTACACTTTCAGCTTGTCATGTCAGACCTCTAAAGGTACAACACTGTGTAAATATCTCTAGTAGGAGTTTTGAAAGAAATGCCACAGACAGAAGCTGGGCTTAAAGTTGAGTATTGAGTGAGATCTCCCACATGTTAATTTGTATATCAGTCAGATTTCCACAGGTACTGTCCCACTAATCATACCTCTCAATCTGTTTTCACCCAAGTACCTACCTCAATATATACATACATACGTACATATGGAGGAAAGAAGGTCACTGGTCCATTGAGTTTCCCCCTCCCTTCAGATCACTGAGAATGCCATCACCCCATTTTCACCAAAATGTTGTACTTATTGAGACTCAGCTTGAAGCTTGTTACATGGTTGGCTGATACTCTTTTTTCGGGAAGTCTGTACCTAGTGTCCCCAAACATTCTGTGAATCAGTTCTTCCCGTCAACTCCCTTGAATCATCCTTCTTTCAGTTACATTGTGTGTATTCTTGATCTTGTTTATCTTGAAGAGTTTCATTTGATGTGATGGTCTTATTCCTTTTATATATTTGAAAACTGTGATTATAGCCCCTCCTATTCTTCTTTTTTCATGAAAAACAGCCCCTGTTCTGTCATCCCATCCTCATAACCTGGGTTTTCCAAACTACCACCACCCTTGGTCACTCACTTCTGTTCTTTCTCAGTCACGTCATTATCATTCCTCATATTGAGTACCGCACAAGTCAGTGCTGGGTCCATCAGTCTTTTACATATTTATTATGATCTGGAGAAAGAGGTCAGCAGCTGGCAGATGGAGTTTGCTGAGAACCCTAAATTGGCAAGAAAAGTGGACATAGCAGGGTGGGGTACACTACAGGGGCAGCAGCACACATTATAGTTATGGTGCAAGAAATGATGACTTGGATTTAAGGTGGAGTAGTGCAAGACAGTACAGTTGGGGTGAAGATTCTGGGTTACACATGTACCCAGTGTGTTGCAGTGGTTAACAGCACAACGGTGGTAAGGGATTTAGGGATATTTCTGGACAGTAAGCAGAAGCTAGGCAGGTAACGTGCTACCACATTCAGGGAGCAAACACAATGCTGGCTTACATCAGGAAGGTGTATAGGTCAGGTCAGTGTTAGTGATTCTACCCCTGTACAGGGCCTTCATAGACCAAAGCTGAAGTACCAAGTCTTACCTCGGCCCATGTTGTACAGAGAGGACACTGACGAGATGGAGAGGAGCCAGTACAGGGCCACTAAGCTGATAAGCAACTTGGACGTGAGCCAGCTTGGGCATGAGCCATGAGGAGAGATCTGACATCATCAAAGTAGTTAGCCGAGAGGAGAGAAGGCTGAGAGGGGGGACATGATCATGGTGTTCCTTTTTTAAAAAAAATATTTTTATTGCTTTTTCAAAAGACAGACAGTACAACAACAAGCTGCGATCAGGACAGTATAGGTCAAGGAGCAGAGTACTGGACAGGTGAAAATACTTCCCAGGAATACAGTACATTATGAGTGAACTGAAAATTACAGAACAAATTCATTTATCTTTGTTAGTATATGAATTGCCCATCTACACTACAGTATCCCATATTTAGATGTGTTATGCTGCAATTTGGCAGTGTGTTTCTCCATACTATATATTTCCATTATTCATTTTTGTGTCATCTGTACCAAAGGCAATTCTTAAGAGTCATAGGTTTGTTACTGCTTTTTTTACTCAGTAATATACAAAAGGCACAACTTTCCTATTATGTGGTTGTCTATGCCCTTCAGGCATGTCCAAAAGTAATACTAACTGTGGTGTGAGTTGCAAAGTGGGTTGAATATGTCCCTCAGATCTTTTTGATGATCTGCCCCAAACCCTTGCAACTTAGAGCAGGATCATAGAATATGGGCATGTGCCGCTCTAGGGTCACCACATGTTCTCCATCATAAAGGTCTTATCAGGGGGTTCAATTTTGCTTGTTGTATAGGAGTATAAAAGTATCTGGAAAAATGTGTCCAAGAATATTCCTTCCATATATGGGAGGAAGTAGGTTTATGAATGTACGTGAGATACAATTCCCCATGGTTTGTGAGAATGTCAATGCCCATCAGTCTGCCAGCATAATCTTAGGTTCGCTGTGGAAGTCCCTTCCAATTCTGTCACGGCAATATGAGAGAATCTAGGGGGGCTCCTTTCATGTCATGGAGAACCAGAATTGTGAGAGCTAGAGTAGTAGTGCCCCTGTGGTCACTTATCCTTTTCTTCCTGAATAAAGCTCCTAATCTGTGCCTACCTAAGAGGGTTTGTAGGCCTCCAGTTATATTTGGCTGTGAAGGTCTGGGAATGTAAAAAAATCTGACCCCTGCATAGCATGTGCAGGGAGGAAAAATCCTAGTCTCTGCCCGGTGGCGCTGAGGGTTGAGGTGCTGGATGCCACACCTCACGCCATGCCTGCGACCCGGGTTCGGGGAACGGACTCTGGTCATTCGGTGGTCAGCCAGAGGAGGTAAGGACTGAATATCTGGAGGGCTGCTCTCCTTCTTTGGGGAGGGGGGCTTGTGCTGCGCGTGTCAGCTCAACAGGAGTGGTTTGGCCCAGGGTGCTTGGCTACCTCCGCGGAGGTGGAGACAGCTGCTGCGCCCATTGCACAGGTGTGGGATAGAAAAAAACAGAGGAAAATACGGAGACCCGACAGGACCCATGATGGCCCTGATGGGCCAGAGGACGTACCCCTCCAAGGGGGGCGGGTCATAGCCCTTGCCAGGTCCGTGGAGGTGAGGATAAATAATGTCGTGATAAAAAAAAAAATCGTAGTCTCTCTGTCCATTTATAGAAAGAGTCAAGTGTAGCTGGTAGAAATTGGGAGTTGTAGGCCAATGGGGCAGGAGATAATGAAATGGGATAAGAGATGGGTAAGAGAGGGTATTGTGCCAGGCCTCCAGTGGTGTAATTGTGAAAGGGTTCTCCACTGGAGGGTGTAAGATGTGGGGTGGCATTGTAGCACTCCCCATGTAATTGGAGTGGAATATTCCTTCTTTCTCTACCATTTCAATGATTTTCCACAGCTGTAACAGGCAACATGGGGAGAGCCAGTTTATTGCTGTGCACAGTTGTGCAGCTATGTGGTACTGTCACAGATGCGGAAGAGACAATCCTTCCTTAGCCTTCAGGAACTGCAGGGTTGAGTATACCTGTCCATACAGAGTGTGAAATCATTCTGTTCCAGAGTTGTAGCTGGGACTTCTATAATGAGGTATGGGTAATATCTGTGCCAAATAGAGGACTATTGAAAGAAGATTCACATGAATACAATCAGTCTTGTGAATAAGGGGGAGATTAGTGGTTTCAAACAACATGAAGTCTTGCTGTATTCAGACATAATGCAGTTAGCCCCAGCACTTGAACTGTCCCGGAGAGGAAAGAGTTAACTCTATGCAGAAGCATAGAACGTTGCGCTCGCGCTCGGTTTTCAAACCTCTGTCTGTGGTACTTCCCAGTATAACCGTCAGATGCTTTACTCCGCCTAACAGTGAAGTTGCTCTGGAGATTTCCTCTGCTCGGTTCGGTAAAAGTAAAGTGTTCTGTTTAAACCGTATAATTTTTTGTTATTTTCAGATTTCCAGCCTCTGTCTATGGTACAGGTAGTGTGTAGATAGGTAGTGACTGTGTTTTATTCTGTGAAAAAGTTGGAAATTGTTCTTTTCTTCGGTTTCTTTCCGGTCGGTCCGGTTTGGAACCGACCCATTCTGTTTAAATTTATTTCTGGGATTAGAGTGGTGTTCCGGTACCGATCAGTTTCAAAAGAACCAGGGTTTTGTGCCGGTTCTTTTAAAAAGCCTGTGACACGGTTTGTAACCGATCGGTTATTGTATTACCTGGCTTGAAAGCTGCAATAGGGTAATTTGTTAGGTTGGCCATGTCTGAGAACCCAAGAAGAAAACGGTCCCACTGGGTTTCAACACTGTACTAAGTGTGGGAGGCCTTTGCTAAGGCTGCCCCACCTCATTGTGTTTATTGTCTGGGGTTTGACCACCTCAAGTCAGACTGCCAAATCTGTAAAACTTTCCTAAATCCACTCTAGACAAAAAGACTATTAGGCTGAAGGAAAGGGAGGCCGAGAAGTCCGTGAATCCGGATGGCCAGCCTGTGGTTCGGTTGCGGCCGAGACCTGAGGAGGTGCCTACTGACCTGGCGATACCTCCTCGGGCAAGGAGAGCTGACCCGGTGGTTCCATCAAAAAGCGTAAGTCACCGGTTTGGATCGGTGTCGCACTCTCAACCACAGGCGAAATAGCCAAAGCGAATAGCACTGTTCAGTAACAGGCCGGTTCCGTCTGAACGGTACCGCCCGGATAAGCGGTCAGTTCGATGGATCCGTCTTCTTGGATTATGATCCAGACGTTTATTATAAGGAGTGAGAGGGAGACGAAGACTATCCCGAGGATGATGATGATGATGACGATGACCAGGGGGGTCTGGATGTGCCCATTGAACCGGACATCTCCCCAGACAGGCCCTCAGGTGTCTCTCCTCCCAGGCTCTCTTGAGTTCCCTTCACACTTTTTGTTCTACAAAAAGGTGGCAGATACCCTGCAGCTTCCCTTGGTTGAAGCTGCAGAGGAGGATGCAGAGCCTGATTTTGTGGAAATGATGGACATCCCAGAGTCCAAAAGACTGTCATCCCTCTTCATAAATCCTTGGGGAAACAGACACACACAATTTTACAAACCCCTAATTCAGTACCTCCTGTGGATGAGAGAATGGACAGGAGGTATTTGTTATCAGGCTCAGCTGCCTAGTTCCTTTATAGTCATTGCAGCCATGTTGGGGTAGTGCAGGCTGCAGCCTGTGACAGGGCTGACATTCCTTTGGCTTCACACCCCCCCGATAAGGACTCCAGGAAAGTGGATGCCATAGCCAAAAAACAGTATTTGGCATCCCCTTTGGGACTCAGGCAGGCTAATTATATGGCCTACACAGCCAGGTACCAGAAATCCAGATGGGATATGGTTCTGGAACTGGCTAAATAGGCCTCTCCCCAGCTACCCAAGGAGCTGGAGGAGGTGGCTGCTGATGGAATTGAGGCATCCAAAATGCAGTTTCATGCTGTTGTGGACTCCAGTGATGTGGCATCTAGAGTCATGGCTGCATCTGTGTCTCTCAAAAGACATGTTTGGCTCAGATGTACTAGCCTTTCACAGGATACCCAGACTAAGGCTATGGATTTTCCTGTAGTAGGTAACTCTCTGTTTGGGGAGCAGACAGAGGCTTACATGAAGAAAATGGATGAATACAGGACCATGTACAGGAGTGCACAGGCCAAAGAAAGGCAAGCCACTCCACACAAGCAGCAGTCTAGGGGCAGGTGCAGGCCCTTCCAAATGCCTTTTTACCAAGCCCAGGCCTCCTCTCCCTTCCCACAGAGGGGGTTCTTCAGAGAGAGGGGCAGGAGGGGATGAACAGAGCTGTTCCCTCCTCCTCTCAGTCTAAGGCTCCTGCCAAGCAGACACCCTGATGTGTCAGCCCGGGTCGACTCCCCATTTCCAGTAGGAGGCAGGCTGGCTTACTGCTTCCAGGCCTGGAAGTCTGTGACCTCAGACAAGTGGGTCCTAGAAGTAGTAAGCCAGGGACTGGCCCTCAGCTTCAAAAAATTTCCAAAAAAAGAGGGCCAAGTCTTTTCCACCTGCATAACTCTCAGAAACCACTGCCCTAGAGACAGAGGTTTCCTCTCTTGTAGCTCTTGGAGCTATAGAGAAGGTTCCTACTCAGCACAGGGGAAAAGGACTGTACTCCAGGTACTTCCTTACCCCAAAGAAAACAGGGGAGTGGCGACCCATCCTAGATCTAAGGTATTTGAACAAACACATTTCAAAGCCCAAATTCAAAATGGTAACTCTGGGAGTAATCCTTCCCTCTCTAAGGCCAGGGGATTGGCTAGCATCTCTGGACCTCAAGGATGCCTACTTCCATATTCCTATCAGGTGCTCCCACAAAAAATACCTCAGGTTCGAGTTGCCTTCAGGCCATTACCCATTCAGAGCTATGCCATTCAACCTAACATCAGCTCCAAGGGTGTTCACAAAGTGCCTTGCAGTAGTGGTGGCTTACCTCAGAAGACAGGGTATCACCATCTTCCCATATCTGGATGACTAGCTCTTAGTGGGTCAGTCACCTTTACAGGTCAAGTCAGCTCTTCAAACTACCAAGGACCTACTCAGCTCCTTGGGGTTTCTTCTCAATCTTTCAAAGTCTGTCCCCGAACCAGTTTAACTTCTCACCTTTATAGGCATAGAGTTGGACACTGTACAAGCAAAAGCCTTCCTTCCTCTGTGAGGGTAGAAGGCCTAGTGGATCTAAGCTTCCTCCTTTCGACCTCAGGTCTCCGCCCAACAAGACAGTTCCTCCAGCTACTGGACCACATGGCAGCTTCCATGGCAGTGGTGCAGGGAGCAAGGTTCCAGATGAGGGACATTCAATTTCATCTAAGGTCTTTTTGGTCTCAAAAGAAGGATTCTTTTACCAAACTGATCCCAGTGACTCAGACTCTGGTCCAAGCTCTCCAGTGGTGGCTGGACCAGGACAACCTCAGACAAGGGGTTCCATTTCTCCCTCAAGTCCCATCAGTAGTTCTAACTACAGATGCTTCTCTCCTAGGGTGGGGAGCCCACCTGGGAGCCCTGACAGCTCAAGGGGTCTGGTCCCCAGAAGAGTCTCTCCTTCATATCAATCTCCTGGAACTCAGGCAGTTTTCCTAGCCCTGCAGAGCTTCTCGGATTCAGTCAAGGGCCAGGTGGTCCAAGTCAGGACAGACAACACCACCACCACAATGTGGTACATCAACAAACAGGGAGGCACTTGGTCCTCGGCCTTGTGCACAGAGGCCATGAAGCTGTGGTCTCTAGCCTATTCTCTTCAGACTTCTCTGGTAGCAGTTCACCTTCCAGGGAAGGACAACGTACTAGCAGATGCTCTGAGCAGAATTTCACAGGGACATCACGAATGGTCCCTGGATCCTCACATCCTGAAGGTCATCTTCTCCAAGTGCGGCACTCCAGAGATAGATCTCTTTGCAGTACCGGACAATCATCAACTTCCTCTGTTTTGCTGCAGACCTCCAGTCTTGGGGACGGTTCCCCAGGATGCTCTCTTTTTGGACTGGAAGGGCAGGTTTCTTTATGCCTGCCCTCCCTTCCTTCTGCTGCTCAGAGTTCTGATCAAGATCAGGACTCAACCCTGCACAGTGATACTGGTGGCTCCAGACTGGGCCAGACAGCCGTGGTATCCTCTGTTGCTGTCCTTGTCAGTGTCACATCCCCTGTCTCTGCCTAGGACATACAATCTCCTGTCCTCCTCCCGGGGTGGATCTAGTACCCCAATCTCCAGTCTCTCAATCTCAAGGCCTGGCTCTTGAAGAGTTAGAATATGCAGCACTACATCTTTCTCAGGGAGTTCTGGATATTCTGAAGGTCTCCAGGAAGCCTTCCACTGGAAAAACTTACAACTCCAAATGGAAAAGGTTCAGTATTTGGTGCTCTCAGAAAGGCATCCTGCCTGATTCTGCAGACATTTCCACAACCTTAGACTATCTAGTTCATCTGAATGGTCTAGGCTTTAGGCCTGCCACTCTGAAGGTTCATCTAGCAGCTGTCTCTGCATTCCTCTCAGCAGGGAAGGGCTCTTTCCTGGCATCTCATCCTGTTTTCAGAAAGTTTTTTCAAAGGTCTGGTTCACATTAACCCTCCCTTTAGGGAGCCCACTCCACCTTGGGATATTAATGTCTGCATAGCTCAGCTTATGCAGCCACCCTTTGAACCTCTGGCTTTGGCCGAATTGAAGTACTTGACCTGGAAAACTGTGTTCCTGGTAGCTATTACTTCTACCAGGCGGATTAGTGAGTTACAGGCTCTGTCAGTTGAACCTGACTTCATCTCCTTCCATAGGGACAAAAGTGGTCCTAAGAACCAACAGGAGGTTCTTGCCCAAAGTGGTATCAGATTTTCATCTGAACCAGTCTATATCTCTCCCTGTGTTTTTCACTGATCATTCTTCTTCAGGTGAAACAAGGTTACACAGTCTGGACGTTAAGCGGGCCCTTAGCTACTATATTGAGCATACTAAGGCACATAGAAATGACTGTCTTCAATTGTTCCCCACTTATGGTGAAGTGGGGAAAGGTAAGCCTGCCACTAAAAGAACTACTGCCAGGTGGATTGTTTCTTGTATACAATTCTGTTATGACAAATTGGGTAGAACGCCCCTTTCAGGCTTGAGGGCTCATTCGGCTAGGGGTACAGCTGCTTCTCTAGCTGCGGCCAGAGATATACCTTTGTTAGAGATCTGTAAAGCAGTCACCTGGAAAACAGTACATACTTTTACCAAGCATTACTCCCCGGACATCCAGGCAAGGAGTGATGCAAGGTTTGGCACAGCAGTACTGCAGAGCCTCTTCCCAAAGTAGGTTCTGCATTCCCTCCTCTGCAGTATACAATATCTGCTGTATAGCATGTCTCATGTCATTAACATCCTGTTCAAATAACTACAGTATAAAGTGAGCTGTCACAAATGGGGAAGGGGGGACTGGTATGTTGTGGCAAACCAGTGTTTGATCTGTGTCAGGCCTGTTAGATGGTCTCACTGTAAGGCCAAGAGAGTGTTGGTGAAAAGCAGTGCCATTACATCAAAGTCCTCCATTGTGGGCACTATTTGAAATATAACAAAAAGTGTGGAAAGGCAGTCATTCTATCTAAGGGGGGAGGGAGGGGGATATAGTATAGTTACGTAAGAACTTAACGTAATAGTAGATCTTCGAGAGAGGCTCTTACAGTAGGTACTAACCATAAGGACTTGGGCCGTCAGGCGCTAGGACCACATGGAAAACTTTAGTTAGCAGTGTCTGGTGGGGGGCCGCCCACCCCATGCCTGCTCTCCAGTTCTCCGGCCGGAGACCTAAGAAAGTGCGACAGGAGAAGGCATGGGCTCCTGGAGCCAAAGAAAGGCTAGGAAGAAGCAGGGAGAAGGTGGGAGGGAAGAAAAGGTACCTACTGCAAGAGCCTCTCTCGAAGATCTACTGTTATGGTAAGTTCTTGCGTAACTGTACTATCTTACATTGAGAAGGCTCTTGCAGTAGGTACTAACCATAAGGACAGAGTCCCAAGCAGTGTAATTCAGACAAAGGCTGAAGCATGGGAGGCAGGAAAGGTCTGCAGAACAGCAGGGAATCTAAGACAGTAGGCCCTGAAGAACAGCTAGTCCAAAGCCTGCCCTACGCCGAGAGGCAATGTCCAAACTGTAATCCTTGGTAGAAGTGTGGACAGAGCTCCAGATAGCTGCCGCACAGATCTCAGAGGCAGATACATTTCTGAAACAAGCGTCTGATGCAGCCATGCCTCTGCTTGAATGCCCTTTAACTTCCCCCGGAAGTGACTTGTTGTACTTCTGGTAACAGAACAGAATGCAGTTTGCCAGCCACTTGGACAAATACTGTTTGGGAACGGCTGTGCCCTCTCTTTTGGGCACAAAAGAAACAAACAACTGATCCCTGAAAGACAAGAGAGAGACAGAGAGAGAGAGAGGACATGATTGGGACTTTCAGGTACTTGAAAGGGATAAATAAGTTTGAGAAGGAAAGTCTCTTTAAGCTGAGTGGCAACCATAGCACAAGGGGGCACAGTCTTAAGCTGGGAGGTGAGAAGTTTAGGAGGGAGGTCAGAAAGCACTTCTTCACAGAAAGGGTGGTGGACACTTGGAATGTGCTGCCAGAAGAGGTAATCTTGTTGAAGACAGTGGGCAGCTTTAAGAGAGGCTGGGGCAGGCATAGAGGGAGGGTAAGGGTCATGGGTAGGGAGGATGGGAGGAGTGGGGTGGGAGGGCATGGACATTAGCCCAAGCTATGGACCCTGCAATATGAGCAGACTTGATAGACCAAATGGCCTTCTTCTGCTGGCTTCTTCGTATGTTCGTATGATTGGAATGCTCAGGGTAATACACCGGCAAGTGTACAGTCCGATTCAAAGCAAATAAACTTTATTTATATAGCCCCTTTTTAACCAAGGCGCTGTACATAATATAAAATACAGCTTAGACCATAAACATTTAAAACAGTCCTTCAATTTAACAATTAGGGAATGCTAATGTAAATAAATAAGTTAAAGTTCAAAGTAAACTCAGATACTACCTTAGGTAAAAACTTAGGAGTAGTATGCAGAGCCACTCAGTCTGTGAAAAATCAAAAAAGGTTCCTTACACATGAGGGCCTGAAGCTCGGAAGTCCTTCGAGCAGAGTGTAATGGCAACTAAAAAAAGAGCGCTTTCCAAGAAAGGTAGCACATGTTGCAACTCACTGCTGGTTCAGAAGGCGGCAAAGTGAGTTCCTCAAGGATGAAATTCTGGTCCCACGGAGGATCAGGGTTCCTAACTGGGCGTTTCAAGTGGAGAATTCCATTCAGAAAGGTTTTGGAAACCTCCAGCTGAGCCAATGTTTTGCCATCCACTAGAGTGTGGTAGCAGAAATGGCAGATAAATGGACCTTCAAAGAAGAATAGCTAAGGCCAAAGTCAGAAGGTGCAAAAGGTACCCCATGACCTGCAGAGCAGGGCAAACAAAGGGGTCCCAACCCTTAGAGGATACCCACATGGAGAATCTCTTCCATTTCATAACATATGTGGTTCTTGTGGATGGCTTTTTGGCCTCCTCAAGGACCTGTGCAACTCTAGATGAGACCCCAAAGCTTGTAGCAGCTATGTCAGAAGGTGCCACGCGTGAAGGTGAAGGGACCTGAGGCCTGGATGGATCAGCCTGCCCTGCTCCTGGGTCAGAATTTCCTGGCAGAGGGGTAGAGGAACTGGAGGCTCCACCATCAACTGTCTGAGCAGAGGGAACCAAACTTGGCAGGGCCAATAAGGGGCTATCAGAATCACGCGAGCCCCATCTTGCTGCAGTTTCAGTAACACCCTCTGCAGTAACAGGAAGGGAGGGAAGGCATACAAGAACCTAACTGTCCAGCAGAGAGACAGAGCGTTTTGCCAGAAAGCATCACGCCCTGGAACCAACAAGCAAAAACTGGGTAGTTTTGCATTGGGTGGGGAGGCGAACAGGTCGAGATGTGGGCAACCCCACAGATTGAAGATGTGTTTGACTATTGACTGCCTCAGTTCCCACTCATGTGCCCTGGCCTTGGTGTAGCTGAGAGTGTCCTCAAGGATGTTTTGAACTCCTGGGAAATGCACTGCCGTAAGCTGTAGGCCATGCTGAATCGCCCATTGCCACACACACATCACTTCCCTGCATAAGGAATACGACTGTGTGCCTCCCTGTTTGTTCAGATTCCAAACCACACACATATTGTCCGTCTGGACAAGGAGTGGGCCAGGGAGGAGGAGAGGCTGGAAGGCCTGAAGTGCATATAGCACAGCATGCATCTCTAGCACATTGATGTGTAGAGAGCTCCCGCTGAGACCAGGATCCCTGTGTCCTGTGATCCCCCAGGTGAACGCCCCAGCCCTGACTGGAAGCCTCCATTGTCAGGGTCTGAGCTGGAGGAGACACCTGAAATGGAACCCCTCTGGTGAGATTAGACAGATTCTGTCACCAAAGAAAGTCTTGACGCATGAGGCTGGACTCAAGGATTCTAGGATCCCGGTCATCTGATCTCTGATCCCACTGGACTCTTAGGGTCCACTGTGTGACCAGCATATGGAGCCTGGTTACGGGGACAGTGGGGATAGCTGCTGCCTTAAGACCCAGAAGTTGTAAGACAGAACAGGCCATGGTCCATCGGCTGGTTGCCACTAGGTTGGCCTGCTGACCCAAGGTCTCCGCCCTGTCCAGAGGGAGGAAGGCCTTACCCTGAACAGTGTCCAGCAGTGCCACAATAAATTGGAGGCATTGGGATGGGGCAAGGTGGGATTTGGGGTGATTCACCGTAATTCCCACTTGCCCAAAAAGATCCAGGGTAGCAGTCAAAGAGGCTACCAGGCTGTCCCTTGATGGTGCCGATAAAGGCCAGTCATCAAGGTACAGGTACACATACAGTCCCCAGTGGTGTAACGCCACTGCCACCACCGCTAGGCACATGGTGAACATCCTGGCTGTCGAGGAAAGGCTAAAGAAGGAGCGCCTTGGACTGAAAATGTTCCCCAAGAAAGTAAACTGGAGGAAGCGGTGGTGGGAGGGAAAGATTGGCATATGCAGGTATGCATCCTGCATGTCCAGCACACAGAGCCAATGTCCCTGGTGAACTAGTGGCAACAGACCCGGCAGGGTCAGCGTGTGAAATCTTTTATACTCTATGTACAGATTGAGCGTGCTGAGATCCAGGATCGGATGGAGGTCTCCCATCTTTTTCTGGGGACCAGGAAGAAGTGGGAGCAATATCCACTTCCCACCTGGCTTCGAGGAATGGGCTCCATGGCGAATTTTTGCTGAAGAGACTGTATTTCCTTTCTGATGAGAGGAATGTAACCCTTTGGGTAGTGAGAGAGACCCGGAGGATTTTCTGTAGGTCTTTCTGTGAACTCTATGGTGTGGCCTTGAGCTATTAGCTGAAGGGCCCACATGTCTATCATAATCGCCTCCTACCTGGCCAGATGTTTGGTGAGTCTACCCCCTACTGGTTCCCCCAGAGCTGGCAGTGGAAGCTGGGGGCCCTTCCATGAGTCAGGAGGTGGGGGGGTGGGGAAGCGGCACCCTGGAAGCCCGCTGGGACTTGGCTGGAGGGGTGCCTGCCTGCGAGGGAGCCCAACATTTAGTCTGACGTCGGGCGGGCTGCTGCTTGTTCTCGTGCCTTTGCTGGCAATGAAAAGACTGATTAGACTTGGAGTTGGTACAATACATGGACTGGACAGCGCACAAGGCCTTGCCATTGTTCTGTAGCTCAGTTATGATCTCCTTGACGTCAACCCCAAAGAGAACTGAACCTCGGAAGGGGGCATCCTGGATGGCTGCTTGAACATCCTGGGCCAGTCCAGATACCTGCAACCAGGAGTACCTGTGCATGGAAACTGCGGTAGCGGTGCTCTGGGTAGAAGCGTGTATTGCGTCATATGTAGCCCTTAGGGTATGGCGGCAGGACATTTCTGCTGTCCTGATCGTTTGGGCAATCTTAGTTTTTGCCTTGGAGTCAGGCAAAGCCTCGAACTCTGACTTTTGCTGACCTAGGATCGATTTTTAGTACATGATCATGTGTCCCAGGTTATTCAGGGCTCTGAGGGCCAAAGTGGAGGACAAGTGAACTTTACATCCAAACTGGTCCAGTTGCCTCAACTCCTTATCAGGAGGGGGAGGTACTCATATGCTTTGGCTTGGCTATACGGTCATGAGCAACATTAATGAACATAGAGTCCTCTGTGGGATGGGAACTGAGGTGGTCTTTGCCTTCAGGGGCTTGATACAATCTGTCAGTCTTCTTGGTGACCGTGACCACAGATGAAGGCTGCTGCCAAACTATGGAGGCCAAATCCTCATGCAAGCCTATCCACAGAGGAATGAGAAGTGGCGATAGCTCTGGCATGTTAAGGTGCTCCGCCAGTCTCTTGCATTGAAGGTCTTGGTCCTCAGTTTTCCACCCATTCGCCTCTTGAATCTTTCACAGGATCTCAGTGAAAGAAGGATCCTCGGGGGGTGGGGGGAGACTTGGGAGAGTCCTTGAGCTTGGAGTCCTCTGGGGGAGGCGTCTCGAAGCCCGAAGTGTAGGAGGAAGGAGAGTCCAAGTCTGAGTCCGACTGCTTCAAGCCTTTGTCTGAAGCTGTTTATACTAAATGTCTCATCTGGTTTAAACCAAAACTTTAAAAATCAAAAAATGAGACACACACACCAAGTTTTTCAAAAGCTTTTATTTCAACAGGATCCTCCGTCATCCCACTCACCTAATCTGAAGGACGATGGCGGCTAACCTGACCAAAATATTCTCAATGAATGTAAATGGGCTTCACAGCCCTATCAAAAGATCACACCTCATGCAGTATCTGAATAAGCAGGCGGTGGACCTCCGGTTTCTTCAGGAGACCCATTTATCAGACCTAGAACACCAGAAACTACAGTGGGGTCACCGGTATAAAGTCTATGCCTCCTCCCATCCAAGTGGTCGTAGACGTGGCACAGCAATCCTAGTCCCTGTTAGTACACCCTTAGAGGTGAAAGAAGTTATTACCGATGCCCAAGGACATTATGCAATCCTTATTGGGATACTTTACTCCCAGACTGTCACCCTAATGAACACTTACCTCCCCCTCCCAATCTACACGATGAGTGATTCAATACTTCCTCCAAAAGGTCCTGTCGGTCCATCAAGGTACTTTAATAATGGGAGGGGGACTTCAATTTATTGCTGTCTCCACACCGAAACACCTCATCCCCTCAGGCATATCAGTCCTCCACTGCCGTAAGGTATTTTAAAGATACACTTAACTACCTGGGCATAGAGGACATCTGGAGGAGACCTTTCCCCTCAGATTCAGGATTTTCCTACTATTCAGCCCGCTTTCAAACCTATTCTCGTTTAGATTACTTTTTCATATCATGCGAGCACTTTTCCTCAGTCCAGGATTTAACAATATTCCCCCGAATCAGACCACCATCCTTTACTATTTAAAATCAACTTAGGTAAACCCTCTAAAATGAAACTATGGCTTCTTAATCCCACCATTTTGAAAGATCCAGAATACCTGGAATACATAAAGGTCAGAATTCCACAATTCCTTACTGAAAACACTGGAGGTGATCAATCGGACCCTATAATATGGGATGCCCTAAAAGCCACCGTATGTGGTGAAACAATAGCTTTTTTATCCAGAAAGAGATGAAAAGTAGAAGCTCTGTATAAACACTATACTGAACAACTACAAACGTACCAACTTTTATATAGAAAGGGAGACGAAGTAATCCAACATAGAATAAGGGAACTTAAAAAAGAAATACAAAACATAATGGAATCCAAAATCCTACAAACTATGACCTACTTAAAACAGGCAAGCTATGAGGGGGGAACTAGGGCCATATGGCTACTAGCTAGGAGATTAAGAAACAGAAAGCAAACTGCAACAATTTTAAAAACTAGGCACCCTGTAACAAACCAAATTTCCCATTCCAACAAACATATCAGAGTATCATTCAAGGCCTTCTACAAAATGCTATACACTTCCTCCCCCCTAGCTTCTTCTCCTAGGGATAGAACAGAATTCCTATCCATCTTACCTTTCCCAAAACTAAAAGAATTACAACAAACCTCTTTAACATCCCCTATACGCCCAGACGAACTTCTCTCTCAAATCAAAACTTTAAAACCTTATAAATGTCCATGCCGGGACGGCTTTATAGCGGAATGGTACAAAAAGTTTGCAGGGCTTCTCCTCCCTTCACTTCTTTCTGGTTTTAGATTGGTGGCAGATGGTGAATCCCCCCCCCCTCCTTCATGGCACTATGCAGCGATCACCCCCCTACTTAAATAAAGACGCAATGGATCCAGCCTCATATCCCTCTATCAGTATCCTTAATGTTGATTACAAAATTTATATGGGTATTTGGGCTTCAAGGCTAGAAACCCTCCTCCCCACAATTATTCACCCTGATCAGGCCGGATTTATTAAACAACGCAGTACAACTGAGAATATATGTCGAACCATGCAACTAATGGAATATGTACACACCAGACAGATTTCCCACAGCCTTTCTAAGTTTTGATGCTGAAAAGGCTTTTGACCGAGTTTCTTGGGAGTTTCTCTGGGATACTCTTAAATGCTTCTCCTTCCCTGGCCCCTTTCTATCCTGGCTTAATAAAATATACTCACAACCGAAAGCGTATATTCGTCTAAATGGATCGATAGTACCCCCCCCCCCATACTTTTACAACAGGGCACAACACAGGGCTGTCCACTTTCTCCTTATCTATTTGTCCTTTATATGGAACCCTTAGCCATGGCTGGTTCCATGTAATGCAATGAAAGCCTAAAGGTGATCATCATTATCATGCAGTCAGGGTGCAGAAAGCATTTTGGCACTACTGACACCAGTTACACAGGACAAACGGCGCCAAGGGACATAACTTTAAATGTGTCCTGTGGGGGCTGCACCCTCCACACTCCTACTAAAGATTCTCAACTCCAGGGGGTGCATGTCGGGTGAAAACATCAAAATGAAGGTTCAGCCGGCGTAATAAAACTGCACTAGTGCCCGGACCAACCCGTACCTCACCACCCCAACCACAGGCTAAGATGCAGCTTGGCAGCTCAGTGCCACCCTACAGCTCCTCCGCCCCTCTCAGCCCCACGCTTGCTGTGCTCGCTCCCCCCATACGTACATATAGTGACATCCACGTCGCCTTTAAGCCCACCGCCCAATCCGGTCACCCTACCCTCCTATCGCCATGAGGGATTTCGCCGAGAAGTTGTCATCATTACGGATGGTGCCCTCCTCACGGGCTACCGCCATGGCCGTAAGACAAGACCCTCGGATAGAAGGAATCCCTCTAGGCCAAGAGACCTACACAATCTCCCTATTTGAAGACGACATCCTGCTGTCAGTCCTCTCCCCCGAGCTATCTATACCTAGAATTTAGGAAGTTCTAACTAAATAGGAACAAATAGCTAACTTTAAACTAAATATAACAAAAATGGAGGCTATGATGTTATATTTTACCCCAACACAAACCCTTAAAAAATCTTTACCCCTAAAATGGAGATCCACCAAGTTTAGGTATTTAGGTATCCATATGCCCTCCAAACTTGAACATTTGGAATTAGTAAATTACGAACCAGCCTCTCTTCAAATTCAAGAAGGCTTAAAACGGTGGGGCAATCTAAAACTAACTTTCTTTCAAAGAATAGAAACCATTCGGATGAATATTCTGCCTCGTTTATTATATTTATTCCAAAATGTCCCAACCTTTCCAGCTGCCTTTTACTTTAAATCCTGGAATAAAATAATTTCAACTTCTGTTTGGGAAAACCAGACATCAAGAATACGTCAATCTGTCTTATTCCTATCCCAGGATCGGGGGGAGTTAACCACCCTGACTTAAGAAAATATGCAACAGCAGCTTTTCTAAAAAAGCTTCTGTCTCTGGCTTTCCCCTGGTTACTCTTCCAGATAGAAGGAAATAAAATTTTTAATAAATGACCTTCATGATATAGAAAAAATTGCTTTTTCTTCACCTGCCCTCTCCCCACCGCTGGCTGATTTTTCAAAATTCACGGGGCAGACTCTACAAGTCTGGAGGAACCTTAAAAACGAAAAATCCTTTAAACAGTGTTTCTTTTTTTTCACCCTAATCTCCAGAGATGAAAAATTCTATCCGTCCCACCTACACACCACATTTAAGACCTGGCGCAGGTTAGGCCTGAGTTACTACCATCAACTAATCAATACCTCAGGAGTCTCATCTTTCTTAGATTTACAATGAAAATACTGTCTTTCCAGAGGGGACCAGTATCGTTATGTCCAGGTGAGAAACTATATCCTGCGACAAAGGGACTTCCCCACTTGTTCCCCTAGCCCTTTGCCAATTATTTGGACTTTACTCCGGGATACTCTTATAAGCAGCCCCTGGAAATCTCATAGGTCACCTATACAGAATACTACGGGACAATTTGGGAGACTCATCCATCTCGATACTAGAAGCCTGGAATAAAGATTTACTACTCGAGATCCCCCTCCCACTCTGGCAAGAAACAACTTTAAAAGCAATTAAGATTACATCATCAGGTATATGGAGGGAATTTGCCTGGAAATTTCGGTCCAGTATTTCTTCTCCCTGGAAGTACTAGCAAAATATCTGCCAGCCTCATATGGTAGATGCTGGAGAAACTGTAATTGTTCTCTAGCTGACCTGGGCCATATCTTTTGGTATTGTCCAGCCCTAATGCCCTTTTGGATAACATTTCAAATAGAATTGGAGGGGTGTCTCGCTGAAACAATTGAACTGACAACTGAAATTGTAATGCTATCCGTCTTCCCTCCTCATAGACCAAATTGGACCAACACCCTGCCTCTCTTTTCTTTCTGGCTGCATGAAAGACCTTTACCCATAAATGGATGCCCCCTCTTATTCCCACAATCTCGGATTGGCACAATGTAGTAAAAGACATCTATAGATTTGAATGTATGACAGCCCAACTCCATAATAAACAAGAGGCCTACTCAGAAAATGGCAGAGCTGGATACTCTACTACTCCTAAAAGGACCCATCTTTTGTCCCCTGGATCCCACGGGTAGGACTAACCCCTGTCAACATAAGGATTGAATGATGACACCCCCACTTCATGGATCTTCCACCCTCCTCCCCTGATTTAGGGGGGCAGAAGATGTCTCTCCCCCCAACCCCCACATTTTAACAAATATCAGTGGAAGCAGGTTCCGCCACCCGCTAACGCTTAGGTCAGACAGACAGAAATTTTTTAGGCTCCTTGAATAAATTCAGTGTGTGTATAAGTTAAAACTTGCTACTACAGTACTTTACAATTGTGACTGACACCATTCCTTTGTATTATCTAAGCATAACAAACTGGAAATGTTCAGCGATATATGGTCAATTGTATCTGCCTGATGTATAAATGCTGTCTCAATCAATAAAAAAAAACTGGATTTGCCACTCCTATAGGATTCTGTCAGTTCACTACCATGCCATTTGGTTTACATGGCACACCTGCTATTTTCCAGTGATACATGAATGTAATTTTATCCCCTCACACTGGTTATTGTGCTGCTTACCTGGATTAGGTTGTGTTGTATAGTCCAGACTGGAAAAGCCAGCTGGAACACCTACGAGCAGTTATCCAATCAATCAAAAAAGCAGGTCTGACAATTCTACCAAGTGTGCATTGGGCATGTAGGAAATAAGATATTTGGGCTATGTTTTGGGTAGTGGAGAAGTCAAGCCAGAGGTTTCCAAGATAGAAGCTGTAGCTAAAAGTCCTGTCCCCAAAACCAAGAAACATGTCGGGTCGTTTTTAGGGCTGGTTGGTTATTATCTGAGATTTGTTCCCAGCTTTGCTGAGTTAGCTGCTCCCCTCACTGAACTCACAAAGAAATGGTTCCTGAATACTGTGAAATGGACTCCAGAGTGTGTCGAAGCTTTTCGGGCCATTGAGGCTGCATTATGTTCAGCCCCTGTTTTAAGAAGCCCAGACTTTGAGAAACAATTTCTGTTACAGACAGATGCATCAGAGGTAGGCCTAGGTGCAGTCTTGAGTCAGCCTATAGATGGGAAAGAACATAGTATTCTATACATCAGTAGGAAATTGCATGATAGAGAGAAAAGATTATTGAAAAGGAATGCCTTGAGGCAAAGTGGGCCATGGAGTACCTTAAGTTTTACTTACTAGGAGCTGACATTGTACTTGTAACAGACCACAGTCCTCTCTGTTGGCTTGACCAAATGAAGGAAAAAAATTCTAGAATCACATGGTGGTACCTGGCACTACAGCCATTTAACTTAAAACTGATGCACAAATCTGGGAAAGAGAAAGTCATTGCTGATTTTCTGTCAAAATATGGATCAGGAATTGAGAATTCTGAAGGTTGAAAAAATGTGAGTTGAAACTTCTCTGTTTGCTATGCTTCATATGCACTGAACTTTAAAGGTTATAAGCTACTGTAATGTTAGAGAATTTAAAGAATGTTTTGGAAACCTGTTTTTTTAAAACAGGTTCCCTCTTAAAGAGGGGGGGTATGTGACTGGGTTGAATAAGGCCCTTCCTCATTTGTTATGCAGAAAGAGTTTAAATGCAAGGGCCTGTTCTACCCTCTCCTTTTCTGTCTCTTTTTTGTCTGGTTGCGCAACTAAATTTTCATGCGAGACCTAGGAACTGATCACTGTGACGGTTTCTCAGTTCTCCGCTTCTTGCTATCTCTCTGCCTTCCCTTGCTATTTTTCTCTTTTCTCCCGCCTTGCATATCTGCAGGTATAAAAATATATGTGAATCTTTACATGGAAATGTCACTGATACTGGCATCCCTTTGTTTAAAACTGTATATAGTTATACTGTTTAATGATTGCAAAGCTATTTGGAACTCAAGGGGATAACCTGAGATGCAGTTTTTAAGCCTTTTGCAGAACTATAAACAAGTGGTCAGTTCTGGGTCGCTATGTTCTTTTTGTTGCACCTGAAAGGAATGAAACTTAAAAGAAAATTCTGTGAGAAGCAGGCTCTCTTAACCAGTTCCCAGGCAAAGACTTGTTATAAAAAGAGCAGCAGTGCTTTTATTTATTTGCTTTTGTTAACCGGGTAAGCACACTAGACAGCCAAGTGCCTATTTTCAGGTGCGACCCGGGAGATTACAAGGTACATTA
The DNA here is from genome assembly GCA_016271365.2 of Neoceratodus forsteri. Classification (NCBI taxonomy): domain Eukaryota; kingdom Metazoa; phylum Chordata; order Ceratodontiformes; family Ceratodontidae; genus Neoceratodus; species Neoceratodus forsteri. The sequence goes on from CM057452.1 coordinate 849,458,701, forward strand.
CAAGGTACATACATGAACATCAGGCAAATACAAGTGGAGGATTACTTTACATAGAATTAGCACAACAGGGACTTTACAAGCATCAGAGAGAGAAGGAGAGAGAGAGACTGAGAAGAAACACTCAGAAGGACTTTGTTTTCTCTGTTTGCACTGCCTTTGTAAATAGTTATACTGAATAATTTTTATTTTGCTGTTACTGAGAAAAATAAAATGCTATTTGCGAATTTTGAAATTGCTCCTGGTTCTCCTCTGCTTCCTGACCTGTGCCTCGATGACAGTGTGTTACATATTTTCATTTTGAGTATGTGTCGCTGATGCTGCAGTGGTGGGGGTTGGGGGGAGCTCTTTGCACAGTTTTTTTTTTTATTTTTTACTTTCCTCTTTATGTCACTCGTGGCTGCCTAGGCTTTCTGCCAAGTCACGGACTCCTGTACCCCCACCTCCATTACTGGCGGCGACTCCGACACCCCCGGCTTTTCCCCTCGGGTCGGGGATGTGGCACCTGAGGCACAGTGCCACATACGTGGGACTAGAATTGGAGCTGACCCTGGAGGCTGATTAGTGCCAAGGGCGGGCATCATTAATGCGGCCGGAAGCAGGATTTTCTGTTTTTGTGTCTCCAGGGGTAGGACATGCAATGACATCCAGCATCCGCCCTGCCCCTCTTTATCTTTTTAGATGCCGGTGCTTGCATATCCTCCTGGCCTGCGCCAGAAGTCATACACACAGCGGGCATTCACCCCAGCCCCCACCCCGGAGAAGGAGAGCAGCCCTAAAGACACTCGATCCTTCTCCCTCGGCCGGCCCTCCAGCTCCCAGGTCCATTCCAGAACCCGGGTCGCTGGCGTCGCATGCGGAAATCCAACTGCTGCACTGGTGGGCCGGCTAGCTCTTTGTACAGTTTTGAAGTTCCTAGCTACACCCCTGCCCCCACTCCATCTTGTGTGTTAGTGTGTATTATTGTGTAACTGAGTTTAAAGTAAAAGTGAACTAGTCATTGAGCAAGGCCTGAATACGCTGCTGGACAGACAGACTAGGGCTGCTGACCAGGGGGGATAGGTATGCAGCAGTAAGCATGCAGTGTTGATCTTCTTTGTTCACTTTAACAGTAGCAGAGAGGCGTGAAAGTGTACCGGTGGTCCGTAGCTCTGTCTGGCCACACTATCTGATTGGCTGCTGCTTCATCTCTGATTGGCCGCCTCTGTGAGCCCTGTGTGACTTGATTGGGTACTGTACCCAGAAGGAACAAAGACAGTGGGGTGGGCAGGGCAGACAATTTCATTTTGAAATTGTTCCTGAATCCCAGCTAACTTCCTTCTCCAACCACAGACTCGGTCCAAACAAGTGAAGTGACACAATTTTCAAATTATTTTTTTTTCCCTATTTCTGTGCCCGATTCTCTCCACATTTTGCCCCTTTCTTCTAGGATCCCTAGGCTTTACCGTAGCTTCCCCGGGTAACTCCGGGAGGTACCGTTGGATTCACCCCCATCCAACCATGGTTGTGCCCCCCGCCCCCCCGGGTGGGGATCCCAGGTTGTCTCCCCCAGTCCATTAAGTGTGCATCGGGTGATCTGTGTGGTCCTCTGGGAAGCCCGATTATGAAGTTTGGGTACTGGGTCCCTTCTAGAAGCGTCTAGTGCAGGACTTTTCTGTTTACTGTGTCCCTGCCCTGAGAGTGCCAGTGCGCGAGGAAGTCCAAGGAGGCGGGGCACGTAGAGACATGCCACTGCTCTGGATCTCGGCCAGCGCCCTCTCTTTATGATCTTTTGGCAGTCTCGCTGCACCTCCACCTGTGGTCACCCAGGTGGCGGTAAAGCAGCAGGATCCGCAGCCCACCCTTCCAGGAGGAGGAGAGCAGCCCTCCAAACGCTCAGTCCTCCTCCCCCCAGCCGGCCCTTTAGCAACCCGGGCTCGCGTCACAATTTTAAAATGTGATGAGTTTGGAATGAAAATTGCAATTGTCATCATGGTAATAATGGAACTAGAAAGCTCAAAATACAGTTACTGTATCAGGTTGGTGCGGCAGGCAGTTTAACTTCTCAGGTAAGATTTGCAATCTCTCAGAGGAGGAAATTAATTAGTTAAAGTAAAGGTGTGAGATTGTGTTGTGTGCTTAATAGCCTGTTACCCTGCTGCAGCGATAGTCCCTCTTTGGTAAAATTATACATTTTAATGCTGTCCAGTAAGGGAGGGAAGGGGTTGTAACTCTGGTCGAACTGCCAGTCAGCCAATCCCTTCCACTTTTTTTTTTTATTTAAACATTTGATAACCGGGAAAAGCACTCTGAGTCGAAGCTCGTTTCCAGGTGTGACCTGGGGTGAGGGGGGAGGGAGTTGCAACACTATTCATACATAGAATAGATACATGAGAATATTACATACAATCACATAACTTTGCACAAAGGAGTTATTTACATTCAGTTGCATATATACAGTTATTTCCAGTCGGTTGCATTAATACAATAATATACAGTACAGAGGTTTTGAAGTTTAAACCGTGTTCATTTGGCTAAAGGCAGACTAGCTGCAGTTACAGCTGGGGAAGGGGAGTTGACGAAGTTGAGATTTAATGGAGTTGTGTGAAGGTGTGTTTGTAAGGGGCTGGGGAAGCTGGTTCCATGGGTAGGGGAGATGGTAGGAGAAGGCAGATTTACCAGCTGATGAGGATGGTTTGGGGAGCGAGAAGGAGCGGGAGTCCCTAGAGTGCAGTGAGAAAGGAGAAAGGATGCAGGAGTTAGTTTCTTGGCCAGGAAGGGGCGGGGATGCAGTAAGTTGAACAAAATTTGGAAATAGAAGAAAGGAGTGGCAAAAACAGCAATGGGAGAGGGGCTAACCCAAGGGAGGAAAGGAGCATGCAGTGGTGTGTTCTGAAAAGGGAATTTGTTACAAAATGGCAAAAAGCATGGAATAAGGAGTCCAGCCTGGATAGCGAGGTGGAGGGGGCGGTGTCATACACAGTGTCACTTCCTGGTCCACTGACCACTACCCCCGCTCTCAGACGTTTTGTGACATCCTACAACTGCGAACAAATGTAGGGCTCACGGGCACACTGGATGGACCTAGCGGTCCTTATCTGCTGGCAATTTCTATGTTTCTGTATACTAGGAAGAGCACAGGGGTGTGTCCCATTGAATCCTGTGGGGGAGATTTTCAAAACATTACTATGCATCTTTAAGCTACCTTGGATACAAATGAAAGCCACCACTCAACTAATAGGGCCCCTCTTGAGCGGTGGCTTTTATTTGCGTCAAAGGTAGCTTAAAGATACATAATAATGTTTTGAAAATCTCACCATTGGAGTCAATAGTGCACGCTCCCAAACTTTCTCTGGTAGGATGTCACAAAACGTCCGAGTGCGGGGGCGTGGTCAGCAGACTGGGAAGTGAAAGGAATCGGCCGGCCAGCAGTTCATCTTGAGTTACGATCCCTTCCACCTCTTACAGGACGGTATTAAAATTTATAATTTTACCAAAGAGGGATCATTGCCACAGCAGGGTAACGAGCTACGAAGCCCCAAACTGAAAGTAAAAAAATATACACCTTTACTTTACAGTTTTTTTTGTTTTTGTTCTTGTTATATCCGAAGGAAGCTAGGAGAATGTGTGAGAGTGACTAACAGTGTGAGCTAGCCGGGAGCAGGCAAGCTACTGGGGCAAGCCAGTAGGTTCATTGTTTAAAACTTTCAAGGGTGTTTTTACAAAACTGCTACCAGACAGATAACTGTTGGTTACAAAAAAAAAATGAATGAAACCAACCGCCAACCAAAAAACTCAATTGTTAAAATAAAAGTGTGGGGCCTTCAGGCAGTACCTTGCAGATAAAAACAAACAGTACTGACGTATCGCCACCTACAGAATAATACTGTCTGAATGTCTTCCTGCTACTCTATTGACAGTATTGGTTTAAAACAAAATAGAACTTCTGAAGGCACAGCCGGCCCAGTACTAAATGAGGAGCTGCTCCTTCAGCAGCATTATGCTGCATTTTGTTTCATTATGGACAGGCAGTGAAACAAGCTGGTATGGGGTGGGGATTCACTTCATCTGCTGCCGACAGTCCAAGTAACAAAGAAAAATGGGGCTCTGTCTGCTGGAGCTAGGAATGGGGAGGCCTGGACTGGAGCATGTTATGGGGCTGCTAACATAAAAATTCAATCTGCTTATACTGTACAACATTTTTGGGGATTTTGTTTTGTATCTAGTATATACAGTCGTTCAGAGAAACTGCCGTCTTTGGCTTTAGAGTAGATTTTGCATGGCAGGAATAGTTTTTAGACAAGGAATACTTCAGCACAAGCCTCCTCGTGTGATAAAACTCTCATTAATCCTATCCTAGCTGGCAGTGTCAATCAAGTGTGCCAGGTAGCATAATGTTGCTAAACTAAGAGCTATGTTTCTTTACTTAGTGTGTTAAAAAACAAACAAAAAATACATCATAGCCATGGACAAAGAGCTGGCCTGCTAATATTAGATTCTTCCTCATAGTAACTACAGAACGTGTTCTTAGAATCATGCCATTTACCTATGGTAAATAATTATTTTGCAGTTGATTGGAGAATGATCCATTTGAAAATGTGAGAAGGGAAAGCAGTTTGATTTTAATGGTAAAAGAAATGGCATATACGAACATTTGAAATTTGCCAGCAGATAAAGGCCTAGAGGTCTATCAAGTCTACTCAAATGTGCAGCTAGCACCCCTTATTCTGCAGGTGCCCCTTCCTTCCACCCTTCCCCTCCACTGACTATCCCCCTTGCCCTGTCCCAGCCACTTTTGAAGCAGTCCACTGTTCTACTGGATACCACTTCTGCCGGTAACGCATTCCACCCAGCTACCACCCTCTCTGTAAAAAAGTGTCTCCTCATGTCCCTACTGAACTTTCCTTCTTCCCCTCCAGTCTCATATCATGGCCCCGGGTGTCCCTTCCTTCCCTTACTTTGAACAGCCCCTCCGTAACTGTCTTGCTTATTCCTTTCATGTACTTAAGGTTTCTGTCATGTCCCCCCGTCCCTCCTCTCCTCCTGTGAGTACATGTTCAACTCCCTCAGCCTCCTCTCGTATGTGAAGTCCCCCCAGCCCCTTGATCATCTCTGTTGCCCTGCGCTGCATCCCCACCAGTAACTTAATGTCCCTTTTCAGGTATGGACACCAGTACTGCATGCAGTACTCCAGGTGTGGTCTAATTAATGTTACAGTTTGTGTTTTTCTTTTTTTTTTATCACGTCGCTTATTTGTCCTCCTTACGGAGCGGATCTCCATGATCTCTGACCTTCAGCACCCGAACCCCCCCCCCAGGCCCGGTCTGGCACCCCCACAGAGCCGGCCATTATCGCTCATGTGCTCTGTGGCAGGATCCTCTCGGGAACCGGGGGAGTGCCAGGCGTGGCCATCAGCCGCCAGATCGTTGACTCTGCCATTTTCACCTGATTTCCCCCCCTTGCTGAGTGCTGGTTTGTGCAGTGATGTCTGGGCACTCGTGCTGCGGCATCCTACGCCTCCTTGCTGCTGCCACCACTCTGGTAGTGCCTCTGAGTCGTCACCAGGGGCCACCACAGAGCGGTGGTTCCCTGGATCCCTCCCTGGGTTAGGAGAGCAGTCCTGCGGACGCTCGAGCCTATCCCTCCCCTGGCGACCCAGGCTGGCATCCAAAACTGGGTCACCAGTGTGGCGCAGGTGTGGCGTCCAGCGCCTCAACCCTCAGCACCACCGGGCCGGTGCATATAGTTTGTGTATTGAGGTCACCTCTATTGCGTAGCTGTGAGTGAAATGGATAACTTAAAGCAGATATAGGTTTGATTTTCTTGATTGAAAAGTTGTGCAGTGGGGGGGTGCTGTGGAGCACACCTACAGAGCACACGTGTTTTCTCACAGCTCTGCATCTTATGCTAGAATTTCCACAATTAACTTTTCTACAAACTGAAATAATTGATATTTTACTTAGCACTGGACTCCTGCTTTGAAGTTGAACAGTTTGGTGTGCGATAGTACCATGGGGCGCTCTAATAAAGGAAGACCGAATACTTCAACATCTCAGCAGTCATCCGAATTGCAGGCCTCTACTTCAACGGGTGCAACTGGCAGCTTGGAGCCACTGTGTAAGGCCTTACAGTTATCTATGCAGGCCATAGACGGAAAAGTAGAAACTGTTTTGCAAAGACTTGGGGAGTAGGACGTTAAAATAGAGCTCGCTATCAAAACTGCAGCTTCGGCTGAGACCCAAGCCACTAAAGCTCTGTCCACAATGGCGAAGTTAACGCAAGAGAACAGCCAGTTGCGTTATAGATTAGAGGCCTTGGAGAATACTAATCGAGCTCCGAACGTCCATTTAGTTGGATTGCCTGAAGGGTCAGAGGATCCGGACCTTTTAACTTTCTTAAAAAAATGGTTACCTACAGTTTTGAAGCTGGACTCTGACTTTGGGCTTTATTTCCTTAAGGCGTATCGAATCTCGCTGAGATCAGCAGAAGCACAGAGGGAGCTCCCCAGAACGGTCCTCCTTGTTACTGATGGTGGCGTAGCTAAGGACCAGCTTTTGCAGACGGCCCGTGGAATGGAGCAGCTGAATTTTTAATTTTTTTTTGGTATTCTTTTTTTGCCCATGGACCCCAGCCGTCTGTCTGTCCAGTTCTACTGTCACCCCAGCGCCATCACCTGAGCATCAGACCCTCTCCCCTCATGCCCCCACGACTAACCCTTCATGACAGGGTGGTGGGGAGCGACTCAACCCAGCCAAATGGATCCAGCTCCGGGAAGGTTCCATCTCGGGGCGGCGCCCGCTGGGGACGGTTTCATGCCTCTTGGCCGGGATCTGTTTTCCACTTTTCTTGCAGGGGGGTGTGTGTACTGCTGATAGTGGCAAGCAGTGCGCACATCCCCATGCTGCACGCCAGTCAGCTGCTCCTCCTCCGCGCCCCGACATGTGGGACTCAGCATGCCAACTCCTAGCCTCCGCTAGGTGTCAGGCAAGTGCTGGTCCATGGTCTCCAGCCCCCCCCCCGGAGAGGAGAGCTGTCCCCTGGATGCTCGATCCTCTCCCTCCCCGGCCGACCCTGGCAACCTGCTCGCACTGCAAACACGGGTCGCCGGCGTGGCAGACGGTAAGGCATCACTACCTCAGCCCTTCTCACCACTGGGCGGTGAGAAGCTGAATTTTAATGGTCACACACTAAATCTTTTTCCAGCCCTCTCCTATGCCACTCGTGCACAATCCAAGAAGTTTGGTCCATTTTTGGTCATGGTTTCTCTAAGACTTGTATTATATTTTGCGTGTACACCCCTGTTTCAGACTGAACTGCAGTAAACTGTTCGTTTCAGTCCTGTGTCGTCTGAGCCGGTTGGAAGGACAGCACTTGTCGACTTTGTATTATTTTCCTTTTCTAGAACTTACGGGATTGTGCTAGACTGAGATCGGAGAACGTCCTTATTTGATGTTTTTTTCTTGAACTCTCTCTTCTAATGGGACAGTTACGTTACAGTCAGCTTTAAAGCTGTTTTATAAGTTGGGTACCTATGCTGAATTTAAGGGTTTTGTAGTTTGTCCTGATATAACTAGATGTAGTTGCTGATGAAAAACACTACCTGTGCTGTGAATCTTAACATGTTTGGGTAGGAGTCAAGTCAGCACTGGTTGCTGATTTTATCTTATATTTGCATACCATTGTTTTGGATTGACTACCTCTTCTTGTAGGGTGCAGCTATGAGTATAAACATGTTGCTGTAAAGCACTGTGGCATGGGCTGTTTGCTGTCTACCCCCATGTATTTTGTTAAATAGGTGTTTGTAAATACCTATCTGCAGTCAAATGGCAGCTAAAGTTTTCAATTATTTGGGCTGGAAAACAGGAACTTTCCCTCTGTGTACAAACCTGTTGCAACAGTACTTGGCTCTCTGCTCACTCTTCTGTCCTTGTATTCCTTTGTTTATTTCATCTGTTCTCCTGCTCTTGGAATGGCCACCTGTTAGTAGTCTCGGCTCCTCCTAATCTCCCTTTGTGTCCTCTTTCTTGTTTTGCGCCCAGATATTGCTAAACTGCTGTTCAACCGCGGAGAACCACCCCTCGTGAGTGTGTGCACGTTCGCGCTGTGCGATAGTGCGAACACTAAAGAGTGAGCCATTGCACTCGCCAAGAAGGTTTTAAGACTTTATGTGTATTTTTGCACTATTTAGTTAGCGCTTCCATGTCTGTGCTGAAATAGAGAAGTAGTGCTTTAGTCTGACTCTTAGAACCTCAGGGTTCATATTTCTTCAGTGCAAGTGAGTCGCTGAAGCTAATACAGCTTCTTGCAGCCAGCAAACTGTGTGCAAGCACTCAAAAGTAAAGCAGGGTTTGAGCTATTTGGTGTTTGTAAAGCCACCTTGCCGAATTACATTAGATAGCTTATTTTATTAAGCTGGTCACACGATGTAGGCTGTTTGCTCCAAATGTTGCAAATTAAAAAAAAAAACTGACCTGAAAACGGCTTGTTTGTTCAGCAGCCTCTCCTCTCTGTCTTCCGTCTGTCTATAGAGCCGGCTGGCCCTTGCTCCACCTCATTTAAGATAAAAGCTGAGGGGTTACAATTTATTTAGAGCAGATAGAGAGTCTAGAGGCAGGGGTGTGGTTATCTACGCCAAATCTAAGTACTTGGTCACCAATATTAGTTGCAAATCTCTAGCCAAGGAATTTGAGTTAGTTTCACTGAGCCTTCATCTCCCCTCCTCGGAATGTATCACTATCCTAGGTGGCTATAAACCCCCATCTGGTGGTGATGAAGTCCTAAATCTTTTGAAATCCATGTTCGTAGATGCAAAAACTGAAACAATATTTCTAGGAGATCTAAATATGGACTGGCTGTCACCTAAATCACACAGCCTCAAATCCCTTTGTGACGAGCTAGGTCTTGGGCAATTAGTCAGTGAACCTACTAGGAACAACATTCTAAATACTGCCAACAGTTCCATTCTAGATGTGGTACTAACCACCCATCCACAAAAATATCTCATTCGGCAGTGTTTCACAACGACATGGCGATCATGGAATTGTTGTTTGCATAAGATCTCAAATTAAGGCCGGCCGCAACCCATCTTTATAACAAAAGATCCTTTCGCAAATTCAGTGCAGTAAACTTCCTATCTGACCTGAGCATGATCAGATGGCAAGATCTTTACCTAGCCAAAGATGTCAATAAGGCAGCTTGCATCCTTAATGACAAACTCACTACAATAATGAATAAGCATGCCCTTTCATCAAAGTAAGTGCGAACAATTCCAACCCCTGGTTCACCTCGGATCTCAAAGGCAGCCCTTATAGCTCGAGATAAGCTCTGGGCTAAAGCTAGACATTCCAAAGAATCTTCGGATTGGCAGGCCTTTAGAACAGCCAGGAATGACTGTGTGAAAAAACTTCGCTCTGCTAAAGCTAACTATTATATTTCTACCCTCGAACAAGCTAAAGGTAACCCTCATAAAATATGGAAGACTATCAAAGCTATAGAAGGACAGCCCATGGCCCCCTCTGTCCCAACAAAGATAGTTGCAAGTGGCAAGATTGTGGAAAACAAGTCCCTAATCCTGGAGGAACTTAACTCCCACTTTGCCACAGCTGGATTAGCTTTTGACTCGTCACCTTATGCTGGTGCTACGGTGAGCCAGCATACCCCTCCTGCCACATCTAGTCCTGCACCCAGCCCCTTCCAACTCTTGACGAGATAACTTATAAAGAAGTAGAAGATTCTCTTCTTAACTTAGACACAAAAAGCGAGGGCGATGGCTGGAACCCTTTTCCTAAGGTCAAGCTACGCCCATCTCACTGCCCCAATTCTCCACATCTTCAATCTTTCCATTACATCTGCTACTGTGCCATCCTGCTGGAAATCAGCACATATCCTCCCTCTATTTAAATCTGGTGACCCATGCGATGTAAACAACTATAGGCCTATCTCCATATTGCCTATCCTTTCTAAAGTTCTTGAAAAACTGATCCATATTCAGTTAAAATCTCACTTGGAAACCTTCTCTCTCATTAACCCAGCTCAATCTGGCTTCCGGGCTAATCATAGCACAATCACTGCACTAGCAAAGTAACCAATGATTGGATCTCTGCTATAGATGCTAAGAAGGTAACTGGTGCAGTCTTTTGGACCTCAGCAAAGCTTTTGATACTGTTGATCACAAACTATTAGTCAATTGCCTTGCAAAGTTGGGTGCCACGACCATACCACCCAGTGGTTCTCTAGCTACCTAACTGGAAGATTCCAAAAAGTAAAGGCGGAAGGCTTTTTTTCTGCTGCCTTGCCAGTTGCAAGAGGAGTCCCCCAAGGATCCATCTTAGGCCCTATCTTGTTTTCTCTGTACATTAATGACTTAGATGCTAACATATCTACATCCAATCTGCACTTTTTTGCAGATGATACTGTGTTGTATACTTCTGGCTCATCGTTATCTGAAGTCAAAGGAGTGCTTCAAGCGGACTTCGCACAACTTGGCATAATCTAATAAAGGCAAAGCTTCTGCTCAATGCTAAGAAGACTAAAGCGATGATATTCTCCCGGTGCTGTCACAGGCCCCAAGTACCCTTGCCCAAGACTTCATTGTCACCACGCTAAACGAGCCTCTGGAAGTTGTAACCAAATTTAAATATCTAGGTATTTGGATCGACAACAAATTATCTTTCAGTGACCACGTCGAAGATGTCTCTAGAAGGTTAAAAGCAAGGTTAGGTTTCTTCTACAGAAATAGGCCTCTTTTCCCCCTTGAAACTCGAAACAAGCTTGTATAGGCCACTTTTCTCCCCGTACTCGACTATGGCGATGTAATCTATTTCTCTACCACTCTTGCAAATCTAAGTAAACTGGACATCCTTTATCACCGTGCGTTACGGTTCATTACCAACTCCCCTTACCGTTCGCAACACTGTGACTTATATGCAGCTGTTGGTTGGACATCCCTTACTACTAGACACCTGCTCCATGCTGGGCTATGGACTCTTAAACTGCTCCTGCAGAAATTGCCAAGCTATCTCTCTTCCCTTATTAGTATCTCACACAGTGCATACTCGTTAAGAAAATCTGACTTTATTATGCTTGACATACCAAGGATGCGGACTTCCTTTGGTAAACGTGCTATTGCATATGCCCTTCCCTTCATTTGGAACCAATTACAAACTGCATTGAAACTAACTAGCACAGTTTCAATAAACTTCTACAAATCGCTAAGTTCAGCCAAAATAAAAGAAACCTGTAACTGTCATTAAGTCTCTTCCTTCCCCATGTGTGCCATATTTATCCACTGGTAAGGTATAATTGATTTGTCATATTAGCTGCTTTCCTTCCCCCTTCTACTCCTGGCTTTATCTATGCTTACGCTCCACTGCTACTCTATCAAATCACTCCTCCCCCCCATATCAGTTGTAGACTGTTGTTTGTTCTAGCTGCCAAAATACTGTATATGTATTGCACACACCAGTCATCATGTTTCATTTATCAATATGCAACCTGTAAGTCACTTCCCTGTCTCATATCAATGTTTACCACCTGCGGTCACCCTATGTGGTACCCTTGTATGTATATTCGCCTGTATCATGTTACGTGCATTTCATGTATATACTGTTATTACCTATCTGTGTTTGTATTTTAAGTGTTTATGTCACAGGACCTCCTTGTGAATGAGCTTGCTCAGTGGAGTTTTCCCTGCAATAAACTTGAACTTGCTTCACTCAGAAAAAGGGAAAACATGGAAATTACTAGAGATTTTTAACTTTAGTGAACCAGAAAACCATGTAGTGGTGAAAAGAATGCCTAAACTGAAACTCAGGTAAAATATAAACTGTGTTTTCTGTTAAACTGTTAGCTTCATTTTGTGTAGGGAGGAGTTTTCCTGTACCATGTGATCTGACAACAGTATATATTGAGTGTGAAGAGTGTCTCGAGTCGGTGTGTGGTAGGGAGGCAAGCTTACCAGATGTCTAGCCAGTTTCTAGGCAACCCCTTTCTTCAGTGAATGTAACTGTAGAATTGTATTTTCATTTCGTTTTGCTTAGTGTTCTGTTATTTTTTCGCCTTCAGTCCGTTTATTTTTCCTGCTGTATGAATAAATTTCAGTTTGATTTCTACAATCCTGACTGTGTGCTGGACTCCATTTGATCCCACAAGTACAAGGATGTTTTGTATTGACATTTTCCCCATATTCGTACTCAAACTGCACAGATTTTTGTATCCTTCTCCATTTGATGGATCCTGTACTATTTTTGTTTGATGTCTGGCACCTGGAGAAAGTATTGTTATGTTTATTTCTGTATAAATAATAAACGGAGAGTACAAAAAAAAAAGTTGTGCAATGTATAGAACTGCGTGCAGGCACTAAACATTTAAGCCCAGGATGGTGGAAAGTTCTGCATTACATGGAGTTCAAAATCCACTGACCAGATGGTAAATGACTACTATAGAATGACCTGTGGCTGCTATTTATTTATTTATGAATGAGTAGGAATTACAACCCTTTGAGTCACAGACTCGTTTCCAAAGGCTCCACGTCAATAACAGAGTGAAAAGGAAAACAAATACAGATATGGCAGAAACAATTAATGGACCGATAGTACAACTAGACATCATATACAAGGAGATACAAGCCTATACAAATTGTAGCTAATAAATTGTTGACACACTGAGGGTGCTGCCTCGGGAGAAACATTGTCAATATAGTCCTATACAAATAGTAGTTAAAAGTTGTTAAAGCATAAGCACAGTAAATTCTGATGAGGCGCAGAGGGTGCTGCCTCAGGAGAGGCATTGTCAAGGCTAGCCAAGCTCCGGCCCTTAACGAGGCATCAGAGGCCTAGGATTGTGTTTAGAGAGTACACTCACAGCCGTGGGTGGACAAAATGTGATTCTTGAGTGTTCCCTTAAAAGGACCTATTTTGGTAAGAGAGGAGATGGCAGGGGAAGGGTATTGTACCAGGTGGGGGCTCTGAAGGGGAAGGATCTTTGGGCGAGTACAGTCTTGACCCTGGGGACCTGCCATATAGTCCTGGAGGCACTACGAGTGGCGATAGCAGCGGTGGCAGTGAGAAGAGACGTGGTGACTCCTGGGGGGGGAGGGGACATACCCAGTTGAATTTTTTTTGCAAGGAGGCAGGTCTGATATTGTAGTCTCTCCTCGGGTGCAGGTATGAGTTTGTTTATCAGCTCCGGACAGGAGCTGACGTGCCTTATTAATGGCAATTTGGATTTTGTTTAGAGCTGTAGCATCGGCTGTTGCATATATTGTGATTCCATAGTCCACTAAAGACAGGACTGAGGCGGTGACTACCAGGCAGAGGGCTTCGGAAGGCAGGCAGTCCTAATGTCTGTATAACAGGCCGATTTGTACATTTGTGGCAGAGGAGAGCGTGTTGATGTGAGAGTGGAAAGAGAGGGTAGAATCAAAAGTGATGCCCAGGTATTTGTAGGTAAGAACTTGGTCCAGTGGGTGGCGCGAGCTGGCGAGGATCTTTAGGGGAGAGTCCTTGGCCTTGCTTTGGTGATGGGAGAAAAGCAAAGACTTGTTTTTTTTTTATATTAACAATTGGTCTGTGGTCCGTGAACCAGTTCTCTATTTGATTGAATGAGTCCTGGAGGGAGGACTGGAGTGCAGAGGGGTCAGGGTGGGAGGCGAAGAGGACTGCATCGTCCGCGTAAAGAAGTACACTTCCTGAGCAGAAGCTGGGCAGGGCGTTTAGGTAGAGACTAAAGAGCAATGGGTTCAAGATGGAGCCCTGGGGGACACCAGTGCGTACAGGCCGGGTGCTAGAGAGGGTGGTGTGAATTTTTACACATTGGGACCTGGAGGAGAGGTAGCTGGAGTACCAGGAGAGGGGTCCGTGAGAGAAACCGATTTGCTGGAGTGTGATCAACAGGAGGGGGTGGGAGACCATATCAAAGGCCTTAGAGAGGTCGATGGAAACAATGCCGGCAAGGTGTCTCTTATCAAGGGCAGAGTGGAGGAAGTTTGAGAATTACTTGAGGGCAGTGATCATGCTTTGGCCAGGTCGGAAGCCATGCTGCTCCCTGCATAGCAGGTTGTGGGTGTCAAGGTACTCTGTGAGTTGATCGGACAGTATTTTTTCGAGGGCTTTGGAGAGTGGAGGGAGGATGGAGATAGGTTGATAGTTGTTGGGGGAGGAGCTGTCCCCACCTTTCAGTATGGGGGTAATGACTGCCATTTTCCAGGTGGTTGGAAACTGTCCAAGACACAAGGAGTGGTTGAGTAGATCTGTGAGTGGGGTAAGGACGGTGTCAAGGACCAGTTGAAGAAGTCTTGTGTCAAAGGGGTCATTACAGGGGCTGGTGCCGCTGAGGGCTTTAGTTAAGTAAGGTTTGGCTTCCTGTAGAATAATGACCCACAGGTAGAATGGTGGGCGGTGGAGATTAGGTGCCGGGGTGGGCGGTACCGTGTCAAAAAAGTTGCTGGGGAGGACTGAAGTGAGGTCAGAGAAGGTGGGCGTTGAGGCAGTCAGCAATGCTTTGGGGATCTGTAGAGGTGGTGCCATTAATGTCAAGTTGGGATGGGGTGGGGAGCGGGATTTCCCGTTGAGTTCTTTTATATTGTCCCAGAATTTTCATGCACTCCCCCAGGAGGCAGCCAGGGAGGATCTATAGAACTCTGCCTTGGCCTTACATATGGCCCAGGTGCATCTGTTACGCTCGGTATTGTAGGCCTGTCTGTCCAACTGCTTGCTAGAGGCAACGGCTCTGTGCCAGAGATTGTCTCTTAGTTGAAGTCGCTGTAGCAGCGTTGATGTGACCCAAGGTGCATTGCATTTCTTGGTGTGGATTATGACAAGCGGGACAAATATATCACAGACCTTGTTGAAGGAGCAGGTGAAGTAGTTGAGTGCATCATCTATGTTCTGAGCCAGTTTTATGGGGGACCAGTCCCAGTGGGCCAGGTAGTGTTTGAGTTTACTGAGGTTGCCAGGATGTAGGCGGGGACAGGAAACTAAGCTGGGCAGCGGTTTAGGTAGCCGACAGGACCAGGAGAAGAGTATTGGGGAGTGGTCACTCGAAGAGTTGGGAAGGACCACAACATTTGTGATTCTGTGGGGGTGATTAGTTAGAAGAATGTCCAGCAGTGTGTGTGAGCCATTAGAGGGGTTAGTGCTAGTGGGTTGGGTTACCAGTTGAGTTAGGTCAAGGGCTGCGAATGTGACCTCGGCATGGGCACTGAGCTGGCAAGCCAGTTTACATTGAGGTCACCTACAGTATCAGTTCTGCCTTATGGGGGGAGGCTGGTGAGGTGATCTGAGAGTGATAGGATGCAGGGGTTTGATTCCGCGGCAGGATATAAACCACGGTGACAATTAGAGGGGCCCTAGCGGGGTCAGTTGTGAGTTTTAGCGAAAGGGCTTGTGCCCAGTGGTCCAGCGTAGGGGCAGGGAGTGCTTGGCACAGCAAGAAGTCACTGATATAGAAAGCACAGCCACCACCACACTTTCCCACCCTATCCTCCCTGAAGAGGGAGAAACCAGGGAAAGTGACGAATGAGTCTGGGGCCTTTTTGGAAAGCCAGGTTTCCACTGATTCCAGCACGTCTGGTTGGTGCTGCACTAACCAGCATTGCAGGGTTGTGGTCTGTTTTGGGAGGCTGCAGATGTTCATCAAGGCGATGCGTAGCCCTGTGGGGGTCTGCAGCTGATTATGGGTGACAGGGCCTGGGTTGGGATGGATGTTGCTAGACAGCAAGAGTAGTAGGGAGATTATCGTGAGGAGAGCAGCAAGGCATCGATTGTTTGCAGGGTGCGGATGGTAGGAGGAGTTAATGAGGAGTGAGCAGAGGATAGGCAGGAAGCAGAGGGCTGGGACGTTGAGGTAGAACAAAGGGCAGGGGCTTGAACAGTGCCGGGGAGGTGAGCAGGGGGGTGGAGGGGCTGGGGTGGTTGACAGGGTGGGGAGAGGTGGGGGCAGTTTGGGTTGCGAGGTGGGGGAAGAGGTGGGTGGTGGGAGGTCCACAGGGTACATCTGACGTGCAAATAGTGGGGGGCGTTGGTGACCATGCGGTCGGAATAAGTAATATCAGTATCCCATACAGGACTTGGCCAGCTGGGCATAGCGGGTTGATCATGGTTGTCAGTGGGTGTCGGGGTCACAGTAGGTACAAGGCTGCGGGGGTGCCTGCCAGAAGTGAGGCAGCCATGATGTTACAGCGGTAGGGCTGCGGACTTTGGCTCAGATGGTACAGGGTTCAAATCCCAGGGAGGGATGGTGTGGGAGCCTAGTCCGAGGCGCAGGGCCTGACGAAACGAGGAGTGCAGAGGTGAAAAGGGGAGTCCAACAGCGACTCCTGGTGGACAGTAAGGAATGGACAATGGCTATGCCTAGATGCTGGGCAAGGCAGCACTGGCTGGTTTGGGTTAGTGGAGCGAGAGCACTAAGGCAGAAAGGGAGGACGTGGGACAGAGTGAAGATCTAGTATAGAGGGGCAAGTAGAGGAGTGGAAGAGAGGCAGGAGGGATAGAGAGCCAGAAGAGGGGAAGAAGGTGTGGGACTGGGCTCCCTCTAGAGGCTGCTTAGTATAATCTGCTATTGGAGAAGTGTGGACTTGGAACTCTAACGACAAGAAGTCACGTGACTGGGGGCAGCCCTTAAATTACAGGGTGGCTGGAGGGTGGCTGGACTGGGGGCAATCCTTAAATTACAGGACGTCCCTGGGAGGGAGGGTGGCTGGAGTGGGCTAAAACCCCTCCAGAAACAAAGTGCAAGAAGGGAGTGCCAGATTACCTTTAAGGCACCCTTAGGTCCAGCATTGCTTCCTGGAGGCTTCCTTGGGCTGTGTTGGCTGGGGGGGGAGGGGTCCGCGGCCTAGTTAAGGGAGACAAGACAAACAAAGTACATCAGTATGCAGCGGGAGGTTGAAAGCCCTACTGCGCATGCATGGAGTTCTGGATGGACAGGAGGTTGCTGGCCCTACTGTGCATGCACAGAGTTCTGGATGGAGGAGAGGCCTGCATACAGACTGGGGAAAAAACGCCAGGGACTATGCGGTAGGCCTGGAACACTCTGTGAGTACGGAAAACACACTGTCTCAGTACAGGGCTAAACCTGACTGCAAACAGAAGTGACCTGTACTGCACTGGGGTTAGACTGTCTGACATTCAGTTAACAATAAAAACAGAGAACAGTTCAGACCTGAGAGCTAAAATAGTTCTTTTAATTGACTGTCTAAAAGATCACAGAGTATAATGTGCCTCATGTATAATCATTGCTACATATGACAATACTCTTAATATCTGTTTTTGCAGATGTTTGCCATGGTGTCCATTGATAAGAAACTGTGACATTCTTTACAACAGCCTGATATACAGTGTTACTATATGTTTAGCGGATCTGTGTCTTATATGCAGAAGAATGTTATGTGATCTGTGAACTACCATATTTTTCAGATGGCTGACGCAATGCAGATGCACTTTTTTTTCTTAAATCACAGCTCAGCCTCAAGCTTTTGGTGTTTAGTTTCTGTGTATTGTATTTGCCTAATCAAAAGAACATTTGCCATGACAGGTAGCTTATGTGTGGTCTAGTAAGTTGTTAGAACACTGGCTTTGGAACTAGGAAATCATAGGTTCAAACCCCAACAGAGCCAGATACTCACTGTGTCACCATTGTAAGTCATCTAACCACCCAGTGCACCACTCCATCCAGCTGCAGTAATGGGGAAAAGCAGGACCCACTGAAAATGAGATGTCACATCTCCACTGGGCAATCCTGAGTAAATAAATAAAAATGCACAACAATTGTAAGTCAGGCTTAAAAAATGAAGTTTAACACCTAAGTGTGCATTTGTATTTTAATTCCATAAAATTCGAGTGAAACTTGAGCCATGTATAAAAAGATAACCGGGTGGTGGGGGGAGCGTAATTAATTTTGTTGGGGGCCCCCAAAATCCTAAAACTGGCCCTGGCATCCAGTGATCTGATGAATGAGTGTCAATCTCCATTCTCTTTGAAGTTTCTTCCTAAAGCTCTGCTTTCACATAGCGGCTACATGAATGAATGCCTGTTAGGTTTTATGTAGCTTCTTTCACATATTACGGATCCCAAAGAGCTGTACAAATTACTTTCTTTGAAAAACTTCTCCAGCCAGCTATTGAGCTAGCAATTTTTTCAAGTGCTTTTCTTGAATGTTTGACTGTTTGTTAACCCTTGCTGTGCCGTGTACTGATATATCAATCCAGAATTCCAGTACTTTCTAATTCTGTTGGCAGCCGCTGCAGGGGTTAAAACAGTGAGACTTGGCTATATGAGTAAACAGAGCATTAAAAGTGCAATTTTTATTAAAACCAGCATTGTTTTTGTACTGAGCGTGCTTGATCGTATACTTTACCAGTGAAAGTGTCTGCACTTCTCCTTCCGTGGTATTGGCTGCAGTTCTGGACATTTTATGGGGATTGGAGTGCTGTGTTTGCTGTCTGAAGATCTGCAGATTGGTCCTTGTTGCCCTGAAGTGTACAACACAGTAGCTGCACCACGCAAAACGTCTGTTGATTGGGCGTATTACTTTCTTTTTTCATATATTTATTGACACGTTTCTTGAAATCTTGCAAAATCCGTGAGCGGAGATTCTTAACAGTACTCTGTAAAATGTTGAAGGTTGTTTCTCTTCTCTAAGTGGTGGCGCGGATTGTTTTTTTCCCCCACCGGAATCTGCCTGAACAAGACAAGTGGCCTAAAGGCAGATTCCAAACTAAAGCAAATTGAAAGGGTGTGTTTTTTAACTTTAGTTGTCAGATTTATGATAACACATGCATATGCGAAAACCACAGCAGGGGTGTTGTAGTGTTACAAAACCAAATATGGGAATAATGCTGTTTGAGGGCATAGGTATTCAATAGGTGTCTTTCTCTTTATTATTACTATTCAGACAGTGCACATATTTGGTGCTGGCAGTCACTCAATGACAAACAAGGAAAAGGGTCTGATTCACAGTGTACTTATTTAGTATTTTGTAAGAACATTTATTAGTAAGTTCGAACCACAATGCTTTTAATTTTTTTATCCATTATTTTCATAGCTTCCAAAGAGGAGGGTCACTGCAGCTATGTCTTCCTTCCTGGGCTACTGCTGCTGGAGGACATATTCCCCCTTCAACTCCCTATGGTGCTCTTGCTCCTACTGGGTCCCAGCTAGGCTCCTCCTGTATCAGGTAAACTGGGATAGGAAGTCATTTTGCAGCATGGCCAGAAAAAGCATCGGGGGTGGGGAGCATCACCAGTCAGGCCCCATAGGTAGAGGGAGTGGGCAGTCATCATATGACCCCAGGCCACTGTTTTTTCTCACCACCCAGATACGCTGAGTGAGTGATGTCATGTGTTCCTCTGAGCACAAAACCTCCCCTCTCTCAGTATACTTGGAAATCCTCAGGACTGCCTCCAGCTAACTCTAGTATACCCTAACTTTACTCTAGTACAAACTTGGTTTTCACCAAAGATTCCTGATATGGCAGTCGCTATGCCTGGGTACACCATATTCCAGCAGGACAGGTTAACTAAGTGTGGTGGTGGCTATGCCATCTATCTTAAGGAGACGCTTATGGGGCATGCTTTACCTATGGCCAGCCTAGGTTGCTCTACCCAGGCACTAGCCATTAAAGTACTACTTCGGGCACATAATAAGGCTCTTATGGTAATGTCTTTACTATTTATCGTAACAGTGTTCCTCCCTTTGTAACCTTTTTTCCCTGGGTCACGCCTGAAAAAGGGACATTCATCTCAGTGGGCCCACCCAATTACCAAAATTCAAATAAATAAATTATGTTCCACCTGAAGAACACACAGCAGGCTTCCACTGCATTATGGATTATATTCGTAACCTGAACCACAACTCTGAGACTATAGTTATAGGTGATCTTAATGTTAGTTGGATATCCCCTGATGCAGGCATCCTTCAAGGATGCTATCTCTGTGCTTCACTTTTCACAGCTCATTACCTCCCCAACCAGGACTAACTATAAGACGGGGAAAAGTACCCTGTTTGACTGGATACTTTCTAGCCACCCTGATCGTATCTGTACCGTGACAGTGCACCCAGATTCACTAAACGACCACTCCCCCATTACCTGCAGTTGGACTAATAAATTCCAAGCCCCCTTCACAGACTATATACAACAGGGTGTTAAAATGTTGACATTTTGAGCCCCTAAAACAGCAATTTTGCAGTCTAAACTGGTCCCTACTTGACACCACTGATTATATCAACCTTGCATTGGAAATTTTCATTAAGCACTTCAATGCTGCCTGCGATATCCATGCTCTCTTAAAAAAGATGAAAGTCTGTGGCACCGTAAACCCCTGGATAACCTTCAAACTCATTAATAGGATAAAACTCAGAGATCACCTCTGGCACTGAGCAAGAGCTACGGGCAAGCAAGCGGATATGCAAGAATATAAAAAACACCAGGAATGAATGCACATGGGCAATCTGCCTCGAAAAAGCCAGATACCATAGGGAGGTGCTCACTTACACTTGGGGAGACCGTAAGAACTTCTGGAATAACATAAAAGATGTTATCGGTAAAGATCTGAAGATTGCGCCCTTCATGCTTAACATTGAAGGTATCCCTACCCTGGACCCACTAACCATAGCAAATACTTTCAACAACATCTTCACTGACCTGGGCAATGTCCTCCCACCAGACTTCTTTGAGGATACCACCCCAACTATTGCCCACAGTCCTGAAGATAAGCTCCTGGCTCCTCCTTTTTAATTTAAAAAGGTCCCTCTGTCAATGGCTAGGAAGTATCTAAGTAAAGTGCTAGGGAAATCAAGACATAGCGGAGATTCGTTGGACCCCAAACTTGTTGCCCTCACCATAGAGGAAATACTGGTACCCCTTACTAAGATACTCAACCTCTCACTACAACTGGCTCAATTTCCCCAAATATGAAAGTCATCCCTAGTAACCCCCACACATAAAAATAAGGATTGGGCCCTACACACAAATTATAGACCAATATCTATCCCTCCCCCCCATTATCTAAAGTGCTCGAGCGCATAGTTGCTGATGAGCTGGTGGACTACCTTGAAAAATACTCAATCCAATGCCCACAGCAACATGGATTCAGAAAAGGGCATAGCACCACTACAACCCTGTTGGAATTCACTGGTTTCATTCATCGATCACTGGACCAAGGTAAATTAGTAGGTGCGGCTTTCATAGACTTAACAAAGGCCTTTGATACCATTCACCACATACTACTTGTTCGGCAACTGACTTCTATTGGTCTGTCCACCAGCATGGTGCACTGGTTCAAGAGTTATTTAGAAGATGCTCCCAACAGGTGAAAATAGCTAGTGTCATCTCTGGCTGGCAGCTCGTCCTCTCCGGAGTGCCTCAGGGCTCTATATTGTGACCTCTTCTTTTTCGCATTTTTCTCAACAACTTCCCTTGTTTCTGCCACCGATGGATCCTCCTTTACACGGATGATGCTGTCATCTTTTCTAGCAACCCTGACCCCAAGCTACTGGAACACCACCTACAGTGTAGCTTTGAGAAAGTGGAGGATTGGTTCAATAAACACAAATTGGTTCTGAACTACCAAAAAAAAAAAAAGTCATGCTGTTCAGCAGCACTCGCAGTAAGCACAAATCCCAAGCCCTAACCATCAGAAACTGCCTGTGAGTCCCACTTGAACAAATCCAACACTTCAGATATCTGGGGGTAACCTCGGACAGCTCCCTATCTTATGCCCAGCACATTGATAATGTTGCCAGGGCTGTCAATATCAAGACTGGATTATTCCACAGATGCAGGCACTGCCTGATGCCTGAAGCCCTCAGACTTGCAGTACATAGTTCTGTCATATCTATTGTCGACTATGGCCTGGTAATCTATGGTGCAGCCTCTGCTTCATCTCTCCGTAGGATAGCCATGGCACTAAATAAGGCATGCAGACTTCTCACTGATGCAGCATGCCTCACCCACACATGTGATCTGTACACTTAAACAGGTTGGCTTCAGCTAAGCGGAAGGATACCTTATCAAACCTGTCTCACTAGCTAAAAAAAAGCAGTTCTCAGCCTCTTGCCCCCGGTATTGAAAACCTTCTAAGCCCACACTGCAGAGCATACTCGAAGCTTAGCCAGCCAACTTCTCCATGTTCCAAGATGATGGACAACACAAGAACAATGCTTATTTGCCTACAGAACACCTCTTCGGTTGAACACACTACACAGAGGTATTTGACTTTACCAAAATTAGGTCCATTCAAACGTATGCTCAGTCAGCATCTCACAGCTAACAGTTCATGTGACTGCTACACCTAAGATACCACCACCTGTGGATACAACCTACCTTTGTGCTCTCACTTTCTCACTGTAACTGAAGGACCTTTCAAGTCCCTTGCTCAGCCCTCTATCCCCTGCCTTTCCCCATCCCCTCCCTCCACTGCACCTGCTACCCCTCTCCCCCCCAGCACCCCTACTCACATTATCTCTGTCTATACAGGTTTGGCAAAGCCTTTTGGCTGCCTCCTCCATTTTCTTGGTTCTCTTGATTACCTTTCTCTCTCTCTGCTACACTTTGTTCACTTTCCAATCTATAATTTTACTTTCAGATACAAAGTATGTCATTGTTGCTTGACTGTTTTTGTTTGAAACTCTGATTTTTGCCTCCTTTATATGTTTGCCACCCTTCCCCACTGACGTGGAACCTTTGTAAAAGAGCTACTATGTGCTCAGAGGTATTGTAATCCAAGATTGAATAAATAAAAATTAAAAAACACTAGCTCCCCCTGGAGGAACAGAGTGTCCAAGCAGATGCTCCATTCATCAGCAGCGAAGGCTTCTCTGACAGTCGAAGTGCAGGATGCGAAACTCGGTTGCCAGCATAGTTTCCCTTTTCTCACATTCTTTAAACTTCCCATTATAATCAATCAAAGAAAATGTTAACTTGAACCAGTGGCTTATTAACATGAGAAAGATTTCACAGTCATTGATTTTCACCAGTTAAATGGAGTGCTGTTTGTTGCAATTTATAGAGCAGGACTTTGTTGTTGATTACACGTGACTTTCCCCAGTGTCATTTGCTCCAACTGGAGGAGCCCCGTCTTGTCTTGGGGCACAGTTGCCATTGACATTAGATAAAGAAATCTTTTAGGAAGCCTACCCCTCCCCATATAATATCCTGAGGGTCTCTGTTGATGGCTTTACTTGTGTGTTGTGGATTATGTCTTGCATACTTTCCCTTTACTTCTTCTGGCATTGAAGTAGCCAGGCCACACTTTTGATTTTCTCATAGAGAAAACAATATGTAGGTGCTCAACCATAAAATGAGGTAAGCCAGTCCTGGAGAAGAGTAGTAGGGAGTGTGTGCGCGCGTGTGTGTGTGTGTGTGTGTGTATGAATTCCTGTGTATCTCACCCAAACAAAACTGCACATGTCACCTCTAACCAACTTCAGGGTCTCGAGTCTGCATTAGAGCACATCCCTCCTCTGAGCCTACTGTACTGTTGCTTTGCTACAGCTGGTACCCAGCTAGTCTTGTTAGAAAAAGTTCTGTGACTCACCCATATAAGTCTATTAAAAGGCATCAGAATGTGCTCTAGATTTTTTTTTTAAATCAAAGTTTATTAGCATAGAAGACACAAGTGAGGTAGTATCACTATCCATACATTTCAGGGATGTACAGCAAAAGTACATCTTAGTGGTGCAACCTGAGGTTGCTCTGGGGGTCTTTTGTAATTCTTTTCCTTCTCTATTTTGGGCTCCCCATGGCCCAAACAAATAACATCCCACTTAAGGGGTGTCTGGCTCCCTCTCCCTGAGCTAAGACACAGACATAGCACACTGATGAGACCAAATGAGAACGTGCTGTTCTTAGCCTTTGCTGATTGCACTGTGAGGCCTTCTGGCACCATGCAATTCTGCTTAAAGTTTAGCCAGTCCAAATTCTCTCATGGGGATTTGCATATGTTTCCCATTACACTTTGTATTATTGGGGTATGTGCAATTGTGTTTTCTCTGAGATTCCCTTCTGCAAATACAAGAGAAGTGAATACATACAACTGATTTCTTAACTTCATGTTTGTTGTCTCTGCCTCCTCCTGATGGATCTAGTGTTCTCCCAAAGGGAGATACTGGGCCTTTACAGCATACCTGAATGTCCCGTAGTATTACAGTACTGTATGAGGCATGCCGGTTAGCAGAGCAGCTCTCATTCTTCATCCTGTAATCTGAAAGACCCTTCTATGCTCAGTGGTATATTTTCTAGGTTTACGTGGTGGTGGTGGTGGGGGGAGAACAGAAGAGATAACTATGTACATATAGGTGAAAGGCAAGCAATAGAATGTTAGTTGGAACTCTTTATTGTGACAGGTGTTGTCAAAGGTATAGAGGGGGGCTCTAGAGGGTGCCTGTTTCCTCTATAGAATAGTATATTTCCATGAGTCAGTTCTCGATATCTTTTTTTAAATCAGTCATTAAACTGACTAGATTATCGGCTGAAAAGGGGATCCCTTCAGGAAACAAAATCAAGATTGGTGTCAAATGTGTAATGCGTCCTTGTGGCCCACAGAGTGTCAAAGATTTGCTGGTGTTGATTCCTTTGAAAAGTAATCCTTTTCATATGTTGTATAGGTCAAGAACCAGTTGATTCCAGTCTGCACTGATGGAATTTGTGGAGTAAACCAGTTCCTTGTTAATGTTTTTCTGACTGCAGTTAAGATAACCAGGAGCAATTTCCTTTTTTTTCTTGTTTCTCAACACCCACAGGGGCATACCCAAGTAAGCATAACAGGGATCATTTGGAATGGGAGAGCCTAGTATCTTAGTTACCTCAGTCAAACACTGCACCCAGTAGTCCTTAGTTTTTGGGCAGGACCATATCACATGGGTGTGGTCTGCCATGATCTCCCCACAGTCCCTCCAACATGTGCTGGGTTTGTCAGTCACATATGATTGTATACACACTATTTTTCTCACAATGTCTGAGCACCAGTGGTTTTATATTGTTGTATGCATAGTACCTTCCATATCTCATCAGTGAGTTACAGTAAGTGTCCCAATACACTTTCCTCATCCTTTTAAAATAGTTAGTGTCCCAGAACCATTAGTGCTCTGTATAAGCTTGAAATTGGACTGCACCCCAGTGGGCCCTCTAATACTGCTGATAATAAAGTAATTAATGTTAAGGGTTGGCTGGTAGCCTTTTCCCAATCAAGTCAGTGTGATCGTGTAAGTCCATATCTGCAAATATCCATAAAAATTAGTCCTTTATAATCCAGATTCTGCTTGTAGATCACTGAAGGATTTAATAATGGATCCATTCAGCATATGAGCTGGGGAAGCTAAACCTAGCCTAGCTTTTGAGAAAGGATCCATGGGGATCTGAAATGCGTCATGCGTACTAAGAACCATGAATGGTGTGGTGTTCTTTTATGATGTGCAATAAATGAAGTAAATAAGTATTTAGTTGGTGGAGTCCTTGATTTACTATGCTGGTGAGTGCCCAATCTCCAAGTGATTGTGTCTGACTTTTTTTGAGAGTACCACCATCTCAATGCGCCCTGTTCTTTGTTCTGTAAACCTAGCCTGGCCCAGTTTTTAAAGCTGGGGTCCAGTCTAGCAGGCATTTAAATGCTCAGGAAATTGCAGTTTATTTGCCAGTCTATGCCGTAGCACAGTTGTGTCTCTTGTCCAGGGCACTCTACCCCCTTGTTTGTGTAAGAGAAATCTGTTATTAAGTATGCTGTCTGGGAGGAGCTGCCCCTTGGCGGACAGCTGCAAGTAGCGTCTGGAACAGATAAAGTAGTCTGGGGAGAATATTCGTGCTAATAGAATACACCCTGTGTATAAGTCCTAACATGGCTGGCATGGCTGTACAGCATTGCATGTTGTGTTTAATGCCAGTCATAAGTGAGGGATAGTTAACCTTATAGAGATCTCGAAGATTTTTGGATATATAAACCCCCAAGATATTTCAATGTCTGCTAATCCCACTTTAACAAAAAAAACTCTTTTAAACTGTCAGTTGGCGTAAAGTTTAGAGCCATCTCCTGTCTTTAATGTGTTAATTTTATGTCACGAAAATTGTCTTAGTTGTTCGAAGAGTGCTGGAGATGCAGCTAATGATTGTTGTAGCTCTGTCAGGAGAAGCGGAACATCAGCCACATACAGACATATTTTGCATTCTTGCCTTTCTGTCCCCCTCCCCAAATTCAGTCCTGCTCTCTAATGCCTGTGCCAGGGGCATCTCTGCAGAGGCAGAGCAGTCACGTCATATCATTGTACCTGTATGATCCTATGGAAGAAAATTTATATTTATATGTTCCCCCGGAGCCACTCGTTGCTGGATAAGAGTGGTTTCAAGCATGTTATGCTCAAGAGAGAACAGCGAAGCAAAGCTGAAGCAGAAAAGTACACCAGTTTACATAGTACCAGTTGCCCTCTACTGGCAAAGACCTACCACTAAAATTCCACAACAGGGACTAATTTGCAACCCAACAATAAAACCTTTAACATCTTTAAAAATGTTAATTTTTATTTTTTTTTTGTAATTTTTCATAAATATTATTTAGACTATCCCATTTTATTAGTGCATTAAGCTGCAGTGATGTGTGGGTTGTTGTCTGATAAACGCATCCCCCAGGTCCTTGGGTTGTGCATTTATCAGGCAGTAACCCACACACCATTGTGGCTCATTGCTTACTTAAGTTCACAGTTCATTTTACACTAGCTTTCGGGAGTTATACTTGTTTCATCAGGTCAGGAAAAACACTGAGTTGCCTGTTTTTCACTGACCTGACAAAGACAGTATAAGTCTTGAAAGCAAAGTGTCAAAAATAAGTTTGTTAGTCCAGTACAAGATATCATTTACAGTGGGTGTTTTTTTTTTGTGTGTGCATCTTTCACAGTTATTTCTTATTTCCTTGCAGTCCTTTAGGTATTTTCACTCAAAGAGAAATTGTCTTGGATTCAAACTAAAAGTGAATTTGGGATTTTGTTTTCCAAGCATCTCTAATCTGAAATCAACTTCTGTGCAGCTAAGCAGCTTTTGGAGACCAGTACGCATAAAGTGGTATATGGCAACAATTTCTGCAAAAGAAAAGTATTACTTTTTACTGTCTCTTTACGCAGACTACAGTGCTGTAATTTTCCTGGATGACTTGACCTCCAAATATTTTTTTCAGTGCAATGCTTATAACAGCTGTACCGAGGACTGCTAAACCTACTGTATATGAATGGAATCCACATTTTACCTGAAGTGTAACATCTAGGTGATTTTAAGCTTCTTAAGCTGCATGGTTTTCCACTTGCAGTGTAGCTGGGACCAAGCATAATGGTGTATAGTCACTTATCTGTATAAAGACCTGATATATAGTCAGCCTGGTAGTGCAGCGGTAATGCTACTACTTGCGACATCTGCGACTGAGAATAGACTCTGGTCACTTGGGGGGGGGCAGCAAATTGAGGGAGCGTTGAGCGCCCCAAGGACAGCTCTCCTCTCTCCGGGAAGTGGAGGGGGGATGCTGCGTAACACTACTTGACTACCACCTGGTAGAGGCCAGGTGGCAGCACAGCAGGAGCACACAGATGAGGAAGGGGGCAGCCACTGGCTGCCAAGCACGCATGCATGCTGTCACAGTTGTGTGCTGGAGTTGTAGAAAAAAAGCCCTGGTTTGCCACTGCACTGGCAGCACTTGCAGGCCTGCGCATGACTAACATGGCAGGCTGCTCACCACTATTGTGGGTCTGAGTAGGTAACTGTAGGTCAGTAACATGGCTGGGGGTGCTGTCTGGTAAGCCGAGGTACGACCTGTATGGCCACCCAGTGTCCCAGTGGGTGGCACATTGAGTTTCTCTGTCGGTGGCATGCGATTGAGAACGAGCCCATAATGCTGGCAACCTGGCAACTAGTGATCGAGGAGTAGTACCAATGCAGTGCATCCTAGATAGGGTGGAATAGCAGATTGCTTCTGCAGCATCAGTGATCCCTGAGGTAGGGCCTTGGAAGGTTCAGGGGAAGCTACATGTTGCTGAGATCTCCAGGGCTTTGGGATGTGGGAGGCCAGCATTTATTTATTTATTTCAGAGTTTAACCAGGCAGGCATACTGAGTGGAGAAACCACTCGTTTCCAGCATTAAAAGGAGAGAAAACAGCCTGGCTCTGTGCATTATAAATCAAGGGAGCACTCCCCATCAATTGGAGCACTCCTTTCCTCTGTGCAAGACACTCTTATTGTGTGAAGTGTCTCACATGCTGCTGCCCTGGAAACAGGCACATTCTGGTAAGGTTTTTAAAAAAATATATGTATTACTGATCGAGCTTGATTAATAATATAGTAATACCTAGAGGCCAGTGGGGCACAGGACTCAAGGCAGCATGGATTCACAGCAGGAAGATCATGTCAGACGAATCTAATTGATTTCTTTGACTGGGTAACCAAAGTAGTAAACCAGGGAGGGACTGTGGACATGGCTTACCTAGACTTTAGCAAGGCATTTGACACAGTCCCACACAAAAGATTAATAAACAAATTAGTCAGCCTTTGAGTGGGTCCCAGGGTGGTAGCTTGGGTAAAACACTGGCTGTACAGGACACAGAAGGTAATAGTAAACGAAGTCCACTCTAAAGAAAGGGAGGTTACTAGTGGGGTACCGCAGTGTTCAGTACTGGGTCTGGTCCTTTTTAATATCTTTATAAGTGACATTGCAGAGGGACTGGAAGGAAAAGTATGCCTCTTTGCAGATGACACAAAGATCTGCAACAGGGTTGATACACAAGGAGGCGTGGAAAGGATGAGAAGGGACTTTGCAAGGTTGGAGGAATGGTCAGATGTGTGGCAACTTGGATTCAATGCAAAGAAGTGCAGAGTAATGCACCTGGGAAACAAAACACGGGGAAGAGTACACAGTGGGGGGTGGAGGTAGTAACAACAACAGAAATGGAAAGTGACCTGGGGGTAATCGTATCAGATGACCGGAAGGGTAGCAAGCAATGTGAGAAGGCAGTAGGGATGGCTGGGGGGATACCGGAATGTATAGGGAGCGGCATCAACAGTAGAAAACAGGAAGTTGTTATCCCTCTATACAGACAGTTGGTGAGACCCCGTGGAGTACTTCATGCAGTTTTGAAGACCCTATCTCCGCAAGGACATAAACAGGATGGAGTCAGTCCAGAGGAGGGCAACTAAAATGGTGCAGGGTCTGCAACAGAAGCCATACGAGGAGAGACTAAAGGAGCTTAATATGTATACCCTTGAGGAAAGAAGGAAGGGGGGGACATGATAAAAACTTTTAAGTAGCTCAAGGACATCAACAAAGTCCAAGAGGGTAGCATCTTTCAGAAAAAGAGATGTGCAAGAACAAGGGGACACGATTTGAAGATAGAGGGGGACGGCTCAGGGGCAATGTGAGGAAGTATTTTTTCACAGAGAGGGTGGTGGATGCATGGAATGGCCTTCCTGAGGAGGTCGTGGGGTCAAAAATAGTGGAGGAATTCAAGAATGCATGGGACAGACATAAGGCAATTATTGTGGGGGGTAGGAAGAAATAGGCTGTTGGTTAACTAGGATCTGCAGCTTATTCAGTAGATAATGAAATGGGCAGACTAGATGGGCCAAGTGGTCCTTATCTGCTGTCAAAGTCTATGTCTCTATGTTAATACTGCAATGGAGTCTACTGTTATGGTTGTAAGAGTGTTCTCACTTACATTCTTAGTGTATCAGAACTGATCACCTTCGGTTCATGGTTCTTATACCCTAAGAATGTGTGTGAGACCACTCTTAGAACTGCAAGAGGGTTTTTTGTGGCAGGATTAACATACAAATGATGGCCACAAGCTGGTTCACTCAGGTCCACGCCATGAAGCTGACCTACTCCCCTGGATCCTGACTGTGTAACTGAGGGGGATGGTGGTACCCTCCTTGAAGACCCCCTGCCACGGAGGGAAGAACCACTGGAGCTGGCAAAAGTGGTGAAGTTAATGGCAGATGGGATTGGATGATTGCCAGAAGACTGGAGGAGGGTGACTAGGGCCAAGTCAGAGAGAGAAAAAAGACTAGGGGGAAAAATATGATGACAGAAAAAAACAAAACATTATTGATTAGTCATCAATTCGTTTTTGGCCATTATCCCATAATCAGAGGAAGTTACCGGCCACCTTCCCATTAAAAACATGTAAAATGCATAGAATGGACCACTTACTGGTTAGTTTTTGGATTTCGTCCCATAGGCAGAGGGTATTACTAGTCATTTTCCCATTGAAAATGTGAAATATAGTATATGTAGCAGATCAGTTATCAGGTTTTAGTCACCATCCCACGTGTAGAGGATGTTACCAGCCATCTTTCAGTTAAAATATGAACATACGAAATTTGCCAGCAGATAAAGGCCTAGAGGTCTGTCAAGTCTGTTCGAATGAGCAGCTGGCACCCCTTATACTGCAACTGCCCCTCCCTTCCACCCTTCCCCTCCATTGACCCTCCCCCTTGTCCTGTCCCATCCCCTTTTGAAGCAGTCCACTGTTCTACTGGATACCACTTCTGCAGGTAACATATTCCACCCAGCTACCACCCTCTCTGTAAAAAAAAGTGTCTCCTTATCTCCCTCCTGAACCTTCCTCCCTCACTCCCTCCAGTCTCATATCTTGGCCCCTGGTGTCCCTCCTCTCCCTTACTTTGAACAGCCTCTCTGTACCTGTCTTGTTTATTCCCTTCATGTACTTAAAGGTTTCAATCATATCCCCCCCCGTCCCTCCTCTCCTCCAGCGAGTACATGTTCAGCTCCCTCAGTCACCTCTCGTATGATAAGTCCCTCAGCCCCTTGATAATCTTTGTTGCCCTGCACTGCACCCCCTCCAGTAACTTAATGTCCCTCGTCAGATACGGGGGCGCCAGTACTTACGCAGTACTCCAGGTGTGGTCTAACTAATGACCTATACAGTGGCAGAATCACCTCCTCCCTCCTTGAGGATATACCCCTTGCAGTGCAACCCAGCATTTTGTTGGCCTTTGCAGCTGCCTTCCTGCATTGTACCAAGTTTTTCATTGACCCTGTAATGAGCACCCCCAGATCCTTCTCCTCCTCCTCTATCTGGGCTAGCTGCACTCCCCCAGCTGGTAACTCCTCCTTGGGTTTTTCACCCCAAAATGCAGCACATTGCACTTTTTGGCATTAAACCCCAGTTGCCAGGTGTCTGACCAGGTTTCAAGCTTTGCCAGATCATCCTGCAGCCCCTGCCACCCCCCAGGTTGTCCACCATCGCTCCCATCTTGGTATCATCAGCAAACAGACTGATCTTGTTCTTGATGTCCAATGATATGTTTGCAGTGAATATCCCAAACAACACTGGTCCCGACACCGAGCTCTGCGGAACATGGCTCATCACTACCCTTGGGTGTGAGAACTCCCCACCCACCACCACCCTCTGTTGCTTTCCCTGAAGCCAGTTCCCTACCCATCTCATAAAATGCATGGAATGGGACAGTTATCTGTTAGTTTTTAGCCATCACCCCATATGCAGCGGGTGCTACTGGCATTGGTTTGGGGAATTTACAGGCAGTCAGTGCCTTGTACAAAGGTATTAGCTGTTGGCAGCAAATCTTCTGCATGCTTTGCAAATGAAGTGTTCTTGAACAGACAATTAGGAATATAACTTAATCCAAGTAATTGTAAGTTTACATTGCCTGGAGGTATTTTCATGTTCCAGGGTTGTAATAGATTACTCATATTAGGGACACATATGTGATGTACTGTACTGTGTTTCATAACTGTTTCTCATTAGAACCATTTGAGACTAAATGACATTTAGAAAAAAAATACAATTTGAGAGTTCCTCAAAAAATAGGAAAAATACAGTTCACAACAGGTAAGGAAAAACTTGTTTTTAAACAGCTTGATGATTCATTCCTCCTTTCTAGGGGCGTGGATACAGTTCATTATTCACAACCTGGCAGTTACACTGGACGTGCTGATTCATCAGGCGTCTTTAAGCTAAGCTCCTCCCATCACTCGAGCAGTATATCCTTCATCTCTGCCCTGTGACATAAGATCTTTCTTTCTGTTGGATGGGACAAGGCTCCTCCTTCACAGCTCTGCTCGTGTTCGGCGGGGGGGTTACCCTGCTCATTGGCGATTTCCTTGAAATTACATCTCTTCAAGGAATACTTAAGCTCCTTCACTCCAGCTCTGCCTCACTCATTGATCAGATGGACATGGAGGAAGTTAAGTCATCCAGCATCTTCAAATTCTGCATCATGTGTCAGCAGAAAATGTCAAACACGGACTCACACTTCTCTTGCATCTGTTGTTTAGGGACACAACACAGTGTTTGTGGTTGTAACCTATGCCACGTGATGTTTCCAGCCTCTCTGGAAGATTGCTTGGCCAGGATTCTTCTCAGTCAACCAGCCAGTAGGGTCCCAAAGATCCGACCTAAAGGACCCAAGAAGGCCTTTGCTGTGGTGGGGTCAGCTGCTCAGCTTGCAGCCCTGGAAGAAAAGGTGTTGGTTGTCATGGTGGGCACCTTGTTTGTCTCAGTGCTGTTCCCAGCTGGGGTCAGTGTCGGAGGGTCCTTCGCGGATGGGTTCTGGGACATGTGCCGGGCCCTCCAGGCCTTTGGGGACAGCACTACCCACCATGGTAAAAAACACAAGTGCTGCTGGCGCCAGTCATGTGATTGGGAGAGATTGCAGTCCTCCCACTCACTTGACTCCCTCGATCACTCAACTCAGGTCACGTGCTTAACTCCAGTTGAGCGCCCTTCAGTCTAGTGGTTTGTTGATGGCTCTTCAGTGTCCCCACTGGGCTTGGCAATCTCAACACTGGTTGAGCAGGCTGTCAAGATTTTTCTCTACCCTGTCAACCAATTGTTGGAGAAGATCAACGAGGAGTCCATTTCCCAGACTTCAGTTCGCCCATCATTCACCTAGGAGGATGTGGGCTGGTCGAAGACCCCGACTGGTTGCATTGACTGCGTTGACTGGTGATGCTAGGAAAGGAGGGCAGGATGGGAGGAGGAGGAAAGGGTGGAAGGTGGTTACCCTTAATGCTTAATGCTAGGAGCCTTGGGAGGAAAATTGCAGAGTTGCAGGTTCTCATGGCAGAGGGAGAGGTGGACATTGCAGCCATCACGGAAACATGGGCCACCCAATATAATGACTGGGACCTGTCTGTACCAGGGTACAGGTTATTTCGTAGGGACAGGGTGACTGGGAAAGGAGGGGTGGCACTATATGTGAAGGAAGGACTGAAGTGTGTAAGGGAGGAAGGGGAGGAGGGTAGTACAGAGTCACTTTGGGTGCAAATCCAGGATTCCAAGAATAGGATTCTTAGAATGGGAGTGGTGTACAGGCCACCATCTCAGATGGAGGAGTTAGACAGGGAACTAGCGGGACAGATCAGGAGGACCTGCGAGAAAGGTAGTGTGGTGATTGTGGGGGACTTCAACATGTCAGGAGTGGACTGGAGCACCCCAACAACCAGGAACAGAAGGGAGCAGGTACTGCTGGATGCCTTCCAGGACAGCTTCCTGCTGCAAATGGTCAGTGAACCAACCAGGTTAGGGAATACCCTTGACCTTGTGCTGGCAAATGGGGACTTTGTGAGAGAACTTACAGTGGAGGAACCGCTGTCAGGGAGTGACCACCACTCAGTATGGCTCACATTGGATATGGGCAAAGAAGGAGTGGAATCTGGCACAAGAGTGCTGGACTTCAGGAGGGCCGACTTTGGGAGGATGGGGGAAGTGGTAAAAGGGTACCTGGCCAGAATTCAATCTAGTATGGATACTAACCAGAGATGGGAGCTCATAAAGCTGGGGATAGTGGAGGCAACCAAAACCTGCTGCAAAGCCCAGAGCAAGAAGGCTGGGGCTAAGAAACCGACTGGTTGAGCAAGGAGGTCATGGAAAGGTAAGGAGGAAAAGAGCTGCCTTTGGGAAGTACAAGAAAACAGGGAGGGGACAGAGGGTACTTGACAGAATCGAAGGAGGTGACAAGGGCAGTAAGGGAGCCAAAGCATCTCTGGAACTCAGGCTGGCACAAGGCATTAAGAAGGGGAGAAGGACTTCTTTAAGTACATCAGGAGAAAAGGGCTGTAAGGACCACATAGTAAGGATTAGGAAGGAGGGGTTTGGTGGAAGCAGGAGCTGCGATAAAGGCGGAAGCACTAAATGAGTACTTCTGCTCAGTATTTACTAAAGAGAAGAGGGGGGTGACACCCAAGATGGGTGAAATGGCAGACGGAGGGAAGTGGTGACAGATGGGGAAATCATGGAGGCAGAGTTCGAGAGGGTTTGAAGGCACTGAGGGTGGACAAGGCGTCAGGCCCAGATGGCATCCACCTCAGGGTACTGAAGGAGCTGGCAGAGGTCCTTGCAGGACCTTTGGCAGACCTATTTAATGCCTCACTACATTCAGGGTGTGTACCTCAGGACTGGAGGATGGCTCATGTGGTGCCCCTCCACAAGAGTGGCCCCAAGGATGAACCGGGAAACTACAGACCAGTGAGCCTCACATCCATCGTGGGTAAGCTAATGGAGACTATCCTGAAGGAGAGGCTGGTGGCCCTCCTAGAGGCCAAAGGACTACAGGACAGCAGACAGCATGGCTTCATCGTGGCCGATCCTGCCAAACCAACCTGGTCGAGTTCTATGACTGGGTAACTAGGCAACTGGACAGGGACATGCAGTGGATGTCCTGTATCTGGACTTCAGTAAGCATTAGACTCAGTGCCACATGGAAGGCTGGGAAGGAAGTTAGTAGGCGCAGGGGCAGGTGCAGTGCTGGTGAGATGGGTAGGAAACTGGCTGCAGGGAAGGCAACAGAGAGTGGTGGTGGGTGGGGCTCTCACACCCAAGGGCAGTGTGACCAGTGTCCCACAGGGCTCGTGTTGGGACCAGTGTTGTTTGGGATATTCATTGCAGACATATCATGGGACATCAAGAGCAAATCAGTCTGTTTGCTGATGATACCAAGGTTGGACGCGGTGGTGGGTGACCTAGGGGATTGCAGGGGTTGCAGGATGATCTGGCAGAAGCTTGAAACCTGGTCAGACACCTGGCAACTGGGCTTTAATGCCAAAAGTGCAAGGTGATGCATTTTGGGATGAAGAACCCAGGAGGACTTACCAACTAGGGGAGTGCAGCTAGCCCAGACAGAGGAGGAGAAGGATCTGGGTGTGCTCATCACAGGGTCAATGAACAACTTCGGCACAGTGTGGAAGGCAGCTGCAAGGCCAACAAAATGCTGGGTTGTATTGCAAGGGTATATCCTTGAGGAGGTGATTCTGCCACTGTATAGGTCATTAGGTTAGACACACCTGGAGTACTATGCTGCAGTACTGGCGTCCGTATCTGAAGAGGGACATTAAGTTACTGGAGAGTGCAGCGCAGGGCGACAAAGATGATCAAGGGTCTGGGGGACTTCTCATACGAGAGGAGGTTGAAGGAGTTGAACATGTACTCACTGGAGGCGAGGAGACACAGGGGGGACATGATTGAAACCTTTAAATACATGAAAGGAATAAACAAGACGGGTACAGAGGGGCTGTTCAAAGTAAGGAAGGGGAGGGCCACCAGGGCCCATGATATGAGACTGGAGCGAGGAAGGTTCAGGAGGGAGATGAGGAGACACTTTTTACAGAGAGGGTGGTGGCTGGGTGGAATCGTTACCTGCAGAAGTGGTATGCAGTAGAACAGTGGACTGCTTCAAGCGAGGATGGGACAGGACAAGGGAGGGTTAATGAAGGGAAGGGTGGAAGGAGGGAGCAGCTGCAGAATGAGGGGTGCTATGCACATTGAGCAGACTTGATAGACCTCTAGGCCTTTATCTGCTGGCAAATTTCGTATGTTCGTATTCGGGATCAACCTCCACTGGTGGTACTGCTGCGGAAGCTGATATTGGTGAACATGGCTCAGCATATGGTCTACACTGACCCTCTAGTGGCTTCACCTTGACATCGGCCCTTGGGTCAATGGTAGAGGCGCCGTTTGTGCTCTCATTCCTGCTTGACTGGGATGCACCACCATCGATGGTTCTTGACTTCCTTTACCTTGGGCGAGGAGAGGCACTGCCGCAGTATGCAGCGGCACTAGGCAGAGCTCCTCTAGAAGCAGTGGATCAGTGCGGAGCAGGGTAAGGCCCTGCTCCCTGGACCTACGGTCAACTGGAAGATGCCAGTGATGTCCACTCCAGTTCACCCTCAACAGATGTCTCCAGCATCTGCCTCTCCACTCCTTCGGGTGGAGCCACCTCTGCTGTAACCTTTGGTGGAAACCCTGACCAAGGACTCACATGTTGCAGCTGGCTTGCTAGGTCAGCTGTTGGTGGAAATCACCCGATAGGAAGATACTTGTGTGGTCCCTGGCAGCAAACGGTCAAGGGCCGTTTTTGAAGAGTCCTCTGATGACTCAGATGGTCTGTCCATGTTGTCATTGAGAGCCCACACCTTTGACTGGCTTCAGTCGAGGAACTGACCACGGGCTGGTGTTGTTTGGAATGTTCCTCAGCCTGATGTCAGAGTCCACAAATGTGTCCCTGGAGTCAGTCCAGAAGAGGGCAGAATACCCCCATCACTGACATTGTGGGCAAGGACAGCTCCCCTGAAGTTGCCTTTCCCATGCCTGAGACCATCTTGGGACCGGCCCTGGAGCTCTGTCAGCATCTAGCATCCTGCTCGGCACCCTCCACCCATATGGTCCGTAAGTATGTAGTCCCTACAGGGACCCTCTCTGGGTTCTTGGACCACCTGTCAGCCAAGGATCTGGTCTTGGACTCAGCCTTCCAAAAGTCTGAAGACCATGGGGATTTGGACAAGCAGACAAGGAGTTGAAAAAGCTTGACCATGTGGTCAAAAAGGTCTATGCCCCCTCCTCTCTGGACCTGTGTCAGGCCACCTGTTCTGCCCTGATAGCCAGCTTTGGTTACTCCCTGTTGGTGCTGGATGAAATCCTCCCTTATCTCCCTGCTGACAAATAGTTGTGGTGAAGTTGATCAAGGACTGCTGAACACCAGCTCCAGATGGCCTTGGACATGGATGATTCCTGAGCCTGTGCTATGGCAGTGGCTGTTACGATGCTTCACAGGGCCTGACTGACTCAGCAAATGCTGGCCGATATCTTCTTCTTGGGCCCCGACCTCTTTGGCCCCAGGGATGGAAGGACATTTCATTAGGACAGAAAAGTCCAGCACCCCCCTGTCATCTGTGACTTCATCCCAAAAGGACCCTAAGGTTCAAAAGCCTAAAAAGAAGACCTTTCAGTATAGGTCCTTTCAGCCACAGCAGCCTCTGCAGCAGCCCCAGTAGGGACAAATCTGCTGTCATGGAGCAGAACTGGAAGATGTACCACCCGGGTGGTGGGAGGAGCTTAGCTTAAAGACATCTGATGAATCAGCACTTCTGGTGTAACTGCTAGAGTGTGGATGTGAACTGTATACCACTCCTAGAACTAGTTACAGGTGAGTAACCTAGGTCTTCCCAGAGGGGGTGGTTTTGGGCAGACTGGATGGGTCGTGGGGTCCTTTTCTGCTGACAGATTTCTATGATTCTATGATTCTGTGATTTCTAATTAAGAACCACATTTTATGGGACCTCTTTTCGCAGCTGTTTAAAAGAGCCCTACTAGAGGGAGTTCTTGCAGGAGGTCGGGGAGTTCATTGCCGGCCTGATGTTGGAATCCCCAGATATTTAATTCTGTGGGATTTCAGTGTTTGGGTCGATGATGGGCTCTCCCCTTTTCGGCGTGATCTCCTCCAGAGCATGGAGGCTCTGGGCCTTTCACAGATTGTCACCTCAGTGACCCACTTGCGTGGACACACAGTGGACCTGGTGTTCACACGGAGTCTTGGGGTCAATGTCAAGATTGATCTGCTCATTTGATCGGATCATAGCACCTTGAGGTTCATGTTTGGGGGCCCATCCTCTGTGGAGATGGCTCGGTACCGCCCTTTACAGGAATTGTTCCCAACCGAACTACAGGCGGTGATGGACCTATTGGGTGTGGAAGCTGCTTGCACAGTGGGTGTGGAGGAGGCAGTGGCAGCCTGTAACAGGGCTGTTACTGCGGCCTTTGACTCTGCCATGCCTGTCCATGTTCAACCCTTATCTACTTACTGGAGGTCCCTTTGGTTTCATGGAGAACTCAGGGAGTTAAAGATTAAGGGCCGAAGGTCGGAGCAACTCTGGTGGAGATCAGGACTGATTGAGGACAGACTGGCTCTAGAGTCACTATAAGGTGACTCTAAGAGGGAAATCTCCCTGAACAAGGCAGATTTTCTGTCAAGGGAGATTGCTGTGGCAAGAAATGGACTGGCTCAGCTGTTCTATATGGTGGAAGGGCTGTTGCACCCAGCCTGTCTCTGTATTGGGGGAGCTAGTTCAAGCACACAGTGTGATGAGCTTGC
Organism: Neoceratodus forsteri; assembly: GCA_016271365.2. Classification (NCBI taxonomy): domain Eukaryota; kingdom Metazoa; phylum Chordata; order Ceratodontiformes; family Ceratodontidae; genus Neoceratodus; species Neoceratodus forsteri. Next base: position 849,497,045 of record CM057452.1, read on the forward strand.
TCTGTCTTTTTGCTGACAAAGTGTCCTCTAAAAGGACTGAGATCTCCTCCAGTGCCGCTCATGGTGCTTGCAGGGTTGCACCGGGGATGTGCTGGGGCATCCCTCCTGTCTGGGGTGAATTTGATCCAGTTGGAATGGAGGAGGTGGTTACATAGAAACATAGAATTTGATGGCAGATAAGGACCGCTTGGCCCACCTAGTCTACCCATTTCCCTACCTAACGGATAAGCTGCAGATCCTAGTTAACCAACAGCTTACTTCCTCCTTCCCCCCACTAGAATTGCCTTATGTTTGTCCCATGCATTCTTGAATTCCCCCACTGTTTTTGACTCTATGACCTCCTCAGGAAGGCTGTTCCATGCATCTGCAACCCTCTCTGTGAAGAAATACTTCCTCCACATTACCTCTGAGCTGTCCCTTTCTATCTTCAAATTCGCCCTTGTTCTTGCACATCTTTTCTTTTTTTGAAAGATGCTACCCTCTTGGACTTTGTTGATTCCCTTGAGATATTTGAAAGTTTCTATCATGGCCCCCCCCCCCTTTCCTCAAGGCTATACATCTTAAACTCCTCTAGTCTTTCTTCATATGTCTTCTGGTGCAGACCCTGCACATTTTGGTTGCCCTTCTCTGGACAGCCTCCATCCTGTCTGTGTGGAGATGGAGTCTCCAGAACTGTACACAGTACTCCAGATGTGGTCTTACCAATTGTCTGTACAGAGGGCCAACAACTTCCTGTTTTCTACTGTTGGAGCCTCTCCCTATGCATCCCAGTATCCCTCCAGCCCTCCTTACTGCCTTCTCACATTGCTGGCCCACCTTTAGGTCATCTGATATGACTACCCCCAGGTCCCTTTCCATTTTTGTTGTTGTCAGTATCTCACCCTCCCATTGTGTACTCTTGCCCTGGGTTTTTGTTACCCAGGTGCATTACTACACTTCTTTGCGTTGAATCTAAGCTGCCATACATTTGACCATTCCTCCAACCTTGCCAAGTCCTTTTCATCCTTTCCACCCCACCTTGCATATCAACCCTGTTGCAGATCTTTGTGTCATCTGCAAAGAGACATACCTTCCCTCCAGTCCCTCCACAATGTCACTTATAAAGACATTAAAAAGGACTGGCCCCAGTACTGAACCCTGCGGTACCCCACTTGTAACCCTCCTTTCTTCACTGTGGACTCCATTTACTATTACCCGCTGTGTCCTGTTGTCCAGCCAGTGTTTTACCCAGGCTACCACCCTGGGACCCACTCCCAGGCTGGCTAATTTGTTTATTAATCTTTTGTGTGGGACTGTGTCAAATGCCATGCTAAAATCTAAGTAGGCCATGTCCACAGCCCCTCCCTGGTCTACTACTTTGGTCACCCAGTCAAAGAAATCAATTAGATTTGTCTGACTTGACCTTCCTGCTGTGAATCCATGCTGCCTTGGGTCCTGTGCCGCACTGGCCTCTAGGAACTCAACAATTCTTTCCTTCAGAAGCGATTCCATCATTTTCCCTACCACTGAGGTCAAACTGACAGGCCTGTAGTTTCCTGCCTCTGTCTTGCTCCCACTTTTGTGAAGGGGAATCGTATCTGCCTTTCTCCAGTCCTCAGGTACCACACCATCCTCCCATGATTTATTAAAAAGGGTAGTCAGTGGTGTTACTAGTTCTTCCCTTAGTTCTTTTAGAATTCTGGGTGAATCCCATCAGGCCATATTGCTTTATCCACCTTCAGTTTTAAGAGTTCTTTCAGAACATTTTCTTCTGTGAAGGACTAATATCAACCCCCCTATCCAGAGTGCTTCTATTGACTGGATTAGGTCTCTCCCCCCACTTTTCCATTGTGAATACTGAGCAGAAATATTCGTTCAGTATCCCTGCTTTTTCACTGTCGCTCTCTGCCCAACCACCTTCCTCTTTATTCAGCCTCAATATCCCTGCCTTCATCTTTCTTTGCTCCCTAATGTTACCTATAAAAGATTTTATCCCCCTTCTTAACTGAGTTGGCTATCTTTTCCTCAGTTTGGGCCTTTGCTATTCTGACTGCCTTCCCCGCTTCCTTCTGCTTTAACTGGTACAGTTCTCTGTCCTGCCCCTTCTCTGTTTCCTTATACTTCCTGAATGCTATCTTTTTCTCCCTTACCTTCCCCGCCACTTCTTTTGAGAAGCATAGTGGTTTTTTCTTTCGTTTTGATTTGTTTATTTGCTTCACTCAAAAGCCTGTTGCCTCTGTGATGGCAGTTTTGATGTTTCCCTGTTGTTGCTCCACCCCACCTTCTTGCCTGTTTGCTAGTGCTTTTCTGAGGCACTCTCCCATTTTGACAAAATCAGCCCTCCTGAAGTCCAGTACCTTCACTTTTGTGTGGCCTGACTCTACAGCTAAATTTATCGTGAACCACACTGTTTGGTGGTCGCTTGTTCCCAGATGGCTACCCACTTCAAGATCAGAGATCCTCTGTCTTTCCCCATTTGAGAGTACCAGGTCTAAGATTTCTCCCTCCCGAGTGGGTTCCAAAACTATCTGTCTGAGGCATGCCCCCTGTAGGCCATCGAGAATGACCCTGCTCTTGGATGTGGCTGCAGCAAAGGTGCTACAGTTAACATCTGGCATATTCATGTCCCCCCATCAGCAATATCTCCCCTTTCTCTGCCATCCCAAGGATGCCTTCTATAATTTCCTGGTCCATTTCCTCCCACTGAGACGGGGTCTGTATACAATCCCTGTGCGGATTTTGGAGCCATTTCCAGTCTCCAGGGTGGCCCACAGTGCCTCATTTCCTCCCTGTTTACCCTTTAGTTCTGTTGCTTTGATCCCTTCCCTTACATAGAGAGCTACTCCTCCTCCTCCTCCTCTTCTTCCCTCTCTGTCCCTCCTGTAGATTGAGTACCCAGGTATGTTGACATCCCAGTCATGGTTCTCTGTGTACCGTGTTTCTGTGACTGCCACGATATCCAGGCATCCCTCTTCCATCAAGGCCACCATTTCGGGGAGCTTTTTACCTAGACTATAGGCATTGGTACTCATTACCCTCCATTTTTTTCTGGCTTTATTTCTTTTTGTCCCATCCCTGTCCTTACTGCCTTTGTCTTTTTCCTCATTTACCCCTGCCCTTATCCCTATCGACTACTCGATCTTGGTGTTTACCTCACTAACTACCCTGACTTTTGGGGGGGGTGGGCTAGGATTTCCCTTCTCCTTGTCAGTGCCTCCCCCCTTGGCTAGTTTAAATGCTTGCCAATGAAGCATTTAAACCTATCACCTAGGATTCTGGTTCCCCTCCAGGATAGATGCAGACCATCGCGCTTGTATAGGCCTGCATCCTTTCAGATGGAGTCCCAGTCCCCAGTGAAGCCAAATGTCCGAGCTCTGCACCAGTTTTTCAACCAGTCATTGAATCCCATGGTGTGGAGTACCCTAGCTTCATCCATGCCATAGAAGGTAGCACTTCCGAGAAAGTTACCGTGTGTGCTACTTGTCTAAAGTTCCCCCCCCCAACTCCACAAACTCCTGTTGCACTGCTCTGATCCCATTCTCAGTCAGGTCATTCGTTCCTAGGTGGGTAATGACATCCAGCTTACTCCCCCTTGCAGCTGCTCCCATGATCCTGAGGATTCGTTTCCTGTCCCTCCAAGCCATGGCGCCGGGCAGGCACTTTACCTCCCTTTCCCTTCCCTCCCCCAGTTCTACCCCCCTAACAGTTGAGTCCCCCACTAGGAGTTGTTTCCTTCCCCTGTGGGGTCCTGTGCCACCCTCCTATGGGTCTCCACTGTGGAGATTCCCAGCACCCTCCTTGGTCTCCACTGCGGGTGTCTGCATAGAAGAACCCTGCTCCGCCAGAATGGCGAATGAATTGTGGAGAGGCACAACTGAAGGGATGCGCCTCTGTTCCACCACCCTCACCCTCCTTGAGCACACCATGGTCCAACCATTCCTTTTTCTTGGCAACCTCCGAGGTAGTGGCGGTGGCCTGGGTGGTCCCTGGGTGGAGGAGCAGGTTTTCTGAATCATTGCCAAGTCAGCATGGAGACTAACAACCTCCTCCCTCAGACCAGAGAGGTGCCTGCAAATAGGGCAGCAACGCAGTTTCCAGAATGTCTCCTGGAAGACTGCTGCTCCGCAGCCAGTACATTGCACCACTCCCCACATGTCTGTGTCCCTTCCTGTTACAGATGCTTTTCTTTTGTTGTTTTTTTTGTTCTTGTTTTAGTGTGTGCAAGTTTGTGAATATCTGTACCCTCTATTCAGTGTGCTGTGCCTTTAAGGATATGAACAGGTGTATGTTGTTAGCAGTTTTGGGGAAGTGATGTCAGAACCCCTGCTATAAAGGAAGTTATGCGCTTGTGGTGTGGTGAAGGGTGGGAGGGAGTAAACCTATGCCGTCCAGAAACAATCAACTACAACTCTGACCCTCCACCCCAGGGAGTGCCTTCCTTCGTTTCAGACACAGAGGCTAAGTACCAGGTCTAGTCACAAATGACTGCAAATATCTCCCAGCTATAGTTCCTCCCTGACAAATTAAAGTAAAAACTAAGACAAGTCAACCCCAAACACAGAATCAATACTAGTTACTTACACAGATCCAAAAAGTACTGTAATAATTCAGTTCAGTGTAGTCTAGAAAATAACCTCCTTAATTTAAGGAATCTCTGGCTACTTTTTCTCTCTCTGTGTCTTGAATCGGTCATGAAGCTGTGACCTACCCATTGCGATCTAGACCCAGGTCCAACCTGATTTTTGGTCGGTTGTGTGGACCTGTGGTTGCTGGGATCATCCAGTGTTCTTTGAGGAGTGGGGTCTTCCCGGTGGCCTTGAAAGAGGCTTTGGTGAGACCCTTTTGAAGAAACCTTCATTGGACCCAGACTGTCTCACCAACTACAGACCAGTCTCAAACCTCCCATTTTCCGGGAAGATTTTAGAAAAAGTGGTGGCCGTTCAGCTTAAGGCTCGTCTTGCCTCCTTGGCCACTTTTGAGTGCTTCCAGTTTGGATTTAGGCCTGGGCATAGCACGGAGACAGCCCTGGCGAAGGTGCTTAATGATCACCTAATAGTGAGAGATGTGGGAGAGCGTACCATCCTTGTTCTTCTGGATCTCTCTGTGGCATTTGACACTGTGGACCATCAAGTGCTGTTGGACCACCTGCATTACTGGTGTGGATTAACCAGCACTGTCATCAGGTGGTTTAGATCCTACCTCACAGACAGAGTGAAGAGAGTGACAATGGGGTTATCCTCATCTAACCTGATGCCTCTGCACTGTGGAGTCCCACAGGGTTTGGTCCTGCGCCTCTGTTGTTCGGGGTGTACATGCTGCCATTGGGACATATTATCAGACGATATGGGCAGTATTTTCACTGCTGTGCTGATGATACCCAGCTATACCTGTCCTGTGCATATGGAAACCAAATGGCAGCCTCTATGTTTAACACCTGCCTGGCCGAGATCCAAAATTTGATGACTCATAACTGGCTCTAACTCAACCTAGACAAGACAAAAGTACTGGTGGATCCTGGTCGGCGACGGTGTGGTGGAGTATTGAAGGATGATCCTGGTTTGAGGCTAGGGGTTGTCTCTTTGATCCTCTCTAGTTGGGTTAGGGATCCAGGCATGTTCCTTGACAATAATCTGACACTGGATGCTTATATATCAGCTGTCATCCAAAGTGGCGTTTATCATCTAAGGAACATTGCCCAGATCCAAGCCTTACTGCTGGCCGAGGACCTTGCTGTCTTTGTCATGTCTAGGTTGGACTACTGCAATGCTCTCTACCTACGGCTATCTGAAGGCAATATCTGCCATCTGCAGCTGGTGTAGAATGCGGCAGCCAGGCTGCTGACAGTTTCACTAAGATCTGATCATATTACTCCTGTTCTCTGCGGATTGCACTGGCTGCCGGTACAGTGAAGCATTGTCTTCAAAGTAGGGTTACTAACCTATAAAGCCATGCACTGCCGAGAACCAGACTACCTGCAAGACCTCCTGGTTCCTCATTGCCTGAAGCGCTCTCTCTGTTCCTCCAAAGGTTGCCTCCTAGTGGTTTCCTGGGCTAGGCTGCAGCAGTTAGGTGATCAAGCTTTCTCAGTGGCCGCTCCAGCCCTGTGGAATTCACTGTCAAGTTTTTTGAGGGAAGCACCTTAGGTGGAAACCTTTAAAAGGGGCCTGAACACATTTTTTTTTTTGGTCAAGCCTACGAGCTGAATCATTAATAAAATTATATTTTTACTGACTGTCTCGCTTGATAGGTACATATGTTAAATATAATCTGTTTTCGAGTTTTTTAATTTTATTTATACTCTAAGTTGATTGCTGCTGTTTTCTATGTCTACTTGATGTTTTCTATCTGACATGTGTTATATTGGATGTTTTTATGAATTGTACAGTGCTTTAAGCCTCCGGGAAGGAGTGATATATAAATAAAGAATCTATCGATCTATCTAGCTACTTTTAGCATCTTGTAAGTTAAAATATTCATTTTTTTTTTTTTTAGGTATTCCCAGTTTTATTCAGAAGAGGAGTTTGTTCATTACAACATGTTTAACCATTATTTCTTTGGTGGAAAGGTAAGTGCCAGTACTCACTGTGAGCTTGATTTGAGTGCATAGTATGGACAAGTATACATGGTTATGGAACCTGTGTGGCTCCAAAAGCCATTTACAGTGCTTAAGGAGCTTTTTCTTCCTTTCTTACTTTTTGTCCCTGGGCACATCCTCCTTACCCATCATCATGTCTCCTGCCAATGACCTCCTAGCAGAATCTGCCGCTCCCACCCCCTGTCCCACCATTGCACCAGCGGGATCCACATGGCACGGTTCCTGAGGGTGCCAAGGACTGCCATTCAGACAACCTGCAGTTGGGATTCATTCTGTTTTTTCTTTTCACAGTCCTCCTTGGATGCTGGGCAGTGCACTGACAGACCACACGTGCGTGTGGCGTCGCCCCTGCAGAGGATCAAGGATCATCTGAAGTTGGCTTGCTGACATGAGCACATGATGCTACTCATTGGGCAGCATGCAGGATCTGTTGTTATGCATTGCAAAAAAGTCTCAAGGAGACTTAAGGTTATGAAGAGGAGCTTAAAATACAAAGACATAAACAATATAGTTTATTATTTATTTATTTATTTAAGAGATTTACCAGGAAGGCATACTGAGCAGAGTACCGCGCTCGATTCCAGATGCGCCCTGGGGTAAGGGGATTACAGGAGTGCAGTACAAAAATTCAAAAATACAATAATCAGTACATGCAAAAGTAAGCAGGTAGCAACAGTGAACAAAATTCAGCACATGAGTTATTTGCAGCTAGCATCAGGTGGTCCAGAAGGGTGGATGCAGAAGCTGAGATGCATATGGAAGGTACAATGAAAACGGATGAGGAGTATAACAGGCAGTGTTGTATTAGCATGGACAAACATAAAAAAAAAAAAAAAAAAAAAAAAATTCACATTTACATCGTGTGGTTAGAAATACAATACTATTTGGGTAGGCAGGCGTATCTATAGCAGCAGTTGAGAGAAGACAGTGGCAGAAAGTGCTGAGTAGAGAGGGGCTTGGATATAGTTTTTTATCCACACTGTGGCAGTTCCACTGGAATTGCTGAATCTTCATTGATGATATCTCTTCCATTAGGCCACACCTTTGGAACTATAAGCTGTCCGCATCAGAACCACTGGGAAACTTTTTGCTAACTGGGGGCTGTCTACAATGATGTATAGTGTCAATGTGTGTATAATGAGGGTGGCCCTATCACTCCTCAGTTCTTTCTCCTGCCATGGATCATCCTCGTTGGACTTGCTGAAGGAATCACTGTCAACCAAGCCGTTGTCATTTGTTATTTTATTTATTTAGTGTACTATCATCATCTCTTTATGTTGCCAAAGTCGAAAGAGCCTTTGTTTCGATATTGTGAATGCAGATATTAAATTTACAAGGAAAATACACATACAGTTTGTGTGTGCTGTCTGGACCTGTCTAACAATGTGGGAACTTGTGAGATTTGCCAGAGCTTCAACCAGGCTACAAGGCGACACCATAAAAAAGCTCCAGAAAAGGCCCTTACTTTAAAGCCATGGAGAAGGAAAAGGGCTCAAAATCTGTTTCTCCCTCATCGTTGGCCGAAATATAGTCATCAACGTCTAAGGAAACATAGAAACATAGAACTTGATGGCAGATAAAGACCGCCTGGCCCACCTAGTCTGCCCGTTTCCCTACCTACTGCATGAGCTCCAGATCCTATTTGATCTATAGCCTAAGAAACGATTGTCATCTCTGGCCTTCTCGTCATCCAGCCATAAGCACAAACACAGAGGCAAGGACAGGTCTGCTTCACCAGTGAGGTCCCAGTCACCATTGAGAAAGGGTATGCCTTCATCAGTGCCTGCTTCTGTGGCATTAAAAACAGCCCTTCTGTCCATTGTTGAGACACCAGTGTTGGGAGCTCAGCTTCGACACTGCCACACCTACTATGGATGGTACGACACCATTGTCCTCTGGCCAAGGCCTGTCAGTGCAGCAGTCTCGACCCCTTTTCAGGGTGTCACTGACTCCCAGGCTGTGCTGGCATTGTTCCCTAAAATTCTTCAGCGCATTCTGCCAGGGTTGCCATTGCATGCAGTTATTCCTCCAATGGGGCCTTCTGAAGCTCAGTCCCCATTGATGGATTCTACTAGCACACCACAGATTCCCACCTCTCAGCCTCTTTTGGCATCACTGGTCCATTTGTTGACTCCCATCATCGCTCGTGCTGATGATGATAAAATGGAATATAATCCTGACCTCATGGACTTAGAGGTGGAGTTTGAGGACAAATATGAGAGAACAATTTGTGGTGGGTCTCCCTCACTCTAATTATATCATGTTGTCCTGTAGTGAGGACTCAGTGGTATATACCCAAGGTCTCCTCCTGAGGACCCATCTTTCCAAGCTATGATGCACCAGATGTAGCCTGCCATTGTGTTTTGATGTGGAAAAGGAACATTCCACTAAATAGAATCTCATGAAATCTTTGGAGGTGCCCTGCTTATTCCTCCATTATCATTTGTTAACTACCGCTCTTGCTGTCAGTCACTCTTGACCGACAGGCATCGCCATCAGCGCTTATCAACCTCCTCATCCCTGGGCCAGGAGAGGCACCATTGCAAGTTGCGCAGGTGCTGTGTGGAGCTCCTCTGGCAACAGTGGGCCATCACGGAGCAGGATAGGGCTCTACCCCATGGACCTCTGGTCACCTGGCAGCTGCCAGTGGTGCCCCTCCTGGTCCACGCTGTGCAGGTGCTTCCTGCAACTGCTTCTTCATCCCTTCAGGTGGAGCCTCCCCACCACAGCTGAAAGTGGGCACTCGAACCAAGGATGTTCATTCGGCCACCAGCTTGGCAAGCCGGTTATTGGTGCAGATCACCCCAGGAGATGATACTCTGATGATCTGTGGTGAGAAGTTGTTCAGTGCCAGTTCTGAGGAGTCCTCAGATGACTCTGACCGCAATTCCATGACCTCCTCTGGGATCATCCTCCTCAACTGGGGATCAGTCGAGGAGCTTTCCACTGACAATGGTCCGGTGTCTTTCCGTGTGCTTCTCCCATGTATATCGGAGTCCATGTTAGTGCCATTGGAGCCAGGCCCATCCCCAGTTCTTTTCCCACCGTCGACCACGCAGGTTGGCCCTCTGCAAACTCCTTCAGCTAGTCGACCACCATTTTGCTCATGTTTTTCAACGCCCAATTTATTTTTTATTTTTCAACGTTTGATAGTTCTCGTGCATGTTGTCTACATCTCCAACTTCTTCCATCGAGAGGGGCCCTTCCAAGTGCGCGTACGGCAAGCAGATCCCATATAAAGACAGCCATTCAGCCTGCCTGTTCTGCCTAGGCCCAAACTACAACATCAGGGCCTTCCAGCACTGCTGTGACTTCAACCAGCGCATGAGGCTCAGGCACCAAAAGACAGTCAAAGCTTTCCTGCTAAAGCAGCAGATTTCTGCCATGGAGAAGGAACTTCACCGCAAGAGTGCATCCTCTTCTCTCTCTTCATCTTCTTCCCACAAGGAGAAGACATCAGGCGGCAAACATAAGCACTGGGACAAGAAGAAATCCCGGGCAGTAGGCTGCCATGGGTCCCTGACGCATAAGTCAGCGACCTCCTCAACCTCCGGGCTTGCTTCTGGGGCTCCCGGTGACGAAGCCTCCCTCCCTCATCTCTATCTTGAAAGAAGGCTCTTCAGGGCATGGGAAGTCCTCCCACAGCTCTCAGCCACTCAAGCTTAAGCCCATCACCCCTGGGGGCTCCAAGTCTGATGGCTCAGCCGGTGGTTCCTTGGGTGGCAGACTGCTGTTTGTCACCCTCCCAGCCAGGTTGTCTGCTGAGTCCACCTTGTCGTCAGGGGCCGATGCTGGAAACCGACACCCAGGACAGTTGTCCTCTCCTTCCGGGAGTACTGGACGCACGTTCTGCTCTGCAGCGACGCCTTTCCCGTAGGTGACTCCACCTAGGCATCCTACCGGCTAGTTCCCCTACCTGGCCTCCGCCCACACCAGCGTCCCCAGCACCCCCTCGAGGGAACCCGACGCCTCCGCATATGCCAGTTGACACTGACATCCCTCACAAACTGATGCCTAAGGACCCAACAACGGACGGTCAGACGTCGGATCAGGGTCCCCCAGCACCTTAGGATACCCCTTTGGCCTCGACACCAGATGACCAGGGCTAGTCTACCCAATGCCAAATGGTCAGGGTCATACTACCCAGACACCGGGGTTACCTCAGCCAGATGACCAGATGCAGGGTCCTTCTACACCCAATGCCAGACAAACCTGGATTACCTCAGGGACTTAACAAACTGTTTGCTGCTTGGTGGTCCTTCTTTAAGGATGAGGACAAAACAGTTGCCCAGATTCCTTCCAAGACGGCTCTCCAGAGGCTGACGCCGACCAAGCCTTTGGACCACCCGGCTTCTCCACCTCCCAGGAGGCTGTCACCAGACGGGGACCTGCCGCCATCACGACCATGTAGGCCCCCGAGGTTGCCTTCCCCTTCCTCGGAATTATAAGATTCAGAAGTGGATTCCTACTCCTCCAGCCATGTGGACTCAGACCCTCCATCTGACATTGACGTCAGAAAGGACACTCCGTGCTCTCTGCCAGAAGAGCCTTCCTTTATGGATGTGATGGGCCACATTGAACAGTGAAATGGCTGGGAATCGGAGGACCTCGATCCAGAGTGAGAGAGGTTGGCCTCCTTCCTAAGAAAGAAGGACACCCTCCCTTATAGTGGTTCCCCCAATGGTAGATTCGTACAGAGACACCAGTTAGCTTGTCTGGAAGTGTCCCTTTTCTACCCGGGCTGTTGCCAAAAAGTCGTACTGACTGTATACTGTGCCTTGGGACGACCCCTACTACGGAGAACAATCAGAGGCAGACTCAGTGGTGCTGAATGCTGCCCATGATTGTTCCAGACATCCGTGGTTTCTCAGTACGCAACCACCGGACAAGGACTCAAAGCAGTTCGACCATCTGGCTAGGAAGGTTTTCTCCTCTTCCACCTGTGACATCAGATCATAAAATGTCCTTGCCCACATGGTACAGTACTGGAATGCCCTGTGGAACAAGGTACTAGAACTCATGCAGCCAATGCCAGACTCACCTGGATGGGCAGAGCTCATGGCTATTATGAAGTCCAGCTTGGACGTCGGTAACCACATCTTCCGGGCTTTGTATGATGGATGCAGTAGGTAGAACTGCAGCTTCTGCAGTCCACATCCACTGTTACTCTTGGCTGTGAGTCTCCAGGTTCGCCCCGGATGTCCAGTCCAAGATTCTGGATGCCCCCTTCAGAGGGTCAGTCTTGTTCAAGGAAGATACCCGTAATATCATTACCCAGCTGCAGGAAGTGGGCAAAGCTATCAGGTCTGTACAGACCATGTACAAGCCCAAGCCACAACCCAAGAAGCCCTTTCGTAGACAGGGTCGACAGCATCGACAGCGATTTTGAGGCCAGCAACAGCAGCAACAGCGAGCTGGCTTCAAACACAGGGCCTCTGCTCCTGCCACCAGTGGTTCAACCCCATGGACCCCTCGAACCTCCCAGCTGGCTCTCCCCCTCCCCAGTTCTTCACATGACTCACTGCCCAACCCCCCTCAATCAGCAGAGTCAGTGGAGGAAGCAGTGGGGGGTTGGTTTTCCTTGCACACCGCAGGGTGGTGTCAGATCACCTCAGACCGCTAGGTCCTGCAACTCATCGAGAGAGATCACACTCTCGAATTCATGGAGATCCCACCAGACATCCGTCCAGTTGAGTCCCAGTACTCTCAGGCCCACAGTACCCTTTTAGTGGAAGAAATACAGGCTCTGCTTCAGAAGAAGGCCATCGAACGAGTGCCCCTGGAGCAAAGAGGAATGGGATTTTACTCCCACTTTATCCTTGTGCCAAAGAAAACAGGGGATCTCTGCCCCATCTTGGATATAAGCCACCTGAACCAGTACATAGAATACAAAATGTTCAGGATGATGACCTTGTTGGGCCTCCTTCCCTTATTTCACCAAGGGGACTGGTTATGGTCCCCGGATATGCAGGACGCATTATCACTATCAGTTCAGGGCCTTGCCCTTAGGCCTCTCGTCAGGACCAAGGATATTCACCAAGTGCTTGACAAGTGCAGCAGCGAGTCTCAGGAGGCAGGGACACTATGTCTTGCTCTACCTCGATGACTGTCTCCTCACTGCTCCCTCTTGGGACCAGGTAATGGAAACCCTTTGAGACACGTTCACACTATTTCAGGACCTGGGGATAACATTGAACCTCCCCAAATCCTCCCGCTGGCCAAGTCAGCAGCATCAGTACATAGGAGCAATCCTGGACACGGGCCAAGGGAAGGCCTTTCTTCCCCAGGACAGAGCAGAGCACCTTCAGTCTCTCGTGCGGCAGCTGCCAGCTCACTGAGTGTCAGCCAAGACGGTCCTCAGACTATTGGGACATATGGCAGCGGCCATTGCCAAGATTGCTTTGGCCCACCTATACATGAGTGTAGTCCAGTCAAACCTCCAGGTCCAGTGGGGTCAGACGACCTGGACCATCTGGTTCTGGTATCCAGCCCAGTCAAGCAGTCCATGACATGGTGGCTGGATATGTCCAACCTTTCAAGAGGAATTCTTTTCAGAACAGAGTCTTCCATTCAGATCCTGACCACAGACACTTCGGACCAGGGTTGGGGAACTCATCTGGGCACTTGCCAGACTCAAGGATCCTGGACTCAGCAAGAGCTCCATCTCCACATCAACATTCTGGAGATGAGGGCAGTCCTTTACGCCCTCCAAGCCTTCCAGACAGTCCTGCTGGATGGTCTCCTGCTAATACAAACTGACAACATGTCGGTGGTATTTTATATCAACAAACAATGGGAGACATACTCTTATCCTCTTTGCAGAAGGCCATGAGAGTGCGGACGTGGGCAGTGGGACGCCAGCTGGGACTCTCGGCAGTCCACGTCCCAGGCGTTCACAACTCTGGCCGACAGTCTAAGTCGGACTCAGTACAGAGCCCATGAGTGGGAGCTGCTTCCTGCAGTGGCAGAAGATCTATTCGCAAGATGGGGTCATCCAGAAATAGATCTGTTTGCCTCCCCATTCAGCACAATACTGCCCAGTTCTAGGGACATGGATATGTTGTTCATCCACATTTATTGGCAGGTTCCTTGCCGCTTTAAATATTGCCGGAAGGTCTTCAAGCTGGCTCCTCCCACCCACCCGGGCGGTAAAACTCTCGGCTCCGCCCCATGATGCCAGATCTTCCTTACCGCTTGGAAGCTCAGGTTCCCTCGTTCGCGCTCTGCGTTTTCGACTGGTTCCTGAAATTTTCGGTCTCTCCGAATTTAATTGGAAGTTTTCTAAACTTCGATCTTCTTCTCTCGCTGCGGCAATGAATCATTTGTTTTCCGGCTTCTGGAGGCGTCCGGTTAGTTCCTCCAGAAAGACCCGCACATCACGTGCGTCTACTGCCTTGACTTGGATCATGATCCGCAAGTTTGCGATTTTTGCTGTGCCCTTTCGACCAGCTCACTGGAGGATTGTGCGGCCCGTTCGGGGCGCGGGCGACCTGAAACTTTTTCCGCACCGGAAAATTCCTTGGAGACTCGGGCAGTGTCCGCGTCGGCTGTCTCGGCTGAGCAGCTCGATCTCTTTTCCTCCATGGAGGCGGCGACTAAATCTGTTTCCCTCCTCGGTCCGGCACTTATCCCACTTTCCTTGAGTTCCTCATTCAAGCCGTTCAGGCCGCCAGGTCACTGCCAGAGGAGAGGGGCCTTTGGGACCCGCCTCTCGGCCCAAGTCTAAGGAGCTGCAGGCTAAGTCCCATCGTCGGCGCTGGAGGGAGCGGGAGAGTTCCCCCCTCCCCTGCCGGCCGATGTTCGACTTCGGTTGAGGGTGCGGCTCAGGCCGCTGGCTTCACAGTGTCCACGTCAGGTCAGCGGCCAGGACTCCCACGTCAGCGTTGGCCAGGTCTCTCGACCCGTCATTTGGGTTGTCTTCTGCTTTGGAGCCGCCATCCCTTGCCACGGTCTAGTGGAGGCTGAGATTCTGCCTGTACCTTGGTGCGACAGGCCTCAGCCCTTTCTTCGAGCCGAGGAAGGCGGCGCTCCGCTCCTTCCCAGGCCCTGTGGTTCCCTGAGGATTGATTCGGTCTCGGTCCTCCTCGTCAAGCTGCTCACGCCCGACTTGGCGTTCTCGGTCAGGGCACTGGGTTAAGTAACATTACCATTCTTCTCGTCTCCCTCCTCGGATGAGGTAAGCCCGTGCAGATGGCGTCGGCGTTATGAGGAATTCATGTGGCAGCAGTTGTTGTTGTCCGGGAATCAATTGACTCTGATTCATTCCCTGTCCAGCAAGCAGCTGCCGCCCGATCGTCCGACTCAACAGCTCGCTGCAGTGAAGTGCCCTCCAGGGCGGTTGTTCGTCGAACCCTGCTGCCCCACCACCTCGGTGGAACTCGGTCAGTCACGACCTGTCCCATGAGTTGTCTGTCCCCCTCACTCCACCCACCTCGGCGGATGAAGAGTGACTCAGGCCTGAGGCAGCTCTTTGTAGACCCCTCGGAGTCGGAAGTCGACTCTTCTATGTTCCCCAGTCAGGAGGACCCAGGGTCCTCTCCGGAACGATCGGTGGACGACAGCCCATCGTCCTTCATGGGTAAGCTTCAGCTCATTTCGGAGTTCACGGGATGCAGCTCGAGCCCGTGTCAAGCGAGCCCCTTATCCCCTAGCGGAGATTCTAGACGAGGGGTTCACCCTCGGAGGCCTTCCCAGTGGCCAAGGCCGCCAGTAGGCCCGGCCTTGGGGCTCTGGCGGCAGCCTACTTCCTGCCCTGCGCCCTCGGCCAGGATGGCCAGGAAGTACTCTGTCCCTGTCGGTTCTTTGTCCGGTTTCTCGGAGCACCCCTCGGCCGAGGGGTTAGTTACTGATAACGTTTTCCAGTGTTCTGGCCCCCTGACAAAGAGTCCAAAAGGATGGACTATGTCGGGCACAAGGTTTACGCTGCATCCTCCCTAGGCCTCCGACAGGCCAGCTCGGCTGCACTGATGGCACATTTCTCCCACCCCCTTTTGGGCTCCCTGGATGAGGTGCTCCCTCATCTCCCGGCCGACTGCGGACCATGGTCCAGCAGTGCGGGACCAGGGGTGCGGTGTAAAGCAGCTTCAGACTGCTCTGGACTTAGGTGATTCCTGTGTGCCAGGTCGGTGGCGGCCGCGGTAATGCGCATGAGGCATGGCTGGGAGTTATCCTCTTTCTCATTGGAAACCCAGCACAAGTTCGCGGACATCCCCTTCTTGGGACTGACCTTTTCGGCCCTGGAGTGGAGGGACACCTTCAGGGAACCGAGAAGTCCGATGCCACTCCGGACTCAGTCACTCCTGCCCGGAGGGACAAGGGCAGCCGGCAGCCTTTGCGTGAGCCCCTTCACCCCCCCCGGCCCCTGCGGCTCGACTGGCCCATCAACCCCAGAACGAGGGCCAGCAGGCTTGCGCTGGGTGTCCTGACTCCAAGCCAGCATCTTCTTCTAAAAGGAAGCAGGGAGGTAAAGGCCCAGGAGCTCCCTCGGCCAGTTCCTCCTCCAAGTCTGCTCAGTGATGGGCTAAGGGGCGCTATCCCCGGCCCTGTCGCCTCTACCCGGGTTCCCCCGTGGGGAGACGGCTCCGCCCCTCCTCCGCCTGGTCCGCTTCCCGGACCTCTGGGTGTCGGAGGTGCTAGGCCCAGCCTCGGGATTGCATGCAGGCACCACCCTTTCGAGCCGTTGTCCCATGGGGGTCTTGGGTTCCACAGCCTCGTTGTCGGCCTGCCGAGCCAACTTGCCTGGCCCTCTAAATAGAGGAGATCAGGAAGGTTGCGGATCCTCCTTCAGACCCTGGGTTCGTGTCCAGGTATTCCTAGTCCCAAACGGACAGGGGGCTTGTGCCCCATTCTTTTCCACACGTCCGGATGGTCTCTTTGCCTCAGATATCCCATCCTCAGAACGAGGCGTGTGCTTCCTTCCTGGACCCCCAGGACGTACCTACACTTTGTTCCATCCGTTTCTTGGGAGACTCCTCCCTTTCTTAAGCGGGGGATCTCTTTGCGAGTTCCAGGCCAGACCCTTTGGTCCCTGCTCAGCAGCTTTCTGCGGTATTGAGGGGTCCGTGCATAACCCCACCCAGACGGCAGCCTGACTGCAACCCTTCCAGGTGGAAGGGGATGATCCAGAGTTCTGGCTCTCAGACTGGTCTCCCTTATTGGAGCCACATTGGAACTCGTGTCTTAGCGGGTGATCCTACTTCGGGACGAGGCTTGACTCTTGAGTCCGAGCTTGGCTCCTGGCGGACAGGGCTGAGGTTCTTCATCCCTTACCTAGTCAGGTCTGACTGGGCAAATTGCGCCCTGCCGGGACCTCCTGCCCCTCCTGGGCCTCGCGGCGGCCTGCTCCAGTGTGGTCTGTTTGGACCCGCCGGTTCATGCGTCCCCCTAGTAGGGGCTGGCCAGCCAGCGGTCACAGTGCTGCGTTCCTTCGGACCAGTTCGTGACTACAGCCTAGGAGTTAGGGAACGCTCTCCTTCGGACTGTTCCAGCTCTTGTAGGAGAACATCCTGTTCGTCCGCCCCGAGTCGACGGTCTTCTCCGTCCGATGCTTCTCGGATGGGTGGGGGTGCCCATCAACAGGAATTCAGGGCGCGCCGCCTCTGGTCCTCTCGGGAGTCCCAGTGTCTTTCCTACCCGCTGGAGCTCCAGGCGGTCCACTTAGCTTGCACTGCTCGCTCCGTTTGTGCGGGGTCTAGTGGTTTAAGTCCAGGCAGACAACACCACGACCATGTGCTACCTACCCCGCCAGGTTCGGACGAGCCCCTTGCCTCTGCGTAAGGAGGTTCTCCGCATTGGGTCTTTCATGCAGCCGGGAGGCGTTTTCCTAGCCATTTGATGGTAGGAGCCTCCAGCACCCTGGCTGATGCCCTAAGCCAGACATAGGCTGCGCCTCACGAGTGGTCTCCCATGCCAGAGGTAGCACAGGATCTTCTCCCTCCTTCCCTCCAGGGAGAATATGAGGCCGAGACTGTCTCATGCCCGCCCCCTCAGCAAGGTTCGCTGTAGGGGATGCCGTCGAGGCCGCGGACCCCGGGTCTCTTCTACGCCTCTTCCCCATTTCCCTTGACCCACGGGCAAGGCGAGGAGGACTAGGCGCAGGCGATGCTGGTAGCCCCAGACTGGTTTGCCAGCTCTGGTATCAAGCTCTCCTCAGTCTCAGCCCCAGGCTCCCGAGGCGGCTTCCAGCCCACCTGGTCCTGATCTCTGTCTCAGGGGAAGGTTTTCCATCTGGACCTTCAATCCCTGCGCCTGAAGGCCTGGTCCCTGTGCAGCTAGGGGCCAGGCCTTGGGTCCTTTGGCAAGGTCCTCGATGTTTTCGAGGCATCCTGCCAGGAGTCAGCCAAACATGCTCGCCTTCAAATGGAAGAGTTCTCCATTTGGTGTTGGGATAGGGCCTGGGCCTCCTCTCCCGTCCCTCGGCGAGCATTCCGGACCATCTGCGGTCCGTTCTTTTTGAACTGGGGCTTCGGTCTACGACCCTCTAGGTGCTTCTGTTGGTCACCCCTGTCTTCCGGGTGCGGGCCGGAAGGCAGTCGATGAACCACGAAAAGGTGGTCTGGCACTTTCAGGCCTCGATCACACCTCCCTTTGGGAGAGTATCCCCCATTTCTGTGGGATCTTGGCTGGTATGGGCTTAGCTCATGGGCAAGCCGTTCGAACCTTTGCACAGGTGCGGTTTCCCCACCTGTTGTGGAAGAACACCTTCTTGGGCTACTCTGCCATCCAGAAGGAGGGGAGAGTTCCAGGCGCTCCTTTGAATCTCCCTATCTGGACTTCCACAGGGACAAGGTTGTCCTGCGCCCCACCTGAAGTTCCTTCCGTAGGCGGTGGCAGAGTCTTTCCCTAACCGGGTACTGTCTCTGCCGGGGTTCATTCCCATTCACGCCTCGGAGGCCGTATATAGGATCCATTGGGACCCTATTTAACACTCGCCTACCCAGGGAGCGTAGGGCTGAAGTTTGGGAGAGGTTTGCCAGCTGTTTGTCATCTACGCTGAAGCCGCACCTGGCAGACCTGCAGCCAAGCAGACGATGAGCGGGTGGGTCACCTCCTGCATAGGTCTCCGCTATAGGTGGGCGGGCATGGAGCCTCCCAGAGGGATAAGTGCTAATTTTACCCGCCTTTCCGCTGCATCGGTGGCTGCTTCCGAGGATACTCCTGTCCAGGATATCCACAGGGCTTCTACCTGGAAGCAGGATATTCCGATTCCCCTTCCACATCGACCTTGGGTCACGTCGGGATGTTGGTTGGGGCCTCGGTTCTCCAGTCTTTATACCTAAGCAGGGGGTGTGCGCCTTGCCTCCCTCCTCCCGGAGAACTGCTAGGAGTCTGCCAATAAGTGTGGATGAACAACATATCCATGTCCCTAGAAATACAGGTTACTCACCTGTAACAGGAGTTCTAGGAATGGTATATGTTGTTCATCCACACGACCCCCTAACCTCCCGGCTTGGCGCTGACAACCTGGCTTCCAAGGGCTAGAGCTGGCGTCGTGGGGCGGAGCTGAGAGTTTTACCACCCGGGTGGGTGGGAGGAGCCAGCTTGAAGACCTTCCGGCAAGATTTAAAGTGGCAAGGAACCTGCCAATGAGTGTGGATGAACAACATATACCATTCCTAGAACTCCTGTTACAGTCGAGTAACCTGTATTTTTTGCTCGCTAGATCTAGGGCCTGGTGGCATTTGGCAAGACGCATTGTCCCTCTCCTGGACGGGGAGGTTTCTTTACACTTTTCCTACCTTTCCCCTTTTGCAACAAGTACCTATCAAGTTGTAGTCAGAGGGGGCAGAAATGTTCCTGGTGGCTTCATTCTGGCCTTGTCAGATCTGTTTCCTACTTTTGCAGCAGCTGACGGTGGAACCTCCGGTGCCCCCGCCCCTCAGGTCAGACGTGCTCTCCCAGGAGCAGGGATCCCTGGTCCATCTGGATCTCAGATCTCTGTATCTTCACGTGTGGCTTTTGCACACCTAGCCATCTCCGGATTTGGAGTTTCTCAAAGAGTAGCAGATGTCCTAGTGGCAGCCAGGAAACCTTCCACTAGGGCGACCTACGCTATGAAATGGAAGCGGTGGTTCTGCATTTGGATCTCTGCACGGAGCTTGGATCCCTTCACTTGCCCTGTGACTTTAGTTCTGGAGTACCTCCTCTCACTTTGACAAAGGCCTACTAGTGGATCCTCGTCTCCTACAATTGGTCTGCTCCTTCCTCCTTCCCCCCCCTTCCTCTTTTTTCTTACCTACACTGCCTAACTTACCTCCCTTACCTATCTTCCCTCCTCACTTGTTTTCTATACAGTGAAAGTGCTTAAGTGATTTATATGCTGTTCATAAATGGCATTAGATTTAGCTATTTGTGCAACCCTGTACCCCTATTTGTCTGTAACTGATTTTGATGCGGAACCTTTGTAAAAGAGCCTTGGCTCAAAGGTACTAATTCCTAGATTTACAATAAACAACAATAAAATTTCAGATGCAGGACTGAGCTACTCCTCTCTTAAGGTACACCTGTCTGACATTTCCTTGTACCATATACCATATATGATAAACAGTGTATCTAATTATAAGTACCTGGGTTTTCAGGTAGACTTTAGGATGATATATGCTGAGCACATATCTGTGCAGACAAAAAAGGTAAATCAAAGACTTGGGGCACTCAGAAGAGAAGCTGGTAGTTTATCTTTAGTTGTTAGAGAACGATTGGCTAAGCAAATGCTTTTTCCAGTGTTGGAATATGGTTCTATTATTTATATGAATTCAACTCAGTCAGCATTAAAAAATATAAATCAAACTTATTACAGAATTGGTAAATTTACCACTGGTAGTAGAAAGAAGCCTCACCACTGTGTAGTTTATAAAGATTTAAATTGGCTCCAACCAGAGGCCCAAAGAAGGTATATATGGCTTGTTACAAGTCACAAAATACTGCATGAAAAATATAATCATCCATTACATAACCAAGTGAAAAGAGAAACCTCATGTGAGCAACATATTGAGACAAGAAATTCAACAAACCGAATTCCTATGCACAGAAGTTTTAACACGTTAGGAGATAGAACACTTCAAAATAGTATAGCACATAGTTGGAACAAGTTGTCAGATGAATTGAAGACTGTTACAAGTCTTATCAGCTTTAAAGTTATTTTATTTAATTATTTGAGGACATCTTGTACATTTTCTTAGTTACATGTTGTTTATAGGGTTTATTGTAAGTTATGTATTTGAGTAGTCATGTAATGTTATAATGTATATTTTTATACGATGTAAATACAGGACTTTGTTGTAAACGGGATTTTCATCCCACCAAATGTCTTCTTGTGCAAAAATAAATTTTTATCAAATCAATCAAATATAGGAGCACATTGTAAATAGGACTTTGTCCTAATGGTGTAAAAGATATTCTTTCCCGACTAAAAATAAATATTTTACTACTGCTACATATGTCTATTGAGGGCAAGTCTATTGCCCAGCTGGACCTTCCTCGCACCTTTTTGTGGGGCATGCTTCATTTGAAACCTCCCATTTGTGACCCTTTCCCACCTTGGGATCTTTTATTTGTTTTAGAGAAACTAATCCTGCCTCCCTTTGAACCCTCTGTGAGTTGCAAGCTGCGCTTTCTGTTATGGAAAGCGTTACTTTTAGTTGCAGTAACTTCTGCTCGAAGGATTTCCAAGCTTCAGGCCCTGATGTGTAAGGAGCCTTATTTGGTTTTCCACAAGGACAGGGTATCCTTGCGTACTAATCCTAAGTTCTTGCCAAAAGTGGTCATAGAGTTTACCTTGAATCAAGATATCCACCTGTTGATGTATTGCCCAGAATACTCAAACCAAGGGGGGCTCTTTTACATACTCTGGATATTCACTGGGTACTCCGTTACTATGTGGAACATACCCGTTCTATACATTAGTCTGATGAGTTATTTGTGTCTTTCGTCCCCCGCCGCGGATGTTGGAGGCTTCAGTTTCTAAGCAGTGTTTGTCTAAATGGTTGGTAAATTGCATTGTGTTCTGTTACAACAAGTATAACAAACCTTTACCGGGCTCGGTAAAGGGTCACTCTACCAGGGGTATGGCAGCTTCCTTCGCCTTACTGAGAAATGTTTCTGCTGCAGACATTTGTGCAGCTGCCACTTGAAGTTCTGTCCACACCTTTGTAAGACACTACAGTCTGGACATTGCTTCACAATGCAGAGCAGGCTTTGGACTCGCAGTCCTTCAGGGCCTTCTGTCTTAAATTTCTATGAGGAGTTCTTTCCTCCACCCTTCTGCTAAGGATTTTTCCTTTACTGCTTTGGACTCTGGTCCTAAAGGTGTTACCTGCTGCAAGAGCAAATCTCGAAATAAGGTAGTACAGTAATGTAAGAACTTACCGTAACAGTAGATCTTCGAGAGGAGCACTTGCAGCAGGTTTTTTTTTTCCCACCCTCCTTCCCCCTGATGATTTCTTCTCCATCTCAGATACTTCCGTTCCTCAGTTCTCCTTTATAGTTTCATCACTAGCTGACCACCGGCAGTAGAGCTCGGGTTGGGCTGGGGGACGGCCGCTTTTATACCATACGTGATGTCAGGCGCGGGCCGACATAGTGGGCAGTCCCCCGCTGGGTACTGCTAGCTAGAAAGTTTCTGTGGAGTCCTGGTGCCTGACGACTTCAGTCCTAAATGTGTTACCTGCTGCAAGAACTCCTCTCAAAGATCTACTCTTAAAGTAAGTTCTTCTGTAACTATAATATATGCCTTGATTGGGTCCAATTTTGGTTACTCCCTGATAGGATTCTTTGATGCAATCCTCCTTCACCTCCCAACTGAACAGCAGTTGGTGGTGATGGTCATCAGAGACCAGGGTTAATCTCTAGCTAAACACCAGCTCCAGATGGCCTTGGACATGGGTGATTCATATGCCCATGCCATGGCGGAAGCCATCTCCATGTGCTGCAGGGCCTGGCTGTGTCTGTCCACCTTCACGGCAGACACCTAGCACAAACTGGCCTATGTCCCCTTCTTTAGCATCTACCTCTTTGGTCCTGGGGTAGAAGGTTGTCTCACTTGTGTTGAGAAGTCTGTTGCCTCCCTGGATTCTATGGCATCATCCCAGAATGACCCAAAAAAGAAGCCTAAGAAATGGGCTTTCCAGTACCAGTCCTTCAGTCACAGCCTCTTTGGCAGCAGAACTGGCACTGCTAGCCCAAGTCCAGGATCCAAGGTCCTGAGAAATGAGGGGCAGGGGTGGTGGTGCCCCATCCAACTACAGCTCCCAGTGACCCCTCAAATGCTGCTCAGTGACAGGTTGGGGTGTCATCCCTCCATCTGTCCTGTCCCTGTCAGCGCTTCCTGTAGAAGGTCTGCTAAGTCACTTCTTGCCACATTGGTCCACTATCACAAATTTCAAGGGGGTGTTAGACATAGTGGGCAGGGAGTTGCCTCTGGATTTCGAGGCTCTCCCACCTTACTGCCTCCATGTGCCTTGGGAGTCCACGGTGCCGCAGGGCACACTGTCTGCTTTCCGGGAGGACATTGCACAGCTCCTTGCAAAAGTGACAAATGCCCATTGTTGTCGAGGCATAGGTCAGGAAGCATAGGCAAACTAGGAGAAGTTGTAAAATTTACAGTTGGTGTTTTATTATTATTAACAACAAAATTAAAAAAATATTGTACAGGACAGCACTTAAAACAGGCAGTTCAAACAAACAGAAGTCCTTTATCTGAGAATCTTTCCAAAATCTCCAGCTCTGTCTATCTCTAATTATGCAATGGCTCTAGAAATACTGGCTCCTGATTGGCTGGCTGGCATGATTTACAATGTGTAAATCGTGCCATCACCCTAAAGTAGAAGTGCCAGCCAATCAGGGCAGTAAACATCAAAGCTGCTGGCCGCCATATTGTTTGGCCCCGGTAAGCGGAACGCACGAAACTCAAAAGGAAAAAAACTTCTCTCTCCTTCTTTTCTACATTGTATAATAGTAATATTCCACAAGCGGGTATGGGTAATGGCAAGATTTATCCACTTCTGATGTGGTTTCCTCACTCTGCTGTGCCTCGTGAGCAAACCACACCAGGCATAGGTAAATCCCGCCAACACCCACACCCGGTCGTGGAATATTCCTTAAACAAAACATTGCTCTTTTTTTAGAAGGTGTTTTTTTTTCCTGGCAATTAAATGTTGCATCCTGTTCTTGTAAATTACACCACCTGTGTTCCACAAAATGTATCAAGACTTTTTTCATTGACCGTCCTATGACCAGCCTGAAGATTATATTAGGCTCCTTAACAGGTACAACCAATTAAGACATCCTGTTCCAGGGCTACTTTCCTGTTAAATAAGTCTGCAAACAAGCCTCTGGAGGTCAAAATGCA
This sequence comes from Neoceratodus forsteri, assembly GCA_016271365.2. NCBI lineage: Eukaryota > Metazoa > Chordata > Ceratodontiformes > Ceratodontidae > Neoceratodus > Neoceratodus forsteri. Next base: position 849,520,963 of record CM057452.1, read on the forward strand.
CCTCATTGTTAACTCCCTGTGTTCCAGATAAACCCAAATGGCTTTCTGCAGACATTTCAATAATATAATTGTATACATTTGAAACTAAGGGATCTCAGTTTGATATAAAGTGAACAAACAATGTTGAAGCTTCATACCTTAATACAGTGGAGCCCGCTTATAAGAACACCCTATTTGCCAGCATAGAATGTTCTTATAAGAGGGCTGTTCCTATATGCGGGCTGCTGTGATACTGCATGCTCGCCACACAATAACTGGTTCAAGGTCAGTTGGCATTTATCTATATCCCCGGCCCCCGGGTTGTGCCTGAAAATAGGCAGGATTTGTCTAGTGCACTTACCCGGTCAACAAAAACTAAATAAATAAACAGTGGCAGTAGTGTAACGCACCTGGTATGAATCAGATACTTTGAAAGAGTAAGCCATGGAGGTTTCGGGTATTCGGGACATCTTGTAGAATTTGGGATCGAATAGAAGGGAGGTAAAACTAAACTAATCTGTTGCTATTCTCAACTGAAAGGCTGCTAATAAAATAGTGCAGTTGAATTTTGTTTTATATTTTGCGGCTGCTAAAGTAGGGTGTCCGAAAAATTTGCACAAACGTTGTGACTGTGAAGCAATGAAACAAGATGCCAGGTGTGTACGGTTTATTTTGCTATGTTTATTATTTGTGTCTGGGTACCCCTCTGTTGGAGCACAGAAGGTAGTGGTGTGATCAGAAACAGAAACTGCTAAGAACGAAGGAGTGATTAACAGCGTGATTAACTCCTAACTGATGCCCTGATTGAGTGTTAATGAGTCAGCAACAGTCTGGGAACAGCTCTATTGGAGCACAGAAGGTAGTGGAGTGATCAGAAATAGAAACCACTAGGAACGAGGGCGTAATTAACATGTAGAATAATGTATGGGTTGGGGTGTGTAGCAGTTTACACACACTCGAGGAGTTAGATGCTACATAAAGCCCACAAGGAAAGCTGAGGGTTTATTAAAGCATCAGCAGTGTCATCTCAAACAGTTCCACACACTATATATTTTATTTTACATAATTGCTGGGTTTGCCTTTTACGCCTCAGTAATTATATAAAATGCACGCAGGTCACTGCGCTGCCCACCCAGTCCGATTGGAGTATCCGATCTGTGACTCGCAGTGCTGTTTATAATTTATTTACTTTTTTTCTTTGGGGGTGAGAAGTAGAAACAACTTTTGTTTCCAGTTGAAGATACTGTTTAAAAATTGAACTTACCGTCGAGTCCGATTCCGAGTGGTGGTTTACTTTTCCGGGGGAAAGTGTGCGGCGAGACTTCTAAAGGGAAAAGATGCAGTGGGGCATGCGCAGAGTGAGGGACACTGTGCGCATGTTTGCAATTATAAATGCATCTTTATAACGGCAAATTACGCCATGGTTTCCCTATGGGAAAAAGGCTAAGCCAGTAATTATAGTGTGATTAACACCTAGCCAGCGTCCTGATTGAGTGTTAGTGAGCCAGCAACAGCCAGGGAGGCAGGTAAGAGGCGAGTCAGCTTAAATGTCACTTACACAGTGTTGTCAAACAAAAAAAAATGTGATTCTAACTGGGCTGACTGTTATTATAACCGGGCTTTCCTTCCATAGGAAGGAATGGAGCAAGTTCGGTACATGGCCAAAATGTTACTGTAGCTGGGATGTTCTTAAAACCAATGTTCTTATAAGTGGTCTGCACTGCACCTTTAAACACATTCAAAACCTTTATTTATAAATTCACTACTGATATCTGCCTCTGCTTCTAATCTGTATCCTACCCCCATAGCTAGTCTCATCTTTTTTCTCTATCTTGGCGTACAATGGTTTTTGTAATTATATTGTCTTAACATTTTTGCTGAATGTAATATTGTACATACTGCATATACCTTGTTAAATACTGCAGTTCCTGTTTTATGTAATACTATGTATCTCTATTTTTGTATTTTGTACAATGTATTGTTTGTATCACTGTTGCACATAACTGTACTCTTACACAAGGGACCTCCTTGCAAATGAGCTTGCTCAGTGGATTTATCCCTTCATAATAAACTTGAACTTGATAAAGATCCACATATATTTTTAACCTCAGACAAACAAGGGAAGAAAGAGAGGGAGGAAGGAAGAAAGAAAGAAAGAAAGAAAGAAAGAAAGAAAGAAAGAAAGAAAGAAAGAAAGAAAGAAAGAAAGAAAGAAAGAAAACAGCAAGTGAAGGAAGGGAGAAAATGGGGGAGGGGGGAATTATGGGTCTGTCAGCATGGCTAATTCCCAGGTGTCTCAAGGAAAATTTGACTGCACAATTAGACAGGCAAGAGATAGCTAAGTGACAGAATAGGACATGACAGTAAAGATCCTTGCTTTTAAATCTTGCTGCATAACAAATGGGATTGGATCGTACCCAACCCTGTCACACCCATGTCCTGGGCACCTTGACCAGTCTAGGTTACGTGTCCAGGTACTTTCTGGTCCTAAAATGGACAAGGGGTTGGTGCCCCATTTTGGATCCGAACAGTCTGAACCAGTTCGTATGGAAGCACAAGTTCTGGATGGTCACTCTGAATCAGATCATTCTGTCTCTGGAGCGAGACGTGGTTTTGTTCCCTGGACTTCTAGGATGTGTTCTTCCACATTCCAGTCCACCTGTCCCATTGCCAGTACCTCCATTTCCAAGTAAAAAGGGGTCCTGTACCAGTTCCAGGTCATACCCTTCAGTCTGTCCTTGGCACCCAGGGTCTTTACCAGGTGTATAGCAGTGGTGGTATCCTACTTGTGGTAACTAGGCATCCGGATGTATCCTTGCCTGGATGACTGGCTGCTAGCTGGTCCATCTAAAGAGGCCATAGAGATGTCCAGAGATCTGACTCTCCAGACCTGACGAGACTTGAGCCTGCTGGTGATGCTGTACAAATCTGAACCGGTATTGAAGCAGCTGATCAGTTTCATTCTGGTGGAACGAGACTCCCTGTGGGCCAAGGCCTACTTCCCTGCGGACTGGGTTTGGATCTTACCTCCTTTGCCCTGTCATTTCATATTGGTCTCTTGCACCCTGCCTGGGATTTCCTGCAGCTGATGTGGTGCATGACATCCTGCACAAGAATGGTCCCTTGGGCTCTTTGGCGGATGTGCCACCTGCAGTGGGAGTTGGGCCATCAGTAGTCCCAGCACCTTGGCCGTTTGGAGCAGCTGGTTATAGTGACCCAGTCAGAAAACCTGGAGGAACAAATCCCATCTGTCTGCCCAGAACTGACTGTCACACTCATGGCAGACGTGTCTCTGGTGTAGTAGTAATGATTTTATTCATCATAAAATTGAACACGGTAAATTTCCCATTGAGTAAAAAACTAATTTACAAGGGACACCATAGGTAAAATCATCCTGGTTACATTCATTGCAGCAAAGTACAATGGATCAATGCATACATACATTAAGATTGAATACAAAGACTGGGACCAAACCTAGGAAATGAAGCAGTTGTAATTCCGGGAGTATTTATCCTGAATCTGTTGATGGACAGCAGTCTCTAGGTCTTTCTGCTTGGGACAGGAACCCCATTTTAATTGTATACCAGTTTATTTTTGTTCCATGTGGTCTTAAGATAATTAGGTAAACTATTCCATACCTTTGGTCTTAGGCATGAGATGGTAGAACATTCAGCTCTTGTCTTCTTATATGGGATCTCAAACTCTACATAATGTGTCGACCTTAATCCCTACTTTGTATGTTTGATTTTTAAATTTACAGTAACGAAATCTGGCAAGTTGCTGTTAAGACTGTTATACATTATTTTGGTTACATGTAGATTTTGTCTGAGGTCCAAATGTAACCAATTGAGCTCTCTCTAGAGTTGACAGTGATGTGTGCGTCCGTGGGCGTCCTGCATGTACCTTGCCGTACGGTTGTACATTATTTCAGTTTTTCCTCATGTCAGTGCTTGAAGCACCACCCTACACAACATCTGCATAGTCTATTACAGGCAATAACCTCGTATTAATCACATGCAACCTAGTCTATCTAGTAAGTTCATTTATTATCTTGTAAAACATACCCAGTTGTTGACCTAACCGCTTTACATTTAATCTGTATGTATTGTCCATTTGCAATGAACATCCATCCATAATCCTAAATATTTATACTCCTCCACCTGTTGTAATTTAGTTCCATTATATGCTGCTATGTCCAACAATTTATTAATATATGAATCCTTATTTCTCTGACAGAATAGAATAACCTTAGTTTTACTAGTATCCAAAACTATTTATTGCTAGCTAGGATTACAAATACCTTTGAACCAGGGGTTCTTTTACAAAGGTTCTACATCAAACAAAGATAGGTACAATACTAAAAACAGAGGTTACAAATCACGGAGGTTACATTGCAGTATGGATCCAATACAAACATGTTATAACTTATGATAAGTGCATGGCAGGCATGAAGGTGCTGGTAGTGCAGAATATATAGCAGTCAGAATATGACCTAGTCAATATAAGTGCAAGTAGTACAGATTAGAGCTGGGATGTTGTAGGGTGGGATGGGGGAAAAGGAAAGAGGAAAAAGGGGAGAAAATGAAAACTTAAGAGGGCCTACAGAAAATATAAAGTGAGGGGAGGGAAAGGGGAGGAAAGAGAGGAGGGGAGGATCCGGAAACTCAGCCTCAGAAAATATAAGGGGAGAGAAGGGGAAGACGGAGGTAAAGAAGAAGAAAAGTGGGAGAGTGAAGAGGTTGGTAGGAGAAGGGAGGGAGAGGGGGAGAGTAGGGCAGGAGGTGAGATGGAGAGGATGGGGATGAGGAGAAGGTAGAAAGGCATTGAGAAAGAGGAGGAAAAGTGGGAGGGGATTTGAGAGGAAAGGGATGTGGGGAAACGGGAGGAAAACGTAGTGAGGGATGATAGGAGGAAGGAAAGGAGGGATGTACGGGAGGGCAGAAGGCAAGTAGTCAGCTAGGCGGTACAATCCCAGCTGCTTAGTGCAAGGAAGTGTTGACACGGTTTGAGCTTGAAAGAACCAAGCTTTAGTTCAGCAGTGACATCTGGTGGGAGGCCATTGAGCCATGCGGGCACTCTGTAACTGAAAGTCCACTGTGGCTGTGAAGTCCTGTAGAAGAGGACGAGGTATGTCTAGAGGTACTATGTGTACAGTGGGGCTTGGGTGTCGGCATTATAAGGCTCTCAGTAATGGGGGAGTGAGGCCTAGTCTAATCTTTTTTGCGAATGAGCAAGTCTGGTAGGTGACCCTCCCCTTAAGGTAAAGCCAGTTGGTTTGTTCGTAAAGTTCACAAGTGTGGGTGCGTTTGTCAGCCCTGGATACCAGTCTGCAAGACTTATTCAACATTAAAGATATTCTCTTGGGGGTCACGTGACCGCGAGATGGAGTGAGGACGTGCCTTTGTCGCGCTCCCTCCGTTGGGCTTAATTCTTGCTGAAAAACCGCCGTATAAGCACAGTGGACACCCGGTTAATGGTACCCGAAAGCACGGAAGGCAGAATGGACGAATCGTGGTCACCACAGCAGCAAAGACCCAAAAAACACCGGCCAAAGGCAGTAGAAAGGCCTCGACGGGGCCTGCAATGAGTTACGCAGGCCCGATCTCCCTATCGGCAGCAGAGATGTCGGCTCTGGGGCGCGAGCTGAAAGATCAGCTCATGGCAGCACTCACTGCCGCCTGCTAGAGAGCCTTGAAAATAAAATCGAGGGGAGGCTCGCACTTGTGGAAGCGCAGACGGAGAGGCAAAATGAGAGGGTTGAGGAGCTGGAGGGCCGAATCGCAACAGCTGAAGATGAATTGAATCCTCTGGGCAGACGGATCACCGAGCTGGAGAAACAAGTGGCCGAGATGAGGGAGGCGCTGGATTATCAAGAGAATTATCTAAGGAGGGATAATTTGAGGCTAAGGGGATTACCTGAGGGTAAGGAAGGCCCCAATATCCTGGGCTTCTGTGCCAAAACCCTGCCCAAGCTCCTAGGAATGCAGCCAAAAGGAGGAAGGTTGAAACTAGAGCGAGCACATTGGGCGGTCCTGCCCAAGCCACAGAATGGCCAGCCATCTAGACAAGTGATCATACGATTCCATAATCATCAGGACAGGCAAGAAATGTGGCGTGCTTATAAATCTCTTCCTGAGCTTCAGTATGAGGGGGTACGTTTATTTATCTCCCAAGATTATTCACCTCGAATTGGCAGAAAGAGAAGAGAATTTAATGATGTGATCGCGACGTGCCAGAGGCTGGGCCTGGACTGGTTCATGGTGTTCCCAGCCATACTGAAAATTAAGCATGAGGGGGCCGCCTACAGCTTTTGGGAAGTGGAGAAGGCGAAGAGCTTTGTCCGGAGCTCCAAAAGAAAATGGGGTAACCAGGGAGGTGTCCGGTGTTTATCTTTTCTTGTCTTTCTCATCTTCTGAATCTACAGGGGCGTGGTGGCCAGCAGTGCTTTACTGGAGGTCGGGTGATTGACTTTCTTACATTTGAGACTTACTGGGTTTGATATCCTACAAGATATATGGCTATGTTTGGTGCCTACCCCACCATACGGAACTGTTCATGAAACTGTGGACATGGACATGACTTTTGGAGGAATAGCACGGAGGGTTTCTGGGGAGCCTGCACGTGGACACTTGGGTGCGAGGCCTAACTTGGGGACCCTCACAGTGCGGCCCTGTCGTAGAGGTACTCTGGAGGAGCTGGGCGCTTAAAAAGGGACAAGGATCAGCGATGGTCTGTTGAGGGGGTCTGTGAAATTGTGGGGCTCTTAAAGAACTGCGCTAGATTTCCTCCTAATTAAAAGGTGGCTCCACAGCTTGGGGGGGGGAGGCATACCTGTGTTCGTGTGTGGGATATGAATTTATGTGGCGGAAAGATGTTTCTCAGATGCCTGAGGGGGAGGTTGAACGAGAGAATTTTCATTTTTCTATGGTTCAAGCCCTGCTTTGCTCTGGGGGGACATACTGGCGAGCAAGTTTACCGCCTTGTATGGGCTCGATCTGGGTACAGTGTAAATAAGTTGTGGGGTTTATCTGTTGGTTGGGGGTTGTTGTGTTAAACATTGTTGTTTTCGATCCACAGGTCACATTGAAAAAAATTACGACAGGGAGGCTGAGAGTAAAGTGGAGGGAAGGAAGGGGTAATAAGAAGTCTGCAGGGTGATGGCTCCCAAACCTAAAGTAAAGTAGTGTCCTGGAGACGTTCGGGGTGTATCGTCCCCAATTAAGAGGACCCTGCTTCTTACTGCTTTAAGGAGGGTGGGAGCGCAGGTAGGCCTTTTACAGGAAACCCACTTGACTCCGTCGGAACATAGAAAGCTAGTTAGGAACTGGGTAGGGGAAGTGTATGCAGCTTCCTTCTCCTCGTGTAAGAGGGGGGTCGCAGTGCTTATACATAAGGATCTCCCCTTTCAGGTAACTAGAACAGTGTCTGACAGGAGGGAAGGCAGATATGTGTTTGTGGAGGGGATGCTGGGAGGAACTCCAATTACGTTTGGGAGTGTATATGCCCCTGCAGTTACTGAGCCCCAGTTTTACAGGCATATGTTGACAGTGATGGCGAAAGAACAATCTAAGGGGTTAATTCTGGGGGGAGACTTCAGCTGTACCCCTGACACGGTGTTGGATCACTCAAAACGTAGGGGCAAAGGGGGCAAATTTTTAAAGGAATGGAGAGAGGGTCTGCTGGATCTCGACTTAATAGACATATGGAGGACGGCGAATCTAAAAATAAGAGAATATACCTTTTTCTCTAATCCCCACAAGACCTGGTCAAGGATAGATCATATCTACATAGAGGGGGGGTGGTATCAAAAGGTGGTTGAGGTGCAACATGAACCTATCCATATATCTGATCACGCCATGGTCACTATGACAATAGAAATGGAAGGTTTAAGGGAGGTTAAATGATGTTCTCCCTCATACCTGATGGGGAATGAGAAATTTAGGGAATTTCTGGATGCACAGGTGAAGAGATATGTAGACCTGAATAAGGAAATGGCTCCCTCTCCACAAATCCTATGGGACGGGGAAGGCTTACCTGAGAGGAGCTATATTGGCTTTGTGTCAGGGTACAAAAAAAGAAAGAAATAGGAAATATGAGACCCTATTCCAAGGGTCAAGGATCTGGAGGTCAGGTACTCAAAGGGTTGTAGCCAGTGAACCGGAGCTGGCGGCTGCTAGAGGAGAGCTGAATAACATGCTTGAGGAGCAGGCAAAGGGACGATTATGGTTAGTGAAGCAGAGATTTTATGAATGGGGAATAAGCCTGGCCCCTTCTTGTTAATTTGATTAAAGGCAGAAGGGGAAAGCCAGGGTACTGGAAATAAAGAACAGGCATGGGAATGTAACGAGGGACCCCAGGTCATTAGGGAAAGATTCCGGAATTTACAGTAAGCTATATCAAAAGAGGCAGAAGGGACCAGGGGCAAGATGGAACAGTTCCTGGGCGGGATTAGAGTTAAGGCAGCTATCTGAACAGCAAAGAGAAGCTCTTGAGGCTAATATTACTAAGGAGGAAATAGGGAAGACCATCAAGGGTATTAGGTGGGTAAAGCAGCTGGCCCAGATGGGCTTCCCATTGAATTTTATAGACAGTGGGCCATCAGGTAGTGGATCTGCTCTGGGAAGTATATAGAGGTACTAGGGAGGGGCATCCCTGCCACCATCTATGGATATGGCGACTATATGTCTGATCCCTAAGCAGGGTAAAGACCCCAGGGAGTGTACCGCCTACCGCCCTATTTCATTACTGAATGTGGACGCCAAGATATATGCGAAGGTTCTGGCAGGCAGACTCGAGACACTGATGCCTGGCCTGGTGGACCCAGATCAAACTGGTTTCATAAAAGGGAGGCACTCATATCATAATGTCCGGAGATTGCTGAATGTGGAGCATGTTTCTTCTCGGCGTCCAGGGCCCACTTTAATTCTGGCCCTGGACGCTGAGAAGGCGTTTGACCGGATTAGTGGGAATATATGATGGAGGCCTTGGGCGATATGGGCAGTCGGGGTTTCTCAACATGGTGGGTGCCTTGTCGCGGTCACCAAAGGCGGTGGTGGTGGTGAATGGTGGCCTTTGCAAGTTTTTGAACTCTTTGGGGACCGCGGCAGGGATGCCCTCTCTCTCCTTTGCTATTTGACCACCGCCTTGGGCCCGTGGCTGTAGCCATTAGACAATGTGAGAGGGTGAAGGGAGTTCTGGGTGTGAGCGGGCGGCATGAGTTATCCCTATATGCTGGACGATATGGTGGTGTACCTGAGTCAGATAGAAGAATCCTTGCCTGCTGTGCTAGATTTAATTGAAAGCTTTCACTGTTCTCTGGTTACAAAATAAACCTGACAAAATCTGAGGCAATGTGTCTGGGTGGAGGACAGCCAGTAGACTTACAAAAATGGGGACTGCGGAGGTGAAAGAAGCCTTGAAATATCTGGGGGTTAGTATTGGAAGATCATTAGCTGATTTATATAGATTGAATTATACACCCATGATTGAGGAAGTGCTAAGGGACATGAAAAGGTGGAGGGCATACCCGGTGTCATGGTTAGGCCGGATGAACATCATAAAAATGAATATCCTGCCCAGGATTTTATATTATTTACAGATGCTTCCTTTGGGTGTCACCAAAAAGGATATGAAGAGACTGGACAGGGGATTCTCCGGGTATCTCTGGCAAGGGAAGAAGCCCAGAATCAGCCTGCAGAGACTGAAATTAGAGACAAGAAGAGGGGGGCTAGGCTTTCCAGATGTTAAAAGTTATTTTTTAGCCTCACAGGCAAGGATAATTAAAGATTGGGTGACGCGGCCGGAGGCAGCAAGCTGGCTAGACCTGGAGGGGGAGGGGGTGAAGGGCCGGCTTTCAGCCTTTCTGAGGAAGGGAGGTGAAGGGCATACTCACACCATCCAAGCCCCAGCCTGATGGTTACATGGACCCTGGAGGGGGAACAGATAAGGGCAAGGGTGGGGGATGACAAGGTGGAGCAGTTACTCCTTCCCTGGTGGCAATCCTCTTTTTGCCTGGACTTGGGGACCTGGGCTTTGGAGTATGGGAGGAAAGAGGCATTCAGTGTGTGAGGGACCTGTATAAGGGTCGCATGTCTCCTCCTTAGAGGAGCAGGACAAGCGGGGATCCCGGGCAGTCATACATTCAGATTCCTGCAGGCAAGAGATTTTGCTCGTAGACTGGGGAACCAGGCTCTCAGCCTGTACAGCAGATGAACTTGGAAGGGTAATTTGTAAGGCCGGAGTAACCCTAAAGGAATAATAGGTGCCTGATGCGGATCCTGAGGAAGGACTGATAGAGGATAGTTTGAGTAGGAGATGCGGTGGGAGAGGGACCTTGGGGTGAAATCTCAGACTCAAATTGGGAGTTAGTGTGGAAACGCATATGGGCCTACTGTTATCAAAAAATACAAGGAGTCGGCCTACAAGTTTGTCCACAGGCTCTTCTACCCTCCGTCATGGTCCACAAAAGCCGTCCGGAGATCTCAGAAATATGCCCTCGGTGTAATAGGAGATGGGCACATGCTTTCACTGTTTCTGGAGGTGTCCCGGTGACAGAGCTTCTGGAAGGAGGTGGTGGAATCTTAAGCGAGAAGGGGCTGGGACAACCTTGCACCCGATAGATATATTATTTGGAATTGAATGGGTGGAGGGGCGATGGAGGTATGCACAGGAAGTGGTTAAGGGTGGCCTTAGCAATTGCCAGGCAGTGTATCTTCAACACTTGGATTTCTGCAAAAGATCCCTCTCTCACTCAATGGAAAGCCCTGGCAGCATCAGCTATGGCTATGGAGAGGAGGGCTTATCAGATCCAAGAAAGAGAAGAGATCTTTGGAGTTGTATGGAACCCGCTCCTCTCGGCTCTTTCCCAGCAGGACTGGAGGGTACAGAGAAGGGAAGGGGGTGGAAAAATGTGAACAACTAGATGGTGTCCTTTGTAGGGGCATGCGACCCCAAATAGTGTCCCTTACAATACATATGACCTGTACCCGTGGATTAACTTCTTCAATGTCTTGGTAATCTAATGAGGATTCTTACTAACTGCTCTGCAGTATTTATGTGCTGGTGAATGTGGATCATGGTAAATAGTTAATGAAATGATTCTGGTTTAAATTGGTTTTCGGGTTGGGTAGGGGGTTTGGTTGTTTTTTTTTTTTTTTTTAATATAGAAATGGAACTGGTATGTGCCACTGGATGCTGAGTTTTTATCTTAAGTATTTCAAAAGGCTAAATGTATACTTAACACTGTGATGAAGTAGAAAAGCTGTTAGCCTTTTATGGCTTCTGGCCTGTGGCGAAGTGAGTCTTTCATTTGTTTTATTTGTTTGGTTGTAAGTGTTTGGAAATGCAAATAAAATTGTTACACAAAAAAAAAAAAAGATATTCTCTTGAAGGTGGTGTCGGAAGGTGCTCCATAAATAACTAGCCCATAGTCTATAACCAATGGGATTGAGCTGGTTACAGTCAATCTCAGGGCGTCAGGGGTCATATACTGGTGGTATCGATACAGGATACTGATCCTGGAGTTAACGACCTTGTCAATTTGGTTTACATGCAAATTGTAGGAGAGGGCAGTATCGAGTGTCATGCCGAGGTATTTAAATTCATGTACTTATTCAAGCGGCTGGTTCTGGTTGTTACGAATATCTAGGCTTGCAGGTTTGTGTTTATTGTGAGGATCGGAGAAGAGCATGACCTTTGTTTTTGGTTTTTTTTTTGTAATTCATGAGTAGTTTGTTGACCAAACCAGGTCACAACCGTATTAAAGTTGGATTGAAGGTCATTAGAGAGAGGGAGTGGATCAGGGTGGCTAGAGAAAAGGACAGCGTCATCTGCATAAAGGACCGAGTTGTTGTTTCAAGCTTTAGGGAGGTTATTGATGAACAGACTAAAAAGTAAGGGTCCAAGGATGGATCCCTTTGGGATACTGGAGCGCACGGAAGGCTGTTGGAGATAGTATTACAAATTTTCACTTGCTGGGTTCTACCACCAAGGTAGCTTTTGAACCAGCTGGTGACCTTGGTTGAAAGGCCAAGGGCCAGGAGAGAGTGTAGCAGGAGAGAGTGGTTAGCGGTGTCAAAAGCCTTAATTAGGTCAATGTAAATTGACCCAACTAAGTGCCACGATCTAAGGCCTTGTGTATGTGGTCGGTGTACTTGAGAAGGGCGGTGGTTGTGCTATGGGATTTTCTACAACCATGCTTTTGCATGCACTCACTGTTACATTTGTCTAGGTACTCCATCAACTGTTAAGAGATGATACGCTCAAGGACTTTGGGGGGGGTGGATATGGGGTGGTAGTTGTTACGTTGTGACCTGTCACCGTGCTTGTGGACAGGCGTGGCTATGGCTGCTTTCCATTGGTTGGGGAATTGCTTAAGGGACAGAAATAAGTTTAGAAGTTTGGAGAGGTGTAAGGACAACATCAAGAGAGAGGTTAAAGAGTTTAAGATCTAGGGAGTCACTGCTGAACCTGGATTTACCAAGGACCATTTGAAGGTATCCTTTGGACTCAGCCAGTGTAACTCTCCTAAAGTAGAATGGAGAGATACTTGGAAGAGGGGCCACTGAGCCAGCCATGTGCGCCATGTTAGGCTCATCAAAGAAGTCGGGGGAGTACACCACTAAGATCGGTAAAAGCATTGTTAAAAGTGTTCGTTATTTGTTTGTAGTCAAGTGTGTTAACACCATTTATCTCAAGCATTGATGGGGATGCTCTATTGGGCTTACCTGTAAGGTCTTTTAGCGTATCCCAGAAACCTCTGCTATTACCCCAGGAGTTAGTGAGCTTACCCTTAAAGTGTTCTATTTTGGCCTGGTGAATTTTACGAGTGCACGGGTTTCTAGCAGCCCTGTAGTTCTACATATCAATCTGTTTCCCAGTGGTCTTCGCCCGATGCCAAAGATTGTCCATCTCTTTCATCAAGTTAAGTAAGGCAGCGGTGAACCACTGGTTAATTGAACCCTTTATCTTTGTTTCACAGAGTGGGGCATACAGATCACAAACTTTATTGAACTAAGTGATAAAATAGGTCAGAGTGTGGTCCATGCTATTGGATCCATTTAAGGGGGACCAGTCACACTGAGCAAAGTAGGCTTTAAGGTTTTCAAGCTTATCTTTTTTGAGGATCTGTTGGTAAGTAGTTTTAATTGGTGGTTTGGGGGCCTTATTTGACTAGACACATGTTACTGGGGAGTGGTCACTCAGTGAATCAGGTAGAACAAGGGTGCTGGAAATTCTTTTTTGGTGGGTGGTGAGGATCAGATCCTGGAGGGAGCTATTGCCAGTCCTCTAATTAATTCTCATATTGATGGTGACCATCTGGGTGACACCGAGGGCTGCGATGGCATCTTTAAATGGAACAGCTTCAGGGGTAAGTCAATTAATGATGAAATCGCCAGTGACCACTGTCTCAGATTGGTGAGGGAGGCTTTCTAAATAGGCAATGACCATTTTAAAGCCAGCTGTCTGATCCTGTGGGGGGATATAAACAGAGATTATGGTAAATGATTTTCCATGAAGTCCAAGGAATATTTTGACTGCAAGTGCCTGGGAGTTGTTAGCTGGGGTCACTTGAGGGAGGACTAGGCTTTTTAGGCTGTCTTTCACAAATATCACACAGCCCCCACCCCTTTTACTGAGTCGATGTAGCCTAAATAGGATGTAACCAGGCAGGGTGATGACAGAATCAGGGACCTTTGGTGAGAGCCAGGTTTCATTGAGGTTTCCTGGCGGAGGAGCTGGAGGACAGTCTGGTGGCAGATGTTAGGAGACACTGCAGACTGGGCAGAGGAACGGTGGTGGTGTTGGGGGACTTAAACATGCCAGGAACAGACTGGGAGACTATGACATCCTCTGTGACCAGGGAACAGAGGTTGTTGGATGTCTTTCAAGATGCGTTCCTAACTCAGCAGGTGAGGGAACCGACCAGGGAGGCACGGGTACTGGATGTGGTCCTGGCAGACAGTGACCAGATTGGGGAGCCTGGAGGTAAGGGACCCATTGGCGAGGGTGACCATGCCACGGTCTGGTTCTGCCTGGACCTAGGAGGGTAGAAGGCTGCACAAAGGCCGGAGTAACCGACTTCAGAGGAGTTTTAGGAAATAGGGGAAGGATCCTTAAGGAGCATTTGGATGGGATTGGGTCGAGACATGGGCGCTGATAGTGGGTGGGAAATCATCAGGAGGGGTGTAGGATGCTACCAGCACCTGTGCAGAGTAAAGGCAATGCGGTAGGGCCCAAAAACCCTGTTGGTGGACCAGGAGGTCCAGGAGGTGGTCTGAGAAGAAAGCAGCCTATAAGCAATTCAAGTGCTCAAGGAGTGAAAGGGATCGGGGAGTACGAGCTGATGGCTAGAAGGGCCACTAGAGTGGTGAGGCGGCTGCAAGGAAGGAGCAGAACCTGGTCAGGAATTGGGAGAGGAACAAGGGTTCTTTAGATACATTGGGGAAAGGCGAAGGGTGAAGGGCAGATTAGCAGGATTAAATCAGGGAGAGATGGGCACAAGACCGGGGAGCAGGCTGAGGTACTAAATGAGTACTTCACCAGTTTTCACCAGGAAAATGAGGTGCTGCATCATACATAGGAGGAGACAGAGATACTGAGGAGGGGGCCCTTGCGATCGGCAGGTCTGGGGAGAGGGGAGGCATCACTGGCAGGTGGGGGAGGGCTAAGCAGGGAGAAGAGGTACCGGAGGTGGAAATCCAGCAGAGAGAGTGAGGACCCTCAGGCTCCCTTAAGACGGAGAAAGCACTGGGGCCGATAAATATACATCCCAGAGTGCTGAAGGAACTTGCAGATGTCCTGGCGAAACCCCTGGCAGAGCTTTTCACCATCTCTCTGAGGACAGGGTGGGTGCCCCAAGACTGGAAGGTGGGCGCATATAGTGCCCTATCCACAAGGGGGATCAAGGAGGTGGCAGGGAACTACAGGCCTGTCAGCCTGACATCGGTGGTGGGCAAGGTAATTGAGGCATTGTCAAGAGAGGCTAGGGGGGACCTGGATAAGTCAGGGTGCCTGGACGATAGACAGCATGGATTCATCCCGGGAAATCGTGTCAGACAAACCTGGTGGAGTTCTATGACTGGATGACAAGTCCTTGGACCTGGGTAGACCAGTGGATGTCCTCTTTCTAGACTTCAGCAAGGCATTTGACTCTGTTCCTCACGTGGGCCTGTTGGATAAGCTGGGAGAAATGGGGGTGGGGAACCAGATGATCAGATGGATAGGCAATTGGCTCCAGGACCGGACCCAGAGGGTCGTAGTTGGTGGGATAGTCTCATCCCCAAGGAGGGTCATTAATGGGGTCCCACAGGGATCAGTCCTTGGGCCCCTTCTGTTCAACGCCTACGTATCTGACATAAGGACAGGAATCAGGAGTGAGATGAGTCTCTTTGCAGATGACTCGAAACTGGGGGCGGTGGTGGATGGGGAGGAGGGGAGGGTGGCCCTACAGGGGGACCTGGAGGCTCTGGAAAGATGGTCTAGAAAGTGGAAGCTGAGGTTCAATGCAGGGAAATGCAAGGTACTCCACCTGGGGGCCAGAAACCCAGGCCAAGTGTACACCCTGGGGGGGAAATGCTACAAGTCTCGATGGCTGAGAGGGACCTGGGGGTGGTGGTGGATGTCAAGATGAACAACTCTGAGACTTGTAGGAGGGCAGCAGCCAAGGCCAACAGGATGCTGGGATGCATCGCTAGGGGGATCACCTCCAGAAGGAGGGAAGTGATACTCCCTCTGTATAACTGCTTGGTGAGGCCGCACCTTGAGTACTGCGTGCAGTTTTGGAGGCCACACTTAAAGAGGGACATTAACCTCCTGGAGAGGATCCAGAGGAGGGCAACCAAAATGATTTGGGGCTTGGGGGACAGGACCTATGAGGAGAGGCTCGAAGAGCTAAATATGTACACATTGGAAGAGAGAAGGGACCGGGGGGACATGATAGAGGTCTTCAGGTACATGAAGAGGGTAAATAGGGGAGGAACAGTCAGGGTGCTTCGAAGGAAGGAGGAAGGGGCCACTAGAGGGCATGGGTGGAAGCTGGAGGGGAAGATTCAGGAGAAAGGAGGAGGTGCTGCTTCACTGAGAGGGTGGTGGAGCCATGGAATGCACTGCCTAGGGGCTGGTGGAGGTAGAGACAGTGGAGGGGTTCAAGAGGGGTGGACAGGTACAGGGAAGGTTCTGGAAGCAAAATCCAATGCAGCAAGAATATCCGAACTGGGAAGGAGAAGCCAGGAGAAGGCGAGGGATAGCAAGTCAGCACCAGGTGGGGGCTGACCAAACGAGCAGACGCGAAAGACCGTTAGGCCTATTCTGCTGGCATTTTAGTATGTTAGTATAGCACTTCTGGATAATGCTGTAAATGGAAATTACGTACCCACCATAATTCTTGATCTTCTTGGACAAAGTCTCCACCACTCATTCACACTAATGGGACTACACCGGAGGTGCTAGGACTGAGCGGGAGCCAAAAATCTTCAGGAGGGTGGGCACCGAGGTAGGGCCATGAGGAAGCAGTGCAGCGAGATTGGCTTGGGCCGTGTAGGCAGCCTTGGTATCGACCTTCCAACTGCCTCAGTACCTTTTTTACTGAGGAGGTGCAGCGTAAACTAACCTAGTGAAACTAACCTATGTCGGACATAAGAGGGTCTGAATGACCTGTATAAAAAGGGTCAACACAACAGAGTCTTCACAGCCCAGCCATTGAGGAAGTGAAGACCAGTAACAGAAAGTGAGTTCAGGGGATGGTGGGTGAATGTGTGAATAAGTGGTGGAGGCTTTGTCTGAGAAGATCAAGAATTGTGGTAGGTACGTAATTTCCATATCTTCCCGGACATAAAATCTCTGCCACTCATTCACACTAATGGGAGAGTACCAACCTAAACAATCCCCTGAGAAGGGCAGCAGGAGAGGGGAGCTCACTTAGGACAGGAGTCCATTAAGGATTGTCCTGCCAAAGGATTGATGCTGTCTGGCATGGACATCCAAAGTATAGTGCTTCACAAACGTGTGCACGGAGCTCCAAGTAGCTGCATTGCAGATGTCTGTAATGGGCACATTTCATATTTCTACCAGAGATGCTGCGACCACTCTGGTAGAATGGGTGTATACCCTGCCTTCCAGCTTAACCAGTACCATGGAATAGCAGTGGTGAAGACATACCACTAGCCGTGCCAAAATACATCTGAGGGCAACAGGCTGATCCAGCCGGTCGATGCAGAATGACAGAGTTGTTTTGACTTGCAGATCTCTTTAGTTCTGTCTAAGTAGAAATGCAAGACCCTCTTAACATCTAGAGAATACAGGGTACGTTCTCCCGCATTCTGGAAGTTCGCGAAGTAGGTTGGAAGAACCAAGGGCTGGTTCACATGGAATTCCAAGACCTCTTTGGGGAGAAATTTAGGATGGATTCAGAGAACCACCTTATCCTTGTGAAATACTGTGTAA
This sequence comes from Neoceratodus forsteri, assembly GCA_016271365.2. Lineage (NCBI taxonomy): Eukaryota > Metazoa > Chordata > Ceratodontiformes > Ceratodontidae > Neoceratodus > Neoceratodus forsteri. The sequence continues at coordinate 849,538,384 of CM057452.1, forward strand.
GGAGGGTCAGTGACCAAGACATGTATTTCAAACAACATGAAGTCTTGCTATATTATGACATATGCAGTATAACCCCAGGTTGGAACTGCTCCGGAGGTGAAAGAGTTAACTTTCCATGCAGGGCATGGAATCTTGAGTGCGAGCTTGGTTGAACACTCTGTCTGTTGAAGCTCAAACTTAAACTGTCAGATTCTTTACTCCGCCTCACTGAACAGTCGCTCCGGAGATTCCTCCTGCTACTCGGTTCGTTTGTCGGTTTAAAAGTGTATTTCTCGGTTTATTTTACCGAAATTTAACCACAATCATCGGTTCAAGCTCTGTCTGTGGTATTGTAAGTAATAGATAGGCTTTTGTTTTTATTTTCTGTGTGGAACTTGTAAACGTCTTTTCGGTTCGGTTTGAACTGATCAGATTGGGTTTAAAATTACTTTCTAGTCCTTTAGAGTGCGGTTCCCGGTTCTTATTGGTTCTAAAAAAAACGGATTTTATTACGTTTTTTTCCATGACCTGTGACACGGTTGGGAACCGATAAGAGAGTCTTGCTTGGCGGATTGCCATGAACGGACAAGTTTTGGTTAGGCTGGCACTATGTCTGAGAAACCCAAAAGAAAAACCGGACCCACTGGGTTTCAGCACTGTGGCTCTGTGGGAAGCCTTTGCTAAGGCTGACCCACACACCACTTGTGTATATTGTCTGGGGTTTGACCACCTCAGTGCAGACTGCCAGATTTGTAAGAATTTTCCTGCTGCCACCGTGGAAAAGAGAGTTGGTAGGCTCAGGGAAAGGGGCCAAAAAGCCGCTGACCCGATGGCCAGCCAGTTCGGTTCCAACCGAACCTGAGGGAGTGCCCCTGACCAGGGCGATACTTCTCGGCAAACAAAGAGCCAGCTCTGAGGAGCCGGTTCCAACTAAAAGGACTAGAAAGTCAGCTAGTTTGGGGCCAAAGTTATTTCTCCAACACATGAGAAATAGCCAAAGCTATTCAAATTGTCCAGTCTCTTTCCCCAGTTCCGTCCGAACCGACAGCATTAGGGAAGCGCTCGGTTCGGACGGTTCCCCCGGTTCAAGATTATGATTTTGAGGATTTTTATGAACCGGAGGAAGGGGAGGAGGGGTATGAGGAGAGTGAGTGTGATTTTGAAAGTCTGGATGTGCCCATTGAACCGGACATCTCTCCAGACAGACCCTCAGGGGTGTCCCCTCCCAGGCTATCTGAGTCCCCTTCTCATTTTTTGTTTTACAAGAAGGTTGTTGAGACTCTGCAACTCCCTGTTGAGGAAGCTGTTGATGATCAAGAATGGATTTTGTGGAAATGATGGATATTCCAGAGTCTAGGAGACTGTCTATTCCCTTGCACAAATCTTTTAGGAAACAGACAGTAAAAATTCTGAAAACTCCTCATTCTATCCTCCCTGTGGATAAAAGGATGGACAAGAGGTATGCTTTGTCAGGCTCTGATACGGAGTTCCTCTCCCAGCAGTGCAGCCATGTGGGGGTAGTGCAGGCTGCAGCCTGTGACAAGGCTAATATTCCTCTAGCCTCTCACCCTCCTGAAAAGGATTCAGGAGGATGGATGCCATAGCAAAGAAACAGTACATGGCAGCATCTTTGGGACTCAGACAGGCAAATTATATGGCTTACGCAGCTAGGTACCAGAAATCCAGATGGGATACTGTCCTGGCCCTAGCAAAACAGGCCCCTGACCAGCTTGCCAGGGAGCTGGAGCAGGTGGCCTGCGGATGGTGATGAGGCATCAAGGTGCAATTTCATGCTGCAGTAGACTCTAATGATGTTTCATCAAGAGTCATGGCTACATCTGTGTCTCTTCAGCAGAATGGCCTGGCTCAGATGTACTGCCCTTTCGTAGGATACTCAGTCTAAGGCTATGGATTTTCCTGTTGTGGGCAATTCTCTGTTTGGGGAGCAGACAGAGAATTATATGAAGAAAATGGATGAGTATAGGACCACCTATAGGAGTGCACAGGCCAAAGAAAGGCAAGCCACTCCTCCAAGGCAGCATGTCAGGGGCAGAGACAGGCCTTTTCATAGGGCTTTTTACCAAGCCCAGGCCTCCTCTTCTGCTTATGCCCAGAGGGGGTTCTTTAGAGGAAGGGGCAGAAGGGGTTCTAGTAAGCCTGCTTCTACCCCTCAACCCAAAGCCCCTGCAAAACAGGCTCTCTGATGGGGTGGCCAGGGCCGATTCTCCACTACCGGTAGGGGGCAGGCTGGCTTACTTTGTCCAGGACTGGAAGTCTTTAACATCAGACAAGTGGGTCCTGGAAGTAGTAAGCCAGGGACTGGTTCTCAGCTTCAAAAAATTTCCGAAGATGAGAGCCAGGTCTTTTCGACCTGCAAACCCATCAGAGGCACTTGCCCTGGAAGCAGAAGTTTCTTCCCTCCTGGCTCTCAGAGCTGTGGAAAGGGTGCCTCCCATACACCAGGGCAAAGGGTTGTACTCCAGGTACTTCCTTACCCCAAAAAAGACAGGAGAATGGCGGCCCATCCTCGATCTCAGGTATCTAAACAAGCACCTTTTAAAACCAAAGTTCAAAATGGTGGCTCTGGGAATCATTTTACCCTCTCTAAGGCCAGGGGACTGGCTAGCCTCCCTGGACCTCAAGGATGCCTACTTCCATGTTCTTATCAGAAGCTCCCATCGAAAGTACCTCAGATTCGAACTGCCCTCAGGCCATTACCAGTTCAGAGCAATGCCCTTCGGCCTCACCTCGGCCCCGAGGGTGTTCACAAAATGCCTGGCAGTAGCAGTTGCTCATTTAAGAAGGCAAAAGATTGCCATCTTTCCTTATCTGGACGACTGGCTCATTGTAGGCCAATCTCCAGAACAGGTCAAACTACACTTACAAGTAACCCAGCAACTGCTTACATCCCTAGGTTTCCTTCTCAATCTTCCAAAGTCAGTTCTGGAGCCTGTCCAGCTTCTCACCTTCATAGGCGCAGAACTGAACACAAAAGAAGCCAGAGCCTTCCTCCCTCTGGAAAGAGCAAGGACTTTGGTCTCTCTGGCCTCTTCTTTCACCCTGCAGGTCTCTCGACCAGCAAGGCATTTTCTACAGCTCCTGGGGCACATGGCTGCTTCTACAGCAGTAGTGCAGGGAGCAAGATTTCAGATGAGGGACATCCAGTTCCATTTGAGAGCCTTTTGGTCTCAGAGGACAGATCCTCTAACCAAGTTGATACCAGTGACTGGAACCCTGATCCAGGCCTTCAGTGGTGACAGGATCAGAGCAATCTGAGACAGGGGTTCCCTTCACTCCTCAGTCTCACCCTTGACCCTTACTACAGATGCATCCCTCTTGGGATGGGGAGCTCACATGGGCGACCTTTCCACCCAAGGGCTGTGGTCCCCTCAGGAATCTCTGCTCCACATCAGTTTGCTGGAACTCAGAGCAGTTTTTCTAGCACTCCAGGTTTTTTCCACATCTGTTCAGAACAAGGTTGTTCAGATCAGAACAGACAACACCACTACAATGTGATACTTCAACAAGCAAGGGGGCACTCGGTCTACGGCCTTGTGCATCGAAGCAATGAAGTTGTGGTCTCTGGCTTATTCTCCGAACGCCTCCCTCACGACTGTTCACCTCCCAGGCAAGGACAATGTCCTAGTGGATGCCCTCAGCAGGATTTCCCAGGGCCATCACGAATGGGCACTGGATCCCCTAGTCCTGGAGGTAGTATTTGCCAGATGGGGCACCCTGCAGATAGATCTCTTTGCAGCCCCAGACAATCACCAACTTCCCCTTTTTTACTGCAGGCCCCCAGTGTTGGGCTCAGTCCCCCTGGATGCCTTCCTACTCAGTTGGGAAGGGAAGTTTCTCTATGCTTTTCCCCCCTTCCCCCTCCTTTTCAGGGTGCTAGTCAGAATCAGATCTCAACCCTGCAAGATGATCCTGATTGCTCCAGATTGGGCCAGGCAGCCCTGATACCCACTCCTCATGTCCTTAGCAGTCCACCTTCCCCTGTGTCTTTCCAGGAATCACAACCTGTTAACCTGTGCCCAGGGGAGAGTTTGTATCCGAACCTCAAATCTCTCAATCTCAAGGCATGGCTCTAGAAGAGTTAGAGTTTGCTGACCTACACTTTTCCCAAGGTGTATTGGATATATTGAAGGCCTCTAGGAAGCCTTCCACTAGGGCTACATATAATTCAGAATGGAAAAGATTTTCCATATGGTGTGCTGGTAAGCATATTTCCCCAGAATCTGCTGGCGTGCCTACGATCCTGGATTATTTGGTACATTTGAATTCCTTGGGCCTGAGACCAGCTACTCTAAAAGTGCACTTGGCAGCTGTGTCTGTCGTCTTATCAGCAGGTAAGCCCTCTCCTTTTCAGCTCACCCTGTGTTCTCCAGTTTTTTAAAGGGTTGTTTCACACAACCCTCCATTCAGGGACCCTGCCCCTGCTTGGGATCTTAATATTTGCATTGCTTAGCTTATGCAACCTCCTTTGAGCCATTGTCTTCAGCAGAGCTTAAGTACTTGACTTGGAAAACTGTGTTTCTGGTAGCCATCACCTCTAGCCAGAGCTTATAAATGAGCTACAAGCATTGTCAGTGGAGCCTGATTTTATCTCCTTTCATAGAGATAAGGTGGTCCTCAGGACTAACAGGAAGTTTTTGCCTAAGGTGGTTTCAAACTTCCAACTTAATCAATCCATGTCTCTTCCTATGTACTTCACTGACCATTCCTCCTCTGGTGAGAGGAGATTGCACAGTTTAGATGTCAAAAGAGCCCTTAGTTACTATATAGAATGTACCAAGGGTCACAGGTTCGAATTCCTCCAACTGTTCCTCACTTATGATGAGGTTGGTAAAGGGAAACCTGCCACTAAAAGATCCATTGCCAGGTGGATTGTCTCTTGTATCCAATTCTGCTGTGAAAAACTGGGTAGAGTTCCTCCCTCAGGCCTGAGGGCTCACTCTACCAGAGGTACAGCTGCATCTCTGGCTGCTGCCAGGGACATCCCTATCCTAGAGATATGTCAAGCAGCTACCTGGAAAACAGTTCACACTTTTACTAAGCATTACTCCTGATATCCAGGCTAGGAGTGATGCTCGATTTGGCACAGCCGCGTTTCGAGCCTATTTCCCAAGTAGGTTCTGTCCCTCCTCCATGGAGGTACTTGCTGTGTAGTTCAGATATGTCATAATATAGCAAGACTTCATGTTGTTTGAAGAAAAATTACTCACCTTAGTAATGTTTGTTTCTTCTAATGGAGTCTTGCTATATTATATCTCCGGCCTGCCCTCTCGAACCTCTTTTGGGATGTGGGTGGGCAGTAATGTTGGCACTTCATAGATGCCCACTTTATTTTCAACCTTTCTTTGGGTGCTTAGGTGTTATATTTATTTTTCTTTCTTGAATCCCCTGACTTGAGTCTTTGTTTTGGGATCAAGATCAGAATGTGTTTTTGTAGTTAGTAGCCAGTGGCTAGTGTAGGTTTTCGGCTTCCACACAGAATCTTAGTGAGTTTTTGCTCATAAAGATCTGACAGTTTAAGTTTGAGCTTCAACAGACAGAGTGTTCAACCGAGCTTGCGCTTAAGATTCCATGCCCTGCATGGAAAGTTAACTCTTTCACCTCCGGAGCAGTTCTAACCTGGGGTTATACTGCATATGTCATAATATAGCAAGACTCCATTAGAAGAAACAACATTACTAAGGTGAGTAATTTTTTCTTCAGGCACTCTGCAAGCAGAGGCAATGGCCACGAGGAAAGCGGTCTTCCAGGTCAGAAACTTCAGCTCACATGTTGCTAAAGGCTCGAAAGGTTTACAGGTGAGCATGTCTAGCACAAGGTTACTACCCCAGGTGGCTACCGGTCTCCTGACTGGTAGCTTAGTGTGGAGTATACCTTTAGGGAATCTCTTAACCAAGGGTAACTGAGCTATAGACAAAGGGTGTATAGGCTCGTGATAAGCTGAGATCGCGCTGAGATGGACCTTCACAATTGAATACTGTAGTCCTGTATTAGACAGGTCTAGAAGATACTCCAAGGCTTTGTTTGGTGGGCAAGAAAAGGGATCCAGGGAGGACTTCGCACACCAAATGGAGGATCACTTCCACTTTGCTGTGTATGTTTTCCTAGTAGCTGGTTTACGCGCTGCTAGGAGAATGTCTGAGACCCTATGTGAGACATCAGATCTACCCACTTCTATCTCCTCAGGAGTCATGCGTGGAGATGAAGGGATCTCAGGTTGGGGTGGACCACTGGGCCCTGGGTCAGAAGGTCCATACGAAGTGGTAGTAGTATTGGTGGAATTTCCTATAATTTGTTGATCAATGGAAGCCAAATCTGATGAGGCCAAAATGGGGCGATGAGGATCATTTTGCCCCATTGTGCCTCCAGCTTAAGCAGCACCCTCTGAATTAAGGGAAGAGGAGGAAATGAGTACAAAAAGCGTCTTGTCCACTGCAGTCTGAATGCATCCTGACAGAAAACACCAGGTTCTGGATTTCTGGAGCCGATTAGAGGCAGTTTTGTATTAAGTGGGGACGCAAAAAGGTCCCGGTCCGGCGTGCCCCACTCTTTGAAGAGCGATTGCATGATGTTTATGTCGAGAGGCTATTCATGAGGATCCACCTCCGTTCTGCTGAGGTGATCTGCTAGATCATTCTGGACTCCTGGTAGGTAAACTGCCTGGATCAGGGCTTCGTGCCCTAGGCACCATTCCCACACACTCATAGCTTCCATGCACAGAGGATATGAGTGTGCCCCACTCTGTTTGTTGATGTAGTACATCACCACATTGTTGTCCGTCTAAAGGAGAATTATTTTACGCTAGTGAATGTCCTTCCAGGGCTCGGACAGCATACGGGACAGCTGTCATTTCCAAGATATTTATGTGGAGTTGAGATTCATTCTGACTCCACAGACCTTGGGTGTGGAGAGCTTGACAGTGAGCACCCCATCCGAGAAGAGAAGCATCTGTGGTGATGGTGATCTGAGTTTCCAGTGGAGCAAAGGGAAAGCCATTCAGAAGGTTGTCCTCTTGAGTCTACCAGGTGAGTGACCGCTTGAGGGGTTCCGTTACCCTGATGTGAAAGGACTGAGGGTGTATGGTCAGAGACCACTGAGAACTGAGCATCCACTGAGTGGTCCTCACGAAGATTAGCCAAGGGCACTGTGAACACTGAAGATGTCATGAGACCCAGCATCTGCTGCATCGCTAGAGCTCGGACTGAGTCATTCTCTTTGATGAAGCAAGCCATCTGGAGGATATTGCTCCTCCTGTCCTCTGTAAGGAAGGCCCTTGCATTGGAGGTATCCAGGAGGACACATATAAAAAGGAGTTGCTGGGAGAGCTGTAGCTGCGATTTTCCTGATTCAACAGGACTGCCATGGATGTGTGGAACCTGGAAGCCATGGAAACTGCTTCTTATGTCCCTTGTCTGGAGGAGCTTGCTAGGAGCCAGTCATCCAGATACGGAAAGACTTGAATTCCGAGTTTCCTTAGGTGTGCCGCAAGAACTGCAAAGCACTTCGTAAAGACTCGTGGCACCGAGGAAAGCCCAAAGGGCAGTATTCTGAATTGGTAGTGCTGACCCAGGGCCACAAATCAAAGATATTTGTGGTGGATTGTGTACACTGGAACAAGTTGGTAGGTGTCTTGCATGTCCAGGGAGGCCAGCCAATCATTTTGATGAATCAGCGGTAAAAGTGTACGAGTGGTATACGTTTGAATTTTTCCTTGAAGAGAAACTTGTCAACTTCCTTAGGTCTAGAATACGGTGCATGCCACCTGTTTTCTTTGGAACCAGGAAGTGGTGGAAGTAGAAACCTGTGTTCCGCTGCTCCTCCGGAACTTTGTTTACTGTCCTGTTGTTTACAAGGCATTGAATTTCAGAAGCAAGGAGATCTGACTGAGTTACTGACAGCGTGGGCTTTCGTTTGGGTGAATGATCTGGAGGGGTATCTGAAAAATTCAGTGAATAACCCTCGCAAATTATGCTATGAACCCATTTATCTGAAGTGACTGACTTCCACTGATTGTAAAACTGAGTCAGATGTCCCCCTACTGCCAAGGAAGAGTCCTCCTTGGGCAGCTGAGGAGGGACCTGGGCCAGATTTTCAGAGGGTGGCACTAGGCGCTTTCGGGCCCTGTGCCTTCTGCTACATTTTCTTTTGTGGCTGAGGGGCTTGATTTTTTTGAAAGTCCCCTCTGCCTTTGCCATGAAAGGACTGACGGTTGTGAAACTGTTGGCGGTTCCCACCCCGTTGAGGGGCAGTAGGAGCAAGTTGCTAGCAGTCTTGATAGCCGTTCTAGTTTTCTGAGTGGCCTCAAGTGTCTGCTTCATCTGTGGGCCAAACAGATAAGCGCCATCATATGGTAAATTCATGACTCGTTGCTGGGCATTGTTTGTGAACCCTGAGGTTTGTAACCATGAGTGGTGACGGGTGCATATCCCAGCTGCTGCTGCTCTAGAAGCAGTGTCAGAGGCATCCGTAGCAGCCTTAAGTTGCTGATTATTGGACTCAGTACCTCTAGTGATAGTTTGGAGGAGCTCTGGGGAAACATCCGACTCCAGGAGAGCCTCCACAGAAGCTTTTAGCGAATGCCAGAGGGTATACTCATATTGAGAGAAGTAGCCCTGGTAGCTAGTAATATGCATACCCAGGGTAGTGGCTGTGAAGACTCTATTCCCCAGTGTGTCAATCTTACGAGATTCTTTGTTTCAAACAACATGAAGTCTTGCTATATTATGACATATGCAGTGAGTCCCAACCTTCGAACTGCTCTGGAGGTGAAAGAGTTTCTTTCCATGCCAGGCATGGAACTTTGAGCACGAGCTCGGTTGAAAACTCTGTCTGTTGTTCTTCAAACTCAAACTGTCAGATTCTTTACTCCGCCTCACTGAACAGTCGCTCCGGAGATTTCTCCTTCTGCTCGGTTCATTTTGTCGGTTAAAGTATTAATTTTTCGTTTTTTAACCGAATTTAAACCGCAACCGGTCGGTTCAAGCTCTGTCTGTGGTATCGTAAGTACTAGATAGGTTTTACATTTATTTTCTGTGTGGAACTTGTAAACGGTATTATCGGTTCGGTTTGAACCGATCAGGTTGTTGTCTTTTAGAGTGCAGTTCCCGGTTCTTATCGGTTCTAAAAAAAACGGATTTCATTACATTTTTTTCCATGACCCGTGACACGGTTGGGAACCGATAAGAGAGTCTTACTTGACGGATTGCCATAAAGGGCAAGTTTTGGTTAGGCTGGCACTATGTCTGAGAAACCCAAAAGAAAAACCGAGCCCACTGGGTTTCAGCACTGCAGTGTTTGTGGGGAAGTCTTTGCCAAGGCTGACCCCCACACCACCTGTGTTTATTGTCTGGGGTTTGACCACCTCAATGCAGACTGCCAGATTTGCAAAAATTTTCCTGCAGCTACCCTGGATAAGAGAGTTGGTAGGCTCAGGGAAAGAGAGGCCAAGAAGTCCGCTGACCCGGATGGCCAGCCTGGTTCGGTTGTAACCGAACCGGAGGGAGTGCCCTCTGACCAGGGCGAGACTTCCTCGGGCAAAAGGAGAGCCGACTCGGAGGAGTCGGTTCCAGCAAAAAGGACTAGAAAATCAGCAGGTGTGGAGCCAAAATTTCCATCTCCAACCGCTGAAGAAATAGCCAAAGCGATTAAAATTGTCCAGTCACTATCCCCAGTTCCGACCGAACTGGCACCATCAGGTAAGCGTACGGTTCGGTCGGTTCCACCAGTTCAAGAATATGATTTAGAGGAATTTTATGAACTGGAGGAGGGGGAAGAGGAGTATGAGGAGAGTGAATGTGGATTTGAAAGTCTGGATGTGCCCATTGAACAGGACATCTCCCCAGGCAGACCTTCAGAAGTGTCTCCCTCTAGGCTTTCTGAGTCCCCCTCTCATTTTATATTTTATAAAAAAGTGGCTGAAACCCTCCAGCTCCCTATGGAGGAAGCTGTGGATGATCAAGAGGGCCTAGGAGACTGTCTATTCCTTTGCATAAATCTTTTGGGAAACAGACAGTAAACATTCTAAAAACTCCTCACACTATACCTCCTGTGGATAAAAGAATGGACAAGAGGTACACATTGTCAGGCTGTGATACGGAGTTCCTTGCACAACAATGCAGCCATGTTGGGGTAGTGCAGGCTGCAGCCTGTGACAAGGCAAATATTCCCTTGGCTTCACACCCCTGACAAGGACTCCAGGAAGATTGATGCCATGGCAAAGAAACAGTACATGGCAGCATCCTTGGGACTCAGACAGGCAAATGATATGGCTTATGTTGCTAGATATCAGAAATCCAGATGGGATACTGTTATGGCTCTAGCAAACAGGTCCCTGGCCAGCTTGCTAATGAGCTGGAGCAGGTGGCTGCTGATGGTATTGAGGCATCCAAGGTGCAATTCCATGCTGCAGTGGACTCTAATGATGTGTCATCAAGAGTCATGGCTACATCTGTGGCACTTCGCAGAATGGCTTGGCTCAGATGTATTAGCCTGTCACAGGATACCCAGACTAAGGCCATGGATTTTCCTGTTGTGGGTAATTCTCTGTTTGGGGAGCAGACAGAGAATTACATGAAGAAAATGGATGAGTATAGGACCACCTATAGGAGTGCACAGGCTAGGAAAGGCAGGCCACCCTCAAAGGCAGCCTTCCAGGGCAGGGGCAGACCTTTTCATAGGCCTTTACCAAGCCCAGGCCTCCTCTTCAGCTTATGCCCAGAGGGGGTTCTTTAGAGGGAGAGGCAGACGGGGTACAAGCAGACCTGCTTCCACCCCTCAGCCCAAAGCCCCTGCCAAGCAGGCACCCTGATGGGGTGGCCAGGGCCGATTCTGCACTACCTGTAGGGGGCAGGCTGGCTTACTTTGTCCAGGACTGGAAGTCTTTAACATCAGACAAGTGAGTCCTGGAAGTAGTAAGCCAGGGACTGGCTCTCAGCTTCAAAAAATTTCCAAAGATGAGAACCAGATCCTTTCCACCTGCAAATTCATCAGAGGCACTTGCCCTAGAAACAGAAGTTTCTACCCTCCTGGCTCTCAGAGCTGTGGAAAGGGTTCCATCCTCACACTAGGAAAAGGGTTGTACTCAGGTACTTCCTTACCCCAAAAAGACAGGAGAATTATGCCCATCCTGGATCTCAGATACCTAAACAAGCACCTTTTAAAACCAAAATTCAAAATGGTGACTCTGGGAATTATTTTACCCTCTCTAAGGCCAGGGGACTGGCTAGCGTCCCTGGACCTCAAGGATGCCTACTTCCATGTTCTTATCAGAAGCTCCATCGAAAGTACCTCAGATTCAACTGCCTCAGGCCATTACCAGTTCAGAGCAATGCCCTTCGGCCTCACCTCTGCCCCAACGGTATTCACAAAATGCCTGGCAGTAGCAGTTGCCCACTTAAGAAGGCAAAAGATTGCCATCTTTCCTTACCTGGACGACTGGCTTATAGTAGGCCAGTCTCCAGACCAAGTCAAACTACACCTTCAGGTAACTCAGCAACTGCTCACATCTCTAGGTTTCCTTCTCAATCTTCCAAAGTCAGTTCTAGAGCCTGTCCAGCTTCTCAGCTTCATAGGTGCAGAACTGAACATAAAAGAGGCCAGAGCCTTCCTTCCTCTGGAAAGAGCAAGGACCCTGGTCTCTCTGGCCTCCTCTTTCACCCTGCAGGTCTCTCGACCAGCAAGGCATTTTCTGCAGCTCCTAGGGCACATGGCTGCTTCTACAGCAGTAGTGCAGGGAACAAGATTTCAGATGAGGGACATCCAGTTCCATTTGAGAGCCTTTTGGTCTCAAAGGAGAGACCCTCTAACCAAATTGATCCCAGTGACTCGAACCCTGATCCAAGCCCTTCAGTGGTGGCAGGACCAGAGCAATCTGAGACAGGGGTTCCCCTTCACCCCTCAGTCTCACTCCTTAATCCTTACTACAGATGCATCCCTCTTGGGGTGGGGAGCTCACATGGGCGACCTCACTATCCAGGGATTGTGATCCCCTCAGGAATCTCTGCTCCACATCAATCTGTTGGAACTCAGAGCAGTTTTTCTAGCACTTCAAGTTTTTTCCACATCTGTTCAGAACAAAGTGGTATAGGTCAGAACAGACAACACCACTACAATGTGGTACATCAACAAGCAAGGAGGCACTTGGTCTACGGCCTTGTGCACCGAAGCAATGAAGTTGTGGTCTCTGGCTTATTCCCTGAACACCTCCCTTACGGCAGTTCACCTCCCAGGCAAGGACAATGTCCTGGCAGATGCTCTCAGCAGGATTTCCCAGGGCCATCACGAATGGTCACTGGATCCCCTAGTACTGGAGGTAGTATTTGCCAGATGGGGCACCCCGGAGATAGATCTTTTTGCAGCCCCAGACAATCACCAACTTCCCCTTTTTTGCTGCAGGCCCTCAGTGTTGGGCTCAGTCCCTCTGGATGCCTTCCTTCTAGTTGGGAAGGAAGGAAGTTTCTCTATGCTTTCCCCCCCCTTCCCTCTTCTGTTCAAGGTGCTAGTCAAAATCAGATCTCAACCCTGCAAGATGATCCTGATTGCTCCAGATTGGGCCATACAGCCCTGGTACCCACTCCTTATGTCCTTATCAGTCCACCTTCCCCTGTGTCTTCCCAGGAATCACAACCTGTTAACCTGTGCTCAGGGGAGAGTTTGGTACCAAATCTCAAATCTCTCAATCTCAAGGCCTGGCTCTTGAAGAGTTAGAGTTTGCTGACCTACACCTCTCCCAAGGTGTATTGTATATCTTGAAGGCTTCTAGGAAGCCTTCCACCAGGGCTACTTATAATTCCAAATGGAAGAGATTTTCCATATGGTGCTCTGGCAAGCATATTTCCCCAGAATCAGCTGATTTACCCACAATCCTGGATTATATGGTGCACTTGAATACTTTGGGGCTGAGACCAGCTACTCTAAAAGTGCACCTGGCAGCCGTGTCTGCTTTCTTATCAGCAGGTAAACCCTCTTCTCTTTCAGCTCATCCTGTATACTCCAAGTTTTTCAAGGGGTTGCTTCACAACAACCCTCCATTCAGGGCCCCTGCCCCTGCCTGGGATCTTAATATTTACATTGCCCAGCTTATGCAACCCCCTTTTGAGCCCTTGTCTTCAGCAGAGCTTAAGTACTTGACTTGGAAAACTGTGTTTTTGGTAGCCATCACTTCTGCCAGCCGCATAAGTGAATTACAAGCATTGTCAGTGGAGCCTGATTTTATCTCCTTTCATAGAGATAAGGTGGTCCTCAGGACTAACAGAAAGTTCTTGCCTAAGGTGGTTTCAGACTTCCACCTTAATCAATCTATGTCTCTCCCTGTGTACTTCACTGACCATTCCTCCTCTGGCGAGCGGAGACTGCACAGTTTAGATGTCAAAAGAGCCCTTAGTTACTACATTGAACGTACCAAGGGTCACAGGTTTGACTCCCGCCAACTGTTCCTCACTTATGGTGAGGTTGGTAAAGGGAAACCTGCCACTAAAAGATCCATTGCCAGGTGGATTGTCTCTTGTATCCAATTTTGATATGAAAAACTGGGTAAGGTTCCTCCTCGGCCAGGCCTGAGGGCTTACTCTACCAGAGGTACAGCTGCGCCTCTGGTTGCTGCCAGGACATCCCTATCCTAGAGATATGTCAAGCAGCTACCTGGAAAGCAGTTCACACTTTTACTAAGCATTACTCCTGGACATCCAGGCTAGGAGTGATGCTCGGTTTAGCACAGCTGTGCTTCAGAGCCTGTTTCCTAAGTAGGTTCTGTCCCTCCTCCATGGAGGTACTGCTGTGTAGTCTGCATATGTCATAATATAGCAAGACTTCATGTTGTTTGAAGAAAAAAATTCCTCACCTTAGTAATGTTGTTTCTTCTAATGGAGTCTTGCTATATTATGACCTCCCCCCCCTGCCTGCCCCTCTCAGAACCTCTGCCTTTGGGATGTGGGTGGGCAGTGCAGTGTTGGCACTTAGTAGATGCCCACTTTGTTTTTTCACCCCTCCTTTTTGGGGTGTTTGGGTGTTGTGTTTTTCATTTTTTGGATCCCCTGACTTGAGTCTTTGTTTTGGGACCAAAAAAATGTGTTCTTATATTTAGTAGCCAGTTGGCTAGTGTAGGTTTACAGCTTCCACACAGAACCTTAGTGAGTTTTGCTCGTAAAGATCTGACAGTTTGAGTTTGAAGAACAACAGACAGAGTTTTCAACCGAGCTCGTGCTCAGAGTTCCATGCCCGTCATGGAAAGTTAACTCTTTCACCTCCGGAGCAGTTCGACGGTTGGGACTCACTGCATATGTCATAATATAGCAAGACTCCATTAGAAGAAACATTACTAAGGTGAGTAATTTTTTCTTCCTGCATGAGCCGTACACTGTTGAGGGAGGACGGCCTTGTCATTTTCTGTCAGGACCACTGTGGCATCAACAAAGGCTTGGGATGCCAGGATTGGTCAATCTTTAGGGGAAGCGTGCTTCCTGTCTATGGACTTAGCCACAGAAGGAATAAGTGCCGGATTGTCCCACACTATTTTCAAGAGTGTCCCAAAAGAGGGTGGTACTGGAGGGGTTAATTCCATAGGGATCTCCAGGACATGCAGATACTGAGGGCGCAACAACTTCCCCAGGTCCACCTCTGAAATCTGGAGAGAGAGAGAGAGTGAAATTCATGTTCTTCAAAAGAGACTTAAAAGACAGGTCCTCAACCAGAAGCTCTTCTGAAATAGAGGGCTTATTTCCCACTCTGAGAGATGAATCTTCATAAATGTTGTCTGCTAATCGTAGATGAGGATCAGGCTCAGTGTTGTCTCCTACTAGCCCAGCAGGCATAGTATATAAAGGAAAGGGAGGAAAGCGAGCAGGAGGAAGTGCTTCTCAAATTGGAGTCGAGAATCACGGATTCCTTGGCGGTGCTGGACCTGCAAGTGGCGCCGGCACTGCCTAGGCCGGAGTCGAAGGCGGCATCGCAAACGGCAGCATGCCAGACAGAGACTCCAGCCCAACTCTCAGAGCACCCAAGGATGAAGATCTGAAAATGTGAGTAAGAGAAAATGGTGCCTGTACTGGCCGCTGCGCTGCAGCCATTTTGGGGGGGGGGGCACAAGGGCATGGTCTCGATGGCACCAGAGAAGGTGCCTCGCGACTAGGCAGACCTAACTCTCCTGCCCGCAGGTTTGAAGCCCCTTGGCCCAGGGACCAACTCCGCAGGCTTGGAAAGTCGGTACAACCACCAAACCCACTGCTCCATAAGAGCGGCCCAATGATGAAACTGCTCACCAAAAGACCCCCCAAGGGGCGGGGAGGGACTACAGTCGAGGATGTCGGTCACTAGGAACAGAAGCTGCAGGTGACCATGACGGAGTCGGAGTCGGCCTTCTGTCCCCTGTTCCCGACGATCGTTATGCAGACATACCAGAGGGCGACCTTGAACGGTACCATATCTTCTTCGACTGGTGGGACGAAGAAGAGCACGAGGCTGAGCAGTGCCGGGTTCTCAGTGAGGATCGAGAATGGACCTGCTTCTTTTTGTGCATTCGGGAGGACCGCCCTTTCTCCCGAGCACCAGACTGCCCGTAGTTAGACCCCCCCCTCCATAGACGGAGTTGGACTGGACCCAGTTCTGCTGAAAACACAGCTTTCGTGCAAAGACTCCCTACCATCACTGGCCCCGTTCATGGTAGACTCCATCGAAGGTGGGCTGAAGAGGACTTCTGTGTTCTTTTGAAGAAAAACCTTTTTTTTTTTTTTTTTTACTAAAATAATAATAAAGAATACTAATACTACAAATCACAACTGAACGACTAAGGCTGCTGTCGTATAGTCGAAGATTTGCCTCCCGACAGGTGAGCGTCGCCGTCACTGAAGCACACTCGATGGCGGGAAAGAAGGATCCGAGGTGGTTGGAGAGTCAGTGCTGAGGTAGCCTACATGGCGCGAGCCAATCTCATGGCACTGCTTCCTTGCAGCCCTACCTCAGTGCCGGCCCTCCTGAAGAGTTTTGGCTCCTGCTTGGTCCTAGCGCCTGTGGCGTAGTCTCATTCTTGTGAATGAGTGGTGGAGATTTTATGTCCAGGAATATCACCCAGACTTATAGCTCACCAAGCTTGGGTAACAGACTATGAATGTTGATAAATACAAGCCTTAGGAACTTGTTTTTGCTGTTTGATATTTTGGGCACTGTGGAGGGCTAGGGTTGGGGTGGACATTACCGGAGAGGAGGAGAAGCAGGGCAGTCCTAGACAAGTATTGCTTAAGTGACTTGAACAAAAGGGAGTGCCTACGCCTGGTGGGGTTTTCTAGTTTGGGACTGAGATTGATGGTCAGGAGCAGTTGATGGAAGGGGTACACAGATAAAAGGGGGTGGTGTGTTGAGGTGCTTATGAGTGGAAGGGGCTTAGCAGAGCTGGAGTGAGAGGTAATTAAGGGGCCAGTACTCTGCGGTGTTATTATATGGTAAGCAAAAAAGGTATATATTAAGATACTGGGCAGAAGGTAACACATGGGCGGCAGTACGAGGAGATAAAGAGTAAGCGGGGACATGACATTAGGTAGAACAAGGTAACTAATTTGTATTTTTGCAGAATAGGTCTGAATATCATTGAAGACATTTTGCAGATGTTGAATATGAAGTGTCTCAACCTCTGATAAATATATAGTTTTGTAGTCATATAGGTGATATCTTAAACCCAAATAATTAAATTCTGCATCATTCATATATAAATTAAAAAGAAGCAGTCCTAAAATTGACCCTTGGGGTACTCCCTGCTTTATTTTCCTAAGTTCCGAATAGTGTGTGTGTGTGTTCAAGCACACTTCTTGTTTTCTTCCCTTTAAATAGCTATTAAACCAGCTTGCAGCATCATCTGAAAATCCCACACATTTTAGCTTTTGTATTAATGTATTATGATCTAAAGTGGTCCTGCTGGGATGGGGAACACACATGGGAGACCACAGAGCCCACGGGTTCTGGTCGCACAGGGAATCCCATCACCACATAAACCTGCTGGAGCTCCCTGCAGTGCGACTTTCTCTGATAGAATTTGCTCCTCTAGTCAGGGGGTCAGGTTGTGCAAGTCCAGACAGACAAAACCACAGCCATGTTCTAGCACACTCCCTTCCTCTGTATCGGGAGACCCTCCACACCGGGACCATCGTGTGCAGCCTGGGTGCAGATCTCTTGGTGATCCATGTCAAGGGAGATCACAGCCAGCGGCAGATGCTCTCAGCCAGGTCGGAGAGATGTTGTACTAGTGGTCCCTGAATCAGGAGGTGGGGAATCACCTGTTCTTCCTGCGGGGCACTCTTCTGGTTGATCTGTTTGCCTCCTGGGAGAATGGCAAACTGATTTGATGTGTTTTGTGCCCACCTGCCACAGTCCAGGATACTGTTGAGGGATGCCTTCATAAAGCCCTGGACCCCAGGCCTTGTATATTCTTTCCCTTCCTTCCCCTTGAGTCACAAGGTAGTGGTCAAGGCCTGGAAGGACAAGGTGTGGAGGATAATAATAATAAACTTGATTTGTATGGCGCCTTTCAAAAACCAAGGCGCCTTAAAAATAATTAAAATCACATTATCAACAAAACATCTCAACAATAGATAATATCATCACACATATCTCATCCTTCAGCTAGTCACTTTATGTTTGACTCCACAGGTAAGTTTTTAGTGCTTGTTTAAAACCTACGGTCATGTGCTCCTGTAACTGACAGGGTAGAGAATTCCAAAGGGTAGGGGCAGCATACATAAATGTTCTTGCCCCAGAAGATTTCAAACATACCCTTGGAATCTCTGTGGAGGGGCTCGTGACCGATAGCGTTTTCCGGCGTTCTGGGAGTGCTAGGGACATGGACAAGCCTCCCGACAAGGAGTTCAAGAAGCTGGACTACTCTGGGCGGAAAGTTTATGCCGCTTCATCCCTAGGCCTTCGTCAGGCCAGCTCGGCCATCCTGATGGCACACTTTTCACACGCCCTTTTGGGCTCCCTGGATGAGGTGATTCCTCATCTCCCGGCTGACCTCCAAACTACGGTGAAGCAGGTGCAGGATCAGGGAAGGGCGGTGGCCAAACAGCAGCTCCAGACCTCCCTGGACATCGCTGATTCGTGTGCCTGGTCAGTAGTGGCCGCAGTGGCCATGCGCTGCAGAGCTTGACTGCGGGTCTCCACTTTCACGGCAGATACCCAGCACAAGCCGGCAGACGTTCCCTTCCTGGGTACTGACTTGTTCAGTCCTGGGGTTGAGGGCCATCTTCAACGGATCAAGAAGTCCAGTGCCACCTTGGACTCTGTCACATCTGCCCAGAAGGACAAAGGCTGCCGGCAGCAGCGTAAGCCCTTTCGTCCAACATCAGGACCAGCAGGCTTGCACTTGGCACCCCAAAGCCAAGCCTGCTGCTTCCTCCAAGAGGAAGCCGGGAGGGAAAGGTCCGGGAGGCTCCTCAGCCAGTCCTTCCTCCAAGCCTGCCCCGTGACGGGTTGAGGGGTGTCGCCCCCAACCTCGTCTCTCCTCCACGGGTTCCCTCCGTTGGGGGGGGGACGGCTCTGCCACTTCATTTCCGCCTGGTCCGCTATCACCACAGACCGCTGGGTGTTGGAAGTGGTAGGAAAGGGTCTGCCACTGGAATTCGAGCAGTCCCCACCCTGTCGAGCCGTTGCCCCACAGGGAGCTGCAGGGTCCGCAGCCTCTCTGTCGGTCTGTCGAGCCGACATTGCCCTGCTCCTCCAGCACGAGGTGATTAGGGAGGTTGCAGATTGTGTCCAGGTACTTCCTGGTCCCAAAATGGATGGGGGCTGGCACCTCATTCTAGACCTCCACGACCTGAACAAGTAACTAAGGTCTCGAACCTTCAGGATGGTCACTCTGACTCAGATCATCCCTTCCTTGGAACGAGGCATGTGGTTCTGTTCTCTGGACCTTCAAGACACGTTCGTTCACGTCCCAATCCATCCGTCCCACAAGCGATTCCTCCACTTCAGAGTGGAGGGATCCCTTTACGAGTTCCAGGCCATGCTCTTCGGCGCCTCTCCAGCTCCCAGGGTCTTCACCAAATACATGGCAGTGGTGACAGCATTCCTGAGGCACCAAAGGGTCCGGGTGTACCCTTACCTGGACGACTGGCTAATTGCAGCCTCCTCCAAGTTGGAGGTGGAGTGCTCCAGGGATCTGGCCCTCCAGGTCTGCTCTCAGATTGGCCTCCTCATCAATGAGGCCAAATTGGAACTCATACCAGTGCAGGTGATTCATCGGGGCAGAGCTCGACTCTCTTCGAGCCAGAGCACGGCTCCTGGTGGACAGGGCCGAGGTTCTTTCCTCCTTTGCCCAATCATTTCTGGTTGGGTAGTTGTGCTCTGCCTGGGACTTCCTGTGCCTCCTGGGCCTCATGGGGGCCTGCACCAGTGTGGTCCGTTCGGCCTGCTGGCACATGCATCCCTTACAATGGGGACTGGCCCGCAAATGTTCACAGCACTCCAGTTCTGTGGACCAGCCAGTGATAGTGACCCAGGAGATGGGAAACGCCCTCCAGTGGTGGATCGTTCCCACTCATCTGCAGGAGGGTATCCCGTTTGTCCGCCCAGAGCCGATGGTCACTGTAACGACCGACGCCTCTCTGATGGGTTGGGATGTCCATCTAGGGGTGCTCAGAGCGCATGGCCTCTGGTCCCTCCCAGGAGTCTCGATGCCACATCAACCTACTGGAGCTTTGAGCAGTCCGACTAGTCCTCACCGCCTTCGCTCCGTTTGCATGGGGTCAAGTGGTCCAGGTCCAGACAGACAACACCACAAACATGTACTACCTAAACCGCCAGGGTGGGACGCGCTCCTTTCCTCTGTGCAAGGAAGCTCTCCGCATTTGGTCTCTCGTGGGCAGACTGGAGGTGGATCTTCTAGACATTCATGTGGCGGGAGTCTCCAGCACTCTGGTTGATGCCCTAAGCTGGATAGGTGCTGCATCTCACGAGTGGTCTCTCCTGCTGGAGGTAGTACATGATCTGTTCTCTCACTGGGGTGCACCTCAGGTGGACCTGTTTGCCTCCAGGGAGAATGTGAAGCTGAGGCTGTTTCATGCCTGCCCCCCCCAGCAGGGCTCACTGCAAGGGCATGCCTTCTCGAGGCCATGGACTCCGGGCCTCTTTTACGCCTTTCCCCCATTTCCCTTGATCCACAAGGTGCTTCTCAAGGCGAGGAGGGACAAGGTGCAGGTGATTCTGGTAGCCCCAGACTGGCCCTGTCAGTTCTGGTATCCAGATCTCCTCAGCCTCAGCCTCGGCTCCAGGCTCCCAAGATGGCTTCCAGCCCGCCCGGACCTGATCTCAGTCAACCAGGGGAAGATATTCCACCCGGACCTTCAGTTCCTGCACCTGACGGCCTGGTTCCTGAGTGGCTAGAGTTCCAGGCCTTGGGTCTTTCCAACGAGGTCCTCAACGTTGTTGAGGCATCCCGTAAGGATTCGACCACAAAATGCTATGCCTTCAAATGGAAGATATTCTCCATTTGGTACCAGGATAAGGGATTGGACCCTTCCTCCTGTTCCTTGGCCAGCATTCTGGACTACCTATGGTCCCTTTCTCAGCTAGGGCTTTGGTCGATGACCCTTAAGATGCACCTGGCAGCCATCTCTGCTTACCAGATGTGGGCCGCAAAGCAGTTGGTGCTGCAGGAGAAGGTGGTCGGACGCTTTTTCAAAGGCCTTGATCACATATCCCTTCTGGTGCGAGAACCTCCACCTCTGTGGGATCTACTGCTGGTATTGGCTAAGCTCATGGGCAAGCCATTCAAACCGATGCACAGGTGTGACATCTCTCACCTGTCGTGGAAGACCACCTTCTTGGTGGCTTTGACGTCAGTCAGAAGGATGGGAGAGCTCCAGGCACTTTCCATCGAGTCTCCTTATCTGGTTTTCCACAGGGAGAAGGTTGTCCTGTGCCCCCACCCGAAATTCCTTCCGAAGGTGGTGTCGGAGTTTCACCTTAACCAGGTGTTGACACTGCCGGTGTTCTACCCCAGTCACACCTTGGAGGCCAAATATAGGCTCCAGACTCTGGACCCTAGAAGAGCGTTCTCTTATTATAAGGAGCGGATGGCTGAAGTTCGGGGAGAGGTTCGACAGCTGTTTGTCACTACGCTGAAGCTACGCCTGGTAGACCTGCAGCCAAGTGAACGATAGGGAGGTGGGTCACCTCCTGCATAGATCTCTGCTATAGGTTGGCGGGCATGGAGCCTCCCAAAGGGATAAGAGCTCATTCTACCCGCCATACCGCTGCTTCAGTGGCTGCTTCCAGGGACGTCCCTACCCAGGAAATCTGCAGGGCTGCTACCTGGAAGTCAGCACACACCTTCATTGCCCACTACCACATTGACCTTGAGTGACGCCGGGATGCTGGTTTTGGAACCTCGGTTCTCCAGTCCTTATTTCCCAAGTAGGGGGTGCACGCCTTGCCTCCCTCCTCCCAGAGAACCGCTGGGAGTCTGACAGTAAGTGTGGATTGAACAACATACCCATGTCCCTAGAAATACAAGTTACTCACCTGTAACAGGAATTCTAGGAATGGTATATGTTGTTCATCCACACAACCCTCCCAACCTCCCCGGCGTCAACGCGCAATGTGGCTTCCAGTGGGCTAGATCTGCCATCATGGGGCAGAGCTGAGAGTTTTACCACCCAAGTGGGTGGGAGGAGCCAGCTTGAAGACCTTCTGGCAAGATTTAAAGCGGCAAGGAACCTGCCAGTAAGTGTGGATGAACAACATATACCATTCCTAGAACTCCTGTTACAGGTGAGTAACCTGTATTTTTCTTCCAACTTTTCTTTCAGAAAGCTTTCGTCAACTTTGCACAGAATGGCTGTTAGGCTAACCGGTCTGTAATTTGACTGTGTTGTTCTGTCGCCCTTCTTTTGAATAGTGGTGTCACCGTGGCCCTCCTCCAATCTTCCAATATCTCTTCTGTAGCAAAAGATGCAGTAAATCAGGCCCTGCAGATTTATGTGGTTTCAGTTTATTTTGTAGATTTTCAATATCGGTTATACTAATTTTTAAATCCAAGTTTGTTTATATTCTGACTAATACTATCCTGTAATTTTATGTCATATACAGAACTAAAGTATACGTTAAATTGTTCTGCCATGTCTTAGAATTTGATATTTCTGTCCCATTTATTACCAGAGGTCCTATCTGATTGGATGTTTTTTTATTATTGACATAGGCATAAAAACTTTTACCGTTATGTATATGCCCCAAGTTGAATTCTAATTTGTTCCTTTCTTCCCTTATTTTTTTCTTTAACATGCATAATATTTTTTTGTATTCTGTAGCTGCTTCTGTTGTTCCTTGACTTTTCATTTTATCATAAGCCCTTTTCTTTTTTTTTCTTATTTTGTTGGTACACCATATAGGTCTTTTCCCTTTTCTGTTAAACATTCTTTTTAACGAGGTGTATTTTCCTTCCAGTGCTTTTAATTTCTTCATTAACAGTGCCCACATTTGCTCAACAGTCATGTTAAGAAAGCTTTTTTATACACTTCCAATCTGCCAAGTCTTTCTTTAGTTTATGGTAATTTGCCTTGTTGTAGTTCCTAGCTATGGAGGCTCCTTTAGCTATTGCTAATCGTCTTTTGATGTAAAATTCTATGATGATATGATCGCTGTTACTTAAACAATCTCTAATATTAATTTTGGTTATAATATCTTCTCTGTTGGTAATTACCAGATCTAAGGTATTATCCCCTCTGGTGGGCTTATAATATTAGTTGGTTCAATCTAGGTGATGTTTTCTTTTTTTGACAGTTCTTTCTGTCCAATCAATGTCAGGATAATTGAAATCACCTGTGATAAGAATGTCTCCCTCCAGTGCCACTTGTTTGATTTCTGTTTCTATATGGCTGTCAATGGTTTTATTACAATTTGGCAGTCGATAGTAGAGTCCCAGCATTATTTTTTTTTTTGTATCCTGTATAGACACCCACAGGGATTCTACATCTGTATTTTGATTGTACTTATTATGTAGTGAACTCTGAGTAGTATTTTTAATATGGATGGCAATACCCCCACCTTTTTGTGGCCCTTTTCTTTAGAATACAGTTTGTAGCCTTCTGTATTCCTGTTTTACAGTACACCATTGTCCCACCATGTTTCGGTGATAAAGCATATGTCTACATTTTCTACTTGGAGTCTTACCGCTAATTCTGATTTTTTTTATAATGTTAAGGCTTCTTGTGTTTAATGACCAAACTTTTAGTCCCTTATATTGACTTACTGTTTTGATTTTGTCTCCCTGCATCTGTGGTTTATGGTACATTCAGTCAGTGATTTAACCCATCTCTCTCTCGATTTATTGGTTTAAATTACTATTTAGCACCTTTTTGATTTCCAACCCAAGCCTCTGGCTCCCTTTTTTACTCAAATGGAGACCATCTTTACTGTAATATCCTGGTTCATGTACAAAATCTTCCCAATGGGTTATACACCCGATTCACTCTTGCAATGTCCAGTGCCTTAACCAGTTGTTAAGTTCTTTAATTTACTTTTGATTGAATTCACTCTCTTGGAACAGGTAGTATTTCTGAAAAATACAGTTTGCATTTGAGTTTGTTTGCCTCTTCCCTTATATTTTTGAATTTGTTCTTAATTTCTGTTTGGTTTTGACCTTTGATATTATTAACTCCCAAGTGTAACACTAAAACATCCTTTCCCTCTTGCCCTTTTATTATATTGGATAGAATTTTCTGCACATCTCTAATTTTAGCTCCTGAAAAATAACTGCGTTTGATTATTGCTTTATTATCCCATGAGATGTGTCTATCAGTGTACTTTAGAATTGAATCTCCCAGTCCATACTGTATGCATTTTTTATACTTGCTGAGATGTTATGCGCGTTTACAGTTTTTTCTCTCACATACTGAGGTGCAGTATCCATATATCCTTCCCCTAAATCTGTAAACCTGTTTGTGCCTATTCCACTATCCTGTGGCGGTTGGTGTTCATTAATTTCATCATTATGCCTTATAGGTAGTTCTCCACTTTCTTCTGTTACATATCTTGTATGTGTTTGCATTCGTGATTGATATTGTTTAACCTTTTGTGCAACTGCAGTCCAGCATTTTGAGTTATGGTTGTACTTTCCTCTCAATCCTGCTCACTGTTTCTATTAGTTTGTTCCTTTTCTACTGGGTTTAAGTTGTTTTCCCTTTCACTCTCTTCTAGTTGTATCTCAGTAGTGTTTGCACTATTGTTTCCCTGCAAATTATCCTGCTCGTGATTAGTATGAACTTCTATGTCAAACAGCAACAGTAGTTCGAATCTGTTCCATGTTTCCAGGTTGAAACCCATGGCTCGTCTTCCCTTTTTATATTTCCATGTTTCTACTGACCAGTCCTCCTCCTCCTCTCTGTCTCGAACTCTATTTTTAGTATCTTTATTTACTCTTTCTGTTTGTGATTCCTGGAAGTGCTGTGTAAGATTTTATTGTTGCGTAGTAATCAATTGCATTTCTAATTCTAAAATCTTTTGATTTAAATCCATAATAAGTAGGCACTCTTTGCAGGTGTATATCAGTACCTCATTTGCAACTTCAGTGCTTATTTTATTGTACAGTATGCATCTCAATCCCAAACCCCCCCTTCTTCTAATCTGATCACGTTTGCATCCATGCTGTTTGTTAATTTTTTTTGAGCCGCTGTTGTATTTGTTTAGTGGCGGTTGTTCAATACTATCCGGGGCTATCAAGTCACAGTTTCACTTCTTAATAATAGTATTCCACACGTTTAACAAAATTGGGTGGTGGGGCTCAGTTCTTGTGCTTATGTAACTTAGAATCTGGGACATTAAATGGATAGGCGGTGAAACCTACTCGTTCCTAGTCCCGTAGTGCGTTGTTCATATGAGTGGGTGCCCTCCTAAAAGTGTTGGATTTAGGGCAAAAATTAAAACTTGAGCCTGTACCCCTTGGACGAATTGCAGACCAAAGCTTTATTAGCACTAGAAATTAGGTATCTGCCTACCTTGCAAGTATTATTTTTTCTTGTCCACTCCCCATGCCTTCCTTGCAGGACACGCCAGACATGCGCTAGGACACGCGTGTTTCTGTGCATGTCTCCGCACGCGCAACATGCGCCCACCCTGCTCCACTCACCCTGCTCACTGCAGGACTTGTATACATCCCTCTTGTGATCCGAAAGTACTATACCAGGTCACAGGACTAGTACCCAATTCTCACAACAAGGAAAGTTTTAAAATATACAAAGCGTGCTAAAACCACTCGTGTGGTGTTTGCGCGCTCATAGCCCCTTTCGCAACTCCTCACAGTAAAGTTTCATTAAAAATGCGTTTTAATTCTACTGGACAGGTAGATCAGGACTAAACACTACCAGTCCCTCTTCCTGCTGTACAGGGAGTAGGGCTCAGGTGTGCTGTAAGTGCTTGTCAGTAAAAAAAAAAATAAAATAAAATAGTACTTTTCAAGAACCACACAGAGACGCTGTACAGAGTATGCTATCGCTAGTAGCCTCCACAGAAATTATTGAAATTGTGTAAATTGATGTTCAGCAGACAGGTTGAGAGGTCAGATACACTTGTGTTTCCTTTGGCCAGGGAGTTGTATACACAGCAGATGGATAGCTTTTTTCTCTCACCCAGTAGTACTTGCACTATGATACATTCGCTATCAGATGTGTCTGGTAGAGTAATGATACTGTCACTTAAGGGAAGTAAGTTTTTAATATAAATTAGCATCCCCCCTCCTTTCTTCTTGACCCGATCCTTCCTAAATACAGTGTAATTTGGGATGCTGACTTCATGTGTGGCCATGTGTGGTTTTAGTCAGGTTTTTGAGATGACCAGGATGTCTGATAAATAAAGATCTGCCCAGGTATCCAGGTCATGAAGTTTTGATCGGAGGCGATTGATGTTCATGTGACTCATCTTCAGACCATTTACAGTAGCCCAGGTGAGGTTTGTGAGCATTTTTATGGTTGTATTGCTCAGTGACCCAGGTCATGGATTGGTTTCTACATCTCCAGAGTGGAGCAGCTTTAGTAAGCTTGTTGCGCAGTGCTGTGTTATGTCTGGCAGTGAGGAAGAGGAAAAGCAGATAGACCTAGTCTGGAAGTC
The DNA here is from genome assembly GCA_016271365.2 of Neoceratodus forsteri. Taxonomy (NCBI): domain Eukaryota; kingdom Metazoa; phylum Chordata; order Ceratodontiformes; family Ceratodontidae; genus Neoceratodus; species Neoceratodus forsteri. The sequence continues at coordinate 849,564,460 of CM057452.1, forward strand.
TAAGGGGGTAGCCATCTCTTTTTTTTTTTTGGTAGGCCACAAAATAGTTTGTGCAGTGCAGAGTGGTAGGAAGAGGTGGGAAAAGTGAAACATTGGGAGGTAGACATATTTTGGAGTCACAGGGGGGACCTTAGGAAGGAGGCTAAGGATTGGGGCCTAGTGATAATGCACAGAGGTAGTCAGCACACACAAAGAGTATTATAATTCTCACCTTTTATCTGGTACAAATGACCCCGGTTTGTAGTTAATTTGGTCTTGATGTTAATCCCAAACATTCCCACAGATCAGGAGATCTACATGCCCTATAAATCAGGCACATATCCCCACGATATCTCCTGTATTGTAAGGAATACATTCCAAGCTCCCTCAATCTTTCCCTGTAAGACACCTGTTCCAAGCCTGCCACCCTCCTCATTACCCGTCTCTGAACCGCCTCCAATCTATGTACATCCTTTCTAAACCTGGGGCTCCATACTACCAGCATACTCCAGATGGGAGCGAACCAGGGACCAATAAAGTGGCACTATAACCTCCCTACTCCTTATATTGTTCATGATTAGAGCTTGAATTCTAAATGCCTTTTTTTGCTGTTTCATGTACTTGATAGCTAAACTCCAATTCTTTATTTATCCATACTCCTAAATCTCTTTCCACTTCAGTTTCCAGTAACTCAACTCCATTTATGTAGTACTTATTTTTTGAAATTTTTTTACCCAAATGCATAACCTTTCACTTATTGATGTTACATGTCAATTTCCTCTCTGCAGCTGTTATTTATATTAAATCTATACTTTCCTGGAGTTTCTGAGCCTCTGGAATATTAATGACTACTGCTCCAAGTTTAATATCATCGGCAAATTTAGCAATCCATGCGTTACTGTCACATTTGATAGAAGAAATCAAGACATTGAATAGAAGTGGACCCAGAACGGAGCCCTGAGGACCCCGCTGGGTACCTCCATCCAATCTGACTTATCTCCACGTATACAAACACACTGTTTCCTATTAGTCAACCATAAAGATATCCATCTGACAACATAGGCACTTACTCCCAGAGTCTCCAATGGACACACTACTTCTAAATGGGACACTGAATTGAATGCCTTCTCGAAGTCAATATAATTGACGTCCACTGGTAAATTACTGTCTATGGCTATACTTGCAATCTCAAAAAAAGACAGCACGTTTCACACATGATCTCCCCTTGGTAAATCCATGTTATGTGACATCTACATGTCCCATTTCACTTAAATAGCCCTCAACATTATCCTTTATAATAGACTCCAGTATTTTACTCAGTGTGCTGGTTAGACTAATAGGATGATAATTGGAGCAGTCAGTTCTTGGTCCCTTTTTGTGAATAGGAACTACATTTGCCAACCTCCAATCCTCAGGCACCTCTCCACAGTCTATAGAGGACTGGTAAATTGCCTGGAGAGGATAACAAATACAGGAAGCAAGCTCTTTAAGTAGTCTTGGGTGTAAATTCATCTGGTCCAGGGGAGGTATTTACCTTCAAATTAAGGAGTTTTTCTTCCACAGTATCCACTGTTATTTCTAGAGTAACATCAGATGTTTTTATAGATATGGGGTCGGGTACCGGCCCACTAGAGTATATACTATTAAAAAAGGTATTGAACTCTAGCGCCATTTCTTTTTGATTTGTTACATTATTTACTAGCAGGGGATCCACATTGCTATTATTTCGTTTTAAGGAAGCTATATATCCATAGAAAGCCTTCTGATCATCCAATACCTTGGATACCAAGTTATTTTCAAAAGTTCTTTTGGCTCTTCTTATTTCACTCTTTTAATTCTCTTAATTTATTTTTTAATTTTAATTGATATTCCCTAGTTCCCTCCTTCCTATACCTGTTATAAGCTCTATTTTTCTTTTTAATTTATCTATGGATATTTTTATTAAACCAAGCGGGAATCTTCCCTTTAGCATTATATTTCTTTTTTGTGGGAATTTGTGATTCAGTTATATAATGTAAAAATGATTTAAACTCATTCCACATTTGAGTAACTGAACACCCTTTGAAACAAGACTTCCAATCCCAATTTTCTACTATCAGTCGTATCCTGGTATAATCTGCTTTATTGTAGTTTCTTATCACAGTAGACCTGGTGTTGGAAACACCCTTAATCACAATTTTAGCCTCAACCATATTGTGGTCACTCCCACTTAAAGGCTCCCTTACTCTACGATCCAAAATTTGCTGTTTCATATTGCTCATAACCAAGTCTAGGATATTTGCTCCCCTAGTTCCTTCCTGTGTGTAGTTTTCCAGAGCCAAAGAATCTACAGCTTCCAAAAATGCTGCTTCACAAGTGGACGAGGGGGACAACGTATGCCAATTTATACCATTAAAATTGAAGTCTCGGAGCAGTAATATACTTTTTGCCTCATTTAATTCACTAATACTCTGGATTAGTTAGAAAGTTGTTCCAGAAGTCAAAGTTGGAGGTCTGTAGTATACACCCGCTAAGATTTGTGGGCCCTTAGGGGGGAATGATTTTCACCAGAATATGTTCAAAATCTAAGTGCTTGGTGGTTTTCATTTCATAAGCCACTATATCATTCTGAACATATAGAGCCACGCCTCCTCAACTTCTAGTATCTCTTTCACATCGAAACACTTGGAATCCGTTAATATTAGTTCCCCAATCGTCCTTTTGCCACTAAGTTTTGGTTACTGCACATATTTTAATTTCATCTCTCTTTAATATAACCTCCAATTCCTCCCTTTTTTTCCCCTAAGCTCCGAGCATTTAATAGCAGTATGGTCCAGTGATCAGGTTCCCTGCTTAAGTTATTCCTTTTGTCCACTATAGTATAAGTTGGGGCACAACCCACCCACCATTCATTAGTTTAAAATGTCTGTTATATTGTTATTGAGTCTATCTACCATAACCCGAAGCCCATGTTTATTCAGATGTCCATCTTGTGAGAACAACTGAGGGACATTTACAAACCTATGCCAATGACCTATCAATTGCAATTTCTCCCTTTGAGTCCATCTTTTTAACCATCCATTGAACCTTATTAACTCCATATACTTAAATTTATTAGCTCTTGGGACTAGAAGTACCTCAGAAATAATCACGGGATATTTTTCTATTTTAACTCTCTATCTACTTCTTCAAAATCCCTTTGGATACCTGTAAGTTCCCTCTTCCCAATATCATTAGTTCCAATATGTAATATAGCTACAGGATTGACCATGTTTTCAAAAAATCCATTTAACATTTGCTTAATATCTGCTATTCCTGCACCCGGTAAGCAAGATAAAGTAACATGTTCTTTCCTGTTGTTACAGATCATCCTATCAGCAGATTTAAGTATAGAATCACTTATAATTACTGCATCTCGCTGCTTATTTTCAGAGATATTTGATGGTCTGGGTAATACATTATTCTCTGGTCTAATTATTGTTAAATTTGCAGGTCTCATATTTGTTTTTTTGATTTATAATTGGTCCTGATGAAGTTCCTCTCCCAGTACTAAATATACAGGATTCCTGGCTCAATTGTGGGGTATTTCTGTCAATTACTACTTCATCTTCCTGAGCATGGCTGGTTTCTTCATTATCTAGAGCATTGTATCTATTTGTTAGATCTAATTGATACTCTCTATCTCGTCTTTTTTTCCTGGGGCCTCTTTATACAACACTCCACTCATCTTCCTCCTGTCTACTACTCTAATTTGGGCTTGCTTTCCTTTTATTATTTGGCCCTTTATTTATTTGTTGTTGAATTAATTCCCTCTCAGTAGTAGCAATTATAGTTTTTGTTTGCACAAAGTTAGCTATTTCGTTGATTCCAGACTGGACCGATATCCTATCCTGCAGTTCCACAATTTTCTTTTCAAGCGAGCTTGATAGCTTACACTTTTTGCAGCTGGAGTTCTCTATTTGGTCCTTTTGGCCAAACATACCACATACAGTACACCTCCATCATTTGTTCCCCACGGTATCCACTATGTCAGCATTACATATTACACTTTCTACCTGTTCATCATTACCCACTTCCTCAGTCCTCATTTCCTCGGCTGACACAGCAGACACTACTGAAGCCTTATCCGTTTCACCTTTGCTGGGCTCGCTGATGCTCGCCATGTCAAGCGTTATGTAGCGAGAGGTTGGAAGCACCATGTAGTTTGTACTTCTGATCCCTTGCTACAGCTCAGCAACCAAGTATTGAACCAGGGGCTTTGTCTGCCCTTAAAAGAACAGGCAACAGTCCCACACAACAGACTGGCTTAAAAATAGCAGTGCCCAAGCCAAATGAACGATTTTACAGTGCTTTTGTGAGCAGAGTGTGGTGTTGCCTAGCAACCATACACACTACTCTGTCCGCAAGTGGCTAGCGCTTTCTGTGTTACCGTTTACCTCCCAGTAATAAGTGGTACACCAAGTAGACACCCTGCCACTACAAAAGGATCTGGTGAGCCTGGAATTGCACCTAATTCATAGCGAGAGGTCGGAAGCACTGTGGAGTTCATACTTCTGGTCCCTCGCTACAGCTCAGCAACCAAGTATTGAACCAGGGGCTTTATCTGCCCTTAAAAGGACAGGCAACAGTCCCACACAACGGATTGGTTTAAAAATAGTAGTGCCCAGGGAAACGAAAGATTTTACAGCGCTTTTGCAAGTGGAGTGTGGTGGTGCCTAGCAACCATACACACTACTCCGTCCGCAAGTGGCTACCGCTTTCTTTGTTACCGTTTACCTCCCAGTAATAACTGGTACACCAAGTAAACACCCTGCCACTACAAAAGGATCTGGTAATCAGTCAAGTAGTTACGCTGTAGGCAGAAAAATCTGAGCCGCTTTTACTTTTTACTTCACATTGTTGTTGGTAGGAAATACCTTTAAGCAACAAGTACCCATTTTCAAAAGTTCCAAGTCAGGATTAATTAAAGGAGTAGTACATCCTCATATCTTGTAAACATTATTTGTTTCCTTGTCAACAGATAACTCTTCTTGTAGCTGTTGGAGATATATATGTGTTTGCTTTCGTTTTCAGTGTTCTCACCAGCCCTTGTAACTAGCCTGGAGATGTCTATTTTCTGGTTATTGAAATCTCCTTGTCCATAAGAGCTATATTAGCATATGAGAACATGATGCCACAGCACCCATTTACATCATGTATCTCTATTGTGAAAGTACACATGACCTGAAAAAGCTCTCTAGAAACACACAGGCTGAATGCAGTTTAAAGGAAAAACCTTGCACTACACCTAAGACAGTTTGTGAAGCTAATTGAAGGTAAATGTGATATTTCACGCCTTGCTGTAACTTGTGTTGTTGAATTCTAAGTAAGCAGACAGGCATACTGTGGAGTCTAAAGGGTGCTGACACATCATGTTCTCATGTGCTAATGTAGCTCTCAGGCATGATGAGATTTCAACAACCACAAAATGGAGACCCCCAGGCTAGTTACAGGGGCTGGTCTGAACAGTGAAAACAATCTAAAGCAAACACATATATCCCCAACAGCTACACGAAAAGAGTTGTCTTTTGACAAGGAAACAACATTTACAAAATATGAGGGTGTACTTCTCCTTTGCGTACAGAGCAATTAAAATCGGACCATACATACTGTAGTACGTACTACAGACAGACAACGGTACAGATCAGTTATCTACAGTTATAGCATACCTCTCAAAAGGTGCAGTCAGGTCATTTCACAATTATTTATTTTTGGCATACCTATGAGATAGTTGGAGCAATCTCCCAACCTCCTCTGCTGCTTCCCCTCTTATCTAACTTTTAAATTCTCCCCCTTCCTACTGTTGCCCTTAACCTACTGTTTACTAATCTATAACCTACTTTTCTGTGCCCCTGACTTACACAAGATGGTATTTATTTGCCATTGTATTTTTGCCCTTTTTTGTACATTCTTCTGTTTTTGCCCAACCCTGTCTCACATATTTAATTGATTTTTGTCCTAGGGCTGCATGTGATCTATAGCATCTTGCATATTATACCAGCTAATTGCCTGTATTTGATTTCATGATTTGTGTGGTCTCATATACTAAATTATTGTACCTTGATATTTTTATTGTTACTATGTACCCTTTGTTCCCTCTCCCCTGGGTTGCACCTGGAAGCGAGCCTTGGCTCAGTGTGCCTTTCCTGGTTACCAGATTTTAAATAAACATTGATATACAACTTTTCCAGGATGCAGAAGATGTCTGTAGAACATTCTTACAGCAGGACAATGGAGAGGGCGTTATCATGGTGACCGATCCTCCTTTTGGAGGTTTAGTTGAACCTTTGGCTTACAGCTTCAAGAAGATGAGTGCCACGTGGAAAGCATCTCTGGAGCAAGGTAGGCTTTACAGTGACTCAGAATGTAACAACACATGGAACAGATTAAAACTGAAACGTTTAACACAGTAAAGATGGAAAATAACTGAAAAGCAGTTGGGGCAGTTAGGTTTTTGCATAATATATTTATCGACATTTTTAAATTCACACCAGAGGTATTCAGACTTGGGTTACATACAGTCTGACAAAGATAAGTTCCATTGTACATTTCATAGACAGACAATACAAATGTACAGGGGAACAGATTCCATTTCATTCAGACAGTTCTGAGTTTATCGGTAAGAATGTTGACCCTATATTGCACTCCTCAGGGAAACACACTCCCCTTCCCCTCTATAAAAGGGCCCGACCACAGCAGCATCACCTCAGACACTGGTAGCTAGCCAAAAAAAATTCCACAGACCTTTAGAAATAACTCCTCCTGGCCCTTAAGAACATATGTGACTCTCTTCAACAACAATGCTTGAAGCATTTGGTTCTTCTAATGTCTAAAAGCAGGCATCATTTTTGATACCCATGGGTTTTGGAAGCAGTGTTTTGCCATTACTTGCATACTTCGCATGCCCCTGATATGGGGCTCCCATCCCTCTTCCATCTTTTTCTGCATGCCAGACAGAATGTTAACCAGGGTTTGTGCTATCTGCCTGGAATAGACATGGGAAATTTCCTTTGCCACATCAGCCCAGAATGGTTTAAGTTCCCACAAGTCCCATAAATAATCAGAGTATATTCGTATAGTGACATTGCACCTACCACACACTGGTGACACCGTTGGATTAAAATTATATTCACATTACTTGGGGGCTAATAAATTCTATACAGAAATTTATACTATGACTCCTTATATTTATTGCAGAGTAACGGTCACATATGGAACCCCATTATGGATTCCCAATTCTCCACTGATATTACCTGACTCAAATCTCTTTCCCACTCTACCTTCACTTTCCCAGACAAATCCGTCTGGCAGGACCAGTCTGATATCACTCTCTTTGGTTTTCCCCCAGTTCTTTACAGTATCTGTTCAACCAGATATAGTGTTGATGTGTCCAACAGCTCTCATCCCAGGCTCCTCCCAAAAGCCCTAGCCTGAAAATATTTGTACCTGTGTAAAAGCTGGAATACTGAACTGCATCTGCATTTCAGGGAAGGATTTAATATCTTCTCTAGAATGTGGGTCACTGACACACTGTTCCCTTCCCACTCTCGGAATCCCCTATCTTCTGGGCCAGGTAAAAAAACCAGGTTCCCTGCAACCGGTACCAGTAGAGTCAGGTCATTCGCTACCTTCCAACACCAGCATATCACACACAAGGCCTCCAGTATATGCTTAACCATTGGGTTATGCCCTGCCACTACTATATAGGCTTGACACCCGTCTGACACCGAATAGACAGCCTCAACAGAGCCGACTCCTCTTCCAAGTTCACCAAGTTGGTTGCAGATCTCTGCATGACCTAGTCTTACAAATACCTATACTGTATTGCCAGAAAATACCCCTTAATATCCTGGAAATTAAACTCTCCATTCATAGAAACATAGAGGTTGACGGCAGATAAGGACCACAAGGCCCATCCAGTCTGCCCATTTCTTTTTCTACCTTATAAATGTGCCATCGACCTTTGCTCTGTCAGTAGCCTATCCATTCTCCTTAAGACGCTGCAAGCTAGGCCTAAGCCTTTTGTCCTGCCAAATAAACTTGGTAAACCCTTGTTGTAGGTGGGTACCTTTGATAACATCTGCAGGACATTCATCGTAATGAGGTTTATCCATACTAACCAGGAAATCGGAAGGGCCCTCCATCTGTCCATTTTGTGAAGAATTTTGTGAAACAGTGGCTTGTTATTTAGAGTATAAATAGAAACATATAATCTTTCAGCAGATAAGGACCATACAGCCCACCTAGTCTGCCAGTTTCCCTACTCAAGTGTGACAGCCCAGATCATATCTGATCTGCGGCTTGCCTTCTCTGCTCATCTCCAGGATACCCTTATGTCTATCCCACGTAGTCTTGAGCCCCTGTATTGTTTTTGCCCCCACTACCTCAGCTGGAAGGCTGTTCTGTGGATTCACCACCCTTTCTGTGAAAAAGTACTTCCTAGCATTACCCCTAAGCCTTCCTCCCTCCAGCCTCATATCATGTCCCCTTGTTCTTGAGCAGTGCTTTCTCTAAAACATGCTTCCCTCCTGTACCCTGTTTAGACCTCTAAGGTACTTGAATGTCTCTATCATATCCCCCCTCTCCCTTCTCTCCTCCAGTGAATAGACATTAATGTTCCAGTAAATCCAGAAAATCATTGCTCACCATCACCTCTAGATATGCAAGGGGCTTATTCAACACCTTAAAAGGCCATTGTCATGGCTCCGTACTCAATGGGCCTCTCTCCAGCTTCCGCAATTCGTAATTGTTCAAGTTTAGGCAATACCCCAAGAACAAGGCAAACTCCTCTACTATACCCAGAATGGCTGGAATGGAAGTAAGTGTTTCTGTCACAAACAGCATCAGGACATGAACATATAATGTGATTTTATGATGCTTCCCGAGCAACCCTCAATCCCAGAATAGTGTCTGTCTGATTTTGATCGCAAGTGGCTCAATCGCTAACGCAAAAAGGAGAGAGGCACCCTTGCCTCATACCTCACTGTAATTTGAAAACCGCCGACATCCCCAGTTCACAAGTATCTGCATCTTCGGTGCCACATACAGCAGCTTCACTAATCCAATGTATGTTTCCCCAGCTCAGACCTTTCCAAAACCATAAATAAATACTCCCACTCTATCTGATTAAAGGGCTTTTTGGCATCCATGGACAGCAAATATGCTAGCCAGGAATGCTGCCAACCCCAGTGCACAACATTCAGGAGTCTCCTCATATTAGTGTACAAGAGTTGCCACTGAACAAATCCAGTCTGGTCTGGGTACACACTCTCAGGTAGTATCTGCCCCAGGCATCTGGCCAGGATCTATATCAAAATTTTAAATTCACAGTTAAGGAGAGAGATAAACTAGTAAAAATGCACACACCTTGGGGTTTTTACCTGACTTGAACAAAATGCATACAAAGGTCAAGTAACATGACGGTACAGATCGCCCAGAGGTTCTTCGACCGCCTTCTTGATCTCCTTATAAATATTCAGCGGTGAACCCCTCTGGTCCCCCAGCTTTCTATTTTCTCATTTCCCTAATAGCAGTAGACACCTCTTCACCCATAATTTTAGCCATGAAAGTCCTCACCTGCTTGTCTGTGATTCTAGAGATATTAATCCCATCATAGAATGCTTCTGCTTTGGACTGTGTACCCCTGAGATTCTATATTATACAGCCACTGATAAAAAGGTTCTGAATATTTTCTTGGTATTCTCACTTCATTAACTAGACCACTGGTATCATCTTTCATTACTTCCAAGGAAATAACTAAACTTGTTCCTAGATTAAAAACATGTCCATATGAAGAAAGGTGCAAGGAGCTAGAATTGTATGATTTAGAAGCTAGGAGAAATAGGGGTGATCTTCTATTACTGTTTAACATTCTACAAGATAGAAACTTAATGGACGATTGTGAAATAAAATATGCAAACAATTTGTCGGCCCGTCCGCGCAGCGGTTGGATTTCTGCTTGCGACGCCAGTGACCCAGATTTGGGAGCGGACTTAGGTCACTGGAGGACTGGGGGAATGGCTTGGCGTCCCACGACTGCTCCTCATCTCTGGGGGGTGGGAGTGATGGCTGCACCTGCGCCACTTGTGTGTGACCTTGGGCCAGCTTTCAGGGGACCACAAACCCCATTTGAGGGGACAGCTGGCCAGAAGCACAGTAGATGTCGGTGAGCAGCGCCTTGACATCAGGGGCTTTCACTGCATCGGGGAGAAAACAAGGAAAATACACCTGCCGGCTCCGGGATGACGGGCTTCCTGGGGCATGCCTCCGATTTTCCCTGCTCACCGGCCACCTCCACAAGGCACGACGAAATGAACGATTACGGGATTAGTGCCCCACCTCGTCCCTGCTCGGGTGGGGGGACCGAAGCTCCATGGGGGACTGGGAGGTCAGTTCCGGTGAGAAGGGGGCACAAGGATGACCCCTTGGATGCCCTGAAGGAGTTGAAGTTGGCAGACAGTAGGGCAGAATAAAGCATAATTAAAAAAAAAATATATGCAAACAAACCTAACACATTAAGATGTAATAATAAACAGTTATATGTACCCAGGGTGTCCAAAAATAAAAGAAAGCACTTCTTCATTATTAGGGCTATTAAACTTTGGAACAAGCTCTCACAAACCACAGAAGATGCCACGAAATTTGACCAATTCAAGAGATACTTGGATAGGTCTTTTCTGTTGCGCTTCTAATTCTGTTCTCCCACACTGTGTGGGAAGGTAGACTCGATGGGTCATTTGACTTTCTTCTACCTATGATAACTGAGTAAACCGAGAGTAAACTAGCATGGTCGCTGAGCTTCTTCTGCTTTTAACCAAGCAATCCAACAATGCCCCTGGCTTGTTTCTCTACTCATAAAGCCTTGCCTGGCAAAAAAGAAAGTTGTCCATGCTTCCCCGGTGAACAAAAGCTTGAGTGCTTCCTGAACCGCAGTGACTTCCCCCAGTAGCCCCTCAGATATAGCCTCAGAAGCTGTCCTTTGTAGCTCCTTGAACTTCCCCTCTAGCTCCCTCAGCCTCTCCTGACTACATTTCTTTCTCCCTGACACATAACTGCTAATCATGTCCCTCATGTGGGCCTTTTCGGCCTCCAAGAGGGTCACCTTCCATAGTGCCAAGGCTGCATTCACAGACATGAAAATCTTCCACTGATCTTACAGGTGCTGCCTAAATTCCTCATCAGAGAGGTGACAGGAAGGGAAGCGCCACATTGAAAGACCCCCTAACAGCTCCCTTTACCCTAAGCCGGACAGTTACTATAGTATGGTCTGAAATTATGATTGGACTATGCACCACATCTTTCACCACATGGTTTTGTCCTCTGGGCATAAAGATCTAATCCAAAGAGGACCACATCTTATGCGGGTTAGAGAAGCATGTGTATTCTTTCACCCCAGAGTTTGCTGTGTGCCATGCATCCAGAAGGCTTAAGTCTGTAAGACAGTGTCGCAGTCTGTTAACTCCCCACTCGTGGCACCCTGTCCCCTCTGAATGGTCCAGTTTGGACTCAGTGCTACAGTGAAAGTCCCTTCCAAGGTGTAGCTTTACAAAATGTTCCTTATGCAGAATATCCAGCACTTCCTGATAGCAGTTTGGATTGAATATTCCTGCAGTGTGTACGCCTTCTGTACGGAACCAGTCTACCATGTATAGTGCCCTGGATAAATACATAATGACTCTCTTTAAAGTCAGCCACTACCTTATCTACCACTAGAGGGAGGCTCTTGTTCACCGTGATAGCAGTTCCCTGTCTATCGGAGGAGTATGGGGCTGCATAATAATGACTGACCAGCCCCCCCCCATCAGCTTCTTCTAGTGCACATTCTAAGTTAGGTGGGTTTCCCTGAAACATTGCAACATGGATCCCTCGTGTTTTCAGTGAATTAAGGACATTTTTTTGCTTGACAGGAGAGGAGAAGCCACACACACACATTCCAAGTTTCTATCTGAATTTCTAAAGATATCCTGTATGAGGTGCTCCAGTGGGGCCAAGCCCCTGGGTGCAGAACAAGGCTCCTTTTATGCTTCTTTTTCTCCGCAGCGATCGTGCTATCAGGTCCCTTTCATAACTCCTTGTCACCAGCCGTATCCATTTCCACCTTCCCTCTGTGTAATAACAAAGGGTAAAAACAGTAAATGCATTCAAATCCATGTGCAGTATATTGTAAGTGGCTCTTCCGACCAGTTCCCCTCTTTCCTGTCGTAGTCAGTGGGTGGCATTAATCAGTCCATCCTCTGTTACACATAGAAATGTAGAATTTTCATCAGAAAAAGACTGCTTGACCCACCCAGTCTGCCCAGGTGGTCCCTGCATAGTCCATCTCCACAGACCCTAGCTGGTCTCTGGCGTGTCCCCCCCATTCCTATATACTGATATTCCCCTGTGTCTATCCCACACATGCTTTTTTTATTTAATTTTTTTTGTATACTTTATTTTTTATTCTATATTTATGCACATACACATAAATTTCTCATATCCAGGACAAACTATGTATCATAGATAATACCCTTCTGGAGAAAAACAATTCCCCTTAATATGTAGGAATTACATGCGTCCTCGATATAGTGATACCATATGGAGGGGTAGCTAAATATTTCACCTCTTCAATAACATAAACATTTTAAGCTGTGTGATTAATCCCATGAGCAGTATGACTTTTCCTGTTATACTTAAGTCCAAAAGAGTCCCAAAAAGTCTGCACCCTGCTAGAGGGCTTATGGTGTCATACTTTTAAGCTAAACGTCCAAAAGTACTGTAGAGTTAAATAACAACCCAGGTCAGCAATACCTTACTGCAAGTATATGATAAACAATTGTGATTAAAAAGAAGTAAGAAAGATCGCACTAGGTCCGTTCAGACATTAACACTAAAGTTTTACCAATTCTATCCCACATATGCATGAAGTCCCTTACTGTTTTCATCTCCACCTCTTCTGCTGACAATTTGTTCCAAGCATCTATAACTCTTCCAGTGAATTAGTACTTCCCCTCATTCCTCTTAAACCCCCAGCTTCATTGTGTGCACTTTGGTCCTGCTGTACTGTCTTATTTGAAGGAGACTCCTCTCCTGCACCGTATTTACCTTTGTGAGATACTTGTAAGGCTTTATCATGTTCCTCATGCTCTCCTGTCTTCTAAGGTTTATTTATTTATTGAAATTTGTTAACCGGGTAAGCCCACTGAGACATAGTGTCCCTTTTTCAGGGGCGACCCCGAGTTAATTACATTCGGTAGGAGGCATCAATTTACATACAGAGACGTATAAAACAAACAGCAGCATAGGTACACATTTACATGCTTGCATGTTAAATTACAAGACTTAGAGCTATAACAGTTCAAACACAAAGAGACAGGTCCAAAGTGATAACTGAATATGTTTGCGATCATTTTTACTTGAATTGGTCTCCAAATTGGGGAAGGGATCATTTTTATTTGAACTGGTCGCCAGCTTGGGGAAGGGAATTATGGGCAGGAGGGGGTAAAATAAATTAAAGCTCAGATACTATACTTGGATCACCTAGCACAACCCCATATCTAGGTTAGCATCAGAGGAAATGGGTGATGTAAGCTGATACTCTTAATAGGAGTATTTTCAACAGGGTTATGTGCCCTTGAGTAAGTGGCCCAGTCATTGGAGTAGGCCGAGAGGTTGGGCAGAAATACCATTAGACGGACCCTGTTGACATCCCTCAGTCTCCTCTCATAGGGCTTTTAGTGCAACCCTTGCAACATTTTAGTTGCTCTCCTCTGGACTGCCTCCACCCTGTGTATGTCCTTTCTGAGGTGTGGTTCCAGAACTGGACACAGTACTCCGTGTGGGGTCTTACAGCGAGCGATATAGTAGCAATACCACATCCCTCCTCCTGCTGGAGATAGCTCTCCCTATGTATCCCAGCATTCCACTGCCATTGCCCACTGCTTTATAAGACTGCACTAACTTTGAGGTCATCAGATATAATAACCCTCAGAACCATTTTCTGCTTAGTGGCTGTCATTACCTCACCACCATTGTATACTCATCTCCTGGGTTCCCATGCCTTAGGTCCATGATTCTGCACATTTTGGTATTAAATCCCAGCCACCATGCTCTTAACCACTCCTCAAGTTTCCCAAGCTCCCTGTGCATTTTCTTCACCTATTTCTGAGTGTATACTCTATTACAGATTTTGGTGTCATCCACAAAAAGGCATACTTTCCCTTCCGGTTCTTCTGTAATTTCACTCATGAAGACATTGAAGAGGACCATTCCCAGTACTGAGCCCTACAGTACCCCATTAGTTATGATCCCCTCATCAGAGTGAGTGTAATTAACCACCACCTTTGTTGCCTGTCCATTAAGCAGTTCCTTTCCCAATTCACCACCTTATCCCACCCCTAGGCTGCTCAATTTCTTTATCAGTCTCCAGTGTGGCACAGTGTTGAAGGCCTTGCAAAGTCAGATAGACCACATCCACTGCCCTCCCTGATCTATCTCCCTGGTCACCCAGCCAGAAAAATCAATCAGATTCATCTGGCATGACCCCCCCCCCCAAAATGAATCCTTGCTACCTGTGGTCTTGCAGACCACTGGATTCAAGATACTCTAGGGGTTTCCATTGATTTTGTGACTGCTGAGATGAAACTGACCAGCATATAGTTGCTAGCCTCCTTCCTGCTGCTGCTCTTATGTGGAGGGACCATTTCTGCTCTCCTTGAATCATGCCTCTTTTCAGAGAACTGTTGAATAAGGCTGTCAGTGGGACAGCTAGCACCTTCCTGAGTTCCTTCCATTCCTTCGAGTCCCATAGGTTAGTTCACTTTCAGAGCTGCAAGTCCCTTCTGGGTTCTTTCCTCTGAAAATGTCCACTTTCCCTCTTTGTTTCTGCTGCCCCCTGTTGATCAGTCCCCCCTACCACCCTCCTTATCCTAACTGTCCCTCCCCTTGCCTTCCTCTTCCACTAGTATCTGAAGAAAGTCCTACCCTCTTTAGCTACACTCTTGGCTCTCCTTTCTCCTGTCTGTGCTCTTGCTCCCCTCGCTGCTTTTCCTGTTCCTTCTGTTTTACTTAGTACACCTCCCTTTACATTTCTTTATATCTCCTGAGTGACACCCTTTTTTCCTTCACCACCTTGGTCACTTCCCTATAGAACCATTACAGTCTCTTTTTGCCTTTTGCTTATACTCATATCCTTCATGCAGAGGCTGGTTGCCTTAATTATACCCTCCCTTATTTTTCCCAGCTGTATCTTAACCCCTCCCTGGCAATCCCCTCCTATGAGGCAGTTTCTGAGGCAGTGTCTAATTTCTTTAAAATCTGCCCTTCTAAAGTCTAGGACCCTCGTCCTAGTGTAGTTTGACTCTGTTCCCATCTTAATGTTAAACCACGCTGCACAGTGATCACTGGTACCTAAGGGAATGCCCCCAGTGAAGTCTGTAATGCTGTCCCTGTTTGTAACACCAAGCTACGCATCATCCCTAGGGGGTTCATTTACCTGCTGCCTAAGAAAGTCCCTTGTAGGGAGTCAAGGATGGCACTGCTCCTTGATGAAGCTGCAGCTGGAAGGCTCAGGTCCGCGTCTGACAGACAAGTCACCAACTAGCAGCACCTCCTCTTTACTTGCCATTCTGATGATGGCTTCCCCAAGTGTCTTATTCAACCCCTTTCCCTGTGCTGGAGGTCTGTATACCACCCCTGTATGGACGGCGGCTCAGGCACCTGTCTCCAGGATTACCCAAAATATCTTCAGCCATTCCTTCTCTTCCGGGTGCCCCTGCATTTCCATTGCTATAATTCCCTCCCTTACAAACTCTTCTGCCTTCCCTGTCTCTCCCAAACAGAAAGTAGCCTGGCGTGGCCATGTCTCAGTTATGGCTATCAGTGCACCCTCCTTGCTGCTTAATTATCTGAGAGGCAGTTGTTACCTTCCTTAGTTCTACAACCCCCAGGCTTGTTTAAATGCTCATCCAAGTAGCATTTAAACCTTCCACTGAGGACTCTGTTCCCTTCCTGGAAGGATGCAGGCCATCTCCCCCAGAGAGGCCCATATCTTTCTAGGTTGGCCCCCATTCCCCATTGCAGCCGAACTCTTCCTCCATGCACCGGGCCTTCTCCCAATTGTTAAAAGTCCTAGTGCAGATTGCCCTTTTCTTTCCCTGGCTGTATACAGGTAACACTTTAGCAAAAGTCGCCATGTGTGCCACCTGCCTAAGGCCCTTCCCAGACTCCCTGAAAATTTCCCTGTACTACCCCTACGCTGTCCCTTGTCAGGTCATTTGTCCACAGGTAGACAATGACATGTAGCTACCTTCTATCTCCTGTTGCCGTAGCGATCCTCTGGATCTGCTCTCCATCCCTCCAAGCCGAAGCACCTGTCAGGCACTTCACCACCCTCTCCCTTCCTCCTTAGTTTGTCCCCTTACAATAGAGTCAACCACCAGCAGGTGCTACCTCCTTGGCTGGGGGCCTGTTCTTCCCTCATTGGAGCCTCCCCTTCTGAGGATCCTCACTTCCTCCCTTTCCATTGCTATGGTGCCTCCGCCCAGTTGCCCCATCCTGGTAGTATGATGAAGGAATTCTGCAGTGGTACAGGCTGAGAAGTGTGTACAACCCCGCCCATCCCCATCTTCTACTGTAGCCCCTCAAACACATTCCTGATGCATTAAAAACCCATTAACTGCTGAACCAAACTATTTATCAATGTTGGAGCAGTCTTAGGCTACACCCCCCCAAATAAAAACTTCAGAAGTCATGTAGCAAAGCGCTTTCCACATGTCGAGCACCCCCCCATAAGGGTACCCCAGTTCTGTCTGCTGCAAATTGCGTATCCATCTCTGCCCTCAGCATGTAATTCCTATACTGGTCTTAAAGGGCAACAGTCAGTTCTGAGAACCCCACACCCAGGGTGGATTTGATCCCAAGTTGTAGTTAGTGTGCAAAAGCATTTTTTACTTACTGTTTACTGCAGTATAGTAGATTATAATGTGGCTCTAAAAATTCAGTAATCTGATTGGCTGAGGAACTCGGAACCCAGTGCTGTTATCCTACCACAGCAGCACTGGAGGAAGGACTAGTAGCCTCTTCACATATGAAATCAGTTGTACCAAACACATACCTGACTGCCATCACAAATGTGGCTATCACCTTTACTCACTAAAAACCTTCAACTAGGCCCTAAAAATAAAACTGTCTTAAATTTCAAAACATAATAATTAAATGTTATTTGCCCTCATAATCCTCTTCTTACACACACACATAACTTGAAAAATGAAGTACTACAGTACTTACAATTTTAATTTATGGTGTTTCTTTGTTGACCATAAAAATTCCCCCTCCTATCCTCATGTGCTTACTGGGGGAAATCTGTGCTGTTTAACCTGCTACAGAGAAAACAAAAGCCCTGGTTCCATTTGAGGCCTTCTGTTGTATGAAAGTGGGGGTGAACATTCTGCCAGTAGAACTGAGCAGAGGTTTATTTATCTAGTTTTTGTTTACCAGGTGAGTGTGCTAGCCATAGCAATGACTGTTTTCAGACACGACCTGGGAGGTTACAGGCAAACTAGTACAGTCACAAAGCAAAAGGTGAGATGACACCAACAGGGGTAGAGTTTTGATGTTAACAGTAAGATACAATTTAAATGAAATGCAATAGAAGATACAGTTTTAACAGTGAGACAATTGAAATTGCAACATCAAGAATACAGTTTAACACCAAAACATAATTTGACTAGTAGGTGAGGTAAGCAAGCAATAATACCCGACAGGGTGGGTGGTATTGGGAATATCAGACTGCTCAGGGGTGTAATGAGGCCCGACGCCACAGGTGGGAGAGCCTTATAGCCCCTGTAAGGTCCGGTATTGCCCATACCGGCCACCCTGGAGGGTATTATTGTGCTTAGAAAATGGGCTATGCGTGAAATGTTTTATAAAATAATTTTAAAATGGTACAAATATGCTTAAAAAATGTAGTAACTTAACAGAAGTTGTTTTGTTGCAAAATAGTCCCTGTAGTGGTAAAGCTGTGTAGCTGGCAGCAGAGGGCACTTTTGTTTTGAATGTCGTTATTTTCTGTGCCTTTATCCCTGCTTGAGAGATCGTTTCCTTGTGTCCCCTTTGTTTTTGGAAACAATTTACAGTCTTCTCTGTCATTGTGTGGCTTTTTTTGTAAAAGAGACTGAGGTGGGGTGAGACTATGATTGGTGGCACGGTCGGAAGAAAGGGCTTGCAGCCAAGATTATATTTAGAAGCTGCTGGGTGTGCTGCTACGTCAGGCGGGAAACGCGAATAAAAAGTCTTCGGGAGGAGAGATTAGAAGGAGATGCTAACGGGCACCATTTACTGGCAGGAATAATGAAAGTAAGATTTTTTTAAATGTGTAAAGCATTCCGACCAGAGTGCTTTGAGTCCGGGGAAAGATATGGCTACGCAGGTCCGTGAAGGAGTTTGATTATGTGACAGACTAAACAATTGGGAATTAAAAAAAAAAAAGTATGTTTTGTGGACTAAAATGTTTAAGACACTGAAAGAACTGTTACAGGGTGAGCGTCAGATTGTGTATTTTGGGGACAGTAACACTCGCTAAGCCTGGAAAAAATGGTGTCGATTTCAAATTTTGTCCATTGAGTAAGCAGAGTGGGCAAAGGGATCTATTATGTGGTGATGGGGTCAAGTGACTGGCACTTCTTATTTGCTGGGCATCTATTGAAAGTTAATGTACCCCCCTGGCAGGGGTACTAGCCAATCAGAACCCAGCAAATAAAAAGCCCATTTTCTAAATGCCAATAAAGCACTTGTCATATAGAAAAGATAGTACAGGGACAGCGTAAGTACCAGCAGCAAAACAAAAGACGTAAGAGCTAGTATCAATCAGTAATATCAACTTTATAATTTGACAGTACCAAGTGGTGGTTGTCAGAGGTATGAGGACAGATCACAGCAGGAGCATTAGAGTGAGACAGTGAGAGAAAGCCTAGGGAGGAGCAGAAAGCAAGGCAGGGGTATGGTTATGTGCAGAAAAGGAGCAACAAGTGTTAAGAGATCACTATTGGGGGAGAAAGGAGCTCCTAATCAGGCAATTACAGACAGGCGAGAACTAGGGGGGATTAAAACATATGCAAGGGGTAGTTTTACAAAGGTGAGATCAGTACATTTTCTTAAAGAGGGAATGGCTTGACACAGACCAAAACACTAGGGGAAGGGGGTTCCAAAATTTCAGAGCAGCACAGAAGAATGCACCGGTTCCCTTAGAGGTTTTACATCTTGGAATGTGAAGTAGGGCTGTATCAATGGACCGTAGGCCATAAGAGGATGACTGGGTAAGAAAAAGGGAGGCAAGAGATACAGGGTCATTGGTTCTAATGACGTTATCCACAAGCGAACCGAAGGAATTTGAATTCTTGTATTCCATGCATAGTAAACATTCCCTCTGTTGAATTCAACCCCAAGACAAGTATCTTAAACTGCTTTCTTTGCAACTGTTTAATAGATTTGCATGAAATTTGACATGCATGGTCTCGAGGGGTAGGTCTCTTGACTTGTCATCTTCTGGTCCAGTTCAATGTGTGGATTCCGAGATAAGATAGTGAAAAGTTAAAAAATCACAATATTTTGCTGTTTTTTTTTCTTTTGTTTTTTGGAATTTTGGTCTGAAATTTTCAGGGTAGAAAGGGCTTAGCCAACATACGTGTCTTTGGCTGGTTTGACCATGAAAAAATATTAATCCGTACCAACAGGAAACAGACAGTCAACCTGCTTGTGTCCAAGAGGTTGGCGCTATTTTCCTCCAACCCACCACCAGCATAAGTACAGTAAAACAACTAAAATCGTATTTGTTACACCTAACAGTAAAATGTAATATAAACAAATTATGCAGGGTAGCTCCGCAAGGGAGTACAGTAAATGTGGTTAAATGTGTTTACATTTTGTTGCAATGCAGTGAGGCATTCAGTTTTTTGCTTCTTCTTTTTTTTAAATCTCTATTTATGCCACTTGTCCCCAGCCTGCCATCTCGGACCCATCGGGGGCTCCTAGGCAGACATCCCTCTGCCATCCACCCTACCCGAATTACCCCAGGAACCTCATGGCGCTATGGTTTACCCCGTATGCGGGGATGGGACAGAGCACCTGTTACCCCATACCTTGTGTTTCCTCGGTCTGGGGTCATTGGGCGGGCGAAGGCACATTGAGGCCATGTCTCTGGGGCTCCATCTTCCCGGCGATGGCAGGCTATTTTTCCTCTTTCTCCCTCCCCTACAGCGCAGGACCCCTGACATCAAGGCACAGAGCGCCGACGTCGCACTGTATAGTGGCTGCCCGTCCCCTACCACTGGGGGCTTGCAGTACTCCAAGTCTCCGCTCGGAGTCAGGCAAGTGTTCGGGCTGTGGCCTCAACCCTCCCCGGAGTAGAAGAGCTGTCGTGGGATGCTCCAGCCTATCTCCCCCCCGGCTGACTCACTGGCGGCCCGAGTCCACTCCTGAACCTGGGTCGCTGGCATGGAGCGAGGTGTGTCGTCCAGTGCCTCAACCCTCAGTGCCACCGAGCCAGCCCCTTTTTAATGTATAAAAAAAAAAAAGGCAGTCCAAAACATGACAAGTGACTACAGTATCTCTATATGTCATGGCTAAATTTAATTGCAATACAGTTAATCCTTCAGATTTTTTCGCTTCTTTTACATGTTTTTTTTAATGCAATAAAAAGGAAATGCAAACAGTGTGATGTAATGCAGACAAGTTCTATAAGGGACTACTTTATCTCAGTGTCATGGCCAAATTTAATTGCAATAAAGTTAAACCTTCAGATTTTTTGCATCTGTTTATTACATAATCATTAACGACATGTTGAATTTTTTATTGCCATATTATAATCACAATAAGGCACTCCAGGGTGTGCGTCGTCCTTGAATAACGTCACACTGGGGTGGCAGAAGCAGTCGGCCTGTGGCCTCGTGCTTCGACCCACCCTAGGTATGATGTTATTCAGCGATGATGCACACCCTGCCATGCCTTATTGCTTAATTGCATAAGGGTGATTTCTGCTGACATCCAAGCTCACATTTGCTATAACTAGGTCCCAGAATCCCCTGCAGCTGATGTCAGAGCTGGGCTGCAGCAGTGGGAGATTCAGTAGCATGCAGTGCATGCTAAATATTTGATAAGCTCTGTGGCTCAATATTCAAAAATTTGCATGAGAACTAATGGGTGTTTGCCTGCGCAAACCTGGGATTGCACCAGAGCGCGATATTCAAAAGGGGTATTGTGTGGGCAAACAGGGTTACCATCCACGCAGAACGTAATGTATGTTTGGGCAAAGGGAGGGGTGTAGACAGGAATATTTGCGAAACCCCCTATTCAGAGCATTTGTGTTGCACAAAATGGCTTAGCACAGTTTGTTTGCTCAGTGCAAATACCGCTAAACAAAACTCCAACTTACTCTGGGAAACCCTAATGGCCGCCGGATGTACTGCGGCAGAGTGCCCAGTTGTCAGTGGGGGAGCACACCGGCCCCCACTTGTGGTTTGTGGTACCTACCAGAACACCGTTCCCGTGCACAAGGTAGTTAGCCCTGGTGCCTAGTGATCCCCACCGACCGCCAGCCCATATGACACAAAACCTCCCTGATGCCTAGTGACCCCCGATCGCTGGCCTGCATAATAAAACAAACCTCCTTGGTGCATAGTGTCCCTCCTCCCACCCACCAGCCCGTAACACAGAAAAGAGCTCCTGGCGCCTGGCACCCCCCCAATCGCCATCACCCTGCCCACAGAACTAATCCCTGTTGTCCCCTCCCCACCAATCACCATCCCATGCCCACGGCAGTACTAATCCTTGGTACCTACTGGTCTGCCTCCCCCCGCTGATCACCGTTCCCTAATCCCTGGTGCCTAGTGGCCCCCCCCTTCCGCCGATCACCATCCCCATGCCCACAGCAGTACTAATCCCTGGTGGCTAGTGGTCCCCCCCACTCTGCCAATTACTGTCCCTGTGGCAGTAGAAATCCTTGGTGCCTAGTGGTCCCCCCTTGCTGATCACCAGTCACCTACACATAAAGAGCCAATGTCCAAACCTCCCTCTTGTCCTGGCCCTTTCAGGGTAATATATGTCCCTGGCATCCAGTGGTCCCCACCTGATCACCGTTTCCTGGCTCTATAACAGACACACCATTCATCCCTGTGCTGTTGGTGTACTTAAATAACAGGTTACTGACCTGTAACAGTAGTTCTAGGAGTGGTATATGTTGTTCATCCACACTTGTTGGTATATGTTGTTCATCTACACTTGTTGGCAGGTACCTTGCCACTTTAAGATGTGCCGGAAGTCTTCAAGCTGTCTCCTTCCACCCACCTGGGTGGTATAATCTCGGCTGTGCCCCATGACACTAGATCTTAGCCGCTGGAAGCCAGGTTTGTGCGTCAAAGCCGGGGAGGTCGGGTGGGTTAGTGTGGATGAACAACATATACCACTCCTAGAACTACTGTTACAGGTGAGTAACCTGTTATTCTAGGATTGTGGATATGTTGTTCATCCACACTTATTGGCAGACTCCTAGCAGTTCTATAGGAGGAGGGAGGCGAGACGCACACCCCCTACTTAGGGAAGAGGGACCGGAGAACTGAGGTTCCAAAACCAGCATCCTGGCATGACTCAAGGTTGATGTGGTAATGGGAAATGAAAGTGTGTGCTGACTTCCAGGTAGCAGCCCTGCAGATTTCCTGGATAGGGACATCCCTAGAAGCAGCCACCGACATAGCGGTATGGCAGGTGGAATGAACTCTTAGCCGAACGGGAGGCTCCCTACCCTCCAACCTACAGCAGAGGTCAATGCAAGATGTAATACATCTAGCTATTGTCTGCTTGGCTGCAGGTCTGCTAGGTGTGGCTTCAGCGTAGGTGACAAACAGCTGGCGAACCTCTTCCCAAACATCTGCCATTCACTCTTTGGCTGACCGGCCCACGCCCAGTAAGCAGAGATGGCTGCCAGGTGCACCTTTAGGGTCGCCAACCGCAACCCCTGCTGGGAAAGGGACCAAAGGTAGTCCAAAATGCTAGCCACTGTGTGGGATGAGGGGTCCAATCCTTTGCTCTGACACCAGATGGAGAATCTCTTCCATTTAAAAGCATAGCATTTTCTGGTCGATTCCTTATGGGATGCCTCAACAACGTTGAGGACCTCGTCGGAGAGACCCAGGGCCTGGAACTCTAGCCACCCATGAACAAGGCCATCAGGTGCAGGGATTGACGGTCCATATGGAATACCTTCCCATGATTGACCGAGAGTAGGTCCGGGCATGCTGGAAGCTGCCTCGGGAGCCTAGAGCTGAGGCTGAGGAGATCTGGATACCAGAACTGGCGTGGCCAGTCTGGGGCTACAAGGATTACCTGTGCCTTGTCCCTTCTGACCTTGATGAGCACTTTGTGAATCAAGGGGATTGGAGGGAAGGTGTAGAAGAGGCCTGGGGTCCAAGGCCTCGAGAAGGCATCCCCCTGCAGCAAACCCTGCTGAGGGGGGGTGGGCATGGAACAGCCTCAGCTTCGGGTTCTCCCTGGAGGCAAACAGGTCCACTTGGGGGGTTCCCCCAGAGGGAGAACAGATCGTTTGCTACCTCTCGGAGGAGAGACCACTTGTGAGATGCCCCGCCTATCCGGCTGACGGCATTGGCCAGCCGATTCGAGGCTCCTGCCACATGAATGGCCAGGAGATCTGCCTCCAGGCTGAACACGAGCGACCAGATGCGGAGAGCTTCCTTGCACAGAGGTAAGGATCGCGTCCCGCCCTGTCTGTTGAGATAATGAACAACAAGAACAGGCAGCTGCTAAATGCCAATTGCGGGACCAAAACCAAAAAAAAAACAGTACTCACAGGACACATCTATGTTGGCACCTCATCACTGTCCACATTTAAAAAAGAACTCCACGACAGATGTAGCAGGATAAAAGCCTTTTAATCCAACAGTAGGCAAACCAGCCAGCAAAGCAAGGTACATAGTGCCCCTCCCCACAGAGCCGAATGATCTTATCTGTGTCAATCTTCACCATTCATCACTATTGGGTTATAGCGCTGGACGCTGGACTTTTTTTTTTTTGTGGCCAGAGTCGGCAGAGGCTGGTGTCAGCCCCTGAGACCCACGCTCTGTGGTGCTCGAGGGTTGGCAGTTATCCAATGTCGACTCCACCCAAACTCCAGTTCTTTCTCTCCCGCCGTCGAGTGTGGACCCTGCTCGTTCTGGCTCTGATTTTGCGGCCTAGTCCGTCGGTTAGTGAGTTCTCAGTTCTGCTTTGCCTTTGCTCGAAGTCGCTTGATACCGTAAGACCTTTTCCTTGTTTTGTAGCGTTGAGTACTGTTTTTAGTTATTTTCTGTCCGATCATGTCTCGTCTGCGCAAAAGTAAATAAAAGCGGGGCGGCCCCCAATGCGTTGGTGCCCCTGTGGCCGCCTTTATTCTGTTACGGACCAGCATGATCGTTGCCTCTCCTGCCTCGGCCCTAGTCAAGATATGGACAGTTGCGACATCTGCTTTTCCATGGACCGCCGTGTCCTCGAAATTCATGCGTGGAAAGTCGGACGTACTCCCCTGACTTTTGGAGGACGGATTCGTTTGCGCAAGGCCAAGGTCAGGACTCTTGGCCCTTCCTCCGGGTCCCCTCCCGGTCCTGTCCGGCCCGAGGAGGAGGAGGGAACCTCCACCTCTTACCGTCTAGCCACAGCGGGGGTTTCTTCCATGGTGCAGGAGGCCCAGGCTGACCCTCTTGGGGGGTCAGTTGGGAGACACCGTTCTGGCAGTCGCTACTCCGGTAGCGAAGGCTCCCTCTGTGTCGTGCTCCGGGTCCCTCAGGACCAGACCAGCACCATCTTCAGCACTCTCCGCTGGTGTCGCTCTTGGCCCAGGCGCCGTGAGCTTGGAGAGCAATGCTGCAGTTGGCGTCGGGCCCTCCCTTGGTGCCGCCATTGCCCCTGACTCCACTTGTGGCATCAGAGCTCTCACCAGCGTCGGCGAGGGTGCTGGGGGGGGGGTTCTGGGCCTGATTCTGTTCCCGGCATTGCTTGCGGTGCAGGGATGGAGTTCTATGCTGTTTCTGTTCCTTCTGGTGCCAGGGATGATGGCAGCATCGCGTTCGAGTATGAGCCTGCCTCCCGCACTGTGTCGGTGCTGTGGAGTGGTGCGCGGTGTCGCGGTGCCATCGCCGGACTCCGTGTCACGGCCGGGTGATTGCCATTGTCGGTGCCGGGCACGGCGCCTGCACCTGATTCAGTTCTTGGTGGTGCCGGAGAGGTCTGGGGTCGTGCCCGTGCCACGCCCTGACTGGTGCCGCTTCGCTGGGTCGAGGAGGGTGTCGTGCGGCCAGGAGCCTCTACTTCCTCTGCTACTTCTGGGTACTTTGAATCCCAGGGTGCCTGACCTCGGGGTCCAGGAACTAGAGGGTCCCACTGGGGTGGTCTGGCACCGGACCTCGGTTTCTTCCTCTTCGGAAGAGGATTCTGGGTCAGACCTGGACTGGCTCCCAGGTTCTTCTAGATCTTCGGATCTTTCCATCTCTAGCACCTCGGCCCCCACTCTCCTCCCTTCTGGGGCTCAGCCTTCTCAGGTGGACTGGGAGGGTCTGATCAGCCAGCAGGAGCCCCTGTGGCCACTGCTGTGCAGCCTGGGGCCACCAGGGAGGCTGTTTCCTCTGTTGGGGTACCCCCCCTTGGTATGTTTGGACAGCCCAAGTTTGGGGCAGCCTGGGGCGCACCAGGAGGGGGAGGGCACGGTTCCCTGGGTGGACTCCTCGGAGCCCACTTCAACTTGCCAGTTGCCTAGGTTAGTGGTTAGAAGGACGAGGTCTTTTCCGACTCGGAAAGGTTGAAAGATAGGGGTGTGGCATGGCGAGCCCCTTCTGTGGCCCAGCCGGGTTCTGGCAGGAGCCGTAGCGCAGGCCCCTGTCTTTTCTTTTTGGAGTCTGCCAGAAGGACTACTTCTTCAGAGGTCAGAGGCTGTCCTTCTGGACTCACATGGTCCCGGTCACCTCATGGGGGAATTTCTTCTGCAGGGCACAGCTCCATCTGTTCCGATCCGGTTGAACGGCTGTTAGCTGCGGCGGCCTTGGTCTCCCTTCCCTCTTGTAGGGGATCCTATTGGCCCCCTCACCCTGACAGAGACCACTGTCCTGCTTCCAGGATCCTGTCCGTCGAGCCTCTGTCTCCATCCCAGGTAGTCCCATGTATCCTAGGCCCTCGTGGACCTCTTACCTGGGAACAGTTCAGGGGTTCTGCTGCTCATTTCCCTTCCTACCTCCATGCCCTGGACCAGCAGGTGTTTCACCATGCCCCTGTGCAGCAGGCCCCTGAATCTGGCAGCTCGTCCTCTTCCCCCTCTTCCAAGGGAGAGGAACCTTTGGTCCACCTTTCCCCAGCATCTGATTTGTCTTCTTACCAGCGCTTCCTGGTGAGCATGTTGGACGAGCTTCATTTGACCCCCGTTCCCTTAATCAATCCCGAGCATGTGACCCATGCCTTTTTAGGCGAGTTCAGCACGGCCCACTTGGTGTCTCCCGCCTGGCCTCTTCCTTTTCAGGAAGCATCACATCAGCTCTGGCTTCATCCCTTCTCCACAGTACCAGCCCCTAGGGACTTACACTAGCGGTATTGCACTCCCCCAGAGTCTCCAGGCCTCTGCCTCACCCAGTCTTGGGTTTGACCTCCTTGATACTCCTTCTGGGTCTCGCGCCCTATACCGTGACCAACCTCCAGATACGGACTCTGCGGATTTCAATTTCTGGGGGAGACGAGTGTTCTACTCGGCACAGATCTCTCTGTCTATCACAGCACATCAGGCCCACTATGCAGCCTATGATAGGTTCTTGTGGTCTAGGATAGGACAACTCCTAGTCTCGATGTCTGATTCGGAGCAAACCAGGCAAACCATCACCCTCTCTGCACGGGGCCTGGAGCTCGCAGGGCACCAAGCAAGGGCATCTTATGATGCCAGTGAGGTAGCTTCCAGAGTGGTAGGGACAGCAATCTGCCTTCGGCGGACGGCATTGCTTCGCCTATCCCGGTTGTCACCCTTGGCCCGGCGTAGGGTGATTTACTCTGCCTACTGGAGAACCCATCTCTTCTCCCGTCGGGTGAGATGACAACTTTCGGGGCACCTTCCTTCCCCCACTGGGGGATCTCTGTCTCACCCGGATCAGTCTCAGGCCTCGCCAGGCCTGTAAGGGTTCTTCCTTCCAGTGCCTCACCCACTGGAAGCTAAGGAGCTTAGTCCCTTGGGTTTCAGAGTACCCCCTCCTTTTTTGTTCGGGGGGGGTGGGGCTTGGTACTCACCCAATAGTGATGAATGGTGAAGATTGACACAGATAAGATATGAAAATTATGTACCTACCGTAATTATTGATCTTTCTGTGTATCTTCACCATTCATCACTAAATCCCACCCTCCTTCCCCCGGGGCCTCAGTCTCTGGACTCTTCCCCTCTCCCCCGTGTGTCTTCCCCTCCTTCTCCTCTCCTGATACGTAGATGGGAGCGGGTTGTGAGGACACACGGGGGTAATCCTCTGTATTTCTGATTTTGGAAAGAACCCTTCATATTTTTCCCGTCCAAAGGGGTTGTGGAGTATGAAGAGGATCATGTCCCCCCCCCCCCTTGTATTTTTATGAGATTTTCTTTAGTGACCTCAATTTGAGACACCCTCAAAAAAAAATTTCTGGAACCTCTAGTTGGTTTAAAAAAAAACTTTTAAATTGATGGGAAGGGGGAAGGGGTTGGGACACAGCCTCAGCCTCTATTTCTCCACGTGGTCTTCCAATCCTCGCTGCAGTTTTTTTTCTAGCAGCCGGTTTCTTTTCCAGGCCTAGACCTTATACCTAAAAATGGAGACACTATAACACAGTGGTTTTGGACTCTGAACTGCAAATCTGGTGAAATCCAGTGGTTCAGACCTGGGTTTGGGTCCTACGGCTTTCTCTTGGGCTGTGTGGCCCTGAGCAGCTCTCTTGACTCCCTGTGCTCCTGGTCACACCTGTAAAAATAAATAAGACGTGGTGCATTCTGAGGTTGTGTTACTCATCCTTCCCCCTTTCTCCCTCTCTTCTTTTCCCTTGCTTCTCTTATCCTTCTTCTCTTTCTAGAGATTGGGGACCCTCTTCTTCGCCCCAATTTCCTTTCTAAAGTTTCCTCTTCTGTCGCCTCAGCCATTTATTTCTCCTTTTAGTTCATTCTTCTTTTCCTTTTGTCTATCCCTTAGGCTCTCTTGCCTCATCCCACCCTCCCTTTCTTACACTCTCTGGCGTTGCAGAACTGGAGTTGGGGCGGAGTCGACGTCGGATAACTGCCAACCCTCAAGCGCCATGTAGAACGTCGGTCTCGAGGGCAGCGCAAGCCCTCTGCCGACTCCTCCCATGCAAAAAAAAAAAAGTCTCCTGCGGGGTCCTAGCTCTGGCCCTATAACCCAATAGTGATGAATGGTGAAGATACACAGAAAGATCAATAATTACGGTAGGTACGTGATTTTCATTTTTCGCATCACAATTACGCTTTTTCAAGGCTCCTTGAAAAAGCATAATTGTGACATGAAAACATTTGGCTGTGTGGGAAGGGGCACTATGTACCTTGATTTGCTGGCTGGCTTGCCTTCTTTTGGATTAAAAGGCTTTTATCCGTCTACATCTGTCATGGAGTTCTTTTGTAAACATGGACAGTGATGAGGTGCCGACCTAGATGTGTCCTGTGTCTGAGATAGTACATGGTCGTGGTGTTGTCTGTCTGGACTTGGACCACTTGACCCAGAACTAACGGAGCGAATGTGGTCAGAGCTAGGTGGACCACTCAGAGCTCCAGCAGGTTGATGTGACATCGAGACTCCTGAGGGGACCAGAGCCCGTGAGCTCTCTGTTCCCCCAGATGGGCACCCCAACCCATCAGAGTGACCGTCGGCTCAGGGCGGATAAACTGGATCCCTTCCTGCAGGTGGGATGGGACGAACCACCACTGGAGGCCATTCCACATTTTCTGGGTCACAGAGACCAGCTGGTCGAGATGACCTGAGCACTGAGACCACTGGCTGGCCAGTTCCCACTGAAGGGAACGCATATGTCAGCGGGCTCATTGGACTGTGCTGGTTCAGGCTGCCATGTAGCCCAGAAGATGCAGGAAGTCCCGGGCAGGGTGCAGTTGCCCAACTAGAAATGATCGGGCAGAGGAGAGGAGAGAGCCTCCGCCCCATCCGCCGGGAGCCGAGCTGTGGCTTGGCAGGAGTCGAGCTCTGCCCCGATGAACTGAATCTCCTGCGCAGGTACGAGTTCTGACTTGGCCTCATTGATTAGGAGGCCAACTTCTGCGCAAGTCTGGAGGGCCAGACCTCTGGACCGCTCCACCTCCAACCTGGAGGGACCTGGTATCAGCCAGTCCAGGTAAGGGTACACCTGGACCCCTCAGCGCCTCAAGTAAGCCACCACCACTGCCATGCATTTGGTGAAGACCCTGGGGGCTGAAGATAGGCTGAAGGGCATGGCCTGGAACTCGAAGAGGATTCCTTCTGCTCTGAAGCAGAGGAACCGTCGATAGGATGGACATATCGGGACGTGAAAGAACGCATTCTGAAGATCTAGGGAGCAGAACCACATTCCTTGCTCCATGGATGGTATGATCTGAGCCAGAGTTACCATCCAGAAAGTGCGGGACCTGAGGAAGCCATTCAGGTCGTGCAGATCTAGAATGGGGCGCCAGGCCCCCGTCCGCTTTGGCACCAGGAAGTACCTGGAGACAAACTCTGGGTCTAAAGGTGAGTCAGCTACTGGGTACACCACCTCCTTTAGGAGGAGTTGTGCCAGGTCAGCTCTGAGAGCCGCATGAGAAGCTGCAGACACCTGATCCCCCGTGAGGCGCGGGCTCGGTACGGAGGGGCCTGCTCGAATTCCAGAGGCAGGCCTCGACCGACCACTTCCAAAACCCACTGGTCCGTATTGATAACTGACCAAGTGGAAATAAAGTAGCTGAACCTCGACCCCATGGGAGGACCTAGGGAGCGGAGTGAGGGAGGCACCCCCAACCCATCACTGGGCAGGCTTTGAGGGGGGTCCGCCGGGAGGACCGCCGAGACCTCCCCCCCAGCTTCCTGAAGGAGGAGGCCACGGACTTGGTCCAAAGACACCAAGTCTGAGCCTGCTGTCCTTGCTGCTGGGCCGATCTAGCCGCAGGGGTGGAGGAGCGAAAGGGCATGTGGTTAGCACGCTTGGAGCCCTTGTCCTTTTGGGCAGATGTAGTAGAATCCAAGGTGGCATTGGACTTCTCTATGCTCTGGAGGTGACCCTCCACGCCTAGCCCAAAAAGGTCAGTACCCAAAAAGGGAACATCTGCCAACTTGTGCTGCATATCTGCCATGAAGGTCAAGATGCAGAGCCAAGCCCTGTGGTGCATGGTCACTGCGGCTGCTACTGATTGGGCACAAGAATCGCTAATATCCAGAGCCATCTGGAGCTGCTGTTATGCCACCGCCTTCCCCTGATCCCGGACCTGCCTGACCGTGATCTGCAGGTCAGCCTGGAGATGAGGGATCACCTCATCCAGGGAGCCGAAGAGGGCGTGCGAGAAATGTGCCACGATAATGACTGAGCTGACCTGATGAAGACCTAGAGAAGAAGCTGCATAGACTTTCTTCCCAGAGTGGTCCAACTGCTTGAACTCCCTATCTGGTGGTCTATTCACATCTCCCTTGTTGCCTGAGCGCCGAAACACAGAGCCGGCCACCCACCCCACCGTAGAGGGGTGCTTCATAAAGCCCGACAGGGACCCCATGGGCACCACATACTTGCGGGCCATGCAGGCAGAAGGCACAGGACAGGAAGTGGGGTGCTGCCACAGTTCCAAGGCTGGGCCCACAATGGCCTCAGCCACTGTGAAGGCTTCCATAGGATAATCTCCCTTATGTAGAATCTCTGTGAGGGGGGTACTTTGTTTCTGCACAGGCTCCAGCTCCATCCCCGTAGACTCTGAGATGAGCCGACAAATGCCCATTAGCGAGGAAGGGCCCTCTTCGACAGAACCCCCCAAGGATTCCACGTCCACTGGATGGGAGACAAGGAGGAGTCCTCGGACTCTGAGGATTCCATATAGTGGGCCTCGAGTCGCTTTCCACCCTCCTTGGGTGGTCGGAGGAGGACCGACAGCCTTGGGGCAAGCCTTGAGCCGACCAGGAATCCTTGGTTGGTGCTCCCGGCTTTGGCTGAGCCGGCAGGGCCATAACCAGCACCTCGGTGGCAGTGGCCGTGGCCGACGTCGGTCACTCTGGTGAGAGCGATTTTATGGATGGAGTCCAAGCCAGGGTCGGTTTGAATCCAGACAGGACCAGCTGCTGCCACATGAAATCTTCATAGCGTTTACACAACTTGTGCCGAAGCCTCTCCTCACCCGACGAGGATGGAGATGATGATGAGCGGCGGCGCTGCTTGCCTTGACGTCAGGACCGAGACCGACGATGGCAGGACTTTCCCGATGTCGGAGCCGAGGAGTGGTACCAAGACCATCGGCGATGCCGGTGGGGAAGCTCGACCGGAGGCAGGGAAACCCTCGGCTCCGGGTCCAGCTCCTTGGATCCCAGGTCCTGCCCAACATTCTGGGCTGACCCTTTCGAAGACACCAGTAGCACCGGCATTCGGAAAAGAGTCTTGTTGGCTGGATCGGGCGACAACCTGCTGATCGGCTCAATAAAAATCTTGGCCGTGTCGACAGGTGTCTCGCTCGACTGATTCGACAGGGACACTGTGAAACCAGCGGCCTTGGCCGCGACTTCGACTGAAGTCGAAACGTGGTTCTCCTGTGAGAGGAACCACTCCTGGTCCCACAAACATCGATGAGTCGACTTATCTTTCTTCGACTCTTCCTTCTTGGAACGTGAAATATGGGACCCGAAGAACTCTCTCCCTTAGTTGAGAGAGATTGGCACAACTCCTTGAAGGAAGACGAATAGGAGGATCCGAGGTGCAGAGGAATAAAGGCCGTAGCCAAAGAGGAACTTGCCACAGCCTGAGCCGCCTCCTCCTCGAGGGCCTTGAGCTGTTCTAACCGCTCGGCAGACCCCCCAGCCGCAAAGACCACCCAACAGGCCTCCTTCTATTTGACTGGCGGGAAACGCTTCTCCAGTCGCCCCAATCGATGTCGGACAACGCGGTCTTCTAGCACATTCGGGGTGAATGACTGACAAAATTCGCAAGCCTGCGGATCGTGGTCTAACCCCAGGCAATAAATGCATGAGGAGTGTGGATCCATGCTAAACATCTTCTGCCCGCAGGGGCACCGGCGAAACCCAGGGGTTGATTTTTCCTCCATCATGGATGCAATCGGAAAATGAGCAAATTTTACTCTAGAGAGCTTGAGGATCAGTTTTGGAAGTGAATCCGAAGATTCCGAAGCCAGGGCCTACTACACGCGGGAGCGCAAAGGAGGGAACCTGAACCTTCCAGCGGAAAAGATGGCCTGACGTCATGGGGTGGAGCTGAGGGTTATACCACCCAGGTGGGTGGGAGGAGCCAGCTTGAAGATTTCCAGCACATCTTAAAGCGGCAAGGTACCTGTCAACAAATGTGGATAGAACAACGTATCCACGCCTGCCCAGTGATCCAGGAACAGTAAGTTGCAGGGAAATAAAACAAATTAGTCCCATTTGTGTCCAGGTAACCCACCCCATCGCTGGTACCACCCCTATTCAGGCAGTACTGCCTGGCACTTAATGCCCCCACCCTGCAGCACCAAAACCACCCAACCTCCCTTCCCTTAGCAGACTCTTCAGTACACGGGGAGTGCATATGATGACTAGTGCAACTCTCAGCACAACTCCTTGGCTGGTCGCTGTATGTCTAGGCAGGAAGCACGCATCTTATTTATAGGACAGGGCACCTCACCCTGCCCTATAAAGTAAGATGTGCACTCCCTGCCTGGACGTATGGCTGCCAGATCAGGATGTGTGCAGAGCGCTGTGCCTGTCACTGTATGCACTCAAACATGGCACCAAAGAGCCTGTGATAAAGGGGAATGGGCATTGGGTGGGTGTTAGCTGCCATGGAGGGGGTCACTAGATGCCAGAGAGTACTGCCTGGACAGGGGTGGTGCTAACAAGGGGGCTTACCTGTATACACCAGCAACTGGTTTGTTTCATTTCCCTATATCTCAATGTTTACGTACACCAGCAGCACAGGGATGGATGGTGCATCTGTTATAGGGCTGGGAAATGGTGACTGGCGGGGGAAGCCACTGGGCGCCAGGGACATGTATTACCCTGAACAGGCCAGGACCAGAGGGGAGAGGGTTTGGACACTTGGCACCTGGGGCTGTATATGTGTAGGTGACTGGCGATCGAAGAGGGGGGACCATTAGGCACTAAATTAGTGCTGCTGTCGGCATGGGGATGGTGATTGGCGGGAAGGGCCACTAGGCATCAAGGATTACTTCTGTGGGCATGGGGACGGTGATCGGAGGGAGGAGATATGGTGGAAGGGACCACTAGACACTATGGATTACTTTTGTGGGCATGGGGACAGTGATTGGAGGAAGGGGGAACCACTAGGCAGCAGGGATGTCCACATAACTGTGGGACTGGACAATGGGGGGGAGGCACTGCACTAACCTGCCTCTGCTACCCATGCAAATGAACCCATAATGGGCATGAGATAGCCCCTTTGCGTCTTGCATGCCTAATGGGCTCATTTGCATGGATCCCTTTAAAAATTGCAGATTGCACTCTGGCGCTATCCACTCTTGAGGCCCGCTTCAGGGTCCATGTCCAGGCAGCGCTATTTGACATGGTGCTGCGCCAACATGGCCCTATATTCATTCGGATAGCGACGCTGCACTATCCGACTAAAAATAGCATCCTCAGACCCCATGGCAATTGCAAAGCGCAGCACAAACCTTTGTGCTCCACTTTGCCCTTTTCTGAATATTAGACCCCTGATCTTTTGTTTAGTTGTCTTGGTGTCCTCCTGGGACTAAGTACAGTCACAGCACGGCCACAGACAGTGTAACTAATTTATCCTCTGTCAGAATAACATGAAATACAATTATGAACCCAATTCAGCATATTAGATCATATTGCTTCAGTGTATTGTGATGCATTACAGTGTCTACGCACAAGCATGATGCATCGTAAGCACCAAGGACTTGTACTGCTAACTAGTGTCTCTGCAAGTCAAGCAGGTTTGAAACCATTCTTGTTACTCAGCTTGGTTTTGT
Source organism: Neoceratodus forsteri (assembly GCA_016271365.2). Classification (NCBI taxonomy): domain Eukaryota; kingdom Metazoa; phylum Chordata; order Ceratodontiformes; family Ceratodontidae; genus Neoceratodus; species Neoceratodus forsteri. The sequence continues at coordinate 849,598,628 of CM057452.1, forward strand.
TTCTGAATAAATAAAGGCCAAACGAAGGTTGATCTGCACGCATATCCCTTACTTGAATGTATTGTGTCATGAATGAAGAACATACTTTGAGAGTAGAGTTAGTTTCCTTGAATGTTATTATTTTTGTTATTTTTCACAGGAAACCACAGCAGTGAACTGCCTATGTTCTGGATTTTCCCATATTTCTTTGAACCACGCATTCTTCAGTGCTTCCCAGAATTCTGTATGCTGGATTACCAGGTCTGATGTGCATTAAGAAATTTTCTCTTTTTTTTTAATAGTGATTTTTTTGTTTCCTCTTTACTGTACATGTTGAGGCATTAGGTTTCATGACTGGAATTAAAGTTATGCAAACTAAAGCATACTGCACTGTTGACTGAATTTGACATTTAGGGATGGATTTTTTTTTTTTGTCAACTTTGTTTCTCATCCGACAGCCCGAGGCATCTCTCAGGTGGACCCCACGCAAAAAGGACTCCTACCACCCACCTGAAATGCCCCAACCAGAGACACCCTACCCCCTAACTCCTTGGACCCAACTGGCCCCCCAGATCTAAGCCCCCGAGGGCGGGACCACCTGACACCTACCTGGGCGATCTTTCTGCAAATCTAGACAGCCGGATCCAGGAGCGGGGGCTGGTCGGGGAAGTCCATTGTTGGGTGTGTGGGCCATGGTCCCCCGAGGTCACCATCGCCTCCACCGAGCATTGTGGGTTTTCTGCTTCTGTTTCCCCCCTGGAGTGCAGATGTGCAGTGACGTCTGTACATGACATGCTGATGTCTGCCACCGCTCCACTCTGCTACAACACACTCCATGTAGTGCCACCGATCTCCATTGAGGGCCACTAATGGAGCGATGCAAAGCCCGCTACACACCCCGGGAAAGGAGAGCAGTCCTCCGGGTGTTCGATCCTTTACCTCCCCTGCCGATCCCCGGTGGGCCAAGTCCGTTCCTGAACCTGGGTTGCCGGCGTGGCGCGAGGTGTGGTGTCCAGTGCCTCAACCCTCAGTGCCACCAGGCTAGCTAAGGGATAGATTTTTTTTTATTGTATTTTATTGACATTTCTATTTTCCAGAGTCCATCTCCTCTATAGAGAAATGTGTCTTAGGGCCAGGAGCACTGGGACCCTAGAGGAACCAAAACCATTTGGGTCTGGCGAAGCCAGTGATGATACAGATGTACAGCTCCATTCCCACAGTTTATAAAGTGTGCCAGTCTCAGCTGCTCAGTTTCTTTTCCTAGCCATCATAGCACGTAGCTCACCTCGCCAGTAACTAAAATAGCATTTTTGTCTAGTGTCTCATATTGCTTCTCTTAATTTTTTTTTTTTACTATTCAGTGCCTTTTTAGTATTTTTATGTTTCATCAGTGCAGTTTGTTTTCTTGTAGCTTTGGGGCTGTGGCTACCTTACTTTTAATTTGAAACTGTTATGTCAGATCAGACTGCTTTCATAACTTGTTGCTGCAGACAAGATTTCATCTCACTCCTCTTGTCTGGAGTGTCTCAGTACTGAGCGCAACATCTGCATTGTGTGGACTATCAGTCATTGTCAAACCAACACACATGGATAGACTCGCATGTATGGGGACTTTGAGCAGTGTCAGAAAAAGAAAAATGGTCCCCTTCACACATGACCTTGGGCTCTCTGCACCAATCAAACTCATCATCACATAAAGAAAAGAAGATATAAGCCCCATTCAAGTTTCCACCACTCGATCTTGAAGTCACTGGTGCTGGACATTGTGGAAGAAGTGTCTTTGTCATTGACACCACCGTTGATGGGGACGGATTCTGCTTTGGTGCCCTCTACTTTGGCCCAGCACCTACATCTCCAGAGCTTCCTAGAAGCAAGATATTGAAGGACCAGTTTGGCAAGTGCAAGTGCTCTTATGAAACAGTGACTCCTGTACATGTCAGTACCGATCGTGGGACTGATGCTGGCTCCAGTGCTAATGCAGATGCCTTGCTCAGGGCTGTTCACTATACCATTCCTAGCACCGATTGTCGCAATAGCTGTCTGCTTGTTATTATATTGTATTATATTTTTGCTATAAAATGTGTGTTTTTGAGTCCTGCTTAGGAGACGGGCCAAACAACAGAGCCTCATGGGACACTGGATTGTAAAAGAGCAGAAAAAAATGGTCTGCTGTCTCACTGATCTAGAAGATAAACTAGTTAGAACTTCCTTTTTGATACCTGCCTATCAGAGCCTGTGTAGCTGCTATACAACCAGGCTGTAAAAAGACAACTGCTTTGAACTTAGGAAGACTGCCATAAAAGGTTAAATTTTATGACATATCAGGTGGGAAGCAAGTTCTGATAGATACCTTTGAAAATTCACCCAGCTAAGAGAAGTGTTTTTAGGATGTTCTGCTGAGGGATCAAAGGGGAATGCTGTCATAACTTGTGCTTTGATGAAGAGAGACTGTCTGGCAAGGGCAAGGCAAGGCAAAATTTATTTAAAAGACACCCAATCCCTGAGGCTGTAGGCGCCACACAAATATATAAACACATATTTCAAAAATATATAAATAAAACACAGAAATTGTTAAAATACAATAATCCATATAAACATCAAACAAATAGCAAATTCTCAGCATCTATACTCAAACCAGTACTTGTAGATTAATATTAATCTGAAAAAGCCTGGGCAAATAGAAGGGCCTTAAGGCGAGTCTTGAAAACCTCCAAAGTGGGGGCCCCTTAACCCCAGAGGGGCGCGAATTCCACAGGGCAGGGGTGGCGACACTAAAAGCCCTGTTCTGTTATAATTTGATGTTGCTATCTTTGCAGATTTAAAAAAAAAAACAGTAAGATGAAACCATTTTGGTTATATCTGGTCATGTTACAAATTAATTACAGGATTAAGAGTGACCTCATGTGCTGTGAAATCACAAGGAGGGTGGGACTGTAACTGATATGCCAAACTGGCTGAAGGGACTGAGACACTCTTTTCTGGACTTTTAAGAGACGGTCTTGTTCTAAACTTAAAGAGAGGCACTTCTACCAAAATAGGTCATTTCAGCACCACTGTTTACCAGCTGAAACTGGGATAGGATTAGTTATTCAATACAAGGCTTTTTTTTTTACTTGTCCTTTTATTTTCTGACTGTACCCTTAATGTATATATGTTCTGTGTTTTGTATTTTTATTACTATTTTAAATTTTAATAAACTTTGTTTTTCCTTAAAACGTTGCCTGAGACATGCTCATTTGTGTGGTAATGGTGGAACAGTCTTAATCTCTAACACAACTGTTAAATGCTTATTGTGTCACCTTAGGCAGCCACGCTAAGAAGGATCTGTGTAAAGATCCAGCAAGGTAAGAAGAATACCTGAGTCTCATTGAGTCAGAAGGGGAGATTTGTGAACCTGGTTGGTTGTATGCCCACTGGGTCAAGTATTTCACTGCTTTCCCTGAAGAGAGAGTGATATTTGGACCTGTTACCTGGGAGTGCTGGCTAAAAAGGTTTCATAATTGACACCAGAACTCGAGACTGGTAGTTTGCTCGGACCCAAAACAACCAGGAGGTTGTCCCTGTTTGTCCCCTGTTCACAAATCACACTTAAAGGTTGGGCACTGTGGTAGCAGAGGGCCTGACCCCAGGAGTGGGTTTGTGACAGATTTGGTGTACAGTGGTGCGATCTAAAAGATCTGTTTGCATACTGTGCAATTATTTGGTGACACGAACATTACCAGTCCAGTGTGTCGGATTGATAAACTGTAACAGTTCACACACAAACAAGGCAGGGATTTTAAAAAGAAATATATCATTTTGATTACAGTCTAAGTTTCCTACCTGTTTTCTTTTTTTTTTCGGGTGCAAGCTAGTGTAGCCATAGATTAGGGAAGAAGATGGCTTCTAGCTACAGCAAATACACTGCAGACCACCTGTGGCAGTTGTGCCAGGAAAGAGGAGTCTGATGTGAGGGTCGAACCAAACAGCACCTCATGGAGGCTTTTGTGGCAGCCAATGCATAAGCGACTGCCCAAGACCTCGGGTCACAGTTGGTGACTGAAAGGGACCAGACCTTGGGCGTGGAGGGACCAGGGTCCATTGCAGTGTCCAGTCCCAGGGAGGAGGACAGCGGGATCATTGGGAACCGAGAGCCACAGCAGCAGGGGAAGGTCACCACAATGCTGGAGCCAAAAGGGATCAGGCTGAGGAGAATGGAACTGGAATTTGAACAGAGGAAGTTCCAGCTGGAGAAGCAAGAAAAAGAAAACCAGCACCGGAGAGAGGCTGAGGTAAAAGAAAACCAACTTCAGAGAGAGGCCGAGGAAAAAGAGCGACAGCTTCAGAGAGAGGCCGAAGAGAGATAGCGCCAGCAAGAATATGAATTGGAGAAACTAAAACTCCAAAGACCAGCGCCAGAGCAGGTAAGAGGCATGGGTGAACCTGGAACTCCAGGACTGGGTTGCAAATTAAATTCTAAATTGATAGCTGAATTTAAAGAGGGGAAGGATATGGATGCATTTTAAACTCATTTGAAAAGGTATGCATTTAGACAAAATTCCCAGAGAGTCCTGGAGTTTCCAGCTATCCCTGCTGCTTACTGGTAAAGCTCGTGACACCTTGGGTCACATGGACAATCAGGACAGAAATGATTATGACAAACTTAAAGCTGCAGTGCTTAAAAAGTATGAATTGACAGCTGAAACGTATGGAGTTAAGTTCCGTAAACTCAGGAGAAGCCCTGACATGAGCTACAAGGAACTAGCCACCAAGCAACGTCAGTTTTTGAAACGTTGATGGGAGGGGGTCAAAGCACACTGTAAAGAAACTTGAGGATGTGGTACTTTTGGAGCAATTATTTTGGGCTTGCTCAGCAGAGCTGAAAACCTGGCTAGAGGACCTAGATCCAAAAGCGGTGCAGGAGGCTGCCGAGCTCTCGGACTGCTATACCAGGAGCAGACCTGCTCTGAAAGGGAGTGGGGCAGGTGTGGCAGTGCAGGAAGGGAAAAGCATGCCTTCAGGGCACCCAAAACCCTCACTGCCTCCCCAGAAAGTGGACAGCCCCAGGTTACAAAGAAAGGATTTGCCTGATAAAAGAAATGATGATTGTTGGTTTTGCAAACAACCTGGGCATCTTACAAGACAGTGTCCTAAAACAGCACAGAGTGCACAAAGTGGTGCTCGAACAGAGGTGGGGGCACTGTGTATCCCTGAAAGCATGCCTATAAACATGAGGGAGCACATACATCCAGTTACTGTAAATGGGGTGCAAACTCAATGGTTGAGGGACACGGGGGCGTCCCTTACTTTGGTAAAAAGGGATTTGGTTGATCCTGAACAGCTTATACCTACAGTTTGTTACAGTACAGGGATTCACTGGGGAGGAGAAATCTCTGCCACTTGCTAGTGTTCTCCTGAACTGAGGTGAGACAGAAGAGACTGTGCAAAACATTGCAGTGGCAGAAAATCTTGCCCTGGATGTGATTATAGGGAACAATCTCTAAAAGGGGGTGGTATGTACGGTTACCCACAGTCAGATGGCAAAAGCCAGTTGTGGTCCCTGGACCTCATAGAAGCCCCTGTGGAAAACACTGGGAGGCTGGTTCCCTAGCCTGTGTCTCCTGACATGGAGAGTAGTGAAAGGGAGGTAGAAATTCTGCAGGTAGCAGTTAAAACTGCTATAGAAGGTTACTCTGAGGAGGGAGGGGTAACCAGTGGTCAGAGGGTTAGGGATGGCCGTATCCCTGAATGCCCTAACACTAGAGCTAGGGACCCTAGTTTAGAAACTGAAGGGGACCTGTCCCATGCCTTGGGAATGTGTAAAGATTTGTAGCTGCTCAGAAAAATAACCCCAGTTTAGAGAGACTATTGGCTTGTGCAGAATCTGACAGGACAAAGAGAGGTGATGGGAGACATAGAGTGTACTGGGACAATGGACTGCTGTATATGCAGGACATAAGGACAGAGGGAGGGGTGACGGGTAGGCAGCTTGTCGTTCCCAAGGGGTACCGTGAGCGGTTGCTCAAGATTGCTCATGATATCAGATAAACATCTGGGAATCGCATGCACTACGCAGCGATTGGCTTAGAATTTCTTTTGGCCCAGCTTCACCCAGCAGGTGAAGGAATATTGCAGGTCTTGTCACTGGTGCCAAGAAATAGGGAAGGCGGGTAGTAAAACCCAAGCCGCTCTGATTCCTTTGCCCAAAGTGGAGGAGACATTCCAGAGGGTAGGAATGGATATTGTGGGACCTTTTAATATCCCTAGCTCTTCCGGGAAGAGGTTTATCCTAACAGTGGTGGATTATGCCACCCGGTACCCAGAGGCAGTCACACTATCCTCACTGAGGACAGACAAAGTGGCAGATGCCTTGCTAGGGATTTTCTCCCATGTCGGGTTCCCGCAGGAGGTTATCACCGATCGAGGGGGGTTCCTTCATGTCAGACCTGATGAAGTGTTTGTGGGAGAAGTGTGGGGTGGTGCAGAGATGCACAACACCTTATCACCCGCAAGCCAATGGGCTTGTGGAAAGGTTTAATGGTACCCTGAAATTGATGCTCCAAGCATTTGCTGAACAGCATGGGAGGGACTGGGAGAAATACCTTCCCCACCTGTTGTTTGCATACAGGGAGGTGCCCCAGGAGTCTACAGGGTTTTTCCCCTTTGAGCTCTTATATGGACGCAGGGTGCATGGGCCCCTGTACTTGATCTGGGAGGACTGGGAAGGCAAGCACGCACCACGGGAACTCCCATAGTGGATTATGTTCTTAAGTTTAGGGAAAAGCTGGAGGAGCTTATGGGAACAGTCCAGAGAAACCTGTCGGCTGCCCAGCAAAAGCAAAAGGTATGATACGACCGCAGAGTCAGAGCTCACTCATACACTGTGGGTCAGGAGGTCATGGTCTTAATCCCAGTCCATAAAGATAAGCTGCAGGCCAAGTGGGCAGAACCATACAAAGTTGTCAAACAGGTGAATGACGTAAATTACATTGTGGAACTGCCTGACAGGAGACATATCCAAAGGATGTACCATGTCAACATGATGAAGCCATATGCAAATAGGGCTGACATGGTCTTTGCAGTGTGTGGTCCTGGGGAGGGGACAGACGAGGAAGACCCCCTTCTGTACTTGCTGGAGGAAAGCAAGTGGGAGTCCTCTGTGTAGGCAATCAAACTGTCACCCCAGTTGACCTGGACAAGATCCAGGAAGTAAGGGATGTGTTAGCAGACTTTTCCCCAATGTTTAATGCCAAGCCTGGACTAACCCCCTTAGTGACACACAATGTAGATATGGGGACGCAAGTGCCCATACGGCGGACAGTATATCGAGTGTCAGAGGCCGTCCAAAAGGACATTAGGAGGGAGGTAGAGGAAATGCTGAATTTAGGGGTAATCCAGAAATCCCACAGCCCCTGGGCATCACCCGTAGTCAGCGTTTCCAAGCTGGATGGCTCTACTCGTTTTTGTGTGGACTATCGTGGGCTCAACGCAGTCATGAAGTCTGACGCCCACCCAATGCCACAGACAGACGAACTACTGGACAAGTTGGGAGGGGCGACATACCTTACCATTATTGACCTGATGAAAGGGTATTGGCAGGTAGAGTTAACTGCCAGAGCTAGGGAGAGGTCGGCCTTTATCACTCCGATAGGGTTATTTGAGTTCAAGGTAATGCATTTCGGAATGAAGAACACCCCTGCCACCTTCCAAAGTTTGGTGAACCAGGTGTTACATAGTACTGAAGAGTACACCGTACCGTACCTGGACGATATTGCCATCTTCAGTGCCAGCTGTAAGGAACACCTGCCCCACCTTAAGGAAGTGTTGGGCAGGATTCAGAGTGCTGGGCTCACAGTGAAAGCTGAAAAGTGCCAGGTGGCCATGGCTGAGGTGGCATACTTAGGGCATGTAGTAGGGTGGGGACAGGTCCGTCCTAATCAAGCAAAGATTGAGGCAATAGAGGCATGGCCCAGACCTAAAACACAGAAGCAGGTCCAGAGTTTTCTAGGGACTGCAGGGTACTGTTGAAAGTTTGTACCAAACTACAGTGCCCTGGCAGCTCCCCTATCTGGCCTGCTAAAGAAAAGAATGCCAGAAAGGGTGAACTTGGAACCAGCCTGTGAATGAGCCTTTACATAGCTAAAGGAGGCACTGTGCAGTACTCCTGTGTTAGCCAGTCAAGACAACAGTAAACCATTTGTAGTCCAGACAGATACCTCAGATGTGGGTATCGGGGCAGTACTTAGCCAGACTTCTAACCAAGGGAAAGATTGCCCAGTAGTGTACCTCAATAAGAAATTACTTCCCAGGGAAAAGACATATTCTACAGTGGTGAAGAAGTGCCTTGTGCTGGTGTGGGCACTGAAGAAATTAGAGCCATACGTATACGGGCGGCACTTTGAGGTACAGACGGATCGTAACCCTCTGGTTTGGCTTTCACAAATGGATAAGACAAATGGTAGGCTTCTAAGAGGGAGCCTTGCCTTACAAGAATACGATATGACCATTACCTACAGAGCCGGATCGGCAAACAGAAATGGTCTATAGCATCAGAGCAGTGAACTTGAATTTGGGAAACTCATCTCATGCCTAGGAGTAGATTCCCCCAGATTCAGTCTAGGAGGGAGGGGTGTCACAATAGCCATCTGCTTGTTATTATTTGTATTATATTTTTGCTATAAAATATATGTTTTTGAGTGCTGCTTAGGAAATAGGTCAAGCAGCAGAGCCTCATGGGCCATTGGATTTTAAAAGAGAAAAAAATGGTCTGCCCTCTCACTGACCTAGAGGATAAACTAGTTAGAACTTCCTTTTTTGACACCTACCTGTCAGAGCCTGTGTAGCTGCTATACAACCAGGTTATAAACAGACAACTGCTCTGTATTGCCTGCAGTTTTTACATTCATCAAGAAACAGGACTTTGTGCAGTGACTGCAAAAGGGTACTGGTGTGTAGGGGCTCGGGAGAGCTGGCAGCCAGTCAGCAAGCAGAGGAGGCGGGGTTACACTCTTTAAAAACCTGCGCTGCTCGCTGAGCCCGAGCGGTGGCATAAGCGTGAGTGGCTGCACCACTCAGAATAAATATTTTATAAGAAGCTCTGATGTAGTTTGTAGTAGGAATATTAAATTATTAACTGAGGTTCGGGACATGCACGGTAAGCCTGGATTTTACTTTACTATGAGTAGAGTGGCTGCGTTTTGTTAAATGACGCTGCCTTTTGATTGTAATGAATATGTTTTTTTTACTCTTGGACTTGCTGTGTGTACCCCGCCCTGTAGTGTTTGAACATAACCAGTTGTAAAATTTTGATGAGTGGGTTTAGCCTAAGGTAGTCTTGTTTAATTATACTTTTAGTGCAGGTGGGTTTTATTTTATTATAGTGTGTGTGCGTATACATCAATTTTAGTTGTTTCATTGAAAAATGATTGTACTAAGCTGTGTATTAAGCAGTTTCTTATTTTGCTGTTTCTTGGTGTTTGCTTCTGCTAATGAAGCAAATAGTAATAAGGTCTACTGGTCATCCCCAGTCATGGAGATGCAATTGAAATCCATCAGAAGGAATATCTTTACTACAAACTGGGGGAGATTTGGTTATTATAGTAATATAAAGGTCTCCATCTATACATCATCAAGGACAGTGCATGATTGTAGGGGGGCTTGCTTTATGATTCTGATCATTTTGGGAGGAGACATAGAGATAAACCCCGGAAAATCAAATAATATTTGTAAAGTAATGCATGACAATGCACATAGTGTGGCTCCAAAGACTGATCAATTAGCTTTATTGGTTGCAGAACATGACCCAAATGTATTAGGCCTAAGTGAAACTTGGCTATCAAATAGGATTGGGGATAGTGAATTAACTTTACCAAACTACCAGCTCTTTAGATCTGATAGAGCCGGGGGCAGGGGGCAATGTTTTATGTTAAAAATGTGGTAGGTCATGTGGAACTCCTCTTAAAGGGGAGTGAGAACAATATTGAATATCTGGTAGTGTATGTGGATGGACTTAAATTAGCTTTTGATGTGGTGTATTCTCCAAAGTCAAGTCTTGCATTTATTGAAGAAGTACTAAATAAGATTTGTGGATGTATAGGGATAGGTCATTAATCCTAATTGGAGATATGAATTGTGATTGGTTTAAACCTAGAAGTTAGGAAACTAAAGGAGGTGGCTTCAGCTTTGGGACTAACACTGCATATTAAAACACCCACATGTTATACAAATACTAGGACTGAAGGAACTATACTGGACTTGTTATTTACTAATTCCCAAATAGATATTGAGGCCTTAGAAACTTTACCACCATACTTTGGAGACCACAACCCAATATGGGCTGTGGTAACTAAACAGGTCCAGTGTCCATCAAAATGCCCGATTAATAATAAGAAAAGGGACATTCGGAATTTCTCTCAACAGAGATTTCTGCAAAGTGTGGTAAATGAAAAGTGGGAAAGATGTAGGCTAGTACCAGAGTTTGATCAAGCAGTAGAATATTTTACTACTACCTTTCGCATGATTTGTGATTATCATGCACCTAAATCCAAATCCTGTAATAAGTAAACTCTGCTACCATGGATTAATGATAAGATTTTGAAAAATATTAGAGTAAAAAATAGATTGTGTAAGAAGGTTAGAAAAGCTAAATTAACCTCCGATTGGGAATTGTTTAATACTAAACGAAATGCATGTAAACATCTTATAAGAAAGACTAGGGCCTATTATTATAGAAATAAGATGAGTTGTAATTCTGACCCACGTAAGTTTTGGCATACTATTAATCATTTAACAAATCCTGGTAAGTCTGGAATACAAAATAATTTGAATTTACTGGTTGGGACAAATTTAATAGATGAACCAGAGAGTACTTCTGTTGCTTTAAATAACTTTTTCATAGACCTACCAGGTTGTAATGGGATAGATGGTTCTAGGTCCGGAGACATACTGCCCATACAAATAGAGAAGCCACTTAGATTGCCACCATTTAGATTTAAGGCCCTAAAAATATCAGAAGTTTGCAGGGAATTGAGGTCTATTAATGCCCATAAGTCAACAGGGCCAGATGAAATCGAGGGTAGATTTCTTAAGTTAGCAGCAGACTATGTTGCTCCAATTATAACGTACATCTTTAATTGGAGCTTAGAGTCTGAATACTTCCCTATATCTTGGAGAGAAAGTAAGATCATCCCCATTCATAAAGGGGGTGATACTGCAGAATTTAATAATTACCAGCCTATAGCCTTACTATCTACTTTGTCCAAGTATTTAGAAAAATGTATCAATAGGCAGATTTCCGAACACTTGGACAAATATAAATTATTGTCACCCTATCAGTTGGGGTTTAGAAAGGGTCACTCAACAACAACGACGTCATTAGAGTTTAAACATTTGGTTTGTACTTCTTTAGATTCAGGGTTGGAGACTGCCATTGTTTTTGTGTACTTATCTAAGGCCTTCAACCTGGTGAACCACTCCCTCTTATTGGATAAATTGAAAGAAATGGGCATAGTTGATGGGCCCAGTAACTGGATAAAATCTTATTAAACAGGACATACCCAGAGGGTAGAGGTTTCACAGAAATTATCTACATCTCGAAATGTAAGTAGAGGTGTTCCACAGGGGTCCATTTTGGGGCCCCTGTTATTTCTTTGATTTAATAATGATCTTCCCAAGGTGGTGAGGCATTCAGCCGTGAGGCTGTATGTGGATGATACAGCAATTGTTGCCACTGGAAGTTCTGTTTTGGACCTCCAGTTTAAGCTCCAAACAGATTTTGCCAAGGTGGGGGAGTGGTTCACCAGGTCGAGGCTCTTGATGAATGCTAACAAAACAAAGTTAATGTATTTTTCAAAAAAGATTACATCTCAGATTCATATTGTTACAAATACAAATGAACCTATTGAGCAGGGGGATAGTTATGTTATTTGAGGGTGACCTTTGACTCTTTGTTAACTTTTGATACTCATTTAACTACTACTATGAAAAATGTGACCAAGAAATTGGGAGCCTTAAGACGAACCACCAAGTGTCTACAAATAAAAGATAGAAAAAAAGTGGCTGAACAGCTGATTATGCCAACATTGACTTATGGGGATTTAATTTATAGAATGGTGAACAAGCATTTGTTGATTAGATTAGATAGGGTGCAGTACAGAATAGCTAGATACGTATTACAGTGTACATCTAGAACTCATCATTGTGACATGGTTATAAAATTTAATTGGCAGCCTTTAGAAATAGGTTCCCTAAGAAATTGGTTAATACTGATACATAAATATCTAATCCTGATCATTGTATTATGCAAACTCTTTTTCCTAAGGATAGTAACGGTAGACGTGAATTAATAAAATCTGTGCATAGACATGGAATTCATCCCATAAAAATTAATAATAAATATGGTAATGGTACCCTTTCATATCAGGCAGCTAAAGTATGGAACACTCTTCCCCTGCCAGTAAGATCTGTAGATAATCATGCAACCTTTAAAACTGAAATTTTGAAACTCTATAAGATAGGATGTAGCTGTACATGATTTTGTTTGGTAAGGGTGTTTTCCTCATGAACTATTTTGTACTTTTTATTTTTTTTTATTATTTAGTAAATAGGGATTGTACTTATTGTAAGGTGAAATGTAATTTGATATGTATGTATAAAAATAAAGTTTTTATTTATCTATCTATTTATCTATCTATCTTTGAACTTAGGAAGACTGCCATAACAGGTTACATTTTATGACCTATCAGGAGGGAAGCAAGTTTTGATAGATACCTGTGAAAATTCACCCAGCTAAGAGAAGTGTTTTTAGGATGTTCTGCTGAGGGATCAAAGGGGAATGCTGTCATAACTTACGCTTTGATGAAGAGAGGCTGTTATAATCTGATATTGCTATCTTTGCAGATTTCAAAAAAACAGTAAGATGAAAACATTTTGGTTATACCTGGTCATGCTACAAATTAATTACAGGATTAAGAATGACCTCATGTGCTGTGAAATCATAAGGAGGGTGGGACTTTAACTGATATTGCCAAGCTGGCTGAAGGGACTGAGACACTTTTCTGGACTTTTAAGAGATACTCTTGTTCTGAACTCAAAGAGAGGCACTTCTGCCAAAATAGGTAATTTCAGCACCACTATTTACCAGCTGAAACTGGTGTAGGATTAGTTATTCAGTACAAGGCAGTTTGTTTATAATTGTCCATATATTTTCTGACTGTACCCTTAATGTATATATGTTCTGTGTTTTGTATTTTATTTACTATTTTTTATTTTAGTAAACTTTGTTTTCCTTAAAATGCTGCCTGAGACATGCTCAGTTGTGTGTGAATGGTGGAACAGTCTTAATATTCTAACACAGCTGTTAAATGCTTATTGTCTCACCTTATGTAGGCACGCTAAGAAGGATCTGTGTAAAGATCCAGTAAGGTTAGAAGAATGCCCGAGTCTCACTGAGTGAGAAGTGGGGATTTGTGAACTACGTGAGTTGTATGCCCACTGGGTCAAGTATTTTGCTGCTTTCCCAGAAGAGAGTGTGATATTTGGACCTGTTATCTGTGTGTGTGTGTGTGGCCTAAAAAGGGTTCATAATTGACCCCAGGACTCGAGACTGGTAGTTTGTTCAGGCACAAAACAAACCGGAGGGTGTCCCTGTTTTCTCCTGTTCATGAATTGCATTTAAAGGTTGGGCACTGTGGTAGCAGAGGGCCTGACCCTGGGAGTGGATTTGCGACACCGATTATTCCTCTTATGCGCTCTGCTCTAATACAGTCCATACCTTATAGATATGGAGGTGGAGGATTACGAGAGAACTATTCTTTATGGTAAGCCAACACCTCCACATCAGCAGCAGTGCATGCATGCATGCTTCTCAAGAAGATCTTACTTTCCACTAAACAAAAATAAAATGCATACAACTCTTCAGTTTGACTTGGTGGCTTTGGGGGAAGTGAAAAAGTTCAATTGGAATATTTTCTTTTGTAATTACTGATCTTCTTTGAGGATATCTCTTTCATCAGGCCACACCTGAGGAACTGTTGCCATCAGGCACTAGGATCACACAGAAACTTTTTGCAAGCAATCCACTAGCAGCCACCCACGACGATATCCTATGTCGGCTCTTCCTATCCTCCTCAGTCCTTTTCCCGCCATTGACCATTCACATCGGACCCTGCTGTGGAAGTGCTGCTGCTGATTTAGTTTTTTTTTTTTTTTATTATTCTGAAAGTAATCACTTTTTAAAAGTGACTTTCAGCAGCGTATGTGTTGCCTCCAGGGCTGTTGCTGTCCAAACTCTTCATATATTCGTATATCACAACAAACTGCTGCTGGGAAGCAAGGGGGGGTTTTCGACTGAGGGTCCCCCCTCCTGACTCCGACTCCGTCTTTGTGGGATTTCCCTGGGGTTGAGGCGCCGGCTCACTGCTTGGGTCGGGCGGGCGGACCTCCCCTGGCCCCAGAATCGGGCACAGGGCCCGAAAACAAGCAGTTCTGGCTGAACTGCGCATCGGGACTGGAGCTGCTTGCTCGCAGAAAAGGGACATTCTGCTTTTTTTGTTCTGGAGACATTGCAGCACGGAGGCACAGCAGAGGAGCATCTTCCTGGACATAAGTCGCCACCACTCATTCACACTAGTGGGATTGGCGCCGGAGGCACTAAGACCCATCGGGAGCAAACTTTTTGCTGGAGGGTCGGTGCGAGAGGCGGCGCCCGGCGAGACACGGCCCTTGTGAGCAGCGGCTCGGTAATGACCATCTCGGCGGCGACCCTCCAACCGCCTCAGTTCCTTTTTTCCGCCGTCGAGTGCGCTTCAGTGGCGACGTCGCTCGCCGCAGCCGAGTCAAACTTCAAACTAGCGCATAGTTTTCAGTTTGTTTTTGTAACATTATCACGATAGTAGTATCGCTAGTTTTATTCTATTTTTACGAAATTTTCTAATATTTAAATTTAACTTACTTGAAGAAGTCTCGGCCTACTGGACGAGTCGACCATGAGCAGGTCAGGTGCGGTAGGGAGACTTACGTATGAAAACTGTTCAGTCAGCCGGGCTGGGTCCGGTCAGCCTCCTTCTCCTCAGCGGGGTTCCGACTACGGTCAGTCCGATGCCGGGGGATAGGCGGTCCCCGCCGGCATAAAAATAAGCAGTCGCATTCTGCGGGCCGTTGGCATGAAGCTCTTCTTGCCCACAGGTCAAAAAAGAGAAGGCATCACTCGAGGTCGCCCTCTGGTATGTCTGCTCGTCGACGGTCGGTTATCGTAGCTAGTTGCCGGTCTTCTTCTTCGGAGTCGCCAACTTCCGATAATCGTCGTCCTCGACATCGGAGCCCCTCCCCGCCTATAGGTAGGGCTCCAGATGAGCAGTTTCATCAGTGGGCCGCTCTTATGGAGCGATGGGCTCGGAGGTTGGTTCTTCTGCCTGGCTCGGTTACCTCGAGCCCTCGGGCTCCTCCGGCGATCAGGTAGGCGGTTGGACCTTCCTAGTCGGCTGCGCGCCTCCGGTGCTAAGCGACTCCGTGCTTAGCGTGTTTCCCCCCTCACATGGCTGCGGGCGCGAGGGCCTCACCGATGCCCTTATCTCCTGGTTTTCCTTCTCTTGTTTTCCAGGTTCCGGGGCTTTTCCGGCGCCTTCTGCAGGGTCTGTAGCGTGTCGGCGCCGTTTTGAGCGCCCGGAGCTTGCTGCCGTTGCGGCGCACGTGGTCTCTCTTGGCGCCCGTTGGTAGCGCTCCGTGTCTTGAGAATTACGCCCGGCGTGCCGTTAGATCGGCCGCGCCGTTCGCGGGTCGTATCGCTGGCGCCGTTACGCAGCGTCGGCAGCGGCGCCGTCGGCTGCGCCCGTGCGTGGCGTCGTCTGGCGCCCGCCCGAATTTGCGGGCAGCGTGCCTCTTGAGCGCCGTGCGCCTCCTCGGTGCCGTCTTCAGCCCGTTTTGCGTCTCGGCGCGGCAGCCGCAGGGACTCTCCTTGTTTTTCTGCCATTTCCTCCTCTCTAATTTTCCTCCTTTCCTGTCCAAACAGTCCTTTCTGGACCATCAGGAGATGATGTTGAGCCTGACCCAGACCTCGGTTGGGTGATGAAGTGGAGGAAACAGGATCTTTCTTTGCTACAGAGCCTGTGTGAGGACCTGTCCTTTAAGTCTCTGTTGAAGAACCTGGGATCCCTCTTTCTCCAGACTACAGACATCGATCCTGGGAAGATATTAAGACTCCAGTATCTTTGATGCGAGGAGATCCCTGGATTTGACTCCTCCGATTCAGCCTTCCTTGAGGCGCTGTCTCAAATGGTATGGAATAACCCTGCTCTTATTCCCTCGGTGGCTAAATCCATTGATAAAGTATTCAGCTCCCAAGGATGCGTCCCATTTTGGCATCCCAAGCCTTTGCGGATCCTATTGTAGTCCTGGCAGAGAATGACAAGGTCGTTCTTCCTCAAACTACTACAGCTCGACCTATTAACAAAGAGTCTCGTAAGATTGATACATTAGGTAAGAGAGTCTTTGCTGCCTCCACTCTAAGTATCGTGTTGCCAGTTATCAAGGCTATTTTTCTCAGTATGAGTATATCCTGTGGCACTCTATGAAAGAATGGTTGAAGCTCTTCCAGATTCGGATTCCAAGTCAGAGCTTCTTCTGACCATTATTAAAGGTATTGATCCAATAACCAACAGGTCAAAACCGCCATGGGCGCTTTCGACACTGCTTCTCGCTCAGCAGCAGCGAGATTTGTACTGGCGCCATTCCTGGCTAAGTACTTCTGGCTTCACGAATGATGCTCAGCAGCAGGTGATGGCGCTGCCTTTGATGGCTCCTTTCTTTTTGGCCCTCAGGTGGAGCAAGCCTTGAGGCCACTCAGAAGACTAGATCGGCCATTAAGTTGGCAGACCTCCGCCTGCCCCTCGGGGCATGTGAACAGACGTCAGTTTCATAGTCATCAGTCCTTCGAGGCAGAGGCAGAGAAGCTTCCATAAAAGCCAGCCTGCCCAACCTCAAAAGAGGCGCGGCAAGCACAGGGACCTAAAGCTCCCAGCGCTACCTTATGAGTCGTTGGCCCAAGTTCCATCCACTCTGCCCGAGGTGGAACTTTCTCCTCCGGTGGGAGGTCGTCTGATGTACTTCTACAACCAGTGGAAGTCTATAACCTCAGACAAATGGGTTCTTCGGATAATTCGCGAGGGTTATTCTCTCAATTTCTTGGAACCCCCCCCGAATTGTCCTCCCATACGACAACCCAGGTTGTCGGCCTCTCAGTCAGATCTCCTCACCGCGGAGATCCAGGGCCTTCTGAACAACAGGGCAATAGAACTGGTGCCCCCGCATCTGCGAAACACAGGGTTCTACTCCCATTACTTTCTGGTTCCAAAGAAATCTGGGGGGATGCGCCCCATTCTAGACCTCAGAAAGTTAAACAAATTCCTCCCCAGGGAGAAATTCAAGATGATTTCCCTAGGTACCCTGTTACCCTTGCTGCATCAGCACGACTGGCTGGCCTCTCTGGATATGCAGGATGCTTACCAGCATATCCCCGTCCACCCGACCCACCAAATTCCTCAGGTTTGTAGCTTTGGGTCAGCATTATCAGTTCAGAGTCCTGCCCTTTGGGCTATCCTCGGCGCCATGATTTTTACAAAGTGTTGTGCAGTTCTTGGCGCATCTCAGGAAAATCCGGACTCCGGTGTTTCCCTACCTGGACGATTGGCTTCTAGCAAGCCCTTCGGCCAAGGGACTTTGGAAGCCGTGCAAACGACTTCTCGTCTTCTCACGTCTCATGGGAGTTCTGCTGAATTTGAAAAATCTCAACTGCAACCCTCCCAGAGGCTCCTTTTCATAGGGGCGGCTTCTAGACACCTCTTCAGCGAAGGCTTTCCTTCCAGAGGACAGAAGACTCGACATCCTTCATGTGGCCCGTTACATCAGGGAGAACCAATCGGTTACAGCTCTCTCGATGCAACGCATGTTGGGTCTCATGGCGTCCTCGGTCTTCACTGTCCCTCTGGCCCGACTGCACATGAGAACCACCCAATGGATGCTCTCCACTCAGTGGTCCCCGACCTCTCACCCCAGTCTTATCCATCAAGGTGGCGGAGCCCTTGAGGTCTCTCACCTGGTGGTCTCAAGAGAGCAATCTCCTGGAAGGATTCCCTTTGCTCCCCGGATCATCAGATCTCCATCACCACAGATGCATCGCTAATGGGATGGGGAGCTCACTGTCTCTCCTCCACACTCAAGGTGTATGGACTCAGTTCAAACTCATCTCCACATAAATGTCCTGGAGATGAGGCGGTCCTCTATGCAATCCGATCTCTGAAGGATGTCCTTTGTCACAAGAACATTCTCCTTCAAGCGGACAACAAAGCAGTGATGTATTACATCAACAAGCAAGGCGGTGCTCATTCTTATCCTTTGCAGGAAGCAATGAGGGTGTGGGAGTGGTGCTTGGAGCACAAGTCTCTGATTCAAGCGGTTTATCTGCCAGGTATACAAAAGCGACCTAGCAGATCACCTCCAGCAGAATGGAGGCAGACCTCACAGTGGTCTCTCGATCCAGCCGTAGCTCGGTCCCTGTTCAAAGAGTGGGGACTCCAGACCTGGACCTTTTGCATCCCCACTCAATGCAAACTGCCTCTCTTCTGCTCCAGAAATCCAGGGCCTGGCATTTTCTGTCAGGATGCGTTCAGGCTGCGGTGGACAAAGCGCTTTCTTCGCCTTTCCACCAATTCCTCTAATCCAGAGTACTCCTCAAGTTCGAGTCTCAGGGACCAAGATGATTCTCATTGCTCCTTCCTGGCCTCGGCAACTATAGTTTCCTCTACTCAACAGTATGTTGGCAGCCTCCGAGACCACTTCCTTTGCAAATCAGTCTTCTGACTCAGGGTTCGTTGGTCCATCCCAACCTGAAATCACTTCACCTTCATGCTTGGCTCCTGAAGAGATAGAAGTGAATCGGTTCAACGTCTCGTAGAGTCTCAGACATCCTTCTGGCTGCTTCGGAAGCCAGCCACCCGAAAAACGTACGCTTCCAAATGGAAACGTTTTTCTCTCTGGTGTGCAAAATCCTCTTGGAATCCCTTTTCCTGTCCTCCTGGCACGGTTCTGGAGTATCTTTTGGACCTATCAAACTTAGGTCTTCAGTACTCCACAGTTAAAGTTCACCTTAGTGCCATCTCAGCGTTCCATGAGCCGGTTTCTTCCTTAACTCTGGCTCAGTTACCTATGGTGAAGAGATTTCTTAAGGGGATTCTCCATACCAGACCCCCTGTTAAGCGTCCAGTTGCAGCCTGGGACATTAACCTGGTGCTGGACATGCTCACTGGAAGCCTTTCAACCCTTAGCTACCCAGAGCTAAAATTTCTTACCTGGAAGACTGCTTCCTGGTGGCCATTACCTCAGCCCGTGGGGTCTCTGAGATACATGCCCTGGTTACGGACCCTCCGTATACTGTATTCCATAAGGACAAGGTAGTTCTCCGTACCATCATCCTAAATTTCTTCCCAAGGTTGTGTCAGAATTCCATCTGAACCAACCTCTGGTACTTCCCGCTTACTTCGCTAATTTCCAAAATGAAGGGGAACGAGCTCTTCATTCCTTGGATGTTAAGAGAGCCTTGCGGTTCTATTTAGATAGAACCAAGGATGTTCGCAAGACTCAGCAACTGTTCGTTTCTTTCAGCGACACCCGGCTGGGTCAACCTGTCGCTGTTAGATGTATCTCTTCATGGTTAGTGGCATGCCTTCGTCATTGCTATTCCATGGCTCAAGTTAAATTAGAAGGTAGAGTGTACGCTCACTCTACTAGGGCGGTCGCGGCATCCCTAGCGGAAATTCGCAATGTTCCAATTGCAGATATAGCAACGCCGCTACCTGGAGCTCAGTATACTGCTACATCTATGCACTGGATGTTCATGCCAGGCGACATTCCGCATTCGGCAGAACTATCCTTAATGGGCTTCTATCTTAGACGTGTGAGCTCTGGCTTTCCTGCCGCCCTTTTGGGGGATTATCAGCTTGGTACTCTCCCACTAGTGTGAATGAGTGGTGGAGACTTATGTCCAGGAAGATAGGAAAATTACGTACCTACCGTAATTCTTGATCTTCTTGGACGAGTCTCCACCACTCATTCACACGCCCACCCTCCATCCCCCGAGCTCACCGCTGTATTGGTCTTCACTCCCTCAAATCTTTAGGCCGTGAGGACTTCTTTGCTGACCCTTCTTACACGGGTCATACGGACTATCTTATGTCCGTTTTTAATGTTAGGTTTACCCTTACGTTAATTCGCTGCACCTCCTTGGTAAAAAGGTACTGAGGCGTTGGAGGGTGTCGCCGAGATGGTCATTACCCGCTCGAGCGCTGCTGTGGTCTGTGTCTCGCCAGCGCCGTCTCTCGCCGACCCTCCAGCAAAAAGTTTGCTCCCGATGGGTCTTAGTGCCTCCGGTGCCAATCCCAGTCGTGTGAATGAGTGGTGGAGACTCGTCCAAGAAGATCAAGAATTACGGTAGGTACGTAATTTTCCTTTTTGGGTGCTAAAAACCTTTTAAATTCTGCACCCGTGCCTGATTGGCTCCCTGATTGCTGCAACGATCACCCTGCCAGTTCAAATTGCTGGCCACTGAGCCTTGTGGCTCACAACAAACTGCTGCTGGGAAGCGAGGGGGTTTTTCGACTGAGGGCCCCCCCTCCTGACTCCATCTTCGTGGGATTTCCCCGGGGTTGAGGCGCCAGCTCACTGCTTGGGTCGGGCAGGCGGACCTCCCCTGGCCACAGAATCGGGCACAGAACCCGAAAACGAGCAGTTCTGGCTGAGCTGCGCATCGGGACTGGGGCTGCTTGCTCGCAGAAAAGGGACATTCGTTTTTTTTTGTTCTGGGGATATTGCAGCATGGAGGCACAGTGGAGGAGCTTTTGGGCACCAAAAAACTTTTAAATTCTGCACCCGTGCCTGGTTGGCTCCCTGCTCACTGCGATGATCGCCCTGCCAGTTCAAATTGCTGGCCACTGAACCTTGTGGCTCACAACAAACTGCTGCTGGGAAGTGAGGGGGTTTTTCGACTGAGGTTCCCCCTCCTGACTCTGACTCAGTCTTCGTGGGATTTCCCCGGGGTTGAGGCGCCGGCTCACTGCTTGGGTCGGGCGGGTGGACCTCCCCTGGCCACAGAATCGGGCACAGAGCCCAAAAACGAGCAGTTCTGGCTGAGCTGCACATCGGGACTGGGGCTGCTTGCTCGCAGAAAAGGGACATTCGGCTTTTTTTGTTCTGGGGACATTGCAGCATGGAGGCACAGCGGAGGAGCTTTTGGGCACCAAAAAACTTTTAAATTCTGTACTTGCACCTAGTTGGCTCCCTGCTCACTGCGACGATCACCCTGCCAGTTCAAACTGCTGGCCACTGAGCCTTGTGGCTCACAACAAACTGCTGCTGGGGAGCGAGGGTTTTTTTTCGGCCCACCCGCCCACTCCGTTCCCTCCTCCCCTTAAATGCTCGCTAACTCCTCCCACTTGACTTGGTAGTCTCCTCCCACGTTGGTGCAACACCCAGACAGCTACTTAGTTCTCCTCCCACATTGGTGCAACACCCAGACAGCTGGTACTACAACAGTACTCTCACTGATGAACATGCTGTGGCCCTTACCCTGTCTTCACTAAGTTTGACAGTAGCTAATTTCTGAACATCCCTATGTCAGCCTTACTTGTTTCATATTGTTACTAGGCCAACAACAGTAAAATACAGAGATGGATTAGAAATCCCTTGAACCAGAAATAGCTAGCTATCCTGTTGTAAAATACAGTGCATGATTTGGCAACTATCTTGAATTAGGTTCAGCTAGAGACATCTAGCTATCCTGTTATACTAATAGTTTAGTAATAATTTTAGTTGAGACAGTTAAATTCATTGCATGATTGGCAATTTTCCTGAATTAGGTTAAGCTTGTTATCCTGAGGTACCATTACTTAGAAGCAAGTAACTTGCACGGTCAGGAGTGGCAATGCTTGAAGCCTGAAGCAACAAGTAGCCTACCTCTGTATCACTGGTACTAGGCAATGTTCCCTCTAATTTTTAGTCTCTGTGGGTGGGCGACTGATATGTGTGTGTGCAGCACTTTGTGCAAAAAAATTGATTCATGTGCTCAAATTGGGTGGCCCAAACAAGTGATATATTTTATTGCCAGTAAACAGTAGAAAATATAACCAAACACTCAAATACTCAATGCAAAGTATAAATATACATTCTGACACAGTCTGAAGCTTCAATGTACATTGTGCGCCATAACAGTATGAACTGGAAACATGTAAACTATGTACAATTGAAAGAGTCTTGCATGCATCTAAAAGGGGCGCTGCTGATGATGCATTGCTAAGAAATCAACATTTACTGTTTTCCTCTCCTGTCTTTCCCATTCTTCCAGTGGACTTATATTTTATTAAGATCCATTTTTCCACCAGATGTTAAAAACAATTTTGTTCGCATCAGCATATGTAAATGGCTTTCTTCCAAGCGGTTTCTTTGTTTGCTGTTAATGCAGTTCATGAAGCTGAAGCCTCTTTCACGGTCAGCACTAGAAGCTTGGAATGTAGCAGTACAATTTATTGTTCCGCATAAAGCAGTTACAGTATACTAAAATCAGGATAAAATACATAGTAAATATAAATAGACAATAAGTAAATCAACAAGGAACTTAAATATTTTTACAGTGAAATTCAATTTAACAGAGTATCTTTTCACATAAAAAAACCTCCACAGAACTTCAAGTCCCCCAGTAAACTTTATACATGAGTTGAGATGAAGAATCTTGCATAGATCTCTTCCATGTTCTTCTCTTTCATAGTAAACAAATATTCCAAAAGATCCTCCAGGGGGAGGCCAAGATCCCCCAGCAGTTTTTTCCTAGTTGATTCATACCTAGGACACAAGAGTACCACATGTTTGAGATCACCTATAGTCCCCACTCCACATTTACAATATGGAAAAAGTACCCCCTCTCTTTTGTCTGAAATGAATGCATTGAGCAGCTTAAAAAAAGAGAGAGATGGCTCATATCCCCATGAAATCTTTACTTTTTTTTATAAAATCCATATAGCTTAAGCTTGGGGAGTTGAACACAGAAAGAATTTCTGTCTTAAATCAATAAGCCTTAAGTTGACATCCTGCCTAATCTCCTCAAATGGTCTTGTGTAAATTTTATACAAGAGGTGGCCCAATCTGGCCGGCATTATTGTTTCCTTAATAAGTTGAATAAAGGGATGTACGTATCCCATGCTGGCCAATTTGAAGGCTTCCAGTACACACATTCTGGGATATCTTTGTAGGGGCAAAAGAAAAAGTTTCAACAGAAAGAGAATCTGTCGTTCACAGATGAGGGAAGTCAAGGAACGTTGTCCTACCTCCAAGGCAAGAATACATCTTGGAGTTCCATTTAAAAATATTAAGCTGTATCTATAGAGTTTATTCAGAATTATTTCTAATTCTCTAACCTTAACATAACCCCAGATTTCAGAGGCATATAACATGATCGTTCTTATTTTGGCATTGACAACTCTTAATACCTCGCTCACCGATGACGTCCCCATCTTGCTGTTAAATATTTTTAGGGCATTTACAGAAGATCCCATTTTAAATTGAATAGCCTCCAAATGTTTGGTCCAAGATAGGTTATAGGCAAAATGGGCACCTAAATAGTCACAACACTTAACAGTGTCTATATGGTTACCGTTTAGCCTAAAGCCTACCGTATTCTTGGTTTGACAGCCAAAAACTACAATGTTGGTCTTGCCGAGATTAACTTTTAGTTTCCTTTGAGAACAGAGAGATTCAAAGTGAGCCAGTTTTCTTTTAAGACCTAGGACTGAAGTAGAGAGCAAGACTAAATCATCTGCATATGCTAAACATTCAATCCTTTGATTATTAATTTTTGCAGTATGGAAATCTGGGTTACCTAGCTGATCCAAGACTGTATTAATGTAGATGTTAAATAGAGTAGGGGCCAAAATACACCCCTGTCTGTCCCCCACATTTGTCTCAAATCTATCAGTTAGATGACCATATTGATTATACTGGACCCTTGCCCACATATTTTCATAGAGTCTATTAACAACATCAAGAAGTGAGGCATCCAACTTCAGATCCCTTAATGTAGCCCAAAGGATTTTTCTACTAATGCTGTCCAAGGCCGAGGAGAAGTCCACAAAACAGCAATATAATCTCTTTTTTCTCACTTTCATATACTTTCAGATCAGGTGCTGAAGCACATAATAGTGTTGTACTATAGAACAGTCCTTCCAGAAACTGCTCTGTACCTCATTTGATACTGAGTTCTCCTTGACCCATGACAGCATTCTGCCCAAAATTATCCTAGACAAAATCTTCTGTGAAACATCTATCAGACTAATAGGCCTATACATCCTTGGGTCATTTGGATACTCTTTTTTTAAAAATTGGGAAGATAACACTACCTGCCCAACTGGCAGGTTAAGAGTACCCCTGAACCAGGCCATTAAACAGTAAAAGAAGAAAAGGAATCCATCAGTTGGTAAAAACCTTATAGAGATCACCTAGGACCCCATCCGGCCCAGGTGCTTTATTTGCCTTAAGGCCAATCAGTGCCATCCGGATTTCGTCCTCTGTGATCAAGATAGGTCTTGGAAAAATTTCATCCTCCTGTATTTTGAAAGCATCAGGTATCTCCCACTCTTCATGAGAATAATAGAGCTTGGAGAAATGAGATGCCCAGACTTCAGGTGTAATATAGGCTTCAATCTTATTGGCATATCTATTGCATCCCTGGGCAACAATATTCCAAAATCGCCTTCCATCCCTATCCAAAACAGCCTGCCTCAGTTTTTCCCAAAGTCCCTGAGTATGTTTATGTCTCTCCCGTTCAAGAATTTTACTACATTTTTCTCTTTCAGTCTTTAGCAATTGAAAATCTGCTGCAGACTTATTTCTTTTCTTCTTATGCTGTCTTAGTTTTCCTCCAAACTCTTTCTTTGCCTGTAGGCATACTGAATTAAACTAAGACTTCTTATAAAGGGACCTAGGATGGTACGTTGTTTTACATCTAGGTCCAAATAAAGAATGAATAGTTTCCCAATTCTCCAAAATATTAAAGGCCTTACTTCTGTCCAGGACCAACTCGTGAATATTACCTAAGACTGCTGTACTAACAATTTCTTTGAAACTAGCTTGATGAATCGGCTCCCATCCAATCCTTCTCTTGTTTATGACTTCCAGACTCTCTTCCTGTTGTGCCTCACTCCCTTAAGTTCCAAAAAGGCATTTGATGTCAATTACAATAGCACAGTGTGCTGATTCCAATCCATCCATGACCTCTAACTTTTGGATCAGCTTTACTGCTTCCAAATTGATCCAAACCTAATCAGGGGTTGAAGAGCCAGTAGGTCCTCTACATGGTAAGGATCCGACTAGATTGACCTCAGTTCTACCATTTAAAATACAGAAATTTCTACTGGCTAAGCCAGCTAGCAATTCCTTACCTCTGAGGTTAGATTTTAGATCCTCAGCAGTCTTAGTATATGAGATATTTGGATTAATTATAGATATTGTATGGATCATATCTGAATATACATCCTCCAAGAAATGAGAAGGAATTCTGGCATTAAAGTCTCCCAAAATAATTATAGGACAAGGTATACTCTTATCTGACAATTCGTCAAGTGCCATTTTCAGATCCTGTATGAAAAGGTCAGTGGGATCAGTAGCTCTATTGCGAGGGGGCAAGTATATATTGCAGAGAATGATCTTCTCTTGTTCCTTGCTACTCATTAGAGCCAAAATGCCCTCTGACTTAGTAGAAATGTTAGTAATCTGAAAATTTAGCAAAGTTTTGATAAAAAAGGAAATACCCCCTTTAAACCTTCCAAACTTTTTATCTTTAGTTGCTGGCAGAGTAAAGACAGAATATCCAGCCAATTTGGGAGTTACATGTTCTGTACACCATCTTTCTTGCAGTCCAATAATATCAAAATTATCCAGAAATCTCATTACTTCATGGTCAATTATTGTAAGATGGATGCCCTCAGTATTCCATGAAAGTATAGAAAGGGCATCCACATCTGGATCCCCAGCTCCCTTATCCAAATCCAGCTGGCAGTGAGAGTTAATTTGTTTGATATTATCTACAGGCTGCATTTGTCAGGCTGAATCAATAACTGTCAGCGGCGAGTAGGTATTAGGGTAAATTAGGTTTCCAAAGTCAATCGGGGGTTATCTGTCTCTAAGATTGATTCTGGACTATCCTTAGTCTGTGTCAACCCGCAAAGACTTTGCCCAAGTCTAACCTGTTAACTAAATGTATTCCCAAACAGTCCAGCTTGCTGGCCAGAGAAAGCAAGCTGTTAGCTGTATGAGGATTTTTAAATGTAATATCAATCTGTGCTGTGGGCTTAGGATATCTTTATGGACTCCGCCATGTTTCTGGAGCTATAAATCCTAATGCTCTTTCCAAGAGCAGCAACAAATCTTCCCTAACTTTCCTATGAGAATCCTTGAGTGAAATCTTCCACCCAAAGATAGTTATGGTCTTACTCAGCCATACTTCTCTCTGCTTCCGTACGTGATCCTCTATCACTCCCAAGATTTTTCTCTGTGCTATCTTAGCCTTCTCACTTGCACCTCCCTATGGAGAATCTCTTCTGGGGAAGGATAAGACTGTATAGGAACCTCTATACATGATAGCTTCATGTTTGGCTTGGAATGTAGCACATACATCAATAAGTTTAGCCACCATGCTATACTTCACATTAGTCAAAGCAAAGTGGATCATGTCAGTAAAGGATTTTAATGATCCTCCCTTTATTTTTTTCAGCAACTATAAATCTGAAGTCATTGTACTGGCTAGCAGTTTCTGCCTGGTCCACTGATGAAAATAAATAGTCCTGATATTTGCTGTACAGTCTCTCAATATTTGATAAGCCAAACTCAAAGCTGCAATATGACACTGCTGAAAAATCAAAGGCAGATCAGTCAGAAAGTTCACCTATAGGAAATCAGCTGTCCAGATGGTCACATAACAGGCCAATGAATTGCAAAATTGCTGTTGTGCTTACTTCAGCTGTGCAATTAGCCAAAAGCAGTTTTACTGGTGGGCTCCAGTAGACAGTTTCACCCAGGTACTGGCTTCTGAACTTTTTTTATTTTTGCTCTAGCAATCTGTACAGCTTCAACTTGTTAGACCACTTTCTGAAACAGCTTAGACAACTCTGCCAGCTCCAAAAGTACATCATTTAATACTGTTATGGCAATTTGGTATTCAGGGTTGGATAGCTTCTTAAAGCAGTACTTAGCAATGGGATCTTTGATGGATGCATGCATAATTGTATGTGATGTCATTTACCCTAGGTGTGGTTCACAATAACTATGCTGGGTATTGTCAAGCTCAGTGGGGGTGGAGGGTGGTTAAAATGTATTTTGCAATGTAGTGAGTGAGTCAGTGTGATATGAGAGAGGAGATGCATTTAAGAGACAGTGGTTCTCTTCCATTCTGGATCCATACTAAGAGCAGCCTGAATTTATGAAGTTAAATGAAAAGGGCATTTGTTGCACTGCTATTTCTTGTTGTCCATTTTAGAATTACTATCTCCATGTAGCCAACATGGGCAACCTTTTACAAGCACTGATTCATTGAATCTCAAATGTGTGTATAATGTGAGACCCTGTTTTAAAGAGAAGCGCAATCTCATCTCTCTAAACATATGTACAGTCTCGTACTGAAAAAAAAAATGATCATGCTTTCAATGGTGAGGCTTTAACTCCATTATAAACACATTTTGTTTGTGAGACGCTGCTTGGGGAGGAGGCAGATTACACTGAAGTTGTGCAACTTTAAAACTGAAATATTATAATATGCACCCTATGTCAGAGAATCTCTTGCATTGCTTTGTTGGGGGGAATCTACCAAACAAATAAAACATGCCATTTCTGTGAACAGCAGGGGAGTACTGTTCATTATCAAGTACTGTCTTACTGAAAAGAGGTGTCAAGCCCAAGTACTGTCTTACTGAAAAGAGGTGTCAAGCCAAAAACATTGCTGTAACTGCATAGCCGATTGGTTGGAATTTTGCAGAGCGGTTCCATTGTTCAATAAGTGGAACAAGAGCGAGATGTCTGGCTTGTTAATTGCTGGCTTGTTAAAGTTAATGAGTATTGGCCTCAGAGGTGGGCATACAATGTTTCTTTCCCATTCACTTTCATGTCCTGCTGTCTGAGTCTTAAATCTGAGTGATGACTGTAGTCACTACTTTATGAACATAAGGATCCCTGTCAGCTGCTTTGTGCGCTACTAAAGATGTGTGCGGGTTATTTCTGACTGCTGTGCGGGCGCACATGCGCACACCTTAGGGGGAACATAGGTACTAGGTCAACCCTGCCAGTGGTATCTGCCATTGTATACTGAAACCCACCTGCTTTATTTCCTCAGGGGGAGCCTGTGTCTGCACTGAATCCCAGAGCAATCTGCCCAAAGGGAGTTTCACTGCAACACCCCTGAGCCTTGTGGATCCCACAGGACAAATCCCGTCTCGGCTGCCCACAGGACTAATCCCGTCTCGGCTGCCACCCCCCACTGCGGCCTGATAGGATGCCTCCACTGAGAGGCCGTCCTGTGCTCCACGGCCTGGCCGGGCCCCTGTCCAAATTATAGGCCCACTGAGCGCTAGTCCCTCCCCGAAACCACCCTCCACCTGGGTACGCCAAAGGCTTGAGGCTTGTGCACTTAAACATACGCAGCCTTCTACCAAACCTTACTGAGCTAACAGCTTGGGTGGCTCATTATAACCCAGACATTATGAGGATCACGGAGACCTGGCTTAAGCCACACATACCTGACTCAGTTTGCGCCCTTCCAGGCTACAACCTCATTAGGTTGGACAGGGCTCAGAACAAGAGGGGGTGGTGGAGTACTCATATACTACAAGACACACTTAAACGTCTCAGTCATAGAACACACACACCATCTACATTGCATCTCTGTGAGTTCCTGCACGTCCTCCTCCTGTTAGGAAACACCAAAAAGGTGCACGTGATCTGTGCCTACAACCCTCCTAAGGGTGGAGTGTCTGGGCTCTCCTCCCTCCTAGACAGTCTTGGCTCAAAGGTTGGCTCAAACGAGTTACTAGTCCTAGGGGACTTCAACCTTAACTGGGCAGGTCGTAACATTCAGCAATACGAGGCACTGTTGGCTGGACTAGCACTCAGCCAGCTCATCTCTGAACCCACAAGGCCCTCTCCTAGAGGTGACGAGGGTTCCATCATCGACTGGGTGCTAAGCAACAGAACGGAGAAAATTATCTCCTGCAGCGTTCTACCTGATGCTGTATTGGATCACTCTCCCACCTATTGCGTATGGGGCAACTCCCCTCCCAAAATCCCCCACAAGGTGATACAAATGAGGGACTACTCCAAACTCAACGTTGGAGACTTCCTTGCTGACCTGCGTCTTGCCGACTGGTCTCAGGTGATGGCCACAAATGACCCCTCAAAGGCCCTTGACAACTTCCTAAAAGCTTACACCCCACTTCAAAACAAGCATGCCCCCCTCACAAGAAGGAGAGTGAGGGGCACTGCAACTAAATGGCTCCATGGAGGCCTGTATTCTGTCATGAAACAAAGGGATAAATGCTGGGTGAGGTATAAGTGCTCATTGTCTAGCCCAGACCTCCAGGATTACAGGCAGCTGAGGAACTTGTGCAAGAGAGCTGTTCGCTCCACAAAAAGTGAGTTCTGTCAGTCCAGCTTGCTCTCCACAGCCAAAAATCCGAGGACATTCTGGCAGAGCATTAAGAATGTGGTTGGTGGGTCTACTAGAGCTCAGATCACGGACATGCTCATTGACGGGGTAAATTGCAACAACCCCCTCACTATTGCCAATGCCTTCAACTCTCAGTTCACTGACCTGCCAGCTCTCCCCAAACTGCCTCACTACCCCATAGATTGGGCCTCTTCACCCAGTGGGACAACCCCCCCCGCCCTTTTACCTCAAGGTCGTATCAGACATGGAGGCCCAGAAGCTCCTTGCTGGCCTCTCCCCTCACACCGGTGCTGGGCATGAGTGCCTGGAGCCCAAGCTGCTGAGGCTAGGGGCAACAGTACTAGCCCGACCCATAGCCCACGTCTTCAATGCATCACTTACCTCGGGTATAGTCCCGGACATCTGGAAGATGGCTAAGGTCATACCTGTGCGCAAGCAAGGGGATCCAAAAGACCTTAAGAACTACCACCCCATAGCAATCCTATCAGCGATCAGCAGACTTCTGGAAAAGGTATTCACCTCTCAGGTCACCCATTACCTACAGACCCACAACCTTCTCTCCCCTGCACAGCATGGATTCAGAAAGGGGCATAGCACCTCCACGGCCCTAGCAGTTGTTACCTCTGAGATTAAGTCTGCTGCTGACCAAGGCGAACTGACCAGGGCCATCTTTGATGATCTCTTAAAAGCCTTTGATCGGGTATACCACACACTACTGTGCTCCTCACTCCTACCACTTGGCTTCTCTTCCCCGGCCCTTGCCTGGATCAGTAATTATCTCACGGGCAGGCAGCAGTACACCAAGTTCAACAAGGCCCTATCTGAACTTGCCCAGGTAAACTGCGGAGTCCCCCAGGGCTCTGTCCTGGGGCCTCTCCTGTTCTCTCTCTCTTCGTAAATGAGCTACCCTTGGCTCCGGCTCTTGGGTCCTCAGTTCTGTACGCAGATGACCTAGTCATCATGTCCAGTTCCCAGGACATCTCTACCATCAACACCAAACTAAACTCGGACTTCGACCAAATCCAAACTTGGTTGCAGGACTATAAACTTATGATTAACCTGCAGAAGATGCAGGCCATGCTCTTTGGCTCAGCAGCCAAGTTAAAAGCTGCCCCAGATTCACTACAGATTTCTGGGGTCAGTGGGTCACCACTGCTAGTTGCAGACTCGGTCAAGTACCTGGGGTGACTCTTGACTCGCAACTGGATATGAACATGCACATACGCAATTCATGTAAGGCCTCAAACTGCAAGTTGGGGCACGCTTACAGAGCAAAAAGTTGTCTCACTCCAGCTGCCCATCTCGCCTTAGCCAGGGGAGTCCTCCTACCTACACTTTGCTATGGACTAGTCACCTTTGCTCACGTTGCAAAAACTAGTAAAGTGAGACTCAGCGTAGAACAACATATGCCATTTTTGCGCTCTCAGCCCCCCGCCTCACTCACCGCTGTGAGCTCTACACCCGGCTTGAATGGCTTCCACCGGAAACTCACTGCTCCTATGTCGTGGGCAACTTCATAGACAGTATTGTCAGAACTGCCACCCCCCCTTAAACTTGCAGAGTTCCTCGTTCTAGCTACTTCCTCCTACAACCTGCGATCCAGTGACTCTCATGCCTCCTGGTACCTAAAACTCGCACACAAATGGGTGACTGAGCCTTCGCTGCGTATGCGCCCAGGGTTTGGAACTCTCTTCAATCAAGCACTCACTCCTCTCCCTCCCACCACAGCTTTAAAGCCTCCCTCTGGGGCTTTCTCAAAATGGCCTTCACCTGTCTCTGCACTAGACAAACCCTCTCAGCCTGTGACGCCCCAACAAACTGAGATGCTACCTGAACAATATGACTTGGGTAGAGTACATCTGCGCTTATACACCTCTTGTACTCACAGCTTACTAGAAAAAATAGACCACTTAGGCCTTCCTGCCCAACAGGGTGAGCACTATTACTGTGCAGTCCCTTATCTTGCTCTGGGCCCACTCTATCCCACTGTGACTCCTCTTTGCCTACCTGCAAGCCTTACAACATTGCTACCTGGAACGATGAAACCACACTGTACTTCTTCCTACTGTCTGCAATGTAAATCCCTGCTGGTACTGTTGATTGTAATATCCCTGTGTGGTAATTCTGTTTAATGTAATCCTTCACTTGTATTTGCCTGATGGTCATGTATGTACCTTGTAATCTCCCGGGTCGCACCTTAAAATAGGCATTTGGCTGTCTAGTGTGCTTATCCGGTTAACAAAAGCAAATAAATAAAATAAAATATTGTGAGTGCTTTGAGAAAATGTATGTGAAAGACTAGCACAACATCTGCATGTGTTGTCTTGGCCCGGAGGAGGACGTCA
This sequence comes from Neoceratodus forsteri, assembly GCA_016271365.2. Lineage (NCBI taxonomy): Eukaryota > Metazoa > Chordata > Ceratodontiformes > Ceratodontidae > Neoceratodus > Neoceratodus forsteri. The sequence goes on from CM057452.1 coordinate 849,630,674, forward strand.
AGGCATGCCCGATTCGTAAGGTCTTTAACACGCCCACCTGGTGACACAGAAAGGGTGCTTTAGAAAAGCATCTGTAATCTCCAAAGATATAAGATCTATTCAAGGATGAGTAAACCAAAAGGAATCAGTGCAAAGTTTAATTGTATATAGTTTTCTTTATTGTAATCGTAGGCCTTTTAGTTGTGTATAATGTTCAATGTAAAATACTGAGGTTGTATAGAAAGAATCGAGAGGGCATACCATAAAAGGAAAGGTCAAGGGGGGGTGGACCGTACCCAGGAGTGTATATTTCAAACAACATGAAGTCTTGCTGTAGTCTGACAATATGCAGCATGCCCCAGCATTAGAACTGCTCCGGAGAACAAAGAGTCAACTCTATGCCAGAGCATAGAACGTTGAGCTCGTGCTCGGTTCAAACACCTGTCTGCTTCACTTCAAAGTGCAACTGTCAGATTCTTTACTCCGCCTGACTGAACAGTTGCTCTGGAGAGTTTCTCCTTCGCTCGGTTCGGTATAGTAAATTGTCGGTTCATTCCGATTACTTTGTTGTTTTCTCAGTTCGGATCACTGTCTGCTGTACTGTAAGTAGGTAGATTTAGTTTGGGATTGAATCTGTGGAAATTGTAAAAAAAGAAAAAGTTTGTGTGATGGGTGTGTTCAATTGGTTCGGCTGAACCGATTAAATCTATTTGTTGCTTTCTCCCTCTAGAGTGCGGTGGAGGTTCGGTACCTTCGGTTCTAAAAAAAAAAAAAAATATTTCGCTTTTTTTTCCAGAACTCGTAACACGGTTAGGAACCGATCGGGTGAGTCTTGCCTGGGCTGAAGCCGTGTAAAGGGCAAGTTTTACCGATAGCATGACTCAGTCTGAGAAACCCAAGAAAAAAACTGGGCCCACTGCGTTTCAGCACTGCAGTGTGTGTGGGGAGGCCTTTGCCAAGGCGGATCCCCACACCACCTGTGTTTACTGTCTGGGATCTGACCACCTCAATGCAGACTGCCAGATCTGTAAAAATTTTCCCAAATCCACCTTGGAAAAAAGGATAGGTAGGTTGAGGGAAAAGGAGACCAAAAAATCTGCTGACCTTGATGGCCAGCCCGGTTCGGTTCTTACCGAACCAGAGGGAGTGCCATCTGACCAGAGCCAGTCTTCCTTGGGCAAGAGAAGAGCCAATCCCGAGGGGTCGGTTCCTACTAAGAGGAAAAGAAAGGACAAGTCAGCCGGTTCGGACTCAGAACCGTCACATCCGACTGCTGAGGAAATAACCGGAGCAATTAGCATAGTTGAATCGCTCTGTTCGGTTCTGACTGATCCGGCACCGCAAACCAGATGCTCGGTTTGGTCAGTTCCCCCGGTTCCTGATTATTCACCAAAGGATTACTATGAACCGGATTGGGAGGGGGACGAAGACTTTGAAGATGAGGAAGAAGAGGTTGGTGATGAAGGTCTGGATGAACCTATTGAACCGGACGTCTCCCCAGACAGACCTTCTGGGGTCTCCCCTCCCAGGCTTTCTGAGTCCCTATCCCACTTTGTGTTTTACAGGAAGGTGGCAGAGACCCTCCAGCTCCCTTTGGGAGAGACAGTGGAGGAGTCAGAGGAGCCTGACTTTGTGGAGATGATGGATATCCCAGAGTCCCAAGAGGTTGTCTATTCCCCTCCATAAGTCTTTTGGGAAACAGACACACAAACTGTTAAAAACTCCCAATTCTTTGCCTCCAGTGGACAAAAGAATGGACAGGAGGTACATGTTGTCAGGCTCTGACTCGGAGTTCCTTTTTCAGCAGTGCAGCCATGTTGGGGTAGTACAGGCTGCAACAAGGCTGGCATTCCTTTAGCTTCACACCCCCCAGACAAGGACTTCAGGAGGATAGATGCCATGGCCAAGAAACAGTACTTGGCATCTTCCCTGGGACTCAGGCAGGTGAATTACATGGTCTATACAGCCAGATACCTAAAGTCCAGGTGGGGTATGGTTTTGGAACTGGCTAAGCAGGCTTCCCCTCAGCTAGCCAAATAGCTGAAGGAGGTGGCTGCTGATGGGATTGAGGCATCAAAGATCCAATTTCATGCTGCTGTAGACTCCAGTGATATTTCATCAAGAGTCATGGCTACATCTGTGGTTCTTTGGAGGATGGCTTGGCTCAGATGTACTAGCCTATCACGGGATACCCAGGCTAAGGCTATGGATTTCCCTGTAGAAGGTAATTCTCTGTTTGGGGAGCAGACAGAGAACTACATGAAAAAAATGGATGAATACAGGACCACCTACAGGAGTGCACAAGCCAAGGAAAGGCAGGCAGCTCCTCAAAAGCAGCATTCTAGGGGCAGGGGCAGGCCTTTTCACAGGCCTTTCTACCAGGCACAGGCCTTCTCTCCTTTTCCTCAGAGGGGGTTCTTCAGAGGGAGAGGCAGAAGGGGGATGACTAGAGCTGAATCCTCCTCTCAGTCCTGGGCTCCTGACAAGCAGACACCCTGATGTGTCAGCCTGGGTCGACTCCCCAATTCCTGTAGGAGGCAGGCTGGCTTACTACTCCCAGGCGTGAATGTCTGTTACCTCAGACAAGTGGGTCCTGGAGGTAGTAAGCCAGGGACTGGCCCTCAGTTTCAAAAAATTTCCAAAGCTGAGGGTCACGTCTTTTCCACCTGCAAACATCTCCGAAACCATTGCCCTAGAGGCAGAGGTTTCCTCTCTGCTGGCTCTCAGAGCCATAGAGAGAGTTCCTACTCCACACAGGGGCAAGGGTCTGTACTCCAAATAAGTTTCTATGTATCATCCTCAATAAAAATGAGTTTAAAAAAAAGAAAAGCATGTGTTAAAACAGTGCTTAGCCTGAATGGAGGAGGAACTCCGCCAAGAAAGCCTCACCTCATTGCATGCCCACTCCTCGGGATCAGAGGGATCCAGGTTCTGCAAGAAGACATCTGGGTCTCACCACCACAAGCACAGGGACAGACAAAAAGAAAAGGCAAGGACCATGCTCCTGTACATTCTTGGTTGCCCATTTGCGCTGGTACAGCCTCCTCTGTACCTTCAACTGCTCTGGTGTTGACACGGCCCATCTCCCAGACCGTTGACACGGCTTGGTCGACCTCTAGTGTCTCCAGACTTATCACAGCTGATGTTGCGCATTTGACATCGGGGCCCTTGCCTCCCCTGTCGACATCTGCTGGTGTTCCCATCGACCACATGGGTGCTGATGTTCAGGCAGTTCTTGCGCCCTTTAAGGACATTCATAAATGGCTGTTACCTGCTCCTCCATTGACAAGCTTTCTTTCGGCAGGGTCCACACAACAACCCCCCATGACGACGACTGCCAAGTTGACATGCCAGATACCTTCCAGGCCATCAGTGAGTACCAGGAATATAATCCAGAGTTTATTCTGGATGAGGAGGAAGAGGGAGAAGAATTTGTGGACACTTATAGTACCAGATCTTACTTCGAGAGGGTTCCTGCAGTAGGTCTTCACATATAGGACTACGCCCCCACGCCCACCCTCCAGTTCTTTCCAGCCGTCGACCTGCAGTTGTTTGACCTCACAGTGAACTCGGCTACAGTTGACCACCATTTTCTTAAGTATTTTCCAAATTTTTTCAGTGTTTTTCGAGTAAGTTTGTTGCATGTCATCATGCAGAATTAAGAAGTGCTCACAGTGTGGCACTCAGATTCGCATGGGGACGATCACTCCCGCTGCGTCCTCTGCCTGGGCCCAAAACATTGGGTGGCAGATTGCGATATTTGCCAGTCCTTTAACCAGGCCATGTGCCTTAGGCGCCGGAAGGCCCTGGATGCCCATCTTTTGAAACAATGCTTTGCATCGATGGAAAAGGCTCTTCAGGAGCTGCAGGTACGTTTCTCTTCACCCACCTCTGAGCGCAAGAAAAAGAAGAGCCGGGAACAGTCTCCCTCTACTCAGCATTGTCAGACAGCCGACCCCACTTCAGGTGGGGCCTCCACCCTTGGTAAGTACTCCTCTTACTTGTCTCCGTCCACCCCGGCGGATCAGTCACCTCCCCCCCGCCTCGGTCAGAGGGCAGCAAGGGTGTTCTTCTCAGGAGGATTTGTTTTCTGGGCCTGTAGACAGCTCTTTGGCTGATAAGTCTCCCTCCGGCTCCGCCACCAGGTGCGCAGCCTTGGTAGATAAGCCGGACTCCAGCTCCTCTGTTGTCCACTCGACTGCAACCAATAAGTTGGACGCCAGCTTCTCTGTCGTCCACTGGGTCAAGGCCAATCAGTTGGTTGCCAGCCTGCCTGACAACCGCTTGGCTGAAGCTCTCTCGTCGGATCCTACAGCAGCTTCCGACGTCGCTCAGAGACAGCTTCCAGGCTCCCCTGTGTCCCGCGAGGGTTCTTCCTCCCGGGTCTCACTGACCCAGCCTGACTTCTCATTTTCCCCGGACCTCTGGGACTTGAGTACTGCTGTCCAGGAGCCTTCTCCTGCATTGGGCCTTCGATCAGAGCTTCCTGCTTCCCCAGTGGACCTGTCAATGGGGGGTCTCAATTCCTTTACCCCCTTGCCTTTCAAAGACCAGACGTCGGGCCTTATTTGGCCCCCCAGCACCAGGCCAATCTCCTGTTCATGTTCCTGTTGACTCAGGGATGACCTCAGGATTTTATATTCTGATGCCCGGAGCCCCCTCCTGGTCCTTCAGGAAACATGACTGAGACCCCAGGCCTGCCGACAGACCTACATGCTCCCAGTGGTCCCTCAGCCCCACCGCCTTCTGGGTCTTTGGCCCCTCTGCCGTCGAGCCCTACTGGCAACTACTTTGGCTATCTGCTGCTGCAGTTCCCATTTTATCCAACACCAGGAGGGTCGTCGCCGGGGTACTCGTCGCAGGTGCTGATACCAGGGTACCCAACACCGGGCCATATGTACCAGGGGTACCATCAGCCTTACCCCTACTGGTACCAGACTCCTGGCTACCCCCCATACTCTCCCTCGGGGTACCCAGGCTATCAGCCTCCATCACCTCCGCCACCGCCTCCTCTACCTACTCCTGCTCAGCCGGAACCACAAGGGACAATTCCAGCCTGGTGGAAAGATGCCAGATTGCAACTCCTGCAGGAGCTGGGACAACCTCATCTGGTCATGGGTTCCACTCTGAACCATAGGGCAGTCACTAGGAGCCCATCCCCAGTCGACTACTGGCTGTCAGACAGGGACTCAGGCAGGCACCTAACTGTTTGTTTTTTTTTCTGGAGCCAAGGTCACGGAGGCGGTACCTGACGTGACTTCTGACTTGGATTCTGACTCTGTCGGTCATTCATAGCCGCATTCCTCTATAGAACAGCAACCAAAGGAGTCTCCCAAGTCTCCGCCGGAGGACCCATCATTTGTGGAACTCCTCAGATCCATCCAGCAGGCCTGCGGCTGGGCATCTGAGGAGATGGACACACAAAAAAAAGGCTCGCTGAGCACCTAGACCTAACAAATGTGGACCCCCTCCCCATCCCAGCATGGACGGGGCCCCATGAGGACTTAATCTCTACAATTTGGCAACAATCATCCTCGATACCTGCGGTCTCCAAAAAGGCCGACAGGACTTATCACCCCCTCCCCGGTAGGGGCATGCCACCTAACAAGTTAACCTAAGGCCGACTACTAGTTATCACTGCGACCCATGATCGGTCAGCTCTTCTGAAGCACCTGAGCGCCTCCCCACCGGACAAAGAGTCCAAACAGATGGACCAATATGGCTGCAAGGTCTACGCTTCCTCCACTTGTGCCACCCAGTCTCTTAATTACGTGGCCCACATCGTGTCCTTCTAAAAGTCGGCTTTATCCAACTTGGAGAAGGAGCTTCAAGCTATTCCAGATGAGGATCTCAGAAATAGGCTTCTGGAAAAGGTGAGACTTAACAAGTCTTCCTGCCGCCATGCATTGCGTGCCACCTATGATTCTGTGGATTCGGTGGCCTGATGTACAGCTTCGGGCATTTGCTTGAGATGTCTGGCATGCCTCCGGCTTGTGGGACTGGTGCAAGACATCCAAACCACTCTTCTGGATGCCCCCTTCAGGGGTTCCGTCCTATTTGTCGGCGATGCAGAAGATGATATAACAGAGCTACAATACGGCGGCAGATCCCTCAGGGTTGTCTGCTCCATGTATCGCTTGGGCCAGTAACCCAAGCAGCCTTTTTGTCACTCCTAACAGAGGTGGAATAGGCAGAACTAGGGCAGATGCCAGGGCAAGCGCCACTGATTCTGGTGCTCAGACCCCCCCAGGCAAAAGCCCAAAAGGCCACTGGAGGTAGTAAAGCGGCCATCCCCTCCGCCTCCTGACTCGAGGGGATCCCCTCCACCTCCTCCTGTGTTTTGCAAGGAACCGGTGGGGGGGGGAAGGTTAGCCCTTCACCTTGAAGGGTGGAAGGTGATAACCACAGATGCTTGGAACTCCAGCTCATTGCAAGAGGGCACTCAGTTGAGTTCCTGGACAGACCCCCGGCCAACCCTCCAGGCAGGTCTCACTACCCTTCAGGCCATCAAAATCTCATTCAGCAGGAAATCCAGGCTCTGTTAGAAAAGTCAGCTATAGAGCGGGTTCCTCTCGGGCAGATAGGGAGGGGATGTTATTCCCATGTCTTCCTAGTGCCCAAAAATATGGGAGATCTGAGGTCCATCTTAGATCTCAGCCTGCTCAGCCTCTTTGTGGAATACAAGAGGTTCCGCATGCTAACTCTCCAGGGACTCTTACCCCTTCTCCAACAGAACTAGTGGCTGTGCTCGCTGGACACGCAGGACGCTTACCTGCACATACCTGTCTTCCAGGCCCACCATCTGTTCCTGAGGTTCACTTTTCAGGAGAACCACTATCAGTTCAAGGCCCTTTCTTTTGGCCTGTCTTTGGCACCTTGGGTGTTTACCAAGTGCCTGGCAGTGGTAGTGGCAGCCTTGCGCCGCAAGGGGATTTTCGGGTTCCCTTACCTGGATGACTGGCTGTTGTCAGCACCGTCTCAGGACAGTCTGATGGATTCTCTTTCCACCACCCTGGACCTCTTTTCCAGACTTGGCATCACTGTGAACTATCCCAAGTCTCAACTCTCACCCTCTCAGTGCCTCCAATTCATTGGGGCAGTGCTGGATACGGTTCAGGGCAGGGCCTTTTTACCTACGGGCAGGGTGTAAACTCTGATTCAGCAAGCTGCATTTGTGTCCAGCTTCCATTGGACCACAGCGCGCTCCATCCTTCGCCTGTTGGGTCACATGGTGGCTGCCATCCCCAAAGTTCTGTTGGCCAGACTGCATATGAGGGTGACCCAGTGGACCCTCAGGGTCCAGTGGGACCAGCGTTTGGACGACATGGACCACAAGATCCTGGTCTCTGACAGTATGAAGAGGGATCTCCTCTGGTGGCAGGAGCAATCCAACCTCTCCTTGGGGATTCCCTTTCATCCACCATCCCCTTCCATGACCCTCATGATGGATGCCTCAGGTCAAGGTTGGGGAGCCCACCTGGTAGACCATTGGACTCAAGGGAGATGGTCTCCGCAGGAGGACCACCTGCATATAAACATTTTGGATATGAGAGCTATGCTGTATGCTCTCCAAGCATTTCAGTCCCTCTTACTACCAGGAACACTTCTAATCCAGACCGACAACACGGCCATAGTCTAGTATATCAACAAACGGAGACACCCAATCATACCCCCTCTGCAGGGAGGTGATGCGGGTGTGGTACGGGGCAGTCCGGCATGGCCTGTCTCTGACAGCAGTTCATGATCTGGGAGTTCTCAACGTCCTGGCGGTCAGTCTCAGCTGCACTGTCACATGGGCTCGCGAGTGGGACTAAAGCAGGAAATAGTGGAAGATCTCTTCTATCAGTGGGGATGGCCAGAAATAGACCTATTTTCCTCTCTATTCAACGCAAAACTACCCAGCTTTTGCTCGCTCATTCCCAGGCGTTGTGTTTTTTGGCAAGATGCGCTGTCTTTCTCTTGGACAGGGAGGTTTCTGTATGCCTTCCCTCCCTTTCCAGTTCTTCAGAAGGTTCTGCTGAAACTTCAAGCAGAGGGTGCTCACATGATTCTTATAGCTCCCCTCTGGTTTTGGCAGATTTGGTTCCCTCTGCTGCAGCAGCTGGGATTGGAACCCCCAGTACCGCTTCCTCTCTCCCACAACCTTCTGTCTCAGGAGCAGGGCAGCCTGGTGCATCCGAGCCTCAGGTCTCTCCACCTGCATGCATGGCACCTTTGGACATAGCAGTCTAACATTTTGGTGTCTCCTCTCGAGTCACCCAAGTCCTATTGGAGGCCAGGAAACCCTCTAAAAGGTCCATATATGCTATGATGTGGAAAAGATTCTCTATCTGGGCCACGGCCAAGGCCTGGACCCATTCTCTTACTTGGCGCCTGTCACAGGGCGTGCGCTCAGGATACACAGTTTCAGGTAGACCTCAAGTCAGGTGCTTAAAAAAACGCATGGTTGCATTTATCATTTAATTTTCATCAAGTAAAAATTACAGAAAATAAGAAAAATTGGTTAGACAAAATAAATCAGATGACAACTGCTTTGCTTCAGTTGTGTCCAAGGCTCTTTCTTCAGCCTAACAGTGTGATAGCACACACTGCCAGGAGGTCTTTCACCTTCCTCAGTCTCAGTCTAAAACAAAAACAAACCCATTTCAGAACTGAGTTTCAGCTTTTATAGTCTGTGTGGAAGTTAGGAAACTTTAGACATCAGACATAACATAAAGTTAGCCACTAGGGGCCACTGTTGCTACATAGAGGAACAGTTCAAATGGCAGCTGCAGACTTGTTTACACCATTGAGAAATGTCAGACCTGAGGTCAGAACATTCTGTACTCCTCAATTCTCCTGCAAGGACATTCTATCTGGTGTAAAAGATATCTTAGCAGTTTTATACATACTACTATGGGGCAGGAGGGGAAACTTCTTAAAAACACAGACACAAGCTTATGTTGCTCTTATTTTAAGACAGTTTTGTTTCAGCCAGCCAAGCAGCATGTTGGACATTATACAAAGCATATAAACTGGTTGGGGAAGGGGTTTCAACTTATCCCAGGGGTGTCCACTATGACAGAGGTCACCCTGTCACACATCCCCCCATGTAAGAGGACAGCCTTCCTATGGTTGTCCAAATCTTAACTAACATCCTGGAAGGGTGTGGAGCTTCAGCCCACTCTCACCGGAATCTCCATCTCAGGGTCCCTTTAAATAAAAACATTTGCAAAGTATCTTTTTCATAACAATACAAATACCCTGAGGCATTTTACAAGTTTACTACATTAGTAAACTACAGAATATTACATATACCAGGAGAAAGAACTATCAACAGTAGTTTTATACCATTCTCTGACTTTCCCTGGTCAGATACATTTGAACGGCTGGACCATCCAGCACACAGCAGAACTGCCTTCTGGGGAGAACTACCTTGCTTAGTCCCCACTTAAACATTTAAAGGTAAGCTAGTAAAATACCACACTGTATGCCTAACAGCCTGTCCCTAACCTCTGGGTTTACATATCAAATCTTATGCACTTCTGGTGATGTTGGCCACCACCTTGTCCTTCTGTTCAGTGGTGTTGGCCACCAACTTGCCCTTCTGTTCCATGTGGGAGTCTTCCCCTTCTCCAAGGATGCCATCTCTTGGTTTTCACCCTCTGAGTTACTCCTCCCACATTCTGTCCAGATACTTCTACCTGTTTGCCCTTACACCAGGTCTTATGGTATGCTGCTACCTGCCTGTACATGCCTGGCCAATACAAACATGGGGTTAGTCTAGCCAATACCTTCCCATGGCTCAGATGCCCCGAGTGACTGGAGTGCGCATCCTCCAGTACCTTTTTCCTATATGCCGCGGCGCCACTACCTGGGCATCCACTTGCTTCGTCCGGGGGTTGGGCCTTATATGATAGAGAATTTCCTTCCTAAGTTCTTACCACCATAATCTGTCCCCCACACCACCATTAACCTGTCTCCCATCCTTGCTTTTAACATATTCCCTTAACTGGGTTACTTCAGGATCCCCCACCTGCAACTTTCCCCAGTCAACATCAGGAGAACAATTAACTTTTATGGGAGGAGGTTCAAAACATGGCAAAGTCCCTTCAGCCAAAATGGCTTATTCCATCTTGCTTGAAGTCTTCTCCCCCAGTATCACATTGCCAGTCAAAGTCTTACCTGGGGTCTCTTCTTCTTGTTCGCCATCCTCCAGAAAATAGCAGCCCGGAAAAATGCGCAATGGGATTGCCACAAACGTTGGTCTCAAATGCTCCATCTGGGGATCCTCCTCTTTCAGAGCCCATGGATCCTGCTCCACCGATTCTTCCTTGACATCCTCCGAGTGGAACCTCTTGAGTAGCTCCTGGCATCTGCGCTCCGTCTCTGTCCGGCATCGATCAGCCTCCAGCCATCTCCCACTCATCCACTGAAGAAGATGTATCAGGTTTCTCAGTTTGGCCATCAGGTTTGTCTTGTCCCATCCATGCCACCATCTCCATCAGGCACTGTCCTCATCTTACCTGGCACCATGCATCTCTGCCATGTATCCTAGGTACCAGGTCTAGTACCAACTGACTGGACTCCCCGTTTCCTCGGACGTCCAGTCAGATCCCACTTGTGACACCACATGTCACCAGGCGAGTGTTCAGGATACATAGTTTCAGGCAGACCACAAGTCAGGTGCGTAAAAAAATGCATGGTTGCATTTATCATTTTATTTTCATCAAGTAAAAATTACAGAAAATAAGAAAAATTGGTTAGACAAAATAAATCGGATGACAACTGCTTTGCTTCAGCAGTGACCAAGGCTCTTTCTTCAGCCTAACAGTCACAAGTGGGGTACCGCAGGGATCAGTCCTGGGGCCAGTCCTCTTCAATATCTTCATCAGTGACATTGCAGATGGACTGGAGGGTAAAGTTTGTCTGTTTGCAGATGACACCAAGATCTGCAACAGAGTAGATGATCCAGATTGGGGGGGGGGCGCAGAATAAGAAGAGATCTGGATAAACTAGCAAAATGGTTGGAAGAGTGGCATCTGGAGTTTAATGCAAAGAAGTGCAAGATCATGCACATAGGGAAGAGAAACCCTGAAGCCACCTATGGGCTGGGAGGGGAGTTGCTGGCAGTCACAAGGGAAGAAAGAGACTTGGGCATCATCATCACCGATGACCTGAAATCATCCAAGCAGACCACTAAAGCAGTAGGTAAGGCTAGAGGGATGTTGGGGTACATTAGTAGGGTATCACAAGTTGGAAGAGGATGTATAATCCCTCTTTACAAGACACTAGTTAGGCCCCATCTGAGTACTAAATTGCAGTACTGGAGGCCACCTTCACAAGGACATTAACCAAATTGAGGCAGTCCAGAAAAGGGCAAACAAAATGGTGCAGGGACTGCATCAGAAAACGTATGAGGACAGATTGACGGAGCTCAATATGTATACCCTTGAGCAAATGAGGGAGAGAAGTGATATGATCGAAACACTCAAACACCTTAAGGGCATTAACAAGGTGAAAGAGTCTTAACATGTTTCAATATAAGAAAAATAGCAGGACAGTAGGACACAGCATGAGATTAGAGGAAGGCCGATTAAGGGGTAATGTGAGGAAGTTCTTTTTCACAGAAAGGGTGGTGGATGCATGAAAAGGCTTACCTCAGGAAGTGGTGGATATGAATACAGTGCAGGGCTTCAAACAGGCATGGGATAGGCATAAAGGAACAATACAGATGAGTATGAATAGATAAGCCATTGACAGAGCAAAGGCCAATGGCACATTCATAAGGCAGAAAAAGAAATGGGCAGACTGGATGGGCCTTGCGGTCCTTATCTGCCATCAACTTATATGTTTCTATGTAACAGTGTGATAGCACACACTACCAGGAGGTCTTTCACCTTCCTCAGTCTCAGTCTAAAACAAAAACTAATCCATTTCAGAACTGAGTTTCAGCTTTTGTAGTCCCTCTGGAAGTTAGGAAATTTCCAGACATTAGACATAACAAAGTTAGCCACTAGGGGCCACTGTTGCTTCATAGAGAACAGTTCAAATGGCAGCTGCAGGCTTGTTTACATCATTGGGAAAGGTCAGATCTGAGGTCAGAACATTCTGTACTCCCCAGTTCTCCTGCAGGGACATTCCTTCTGCTGTAAAAGATATTTTAGCAATTTTATATATACTACTATGGGGCAGCAGGGAAACTTTTTAAAAACACAGATACAAGCTTTTGTTATTCTTATTTTGAAACCGTTTAGTTTCAGCCAGCCAAGCAGCATGTTGGATATTATACAAAGTATATAAACTGGTTGGGGAAGGGCTTTCAACTTATCCCAAGGGTGTTCACTATGACAGGGGTTACCCTGTCAAAGCCCCAGGTCCTTGAGTACCTCTTGCACTTGTCTGATTAAGTCCTCAGTTACTCATTTCTGAAGGTCCACCTTTCTGCGGTTTGCGATTTCCACCTACCACCTTCCAATGGAGGACAGAACCCTTGAGCAGTTGGAGGTCTCCAAAACTTTTGTTAAGGGGATCCTTCATCTTAAACCTCCGGTCCGTAATCTGGTTCCCCCTTGGGACTTAAATTTTATTTTAGAGAAACTTACTTTGCCCCCCTTTGAGCTGGTAGCAAGTTGTGACATGCTCTATTGACTTGGAAGCCTCTCTTTTTAGTTGCTATTACCTCAGTTCGAAGAATTTCAGAGCTTCAGGCCCTCGTTTGCAAAGAGCCTTATTTGATTTTCCACAAAGACTGGGTGGCTCTGCAGACTAATCCTTTCTTTCTTCCAAAAGTAGTCTCGGAATTTACGTTGAACCAAGATGTTCAACTGCCGGTTTATTATCCCGAGTATTCCAACGAGGTGGGGGGGGGGATACCTTTTTGCACACGTTCGATGTGCACAGGATATTGAGATACTATATCTTTTGGACCAAGGAGATGAGCAAATCTGACCAGTTGTTTGTGGCTTTCGCACCCAGACGTCAGGGTATGGCCATTTCTAAACAGGGTTTGTCTAAATGGTTGGCAAATTGCATTTCGTACATTTATCAAAAGTACAAGAAGCCCCTTACAGGGGGAAGTGAAAGGCCACTCGACCCGTGGCATGGCTGCTTTGACGGCCTTCTTGCGAAATGTGTCCACTTCAGATATTTGTGCTGCGGCCACTTGGTCTTCAGTCCATACTTGCACCAAGCATTACAGCCTAGACATCGCCTCTAGGCGTAGGGCCGGTTTCAGTCTTACGGTACTGTAAGGCCTCTCGTCCTAATCGACTTACTAGTTGGCAGATGGTTCCTCCTCCCAGACCTAGGTCTCCGACTTCTTTTTCTTGACTGCTTGGTATTCAGTCCCATATGTGAAGACTTACTGTAGGAGCCCTCTTGAAGTAAGATGTAACAGTTACGTAAGAACTTACCATAACAGTAGATCTTCGAGAGTGGTTCCTGCAGTAGGTCACCTTTTCCTCCCACCTTTCCCCAGCTCCTGTTCCTTTCTCTTTTCCCTTCCCAGGGCTTTTTTTATCAGTGGCTCCGGGCTCAAGGAGTTTTGTCTCCTTTCTCCCGTTTCCCCGTTTTGGGGTCTTCCGGTGTGAGAACTGGAGGGCGGGTGTGGGGACGGCCCCCTATATACAGTCATGCCGACGTCCCGTCATGTGATGCCAGGGGTGGTCCCCCGCTATGTAGTGCTAGCTAGAAGTTTGCCATGCGGTCCTGACCCCAGAGGGCGCAGTCCTATATTTGAAGATCTACTGTTACAGTAAGTTTTTATGTAACTGTAATTTCCACAGTCTCTACTGGGAGTGAATACTCTGTGGTTTATACCCCGAGGTCTCCCCCTGAAGACCCGTCATTTATAACAGTGATGCAGGAACTTCAATCTGCAGTGGGGTTTGATGCAGAGGAGCAGGATATTACTAAGAAGAACTTAGTAGACTTCTTAGAACTGCCTGATACTCTACCTATAATTATTCCTCCGCTCCTGCCAGCCCTAGAGGATGCCACCTTGGCTGCATGGCACAGGCCTAACATGATACCTACCATACCAGGGAAGGCAGATAAGCTGTACCAGCCTCCTCAGGCAAGCCCTGTTTTGCAGGCCAACCCGAGGCAGATTCTGTGGTCTTCAGAACAGCCCATAACAGGTCTAAGGTTCCAAAGAATCTTAGTTCCCTTCCTCCTGATGAGTCCAGGTGAGTCGATGTCTTGGGCAAAATAACTTTTGCTTCAGCTTCTCTATAGCTGAGGATTGCAAATTACCAAGCAAACATGGTAAAATTCCAGAGTGCTCTTTGGAGGAAGGCCAAGGCTGCCACCCAGGCCCTCCCAGAAAGCACTGCTAAACAGGAGATACTGAATGCCCTGTCTGCCAGTGTCAATATAGGTAAACATCTCCTATGATATCTGTGATGCCTCTGTCAGGGCAGCTGCCTCTGAAAATTGTCTCAGAAGGCACTCCTGGCTCAGAGTGGCTGGCTTTGCTAATGATGTCCAGCAGTCCATCTTCAATGCACCACTCAGAGGATATAAACTGTTTGGAGCAGGTGTGCAAGATATTCTCTCCAGTTTGCAAGCTTCAGGTAGAAGCTTGAAATCAGTACATGCCATGTATCATACCCAGCCTAGGATTAGACAGAGGATGCCCTTTCGTTCAGCCACTACCAGAAATAGATCTGCAACTAGACAGCAGGGCAAGGGTAGAGCAGCAGCAGCCTTACCCCACCAGGTTCCACACCAGGTGCACTACTCAAAGGCCCCTAGAGGTGGCTCTGCAGCAGTTTGCCACAGCAACGGCTCTACCTGACTCCTTCTTACACCCCCCCCCACCATCACCTATGCCTCCAGGGGTGGTGGTCAAGGGTCACCTTTCCCTTCACCAGGACCAGTGGAGGAAGGTAACTTCAGATGCTTGGGTCCTGCAGATAATAGCACAAGGCTATGCTCTGGAGCTTCTGGAACTGCCTCCAGACAACTCATCTCCCTCCAGAACACATTCCATTGCTTCTGGAGGGAACTCACACCCTGCTTCAAAGAAGGTCAATAGAACCTGTCCCTTTGGAACAAAGGAACACAAGGTTCTATTCTCGGTACTTCCTAGTTCCAAAATAGACAGGAGACCTAAGACCTATTCTAGATCTCAGGGATCTGAACTTTTTATAGAATACAAGTTCAGAATGGTCACACTGCAAGAAGGGGACTGGATTTGCTCCCTAGATATGCAAGGTGCTTACCTGCACATCAGGATCTGCAACTCACACAGGAAATATCTAAGATTCCTGTCTTCGGGAGAACACTACCAGTTCAGAGTATTGCCCTTTGGCTTGTCATCTATGCCACAGGTATTTAACCAGATGTTTAACAGTGGTGGCAGCAACCCTCTGCAGGGACGGCCTATTTGTCTTCCCATACTTGGACGACTGGCTTCTCAAAGCTCACTCCAAGGAAAAGCATTCCCACACCCTAGACCCCACCAGACACCTGTTCATGCTCTAGGGATTACTGTCAGCATACCAAAGTCAGTCCTGACTCCTTGCCAATGTCTGCAGTACATAGGGGCAGTCTTGGACACAGCCCAAGGCCTAGCCTTCCTGCCACAGGACAAGGCCAAGCATCTGATGCACAGCCCCAGATGGTATACAACAATAGGTATGTCACAGCCTGGACATTCCTGAGACTCCTAGGCCTGATGGCAGCTGCCATTACCACAGTACCAAGGCTGCACATGAGGATCCCATGGTGGACACTGAGAATAGAGATGCAGCAAATTTAAAATCCGCCGGCTAAGTGAACGTGAAGTGGCCACTTTGCATTGGCACTTTGCTACTTGGAGTGCCCCATAGGAAAGGCTCACTTCGCCTTGTTATTACTTTGAATTGTCATTCCGCCTTAAACGTGAAGTAAGGCGGAGTGACAACAATATTGGCAGCATTGCACCCACATAGTCACCAGAATGAATGTGCTTCCCCGAAGTGCTACTGTCTTGTGTCCAGAAAACTCCCCAGTGCTGACGAAGTGAAATGAGAGTGTAACAAGAAATGCAAAGTCTCCCAGAATTAATGGCGCACTCAGTAATGCGCGCAATGGTCAGGTCACACACAGAGTCACCAGAATTAATGTGCATCCCCAAAATGCTGCTGTCTTCTGTCCAGAAAATTCCCCAGTGCTGACAAAGTGAAATGAGAGCGTAACAAGAAATGCAGTCTCCCAGAATTAATGGTGCCATGCAAATGCACAGACAGATTACGATTGCTCTGCACACACAAGGGATGCAAACAAAAAGGCACAACACCACCTAACCAGTGCTCACAAGTTACAAATCCAAAACTGGAAAGGAGTACATTTTGCCAGTTGGGGGATTAGTGCAAGGCAGTAACAATCCACTCCCAGTAAAGATACCACAAAGCAGTATAAAACATTCATGCAGGTGTGGTGGATAGCAGGTTTAGACAAATTGTACACTGCTGCACCATAACAATCAGCAAAAAAATGTCAAGAATTACTGAAAATATTATTGTGTGTACATTAACACAGTTATTCAAGAAAAATATAACCAAAACAAAGACTGCCTTTTTCTACCAGGTAATCTACCTACACCACAAATATGCTCTGCCCCAAAAGCACACTTCACAGTACACAGACTGACTGTTCTAAATTAACATTCAAAATCCACACACAACAATAAACACTCGATGATATGAGCACAGAAGGGTTTACTACAATCGATGTACTAAATTTTGAGCAAATAATATTACTCAAAAAGGCATTTTAAACAGCTTTTAGAGGTTTTGAATTGCCATGTTATGAGAGCAAACTGTCTCCAGCTACCACTGAACCCACACTACCCAGGCCAGAACTGAGGCTGTGCCGAACAATCTAGAGCCCATGTGACTTGCAATCCCATGAGCAACTGCAGAATTTCATTTGGAGCTCAATTATAGGGTGAAGTGAGGCGAATTACATTGCTTTCGATGTAGTTCACCTTAAAATTGGTAGAGAAGTGGTTTGGGGAAGGCGGAATAATGCAAAGTCATTGGTTTCAATGGACTTCGCGTTCCTCATTATGAAGTGAAGTACTCCGCTTCACATTATGGAGTTCTGCTTGGATTCTGCATTACTCAGTGAATCACTTCACTTCCCCCACCACTACTTACAGTACTGTAACTCACGTGCTGTACGGGAAGGAAAGCGAATGCCTATGGCTGTACTTCCCCGATGAGCTGTAGCACAAAACTCCCCGACTCAAAAACGCTTATTAATGAGTACAATGGTGGAGTGGTGAAGTCTGGAGAGATACTACAAAACATGCTTACAATACATCCAAGTAACTAGTAAAAAAAATTAATGCTGTGATTCGTGACATGATCGTGAATCGTGATTTGTGACTGCATTTGTGAACGTGATGATGAAGAAACGTGATTCGGTGTCAATGGTGTGAGATAACCAACATGGAACTGTATTGGGAATGCGAATGCCTACGGCTGTACCTCCCCGATGAGCTGTTGCACAAACTCCCTGACTTAAAAACACTTATTAATGAGTACAATGGTGGGGTGGTGGAGCCTGGAGAGATACTACAAAACATGCTTACAGTACATCCAAGTAACTAGTAAAAAAATTAATGTGATTCGTGATGTGATCGTGAATCATGATTTTGACTGCATTTGTGACCGTGATGATGAAGAACGTGATTTGCATCACTAGTGACTCGTGATGATGGTCCTGACTTAAAAATGCCTATTAATGAGTACAGTGTTCATGCAGAATTATGCACCACACCTGTCCAGTACTCTGAAGGGGAAGCCAAAGAAACAACTGTGACTTAAGTTACAGATGGAGATTGGGCCTTAAAGAGATGCAAGTGCACAGACAGATTAAGATTGCACTGTGCAGTGAAGAGATGCAGATGCAAAGGCACAACACCTACCCAGTGCTCACCATCAGAAATTCAATTCTGGAAAAGAATACCTTTGCCGGTTGGGGCAGGCTGGGTGGGGGGGCAGTGTACTGCACTGCTGCAGTAACAGTCACTAGTACTAGTATCAGTAAAGATACCACAAAGAAGTATAAAAATCACACAGCTGCAGTGGATAGCAGGTTTACATTGCTGAAATTATTATGTGGCACAATAAAAGGTGTCTGATTTGATGACACACGTCACACACATACTCACACACTAAGTAATGCATAGCAAATTGAAAACTTCAGTAATATAACCACATATTTTAAACAAATTAAAATTATGCACTGCTGCACCACAACAATCAGCAAACAAATGGCAAGAATTATTGAAAATATTACTGTGTGTACATTAACAGTTATACGAGAAAAATATCACCAAACAGAAAGCACTGTCTTTTTCTCCAAGTTAATCTACCTACACCACAGATATGCCCCTCCCCCAAAGCACACTTCCACTGTCTCTCAGTACACAGACTAAATGTTGTACATTAACATTCAGAATCCACACACAAACAATAAACGGTCAATGATATGAGCACAGGAGGGTTTCCTGTAATTGATGAACTAAAGTTTCAGCAAAAAAAGACTCAAAAAGGCTTTTTTAACAGCTTTTAGAAGGTTTGAATCGCAGAGAGCTCTCAGAGCAGATTGTCTCCTACAGCTTCCTACACACGCTATCCCAAACTGAGGCTGTGCAGAACAATCTACAGCCCATGTGACCTGCAATGAATCACTGCAAAACTCGCCTTTGGAGCTTAAAAACAAGGCGAAGTGCATTGTTTTCAATGTACTTCGACTTAAGAATTGGTGGAATAGTAGTTTGGGAAGGCGGAGTAAGGCAAAGTCATTGGTTTCAACGGACTTCGCGTTACCCTTTATAATGCGAAGTACTCCGCTTCACGTTGCGGAGCACTCCGCGAATTCGCCTTCACTCCGCAAATCACTTCGCGGAGCGAATTGGGGCCACTTCACCCATCACTAACTGAGAGTCCAGCGGGACCAACACACAGACAACCTAGAACAAAAAGGTTTTAGTAATGTCTCCTGTCAGAAAAGTACTTCAGTAGTGGATGGAACCCACCCTCTTGCTGAAGGGGGTTCCCTGTCCATCACCAGATTTTCACCACAGGTGCTTCGGGTATGGACTGGAGGGCACATCTAGGACCTCATCAGACACAGGGAACATGGATAAAAGTGGAGAGCACTCTCCACATAAACATCTTATAAATGAGAGCTATTCTGTAAGGCCTATAGGCCTTCCAGTGCCATCTTTACCTAGGTCCTCTGTTACTTCAGATGGACAACATAAGAGTGATGCACTACATTAACAAGCAAGGAGGGACTCATTCGTATCCCCTGTGCAGGGAGGCAATGAGAGTTTGGTATTGAGCTCTTGAATTCAGTCTAGAACTATCAGCAATGCATGTTCTAGGAGTGTGGATATGTTGTTCATCCACACTGTTTGGCATTGTCCCCTTCCACTTTAAATCTGCCGGAAGCCTTCAGGCTGGCTCCTCCCACCCACCCGGGTGGTATATACCTCGGCTCCGCCCCATGACGCCAGATCTTCCTTTCTGCTGGAAGATACAGGTTGCCTCCCTCGTGCTCTCGTATCTTGTAGGACTTGGCTTTCAAATCGTTGGTTTTACTGAAATTGAAACTTGTTCGAGTTAGTAATCACGCTTTTGCAGCATCGATCATGGAGGAAGAATCTTCCCTGGGATTTCACCGGTGTCTCAGCGGCCAAAAGATGACACGCACCGATCCCCACCTCACATGCATCTACTGCCTAGGTGTCGACCATGACACCTCGAACTGTAATTATCGCTTGGACTCCATCCCAATGTCCTGGACGACCACAAGGCTCGCCTGAAGCTGGGGAGACCGGAAAAAAGGAACCTTCTGGTGAAGTCCAAGAAGGCTAGGTGGGTTGCTCGTGGTCGGGCCCCGAGCAGCTGGAACACATGAAGGCGTTCAAGGAGGAAGCTGCTCGTGCTTCTGCCAATCAAAGCTTTTTTGTTCCTCTCAACCTAGGCTCCACCTTTACTGGTTCTTTTAAGAGTTATGCCAGTCTCTCCCCACCTGGGGTGAGGCGCCCTTGGGCTGGCACTCCTCTCGCTCTCGGAAGAGAGAAAAAGAACTGTTGTCTTCGTTTCGACGAAGACGATCTTGGGACCAAGAGAGGTCTGAGTCCCAAGAGCATGCGATCTCGACCTTGGTCGAGATCATCTCCTTGGCCGCCGGCTTTACGGAGCTTCTGTCTGGCCAGGGGACCGAGGAAGTGGCCAACGAGGTCGAGATAATCCTCGACCTGATCGACACTTTGTCGCCAGCCATGGCCGATGACTCCTTAGAACGAACTCCAGTCCTAGTATTTCTTGATGAGGAGACCCAGCCGCTGGTGTCCCCATCAAGGACCAGGTTCCGGACCCTAAGGTTTCACCGATCCCTCCGGTGTCTCCCGAACGACCGAGTTGGCCTCCCAGATCTTGGTCGCGGTCCAGAACCCCATCGGCCAAATGACCAAGGAAGAGCTATAAGCGCTCGAAGAAGAGGCATCGCCACAGGTCGTCCTCATCCTCTTCGGACGAGGAGAGGCTCCGGCGGAAACTCCGTCGGCGCTATGAGGACCTTATGTGGCAACAGCTGATCCTGACCAGGCAGAAGCAGGCTCTGCCGCCGACCCCAGCCATTACTTGGCTTTCGCCTCCCAGGTTGAAGCCGACTACTCCAGAACTGAAGTCTCTGGTTCCTCCGCCCGGCGGGCTTGCCCGTCCACCAGTTCGGCCTATTCCGGTCTCTCCACCTATTCCGGTAGAACCGCCACCTAAGCAGCCTACGGGAGGGGCTCCCTTGAAAGAGGACCGACTAGACACCGGACTTCCTCAGCGTCCATCGGTTACAGTCACCCCGGACCTCCCTCAGTGGATCGAGGGTGACTTAGGCGGTAGACCGCTGTATCACGACTCTTCGGACTCAGATGTCACCGGGTTCCACTCTCATCCTGGGGATGATGTCATCCGTTGCCACAGGGACGGAGGAAGGCCCTTCCTCCTTCCAAGGGATTCTCCATCTCATTTCTGACTCCACCGGAATGCCCCTGCAATCTATCCAAAAAAAGGCGGAGTACCCTCTCACAGATATTTTAAAGAGAGGGGATACCCCGACGGAGGCCTTTCCAGCGGCTGAAGCCATTGTTGGCCCAGCTCTTGAACTTTGGCAGCGCCCTGCCTCATGCCAAGCACCATCTGCCCGCATGGCCTGCAAGTACGCGGTGCCCATGGGGTCCCTTGCAGGGTTCACAGAGCACTCTTCGGCCGAGAGCCTGGTGACTGCCTCTGTGTTCAGGCGTACTGGTAGTTTGGCCAACACTGACCGACCTCCGGACAAAGAGTCCAAAAATATGGACTACACTGCCCAAAAGGTCTATGTGGCCTCTTCTTTGGGCCTTCGTCAGGCCAGCTTGGCTGTCATTATGACACACTTCTCTCATGCCCTTCTCAGGTCATTAGCCGAAGTCCTCCTTCCATCTCCCCGCGGACATGCAGACCACGGTCAATCAGGTCCGTGACCAGGGCCGTGCTGTTGCCAAACAGCAGCTCCAGATGGCCCTGGACGTCGGGGATTCTTGTGCCCGCTCGATGGCCACCGCAGTGGCCTCTCGCCACAGGGCTTGGCTGAGGCTTTCCTCCTTCTTGGTGGATACTCAGCACAAGTTAGCTGATGTGCCTTTCCTGGGGACCGATCTGTTTGGTGCAGGAGTGGCTGGTCACCTACAGCGCATAGAGCAATCCAATGCCACCTTGGACGCCACTTCTGCCAAGGGTTCTTCGGGCAAGAACCAGCAGAATAAGGATAAGAAGCCCTTTCGGCATTCTTCCCCTGCGGTCCGGCAGCCCTCCTATCAAGGAGGACAGCAGCATTAGCATCAGCAGCAGGCTCAAGCTTGGTGCCCTCGGCCCAAGCCTGGACCCCAACAGGCCTGCAATGGAGGCCGAGGCTCAGGTTCTGGAGCCTCCTCCTCCAAGCCTGCCCAGTGATGGGATGGGGTTTCCACCCCATCTCAGTCACGCCAGCCCTGGGCCCTCCCATGGGGGGTCGACTCCGCCACTTCCTTTCCACCTGGTCCGCTATTACTTCAGACAGGTGGGTTCTCAAAGTGGTCGGTCAGGGACTGCCTCTAGAGTTCGAGCAGTACCCTCCCAGCCGAGCCCACGCCCCTTGGGAGGAATAGATTTCCGCGTGCACCCAGTCGGCTCTTCGAGATGACATAGCTCAGCTTCTCCACAAGGAGGCAGTAGTTCCTGTGGCGGATCTTCCAGCAGACCCAGGCTTTGTCTCCAGGTACTTCCTGGTGCCTAAGCGGACGGGGGGGTAGGCGCCCCATTCTAGATCTCCATGACCTGAATCAGTTTCTCAGGTCTCGCATCTTTCGGATGGTCACGCTGTCCCAGATCATATCATCCTTGGAGCGAAACATGTGGTTCTGTTCACTGGATCTGCAAGACGCGTTCTTTCACGTCCCAATCCGTCCGTCCCATCAGCGGTTCCTCCACTTCAGGGTCGAGGGGACCCTGAATGAGTTCTGAGCCATGCCATTCGGCCTGTCATCGGCCCCATGGGTCGTCACCAAATGCATTGCAGTGGTGGCGGCCCATCTTCGGCATCGAGTCAGAATCTACCCTTACCTCGACGATTGGCTCCTGGCAGGTTCCACCCAACAGGAGGTGGTGAGGTACAGGGATCTGGCCCTCCAGACCTGCTCCCAACTTGGCTTCCTGATCAACGAGGTCAAGTCTGAACTTGTGCCATTACAGGTGATGGGCTTTATCGGGGCAGAGCTCAACTCTTGTCAAGCCAGAGCTCGGCTTCCGGCAGACAGGGTGGAGGTTCTCTCCTCCTTTGCCCAGTCATTTCTGGTTGGACTCATGAGCCCTGCCTGGGACTTTCTGCACCTTGTGGGTTACGTGGTGGCATGCACCTCAGTGGTCCATTGGGCCAGGTTGCACATGTGCCCCCTCCAATGGGAGCTGGCCGCCCAGTGGACTCAGCGATATGGTCATTTTGACCAGCTGATCACTGTAACCCAGAAGATGTGGGACGCCCTCTAATGCTGGAACCGCCCCACACCGGTTGCAGGAAGGGATCCCGTTTGTCTGCCCCGAGCTGACGGTCGTCCTTATGACCGATGCCTCTCTCATGGGCTGGGGAGCCCACATGGGGGACAACAGGGCCCACGGGTTCTGGATCCCCAAAGAGTCCCATTGCCACATCAACCTGTTGGAGCTCAGAGTAGTCAGACTGGCTCTTTCAGCTTTCGCTCCTCAGCCCTGGGGTCAAGTGGTTTAAGTCCAGACGGACAATACCACGACCATGTACTACCTCAACAAACAGGGCGGCACTCACTCCCGTCTGCTGTGCAAGGAGGTGCCCCACATCTGAACCCTCATAAGTCGGTTGTAGGTGGATCTCCTAGCCATCCGTGTTGCTGAAGCCTCGAACCAGCTGGCGGATGCTCTCAGCCGCATAGGCCAGACATCCCACCAGTGGTCTCTCCATCCAGAGGTAGCTTACAGCCTGTTATCCCGTTGGGGCAAACCGATGGTGGACCTGTTTGCCTCCAGGGAAAACTCCAAGCTGAGGCTGTATCATGCCCGCCCCCCTCAGCAGGGCTTGCTGCAGGGGGATGCCTTCTTAAAGCCGTGGAACCCAGGCCTCCTCTATACCTTCCCTCCATTTCCCCTGATACATAAGGTGTTACTCAAGGTGAGGAGGGACAAGGTGAAGGTGATTCTGGTAGCCCCAGACTGGCTGCACCAGTTCTGGTATCCAGATCTCCTCGGCCTCAGCTGCTGGCCCCCGGCGCGAATTTGCACATGCCCAGACCTGATATCTCTCAACCAGGAGAAGGTCTTCCATCCGGACCTTCAATCCCTGCACCTCACAGCCTGGTACCTGAGCGGCTAGAGTTCCAGTCTTTGGGTTTTTCTGAAGATGTCTACACCATGGTGGAGGCATCTAGAAAGGAATCGACTGGGAAATGTTACACCTTCAGATGGAAAAGATTTTCCATTTGGTGTCAGGGTAAGGGTCTGGACCTCTTATCCTGTTCTGTGGCTAGCATTCTCTACTACCTTTGGTCTCTCTCCAAAGGGGGTCTACGGTCTTTGACCCTTAGGGTGCACCTGGCAGCCATTTCTGCTTACCGGGCACGGGCCGGTCAGCTGACATTGGTGCAGGAGACAGTGGTTGGGCACTTTTTCAAAGGCTTGGATCACATATCCCCTCTGGTGCATGAACTTCCACCTCCGTGGGATCTGCTGCTGGTTTTGGCAAAGCTCATGGGCATGCCATTCGAACCCGTGCACTAGTGTGAGCTGTCACACTTGTCATGGAAGACGGCCTTCCTAGTGGCCATCACATCAGCGAGAAGGACAGGGGAGCTCCAGGCGCTTTCGATGGACTCCCCTTATCTGGTCTTCCACAGGGATAAAGTTGTCCTGTGTCCCCACCTGAAATTCCTTCCGAAGGTGGTGTCAGAGTTTCACCTTAAGCAGGTGTTGACTCTTCCGGTTTACTACCCTAACTACACCTCGGACACCGAGTACAGGCTCCATACTTTGGACCTGAGACGTGCTCTCTTCTATTATAAGGAGAGGACGGCAGATATTCGTGGGGAGTATCGCCAGCTGTTTGTCACTTAAGCTAAAGCTGCTTCTGGCAGACATGTAGCAAAGCAGACTATTGCAAGATGGAATACATCATGCATAGGTCTGTGCTATGAGTTGGCGGACAAGGAGCCTCCCAGAGGGATAAAAGCTCATTCTACCCACCATACTGCTGCATTGGTGGCTGCTTCCAGGGACATCCCCATCCAGGAAATCTGTCAGGCTGCTACCTGGAAGTCAGCAAGCATCTTTATCACCCACTACCACATCGATCTTGAGTCACGCCGGGATGCTGGTTTTGGAGCTTCAGTTCTCCAATCTCTGTTCCCTAAATAGGGGGTGTGCGCCTTGCCTCCCTCCTCCCAGTGAACTGCTTGGAGTCTGCCAAACAGTGTAGATGAACAACATATCCACGCTCCTAGAAGAACAGGTTACTCATCTGTAACAGTAGTTCTAGGGTAGGTATATGTTGTTCACCATCCCTGAATTTCTAATGACCCTTTGACTCAGTTTTACACAACCTGGCTTCCAGTGGGCTAAGATGTGGTGTCATGGGGCAGAGCTGAGGTATATCCCACCCGGGTGGGTGGGAGGAGCCAGCTTGAAGGCTTCCAGCAGATTTAAAGTGGAAGGGGACAGTGACAAACAGTGTGGATGAACAACATATACCACTCCTAGAACTATTGTTACAGGTGAGTAACCTGTTCTTCCAGGGGCTCATAATGTCTTGGCAGACAGACTAAGCTGGTCACAGTCCAAGATGCACAAGTGGGAGCTGCTAACCTCAGTCGCAGAAGACCTGTTCAACAGATGGGGTCATCCAGAGTTGGACTTTCTTTGCGTCCCCACACAATGCAAAACTGTCACTTTTTGGCTCTCTCTCTTGCTCCAGGGCCTGGAGTTTTTGGGTGAGAATCATTGTCTCTCTCATAGAAAGGGAGATTCCTGTATGCCTTTCCTCCCTTCCCTCTAATCCAGAAAGTAATATTCAAGTTTCAAATAGAGGGGGCAACTCCGATAATCATTGCCCCACTGTGGCCTCATCAGATTTGTTTCCCATTACTGCAACAGCTGGCGGTGGAACCCCCAGTGCCACTGATATTATGCCAGGGTCTTCTGTCACAGGAGCAGAGAAGTCTGGTCCACCCAGACCTCAAGTTGCTCCACCTTCATGCTGAAGACATAGCCATTGGCAGGTTTGGAGTGTCCCAAAAGGTGGCTGATGTCTTGGTGGCTGTCAGAAAGCCTTCCACCAGAGCCACTTAGTCCATGAAGTGGAAGCGGTTTGCTTTGTGGGCCGCTTCTCACAAAGTGGACCACTTTACCTGTCCAGCAAACCAGGTTCTTGAGTGTTTGCTGTCCTTATCAGATGCAGGCCTACGGTACTCAACAATTAAGGTGCAATTGGCTGCCATTTCAACCTTCCATGTGCCTATTGATGGTCATACGGTTGCTCTGCTTGAGGTGGCCCGTACGTTTTTGAAAGGCATTCTGCACTTGAAGCCTCCTGTTCATAATCTTGTACCGGCTTGGGACCTGAATTTTGTGTTAGAGAAACTTACTTTGACTCTTTTTGAGTTAGCTGTGACTTGCAGCCTATGCTTTCTGTCGTGGAAAGTGTTATTTTTGGTTGCTATTACTTCTACTTGAAGAATATCAGAGCTTCAGGCTCTAACGTGTGAGCCTCCTTATTTGACTTTTCACAAAGACGTTGTGTCTTTGCGTACCAGTCCTAAATTTCTACCAAAGGTGGTGTCTAAGTTTACTCTGAATCAGACCATCCACCTGCCTATTTATTCTTCTGAGCATGTCAATCTAGGAGAAGCATTGCTCCATACCTTACAGTAGATGTACACAGAACACTCCGGCACCGTACAAAAGACTGCAGGAATTTCTCGCAGCTTTTTGTTTCCTTCGCACCTGGGAAAGAGGGATTTCATGTTTCTAAACAGTGCTTGTCCTAATGGTTGGCCAGCTGTATGACTTTCTTTTATAAAATGGGCAAAGGATTTCAAGCAATCTGATTGGTTGTTAGCCATGCATTAGATGTGTCTAATGCACAGCTAACACTAGAACCCCATTTAGAATACACAGGCCCATTTTATAAGCACAATAAGCCACTCGGGGATGTGCATTAGACAGTTCTAATGCAGCTAGGGACTGGACACACTGGGCCTGTGGCCTCAGTGCGCTCACTCACGATGTACGTGCCATTAGAACATCTATCTACTCAATATCTTATTGCTTACTTATAAGAAGTGTGGTGAGGAACTTCATGTGGTTATTCGTGGTCACTTGACTAGAGGCATGGCTACTTCTGTTGCCTGTTTCAGGAATGTCTGTTGCCGAAATTTGTGCAGCTGCCATCTGGAGTACTGTCCACACCTTCAGTAAACATTACAGTCTGGACTTTGCCTCAAGAAAAAGAGCAGGCTTTGGCCTAACTGTACTTCAAGGCCTACTCTCTTATGCCTGTAGTCTCCAACCACCCAGACTGTTTCTGTGTCAGTACTGCTTGGTACTCATTCCATAGGTGTGGCCTGAAGGAAGGAGATATCCTCAAAGTAGATAGAACAGTTACATACTTACAGTACCGTAACAGTAGATCTTCAAGAGAATCCTTTCATCAGTCCATGCTGTCCCACCCACCATCCCTCCTACATTCTGAAGGCTCCTTCTCCATAGAGCTTTTCCAGCTGTTCTCTGCTGCCATATCTCCCCTTTTTGGTTCCCTATAGGGAGGTCCTCTGAGCATGATCTCCAGAGGGTAACTGAGGCAGGACAAGGCAGTCCATGTTTGTATAGGAAGAGTTAACGTGGATGTCGTTGTAGGTGGACCCTAGTGGACTGCTTGCAGAAAGTTTCCGTGTGGTCTTAGTGCCTGATGGCTATAGTTACACAGGTGTGGTCTGATAGGAGATTCTCTCAAAGATCTATTGCTATGGTAAGTATGTAACTGTTCTTTCATGCTCCCCTCCAGCCTGCTGCCATCTACCAGTCCCACGGCTCCATCAGTTGCCTTCTTCAGGACGTAGCCCTTCCTCACAGAGCTCCCATGGCCTAACCCCACATAGCAGGGCAGTCTGGGTTCTCTAAGCCCCTGTGGTGTCCAAATCCAGTGGAGGAGGTTGGCAGCAGTCAGTAGCATGAGGCCTGTAGGGGACCGATGTCATCCTGCAGTGACAGACAGTTTCTCCTTTTCCTCCAGCCCCTTAGGATGGGGACGCAACTCATTCATAAGAGCGCATATAACAGGCATGGGCGAGAGTGCGCATGCACATCCTCCCACTCGCTGCTAAGCCCAGTTTTCAGTCTACCTGTGAGACTACAGGTGGTGCTAGCACAGTGGGTCTTGGATACATATCCTTACTCTGAGGGGGTAAGTGTCCTTTGGTACACTCGAGCCAACTTCCCCACTGGTGCTCTGGTAGCCAGAATCTGATCCTGGACCTATGTCATCAGCATAAGAAGTGGCAACGCTGCCGCTGTGCTGACTGGTTGACTCAGTTGCAATATTTAAATGGTCTAACTACGCCCATTTATTTTGTGTCCCTGTTAAGTGTGCTTTAAATAGTGCTAATTGTGCAGCCTGGAATAAACTGGCATCTTAGCCGCCTGGGTGGTGGACAAATATCTGGCACAAAAGCACAAATCGCGTTACTGTTTATAGCCTGTAACTGATGCTGCTGTAGCTGCAAATAATAAAATCATTGCTCCTAGAAGAAACAGAGCCTCCTACCATCAAGGCAAGGTATTCCTGATTTCAGCACTTTGGGATATTTTAAACTTAAAATTTTGAATAACTCTTTTGATCTTTACAAAAAGTAGTATTAGAGACTTTACAAACACATCAGTAAGTGGGTCTTATGGGCCAAAAGCCGATGGCACATTCATAAGGTAGAAAAAGGGCCAAAGGCCGATGGCACGGTCATAAGGTAGAAAAAGAAATGGGCAGACTGGATGGGCCTTGCGGTCCTTATCTGCCATCAACTTCTATGTTTCTGTACAAGTGGTACAAGTTTGGTGACTTTTCAATATGTGGAACTCTAAGAGACAGACGGATGATGATGGAGAGAGGCACAGACAGCTGGCTGTGCTGGCAGGTGGGGAACAAAATTTTCCAGTTTGGCAGAGTTGGGTGAACCCGAACCTACGCTGCATGATGTGCTGCAGGCAGTGAAAGCACTGGAGAAGCAAGTGAGTGACCTCTATAAAAAAAAAGTAGTGGATTTTCAGGCCAGGGTGTTGGTGTGTGAGACACAGGCAATTTCAGCAGTGGCTTAAACAAGGGTGGGAGCAGGGATGGCAATGAAAACTAGGTTAAGTGCACCTAGGTTGATCGAAGAGAACAAGCTACTATGGTACCGGACTGGGAAATCTTGAGAATCAAGCCCATTCAGCTAATCTCAGAATTGCATGTTTGTGGAAGGCTGCTGAAAAGGATGACCTGATCTCATTTGCAGGTTCTTGGCTAGCGGCCTTGTTGCAGCTGAACATTCCATCTATTGTTCTAAAGCCATAGTTACTCCAAGGATATGCCAAGAGAACTGGGATAGCTGCCACATGTTTCTTCTGATTAAGGCGAGTGTGCATGAACAGGCAAAGGTTTTAGAGGCATAAAATGAAAGGGACCATTGATTAAATCAGACAGTGCATATCCTTTGATGCCTTGACACCCACACTGCAGAAGTTGGGCATCTCTCTCAGCCTGCAGCTTTCAAAGAAACTAAAGATTGTGTACTGAGGGAAAATGTACATCTCTGGAGACATGAAGGCGGATGGCAACCTCATAAACTGGATTGTTTTGAGGCACAGGTCAGGAAGCATAGGAAAAGCAGGAACAATTGTAAAATTCACAATTGTTTTATTATTAATAACAGTAAAATAAAAAAAATAAAATTGTTCAGTAAAACTATTTACAGTGGCATTACAAACATAGAAAGCAGAGTCCTTTTCTTCTCAATTTCAAATCTCAGTCTGTCTCTGTCTCTTTCTCTTGCAAAACATTGCAGGTCTTTTATATAAGTCTTTGCAACCCCCTGCTCGTTAACAGACATCCTGTTTTTCCTAAAGTGTTCTTGTCAATTTCTTGCAGGTGCAGCAAAAAAGAACATTATGACCCAGCACTGGCCTCTTGTTTACATCTCTGCATTTCAGGTTAAACCCTTGAGTTCCAAATAGCTTTTTGCAATCATTTCAACAGTAAAACTATATACATTTTTAAACAAAGGGATCCCTGTATCAGTGACATTTCCACATAAAGATTCACATATATTTTTATACCCGCAGATATGCAAAGGGGGAGACAGAAATAGCAAGGGAAGGCAGAGAGATAGCAAGAGGCAAAGAACTGCGAAACCGTCAGAGTGATGAGTTCTAGGTCTCACAAGAAAAGCTGGTTGTGCAACCAGACAGACGAGACAGAAAAGGAGAGAACAGAAAGGATCCCTGCATCCAAACTCTTTCTACATAACAACTGGGACAGGGCGCGTATTCAACTCTGTCACATACCCCCCTCCTTAAGAGGGAACCTGTTTTACAAAAAACAGGTTTCCAAAACTTTCTAGTAATTCTCATCTAACATAAGCATATAACCTTTACAGTTCTGTGCATATGCAGGATAGCAAACAGAGAAGTTTTAACTCAATTTTTCCACCTTTGGAATTCTCAATTCCTGATCCATATCTTGACAGAAAATCAGCATTGACATTCTCTTTCCCAGATTTGTGCATCATTTTAAATTTAAATGGCTATACTGCCAGGTACCATCATGTGATTATAAAATTTTTATCCTTCATTTGGTTAAGCCAACAGAGAGGATTGTGATCCGGTACAAGTACAAAGTCAGCTCCTAATAAGTAAAACTTAAGGGACTCCATGGCCCACTTTGCTGCAAAGCATTCCTTTTCAAGGGTGGAGTACATTTCTTCTCTGTCATGCAACTTCCTACTTATATAAGAATAGGATGTTCTTTCCCATCTGTATACTAACTCAAGATATGCACTGCACCTAGGCCTACCTTTGATGCATCAGTCTAAAACAAAAAAATGTTGAGGGTGCCGTATTGGTCCTTTTAAGAACAGATCCAGAAACAAATGATTTGATAACTTTTATTGGACCAACATGGATGTTACAGAAAAGAACAAAGTGCTCTAGCTTTTGAACCGACCAGGTCTTTCTTCAGAAGCTTTATGGCAGTTATTTTGAAAATCCCATACTATTAACACAGATTATGTTGAAAAACCAAAAATAATTCTCATTGGTTTAACATATACATTTAAAACATAACAGAAGATTACGTCAGAGAAGCTAATTAACACCAGTATGCTTTTAACTGAGAAGCCTCAGAAGGGCAAAGGTTATCAAGAATCTCAACAACCAGAGAGTTTTTCTCACATACATTTTAAAATGTCTCAGTATGCTAAGAAAGCATTCTAGTGATAAAAAAAACATTGGGATAGCATTCTCTCTAATACATGGAAGATGAGCTTACAACTTACATTCCAAGTGTCCTGGTGTATTAAAGAACAGATAATGAGAGACAAAATCCTGAAATTAGGTATAACTGCAAGTTGAAAACAAGCCCCAAATTAAACATACACATATATTCATGATGCATGATAGTATCACTTGTAAGTGTAAGTGCCAAATAAAAATACTTGTCAGGGACCCCCAAGAAAATGAGACCATGAGCCTGATAAATGCAAAAAAAGGAGGGGGCCTGGAGGATTTGATCCTTGGAAGTTTTCATTTAGATTCCTTAGACTGATTCTGTGCATTTTTGTTATACACTGACTCTGTGTTGAAATCTGCTCTTATCAGGCTCATGGTCTCATTTTCTTGGGGGTCCTTGACAACTCATTCGTAACTGAGCTGTTTTCTTTTTTCCAAAAATAGGCAGAGATAATATAAAATCCACCACCAGCAATAACAATAGGTTCTATTTTAACTACTATTGTGCTCGGTTTATACAAAGTGCCTCAGAACAAAAACTGCAGCATCATAACTCTGAACAGTGCAGGAGAACGGCTAGCAAGGCAAACAGGATGTTGGGATGCATTGTAACGGGGATCACCTCTAGGAGCAGGGAAGTGATTCTGCCGCTGTACAATGGACTGGTTAGACCACACCTTGAGTACTGTGTACAGTACTGGAGACCACACTTGAAGAGGGACATACAGCTCCTGGAGAGGGTACAGAGGAGGGCAACTAAGATGATACGAGGACTGGGGATTTGATGTATGAGGACAGACTTGAGGAGCTCTGCCTGTTTTCATTGGAGGAGAGGAGAGACAGGGGGGACATGATTGAGGTCTTCAAATACCTCAAGGGAATAAATATGGTAAACATGGAGGGGATCTTTAGACTAAAGCAGGGAGGTATCACCAGAGGGTATGGTTTGAAGTTGGAAGGTGGAAGGGTGAGGTGGGAAAAGAGGAGGAGGTTTTTCACTGAGAGGGTGGTGGACCCTTGGAATGCACTGCCTGGCGAGTTGGTTCAGAGATCCACAGTGGAGGGCTTCAAGAGAGGGGGGGACAGACACAGAAAGTGGATGTATCAGATGATGGCCTGTCCCAGGGGGGTGGGAATGGATGATAGGGGTTTCTGGAATAGAAGGGGGGGAGGGCCTCGGCACCCAACTAGGGATCTGAGGTTCGAGCAGACTCGATAGACCGTAAGGCCTAATCTGCTGGCAATTAGTATGTTAGTGTCATTAGGGCTCTGTTACATTAAGGAGTTACAAATGCAGATATCGCACTTCTTTTAATTGGTTCTGCGAGCAGTCCCATACAAACATTAACAGCGCATATAATTCCATTGACCTATCTTGGTCCAGGCAGCAGACATACGAACATACGAATGTGCCAGCAGAAACAGACCACGTGGTCTATCTAAGTCTGCTCGAGTGTGCAGCTAGCACCCTTAGTTTTCAGCTGCCCCACCCCCCCATGTGTCATCCCACTGCCACTCCCCACATCCCCCACCCTCACTCTCCCCTGTTCCCTGTCCCATGCCCATTTGAAACTGTTCACAGATTTACATGATACCACCTATTCTGGTAGGACGTTACATTTTGCTACTACCCTCTCTGTGAAATAGTGTCTCCTCATTTCCTTCCTAAATCTTCCCCCCTGTATTCTTAGTGCATGCTTCCTGGTGACCCTCCCCCTCCTTAACTTAAAGACCCCATCTGCCCCATCCTTATTGATTCTCCTCAGATACTTGAATGTCTCTATCACGTTCCCCCCCGTCCCTTCTATCCTCCAGGGTGTACATATTCAGGTCTCTGTCTGCTGTCATAGTCTGTCCTTTCCATTCCACATATCATCTTTGTTGCCCTCCTCTGCACCCCCTCCAGTAGCCTGATATCACGCTTTAGGTATGGCCTCCAAAACTGCACACAATACTCTTAAATGCGGTCTTACCAGCGACCTGTAGAGGGGCAAGATCACCTCTCTTTACCTGGACGAAAAAACCCTTGCTATGCACCCCAGCATTTTGTTCGCTTTTGCAGCCACTCTCCTGCACTGGGCAGTGTTGTCCATGGTCCCTGTTATCATTACCCCTAGGTCCTTCTTCTCCTCAGTGATCCCCAGCTTAACCCCTCCCAGCCAGTATTCTCTCCTTGGGTTCTTCACCCCAAAATGCATAACTTTACACTTCTTTGCATTGAACCCCAGCTGCCAACTCTCTGACCACTCCTCTAGCTTGCTTAGGTCCCCCTGCAGCTGCTTCCATCCCTCCTCTCCATTCACCAGTGCTCCGATTTTGGTGTCGTCAGTGAACAGACTTATCTTGCTCACCACCCCATGTGCAGTATCTGATATGAAGAGCCCGAACAGTACTGGCCCCAACACAGAGGCCTGTGGCACCCTACTCATCACCGGCCTTGGAGTTGAGAGCTCCCCTCTCACCACCACCCGTTGCAGCCTCCCACTCAGCCAGCTTGTAATCCAGTTCATCATGTTTTCCCCTACCCCTACACCAGTTAGCTTCCCCCCAAGCCGCCCATGAGGCACAGAATCAAAGGCCTTGCTGAAGTCCAAGTAAAGAACATCCACCGCATGACCCTTATCCAGCTCACCTATCACCCAGTCATAATATTGTATGAGGTTGGTTTGACAAGACTTCCCTGAAACAAACCTATGCTTCCTCACATCCTGGAGGCCATTGTCCTCCAGGTACGATACCAGTCTTTCCTTTAGTATTGTCTCCATGTTTGCACACTATGGAGGTGAGACTTACCGGTTGATAATTACCCGGTTCATCCCTTGGTCTGCTCTTCTGTAATGGTACGACATGTGCTATCTTCCAGTCCAGTGGCACACATCCCGACTCCAGTGAGGTGCTGTACAGATCTGCCAATGGCTCTGCCAACACCTCCGCCATCTCTTTCAGCACTCTGGGGTGGATACCATCCAACCCTAGTGCCTTGTCTACCTTCAGTGCCCTCAGTCCCTCTAGGACTCTGCTTGCCTCAATTCTTCCATCTGTTGCCTCCTCTCCCCACCCTCCCAGCCCATGGTGGTAGCGGTCCCCCCTTTTCTTCCCTGAACACTGAGCAAAAGTGTTCATTCAGTGCTTCTGCCTGCTCCTCACCCTTTCCATGCACTCCCCACCCCTTTTATCCTCACTCTTGTCTCCTTGCACTTCCTTTTCTCCTGATGTATCTGAAAGTCTTCCTGTAATTCCCTGCACTAATCTCAGCTCCCTCTGGGCCTTGGCTTCTCTCACTTTTCTGGTTACCTCCCTGGACAGTCTTGCGTATTCCTCCCTGTCCTTCTATACCTCTGGTGCACCT
The DNA here is from genome assembly GCA_016271365.2 of Neoceratodus forsteri. Taxonomy (NCBI): domain Eukaryota; kingdom Metazoa; phylum Chordata; order Ceratodontiformes; family Ceratodontidae; genus Neoceratodus; species Neoceratodus forsteri. The sequence continues at coordinate 849,665,057 of CM057452.1, forward strand.
CTCGTTTTGCTCTCACCACCTCCACTACCTCGCTGTTGAACCAGCATGGTTTTCTTGCTCTGCTCCTCTTACTCTATGTCTTGGTGCAGGCTTCTGTTGCCTCTGTAATCCCCTTTTTAATAATATCCCATTTCTGCTCTGCATCCATCTCCTGCCTTATGCCCTCTAGTTTCCCTTTCAGTACTTCCTGCATCCTCCCAAAGTCTACCCCCCTGAAATTTACTACTTGAGTAACTAACTTCTCTGGCTTCCCGCACATCGTGATATTAAACCACACCGTTTGGTGACTGCTGTCGGCTGGTGGGTCCTCCACCTTTATTTCCCATACTGCCTCCCCTTTCGACAACACCAGATCTAAAGTGTTCTTTAGCCTAGTAGGTAAACTAACCAACTGTGTCATAACTTACTTCTAAACCTTCTCTCTCAAAATACTCATACTGCCACTCTTTCATGTTATACAATTATTCCATTTTATACAGACTGAGACATGAGCTCCAACAACTGACAATGTCTATGTGTTTCAGCTGCTGTTTACACACAGTTAAAGCCAGATGGAAAGCGAGAACAAAAATAAACTTTGTCGAGACAATTTAGTCTTTTTCTTTTTCAGAGCAACAGAGCTAATAATAAAAAAAAAAGTTTTACTTTGACTTCATAAATTTGAGAGGAAAATGACTTAAAGGAGATTTCAACCCGGCCCAGTGGCGCTGAGGGTTGGCGTGGTGACACACCTCGCACTTCCGCCCGGTGATCTGGGTTGAGGAGCGGACTTGGGTCACTGGGGTCAGAGGGAAGGAGGATTGAGCCTCAGCGGATGCTCTCCTCCGCCAGTTGCAATCCTGGGGTGTCGCACCCAACACCCTGTGCTGGTGGAGCCACGGGCACCAGTGCAGGGCAGTTCTTCGAGAGTCGGGAGGTCATGGTGGGCATTTGTCGGCGACGTGACAGCATGTTTGTGAAGACTGGACGTCAGTCCCACGCGGCCGACATCCTCAGAGGGTAGGAGGAACTAAGGGGAGAAAATGGGGAAAAAAAACAACCCTTGGGCCAAGATGACAACCGATCCACCTCAGGATCGCCGACCCGCAGGACAGACCCCATTGTGCAGGTACTCCAAAGAGTCGGAGAAGGTAGGAGGGATAAAGGAGCATGCCTGGCACTCTAGGGGCAGATTCTGTGGGAGGGACCTGTAGGATTGATCAGAGGTCTGAAGGAGTGGATCGAGGGGGCAGTAAGGTGGGATAAAAAAAAAAAGGAGATTTCAGAGTCGAGTGGCTGTTTGTTTAAACTTTAACAAAAGGCTCAAATTTTTTTAATTAAGCCTGCTTTCTTCAGAGCCAGTAAAAGCTAACTCGGAAACAACTCGAGAAACAGCAGCTGGGAGTAGCAATATATTTCAGCTACGTTTACACCCAGTTCATCTGAAGCAGTTCTTAACCAAAAAATGTAGCTTTACAGGGGAAGTAACATCTTTTTTTCCTTTTTAAAAGCACTAACAGAAAACTTTTACTTAGCTTCGTTCGTGGAGCAAGCGGTGATATAGAGAAAAAGTCTCGGCTTCGAACAACCATGTTTCCAGGACTTCAACGAGGGGTGCCGACTAGGACACTGTCTGTGCTTGCGACTCCTTCACCTGGCCATCTTGGAATCGACGTGTTGCGTCACACATAGATTCCTCACAGGTGCCTCCCTCCAGACCTGCCTTTTTTTTATCGATTGGATAACTGCTCGTAGGTGTTCCAGGTGGCTTTTCCAGTCTGGATTGTATACCACATCATCCAGGTATTCAGCACAATAACCAGTGTGAGGGGATAAAAATTACATCCATGTACCGCTGGAATGTAGCAGGAGCCCCATGTAAACCAAAGGGCATGGTGGTGAACTGATAGACTCCTATAGGAGTAGCAAATGCAGTTTTGTCTCTGGATTCTTTAGCTAGGGGGATTTGCCAATACCCCTTGGTGAGATCAAGGGTACTGATATACTTAGCACTCCCCAGTCTGTCCACCAAATCATCTATTCTGGGCATAGGATAACTGTCAAATTCTGACACTCGATAGAGTTTCCTAAAATCAAGGCAGATTTACACCCCTTTCTTTTTTGTTTACAATCACCATTGGTGATGACCAAGCACTTCTCGACTCTTCTATGATACCCAGTTCTTTCATTTTTTGTATTTCCTTAACCATGTCTGCTCTTAACCGCTCTGGTAATCTGTATGTCTTTTGTCTAATAGGGCGAGCATTGCTTTTCACTATTACTTACTTGACCCCTTTTGCTCGGCCTGGTACTGTGGTAAAAGTACTGTTAAATGTCTTTATCAAGTTATGAATTTTTGCGGTTTGTTTGGAGGTTAAGGAAACACTCACCTTTACAGCATCAGCAGTTACAGTTTTTTCAGTCTATCATAAGCTACATCAGGATCTTCTTTATCAGTTTCTGGTAAAACCAGAAAAGCAGCTTTTGGTGTTTTTTTCAACCCATTTCTTGAGGAGGTTAGCATGGTATATATTAGTAGGATTTTTCCTATCGGGGTCTCAATCTCATAGTTAACTGTGCCCATACGTCTAAGCACCTTATAAGGCCCTTGCCATTTCATTAACAACTTATTTTCTGTAGTAGATAACAGTAGCAAGACCTTTTCACTTGGCTCAAAAACTTTTTATTTTACCCCATGGTCATAATACACCTTCTGCTGGTTTTAGGCCTCTTCCTGATTACTATGGGTGATTTCAATATATTTTGCCCTCTTCTTTCCCAGGCCACACATATAAGATGTAATATATTGTTTCTTTTTATTTTTATTGAGGGTTATCTTCCCATGTTTCTTTTATTACATCTGGTGGCCCTCTAGGTTGTCTACCATGCAGCATTTCAAATGGTGAAAAACCTGTTGATGCCTGTGGCACTTCTCTGCAAGCAAAAAGCAGGTAAGGTAAGTATTGGTCTCAGTCTTTCCCTTCCCCTTTTACAAACCTTTTTAACATGCATTTTAGGGTTTGATTAAAACGCTCAACAAGCCCGTCTGTCTGAGGGTAATAACGGGAGGTTCTTATGGCAGTGATACCAAGTAGTCGGTACAGCTCCTTCAGTAATGCAGCGCCAAAATTACTTCCCTGATCAGTAATAATCTCTTTTGGTATGTCTACTCTGCTGAAAATGTTGGCAAGCTCTGCTGCAGCTGTTGGGGCTGTGACAGTACGCATTGGAACCTCCTCTGAGTATTGAGTAGCATAGTCACATACTGCCAAAATTAATCGATTACCCTTTTTACCTTTGTCTAAGGGGCCGACCACATCCATTGCAGTTCTCTCAAAAGGCACATCTGTCAAGGGTAGGGGCACCTGGGGCACCTTGTCTTTTGTAATCACTGGGGCTGCTCTCTGACACTCAGCACAGGACCTGTAATAGGTAGCAACACCTTCATGAATTCCAGACCAGTAAAATCTGCACAGCAATCTGCCAAGGGGTGCGATCCCTCCCTGAATTACCAGCCATAGGACTATCATGTGCTGTCTGTAACAACTCAGATCTGTACTTTTGTGGTAGAACCAATTGTTCTATCTGGTCCTGTTTCTGAGGTTTAACCCAAACTCTGCGCAGTAGCCCATTACATTTTTTAAACATAGGTTCACCCTGTTTTGGTTTCACCCCCAGCTGCTTAAAATAACCCTGGAGAGAAACATCATTAGCTTGTTCTGAAAGAAAATCACACTCCATGATCAGTTTAGTTTCAGCATTTTCATATGTTAACCTCTTATGTCCATCAGTCTTTTGTTGCCACTGTTTCTTCAGGCGTCGTCGTGCTTTCCTGGATTTCAGGATCTTGGAGCTTTGCTCAAACAAGTCCAAATCAAAATCAGTGAAAGTGAAAGAAAGAGTCCCCACCATCTGAGATTTTCTTTGCCTGAGCTCTTGTCACCACTGCTGCTGAAACATCAGGATTTACTCCCTCTTTGATTAACTCCATAAATCCTGGAAAGTCATTTCCAATAATCACAGGTACAGGTAACTTAGGTACTACCCCCACTTTCATTTGGTGCAACACCCCAGTAATAGTTAGTCACTTGGCTGGGGGGATAGTATCGAGTGTCCCCATGGATGCAGATGAGACCAGTACCCGGCCCTTTTGGACATTGTTTTCCTAGCACTTCAATATGCACTAGGGTCTGTCTGCTTCCCAGATCTAGAAGTCTCTTCACAGTCTTATCTCCCACCTTCACATCTGTTAAGTACTTGCCCCAGTTTGCTATGGACAAATCTGATCCCGTGTCACTCTTCTTACTATGGCAGTTTCTTGCAATATGACCTGGCTTATTACAGTTATAGCAAATAAAGTCTTTGGGCACAGATTTGTTACCCCCACCAGAGTTTTTATCAGACTTGGAGTTTAAATGGGAAAAAGAGTGTCTTACCTGGGCTTGGCTGTTACCTTGCTGCTGTGGCGTCTGTCTGGCCATTTGGTAGTCTTCAGCCAAAGTACAGCCTTTTTCCCACTTTCAGGTCACTGTTTTTTCACCAAAAGCTGCACACCTGAAGGCAGGATATTGATGAATAGCTTCATTGCAAATGTGTCGATCTGTGGGACTGTTTTGCCCTCTGTTTGGAGCCATTTTATCAGCAGTTCTCTGAGTCAGGTGAAGGCTTCTTGAGGATTGTCGACTGAGTTATACTTAAGAGACGGTAATCTCTGCCTGTAGGTCTCTCCTGAGATGTCGTACCTTTTCAGGGTTTCTCTTTTCACCAGGTCATACTTTTCTGACTCTGCAGTGTCCATATTGTTGTAGGCAAGTTGGGCTTTCCCTGTCAGGTAAGGTACCAGTCTGATTGCCCATTGCTGCTTTGGCCAGTGGCAGGCTGTGGCAACCCTTTCAAAAATTGTCGGGTATGCTTCGATGTCAGCGAAGGGAATCAACTTTGTAAGTTTAATGTATTTCAAGTTGCCTGTGTCCTGTTACTTGTCTGGATCTGTGCCAGATCCTCTGCCTTTGATAGCCTGCCAGGCATCCAGCCACTGCTGCTCCTGTCACTGCATCTTTTCTCTCCGCTGCTGCTCCAGTTGTTGCATTTCTTCTTTTCTCTGTTTCTCCATCAGCATAGGAAAACCAGGAGCAGTTGTAAAATTTGCAGCAAGTGTTTTATTATTAATAACAGTAAAATAAAAAAAATAAAATTGCTCAGTATAACTATTTACAATGGCAGTACAAACATAGAAAGCAGAGTCCTTTTCTTCTCAATTTCAAATCTCAGTCTGTCTGTCTCTTTTGCAAAACATTGCAGCTCTTTTTTATAAGTCTTTGTAATCCCTGCTTGTTAACAGACATCCTGTTTTTCCTGAAGTGTTCTTGTCAATTTCTTGCAGGTGCAGCAAAAAGAACATTATGACCCAGAACTGGCCTCTTGTTTACATCTCTGCAAAAAGCTTAAAAACTGCCTTTCAGGTTAACCCTTTGAGTTCCAAATAGCTTTTTGCAATCATTTCAACAGTAAAACTGTATACATTGTTAAACAAAGGGATCCCTGTATCAGTGATATTTCCACATAAAAAGTCACATATATTTTTGTACCCGCAGATATGCTTGGGGGGGACAGAAATAGCAAGGGAAGGCAGAGAGTTAGCGATAGGCAAATAATTTCGAAACTGTTGGAGTGATCAGTTCCTAGGTTTCACAAGAAAAGTTGGTTGTGCGACCAGATAGACAAGAGACAGAAAAGGAGAGAACAGAACAGATCCCTGCATCCAAACTCTTTCTCCATAACACCTGGGACAGGGCTGTATTCAACCCTGTTACATGGATTCAGAACAACTTTGGAGTGAAGACAAATGTGGAGGAGGTGGACTCAGACTGACTGCTTCACCACTGGTGTCTGTGAGTTGTGCCCTTTAGTAGATGTGGTGGTGGGATGGGGATAGTAGTTGTGATTTAGATAGTGGTATGTGTGTGTGGGACTTTACTTTTCACCACAGTGACTTTATGTATGCTTCCTGGTTATCTACCAGCTCTCAGTCCCCACCATGTGTTGTTAAAATGGCATTAACCATACGGCCACATATCCCTCTACTCCCCAACCTCTCTTTCTAGAGCTCAGAGGCCATTCTGGGGACTGAACTTCATTTGATGCCTTTTAGAAACTGGCACGTTCTGATCACAATGGTCAAGTGAGCATAGAGGTGTTAGATGCAGTTGTTCATGTCTTAGTATAACGTCATACAGGCTGTAGTCACCTGTTTTTTTTTTTTCAAACTCTGTTTTTTTCGCACCCCTGCCACTGACCTCTCTCCAGCGTGGTCACTCAGTTGCTGGCTCTACCCGTCCACCTGAAGCTCTGACCAACCTTACTCCAGTTGGGAGGCACACCCTCCTGCACAGCTCACCTTAACCCCTCAGCTCTGAGTCCCCCGAAGAAGGACTGCCATTCTCACCGGCGCTCTATTTATAGTGCTGGCAGCCTTGCCTTGTACAGGGGGAGGAGCCGGAGCGGACGTCTTACACCCAGCATTTGACATGGGGCCACAACCATTGTGCCCGCCTTCACCTGTCAGTGGGAGGGGGGCTCTTTAGGTACCCCGGGAACGCAGACATGCAATGACATCCAGCGCAATGCGGTCACGCTCTTGCACCCGCTTTCGGGATGTCCGCAGTTGCTCCCATACCCCTGATGGGAGCTCTTCATTGTGCTGCAGTCTCCTGACCTCCGCCAGGAGTCACCAAAGCACTGAGGAGCACCAGCCACCCACCCCAGGAAAGGAGAGCAGTCCTCCAGATGCTCAATCCTCTCCTTCCCTTGCTGGCACCTGAGTCCATTCCCGAACCCTGGTTGTCGTTGTGGTGCGAGGTGTGGCGTCCAGTGTCTCAACCCTCAGCGCCACTGGGCTGACCCTGTAGTCACCTGTTAAGTCTCTTTCTCCTGTGTATGTAGTGTTATGTCTGTATAGGGTTTCATTGCACACACTGTACTGTATACTTACAGAAATCTACCTTATTTTGTAGTATTGTCTAGGGGGCTGAATCAGGGTGAAAGCTTTTTTTTGTTAAAATTTAATGGTGTTATTAACAAGCCAACAGAGTGTTGTGAGACATTTATTTAATGTTCTTCCTATCCTGACTTGGTCCATAGTCATATATTGATATGTAGACCAATCAAAACATTTGTTTATAGCCAGCCCAGTGGCACAAAGGGCAGAGGATCTGGTGTCTCACCTCTCCTACACTGGCAAGCCGTGTTCGGGAATGAGCTTGAGTCGCCGGGGGTTGGCTGGGAGTGGATTGAACAATTGTCAGGCAGCTCTCCTCTCCTGGATTGGGGAGGTAGGCCTTCCCTGCCCTTGACTGCCACCGAGTAGAGATAAAGTGGTAGTGCCAGGCAAATGGGAAGCCTGGTGCTAGGTCGGGTACATGGATCGAGGTCAGTGCCAGATCTGGTGTGCATGCGCGACTGTGTCATCGGGTTTTCAGGGAGTAAGGGTAGAAAAAGAAGGAAAATCACCCCTGGAGACAGGATAACGCCCCCCCGGGCGCCACGCCAGGTGGCTAGACACACACCACAGTCCTGTGAAAGGGCGATGGTGGAAGATGAGTCCTGGAGGAGCCAGGTGGCAGGGCTTGGCTGGGGGGAGGTGGCCGGAACAACAGTCTAAAGGGGCACACAGGAGAAGAAAGAGACTATGAAAAAAGAAAACAAAACAAAACTTTTGTTTATAGCTGGCCCGGTGGCATGGAGGGCTCACCTGTCAGTCCTACCGTCTTTAAGACCCTCTATGACAAAACGTTTGCTGAAATCTGTACTTGCTTCTGTCGCTCCTAGCAGCTTGACTATTGTTCCTCTCTTCTTCAACACTAGTCCCAGCTGCTTATCCAAATCAGCCCTTGCCACTACTACTCCCCCCTCCTCTGCCCCACTTGCTCTTATCACCCTCTGCAGCCCTCTTAATCACCACCCCCCTTCTGCCGCATTTACCTAAGGCTTACGCACTGTTATGCGCACCTCCATAGCTTAGGAATTTCCATCCAGGCCTGTAACATGTTTCTGCTGGACAGGAATATAAATAATCTTTCTTTTTCTTCTATGGTTTGTATATGACATCCATCACATTCTGCTCCTGTGGAACTGTATATATATATATATATATATATATTACGTTCAGGTTAATATTATATATATCTTTCTTGTACATGTGACTTGGAGTGTAAATACTCTGCTCCTATCAGTATTGTAAACATGTTGTTCCTTTTGTATTATGTGTATTTATATGTAACTGTACAATTTTACCTGCCAACAGCAGGTCCACCTTGTAAATGAGCTTGCTCAATGGTGATCGCCTGGATAAATAAAGATTTGATTGAGGCGCCTAGCCTTACCTCCCACTACTCCGGCGGTCCAGGGTCAAGAGCGATCTCAGGGTGTCTGGTGTTGGCTGGGGAGAGGTGCATCGAGCATCCGAAGGACAACTCTCCTTCTCTGGGGAAGGGGTGGGACAGCGGCCCTGGCATTCGCCTGACCACTAGCAGTGGCTGGGGGGACAGGCAGCAGGTATCACAACATGGGGGATGGATGGGCAACAGCCGTCGAAGTCCCACACACGGGGTGTGTTTAGGCACATCTGGACAGCATTGCATGTCAACTCCTCCAGTGGAAGGAAAATGGAAAATGGTTGGCAGTGGGGCAGGATGACACCAACTCTTTGCGGGCTCCACACCCAGGCTACAGGGCCGTCTCCCAGAAAGTGGATCTGTTCTGTCAACAGGTAGGAGATGCCAACCCCTGTCATGGAGGGCAAGCCATGGGGAAGACCAGGATGGAGGTAAGTCCCTGGGATGCCAGATGACGGGACTTGGGGGGTCAATGGAAGGAGCAGCCCACCGCTGGCATCCCAGGGACTTATCTCCATCCCGGTCTTCCCCCATGGTTTGCCTTCCATGACAGGGGTCAGTGTCTCCTGCTTGCCAGCAGAACAGATCCATTTTCCAGGAGAGGGCCCTGTAGCCTGGGTGCGGAGCCTGCGAAGGGTCAGTGTCATCCTGCCCCACCGCCGGCCATTTTCCATTTTCCTTTTGTTTATATTTACTTTGGATATGCCCCTATGATATAATGACCTAGGCAAGAGTATTCACTTTCCCTGTTGTAATCTGTACTTATAACCTAAATGGCTATGTATTTTTGCTATGGATCATGTACACACAACTTATAATTTTTATAATTTTTAATTTTTTGTATTATTTATTGATGTGTTTTAATTGTTGTTGTACAGGCACCTTTTTATAAATAAAGAATGATGATGATGATAAAACTAATAAAATGTAAATTAAAATAAAAAACATTGCTCCTAAAGAAGTAACTGCACAATCACTTGGTTGTGAGTCAAATACAGTGTTGGGGAAAAGAAAATTCACTTTGAGCATCCAAGTTACAAATGACTAGTCTCACATTACTAAGTAGGCTACTGATCCAAACTGAAAGCTATAAAAGTTGCCAAAGTCAGCTTTAAAGCAGAAATTTTTGGCAGTTGTTGCCCAGGGCTTTGATTTCAGTAACCAACAGATAAGAGCTGCCCTAGATGTTTCTGATGCCGTGCCCTGGGCTGCAGCAGCAGGGATATATATCAGAAAGTATGACTGGTTCAGATTCAGTGGTTTCAGCAAAAGGTTATAAATGTTCCTGTATCTCGTATCAGACTGTAGAAGCCCTTAAAGTGTCCAGTGAAAAAATGCCAATCCTGAAAGACATGAATAATATCCATGCTACGTGTCATGGAGGAATGGGGTATTTTTTATTCCGTCAACTTCAGTGGCCCTTCCAACCAGACCCAAAGGGGCTTCCAGCATCAAAGTAAAGCCAGGCCTTTCCAGCAAAATGTCACAGTGAAAAGCAGCACAGCAAGTGCAGGCCCCAAGCTCATCCCACTGATGGGTTATGGGCCCCCAGCTCCATCTCAGCTGCTCGAGGTAGACCAGTCTGTACCGGTGTAGAGGGCGGGGCTTGAACCTGTTCTGTCAGTCATTAGGAGACATTACCAGAGACAGATGGGCTCTGGAAATGATCTGGATGGTCACTCTTTGGGACTCATAGAGCACCACAGGAGGCAGTATAGCGCAGTGGTCTAAGGCTCTGAGCTGCAAATCTGGTGACATCCAGCAGTCCAGACCTGGGTTTGAATCCCACAGCTTCCACTTGCATACTGTGTGACCCTGAGCAAGTCACTTAACCTCCTTGTGCTCCCAGGTCGCTCCTGTAAAAAAGCTTTCAGCTTAGTGTGCTATACCTGGTTAAACAACTAAATAAAAAAAAACAAAAAAAAACTTGATCACCTGCCAGGAAAATTGTCTCAGCTTTAGGGTCCCATGGCTGAATATCCTTCCGTGAAAGTAGCCAGGCTTTTACAGAACAGGGCAGTGGAGAAACTTTAGGAGTCACAGAAAGGCAAGGATTTTTACAGCAGATATTTTCTCTTCTGTATCAAGATCTAGACCTCAGACATGTGAACGTCTGTATGAAAAGCACAAAGTTCAGAATGGTGCCACTGCTGTCTCTGCTGCCATATCTGAGGCAGCAGGACTAGTTGGCTTTGCTCAACATGAGGAGTGCTTATCAACATATCCTTGTCACACCAAACCACTGCAAGTATCTCAGATTTTGTTTGGGTCTAGAACACTGCCAGTTCAGAGACTTGCCCTTTGAGCTAACATTGGTGCCATATGTCTTTACCAAGAGCTTCACAGTTTTATCAATACACATCTGAAAACTTGGATATAAATGTTTCCCTTCCTGGTTGATTGACTTATAAAGAGCCTGACCAGGAATAGAATGGAAGCAGCAGTGTGACTAGCATAACAATTTCATGGGCGTCCTACTGAACATGCCTAAGTCTCAACTAGATCTTACTTCGAGATACAGCTCTTGCAGCAGGTTACACCATTAGGACTGAAGACGTCAGGCGTCAGGACCCCACGGAAATTTTCTAGCTAGCAGTCTTCAGCGGGGACCGCCCTCTGCGCGTCCCGCCCGATGTCGAGGCGTAGTAGTACATAAGGGCAGTCCCCCACAATCCCCAGTTCTTTTCCGCCATCGACGCCATGAAGCATCGGCCTCTCGGTCCCTTTCTAGCGTGCGACGAACTTAGAGCTACGACGTTCTCGTCTTTCTTCACAGATTTGGATTCATCTGATGTCCTCTCCAAGCACTTCTCTGGAAGGTCACCAATCGAAGTGTGCCTGCGGCAAACAGATCCCGTTCAGGGATCCTCACTCGGCCTGCGTGCGCTGCCTAGGCCCGGAACACGACACCAAGGCCTGCTCCTTCTGCCAGGGCTTCAATAGTCGCACCAGGATCCGCCGCAAGAAGGCCCTTCAAGCGTTTCTCTTAGAAGAGAAACTGAAGAACGTGGATAAAGAACCTTCCTCCAGGGGGGAGTCGTCGGGAAAAACCCACAAACACCATGAGAAACGCCGGGAGAAGGAATGGACCAGGTCCCTGGCGAGGCCCCGGACTCGAAGCTCTGGCTCGCGGTCAGACCGCTCTCCCTCCAGGGCTCAATCGCAGCCTCCCCCGGTTCAGGTCAGATCCTCCAGCGGCTCCTCCTCTCTGCAGCCCCTCAAGACTTCCAGGCCGTCGGCATCGTCCACTCCATCTAAGGCCTCGTCTAAGTCTGGGGAGCGCCACAAATCTTCCTCCCGCCATCGGGACTCCAATGCCAGGTCGGTTTCCCAGCCTCCACGGAGTTGGACCTGGTTCCTCGTAAGACCAAGGACCTGGCGTCCCTCAAACAGGCGCCAGACCCGGCGTCACCCATCCAACGTCGGCCAAGCTCACCGGCTCTCAGGGCCGGCAACAATGAACATCCGTTGCCCGGCCAGTTTGCCTCGAAGGCGTTGGCCAGGGGACCGATGTCGGCTACCCCAGAGAGAGGACGCACCACCGTCGGCGGCTGCGTCGGTCGGAAGGACTCATTGGAGGAGGATACCACTCAGCCCGAGGACCAGGCGGGCAACACCGGAGACGTTGGACTCCCATGGGAACCTTCCCCGGAGTGGGAGACCCCTGGGGACCCGACGCCCGACCCCGGAGACAGGCCACCGGAGCCTGGCCCGTCGTCGGGCTTGAACTTGGCAGAGGTAAAGGAGCTCTTTACCTTCTGGTGGGACACCATCAGGAAAGATGTGGTCGCCACACACCCTCCTCCTACTCCGGCTCTGCCTCCACCCACTCCTTCACTGCCTCCGCCCCCTCCGCCCAAGGGGCCCGTAGGACGGTCACCAACCCCCAAGGAGCGAACACCACCTTCTAGGGGCAGATCCTCAGACAGGAGAAGACCTCCCTCTAGATCCACTTCAGGGTCACCCAGTCCTAAGAGACCCAGACGACGCCGGTACACCCAGTCTGGGGAGGATTCTAGATCTGACACCTTAGGGTGCTCCAGATCTCCTTCTCCCATCAGCATTCCCTCTCCGAACCCACACAACCTACCTAGGTCTCCTCCGGATGATCCTTCTTTCGTGGAGATCATGAGGTACATCCAGGAGAATATGGGGTGGGATGCTGAAGAGCTCGACCCCGAGAGACAACGCCTTGCCCGCTACCTTCGGCAGAAAGACCCAAAGCCTGTGGTAGTGCCACCCTTGGTGGATACTTTTGCGGACGTCACCAAGGCTGCCTGGAAGCATCCGCATTCTACTCCAGCAGTGCTGAAGAAGGCTGGCTGCCTATACAAGGCCCCTAGGGAGGACCAGTATCTGGCGAACCATCCTCTGGCTGACTCCCTGGTCATCACTGCCACGCATGACCGGTCTCAGAGACCTCAGCATTTGAGCACACAGCCACTGGACCCGGAATCCAAACAATTGGATGTCCTGGTGGCGGCCATCTGTGACGTGCGACTTGCGCCATCAGGTCACTGAATTACCTCACCCGTGGTTCAATTCCAGAGCGCAGTGTGGGAACAGGGACAGGACCTGGTCGAGAAGATGCCTGATGGCGACCAAAAGAAGGAGCTCTTGAACCTCCTCCGCACGGGTTCGGATGTGGGGACCCAGGTGCTCAGAGCCACATACTATTCTGCGGACTCTTCAGCCAGAGCTGCAGCCTCAGGCATGTGTCTCCGGAGACACTCTTGGCTCCGTGTCTCCGGTTTCACCCCGGACGTCCAGAAGAACATCTTAGATGTCCCTTACAACGGCGAGGTCCTATTTGGTGAAGCCTCCGAGAAGGTGATCACCAAACTTCAGGACGCAGGGAAGGCAGTCAGATCTGTACAGGCCATGTACAGGTCTCAGCCCAGTTCCTTTCACAGGAACCAGAGCTGCTTTCGCGGCTGGATACAAAGACAACAGCTACGTTCTGGCCAACAGCAGAGGGGCACTTTCACCCGAAAAGCCCAGGCCAAGTCATCCCCAGGCAGAGGCCAACGAATTGCAAAGTCGTCCCAGCCTGCTGGATCGAACGCTGCCACAGCATGACTCCTTCCCGGCCCCGGCCCCTCCTCAGGATCAACGGGAAATGAAGGTCGGGGGTCGCATCACATGCCACCTGCCAGGTTGGCTGTCGATCACCACCGACAGGTGTGTGCTGCAACTGGTCAAAAAAGGCCACTATATAGAATTTGTAGGCAGCCCACCTACAAGACCTCCCCTGCTTTCCCGCTACTCGGGTCAGCACGCCCTGCTCATTCAGCAGGAAGTGCTCGTGCTTCTGGAGAAAGAAGCCTTAGAGCATGTTCCAGAGAACCAGAGAGGACTAGGGTATTATTCTCACTTCTTCCTGGTTCCAAAGAAAACAGGGGACCTCCGTCCAATATTGGACCTCAGCGACCTCAACCTGTCAGTCGTTTACAAACGCTTCCGCATGGTGACCTTTCCGGGCCTAATTCCCATGTTGAAGTGAGATGCCTTTCTGGCATCCTTGGACATGCAGGACGCCTACCTGCACATTCCAATTGCTCAAGCGCACCGGAGGTTCCTGCGCCTCGAGTTTCAGAGCCGCCATTATCAGTTCCGAGCTCTTCCTTTCGGGCTGTCATCAGCACCTCACGTTTTTTCGAAGTGCATGGCGGTCGTAGCGGCGTCTCTGAGGAGACAAGGCCACTACGTGTTCCCATACCTGGACGACTGGCTTCTCATGGCACCCTCCAGGGAGGCACTGATGATGGCCATTCACAGCACCCAGTCCCTTTTTCAATCACTGGGTATCCTCATCAACTCCGAGAAGTCACTCCTGGTGCCGTCCCAGAAACTGCAGTTTATAGGAGCAGTTCTGGACACCGTCAGAGGGAAAGCTTTTCTTCCCTCAGACAGAGCGGAACACATCAGATCCCTCATCAGGGACCTGTTGGTGAAGAAGACCGTCCTGGCCAGATTGGTCCTTCGCCTGCTCGGACACATGGCTGCGGCCATTGCAACAGTCCTGATGGCATGGCTCCACATGCGGGTAACCCAGTGGATGGTAAGGGTGCAATGGGACCAAAGGCAAGACCATCTGCAGCAGCCAGTTCGAATCACGAAGGCCGCGATTCGGGATTGGCAATGGTGGCTAGATCCGGGGAACCTCTCCGCGGGGGATCCCTTTATAGCGCCATCTCTGACTGTGACTCTCTCCACAGACGCCTCATAGGGCTCGGTTGGGGAGCACACCTGGACGGTGTTCAGTCTCAGGGCCTTTGGACAGCTCAGGAATCTCATCTCCACATCAACATTTTGGAAATGAGGGCAGTCTTTTACGCTCTGCAGGCCTTCCAGTTGGAGATTCAACCGGGTACACTCCTGTTGCAAACAGACAGTACCACGGTGATGTATTACCTCAACAAACAAGGAGGCACTCACTCCTACCCGCTTTGCAGGGAGGCCATGAGAGTGTGGGAGTGGGTATTGCAACACGGTGCAAACCTAATTGCAGTACACGTCCCAGGAGTGGACAACACCGTCACGACAGTCTGAGTCGCTCTCAGGCCAGAGTCCACGAGTGGGAGCTTCTGCAGGAGGTGGCAGAGGATCTATTTCACAGATGGGGCATTCCAGAGTTAGACCTTTTCGCGTCCCCATCCAGTGCAAAACTGCCCAATTTTTGCTTGCTAGATCCAGGGCCTGGTGTTTTCTGGCGAGGCGCGTTGTCCCTCTCCTGGGCGGGCAGGTTCCTCTATGCCTTCCCTCCTTTCCCGTTGATCCAGAGAGTTCTCTTGAAACTTCGCAGGGAGCAAGCGATGCTCATTTTGATCGCGCCTTTCTGGCCCAGACAAATTTGGTTCCCTCTTCTGTATCAGCTATCCCGGGAACCTCCAGTTCCTTTGCCAATCAGCTCCCATCTATTGTCTCAGGAGGTGGGTTCATTGGTTCATCCAGACTTACATTCATTGAACCTGCGCTTGGTTCCTAGAGACATAGCCATGATGCGTCTGATTACCAAGAAATAATGGCAGATATGCTCTCTGCCGCCCAGAAAACCGGCAACCCCACGTAGCGTCGCCATGAAATGGCGTAGATTCAGTTTGTGGGCTCAAGCGCGCGGTTTCTCTCCGTTAGACTGTCCCGAAAAGCTGGTTCTGGACTACCTGCTTTCCCTTTTTCATTCCGGACTGGCTTACTCCTCGATTAAAGTGCACCTTTGTGCAATTTCTGCTTACCATGCCCCCGTAGGCCATCAGACGGTGGCCCAGCTGGACACTACTCCTGCCTTTTTAAGGGGAGTCCTCCACCTTGGGCCGCCCATCAAGGATCCGATTCCTTCTTGGGACTTACCCTTCGTCCTGGAGCAGCTTATGCTGTCACCTTTGAACCAGCCGCGGATTGTGAGCTATGTTTTCTCTCTTGGAAAACGTTATTT
The DNA here is from genome assembly GCA_016271365.2 of Neoceratodus forsteri. Taxonomy (NCBI): domain Eukaryota; kingdom Metazoa; phylum Chordata; order Ceratodontiformes; family Ceratodontidae; genus Neoceratodus; species Neoceratodus forsteri. Next base: position 849,680,864 of record CM057452.1, read on the forward strand.
TTAGTTGCTGTTACTTTGGCGAGGAGGATCTCGGAATTGCATGCTCTAATGTGCAAAGAGCCTTATTTGGTTTTTCACCAGGACAGGGTATCCTTGAGGACAAACCCAAAGTTCTTGCCTAAAGTGGTTTCAGCCCTCATGCTTAACCAGGATATCGATCTGCCAGTGTATTTCCCAAGGTACACTAATCGAGGAGAAGCTCTTCTGCACACCCTCGATGTGCATCGGTGCCTCAGATATTATCTGACCAGAACCAAACAGTTTCGAAAGGCGGACCAACTTTTTGTCTCCTTTGCTCTCAGAATGAAAGGAGTTCCTGTCTCCAAACAGTCTCTCTCGAGGTGGCTCATCCAGTGCATCACTTTCTGTTATGACAAGCGCAATAAACCCTTACCGGGTGCGGTCAAGGGTCATTCCATGAGAGGGGTGGTCACTTCTTTTGCAGCGTTAAAGAACGTCTCTACCTCAGCTATTTACGCTGCAGCTACTTGGAGCTCTGTGCATACCTTTATCAGGCATTACAGTCTGGACATTGCATCGAGGCGAAGAGCAGGGTTCGGGCTAGCCATCCTTCAGGGACTTCTGCCCTAGGCTCGAGTAGTATTGAGATCTCTACCTTTTCTCCTCCCAGTGGCGCAGGATTGCCACTATTGCTTGGAAATCAGTCCCAATTTTGTAACCTGCTGCAAGAGCTGTATCTCGAAGTAAGATAGTACAGTTATGTAAGAACTTACTGTAACAGTAGATCTTTGAGAACAGCTCTTGCAGCAGGTACCTTCCTGCCCACCATCCCCCTTCTTTTGGAGGTAGGTCGTAGCCAAACACCCATCTTACGGGATGGGATGTTCCGATTTTACAGTCTTGGCCATCTGGTGGCGGATCCTTGGTCTCCTCTTCTGATGTCATCCAGCGGCCGGGAGTCTCCGGCAGGAGAACTGAGGATTGTGGGGGGACCGCCTCCTTATGTACTACGCCTGACGTCGGAGGCGGTCCCAGCTGAAGACTGCTAGCTAGAAAATTTCCGTGGGGTCCTGACACCTGATGGCTTCAGTCCTAATGGTGTAACCTGCTGCAAGAGCTGTTCTCGAAGATCTACTGTTACGGTAAGTTCTTATGTAACTGTACTTTCAGACTTGCTTCATTTCATATGTGCATTCTTGAACTCCATTCAAGTCGCATCCTTTTTGTTGGAGGAAAGATTGTGGTTAATCATGCAGGTACCCTGTTACAGAAGACCCAGGAGTCAAGTAACCACGCATACTGTGCAGAAAATACTGGGTGTCATGGCAGCCACAGCATGCATAGCATGCACCGAGTACAAAGTGTCACACCTTATTACAGATCAGCAATACTCTGTTCAGCACTGTGTCACAGTAATAATATTTATATTTCTAGGGACGTGGATACGGTACACTTATCCACACTGAGGCAGTCTTCCCTTTAAATCAGCCAGAATGTCTTCAAGCTAAGCTCCTCCCACCCACCCAGGTGGTATCTTTCTCAGCTCCGTCCCATGGCATCAGATCATACTTTCCACTGGAAAAGTCAGGTCTCCTTCTTCGCAGCTCCTGTGCACGGTGTAGGCCCAAATCGACCTCGTCTTCAGGCAGTTTTCAATACGTCTTGCAAGGCTCGGTATAAGGAGCTCTCAGCATATGCTCAGAAGCCAGTGTCCTTAAGGATTCCAGAATTTGGTTCACCCCATATGAGTGACAAATCCTGTAATTTAAACCTTCTATGATGGACCAGCAAGGGGAACGTACTCAAGGGGCGCTTGTTCTCTCCTCCAGAACCCCAAGTGACAGTGATGACAAATACATCTTGTCTGGGTTACAGAGCTCACTGCCAGGGACTCTAAACAGAGGGTACCTGGTCATTCTGAGGGCAGCATCTCCACATCAGTGTGTTGGAGATGAAAGTTGTCCTGCACAGTATGAAGGCTTTGTCATGTGAAGTCCATGAGAAGGTAGTACTTCCCCAGATGGACAACATATGGAAATTACATACCTATTGAAATTCTGATCTTTTTGTGCATCTTCACCATTCATCACCTTTGGGTACTTGGCCGGAGGTCATGAGCTCGTGGGAGCTTTTTTTTGGGGGGGGTGGGCAGAGTCGATTCACCATCGGCGCCGCCCTCGAGGCCGACGCACTGCGTGGCGCTCGCGGTTTGGCTGTTAGGTGTTGTCCACTATGCCCTCCCGCCAGTTCTGAGTCATCATAGAGGTTAGAAAAGGGTTGGGAGGGTGGGACAAGGAAGTCCAAGGGACAGACAAAGGAAAAGATATAAAACCAAAAGGAGAAATAAATGACTGAGAGGACAAAAGAAGTTCGAAGATTAAGGGGGATTGGGTAGGGGCCCCAGTCTCTGGAAGTAGAAAGGAGGAGGGAGGAAGGGTTGAGGTTTTAGAAGTAAGGAAAAATTGAGAGGGGGGAGACAGGAGAAACATACCTTGTAACCTTGACCTGTCTCCAGTTTATATAGGAACTGCGAAGGAGTAGCCAAGAGGCTAACTGCCAGAATTGCAGGCACAGAATTGCTGGCAAAACTCCTATAAGCAGAATCAGTTATTTTGGAAGAAAGGACAGGAAACCGGGATATCTCCCCACCTCCTCAAAGGAGATTTTGGTGCAAGAAACCTAGTTTCTTAAATTAATTGAGGTTATGTCCACAGGACAAGGAAATTAAAGGAAATCAAGAATTGACGGGGAGAAGGAGAGAAAGAAAAGGTGGCAACTGCCAACCCCCACCCCACAGGGGTGGAGCCGAGGCACTGAAGAAGGAGTGCCCCCAATCCTGACCACTCTACCCCTAAAGAAAACTATCCCACTATGTGCCCCAGTTTACCCCACTCCTGACTAACAGAAAGGAGGGGGGCACAGAGAGGTAGGGGGACCCACAGACTGAGGCCCCAGGGGGATGGAGGGTGGGATTGTGATGAATGGTGAAGATACACAGAAAGTTCAGAATTACGGTAGGTACGTAATTTCCATATCTTATCTGTGTTAATCTTCACCATTCATCACCTTTGGGTGAGTGCCGAGCCCCCCCCCCCGAAGGGGGTTTTTAACCCTGAAGGACTGAGTCCCTTAGCTTTCAGTGGGTGACACACTAAGAGGGAGAACCTTCAGGGCCTGGAGAGGCCCGAGTGTGGGGAGAGTGAGACAGGGACCCCCCCCGGAGGGGGTAGGAAGTTGCCCCGACAAACGCCGCCTCACTCTACAGGAGAAGAGATAGGTTCTCTGGTGGGCGGAGTTAATCACCCTACGCTGGGCCAAGGGTGACAACCGTGTAAAACGCAACCATACTGTCCGCCTAGTGCAGATCACTGTCCCTACGACCCTGGTAGCTACCTCATTGGCATCATAGGATGCCCTTGCTTGGTGCCTTGCTAGCTCCAGGCCATATGCAGAGAGTGCAATGGCTTGTCAGGTTTGCTCTGTATCAGGCATGGAGGCTAGGAGCTGACCCAGCCTGGACCACAGGAACCTGTCATAGGTTGCCTAGTGGGCCTGATATGCTGCAATTGAGAGCAGCAACCATGCTGAGTAGAATGTCCTTCTCCCCCAGAAGTCAAAATCTGAGGAATCTTGATCTGGGGGCCGGTCACGGTGAGGGGCGTGAAGCCGATCAGGAGTGTCCGGTTGCGTCAATCTTGACTGTGGATGAGGCATGGAACCTAGAGACTCCAGGGGGGCACAGTGCCATTGGCAGAGATCCCTAGGAGCAGGAACTCCAGGAAAGGGTCTCTGCCAGGAACGCAACAACGCCTCCTGAAATGGCGTAGGCCAGGGGGGCACCACAAGGGTGTCCTCACTGAAATCACCTAGAAAGGCGTGCGCCAAGTGCTCTGGATTGTGTTGAGTGGGAGGGTTGATGTGCAGGTCCTCTGACATCCTCACGAGGAATCGCTGATACTTAGCGAGATCAGCAGCTGGAGAGATGCGGACAGACGACTCCTGTCCCCCAGAAGAGGGGGGATGAAGAGTCAGAGGACCTCGAAGGTTCAGAAGCTGGCTGCTCGGGGGGAGGTTCAAAAACCTGTCTGTCCATAGCCCTAACGTGATAGGGGAAACTGAGCAGCCACTGCTCTTAACTGCTCCCAGGAGAGAGACCCGCTAGGACCAAGAATGCCTGGGAGTGCAGGAGAATGTGGCAGAGGAATGGGGGCAGAGTCGACAACAGGAATCGGCTGACCTCCGCCTGGGCTAGGGAGTGCACCAGGAGGCCTAGGGGATGAAGGAGCTCCGGAAGACTCCACAGACGACAGCTGAACAACCAAACTGGAACTGCGTAGGCTGTGCCCTGAAGAATCCCCACTGTGAGGCAACCGGGGCTGTGTAGGTCCAGAAGGACGGTCCCCTACCTCCAAAGAATGGGGCCCTCTCGAGGACACTGAAAGGGAAGGGCGGAGATCCGCAGTACGGCTTCTCCCAGAGCCTGGGTGGGTTCCAGAAAAAAGCTGCCGCACAGACCCCATGCCCCTCGACCCCTCAGAATCCGAGAGCACCCTCCTCCTTGAGAGAGCCAGCCTAGACAGCTGGCAGTTCTGGTCGGCACCCAAAGGGGCTATCCAGGGAGCAGCACCCTCCCCTCCCGTGGGTGCTCTAATTGACCCCACAGTTGGGCAACACACCACCTGCGGGGGTACCACCACTGAGGGGTCAGAGAACTCTCCAGGGCCAGGTTGCAGGGCAATGGTGGCCTGCACTACTGCCTGCTGGTCAGAACCCCTGACCCTGGCCTCGGCAGCCACTGTTCGCTCCTCAGAGGGGGACTGACTCCAGCCTGTCAAGGACGCTACCAGGATGTCCACGCCAGCAGTTAACTCCAAGAAGCCAGACTGCATGTCTGACTCAGAGTCCGACTCCTCCTCTGAAGAGGTGGAGATCGAAGTCCTGTGCCAAACAGTGCGTGGACGCCTGCTGCCATCCCCACTGAACAGGGCACCAGAACCAGAGACTGCACCAGAGTCGATGCCAGTGTCCCCCTCCACACCGCAAATTGTGCCAGAAGAGGACACGGCTCCAATGAGGGCAGCAGCCTTGGAGCTGGAGCCTGTCATGGCGCCATCCCGACCCACGGCGCCACAAGCGGCGCCAAGACCAGCAACGGCGCAGATGATGGCTCTGACCACACTCTCAGTGCCGAGGCCGGAGACCCCCACGACGCCGCCCCGCCCCACTGCACCACGAGTGGCACCGAGGACAGAGGCGGCACCAACGACGGCTATGGCAGCACTCTCAGCGCCAAGCTCCAAAGCCCCCAAGGCTCTGTGTCTCTGCCCGGAGCCGCAGACGGCTCCAGAACTGGGCACGGTGCCTTGCTCAGTCCCGGCACTGAATCGGTGCCAGGCAAGAAACAGGGATGGCGCCGTGAGAGCCTCCGGTGCCGACAGCTGCAACGATGCCGGCGGCGGACTGGCGCCGATGACGGCGCCATCAGAACACGGTGCTGCGAATGGCACCGAGACCCAAGATGATGCGAAAGACGGCGTGGCGGACAGCTGCCGACTCCAGGCCTTCCCGAGCCACCGGTAGACACCGGGAGCCTTGCCCCAAAGGGGCACTGCTAGGCGGTGCCTCCCGCCTGTCTCCCCGGGGGCGACAGACCGGGCCTCCTGCACCTCGGAAGGGCCTCTGCCATGGCTAGGCTAGAAGAGCAGAGGCCCCTCCATCTTGGTCCGTATAGAACCGGGAGGGACCCGGAGGAAAGGCCGGAAGAAGCGGCTTGGCCCAATGAGTATGCGCCCGACTTCCAAAAGTCAGCGGAGCTCGCCCCACTTTCCACGTGCGTTGCTTGATGACCCAGCGGTCCATGGAGAAACAGGCGTTGCACTAATCCATGTTGTGAAGTGGGCCAAAACATGCGAGGCAACTGTCGTGCTGGTCGGTGACGGAGTACTTACGTCCGCAAGGGCACCATTGCATGTGGGCCATCCTGTCTTGGAAGTCTTCTTGCCCTCCGACCTAGACATGACCTACTAGAAAAAAACACCAAACTAGACTCAACATTGCAAAATAAAATAATGGAACAGTCTTACCAGGCGACGTTGAGTATGCTAACAGAACTGGCAGGAGACGGAGCCGACGGACTGCGGCACGTAGTCAAGAAAGTGAAAAATTCGAACTGCATAGAAGAGTTAGGCCTCAAACTATTCTTCTGCAAAAGCGTCCATGAGGTGACCTCGATGGCGGGACAAGAGGGCAGCGGGGCGGGGTCGACCAGCACCTATGACCAACCCGCGGCAAGCCCACACAGTGCGGCCTCTCGAGGGCGGTGCTGATGGTGTGTCGACTCACCATCCAAAAAAAATAAAAAATAGCTCCTGCGGGGTCATGACCTCCGGCCAAATACCCAGAGGTGATGAATGGTGAAGACTGACACAGATAAGATATGATCCATGTACCTCAGCAAGCAGGGCAGAGCCCACTCCTATTCCTTGTGCAGGAAAGCAGGAAGAATTTGGGAGTGGGGATGTGCAGAACAATCTTCTGATCCAGGCCATGTATCTACCGGGAGTTAAGAAATGTCCTGGAGGACAGTTTCAGTGGAACCTTGTCCCAGACTGTGTCTGACTGGACTTTGAGCCTGTACATGACAGCTGGCATCTCCCAACGTATTTATCTGGAGATGTTTTTGAACTGACCATGTGTCCTGGTTTGGAGACTCTGGCAGTGCAAACCCCTGCACAGACAGAATGCTTCTATAGCGAAGTGGTTTAAAGCTCTGAGCTGCAAACCTGGAGACCTGGGTTTGAATCCCACAGCCCCCACTTGCATACTGTGTGACCCTGAGCAAGTCACTTAGCTTCCTTGTGCTCCCAGGTTGGACCTGTAAACAAGCTTTCAGTTTAGTGTGTCTCTCCTGGTAAAACAAAGATAAAAAAAATGTCATTGTCGCTTGTTGTTCTGGGGAGGAGAAAGGAAACCTCTGAAGGAGGTTCTCTTTGTTTCTCTGCCATAGAAGATAAAGAGTCAGATGACTTATCCCTTGTTTGGTGGGAATCCCATGACTGGGATACTCGAGGTCAGTTGCTGCTGATCATCTACTAGGGTGTCATCATATGAAGTCTTGTGAGGGGGACTGAAAAGACTGTGGCTGCTCAAGGCTCAGCATTCTTCGCATAGTGGACAGTGTTACTCGATTCTTTGATCTAATATAACAGACCATCTGCACAATGGAATCCGCCCTGTTATCTGGGACAAAGGGCCTGGCTTGAGTGGAATCCCAGGTTTCTCCTACGAACTGAAAGAGCAGCTAACACCTTCAGGGCAACTTTAACAAAACATAATGTTTAGACACAGTTCAGCTTGTATAGCACATCAGTTCTGTATTCGTTCTCCACATTATTTACTACTGAGGTCATTTGCATTAAACAAAATCTGTGTTGCTGAAGAGTTCACCTATTCCTGTTGCTTTCTCCCTACCTGAGGTCAAAAATAGCTTAGTGTTCTATTACAACTGCTCTGTTTTTTTCTCCTATTTGTCTAATTGTCATGTAATCGCTCTTTAATGCCTAATGATCAAGCCTCTGTAACCACTGAATATGTGTATTGTCTTATTGTCCACCCTGACGTGGAACCTTTGTAAAAGAGCTCACGCTCAAAGGTCTTTCCGAAATACTAATTAAATTAAATAAATAATGCACTGCTTGTGACATCACAGTTACTCTCATGGTAACAGATTGTGATGTCACAACAGAAGATTATGACTTGGAGTAGGGGGTAAGCTATAGAGGCAGATGAACTGTAATGGAACTCTAAAGGATAAAGATCATGTCTTCATGCAAATTTACTTAGTAATAAATAATGGGGAACAGAAACAAATAGAATATATATGGAATGCAAGCTGAATTGTATCTAATTATTACGTTTTTCAAAGTTTTCTTTGAGGCATCAGTAGCTCTTTAAGTCTCTGAGTCGGAACTAATTCAGACTTGGGCAAGTTCAGTGCGATGCCCATGGGACTAAGAAAAAAGCACACTAACTGGATTGCTGCTTTCATCTGATCCCTGGTCGGGCTTTTATAATCCAGTCATACAGGTAGATAAATACTTGAATCACTGAATTCGTGAGCTGCACTGCTAGAACTGTAAAGCATTTGTTAAAGACATCCAACACAGATGCTAGCTGAAAAGGCAGTATTCAGAACTGATTATATTTCAGAACCACACAGAACTTACAATATTTGCAGATGCCTAGTCTGACAGGAATGTGCTGCAGCAGCCAACCCAGTGGCATGGAGGGCTGAGGCGCCGAGTACCTTGCGTCCTGCCACGCCAAAGACCCTAGTTCGGAAACAAGCCCAGGCTGCTGGGGGTCAGTTGGGGGGTGCTGGGAGAGGATTGAGTGGCCATCGGGCAGCTGTCCTCTACCAGATCAGGAAGGTTGGCCACACTGGCTCTTGACTGCCACCAAGTGGAGGCCTGGTGGTAAGCCTACAACAGCATCAGGAGGCACACGAAAGTCAGAGGGAAGATAAGGGAATCGTGGCCTCGAGACACGTGCGTGCCTCCATCCACATGCATTCCTCTAGAAAGCCGCAGTTGGGGACAGAAGGGAGAAAATTAGGAGGAAAATGGTCAGCACGGGGGGGGGGGGGCGGCATATTAATTTTGCTCACCACCTCCCACCCGCCTGGTCATTGGGGCAACCTACAGCGAATGACTGGATTTCAGACATTGGGGGGGGGATGGCCCTCTCCTTCCTGACGCTGCCATGGGGGGGCGTTCCGTGGGTGCCCAAGCTGCAAGGTGAGTCCCCATGGAAACTACAAATGGTGGAAGGGGAGCAGTGAAGCTAACAGAAGGAATCTTCCCTCACTATGGCCAAGGAGGATAAACACTTCTATAAAAAAAAAAAAAAATGTGCTGCAACCTTCATGTCCAGCAAGAATTTGCAGTTTGAACCAGACCAACTGTCACATTTTCCATTTGGGACTATAATTTGCAACTCTGAGGCACAGCACGGCTGAAGTGAATGCCCTTTTCTCCATGTTATTTGACTTTCTTGACTCTCTGCCAGGTGATTGTGTACATACCTATTTAGGAGTATTAGACTTACAGTTTGCGACCGTAGTAACATTGGCATCAGCTATTGGCTGTATGCTGTAGCCTGATTTGAGAACAGTGGCAAATACTTTTTTTCACTGTAGGAAGTACTGCAGTTATTAAAGTTGGCACATTTTAGACTGTCCGGGTAGCGTTCTCTAAGGCAAGCTGGATAGCGGGCACCAGTAAAGCAGGCATAAATTGTACATTCAGATATTCCAACTGGACCTTTGTGATTTTCTCCAGTGCCACTGTTTTAAACTGCAAGGCTTTTGTGTATTCTTGATTAAAAAAATAAAAGTAAGATACTCCTGGTGAGCACACACAGGTAGCTGCAGCTGGGTTGGGAATAGTGCTTAATTAAAAAATGTCTCCATCATAACTCCCTATCACAATGTTTATTAGGTTGAGTAATATATTTAAATGTATTATTCAACACAGTGCCAAGGATGGTACCGGTGACTGCGCAGACACTGGCATCAACACTACCACCCATGGTGGGACCAAGGTCAGCATCACCGCCGATTGCCATATAGAGAGCCAGTGTTCCATAGAGTGGATCGCCTTCCAGATTGCTTGTCCATAATCTTTTTTATTGTTCTATTATTTGTTTTTACTCCTGGGAGCCTGGCAGGCGGCTCCGGTCGGTCCCTCCCTAGGAGGGACTCGGTCTTCGGCTCCCCATTCCCTGCCCGACTTCCACTACAATCTCCCATGGGTTCCCCCCATGACAGTGTTGAGGCAAAGGGGCATCAGCTTTCCTCCACCCCGGAGCAAAATCCAGATGCTCAGGGAGCCAGGACAGGCACAGGAGTGCCATTATGGAACCTGCCAGCTCCATTATCCACCACTTTTTCTCTCCGCTCACTTCCCTGCCGACAGTGTACATCGGCAGCCTGCCTCCCGACTTACATCTCCTCTGGCCACTGCCAGAGGGAGATCAAGGAGCAGGACGGCAATTCCTCCCTCCCTGAGAGAGGAGAGCAGTCCTTTGGACACACAATCCTCTCTCTCCCCTGCTGATCCCCGGCGGCCTGGGCTCATTTCCGAACTCTGGTCACTAGTGTGGTGTGAGGTGTGGCATCCAGTGCCACTGGGCTGGCCCGCTTGTCCATAATCTTGAGCTTTAAAATTGGAGAGTCTGAGATGGAGGTCAGGACTGAACAAAGTGGAGGGCCCTGACGTTGCCTTTGTCTCCATCGTGGAGGATGATAGAGTGGCATTAATGATGACAGCGTTACCTCATGAACAACATACATATCTGAAGACCTAGAAAAAGAATGGTAGGAACTGGAGTGGAACTAGTGTTTACGCAAAGGTGAATGGTCCTGAGAGGCAGACACCAAACATGACCAGGAACTGGATCAGTTTTTTTCTTGTGCCACTCTGAAGACCCCATATAAGTGAATCTATCCTTACAAACCTGTCAGAATTTTTTTTTCTCCATATGAAGTTTATCTTCTTGGGCCACAATGTGGAGGCTCCTTTCTGCTGGACCTCACCGCCCCCCCACCATCCAACTCTCCCCCAGCTTACCTGGTGGCTCAGTCCCCCAGGGAATGCCCCCATGACAGGGTCAGAAGGGGGGCTTCCCTCCCTCACCGATGCCTGAATCGAGTAGTCACCACAGGTTGTCCCGGTGACGTGGTGGGTGGGGGTGTGGTGTGTGGGCAACATATATCCCTGCTGTACCTGCCATTTTCCTCCTGGATTTCCACCCTCCCTTACCCTAGCTGTGGCATACTCGGGTGATGCATGCATGTGGAGGTGCACATGTGTCCTGGTACTGCAGCTTCCTCCCTTCTCCCTTTTGACTTTCGTCTACCTCGTGCCTCTCCTATGGTCTACCATCAGGCCTCCACCTGATGGCATCCAAGAGCTGGTACTGCCAACCACCCCAATCCAGGAGAGGAGAGTTACCTAACAGTGGCTCATTCCTCTCCCAGCCCTCTCCCCCAGCCAACCCCGAGCAACTCAGGCTTTTTCCTGAACATGGGTCACTGGCATGGCAGGAGGTAAGGTGCTCAGCACCTTAGTCCTCCACGACACTGGGCTGGCAGCCTGTTATGATATTGCCAGACTCTCAGAACTAAGTCAGGCGCCTTGCTCAGCACTGAGTCATTCCAAAGAAGAGAGGGCATCCTGAGCCAAAATCTTGTTACTGCAGTTAAACATTGAAAAGGAGGAAAATAAAAAGATCTTGCAGTCACCTACCATGTGGAGACACTTGTGTGATTCATGCACAAGCTAAAAGCAAGATGCAAAGACAAATACTTTATTATTGGGGGGGGGGATATGACAGAGACCTTTAAATACCACACGGGGTAAACAAGGTACAGGAGGGAAGTATTTTTGAGAAACAAAGGTGCCCAAGGGGACATGATAAAAGCTGGAGGGGGGCCAGCCCAGTGGCGCAGAGTGTTGAGTCATCCATACCTCACCTGCTGCTTCGCCAGTGACCTGGGTTCGGAAAGAAGCCTGGGCTACTCGCGATTCTGTCCGCGGTAAACAAACTGCTTGAAAAGGTTGTGGCCACCCAGCTTGCTCTCTTCCGCCATATCTATGGCCTCCTCTCCCCCGTGCAGCATGGATTCTGGAAAGGGCACAGCACACTGCTCTTGCACAGGTCACCTCTGAAATCAGTGGCGACTGACCAGGGCAGACTCACGGGGGGCTATCTTCATTGACCTGTCAAAGGCCTTTGATCTGGTCAGTCACACTCTCCTGGGTACTGTCCTCCAGTCCCTCAGCCTTTCCTCCCCAGTCCTAGCCTGGTTTTCCAACTACCTCACAGGTAGGCAACAGTACACAAAGTTCCAGAAAGCTCTCTCTGGGCTGGCACCGGTTACCTGTGGGGTGCCTCAGGGGTCTGTGCTAGGCCACTTACTGTTCTCCTTGTTTATTAATCAGCTGCCCTTAGTCCCTGCATCCGGACACGTCACCCTTTATGCCGATGACCTGGTGCTTCTAGCTAGCTCCCAGGATATCAGAAACATAAACTCTAGACTTAACTCTGATTTTGACCATATTAAATCCTGGCTCTGGGGAAATAGGCTTGTTATCAACCTCCAGAAGATGCAGGCCATGTTATTTGGCTCCCCTGCCAAGATCAGAGCACGTCAAGCTGATCTCGCAATCACTGGCACTGAAGACATCTCTGTGTCAGTTGTCGACTCCTTCAAGTACCTGGGGGTAATCTTTGACCCTCAGCTGGACCTCTACCTGCACATACGTAACTCCTGCAAGGCCACAAACTGGAAACGGCCTGGCGTACAGGGCCAAAAGCTGCCTCACCCCAGCTGCCCGACTCGCCCTTGCTAAAGGGGTCTTTCTCCCTACACTCTGCTATGGGCTCACCTCTTTCGTGAATGCCCCAAAATCCTGGCTCACAAAATGGGACACCGCGTATAACAACGTGTGCCGCTTCGCCCTATCAGGCCCCCGGCTCACCCATCACTGCCAGCTCTACTCTAGGCTGGGTTAGCTCTCCCCTAGTAATCATCGATCCTTTGTTATGGGCAACTTTACTGACATCATCCAATCATCAACCCCTCCAGCACTTGCCAAACTGCTCCAGCCCGCCCCCTGTGGCTATCGGCTGAGGTCCAGTGACTCCCAGCCTCTCATGATCCTAAAACCTGTTCCCTCACAGGGGAGCGCGCATTTACAGCCCTTGCCCCCAGAGCCTGGAACCTTCTCCCTGCTCGTGTAAGAGTTGCCGCCTCCCACAGATGCTTCAGGTCCTCCCTCTGGGGCTTCCTAAAGCAAGCTTTTGGCTGCCTTTGCTCTTAGCTGTACCACCCTCCATGGTACGCCAGTGCCTCGTCCAAGACCGAGTGCTGGCGTATGCCTTCTGCCCGCTTTTGCACTAGTTGTCCCACCCTCCACAGTGGACAAATTGCTCATCTATTGGCTGATTGAGTGCTCCTTTAGTGCTCTCCTCAAAAATGCCCTGCTGAGTCTTTGATTTGCTTCCTTGACTGCCTCCTGTGTTTGTCTCGCCTTAACACTGTATTTGCATTATATGTGTGTTCTGATGATACCTGGCTGTAGCCCTCTGCCTATACCTATCTGTAATTTGTTGATTGCTGCTGCCTTGTCTCTGTATCTGTATATTACCTGAGTCCTCGGACTTCACCTTGTTGTTTGGTATTATCCTGTCTCTGAATTGTTATTGCCTGTACCTTTGTAATTCTTCCGGGTCACTCCTGAAAATAGGCACTAGTGTGCTTACCTGGTAAACAAAAGCTAAATAAATAAATACTCGGGTGTCAGCCGAAGAGAGGAGGATTGGGCTTTCGAATAGATGCTCACCTCCAGAGAGGGAGGGCAGCCTGCTCTGCCACGACACCGCCACCTAGGTGACCATAGGTGGAGGTGCACGTTAGGAGCAGCAGGTCCGAGTGTGGGACACTCCCGGCAGAAGACATCAACGTGTCCATTGATGCGCATACTTCAAGCTACCATTCCCATGGAGTGTCCAAGGGTTGGGGACCAGAATAACTAGGAAAACCGCTCAGTCTGCAGGATGAAGCTTTCTCTCCTCACAGGTCCTGCACCTGCCCACTTGGCTCACCAGTCCACAACCATGCTAAACTCCTGGGCTTGGGGAACCCCGGGGGCTCTACTACAGGGGGTAAACTATGGGGCACAGCAAGGGTTGGCAAGGTAAGTCCCAGGGACGGCAGGGTGATGGGGCTGGGATGAAGAGGCAGATAGGGGCAGGCTGGGTATAGACCAGGGGATAAAGCATACTAAATTAAAAAAAAAAAAAGAAGATGGATGGGGGTACATTCAGGAGAGAGGTAAGGATGTACTTCTTCACAGAAAGAGTGGTGGATTCTGTGACGTGGAACCTTTGTAAAAGAGCTTGTGCTCAAAGGTCTTTTCTGAATCACAAAATAAATAAATAAAGATTCCTGGAACAGCTTTCCAGCGGGGGTTCAAGAATGCATGGGATAGGCATAAGGGAATGTTAGGAAAAGGGGAAAGGGGGGGTGAATGGGCCGGAGATCAAGTAGGATCTTTGGTAATACTATAGGCAGAGAAAAATGGGCAGACTAGCTGGGCCAAGCAGTCCTTATCTGCCGGCAAATTCTGTGTTTCTGTGTTTATTAAAATGCAGTAAGTCAAAGTGAGCAATATAGACAAAAAAATGGAACAGCTAGCCTGCATCTGTTTTTGCTCTTTACCTTTAGCTAGTGCCTGAATCGTGTGATTTTCTGTACATGTTGGGTGACTGGTAGAGCTTTTTTGTTTTGCTGTTTACTTGTTTGCCTGATCATAAGCACTACCACTACCTAAGCTGCGACTCTCTTGTTTTTCTAAAGATTTAATAGAACCTTACCAGCTCATAACAATCATTGAATGAGAAAGACAGGCTACCATGGAAGCAAGAGCAAAAAAGTGAGAAGGCTGCAAGAAAATTGCACATTGATTGAAAAAAACGATGTGGAATTTAGATGTAAAACAATAATGACAATTTAAAATACGCAGCAAACTAGAAAGAATGCTATTTAAGGAACAACAAGTTTTGGCCCTAGTAAAGAAAGCTGTGCGCTACGACGGGAACGACTGAGGACGGTTGGGCTGGAGCCACTTTATATGCTGCTTGCGAGCAGTGGGCACCTGATGTCAGTGCTGTGCACTGATGTTGCTGTCTCCAGAGGTTCTGATTTTTGTGGGGTCCTAGTACCTCCATTTCTTTTTTTTTATTTTATTTTATTTATTTATTTTTTATTATGGTATTTCTCCCCATCCTGGCCGGCACTCCTACTACCATCTGCTGTCCCCCCAATGCCGACCCCCAAGGATCAGGCCCCCTCCCTCGTGCTCCCATGACTTACCCTTTGTGGCAGGGTGGTGGGGAGCGTTTCAACCCACCCGAAACGGATCCAGCCAGAAAGGTGCCTTCTCGGGTGCAGCACCTGCGGGGGACAGTGGCATGCTGCGCGGCTAGGACCTTTTCCGTTTTTCTCCTGAGGTGAGGTATGCAATGATGCCCGCGGAGAAAGTGCACGCCCACACATGCTCCTCCAAGTGTCTGCCCCTTTCCTTCCCTTTCTGTAGTGTCGGCGCACTGCCCCTCAGCCACCGCTTGGGGCCAGTCAGACGCCAGCTGCTGGCGCCCCCCCCTCCTTGGAAGAGGAGAGCAGTCCATCAGATGCTCAATCCTTCTCTTCCCCTGCTGACCCCTGGCGGCCCGTGCTTGTTCCTGAACACGGTTGTCGGCGTAGCGCAAGGTAAGGCGTCCACGCCTCAGCCCTCAGCGCCACCAGGCTGGCTTGTACCTCCATTTCTAATACCAAAGAGTCTGGCTTCAGGGAGGAGGCTGACTCTGCAAAGAACTTTGGGTGTATAAGCAAAAGTGTAGTTTTTATTAATGCATTTTCCTTCACGTTGTTGCAGATCATAGAGGGTGTTTATGTTTCCTGTCATAAATGACCTACTGCAGGAGCATGCAGTGAAGTCAGAGTCGTACGTTTTTGGCATCCCAGTCACTTTTACAGCAACAGATCATGCTCCCATGCAAATCATTTGCTCCTATTGCCTGAGCATTTAGTCCTGGTAAAAAAAGTCTTTAAATACAAATTTCTCCAATTATCAGGAAAAGAAATGCATGAAATATAAATGGTGTTTGGCCTAAGTATTGCCCTAATTTAGCCCTAGGTAAAATTTCCTATTTAAGAAAGGGCTAACATGCAGGCCAGTGGTGCTGAGGCATCTGCCTTACCTCGCGCCATGCCGACAACCCGGGTTCAGGAGCAGACTTGGGCCACCGGGGGTTGGATGGGGAGGAGAGGAGAGGATTGAGTATACGTAGGACTGCTCGCCTCTGCTGGGGAGGGTGGGCTGTGAACTCCATGGTGCTAGTGGCCCCCAGTGGAGACTGGGTCCACCGCAGCCAGTGGGGTCACCAAGGACAGAATTGGAGGCGTTGGCAGGTGAGTGCGGGTGTGCGCCTGCTGTACGCTTGGTGTCATTGCACATCTGCACCTCTGGGGGGGGAGACCAGTAAACAAGGGAAAAACCCCGGCACCCAGAAAGACAACGATGGGCCTAGTCTTGGGCCCCATGCCCACTACCAGACCCTACACAGTTGGCCTCCCAATTTCCTCCTCTTCACTCCGCCTGCTGTCTGGAAGAGTCAGGTCTCCTCCTTCGCAGCTCCTGCACGCCTTGTAGGCCCAAATCTACCTCATCTTCAGGCAGTTTTCTACCATTTTTCCTTCGTTTTTTTGCTTGGTCCTGGAGCACTAAGACCCAAAAACTAGACCGGGTTCAAGCGGTGCGCCACTTGCAACCAGAAGATGTGTACCAATCCGCATGCCTTGTGTATGTGCACTGTTTGGGGACGCAGCACGATCCGCAGGCCTGTGGCCTGTGTTAGTCCCTGTAGCCCTCATCTCTCAAGGACCGTTATGCCTGCCTTTTACTTACACCACTCAGATGAACGGGACCCGCCAGTCTGGTCAAAGGATAGCAGGGCTGTTTCGGTGGTGGGTTCTGCATCGCAGCTTGCCGCACTTGAAAAGGCAGCAGCCCAAGCCATGGTGGGCTTCTCCTGTGCTCCTGCGTTGCTTCCAATGGGTGCCAGCATTGGGGCCTCATTCACGGGCGCCTTCTGGGACATGTCAGTCCCTTCAGACCTTCGGGGAGGGCCCTTCCCAAGGAAGTCCAAGCGGACCCAATGCAGTTCATGGGACAGGGAATGGGCTTGCTTTTCCCGCACCTGTGATTCTGTTACTGGCTTGATGCCTGTCGAGCAGTCAACTTCAGTCGATCCTTCTAGCAGACTGCTAGCTCCATGGTACTCCTTGTTGGGATTGCCCCTGTAAGGGGCAAATGTGATTTACTGGCTTTTAAGAAGGGTGTTTTTATGTATTTGCAAATAAAGTTTATGTGTACCTTCTTTACCTTGTACATTTCAAAAACAGATATATCCTTTGTATCACCTTTGATGTTATTCTGTTTTGTATGTTGTATTGACTGTGTTTGTAGCTATTGTACCAGATTGGCACAGGTCATTCCTAGGTAGGGGACATTAGTCCCAGTGGAATTTAACATTCAGGCAGGACTTCCCCTCTTCTGCCTATGGAGTTCTGCATTCCTTTTTACATACTAATCCTGATAATTTACCATCTATAAACACCTTAAAGCAGTGGTTTAAAACCAGCTATCCAGCACATTGCAATTTCTTGCAAGAATTTGTAAGCCTGGTTGTGTCATAAATTGTTGTCTGATATTGTATGTAATATGTATATAGAATAATACATGGGTGGGTGTGTGAGTGTAACCAGAATTTTACACACACTCGAGGTGTGGAATGCTACATAAACCCCAAGAGCAAAGCTTGAGGGGTTTATAAAAGCATCCCACACCGAGGGTGTGTGTATCATTCTGGTTTTACACACACCCACCCATGTTTTATTTTTATTTAATTACTAGTTATAATTTTTTATAACATTGTGTTGACTGAGTTGGCGGTATTGGGAACAGTTTGGTTAGCTTGCGCTGACTGTAGCATGAACTAGATTAACAGTCACTGATTATAACGGGGCATAGTGTAGCTGGACTTGGACTGCGCCAGGTATCATGCTCCACGTTTGGTCTGTAAGAATAAAGACGTAAACAAATAAAAAAAAGGTCTGTTTTCATTTGTTTTATATGTACAGTGTTGTGATTTTTTTTTTTTATTACTGGGTGGTGTGTGATCTAATGATTCAGTGTGTGTGGGGTCTGGGAGGCTCTCACTCACTCTCGCTAACCGATAAAAAAAAAATGGCGGCAGTTTGAAACTGCATGCCCAGTGCTTCAGCCAGTAACAAATCAGGTTGGGCACAAAGATACTTGAGTGGACATGAGGCAGGTCTGAGCTCAGACTTTTTATTTGGTGGGCATCTATTGTCTGATAGATGCCCACCTTGCCAGAGCTATCAGCCAATCAGAGCTCAGAGATTTCTTAGCCCATTTGCTAACATGGGGTAAAACCATGGTTATCCATAAGTAAAAAAATTATGACCAGTAATTAATTTATATTTATTTCTATCGTTAGATAAAATACAATGGTGTTTAATTGTGATGTACTTCTGTGCAAATTTTATCTGTACGCAATTCAGGAGGCCACTGAAAATTAGTTTTAGTTTAATTGGCTAGTTGTGATGTCCTGTTTTAAATAAAATCTTAAACTGTATGTCTGCCCCACCCAAGTTTGTCTGTCGCAGGCTTGGCTTCAGCCACCTCCTTGGGCAAGTTATTACATTCTTCCACCAGCTGCTCCATGAAAAAGAACCTTCTACATACTTCAAATCCCCTCCAACCAACCTCTGCCCATGCCCTATAATCATTGTGCCTTCTTTCCTCATGAACAAGTCCATGCAGTTTGCCCTGTTCATGTCTTGCAAGAACTTGTAGGCATCAGCCCCCTGCTGCCTCTGGATCACCTTTGTAGCCCTCTGTTGTATGATCTCTGTGCGGTCCCTGTCATTCTTAAGGTGTGGACTCCAGAACTGTGAGTGATATTTCTGGTATCCCTCCCGGGGGACAGAGCCCAGTTGCACCCAGGGTGCCAACAGCAGGGACACTCGCTGGGGGACACAGCAACCAGGAAGAGAGAGTCTTGAAGAGGGTACATATTGTAGGGGATTGTGCAGTTGGGGTACCAAGACTGTGATATGTGCCTCATGCCGGCAGGGGAGGGTGGTGCACTATCAACCAGGGGTGACAGCGGAGAGTACTACCCATGATAGATGGGTTGGCTAGGAAAGTGGGAGAGAGAGCAGATGTTTATATTTATCTTGGGATGAAGAGTCTGCTAGGAAGGCTCTTGGAAGTTTCAGCTAGGCTGAAGGGGTTGGCTGGTACAGTAAACTTCTCAGAGCTCCTTACAGTACACAGGTGGGGGGCGGCAAGGAAGTAGAAAAATCTTCCAGTTTAATAATTGATTGAAACAGTGGTGTGCCGAGGAGTGGTTACACCTCCTGGGAGACTGGGATGCATTTTGGTGGGCAAAGGAGGTAGAAGACTTGGTTTGCTGGCCAAGGCACCTAGCTTCACCTGAGCTATTTCCTTCTAAGACTGCTTGAAAGACAGAGTAGAGAAACTTACCAGAGCAAGGGAGAAGGATTAAGACTTAGTTTGGCTAAGCAGATTTACTATGTGGTGGTGTTTTTATTTTTTACTCACAGGGATTGCTACTGTTTGTTGCTAACATTTCATTGCTTTATTTTTTCTCTGATTCAAATTGTTGTTGCTGGTATACCTTCTTCTGCATTATTACAAGGTGTGCCTACAGGTGTTACTAACAGATTACTGCTGTAATCTTCTGATTCAAATTGTCTTTTGCAAGGTATATCTTCTGTTACTGCTTTATTTTTCTCTGGAGCAAAGTGTTTCTTACAGGGTATATCTTCTCTGAAATTACTGTATTACAGGTGGAGCTTACATTTTTGTGACTTTTTTATCATTGGGCTAAGCAAAATTACTGTTTGACACTGTGTTTTATTTTATTCTTGTTTGTTGAAAAGGTTTGTTGTCTCAGAGGTGTTTCAGTCTCCTTCTCACATTGAAGGAGCTAATTGCTTTTCCTCCCACAGCTCTTCCAAAGGATTAGGTGTGTATGTGGGGGTGGAGCTGGCAAACTCTCAATAATTTCCAACAGAAAGAAGGGTTAAAAAGTCAGGTTAGTTGATATCTTGGAGGTAGAAGACTTGGTTTGCTGGCCAAGGCACCTAGCTTCACCTGAGCTCTTTCCTTCTAAGACTGCTTGAAAGGCAGAGTAGAGAAACTTACCAGAGCAAGGGAGAAGGATTAAGACTTAGTTTGGCTAAGCAGATTTACTGTGTGGTGGTGTTTTTATTTTTTACTCACAGGGATTGCTACTGTTTGTTGCTAACATTTCATTGCTTTATTTTTTCTGATTCAAATTGTTGTTGCTGGTATACCTTCTTCTGCATTATTACAAGGTGTGTCCTACAGGTGTGTGCTAACAGATTACTGCTGTAATCTTCTGATTCAAATTGTCTTTGCAAGGTATATCTTCTGTTACTGCTTCATTTTTCTGGAGCAAAGTGTTTCTTCAGGGTATATCTTCTCTGAAATTACTGTATTACAGGTGGAGCTTACATTTTGTGACTTTTTATCATTGGGCTAAGCAAAATTACTGTTTGACACTGTGTTTTATTTTATTCTTGTTTGTTGAAAAGGTTTGTTGTCTCAGAGGTGTTTCAGTCTCCTCTACATTGAAGGAGCTAATTGCTTTTCCTCCCACAGCTCTTCCAAAGGATTAGGTGTGTATGTGGGAGTGGAGCTGGCAAACTGTCAGTAATTTCCAACAGAAAGAAGGGTTAAAAAGTCAGGTTAGTTGATATCTTGGAGGTAGAAGACTTGGTTTGCTGGCCAAGGCACCTAGCTTCACCTGAGCTCTTTCCTTCTAAGACTGCTTGAAAGGCAGAGTAGGGAACTTACCAGAGCAAGGGAGAAGGATTAAGACTTAGTTTGGCTAGCAGATTTACTGTGTGTGTGGTGTTTGTATTTTTACTCACAGGATTGCTACTGTTTGTTGCTAACATTTCATTGCTTTATTTTTTCTCGATTCAAATTGTTGTTGCTGGTATACCTTCTTCTGCATTATTACAAGGTGTGCCTACAGGTGTGTGCTAACAGATTACTGCTGTAATCTTCTGATTCAAATTGTCTTTTGCAAGGTATATCTTCTGTTACTGCTTTATTTTTCTCTGGAGCAAAGTGTTTCTTACAGGGTATATCTTCTCTGAAATTACTGTATTACAGGTGGAGCTTACATTTTTGTGACTTTTTTATCATTGGGCTAAGCAAAATTACTGTTTGACACTGTGTTTTATTTTATTCTTGTTTGTTGAAAAGGTTTGTTGTCTCAGAGGTGTTTCAGTCTCCTTCTCACATTGAAGGAGCTAATTGCTTTTCCTCCCACAGCTCTTCCAAAGGATTAGGTGTGTATGTGGGGGGTGGAGCTGGCAAACTGTCAGTAATTTCCACAGAAAGAAGGGTTAAAAAGTCAGGTTAGTTGATATCTTGGAGGTAGGTGACTTGGTTTGCTGGCCTAGGCACCTAGCTTCACCTGAGCTTTTTCCTTCTAAGACTGCTTGAAAGGCAGAGTAGAGAAACTTACCAGAGCAAGGGAGAAGGATTAAGACTTAGTTTGGCTAAGCAGATTTACTGTGTGGTGGTGTTTGTATTTTTTACTCACAGGGATTGCTACTGTTTGTTGCTAACATTTCATTGCTTTATTTTTTCTCTGATTCAAATTGTTGTTGCTGGTATACCTTCTTCTGCATTATTACAAGGTGTGCCTACAGGTGTGTGCTAACAGATTACTGCTGTAATCTTCTGATTCAAATTGTCTTTTGCAAGGTATATCTTCTGTTACTGCTTTATTTTTCTCGAGCAAAGTGTTTCTTACAGGGTATATCTTCTCTGAAATTACTGTATTACAGGTGGAGCTTACATTTTTGTGACTTTTTTATCATTGGGCTAAGCAAAATTACTGTTTGACACTGTGTTTTATTTTATTCTTGTTTGTTGAAAAGGTTTGTTGTCTCAGAGGTGTTTCAGTCTCCTTCTCACATTGAAGGAGCTAATTGCTTTTCCTCCCACAGCTCTTCCAAAGGATTAGGTGTGTATGTGGGGGTGGAGCTGGCAAACTGTCAGTAATTTCCAACAGAAAGAAGGGTTAAAAAGTCAGGTTAGTTGATATCTTGGAGGTAGAAGACTTGGTTTGCTGGCCAAGGCACCTAGCTTCACATGAGCTTTTTCCTTCTAAGACTGCTTGAAAGGCAGAGTAGGGAAACTTACCAGAGCAAGGGAGAAGGATTAAGATTTAGTTTGGCTAAGCAGATTTACTGTGTGGTGGTGTTTGTATTTTTACTCCCAGGATTGCTACTGTTTGTTGCTAACATTTCATTGCTTTATTTTTTCTCTGATTCAAATTGTTGTTGCTGGTATACCTTCTTCTGCATTATTACAAGGTGTGCCTACAGGTGTGTGCTAACAGATTACTGCTGTAATCTTCTGATTCAAATTGTCTTTTGCAAGGTATATCTTCTGTTACTGCTTTATTTTTCTCTGGAGCAAAGTGTTTCTTACAGGGTATATCTTCTCTGAAATTACTGTATTACAGGTGGAGCTTACATTTTTGTGACTTTTATCATTGGGCTACAAAATTACTGTTTGACACTGTTTTATTTTATTCTTGTTTGTTGAAAAGGTTTGTTGTCTCAGAGGTGTTTCAGTCTCCTTCTCACATTGAAGGAGCTAATTGCTTTTCCTCCCACAGCTCTTCCAAAGGATTAGGTGTGTATGTGGGGGGTGGAGCTGGCAAACTGTCAGTAATTTCCAACAGAAAGAAGGGTTAAAAAGTCAGGTTAGTTGATATCTTGGAGGTAGAAGACTTGGTTTGCTGGCCAAGGCACCTAGCTTCACCTGAGCTCTTTCCTTCTAAGACTGCTTGAAAGGCAGAGTAGGGAAACTTACCAGAGCAAGGGAGAAGGATTAAGACTTAGTTTGGCTAAGCAGATTTACTGTGTGGTGGTGTTTGTATTTTTTACTCACAGGGATTGCTACTGTTTGTTGCTAACATTTCATTGCTTTATTTTTTCTCTGATTCAAATTGTTGTTGCTGGTATACCTTCTTCTGCATTATTACAAGGTGTGCCTACAGGTAGGTGCTAACAGATTACTGCTGTAATCTTCTGATTCAAATTGTCTTTGCAAGGTATATCTTCTGTTACTGCTTTATTTTTCTGGAGCAAAGTGTTTCTTACAGGTATATCTTCTCTGAAATTACTGTATTACAGGTGGAGCTTACATTTTGTGACTTTTTTATCATTGGGCTAAGCAAAATTACTGTTTGACACTGTGTTTTATTTTATTCTTGTTTGTTGAAAAGGTTTGTTGTCTCAGAGGTGTTTCAGTCTCCTTCTCACATTGAAGGAGCTAATTGCTTTTTCCTCCCACAGCTCTTCCAAAGGATTAGGTGTGTATGTGGGGGTGGAGCTGGCAAACTGTCAGTAATTTCCAACAGAAAGAAGGGTTAAAAAGTCAGGTTAGTTGATATCTTGAGGTAGAAGATCGGTTTGCTGGCCAAGGCACCTAGCTTCACCTGAGCTCTTTCCTTCTAAGACTGCTTGAAAGGCAGAGTAGGGAAACTTACCAGAGCAAGGGAGAAGGATTAAGACTTAGTTTGGCTAAGCAGATTTACTGTGTGGTGGTGTTTGTTATTTTTACTCACAGGGATTGCTACTGTTTGTTGCTAACATTTCATTGCTTTATTTTTCTCTGATTCAAATTGTTGTTGCTGGTATACCTTCTTCTGCATTATTACAAGGTGTGCCTACAGGTGTGCTAACAGATTACTGCTGTAATCTTCTGATTCAAATTGTCTCTTTGCAAGGTATATCTTCTGTTACTGCTTTATTTTTCTCTGGAGCAAAGTGTTTCTTACAGGTATATCTTCTCTGAAATTACTGTATTACAGGTGGAGCTTACATTTTTGTGACTTTTTATCATTGGGCTAAGCAAAATTACTGTTTGACACTGTGTTTTATTTTATTCTTGTTTGTTGAAAAGGTTTGTTGTCTCAGAGGTGTTTCAGTCTCCTTCTCACATTGAAGGAGCTAATTGCTTTTCCTCCCACAGCTCTTCCAAAGGATTAGGTGTGTATGTGGGGTGGAGCTGGCAAACTGTCAGTACTTCCAACAGAAAGAAGGTTTAAAAGTCAGGTTAGTTGATATCTTGGAGGTAGAAGACTTGGTTTGCTTGGCCAAGGCACCTAGCTTCACCTGAGCTTTTTCCTTCTAAGACTGCTTGAAAGGCAGAGTAGGAAACTTACCAGAGCAAGGGAGAAGGATTAAGACTTAGTTTGGCTAAGCAGATTTACTGTGTGGTGGTGTTTGTATTTTTTACTCACAGGGATTGCTACTGTTTGTTGCTAACATTTCATTGCTTTATTTTTTCTCTGATTCAAATTGTTGTTGCTGGTATACCTTCTTCTGCATTATTACAAGGTGTGCCTACAGGTGTGTGCCAACAGATTACTGCTGTAATCTTCTGATTCAAATTGTCTTTTGCAAGGTATATCTTCTGTTACTGCTTTATTTTTCTCTGGAGCAAAGTGTTTCTTACAGGGTATATCTTCTCTGAAATTACTGTATTACAGGTGGAGCTTACATTTTTGTGACTTTTTTATCATTGGGCTAAGCAAAATTACTGTTTGACACTGTGTTTTATTTTATTCTTGTTTGTTGAAAAGGTTTGTTGTCTCAGAGGTGTTTCAGTCTCCTCTCACATTGAAGGAGCTAATTGCTTTTCCTCCCACAGCTCTTCCAAAGGATTAGGTGTGTATGTGGGGGTGGAGCTGGCAAACTGTCAGTAATTTCCAACAGAAAGAAGGGTTAAAAAGTCAGGTTAGTTGATATCTTGGAGGTAGAAGACTTGGTTTGCTGGCCAAGGCACCTAGCTTCACCTGAGCTCTTTCCTTCTAAGACTGCTTGAAAGGCAGAGTAGGGAAACTTACCAGAGCAAGGGAGAAGGATTAAGACTTAGTTTGGCTAAGCAGATTTACTGTGTGGTGGTGTTTGTATTTTTTACTCACAGGGATTGCTACTGTTTGTTGCTAACATTTCATTGCTTTATTTTTTCTCTGATTCAAATTGTTGTTGCTGGTATACCTTCTTCTGCATTATTACAAGGTGTGCCTACAGGTGTGTGTGCTAACAGATTACTCCTGTAATCTTCTGATTCAAATTGTCTTTTGCAAGGTATATCTTCTGTTACTGCTTTATTTTTCTCTGGAGCAAAGTGTTTCTTACAGGGTATATCTTCTCTGAAATTACTGTATTACAGGTGGAGCTTACATTTTTGTGACTTTTTTATCATTGGGCTAAGCAAAATTACTGTTTGACACTCTGTTTTATTTTATTCTTGTTTGTTGAAAAGGTTTGTTGTCTCAGAGGTGTTTCAGTCTCCTTCTCACATTGAAGGAGCTAATTGCTTTTCCTCCCACAGCTCTTCCAAAGGATTAGGTGTGATGTGGGGTGGAGCTGGCAAACTGTCAGTAATTTCCAAACAGAAAGAAGGGTTGAAAAGTCAGGTTAGTTGATATCTTGGAGGTAGAAGACTTGGTTTGCTGGCCAAGGCACCTAGCTTCACCTGAGCTCTTTCCTTCTAAGACTGCTTGAAAGGCAGAGTAGGGAAACTTACCAGAGCAAGGGAGAAGGATTAAGACTTAGTTTGGCTAAGCAGATTTACTGTGTGGTGGTGTTTGTATTTTTTACTCACAGGGATTGCTACTGTTTGTTGCTAACATTTCATTGCTTTATTTTTTCTCTGATTCAAATTGTTGTTGCTGGTATACCTTCTTCTGCATTATTGCAAGGTGTGCCTACAGGTGTGTGCTAACAGATTACTGCTGTAATCTTCTGATTCAAATTGTCTTTTGCAAGGTATATCTTCTGTTACTGCTTTATTTTTCTCTGGAGCAAAGTGTTTCTTACAGGGTATATCTTCTGAAATTACTGTATTACAGGTGGAGCTTACATTTTGTGACTTTTTTATCATTGGGCTAAGCAAAATTACTGTTTGACACTGTGTTTTATTTTATTCTTGTTTGTTGAAAAGGTTTGTTGTCTCAGAGGTGTTTCAGTCTCCTTCTCACATTGAAGGAGCTAATTGCTTTTCCTCCCACAGCCTTCCAAAGGATTAGGGTGTATGGGGTGGAGCTGGCAAACTGTCAGTACTTCCAACAGAAAGAAGGGTTAAAAGTCAGGTTAGTTGATATCTTGGAGGTAGAAGACTTGGTTTGCTGGCCAAGGCACCTAGCTTCACCTGAGCTCTTTCCTTCTAAGACTGCTTGAAAGGCAGAGTAGGGAAACTTACCAGAGCAAAGGGAGAAGGATTAAGACTTAGTTTGCGCTACAGATTTACTGTGTGGTGGTGTTTTGTATTTTTTACTACAGGGATTGCTACTGTTTGTTGCTAACATTTCATTGCTTTATTTTTTTCTGATTCAAATTGTTGTTGCTGGTATACCTTCTTCTGCATTATTACAAGGTGTGCCTACAGGTGTGTGCTAACAGATTACTGCTGTAATCTTCTGATTCAAATTGTCTTTTGCAAGGTATATCTTCTGTTACTGCTTTATTTTTCTCTGGAGCAAAGTGTTTCTACAGGGTATATCTTCTCTGAAATTACTGTATTACAGGTGGAGCTTTATATTTTGTGACTTTTTATCATTGGGCTAAGCAAAATTACTGTTTGACACTGTGTTTTATTTTATTCTTGTTTGTTGAAAAGGTTTGTTGTCTCAGAGGTGTTTCAGTCTCCTTTCTCACATTGAAGGAGCTAATTGCTTTTCCTCCCAGCTCTTCCAAAGGATTAGGTGTGTATGTGGGGTGGAGCTGGAAACTGTCAGTACTTTCCAACAGAAAGAAGGGTTGAAAAGTCAGGTTAGTTGATATCTTGGAGGTAGAAGACTTGGTTTGCTGGCCAAGGCACCTAGCTTCACCTGAGCTCTTTCCTTCTAAGACTGCTTGAAAGGCAGAGTAGGAAACTTACCAGAGCAAGGAGAAGGATTAAGACTTAGTTTGGCTAAGCAGATTTACTGTGTGGTGGTGTTTGTATTTTTTCTCACAGGATTGCTACTGTTTGTTGCTAACATTTCATTGCTTTTTTTTTCTCTGATTCAAATTGTTGTTGCTGGTATACCTTCTTCTGCATTATTACAAGGTGTGCCTACGCAGTGCTAACAGATTACTGCTGTAATCTTCTGATTCAAATTGTCTTTGCAAGGTATATCTTCTGTTACTGCTTTATTTTTTCTCTGGAGCAAAGTGTTTCTTACAGGGCATATCTTCTCTGAAATTACTGTATTACAGGTGGAGCTTACTTTTTGTGACTTTTTATCATTGGGCTAAGCAAAATTACTGTTTGACACTGTGTTTTATTTTTATTCTTGTTTGTTGAAAAGGTTTGTTGTCTCAGAGGTGTTTCAGTCTCCTCTCACATTGAAGGAGCTAATTGCTTTTCCTCCCACAGCTCTTCCAAAGGATTAGGTGTGTATGTAGGGGTGGAGCTGGCAAACTGTCAGTAATTTCCAACAGGAAAGAAGGTTAAAAAGTCGGTTAGTTGATATCTTGGAGGTAGAAGACTTGGTTTGCTGGCCAAGGCACCTAGCTTCACCTGAGCTCTTTCCTTCTAAGACTGCTTGAAAGGCAGAGTAGGGAAACTTACCAGAGCAAGGGAGAAGGATTAAGACTTAGTTTGGCTAAGCAGATTTACTGTGTGGTGGTGTTTTTATTTTTTACTCACAGGGATTGCTACTGTTTGTTGCTAACATTTCATTGCTTTATTTTTTCTCTGATTCAAATTGTTGTTGCTGGTATACCTTCTTCTGCATTATTACAAGGTGTGCCTACAGTTGTGTGCTAACAGATTACTGCTGTAATCTTCTGATTCAAATTGTCTTTTGCAAGGTATATCTTCTGTTACTGCTTTATTTTTCTCTGGAGCAAAGTGTTTCTTACAGGGTATATCTTCTCTGAAATTACTGTATTACAGGTGGAGCTTACATTTTTGTGACTTTTTTATCATTGGGCTAAGCAAAATTACTGTTTGACACTGTGTTTTATTTTATTCTTGTTTGTTGAAAAGCTTTGTTGTCTCAGAGGTGTTTCAGTCTCCTTCTCACATTGAAGGAGCTAATTGCTTTTTTCCTCCCACAGCTCTTCCAAAGGATTAGGTGTGTATGTGGGGTGGAGTCTGGCAACTGTCAGTAATTTCAACAGAAAGAAGGGTTAAAAAAGTCAGGTTAGTTGATATCTTGGAGGTAGAAGACTTGGTTTGTTGGCCAAGGCACCTAGCTTCACCTGAGCTCTTTCCTTCTAAGACTGCTTGAAAGGCGGAGTAGGGAAACTTACCAGAGCAAGGAGAAGGATTGAGACTTAGTTGGCTAATCAGATTTATCTGTGGTGGTGTTTGTATTTTTACTCACAGGATTGCTACTGTTTGTTGCTAACATTTCATTGCTTTATTTTTCTCTGATTCAAATTGTTGTTGCTGGTATACCTTCTTCTGCATTATTACAAGGTGTGTTACAGGTGTGTGCTAACAGATTACTGCTGTAATCTTCTGATTCAAATTGTCTTTGCAAGGAATATCTTCTGTTACTGCTTTTATTTTTCTCTGGAGCAAAGTGTTTCACAGGGTATATCTTCTCGAAATTACTGTATTACAGGTGGAGCTTACATTTTTGTGACTTTTTATCATTGGGCTAAGCAAAATTACTGTTTGACACTGTGTTTTATTTTATTCTTGTTTGTTGAAAAGGTTTGTTTCTCAGAGGTGTTTCAGTCTCCTTCTCACATTGAAGGAGCTAATTGCTTTTCTCCCACAGCTCTTCCAAAGGATTAGGTGTATGTGGGGTGGAGCTGGCAAACTGTCAGTAATTTCCAACAGAAAGAAGGGTTAAAAAGTCAGGTTAGTTGATATCTTGGGTAGAAGACTTGGTTTGTTGGCTAAGGACCTAGGCTTCACCTGAGCTCTTTCCTTCTAAGACTGCTTGAAAGGCAGAGTAGGGAAACTTACCAGAGCAAGGGAGAAGGATTAAGACTTAGTTTGGCTAAGCAGATTTACTGTGTGGTGGTGTTTGTATTTTTTACTCACAGGGATTGCTACTGTTTGTTGCTAACATTTCATTGCTTTATTTTTTCTCTGATTCAAATTGTTGTTGCTGGTATACCTTCTTCTGCATTATTACAAGGTGTGCCTACAGGTGTGTGCTAACAGATTACTGCTGTAATCTTCTGATTCAAATTGTCTTTTGCAAGGTATATCTTCTGTTACTGCTTTTATTTTCTCTGGAGCAAAGTGTTTCTTACAGGGTATATCTTTCTGAAATTACTGTATTACAGGTGGAGCTTATATTTTGTGACTTTTTATCATTGGGCTAAGCAAAATTACTGTTTGACACTGTGTTTTATTTTATTCTTGTTTGTTGAAAAGGTTTGTTGTCTCAGAGGTGTTTCAGTCTCCTTCTTACATTGAAGGAGCTAATTGCTTTTCCTCCACAGCTCTTCCAAAGGATTAGGTGTGTATGGGGGTGGAGCTGGCAAACTGTCAGTAATTTCAACAGAAAGAAGGGTTAAAAGTCAGGTTAGTTGATATCTTGGAGGTAGGAAGACTTGGTTTGCTGGCCAAGGCACCTAGCTTCACCTGAGCTCTTCCTTCTAAGACTGCTTGAAAGGCAGAGTAGGGAAACTTACCAGAGCAAGGAGAAGGATTAAGACTTAGTTTGGCTAAGCAGATTTACTGTGTGGTGGTGTTTGTATTTTTACTCACAGGATTGCTACTGTTTGTTGCTAACATTTCATTGCTTTATTTTTCTCTGATTCAAATTGTTGTTGCTGGTATACCACCTTCTGCATTATTACAAGGTGTGCCTACAAGTGTGTGCCAACAGATTACTGCTGTAATCTTCTGATTCAAATTGTCTTTTGCAAGGTATATCTTCTGTTACTGCTTTATTTTTCTCTGGAGCAAAGTGTTTCTTACAGGGTATATCTTCTCTGAAATTACTGTATTACAGGTGGAGCTTACATTTTTGTGACTTTTTTATCATTGGGCTAAGCAAAATTACTGTTTGACACTGTGTTTTATTTTATTCTTGTTTGTTGAAAAGGTTTGTTGTCTCAGAGGTGTTTCAGTCTCCTTCTCACATTGAAGGAGCTAATTGCTTTTCCTCCCACAGCTCTTCCAAAGGATTAGGTGTGTGTGTGGGGGGTGGAGCTGGCAAACTGTCAGTAATTTCCAACAGAAAGAAGGGTTAAAAAGTCAGGTTAGTTGATATCTTGGAGGTAGAAGACTTGGTTTGCTGGCCAAGGCACCTAGCTTCACCTGGAGCTCTTCCTTCTAAGACTGCTTGAAAGGCAGAGAGGGAACTTACCAGAGCAAGGGAGAAGGATTAAGACTTAGTTTGGCTAAGCAGATTTACTGTGTGGTGGTGTTTGTATTTTTACTCACAGGATTGCTACTGTTTTTTGCTAACATTTCATTGCTTTATTTTTCTCTGATTCAAATTGTTGTTGGTATACCTTCTTCTGCATTATTACAAGGTGTGCCTACAGGTGTGTGCTAACAGATTACTGCTGTAATCTTCTGATTCAAATTTGTCTTTGCAAGGTATATCTTCTGTTACTGCTTTTTTTTCTCTGGAGCAAAGTGTTTCTTACAGGGTATATCTTCTGAAATTACTGTATTACAGGTGGAGCTTACATTTTGTGACTTTTTTATCATTGGGCTAAGCAAAATTACTGTTTGACACTGTGTTTTATTTTATTCTTGTTTGTTGAAAAGGTTTGTTGTCTCAGAGGTGTTTCAGTCTCCTTTCTCACATTGAAGGAGCTAATTGCTTTTTCCTCCCACAGCTCTTCCAAAGGATTAGGTGTGTATGTGTGGGTGGAGCTGCAAACTGTCAGTAATTTCAACAGAAAGAAGGGTTAAAAAGTCAGGTTAGTTGATATCTTGGAGGTAGAAGACTTGGTTTGCTGGCCAAGGCACCTAGCTTCACTTGAGCTCTTTCTTCTAAGACTGCTTGAAAGGCAGAGTAGGAAACTTACCAGAGCAAGGGAGAAGGATTAAGACTTAGTTTGGCTAACAGATTTACTGTGTGGTGGTGTTTGTATTTTACTCACAGGCATTGCTACTGTTTGTTGCTAACATTTCATTGCTTTATTTTTCTCTCTGATTCAAATTGTTGTTGCTGGTATACCTTCTTCTGCATTATTACAAGGTGTGCCTACAGGTGTGCAGCTAACAGATTACTGCTGTAATCTTCTGATTCAAATTGTCTTTTGCAAGGAATATCTTCTGTTACTGCTTTATTTTCTCTGGAGCAAAGTGTTTCTACAGGTATATCTTCTCGAAATTACTGTATTACAGGTGGAGCTTACATTTTGTGACTTTTTATCATTGGCTAAGCAAAATTACTGTTTGACACTGTGTTTTATTTTATTCTTGTTTGTTGAAAAGGTTTGTTGTCTCAGAGGTGTTTCTGGTCTCTTCTCACATTGAAGGAGCTAATTGCTTTCCTCCCACAGCTCTTCCAAAGGATTAGGTGTGTGTGGGGTGGAGCTGGCAACCGTCAGTACTTTCAAAGAAAGAAGGGTTAAAAGTCAGGTTAGTTGATATCTTGAGGTAGAAGACTTGGTTTGCTGGCCAAGGCACCTAGCTTCACCTGAGCTCTTCTCTAAGACTGCTTGAAAGGCAGAGTAGGGAAACTTACCAGAGCAAGGGAGAAGGATTAAGACTTAGTTTGGCTAAGTGCAGATTTACTGTGTGGTGGTGTTTGTATTTTTACTCACAGGGATTGCTACTGTTTGTTGCTAACATTTCATTGCTTTATTTTTTTTCTGATTCAAATTGTTGTTGCTGGTATACCTTCTTCTGCATTATTACAAGGTGTGCCTACGTATTGTGCTAACAGATTACTGCTGTAATCTTCTGATTCAAATTGTCTTTTGCAAGGAATATCTTCTGTTACTGCTTTATTTTTCTCTGGAGCAAAGTGTTTCTTACAGGGTATATCTTCTCTGAAATTACTGTATTACAGGTGGAGCTTACATTTTTGTGACTTTTTTATCATTGGGCTAAGCAAAATTACTGTTTGACACTGTGTTTTATTTTATTCTTGTTTGTTGAAAAGGTTTGTTGTCTCAGAGGTGTTTCAGTCTCCTTCTCACATTGAAGGAGCTAATTGCTTTTCCTCCTGCAGCTCTTCCAAAGGATTAGGTGTGTATGTGGGGTGGAGCTGGCAAACTGTCGAGAATTTCCAACAGAAAGAAGGGGTTAAAAAGTCAGGTTAGTTGATATCTTGAGGTAGAAGACTTGGTTTGCTGGCCAAGCGCACCTAGCTTCACCTGAGCTCTTCCTTCTAAGACTGCTTGAAAGGCAGAGTAGGGAAACTTACCAGAGCAAGGGAGAAGGATTAAGACTTAGTTTGGCTAGCAGATTTACTGTGTGGTGGTGTTTGTATTTTTACTCACAGGATTGCTACTGTTTGTTGCTAACATTTCATTGCTTTATTTTTTCTCTGATTCAAATTGATGTTGCTGGTATACCTTCTTCTGCATTATTACAAGGTGTGCCTACAGGTGTGTGCTAACAGATTACTGCTGTAATCTTCTGATTCAAATTGTCTTTTGCAAGGTATATCTTCTGTTACTGCTTTATTTTTCTCTGGAGCAAAGTGTTTCTTACAGGGTATATCTTCTCTGAAATTACTGTATTACAGGTGGAGTTTATATTTTTGTGACTTTTTATCATTGGGCTAAGCAAAATTACTGTTTGACACTGTGTTTTATTTTATTCTTGTTTGTTGAAAAGGGTTTGTTGTCTCAGAGGTGTTTCAGTCTCCTTCTCATATTGAAGGAGCTAATTGCTTTTCCTCCACAGCTCTTCAAAGGATTAGGTGTGTATGGGGGTGGAGCTGGCAACTGTCAGTAATTTCCAACAGAAAGAAGGGTTAAAAAGTCAGGTTAGTTGATATCTTGGAGGTAGAAGACTTGGTTTGCTGGCCAAGGCACCTAGCTTCACCTGAGTTCTTTCCTTCTAAGACTGCTTGAAAGGCGGAGTAGGGAAACTTACTAGAGTAAGGGAGAAGGATTAAGACTTAGTTTTGGCTAAGCAGATTTACTGTGTGGTGGTGTTTGTATTTTTACTCACAGGATTGCTACTGTTTGTTGCTAACATTTCATTGCTTTATTTTTCTCTCTGATTCAAATTGTTGTTGGTTGGTATACCTTCTTCTGCATTATTGCAAGGTGTGCCTCATAGGTGTGCTAACAGATTACTGTTGCAATCTTCTGATTCAAATTGTCTTTTGTGTGTTGTATATCTTTGTTATTGCTTTATTTTTCTCTGATCAAAGTGTTTCTTACAGGGTATATCTTCTCTGAAATTACTGTATTACAGGTGGAGCTTACATTTTTGTGACTTTTTATCATTGGGCTAAGCAAAATTACTGTTTGACACTGTGTTTTATTTTATTCTTGTTTGTTGAAAAGGTTTGTTGTCTCAGAGGTGTTTCTAGTCTCCTTCTCACATTGAAGGAGCTAATTGCTTTTCCTCCCACAGCTCTTCCAAAGGATTAGGTGTGTATGTGGGGTGGAGCTGGCAAACCGTCAGTACTCTAATAGAAAGAAGGGCTAAAAAGCAGGTTAGTTGATATCTTGAGGTAGAAGACCTGGTTTGCTGGCCAAGGCACCTAGCTTCACCTGAGTCTTTTCTTCTAAGACTGCTTGAAAGGCAGAGTAGGGAAACTTACCAGAGCAAGGGAGAAGGATTAGACTTAGTTTGGCTAGCAGATTTACTGTGGTGGTGTTTGTATTTTTACTCGTTGTAGGCATTGCTACTGTTTGTTGCTAACATTTCATTGCTTTATTTTTTCTCTGATTCAAATTGTTGTTGTTGGTATACCTTCTGCATTATTACAAGGTGTGCCTACAGGTAAGTGTGCTAACAGATTACTGCTGTAATCTTCTGATTCAAATTGTCTTTTGCAAGGTATATCTTCTGTTACTGTTTTATTTTCTCTGGAGCAAAGTGTTTTCTACAGGGCTATCTTCTCTGAAATTACTGTATTACAGGTGGAGCTTACATTTTTGTGACTTTTTATCATTGGGCTAGCAAAATTACTGTTTGACACTGTGTTTTATTTTATTCTTGTTTGTTGAAAAGGTTTGTTGTCTCAGAGGTGTTTCAGTCTCCTCTCACATTGAAGGAGCTAATTGCTTTCCTCCCACAGCTCTTCCAAAGGATTAGGTGTGTAGTGTGGGGTGGAGCTACAAACTGTCAGTAATTTCAACAGAAAGAAGGGTTAAAAGTCAGGTTAGTTGATATCTTGAGGTAGAAGACTTGGTTTGCTGGCTAAGGCACCTAGCTTTCACCTGAGCTCTTTCCTTCTAAGACTGCTTGAAAGGCAGAGTAGGGAAACTTACCAGAGCAAGGAGAAGGATTAAGACTTAGTTTGGCTAAGCAGATTTACTGTGTGGTGGTGTTTGTATTTTTTACTCACAGGCATTGCTACTGTTTGTTGACATTTCATTGCTTTATTTTTCTCTGATTCAAATTGTTGTTGCTGGTATACCCTTCTTCTGCATTATTACAAGGTGTGCCTACAGGTAAGCAACAGATTACTGCTTAATCTCTCTGATTCAAATTGTCTTTGTGAAGGTATATCTTCTGACATTGCTTTATTTTTCTGGAGCAAAGTGTTTTTCTAGGGTATATCTTCTCTGAAATTACTGTATTACAGGTGGAGCTTACATTTTGTGACTTTTTATCATTGGGCTAAGCAAAATTACTGTTTGATACTGTGTTTTATTTTATTCTTGTTTGTTGAAAAGGTTTTGTTGTCTCAGAGGTGTTTCAGCTCTCCTTCACATTGAAGGAGCTAATTGCTTTTCCTCCCACAGCCTTTCCAAAGGATTAGGTGTATGTGGGTGGAGCTGGCAAACTGTCAGTAATTTCAACAGAAAGAAGGGTTAAAAAGTCAGGTTAGTTGATATCTTGGAGGTAGAAGACTTGGTTTGCTGGGCTAAGGCACCTAGCTTCACTTGAGCTCTTTCTAAGACTGCTTGAAAGGCAGAGTAGGGAAACTTACCAGAGCAAGGAGAAGGATTAAGACTTAGTTTGGCTAAGCAGATTTACTGTGTGGTGGTGTTTGTATTTTTACTCACAGGATTAAGCTACTGTTTGTTGCCACATTTCATTGCTTTATTTTTTTCTGATTCAAATTGTTGTTGTTGGTATACCTTCTTCTGCATTATTACAAGGTGTGCCTCTACAGGTAAAAGCACAGATTACTGCTGTAATCTTCTGATTCAAATTGTCTTTTGCAAAGGTATATCTTCTGTTACTGCTTTATTTTCTCTGGAGCAAAGTGTTTCATAGGGTATATCTTCTCTGAAATTACTGTATTACAGGTGTGGAGCTTTTAGTATTTTGTGACTTTTTTATCATTGGGCTAACAAATTACTGTTTGACACTGTGTTTTATTTTATTCTTGTTTGTTGAAAAGGTTTGTTGTCTCAGAGGTGTTGAGTCTCCTTCTCACATTGAAGGAGCTAATTGCTTTCTCCTCCCACAGCTCTTTCCAAAGGATTAGGTGTGTATGTGGGGTGGAGCTGGCAAACTGTCAGTACTTCCAACAGAAAGAAGGGTTAAAAGTCAGGTTAGTTGATATCTTGGAGGTAGAAGACTTGGTTTGTTGGCTAAGGCACCTAGCTTCACCTGAGCTCTTTCCTTCTAAGACTGCTTGAAAGGCAGAGTAGGGAAACTTTACCAGGAGTAAGGAGAAGGATTAAGACTTAGTTTGGCTATGCAGATTTACTGTGTGGTGGTGTTTGTATTTTTTACTCATCAGGATTGCTACTGTTTGTTGCTAACATTTCATTGCTTTATTTTTTCTCTGATTCAAATTGTTGTTGCTGGTATACCTTCTTCTGCATTATTACAAGGTGTGCTTATAGGGGTGCTAACAGATTACTGCTGTAATCTTCTGATTCAAATTGTCTTTGCAAGGTATATCTTCTGTTACTGCTTTATTTTTCTGGAGCAAAGTGTTTCTTATAGGGTATATCTTCTCTGAAATTACTGTATTACAGGTGGAGCTATATTTTTGTGACTTTTATCATTGGGCTAAGCAAAATTACTGTTTGACACTGTGTTTTATTTTATTCTTGTTTGTTGAAAAGGTTTGTTGTCTCAGAGGTGTTTCAGTCTCCTTCTCACATTGAAGGAGCTAATTGCTTTTCTCCCACAGCTCTTCCAAAGGATTAGGTGTGTGTGTGGGGTGGAGCTGGAAACTGTCAGTACTTAACAGAAAGAAGGGTTAAAAGTCAGGTTAGTTGGATATCTTGGAGGTAGAAGACTTGGTTTGCTGGCTGAAGGCACCTAGCTTCACTCTGGAGCTCTTTCTTCTAAGACTGCTTGAAAGGCAGAGTAGGGAAACTTACCAGAGCAAGGGAGAAGGATTAAGACTTAGTTTGGCTAAGCAGATTTACTGTGTGGTGGTGTTTTGTATTTTTTACTCACAGGCATTGCTACTGTTTGTTGCTAACATTTCATTGCTTTATTTTTTCCTCTGATTCAATTGTTGTTGCTGGTATACCTCCTTCTGCATTATTACAAGGTGACTTACAGGTGTAAGCAACAGATTACTGCTGTAATCTTCTGATTCAAATTGTCTTTTGCGTGTATATCTTTCTTGTTACTGCTTTATTTTTCTCTGGAGCAAAGTGTTTCTCATAGGGTATATCTTCTCTGGAAATTACTGTATTACAGGTGAGCTTACATTTTGTGACTTTTTATCATTGGGCTAAGCAAAATTACTGTTTGACACTGTGTTTTATTTTATTCTTGTTTGTTGAAAGGTTTGTTGTCTCAGAGGTGTTTCAGTCTCCTTCTCACATTGAAGGAGCTAATTGCTTTTCCTCCCACAGCTCTTCCAAAGGATTAGTGTATGTAGGGGTGGAGCTGGCAAACTGTCAGTAATTTCAACAGAAAGAAGGGTTAAAAAGTCAGGTTAGTTGATATCTTGGAGGTAGAAGACTTGGTTTGTTGGCCAAGGCACCTAGCTTCACCTGAGCTCTTTCCTTCTAAGACTGCTTGAAAGGCAGAGTAGGGAACCCCTACCAGAGCAAGTTAGAAGGATTAAGACTTAGTTTGGCTAACAGATTTACTGTGTGGTGGTGTTTGTATTTTTACTCACAGGGATTGCTACTGTTTGTTGTTAACATTTCATTGCTTTATTTTTTCTCTGATTCAAATTGTTGTTGCTGGTATACTCTTCTTCTGCATTATTACAAGGTGTGCTTACAGGTGTGTGCGCAACAGATTACTGCTGTAATCTTCTGATTCAAATTGTCTTTGCAAGGTATATCTTCTGTTACTGCTTTATTTTTCTCTGGAGCAAAGTGTTTTATGGGTATATCTCTGAAATTACTGTATTACAGGTGGAGCTTACATTTTTGTGACTTTTTTATCATTGGGCTAAGCAAAATTACTGTTTGACACTGTGTTTTATTTTATTCTTGTTTGTTGAAAAGGTTTGTTGTCTCAGAGGTGTTTCAGTCTCCTTCTCACATTGAAGGAGTTAATTGCTTTTCCTCCCACAGCTCTTCCAAAGGATTAGGTGTGTATGTGGGGTGGAGCTGGCAAACTGTCAGTAATTTCCAACAGAAAGAAGGGTTAAAAAGTCAGGTTAGTTGATATCTTGGAGGTAGAAGACTTGGTTTGTTGCCAAGGCACCTAGCTTCACCTGAGCTCTTTCCTTCTAAGACTGCTTGAAAGGCAGAGTAGGGAAACTTACCAGAGCAAGGGAGAAGGATTAAGACTTAGTTTGGCTAAGCAGATTTACTGTGTGGTGGTGTTTGTATTTTTTACCACAGGCATTGCATACTGTTTGTTGCTAACATTTCATTGCTTTATTTTTTCTCTGATTCAAATTGTTGTTGCTGGTATACCTTCTTCTGCATTATTACAAGGTGTGCCTACAGGTGTGTGCTAACAGATTACTGCTGTAATCTTCTGATTCAAATTGTCTTTTGCAAGGAATATCTTCTGTTACTGCTTTATTTTTCTCTGGAGCAAAGTGTTTCTTACAGGGTATATCTTCTCTGAAATTACTGTATTACAGGTGGAGCTTACATTTTTGTGACTTTTTTATCATTGGGCTAAGCAAAATTACTGTTTGACACTGTGTTTTATTTTATTCTTGTTTGTTGAAAAGGTTTGTTGTCTCAGAGGTGTTTCAGTCTCTTTCACATTGAAGGAGCTAATTGCTTTTCCTCCCACAGCTCTCTTCAAAAGGATTAGGTGTGTATGTGGGGGTGGAGCTGGCAAACTGTCAGTAATTTCCAACAGAAAGAAGGGTTAAAAAGTCAGGTTAGTTGATATCTTGGAGGTAGAAGACTTGGTTTGCTGGCCAAGGCACCTAGCTTCACCTGAGCTCTTTCCTTCTAAGACTGCTTGAAAGGCAGAGTAGGGAAACTTACCAGAGCAAGGGAGAAGGATTAAGACTTAGTTTGGCTATGCAGATTTACTGTGTGGTGGTGTTTTTATTTTTTACTCACAGGGATTGCTACTGTTTGTTGCTAACATTTCATTGCTTTATTTTCTCTGATTCAAATTGTTGTTGCTGGTATACCTTCTTCTGCATTATTGCAAGGTGTGCCTACTGATAGGTGCTAACAGATTACTGCTGTAATCTTCTTGATTCAAATTGTCTTTTGCAAGGTATATCTCTGTTACTGCTTTATTTTTCTCTGAGCAAAGTGTTTCTTACAGGGTATATCTTCTCTGAAATTACTGTATTACAGGTGGAGCTTACATTTTGTGACTTTTTTATCATTGGGCTAAGCAAAATTACTGTTTGACACTGTGTTTTATTTTATTCTTGTTTGTTGAAAAGGTTTGTTGTCTCAGAGGTGTTTCAGTCTCCTTCTCACATTGAAGGAGCTACTTGCTTTTCCTCCCACAGCTCTTCCAAAGGATTAGGTGTGTATGTGGGGGGTGGAGCTGGCAAACTGTCAGTAATTTCCAACAGAAAGAAGGGTTAAAAAGTCAGGTTAGTTGATATCTTGGAGGTAGAAGACTTGGTTTGCTGGCCAAGGCACCTAGCTTCACCTGAGCTCTCTTCCTTCTAAGACTGCTTGAAAGGCAGAGTAGGGAAACTTACCAGAGCAAGGGAGAAGGATTAAGACTTTAGTTTGGCTAAGCAGATTTACTGTGTGGTGGTGTTTGTGTATTTTTTACTCACAGGGATTGCTACTGTTTGTTGCTAACATTTCATTGCTTTATTTTTCTCTGATTCAAATTGTTGTCTGGTATACCTTCTTCTGCATTATTACAAGGTGTGCTCTACAGGTAATGCAACAGATTACTGCTGTAATCTTCTGATTCAAATTGTCTTTTGTAAGGAATATCTTCTGTTACTGCTTTATTTTTCTCTGAGCAAAGTGTTTCTTACAGGGTATATCTCTCTGAAATTACTGTATTACAGGTGGAGCTTACATTTTGTGACTTTTTATCATTGAGCTACAAAATTACTGTTTGACACTGTGTTTTATTTTATTCTTGTTTGTTGAAAAGGTTTGTTGTCTCAGAGGTGTTTCAGTCTCTCTTCTCATTGAAGGAGCTAATTGCTTTTCCTCTCACAGCTCTTCCAAAGGATTAGGTGTGTGTGGGGTGGAGCTGGCAAACTGTCAGTAATTCAACAGAAAGAAGGGTTAAAAAGTCAGGTTAGTTGATATCTTGGAGGTAGAAGACTTGGTTTGCTGGCCAAGGCACCTAGCTTCACCTGAGCTCTTTCCTTCTAAGACTGCTTGAAAGGCAGAGTAGGAAACTTACCAGAGCAAGGGAGAAGGATTAAGACTTAGTTTGCTAAGCAGATTTACTGTGTGGTGGTGTTTGTATTTTACTCACAGGGATTGCTACTGTTTGTTGCTAACATTTCATTGCTTTATTTTTTCTCTGATTCAAATTGTTGTTGCTGGTATACCTTCTTCTGCATTATTGCAAGGTGTGCCTACAGGTGTGTGCTAACAGATTACTGCTGTAATCTTCTGATTCAAATTGTCTTTTGCAAGGTATATCTTCTGTTACTGCTTTATTTTTCTCTGGAGCAAAGTGTTTCTTACAGGGTATATCTTCTCTGAAATTACTGTATTACAGGTGGAGCTTACATTTTTGTGACTTTTTTATCATTGGGCTAAGCAAAATTACTGTTTGACACTGTGTTTTATTTTATTCTTGTTTGTTGAAAAGGTTTGTTGTCTCAGAGGTGTTTCAGTCTCCTTCTCACATTGAAGGAGCTAATTGCTTTTCCTCCCACAGCTCTTCCAAAGGATTAGGTGTGTATGTGGGGGTGGAGCTGGCAAACTGTCAGTAATTTCCAACAGAAAGAAGGGTTAAAAGTCAGGTTAGTTGATATCTTGAGGTAGAAGACTTGGTTTGCTGGGCAAGGCACCTAGCTTCACCTGAGCTCTTTCCTTCTAAGACTGCTTGAAAGGCAGAGTAGGGAAACTTACCAGAGCAAGGGAGAAGGATTAAGACTTAGTTTGGCTAAGCAGATTTACTGTGTGGTGGTGTTTGTATTTTTTACTCACAGGCATTGCTACTGTTTGTTGCTAACATTTCATTGCTTTATTTTTTCTCTGATTCAAATTGTTGTTGCTGGTATACCACCTTCTGCATTATTACAAGGTGTGCTTACAGGTGTGTGTGCCAACAGATTACTGCTGTAATCTTCTGATTCAAATTGTCTTTGCAAGGTATATCTTCTGTTACTGCTTTATTTTTCTGAGCAAAGTGTTTCTTACAGGGTATATCTTTCTGAAATTACTGTATTACAGGTGGAGCTTACATTTTTGTGACTTTTTATCATTGGGCTAAGCAAAATTACTGTTTGACACTGTGTTTTATTTTATTCTTGTTTGTTGAAAAGGTTTGTTGTCTCAGAGGTGTTTCAGTCTCCTTCTCACATTGAAGGAGCTAATTGCTTTTCCTCCACAGCTCTTCCAAGGATTAGTGTGTATGTGGGAGTGGAGCTGGCAAACTGTCAGTAATTTCCAACAGAAAGAAGGGTTGAAAAAGTCAGGTTAGTTGATATCTTGAGGTAGAAGACTTGGTTTGCTGGCCAAGGCACCTAGCTTCACCTGAGCTCTTTTCCTTCTAAGACTGTTTAGGCAGAGTAGGGAAACTACTAGAGCAAGTTAGAAGGATTAAGACTTAGTTTGGCTAAGCAGATTTACTGTGTGGTGGTGTTTGTATTTTTTACTCACAGGCATTGCTACTGTTTGTTGCTAACATTTCATTGCTTTATTTTTCTCTGATTCAAATTGTTGTTGCTGTATACCTTCTTCTGCATTATTACAAGGTGTGCTCTACAGGTAAAGCAATGATTATCAGCTGTTGTAATCTTCTGATTCAAATTGTCTTTGCAAGGTATATCTTCTGTTACTGCTTTATTTTTCTCTGGAGCAAAGTGTTTTTATAGGTATATCTTCTGAAATTACTGTATTACAGGTGGAGCTTATCATTTTTGTGACTTTTTTATCATTGGGCTAGCAAAATTACTGTTTGACACTGTGTTTTATTTTATTCTTGTTTGTTGAAAAGGTTTGTTGTCTCAGAGGTGTTTCAGTCTCCTTCTCACATTGAAGGAGTTAATTGCTTTTCCTCCCACAGCTCTTCCAAAGGATTAGTGGTGTATGTGGGGTGGAGCTGGCAAACTGTCAGTATTCTAACAGAAAGAAGGGTTAAAAGTCAGGTTAGTTGATATCTTGAGGTAGAAGACTTGGTTTGCTGGCCAAGGCACCTAGCTTCACTTGAGCTCTTTCCTTCTAAGACTGCTTGAAAGGCAGAGTAGGGAAACTTACCAGAGCAAGGGAGAAGGATTAAGACTTAGTTTGGCTAAGCAGATTTACTGTGTGGTGGTGTTTGTATTTTTTACTCACAGGGATTGCTACTGTTTGTTGCTAACATTTCATTGCTTTATTTTTCTCTGATTCAAATTGTTGTTGCTGGTATACCTTCTTCTGCATTATTACAAGGTGTGCCTACAGGTGTGTGCTAACAGATTACTGCTGTAATCTTCTGATTCAAATTGTCTTTTGCAAGGAATATCTTCTGTTACTGCTTTATTTTTCTCTGTAGCAAAGTGTTTCTTACAGGGTATATCTTCCCTGAAATTACTGTATTACAGGTGGAGCTTACATTTTTGTGACTTTTTATCATTGGGCTAAGCAAAATTACTGTTTGACACTGTGTTTTATTTTATTCTTGTTTGTTGAAAAGGTTTGTTGTCTCAGAGGTGTTTCAGTCTCCTTCTCACATTGAAGGAGCTAATTGCTTTCCTCCCACAGCTCTTCCAAAGGATTAGGTGTGTATGTGGGGTGGAGCTAGCAAACTGTCAGTAATTTCCAACAGAAAGAAGGGTTAAAAGTCAGGTTAGTTGATATCTTGGAGGTAGAAGACTTGGTTTGCTGGCCAAGGCACCTAGCTTCACCTGAGCTCTTTCCTTCTAAGACTGCTTGAAAGGCAGAGTAGGGAAACTTACCAGAGCAAGGAGAAGGATTAAGACTTAGTTTGGCTAAGCAGATTTACTGTGTGGTGGTGTTTGTATTTTTACTCACAGGCATTGCTACTGTTTGTTACGTAACATTTCATTGCTTTATTTTTTCTCTGATTCAAATTGTTGTTGCTGGTATACCTTCTTCTGCATTATTACAAGTGTGCCTATAGGGTGTGCTAACAGATTACTGCTGTAATCTTCTGATTCAAATTGTCTTTTGCAAGGTATATCTTCTGTTACTGCTTTTATTTTCTCTGGAGCAAAGTGTTTCTTACAGGGTATATCTTCTCTGAAATTATTACAGGTGGTGCTTTGCAGGTTTTACAGTTTTATCTAACATTAGGATAAGCTTTCAGGGTTACTGCATTTGTTGTTGACTGAT
The DNA here is from genome assembly GCA_016271365.2 of Neoceratodus forsteri. Classification (NCBI taxonomy): domain Eukaryota; kingdom Metazoa; phylum Chordata; order Ceratodontiformes; family Ceratodontidae; genus Neoceratodus; species Neoceratodus forsteri. The sequence continues at coordinate 849,723,462 of CM057452.1, forward strand.
TGTTTCTGCTCTTACCTCCTTGTTCTTTTAGTCCGGGTGTTTCTTCTTTTTAGGCAGGGAAGGGCCCAGCCACCCACCCCTATCCCCAACCACCCCACGCTACACTCTTTATAGGGTACCACAGTTGTGACATTTCCTGTGGCAGAGCAGGAAGGGGCGGATCAGTGGGGCCTCCACAAGGTGATCTCATTTACACGGGCACTAGTAATTTAACTTGTTATAACAAGTTAAACAAAGCACAATTAAACCATTACTTGCATTTTTTTTTCCTTCTAATTACTCTGACTAGGTTACAAACCCAGCAACTTATTTGGAATGGATTTCATTAACTGCAGGTACTGTGGAACAGTTTTCAGAAGGACAGTCTTACAGGATTTAGGACACTGTCCTACATGCTGGGCCTTTGGAGATCTTAGGTCTCAGCTCCGGGCAGCATGGGCAGAGATTGCACGCCTCAAATTTCATATTGAAGAGGAAATACATTATAAGAACCACCGCCATTTCCCCAGCATCCAACAGAAAATCTCGGACGCAGAGGGTGGTGGTCCAGGAGGTTGGCAAGTGGTTGGGAGGAGCAAATCAGGTGCCCCATCACTCTCTGCTCCAACACATTACCTCCAAAAACCATATAAACACTACAAACAGGTATCTGCTCTCATCTCTGAAATCAAATAAAGAGGCAGAAGACACTGCAGAGCAGGACACTGCGCACAGGAGCTAGCACAACAATACTCACCCAAATCAGGAACCAAACCTAAACAAGCACAAAGGAAATCCAAAACTTCTGATCATTAGGAGACTCCATGATTCGGGGAGTTGATACCCATCTCCAGCCAGGGGTGATGGTCAGATGTCTCCCAGGTACATCAGCATGGAGAGACACTGACCGCATTTAAAATTGTTCACAAAGCAGGAGAAAACATTGATGTCCTAGTACACATAGGGACTAATGATTTCGCCAGCCGTCAGTTGTGGAGACCAAGGAACACCTGACTAGGCTGGGTGACAAACTATCATCTATTTCGTCCGCATCTCCTTCTCTGATCCTGCCAGTCTGGGAGAAGGAGCAGATGGACGGAAGGTCGAGAAAGGGAGATGGGGAGCTAAACATGTGGCTCAAGGACTGGTGCCAGGAAAAGGACACAGATTTGTAGGGAACTGGCAACAGTTCTGGGAGCGAAAGTTCTTTAAATTTGATGGACTGCATCTGACTAAAGAGGAGTCAGTGCATTGGGGCAGAAGTTTGGCGTCTTTGCAGAATATTTAAACTAGCAAATGGGGAGAGGGTGAAGCACCCATACGTCTAATGGGAAGAACACCCTCCCCTCAGCTAGTGGTCAAACAGGAATTCAGCGTGTTTGCTGTTCATTTGCATCACCAGGTAAGAAAAAGGTTTGTCTCCCATACGATGCACATAGGTAATACCAAACTTCACCCAACAACTAACACACCAAAATCTGCCAATGGAAAATCATGTACACAAATGCTCACAGCCTGGGAAATAAGATCCCAGACCTGCAGGCACAATGTCAGAGGCTAAACTGGACATAGTAGCAATTAGTGAGAGTGGTTTACCAGTAACCACACTTGGGAGACTTCAGTACCTGGCTATGTATTGTTCAGAAGAGACCGAGTGCAAAAGGGGAGAGGGGTGGCCCTGTATGTTAATGAAAATATCAAAGCTACAGAAATTCAGAATACACATAAGGAGCCAGAAGAACTGTGGGTCACCCTGGAAACAGGAAATGGGACAGCTATAAGAACTGGGGTTGTCTACAGGCCCCCAGACCAGAGGGAGGACATAGACACATTACTGTTAGAAGATATACAAAACATGACAGCTAAAGGGAGGTTCTGATAATGGGAGACTTCAACATGCCAGATACAGATTGGTCAATACCAGTAGGAACATCTGCCAGAACTAGACTCATAGTGGATTCCTGCAGGGGAGGGCTTCAAACAACTGGTACAGCAACCCACAAGAGACAGGGCTATCCTAGATCTAGTACTGACTAACAAAGAAGGGATCACAGATCTCCAGGTAGAAGGTCACCTGGGGCCAGTGACCATCACATGGTATGGTTCAATTTGGCTACTACATCTAAATCATCCCATTCAAGGCAAAAATATGGGACTTCAGAGGAGCTGACTTTGATAAGATGGCCAACAGAGTTAAGCTAGCCCTGGCAAAAGAAACACAAGTGAGGAGGTACAGGCAAAGTGGGCAAGCATTAAGGATACAATACTTGAAGCAACATCCCATTGTGTTAGACAGAAAAGGAAGTGCAAAAGAAGAAGGAAACCACTTTGGTTCTCAAATACAGTAGCAGAAAAGGTCAGAGCCAAAAGCTGGCCTTCTGAAAATATAAGGAACACAGCGGATGAAGATAGGGAGGCATACCAAACTGCCCTAAGGAAGCAGGTAAGGCAGTAAGGCAGGCAAAGTCCCAAACTGAGGAAACACTAGCACTCGAACAGTAAAAGAAGGTGACAAGACTTCTATAGATACATTAGTGAAAGGAGAAAGTCCAGAGGGTATTGCTAAGCTTAATGGAGAAAAGGGAGCATGTGAGGAGGAGTACCCTGTAAAGGCATCTATCCTAAATAGATACTTTGCTCAGTATTTACCAGAAGAGAAGGTAGGGCAGGGGCCCACAGCTCAGCATCATGGACACAGGGGAGGGAGGTGAGCACTACTCCTCTCACAAAAGAAGGGTCCTACAAGAGCTTTCATAAGCTCAGGGTGGATAAGGCAATGGGACCTGATGGCATACATCCCAGGGTACTTTAAGGAGCTAAAGGAGGAACTAGCAGAGCCATTAGCAGAATTGTTTAGTGAGTCTCTGAGCACAGGAGAGGTCCCAGAAGACTGGAGAAGGGCTCATGTGATCCCACTCCACAAGAGTGGTAGCAGGAGGAGGCGGGGAACTACAGACCGGGTCAGTCTTACCTCAGTAGTGGGCAAGATTATGGAGGCACTCCTTAAGGAAAGGATAGTGCAACACCTGGAATCCATAGGGCACAGGATCCAAGACAGCATGGGTTTACAAAGGAAGGTCCTGTCAAACTAATCTCATAGATTTCTTTGACTGGGTAACCAGAGTGGTGGACCAAGGGGAGCAGTTGATGTCGCCTACCTTGACTTCAGCAAAGCTTTTGACACTGTTCCACATAGAAGATTGATAAATAAGCTAGGTAGGCTCGGGTGGGTCAGAAGTTGGTCAACTGGGTGGCAAACTGGTTGACTGCAGAAAACAGAGAGTGGTGGTAAATGGTATACAGTCAGAAGAGATGCAAGTCACAAGTGGGTACCCTTGGGATCAGTCCTGGTGTCAGTCCTATTCAACATCTTCATTAGTGACCTCGCAGATGGACTAGAGGGTAAGGCTTGTCTGTTTGCAGATGACACCAAGATCTGCAACAGAGTAGATGATCCAGATGGGGTGGGCAGAATGAGAAGAGATCTGGATAAACTAGCAGAATGGTCAGAAGAGTGGCAACTGGGATTTAATGCAAAAGAAGTGCAAAATCATGCACATAGGGAAGAGAAACCCTGAAGCCACTTATAGGCTGGGAGGAGTTGCTAGCAGTCACAAAGAAAGAAAGAGACTTGGGCATCATCATCACTGATGACCTAAAATCATCCAAGCAGACCTCTAAAGCAGTAGGTAAGGCTAGGGGGTGTTAGGGTGTATTAGTAGGGGTATCATAAGTCGTGAAGAGGGAGGTATAATCCCTCTGTACAAGACATTGGTTAGGGCCCCATCTGGAGTACTGCGCAGTATTGGAGGCCACACCTTCACAAGGACATTAACCAAATTGAGGCAGTCCAGAGAAGGGCAACCAAAATGGTGCAGGGACTGCATCAGAAGACATATGAGGACAGATTAACGGAGCTCAATATGTATACCCTTGAGCAAAGGAGGGAGAGAGGTGATATGATCGAGACATTTAAACACCTTAAGGGCATAAACAAGGTGAAAGAGTCTAACATGTTTAAATATAAGAAAAATAGCAGGACAAGAGGACACAGCATGAGATTAGAGGGAGGCCGATTAAGGGGGAATGTGAGGAAGTTCTTTTTCACAGAAAGGGTGGTGGATGCATGGAATGGCTTGCCACAAGAGGTGGTGGCTATGAATACAGTGCGGGGCTTCAAACAGGCATGGGATAGGCATAAGGGAGCAATACAAATGACTATGAATAGATAGGTCACTGACAGAGCAAAGGCCGATGGCACATTTATAAGGTAGAAAAAGAAATGGGCAGACTGGATGGGCCTTGCGGTCCTTATCTGCTGTCAACTTCTGTGTTTCTGTGTTAAAGGTGTATTTAAACTCAAGGGCCATCATCTTAATGGGAGTAGGAGACAAAGGCATGGTAATAGAGGTTGGAAGAATACTTTTCAGGACATTTAAACTAGCGATGGGGGGAGGAGTCTGGGGGAAGGGACATCTGCAGGGGAACTTGGGTGAGAGAGACCTAACTAGCACTCTCCCAACTAGTGCCCTGAACCACCCAAAAAATGACATTAACCAGCAGAGCACTTGCCCTGGGCTGCTGTATTGTGGTTATAAAATGGATCCTGTAGAACATGAAGGACAAGGCTTATTATGTGTGTTGTTGGGGGGGCTAAGATTAGATTCAGGCAGTGATATACTACGATAACATCACTCCAAGAAGTTCCTCTGAGGATTTTTAGTATCCATTTTATAATAGTTATTATCTACCTGGATGTGCTGAAAAGACAAATACTGTAAATTAAAACTATAAAGTCCTGGTCTGCTGTAACTAGTGGTGATTATAAGTGCTAGTATGTCTTCTAAATACACAGTGTCCTTAACTACATGGATTTTAAGTTGCAATACATATTAAGAAAATGTGGCCTTACACTTGCTGTAATACATAAAGCAGTGTATATGCTTTCACTAGCCAAATAGTGTTTTTTCTGCATTTTTGGCTTTAAGTTCCAGGTAACAGTTAACCAAAACCTTATTGGCTACCAGATTAAAACCCTGAAAAGCCATAGTTGAATATAAATATAAACTGTACATGCTGCATAGTGTACTTCCACATATTTGACAGTGAATGGAAAAAAGCAGTTGCTGAACTAATTGAATCAAGGTTATGAAGTGATATGAATCAGAACAGGTTTGCTGAATTAAAAACGCGAGATAACAAGAAATGTATTTGCAGCGTACTGGTCTCGTCGGTCACCTGGATTCTTGAGGGAGTGCTGGATACTTTACATTCTTTCACGAGTGTAGGCATGCTGCAGAATGCTGAATCAGGCAATACCTGACTCGTATGGTATAATTCTGTATAAAAACAATTCAGAAAAGATTCAATACCTTACAGTAAAAGCTAAAGGCTCCCAAATGGCTGGTGGAGGCCTGTTGAGAAGTAGTTTGTAATCGAGTGGTGGCGGTGTTTAGTTTGGGAAGTGTTCTACCAAAGTTATTACATTGGTTTAATCAGTTGATGAGAAATGCTGGATTCATGTCAGCCACATGGTGTGCTGTGTACATGTGAATATATTGTTGGGCCATGTGACATAGTATTGTGATGACGGAATTGAACTTTAAGTCCATCTTGTCTGCCCCTGCCGACATATACAAGTTGGCCAGCCTGGGAGTGGGTCCCAAGATGGTAGCCTGGGTAAAGAATTGGCTGGAGAACAGGACACAGAGGGTAATAATAAACGGAGTCCACTCTGAAGAAAGGGGTTACTAGTGGGGTACTGCAGGGTTCAGTACTAGGACCGGTCCTCTTTAATGTCTTTATAAGCGACATTGCAGAGGGACTGGAAGGAAAAGTATGTCTCTTTGCAGAGGACACAAAGATCTGCAACAGAGTTGATACACAAGGTGGGGTGGAAAGGATGAGAAGGGACTTGGCAAGGCTGGAGGAATGGTCAAATGTATGGCAGCTTAGATTCAATGCTAAGAAGTGCAAAGTAATGCACCTGGGAAACAAAAACCCAAGGGAAGAGTACACAATGGGGGGTGAGATACTAACAGCAACAAAAATGGAAAGGGACCTGGTGGTAGTCATATCAGATGACCTAAAGGTGGGCAAGCAATGTGAGAGGCAGTAAGGAGGGCTGGGGGATGCTGAGATGCACAGGAGAGGCATCACCAGTAGAAAACAGGAAGTTGTTATCCCTCTGTACAGACAGCTGGTGAGACCCCATCTGGAGTACTGCATGCAGTTCTGGAGACCCAATCTCCGAAAGACATAGACAGGATGGAGGCAGTCCAGAGGAGGGCAACTAAAATGGTGCAGGGTCTGCACCAGAAGACATATGAAGAAAGACTTAAGGAGCTTAATATGTATAGCCCTCAAGGAAAGAAGGGAGAGGAGACATGATGGAAACTTTCAAGTACCTCAAAGGATTCAACAAAGTCCAAGAGGGTAACATCTTTCAGAAAAAGAGTTGTGCAAGAACAAGGGGGCACAATATGAAGATTGAGGGGGGAAGGCTCAGAGGTAATGTGAGGAAGTATTTTTTCACAGAGAGGGTTGTGAATGCATGGAACAGCCTTCCTGAGGAGGTTGTGGAGTCAAAAACAGTGGTGGATTTCAAGAATACATGGGACAGTCATAAGGCAATTCTAGTGGGTGGAGGTAGGAAGAAGTAGGCTGTTGGTTAACTAGGATCTGCAGCTTATCCATTAGGTAGGGAAATGGGCAGACTGGGTGGGCCAAGCGGTCCTTATCTGCCGTCAAATTCTATGTTTCTATGTCAGTGACTTCACCAAAGTTGAGTATGGACACGCATATCCATGCCTATCAGACAAGATTCTACCAAGCTAGTGTACCAATGCTATGAGGGGAGGCTGGTTGCCCTTAACTTGTTCAGATTGGAGAAAAGAAGGCTGAGAGGGGGCATGAGCTCAGTCTTTCACATACTCAAGAGTATCGAGAAGATAGAACAGACCGAGTTGTTTAAACTTGCATTCTCCAGCAGGACACAAGGGCACACCCTGCAGCTTAGAGGTGCTAAATTCAGGAGAGTGTTAGGTAGCACTTCTTCTCTGAGAACTGGTGAACCTATTTAAGAGCCTACCAGCAGAGAGTGGACCTGAAGACAGCAGAGGTCTTCAGGGTAAGCCTGGATACATTTCTGCTCATCTGAATGTGGGGATTACTAGCTATCCTTATAGTAGAGTGGGTAGGAAACCTCTGTACATTAGTAGATGTTTTTGAACAGCATCTTATTCATTTCTGCTTATAAAGAAAGCAGGAGAGCAGACATGATTGACCTAGAGTTCCTCATACTGTACATCCCTCAGTGCCATAGAAACCATTGAAAATGAGCATCTGCTCAGTGTCTTTCAGATTGCTAAATAAACTGATGATAATGACGGTGATGATTATGATAAAAGATTCTTTCTCGGGAATCTGTCTAATCTTGCCTAAACAGCACTAGCTTCTATAGCTTCACTGGGTTTTGTGCTAGGCATTCCCATTTTTGTTTCTCTGACACAGCTTCTTCTTTACATACAGTTCTAGACTTTGTTTTGTGTCTTTTGTCTTCCTTTGCATTTTCTAGGTAGACTATGACAACCATGCTCTTTACAAGCATGGGAAAACAGGCCGCAAGCAGTCTCCTGTGCGCATATTCACTAACCTTCCTCCAAAAGAGATTGTCCTACCTGCTGAAGAGGGATACAGGTGAGACATTAAAAATAAAACCTTTCATTGCTGTTTGCTCAGTAATTTGTCCCATGCCATCACTTTTCAGTTGTTTTATAATAAAGAGCACATAATGCATAAGGCGCTTTTTGCATGAGCAACCTTTGTGGGTGCAAGGAGAATTAGTGAGGTGAATGACTGAAGTAAGTACACTAATCGCGCTTTTTTATTGTGAAACTGCAGCATGCTACCTTAAATTCACAGAGACACAGCGTCATCATTCTAAGAGTTATAAGTGGTGCCTCACCACCCCCATCTGGCAACTGTAGTAATGGGAGTAGAACTGCCCAGACTTCCTGAAAATGCACTACCTGGCCAGACTAGGGAGAAATCCTATATAGTCTTAACCCAAATAAAACAAACAAAAAAAAAAACAGACTTAGTAGTTAGCACATTCCAGAATGCGTGGAATTACATGTTGAAGTGTAGAATTATAGTTACACGTTCCCTTTGAAGATCATCTTGAAAAGTAATATTGAGAACTGGCCCAATGGCACTGAGGGTTGAGGTGCTAGACGTCACACCTCGCTCAATGCGGGTGATCCATGTTAGGGTGTGAGCGTGGGTCGCTGGGGGTTGGCCAGGGAGGGGAGATAGATTGAGCATCTGAGAGATTGCTCTCCTCTCCCAAGTGGGTGGGTTTCCGCTCCCCACTGAATGTCTGCTCCCAGGTGGAGGCCTATGGGGTAGTGTGGGACAGGGGAGCGACATGAAGGGAGGGTGTTGGGGGCGGCAGCATGCGCGTGCCTCTCTGCAGCAAGAGAGGGAGAAAAAAGTGGATAAAGCAGCTGACAGGCTCCATGGTGGCCCGGACGCACCCTTGTACCGGCCTCCCCAACTTCTGGATTGTGCTCCAGTGGGGGGTGGAGCTGGCACTCCTCTCACCAGCCCCGCCATGAGGGGCAAGGCTGGATCAAGGGCAGCCAGGCTGGGAAGATGAGCCTTCTGAAAGAAGGGCTGTAATATTGAGAAGTCACCTGATGGAAAATAATGGGTAGCATGGCATACTTCCATGCCAGTGACCTGGGTTCATGAGCAGATTTGGAAATTGGGTCGGTCAGTCAGGGTGGCTGGTGTGTGGTGCTGCCGCATGGCAGAGTGCCCAGCCAGTGAGCAATGCCATCAGGCTTCCACCTCAGCAGCGAACCTTGTGGTGGATCGGGGATCTTTCTTCCTCTGCAGGGTGCCACTTCATGTATGCAGAGTCTGTTGGGGGCAGTGTTTCAGTGCAAGAATGGATGGAGCTTTTTGCATCTTGAACTTTTGACTAAGAATGTCTTAAAAAAAAAAAATTAAGTAATTCAGACCATAAATCAAACATCATTCATATCATTCCCACAACCCTTTGTGATCACCCATTAACCTCTCTTATATGTATAATCAATAAACCAGAATCTTCGATATCATACAGTGAAATTCAGAGAAAAGAAGAGATACCTAGTCATAGTCCTGCTTGCCGAATTACAACAATCTGTGTAACCATAAACCTAGTTTTGTCATTAAGAGTTAAGTGCAACCCATTTTATCCATCAGGTTAATTAAATTGGGAGTACTTTAAGACTAGGTCTACAGCATCCTAACCTTTTTGTAAGAAATAACATGAAGAATAAGATATATTTATTATATTAAATCTTTTTTTTTGTTTGTTTGTTATTCAGTCAAAAAAGTAATAATTTATTTCAAAAGTTTCACCAGGAGAGACATACTGAGCCAAAAGAAGCTCATTTCAGGTGCGTCGGGGAGACATGAGTAGCAATAGATAACACAATATACAAGCAAGATACAGTGATTGTAACGAAAAAGTATGGACAAGAGATGTACAAATGGGAAACATTACATACAAGATAAACTGGTAGTCTGTGAAGATAATTTGTACTATTGGCACTGGTAAAAGTTACAGTAGGGTTCAGGAAGGTGTAGCATGCAATAAATGAATACGAATGAAACTAGGGGGCAAGAGAAGGTGAAGGAGGCACTATAGGTAGGGATTTGGGACAGACTAGGTGGGCCAAGTGGTCCTTATCTGCCAACAACGTCTGTGTTTCTATGTAAAGGGAGAGTTGGAGCAGAGGCAGAAATTAGGTTCAGCTATAGAAGTGAGAAGAGAAATCTCGGAAAAGCAAGGAAAGAGTGTAAGGAAGCGGCAGGGTGGATAGGGAATGGAAGAGAATTCCAAAGTTTGGGGAAATGATAGAAGGCGGACAGTCCAGCTGAGATGACCTGGATGGGATTGCCAGGGAATGAAAACCAGAATTACGTATTGAGTAATGGGAAGGGAAGGGGGGGAGGTGAGATAGGAAGGGAGAGAGCCTAGTCAGTATTTGGCTACAGAGCATAGAAACATAGAATTTGACGGCAGATAAGGACCACTTGGCCCACCTAGTCTGCCCATTTCCCTTCTAATGGAAAAGCTGCAGATCCTAGTTAACCAACAGCCAACTTCCTTCTACCCCAACTAGAATTGCCTTATGTCTGTCCCATGCATTCTTGAATTCCCTCACTGTTTTGACTCCACTATCTCCTCAGGAAGGCTGTTCCATGTATCCACAACCTCTCTGTGAAAAATACTTCCTCACATTACCTCTGAGCCGTCCCTCTATCTTCAAATTGTGCCCCCTTGTTCTTGTACATCTCTTTTTCTGAAAGATGCTGCCCTCTTGGACTTTGTTGATTCCCTTGAGGTACTTGAAAGTTTCTATCATGTCCCCCTTCTCCTCTCCTCTCCTCGAAGGTATACATATTAAGCTCCTTTAGTCTATCTTCGTATGTCTTCTGGTGCAGACCCTGCACCATTTTAGTTGCCCTCCTCTGGACAGCCTCCATTCTGTCTATGTCCTTGCGGAGACGGGGTCTCCAGAACTGCACGCACTACTCTAGATGGGGTCTCACCAACTGTCTGTACAGAGGGATAGCAACTTCCTGTTTTCTACTGGTGATGCCTCTCCCTATGGATCCCAATATCCCACCAGCCCTCCTTACTGCCTCCTCACATTGCTTGCCCACCTTAAGGTCAACTGATATGAATATCTCTAGGTCCCTTTCCATTTTTGTTGTTGTTAGTATCACACCCCAATTGTGTACTCTTCCCCTGGGTATTTGTTTCCCATGTGCATTACTTTGTACTTCTTTGCATTGAATCTAAGTTGTCATACATTTGACCATTACTCCAACCTTGCCAAGTCCCTTTGCATCCTTTTCACCCCACCTTCTGTATCAACTCTGTTGCAAATCTTTGTGTCGTCTACAAAGAGACATACTTTTCCTTCTCACCCCAGTCATACTCAGGTATTCATAACTTTATGCAGTCAGCCTTGTAAGTAGAACTGCCCAGAGAGAACTTGGAACATATGCAAATGATGGAATCTTTTGCATTAGCCACTTTTCAAATGCTGCCTTCTACTAACTGCCTTAGTTCTAAACCCCTCAGATTTCTCTCTCTGCCTGTCAAGACTAGATGCTCAGAGATCCTCTCCTCCTCATCATCTTTTGTTCTGACGTGAGAAACCTCATAAAATATTATAAGTATTCTTTACATTTCATTTGCTGCCTTATACTTTTTAGGTAAACCCATAGTTTCAGTGTTTAAATTGTAAGTTTTCTCGGTTTCTCCCGGTTCGGTATAACCGGGAGTTAACCAAGGTTTATTTTATATTTATCAGAGTTTTCTGACTAAAAAACTCCATTCGTTATGTTTAATTTTATTAAATTAGCTTATTTAAAGAACCGCTAATACCGGTTCCTGAACCGATAGCCTCGGTTCATTTTATCTCGGTTCCCGGATCCTGCAACGGTTCCAGAACCGACCGCAACTGCTAAATAAACTTAAAATATTTTTTAAGGGTTGCAACTTGTATTGGTTTTACATTGAAAATGTCATAAAAACAGAGAAGAAACTGGTGATCCCGGTTTCAAACCTTGTATTCGGTGTGGTGAAATTTTGTTGAGTCAAACATTCTCGTTTTGCTTATCTGGACATCAACATTTAAAAACAGAGTGAAATCTGCATTACATGTCCTAAAAAAAACAAAAAAACAAAAAACCAAAAAAAAATACTGAAATACCTGGATAAGGTAAAAAAAAAACAAAAAAAAAAACTATCACCACCTAAGGGTCCCGCGAGCTCTAACCAGCTGACACCCTAAGTTACTTTGGGTGACTCCACAACAAATACTGTAACTGCTACCCTGAGATGGGCATATAAGCAGTTTTTAAGAGGCTTGTTGAACCGGCTGACTCCCTGGCTCCCTCAATGAAACTGAAGAAAACTAAGCACACAGAACCCCCTGCTGGACAGCATTTTGTGGATGTCTGTGCCTGCTATAAAGACTGCCAACTCTTACAGAAATTGCACAGGCCTGTTCTGATTGGGGAAGTATTTACCAAGACAGGCAAGCACAGTTGTGTGTTACTTCCCTTGGCTATGATCACCTAAATGAATATTGTGAAATTTGTAAACTTTCCCGGGGGGAAAAGTGTGGAGAAATGCCTGGAACAGCTAAAGAAAACACTTTCAGGCTTACAAGGGCTGTCTCTCTCTGCTGCAGACCTTTGCAAAGCAGTCTTCCTAATATTTAAAAGAAAGAATATGTAATTATGAAATGGAGGAGAACCTATTGAATCTGAGGTTTCCTCTGAACATCTGAGGATTATTCCTCATTCTTCTCATTGGTGAGAAATGATTGGGCTGACACCCACTAAAAGTTTCCCATTCCTGTGAATAAATTCTTCATGGAAGATATTTGAAAGATTTTACAAACTCCAAGCCCTGTTCCCCTCTGGATAAGAAATATCAGCTGGTCAGGGAGGGAACTGAAATTTATTCCCCCACCTTGTCCACCAAGGAGTGGTTAAAGTGACAGCCTGTGACAAGGCAAAGATACCCCTGGCATCCTATCTTCCTAACAAGGATTCCGAGAAAAATTGACAACATGGTTTGAAAAGGGATATTTATCAGGTTCCTTGGCCATCAGTCAGGCACACACATTTCAAGCCTATGTCAATACCAAAGTCACTATGGTAGTCAGCCCCTGCTATGTCAGCCAAGGCCCAGACTCCCCTGTCAGATGATCTAGCTGAAACAGCTAAATTTAGTTTGGGAGCAGCCAAATAACAGTTCAAGTGGCTGCTGCCAGATGGATGGCAAGTACAGTGGTTCAGAGGAGGTTTGCCTGGCGGCGAGTCACAAACCTCACTCAGGATACCCAAACCAAGGTTATAGACTTTTCAGTTGAGGGTAATTCCTCTTTGGAGAAAGATAAATGCTTACATGAAAAAGGTGGATATATACACCACAGCAAGCTCCCTTTTTTCTGTCAGGCTGGGGCTTCACCTCAGTATCAGCAGTACCCACAGCAGGGGTATTTCAGGCACCACAGACAAGTGGTCCTGGATGTAAGTGAGTCAGGGATTTTCTCTGAGCTAAAATTCCTTCCACAGAAAACAGTGGAAAAGAACTAGAAAGGTTGCAGAAGAGACCAAATAAGGGTGCTTTGGGCTCTGACCAGCCAACACTCTCCAAATCTGCATGTGAAACTGCTGTCTCTTACTTACACACCCCTGAGAAGGGTGATTCAGGCTTTAAAAAAAAGGGGGGGGTTGAGTGGTCTGGCTGTCTCTCTGGTCCTCTCCACGAAAACCAAAAAAACAAAGCATGTTAAACCCCAGGAAAAACCTAAAGGGGTTTCTGGCATTACTGTACTTAAATTATTTCCACACTCCCAAAAGGGAGTTTCACAGAAAGTACTTCAGGTTCAGACTCTCATCAGGTCACTCTCTAGGAGTGTACACAGTGGTTGGAGCACCTTCAAAGATAAGGTGTCACAGTTTTCCCGTACCTAGGTGAATGGCTGGTGGTTGTAGAATCACCCTAGCAAGTGAGCCTGCAACTCACCTAGGGTCTCCTGGACTCTCTAAGGTTCTTGATAAATCTAAAGAAAGTCTGATCTTCAGCCTGATCAATCACTCCGGTTCATAGGAGCAGAGCTAAATACCCTGCAAGGCAAGGTCTACCTGTCCCTACTCAGGACAAGAAACATTCCGCTAATAGCGGGCTCATTCAGGCTGAATAAATCAAAAACCGCAAGACAGTTTTCTTCAGCTACTGGCCACGTGGCACCTGCCATTGGCACAGTCTTGGAATCCAACTTACAGATTAGGGCCATTCAATGTCACCTCATGGCTCAATGGTGTCAGAGACAGGACCCGCTTTTAAAACTAATTCTAATAACAAGTACATTGTTACAGGCCTCCAGTGGAGGAAAAGAGGTAACCAGTCTAAGGAAGGGGCTTCTTCTTTTTCAGTAAGAGCCCCCTATCAGTTGTCCGACAACAGATGCAACCCTAATAGAGTGGGGTGCCCATCTTGGGGTTCACACTACCCAAGGCACATGGTCAAGTGCAGATTCACTCCTGCACATAAACCTGCAAGGGCTGAGAATTGTGTTACTGCACTAAAGGTCTTCACACAAGTACTGCAAAGGTGGTACTGGTCAGAACAGATAATACCACTACAATGTATTACATACACAAGTAGGGAGGGACAAGGTTAAGCCCTCCCTGCCCAGGACTTAAGAAAATATGTAGTCTAGCTTGCTCCATGGGCCCCTGCAGGATATTCATTTGCCAGGTAGGGACACTACCTTGGCAGATACCTTGACTCAGATCAACCAGTCAAATCACGAATGGACCTTGAATAGTCAGGTAGTGCAAGTAATCTTCAGGAGGTGGTGCATACCAGAGGTAGACTTGTTCGCATCCCACCACAACCACCACCTGCCACAGTACTAAGACAATCGGATCTGGGACCAGTCCCCTGGAGTCTCTGGTTCTGAGCTGGCCAGGGAAGCACCTGTATGCTTTCCTTCCTTCCTTCCCTGTGACATACAATGCATTTCTCAAGCTCAGGTCCCAGCCAGCATCAATGGTCTTGATGACACGTGACTGGGCCAGGCAGACATGGTTCTCACTGCTACTCTCCATGTCTGGGTCCAAACCAATACACCTTTTCTCGGAGGCACAACCTGCTAACCTCCAACCAGGAGGCTTTTGTACCCAAACCTTGGGTCACCCAGGCTCAAGTCATGTCTCTTGAGGGCCTACTGTACAGTATGCAGCCTTGCATCTTTTTCACAGTGTCTAGACATTGTATGTGGTTACAAGAAGCCCTCCATTTGGAAACTGTATGCTTCAGAAGGGAAAAGGTTTACTATTAGTGTTCAACCAGAAAACGGGTTCCAGCACGTGCTGGGATCAAACAGTGCTTGACTAACTTACCTATTTATATTCATTGGACTTGCAGTCCAGCACCCTCAATGTCCACCTAGTTGTAGCATCTGCTTGCATATTAGTTGGACAAAATGTTTAATGGCCGCAGATCCTAGCCTCAAAGAGGCTCTTTAAGGGTCTGGCACATATCAGCACAGGCTGGTGTTCCAGCTGTGCTGGACTATTTTACTTATTTGCTTTCACTGGGCTTGCAGACCAGTACCTTAAAGGTCCACCTGCTCGCAGCATCTATTTACTTCTCAGTTGGACAGAATGTTTTTTTTTGTTTGTTTTTTTAACTTCATAAAATTTATTGAATTCACATGTAATTTGTACATCTGTTCAAACTTAATACTGTTAGAAATATCATTCCAATAATAAAGTTCTATTATCCTTAATCACTCTGAATTTTCTTTCCATTCTGCTAATCAACCAATTGAATGCATTCCACAATCTAATATATTGTCTCATCAAGTAAAGAACCTAGTATATGGCTACACACTGTCAGGAGCCTTAGGCTCTTAGCTGGTGGGTACAGTTCATCAAGTATGGCTGATAATATTGTCCCAGTTTTAGATTGGATTCTTCTTCTCCATATTAAGGACATCCTTTCTGCCTGGGAAGTTTACTTAATACTGAAAGCGGCATTTGTTTCTAAATACTTTCAACATTGGATATGAACTTTTAAACAAACAGTTTATAACCTTATATACATTATTTAACATAACATATGCACAGTGGCTATTACCAAAAATGTGTCCCCAATCTGGTTTAAAGATAATCCCCCTCCTTCCCCTACCCCCGATTTTCAACGCCACCCCCTGGCCTCCTGTATCTCCTAACTACATCTCTTGGGTTTGCCTACCTTCCATTGTTCCTACTCGCTCCCCTTCACCTGCTGTCCCCCCCGCATTTCCTTCCAATTATGCCAAGACCCCCAAGTTTCTAGAAATTTGTCTTTTCTCAGCTGGATGGTGTGAGTAATATCTTCTCGTCTTTCTATTTCCTCTACCTTGGAGACCCATCGTGCAAAGGTTGGGGGATCTTGTTTTAACCATTTAATAGCGATACATTTCAGCACTGCAACCCGCAGTATCTGGCACAACTCTACACTTTTTCTTTTTCTGGAGGAGAGGGTAGGTAATCCCAGGTCTAGGTCTTGAAATGTATATGGCAAGGGTATACCCCCCCAGTTGAACCATAACCTCATGGATCCGAGACCAAAATTGCTGCAGCTTTGCATATCCCCAAAATATATGGTAACGTGTGCTTTTGGTTTACCCTCACATACGCCAGCAGGCTGATGATGCCTGCGGGTTAAAGCACCGCGTGGTCACTGGCGAGCAGAAGCATCGAGTCAGGATTTTCCATTTGAATTCTCGCCAAATAGTGGCCGAGGTCACCTGCCATCCTCTCTCCAAGCGACGTTCCCAGTCCTTCCCTGAAATTGTACTTGCTGACTCCATCTTCCATTTCCTCCTAACATCCTCCAACACCAGAGCCCCCCCTCTGCTCTGTGAGTACCCCATACAGAATGGAGAGGTAGGATAGCTTATCCTTGATCCTGATGGAGTCCCACCAAAATTCTTCAAAATGCGTTAATGCTCTAGTAATCTTTTGGAAGTTTTCTCCCATGTTAATGAAGTATCAAGTTTGGAGGTATCTGTAGAAGTCCTCCCTACGCAATGTAAAACGTTCTTGAAGTGTAGCATACACAAGGTAACTTCCTCTGCAGTCAGTTGTTTAAAGGTGGTTAAACCTTTATTTTCCCAGAATACATACCCTTAGTCTGACCTCGGTGGCACAAAACTCCCCGTGTGTCTGATTTAAGGATAAAGGGCCTAAGGTATTTGGGGTATATGTTATTTTCCTTAAGAAAGATATGTAGGGAGTGTTTTACCCAGGGGTTAGAGACTGCTGGCCCAATCTTGAGATTAGTAAAGTTAGTAGGAAGTGTCCATATTTTACAATTGGGGATTGCTTCATTCTCAATGGAGTATCTACCCGAGTTGGTGCGTTGCTTGGCCCACGTGATTAGCTGTGCTCTTTGCGCAGCTAGGTAATAATAATACATATGGGGCAAGCCCAACCCTCCCCTCTCCCATGACCTCATCACTAAGGTAAGAAGGGCTATCCTTGGACGTTGACCGGCCCATATAAATTTAGAAATATCTTTTGTAAGATGGTTCCAAAACTGAGATGGTAAGGAAATGGAGAAAGTCTGAAATAAGAATAATAATCTGGGCAACACGTTCATTTTTACAATTTGAATTCTGCCGTAGAGGGTGTGGGGTAGGAGCTTCCATCGGGCAAAGTCTGATCTTAAAACATGGTATAGTTTGAGAAGATTATTACAGTATAGTTTGGAGTGTCTACCAAGACCTGGATCCCCAGATATATAAACGTGTTTTTTTTAGCCCATGCAAATGGAAATGTTTCTCTAAACTGTCTGGGGAGGGTGCCACTCAGCACCACCATCTCCGATTTAGTTAGGTTAATTTTATATCCTGACAGGGAACCACATTTTTCCAGTGCATCCAGCAAATGTGGTAGAGAGGTCTGAGGGTCTTGTAGGAAAAAAAGGGAATCATCTGCATAAAGTGCTATTTTTTGTTCTGCTCCCCCTGTCCAAATACCCTTGATAAGTGGGTTGCTGCGAATCTAAATTAACTGTTCTAAGGAGAGGGTAAATATCAGTGGCGAAAGGGGGCATCCCTGCCTGGTGCCTCTCTGAAGGGGCAGGTGGTCAGACAGCAAACCATTCACTTTAACCCTGGCTTCTGGTCTTTGGTATAGTGCACCTATAGCCAAAACAAATTGCTCCCCCAACCCAAACCTTGACAGGGTGGATGACATAAAATGCCAGACCACCCTGTCAAAGGCCTTCTCGGCGTCCATGCTGATCGCCAGCAGCAAGGCAGTTGAGCCTCTTTGGGCTGTGACGATATTCAGTAGGCACCGGATATTGTCATGTAAATATCTCCCTGAAATAAACCCTGTCTGGTCTGGGTGGACGAGGGTAGGGATGCAGCACTGCAACCTATCTACCAGGATTCCCATGAAAATTTTTAAGTCCATAGGTAACTTCGAGATCGGGTGGTAAGAACCACAGAGTTCTGGGTTTTTACCCTGTTTTGGAATCACTGATATCTGAGCCAAGTTCCAGGATGGTGGAACTGGTTTCCGATCCACCAGTATCTCGTTACTGGTGGCAACCAAGTGGTCCACTAAGAGGGGTGTGAAACCCTTGTAAAATTCTGCTGCGAACCTGTCTAACCCCGGGGCCTTACCATTTTTCAGTTATTTGATTTTGTTCGTAATTTCCTGAATGGTAATTGGGTCATTCAACCCTATTCTCGCATGGTCCGCAAGGGTAGGTAGTGGGAGACCCTTCAAAAAGGATCCCACCGCCTCCCTATGACCTGGAAAGGTCTCTGCCTTGTATAAGTTCGTATAGAAGGTTTCAAATCTCTGTACAGTATCTACTGGGAAGGTGGTGGCCTGCTCTGCACCCTCACCCTGCAGGCGAATCACTGCCTTACTTGCCCTCTCCTGACGGTGCCAGGCTAACAGTTTCCGCCCAGTTACCCTGTTCGAAATATTTTTGTCTGGTATACCGTAACTGGCCCTCGATCTGGAGAGCCAATATTTGGTTCAGGTCATATCTTGCTTTATCTAAATCTTGTTTAACCTTGGGGTCATGGCTCACCTGATGGGATGCTTTAAGCTGGAGAATCTGTTGTTCCAGTTGCATCCTCCGCTGAATGTGCTCCCTTTTGACCCTAGAGGCATATTTTATGATTTCCCCCCAAAGGCAGCATTTAAGGGCATCCCATCTCCTACCCTCTCCCGTCTCTCCCCTAGGATTTGCTAACTCAAACTGTTGGATTTTGCTTTTGATCAGTTCTTTAAAATCTTCCTTAGTAAGGAGACTCACATTAAGTCTCCAACTGGAGTGTGACACTATTTGGACCATGGAGATGTTAAGGGAGACTGGAGCGTGATCCGAAATAACTATCGGGCCTATGACGCACCGTTTTACTCTCTATACCCAGTTAGTGGATATCAGGAAGTAATCTATTCTGGAGTAAACTCCATGCCATGGGAAGTAATATGTATAATCCCGCTCTCGAGGGTGCAGAAACCTCCAACACTCCGACAACCCCAGTTCCTGGATCAATTTAGGATAAGCTTTCCCATTCTTGTAGCCCCTCCTTGATTCCTCCCCGATCTGTCCATTCCCGGATATATGACCTCATTGAAGTCCCTCCCAATTACTACCATGCTATGTACATCTGTGACTGCTTCTTTAATAACTTTTTCTAGGAATACCAGCCTTGGGGTTTCTTCATTCAGGACATATATGTTCAAAAGAGTACAATCTTGACCTCTGTAGCTCCCCCAGATCTGAACAAATCTACCCACAGGGTCTGTTCTAACTTTCGAGACTACCAGTGGGGCATCTCTTTTGACCAATATTGCTACTTCCCTGCAGTGTGGGCTAGCTTGAAAGTGTGAAGCATTCACACTCCCTATCCACGCTCTCTTTAAGATGCTCTAGGGCCGTCTCTTGTAGGAATGCCACAGTGGCTCCCTGCCTCTTCAAATCTTGCAATATCTTGGTTCTCTTCACAGGGTTATTAATTCCCCTCATATTCAGGGATACAATCTTTAAGTCAGCCATTCTCAATCAAATGAGTCTGGTACCAACCACTAATGATCCAGTAGAGGGGGGGACACCTAATTAGAGTTCTCCGCTTAGCCATTCTGTGCATTGTCTCTAACATATAACTTGGTTTCATCAAAGGTAACCTTCATAACATGACTTTAAGTCCAAAAACTGTATAACCCAACCTAACATTTCGACTTCAAGATGTAAGTGCCCTCTTACCACCCTCTTCAAACCTCCTGTTTTTAGAGGTGTGGTTGGATGACCCCAACACTGTGGGCCTTCCGTCTGGCTCAAGGCCAATATTAGCCTGATAACCAGAAGGGCAGATCAAAAGCACCTTAACTGTAAGCTCTAGGCACTTTAAATGGAATTTTCCAACATAGGAAAAGTAGTTAACGATCAAACAGAGATAAGTGTCTAGTCCAACTCGGAGAACCACCCCATCCCACCACAACCTATAATTAACATTCATTCACATTAACCTTGTGCTTCCTGCCATCTCTGCGATGTTTGTCTATTTTTTAGAACCTGAATCTCTCCAACACTGAGGGTCATCTGACCTCCCTCTGCTGGGCTCAAGGTGAAACTCTGCAATGTCGACCCAGCTCCCCACAAAGGAACAGGTAGGTGTGTGGGAGGATGCACCCCACCTCCCCCACACTGCCCCCTGGTCCATCCCAGCAGTCCGCTTGCTTCTGTTACTATGGTCACCTGTTTCTGATGTGGATACGTGGCTGGCATCAGGTAAGCTTCATTTTGGGGACAAGGTGCCTCCCAGCCTATGTTTCCATTTATCGCCTGTCCAAGACAGTTCTCCCCTAATGTAGGCTTGGGAGATGGTCCTTCATTAGTGCTAGCCCACAAAGGCCGTAATCTTGCCACCGGGTTCTGTGTCTGTAAACAGGCACCCAAACACTCCCAATCCCAACCACCCATACCAAACAATTACCCTGTACCCCACCGGAGCTAACTCCCTTCCCCCCTTTGCAATATTAAGTTTTGAGTTATATGGCTAAGGTACAGAAAACACCAGAAATCAGTCCTATATCCACTGTATAAGAAAAAACAAAATGATTTAACAGATTTTGTCTGTCCCATCTTCCCTGCCCGCTACGCAGGATGTGTTAAATTGAATCTGTGGCAAGAGTTATTACTCTTCTTCCAGAGGTCACTCACATTTAATCGCCAATTAAACAGAAATCCAATAGTTCTTTTGAGGTCGCCAGTTCCTCTCGTCGGCTGTTCTGCTCTGTTGATTGCTCCATTTTGCCATTTCGTTCAGCCGTGTGCACAGGCTAGATGGTGCTGGCATATTTACGGGTGTTAAGTGAGTCCCACATAGCGGAAGTGCCTGGATGGTCATGCAGCTCTTTCCTTTTGGCTCCCACCTGTTGCCAGGCGCTCTCCATCAAGCGTTCTTTCTGTTGGGCTGTATTGTTAGGAATCTCCACCCCCATGGAAACTAAGAACTTATGGGCTGCCAGTAGATCTGGGAACCGTCTGGTGCCATTTTCTGTTATCACCTTGAGTCTCGCGGGTATTCCACAAAAGCCTTCTACTCCTTTGCTGTAATAGGTGCACCACAGACAGTATTTTCTAAGGGCCATGAGGGAGTTGGGGGAATAGTCCTGCTCGAAAAAAGGCGTAGTATCACCAAACAGGATCTCTTTTTGGACCATGCCATTTTAAAATCTCCTCCTTGATACGGAAATCCAAAAAAGCTATAACCAGGGAATGGGGCAGAGCCTTTGGATCCAGAGGCTTATGTACCAGGGAACAGTGGACACGGATAATATTGAGTGGTTTTTCTGTTGGCCAGCCCAGGATTTCCGGCAGGAATGACTCCAAAAATAGTGGCACTGAGCCTGTCTCTGTCCCTTCTGGGAGCCCGTGGATATGGACGTTATTTCGTCTGTTCCGATTCTCTAACTCCTCCAGTTTTGCTTCCAGTTGTTGTTTTCTACGGTGTAGATCTAGCAGGGCTGCATTGTGGACATCCGTGATGGTGGAGTAGTCGGTCAGCGCCCTTTCCAGGTGATTCATTTTCTGGGTGGTAAGTTCAATTTTCTCTCGATCTTCCGTAGCCTTTGCCTCCAATCTCTCTAACCTAGCGTTCATCTTTTGGAGAGTATCACAGAGCTGTTCAGATGTTATTGGGCATTCTTGTTCCTCTGTCTCTTTCACGCTAGTCCCATGCTCCGGTGAAGCTGATGTTGAGTGGACCACACCATGCTGAGCATACTCAAACAGCGTTTTGTTTTGTTTTGCTTGTTGGGCACCCAGTTTTTCTTTAGGTTTGTGCCTGGAAGACATCTTACTCTTGATTTATGCAGAGCTGACAGTTGGATGGTTCAGATTAACCAGCGATAAAGGAGGATTTTCTTTGCGGTGGGTTAGGACGTCTGAGCTAGGCTGCCATTCAGTCGGTGCACTCACCAGAAGTCCAACAGAATGATTTTCAAACCTCAGACCCTATCTTCAAAGGCCTGGTCCATTTGCACCCCCTCACAGGGAACTGATGCCAGCACGGGACCTAGATGTGTGCATAGTTAGGCTCATGGGTCCCCCTTTTTGAGCCTATGTTTTCAGCTTCTTTGAAATATGTTTAAAAAAAAAAAAAAAGACTTTTTCCTTGTGGTAATGACTTCTGCCACAAGAATCAGTGGGCTCAAGTCTCCCTGCATTGAACAGGACCACATTTCATTTCACAGAGACAAAATTATCCTGGGAACAAACAAGAAGTTTCCCCTTAAAATGACTTCTGATTCCCATTTGAATCAACCATTATCTTACCTATCTTTTTCACTGAACGCTTTAGTTCTGGTGAAAGGAGTCTTCATAGTCTGGATGTCAAAGGAGCTTTTAGCTATTACTTGACAGCCACTAAAGTCCATAGGCAGGACAGAAAACAGCTATTCCTGACATATGAGAGTGTGGGAAAGGGTAAGCCAGCATCAAAAAGACCAATTTCTTGCTGGATAGTACAGTTTTTTCAGTTTTTGTTATTCTAAGTCTGGAAAGGAGCTCCCAACAGAGTTGAGGACCCATTCCACAAGGGGCACAGCTGCTACCATAGCAGCTGTAGGGATGTTCCCCTGGTGGACATCTCCAAAGCAGCTACCTGTAAAACAGTACACACCTTTTCTGACATTACAGTCTGGATATTCTGTCCAGTGGTGATGCCAGGTTTAGCACAACAGTCCTGCAAAGTCTGTTCTCAAGTAAGGTTCTGTGCCCACCTCCAATTTACTGCTTGGTAGTCTGCATAAAGTTATGAATACCTGAGTATTACTGGGGTGAGAAAGAAAAATGACTTACCATAGTAATCTTATTTCTTCCAAGTGATACTCGTTATTAATATTTTCCACCTACCTCCCTTATGGAACCTTTAGCCACTGTACTCCTGAATACTGTGCTGTCAGGGGTATAAATGCCATTTCTGGCACGCATGTTGTGATTGTGTTCACTATTGTTGTCCCCCTCCCCTTTTTCGGGTGATTTGGACATGCAAGGGTATTCTTTCATATATTATGCTCTCCAGTTGGAGGCCCCTTTTTTGGGTGTTAAGGGGGTTCCCTCTATCATTATTATTATTATTACACTTAGTCCCCATGGGCCTGTCTTTCCAGGCTTCCAAGAAATCTGAGGGGTTTAGAACTAAGGCAGTTAGTAGAAGGCAGCATTTGAAAAGTGGCTCATGCAGAAGATTCCATCATTTGCATATGTTCCAAATTCTCTCTGGGCAGTTCTACTTATAAGGCTGACTGCATAAAGTTATGAATACCTGAGTATAATGTGGAAGAAACAAGATTACTATGGTAAGTATTTTTTTCTTCCAGTCCCTGTGTAATGTCACTTATAAAGAATATTAAAAAGGACCGGTCCCAGAACTGAACTCTGCGATACCCCACTAGTAACTCCCCTTTCTTCAGAGTGAACTCCGTTTTCTATTACCCTCTGCGCCCTGTTGTCCAGTCAGTTTTTTACCCAGGCTACCACTTTGGGACTCACTCCAAGGCTGGCTAGCATGTATATTAATCTTTTGTGTGGTACTGTGTCAAATGCCTTGCTAAAGTCTAGGTAGGTCATGTCCACAGCCCCTCCCTGGTCTACTACTTTGGTCACATGGTCAAAGAAGTCTATTAGATTCATCTGACATGACCTTCCTGCTTTGAATCCATGCTGCCTAGGGTCCTATGCCCCACCGGCCTCTAGGAACTCAGTAATTCTTTCTTTCAGAAGTGATTCCATCATTTTCCCTACCACTGAGGTCAAACTAACAGGTCTGTAGTTTCCTGCCTCTGTCTTGCTCCCACTTTTGTGAAGGGGAATCACATCCGCCCTCCTCCAGTCCTCGGGTACCATACCATCCTTCCATGATTTGTTAAAAAGGGTAATAAGTGGTGTCACTAGTTCTACCCTTAGTTCTTTTAGAATTCTTGGGTTAATCCTGTCAGGCCCCATTGCTTTGTCCACCTTCAGTTTTAAGAGTTTTTTCAGAACCCTTTCTTCCATGAATGGACTGGTATTGACCTCCCTATCCAGAGTGCTTCTATTCTTTGATTTAGGCACCTCCCCCTCCTCTTCTTTTGTGAATACTGAGCAAAATTATTCATTCAGTATCCCTGCTTTTTTCACTGTCCCCCTCTGCCCACCCTCCCTTTTCTTTATTAAACCTCACTATCCCTCCCTTGGTCTTTCTTCACTCCCTAATGTACCTATAAAAGGTTTTAGCTCCCTTCTTAACTGAGTTGGCTATCTTTTTCTCAGTTTGGGTCTTTGCTATTCTGACTGCCTTCCCTGCTTCCTTCTGCTTTAACTGGTACAGTTCTCTGTCGTGTTCCTTCTGTGTTTCCTTATACTTCCTGAATGCTACCTTTTTCTCCTTAACCTTTCCCACCACCTCTTTTGAAAACCATAGTGTTTTTTCCTTTGTTTGCTTTGTTTATTTGCATCACACAAAGGCTTGTTGCCTCTGTGATGGCTGTTTTGATTTTTCCCCATTGTTCCTCCACCCCTCCTCCTTGTCCATTTGCTAGTGCTTTTATGAGGCACTCTCCTATTTTCCAAAGTCAGCCCTCCTGAAGTCCAGTCCTCTTGCTTTTGTGTTGCTTGACTCTATGGCTGTGTTTGTCGTGAACCACACTGTTTGGTGGTCACTTGTTCCCAGATGGCTACCCACTTCTAAATCCGAGATCCTTTCTCCATCCCCATTTGACAGTACCAGGTCTAAGATTGCTCCCTCCCGAGTGAGTTCCACCACTAGCTGTCTGAGGCATGCCCCCTGTAGGGCATCGAGAATAACCCTGCTCTTAGATGTGGCTGCAGCAAAGGTGCTCCAGTTAACATCTGGCATGTTCAGGTCCCCCGTCAACAATATCTCCCCTTTTTCTGCTATTCTGAGGATGCCTTCTATCATTTCCTTGTCCATTTCCTCCCCCTGAGATCGGAGTCTGTGTACAACTCCAGTGTGGATTGTGTTGCCATAGCCTGTCTCCAGGGTGACCCACAATTCCTTCTCTACTCCCTGTTTATCCTTTAGTTCCATAGCTTTGATCCCTTCCCTTACATAGAGAGCTCCTCCTCCTCCTCCTCTTTTACCCTCCCTGTCCCTCCTGTAGCTTGTGTACCCTGGTATTTTGACATCCCAGTGATGATTCTCAGTGTACCATGTTTCTGTGACTGCCATGAAATCCAGGTGTCCCTCTTCCATCAAGGCCACTACTTCAGGGAGCTTGTTACACAGACTACGGGCATTGGTGCTCATCACCCTCCATTTTTTGATGGCCTTACCCCTTTTAGCCCCATCCCTCTCCTTACTGCTTTTTTCTGCATTTACCCCTGTCCTGCTCCCTGTTGACTTCTCTACCTTGGTGTTTACCTATCTAACTACAGTGAGCGAGGTGCCTGGCTTCAAGAGCAGGAAGGGGGGAGAGAGAGGTATATATGGAGCAATGGTGGTTGCAGGGCGGGCAGTCCAGAGCGAAACAACAGAAGGAGTGGAAAGGGAATCCAGTCTGGTAATGGAGGACTTTGGAGCAGCACTGTAGACAATGTCTCCATAGTCAAACATTGGGAGAATCATTTTCTGCATGATGGCTTTATGTGCTGGTAGAGGGATGCAGCCATGGTTCCTGTATAGAGTCCCCAGTTTAAGGTTCATTTTTTTTGTGTATGGCATCCACATGACTAAAAAAGTCAAGGTGGTGATCAAGCCAGACCTCGAGGTATTTAAAGGAGGGCACATCATCAAGAGGGGACCCATCAAAGGTGTGGAAGATTGGGAAGGCAGTAAGCCAGGAGAGAGGTCACGGAGACCATT
This sequence comes from Neoceratodus forsteri, assembly GCA_016271365.2. Classification (NCBI taxonomy): domain Eukaryota; kingdom Metazoa; phylum Chordata; order Ceratodontiformes; family Ceratodontidae; genus Neoceratodus; species Neoceratodus forsteri. Next base: position 849,749,417 of record CM057452.1, read on the forward strand.
TTTTTTGCGTTGAGGGACAGTTGATTTGAATGGAACCAGTGTTGAACGTTGTCAAAATCCGTCTGGAGCTTGGCCATCAAACTAGAGGAGGTGAAACCAGAGGTATCAAGAACTGTATAATCTGTGTACATATGAATGGACACAGAGGTACAGGCAGTGGGGAGGTCATTCAGGAAAGTAGAGAAGAGTATGGGGCCAATGACAGAGTCTTTGGTGGGGGGACACCAGTACTGATGGGGAGAGGAGGGGATAGGGAATCTCCGATTCTAACCAGTTGAGCCCAACCCTGAAGGTAGGAGCAGAACCAGTTGGTGGTGGAGATGGAAAGCCCTGCTGTTTCAAGTTTGTCAATTAGAAGAGGGTGGGCCACAGTGTTGAAGGCTTTGGCCAAGTCAGCAAAGATAGCAGAGGTGACAAGGCCCTGATCCATGCCTGAGAGAATGAAGTCAGTTAGCCTGAGGAGGGAGGAGGAGGTGGAGTGGGATTTACAGAATCCAGACTGGAAAAGGGTGAAGAAGGAAGTAGAGTCAAGGAAGGGGGAAAGCTGAGCAAGAATTAGGTGCTCCTGCATTTTGGCCTGCGTGTGAAGTAAGGAGTTAGGGCAGTAATTGCCAGGAAGGGAGCTGTCACCACCTTTGGGGAGAGGAGCACCAGTAACATGTTTCCAAGTGTCAGGGACAGAGGTGAGGTAGAAGGAAAGGTTGAGAAGGGAGGAGATAGGTAGAGCTATAGATGGAGAGAAAAGATAGAGGAGTTTTGAGTTGAGGTTATCAGGACTCAAGCTCTTGAGAGAGTTTAGAGCTAGGAGGGGACTTGAGAACTTCAGCAGGAGAAATAGGATAAAAGGAGAGCAGGGGAGATGAATGGGGCAGGTGGGGGGATGAGGAGAGAAGGGAGGTGGCACAGGTGAAGAAATCATTGAATTCAGAGGCAACAGAGAGGGGGTCAGATATGGTGACATCACAAAGCTTGAGTATCTGGGCAGGGGGACTGGACTGTTGGGGGCATGGATAACCTGCCAGAACTTGCAGGGATGGTTTATGTTTTTCTAAAAGGCAGAGGCAAAGTATTCAGCCTTGGCAAGCAAAGTGACTTTGGTACATGCATTGCACAGGGCATGGTACTGAAGTAGATCAACAGGGGATCCAGAGAACTTGTGAGTCTTCCAAGCAGCATCCTGAGCTCACAGGCAAGCGGGTAGTTCGGCTGCGATCCGGGGGTGGTGTACGCTACAGTCTCTGGTTTTCCTGAAAGGGGCATGTAGATCCCAAATATCCAGAAATTTGGCCTTGAAATTGTTTCTGGCAGAGTCTATGTAGCTGGCAGAGGAAATGGGTGACCAGTCAGTGGACGCCAAATCCCCAAGGAGGGAGGATGGGTTCAGTGATCAAAAGGACCAGATCCGAAGGAGCTTGGGTGGGGCCTTGGGTTGATGTAATTTACGGACACAGTAGACCATGTGGTGGTCACTGAGGGTGTCTGTCAGGCTGCTGGCGGCAGTAATCTGGTGAGGGTAGGAGGTAAGCACCCAGTCCAGAATGGAGTGATTAAGGGTTTTGTTGTTGTGGCAGGTAGGGTCAGTGATCAGCTGAGAAAGGTTTAGGCACTTAATATTAAGGCAGAATTTTGATTACGCAGGAGAGAGCCAGTTTATTTTGAAATTACCAAGGATGAGTAATTCACCGGTCGAGGCATGGGAAGAGGTAGTGGAGAGTAGGTCAGTAGCAGAAGAGGAGAAGTTGCCTGGGCAGCAGTATAGGCTAGCCACAAAGATGGGAATGGAGAGTTTGAGGAGTAATAGTTCGTAGGCGGAAGGGGAGGAGAGAGATAGTATAGGGATGAACTGGGTAACGGAGGAGAGGTATATGGCAACACCACCACCCCATTGGTATAATCCTGGCAGGCAAGAGAGTACCCTGGGATGGTGACTGCAGGGTCTGGAATCTTAGGGGAAAGCCAAGATTCAGTGATGATTACCACATCAGGTTTGAGGCTGACCATGAGCGGTTGTTGAAGGTCTACCTTTGGGAGGGGGCTATGGATGTCGAAGTGAGCCACACTCATCCCTTTGGGGGAGATTGTTAGTGGGAGAGTGAGAAGGGCCAGGATTGGACCCGAAATCCCCTGTTACTCATAGTAGCAATGCAATAAAGAGTTTAACGGAGACAAGGGTGCATCTGCAAAACTGCTGAGAAAGGGGGAGTGGAGAGTGCGAGTAGGGGGATGGGATGGGTTGGAGACAAGTTACGAAGAGAAAAAAGATGGAGGCTAAGTGACTGAAGAAGTGAGGGACCAGGGTGCCAGGGGGAGTGGGAGAGAGGGAGAAGGCAGGAGGTAGGGGGTGTGTGGGGGATAAGGGGGAGGATATGGAGAAAGAAAGGAAAGGGGGAGAGGAGAATGTAGAGTGTGGAAGGGAAGTAGAGAAGAACAGTAGGGGAAGGATAGACAGGGTAAAGAGGAACATGAATGGAGAGACAGGAAGGCTGGGTATGGTGGAGGTACCTATGATTGGAAGGTAACATACTAACATACTATTTGCCAGCAGATTAGGCCTTATGGTCTATCGAATCTGCTTGAACCTCAGATCCCTAGTTGGGTGCCGAGGTCCTCCCCCCACTTGTGTTCCAGAAACCCCTATCATCCATCCCCACCCCCCTGGGACAGGCCATCATCTGATACATCCACTTTCTGTGTCTGTCCCACCCTCTCTTGAAGCCCTCCACTGTGGATCTCTGAACCAGCTCGCCAGGCAGTGCATTCCAAGGGTCCACCACCCTCTCAGAGAAAAACCTCCTCCTCTTTTCCCCCCTCACCCTTCCACCTTCAAACCATGCCCTCTGGTGATGCCTCCCTGCTTTAGTCTAAAGATCCCCTCCATGTTTACCCTATTTATTCTCTTGAGGTACTTGAAGACCTCAATCATGTCCCCTGCTCTCCTCTCCTCCAATGAAAACAGGCAGAGCTCCTCAAGCCTGTCCTCATACATCAAATCCCCTAGTCCTTGTATCATCTTAGTTGCCCTCCTCTGTACCCTCTCCAGGAGCTGTATGTCCCTCTTCAAGTGTGGTCTCCAGTACTGTACACAGTACTCAAGGTGTGGTCTAACCAGTCCATTGTACAGCGGCAGAATCACTTCCTTGCTCCTAGAGGTGATCCCCCTTACGATGCATCCCAACATCCTGTTTGCCTTGCTAGCCGCTCTCCTGCACTGCTCAGAGTTATTCATACATGCATCCACCATGACCTCTAGGTCTTTTTCCCTATTGAGGCCTCCAGCGCCTCCCTCCCAGGGTGTACCTGTGTTTAGGGTTTCCTGCCCAAGATGTAACACCTTGCACTTGGTGATATTGAAATTTAATTTCCATGTGTGAGCCCAGCTTTCCAGGGGTGGTGTCCAGGTCCGCTTGCAGGCTAACCTCCTTCTCCTCAACTACTGCTCCCATCTTGGAGTCATCAGCGAAGAGACTCATTTCACACCCTATACCCTCCCTGATGTCCGATATGTATGCATTAAACAGGATTGGACCCAGGACCGAGCCCTGCGGTACCCCACTACCAACCTCTCTAGGGTTCGAGAGCTCCCCACCGACCACTACTCTCTGGGTGCGTCCAGCTAGCCAGTTTTCAATCCATCTGACCATCAAAGGGCCTACTCCCATCCCCATCAGTTTCTCCACCAGACCACTGTGGGGGACAGAGTCAAACGCCTTGCTGAAGTCCAAGAATAATACATCCACAGGCTTACCCCTGTCCAGTTCTGATGTTAGCCATTCGTAGAACTCCACAAGATTGGTTTGATATGATCTACCTGGCACAAACCCATGTTGCCGACTGTCCAGACCTCCCACCTCCTCCAAGTACACCCCCAATCGTTCCTTTAGTATACTCTCCATTAATTTTCCCCCACCGAGGTCAAACTGATGGGTCTATAGTTACCTGGTACTTCCTCGACCCCCCTTTATGGATTGGCACCACATGTGCCTCTAGCCAATCCCTAGGTACCCTTCCTGTCTCAAGTGACCTGTTGAAGAGCTCCGCCAGGGGTGCAGCCAGTATGTCCGCCAATTCCCATAGTACTCTCGGATGAATGCCATCCTGCCCAGGAGATCTGTCTTTCTTTAGGGACTTGAGGGCTAACCACAGCCTTTTGGCGGAGATAGCATCATCTGTCCCCTCCACCTTACTGGCCTTTTAATCCTTATCCTGATGTGACACCCCTGGGGTACCTCTTCCTCCCTCTTGCTCCATTTCTGTTGCTCCCCTGATCCCACTCACTGCCGCTTCTATCCCCATCGTGCCTTGCTTTGTAGATATCCCATTCCCTTCCCTAATGAACACAGAGGCAAAGTACTTGAATACCTCTGCCTGGTCTCTCGCCTCTTCCACCCACCTCATTCTGATCTCAATCTGCTGAGATGGCCCTTAGTTTTCTCCGGCTCCCCAATGTACCAGAAAAGAACTCTTCCTCCATGTATCCCCTGTGCCAGCTGCTCTTTTACTGGACTTTGCCCCCCTCAGCATCCGGGTGACTTTTCTAGATGCAAGATGGTACATTTCCTTATCCCTATCCCCTCTTGTTGTTTTATATTTTTTGTAGGCCGCCTTCTTTTCTCTGACCACTACCTGAACCTCACTGGACCACCAGCATGGTTTATGTGACCTTGCTCCCTTATGTTTCACCTTAGCGCAGGTCCTGACTGCCTCATGAAGTCCCCGTTTCATGACTTCCCATCTCCTTTCCACATTTGTCATTGATGTAGTCCCCTTCAAGTGATCCTTGAGAATATTTCCCATGCCCACAAAGCCTGCCCCCCTGAAGTCCACTGTCAGTGTCCTAGATCTCACCTCCCTTCCCCCCATGCTTATTTGAAACCAGACAGTATTGTGGTCGCTCCCAGTCAGGGGATCCTCTACAACCAGGTCCCTTACCAGATCCCCATCTGCCAGAACCACTTTCAGGACATGCCCCTCCCTTGTGGGCTCCATCACATGCTGTGTTAAGAACACATCCTGGAAACCATCCAGCAGCCTCTGCTCCTTGGCCACCTTAGAGGACATGGTTCCCAGTTTGTACCTGGCATATTAAGGTCCCCATCAACACCACTCCTTCCCTTTTGGTCCACACTGGGCAATGATGTTGTCCAGCAAACCATCCTCAGAACATCACCCATCCCGGGGGCCTATATACTACACCCAGCTTGGACCTTATCTCCTGCTGGGGACGTGAGTGACCCATAAGGCCTCCACGTTTCCTTGCCTCTTCTACTCCTAGCAATTTCTATGTCATCTCTAATGAACATAGCCACTCCATCCCCTCTGCCCTCCTTTCTATCCTTCCTAAGCATAGTGTACCCCTGCATGTTTAGGTCCCAGTCATGGTTTTTGTTGGCTCACGTCTCCGTGACCGCCGCCACATCCACCCCCCACCTCGAACAGCATGGTCTGGAACTCTGGCAACTTGTTTCCCAAGCTCCTGGCATTTACCAACACCAACCCCAACCCCTTATACCTGATCCCCTTTGTCGAACTCTACCCAGGTTCCTTATACTTCCATCCTCCCTCTGCTCCTCTTGAAACCTCCACCTCTACTCTGTTTCCCCCCCCCCCCCCTTGGGTTTGATGGCTACTCCCCTCATCTGGAGGAGAGGCTTCTTGGTCAGCCCCTCCCTTTTCCTCCCCCTCACAAGTTTAAACCCCACCTTTCTTGAATGTAGTCAGCCACCCCCTGTTTAAGGACTTCCTTCCCTAATGGGGCAAGATGAAGCCTGTCCTTGGCATACAGTCCCTTATCCTCCCAAACTCTTTTCCAGTTCCCTAACACCCCCAACCCACTCTCTTCACCCCACTTCCTGAGCCAGTCATTAACCTCTGTGATCTTCATTTTTTCTCCACTGAGGCCTTTGGTACTGGCAATATCTCAAAGGAAATGTTGCATCCATTATCCCGACAGACTCTGGCAAGTTCTTGGAACCTTGCTTGGATTTCCAAACGCTTATTTCCTCTAGATCGTTAGTTCCCAAATGCACCAGGAAATCCGTTTCCTCCACAATCCCTAACCAGTTCAGTACACCATGAACTTTGCTCTGTGCACTGTCAGCCCAGAGATACTCTACCTTCACCTGGCTATGGCATCCACCCCTGTCCCTCCACTGGATACCCCTGATCATCGAGTCTCCCAATAAGAGAACCTTAACACCGCCATCATCCTTATGGTTACCTCCACTATGCACTCTCAGCCCCCATCCCCCCTTTATTCATGATCTGAATTCCATGGGAGTCTTCCTGCCTTATTAGAGACCCCCTTGTCACCCTCCCCTTTCTGCCTCCCTCGTTGTTTTGGACATTTAACTCAGACCCCCTCTGAATAGGTGTCCCTTTTAACTCTCTCTTACCCAAACCATTTATCCTGGCCCTGATGGTTTCCCCTTCCCCCACACTGCGCGCCCTCCCCTTGTAGTCAGTGCCCCTACCTCAGGGCTCTCTGTGGGTCCCCTTTAACTAGGGCCCCATCCTTGGTACAGACCCCCCTGCTGGAAGGGGCCCCCCACCTCCTTGTCTCCCAGTTTCTCTCCAGTCATGCTCTCCTCCCTCATGTCTGCAATATGTTGTATCTCCCCATCTGCTTAACATTTATGTTTCCCTTCACCCTCTGGGACTATTTCTATCCTTTCCATTGCCGGTCTGTGATGCCCTGTGGTATCCACTCCCCCGCCTCTGTATCAGTTTTCTCATTTCCACCAACCCCTTCCTCCCCCTCTAGTTGCTTAGTAGCTCAAATTTATTGTGACACTCTATGCCAGCCTCCGTCAAGTAACCCGAGTTTCCCCTGACTGCACCTCTAAACTGCCCCTCTTCCTCCTGTCTTGCTCTGTTCTCCTTAGGAGCTCCCTTCCCACAGTCTGCTGTTTTAGGCTTCCCCACAACAGCTCCTCCCTTCTCAATGTCTGCTCTACTAGGCTTCCCCACAACAGCCCCTCCTGACTCTTCCCCCTCCACTCTCTTTGTATTCAGAATGTTCACCCCGTACACTTTCCCCTTAGCGTCAGCATCCCTATCTAAGGGTCCTCTGTCCCTAATATCCCCCCTCCTGCTTGCTGTAACATAACATCCTGTAATTTCAGAGCGTTGCCCCAACCTCCCCTCAGCCCAACCCTTCTGCTGCCCCATATCCACACCCCTTATCCTTGCCCCCCCAACTCCCCCAGCTTACTCTTTAACCAATATACTTCACTCCTGATACAAGATAGCTGTCTACAGAGTGGGCACCTTCCCAGCTGGGGAAGACTGTTGATTAAGGGGAGGAGGGAGAGGGAGAGGGAGAGAGGAGCTAGGAAGGATATAGAGAGGAAGGAGCAGGCAGGACAGAAAAGATAAGCGTAAAGGGGTCCCTAGATAGAGGGCTTGTGTAGTGATAGAAACATAGGGGGGATGGTCTCTGGCAATCTGAATCTGGTGAGGCCTCTGTAAGATATCTGAGAGAGGTCCAGAGGGCGCACTCATACTTGGAGAAGTGCCCCCTGACAGTTAGCTGTTCTTATGCTAAGGGTAGCTGCTGTGAAAGCTCTGTTTCAAACCCCAGGAAATCTTACTGTATTCTGACAGATGTAGTATAGTCTCACCATAGGACTGCCACAGAGCCAAAATGATTAATAGAACTTATGCTAGTGATGGAATGTTAGGCTTGAGCTCGGTTTTCAAATCACTGTCCCTGGTTGCACCTCTGCAACTGTCAGATTCTTTACTCCACTTGCCTCAGTAAGACGTCTACGGAGAGCTCTCCTTCACTTCATCTGAAGAAGTTTATTTCTGTGTCAAATTTAAAGTCTTTGTTATTTTATTTGATTTTTTAAAGGAGAAGACTCCTGTATATTTATGATTTGGATATGTCTGATGTATTTATTATACATTACATCAAGTACTGTACATATGTCAATAAGAGATCAGCCATTTCTTCTGTTGCAACACATATCTAGAGTTTGAGGCTCTGACACAAGGTAGTAAAATGTCAAGCAAGCCTCCGTTTACATGCAAATGAGTCACTTGTAATACAGCCCTTCCATTCCTTGATGTCACTGCAGCAACAGTGCAGAAACGAAACATAAGGAATATCAATGCTGTCTAGCCTGATTTTAGTTTAAGTTTTCAATGGCTTATAGCAGTTCTGTCTTCACAACTCACACAGGAGTAGTACTTGTAGTATATGCTGTATGTGTAGAGCAAATAATACATCTAATAGTATTTAATTCACAGGAAACAAAATCTGTTTCTTTGTACTGCTCATTTCTCTCTGTGAAACAGTTGTAACATGTTGTAGAGAGCAGTAGACTGAATCAGTCAATTAACCAATCAATCAGTTGAGCAGTCAATCAGTCACTCTGTATTGAACCAGGTGAACACCCTTGAGAAGATTCATTACAAGGTGAGCCTGGGCAGTTTGCCAAAGGATCACAAAAGACTGAATTATACACGTCCCCTTTCAGCAGCCTGAAAGTGGAGAGCTAGATCATTTACTTTATAAAGTGTATTGTTTTACATTTCAAAATGCTTCTTAAATCTGAGTTTCTGACTGGACATACCAAGACACAGAATGCATATGACATGGGAGGAGTGAGTTAAGCAAATACAGAGCACTACAAACACTGAGACTGATTAGTTTCTTTACCTACAATAGCTGAGGTGTAGCATCTGATTTGTAAGGGACATCCTACTTCAAATGCTGGCATTACAAAGCGAGGGGGGGCTGCCACAACTTATCCTTAGTACCTTGAAAGTGAAGTGCTGTAGCTCTCACATCACTGCTAATAATTTGTAATGGGAATTGGGGCACTTTTAAAATCATGGACCTGAGGGGCCATCACAGTTTTCAAGAAGGTTAGGGGGACTTCTTAAGGGTTAGAGAGTAAGGGACTGTAGTAGGATTTGAACCAGAGTCCCCCAGTGCTTGTGCCTGTGCTTTAACCACTAGATTATCCTTCTTCCATATGCTGCAGCTGATGCTTTCCTGGTAACCTATTCCTTGTTATAGCTGAATTCTTTATTGCCTTACAGCAGCCATCCAACCACTGACTGCCTAGTTACAAAGGAAAAGGGGCATATTTGCAAGATTGTTTCTCACTGCTGGTGTCAGTCAAAACAGAGAATGCTAACACACACACATACACACAACATAATACAACAGCTGTATAATACCACTTAAAACTCTTGTTGCACCCAGAGTCATTTATTGGGTAAACTGTTTTTGCTAACAGAAACAGTAACACAACACATACAGGCACTTCCTTATATGAATACTGTATATACCTCAAATCAGTGCTGCATCACACTCACATGGTCCTAGTCCTATTAGACCTGCACTTCAGGATGTGCACAACACTTAAAGGGTTCCTCCAATACTCAAGTGGGGAACCACACATTGTGGGTTTATTTTACTGGTGGAACTACATTTAGTGCAGCACCATTATCTGTTGCTCTGATGACATCATCCTCCAGCAACATTGATGGTAAAATGGAGGACAAACACATTGATAACTTCTGGGGGCTGTATATTTTTATTTATAATCTAGATTTGGACAGCAATAGGACTGCTGGCAACTGGATGAGGCACACAACAGTTACACATAAGGAGCTGGGAAAATATTGGTGTGAAACTATGGTAGACTTCCCCTTAAGTACTGTCCTTGGTTCACAGGTAGATTTAGTTAGTGTCAAATTTGTAAGTTTTATCGGTCCCTTTCCGGTTCTCCCTAACCGGGAGGGAACTGTGCCTTTATTTGGTATTTTAATTGTCTAATTATAACATTTTTACCATCTGGTAAGGTGGTTTAGTTAAATTTCGTTCTTGTTTTTTAACTGAGGTAATTCTTGGTTCATTTCAGTTCTAACCAACCGATAAATGTCACAGCCTGAGAAACGACCGGGACCCACAGGTTTCCAACATTGTTTAGAGTGTGGGGAACCATTCGCTAAAGCAGATCCTCATTTAATTTGTGTCATTTGTTTGGGGTTTGACCACCTCAAGGAGGATTGTGAGATTTGTAAGAATTGCCCTCAGTCGACGCTTGATAGGTGACTTAAATGACTGCAGGAGAAAATGTCTGAGAAAACCGCTGAACCGGTAGCAGACACTCATAAGGAACTGGGGGACCAGTCCTCTGACAAGGGTCATTCCTCCACTACAAGAAAAAGACTTGCTGAACCGGCCGCTGACCTGGTTCATTCTAGCAAAAGAAAGAAGAAAGAGAAACACTCAACGGTTGAACCGCAACCGAAGGCATCGGTTCCAACCGCTGAGGAGATAGCGAATGCGATTCACATTATTCAGTCCCTACAAACCAACCCGGTTCCTGTTGAAAAGAGACTGCAGTTGGTTTCTGCAGGTCCTGCTTCGGTTCCCGGTTCAGGGGAACTTGAAGGGGACTTTGGAACAGGGGGTTGTTTTGATGATGATGGCGGGGATGACTATGGGGAACCAGATATCTCCCTGGATCCTCACAGACCTAATTCCCCAGATAAGGGAACTGAGGATTATACATCCCATTTTCAATTCATTAGGCAGGTGGCTCTGTCCTTGGACCTCCCCGCTCAGGAATCTACTGATGAGGAGGAGGAGCAAGATTACAGAGAAATGATGGATGTACCAACTTCAAAAAGAGTCTAGTTGCCCACCCACAAGCGCTTACAGAAACAGGTATTGAAAGTACTGCATACACCCACTTCCATTCCACCCCTGAAAAGAAAGGTGGATAAGAAGTACTGGGTAGCTAAGGGTGGGGCAGAATTTATGTTTGGCCACCCTAGCCATGAAGGAGTTGTATAGGCTGCAGCCTGTGATAAGGCTGGCATTCCTTTATTCTCACATTCTCCTGACAAAGACTCCAGAAGGATGGATTTTATCGCCAAAAAGCTGTGTCTTGGGTCTTCTCTTGCAATAAGACAAGCTTCTTATATGGCCTATGTGGCATGGTATCAAAGAACTTTGTGGAACACTGTTTTGGAGATCACAAAGTCAGTGCCATCTCCCATGGCAGCGGATTTGGAGGAGGGTGCAAAGAGGGGCATAGAGGCGTCTAAGGTGCAATTTAGAATGGCAGTAGACACTAATGATATTGCTGCCAGGCAGATGGCCTCTTCTGTATCTTTATGCAGGTTTGCATGGCTCAGGACAACTAACCTGACACAGGACACTCAGTCCAAAGCAATAGACTTTCCCTGTGAGCCTCTGTCTCTGTTTGGTCAGCAGATAGAGGCTTAAATGAGAAAACATGGACGCTCACAAGACAGCTTACCAAAGTGCTGCTGCAAAAGAGAAATCCTCTACACCCCATAAGCAGCAAGCCAGGGGTTCCAGAAGTAGGCCATTCTTTTAGCCCCAAGCTTTTCCTCAGTATCAGCAGTACCAGCACCAGAGGGGCCATTTCAGAGGCAGGGGCAGAAGGGGTGGTAACTGGATAGCCCCTAGCACTCAACCAGCTTCACAACCTAAGCAGACCCCCTGAGGAGTCTGCTCGGGTTGCCTCCCCAATACCAGTAGGAGGCAGGTTGGCCCACTACCTTCAAGAATGGAAATCCATCACTACAGGCAAGTGGATCCTGGAGGTAGTGGGCCAACGCCTGGCCCTCAGCAAGAGTTTTTCGACCCTCCTCCCTAGCAGAAAACCTGTTGCTGGAGAGGGAGGTATTGAACCTACTTTCTCTAGAGGCAATAGAGCCAGTTTCTCTGCAACAGAGGGGCAAAGGCTTCTATTCAAGGTACTTTCTCACTATCAAGAAAACAGGGAAGTGGCGACCCATACTAGATCTCAGGTATCTGAACAAGCATTTACTGAAACCAAAATTCAAATGGTCACCTGAGCGGCCCATCGGCACAGCGGTGGATTGCTACAGTGACGCGCGCACCCGGTTCGGGAACCGGACCCGGATCGCCGGCCGGGGGAGTAGGATCGAGCGTCTGATGGACAGCTCTCCTACTCCGGGGGAGGGTGCGGGCAGCGCTCGGAGCACTGAGGACTCCTGGCAGAGGCCAGGAGTTCCAGCGCAGCCGACTCTTGACGTGGGAGTGGGGAGGCGGGGCAGATGCTGGCGTCATTGCACGTCCCCACCTCCTCTGGGAGGAAAATTGGAAAAATGGCGGGCGGGACCACCGTAGGATGAAGCCCTCCCTGGAGAGCCTCGCCTCGTCACCGCTGCTGCGGGACCCCAACCAGTCACAGTTCCGGGGTCACGCAGGTGGCCTGTGGCCTCACCCTCCGGGGGGTAAGCCGGGGGTGACCGGGGTCCTCAGCAGCTATAGGCAGTGGTGGAGGTCTCCGGGGGCCGTGACCAGGGCGGAGGGCAGACGGTGGTTCTGCCGGAAAAAAAGGGGAATAAAAAAAAAATGGTCACTCTGGCTACAATTCTGCCCATTTTAAAGTAAGAGGAGTGGTTTACATCCCTAGATCTCAAGGATGCTTACTTCCACATCCCAATAAGGCAGTCACACAGAAAATTTCTCAGGTTCAAGCTGCCCTAACTGCCTTTCGGTCTCACTTCTGCTCCAAGGGTGTTCACAAAATGCTTGGCGGTGGTTATGGCACACCTAAAGAGAATAGGAGTGGCAGTATTTCCCTACCTGGATGATCGGTTACTGGTAGGGAAAAAATCCTCATCAGACCAAACAGTCCTTGGCACTTGCATAGGATCTCCTGCATTCCCTGGGGTTCTAATAAATCAGAAAACGTCAGTGGTGCAACCAGTGTAGCTCCTATAGTTTATAGGGACTCAACTGGATTCAGTAAAGGAAAACTTTCCTTCCACAGGAAAGAGCAAGCAACTTGGTACAGTTGGCAAGCTCCTTCCAACCCGGCAGTCTCAGGCCAGCCAGGCACTTTCTGCAGCTGCTGGGCCATTTGGCAGCATCAACAGCTATAGTGCTAGGAGCAAGGTTTCAAATGACAGACATTCAATATCATTTGAAACAGTACTGGCTCCAAAAGAAGGATTCCCTGTCAAAGCTGATTCCAGTGACCCAAACACTTGTACAGGCTCTGCAGTGGTGGCTAGAAGAAGAGAACCTCAGGCAAGGGGTTCCCGTTCCTGCAGGTACAACCCTTCAGGGTGCTTACCACGGACGCATCCCTCCTAGGTTAGGGAGCACACTTAGAAGAGCATACCATCCACGGTTCATGGTCCAAGCAAGAGTCCCTGCTTCACATCAATCTGCTAGAACTCAGGGCAATCTTATTAGCACTGCAGGCATTTGCCAGCATGCTTCAAGGGCAGCGGTACAGGTCAGAACAGACAACACTACCACAATGTACTATATCAACAAACAGGGAGGCACAAGGTCCACTCCTCTGTGCGCAGAGGCTATGCCAATATGGACTCTGGCCTACTTATTAAATATCCAGTTGTCAGCTGTTCATCTGCCAGGCAAAGACAATGTTCTGGCAGATGCACTAAGCAGAATACATCAGGGCCACCATGACTGGTCCCTGAACAGTCATGTATTACAAGTAGTTTTCAAAAGGTGGGGGACTCCAGAGATAGATCTCTTTGCCTCACCAGAAAACCACCAGCTACCAAGGTATTGTTGCAGATCACCAGTGACAGGGTCAGTACCACTGGATGCCCTAGTCCTGGATTGGTCAGGGAAGTTTCTGTATGCATTCCCTCCATTTCCATTACTACGAGGCGTTCTGATCAGGCTCAGATCCCAGCCTGCCACAATGATCCTAATTGCTCCAGATTGGGCCAGGCAACTTTGGTACTCCATGGTACTGGACATGTCAATAGCCAAACTGGTCAGCCTTCCCCCGAGGCTCAACCTACTGACCTCATCCCATGGCAGGATACTGTATCCGAACCTTCGGTCTTTCAGACTCAAGGCCTGGCTTTTGAGGACCTAGAGTATGCCAATCTACACCTTTCAGAGAGTGTTATGCAGGTCCTCAGGGTTTTCAGAAAACTTTCGATCAGAAAGATTTATTCTTCCAAGTGGAAAAGATTTTCTATATGGTGCAAAAATAGAAAGCTGAACCACAATCAGGCAGGGCTGCCTGTGCTTCTGGACTACCTTACTCACCTGCATTCTCCAGGCTTATTGCCTTCCACACTGAAGGTGCACTTGGCCGCAGTCGGGGGCACATGGCCGCAGTCTTAGCTTACCTATCAGCAGGTAAGTCCTCATCTCTGGCCTCTAATCCAATATTTAGGAGATTCTTCAAGGGATTGATGCATTTGCACCCACCCCACAGAACTCACACTCCAGTATGGGATCTCAATATTTGCATAGCACAGCTTATGCAACCACTTTTCGAATCTATGGCAACAGCTGACCTTAAGTATGTGACTTGGAAGACTGTGTTTTTGGTTGCCATTACTTCTGCCAGAAGGATCAGGGAACTCCAGGCTTTGTCCATGGAGCCTGATTATGTGGCATTCCATAGGGATAAGGTGGTCCTTAGGACTAATAATAAATTCCTTTCAAAGGTGGTTTCAGATTTTCACATTAATCAGTCCATCACACTTCCAGTCTTCTTTACTGACCATTCTACTTCAGGGGATCGTAGTCTGCATAGCTTGGATGTTAAGAGGGCTATCAGCTACTACATGGAGCATACAAAAAGTCATAGAGGGGATAAGACCCAACTTTTTCTGACTTACAGGGAAGTTGGGAAAGGCAAGCCTGCCACAAAAAGGTCCATAGCAAGATGGATTGTGGCATGTATTCAGTTCTGTTATAGCAAGGTGGGTAAACAGCTAGCCCAAGGGCTCAAGGCCCACTCTACCAGGGGGGACAGCTGCATCTATAGCAGCTTCAAGAGATATCCCTCTGCTGGAAATCTGTAAAGCAGCTACCTGGAAAACAGTTCATACATTCACTAAACACTATTGTCTGGACACACAAGCCAGGAGTGATACCAGGTTTGGTACAGCAGTTTTGCAGAGCCCGTTTCTTAAATAGGTCCTCTGCCCGCCTCCAAAGGCACTGCTTGGGTAGAAACATAGAAACATAGAATTTGACGGCAGATAAGGACCGCTTGGCCCACCTAGTCTGCCCATTTTCCTACCTAACAGATAAGCTGCAGATCCTAGTTAACCAACAGCTTACTTCCTCCTACCCCCCACTAGGACTGCCTTATGTCTGTCCCATGCATTCTTGAATTCCCCCACTGTTCTTGACTCCAAGCCTCCTCAGGGAGGCTGTTCCATGCATCCACAACCCTCTCTGGGAAAAAATACTTCCTCACATTACCTCTGAGCCGTCCCCCCTCCATCTTCAAATTGTGCCCCCTTGTTCTTGCACAACTCTTTTTCTGAAAGATGCTACCCTCTTGGACTTTGTTGATTCCCTTGAGGTACTTGAAAGTTTCTATCATGTCCCCTCTCTCCCTTCTTTCCTCAAATGTATACATGTTAAGCTCCTTTAGTCTTTCTTCGTATGTCTTCTGGTGCAGACCCTGCACCATTTTGGTTGCCCTCCTCTGGACAGCGTCTATGTCTTTGCAGAGATGGGGTCTCCAGAACTACACACAGTACTCCAGATGGGGTCTTACCAGATGTCTGTGAGGGATAACAACTTCCTGTTTTCTACTATTGATGCCTCTCCCTATGCGTCTCAGTATCCCCTCAGCCTTCCTTACTGCCTTCTCACATTGCTTGCCCACCTTTAGGTCATCAGGTGTCAGCGTGGCTCAGTTGGTAGCACATCCGCTTCTGGACCAGAAGGTCGTGGGTTCTCGTCCCACACCGGGATTGGACTTGCACCTAAAAATCGCTGTCATCCGAGTGCAGTATTGGGGGGTGCTGTACTGCTGGGGTGTGCCATCCTTCAGATGAGATGTTAAACCGAGGTCCCTTCTGCCCATCCTGGTGTTGTCCTGGTGGGTGTCCAGGTGGAAGTAAAAGAACCCGGGGCACTCTTCGCAAAGAGTAAGGAACATTCCCGGTGTCCTGGCCAACATTCCCCTTCCCATAAACCGGTTCATGCAATTATTCAGGCTGTGTGTGGGTGATGATGTGCGATATGGCCGCCACCACACATTCAGTCACTTCACTACCAGTCTAGCATTGCTTGTAAAGCACGTTGGATGTATGAAAAGCGCTATATAAATGCTGATTCTTCTTCTTCTTCTTCTTCTTCTTCTTCATCTGATATAATTACCCCCAGGTCCCTTTCCAATTTTACTGTTGTCAGTATCTCACCCCACATTGTGTACTCTTCCTCTGGGTTTTTGTTTCCCAAGTGCATTACCTTGCACTTCTTTGCATTGAATCTGAGCTACATTTGTCAGAATACAGTAAGATTTCCTGGGGTTTGAAGAAAACATTACTTACAATAGTAATCTTGTTTCTTCTAAGGGAATCTTATTGTATTCTGAGCTCCCACCCTTCCTCCCCTGCTAGGACCTTCAGGACCCTGCACACTGCTGTTTGTTATGTTGGAAACCTGCGGGTACCTAGTAGTTTGTTGGGCATCTGCTGACTTGAGTCTCAATTATGCCTTTGTTATTTGAGGGTATTTGTTCTTACCCTGTTTGGGGTATTTTAGCATAGTTAAGTAAGCTTAGAGATTTTAGCTTCTGCATGCTTCATAAGAATCTGATGGTTGCAGAGGTGCAACCAGGGACACTGATTTGAAAACCGAGCTTGAGCCTAACATTCCATCATTAGCATAGGTTCTATTAACCATTTCGTCTCCGGAGCAGTCCTATGGTGAGACCATACTGCATTTGTCAGAATACAGTAAGATTCCCTTAGAAGAAACACGATTACTATGGTAAGTAATGTTTTCTTCTCATCAGGTCTATCTTGCATGACTCTTTATTGATAGGATGTGTTGTGACCTCTTGAAGGAGAATGGCCTTGTCATTCTCGAAAAGAATGACAATCTTATTGGCAGTAGGCTGGGAAGCTAGAATTGGTTTGTCTTTAGGAGCAATATACTTATGATCTTTCTGCTTACAGACGGGGGGGGGGGGACAGATGCAGCATTTGTCTATACTGCCTTTGAGAGAGTGTCAAAAGCAGGTCAGAAAGGAGGTATAAGGTTGACTGGTATATTGGGAACATTGAGCCACTCCAGATGTAGTTTTTTCCCTGGGTCAGTGGCAGAAGTATCGAAGGCAAGGGTTGCATGCATATTGCGAGGCAAAGCCTGGAAAGAAAGGTCCTCCTGTGCAACAGGAGGCGGGCCTGGAGTAGGGTTATCCAGGCTGCAAAAGGAGTCATCGTCACCGCCCTCAGAAATAATGAGGTCGGGGTTATACTCATTCCCCTTCAACTCCTCTCTGGGGAAAAAGGAGCTGAGAGAGTAGTGGACCTAGGAACGCCCAGCCCAGCTCTAGGAATTGGAAGGACAGGCAACCCCAGCACTAGCAGATTATGGTGCTGGGCCTGGTGCCAGCTCCAAAGGAGCTGCCAAAGAGACATAGCCCAGCACAGAGGGATCCCTTGATGTAGCAGGTGTTGTCGGATGTGATGCCAGGACCAGACCCCAGGAGGCCTGAACCTGGCTCTGAACTCAGTGCCACCCACGACATAGGTTCTTCCAGCACCGAATAGATATGGCTAGTGGCATTGGTGGTGTGGTCACCGACAAGGGATCAGGATCTGTTGATGAAGTCAGACTTTCTACCTGGCTAAAATGTTCTGCCTGCATCACCAGTGTCCCCAGACCTGAGGGCGCCGGAACCAGTTCTGCAGGAAGTGGCGAACAGGCCAGATGCTGTACCTACTGCTCCATAAGAGCTGTCCAGTGGTGAAACTGCCCACCAGAATCCCCACAAGAGAACTGTGAGGGGCTCCGGGTCTGAGACTTTGAATAATCGTGGGCAGGAGTCGTTGGGGACACTGGTGGTGCCAGGGAAGGCCTCCTGCTCCTGGACCTAGAAGACCTCATGGCAGACCTACCAGAGGGTGACCTCAAGTGGTAGGTACCATTTCTTCCCCTTCTGACAGGAAGAGGAAGAACTCGAGATGGAGTAGTGCCAGGTCCCTGATCTGGATCGAGAATGGGCCCGCTTCTTTCTGTGTTTACGGGAAGGTTGTCCTCCCTCCCAAACACAGGACTGCCCATCTTCAGAACTCTCCATTGGCGAGGGAGGTGGCATGGACACAGCCCTGCTGCCAGAGCAGCATGCCTGAAGAGGCTCCCTACCATCACCGTCACCGTCCATGGTCTTCGGCTCTTGTTTGGTAGGGCTGCGAGAAACTAACAAGAAAGGTAAATTTAAAAAAAAAAAAAAACTAAACTAATACAAAAGTAACAAACACTAGCTCTAAATTACAAAAACGGAACTTACTGAATGCTGTTGTCATATAGACTTGAAGATCTGACTCCTGGAGGATGAGCGACATTGTCACTGAAGTGCATTCAATGGCGAGAAAATGGGAACTGAGGCGATTGAGGGCCGGTGCCGAGGTAAGCCATGCAGCGCGAGCTAGTCTCACAGTGCCGGACATACCCCGGCACCTGCCCTCCTGAAAAGTTCTTGCTCCCACGGGGTCCTGGTGCCTCTGGCTCAGAACCCATCAGTGTAAATCAATTGTGAAGACACGGTCCTGGAAGATTTCCCCACTTTTCACGAAACTCTCCTGTTTATACCGCTGTGCTAACTCCGCCCCACCATTCTGAAGAACAGAGTGATTGGTGCATTGGCATATAGAACTCTAATGGCATACTAGTTGGCAACAACACATCCCTTTTTATGTTTGCATGCATGCATGTGCAAGAAACATAGTGCCATCATCAGAGTTTTCGGAGGTGTGGCAGCCATCTTCCAATTCAGTTAGTGTGTTTGCAGGCGCAGCCCCAGGTCTCCAATCACTGCTGCATCTGTATGACAGCAGTTGAAAATGCAGTGGCACACAGTTGAAAGGGAGAGCTCTGCTTCAGTGAGCAGAGCTCCCCACTCCACACGCACGCGTAGTGCATGCTCACGCTCCCCCACGCACATACTGTATGGCGATGGGGAATGCCCAATCCCCGTCGGCTCCGCCCCCAAAAAAGCTTTCCAGGTGCCGCTGGGGCCCAACCCAGCGTGGCACACATCGATATGTGCCAGCGGTGCCCAGTCCCCATGGCCGCCCGCCCCCAAAAACAGCTCATAGCTGCCACGCTGGGAGCCCACCCCAGCATGCCACAAGTCCATATGTCCGACGAGGTGCCCAACCTCGCCAGCTCCAGACCCCCAAACAGCCTTACAGGCTGCCACGTGGAGCCCACCCAGCGTGGCACAAGTCTATAGCCGACGGGGTGCCCAACTCCGTCAGCTCTAAGCTCCCCTCCCCAAAACAATTCAAGGTGCCATGCTGGGAGCCCACCCCAGCGTGGCAAAGCTTGTTGTGGCCGACGAGGGTGCCCAATCCCCCGTCGGCTCCAGCCCCCACCAAACAGCCTTTCCAGCTGCCATGCTGGGAGCCCAACCCAGCGTGGCAAACGTCCCGCATCGTCTTAATAATAAAAAAAAACAAAAAAACCCTGTAAATAAAAAAACGGTCCCTTGCAGTCTCCTTGCCTCCAGCCGCACCCACCCACTGCGCACCCTGCCTCCCCACACCCCCCCTCACCCCATACTTACCTCCAGAGTCAGGCGCGACGATCTTCGGTGGACTAGGAACACGTCTGCACTCTTCAAAGCTGACCGCGAACTGAGGAAATGCCGGTAAGCTGTATAATGTAATGAATAGGGTTTTTTCAACTTTGCTGCATATCTCAGGCATTTTTGGGAATTTTAGCACCACATTTTCAACATGGGGTTTTTGGGACCCCTTCTCATGAATTCTTGAACTGTCATGGCATTAATCGGGCCCGAAGGGTGATTTCACAGTCCACGAAAAATCACCTTTTGGGACTGATTAATGAAACGACACTGCCACTGTTCATAGGTGGGCTCTCAAAAGCCTTATGTTGAAAATTGGTGGAAAATTTCTAAAATTACTGTTTACTGAGTGTCGTTGTATGTTCCTCACGCATCGCTGTAGTTCGTGAATTTTCAATATTTTACTCCAGATTTTCAGCATTGCCATTTTACCACACTTGCGAGCAGTACAGGCTGTCATTTTCACATCTTGCCCAAAACGTGTTTCCACCCATGTAGCTCACAATGGCGCAGTCGGTGTGCGAAATCAATGTATGGGATACATTAAGAAAATCGCAGTGACACTGTTCATGAGCAGAGGTCTTAAAATGGCTATGTTGAAAATGTGGTAAAAAAATTCTTAAAAATGACTGTTTTACGAGCATGCATTGCGCAGTTCCTACGCATGCTCGTAAGTTTGCGAATTTTCAATATTTTCACTCCAGATTTTCAGCATTGCCATTTTATTACACTTCCTTGTGAACAGTATAGCTGCCATTTTTCACATGTCGCCCAAAATGTGTTTCCGCACATGTAGCGCACAATGGTGCAGTCGTGTGCGAAAGCAATGTTGGGACAGATTAAGAAAATCACAGTTACACTGTTCATGAGCAGAGGTCTTAAAATGGCTATGTTGAAAATTTGGTGACAAAAGTCCATAAAATGACTGTGTTACGAGTGAGCATTGCGCAGTTTCCACGCACCCTGGTAAGTTCATGACTTTGTAACATTTTCAGTCCAGATTTTCACCAGTGGCATTTTTCAACATTTCCTTATGAACAGTACAACTGTCATTTTTCACAACATGGCCAAAATATGTTTTCACACTTTCAACGCAGAGATGCGTGGTCGCTGTGGGAAATCATTGTTCGGGACAGATAAAGAAAATCACAGTGACACTGTTCATGATCGGAGGTCCCAAAATGCCTGTGTTGACAATCTGCTGTAAAAATCCTAAACTAATTACATTATGGGTGTGCGTTGCACAGTTTCTATATGCACTCCGTGACTTCACAGTTTTTAATATTTTCACGCAGATTTTCAACATTGCATTTTTACACCTCCCCATGAACAGTACAGCTGTCATTTTCACATCCTGTTGAGTGTGTTTTGCACCTGTGGTGCTAAATGCCATAGTCGCTGTGCAAAATCAGCTTTCGGCTAACAAACTGATATTGCCACTGTTCATGAGGTGGGGATCACAAAAAAACCATGTTGAAAATTTGGAGTGAAAATACCAATGAATGCCTGAGGCATTAGGGTTTCCAACCATAATGCCCCACCCTGTAGAGAATGACAGGCATCAGGGGTATGACTTGGGATTCTCGCCTATAATGCTCATACCATTCCATACCCTGCAGCCAGCGAGAGGCATTGAGGTATGCCTTGGACTCTTCTGCCCTAAAGTTCACCCCATTCTCCTATACCGCACCCATCTCACCATATTTCCTGATGGAATGGGGCGTGCATAAGAGCCAAAGACCCCAAGGCACACCGTGACACTTGTCGGTGTCTGCAGGGTAGGGTGGTGAATGGCATGGCCGTACGCCTGACGGACTCTAAAGACACACCCTAATACCTGTCGGTCTCATGGGTGGTGGTGGGGTTGGCAGCTGTTGAATACGTCACTGCCATTCCTATTATGCAGCTCTGTAACTCCTACACTACCAATGCCAATGCCAGCAAGCAAACATTCGGCATTGACAAATGCTTGTTTGGGAAAACATTGCAGCAAGTGGACATGACATAATAGGACAAATCATTATTTGAATAATGCTTCCATTTGTTTAAGAATGTACTTGTGCCAGTAAACAGTCTTGAAAACTTTTTTGAGTGCAGCAGGAAAATGGAAATTTGAAACACAAAGGAACGTCTTTTGTGTGGTGATTGTATATGTGTGTGTGTGTGTGTGTGTATATATATATATATATATATATATATATACAGTGTATGTATGTATATATATATATATATATATATATATATATATATATATAAATATACTTTCCTAAAAGTGAGTCTTTAAAGGATGCTTTTCATGATTTAGAGCAAGGGTCTATGTCCAGCTGAAACGGGGCATCTGATTAGATGCCGTTGTCTGGACCAGTGTCATCCTCTAGGGGTTTCTAGTCCACCAGTTAAGTATATCAGTACAGTGGTTGGAGGGAGTGTGGAGGTTGGGGGTCCATTTAAACCTAGCAGTGGTGCAGTTTCACATATTCAGACTCTCGTCACAGAGATGGTCCTGTATTCAGTTACTGTGACACACATAAAAGTTTCTTTTTTTTTTTTTTCTTTTCAGATTTTGCCCTCTTTGCCAGCGATATGTTTCTTCGGAAAACAGGCACTGTGGAAGCTGTAATTCTTGCACATCCAAAGTAAGATTTTTAATCATTGTAGTAAGTAACTGGAGTTTAGCCAAACATAATTGTATATGTTTTGGAATTAATTTTGCAGATTGCTTAATTATGTAATTTAATAAAATGATTCTAGCTGGGTCCAAACCACAAATCTCCTGACAGTTACATTTTTACTTATTGTTTTTTAGGAAAATCCAACATTTACTGCAGCCCCCTTCCTATGGCACCACCTCATTAAGGATTCCTTCTCGTAACCCTCTGTGGTTGACATCAGTGACAGAGTCAGCCAGTGAGAGTTATTAATGCCAGTACTGACAGCTGAACCATTTCTCTAGCAATGCTCCTTGTGACAGCACCATTATTCCTGATGACAGCACCATTATAGCCTAACAATATCTTACATCCCAGTCCTGTTGCCAGTCCTGCAGTTGTCACCCTGTCAGTCAGTCACCCTCAATGAAGTGTCCTCTCTGAGAACACCCTCAAAAAGGACACCAGGTATGAGCGTTAATTGGCACTTTGCAGAGTTTTTGACAGCTGTGCACTTCACAGGCAAAAGAAAAAGTAACAGTGCGTGTTGTGGCAGAACTCACTTGCAGCTTTGAATTAAAGTGGAATCATATTTTAACTACATAATGGTCACTGCCAGGCGTACCTCTTCTTTGCATTCTTTGCAAGGGTGATTTATTGCGGGCGAATGAGAAAAGGTGCTGCCTGTAGGATTGGTAGCTACATCTGTATCTAAAATGCCATCTGGGTGTATCAGAGCCGATATCAGAAGCATTACTAAAGAACTGCTTCGTTGCCTGCACATGCATTAGACCACCATACCCTGCTAATATAATCATCAAATCATTGACCTAGCCCTGGTGGATTATGGGAAGGAGTCTTTACCGAAATGGTAGCGTGGGGGAGGTCACAGTATTACATGTAAGTTAGATTTTTACTGAAAAGCTGTAATTAAGAAAAAGAAATGTGATTGCCAGATGAATTTGTAGTTTGAGGCCACCCACTGCACAGCCAGTCTGGCAAACTTTCCTTCCCCATAAAGGGGTACTGTCAGTACTAAGAGCCTCAAGTCTGGGGCTGGTCCCAGTTGGCACGTTGTGTGCATTTTGTTACTTACTGTGCACTGCAGTATAGTTTATTGTATTAGACTGATTCTGTTGACTTGCAGGCTGACATTTTCTGTTAACTATAAATCCCAGAATCCCATGCAGCTGACATCAAAGGAGGACTGCAGCAGTGGGAAATTCTACAGCCTACAGTGCATGTTAGAGATTTTATAATCTCAGATCAGATCTTTGCCAGTCTTGTTGCTCTCTCAGTGCTAAGTACAGTGCTCTGTGACTGCACTTGACCCAGAGAGAACAGCAGGACCAACAAACAAAATATGAGAGTTTATAAAAATTGTTCACATACACTGCAGATTATTGAATCTTCCACTGCCACAGCCATCTTCTGATGTCAGATGTGTGGGGTTCTGGGACTTCTGGTTTTATTTATTTATTTACTGAGGTGTAGGAATTACAACCCTTTGAGTCAGGGACTCTTTTTCAAAGGCTCTACGGCAGTACCAAGAGTGGCAGGCAAGTGCTACAGGCATCACGAAACAGTAACAGTAAATTACACAAAAAGAGAAAAAAAAATTATACAATAGGAGCTATTACAGAAGGCTTCACGTCAGTACACAGTGTGGCAGGCAAGTGTTACAGACATCATGTCATCATGAACAATGACAATAATTATAGGCAAAGAGAAAATTATACAATAGGGAGTTATCTAATAATGAAGCATTATAATAGGCATTGTCAACTGACATGGGAGTAACCAAAAATTGTAAAGAAAAGTCTGAGGAGAAAAAATAAGTATTGGAGACAGGAGCAATGGAGCTATGGAGGAGAAAGTGAGAAACAGGCATAGGAAGTGGACCACAGGAGAGCTAGAAAATAGTAGAGACCAGAAAGCCACCCAGTGGGCATTGTTGTGTGGCCAAGGTATAGGAGAGGAAATAGTTAGAGGGCTACAACAGTGTTATGAGCAGTCGCAGTTTGATGAAACCAGGATGTGGTCCCGCAGTTCTTTTTGAAAGGGCCCAACCTGGGTAAGAATAGGAGGGAACGGGATGGAGTTCATCCATAGAGGGGCCCTATATTTGAAAGACCTTTGACCAGCGGTGGTTCTATAGAAGGGGACTTGGAAAGCAGTTTTCTCGATATGTCTGGCCGCCCTCTGTGCTGCTGTGGAGAGAGGAGAAGGTTACAGCCAGAGGGTGAGTGGCCCATAGAGATTTTTTTTGCTAGTAGGCAAGTCTGATAATAGAGACGCCCTTGGAAATTTAGCCAGGCTGAGCGTTGATAGATATCACAGGTATACATCAACCTGTCGTAGCCAGTGGCCAGGCGGCAGGTTTTGTTTAAGGCAAGTTTAATTTTGCTCAATGCAGAGTTTGAGGCAGAGCCGTAGATGACTGTACCATAGTCTACCAAGGACAGAATAGAGCTGGAGATAGCCAGTCTAAGAGCAGCAGAGGGGGAGGCAGGACCTAATTCTTTAGAGGAGGCCAATTCTGGCATTAACTGCAGAGCAGGTAGTGGTAATGTATTCATGGAAGGAGAAGGCAGGATCGAGGGTGATACCAAGGTATTTAAAATGGGGAACAGATTCCAGGGGGGAGTGCCACGAGAATTGAGGATGGAGAGGGCGGAGGTCTTGTACTTATTTTGGTGGTGGGAAAATAGCATTACCTTTGTCTTTTTAGAATTGAGAATTAGTGTATGGGTTGAAAACCAGGATTCAACCTCCTTGAAGGAGCGCTGCAGGTCCAGTTGAAGTGGGGTGGGGTCAGGGTAGCGACTGAAAATCACTGCATCGTCCGCATAGAGGAGGAGACATCCAGTGCAGGCCGAGGGGAGAGAGTTCAGGTACAGGGTAAATAGTAGTGGGCCAAGAATGGAGCCCTGGGGTACCCCAGAGCAAATCTCTAGACTAGTGGATAGGATGCCATTTATCTTCACTTGCTGGGATCTTTCTTGCAGGTAGTGCGTGAACCAGGCGGTGGCCTCCTGGGACAGGCCAATGGAAAGGAGAGAGTCTGATAATAGGGAATGACTGACCGTATCGAAGGCCTTGGTGAGGTCTATGTACACAGACCCAACCAAGGCCCCTTGGTCAAGGGCGTTGTGGATGAATGAGGTGTACTCTAGGAGGGCAGTGGTGGTGCTGTGGCCCTTCCTGAAACCGTGCTGTTGCTGGCAAAGTAGGTTATGTGAATCCAGGAATTCAGTGAGTTGGTTGGCAACGATTTTTTCGAGTGCTTCTGGCGGGGGCAGAATGGAGATAGGCCTATACTCATGATGGCAGGTTCGGTCGCCACTCTTGTGGATGGGGGTGACCACCACCCATTTCCACTGGGAAGGAAACTGACCAAGGCATAGTGACATATTCAAGATTTTGGTCAGGGAGGTTAGGACTGTGTCTAGAGACAGGTTGAGCAACTTATGGTCTAGTGTATCGCCTCTCTGTCTGGATTTGCCAAGGAACTTAAAGAGGTAGGAGCGGGCAGTACTGGGGGAGATGGTCTTGAAACGGAATGGAGGGACAACAGTAGGAGGGAAGGGAACAGCCCAGGGAAGGGGGAGAAAAAGTTGGGGGGGGGGGAGTACTGAGCAAAGTCGGTAAAAGATGCATCAAAGGTGTTGGCAATCTGGTCAGGATCCTGAGTAGGGACTCCATTTATGATCAGTAGGGAGGGAGTGGGGGAGGAGGATTTACCACTGAGTTCCTTAGTATTCTTCAGGAAGTTACATCCCTGCCCCCAGGAGGTGGTGAGTTTAGTTTGGTAGTAAGCAGCCTTAGCTTGGCGAATGGCCCAGGTGCTGGAGTTTCGGGCAGGACGGTATCGTTGACAGTCTGTGGGACAGCCAGATTCCAGAGCTCTGCGTCATAGATCACGAGTAGTCATTTGGTCTTTTATAGACTGGTTGACCCAGGGAGAGAAAAATGATCTTTTACCGCCTGCTTAACAAAGAAGGCTAGGGCTAAGAAACCGAGCTGGTTGAGCAAGGAGGTCATGGAAAAGGTAAGGAGGAAAAGAGCTGCCTTTAGGAAGTACAAGAAAACAGGGAGGAGTACTTGACAGAATCGAAGGAGGTGGCAAGGGCAGTAAGGGGAGCCAAAGCATCTACGGAACTCCAGCTGGCACAAGGCATTAAGAAGGGCGAGAAGGACTTCTTTAGGTACATCAGGGAGAAAAGGAGCTGTAAGGACCACATAGTAAGGATTAGGAAGGAGGGGGGTTGGTGGAAGCAGGGTGCGATAAGGCAGAAGCACTAAATGAGTACTTCTGCTCAGTATTTACTAAAGAGAAGAGGGGGGTGACACCTAAGGGGGGAGAAATGGCAGAAACGGGAGAAGGGGTGACAGATGGGGAAATCATAGAGGGCAGAGTTCAGGAGGGTTTGAAGGTACTGAGGGTGGACAAGGCGCCAGGCCCAGATGACATCCACCCTAGGGTACTGAAGGAGCTGGCAGAGGTCCTTGCAGGACCTTTGACAGACCTATTTAATGCCTCACTACATTCGGGGTGTGTACCTCAGGACTGGAGGATGGCTCATGTGGTGCCCCTCCACAAGAGTGGACCCAAGGATGAACCGGGAAACTACAGACCAGTGAGCCTCACATCCATCGTGGGTAAGCTAATGGAAACTATCCTGAAGGAGAGGCTGGTGGCCCTCCTAGAGGCCAGAGGACTACAGGACAACAGACAGCATGGCTTCATATGTGGCAGATCCTGCTAAACCAACCTGGTGGAGTTCTTGCGCTGAGTAACTAGGCAACTGGACAGGGCCATGCAGTGGATGTCCTGTATCTGGACTCTCAGTAAGGCATTGCACTCGTGCCACATGGAAGGCTGGAAGTAAGTTAGTAGGCACAGGGCGGTGCAAAGCTGGTGAGATGGGTAGGAAACTGGTTTGGTGGAAGGCAACAGAGGGTGGTGGTGGAGTGGGAGTTCTCACACCTAGGGTAGGGACGCGAGCCGTGTTCCATAGGGCTCGGTGTTGGGACCAGTGTTGTTTGGGATATTCATTGCAGACATATCATTGGACATCAAGAGCAAGATCAGTCTGTTTGCTGATGATACCAAGGTAGGAGCGGTGGTGGATGACCTGGGGGATGGCAGGGTTGCAGGATGATCTGGCAAAGCTTGAAACCTGGTCAGACACCTGGCAACTGGGGTTTAATGCAAAAAAGTGCAAGGTGCTGCATTTTGGGATGAAGAACCCAAGGAGGAGTTACCAGCTGGGGGGAGTGCAGCTAGCCCAGACAGAGGAGGAGAAGGATCTGGGGGTGCTCATTACAGGGTCAGTGAACAACTCGGCACAATGTAGGAAGGCAGCTGCAAAGGCCAACAAAATGCTGGGCTGTATTGCAATGGGTATATCCTCGAGGAGGGAGGAGGTGATTCTGCCACTGTATAGGTCATTAGTTAGACCGCACCTGGAGTACTGCGTGCAGTACTGGTGCCTGTATCTGAAGAGGGACATTAAGTTACTGGAGGGGATGCAGCGCAGGCCGACAAAGATGATCAAGGGGCTGGGGGACTTATCATACGAGAGGAGGTTGAGGGAGTTGAACATGTACTCACTGGAGGAGAGGAGGGACAGGGGTGACATGATTGAAACCTTTAAATACATGAAAGGAATAAACAAGACAGGTACAGAGGGGCTGTTCAAAGTAAGGGAGGGGAGGGACACCAGGGCCATGATATGAGACTAGAGGGAGGAAAGTTCAGGACGGAGATGAGGAGACACTTTTTTACAGAGAGGGTGGTGGCTGGGTGGAATGCGTTACCTGCAGAAGTGGTATCCAGTAGAACAGTGGACTGCTTCAAAAGGGGATGGGACAGGACAAGGGGGAGGGTTAATGAAGGGGAAGGGTGGAAGGGAGGGGCAGCTGCAGAATAAGGGGTGCTAGCTGCACATTTGAGCAGACCTGATAGACCTCTAGGCCTTTATCTGCTGGCAAATTTCATATGTTCATGTATAACACAGGCGGTGCTAAAGGAACTAATAAAGAAGGACAGCGTATCATCGACAGATGCAACATAGTTGAGCGGAGTCCAGTCAAAGTTGAGAAGATAGCTATGAAATGCCCTAGGCGTTTTCTTAAGGAGTTGGTGTCTAGAGATACGGGGGGGGGGCAGTTTCCAGTTGTTTGACCAGCGGCAGGTAACCGGGGAATGATCGCTAAGTGAGTCAGATAAGACCTGGACATCAGAGGTACGTTCAGGGTGATTGGAGAAAATGAGGTCAGTGAGGGTTCTGTTGCCTGTGTTTCGGTTAAGCCTGGTTTGAGAGGGGACCAGTTGAGTTAGGTTTTGGGCGGCAGCAGCATCTCTGAAATAGATTGACTGAGGGGCAAGCCAGTTTGTGTTAAAGTCTCTGAGTGTGACGATTAAAGAATTTTTGGGGAGTTGGATAGCGATATCTAGGATTGAAGTGAAAGCCTCTTTCTGGTTACGGGGATGGGGGGTGGTTTGTATATAGACATCAGGTAAACAGTTTTACTAGAGGTCCTGACAACAATTTTAAGGGTAGGGGATTGAGCATTAACAGCGGGAAGGGTAGTCGGTACTACATGACCTTGAAGTGTATCGCAGAGATAGATGGTACAACCCCTCCCCCCTTTTGCCATTCTGTATGATCTGAGTAAGGTGTAACCAGATAGCACGACAGCTGAGTCAGAGGTATGGTGGGGTAGCTATGTTTCAACTACCACAAGAGCATCTGGGTTGTGATGGCATACCTAGGCTTGGAGTTGGGCATGCTTCTGTAGAAGGGTACATATGTTCATGGTGGCCGGAAGGAGGCCACCAGTATGCTTGAGTTTTTGAGGGGAGGGTGGGCATAGGGCCCAGGTTGGGATGAACATTTCCAGAGAGAAGCAGAAGAATGAGAGAGAACCTATACAGAATATGTTTGGGTAGCTTCTTTAAGGTGAGTTGGGTGCCCCGGGGGGGGGGTGGCTGAGCTGGTTTACAGTAGGGGATCGGATAAAGCCCAGTTACAGAAGATGTCAGCTTGCAAGTCAGCAAAATTAGTCTGATACAATCTACTATGTTACATTAAACAATAAGTAAAAAAAAACATTTCTAGGGATGTGAAAATGGTATACTATCCACACCTCTGGCAGTATCCTTTCCCTTTAAATATCTTGCCAGAAGGTCTTCAACCTGGCTCCTCCCACCCACCCAGGTGGTAACTCCCTCAGCACCACCCCATGATGTCAGATCTTACTGATCAAGAAAGATGGAGGATGGGCAGAAAAGGGGGCACAGCAGGCGGAAGCACTAAAGGGGTACTTCTGCTTGGTGTTTACCAGGGAGAGGGATGGGCCCATGCCACAGGAGAAAGGTGGGGTGGGAGCAGGAGGTAGGGGTGACAGATGTGGAGATCCCAGTGGACAGGGTATTGGAGGGCCTTAGGTTTGTGTGGGTGGATAAGGTACCAGGATCGGATGGAGTACATACAAGAGTCCTGAAGTAGTTGGCAGAGGTCCTAGCGGGACCACTGGCAGACTGGTTCAGCTCTTCCCATGGTACTGGATGCATGCCCAGGGACTGGAGGATGGCACATGTGGTGCCCTTCCGTAAGAGTGGGCCCAAGAATGAACCAGGGAACTACAGGATCATGAGCCATACAGCCATTGTGGGGAAGCTAATGGAGACTATCCTTAAGGAGAGGCTGGTGAGTTTTCTGAAGGGGGATGGTCTACAGAATGACAGACAACATGGATTTGTATCTGGCAGACCATGTCAGATAAACCTAGTTGACTTTTTTCCCCCTATCTCTTTCTTGCTGCCACTGGCCTGCTTCCACAGGCACCCCCCCCTCAGCCCTGTTAACTTGGCATCCACTGTGACTTACCTCGTAGCTGTTGAGGTGCCAGCTGGCCAAGTGCGCCGCCTGCGAGGAGCCGGTATCATCCCGCCGGTCGGTGAATTTTCAGCCTCCATTTTGGATCCCATCCCTGAGTGCAGAGCCATATGCATGCAGTGACGCCAATGGCTGAGCTGCGCACGCGTCTGCATGCGGCACGCTGGGCATCTGCTCCATCTCCGCCCCTATCTTTTGGAGCTGGTGTGCTGGCCTCTAGCCCCGCTGCCAGGCATGCTACCGGTCTCTGGTCCCATTGCTCCCCCGGAGAGGAGAACTGTCCTCTGGACACGCGATCTTCTCCCGCCCTGGCCGACCCCCGGCGACTTGCTTGCACAGCAAACACGAGTCGTCAGCGTGGCAGGAAGTAAGGCAGTGATGCCTCAACCCTTCATGCCACTGGGCCGGCCCTAGTTGACTTTTTTGATTGGGTGACGTGGTCACTGGATAGGGGCCATGCGGAGGATATCCTTTACCTGGACTTCAGCAAGGTCTTTGACTCAGTGCCTCATGGAAGGCTGACCAGCAAGCTGAGCAGCCTAGGAGCTGGCAAAAATCTGGTTGGGTGGATTAAGAGCTGGTTGCAGGACAGGCAACAGAGTGTAGTCATTGGGGGAGAGCTCTTGGCACCTAGGGCTATAACCAGCGGGGTCCCACAGGGCTCGGTGCTAGGCCCAGTACTATTTAACATCTTCATTGCCGACATATCAGCTGGGATAAGGAATAAGATCAACCTCTTTGCAGGTGACACAAAGATCTGCACGGAGGTGGATTGTGAGGAAGGGGGTAAAGTACTCCAAGAGGATTTGTACAGACTTGAGCATTGGTCAGACACATGGCAACTGAGATTCAGTGCTAAAAAGTGCAAAGTTTTGCACCTGGGGACTAAAATCCCTGGGAACTGCTGGTTGGGGGGAAAGTGCAGTCATCCACTTCAGTTGAGGAGAAAGATCTGGAGGTAGTAGTAACAGGGGACAGAATCACTCAGCATAGTGTAGGAAGGCAGCTGGAAAGGCAAATAAAATGCCAGGATACATCACCAGGAGAATCACCCCTGTGAGGGAGGAAGCCACTCTGCCCCTGTACAGGTCCCTGGTGAGACTGCATTTGGACTGCTGCATGCAGTTTTGGTGCCCATACTTGAAAAGGGACATCAGGCTACTGGGTGGGGTCCAGCGTAGGGTGACGAAGATGATCCTGGGAATGGGGGACAAAACATATGAGGAGAGACTGAGGGAGCTCAACATGTATACCCTAGAGGATAGAAGGGAGAGAGGGAATATGATTGAGACCTTAAAAGTGCCTAGAGGGCATGAACAGAGTTAATGCAGAGGGTTTAAGTTAAGAGGGGGAAGGGACACCAGGGGGCACAGTCTGAAATTGGAGGGAGGAAGATTCAGGAGAAAAATGAGGAAGTACTATTTCACGGAAAGGGTGCTGGCAGGGTGGATTGCGCTGCCAGAGGAAGTGATATCACTACAGACGGTGGACAGCTTCAAGAAGGGGTGAGACAGGGTCAAAGGGAGGATCAAAACTGAGGGAAAGCTGTGGAGAGAGAAATCAGAGGTAGGGGCAATAAATTGGAAGGGCAGGCAAGGGGAGGTGGGGCAGCTGCAGTTTAATAAACTGGGTGCTGCGCACTCGAGTAGACTCAATAGACTGTAAGGCCTGTATCTGCTGGCAAGTTTGTATGTTCGTATCTTCCTTGCTGCTGAAAGAAGAAGGTTCCTTCCTTTTGCGCTCTGTGTTTGAGTAGGCCCTTTACTTCTAAAAATCCTCATCTTGAAGTTCGTTTTCGAATTCAGTTTCGAAAAATCGTTATCATCTGCATGAACCACTTGAAGTCGGCTCCTTGTTTTAAAAAGTGTGACTGCGGGCAGAAGATGTCCTGGACTGATCCATCCACCTTGTGCATCTACTGCCTGGGCCACGATCATGATCCCCAGGCTTGCGGCCTAAGTCGCACTTTGAATCTGAATACCTTGGAGGACCAGCACACTCGTCTTTTTCTTGGGTGCCCAGATGAGCACGACCTTGCAGTTCACTTGAAAGATGACCGCTGGGTGGTCTCCGCGGCTGCAGTGTCCACTGAGCAACCTGCGGCCTTCGAGGAGGCAACAGCTCAGGCCGTGGAGCATGTCTCGTCAGCTTTGGCTTCTGTGCCACTTTCCTTTGGCACCACCTTTATGGGGGTGTTTCAGGATTTGTGCCAGTCCCTTCCCACCCTTAGGCAGGGTCCCTCTAAGGGCACAGAATCTTCTAAAAAAAGAGACTAGAAAACTGTCTCATTGACAATTGTGGGATTGCGAGTGCTCTTGGGCCTCGGATTTCTGTGCTTCCTTGGAGGTTTCGACTACGGTCAATCCTTCGGTCCTGGCTTCTGCCTCCACGGTCTCCCGATTGGGCACATCAGCCAAGATGTGGGTTCACCAATCAGTCGAGATTTTTCTCGAGCCAGTCAACACATTGCTGCAGGATGAGGGGGATACTTCCCTCTCTAGGGCTCCAGTCCTACCTATCACCTCCTAGGGAGGGTTGGACCAGCTTCCTGATCTGGTCCCAAACCCTAGGGATCCTGTTCCCTCGGAGGAGTCTTGGCTTTTGCCGGCTCCCTCTCTTTCTTGATGTCAGGTACCACAGCAGTCGAGGTCGAGACCTCATAGCTCGGAGTCGAGCAGCCCTCGCCGGCTTCAGCGTTCTCACTCTTGGTACTTGAGCAAGCGGCGCCATGGCTACTCTTCTTCTTTCTCCTGGGGTGAGGCGAGGCTCAAATGCAAGATGCGCTGGCACTATGCAGAGCTAATGTGGCAGCTGCTCATGCTCTCCAGGGTTAAGCCGATTCCAGCCCCCACCCCAGCTCTTTGGTGGGTGCTGCCACCAAGGCCACAGGCTGCTTCAGCTCGGCCTGCTCCAGCCTCTCCACCCATCAGGGTGGAGCTGCCTCCTGTGCAGCCGAAGGATGATCCCCCTCCTAAGGATGCTCGTACTGTTCCCAGGCTTCTGCCAGCTGTCGGTCACTGTTACTTCCACTAGACCCCATGGAGTCAGTGGGGATTCGGGAGGTTGACCGCTTTTTGGTGACTCCTCGGAGTCTGAGGACTCCTTCCTGCATTCTTGTCCGTTAGATGTGGAATAGGGGGAGGATTTGTCTACGAAGCACTGCCCCACTTTTTTGGGTTCTTGCTCCATTTAATTTTGGAATCTGCCAGGATTCAGATGGAGCCCGTCCAAAAATAGGCCAAGTGTCCCTTGACTGAAAATCTCGACCGAGGTGACTCCCTGGAGGTTGCCTTCCTGGTCGCCGAGGTCATTCTTGGCCCCACTCTGGAAATTGGCAGCACTCTGCCTCCTGCCCTGTGCTGTTGGCTCATATGACCTGATGCATGTGGTCCCTAGGGTTTCTTTTCGAGTTTCACTGAACATCCCTTGGATGAGGATTTGGCTGCCGACTCAGTCTTTCGGTGTTCCAGCAGTCTCTGAGACGTGGATAAACCCCCTGACAAAGAATCCAAGAAATTGGATCACATGGCCTAAAAGGTCTATGAGGCATCTTCTCTTGGTCTTTGGCAGGCGAGTTCGGCCCTTTTGATGGCCCATTTCTCTCATGCCTCACTGGGCACTCTCGATGAGGTGCTTCCTTGGCTCCTGGCTGACTTACAGACTTGACTACAGATATCTACCTTCACGAGCGATACCCAGCGCAAGTTGGTGGATGTCCCCTTCCTGGGCACTGACTTGTTTCACCTGGGGTGGAAGGACACCTCACTAGCACTGACAAGTCCAGTGCCACCCTGGACTCTGTTATTTCTGCCTAGAGGGATCCAAGTTTCAGAAGAAGAAGCCCTTTCATCCCTCTCTGCCCCTGCAGTCAAGCCGTCCCAGCCCCCAGCTGGGCAGCAGGCTGAGGCTTGGAGTCCTCAACTGAATTCAGTTGCTTTGGTCATCTGCAAACCAGGTGGTCGAGGCCCCACTGCATCCTCAGCTGGTCTCTCCTCCACCTCCAAGCCTGCTCAGTGACGGGCTGGGGTGTGCCTTCCCCATGCCTATATTGTCTCCCCTGGGTTTCCCATGGGGGACCGGCTCCACTTCCTTTCCATCTGGGCCACTGTCAGCATGGACAGGTGGAGCCTTAAAGTGTTCGATCAAGGTCTGCCTCTGGAGTTCAAGGCTTACCCTCCTTGCTGAGCCCACGCCCCATCGGAGGACATGGTGTCTGCTGACATGCTGTCAGCCCTTTAGGAAGACACCGCCTAGCTCCGTTAGAAGGAGGTAGTGGCTCAAGTCCCAGATCCTTCAGTAAGCCTAGGGTTTGTCTCCAGATACTTTCTGGTTCCAAAACAGACAGGGGGGCTGGTGCCCCATCTTAGATCTGCACAACCTCAGCAAATTCCTTTGGTCACGCATTTTCAGGATGGTCACTGTGTCTCATATAATTCCATCCTTGGAGCAGAACATATAGTTCTGCTCCTTAGATCTTTGTGATACATTATTTCATGTTCTCATCCATCTGTCCCACTGCTGGTTCCTTTGGTTCTAAGCAGAAGGGAATCTCTACGAGTTCCAAGCCATGCCCTTCAGTGCATTGCAGTGGTGGCAGCCTACCTGAGATGTCGACGGGTCTGGGAATATCCCTACCTGGATGACTGGCTGATATTATGTTGCTCCAGGGAGGAGGGGGAGTGGTCCAGGGACCTGGCCCTCCAGACTTGCTTGACCCTCAGCCTTCTGTTGAACGAGGCCAAGTTGGAGCTCATACCTTCGCAGGTGATACACTTCATCAGGGCGGATTTTGATTCTTGCAGAGCCAGAGCTCGACTCCCCGTGGACCAGGCAGAGGTTCTTTCCTCCTTTACCAATCATTTTGGGTTGGGCAGTTGCACCCTGCTGGAGATATCCTGCACCTTCTGGGATTCATGGCGGCCTACACCAGTGTGGTCCATTTGGCCCAGTGGAGAATGTACTCCTTGCAGTGGGAGCTGGCCTGTCAATGGTCTAAGTGCAAGGGTCACTTCGACCAGCTGGTCACTGTGTCCCAAGCAGATATGGGACACCCTCCAGTGGTGGCTGGTCCTGGAACATCTGCAGGAAGGAATCCCCTTTGTCTGCCAGGAGCCAAAGGTCACCATCATGACCAATGCCTCCCTGATGGGCTGAGGTGCCCACCTGGGGGAACACAGAGTCCACGGTCTCTGGACCCCCAAGGAGCTCTGATGCCATATCAACCTGCTGGAGCTTTGGACAGTTCAGCTGACGCTACTAGCCTTTGCTCCAGTGGGTAAATTCATTGAAATCAAGGAATTTAGCTCCACATCTTCGGGTCGAGGTCATTCGGGTCTAAATGGACAACACCACAACCACGTACTTACTCAAAAAATGGGGCGGGACACACTCCGTTTCTCTGTGCAGAAGGCTCTCCACATCTGGACCCTCGTGCTCAGCCTGAACGCAGATCTCCTGGCCATTCATGTGGCTGGTGTGTCTAGTCAGCTGGCGGACGCCCTCAGCTGGGTGGGCGAGGCGTCTCACGAGTGGTCTCTCCATTTGGAGGTAGTGCACAGTCTGTTCTCCTGGTGGGGCACCCCTCTGGTGGACCTGTTTGCCTCCAGGGAGAATGCAAAGCTGAGGCTGTATTGCGCCAACCCTCCTCAGCAGGGAACACTGCAGGGGGATGCCTTCTTGAGGCCCTGAACCCTGGACCTCATGTATGCCTTCCCTCCCTTTCCACTTATCCACAAAGTGCTGCTCATAGCCATGAGGGACAAGGCTCAGATGATACTGGGGGCTCTGGACTGGCCCCACCAATTCTGGTATCCTGATCTCCTCAGCCTCAGCTTCAGGCTTCTGTGGTGTCTTCCTCTACACCCGGACCTACTCTCATGCAGTCAGGGGAAGGTATTCCATCCGGACATTCGGGCTCTGCACCTGGCAGCCTGGTTTCTGAATGGCTGGAGTTCCAGGCTTTGGGTCTCTCTGACGAAGTCCACACTGTGGTTGAGGCTTCTCGGAAACAGTTGACCCAGAAATGCTATGCTGTCAAATGGAAGAGGTTCTCCATTTGGTGCCAGGGCATGGGGCTTGACCCCTTATCTTGCCTAGTGGCCTGCATTCTTGATTACCTTTGGTCCCTCTCCCAGTGGGGCCTTCGGGCGATGACACTTAAGGTGCACCTGACAGCCATCTTTGCATACTGAGCACAGGCTGGTATGCCATCAGTGGCGCAGGAGAAGGTGGTCTGGTGGGTTTTTCCCCTCCGGTGCATGAACCACCACCTTGGGACTTGTTGCAGGTGTTGGCAAAGCTCATGGGCAAGCTATTCAAACCGATGCACAGGTGTGACATCTCTCACCTAATGTGGAAGACCCCTTCTTGGTGGCTATCACCTCTGACAGAAGAATCAATGCGCTCCAGGCGCTCTCAGTGGAGTCGTCTTACCTGGTCTTCCAGAGGGTCAAGGTTGTCCTTCGCCCCAACTCGAAGTTCCTCCCGAAGGTCATCTCAGAGTTTCACCTTAACCAGGTGATGAATCTCCCAGTATTCTTTACCAACTACACCTCGGAGGCCGAGCACAGGCTTCAAACTCTGGACCTGAGGCGAGCACTTGCCTGCTATAAGGAAAGGAGCACATGGCTGGAGTTTGGGGAAAGGTTTGTTAGCTGTTTGTCACTTATGCTGAAGCCGTACCTGGCAAACTGGCAGCAAAGCGGACGATTGGTAGTTGGATTGTATGGTTGCATCGACCTCTGCTATAGGTTGGCAGGTAGGGAGCCTCCCATAGGGCTAACGGCTCATTCCACAAGACATACCGCTGTCTTGGTGGCTGCTTCCAGGGATATCCCTATCCAGGAGATCTGCAGGGCTGCTACCTGGAAATCAGCACACACCTTCATTTGCCATTACCACATTGACCTTGAGTCATGCTAGGATGCTGGTTTTGTGGCCTCAGTTCTCCAATCTATGTTCCTGAAGTTGGGGGTGTGTGCCTTGCCTCCGTCTCCCTGGGAAACTGCTAGGAGTCTGCCAGAAGTGTGGATAGTACACCAGATTCACGTCCCTAGAAAAACAGGTTACTCACCTGTAACAGTAGTCCTAGGAGTGGTATATGGTGTACATCCACACAACCCACCCAACCTCTCCTGGCAAGTGGCACACTAAATCTTGCTTCTAGCAGTTAAGATCTGACATCACGGGGCGGTGCCAAGGGAGTTACCACCTGAGTGGGTGGAAGGAACCAGCTTGAAGAGTTTCCGGCAAGATATTTAAAGGGAAAGGATATTGTCAAAAGTGTGGATGTACACCATATACCACTCCTAGGACTACTGTTACAGATGACCATCTGTGTTTTTTGAACACAAATTGCTAATTTGGACCAGCCCAACACTTAGGTGTGTGGGATTCTTAAGTGCTTCCTGTTCTCTGGATGGAATTTTCCATCTTATAGAGCAAACTTATGAATCAATTCAGTGGATTGGCTTTAAGGGAGTACACTGCTATTATTTTCAACCCCAGGAATTCCTCACTTGGAATTAGCTGCCCTGGAGTTTTAAGAATTATATGCTAATTATAAGAGTTTCCCATCAGTCCCTCACTTATGCTTAACAAATGCAGTCATTCGAGCCGCCCTAGAGTTTCACTAATTTTATGCTAATTATGGTATTTTTTTTTTGTACTTTATGTTTATTCTTTTCGTAAAGACAAACATACAGTCATTACACCATCATTCAACTTTACAAAAATAAATCAGGATGAGGGCGCCACTCCTCTCAATACTCTCTTTTGGACCGTTAAATGAAATAAGATGCATCTTTGGAGGGTACTGCTGATATAATAGAATACATTGTTAATAATACTGTTGCTGCAATAGAGCCCATGAGCTGCATGGTGTATTTAGTCTTAATAGTCCACAGTGTTAATTGTCCAGTTTTCTTCCCTAATGATAGGGACAAAGGTACCATGCTTTATCACAGTAAGTACACTAAGTACTGTAAAACAAAAAAAGTAACTTATCAGGCTCATTGTCCGACTACATATTTCCCTAATATGGCAGCACGATTATATAATTTAAATTATTAAGGTGCTAAAACATTGTGAGAGAACAAGCATGAAAAAGCCACAGGAACATCCTATAAACTACTATTAGCTTAGAACCCCCTGATATAACTAAATGGGCAGGGATACAAATCTAGGGGATAAGAAAATTAGCCTCTGCAACCCCAGCCCCATGTTATTACATAGCTCAACAAAGAGAAAGAAGAGTAAATGCCATATGAAATGGGTTGGCGAGAGTTATGTCTTTTAACTTAACATTCACTTCCGTGTCCCTTTACCAGTACAGTCCAGGAGCCCTCATTAGGAAAATTAGGGCCTTTCAGGTAGCCTCTTCATCTGACGATGGGTCGTCTTCCTTGGTGTCTCTCTCTCACGATGTGGAGCATTCTGTTGGCTCCATTTGAGAGCCTCCGCTGGTTCTGAGAAAAAAAAAAAATTTTATTCCGATGGACGATCCTCAGTCGGGCTGGGAAAATCAAACCGTGGGGTATTCCTGCTTCGGGCAGAAGCGCCCTGACTCCGTCGAACCTTTTTCTCCTCTGTCTTCTGGCATATGAAAGGTTGGGGAAAAGCTTTATTTGCTGGCTGTCGTGGAGCAGGGTTTTCTTCCTCATTGCTAGTGCCAAGAGATAATCCCTCGATCCGATTCCGTCTAGTACCATCACCACAATACGCGGGGCCTCTGGATTATCTTGACGGCCCCGGAAAGCAACCCGATAAGCCTTTTGGATTTTTTGGACTGCCTGGTGTGCTTCCTTTCCCAGCTGACTCGTGACTTATTAGGGAAATATATAGTCGGATAATGAGCCTGATAAGTTACTCTTTTCGTCAAGGGAGTTACCACCTGGGTGGGTGGAAGGAACCAGCTTGAAGAGCTTCCGGCACGATATTTAAAGGGAAAGGATATTGTCAAAAGTGTGGATGTACACCATATACCACTCCTAGAACTACTGTTACAGATGAGCAACCTGTGCTTTTTGAACACAAATTGCTAATTTGGACCAGCCCAACACTGAGGTGTGTGGGATTCTTAAGTGCTTCCTGTTCTCCGGATGGAATTTTCCATCTTATAGAGCAAACTTATGAATCAGTTCAGTGGATTGGCTTTAAGGGAGTACACTGCTATTATTTTCAACCCCAGGAATTCCTCACTTGGAATTAGCTGCCCTGGAGTTTTAAGAATTATATGCTAATTATAAGAGTTTCCCATCAGTCCCTCACTTATGCTTAACAAATGCAGTCATTCGAGACGCCCTAGAGTTTCACTAATTTTATGCTAATTATGGTATTTTTTTTTGTACTTTATGTTTATTCTTTCCGTAAAGACAAACAGACAGTCATTACACCATCATTCAACTTTACAAAAATAAATCAGGATGAGGGCGCCACTCCTCTCAATACTCTCTTTTGGACCGTTAAATGAAATAAGATACGTCTTTGGAGGGTACTACCGATATAATAGAACACATTGTTTATAATACTGTTGCTGTTATAGAGCCCATGAGCTGCAACCCGATAAGCCTTTTGGATTTTTTGGACTGCCTGGTGTGCTTCCTCTCCCAGCTGACTCGTGATCAATTCCTGCAGGAATAATACCAGGCAGTCCCCCTCACAGCCTTCAGCTAGTCCCAGGATCCGAACATGATGGGCCCTCGACTAATTCTCCAGCATTTCCAGTCGTGATCGAAGGTGCATGTTTTCTTTTATCACTGCGGCCACAGTCCCCATAGCAGTATCGGCAGTTTTAGTGGCTGCCATCAATGCCAAAGTGACTGACTCAAATGTGGACTCCACAGCGGTCATCCAAGTAGTGAGGGAATCAAATTTTGTAGATAGACCCGCCACTGAGGAAATTAGTTGGTTTAATTTATTCCCCAGGGTCTGCAGAGTTTCCTCTCCTGATCTCTGCACATGGTCGGGTTCTCGGCCCAGTGTCGTCCTTGTGGTAGAGGCTCCCGGGGTTGTCTTTGTTCTAGCTCCATCACCCGAATGTTTATCCTTATGAGGGTTTCCTATGTCTTTCAGCAATATTTCCGCTTCAAATGTAATGCAGTTTCATTATGTTAGTGAAAGTAGAAGTGCCCAAATATATAAATATTTTATCTGAAGTTAGCAGAGCCTTAAAGTTCAGCCGCCATATTGCTCGGGCTCCACAGTGCCCCCCCCCCCATTATGGTATTTAGAATTAAATTCAGACTCTGCTGTGTGGTCATGCTCACCCCTGCACTCTAATACAGATTAATTTCTCCGGCTTAAGAAGCAGTTACCCCGAAGTCTTCACTACACTTCTGGATGGTTTATGATTTTGTTATTTAGAGTGCTAAACTGTTTTAGTTAACTTTCCGATACTCTGTATTAGGGTGTATTTGTTGCTTATTGTGCAAGTTTAATTTTTTTCTCCAGTTTCTGATTGGTTCACAGCAGCTGGATTTAGGCCGTTTTCAGCGGAGTTCCCACTCTCAGGGAACCACTATTTTTTTCACTTTTAAAGTGAATAAAAACAACTTTTACTGAACCCGCTTTGTGGTTTTACTTCAGATTATTCTCGGTTGCCTGATTTTTGGGAACCAAGATGAGAATTGGATAATTTTAGTAAGACACCACTTTTGAGGTATATTTAACTTGTGGTTTTAACTTTTGATAAGCCAAATCGCATTTTTCTTCTTTAAATTGTTTTTTTTTTTTTTTAATATTTCTTGGGCTTATAATTATGACTTTTCTTTTGGAAACTGCACACATGTTCCCACTGTCATCAGTGTTTGGCATCACTGACAGACCCCAAATGAAGACAGGACCTGTATAGGTTTTAAAAGTATAGTTTGTTTTCAACTTCTGGCAAAAGCAGACTGCCATGAGTTGTGTTTAAAGTGCCTGGGTCCAGATCACGATTTTGCCATTTGTGAGCTCTGTATTAAGTTTTGCCCTAAAACGCAAAAGAAAAGGGCTAAGAAATATTAGAAAGTACTATTGCTTCTCAATCTGCTTCCATGTCAACTAAAGGCTGAGAGGGTGGGTGGTTCAGGACCTCAAAGTAAGCAGCAGTCCCTCTAAGGGGACAGAAAAGAAAGATAAAGCTACAGAAGAATGGTTCAGAACTCAGGGTGTCTGAAAAGGGAATACAGTAGATAAACGAGCCCCAGAGCAGACACTGTGCTCACCATGAAAAAATGAAATGAAAATCATGCCACTATACCTCTACCTGAAGATGGAAAGGAGCCACCAGTGGACACATGAAGTGCCCTCACTATAGGACAGGACAGAGGCATGACAGTTCCTTCAGGCATTCCAGGCTATGGGGAGTTTCATGAATATGCCTGTCCCCCCACCCCCAGGCTTTGTTTCCATTTCCAGTGCGTATGGAGGAGGAGGCTGAAATTTACTCTGAAGATGAAGCGGAAGGAGAACCCACAGAACCAGATGATTCTCCTGAGCAAGCATTTGGCACTCCTCCTAGGCCTTCAGAGGATTTTACCTCTCACTATACCTTTGTAAGGCATATGGTAAATACCCTCAACATCTCCTCACAGGAAACCGAGGAGGAGGAGGAGGAGGAGGAGGTAGAATTCATGGATATAATGGGCTTAGATCCCACAAAGAGGCTGATGCTGGCCATCCATAAATCCCATAGGAAACCCACTTGTAAAATCATGTCAACACCCACCTCAACTGTTGGCTTGGATAAAACAAATGAGAGAAAATATCAGTTGGACAAACAGGGCTCTGAGTACCTGTATCCCCACCATGATAATGAGGGGGTAGTCCAGATTGCCACCTGTGACAATGCCAAAGTGCCCCTCTCCTCCCAGCCTTCTGAGAAAGAATCCAGGAAACTGGATAGCATGGACAAAAAAGTTTAGACATCAGCTTCCCTGCTTCCAAGGCAGGCAATTTACCTGGCCAACACAGCAGAGTACCAGAAAGCCCTATGGAATTCCATACTGGCATTGAGCGAAAAGGCTACTGAAGACTTGGCACAGGCTATGGCTGACAGCAAGATCAGCCATAGGTGCCACAGAGTACCAGTTCCATATGGCAGTGGGTACAAATGACACTGCATCTATGGGCCATGGCCTATGCAAGACCCTTAAGGAAGTTTTCCTGGCTTAAAACTACCCCAGGAAACTTAAACAAAAGCAAATGGATTTCCCCACGAGGAAGATTCACTGTTTGGTGACAAGACAGAGGCTTACATGAAAAAAGTGGATGACTACATAACCACCTACAAGTGCAACACTGAGAAAGAAAAGGTCTCCGCTTCCTACAGACCATATGGAAGGGGAGGTAGGGGTAGGGGATACCCCTTCTATGCTTATGACTCCTAGGAGTACCCCCTACAGAGGGGCTACTAAAGGGGCATGGTTAGAAGGGGCACCAGGTGTGCAGCTGCAATTCCAGCTCCCCAAACCCGTGACAGATCGCCTATCCATTGCCACTGGGAGGAAGGCTGACTCACTATTTCCAGGAATGGACCAAAATCACCACAGACAAGTGGATCCTGGAAGTAGTGAGTCAAGGTTTGTTCCTGCAGTTCAGAAAATTCCCAGAGCTGCAGAATTAAAAGGTTTTCCATCCTCATATCCCAACAGAAATAATCTTGTTGGAGAGGAGGTGAAATTGCTGCCAGCAAATGCAGTGGAAAAAGTACCTCCCTCACAGTGTGGCAAAGGACTTTATTCTGTGTAGTTCCTGACCCAGAAGAAAAATGGGGAGTGGTGACCTATTTTAGACCTGAGATATCCAAACACTTACAGAAAGAAGGCTGGCAGCCAGCCCATTGGCACAGTGGTAGCACTACCACGTGTGGCTCTGATGACCTGTGTTCAGGAGCGAGTGTGGTACTTCAGAGGGTTGGACAGGTGGAGGTAGGATGAGCGTTTCAAGGACAGCTCTCCTTCTCTGGGGGAGAGGGTTATGGCTTCCCGGCAAGCCAGCAACACCCTGTTGGGCTGGGTGCATGACAGCCAGGGTCACTCTGCCATGGGGGGCATCGGTGAACATCTGTAAGTTGGGTGTGGGAGCGCAACTGACCTGCGCTGACTTTACTGCATGTTCATGCCTCCGGGAGTCTTAAAGGGAAAAATCCTCTGGGCAGGCTGCACTATGACGCCCCCAGACCTCTACCCAAATAACACCCCAGGTGCTACAGCTGGGGCCTCTGGTTGCTTTCGGTCTTTCCTCTCAGAGAGCCGTGCCATAGTGGTCAAGCTGCGGTTCTCTCCAGTCTGAGCTACCAGGGTGGGGGGATACCAGGAGTGAGATCCAGGCACTGAGAAGGGGTAAAATCCCCTGCCCATACCAGGGAGGAAAAAATAGAGTTAAAAAAAAAGACTGGCTAGGTTCACTGGATCTGGAGAATACCTACTTTCACATACCAGTCAGGTCCAGCCACAGAACGTACCTGAGGTTTAGTACAGGGAACTGCCAGTACCAATTCACAGCGCTCCCTTTTGGTCTCACCTCCGCTCCAAGAGTGATTACAAAGTGTATAGCTGTAGAAATATCACATTTGAGAAGACAGTGGATGATGTTTTTCCCCTACCTGGATGACTGGCCAGTTTCCGAAAAAACAAAGCAGGAAGCAAATTCCTCCCTATTGCTGACACGATGCATGTTTGAGGACCTGGGCTTCCTCGTAACTCTTCAAAAGTCCTAGACAGAACCAGTTCAGGTTCTGGACTTTATAGGTGCAGAGCTAAATACCCTACAAGGGAAGGCATTCCTCCCTCAAGCAAGGGTAACAAATCTGATTTCAACTGCAGAATCTTTCAAGGCAAGTCAGCCAAGGACTGCAAGGGATCTTCTACATTTACTAGCACCCATAGCCATCCACTGCAGTGGTACTAGGGGCCTGGTTCCAAGTGAGAGATGTTCAGTATCACCTAGGGGACCATTGGTCTCAGTGGTGGGATCCACTGTCCAAATTGGTGCCTGCCATTCTTTTCTAAGGACACTGAAATGGTGGAAGGAAGAATGCAACCTCAGATAGGGAATTCCCTTCCTTCAGCAGTCACCTACAGCTATACTCACAACAGGTGCCTCCTTCCTAGGCTGGGGCACCCACTGGGAGGACCTCCCTGTAAG
Source organism: Neoceratodus forsteri (assembly GCA_016271365.2). NCBI lineage: Eukaryota > Metazoa > Chordata > Ceratodontiformes > Ceratodontidae > Neoceratodus > Neoceratodus forsteri. The sequence goes on from CM057452.1 coordinate 849,793,679, forward strand.
TGGTACTTGGAGTACAGAGGAAACTCGGGAGAACATACATCTCCTGGTGCTCAGGGCAGTATGTCTGGCAATGCAGGCTTTTTCCTCCGAGGTCAGTCTGTCCAGATTAGAACAGACACAGCCGCAATAATATATTACATAAACAAGCAGAGAGGAACAAGATCTTCAAAGCTATGCACAGAAGCAGTGAACATCTGGAACCTACCATACTTCATGGAAGTTCAACTTTCAGCAGTACACTTGCCAGGGAAAGACAATGTGCTGGCAGATTTTTGGAGCAGAATCAACCAGGGAAATCATGAATGGACCAAACCCACAAGGGGTCACCCACAGAACAGTTGTGTAAGGCTACACACAGTCAGTAACACAAACAAAAAAAAGCCTCACAATCTCACCTCCACAGGCTATGCAACTGTGAAAATAAGAGACATGAAGCATGTGTAAGATGGATAATTCAATTTAATTTACATCCATACTAACAATTCAAGGTAAAGTGTTACGTAATGGAAAGTGCAGCCCCCCAACTTGCTCAAACACCCAGTGGCATTTCTTTCTCAATAGAGGCTTATCAAGGGTGAATCTAGTACACCAAACGAGCCCATTAAATAGTGCCGGTGTATGATGTACTATATGGCGACAAGTGATTTGATAGGATAAATGTTCAATTACATATTTTTTTTAACTCTATTTTTGCTCCCTTGCTGAATGGTGCCCTTCCACCAGTCCCCCCAGACCAGTCACCCCGGTGTCTACTGGAGATATCCAGCTGGCTGTGTGCGGAACCTGTGGTGGACTACTGTCACCCTATCGGTCGGTACCATTTTTCTTGCCCCCTGGTGCAGAGGTAAGGCATGTAATGACATCAATGGCAGTGCCGCACACACTCCCATGTACAGCACACCGGGCATCTGCCCCGCCTCCCATGTTGGCAGTGTCAGTGTGCCAACCCCCAGCTTCCACTAGGGGCTAGGCTAACACCGATCGCTGGTACCCTTCCTCCTTCCCTGGGGGAAGAGAGCAGTCCTCCAGATGCTCGATCTTCCCTCCTCGTCTGGCCCCCAGCAACCCGCTCGCACCGTGAACAAAGGTCGCTGGTGTGGCATGAGGTAAGGCATCGATGCTTCAATTAAATATTAAAAACCTATCATTAATGCATACAATAAAGCTAATATTAAGTATAAACAAGCCCCCTTGTAAGGGATCCTAAATGAACCAGTATTTTTCAGTCATCGTGTATACTTAGTATGACGTGCCTTCAATATCCATATAGTAGTTTAAAACAGAGTCCATATAGTGCAAGTTAATCAACGAGTAAGCTTCAGTACACCAAGGTAGATATCATTTTCAAAGGCAGGATTCCTTTTGATACTGGGGTACTTTACAGGCATCACATGTTAAGTTTCATACATCACAGTTACTGTCACCACATGTTAAGTTTGACGGTGGGACACAGATACATTCTTGGAAATTTATAGGTATTGCGCTCATTACTGTTGGCGGGGGGAGGGAGTAATATGGTTCAACTTTTGCTCAAAAGAGAAGCACTTTGTGCTTTTACATGAGATACCTTTAAGGCACTGGGCATAAATGAGATAGTGTTCAAGGGTGTAGACAGTCATACACACTGTACACATTTGTGTACAGTTTTGTTGAGTGCCTGTCACAATCCATATGCCTTTCTGTAACATTTTCATTCTAATCTATAGTATTTGGGTTAGTGTAGGCCACTGAGGAGTGTCTCTGTTTAAACTTCTGTTGTTTAGGAGACAGATACATGTATAACCTCTTTAGAGAAATCATCTGACTTGTTTGGAAGGGGGTGCCATTTGGAAAGGATGTGTAAATTTTTTAATAAGGGGGTGTAACTGGTGGAGATTGTGTACAAAACGGAAATTTCTGGCTACACCCCCTGGTGTCTTTTCTGTGATTTCAATAACCGGCATATGTTCCTTCTTTTTATGAGTCCCAATCTGCAAATGTATGAGGGAGTTGGCAAGTTGTAAATATTAGAGCTAATCCACAATTAGCTGATGCTAACACTGTTTGTTTTTTTTCGTTATGAAGAAAAAGTTATTGGATTTAAGACAGCTTTGGAAAATTATTTTCCCCTTTGTGTGGATTTGATGTAATAGTACCCCAGTACCAAAATTAATCCTGCCTTTGAAAATTATGTCATCTACCATGATGTAATGAAGATACTGAAGTTTACTCATTGATTAACTTGCACTGTATGGACTTTGTTTGAAACTACCATATGGTCATTGAAGGTACTTCACATTGAGTATACATGATAATTGAAAAATACTGGTTCATATAGGATCCCTTACAAGGGGGCTTGTTTATACTTAGTGTTAGCTTGATCATATGTATGAGTGATAGATCTTTAATATTAATATTCATCCTGTCAAATCACTTATAATGTATGGTGGAACATTGTTACGGATGGAAATCCATCCGTTTCAAAATGTTGTTATGCTGCACTAGCTGTGTCAGCTAGTTTGTTATGCTGTACTAGCTACGTAGCTAGTGCAGCATAACAACTTAGAAGGTGGGCGTGCATGCGTGGTTGGGTGACCTACGATCCTTGGAGAACAGCCGTGGTGGTGAAACAGTCCCAGGAGGCAAAAAGGAGCAAATAAAACCTCAGAAAGTAAGGACACCTCATTGTATGAATGACCATACACTCTAAAAGATTGTGTATGATTGCTCGTACACTCCAAGGATATTTTTCAACTGTCGAGGTTTCCATGGAAATGAGACCTCTTGAGCTGCAGTCTTGAGGTCTCCAATTACCATGGAAACCTCTCGAGTGAAAAACATCCTTGTTGTCTATGAGCGATCATACACAAGCCTCTATGACATCATATAGTTTGTCATACACTAGCACTATTTAATGGCCTCTTTGGTGTACTAAATTCACCTTTGATAAGACTCTGTTGAGAGCAAAATGCTGTTGGGTGTTTGAGCAGGTTGGGGGGGGTTGCACCTTCCATCACGTAGCACTTTTACCTTGAATTGTTATGTAACTCCCCCTTCTCTCAGGGTAAACACAGCTGGAATTTGGCACCACAGATGGCATTTGTAGCAACAGTCCATTCACTCGAATTGCAATTATTTCCCTGGCTTGGTCTTAGAAGGAAGGGGATATCTAAGCAACATTTGTGTTTATTACGGGTCCCAGGGTGGGCCATGGCTCTGGGGGCAGAAACTGACAGTCCACACACATAAGCTGTCAAGCAGTAGGTTTTGTTCTGAAACACAGGATTTGACAGAAAAGCAGTGGTTGCCCACTGGGGCTGCAGGTGCAGTGACAATGGGTACACAATCCATACTTTTCCAAGTAATAATTTGCACAGTTGCAGGTACGAAACCCACCCCCTGTCACTGTGGGACACAGACTACTTCCTGGTCCGTCTGTCTTCTGGGTTATGGACACTAGACACCCAGGATATCCCATCCTAGGGGCAAACACTTCAAGCTGCTCCTCACCAAAGTTTCCTACTGGAACTGAATCCCACTGGACATCCTCGTCTTCCCAGTTGCACAGACCAATTTCAGTGGCGCTTATCCAAAAAAAACTGCGAGAGAAACTTGCTCCTTCTGTGCCAGATTGGGTGCAAGAGGTCCGTCCTTGGACTGAGGGGCATCTCTTTTTTTTCAGCCTTCAGATCCATATTGAGGAGGCACCGCCTGTGCCTGGGCCAGTTCCCCCTCAGTGTCTGAATACCCACAAGAATTCTCTCAGCTCAGTGAGCAATTCCATCTATTCCCACACTGGGGCAACACTTTACTTGGAGTCTGTTACAGGCAAGGTACGGACCGCACAATTGCTCACGGTTGCAGAACTTCCAACTCTGCGTAGGAGCCTTCATCTTCACAAGGGCACAGAAACACAGTTGGCCAACGCCAATGCTCGATGCATTTACGGACTTTGGGGCTGGCCAGGCCAGTGGGGAGGGGTGACCTGCCCCCAGGCAACCTCATATTTCTCCTCCACCAGTAGGCAGAAAGCAACTCTCTAAACTGCTCTCAGGCAGAAAATTCTCCCTAGTGGCATTCCATGGCAACATTCTACTGTGGCTTATGCTGCTACGAGAGTTCCATCCCCTTGGAGCCTCTGCCAGGCTGACTAACAGAAGTTGCCATGTAAGCAATAAGACACAACAGGGTGTGTGTTAGACACTTTAACACACGGCTAGGAGGCGTAGTGAGGCACGAGGCCACCGGCCTAGTGCATCCAGCCTCCTAGCCGGTGGTTAAAGTGTCTAACACACAGACCATGGAGTGGCTTATTGCACTTTTGAAATGGTCATCTGTAGTGCTAATGCTTTTGGTAGGTAAAATTCTCAATTTTAAGTAGAAAAAAACATGTATGTTTCTGTCAGTTTTTAGTAAAATAGTTCCTCTGCCTAAGTGTCCTGTGTGTGTTTTTTTTTTTTTTTTTTTGAGTGAAGGCATTTTGTCCTATAAAGGCTTCTGTAGATTTGGTCTGGTTGTCATGGCAGTACCCCCACCCCACCCCAAATGGAGTTTACAGCGTGAAAATGCTGTTTGGAGACAATTGAGATCAAATGTGTCTTTTTATTATTTGTATGAGCTACCACTTTTGGGAGCACCAGGGAAGAAATTGTGTTACTGTTTCAGTAGAGCATGGAAAACGGGTGTAGAAGTTCCGTGGAAAAATGCACTGTAAGTGACAGTGTGAGCAGCACTGTTTAAACAGACTACATTTGAATGTCCTAAAAAAACAAAACATTTCAAGGAGCTGCTGATATAAGGCAGAGAAGTAGCGTGGGGCAGACAGAGCATTTGTTAATGCGGCGAAGCTAGCAGGAGAAGATCATGCATTTGGTACTTTCACGTACTGGCTGAGGAGAAATGATGAGTTAGTGCCGACCAACAGACTACATTTGAATGTCCTAAAAAAAAAAACATTTCGAGGAGCTGCAGATATAAAGCAGAGAAGTAGCGTGGGGCAGACAGAGCATTTGTTAATGTGAGCGAGCGGCTGGCAGGGGAGAGATCATGCATTTTGGTACTTTACATACTGACGAGGAGAGCGAGTGAGTTGAGTGCCGACCGAACAGACTACATTTGAATGTCCTAAAAAAAAAAAAAAAAAACATTTCGAGGAGCTGATGAGATAAGGCAGAGAAGTAGCGAGGGGCAGGCAGATGATTTGTTAATGCGAGCGAATGAGTAGCTTGATCGGGGCGAGTTTTTTTATAAGGAGAGCAAGTGAAAACAAGATGGCAGCTTTTATTTTTTTAACATTCTAATTTGGAACGCTGGAAGGAATTGGAATATCAGTGCCTGCCTGGCATAGCACAGCCTGATCTTTTCCCCATGGTGTTTGACATATTAGCACACTCGTAGCAGCCAATCAGAATGCTGCTTTGCTACCAGCCATTTCATAAGGGAACACAAAGCAGATGCTTTGGACCTAAGCTGCCCAGCAAACCTACCTAGCAACCTAATCTAACCTAGTCTACCAGGGTCCTAGTAACCCAGGGGATTCCGGGGGTTACAATAAGTACTGATGTAAATTAAATCAAATTATCCATCTTGCACATGATTCCTGTCTCTCTCTTATTTTTGCAGCTGCATAACCTGTGGGGTGAGATTGCAAGGCTTTTTTTGTTCGTATTGCAAATCATGAATGGAACCTGAACCAGCAAGTGCTGGTAGCAGTGTTCAGACTGTGGCATACACCAGAAATAGACAAGGCAAGGCAAATTTTATTTAAGAGATGCCCATCCCGGAGGCTCTGGGTGCCGAACATTTAAAAGATAAATATTATACATTATAAAACAAAATACATAATATCTCAAACACAACACACAACATCAACAAAAAACAAAATGTATATAAACATTAGCCTAAAGAGCCAGGGCTAACTTAATTACAGGTTCTAAAAAGCAAGGACTATAAGGCATAGTCTGGGAAGGCCTGATTATACAGGAAGGCCTTAAGGCGGGCTTTAAATACCTCCACAGAAGGGGCCTCCTTAACAGCTGGAGTAGCCGAATTCCACAGGGCCGGAGGCCGGCGACACCATGCTCTGTCGGCTGCTGTTTTTAACTTCCTCCTGGGAATCGCAAGAAGGCCCCTGGAGGAGTGGAGGGAGCGGGCTGAGACAGCAGAAATGAGAAGGTCCTTCAGTTAACCAGGGGCCCAGGCCATGTAGGGCCTTAAAGGTGAGTAAACCCACCTTAAAGATGACCCTCCACCTAACTGGCAGCCAGTGCAGTTGACGCAGCACCGGAGTAATATGACAGTACTTAGACTGTCCTGTCAACAACCTCGCCACTGCGTTCTGCACCTGCTGCAGTCGGCGCAGGGTACCCCCAGAGACCCTGAGATAGAGTGCATTACAGTAGTCCAGCCTGGATGTCACGAAGGCATGTACCAAGGTGGGGAAGTCCTGCAGCAGAACTAGGGGCTTTATCCTGGCGATATTCCTCAGATGATAAAAACTAGTGGAAGACACCTGAAACTCAAGTGTCAATCCACTGTCCAGAATAACACCCATATCCTGCACCCTAGAGGAGGCCTTCAGTGGTACAGAGCCAAGAAAAAGCCCTGTCTCTGCACCAGAGGCCAACCTATTACGCCCTCTGTTCACCTCCATCTTATCGGGGTTCAGTCGCAACCAGTTGGAGGCCACCCAGTCATTGATTTCAGCAAGGCAGCTATTCAGCACTTCCACTGTGCGAGATGATCTTATCTGTGTCAATCTTCACCATTCATCACAGATGGGGTACTGGCCAGAGATCAGGACCCCGCCGGAGCCTTTTTTTTTTTTTTTTAAAAAAGGATAGGCGGAGCCGACGCAGCATCGGTGCCGCCCTCGAGGCCGTCATACTACGTGGCGCTGGAGGATTAGCCGTTAGGCTGCGCCGACCGCCTGCCTACCAGTTCTTCATATCTCCGCTGAGGTCGCTGGAAGCCAACTGAAGAAAAATTTGAAGAAAATTTTAGGCCTTCGCTTTCGCTCGCTCGACAGTCCGCCAGTTACCGCTGTTCTGGGTTCTGCCTCCACCATGTCGCTGGTAAGATCTTTCCTTTTATTAAGTTTGTGCACGCCTAGTATGTTTTTGGTGTTTTTTCTGTAGGTCATGTCTCGGTCGGAGGGCAAGAAGTTTTCCAAGGCGGTCAGCCCCTGGCGCGCCGGGTGCGTAGGCGCCGCTAGTATTCCGTTACCAACCAGCATGACCGGTGTCCTGTGTGTCTTGGCCCGCTTAACGACATGGATTCGCGGCGACGCTGCTTCTCCAAGGACCGCCAGAACCTTGAACAGCTAAGCTTAAAGTGTGGCAGGCTCACCGACTGGAGAAAGGGTTGTGACTCACTGGGCCAAGCCGCCTTCTCGGCCTTTCCTCTGGGTCCCTCCTGGTTCCCATACGGGCCGAGGAGGAGGGAGCCTCGCTACAGTAGCCTAGCCTGGTCGAGGCTCATCCCACAGGCGAGGGGCCTGTCCCGCCCCCGGAGCAGGCGGGAGGCGCCACTACGGCAATCGCCTTCGGGTGAAGGCTCCCGGTGTCGCCCCGCGGGTCCGAAGCCCGGTCGACGCCGCCCTGAGACTTTCGGGCGCCGTCACAAAAGCCAGGTATGTTGTCGGCGCCATCGCCTTCGGCAGCCAGGCCCTGTCAGCGCATCACAGTGCTGACGCTGCTCGCAGCGCCTGCACTCCTGGATTCAGCGCGTTTCGTTTTGTCTCGCCGGCACCGCCCTCGCGCCAAGGTTGAGCACGGTGCCGTAGCCTCGCGCCATCAGTCGATGTCGCCTCGGCACCGCTGGTGCTCTCGTGCTGCTTGCGGCGCGAGGGGCCTAGCGGTGTCGTGGTTCGTGCCGAGTCCGCCTTCGAGCCGCCGGGCGCCGCTTCAGTCCTCGGTGCCGCCCGCGGGCGTCAGGGGCCTGGCGGTGTGTCAGCGCCGAGCCCGCCGAGCCGCTGCACCGGCTTCGGGTCCTTGGTGCGCCCGCGCGCCGAGGGGACTGGTGGTGCCGCCGGGCGCCGAGGTCGTAGCTGGGGCTGCCGGGCGCTGCCTCTGTCCCTGGTACTGCCTCGTGCCAGTGGACTTGACGGAGCCGCAGCCAGCCCTGGCTCTGGACTTTTGGCTCAAGCGGCCCTGGCGCTTCCTGCCAGCCCCGCTTTCGGGCTGTGGAGGGCACAGGTGCCACCTCGGCCACTGCTCTGACTGCCGGGCCCCTTGGTAAGGTTGCCTTCCCCGCCTCCCACTGCTTGGCTTAGGGCCTCAGACTCTCACCTCTTCGAGTCAGAGCTCTAGCCCGGAGGCGGATGGAAGTCACACCTTCGGGTTGTCTTGAGGAGGGCGAGCCAGTGGTCTCCACGACGCAGTCATAGCCAGCCCTTCTGAGGAGCCGGCAGGTCGTTCTGAGGTTAGGGTCAGTGATACTGACCAGCAGGCTATGGTGTGTGCCACCATTGCCATGCAACCTGACCTTGGGGGGTTCCTCGACCTCTCGGCGGTGGCACCCCCTCAGGTAGTGTGTCTCGATTGCCCAACTTTGGGGCCCATCGAGAAGCCTGCAGGAGGGGAGGGTGCTGCTCCCTGGGTCTCCCCTTTGGGGGCAGCCCAGAGCTGCCAGCTGCCTAGGCTGGCCCTCTCGAGGACCAGGACCCTCTTGGACTCTGAGGGCCGAGGGTGTGGGGTCGGAGGGCCGGCCTTTCTCTGGGGTCCACCGGGCCCTGGACCTAAACCACAGGCGGACTTCCGCCTTCCCTTCCGGGTTCCTTGAGGGTCCCATTCTTTGGAGGCAGGGACCGTCCTTTGGGACTCATACGCCCGGTCACCACTGGGGATTCTTCTGGGCGCAGCCTGCAGTACCAACGTGGCTGTACAGCTGTCGGCTGTGGAGTTCACGGGCACCTCCTCGGGTGTCCATGGTCCGCTCCTAGCCCTGGCAGAGGTCAGCCGACATCCTCTCTCGGCTTTGCCCCTATCCCTCTGCCACATTCTCCAGCGCTCCCAAGCATTTTTGGTCCTAGCGGCCCTCTCACCTGGGAGCAGTTCAGAGCGGTGGCTACTCGGTTCCCTGCCTATGTTAGGACCATGGACAGCCAGGTTTTTCAACCTCCCCCCATGCAGCCACCCTCAGAACGCATGGTGACCTCCAGCTCCTCATCCCCCTCTTCTGGGGGAGAGGAACCATCTGTCCATATCTCTCCTGCTGCTGATCTCTCCGAGTATCGGCGTTTCCTCGTAAGGATGATGGAGGACCTTCACCTTTCTCCCCTGTCTGTGAGCAGTCCTGAGCATGCGCCGCATGCCTTTCTAGGCGATTTCGTAGTGGCCACCCTTGTGGTGCCGCCCTGGCCTGTTCCCTTTCAGGAGGCGTCCATGCGTTTCTGGCAGAGGCCCTTCTCCAGAGTTCCTGCCCCTAGGGACCTCAGCCAGAAGTATTGCGCTCCCCCGGAGTCTCCAGGTTCTATGCCTCATCCGCAGTCCGGATTGACGCACCTGGACACCCCTGATGGGCTTTGCGCGCTCCACCGTGACCGGCCCCCAGATCAAGACTCCTTGGATTTTGACTTCTGGGAGGAGGACCTTCACTCGGCATGGTTGCTTCTCTCCATCTCTGCTCATCAGGCCCACTATGCAGCCTACAACAGGTTCTGTGGTCCGCGCTGGGTCAGATCCTAGCTGCTTTGCCCTGACTCGGAGCAAACCAGGCAAGCCATCGCGCTCTCTGCACGTGGCCTGGGCTAGCAGGCACCAAGCAAGGGCATCTTACGACGCCAATGAGGTAGCTACCAGGGTCGAGGGACAGCGATCTGCACCAGGAGATCGGGCGTGGTCGCTTTTCCTGGTTGTCACCCTTGGCCCAGCGTGAGGGTGATTTGTCTACCACCAGGAACCTATGTCTTTCTCTGTAGGGCGAGACGACGCTTGTCGGGCAACTTCTCCGGGGACCCCTGCCCGCCTCCCCACTCTCGGCCTCATCAGGCCCAGAAGGTTCCCCCTTAGTGTGACCCACTGAGGGCTAAGGGACCTGTCCCTTAGGGTGCACGTGAATCAACCTTCGGGGCTTGCATTTCATCTTAGATGAATGGTGAAGACTGACACAGATAAGATATAAAAAATTATGCATCACCGTGAATTATGATCTTTCTGTGTATCTTCACCATTCATCACAATCCCACCTGCCATCCCCTGGGGCCTCAGTCTCTGGGTCCTCCTCCCTATGTGCCTACCCTCTTCTTGAGCGGGGTGAAGTTGGGACACACAGGGGGTAGTTTCTTCCTAAGGTTGCAGCTCGAAAGTGGCACCTCTCTACTTTACATATCTCATTTCCTACGGGTGGGAGCTGGTGGTTGCTCCTCTGTTATCCATCTAACTGTTTAAAAAAAAGTTCCCTTTTTCACCCAAATATCTTTACAGAGAGAGTACTAAGTCCCTGTATCCTGTCCTCTCCAGAATAGCCGACTCTGCTTTTGGGGTATTGCCAGTTATTCTGTGCCTTGAATTCTGGCAAGAAAGCTTTGCTACTCCTTGCAGTTCCTATACAGTCTGGTGACGGACAAGGGTCTTGGATCCTTGTTACCTCTCACTCTCTCCTAAATTCCCCCCCCCTCTTCCGTTTCCAGAGATTGGGGCCCCTACCCAATCCCCTTAGTCTTACTTCTTCTATGCTGTCCTCTCAGTCGTTATTTCTCCTTTTCGTTCAGTTTTCTTTTCCTTTTTCTGTCCCTTGGACTCTCTTGTCCCACCCTCCATCCCTTCTTCTTACCTTTCTGGCGACTCAGAACTGGTAGGCAGGAGGGTCAGCGCAGCCCTAGCGGCTAATCCTCGGGCGCCCGCGTAATGCGTCAGCCTCGAGGGTGGCACCCGATGCTGTCTGGGCTCACCTATCCTTAAAAAAAAAAGGATTCTGGGGTCCTGATCTCTGGCCAGTACCCCATCTGTGATGAATAGTGAAGATACACAGAAAGATCATAATTACGGTAGGTACGTAATTTTTATTTCAAGGGGCAAAGGAAAAATACAGCTGGGTATCATTGGCATAACAATGAAAATCCAGACTGTACTTCCTAATGAGCTCTCCCGGGGACAGCATAGACACGGCAAATAGCATCGGCGACAAGACCAAACCTTGGGGAGCCCCGGGAGGACAAATTCCCCATCACTACCCTCTGCCTCCTGTTAGATAGAAAAGACTCAGACCAGCAGATGACAACGCCAGCAAGTCCACAGAATTCCCTTAGGCGATCAAGTAACACTCGATGGTCCACCGTGTCAAATGCTGAAGAGCGATCGAGGAGAACAAGAATTGCCCTTTCCCCTCGAGCTCTAGCCCTAAGGAGGTCATTATGCACCTGAACCACCGCAGTTTCTGTGCTATACTTCACACAAAACCCAGACTGGAGTGGCTCATATAGATCATGGGCCATGAGATACTCCTCTAGCTGAAGCACCACCACTTTCTCCACAATCTTACCCAAAAAGGGAAGATTGGAGATAGGATGGTAATTTGCCTTGATCTCAAGGTCCAACGATGGTTTTTTTCAGAAGGGGTCTGTCCAATGCTTTCTTCAAGATATCGGGAAAGACCCCCTCCGACAAGGAACACCGGACAATCAAGGCAAACCCCGGGCCAACGGAGTCAATACATCTTATTAAGAAATGAATTGGTCCAGTTCACAAAAGGTGTGCCGAAGCTTGGAAGCAATTTCAGTGACCTCAGCCACCTCCACCGGTCTAAATGTGCCCCAACCAGGTGGAGAGCTCTCCGGTCGCCAAGGGCGACCACTGTCAGCCAAACTCTGACCCACTGGCGGAACCCCCTACCTGATGGCAGACACCCTGTCTGAGAAGAACCAAGCAAACTCTTCGCACAGTGCATTAGAAAAGGCTACCTTTGGCTGTAGGCAGGAAGGATGGAGAAGCCTGTCCACAGTCCGAAAGAGCACAGTTAGTCAGTTCCTCCTGGCAGCAATCTCTCTGGACAGGAATTCTGCCTTCTTATGGTTGATTGCTCCCTGGTATGCACCGTAGTGCACATGCAGGGCCCTAATAATAACAAACAAAGGAAAAATCTCAATGCAGTGCAAGTATGCTAAAAGTATACTCTTTCCAGAAAGGAAACTACGTAAACTAAAATTAACTGGCAAATAGTCCAAGTCCGGATAAATGAGCCAAAAGTCTCACGATGAAAAGAGAAAGGTACTTAGACTACCTGTTTCCAGCAAGGACTCAGGAGTTACAAAATCCCAGAATCACAGGTTATTCAAAGCACAGGGTCAACCAAATGGTATCTCACCCCTGTCGAGTGGAAGCCAGTTTGAAAAGATGGTAAACCCCTCTTACCAGTCACGAACAGTGACACTCTTCGGTTTCTCTCATGGGCTCTCACCTCCACTTGAGAATCTATAGAGCCCCAGCGTATTGCAGTAGTCTTGAATCACAGAAAAACATTCCAAAGTCACACACTCTGTAACTGAAAATAAAACTCACTTCAAAATCCAGGTCACAGAACAAGGGAAACAAGCCAGGGCATCCAGGAAACTACAGTCCCACTTCACTACTCCACCAGATTCTTTGTACCAGCTGATATCGGCTGAAACTGCCCTCCAGGTGCTAAAGATGCCTAGTCCATAGCCAGTCTTCGGACAATACTGGAAAGTCCTTCCCAGTCCCCAAAACCTCTTCCCAGACCCGCTCGCTGCTACGGCTGCCCACCAGCTACTGAGCGGCAAAGCGGAAGTGCCGCAGAAACTGCCACCCAACGGCAGCAGCACTATGTCACACCACTACGGCACACCGGGGCCAGGAAGGAACTCCTCCCCATGGTCCACCAGTGTCTGCTACCAGGTTAAAACACTGCTTGATTCCATACGTTCCTCCACAGTTCAACCTCACAGTCCAAATCACTCCTCGCACCACCACCGGGACTCCATGCCCTGCTCGCCACACTCCTTTCCACAGCAGTGTCGAAGACTCTGCAGGTAGTACCTGTTTCCAGTTACAGATTGTAGACATTAGAAAATACAGTGGATGGGATTTTGTTTCTATAGGGACGTTAATGTTGATAGAGACGTCCACTACTCCAATTTTCCAATTGTAGAAAATACAGTGATTAAAATGTTATTGTATGCGGACCTGAATATTGATGAAAGTGTCTGACTAGAAACGAACTAAGCTTATGGCTAAAACAAAATAAAACAAAAACACAAATTAGACTAAATTAAAATGAAAAGCAAAAAAAAGCACAACAGCTTTAGTCCTGCTTCTGACGGCTAGCCCAGCGTGGCCGACACCTTTTTGCTTCATGGGAGAACACCAACTCCCACTGTTTTATTGCAGACCCCTATCTGTGGGTAGAGTCCCAGGGGATGCGCTAGTCCTCAACTGGTCAGTGAAGTTTTTGTATGCCTTCCCACCTTCTCCCTTTTGCTGAGAGTACAGATCAAATTGAGAAGGGAGTCAGCAACGTTGATTCTCATAGCTCCACACTGGGCCAGGCAGATCTGGTACTCCATGCTCTTGTCCTTCTCCAACAGACCTCCTGTCAGGCTGCCCCAAGGTACGGTCTGCTGACACTGTCCCAGAGCAGGATAACATTCCCAGATCCAAGAACTCTGTATCTCAGAGCATGGTTCTTGAAGAGCTAGAGTTCTCTGGACTAAATCTTCTGAGACATGGTCTGGTCTAAATGTTTGACCTTGTAACACTCAGTACTCCTGTTGTAGTACTGTTGTATGTACTGATGTCACTGTCAACACCATGTATTGACCTCTATAGAGGTGTGCCACGCTTGTGGCCTGGGTTGCAGCTGAAAATGGTCCTTTGGATCAGCTCGCTTACCCGGTCACCAAAGACATAAATAAATAAAAAATAAAAATCTGTCTGAGAAAGTGACAGAGGTGCTGCAGGTCTCCAGGAACCCAGCAACAAGGAAATCTTGTTTCAGAATGGAAAAGGTTTTCCTTTTGGTGTTCCTCTAGACAGCTCATTCCACTCTGGGCAAGTCTGTCTACAATATTGGACTTCCTAGTCCATCTCCAGTCCTTGGGCCTCAGGCCATCAGCCTTGAAGGTTCATTTGGTAGCAGTGTCAGCTTATGCATCAGCTGGCAAAGGCAGGTCTTTGGCCTCACATTCCTTTTTTAAAAGATTTTTCAAAGGTCTTAATCAACTATACCCTCCAATAAGGGACCCTGTCCCTCCCTGGGACTTGAATATGTGCATTGTTCAGCTGATGGAGACTCCTGTTGAGCCTATGGCAACTGCTGCACTGAAGTATGTCATCTGGAAAGCAGTTTTCAAACACCATGAAGTCTTGCTATATTATGACATAAAGCAGTTAGCCACAGCACTTGAACTGCCCCGGAGAGGAAGGAGTTAACTCCAGGCTGACTGGAGTTCCAAGCGTGAGCGCCTTACTGAAAGCTCTATCTGGCTAGTTTCAAATTGAAACTGTCAGATTCTTTACTCCGCTTCACTGAACAGTCGCCCGGAGATCTCTCCTTCAGCTCGGTTCATTTCTCGTTCAAACGAAGTGTTTTCGGTTCATTTTAACTGGCAAAGTAATTATTTTACCCCATTTCGGTTCAAAGCTCTATCTGGTAAAACCGTAAGTACAGGATTTTAAAGTCTGTGTGGAAATTCATTATCGGTTCGGTTTTGAACCGATCGGTTTGCAAAAATACTAATTTTAAACAATAATTTGGGCTTTTAGAGTGCGGTTCCGGTTCTTATCGGTTCTAAAAAACCTAACTTTTAAATTGGGTTTTCAAATACCCGTATACGGTTAGGAACCGATAAGGTTGTCTTGCATGGCACTGCCATAAAAAGGGCAAAGTTTTTGGATAGGCTGGCATTATGTCTGAGAAACCCAAAAGAAAACCGGCCCACTGGTTTCAACACTGTGATGTTTGTGGGGAAGCCTTCAAGGCTGACCCACACACCACATGTGTTTATTGTCTGGGGTTGACCACCTCCTGTCAGACTGCCAGGTGTAAGAATTTCCTGCAGCCACCCTGGAGAAAGATTGGGCCGCTCAGGGAACGAGAGGTCAAAAGTCCGCTGACCCGATGGCCAGCCTGGTCCAGCACCCACTGGACCAGAGGGAGTGCCTCTGACCAGGCGAGACTTCCTCGGCAAAGGAAGGCTGGTTCTGAGGAACCGTCCCAGTAAAAAATCTAAGAAATCAGGAGGTCTGAGTGCAAGATTGCCTCCAACTGCTGCAGAGATAGCTAAAGCCATACAGATTGTCCAGTCACTGTCTCAGGGACTGGCTGAACCACCAACAGCTGGCAAAAAGTTGGTCTGCTCGGTTCCAGTGGTTCAAGAGTATGATGTTGAGGAATTTTATGAACCACAGGAGGGGAGGAAGATTTTGATCATTATGTATGTGGCTGGGAGGGTCTGGACGTGCCCATTGAACCGACATTTCTCCAGACAGACCATTAGAATCTCCCTCATGCTGTCTGAGTCCCTTCTCATTTTATGTTTTACAAAAGGTTGCAGAAACCTCCAGCTTCCTTGAAGAGGCTGTGGATGAGCAAGAGGAGCCTGATTATGTTGAGATGATGGATATCCTAGAGTCTAGGAGGTTGTCTATTCCTTTGCATAAGTCATTTAGGAAGCAAACAACAAAATTTTAAAATCCTCATTCTGTCCCTCCTGTAGATAAAAAATGGACAGAAGGTATACTTTATCAGGCCCTGATACAGACTTCCTCACTGAGCAGTGTAGTCATGTAGGTGTGGTACAAGCTGCAGCCTGTGACACATATATCCTGGCCTCACATCCTCCTGATAAGGATTCCAGGAAGATTGATGCCATGGAAAACACAGTATATGGCAGCTTCTTTGGGACTCAGGTAGGCAAATTATATGGCTTATGTGGCTAGATATCATAAATCTAGATGGGATACAGTAGTTAGTTAGCCAAGCAGGCCCATGGCCAGCTGGCTAGTGAATTGGAACAGGTGGCTGCTGATGGCATTGAAGCCTCTAAAGTTCAATTTCATACTGCTGTAGATGTTAATGATGTTTCCTCTAGGGTCATGGCCACTTCTGTAGCTTTCCGTAGGCTGGCATGGTTCAGGTGCACTAATCTGTCACAGGATACTCAGTCAAAGGCTATGGATTTTCCTGTGGTGGGAAATTCTCTGTTTGGAGAGCAAACGGAAAATTATATGAAAAAGATGGATGAATACAGAACTACCTACAAAAGTGCCCAGGCCAAGGAGCGGCATGCCACTCCACAGAGGCACACTCCCAGAGGTAGGGGCAGGCCTTTCCACAGGCCTTTTTATCAATCCCAAGCCTCCTCTGCTTTTGCACAGAGGGTTTTTTTCAGAGGCAGAGGTAGACGGGGCGCAGGTAAACCGTCCCCCACCCCTCAGCCTAAGGCTACTGCCAAGCAGGCACCCTGATGGGATGCCCAGGGCCGATTCTCCTGTACCAGTTGGAGGCAGGTTGGCTTATTTCAGCCAGAACTGGGTGTCCCTAACTTCAGACAAATGGGTTCTGGAGGTAAGCCAGGGTCTGGTTCTCAGCTTCAAACAGTTTCCAAAGATGAGAACCAGACATTTTCCACCTGCAAGGCCTTTAGAGGCCCTTGCTTTGGAAGCAGAGGTCTCTTCCTCCTAGACTGCAAAGCAGTGGAAAGGGTTCCTCCTTGTCACCAGGGCAAGGGGCTGTACTCAGATACTTCCTTACTCCCAAAGACAGGAGAATGGCGGCCCATTCTAGACTTAAGGTACCTGAACAAGCATCTTTGAAACCAAAGTTCAAAATGTTAACTCTGGCAATGATTTTGCCTCCCTCAGGCCAGGGACTGGCTAGCCTCCTGGACCTCAAGGATGCCTATTTTCATGTCCTGATCAGGCCTTCTCACCGAAAATACCTCAGGTCTGAACTCGCCCTCAGGTCACTACCAGTTCAGAGCAATGCCCTTCGGTCTTACCTCTGCTCCAAGGGTATTCACAAAATGTCTAGCTGTGGTAGTGGCTCATTTAAGAAGGCAAGGGTTGCTTGTTTCTACCTGGACGACTGGCTCATTGTGGGTCAGTCCCCAGATCAGGTAAAATCCCACTTGCAAGTCACCCAGCAGCTTCTCACTTCCCTGGGATTCCTGTTGAATTTACCAAAGTCAGTTCTAGAACCAGTTCAGGTACTAACTTTCATAGGTGCGAATTGGACACAAAGTTGGCCAGGGCATCTCCCCTCGGAAAGGGTAGAAGCTGATTGCCGTGGCATCCTCTTTTCACCCTGCAGGTCTCTCGACCAGCAAGGCACTTTCTGCAACTTCTAGGGCACATGGCTGCCTCCACAGCTGTAGTGCAAGGAGCAAGATTCCAGATGAGAGACATTCAGTTTCATTTGAGGGCCTATTGGTCCCAAAGGAGGGACCCCCTTACCAAATTGGTCCCAGTGACCCAAACTCTGATTCTAGCTCTTCAGTGGTGGCAGGATCAGAGCAATCTAAGACTAGGGGTCCCCTTCATTCCCATTTCTCATTCCCTCACCCTCACCACGGATGCCTCCTTGCTGGGGTGGGGAGCGCACTTGGCGACCTTTCCACTCAGGGAGTGTGGTCCCCCCAGGAATCTCTGCTCACATCAACCTGTTGGAACTCAGAGCTGTCTTTTAGCTCTTCAGGTTTTCTCAGCATCTGTCCAGAACAAAGTAGTTCAGGTCAGACAGACAATACCACAACAATGTGGTACATCA
The DNA here is from genome assembly GCA_016271365.2 of Neoceratodus forsteri. Classification (NCBI taxonomy): domain Eukaryota; kingdom Metazoa; phylum Chordata; order Ceratodontiformes; family Ceratodontidae; genus Neoceratodus; species Neoceratodus forsteri. The sequence goes on from CM057452.1 coordinate 849,811,382, forward strand.
ACAAGCAGGGGCACTGGTCATCAGCCTTGTGCACGCAAGCAATGAAGTTGTGGTCTCTGGCTTACTCCCTGAACACCTCCCTAGTAGCAGTTCACCTTCCAGGGAAGGACAATGTCCTAGCGGATGCCCTCAGCAGGATTTCTCAGGGTCATCACGAATGGTCTTTGAATCCCCTAGTGCTGGGGTCAGTTTTTGCCAGATGGGGCACTCCTCAGATAGATCTTTTCGCAGCCCCAGACAACCACCAACTTCCTCTGTTCTGTTGTAGGCCTCCAGTAATGGGCTCAGTCCCCCTGGACGCCTTTTTGTTGGATTGGGAAGGGAAGTTCCTGTATGCCTTTCCCCTTCCCCCTTCTCTTCAGGGTGTTAGTAAAAATCAGATCCCAGCCCTGCAAAGTGATTCTGATTGCACCAGACTGGGCCAGGCAACCCTGGTACCCACTGCTTCTGTCCCTGTCAGTCCACCCTCCCTGGGCCTTCCCAGGGTCCACAACCTGCTGACTTGTGCCCAGGGAGAGTTTGGTATCGGACTCAAATCCCTCCACCTCAAGTCTTGGCTCTTGAGGAGTTAGAATTTGCTGAATTACACCTTTCTCAAGGTGTCCTTGATATTTTAAAGGCCTCTAGGAAGCCTTCCACTAGGGCCACTTATAATTCCAAATGGAAGAGGTTCTCCATCTGGTGTTCTGGGAAAGCAAATTGTCCCAGAATCTGCTGATTTCCCATTTTGCTGGACTAATTGGTCCATCTTAATTCCTTAGGCCTCAGGCCAGCTACCTTAAAGGTTCATCTGGCAGCTGTCTCTGCTTTTATATCAGCAGGAAAGCCTGCCTCCCTTTCTTCTCACCCTGTGTTTTCCTGTTTTTTAAGGGTTACTTCACACTAACCCTCCTTTCGGGACCCAGCCCTGCCTGGGACCTTAATGTTTGCATTGCTCAGTTAATGCAACCCCCTTTGAACCTCTGTCTTCAGCAGACCTTAAGTTCCTAACTTGGAAAACTGTTTTCCTAGTGGCCATCACTTGCCAGACGATAAGTGAGTTACAAGCCCTGTCAGTGGAAAAGGATTTTATTTTTTTCACAGAGATAAGGTAGTCCTCAGGACTAACAGAAAGTTTTACCTAAAGTGGTTTCAGATTTCCATCTTAACCAATCCATCTCCCTTCCAGTATTTTTCACTGAGCATTCTTCCTCGGGTGAGAGGAGATTGCACAGTTTGGATGTTAAAAGAGCTTTAAGCTACTATTTGGAACGCACCAAGGGTCACAGGTTCGAATCCCTCCAACTCTTCCTTACCTATGGCGAGGTTGGCAAAGGGAAACCTGCCACTAAGAGGACAATTGCCAGGTGGATTGTCTCTTGTATCCAATTTTGCTACCAAAAACTAGGTAGAGAACCCCCCTCAGGACTGAGGGCCCATTCCACCAGGGGTACAGCTGCATCTCTAGCGGCTGCTAGAGATATTCTCATTCTGGAAATCTGTCAAGCTGCTACCTGGAAAACAGTTCACACCTTTACCAAGCATTACTCCTGGATGTCCAGTCCAGGAGAGATGCTCTGTTGGCACAGCTGTGCTTCAGAGCTATTTCCCAAGTAGGTTCTGGCCCTCCATGGAGGTACTGCTGTGTATCTGCTATAAGTCATAATATAGAAGACTTCATGGTGTTTGAAGAAAAAATTACTTACCTTAGTAATTGCTTTTCTTCTCATGGAGTCTTGCTATATTATGACCACTCCAACCTGCCCCTCTCAGAACTTCTACTTGGGTAAGGGGTTGGCAAATTGGCAAGCACTGTGTCATGCCATTATAGCTCTTTTTCCTTTTTTTCCCTCTTTTCTTTAGGATTAGGAAAACTAGGTATTTCTGTTTTACTTAGTTTGGCCCTCCTGGACTTGAGTCTTTTGGGGAGGGGGGGCCTAATAGTGCTTGTCAGGGTGATGTTGTTGTTGTTGTTTCTGTTATTGTTATTTCTACTAGTAGGTAGTCATTTGGCTAGTGTAGAGCTTTTTTCCACACAGACTTTTGCTTAGTGTTGGCTCCGTAAAGATCTGACAGTTTCAATTTGAAACTAGCCAGATAGAGCTTTCAGTAAGACGCTCGCGCTTGGAACTCCAGTCAGCCTGGAGTTAACTCCTTCCTCTCCGGGGCAGTTCAAGTGCTGTGGCTAACTGCTATATGTCATAATATAGCAAGACTCCATGAGAAGAAAAGCAATTACTAAGGTGAGTATTTTTTTCTTCCTGGTGGCAGTGATATCTGCCAGAAGGGTGAGCGAGAACAGTCCTAAAAGTGAACAAAAAATTTCTCCCCAAAGCGGTGTCTGAATTCCATCTGGATCAAATCAGTTACATCCCTGGTTTTCTTTACTGTGAAATTCAGCTCAGGAGAACGGAAGCTCCACAGTCTGGACGTGAAGAGGGCACTGAGCTACTGTTTGGACTGCACAAAGGATGTCAGGTCCTCTAACACTCAGTTATTTGTCACCTATGGTAAAGTGGCAAAAGGTAAACCAGCATCCAAGAGAACCATTTCTCGTTGGATAGTTTCCTACACAATTCGGTTACGATAAAGCTGGCAAATTGCCGCACAAAGACTTAGGGCGCACCCCACAAGGGGCATCTCTGTCTTTGTGGCAGCATCAAGGGGCATTTCCCAACAGGAAGTCTGCAAAGCAGCTACCTGGAAAACAGTACACATCTTTCACACAGAACTACTGTCTGGACATACAGTCCAGACAGGATGCCAGCTTTTATCTTGCAGAACCTTTTCCCTAAGTAAGTTCTGTACCCAGTCTGCCAAGGTAGTACTATGGAGTCTGCATTTGTTAAGCACAAGTGAGGGATTGCTGGGGTTTGAAGAAAAAAAGTTCTCACCATAATATTTTTTTTTCCAAAGGGCTCCCTCACTATGCTTAACAATCCCTAATTCCTACCTCCCCTTCCATAACCTGGTAAAAGGTTCAAACAGGAATCAGTTCTTTTTATTTCACAGTGCCTTTACAGTTGTTGCTCAGTGGTCTGAGCCATCTAACTTTTCATAATGATTGAGTTTTTTCTGCCTTGTGTAACCTATTTTTCAGATTTTTGAAACAATTTTAGTTTTTTTTTGTATTCATTTAGCTGGTTTTAGTGGTCACTGCTCACCCTAGCTTTAGGAATAAATCTGATGTTAGAGTGCAGGGGTGAGCGTGACTGCACAGCAGACTTTGAATTTCCTTCTAAATTCTGTAATTAGCATAACATTCTTAAAGCTCATTATTGCAAGAGACTCCTCAGCGACCTTGTTGCGGCAGAAATACAAGTGGGTGAGTTCCTCCCACGGGGTCTTGGCGTCTCCGGCTAGGAACCCATCAGTGGTGAAGATGGTCCAAGAAGATCAACAATTATGGTGAATATTTGCTAATAAGTTACGAGGGAGTGTGAGTTATCGGGGGATTTACCACGTCTGGAGTGGGTAAATCCTCGCCACCCGTGGTAAATCCTCCAATAACACCCACATCCTCTGAGTGGCTTATGGTGATTATAACAAGATTCATTTTTTTACTATAATAAAATACAACTTTTAAAGAGGTTGCTTTGTTTTTTAATTTTTATTGTATTTATTCCTGTACTGCAGAGGATTAAATGTAGATGACCATTTGGCCATCAGCAGCCAGTGGTTATCAGAGGATTTACACTGGTGGTAAACTGCCAGTCTGACCATTTCATTGGCTGTTCACTTATGTCCATGGTATAATTAATTTTTATGTTGGTTTGCGTGCACTCGCAAGCAACATCTTGTGCTAGTAGCACATTTCAGATGTGTGTCAGTGTTGGCGAATGCATGGCACGCTTTAGTAGGTGCGTCCCTCATTCCCCAATAAGCCAGTGTGCTAGCACTGAAACACAAATTATGTAAAGTGGACACAACTTGTAAGAAAAGTGCCACTGCAATCAGAGACAAGCTCGTCATGCAACGGCACAGATAACATGCCTCCCGACGTGCCTTTCGTGGTGAAACATTTCAATAAACATGGTAGCGGAGCCGCCACCACACAATCCCCAAAGGGAGCTGACATTGGGAGTGTAATCCCTGTGTCGGCATGTCCCCCCCCCCCCCAACTATTTTTCCCTTCTGGTCACGGTCCACGGGGCCTCTCTCGGGCATCCTGCCTGTTCCTGTCCCACCTGAAGTCCTCCTACCTGAGCCTCCTCTCTCCTCCATCTCATCCCACAGTCAGCACCCCCAGCTTAACTCCTCCAGGGTGGGGCCGCCTCTCCTCTTGGGTGCACTTTACAGACAGACTCCGACATGTGGGTAAGAGCCCGGGTGGAGGAATCTGGAAGGCCAGGTAGAGTGGACCCGGTTGTGGACATGGGGGCAGGTGCCGTCGCCTACTCCGTGGACAGTGATTTCCCTGTTCTGGTGCGTGGTGCACTCCCTGACACAGGGGCACATGGCAACACTGCCTTGCATCAGCCATGCTGATTTTGAGGGGTTGTCTGTCAGGTTTGTTCATTAGGGTATCATGTCAATTCCTCGCATCAAATTCCACATGAGCATTTCAGTGTTGCGGTATGCACGTAATCAGAGTCCACGTGTATGTCAGTTTAGCATATACCACAACAGCGCACAGTCTGAAGTCAGATTTAGTGAATTTACCAGCCTACTATATATATTTAATGCTGCCTCTACTGTTGCCAGTACAAATAAACAAATGCTGCCTGCTGCACAGTCTGAAGAGAGCAGCACCTGCTAAAATGAATGAATGAAAGCCAACCAAATGCCTCTGTTAAAACAAGATCCCACAGTCTGCAGAGAGCAGCACCTACTCAATGCTGCTGCTAAAATTAAATAGATTTAATGTTCTTACCTTGAGGGATTGAGCAGGACCCCACCTAGCAACTCGCAGTCGTGATTTTATGACATCCTTATGTGCGTATGTGCTCTGACCTGTATACGTTGAACAGTTCATTCATTCATTCAATATAAGTTGCAAACTTTATTTGGTATTTAAAATGAACACAGTTGTCAAAATAGTCTGTTGTCTTTCATCCGGCGCCCCATGTCTATTTACACCTGCAATTGAAAATTGTGGGCAATGCCGTGCAGGTAGTCTAAATCCACTGTGTTATCATACCCTTCCACAACTGCAGTAATTCTTTTTGCTGTATCCCCGGTACTTTCTTCATGGTGCCGGAGATTCAGTCCCAGCGAGGTACTGTTCCATCTTAAGTTTATTAACATTTTGTTCAACATTAAGAGCCTTAATAAATTTCCAAATAGTAGGATGGCTAGCCCCCAAAAGGCTATTCAAATTTCTATGCCACCCTTCCACTGAATTAATTGTGCATGGGAGCCCTTCCTTCACTGCAGCACAGCCGTTCCAAAATTTGATGCTGAAAAGTGGTCTACGGCGACCACGACGACCAACTGGCCGCCCAATCCAGGTATCCTCAAAATAATCTATCATGGGGGCCAATTGATCGTCATGCATTGCGTAAAATTCACCAAATCATAAATTTTCAAAAACAGAAAAACAGATACAACATCTGCAGGAGAAACATAGGCAAGAGCTGGAAGCATTCTTTTTTTTTTTTTTTTTTGAACAATATTTTTATTATTTTTCAACAATTAATTGCAACATGTACATCCAAGGAACATATACAAGACAAACACATATGTATACAAATAAACAAACAATCAGGTGCAAACACAAGAAGACAAAAGTGTACATTTCATTATTCATAACCTTCACATCTACCCATATCATCAGATTCCTTTCTCAGGATAAAAGTTTAAAGGCTCCCCATAACAGGCAGCCCACATGTAGCCTCATCCCTTTGTTCTCTCATAACCTTTTGCCTATACCCAACAATTCATTGCCCACTTATTCCACCCACCAGTACTATTTGTTCTCCTGGACTTAGGACAAGAATGGTGCCCATTCCCGCGGAAAACCCTCCTCTCGATCCCTAATAACCATTGTTAGTCGTTCCAGTGCTAAAGTCTGCAGTATCTGAGTCCGCCATTGTTGCTTAGTAGGTTTAATCTTGGAGACCCATATGTTCTGTATACAATGGCGAGCCAACACAAATAGTACCCTAACCCAGCACGGGAGAGGCTCCCATCCACCTTCCTCCACTTTCTCAACCCCAAATAAATAAACCAGGGGATCCCTTGCCACAACCCTTCCCCCATAGTTTTGTGACCTCTGACACTACATCCTCCCAAAAAATTTTAAGTATCTGGCAGGTCCAGAAACAGTGTATATATGTACCTCTTTCTACACCACATCTGCCACACAGTGGAGATACCCCTGGATGGGCCCTGTGCACTACAACTGGAGGATAATACAGCCGGTGCACAAATTTGAAGAAAGACTCCTTAAATCTGTTACAGACCATTATACCCCGGTGCATCGGTAGTACTACTCCCCAGTTTGCTTCCGAGATTTGTCTAGCAAGGTCCCTTTCCCATAGACTCTTCGTCTTTTGTGTCAGATCTGGTAGTATCTGCCTCCCCTGCTTAGCCGCCTTCCCAGTGAATCCCTTTGTGTAATTTTTTGCCTGGTACACCTGTGTTTCTATTGGATCTATTGTAACCCACCTGGCCTCATCCCTGCCCAGGTTATTCACAAACACTCTCACTTGCCAGTATTGAAATTAGTGATGCCGCCCTAGTTTTAAGCTAGTTTGTATTTGGGTAAAAGTATCTATTTCCCCTTTTACCAGCAAGTTGTCCACATTACTAATTCCCCCTCTCTCTAAAATTCACATCCTCCATCCCAGGAAGAAAGAAGGGATTTCTCACCAGCGGGAGCAACACTGTTTCCCCCTCATGCGCTCCCGCCACGTAGCTGTACCCAAGCCTCCAGAACCCTACCAACCATGGGGTTACCGTTCCCAGCTGCCCTAAAGGCCTTGAGTCCCTTTGTATGTAAATATGCTGTTAGTCTTCCCTTGTTACCTTCCTGCTCTAGGTCTGTCCAGCTTGCCACCTGTGGCTGATGAACTCAGTCTGCCAGATTTCATTGCTGAATGTCAAGATAATAGTTTCCCATATCTGGGAAATTCAATCCACCCTTATCCTTCTCTGCTTTCAACCTTTTGAGGCTGGCTCTGGGTCTTTTCCCCTCTCCAGCTAAAACCAGAGAATGCACCTTCTACCAGTTTCAAGTTTTTTTTAGTGAGTCCCTCATTTAACATCTGCATCTGATACAGGATCCTTGGAAGCACATTCATCTTAATAAGGTTAACTCTTCCAAGCCACGATATAGGAATGTGCATCCATCTTCTAAGATCCTGCTGTGTTGTTTTAATTGGGGGAGAATAGTTCAGACCATACAGAGATCCCAATGACTTCCTCACTTTTATCCCTAGGTAGGTAAAGCTGTTTTGTACCACCTTCAAACCCCATTGGGCACCATCTTGTTCCTGATCCGGGAAGAGGAGCATTTCCGACTTACCCAGATTAATCTTGTACCCTGAAAAGCCCGCAAACTGCGATCAGTGCCAGCAGCGGGGGCATGGATTCCCGTGGGTGACTAACAAACAGTAACATATCATCTGCGTAAAATGCGACTTTATGGGGTGTACCCGCCTCCCCCTGACCCCTTTTATATCATCATGTTAGCGTATTGCAACTGCCAAAGGCTCTATCACTAACGCGTACAGCAGGGGAGATAGAGGGCACCCCTGCCTAGTTCCCCTCTCGAGACACACCTGTTTTGTAAGCTCCCCATTCACCAGTATCCTAGCTCTAGGGTCCTTGTACATGGCCTGCACCCCATCTATGTATTGTTCACCCAGACCGGGACATCACCTCAAAAAGGTATTCCCACTCTAATCTATCAAATGCTTTTTCTGCATCCATAGACACAATGCCCATACTTTCCCCACCCTGGGATGCTCTCCACACCACGTTGAGAAGTCGGCGCATATTATGATAGGATTGGCACCCTTTAATGAACCCGGTCTGGTCTGGGTGGACAAAGTCCTATAGGACTTCCTCCAATCTGATGGCCAAGACTTTCGCCAGAATTTTCACATCACAGTTAAGCAGAGATATGGGTCTGTACGATGCACACCCCCCCTTTCGTCTTTCCCGGGTTTTGGTACCAAATTGTCGCTTCCCCACATGTCCTAGGCAACACCAAACTCCCCTCCTCAGGTTTCCTAAACATTTCACAAAACCCCTGCCAATTGTCCCTGCATTATTTGATAATATTCTATTGGGAATCCTTCAGGCCCACTGGCCTTCCCTCTTTGTAATCTCTGTATGACCTCCCCTATCTTTACCTGCGTGATTGGTCGGTTCAGTCTCTCCCGTTGTACAGATGTTAGGCTTGGTATCTCTAACCTATCAAGAAATGCCTTCATTTGATCCCCTTTCTCAATATGTTCAGCCTTATATAGCTGACTATAAAAGGCTCTAAAGCATTCCTTAATCTCCCTGGCATTTGTGCAAGTGACTCCTGCTGCATTCTTAATACCTGTGATCTGAACTGGGCACTGCCCACCCTGCATTAAACGAACCAGCAGTGGCCCTGGATGGTTTCCCCACTCAAATATCTGGTGTTTACAGTATACCCACGATCTATCTACCTCTTCCCTGAGTAAATTATTCAGCGTCTCCCTAGCTGTCTTAAGAGTTGCTCCGCCCTACCCTTCTCACCAACCGCTACCCTCTTTTCTAAATCTTTTAATCCCTTCTCTAAGTCTTCCCTTTGTGTCCTTTTCTTTTTCTTAAACTTGGCTATGTATTCAGTTATTGCCCCACGCACGTACGCTTTCCCAGCATCCCAAAAGACCTGTCTAGATATGCTAGGGCTATCGTTTGTATCAGTGTAATATCTCCACTGCTCCTCTAAAAATTCCCAAAATTCCATGTTCCTGGCCAAGTATGTAGGAAACCTCCATCGGGAGTGGCCCATCTGTCCCTTTCCACAATATATCCCCCGGATCACCATCGCGTGATCGGACACGTGTATGGGTCCATGTGATACATCCTGGACCCTATTCCACCACATCCTAGGAAGGTAAATATAGTCTATACATGACCATGTTTTGTGTGGGTTGGAGAAGAACGTATACTCTTTGGCCCCTGGATTCGAGACCGCCACCCATCAACCAGGTCCATCTCTGCTAATCCCACCTGCCATTGCTTCATGAAAGCAGATGTTCTGCCCCTACCCTCTGAATGATCCCATACTGGGTCCATCGTCCAGTTAAAGTCCCCCTCAATATTAAACCAGGAAACTGCTCCTTAGATAATAAGTCCAGAAGGGACTCAAAGAACACTGGGTCAAACACCGCGGGAGCATATGTACTACCATATACGTCAGCTTTTCGTCATACAGTTCCCCAGAGATGAAAACAAATCTCCCCTCTTTCTGATCCTTAACTACTTTATGTACTGCAAAATGGAAAGCTTTATGTATGAGGATAGCCACCCCCCTTTTGTGAGCAGAATATGATGCAGCACAACATTTACCCACCCAATTTCTGATTAACTTTTTATGCTCCACGTCTGTCAGGTGTGTTTCCTGGAGCAGAGCAACCTGAGCCCCCACCCTTCTCAGAGCAGTTAAGAGCAAAGTTTGTTTCGGTATGGAGCACACCTGATATTCCAGGAGACTACTTTAGTTAGTTTTCCTCATCCATTTTCAAAACCTTCCTGCCTGCAATCCCCCACCAGTACCCACAACATTATCAGCAATGTTCCATAAGGGCCACACTTTTAACAGTCCTTCTCAAACCTGCATGAGGTTACGTACACTTATATCATTTCCTGCATCTGAAAAAGTGAAACAAGAACATGTAGAACAATAACAGCAACAGTAAAAACATGAAAACATCCTCCTTCCCTCCCCAGCCCCCACCCTACCCCTTTATTTGTATCAGCCATATTCCTTACTTTAGTGTCTCCCTCGTCCCCAAGAGTCCCTCCCTTATCCATTCCCTGGTTCATTCCCTTCTACTGATACTCTGGGTCTTCTTTGCCCCCCGTTGGGTTCCATTGTATACTGATATTTCCCCTGATCCTTATCTCCCCTTCACCCTCCCCTTTGCCTTCCTTTCTCCTGTTAACCTGTGACGCTAACTGCTTCATATGCTAAAGTGTCAATAAAACCCTCTTTCGACATATACATCCCATCACCCCTACCAACAGCCTATCTCGCTCCTTCTACCTCTCTTATGTTATATATGTGTGTCTCACAGTCCTTAGCCTCATTGTCCCCACCTAACCAAAAAATCTAAATCGGCAAAGATATTGCATCCCCACCCTATTGCTCTCCAGCACAGAAAATCAAAAGAATAGGGTAGGTAAATGCGTAGTACTCCCTTTAACCGACTCTAAAACCCTTCTTCTGAACCCCTTTACCATAATCTTGAATCCCACCTGTCAGATCACAAGGTGCTGCGTCACATGGCCCGCACAAATACTGGCCAACACTGATGCCCGTTTTCCCCTCACTGCTCTCCCATCTCCGGTCCCTGTATCCCCACCATCGGAGGCATGGGAAACCTTCCCTGTACACAGGCCAAAAGAAAAAGAGCTTGGGAAAAATTCTACCTAAAAGCAGTGATGATGCCATTCGGCTTCAGTCTCAGCCTAACCTTGAGACCCTGTTCCAATGTTCCCTTCCCGGGCACACACCTCACCCCCGCTCCCCAAGTATTCCACCATGCGATCAAAAGTTGAGAGCACAAAACAAAGAGAAAAAAAAACAAACCCCAAGACTTTCAATGCAGCATTTTTCATACAAAAGTAGAAAAGTCCATTTTGCCCTTCTGCATTTCAGCTCTATCAGTTCTCAGTTCCTTGTTCGGATCTCGTGGTCCGGGTTTAATAGACCACATACTTTTGCCCGCATCCCCTTACATGGAAAAAAACAAACCAGGGGAGAGTGGGAGGAATCCAGTGTTGGTCAAATATATACCTTGCAGAAATACGTAGCAAAACACCAGTTTGGGCATTGTAAAGTCAAGAGGGAGGGAAAATGAGAAGAAACGAATCGCCAACCATAAAAGAACAAACCGATCCTTTCCCCACAAGGCCTTTCAATCTGGTACAAGTCATACTCTTCTCAGCCCATTTTCTGCTGTAGGGGCTTCACATACTGCTCAGGCTTGGCAACTTCCCAAAAAGAAAACGTTGCTCCCTCATAACGAATCTTCAGGGTGGCTGGATAAACCAAGAAAATTCTCGACCTTCATTGATCTAAATTGAGCCATGAGACCATTAAACTTTTTTCTTCTTTGCAGCAATCTTGCGGAATAATCCTGCGACAGAAACAGCCGAATCCCATCATATTCCATCTGACCCTTTTCCCTGTGAGCTCTCAGCACAGACTCCCGATCCTGAAAATTATGGATGCGCATTATGATCTGCCTCGGGGGTTGATCTGAGGGGGGGTCTGGCCATTACTGCACAATGGGCTCTTTCCAGCTTGAAGCGCCCGTGTTTGCGTTGTAGCCCATGGAGCTCTGGCATAGTTTTCAAGCAGAAATCAAGTATGCTGGTCCCCTCCTTACCCTCTGGCAAGCCTCTCAGATGCAGATTAAGTCGATGCTGGTAATTTTCCTGGTAATCTAAAGCATCCCGAAATTCCTCCAACTCCTTTTGTAGCTCTTGAACCTGCTCCGGGACCGCCATCAACTCATCCTCCAAAGTGGAAATTCGATCTTCTGCCTCCATTAATTTATTAGCTTGCACAGTCTGCTGCTCTAAGATCTCCTGCAGTTTAAGGTCCAGTTTACTGTCTGACTTAATTAGTCGTGGTTCTAGTGCCGCGATCACTTGTCCCGTTACTTCTCTGCCAAGTGCCACTACTTCTGCCGCTGACAGGGGAGACCAGGCCAGAGTTTTCAGCCATCGTGGCAGCCGCCGCTTTCTTTCCGCTTTTGCTCGCTAGCCTCTGGCTCTTAGATGGATTGGGGTGAGATAATCATCCACGGTCCTTTCAATAACCTCTCCACACACTTTTCCGTTGGAAATACGAGGTATCTTTATTTAAAATAACTTAATTATCAGACTGTTGGCACGGAGCGATATGAGATGCGTTTGTCCGGTTAGCTGCTCGTTAGCGCCCCCCCGGGAAGCATTCTTATCTGAAGTGCAGACTCCTTGTCTAACATGTAGTTTTTGTGTATGTCTAGAATTTCTTGAATCTTATGCCAGATAGACTGGCATAAGTGAAAAACATCCCCTCATTACAGACATGGGAAACTCACTTATGAATGCTTTTGCGGCAACAAGTTCAAAGTCTGTCATGATAGAAATGGGTGCAAGATCAGGGCACAATTCATTCAAAACGTGAACATAGCTCCCATAGTTTCTGTTGGACGTCAGTATAAAGACACTGGGGATAACAGCAGAATACCGAACACCATGAATTGTATAAAGTTGGGAAAATAGGGGTGGTGTGGCCCTAAAAGTCCTGTCAGCACACCAATGTTGAGTGCCTCACATGTACTGCAGATTTTTTTGCGTGGAGAAAATTATAACTCTGTTTGTATCACTGTTGCCACTGTCATACATCATAAATAATTCTCCACGGTCTGTGCGGGTATGCTTAGGAGGGATGTGCAAATCTGACATTGTGGTGGGCTGACAGGGGGCAACTGCTGCAGTTTGTCTCACTCGCTGTGTAGTCCGTTTCAAGCATGAAAATTAAAGATCATGTGCAAAGGATTAGTTATGAGCTAAAAAACATCAACAAACTGATCACTGTGGTCGCGATAGTCAATGGTCCCAGTTTTATTTACTTTCTGCCAGTAGTTTTCATGAAAATAACTTTTGTTTTTCTGACTGTTTTGGCTTCCGAAGGTACACGCTCCTACTCTGGTTTCTTGCTGGACGTGTTCTGTAGTGACATCATCGCGGAGTTTTGTGCAGCGGGAGGTCTCAACGGTGCAATCAGCTCTATGCAATGGGATGTAATCCAAATACATATTGCATGTGTCAGCAGTGTCTAAAGCGTTTTCTGTGTGCAAATCACTGTTCTCTTCTATGCTGTAATGCAGTTCCAACTGTCTTTGCCAAAATAATGTTTTATTTGCTGTTTTCCATGCGCTGTCATATCCTGTTTTCACATATTACTTTGTACGTTTCTGTCCTGCAAGTCCCTGATTGTGACTGCTATGACACATACTGAATATTGTTCTGATGCTGTGGAAATTATTAATTGTACCCGATTTTGATTGTGGCATCATCTTTCGCATTTCTAGTTTCCAATTTCCACAGCAGTTGCCCAGCACTTGCCAGAAGGGCATCGATGGCACAGTCTGTCACTGATGTGGGGCCAGAGTCTGGTTGGACCAACAACTGGTGTGAACAGCCGGTAATTAGTGTGCATAATATAAAAAAAAACCAAAAAAAACACCAGTAATATAAATAAGCAGTCCACATAGAAAGAATCGCTGTTCTCCAAACTCCGGAAGTGCCCCCTCCCCCCCCATTACTAAGCTAAAAGCAATATAAATGTTTCACTAGCGGTTCTGCAACATCGTGTTTTGGGCTTAATAAGGCAAGATATTTGAATTAGCCTGTCCTGTTATTGGTCTATCCCTAATTCCATAATTTGCTGGCATATGAGCTGTGTTCCATCCAACTGACCACCCTATCAATGTCACTATTTGTGCGGAAAGACTGAAGTCCACCGGTAATGCACACAGATGCAATCGTATGAATCGTGATAATTAGTCTATTTTTTGTGACACTTGGTGAGCGTTCTTATTCTTTGCCCTTTTGTGCCTTTGGCCCAATGATATGAGCGTCCTGGAGTGCAAAGCATTCATGCACAGCTAGTTACAGCACTGCAGTACAGCACAGTACATCAGTGGTCTGAAAGCAGAGGATATGTTATGTGTCCCACTGTAGAGTTCTGCTCGGTCACTGTGCACCGATACTGAAAATGATCAAGCGGTCATTTAGATTGTTATCTCCCCCTATTCCAGCTGATGAATTTGAGTGATGTAGCACCACAGGTGAAAACATGACAAACACCAAATGACGTGTGTGTACATGACCTGTTGCCTTGGATTAACCACTGCATGACTGGTACCAATACGTTTTCTTCTGTTGGGGCTGTGTGGTGTTCATTTGTGGGTTGATCTCTTCTCGTGCACTTACCCTGATTACCTTGATTTCCCTATTTTTTTTTTTTTTTTTTATGATTGTGTATTTTTCCAAATGTGCGCCTATTGTTTGTCCCTTGCCCACCTCCCTGCATCTAATTAATAGCTTTGTGATATATAAAAACATTTCAATGATTACTTGAAGGTATGATCAAGGCATCGCCAGGCTTTGCATTTAGCGATCTCCAGAGGAATGAGCAAAACTAGTACAATGTCACTGGAAGTGCATTTGCAAGTGGAAAAGACACAGTTTGCAAGTAATTGCAAAAATATATTATGACAGTGAGTCCGTAGCAAGGTATTCTGCAGTTTTTTCCACTGTGTGTGCTATGTGCAGCTGTTGACTAAAGGATGTAAATGTTTATGCCACCGCTACCCTGTTAGAGTCATATACTCAACACGCTGTGCCACTCTTTGATGTGCCTCAATTGACAATATGATGTGGGCCAGAAGTATGTGACACTTTCAATTCCATCCCCGTTGACATGCTGTGACGATCTTATTTCCATGTAGGGTGTCTCTCGTCAGTCCCAGGGTCCCATTTATTTCAGTGCTATCTGTCAGTGTTCCATGATTGCTTGGCAGGGGCTACAGCTAGAAAAACTGCGCAAGATGCTTGCAATTGTAAACCGTAGTATACATCCATAATTAGTGCATACACTGCTACAGACCACCACCACCCACCCATCATCACCCTAAAGAGTGACATAAAGACATGGTGCATGACTTACCATGATCAAGGTCCTGGCATGACAAGTCAAGAGAATTTATATACATAGCTGTGCAATTCTTCTGTACACGTTTATATTTCTAAAGTTTATTTCTGGAGAAATTCAGTGTCATAGGGTTTGCAAACAGACTGATGGACAACTTCATACCGCTGATCCCTGCTGTTCTGTGTCACACCGATGTGCCATTATGAGCCCTCTGCCCTGAGATGTCATGGCAGGTGTCCCTGCTCACACTCCTATAGCAGGCAAGCATTGATTGAAAAATGCATTGTAATGCATAATGGGTGCCCTTCACATGGTGTAATGAACAGTAACTCCAGTTGTGTTTGCACCCATTTATAGTTGCTGATGACAGGTGACTTAGTAATCCAGCGGGAATGTTTTGGCATGCTTCAAACAGTGTACCACAAAGATGCATTTATTTCTGTGAGAACAACATATCACACAAAGTGCCACCCTAGACCATGGCGAGACAATGACATCTTGGCCCGTTTGTAACTGGTGGGGGTTGGCAAAATAGTACTGTGTCATGCTGGCTGCAACAGCCCCTTCACGCCTGCAATAACTTAGTGTTTTCGCTGAGCACCTGACAGACCATCACATAAATTAAAATAAAAAGTCATAGCAATGTGGGATGATCATAGAATGAAAAAACAGTAATGCAACACCCATCAAAAAGGAAGCTATCATGCAGACACCAGAGTGTAGCGCTGGGGCACTGTACTGTGCTATGTACTGTACCAGTGTGCCCTTCTTTGGATGCGACCTGAAATTATGCTTTGCATCGATATGGACAATGTGCCCATCTTTGAATGCAAACCTAAATCAGGCTGATATTCTTGCATCAATTTGGACAAAGGTCACAGCAAGATTGCATCACTCTACAAGCATTGCACATCAGGGCCATCTGCAGATACAAAGAAGGCAAGGTGCCAGCACTACATAGTGACTACACCACCGTGCTCTGGACAGGGGACAAGGTCCATTCCTGCAATTATTCAGTTGTCATGGTGGGTGAAGGGTTGGCATCGCCAGCCATGAAATTTGAACATGCAATTGTTGGGAATCTATGTGTGCGTTGATGTGTGATATAGGTCAGGGGCACATAGAAGCATTCACCGATAGCAGAGGTGCCGATACACTTTGTGACTAGCATGGCTGGAAAACACAGTATGTGTGCTAAACATATCATAGCTGACACTGACCCAATCACAGCCAACCAGCTGAGGGTGACCACCACATCATGCAGAATAATCACGGAAATCAGAAGTAGCCCACTGATGTGCAGTTGGTAGTAAGGAAAACAGCAAAAGGCCAGAAAGTACAGAAGACAAGGTAAAGGACTATTCTCAATTGCAGGCTCAGCTCTAAGTTTAGTGGGGGTTTAGCACAAAAGTAAACCCTTGAACATGATCTTACTAATGTGGAATCTGATGCAAATGACACCGCAAAAGGGCAGTTGTAAATTTCCAAAATTGTTGGACCTGTCATGACAATTCTACATCAATAAACACTGGCAGCCGTAATAGGCGCCACTGCCTATGTCCACCATAAAACTACACAAGCGGATAATTGTAATAAAATGTTTGAGTGCATCATTTGGCTGCAAATCTCGGCACTCTCAAGCAGCTCACTGATGGGCAGTCACCAGTAAATGATAGCGCAAATGGGCTGTTTCGTTTACATGGTCATTGGCAGCAGCACCCCTGGCTACGTTTCAGCACTGCACACTATACATTGAGCATCTTGTCTATATGCACAGCCATTATCAGCATAAAGGAACATTCAAAGCCAATAAGCAAATTAAAACAAAACAAAAATCACCATTCATCTATGTTAATCTCTGAGCCGGAATCCTCCTCAGAACTCTCGCTGGTCTCAGGCGGGTCCCCATCTGCTGTGGTTGTGGACTGGATGGCCAGCGGTTCATACAAATATAGCTGAATGGATGCTGGCCCCCAAATGCAGTTGATCTCGGTCTCCTCATCCGAGTACACTTTGAGAGGTTGGGAAATAAAAAAATGCGGAGAAAGCACAGAAGCAATCTCCCACAGCTGCGGCAGTTTAAACAACCCACCACTCGGCGATGACATCACAGCAGTAGGGGCAGTGCTTAACAAGCTGCAGATAGACTGAACGTGAGGGGTGGAGCAACTCTAATAATAATTCTATAAATATCAAAAACGGGTCACATCTGGCAAACAAAAAATAAAGAATATATGCACACAACACACAGAGGTTAAGGATTCGACTTTATTGTGCATTTTGGTAACTTGGCACGAAATGGCTTTGCACATGATCTTTAAGGTAGTTTTCCACCTATTGCCTGGCTGAGATTGTGAGTGGCACTAGCTACCACCTGATGTGTGGACTTCTGAGAGCTGACAGTTCTCTCCTTAATATCACATAAGACCTTCCTCACCTCAGCAGCACCAGTGTCAGGCACATGATTATGCTGGTTAAAAAAAAGTATAATTTCATCATCTAAAGTATGACACCTCACCTTGCATCGGAAAGAATCATATTGAAGGCACTTCCAATATGTCTTGGCCCCATACAAGCGCTCCTTTTGGTACAAATAACCTTTGTGCGAGAGAAACTGCTGCCTTCTATTACTAAGAACAAAGTGTAGTGGCATGTTCACAAGAGATGCAAAGGAGTGCATTGATGAAAAGATTGCAGCCCAAACTACTAATAAACTCAAGAATGCTGTGCTGCTCTGACTCAAACTCGCAGCTGGACAACTGGACAGCCAATTATTTAATTGATTTCCATTACTACAGTAACATGCAAGCACCCTAGGACTTCAGCTAATTAGTTAATTGCCCAGATTATCCCACAGTAACCTCTTGTTTGAAATAGTGGGCGTACTTCTGTGAATTAATGCTCAAATCTATTAGAATCATGTCTGCTACTATTCTACCTTTGGGAGACAGTAGTGTCAGATGTGTTGAAGATGAAAGCCGGACGCTGACATGTCTAGTGCTGAAATAGTGCGTGTACGCTAAATGCACACGGTGATTTGACCGCGCTTAAAATTGCTGCAGCGATTTTGTGTGTTCAGAATTGACATGGAACCATTCATTAGCAACCCATGAAGGCCTGGGGGGCATTTGGACCTGTCAGCTTATAGACCAGGCATAGTGATGCATGTTCGAGTCTGCCAGTGAGTCAGGGCCATTGGAGAGAATCTAGGACTTTACAGTGACAGTCCTTGAACGGGGCACCAGCAGCAAAGTGGGCTATAGTATGGTATAAGGATTTTAATTTCTTTTTCAGAGCATCTAGTTGAGAGTAGAACAGGAGAGTCATAGAGGAGTGTTGGTAGAAGCGCTAAAGTGGCTATACGTAGGCGTGAATCTTTAGAGAGGTAGGGGCTTAGACAGTATAGTAAGACAAATTTTTGGTGGAGAGTTTTTGTGAGATATTTGATATGGGTTTTGAAGGAAACATCCTGATCCAGAAGAATACCCAGATAATTGAGGGAGTCAACCGTTTCGAGTTTCATTCCATTTTCAAAGGAGAGTGAGAGTAGGTTACCCATGTGAGTACCTGAGCTCTTCAGGCCAAAGAGAATGGACTTGATCTTATTGCTATTAAAGAGCCCCTGACAGCATTTGGAAAACTTTGAAAAAAGTAAAATTCATATTCAATACGATCCTATTTTATTACTTAATATTTTTTCAATAATTAGTTAATTTTCTTTATTACTGACGAAGTTGTATAGCAACAAGATCCCTGTCCCCTAGACTTTATCTTCTCTGCCTGCTTCCCTACACCTGATATCATAATTCCCTGTTTATGACATCGTAAGTATCTCCACAGCAACAGATTCTGATGTCATAAACAGAGGTGTGATTTCAAGTGTAGGCAAGCAGGCAGAGCTGAAAGGGCAGATATACTGTTTTCATGCCAATACCCTTAGTAATAAGGAAATAAGGGTGAGAATTACATAACAAAATAGGAAATATAATCGACATTTATTTCTCATTATTCCATTTTTTCAAAGTTGTCTCAACTGTGTCAGGAGCTCTTTAAGGACCAGAATATTTGTAAAAGCCAGTTCTCAAGTAGATATAAGTCAGAAGTAAGCAGATTGGTAATTTCCATGATGTTGTTGGAGCTATGGTATAGTACAGCATCATCAGCACAAAATATTAGTTCTAGAATCATGAATATGTTGTTCTATCCACACTGTTTGGTATGTCCCTTTCCCCTTTAAATCTTGCCGGATGGTCTGAAAGCTGGCTCCTCCCACCCATCCAGGTGGTATGTCCCTCGACTCCGCTCCATGATGCCAGATCTTCCATTCCACTGGAAGATTCAGGTTCCCTCCTTACCTCTTCTGTGTTGAGTAGGTCCTGGCGCTTAATCCTTTTGGACAAATTACCAAAAATTAAACTCGGAGTTTGTCCGCATAAATTTGTGATAGCGACCGCTATGGAGACAAGTCCTCGCCCAGGTTCCACCAGAGTACTTGCAGACAGAAGATGTCTCATACCAACCCACATGCGTTTACTGCCTGGGCCATGACCATGATACCCAGGCCTGCAACTTTTGCCGTGTGTTTCATCTGGCAGTGTTGGACGATCGCCTCACACATCTGCAGCTCAGATGACCGGAGAAACAGCACCCACCGGTCAAATCCAAAGATGCCTGTCGTGAGGTCTCTGCGGACGTGGGGTTCACTGAACAGCTGGAGCAAATGAAGGCCTTCAAGGAGAAGCCAGCTCGCACCACCATGCAAGCCTCTTCAGTTTTGGTCTTTGTCCCACTCAAACTGGGCTCTTCTTTCTCCGGCTCCATAAAGGAGTTGTGCCAGTCTCTCCCAACAAAAGGGAAGGGCCTGTCTGGTTCGCACATCTCCTGCTCCTGTGAAAAGGATAAGGGGTCGAGAGAGGATTCATCACGTTGATGTCACTCTTAGAACAGAGAGAGATCTTGGTCCCAGGAGTCTCCTGTTTTGACTTCTGTCGAAATTGCGACCTTGGCTGCTGGCTTCACAGTGTTCCTGTCAGGCTAGCGGGCTAAGACACGGGACGATGACCCAGTCGAAAATGCCATCGACAGTGTCGACCTGTTGTCGATAGATGAGGCCGATAATTCTTTGTTCAGGACTCCAGTCCTGCCGGGACCTATGGAGGAGAAGGAGGAGACGCAGTCCGCTGGGACTCCACCCATGATCTCTGTCCCTGACCTGGAGGAGCCGCAGTTCTCTCCGGCCCCTTCCGAGCATCCCCGACGGTCAAGGTCTTGGACACCCTCGACCAACAGGCCCAGGAAATCTCACAAGTGGCGCTCCAAGAAGCGGCAATGCCACTATTCGTCGTCCTTGTCCTCCTCAGATGAGGAGAGGCTCCAACACAAGCTGCATCGACGCTGTGAGGACCTTATGTGACAACAGCTAATGCTGGTTGGTCCGAAGTTGACCCCGGCTTCCACTTCGGCCATCACATGGTTGTCACCCTCTAGGCCGACTCCTCCGGAGCTGGTTGAGCCCACGTCTGTGCCGCGGAGCCGGTGAAGACCCTCCCGGCTTGGCTGAAGCTAGCCTCTCCGCTGATCCTGGTGGAGCTACCACCTAAGCAGCCTCCTGCAGGGGCTCCTTCCAAGGAGTCTTGGCCCATTAAGGGCCTCCCACACAGGATGTCCATCACCCTCACTCCCTACTGTCTGCGGTGGGTCAAAAGTGACTCTGGTGGTCGGCCGCTCTATCTGGAGTCTGAGGACTTGGACTTAATTCGTGTCCCCGTGATCATTCAATGAGTGTTTTGACAGAGGAAGGTCCCACGTCCTTCCTGGGCATCCTCAGTCTCCTCTCTGAATCCATGGGGATGCCCTTGTAGCCTGTTGAAAAATGGGCTGAATATCCTCTATTCTCAGACTAAGGCCTTCCCAGTGACTGAAGCCATAGTTGGCCCGGCCTTGGAGCTTTGGCAGCACCCAGGCTCCTGCCCTGCGCCTTCAGCCCAGATGGCCCGCAAGTATGCGTCTCCCGTCGGCTCCCCCTTGGGGTTCATACAGCGCCCCTTGGCTGAGGGGTTGGTAACTGAGTCTGTGTTTCTGCGCTCGGGAATTTCAGGAGACACTTATAGACCTCCGGACAAAGAGTCCAAGAAGTTGGACCATTCGGCAAGAAAGGTCTATGCTGCCTCCTCACTTGGTCTCCATTAGGTGAGTTTGGCCATCATCATGGCACACTTCTCCCATGCCCACTTGGGACCTCTGGATGAGGTGCTTCCTCATCTCCCCACGGACCTTCAGACCATGGTCAAGCAGGTCTGGGACCAGGGCCGGGCTGTAGCCAAGCAGCAACTCCAGACTGCTCTTAACATTGGGGATTCTTGTGCCCGTTCGGTGGCGGCTGCAGTCGCCATGCGCCTCAGGGCCTGACTGAGAGTCTCGACCTTTACGGCAGACACCCAGCACAAACTGGCGGATGTTCCCTTCCTGTGTACCAACTTCAGTCTTGAGGGTGAGAGCCACTCTAACAGGGACCGGGATCAATGTGACAAAAGGTAGCAGCACAAGAAATGAAAATTACGTACCTACCGTAATTCTTGATCTTTTTGTGTATCTTCACCATTCATCACTATTGGGTATGAGCCAGAGAATCAGAACCCCGTGGGAGCTTTTTTTTTTTTTGAGCCAACGCTGGGACAGCGCCGCCCTCGAGGCCGACGTAGTATGTGGCGCTCGTGGGTTGGCCAGTAATCATTGTCGACGCCTCCTCAACCCCAATTCTGCATGCCAGAGAGGGACAGAAAATAAGGAGGGTCAGGAGGGAGGGGAAGGGAGCCTGAGGGACAGAAAAAGGAAAGGATATAAAACTAAAAGGAGGAATATGCCGAAGAGAGGACAGGAAAGGAAGAAGCCTAAGGGATTGGGAGAGTAGGGTCCCAATCTCTGGGCGAAAATGAATGGGTGGGAAAGGAGATGTAGGAGGATAGAGAAGAAGGGAGGTGGAGGAGGAGGAGACACTGCCCCTGAGGCATTGCCCTGGACTGCCCTAAGAAAGTAAGCCACAAGTCAGCAGACAGCCAGAGGAAGCCAAGGCTTGGAGAATGACACTCATTCAGAGGCAGAAGCAGGCCAGGGGATAAGGACGGGTCGGTGTCTCTCACCCCTGCAAACATAATTGAGGTAGAGAAGCTGCCTAAAATGCCCTGGAGAGACACCCCAGGGGCTAGAAACTTAATTATTTGGAGGGGGGTTCCCCCAGAGGAGGAACCGGAGGGTGTAAAAAACAAATTCTCCAGAAGGAGAGAAAATGATAAAGGTGGCAGAGAGTTTGGAGGGCAACTGAGGGAATCACCAGAGCCTCCTCCTACCACCAAACTCCCTCAAGAGGGCCGGCCCAGTGGCGCTGAGGGTTGAGGCACTGGACGCCACACCTCGTGCCACGCCGATGACTTGAGTTCGGGAGTGAGCTCGGGTGCCGGGGGTCGGCAGGGGAGGGATTGAATTGAGCGCCCACTGGGCTGCTCTCCTGTCCCAGGGGAGGTACTGGGAGTCCAGTGCTCCGGTGGTCCCTGGTTGGGGGCCCCATAGAGGCACTGAGCTGCCGCATTATAGCATGGCGATGCTGGCAGGGGTGCCATCGCCATTGTGTCGATGCGCACACAAGGGGTGGGCGGCAGCGCAGAACCAAGGAAACAACGGGCTCATGGGTGGTGTGACAGCACCAGTCCCTCATACCCTCCGCCGGGTTCTCCTAGGCTGACCTTTCAGTTCCTCCCTCAGGGGCCCACCTGCATTCGGAGTCTGCATTGTTAGAGAGCCCGAAGAGGCGACGGGCGGGTGAAACTGGGGGTGCCGGCTGCGGGGGGGAGGGGAGAGGAGGCTCGGTCCGAGAGATCCACAGGCAGGCAGGATAAGGACCTGATGCCTGAGAGATGACCCCACGAGCCGCGACCAGAGTGAAACAAATTCAAAAAGGAAAGGCTCAAGTGGGAGCCGGAAACCCCAGGAGCTACCTGGGCTGAGAGAGAGAGTGAGAGAGCTCTGGTGATCCCCAATAGCAGAATCCTCACTGCCTGCCCCCCAACGAAAAAAAAAAACAACCCAAAGAGGGAGGGAGTTGTAGGGGCTGGAAAAGGACCAAGGCCCAAAGGGAGACAAACAGGGAGGAGGAGAATCGGCCAGAGACTGAGGCCTGAGATGGGAAGGTGGGTGGGATTCAGTGATGAATGGGGAAGATACACAGAAAGATCAAGAATTGCGGTAGGTATGTAATTTTCATATCTTATCTGTGTTAATCTTCACCATTCATCACTGTTGAGTGATTACTGAGCCCCTCGGAGGGGGCCCAGAACCTTCCTAAGGGACAGTATCCCTTAGCCGCCAGTGGGGGAAAAACCAGAGGAGAGAACCCTTGCAGGTCTAGCTAGGCTCGAGACTGATCTGGGTGAGGCGAGGATCTCCTCACAGGAGAGGGAAGGCGCCCCTGAAGCTCTTGCCTCACCCTACGGGAGAAAAGATGGGTTCTCCAGGAAGGCAGAGGCAGTCACCCTACGCTGGGCTAGGGGTGACAACCAGGAAAGACGAAGCCATGCCAACCGCCTGATGCAGATCGCTGTCCCCACTATCCTGAAAGCCATCTCGTAGGCAATGTATGATGCCCTTGCTTGGTGCCTTGCAAGCTCCAGGCCTCATGCAGAGAGGGCAATGGCTTGTCTGGTTGCCTCCAAATCAGGCAGAGAGGCTAGGATTTGGCCTAGCAATGAACACAAGTGCCTATTGTAGGCAGCATGGTGGGCCTGATGTGCTGACACACAAAGCAGGAGACGTGCCAAGGAGAAAGTTCTCCTGCCCCAGAAATCAAACTTGGCTGAATCGGATTCTGGGAGTCAGTCACGGCTCAGGCTTGTATGTCCAGAAGGGGTGTCCAGGCGTGTCACGCCCGAAGAAGGGTGAGGCGGAGTTCCTGGAGACCCGGGGGCAGTACCGCTGGAGAAGGTACCTTGGGGCTGGAGCTAGGGAAAACAGACATTGCCAGACCCAGTGCAGTGCCTCCTGGAAGGGAACAGGCCAGGTGGGAACCAACAGGCTGACCATGCTGAACTCACGTAAGAAGGCACGCGCCGATTAGTCGGGATTGCGTTTGCCAACGGTGGAAATGTGGAGCTTAGGAAACGCTGATGACTAGAGAGATCAGCTGCTGGGGAAAGATGGACGGAAGACTCCTCTCCCTCAGAGGAGGAAGCCAACGAGCTTAGAGAGTTAGGGTCAGGCGGCACTAGGGAGTGATGGAACACCTGTTCGTCCATGGCTCGGAAGTAGGCAGGGTACAGTGCAGCTGTTGCCCTAAACTGTTACCAGGTAAGTGGGCCCATAGGACCAGAGAGACCTGGGAAAGAGGGAGGGGTTGACAGAGGCAAGGGTGGGGCCAGGCACCTCTGAGAAGGGGCACGGCCTCTGCCCGGGAAGGGGGACTGGACAGAAGACCTCAAAGGAGGAGACCTGATGGTCCCAACAGACAAAGGCCGCTCAACCGAGCTGGAATGGCCAGAACTGAGCCCGACTGAAGAATGCCCCCAGCGAGGTGACTGGTGCCATATGAGCCCAAAAGGGCAGCCCCTGACCTCCAGAGATGATGTCACTCCAGGAGGGACCTCAGGGAAGAAGACCAGTCCAGTGCTTCGGCTCCTTCCTGAACCTCTGCAGGTCCCCAGGGGAGGCCACTGCACCGAATCAAGTCCTCTCAACACCTCGGATTCCGAGAGAGCCCTCTTCCTCACCACTAGCCGAGGCAGCTGGCACCCTGTAACCGACTCCTGGGAGATGGTCGGTAAAGCACCCTCCCCTGCCTGGGATGCCCCAGCTCGCCCAGAAGTCAGGCTGGCTAGAACTATCCTCGGTGGAGGTACACCTCCCGAGGGGGCAGACAGGTCACTGATTCTGGGCTGCCATATAGTGCCCACCTGGGCACCCGAGGACTGGTCGGTACCACCGACCCCAGTACCAGTGAGATCCATCCCTTCCCCAGGAGGGGGCTGAAGCACTGGATGAGGAGGAGTCAGAGGATTCCGAGGAATCTGGGAGCCAGTCCGGGTCAGCCTCCGAGTCATCGTCCCCAGAGGAGGCCTGAACCCAGACAACCCCCCAATCTCTTGCAGCCGTGGTACTATGAGCAGCCATGCAAACTGATCCTGCGCTGCCCACAGCGCCACTTCCATCCCTGGAAACTGCGAATGGTGGCAGAGTTAGAAATGGTGCTGGAGGCCAGCCCTGTGGTGCCAGTGGCACTGCCCCGATCCCCAGTGCCACAAGCGGCACTGAGGATGGCACTGGCCTGGACCTA
This sequence comes from Neoceratodus forsteri, assembly GCA_016271365.2. NCBI lineage: Eukaryota > Metazoa > Chordata > Ceratodontiformes > Ceratodontidae > Neoceratodus > Neoceratodus forsteri. The sequence goes on from CM057452.1 coordinate 849,836,539, forward strand.
GGGGGCCCAGACCATGATGGCGGAGGAGCCTTCGCCTCCGAAGAGGTGATTGCCTGGACGGTGCCTCCCTGCTGGCCCCCAAGGGGACCAGGCTGGTCCTCCTGCACCGTAGCAAAGGGGTTCCCACCGAGGCAAGGCTAGGACGGGTGGAAATCCCTCCCCTGTGGGCCATATAGGAAGGGTCAAGAATCTGGCACCAGTCATACTGGTCCAAGACGGAGAAAAGTCGGCCGCAGGGACACCACTGCATAGGAGGCTGACCCACCTTAGAAAGTTTCTTCTTGTTCCTGGAATGAGACATGACCAGACGGAAAACACAACAAGGTACTCGGCATTATCGAAATAAAAGGAAAGATCTTATCAGTAAGATGGCGCCAAGAACAGAGGCAGAGCAGAACTCGAGCTGGTGGAGCTGACGGACTAGGCCGCTGATACACTTTCAAAGAGCTTAACACACAAGGTCCTTACTCATCGGCGGGAGAAACAGAACTGGGGCTGAGGAGGCATCAATGGTTATTGGCCAACCCGTGAGTGCCACATAATACGTCGGCCTTGAGGGCAGCACTGTCCCGCGACCCGTCTGAGGCAGGACAGGAGGTGAGCTTATTTAAGATTGTCTCGACACTGTCCAGGGGCAAGAAGGCCTTGCCTAGGGTCGTGTCCAACACTGCCCCTATGAACTGCAACCATTGACAAGGGACTAGATGGGGCTTGGCAAGGTTGACCATGATACCCAGGCTGGTAAAAACCTCCAGTGTGATGGAAAGGGAGCGTTGGAGGTCCTCCCTGGACAGTGCTGCCAAAAGCCAGTCATCCAGATAAGGGAAGACTTGTGCTCCCTGAGTATGCAGGAAGGCTGCCACTACCGCCAGGCATTTGTTGAATATTCGGGGGGCCGAGGAAAGGCCAACTGGGAGGGCCCGGAACTGGTAGTGGGCCTCCTGAAAACAAAAACTGAGGTATTTGTGGTGGAAAGGGCATATGGGGATATGTAGGTATGCATCCTGCATATCCAGAGCACATAGCCACAATCCCATCTGAAGCAGAGGAAGAACACTCTGCAGAGAGGAGCATTCTGAACCTTTTGTACTCCACATACTTGTTCAGAGAGCTGAGATCCAGGATGGGTCTCGGGTCTCCAGTCTTCTTTGGTACTAGGAAGAAGTGAGAATAGTAACACGTCCCTTAAAAGGGGAAGGGGACGGGTTCTGTTGCTGCCTTTTGAAGAAGGGAGCTGATCGCTTCTAGTACCAACGGAAGATGAAGCGGGGAGTACGACGACGGAGTGGGTGGTCTGACTGAGAGGTGGTTTCTGGTTGAACTCGATTGAGTGTCCTGCTGATACCAGTTGAAACACCCACACATCATGTGTTATTCTCTCCCAGCCCGGCAGATGGGAGGGAAATCTCCCCTACCAGTTCCTCTGGAGGCGTCAGAGGAAGAGGGAGAAGCAGGGAGTCAGGATGCCGAGGGCAGAGCAGCAGCCGGGACTCCGGGAGTTTTTTTGCTCAGAGGAGCTTTGGCTGCTGATGTGGCTCCGCGTTTGTTAGGATGCTTAGCCTGCGTGTGCTTTTGTCTTTGGCAATTTTGGTGGCGAAAGGGCCGCTTCTGACCCTGAGAGGATTTATACATAGTCTGGACTGACTTCAATGCTAAACCCTTCTCTTGCAGTTCGGTGATGATGTCCTTGTCATCACCTCCAAACAAGACTGATCCCCTGAAAGGGGCATCATGTATGGCCGTCTGAACTCCGGGGGCCAAATCTGACACAGAGCCAGGCATGTCGCTGCAAACCCGCAAAAGCCGAAGCCGCCTGTGGTGTCCACTACCGCAGTGGCACATAACGTACCTACAGGTCGAACAAGTGGCACGGACCAGGTCTCCCAATTCTTGTTTTGTTTGAGAATCCGGGAGAGAATCCAGTTTGGATTCCACCTGGCTCAGAATCGACTTCTGGTAGTCCCCCGTGTGTCCAACATAGTTCAGGGCTTTCAAACCCAGGGTAGAAGATGCATGTATCTTACCGTAGTGGTCCAGAAGTCTAGATTCCTTGTCAAGGGAAGACGAGCTAAGGTGCTTGGGATTGGCAGTTTGGGCATGAGCGGCGCTAATCATCACTGAATCTACCTTAGGGTGAAGACTGAGAAAGTATTTTCCCTCGGGAGCCTGATATAGCCTACCTGCCTTGCAGGAAAGAGGGGCTAATGAGCAAGGTTGCTTCCAAATAGTGGAAACAATATCCACATGGGGCTCTATCCAGGGTGGAATCAGTATGGGAGAGGTTTCTGGAAGATCCAGATGAATGGCTAATTTTTTTCGTTGTGGATCTGGCTCCACTGATTGCCACTCATAAGCAGCCTGGATTTGTTTCAGCAATTCCAGAAAGGAAGGATCCTCCGAAGGAGACTTCGGAGAGTCCTTAGGCCTTGGGTTCTCTGGAGTACGAGGCTCATCTCCAGGATCAGTGGGATCATGATCTGTATCAGAATCTGAAGGCTCCGAAGAGGAAGAGTCCTCCTTATTGGGTGGGGGATCGACAGCTCTGGGGGTAGCCTCCCTGATCCGAGAGCCAGAGGGTTCTGCCCTGGTGTCAGGTGAAGGTGGAGGAGTCTCCTGTCTCTGGTGTAGGGGCTGGAGTTGGCAGACGATTCTCTGCCTCCTTAGTGAGTTGAGACTTAGCCTCAGCCCACCAGGAGGCCAGAACTTCTTTCAGGTCCACTTGAGGTTGTGGGGGACTTGGATACGGGTAACTGGGAAACCCGTAAAAAGGGTACCCATAACCTGACGTCAGGAGGCCCGGCTTCGGGTATTGAGGCGTTGGATACTGCGGTGCCAGGTAATGCAGCGTCAGGTACTGTGATGTAGGATGCTGTGGTGTTAGGTATTGCAGCGTCGAGTATCCTGGCGCCAGGGGCTGTGATGGAGCAGAAGGACCTGGCGTTGGCCCAGTAGGCAGACCAGACAGTTCCGCTGTTGGCCCAGAGGGCGTAGGGCCAGGGTAGGAGGACCCTTGGGAGGGTCTGGAAAGGTGGGCCCTGCAGGACCTGACAGTCGGGTAGGTCTGTCGTCAGGAACTGGTATACTGGAGGGTGACGTCAGGTTCGCCGACATCAAGACTGGCGTCTGAGGCTCTGGTGAAGGGGGGGCATCCCTGATGGCAGCATCCCGGTCTCCTTGACCCCAGCCAGGGGAGGGAGCCGAATCTCCGGGTGGAGTCTGGGGGACAGAGGGCAATGAAACAGGAGTTCACTGCGGCGACTCCTGGACGTCAGGCGTATGTTCAGTGCCTGGTGTGGGTTCGCTGGCTGGGCGTTCATCAGACTTGCCGATGAGCAGCTTATCAGCTGTGTCCAGGTGGGCGGCGGTGGAGCCAGAGCCTGACTTATCAGACCCACTCTTACCGGTAGGCCGCGTGGAAGAAGTGGCCTTGTCGGGAGTGGAGACCTCCTTTGCCCTGGAGGTTCCCGGCAGGCCCAGGCTCAAGCCCGACTGGGGGGTGTGCAGACGCAGGCTTGGTAACCACCAGGGTGGCTGTTGGTGAGCGATTCCCCCAGAGGGGATGATACCTGGAGAGCTGCAACTCCAACCAAAGTCGCAGGAGCTGTGGATGAGAATTCCGGTCTCTGTGTTTCTCCTTGCCCCTCTTTTTCTTGTGATGGCCTTTGGGTGAAGTGGATGCCTGCCTCAATTTTTTTCAATTCTTTTTCCATGGAGGTCATCTTTTTCTTTAGTATGCGGGCTTCCAGGGACTGCTGGCTCCTTTTACGGGTGACCGAATTGAATTTCTGGCAGTGTTCATACTCCTCCACACAGTGGTCCGGGCCTAGACAGAATAGACACAAGGAATGGCCGTCCTTATGAGGTAGCTTGAATCCGCATGAATCACACTTGTTCTAATGCAATTCAGAGGGCGTCGGGGATGACATACACAGCCGGAGTTAGGAACAGTTTGAAGGAAATAAACTGGTAAGTTTTGGCAAAAAAAGAGTAAATACTCATCCGAAAATAGCTGTTGAAGTAGCGCTGTTCTTCCGCGAGGTACTTTCACAAGCCGACGGCAGGAAAGAACTGGAAGGCGGGCATGGGGGACTGCCCCTTTATACTGTCGTAGGCTGATGCCAGTCAGCTGATGTGGGGGCTGTTCCCGCCAGAGACTGCTAGCTAGAGATTTTTCCGTGGGGTCCTGATGCCTGGCTGCTTTGTCCTATATGTAAATACCTACTGCAAGATCCTTCTTGAAATAAAATAGAATGTTTTTTTTTCAGATTGCTTAAACTCGAGTTAACATGCCTCTTTGGAATGATGATCACCTCAGAAATTCACAAACTATACCTCTTTTATTAAAATGCACAGTCTGTATATTGTGCTAAAGAAGAACTACTTTATTTACACATTGGGCAAAATAGAACCAAAGTGCTTACAGGAGACAACACTGCAAATAAAAGGAGTTAACCATAAAAACACAAACTTAGCTTTCCTATAGCTAGATTAAAATTACATGTGAAGATATGAAACAATTAATCTTACTTCGAGAGAGTTCCTGCAGTAGATCTTCACAAGTGCGACTGCGTCCCCTGGTATCAGGACCACCCCCGGCATCACATGACAGGATGGCGGCGTGACCGTATATATAGGGTGCGGTCCCCAAGCCCGTCCCCATTTTTGTCCCGCTGTCAACCTGAATTAGTCGGACCTCGCGGTGAACTCGGTTTTAGTTGACCACCGTTTTCCTATTTTTGATTTGTTTCCATCTTTATCTAAAAATTTTGTTGCATGTCTTCACTCAAAATTAAAAAGAAGTGCTCACAGTGCGGCACTCAGATTCCGGACGGGGATGATCACTCCCGCTGCGTCCTCTGCCTGGACCCCAAACACAGGGTGGCTGATGGTGAAATCTGCCAGTCTTTCAACCAGGCCACGCACACCTGATGCCAGAAGGCCCACGATGCCCATCTCCTAAAACAACGCCTTGCATCAATGGAAAAGGAGCTTTAGGAGCTGTGGGAATGTTCCTCTTCACCTACCCCAGAGAAGAAGGAGAAGTGCCAGGAATGGGACTGGTCTCCCTCTACGCAGTGACGCTAGACAGCCGACGCCACTTCTGCTGGGGCCTCCACATCGATGAGCACTCCTCCACCTAGGTCTCCATCCGCTCCTGCGGATCGGACACCTTCTCTCCCTCCTGCCTTGGTCAGTGGGCAGCAAGGGGATTCCTCTCCGGAGGACCTAGTCTTGAAATCTGTTGACAGCTCTGTCAATAAGCCTCCCTCTGGCTCCGCCGCCGGGTGCATGGCCTTGGTTGACAAGCCAGACTCCAGCTCCTTGGCTGTTGTCCGCTCGACCACGACCGATAAGTCAGACGTCGGCTCCTCATACGCCTGCCCGGTCCTAGCTGATCGGTTGGTTGCTAGCTTGCCCGATGACCACCCGGCTGAAGCTGTCCTGTCGAACACCTCTTTGGCCCCCAATGTTGCACAGAGCCAGTTTCCAGGTTCACCTGCATCCTGCGGTGGTTCTCCTTCCGGGGCTTCAATGACCCAGCCTGACCTCTTGTTGTTCCTACACCTCCGGGACTCAAGTTCTGCTGTCAAGGAGACCTCTCTTGCTTCGGGCCTCACTACCGAGCTGTCTGCTTCTCTAGCAGACCTAATGGGAGCATTAATTCCCTGACCCCCCCGCCCTTCTCGGATTAGACGTCAGGTGGCTTTCGACCCCCGATGCCGGGCCAGTCTCCAGTACAAATCCCCACTGATTTAGGGATGGACTCAGGATTTCACATTCCGACGAAGAGACCTACAGAGGCTCCAGGCCAGCCGACTGACACACATGCTCCCAGCGGTCCCTCGGCTCCACCACCTTTAGGGCATTCAGCCCCCCTTGGATCTTCAGCCACTTCACCGTTGGGCCCCTTTGGCAACTACCCCAGCTACCCACCGCCACAGTCCCCATACCACCCGACGCCTGTTGCCAGGTTACCTGTCGCAGGTGCTGACACCCAGGTACCCAACGCCGGGCCACATGTGTAAGGGATACAATCCTTACCCCTAGTGGTACCAGGCCCCTGGCTACCCACACTACCCTACCACGGGGTACCCAGGCTACGAGCCTGCACCACCTCCTCCTCCTCAGTCGGAACCACAAGGGACTATTCCGGCCTGGTGGAAGGATGCTAAGTCCCAACTCCTGCAGGAGTTGGATCAACCCCCTCTGGTCGTGACTCCCACCCCAACCCACAGGGCAATGACAAGGATCCCATCCCCTTTCGACCATTGGTTGCCAGATAGGGACTCGGGTAGACACCCTACAGGGTTCTCACCTGAGTGAAGGCTGCGGAAGTGGTACCTGATGTCACCTCCCTACCCAGCAGACCAGAGTCTTCCAATTCAGACTCAGACTCCTACTCTGTGGGCTATTCGGAGCCTCACTCCCCCATTGAACCACAACCAAAGGAGACTTCCAAGTCCCCTCCGGAGAACCCATCCTTTACGGAGGTCCTCAGGTCCATCCAGCAAGCCTGTGGTTGGGTGTCACAGGAGATGGATCCCAAATGGAAGTGGCTCGCAGAACACCTCGGCCTCACTAATGCGGACCCCTTCCCCATCCCACCTTGGATGAGGCTGCATGAGGACTTGACATCAACTGTTAGGCAGCAACTGTCATCCATACATGCGGTTTCAAGAAAGCTGACAGGATGTATCACCCCACCCCCGGAAGGGTGTGCCATTTGACTAATCAACCTAAGGCCAACTTCATTGTTATTACTGTGGCCCATGACAGGTTGGATCTGCCAAAGCACTTGAGTACTTCCCCGCTGAATAAAAAGTCCAAACAGATGGCCCAGTATGGATGCAAGGTATATGCTTCCTTTACCTGCGCCATCAGGTCTTTAAACTTTGTGGCCTACATGGTGCCTTTCCAGAAGTCTGCCTTATCCGACTTGGAAAAGGACCTACAGGCTATTCCAGACGAGGACCTCAGGAACAAGCTTCTGGAAAAAGTAAGACTTTTAAGTCTTCTTGCTGCCATGTTCTGTGGGCCACCTACAATTCTGTCGATTCAGTGGCCCATTGCACTGCTACGGGCATTTGAGGCATCTGGCTTGGCTCCGGCTTGCAGGACTGGTGCAAGACATCCAAAGCACTCTTCTGAACACCCCCTTCAGGGGTTCCATCCTTTTTGGAGGCAGCGTTAAGGACATCATAATGGAACTCCAAGAGAGCGGCAGGTCACTTAAGGACATCCGCTCCTTGTACCACTCGGGCCAAAAACTTAAGCAGTCTTTTCGGCACCCCCAGAAGAGGTAGAATAGGCAGAACTAGGGCAGACAACAGGGTAAGAGCTGTGCCACCGTTTCAGGTACCCAGACTCCCCAGGCAAAAGCTGCAAAGGCCGGCGGCAAAATGGCACTCCCCTCCACCTCCTCATCCTGTTCTTTTAGAGGAACCCATGGGGAGAAGGTTTGCCCTTCACCTGGAAGGGTGGAAGGCGATAACCGCAGATGCTTGGGTACTCCATCTCATCGCAAGAGGGCACTCAATATAGTTCCTGTAAAGACCCCCGGACAATCCAACGGGAAGATCTCACTTCCCGTCAGGCCACCAAGTCCTCATCCAGCAGGAAATCCAAACTCTGTTAGAAAAGTCGGCTGCAGAGCTGGTTCCACCACAGCAAACAGGAAGGGGATACTACTCCTACTTCTTCCTAGTGCCAAAAAACACAGGAGATCTGAGAACCATTCCAGATCTCAGTCTGCTCATCCTCTTTGTGGAATACGAGGTTTCGCATGCTAACCCGCCAAGGACTTCTACCCCTGCGCCAACAGAACCAATGGCTGTGCTCGCTGGACATGCAGGATGCTTACCTGCATATCCCTATCCTCAAGGTCCACCACCATTTCCTGAGATTCTTCTTTCAGGAGAACCATTACCAGTTCAGGTTCCTCCATTTTGGCCTCTTCTTGGCACCTCTGGTGCTTGCCAAGTGCCTGGCAGTGGTAACTGCGGCACTGTGCTGCAGAGAGATTTATGTGCTCCCTTACCTGGACGACTGGCTATTGTCAGCCTCGTCTCGGGACAGTCTGCTGGATTCTCTTTCCACCACTCTGGACCTCTTTTCCAGACTTGGCATCACTGTGAATTATCACAAGTCTCACTATCACTCTCTCAGTGCCTCCAGTTCATTGGAGCGGTGCTGGATAAGGTCCAGGGCAGGGACTTTCTACCTACAGACAGGGCAGAAACTCTGATTCAACATGTTGCATTGGTGTCCAACTCCCGTTGGACCACAGCGCAATCCATCCTCCGACTGTTGGGTCTTATGATGGCTGCCAACCCCACAGTCCCTCTGGCCAGACTGCACATAGGGGTGACCCAGTGGAACCTCTGGGTCCAATAGGATCAACGTTTGGATGATGTGGACCACAGGGTCCTGGTCTCCAGCAGTTTGAAGAGGGACCTCCTCTGATGGCAGGCTCTCTCCAACCTTTCCCGGGGATCTCCTGTCGTCAATTCCATGACCCTCACGATGGACGCCTCATGTCAGGGTTAGGGAGCCCACCTGGGAGACCCATCAAACTTAGCGGGGATTGGTCTCCACAAGAGGAGCATCTGCATATAAATATTCTAGAGATGAGAGCCGTGCTGTACACTCTCCAAGCCTTCCAGTCCCTCTTACTTTCAGGAACACTTCTAATCCAGACTGACAACACTGCTACGGTCTGGTACATCAACAAACAGGGAGGCACCTGATCATACTCCCTCTGCAGGGAGGTGATGCAGCTGTGGTACTGGGCAGTTCAGCACGGCTTGTCTCTGATAGCAGTCCACGATCCAGGAGCGCACAACGTCCTGGCAGACAGTCTCAACCATACTGTCGCACGGGCTCATGAGTGGGAGCTAAAGCAGGAAGTAGTGAATGATCTATCTGATCTGTGGGATCAGCCAGAGATGGACCTCTTCGCCTCTCTGTCCAATGCAAAACTACCCAGCTTTTACTCGCTTATTCCCAGGCGTGGTGTTTTTTGGTGAGACTTGCTGTCTCTGTCCTGGAAAGGGAGATTTCTGTACGCTTTCCCTCCCTTTCCAGTTCTTCAGAAGGTTCTGCTGAAGCTTCAGGCAGAGGGGGTTCACATGATTCTTATAGCCCCTCTGTGGCCTCTGCAGATTTGGTTCCCTCCGCTGCAGCAGCTGTCACTGGAACCCCTGGTACCACTTCCTCTGTCTCACGACCTTCTGTCTGAGGAGCAGAGCAGCCTGGTGCATCCGAGCCTCAAGTCTCTCCACCTGTATGCGTGGCACCTCTGGACATAGCATTCTTACAGTTTGGGGTCTCTTCCCGATGCTATGAAGTGGAAGAGATTCTCTATCTGGGCCATGGCCAGGGGTCTGGACCCATTCCCCTGCTCAGCCCCCCAGGTCCTTGAGTACCTCTTGCACCTGTCTGATTTGAGCCTCAGTTATTCCTCTCTGAAGGTCCACCTTTCTGTGGTTTCTGCCTACCACCTCCTGGTGGGGGGCAAAACTCCTGATCAGTTGGAGGTCTCCTAAACCTTTCTTAAGGGGATCCTTCACCTCAAGCCTCTAGTCTGTAATCTGGTCCCTCCCCCCTGGGATTTAAATTTTATTTTAGAGAAACTTACTTTGCCCCATTTTGAGCTTGCAGCAAGTTGGATACGGGCTATGTGTCTTGGAATGCTCTCTTTTTAGTCGCCATCACTTCAGCGTGAAGGATTTCAGAACTGCATGCCCTCATGTGTAAAGAGCCATATTTGATTCCTTCTGTGACATTTGACTTACACAGAACTAAAGTTTCAAGGGTGTTTTCTTATCTCTGGTTGTGTTTCTCATCTAATTACTTTCCTAATCTGTCACATTCATGTGTAAAATGTTTTTTTTCCCCTAATATTGTTCTGGGTACTTAAAAAGTGAGCTCTTCTTAAGAAAGGTGAAGATGTGGAACTAGAACAGTCTCTTGTCTTCAGGGAACTTGAACTCACGTCCACCTTCCAGTCTTATACCGTCAGTCAACCTGTAGAACTGCACACTGATCTCCCTACTCTCTCACTCATGGTGAGGTAGGCTCTTTATAGAGAAAACTCCCACATGTCTCAATACACAGTTTTCTCTCTAGAACATGCCTCTCACAAATAAAATCATTTTGTTTGTCACATGATTATCCAGGCTTTTGCTGGAAACCAGAATCTTACTGTGTCCCCATCATTAGGAGAATCTCAGTTTCCCTGTTTTATCATAAGCAGATATACTCAGATAGCCCTCCAATTTGCTATGCTTTTGGAATCAAATGATTGTCAACAGTTACCTTATTCCCAGGTTGTCACCCTGTCTGCCAGTAGACCCCCAACCCCCGAACTGATACATTTTATTACCCAAATAACCCTCCTTATAAACTGTTTGTTAAACAGCAGGACAGTTTGGCCTCGTGCAAACATTTACAGTTTGACCTGGCTAATCTCCCAGTATTTGATTGGAGACTTCAACCAGTCTACCAATTCATTGTATTAAAACATTAGTATGCTGTACCTACACAGGCTTATTTTTGGAGCAGTATATTTTCTGCCTGCTTAGGGACAGCTACCATCAAAGCAGGTCTTATCAAACCGCATCAGATAAGGTCTCAAATAGTGTGGAGGGGGATTGGAGGCTCCAAACTGACTGGCACATTAGGCACATTTAGGAACTCCAGCTGGAGGCACTTCGCCTGGTCAGTGGCTGCAGGTTTGAAATTCAGTGCCTAGTGCATATTTCTAGGCAGAGCCTGTAAATAGAGATCCTTCTGAGGCACAGACACAGGGACTTGGTCTGAGGCCTTCTAGAATGTAGAAGGAGTCATCATCATCATCACCATCTTCAGAATAATGATGTCGGGGTCTGACTTGTCCCCCTCTACAACCTGCTCAGAAGGAGCATAGAGGAGAGGGTGGGGTCACAGGCCTGACAGCCCAGCACACGGCGACACCGACCCTGATCCCAAAGGGCAAGGGACCGGTGCCAGAGGCGCACTGGATCTGGCACCGGGGAGGTTTCCAGCACTGTGAACACGTGCAGCATAAAACCCAGTACCGAACCTGTCACCCCACCTGGCTAGTGAAGCCCTCACTTAAAAACAGAAGGTGGCTCTGGGCCCAAGACAATGATCCCCCAGAACCAGTGGCCCTCAATGTTATTGACAATGACAGTGAAGCCCTTGGGCTATGAGAAACCGAGTATCTCGCAGTAGACCTTGTTGAGGTTGACCGTGACTGGTACTGTTTCTTCCCCTTCCTACGGGAAGAGGAAGAAGTTGAAGCCAAGTGGTGTATGGACCCTAACACAAAGCATGTGTGGGATCGGTACCACTTGTTTTATGCTAACAAAAGTGCTGTCTTCCCTCCTGGGCACTGGACTGTCATCGTCAGAACCCTTGCCCAAAGGGGAATGTGGACTGGACACGGTCCTGCTGTCAGAGCAGCCTGCCTCTTCAGGCTCCGTACTGTCCTGCATAGTCGATGACCATGGATACTCGGTAGGCCAAGAGAAACTACATGAATTATTTGTGAGAGCACATTAAAACTGACTCAAAAATAACAAACTCTAGCTTTAAATGCTAAAGCTGAGAAGAACTGAATGCTTTTGTTGTGTAGATGTGAAGTTCTGACTCTCGGCAGATGAGTGACAAAGCACTGATGCACACTTGACAGGGAAAAAGGGAATTGAGGCAGGTTGGGGACTGGCACTGACATAAGTAGGTGCCACATGCACTCATGGAGCTGCACATGTGCGTAGCTTGCCTCAGAGCTAGCCCTCTGCAATTTTCTGACTCGCACTGTGTCCTAGCGTCTCTGGCTCTGATCCGTTAGCGGGAATCAATGGTAAAGACTGATTCTTAGCATGGCTGCAAGAGAAGCTTCTGTCGGGGCATTATTCTTCAAGACTTTCATGCTGTTCTAGCGAGGTTTCACCCCAAACACCCCAAGCTGCAGCCTCTCACCTTCAAATCAATCCCTCTGTTACCTTGAGCAAGAAGTTTGCTCTCTTGGAGGATGACATGCGCTCGTCGCAGGAGGATCTTTCCCTTTCATCCCTCTAATTTGGGCCCTGTGCCTAAGGGATGTATTTCTGCTGATACTTCATGGGCAGAAGTTGTTGCAAGTTCCCCCCTCAAATCTTTGGAGCTGCCCAAAAGGAAACGTAAGGCAAAGACCAAACTCAAGAAGATCAATAGTCACAATCTTGCTAATAAATCTAAGGTGTCATGAGCTTATATGGTCAGTAATATGGTCACAGTTGCTATATCTTGGTAGATCTTCCTGGACATAAGTCTCCACCACTCATTCACACTAGTGGGATTAGCGCCAGAGGCACTAGGACCCATCGGGAGCAAACTTTTTGCTGGAGGTTCGGCGCGAGAGATGGCGCAGCGAGCACCGGCTCCCCGGCGACAACGACTATCTCGAGCACGACCCTCCAACCGCTTCAGTTCCTTTTTTTCCTACTGCCGAAAAGCGCTTCAGTGACAACGCCGTCATTGTCGGAGTCAAACTTCAAACTAGCGATAGTTTTCAGTTTATTTTTGTAACATTATCACGATAGTAGTATCGCTTTAGTTTTATTCTATTTTCGTTAAATTTTTCTAATATTTTAAATTTAACTCACTGAAGAAGTCTCTACTGGACTGAGTTCGACCATGAGCAGGTCAGGTGACTGGTAGGGAGACTTCGATGAAAGCTGTTCAGTCAGCCAGGCTGGGTCCGGTCAGCCTCCTTCTCCTCAGCGGGGTTCCGACAACGGTCAGTCCGATGCCCGGGGGGATGGGCGGTCCCGCCGTCGGCATAAAAATAAACGGTCGCATTCTCGGCACCGTTCGGCCTCGAGCTCTTCTTGGCCCACAGGTCAAAAGAGAAGGCATCACTCGAGATCGCCTCTCAGTATGTTCTGCGGCCGACGGTGGGTTATCGCTGCTACTTGCGGTCTCCTTCTTCGAGTCGCCAAGTTCCGTAACCGTCGTCCCCGACATCGGAGCCCTCCCGCCCTATAGGTAGGGCTCCAGATGAGCAGTTTCATCAGTGGGCGCTCTTATGGGCGATGGGCTGGAGGTTGGTTCTTCTGCCTGGCTCGGTTGCCACGGAGCCCTCGGGCTCCTCCGGCGATCAGGTAGGGCGGTTGGACCTTCCTAGTCGCGCGGCGCCTTCTTCGGTGCCAGCGACTCCGCGCTTAGGTGTTTCCCCCCCTCACATGGCTGCGGCGCAGGGGGCCACACCGATGCCCTTATCTCCTGTTTTTTTTCCTTCTCTAGCTTTCCAGGTTCCTGGGGCGTTTCTGGTGCCCTCCGTGGGGTCTGTTGGCTCGTCGGCGCCGTTTTCGGTGCCGCTGAGCCTAACGGTGTCGTCCGTGGCGCGCTGGTGGTCTTCTTGGCGCTGCCTCGCTGAATTGAGTCTATCTAACGGCGCTATTGGCGGCGCTTGGTCGGGTGGTGCTGTCGGTGGCGCCGCCAGTCTGGCGGCACGCTTGGTCGGGTGGTGCCGCGGTAACCCTTAGATCTGGGCGGCGCGCTTGGTCTGTGGTGCCGCTTGGTCTGCGGCGCCGTCAGTGATGCTGCTGGTCGGCGGCGCGCGATGCGCTCTCAAGGCGCCGCGTGCCTCTCCACGGTGCCGTTTTCAACTCGTTTTTGCCTTCTGCGGCGGGGGCCCTCGGGGACTCTCCTTGTTTCTCTGCTATTTCCTCCTCTCCTAATTTTCACTCCTTTCCTGTCCAAACAGTCCTTCCTGGACCATCAGGAGATGATGTTGAGCCTGACCCAGACCTTTGGTCGGGTGATGAAGTGGAGGAAACAGGATCTTTCTTTGCTACAGAGCCTGTGGTCGAGGACCTGTCCTTTAAGCCTCTGTTGAGGAACCTGAGATCCACTCTTTCTCTCCAGACTACAGACATCGATCCTGGGAAGATATTAAGACTCCAGTATCTTCATGCTGGAGATCCCTACAGTTTGACTCCTCCATCCAGCCTTCCTTGAGGCGCTGTCTCAAATGGTATGGAATAATCCTGCTCTTATTCCCTCAGTGGCTAAATCCATTGATAATAAGTATTCAGCTCCCAAGGATCGTCCCATTTTGGCAGCCCAAGCCTTTGCGGATCCTATTGTAGTCCTGGCAGAGAATGACAAGGTCGTTCTTCCTCAAACTACTACAGCTCGACCTATTAACAAAGAGTCTCATAAGATTGATACATTAGGTAAGAGAGTCTTTGCTGCCTCCACTCTAAGTATGCGTATTGCCAGTTATCAAGGCTATTTTTCTCAGTATGAGTATATCCTGTGGCACTCTATCAAAAGAATGGTTGAAGCTCTTCCAGATTCGGACTCCGAGTCAGAGCTTCTTCTGACCGTTATTAGAGGTATTGAGTCCAATAACCAACAGGTCAAAGCCGCCATGGACGCTTTCGACACTGCTTCTCGCTCACGGCCGCAGGTATTTGTACTCGGCGCCATTCCTGGCTGCGTACTTCTGGCTTCACGAATGATGCTCAGCAGCAGGTAATGGCGCTGCCTTTTGATGGCTCCTATCTTTTTGGCGCTCAGGTGGAGCCCCGAGGTGGAACTTTCTCCTCCGGTGGGAGGTCGTCTGATGTACTTCTACAACCAGTGGAAGTCCATAACTTCGGAAAATGGGTCCTTCGGATAATTCGCGAGGGTTACCCAGGTTGTCGGCTCTCAGTCAGACCTCCCCCACGCGAGATCCAGGGCCTTCTAACAACAGGGCAATATAACCGTGCCCCAGCATCCACTAAACACAGGGTTCTACCCTTTACTTAGTCTCAAAGAAATCTGGGGATGCGCCTCATTCTAGACCTCAGAAGTTAAACAAATTTCTCCCCAGGGAGAAATTCAAAATGATTTCCCTAGGTACCCTGTTACCCTTGCTGCATCAGCACGACTGGCTGGCCTCCCTGGATATGCAGGACGCTTACCAGCATATCCCCATCCACCCGACCCACCGCAAGTTCCTCAGGTTTGTAGCTTTGGGTCAGCATTATCAGTTCAGAGTCCTGCCCTTTGGGCTATCCTCGGCGACGCGAGTTTTTACAAAGTGTTGTGCAGTTCTCGCGGTGCATCTCAGGAAGATCGGACTCCGAGTGTTTCCCTACCTGGACGATTGGCTTCTAGCAAGCCCTTACAGCCAAGGGACTTTGGAAGCCATGCAAACGACTTCTCGGTTTCTTACATCCATGGGAGTTCTGCTGAATTTAAAAAAATCACAACTGCAGCCCTCCCAGAGGCTCCTTTTCATAGGGATGCTTCTAGACACCTCTTCCACGAAGGCTTTCCTTCCAGAGGACAGAAGACTCGACATCCTTCGGATGGCCCGTTACATCGGGGAGAACCAATCGGTTACAGCTCTCTCGATGCAATGCATGTTGGGTCTCATGGCGTCCTCGGTCCATTGCACTTGGTCCAAGGTAGCACATGAGAACCACCCAATGGATGCTCTCCACTCAGTGGTCTCCGACCTCTCACCCCCAGTCTTATCCCATCAAGGTGACGGAGCCCCTTCAAAGGTCTCTCACCTGGTGGTCTCAAGAGAGCAATCTCCTGGAAGGATTCCCCTTTGCTCCCCCGGATTATCAGATCTCCATCACCACAAACGCATCGCTAATGGGATGGGGAGCTCACTGTCACTCCCTCCACACTCAAGGTGTATGGACTCAGTTCGAAACTCATCTCCACATAAATGTCCTGGAGATGACAGCGGTCCTCTATGCGATCCGAGCTCTGAAGGATGTCCTTTGTCACAAGAACATTCTCCTTCAAATGGACAACAAAGCTGTGATGTATTACATCAACAAGCAAGGCGGTGCTCATTCTTATCCCCTTTGCAGGGAAGCAATGAGGGTGTGGGAGTGGTGCTTGGAGCACAAGTCTCTGATTTAAGCGGTTTATCTGCCAGGTATACAAAACAACCTAGCAGATCACCTCAGCAGAACGGAGGCAGACCCTCACGAGTGGTCTCTCGATCCAGCCGTAGCTCGGTCACTGTTCGAAGAGTGGGGACTCCAGATATGGACCTTTTGCATCCCCACTCAACGCAAAACTGCCTCTTCTGCTCCAGAAACCAGGGCCTGGCATTTTCTGTCAGGATGCGTTCAGGCTGCGGTGGACAAAACGCTTCTTTCACGCCTTTCCACCGCTTCCTCTAATCCAGAGAGTACTCCTCAAGTTCGAGTCTCAGGGGACCAAAATGATTCTCATTGCTCCCTCCTGGCCTCGCAACTATGGTTTCCTCTACTCAACAGTATGTTGGCAGCCTCTCGAGACCACTTCCCTTGCAAATCAATCTTTGACTCAGGGTCGTTGGTCCATCCCAACCTGAAATCACTTCACCTTCATGCTTGGCTCCTGAAGAGGTAGAAGTGAATCGGTTCAACGCTCTCGTAGAGTCTCAGACATCCTTCTGCTGCTCGAAGCCAGCCACCCGAACGATGCTTCCAAATGGAAACGTTTTCCTCTGGTTGCAAAGTCCTCTTGAATCCTTTCCTGTCCTCCTGACAAGATTCTGGAGTATCTTTGGACCTATCAAACTCAGGTCTGCAGTACTCCACAGTTAAAGTTCACCTTAGTGCCATCTCAGCGTTCCATGAGCCGGTTTCTTCCTTGACTCTGGCTCAGTTACCTATGGTGAAGAGATTTCTTAAGGGAATTCTTCATACCAGACCCCCTGTTAAGCGTCCAGTTGCAGCCTGGGACATTAACCTGGTGCTGGACATGCTCACTCGGAAGCCTTTCGAACCCCTAGCTACCTGTGAGCTAAAATTTCTTACCTGGAAGACTGCCTTCCTGGTGCCATTACCTCAGCCCGCAGGGTCTCTGAGATACATGCCCTGGTTACGGACCCTCCGTATACTGTATTCCATAAAGACAAGGTAGTTCTCCGTACTCATCCTAAATTTCTCCCAAAGTTGTGTCAGAATTCCATCTAAACCAACCTCTGGTACTTCCCTCTTACTTCGCTAATTTCCAAAATGAAGGGGAGCAATCTCTTCATTCCTTGGATGTTAAGAGAGCCTTGCGGTTCTATTTAGATAGAACCAAGAATTTTCGCAAGACTCAGCAACTGTTTGTTTCTTTCAGCGACACCCGGCTGGGTCAACCTGTCACTATCAGATGCATCTCATCATGGTTAGTGGCATGCCTTCGACATTGCTATTCCATGGCTCAAGTTAAATTAGAAGGTAGAGTGTACGCTCACTCTACTAGGGCGGTCGCGGCATCCCTAGCGGAAATTCGCAATGTTCCAATTGCAGATATCTGCAACGCCGCCACCTGGAGCTCAGTGCATACCTTCATACATTATGCACTGGATGTTCATGCCAGGTGGCATTCCACATTCGGCAGAACTATCCTTAATGGACTTCTATCTTAGTCGTGAGCTCTGGCTCTCCTGCCGCCCTTTGGGGAATATCAGCTTGGTACTCTCAGTAGTGTGGATGAGTGGTGGAGACTTATGTCCAGGAAGATATGAAAATACACTCACCGTAATTTTGATCTTCTTGGACGCAGTCTCCACCACCTCATTCACACGCCCACCCTCCATCCCCCGAGTCACTGCTGTGTTGGTCTTCACCCCTCAAATCTTTAGGCCGTGAAGACTTCTTTGCTGACCCTTCTTACACGGGTCGTACGGACTATCTTATGTCCGTTTTTTAAGGTTAGATTTACTCTTTACGTTAGTTGCGCTGCACCTCCTTGGTAAAAAAGGTACTGAGGCAGTTGGAGGGTCGTCGCCGAGATAGTCATTGCCGCTCGAGCCGCTGCTCGCGGCGCCGTGCCTCGCGGCGCCATCTCTCGCGCCGACCCTCCAGCAAAAAGTTTGCTCCCGATGGGTCCTAGTTCCTCCGGCGCTAATCCCACTAGTGTGAATGAGTGGTGGAGACTCGTCCAAGAAGATCAAGAATTACGGTAGGTACGTAATTTTCATGTTTTGCTTCCAGGATACTTAAAGGGAGTGTCAGTACACTTTTTCTGCCTAGCCGCCCGTTGTACAGTCTATGCTACCTGGTTGCTTTCGCTCTCAGTGGGTGCAGAAAGCAAAGGCTGTACATCGTGGCACGATCAATTTACTTTTTGTTGCAATGTTTAAATGAGCAGCTAAAGGTCTTCAAGGGAACTTTGGTATATCAGCAATGCTTTTCTAACCCATTATTTTAGTGTTAGATCTTATACATTACCTCACTAAACAGACTCTCTGTATCTAGCCTTTTACTTTCCAATTTAGCAGTGCATCAGGTTTATAGTCTTTTGGCTGTTCAATTGCATATCTTCAATCAGTATGCATCCTGATTATTGCCTTTTTTTTCTCATATGTGAATTATTATATATTACAAGGCAATGTACCCCTTCCCTCTCTTGATGACAGGTTCTTAAGTATTATTGGCAACTACATTTAATCTATCTCCTTCCCTACGTTCCATTATTCTTACTATTTCCTCTTTACAATATGGAAAGTACAGTTACGTAAGAACTTACCGTAAAAGTAGATCTTCGAGAGAAGCTCTTGCAGTAGGTAATTACATATAGGACTGACGCCGGCCGGCGGCAGGACCCCACGGAAAAATTTCTAGCTAGCAGTCCCTGGCAAGGGACCACCCCCACGTCAGGTGACCGGCGTCATACGACGTCGGTATAAAGGGGCGGTCCCGGATGCCCGCCTTCCAGTTCTTTTCCTCCACAGGCCAGGAAGGCCCGGATGAGAGAGAAGCGGATGTTTCCATTCCTGGAAAAGGAGCTGAAAAAGCCTAGGGGGATGGAGGGCGGGAAGGTATTACCTACTGCAAGAGCCTCTCTCGAAGATCTACTGTTACGGTAAGTTCTTACGTAACTGTACTATCTTACTTCGAGAGGGCTCTTGCAGTAGGTAATTACATATAGGACTGAATCCCAAGCAGTCTGGAACAAAGGAAAGGCACCGGGAGGAGGGAACTACTCTAAAAAGTAGCCCTAGCTGCAAGCCTCAAGACAGGAGGCCTTGCAAAACAGCCAATCCGAAGCCTGCTCTACGGCAAGAGGCAATATCCAAACTGTAATTTTCTCAGAAGGTATGGACGGAAGTCCAGGTGGCGGCAGCGTATGTCTGCCGAGACACATTTTTTTGAACAAGCCTAGAGGCTGCTACGCCTCTTGTGGAGTGACCTCTAACTTGACCCGGAAGGGTCTTGTTGTACTTGTCATAACAGAAAGTGATGCAGTGAGCCAACCACTTTGACAGGCGTTGCTTGGAAACAGCATTGCCTTCCCTTTTGTGAGCAAAAGAGATGAACAACTGATCAGTCTTTCTGAGATCCTTCGTCCTGTTGGTGTAGTATCTCAGGATCCGGTGAACATCCATGGTATGGAGTAAATATTCCCCTTGGTTAGAGTACTGCGTAAAAAAGACAGGTAACTCTATGGACTGATTTAAGGTAGACTCTGCTGCTACTTTGGGTAGAAACTTAGGATTCGTGCGAAGAGCAACTCGTTCTTTGTGAAAAATCAAATAGGGGATTTTACACATAAGGGCCTGGAGCTCGGAAATTCTTCGAGCCAAAGTGATGGCCACCAAGAAGAGCATCTTCCACGAAAGAAACTTCAGATCTGCAGAAGCTGCAGGTTCGAAGGGAGGAAGAGTAAGTTTCTCGAGAACAAAATTCAAGTCCCAAGGGGGAGCAGGAGTACGGATGGGGGCCTCAGATGGAGGACCCCTCTGAGAAAGGTCTTAGAGACCTCCAGTTGAGTGAAAGCTTTTCCTCGAAGGGAACATGGTAGGCTGAGATAGCTGCCATGTGAACCTTCAAGGAGGAATGGCTGAGACCCAGGTCGAAGAGATGACGCAAGTACTCCAGCAGAAAAGCCACTGAACAGGAGAAAGGCTCCACGTTCTTGGAGGCTGCCCAAATAGAGAATCTCTTCCACTTCATGGCATAAGTGGACCTGGTGGAGGGTTTTCTAGCCTCCACTAAAATTTCCGCCACTTTTGGAGAGATACCAAAACTGGATTGGGCTAGGTCTGCAGGAGCCATGCATGTAGATGAAGGGATTTGAGGCCTGGGTGGACCAGGGTCCCCTGATCTTGGGTCTGCAAACCTCGAGATAGAGGAAGAGGAGGAACCTCCGAATATTGTTGTAGAAGAGAGAACCAGATTTGCCTGGGCCAGAAAGGAGCGATCAGAATCATTCTCGCTCCTTCTGTGATTAGTTTCTGCAATACTCGTGGGATCAGAGGAATTGGGGGAAAAGCATAGATGAATCTGTCCTTCCAGTCTAGAGACAGAGCGTCGCTCCAGAAAGCTCCTTGCTCTGGAACGAGCGAGCAGAAGGTGGGAAGTTTTGCGTTTTGGGGAGAGGCGAACTGGTCTACCTGTGGAGTCCCCCCCAAAGCTGAAAGATATCATCTAGTACCCCTTGGTCCAATTCTCACTCGTGTGCCAGAGCAGAGGAGTGGCTTAGCTTGTCTGCCAGAGTGTTGTCGACTCCTGGAACATGAATCGCCGTGAGGTGAAGGTCGTGTTGAGTTGCTCAATCCCAAACCCTCATTGCTTCCCTGCATAGAGGGTAGGACCAAGTTCCTCCCTGTTTGTTGATGTACCACACTACGCACATGTTGTCCGTCTGGACGGCTAGGTGGCCGGGAAGAATGTATTGGTGAAGGGCTTGGAGAGCGTATAGCACAGCTCGAATCTCGAGCACGTTGATGTGGAGAGCTTGTTCCAGTCTAGACCATAAGCCCTGGGTCCGATGAGGGCCTAGATGGGCTCCCCAACCTTCGCCTGATGCGTCTGTAGTCAGAGTCTGGGAGGGGGGAGGATGAAAGAAGGAGACCCCCCCGAAACAGGTTCTCTAGAACCATCCACCATTGCAAGTCTCGTACTATCGGCGATGAGATCAGAACTAATTGATCTAGATCATCCGCAAGTTGATCCCACTGGGAGCGAAGAGTCCACTGAGAGATCCTCATGTGGAGTCGAGCTCGGGGGACTGTCGGAATAGCGGCCGCCATGAGCCCCAGAAGATGGAGGACCAACCTCGCCGAGACCCTCCTGCATTCTGATAGCAGGGAAATCTGGGATTGAAGAGAGGCCGCCCTGTCCGGAGGCAGGAAGGCCTTGCTCACAGTCGTATCGAGGATAGCCCCAATGAACTGTAGCCTCTGGGAAGGGTCCAGATGAGACTTGGAATGGTTGATGGTAATACCCAGGCAAGTGAAAACCTGCTGGGTGAGGGAGAGAAAATGCAGGAGTTCCTTCCTGGATGAGGCCGCCAGGAGCCAGTCGTCCAGGTAAGGAAACACCTGTACTCCCATTGTACGCGGGTGGGCTGCAACCACAGCCAGGCATTTGGTAAATACTGGGGCAGAGGAGAGACCAAAGGGGAGCGCCTTGAATTGGTAGTGGTCCCCCTGAAATGCAAAACGAAGATACTTGCGATGGGAAAGGCGAATGGGAATGTGCAGATAGGCATCCTGCATATCCAGGGCACAAAGCCATTGACCCAGCTGAAGGAGGGGCAGAAGGCTCTGCAGAGAGAGCATCCTGAACCTTTTGTATTCTACATAAAGATTCAGGGAACTGAGATCTAGAATGGGTCTGAGATCTCCCATCTTCTTTGGGACGAGGAAGAAATGGGAATAGTAACCCGTCCCTTGAAGATGAAGGGGGACAGGTTCTATCGCCTGCTTCGTGAGAAGAGCCGAGATTTCTTCCCGGACCAAAGGAAGGTGTTCCCTTGAATAGGACAACTTCAGAGGGGGGTGGCGGGGTGGTTTCTGAAGAAACTCTATGGAGTGTCCTTCCACTATAAGCTGGAGCACCCAAGAATCCGTGGTTATCCTCTCCCATCCCGGAAGGTGGAGGGAAAACCTCCCTCCTACCGGTTCCTCCGGGGGGTCCGGAGGCGGTGGGAGAGGAAAGGAGTCAGGTGGTGTGGGGCAGCACCGCAGCTGAGGCACCCGCTGCTTTTTTGGGCGGAGGGGGCTTGGCAGCTGCGGGGGCCCGACGTTTAGTGGCCCACCTTCCTGGGGTTTCAGCATGGCGGTTCCATCTGCGAAAGGGACGGCGCTGCTGGTATTGGGGACGGTACATGGAATCCACTGATTTCAGAGCCGTCCCCTTCTTTTGCAAGTCGGTGATGATGTCTTTGACATCACCCCCGAAAAGCACCGACCCCCTGAAAGGTGCCTCCTGAACAGCGGATTGCACCTCCGGGACCAAACCTGACATGCGGAGCCAGGCGTGACGCCGTAGACCCACGGCGAAAGCGGAGCTCCACCCAGCAGTGTCCACTGCATCGTACGTCGCCTGCAAAATGTGGCGACTGGCCGAACAAGCAGAACGGACGAGGTCGGCTAACTCCTGTTTGACTTGGGAGTCAGGTAAGGAGTCCAGCTTGGATTCCACCTGGGTAAGGACAGCCTTCTGGTAATCCCCATATGGGCGACGTAATTCAGGGCCCGAATTCCCAGTGTGGAGAAGGCGTAGATCTTTCTTCCATACTGGTCCAGGAGGCGAGATTCCTTATCAGGAGGAGACGAGCTCAGATGTTTTGGATGTGCCGACCGGCCGTGAGCGGTGCTAATCACGACTGAGTCGGCACGAGGGTGAGAGTCAAGGTAGTCTACACCCTCAGGAGCCTGGTATAGCCTGTTAGACTTCCTGGAAAGTGGGGCTAACGCCGGCGGTTGTTTCCAAATTGTGGTAACAAGGTGGGCGTGAGGCTCGATCCAGGGTGGCACTAATGTTGGAGCTGTCATGGGCAGATCCAGATGTTCAGCAAGTTTAAGTCGCTGAGGATCTGGTTCCAAAGAGTGCCACTGGTGTACTTCCTGGATTTTTCTAAGAACTCCGTGAAAGATGGATCCTCCAGAGGAGATTTCGGAGGGGTCCTCGGCCGGGGTTTAGATGGAGAGCGGAGCTCGTCCTCTCTCCCGGAGCATCCCTGGGAAGAGTCCAAGGAATCCGAGAGAGGAAGAAGAGGAAGAAGAATAAGACTCCCTTACGCGACTGGGGGAGGAACAGGTTCCTTGGGTGGTACCCGTAAATGCGTGTCCTGCCCCTCTCTGGACCCAGAGGGAAGAGCTCTGGAGTCCAGAGGCGGTGAGGGAGTGTGCTGTCTCGGACGTACGGGAGCCGGTGGTGGTACCGTCGTCGTAAGGCGGCTCTCTACCTCCTTGGTGAGTTGAGCCTTGGCCTTGGCCCACCAGGAGGCCAGAGTCTCCTGCAGATCCACCGGCGGCCGTGGGGGTGGTGGAGGTGGAGGAGGGAAGTGTACAGGTTGTACCCGTAAGGCAAGTATCAAAACCCGGCTGCGGTAACCCGCGTGCCGGTACTGAGGTCGGAAAGACCGCGCCGGGTACTGTGGCACTGGATACTGCGGGTCTCGGTACAGCGCCGGATAAGACGGGCGGGTACCGGGAGCCAGGAGCTGCGGAGCAGACGGCCTGGTCGGCAGCCTCACGGGCGGGTCCACATTAGGGGGCCCGGAGGGCCCGACTGAAGGGGAACATCCCCTGCCAGCGTCAGAGGTACCGGCGTCCGGGGGGCTGACGTCAGATCCGGTTCCAACGGAGGAGGGTTTGACTGAGGAGGAAGATCCCCCGCATCACCCGGGGATGGAAGAGAGAAATCCCCGGGGTCAGGCTGGGGTAACTCAGGCTCCCCAGATGGCAGGGAAGGCTGCGGGGAACCAGGTAAGACGGACGTGGGGGGGTGCGCCGTTGGTTCCATCGCCCGGCGCACGGAGGAGCCGACGTGCAGCTTAGGGGTGAGTTCCTGGCAGGCGCCGGAGGAGCCGGCGTCCTGCTTACGGGAGCCCTCACTGGAGGCGGGCCGAGGGGAAGGGATGACCCGGTCCGAGGGGGAAGTAGTCGTGCTCCGCCCTGAAGGGTCGGGCGTCTTATCGACCCTCTCCATGCGGACGTCGGAGGAGCCAACGTCTGACTTAGAGGAGTTGCCCACGCCAGTAGGCTGCAAGCCTGCGGCCAAACCGGGTAGAGGCCTCCATTCGCCGGGCGCCCACAAGGCCAGTGCAGAGCCAGACAGGCGGGCTGACACCTCCTCCAAACCCTTGGGCGGCATCGAAGCAGTCCCCAGAGGATGTTACCTTGTCTGCGTCTCCAGCGGGAGGCAGGTAGAGGAGGACTTCTCCGGTGCCTCTCCTTGTCCTTTTTCCGATGTCCTTGGGAAGTAGCGCCTGCCTCAACTTTTTCAACTCTTTTTCCATAGAAGACATCTTTTTCTTGAGGAGATGGGCTTCCAGGGACTGTTGGCACCGTTTATGGGTAGCCGCGTTGAAGTTGAGGCAATGCTGGCACTTCTCGACCGGGTGATCGGGGCCTAGGCAGAAAAGGCACAGGGAATGGCCGTCCTTGTGTGGCAGTTGGGCACTGCACCAGTCGCACTTGTTTTTGTGCTTGGAGGGTGTAGGGGACGACATACACCGATGATATACCTGACGATTGATCAAAGAATAACTATTTTTCGGTAAAAAACTACGAAAGTTAGGGCTGACGAAGCACAAACTTTACTGCGAGGCACTGCACGAGCTAACGGCAGGAAAGAACTGGAAGGCAGGCGTCCGGGACCGCCCCTTTATACCGACATCGTATGACGCCAGTCACCTGACGTGGGGGCAGTCCCTCGCCAGGGACTGCTAGCTAGAAATTTTTCCATGGGGTCTTGCCGCCGTCCGGCGTCAGTCCTATATGTAATTACCTACTGCAAGAGCCTTCTCGAATTAAGATCTATCATTAGCAGTCAAAGAGATGGGCTATGTTTGGTGTACTGTTGCAAAGGATTGTCAATCTACATATTCCTTATGCTCCTTATTTTACTCGAAGCCTACAGATATTATAGAAATCCACTACTGTGTGGTCCCTCCTGTTTTGGGGCTCTCTGAGCCTAGTCTTCTAGACCTAGTCACCCCATATAACACCTATTTAGGCGATGTTCGAGTAATCGGAACTGATCTTTACTATGACTGTCTCTTCTGTCTACAGTTATCACCGAAGCCTATACCTCTCCACATAATCCCGATTTGCATTTGGCTCAGGGCGTAAGGGCTTAAATTGACCTCCCCTTTCTTCTTTCCCCCCTCAATATTGAATTTATTATGTACTTATTCTGTTGCACTGCAAAGTATACTCAGAGTCACTCTAATGTGGTAATGATCTACTTTTCCTTTTATATTTGTTCATTTGCATTCCACCTGGCTCCCTGAATTCCTTGCTCTATGTCTCGGCTGTACTGGCATCTCATATATGGTTCTTTAATTTACTGTTATTTCAAGTTGGTATATCTTGTACTACTACTACTAATGTTTATAAATAAGTTCTGGTGTTTAGCTTTATCCTTATACATTGTCCTGTTAGCTTAGAATTAAGCTGAGGTTATTACAGTCCCTTGCCTTTCTTGGTATTATTCCCTCTGAGTTTGGCTTATCAGGAATACTTACTTTATTGGCCTTACCCGGTTACCAAAGACTAAAATAAATAAAAATAAATTATATTACTGGGATCAGACTTAGGTTTGGGCTGATATTTATAACCGGTCCTCCCTAATCTCCTCCCTACATCGACGCCCCAGAGTGTGGTGAGAGAGTGTCTTAGCCAGTTGGCTGACTCATATCTCCTCACACCCATAACATTTTTCTTTGTTATTTAGCTTACTAGTATTGTTGTTGTTGTTAATGACTTTTCTCCTTCCCCATCTCTATTCTAACTTTAATAAGATATCTGTGCCACTCGTATCATATATATCACTTTTTTTTGGCTTGAATGTTCCTGCCACTCTCTGCATATACGTAAGCTGTCTGTATTGAATTCTAATCATCCTCTGTCTCATTTAGTTGTCTCTTCGCACTCCAGCAATTATTCCCTTTCTTTAACACTAACAATGTACGTGACATACTTTTATATACATGGAATGTGAAGGAACTTAATTCTCCTTGTAAGCGGAAGCAAATTCTTTCACATCTCAAAAAAACATAAAACACAAATCGCTTTCCTTCAAGAAACAAAATTATTAGCAGAGGATGTTCATAGATTTAAAAAAGATCTGGTCGGTCAGATCTACAAATCATCCTATACCTCAAAAAAAAAAGAGGAGTTGCTATTCTTATTCATAAGAGTCGCAAATGGCCCCTTGTAAACTCTGTTTCCGATACTGACGGCAGATGGGTGATGGTCAAACTGAATACCAACTCTGGTCCTCTTCCGCTTGTTAATGTCTATGCACCCAGCTCCAATTCCCCAGAGTTTTTTTCATAATTTAGCTCAACAGATTCTATCCTTTAACACTGATAATACACCAGTTATTCTTGGAGGGGATCTTAACTTAGCTTTAGAAGCCAGCATTGACAGACGTAGCCCCACTACAGAGGCCCACCCTAGAAGTATTAAAGCCCTCTCATTACTAATGCAAGATGTTGGATTAGCTGATGTATGGCGCCTCCTTCACCCCCGCGATCGAGAATTTACTTTTTACTCCTCTCTACATAAGACATACAGTAGAATTGACTACTGGTTAGCCTCTCCTGTTATAATGGAAAAAACTATTGATTCATCCATCTCTCCTATCATAATCTCAGACCATTCACCTGTCAAATTGCAACTTTTATGGGGCCCATTAGCACCTAAATCTTCTTACTGGCAGCTGCACCCTCTCCTTTTCAAGGATTCCAATTTCTTACCCATGATCAAAGCACAAATTCAGGACTTCCTCTTTCACAATACCCCAACTGAATCTTCTATGTCCCCTGTATGGGAAGCTCTTAAAGCTACGATTTGAGGGAAAGTGATCAGTTATGCTGCACATAGGAAAAGAGTAAGGGAACAGCAGCTGGCTGACTTGGAAAAATCTCTTAAGGCTAAAGAGAATTTATACTTTTCTTCTAATAAGCACTGTCCTGATTCTCAACTTCATCTTGAAATTCTTCAACTTAGAGTTAAAATTAACGAATGAATTTCTCGAAAAACCGAACTGGCCTTGTTTACACTTAAATATAAGTCTTGGGAACACGGTGATAAAATTGGGAAACTCCTCTCTTACCATCTCGAAGCACAACAAATGGAACGACATATCCTAAGCCTAAAAGATGAACAGGGTACGATTCACTCCGACAACCCTCTATAAACCATATCATGAAAACTTTTTATCAAAAACTATACTCTAACTCAAATCCTCTATCTACTTTACAAATTCAACAGTACCTTAAATCGTTACATCTTCCTCATCTTTCTACTCTTGAAACAAATTCTTTAGATGAACCCTTCTCACTTCAGGAAATCCAGAAAGCTTTGTCTTCCTTGAAATCCAACAAATCCCTTGGGGGTGACGGATTTATTTAGCTTTTGTTGACCAGGTAGGTACACTTTACAAACTATATGCCTATTTTCAGGTACAACCTGGGAGAGTACAGTGAAAATACAGGTTCAAACAAGGTACGTAACAACAAGAGGGGCAATGTACAGAGTATCAAGAGAGCAAGACGAACATATATAGTCCACAGTGAGCAGTAATAGGTAAAATATACATACAGAATAAATAGAATAAGACATTCAATGGCAGTTACATTGTATGAGTGATCCTATTAACCAGGGCCACATAATTCATAATCCCTGTCGATTTCTATAAAATGTTTTCCGACACCTTATTTCCCCTTCTTAATGTTTATCAAGAAGCTTCCAGTACTGGCAAGCTTCCCCCATCTTGCACCGAAGCAATCGTATCCCTAAGAAAGAAAAAGACCCTATTCACCCCCCAAGTTACAGGCCTGTCTCTTTATTAAACGCGGATGGGAAGATATTTGCTAAACTACTAACTTCTCAACTTGAATCCTTGATTCCCAAGCTAACTCATTGTTCGCAAGCTGGTTTTATTAAACATTGGTCTGGTTCTGATCACCTACGTTCCTTGTTTAATTTAAGTCACAAAGCCAAATCCCTCAAGACACCAGCTGCAGCCATGGCTATTGATTTTGAGAAGGCCTTTGATTCCTTAAACTGGGACTACCTTCATCAAGTTTTATCTTATTTCGGTCTTTCTCATACCTTTTGCTCCTGGTTCAAGCTATTATATAACTCCCCTGTTGTTATAGCACTTACTAATTCCACCCTTTCCTCTTACTTTCATCTAGCAAGGGGAACTAGACAAGGCTGTCCCCTGTCACCTTCCCTGTTTATTTTAGCCATGGAACCCCTGACTGCTTGTTTACGTCAATCTTCTGGCATTATGGGCATACCTGTGAGCAATTCAATATATGTTTCTCTCTCCTACGTGGATGACCTCTTAATCTTACTTGAAAACCTGAATGAGGCTGGGCCCCTGTTGGTTGATTTGCTTGATAATTTTACTAAAATTTCTGGCGAATTATGGCAAATCACAAAATATGCCCCTTAACGACCACTGTAAAGCCTTTATGAACATACCTCTTGGATTACACTGGTCGCCACAGGGTATAACATATCTAGGAATCAAAATTACTAGTAACTTAGGGAAGATATGGGACATTAACTTTAACCCCTTATTTGATGACATCAAAACAATTCTGGACAGATGGAAGCTTCTTAATCTCTCTTTC
The DNA here is from genome assembly GCA_016271365.2 of Neoceratodus forsteri. NCBI lineage: Eukaryota > Metazoa > Chordata > Ceratodontiformes > Ceratodontidae > Neoceratodus > Neoceratodus forsteri. The sequence continues at coordinate 849,865,132 of CM057452.1, forward strand.
ATGGGGAAAATTGCAGCCATTAAGATGTCTATTTCTCCCAAGATTCTTTACCTCTTTGCCAATATTCCTTTAGTCTTACCATCCTCCTTTTTTGCCAAAATTGATAAATTAATAGGTAACTTTATCTGGGATGGGATACCACCGAGATTTAACCACAACAAACTTCGATCACATTGGAAAAAAAGGGGGATTTGGACTCCCCTGATTCAAAGACTACCTCTGCGCTTTCCGAATGGCCCAAACCATTAAATGGTTTAAGAAACCCCTCCCCTCACTCACCACTATGGGTTGCAATGGAATCTGCATTGTGCCCGAAAGGAGTTCCCACTTCCTTAATTTTCAATCCCTAAACTAACATCTCACCCGACTATATCATCCTCTGTTCTTTACTGGAAACTAACCCACAAATTCCTGAAATACAATCCAACACCCTGGTTTTGTGCCCCCTTATGGGGCAGTCCACTGCTGACTCTAGAAGATCACCCAATTTTTTTGTCCTACATGGAGGAACAAAGGCATTTTCTTTCTCGGAGATATCTTGGACCAGAATTCACTCACTCTTAGATCATTCTCAGACTTGCAGGTCACATGGAAACTTCCTAAACAGGACTTCTGGAAGCTTTTACAAATTCAGGCAGCTTATAACTCTCTCTCTTGTTTAGTGTATAGGCATACTCTTCTAAAGCCCTCGCTTCTTGCACTGGACTAATTTTTATCAATAAAATTAAATAGCTCCATTTACAAAGACATTACTGATAATCTACCTGATCAGTCTATACAGGCCAAAAATAAATGGAGTACTCTTCTTAACTACAATATTTCAGATGCACAATGGAGTAATTGTTGGTGTATTGCGCATAATACCTTTAAAGATGCCCATTGTTCTTTAATACAAACTAAAATCCTACATCTTTGGTATAGAACCCCCTCTGTGCTTCAGCGACTAGGCCTATAAAATAATAATAATAATTGCTGGCGCTGCAATTTGGCCATCGGGGATCTACTTCATATCTTGTGGTCCTGCGCTCCCATTAATAAGCTCTGGCATAAAGTCTGTTTACTTGCCTCGTGAGTAACAGGACAAAAACTACCTTTTTACCCCAAGCTATTCCTTCTAGGCATCCTTATCCCCAATAGCTCTCTCCTCTCACATGCACATTTTAGGTGGCTAAACATATTTTCTCTTCTGGTCAAACGTCTGATTCTTATGAAATGGAAAACAACTCTGGTGCCTTCTCTTTCAGATGTTCTTCAAAGCCTCTCCCAGTATGCCTCCCTAGACCGATTATCTCATGTTACTCATAACCGACTCACTGTATATGACATGTTGGCAGGATTACTTCAAGTACATCAAACATAGTTTTTCTAGACCCTAATTCTTAGGGATATTTAGCCCTCCTCCTTATTTTGCTCTTAGATTACGTTTTCCCAAAACTTTTGTTCACAGAGTTCTCCTCTTTTTTCCCTTTTTCCCTGTTTTCTCCCTCTCTCCTTCCCTTCTTCCTTGCTTTTTTCTCTCTTCTTTCTTTCCTTGTTCATTTTCCTCTTATCTTCACCTCTCCATTACTGAACATTGTTCATATTACCACATTTATCACTTTTTGCAGTTTACTGAATGCCTTGCCATAGCCTGCCCTAGCATGTATTTCGTACATAGTTGCTATTTCTGATCCTATAATACCCTATTGATTGTAACCCTTCTGCTCTCCACTTACATCCTTTCTAGGTTTGTGTTTAATTATCAATACATGTATATAAGGCTTCTCCAATATGTTTACCCTAAATACTGTGTTTTGTTAAGTGATATTTTATATCTTACACGGAGAATAGTCTTTTATTATATTAGATGTGTGCTTTCTTATGTACTCAGATTTTAATAAAAAGATAAAGTGGGGAAAAAAAGACTGATTCTTGGAAGATCAGCCATTTCTAAACATGCTACCCTCTTTTAAAGTCATATGCTGATTTCTCTTACATCCTTCCTGCACCCACCACTGTACAGTGTATAATCAGATGAGTTAGGCACCACTTTAGATGAAGCTGTCCCTTTACGCCGCCCTCCTGAGTGCTGAATACTGGGTGACAAACTCCTTGAATATGGACTGGCATATTCAACTCTACCTCTAACCTGTTTGACTCATTCAGGTCTGTACTGGGTATCAAAGTCTAAACCATACAATGCCAGTGAAACTGTGGTCAGGTTTCATCCGTTATTGACCTCCCCACTCTGTGGAGTGACCTCCATAGCATCATAACTGCCTCACCTAGCTTCTGATTGGGTCATGTTGCAAGCAGCACATCAGAGCCCCTTACTCCTGTAACAGCTGCCCTCACTTCATTCCCCACTGACTTGAGTATTTTACCAGGAAAAGGTTCCATTGAGCAGTGCTCAGTTACAGGGAAGTCCTGGGCAGGACAGTGTACAAACAATTTCAAAAGAACACTAAAGATACAAAGTTATACAAACTTGAGGTACATACAGGAAAAATTTAGGGTACATAATACAGTATAGGAGGATACAATAATACTGCACAAGATGACAGGCAGGGGCTGCAGGCATATAGAATTTGCATAAGGTGCAAAAGGAATATTACAGTACATGCCGAGGTAGCTATAATGTAGTAGCAGAAAGACAGACAGATAGATACAGTAGATAGATACAGTAGATATTTTATTTATAAAGCACCCCTTCCCAGAGGCTCAGAGCACTGTACAATTTAACATCATCAAAAGAACTTCCAACAATCATGTTGCAGAGTAAGTAAAACAAAATCATAATATGTCTACCTACCATAAAACAAGACAGTTAGTAGAATGTAAACTTTCATTAATTGTATAAATCATATGCTTGACTAAATAAAAATGCCTTTAGCCCTTTCTTAAAGGTTTCCACTGAGGGTGCCTCTCTCAAATAGCCTGGCAGTGAATTCTACAGGGCTGGTGTGGCAATGGAGAAAACCCAATCTCCCAACTGCCCCAACCTAGCACTGGGGACTACCAGGAGGCATCCCTCTGTGGAATGGATTGAGCGAGCTGGGCAATGAGGAACCAGTAGGTCTTGCAAGTATTTGATATATGGTGCAAAAACATCATTATCTTGTCATAAAAAAGATAGGATATGAGATAGAGGATTATCATTTAATCACAGGTACAAACATCAGTGCAGTAGTCATCAAGAAGACCTCTGAAAACTTTACGACTAACCAGGATGATATAATGTTAAGGCTAACATACATACTAACATACTAAAATGCCAGCAGAGTAAGCCCTATGGTCTGTCGAGTCTGCTGGAGGATCAGTACCCGTTCAGGACACTGTTGCTGCCTTCCCCACCTCCCCGTGGAACCCCCATCCCCCGACCAAAGTTCCCCTCTAGTTTTGGCATTACTCAGTTTCACCCTCCCCCTATACCTGACCCATCTTCGTTTGAACTCCTCCACTGTATCCACATCCACCAGTTCCACAGGCAGTGCATTCCAGGGTTCCACCACCCTCTCAGTGAAGGAACGCCTCCTTGTCTCTCCCAAGTCTCCCACCGACCAACCTCAATTGGTGCCGCCCACCTCCTTCTGCTGGAACACCCTACCTGGGCTTACCCTATTTACCTCCTTATGGTACTCAAAGATCTCAATCATATCCCCTTTGTCCCTCCTCTCCTCCAGGGAGTACAAGTTGAGCTCCTCAAGTCTCTCCCCATAGGACCTCCTTCCCAGACCCTGTATCATTCTGGTCACCCTCCTCTGGATCCTCTACAGGAGTGCAATGTCTTTTTTAAGTGTGGACGCCAAAACTGCATGTGGTATTCAAGGTGTGGTTTAACCTGGTAGTTATACAGAGGGAGAAGCACATCCCGGCTTCTTGAGGTTATCCCCCCGGCGATGCACCCCAGCATTTTATTTTCTTTGGCCGCAGCCCTCCTACAATGCTCAGAGTTGTTCATTTTGGCATCCACAACCACCGCAAGGTCCTTCTCCCCTACTCAAAGCCTGCAGTGCCCCCCCACAGGTGTACACATGAGCTGGGTTCCTAAGCCCCAGGTGGAGAACCCTGCATTTCTCCGTATTAAATCTCAGTTTCCATGTCGTGCCAGTGGCGCAGAGGGCTGAGGTGCTAACGCCTTACCTCGAGCCATGCCAGTGACCTGGGTTCGGGAATGGACTCGGGATTCCGGGGGCTGGCAGGGGAAGGAGGGGATTGAGCGTCCACGGGCCTGCTCACCTCTCCTGGGGTGAGTAGAGGGATAACATCGCTCTGCAGTGGCCTCCAGTGGAGACTGGGAGCACTGCAGACGCAACATAGGGAATATCACCAGAAAAGCGGAAATACCTGCTCCACGATCAGCCAAATGACGGCTGCCTGGCTGTCTGAGGCCATCGAAAGTCTCGCAGAGCCATCCATCTCGGCAGCATCCCGGGGCCAAGCATTTGCACTGGTCTGCCCCCTCGACCAGTGCCTTCCCCTTCGGAGGAGAGGGACCCACCCCGTGAAGGGTTATGTTGGGGTAACCCTGGGACTGGCTGCTATCTGAGATGGTGGCTCGGGGAGTGCGATGAGTTGGATTCTAGCCTTGGCATTAAGCCTGAAGGAGTGGCTGGGGTGGAGCAAGTAGGAGGGATAACGAGATAAAGCAAAACAAACAAAAAAATGTTTCCAGGTACGTAACCACCTCTCCAGAGTCTCCAGGTCCCCCATTAGGGCTACTCTACCCTCCTCCCCATCCACCACTGCCCCCAGCTTCAAGTAATCAGCAAAGAGGCTCATCTTGCTCCTGATACAGTTTCTGATGTCTAAGATGTAAGCGTTAAACAGGAGTGGGCCCAGCACTGATCCTTGTGGGACCCTGCTTATGACCCTCATAGGAGATGAGACCTCTTCCCCACCACCTTCTGAAAATGCCCAGCTAGCCAGTTCCCTATCCACCTGACTATCCATTCCCCCCGGTTTGTCCAGCAGCCCAGGATGTGGCACCGAATCTAACACCTTGCTGAAGTCTAGAAAGAGGACATGCACCTGCCCTGGTCCAGCACCTTCGACACCCAATGATAGAACTCCACAAGGTTAGTCTGACACAATCTGCCCTGAACAAAGCCATGCTGGTGATCATCCAGGTAGCCCTGTGTCTCCAGAAACACCTCCAGCCTTTCCTTTAAGATGGCCTCCATCAGTTTGCCCACCACCGACGTCAGGCTGACCGGCCTGTAGTTCCCTAGCTCCTCTTAGCAGACCGCCTTTGTGAATAGGCACGATGTGGGCCATCCTCCAATCCTGAGGTACCCTTCCCGTCTGAAGGGAAGCATTAAAAAGGTCCACCAGAGCTGCAGCCAGGACATCTGCCAACTCCCTTAGCTCCCTGGGATGAAGTCCATCTGGGCCTGGTGCCTCCTTCGTTCTCAGGGATTTGAGGCTTCCCACACCCTATCAACAGGGATTTCAACATCCGTGACCCCCTCCCATCTGCAGGTCCAACCTGCCCCCCCGGTATGGTGCAGCCCCACCATCTTCCCTAGTGAAGACAGAGACAAAGTAATTAAGTACTTCTGCCTGCTCCTCTGCTTCCTCAGCCCACCCACTCCCTGACCTCAGCTTCACTTTCCTTCTTTCCCTGATATACCTAAAGAACCCTTTATCGCCTCTCCTAATCCTTTGTGCCAGCCTCTGCTCCATCCTTGCCTTGGTTGATATTACCACCCTGGTGAACTTTCTGGCCATCATATCATACTCCCCCTTGTTCTTATCTCAGCGTATGCACCTGTACCGGCTATAAGCAGCCTTCTTCTCCTCACCACTTCCTGGACCACACTGGTCCACCAGCTCGGCTTTCTGGCCCTACCAAATTTGCATCGCACTTTTGTGCAGGCCTTGGTAGCCTCCTTTTAATAATTTACCACCTGCTATCAGTGTCCATGTCCAGCCTGATCCCCTCGAAGTGACCCTTAAGGATCTGCACCATACCCCTGAAGTTTGCACCGCTAAAGTCAACTACCAACGTTTTTGTGTTGTCTTCTCCTCCCCTCAGGTCCAGGGAAAACCAGACCATGGCATGATCACTCCCTGCCAGTGGGTCCCCCACTACTAGGTCCTAAACCAGATCACAGTCCGCGAGGACCACATCTAGGATACGTCCCTCCCTCGTTAGGTCTACCACCAGTTGGTTAAGGAACACGTCCTGCAGTCTCTGCTCCCTGGCCGATGAGGATGCCATAGTTCCCCAATCAGCCCCTGGCATGTTTAGGTCCCCCAGTACTACCATTCTGCCCTCCCCAGACCACAGTGCTCCCTAAGATTTACCACCAGGCCCTCCTCTAGATCTTCCACCAGCATGGGTGGCCTATAAACCACCTCCCGTTTTACCCTCCTGCCCCCCCGGTGCCTGCAAGGTGACCCATAACGCCTCCATGTTACCCTCCACCCTGCTTATCCTTATGCCATTCTTAATGAGTGCTGCTCCTCCCCCCACTGCTCACAGCCCTGTCCTTTCTGAATGTAGTGTACCCCATCAGGTTTAGGTCCTGGTCATGCCCATGAGTGGCCCAAGTTTCAGTGACGGCCACCACATCCACTTCTCCTTCTACTAGCATTGCTTGAAGCTCAGGCATCTTGTTACCCATGCTCCTGGCATTAATCAGGACCACCCTCCATCCCTTCACTTTACCCTCCCTCATTTCCCCGACCTGAGAGCTCCCAGGAAGATGCCAGCACGAACCCACCACCGTGCACAGTCAGATGCTCCTATTTTGTGGGGCTCCCCCATAGCTCGGGGGAGAAGGCCAAGCCCATCCTTGATGGACATGCTCTGATCAGCCTGAAGCCCCAGCCCTCCCCGCCTCACAAGTTTAAACCCCACCCAGCTTGGATTGATCCAGTCAGTTTTTGTTTCAGAACCTCCCCCAAATTGTGGTAGAGCCTATCCTTTACATACAGCTTATTGTCCTCCCAGACAGCACCCCAGTCCCCCACTAACCCATACCCCCTAGCCTCATACCACTCTCCAAGCCGTTCATTTACTGCTTTGATTTTTTGTTTGTCTACCACACTTGCTCTAGGCACTGGTAGGATCTCAGAGGAGACCGAGCACCCTACAGCATGACAGACCCTGGCTAGCTCCCAGAACCTTGCCCGAATCTCCCGCACACTGTTTCCCTCTATATCATTTATGCCCAGGAGATACACTAATATGTCTGGGAATCCTCCACATTCCTTCCCCAGAGCATAGAGCAGGTGCTTGGCCTCATGCACAGTCAAGCCAGAAATACTTTTGGCCCTTACAGCACAGAGTTTCCCCTCACCCTGCCCTTTCCACTTAATACCCCTAATGGAGTCCCCCAACAGGAGCAGCCTAACAGCCTCGTTATCCTTAGGTCTACCCCCTCTCTCTGGAACTCTCCCTTCCCTCCCACTACCTCGTCAGCTTCCCTGGCCTCACCGCCTGAGTGCTGGCCACACCCCCTATTAGAGTGTCATTTGCTGCCCTATCCCTCCTGTTCCAGCTCTTTCTCCTAACTGACCTGTCTGCCCCAGGTGGCCCCCCTCCCAAGCTATGCCACTTCGGTCTCCCCCGCAGCACGTCCAGGAACTAGTGGCTCCACCCCACCGAGGAACCAAATTCCACCCTCTCATCAGTTTTTATTCTGCTTTCCTCACTGTATCCCTGCTGGTCCCTTCCCCTTGGACTACACACTCCCTCCTTACCGAGACCTCCTCCTCCCTTCCCAGGCACTCCCTAATCCCAGCTTCCCTTCCTGTGCTAACCCCAAATCCCCCCACCCCATCCTCCTCATTCACACACTGCCCACTGCTGACTGCTCCTCCTACCCCCTCGGTGTCCTTTAGCAAGGTAACAATCCCGCTCTCCCTGTCTACTGAACCTTCCATCATACTCAACTCTCTCTTCCCCCCTGGATCCACCTCTGCTCCGAATTCATCATCCTCCCCCTCGTTTATCTGTACTAGTGGTGCAAATCTGTTATTATGTTCCATGCCTACTGCCTTGATTCTTCCTGCTGGTGCACCCCCCATCAGTTCCCGTTTGTGCATACCTTGGACCTTTGCTGCAACCTCCCAGCACCCTTGGCCCTTTTTGCATTCAGGATTACCCCTCCATGAGTCTCCTGGAGCTCCCCCAATGCCCACACCATACCTTCTTCCCTACTTGTGCAGTCTTTTGTGCTCCTACCATCCTTCTCCTGACTGCTGTTGTCCATTACAGGTATGGCTCCTGGACCCACAGTGCCTTCCCCGTTCTTCCCCCACCCCATTTTATACCCTCAGCAGAGCCTCCCTCCTCACCACCTCCCTTCCCCCCTGCCCAGCGTCCACCTTAGCCACCTGACCTCCTCCTTTAGTTGTACCAGCTGCCGGCACACCATGTAGCCCCCCGTCTTCCAAGCCAAGTCTAGAAGCATGGCCGGTCCCACCCAGCACACCCCACCACCCTTCCAAAGATGCCGGCCCTTGTGCTCTGTGGACCCTGCCTTAGCCCCGTCCCCATCCCATTCTGATTTTCCCTCCAAGTCAGTTGCCCCATCATTCTTCCCTAACCCTGCTGGAACCTGTTATGAACCTTCCCAATGCCCGCTGGGCAAGCTACTTGCCTAAGAAAAACCCCTGTAGGTGAAGGAATTGGTTACCAGACAAATTGTGTCCACACTACTGCTTTGCCTTTTATACAGGTTTGTCCATTTGTTTAACATACAGTATGTTGCATGATATCTTTGCCTTATGTAAACTGTAGCAAGACTATGACATTTCCTTCTGTGCTGACCTAATTTGCACTTGTACTGCCTGCTTTTCTTCCTTTATACCCCCATACATCTCCTGGAGGTAACTGCAAACAAGTCCTTTGTTGGTTTCTGCTTACCGGGTTAAATATGTTTCAAACAAATAAATAAAAACCATGTGTATGTTACCTTATGTTTGTTTTTCTCTGTAGGATGGCAGACGCTGGAAACACTGTTCAGTTTGCAATAAGTGTGTAAAACCATGTAAGTGCATTAATTTTATATTTTTTCGCTGTGTACTTATACTACATAATGCTCCCTGAGCCTTTAGGGAGAGACATATGATAAATGAATTCTTAGTTTATAACAACTGAAATAGGAGTGTAGCAGCAGTAAATATATTGCTGAAGTCAGAACCTGGTTCCATAGCAAAAAAGAAACAGAATTGTGGATAAGCTCACCTACATGTCTCTTACCGGCTGTCAGCTTAGAACCTGTATGTTATGTATTTGCCACTTACTTTGTATTTGAACTGGTGTCTCTTCTGAGCCGTGACCACACTTAATTTCTTTCTGTACCAGTTTTATTTTTGTACAAACTTATTTATCAAATGTTGCTCTTTTGACTTGTTTTGTGTATTGTACTACTGTTTCTCCTGTCCCCTTCCCCCAGATCACACCTGGAAATGAGCTTCGGCTCAATGAACCACTCCCAGTTCCCAATTTTCAAATAAAATAAATATCCCAACCAATAACTGTCTAAATGTTTTTACAGCTTGGATTCACTGTGATTCCTGTAATCTCTGCAAACTTAAGGATCACTCCTGTGGAAGGGCTGCAAGTGGCTGTTTTGTCTGTGGCAATACAGGTCACAAACGGAGGGACTGTCCAGAGCTCCTGGTATCTAAAGAGACCAAACAGTAAGTGTAGTCCGTTAATGGATGTTTGTTATACTGTGAATGTTTTTATATGATTTACAGCAGTGCTAACTCTCAGGCCTCACATCAGTATTTTCTCATTAGATAGCATTAAGAGAGTTAGTCTTTCAGTAAGTAGAGCACTCACCTAAGGGCTGCAGGTCAGAGGTTAAATGATGAAGTCGGGGGTCAGACTCTTCACCCTCCAGCTCCCCTCCGGAAAGAAGAGTGGACACCTAGAGATGCCTAACCCTGCTCTAGGAGTCTGAAAGACAGGCAACACTGGCAGAGGAGCCAGCGCCAGAAAATAAGAAGTCACTGTTGTCGTCAGAGAGGCTAAACCCAGTGCTGAGGAATCTCTTGGCACCTGAGGCAGTGCAGGAACAGGCCCCAAAAGACCTTTTCCTGGTGTCAGGCCAGGCTCTGCCTACAGCATAGGTCCTGCCAGCTCAGAAGTGACTGGAGAAGGTACCTGGGATACTCTCAAGACAGCGACATTGCAAGGGGATATGGCCAAAGGAACTGGTGTCGGCGGCACTGTCACCGGGAAAGAACTCAGCGGCAGGTGCTGGAGCCAAACACTCTACCTAGCTAGAATGCCCTGACTGAGTCTCCAGTGTCCTTGGCCCCGTGGGACCCAGAATTGGTTCTGCAGAAAGGGTCAAATGAGCCAGATGCTATACTTACTGCTCCATAAGAACTGCCCTGTGGTGAAAGTGCCCACTGTGTCCCCACAGGAGGACAGGGAGGGGCTCGGGCCAGAGACCTTAAACATCCATGAGCAGGAGTCATTGGGGATACTGACAGTGCCAGGGAGGGCCTCCTGCTCCCGGACTCCGAAGACCTTGTGGCAAACGTACCAGAGGGCGACCTCGAGTGGTACCATTTCTTCCCCTTCATACGGGAAGAGGAAGAACTTGAGGTCAAGCGGTGCCGGGTCCCTGACCAGGCTTGAGAACGGGCCTGCTTCTTTTTGTGTTTATGGGAGGGCTGTCCTCCCTCCCGAACAGAGTGTCACCTATTGTCAGAACCCTCCTTTGGAGAGGGATGTAGAACAGACACGGCCCCACTGTTGGAGCAGCATGCCTGAAGGGGCTCCCTACCATCGCTGTCCGTGGTCCACGACTGTTGTTTGTTAGGGCTGAGAGAAACTGACATAGAAACATAGATTTTGATGGCAGGTGAGGACTGTTTGGCCCACCTAGTCTGCCCATTTCCCTACCTGACGGATAAGCTGCAGATCCTAGTTTACCAACAGCCTACTTCCTCCTACCCCCCCACTTGAATTGCCTTATGTCTGTCCCATGCATTCTTCAATTTCCCCACTGTTTTTGACTCTACGACCTCCTCAGGAAGGCTGTTTCATGCATCTACAACCCTCTCTGTGAAAAAAATACTTCCTCACATTACCTCTAAGCCGTCCCCCCATCTTCAAATTGTGCCCCCTTGTTCTTGTACATCTCTTTTTCTGAAAGATGCTACCTTCTTGGACTTTGCTGATTCCCTTGAGGTCATTTGAAAGTTTCTATCATATTGCCACCCCCTTTCCTCAAGGCTATACATTTGAAGTTCCTTTAGTCTTTCTTCATATGTCTTCTGGTGCAGACCCTGCACCGTTTTGGTTGCCCTCCTCTGGACAGCCTCCACCCTGTCTATGTCTCTGCGGAGACGGGGTCTCTAAAACTGTACACAATACTCCAGATGTGGTCTTACCAACTGTCTGTACAGAGGACCAACAACTTCCTGTTTTCTACTGGTTATGCCTCTCCCTATGCATCCCAGTATCCCCACGGCATTCCTTACTACCTTCTCACATTGCTGGCCCGCCTTCAGGTTGTCTGATATGACCACCCCCAGTTCCCATTCCATTTTTGTTGCCAGTATCTCACCCCCCCATTATGTACTCTTCCCCTGGGTTTTGTTTCCCAGGTGCATAAGTTTGCGTTGAATCTAAGCTGCCATACATTTGACCATTCCTCCAACCTTGCCAAGTCCTTTTCATCCTTTCCACCCCACCTCGTATCAACCCTGTTGCAGATCTTTGTGTCATCTGCAAAGAGACATACTTTCCTTCCAGTCCCTCTGCAATGTCACTTATAAAGACATTAAAAGGACTAGCTCCAGTACTGACCTCCACTGTACCCCACTAGTAACTCTTCTTTCTTCACTGTGGGCTCCATTTACTATTACCGCCTGTGTCCTGTTGTCCAGCCAGTGTTTTACCCAGGCTACCACCCTGGGACCCACCCCCAGGCTGGCTGATTTGTTTATTAATCTTTTGTGTGGGACTGTGTCAGATGCCTTGCTAAAGTCTAGGTAGGCCATGTCCACAGCTCCTCCCTGGTCTACTACTTTGGTCACCCAGTCAAAGAAATCAATTAGATTTGTCTGACATGACCTTTCTGCTGTGAATCCATGCTGCCTTGTGTCCTGTGCTCCACTGGCCTCTAGGTATTCAACAGTTCTTTCCTTCAGAAGTGATTCCATCATTTTCCCTACCACTGAGGTCAAACTGACAAGTCTGTAGTTTTTTGCCTCTGTCTTGCTCCCACTTTTGTGAAGGGGAATCACATCTGCCCTCCTCCAGTCCTCAGGTACCACACCATCCTCCCTTGATTTATTAAAAAGGGTAGTCAGTGGTGTTACTAGTTATTCCCTTAGTTCTTTTAGAATTATGGGGTGAATCCCATCAGGCCCCATTGCTTTATCCACCTTGAGTTTTTAGAGCTCTTTCAGAGCAATTTTTTCAGTGAAAGGACTAATATCAACCCCCTATCCAGAGTGCTTCTGTTGACTGGATTAGGCATCTCCCCCTGCTTTTCCATTGTGAATACTGAGCATATGTATTTGTTCAGTATCCCTGCTTTTTCACTGTCGCTCTCTGTCCAACCACCTTCCTCTTTAGTCAGCCTCAGTATCCCTGCCTTAGTCTTTCTTTGCTCCCTAATGTACCTATAAAAGGTTTTATCCCCCTTCTTAACCGAGTTGGCTATGTTTTCCTCGGTTTGGGCCTTGCTATTCTGACTGCCTTCCCCACTTTCTTCTGCTTTAACTGGTACTGTTCTCTGTCCTGCTTCTTCTGTGTTTCCTTATACTTCCTGATTGCTATATTTTTCTCCCTTACGAACATACGAAATTTGCCAGCAGATAAAGGCCTAGAGGTCTATCAAGTCTGCTTGAATGTGCAGCTAGCACCCCCTTATTCTGCAGCTGCCCCTCCCTTCCACCCTTCCCCTTCATTAACCCTCCCCCATGTCCTGTCCCATCCCCTTTTGAAGCAGTCCACTGTTCTACTGGATACCACTTCTGTAGGTAACACATTCCACCCAGCTACCACCCTCTCTGTAAAAAAGTGTCTCCTCATCTCCCTCCTGAACCCACTGGGTTACCCACTTACCTTCCCCGCCACTTCTTTTGAGAACCATACTGTTTTTTTCTTTTATTTTGATTTGTTTATTTGCTTCACACACAAAGGCTTGTTGCCTCTGTGATGGCGGTTTTTATGTTTCCCCATTGTTGCTCCACCCCACCTTCTTGCCTGTTTGCTAGTGCTTTTCTGAGGCACTCTTCCCATTTTGACAAAATCAGCCCTCCTGAACTCCAGTGCCTTCACTTTTGTGTGGCTTGACTCTACAGCTAAGTTTATCGTGAACCACACTGTTTGGTGGTCGCTTGTCCCCAGATGGCTACCCACTTCAGGATCAGAAATCCTCTCTCCATCCCCATTTGAGAGTACCAGGTCTAAGATTGCTCCCTCCCGAGTGAGTTCCAAAACTAACTGTCTGAGGCATGCTCCCTGTAGGGCATTGAGAATGGATCTGACAGAATTTTGTTTTTAAATTACTAAACTGACAAAAATAACAAACACTGGCTTAAGCACTAAAACTGTGAAGAAATGGAAATTACGTACCTACCGTAATTCTTGATCTTCTTGGACGAAGTCTCCACCACTCATTCACACTGATGGGATCTACACCGGAGGCACTAGGACCCAGTGGGAGCAAACTTTTTGCAGAGGGTCGGCACCAGAGATGGAGCCGTGAGGAGCGGCGCCGCGAGCATCAGCTTGTGCGGTAATGACTATCTCGGAGTCGACCCTCCAACCGCCTCAGTACATTTTTTTTCTGAGGAGGTGCAGTGCAGCTAACCTAGAAAGACTAGTCTAACACAAATCAGACATAAGATAGTCCGAATGACCCGTATAAGAAGGGTCAACAAAGAAGTCTTCACAGCCTAAACACTGAGGGGGTGAAGACCAAAACAGAGAGGTGAGCTCAGGGGATGGAGGGTGGGCGTGTGAATGAGTGGTGGAGACTTCGTCCAAGAAGATTAAGAATTACGGTAGGTACATAATTTCCATATCTTCCTGGACATAAAGTCTCCACCACTCATTCACACTTACAGGAGAGTACCGAGCTAAAAATTCCCTGAGAGGGCGGCAGGAAAACCAAGAGCTCACGAATTCAGGATAGAAGTTCGTTAAGAATAGTCCTGCCAAATGAAAGGTTTTGTCTGGCATGGACGTCCAGTGCATAGTGCTTAATAAAAGTATGCACTGAGCTCCAAGTAGCCGCATTGCAAATGTCCGCAATGGGCACGTTGCAGATTTCCGCCAGGGATGCCGCGACTGCTCTAGTAGAGTGAGCATACACTCTGCCCTCCAGCTTGACCTGTGCCATGGAATAACAGTGGTGAAGGCATGCCACCAGCCATGCTGAAATGCATCTGATAGCGACAGGCTGACCCAGCCGGGTCTCGCTGAAGGAGACAAACAGTTGTTGAGCTTTGCGAATTTCCTTTGTTTTATCTAAATAGAAGCGCAAAGCTCTTTTAACATCTAAGGAATGAAGGGTACGTTCTCCCTCATTCTGAAATCAAGCAAAGTAAGTAGAGTAGGACCAAAGGTTGGTTTTAAATGGAATTCTGAGACAACCTAGGAAGGAACTTAGGATGGGTCCTAAGAACTACTTTATCCTTGTGAAATGCAGTGTACGGAGGGTCTGTTACCAGAGCAAGTATTTCAGAAACTCTGCGGGCCGAGGTGATGGCCACCAGGAAGGCCATTTTCCAAGTGAGGAATTTCGATTCGCAGGTAGCTAGTGGCTCAAAAGGTTTTCTAGTGAGCATGTCTAGCACGAGATTAATGTACCGGGCTGCAACTGGATGTCTGACAGGAGGTTTGGTATGCAGAATACCCTTAAGAAACCTCTTCACTACTGGTAACTGAGCCAGAGATAAGGAAAGTAATGGCTCATGATAGGCTAACATGGCACACAGGTGAACTTTGATTGTAGAGTATTGAAGACCTGAATTTGAGAGGTCTAAGAGGTACTCTAAAAACTCTGTTGGGTGGGCAGGAAAAGGGATTCAAAGAGTGTCCTGCACACCAGAGGGAAAACACTTCCATTTTGCAGTGTAAGTCTTTCTGGTTGCTGGCTTTTGCGCAGCCAAAAGAATGTCAGAAACTCTCAGAGTGGCATTGAACCTATTCACCTCTATCTCCTCAGGAGCCAAGTGTGAAGATGGAGCGACCTCAGATTGGGATGGACCAGAGGACCTTGGGTGAGAAGGTTCGTCTGAAGGGGAAGTGCCTTCGGAGGGGTTTCCGCCATATTGTTGACTAATGAAACCATATATGTCGAGGTCAGAAGGGAGCAATGAGAATCATCTTGTGTCCCTGCGACTCGAATTTGAGGAGTACCCTCTGGATTAGGGGAAGAGGAGGAAAGGCGTATAGAAAGCGTTTTGTCCACTGCAGCCTGAACGCATCCTGATAGAAAATGCCAGGCCCTGGATTTCTGGAGCAGAAAAGAGGCAGTTTTGTGTTGAGAGGGAATGCAAAAAGGTCCAGGTCTGGAGTTCCCCACTCTGCAAATAGTGACTGAACTACGGTTAAGTCGAGAGACCACTCATGAGGGTCTGCCTCCGTTCTGCTGAGATGGTCTGCCAGTTTGTTCTGTATTCCCGGCAGGTAGACCACCTGAATAAGAGCCTTGTGATCTAGGTATCATTCCCTCACTCTCATTGCTTCCCTGCACAAGGGGTAAGAGAGTGCGCCACCTTGCTTGTTGATGTAATACATCACTGCCTTGTCCATCTGAAGGAGAATGTTCATGTGACAAAGAATGTCCTTCAAGGCCCGGACTGCATAGAGGATGGCTCTCATTTCCAGGACGTTTATGTTAAGCTGGGCTTCGACCTGAGTCCACGTACCCTGAGTGTGGAGAACCTGACAGTGAGCTCCCCATCCCAACAGGGACGCGTCTGTGGTGATAGAAATCTGATGATCCAGAGGAGCAAAGGGGTATCCTTCAAGAAGATTTTCTCTTGCGACCACCAGGTGAGCGACCTCCTGAGTGGTTCTGTCACCTTGATGAGAAAGGACTGAGGATGAGTAGTCGGGGACCACTGAGTACTGAACATCCATTGAGAGGTTCTCATGTGGAGGTGTGCTAGGGGTACAGTGAACACCGAGGATGCCATGAGACCCAGCATCTGTTGCATTGAGATAGCTCGAACCGAGCTGTTCTCTCTGATGTATCGGGCCATCTGTAGGATATTGTTCCTTCTGTCCTCTGGTAGAAAAGCTTTCACATAGGAGGTGTCCAGAAGAGTTCCTATGAAAAGAAGCTTCTGGGAGGGCTGCAACTGCGATTTCTTGAGATTTAGCAGGACTCCCATGGATGTGAGGAAGTCTGAGGCCATGGCTATGGCATCAAGAGTTCCTTGTCTGGAATGGCTTGCTAGAAGCCAGTCGTCCAGATATGGGAACACTTGTATTCTGATCTTTCTGAGGTGCGCTGTGAGAATTGCACAACACTTTGTAAAAACTCGCGGCGCCGAAGGATAGCCCAAAGGGCAGGACTCTGAACTGATAATGTTGGCCCAAAGCCACAAACCTTAGGTATTTGTGATGTTTTGGGTGAATAAGAATATGTTGGTAAGCATCCTGCATGTCCAGGGAAGCTAACCAATTGTGTTGATGAAGCAAGGGCAACAGGGTTCCCAGTGACATCATTTTGAACTTTTCCTTGGGAAGAAATCTGTTCAGTTTTCTGAGGTCCAAACTGGGGCGCATGCCCCCAGTTTTTCTTTGGAACAAGAAAGTAGTGGGAGTAGAACCCTGTGTTCTGTTGATCCAACGGAACTATTTCTACTGCCCTGTTGTACAGAAGGCCCTGTATCTCGGAGGCGAGAAGTTCTGACTGAAATGTCGACAGTCTGGGCTGTCGTTTGTGGGGAAGATCTGGAGGGGTCTCTAAAAGATTGAGGGAATATCCCTTGCGGATTTTCCGGAGGACCCATTTGTCTGATGTTATGGTCTTCCAACAGTTGTAGAACTGAGTCAGACGATCCCCCACTGCTGAAAGAAAGTCTTCCTCTGGCAGCTGAGGAGGGACGTTGGCCAGAGAATCAGAAGGTAGCACTGGGTGCTTTGGGTTCTTGTGCTTTCTGTTGCATTTTCTTTTGAAGCTGGGGGGCTTGGTTTTTATTAAGACCTCCCCTGCCTTTGCCTCGAAAGGACTGACGGTTGTGAAATTGACGCTTATTAACACCCCCACGAGAAGGGGTGGGAGCAGGTCGAGCCAATTTAATGGCAGACCTAGTCTTTGAGTGGCCTCAGAGCTTGCTCTACTTGAGGACCAAAGAGATACATAGTTGAAGGGTAATGCCATAACCTGTTGCTGGGCATCATGCGTGAAACCTGAAGTGCGTGGCCAGGAGTGGCGGCGAGTACAGATGCCTGCCGCTGCCGCCCGAGAAGCAGCATCAAAAGCGTCCATAGCTGCTTTAACCTGCTGGTTGTTGGACTCGATACCCCTGGTTATGGTTTGAAGTAGCTCCGAATTAGAGTCCGACTCTGGCAGAGTTTCTACATTTGTTTGAACGAATGCCAAAGAACATACTCATATTGAGGAAATAGCCCTGGTAGCTGGCAATACGCATACCCAGGGTAGAGGCAGCAAAGTCTCTCTTACCTAAGGTGTCTATCTTGTGAGATTCTTTGTTTATAGGCCAGGCTGAAGATGCCTGAGGGAGGATGGCCTTATCATTCTCCGACAGGACTACAGTAGGGTCCGCAAAGGCTTGGGAAGCCAAGATGGGTCGATCCTTGGGAGCAGCATACTTTCTATCTGTGGACTTAGCCACAGAAGCAATGAGAGTGGTATTATTCCATACCATTTGAGAAAGCGTTTCAAAGGAGGTCTGTACAGGAGGAGTCATCCATAGGGATCTCCGGAACTTGGAGGTATTAGAGTCTTAACAGCTTCCCAGGATCGATATCTGTACCTGGAGAGAAAGAGTGGAATTCAAATTTTTCAGCAGAGACTTAAAAGACAGGTCTTCGACCAGAGGCTCTGCTACAGGATGAGATCCTTCCACATCATCACCCAGGCGAAGATCTGGGTCAGGCTCAATGTCATCTCTTGACAGCCCAGGAGGGACTGCATGGACAGGAAAGGAGTGAAAATCAGAAGGAAATGAGGAAGGAAAAGGATTCAGAGAAGAGCCCTGAAGACTGGACAACGCCCTAACGGGCCTCGGCGCCGAAGAAGGGCACGGTACTGAAAAAACGCACGGTGCCAAAAAGCCACACAGCGCCAAAGATGGAGCCAACGAGGCGCACGGCGCCGAAGATGGCATCGACGAGGATGGCGCAGAGCCAGTCGTGATCAATGCCGCGGACGGCGCTGAACTAGCTATCACGCCAAGGCGCCAAAACATCCTAAGGCTCTGAAAAACAGGATCTGAGGAGAAAAAAGGATGAATACCAGGAGACAGAGGCATTGGTATGGCCTCCTGTGCCACAGCCATGTGAGGGGGGACACCTAAGTGCAGAGTCGGCACTGTGGGCGGGCGCCGTGCGACTAGGGAGGCTAACCGCCCTACCCAATCCCCCGGAAAAGCCGAAGGCCCTGGAGTGACGGGGCCAGGCAGCTGGACCAACCTCCGAGCCCATTGCTCCATAAGAGCAGCCCACTGGTGAAACTGCTCATCTGAAGACCTACCGGAAGGTGGGGTAGGGCTCCAATGTCGAAGAGGTCGGTGACCAGAAACAGAAACCGGCAACTAGCCCCAATAACCAACCGTCTACGTGCAGACATACCAGGGGGCGACCTCGAGTGATGCCTTCTCTTTTTTGACCTGTGGGCCGAAGAAGAGTTCGAGGCCGAACGGTGCCAAGAGTGCAACGGTTTACTTTTATGATTCCGAGGGGCCAGCCCATCCCCTCGGGCATTGGACTGTCCATTGTCAGACCTCCCCCCCCTCCGGAGAGGGCGGCAGACCAAAGCCCGGCTGACTGAACAGCTTTCATACAAAGTCTCCCTACCATCACCTGACTCGCTCATGGTCGACTCTGTCAATGTAGGCTGAGACTTCTTTTCTTTAATAAAAATAAATAAACTAAGCATACTTATTCGAGATATTATTACAAAACAATAAAACTGAAAAACTATGCTGCTAGTTTGAAGTTTGACTCCTGGCGGGCAAGCTACTTCGTCACTGAAGTGCACTCGTCGGCAGAAAAAAAAGAACTGAGGTGGTTGGAGGGTCGATGCCGAGATAGTCATTACCACACGAGCTGATGCTTGTGGTGCCGCTCCTCACGGCTCCATCTCTGGCGCCGACCCTCTGCAAAAAGTTTGCTCCCACTGGGTCCTAGCGTCTCCGGTGTAGATCCCATAAGTATGAATGAGTGGTGGAGACTTTATGTCCAGGAAGATCTAAACGCTGTTGTCATACAGACATGAAGTTCTGACTCCCAGCGGGCAAGTGACATCATAACTAAAGTGCACTCGATGGCTGGCAAAAAGAAACCGAAGTGGTTGAGGGCGAGTGCAAAGCGAGCTAGTCTCGTGCCATTCATGCGCACAGCCTACCTCGGCACCAGCCCTTCTGAAAAGTTCTGGCTCCTGCAGGGTCCTAGCACCTCAGCCTCAGAACCCATTGGTATAAATTAATGGTGAAAACTGATCGAGGAAAATCACAGCCTTCTTGTCGACCCTACCAACGCCAAGTGGTACCCAAGCAGGTAATCCTCTTCACTGGAGTGGAGCTGTACTCATTCCAATCTAGGGATCACTTATCTGCAGATAGAGTGGAGGATCTTATCTCCTTTGCCTGATCATGTCAAGTTGGATTATCGTATCCAGATTGGGACTCCCTCTCTTTGGGTTCATGGCGGCTTTGACCAGCATATTCCTTTGGGCCCACTGGCATATGCACCCCCTCCAGTGCAAACTGTGGTGCCAGTTGTCTCAGTTAATGGAGACCTGGATCAGCCAGTTCACATGACGCCATAGAATGGTGGCTGTGTCCCCAGAATCTCACAGAGGAAATTCCATTTGTCTGCCCAGAGCCAATCAAGGATGTATCTCTGGTGGAATGGTTAGCACTTCTGTCTGACTGCAGAGCCCACAGATTTTGTTTACCTGAGACCCACTAGTACATCAGCCTGCTGGAGCTTCATGCAATTCACCTGGTACTGATGAAGTTTGAACCAAGAACAGAAGGTGCTGCACTCAGGAACCATGGCAGGGTGCGAGTGTAGGGCGGCAGCCCAAAAGTTAACAGCAAACAAAAACACTCGCACTCCAGAGCCAGGAGCAGGAGGCTCCAGTGAAAGAAATACAAATATTTCTTGCAGAAACAAAGATTTATTTTGCACAGTTGCAAAGTAAGGCAGATTATAAGTCACTGGAGTTAGGCAGAGACAAACTCTTGTCGGTCCAGCAGCCTCACAAGTAGTCCTTGCAGCAGGATGTGGTGAGTCAGCTATTTGCCAGACGGGCACAGCTGTGGTGGATCTGTTTGCCTCCTGGGAGACCAGAAAAGTACAGTTACCTAAGAATGTACCATAAAAGTAGATCTTCGAGAGGATCTCTTGCAGCAGGCTGCACCATAAGGACTACGCCGCCAGACACTAGGACCCCACGGAAAATTCTTAGCTAGCAACCTTGGCGAGGACTGCCCTGACATTGGACTGCCTCCAACATCTGCCAGTGGTATAAAGGCGGTCCCGGCCACCAGTTCTCCAACCGGAGACCTGGCTGACAAATAATAGAGAACCGAGGTTAGTAAAATACCCTGCCTAGGGTAAGGAAAGAAGGAGAAAAGTACCAGGGGGAAGGAGGGAGGGAAATAACGCCTGCTGCAAGAGCTCCTCTTGAAGATCAACTGTTGTGGTAAGTTGTTACGTAACTGTACTGTATTACTTCGAGTGGGAGCTCTTGCAGCAGGCTACACCATAAGGACTGAGTACCAAGCAATACTAAAAGGATCCTGGACAGACTGGGAGGTGGAAACCTTAGAAGGGGGGAACTTCAAGACAACAGGCCCTGAAGTACTGCAAAACCAAACCCAGCTCTTTGACGAGAAGCAACGTCCAGGCTGTAGTGCTTCACAAAGGTGTGCACCGAGCCCCAAGTAGCTGCTGCGCAGATGTCTACTGCAGAAACGTTCCGAAGTGCCGCAAAAGAGGCAGGAACACCCCTGATGGAATGACCCTTAACCGAGCCCGATAAGGGTTTGTTGTACTTATTGTAGCAGAAGGTTATGCAATGGACTAGCCATCTAGACAGAGTCTGCTTTGCTACAGGTGCCCCCTGGGTTCTTGGGGCAAAGGAAACAAAAAGTTGGTCAGATCTTCTGAAAGTTCAAGTGCAGTTAATGTAGTACCTGAGCACTCTATGTACATCCAGAGCGTGAAGGAGAGCCTCCCCTTGATTAGCATACTCTGGGTAATAAACCAGAAGGTTGATGTCCTGATTAAGGGTAAATTGGGACACCACCTTAGGAAGGAATTTAGGATTAGTCCTCAAGGACACCCTGTCTTTCTGGAAAATTAAATACGGCTCTTTAGCCATCAGAGCCTGAAGCTGAGAAATCCTCCAAGCAGAAGTAACGGCAACTAAAAACATCGCTTTCTACAACAGAAAACGTAGCTCGCAATCCGCGGCTGGCTCAAAGGGAGGCAACATAAGCTTTTCTATCAAAAAATGAATATTACGTACCTACCGTAATTCTTGATCTTCTTGGGACGAAGTCTCCACCACTCATTCACATTGATGGGAACTACGCTGGAGGCACTAGGACCGAGGGGGATCCAAAACTCTTCAGGAGGGCCGGCGCCGAGGTAGGACCACATATGTGTGGCACCACAAGGCAGGCTCGCGCCATATAGGTTACCTCGGCATCGACTCTCCAACCACCTCAGTACATTTTTTTTTTACTGAGGAGGTGCAGTGTAAACTAAACTAGTGAAAATAACCTATGTCAGACATAAGACAGTCCAAATGACCCGTATAACGAGAGTCAACACAGCAGAGTCTTCACAGCTCAGCCATCAAGGGAGTGGAGACCGAAAAACAGATCAGTGAGCTTGGGGGATGGAGGGTGGGAATATGAATGAGTGGTGTAGACTTCATCCAAGAAAATCAGGAATTACGGTAGGGACGTAATTTTCGTATCTTCCTGGACATAAAGTCTCCACCATTCATTCACACTGATGGGAGATTACTGAGCTAAAATAATCCCCCAAGAAGGGCAGCAGGAGAGGAGCTCACCTAGGACAGAAGTCCGTTAAGGACTGTCCTGCCAAAAGATGGATGCTGTCTGGCATGGACATCCAAAGTGTAGTGCTTCACAAAGGTGTGCACAGAACTCCAGGTAGCTGCGTTGCAGATGTCTGCAATGGGCACGTTTCAAATTTCTGCCAGAGATGCCACGACTGCCCTGGTAGAATGGGCATATACCTTGCCTTCCAGCTTAACCTGTGCCATGGAATAGCATTGGCGGAGACATGCCACCAGCCAGGCCGAAATACACCTGATGGCAACAGGCTGACCCAGCTGGGCCATGCTGAACGAGGCAAAGAGTTGCTTTGACTTGCGGATCTCTTTTGTTCGGTCAATATAGAACTGCAAAACTCTCTTAACATCCAGAGAATGCAGGATACACTCTCCTTCATTCTGGAAATTCGCGAAGCAGGTCGGAAGAACCAAGGGCTGGTTCAGATGGAATTTTGGGACTACTTTGGGGAGAAACTGAAGGTGAGTTCTGAGAACCACCTTGTCCTTGTGAAATACTGTATACGGGGATCTGTGACCAGTGCATGCATTTCAGACACTGCGAGCGGAGGTAATGGCTACGAGGAAGGCGGCCTTCCAGGTCAGGAACTTCAGCTCACATGTTGCTAGAGGCTCAAAAGGTTTACAGGTTAGCATGTCTAGCACAAGGTTAATATCCCAAGTGGCTACAGGTCTCCTGACTGGTGGCCTAGTGTGGAGAATACCTTTAAGGAACCTCTTAACCAAGAGTAATTGAGCCAAAGATATAGAGTGTATAGGCTCGTGATAGGCTGAAATCATGCAGAGATAGACCTTCACAGTTGAGTATTGTAGCCCTGTGCTTGACAGGTCTAGCAGATACTCCAGAACTTTATTAGGTGGGCAGGAAAAGGGATCCAGGAAAGACTTTGCACACCAGATGGAGAAATGCTTCCATTTTACCATGTACGTTTTCCTAGTAGCTGGCTTGCGTGCCGCTAGGAGAATGTCTGAGACTCTACATGGGACATCAAATCTACTAACTTCTGTCTCCTCAGGAACCATGTGTGGCAGTGAAGCGAGTTCAGGTTGGGATGGACCACTGGGCCGTGGGTCAGCAGGTCCGATTGAAGTGATAGTTGTCTCAGTGGAGTTTCCGACAATCTGTTGATCAATGGAAACCAAATCTGATGAGGCCAGAAGGGGGCGAAGAGGATCATTCTGTCCCCCTGTCCCTCCAGCTTGAGCAGCACCCTCTGAACTAAGGGAAGTGGAGGAAATGCGTACAGAAAGCATCTTGTCCACTGCAGTCTGAATGCATCCTGACAGAAAACGCCATATTCAAACCCCAGGAAATCTTACTGTATTCTGACAAATGCAGTATGGTCTCACCATAGGACTGCCCCGGAGCCGAAATGGTTAATAGAACTTATGCTAATAGTGGAATGTTAGGCTCGAGCTCGGTTTTCAAATCACTGTCCCTGGTTACACTTCCTGCAACCGTCAGATTCTTTACTCCGCTTGCCTCAGTAAGACGTCTCCAGAGAGTCTCCTTCACTTTCACTGAAGACATTTTTTTTTCTCATTTTTTTCTAAAGTCCATTGTTTATTTTCTGTTTCTGAAGCACTGTCCTTGGTTCACAGGTAGAATTAGTCTAGATTTGGTGAGTTTCTTCGGTTCCTACTCAGTTTCTCCAACCGGGAAGGAACTGATATTGTTTCTTTATATTTACAGTTTAATTTAACTCTATTACCATCCGGTAAGGCAGTTTAAGAAAACAAAAGTGCTTTAACTGGGGTAACTCTCAGTCTTTTGGTCTGTCTTCAATTCAGTGTCACAGACCAAGAAACAAATGGGCCCCACAGGCTTCCAACATTGTACAGAGTGTGGGGAACCGTTCGCTAAGGCAGATAGATCCTCATTTAATTTGTGTTTTTGGTTTGGGGTTTGACCACCTCCAAGAGGACTGTGATATTTGCAGAAACTTCCCTCAGACGATGCTTGATAGGCAAGTTAAGTGACTGCAGGAGATGATGTCCGATAAGGCTGCTGAACCGGCTAAGGACAGACCGGCCACGGGCCAAGTTGAACCGGAGAACCAACCCTCTGGCCAGGGTGACGGTTCTTCCACAAGCGCCCGCCGAGATCCTGCCGCTAACCCAGCAACCGGGAAAAAGAAAAAGAAGAAAAGCATGTAATGGTCTAACCACAACCGAAAGGGGTAGCGGTTTAGACTGCTGAGGAGATAGCTGACGAACTTCAGGCTTTGCAACCGAGCACTCCAGTTCCGGTTGGGAAGTTCCCTTCAGCTCCTCCTACACCGGTTCCCGGTTCATTAGAAATTGAACAGGAACGGTTAGCTGATGATGAGGAGGAGGATCCATATGAAGATGATGAGGATTATGGGGAGGTTATTGAACCAGAGGTTTCCCTGGATCCTCACCATTCTAACTCCCCTGATAAAGGACATGATGATTTTACCTCTCATTATGCCTTTATTAAACAGGTGGCTCAGTCTCTTGATCTTCCTACACAGGAGTCTACTGATGAGGAGGAAGAACAAGACTATAGAGAGATGATGGATGGATGTACCTGTCTCGAAGAGGCTGCTGGTACCTATCCATAAATCTTTTAAGAGGCAGGTTCACAAGATCCTGCAGACTCCTACCACTGTGCCACCAGTAGATAAAAAAAGTGGACAAAAAATATTGGGTTGCCAAGGCTGGGGCAGACTTCCTGTTCAGACACCCTAGCCATGAGGGAGTGGTACAGGCTGCTGCCTGTGACAAGGCTGGCATTCCCCTGACTTCCCACCCTCCTGATAAAGATTCAAGGAGGATGGACACCAGTGCAAAGAAGACATATTTTGGATAGTCTCTTCTTATCAGACAGGCCTCTTATATCGCACACATAGCCAGATACCAGAGGACCTTGTGGGACACAGTTATGGAAATTACTAAATCTGTGCCAGTCCCTATGGCAGCTGATTTACAAGAAGCTGCAAAGCGGGGCATCGAGGCTTCTAAGGCACAATTCAGACTGACTGTAGATAATAATGACACTGCAGCCAGACAGCTGGCTTCCTCTATTTCCCTCAGAAGATCTGCTTGACTTAGGACTACCAACCTGACCCAAGACACACAGTCCAAGGCTTTTGACTTCCCTTGTGAGCCCTTCTCTCTGTTTGGTCAGCAGACGGAGGCTTACCTGAAAAAAATAGATGATTACAAAACAGCCTACAAAAGTGCTGCAGCCAAGAAGAGGGCCTCCCCCCTCAGAGGAACCAAGCAAAGGGGCTAGAGGTAGGAGTCAGTATAGGCCTTACTTCTAGCCACAGGCCTACCCTCAGTATCAACAGCAGAGGGGCTGTTTCAGAGGCTGGGGCAGAAGAGGTGGAACCCAAACTAGACCCAGTCCCCAACCAGCATCCCAGCCTAAGTAGACACCCTGAGATATCTGTCCAGGTCACCTCCCCAGTCCAGATATGGGGCAGATTGGCCCACTACCTCCAGGAATGGAAAACCATCACTACAGACAAATGGGTTCTGGAGGTAGTGAGCCAAGGACTGACTCTGTTTCAAGCTACAACCAAGGCTTAGAGCAAGAGTTTTCAGACAATCTTTCCCCTCAGAAACAAAGTTGGAGGAGGAGGTACTGAATCTTCTATCTTTGGAAGCAATAGAAACAGTTCCTCTGGCACAGAGAGGAAAGGGTCTCTATTCAAGGTACTTCCTCACACTGAAAAAAAAGAGGGGAGTGGTGACCCATATTAGATCTCAGGCTTTTAAACAGGCGTCTACTGAAGCCAAAGTTCAAAATGGTAACTCTGAGTACTATCCTCCCAACCCTAAAACAAGGGAATTGGTAGACATAATTGGATTTAAAGGATGCTTACTTCCATATACTCATAAGACAGTCCCACAGAAAATTCCTGAGATTCAGACTGCCATCATGTCACTACCAGTTCAAGACAATGCCTTTTGGACTTATTTCTGCTCCAAGGGTGTTCACAAAATGTTTGGCTGTGGTTGTGGCATACCTCAGAAGGCAAGGAGTAGTAACGTTTCCTTACCTGGACGACTGGCTAGTCGCAGGGCAGTCTCCACATCAGGTGAAGCAGTTTCTGGCACTGACATAGGATCTCCTTCATTCTTTGGGTTTCCTGGTCAATCTGAAAAAAATCAGTACTACAACCAGTGCAGCTCCTGGAATTCATAGGAGCCAAGCTGGTTTCAGTGAAGGGAAAGGCTTTTCTCCCACAGTCAAGAGCAAATACCCTGGTTCAGCTGGCAGGCATTTTCAAGGCCCAAAGCCTCAGGCCTGCCAGACACTTTCTGAAGCTGCTGGGCCATATGGCAGCTTCAACAGCCACAGTGTCAGGAGTGAGATTTCACATGAGGGATGTCCAGTGTCACCTCAGATTGTACTGGCATCAGAAATCAGATCCATTGTCAAAACTGGTTCCAGTCACACAAACCCTCCTGCAAGCACTGCAGTGGTGGTTGGACATAGACAACCTCAGACTGGAAATTCCTTTCCTTCAGGAGCTTCCTTCCCTGGTGTTAACCACAGATGCCTCCCTGCTAGGGTGGGGAGCACACTGTTCATGGTACATGGCTCAAACAGGAATCACTGCTTCACATCAACCTGCTAGAGCTCAGGGCAGTCTTCCTAGCACTTCAGGCATTCACCAGTCTGTTACAAGGACAGGTAGTGCAGGTCAAGACAGACAACACAACCACAGTGTACTACATAAACAAACAAGGGGGCACAAGGTCTACACCCTGTGCACAGAAGCCATGAGAATATGGGGTCTCGCCTATTCTCTAGGGGTTGTCTTGCCAGCAGTGCACCTTCCAGGAAAAGACAATGTGTTAGCAGATGCACTGAGCAGGGTAAATCAGAACCATCGCGAATGGACCCTGAACAGGCATGTGCTACAAGTGGTATTCAGGTGGTGCGGCACTCCAGAGATAGACCTCTTTGCAGCCCCAGACAGTCACCAGCTTCCCAAATTCTGTTGCAGACTTCCAGTCTTTGGCTCAGTCCCATTGGATGCACTCATTCTGGATTGGACAGGGAAGTTTCTATATGTCTTCCCCCCATTTCCCTTGCTACTGAGGGTTCTGAACAAGCTCAGATCCCAGCCTGCCACAAAGATCCTTATTGCTCCGGACTGGGCCAGGCAGCCATGGTACCCCCTGCTCCTGGCATTGTCAGTGTCCAGACCAATCAGCCTCCCCAGGAGGCACAACTTGTTGACTTCTTCCCAGGGCAGGATCCTTTACCCTGGCCTTCAGTCCCTCAGGCTCAAGGTGTGGTTCTTGAGGACCTTGAATATGCTGATCTGCACCTTTCAGAAGGGGTTATGGAGGTCCTTAGGGTTTCTAGAAAACCCTCCACCAGGAAGATTTACACATCCAGGTGGAAAATATTTTCCATTTGGTGTCAAAAGGGAGGTCTGGATCACACTCAAGTGGGTTTGCCAGTAGTCCTGGATTACTTGGCACACCTCCATTCCCTCGGCCTTCTACACTCAAGGTGCATTTGGCTGCTGTATCAGCCTATCTGTCAACAGGTAAGGCATCATCACTCGCTTCAAATTCAGTATTTAGAAAATTCTTTAAGGATTTGCTCCATTTGTACCCCCCCACATAGGGCTCCCACCCCAGTGTGGGACCTCAGCATAAGTACTGCACAGCTCATGCAGCCACCTTTTAAGCCTATGTCATCAGCTGACCTCAAATATGTAACCTGGAAGGCTGTCTTCCTAGTTGCAATTACCTCAGTGAGAAGGATCAGTGAGCTTCAGGCTTTGTCCATAGAGGCTGATTATGTTGCAATTCAAAGGGACAAGCTGGTCTCTAGGAACATTAGCAAGTTCCTTCCTAAAGTAGTGTCTGATTTTCATGTCAACCAGTCCATTACACTACCAGTCTTTTTCACTGACCATTCTTCTTCAGGTGAACGTAAGCTGCACAGCCTGGATGTTAAAAGAACTATCAGCTATTACCTGGATCATGCAAAAGGCCACAAAGGGGATAGGACCCAGCTTTTTCTGACTTATGGGGAAGTGGGGGGAAAGGTACACCTGCCACAAAGAGGTCCATAGCATGGTGGATTGTGGCGTGTATCCAGTTTTGCTACAGCAAGGTGGTCAAACAGCCCCCTCAGTGTCTTAGGGCCCACTCTGTGAGAGGAACAGCTGCATCCATAGCAGACTCTAGGGATATTCCTTTGTTGGAAATCTGTAAAGCAGCTACCTGGAAGTTAGTGCACACATTCACTAAGCATTACTGCCTTGATACTCAGACTAGAAGTGATGCCAGGTTTGGCACAGCAGTTCTGCAGAGCCTATTTTCTAAATAAGTCCTCTGCCGGCCTCCAGAGGCACTGCTTGGGTAGTTTGTCAGAATACAGTAAGATTTCCTGGGGTTTGAAGAAAACATCACTACCCTAGTAATCTTGTTTCTTTTAAGGGAATCTCACTGTATTCTGAGCTCCCACCCTCTTCCCCTGCTAGGACCTACAAGGCACTGCATACTGTCTGTACAACTAAAGTTGGAAACCTGTGTGTACCTAGTAGTTTATTGGGCATCTGTGACTCGAGTCTTAGTGATGCCCTCTGTTATTTAAGGGATGTTTTTTCCCCTAACAGGGGTTCTACTAATTGTTAGTTTAGCTTTGTTAGATAGTGCCTTTTTAGCTTCTGCATGCTTCGTAAGAATCTGACTGATGCTAGAAATGCAACCAGGGACAGTGATCTGAAAACCGAGCTCGAGCCTAACATTCCACTATTAGCGTAGGTTCTATTAACCATTTTGGCTCCGGGGCAGTCCTATGGTGAGACCATACTGCATTTGTCAGAATACAGTAAGAGTCCCTTAGAAGAAACAAGATTACTATGGTAGGTAATGTTTTTCTGGATTTCTGGAGCAGAATAGAGGCAGTTTTGCGTTGAGTGGGCATGCAAAAAGGTCCAGGTCCAGAGTGCCCCACTCTTCGAAGAGCAATTGCATGACATTTACGTTGAGAGACCACTCGTGAGGGTCCGCTTCCGTTCTGCTGAGGTGATCTGCCAGATCGTTCTGGACTCCAGGCAGATAGACTGCTTGGATCAGGGCCTCGTGCTCTAGGCACCATTCCCACACTCTCGTTGCTTCCCTGAACGGGGGTAAGAGTGTGCCCTACCCTACTTGTTGATGTAGTACATCACTGCTTTGTTGTCCATCTGAAGGAGAATTGCTTTGCAACAGAGAATGTCCTTAGGGCTTGGGTAGCATACAGGACAGCTCTCATTTCCAGGACATTTATGTGGAGTTGAGACTCATCCTGATTCACAGACCCTGGGTGTGAAGAGTCTAACAGTGAGCCCCCCAGCCAATTAGAGATGCGTCTGTGGTGATGGTGATCTGTGTCACCAGAGGAGTAAAGGGAAAGCCTTGAAGCAGGTTGTCCTCGAGTCCTTGAGTGACCGCTTTAGAGGTTACGTCATCTTGATGTGAAAGTATTGTGGATGTGTGGCCGGGGACCAGTGAGTACTGAGCATCCACTGAGTGGTCCTCATGTGAAGACAAGCCAAGGGCACCATGAACACTGATGATGCCATGAGACCCAGCATCTGCTGCATCGAGATGGCTTGGACTGAGTCATTCTCGATGAAGCAAGCCATCTGGAGGATATCATTTCTCCTGTCCTCCGGAAGGAAGGCTCTTGCCCTGGAGGTGTCGAGGAGAGCTCCTATGAAGAGGAGCTTTTAGAAGGGCTATAGCTGCAATTTTTCCAGATTCAACAGCACTCCCATGGACGTGAGGAATTTGGAAGCCGTGGCCACCGCTTCCTGTGTACCTTGTCTGGATGAGCTTGCTAGGAGCCAGTCGTCTATTTATGGGAACACTTGAATTCTGAGTTTCCTGAGATGCACTGCGAGTACTGCAGGGCACTTTGTAAAGACTTGAGGCGCCGAGGACAGCCCAAAGTGCAGGACTCTGAATTGTAGTGCTGACCCTGAGCCATAAATTGGAGATACTTGGGATGGTTTGAGTGCATGGGAACATGTTGGTAGGTGTCCTGCATGTCCCGGTAGGCCAGCCAATCCTTGATGAATCATAGGTAGAAGCGTACCGAGTGATATCATCTTGAACTTTTCCTTGTAAAGGAATTTGTTTAACTTCCTTAGGTCTAGAATAGGGCTCATACTGCCTGTTTTTTGGAACTAGGAAGTAATGGGAGTAGAAACGTGTGTTCCCACAAGGCCTTGAATCTCAGAAGCGAGGAGGTCTGACTGTGTGACAGACAGCCTGGGCTGTCGTTTGGGTGGATGATCTAGTGGGGTTTCTGACAAATTTAGAGAGTAACCCTTGCAAATTATTCTGAGAACCCATTTGTCCGAAGTGACTGACTTCCACTGGTTGTAAAACTGAGTCAGATGTCCCCCTACTGCCGAAGAAGAGTCCCTCTTGGACAGCTGAGGCGGGACTTGGGCCGGAATTTCAGAGGGTGGTGCTAGGCACCTTTGAGTCCTGTGCCTTCAGCTGCATTTTCTTTTGTGGCTGGGGGACTTGATTCTTGTTGAAACCCCCTCTGCCTTTACCACGAAAGGACTGGTGGTTATGAAACTGCTGCCGGTTCCCACCCCATTGAGGGGCAGAAGGGGCCAGTCTGGCAGTCTTAATGACAGTCCTAGTTTTCTGTGTGGCCTCCAGTGCCTGCTCCACTGGGGCCAAACAGATAAACTCCGTCAAATGGTAAATTCATGACTCTTTGTTGAGCATCATTTGTAAACCCCGATGTCCGTAACCATGAGTGGCGTTGGGTACAAACCCCTGCTGCTGCCCTAGAGGCAGTGTCAGAAGCATCCATAGCAGCCTTGAGCTGCTGGTTATTGGACTCGATGCCTCTAGTAATGGTCTGAAGAAGCTCTGAAGTAGCATCTGACTCCGGAAGAGCTTCAACTGAGGTTTTCAGCGAATGCCAGAGGGTATACTTGTATTGTGAGAAGTGGCCCTGGTAGCTAGTAATATGCATTCCTAGGGTAGCAGCGGTGAAGACTTGCTTTCCTAGAGTGTCAGTCTTATGGGATTCTTTATTTACCGGATGAGCTGTAGATTCCTGAGGGAGTACAGCTTTGTCATTTTCTGCCAAGACCACAGTGGTGTCTGCAAAGGCCTGGGAGGCCAAGATTGGACGATCCTTAGGGGAAGCGTACTTCCTATCTATGGACTTGGTAACAGAAAGGATGAGCGCCAGATTATCCCACACCATCTGTGAGAGAGTCTCGAAAGAGGGCTGTACTGGAGGAGTCAATTCCACAGGGATTTTTGGAACATGCAGATTCTGAAGGTGCAGTAGCTTCCCTGGATCCATCTCCAACATCCGGAATGAGAGAGGATGGAATTCATGTTCTTCAGTACAGATTTAAAGGACAGGTCCTTGACCAAAGGCTCTGCTTAAGTAGAGAGCTTACTTTCCACTCCAAAGGAAGACTTTTGATCGAAGTTTTCTAATCGTAGATCAGGATCAGGCTCAATATCTTCTTCTAGCCCAGGAGGGATAGTATAGAGAAGAAAGAGAACAGTTGGAGGTGCTCCTCGAATCTGAGTTGAGAAACCGTGCAACCGAGGCGGTGCTGAGAGCGGCACTGCCAAAACCGGAGTCGAAGACGGCACCGCAGCTGGCGCCACACAGGTGCTCTGGGACCCCAACCCATACACTGGGGCATCCAAGGATGAAGATCTGAAAACCTGAGAAGGAGAAGGAGGTACCTGTGCTGGCCCGTGCTCCGCAGACATGTGAGGGGGAAAAGCACAAGAGTGCAGTGCCAACGGCACCGAAGAAGGTGTTGCGCGACAAGGCTGACCCAACCGCTCTGCCCGCAGGTTCAAAGGCCCTAGGCCCAAAGGCCCTGGGACCGATCCCGCTGGCTCAGAAAGTCGGGACAACTGCCAAACCCACTGCTCCATAAGAGAGTCCCAATGATGAAACTGCTCACTGGAGGACCCCCCCAGGGGCCGGGGAGGGACTACGGAGTTGAGGATGCTGACCACCGGGGACAGAGGCCGCAGGTGACCCCGACAGAGTCGGAGTCAGTCTCCTGTCCCCTGCAACTGACGATCGACCTGCAGACCTACCAGTGGGTGACCGAGTGGTACCGTTTCTTCTTCTACTCGTGGGACGAAGAAGAATTTGAGGCCGAGTGGTGCTGGGTTCCAGACGAAGATCGGGAATGGGCCCGCTTCTTTTTTTCTTTTGGGAGGACCGCCCTTTCCCCCCACCCTCGAGCACTGGACTGCCCGTAGTCAGACCCCCCCCCCCCCGTAGAGGGCGGTGAACCGGACCCAGCCCTGCTGAAGATACAGCTTTCATCTGAAGTCTCCCTACCATCACCGGCCCCATTCATGGTTGACTCTGTCGAAGGTGGGCTGAAGAAGAGATCTCCATTCTTTCTTGACTAAAAGAAAACCTTTTTTTTTTTTAACTGAACGATAAACTAAGAATATACTAAACTTAAGTACTGAACGAGTAAGCTGTTGTTGTATAGATGTGAAGATTTGACTCCTGGTGGGCGAGTGACATCACCGAAGCACACTCGACGGTGGGGCAAAAAGGAACTGCGGCAGTTGGAGAGTTGAAGCTGAGGTAGCCTATACAGCGTGAGCCTGCCTCGCTGCGCCGCACATGCGCGATCCTACCTCGGTGCCAGCCCTCCTGAAGATTTTTGGCTCCCGCTCGGTCATAGTGCCTTCGGCGTAGTTCCCATTAGTGTGGATGAATGGTGGAGACTTTATGTCCAGGAAGATCAAAAGATCCCAAAGAGGGATGGGGTCCCTAATGGGGGGGTTAAGATGAAGGATTCCCCTCAAAAATGTTTGGGCTAGATCCGTCTGGGCAACATATTTGTCATCCACAGGTGCATGATAAGCAGAGATAGCAGAAAGGTGCACCTTGATGGAGGAATATCAGAGGCCCGAGTCTGACAGGGAGAGGAGGTACTTGAGGACAGCTTTCTGAGGGCACAGGAGAGGGTTCAGACCCTGATTGGAGGCCCATAAGCAAAAGTGCTTCTACTTCATGGCATAGGTAGCCCTAGTGGAAGGTTTCCTGGCTGCCACCAAGACCTCGGCCACTCTGGGAGATACTTCAAAATGAGAAGTGACTACATCTGCAGGTGCTAGGCATGCAGATGTAGTGACCGGCGGTCCGATGAATTAGCCTGCCCTGCTCTTGTGACAGTAAGCAGGAGGACAAGGGCAGGGGGATCGGAGGTTCCACTGTCAGTTGCTGCAGTAGTAGGAACCATATCTGGCAAGGCCAATGCAGGGCAGTGAGAATCATCTCTGCTCCTTCCGCTTGCAGTTTGAGCAAAACTCTTTGCAGAAGAGGAAAGGGAGGGAAGGCATACAAAAACCTCCCTGTCCAACAGAGGGACAATGCGTCTGTCCAGAAAACACTAGGCCCGTGATCAAGCAAGCAGAAACTGAGCAGTTTTGCATTGTATGAGGATGCAAAGAGGTCCAGCTGTGGATGACCCCATCTTTGGAAAGCGGTCGTCCACTACAGACTGCAGGAGTTCCCATTCATGAGTCCTCGACCGAGGCGTTTTGGACCCCTGGAACATGCACTGCAGTGAGCGATATGCCATGGTCTAGAGCCCAGAACCACACTCTCGTAGCTTCCCAACAAAGAGGATAGGAGTGAGTTCCCCCCCCCCCACTTGATGATGTAGTAAACGACCGACATGTCCGTCTACACCAACAGGGGACCTGGACGGAGATCCGGGGGAAACGCCTGTAGAGCGTACAGAACTGCCCTCATCTCCAGAATATTGATGTGGTGGGTCAGTTTCAAAGAAGACCATGCACCTTGTGTCAGATGATTCTGAAAATGAACTCCCCAACATAGGCCCGAGGCATCGGTTATGAGAACCTGTGAAGGGGGTTCTCTCTGAAAGGGGACTTCTGACTCTAGATTCTGAGGAGTGTCTGTACCACTGCTTTGGAGATCAAGACCGGTTGGTCGAGATCGTTCTCACTCTGAGGGTCCATTGAGGGACTCTCATAAACAGGCGTGCTGAGGAAATGGTCACTATGGCCATGGCAATATGACCCAGCAGCTGGAGCATGGTCTGAGCTGGGACCTGGTGAGCAGATAAAACTTTGGGGGCCAGAGAGCAAAGACATACTACCCTGTCCGGTGGGAGGAAGGCATTCCCTTGCTCCGTGTCAAAGATTGCCACCAATGTATTGTAACCTCAGACATAGTTTGGGGAATGACTTGGCAATTTAGGGTGATCCCCAGGGAGCTGAATAGGCTGAAGGTGTCCTCTAAAGCCACCAGAAGCCGATCCCTTGTGGTGGTGGTCAGGAGACAGTTGTCAAGGTGGGGATAAACTAAGTGTCCCTGCCTCCTTAGGGCTGCTGTCACCACCGCTAGGCACTTCATGAACATGTGCGGTGCAGAGGAAAGGCTGGAGGGCAAGGCCCAAAACTGGAAATGCCTCCCCTGAAAGGAGAACCTTGGGAACTTCCTGTGAGTTGGAAGGACCAGAATATGGAGGTAGGCATCTTGCATGTCCAGTGAGTAAAACCAGTCTCCTTGATGCAATATGGGAAGAATGCCCAGCAAGGTGATCTTCTTGAACCTCTTGTACTCTGTGTAATTGTTCAAGAGACTTGGGCGCAGGTCCCCTGTCTTCTTGGGAACCAAGAAGAAGCAGGAGTGGAACCCTTTCCTCCACTGTGGGGCTGGAAAGGGTTCTGTTGCCTTGTTGTCTAGCAGGGACTGCACCTCCTCCCAAACGACCTTGGCATGGGAGGGGGAGTAGGTCATTTGGACCGGGGTATTGTCCGGGGGAATCTGCTGGAATTCCAGTGTGTGACCCCGCTCTAACAACTGGAGGACCCATGCATTGGTAGTCATGGTAGCCCACCCGTCGAGGTAAGGCGAGAACCCACCCCTTACTACTTCTGCCCAGGAAT
Organism: Neoceratodus forsteri; assembly: GCA_016271365.2. Lineage (NCBI taxonomy): Eukaryota > Metazoa > Chordata > Ceratodontiformes > Ceratodontidae > Neoceratodus > Neoceratodus forsteri. The sequence goes on from CM057452.1 coordinate 849,900,294, forward strand.
CGGGGAGGGGAGTCTGGCGTGGGAGCCCGGGGTGGGCAGGGAGACCTAGGAGGGTTTGGTGTTCCGAGGTCCCTGTGCTCCACTGGGTTGAGAGGGAGTTTTATGGTGAAAGTTGCCTCTTTGTTGCCGTCTTTAGGCTTCTGCCCTTCCTGGCGACGAAACTGCCAATGTCTGCCAGGGGTCTGTACAACTGGTGTACAGACTGGATGGCCTAACCCGAGTCCTGGAGGTCCGAAATCATTTTCTCAATGTCTGGACTGAAAAGCACAGACCCGTGAAACAGGGCATCAATGATGGCATCCTGAAGGTCCTGCCTAAATCCAGAAACCTGGAGCCAAGAGTACCTCTGCATGTAAATCCCTGTGGCGGCTGCCCTGGCTCCCATGTCTGTCGAATCGTAGGATGACCTCAAGACGTGTTTCCCCACGTCCAGACTGGACTGAAGGATGTCTAGGAGTTCCGTTTTGCAGTCAGAATCAGGCTATCTTTTTGCAAGCTCGATGGCCTCGTTCCAGAGAGATTTCTGGTACCTCATCATGTACGCCAAAAAGTTAAACGAACGAATGGTGCAGGTGGCTGATGAGTAGACCTTCCTTCCAAACTGGTCCAGTCATTTGGATTCCTTTTCCAGTGGCTGGGAGCTCGTGCCAGGGCTGTTTGGTCCTGCCTTGGGCAGCCGACAGCACAACCGACTCTGCCTTCGGCTGTTCATCAAGGAATGGCTTGCTTGTTGGGGTACAATACAGCCTGTCTGCTTTCTTAGGTATAGCGGAGGCTGTTGAAGGGTGGCTGCAGGCTAGCCTGGTAGCGTCCTGAAAGGGGGCTACCAAGGATGGAACAACTAAAGGTTTGGGCTCTTTCATACCCAAGAAATGAGCCAGCCTCTTTCTCTCTGGATCCAGATCCTCAGTTTCCCACTGATTCCAAAATTGGATGTGACGTATCACGTCCAAGAATGTGGGATCATCCGGGGGGGCAGGGCAAATCCCCCAGAGGGCCATGGTGGGGACAAGAGGAAAACTCCCCTGAGGAGCTGGAGGAGGCAGAAGAATTTGAGTCAGATGACCTCGAAGATTTGTAGTGGGAATGCTGGTGCCTCCTCCTGTAACGCCTAGAGGACGATCTCAAATGATGACTGTGCTGTTTGGAAGACCTGTCATCCGACTGAGCAGGAGATCTGTCCCTGGGTGGAGTGGCAACTGCGAGGGCCACTGCGGGAGGAGGCTGTGGCATGGGAACCTGGAGTTCCTTGGAGATAACGTCTTTCCTGACTTGTGTCCTACCAGGAACTAAAAAGGTCCTTGACTTCGGCCAGAAAGACCATGGCTGGGGCCGAAGGGCCTGGCGTCTCAGACCTGTCGTCAGGCTTCTCATGCAACAGACCTGACGACTTGTCGGGAGCTGACCTACGCGGTGGTGATTTAGGTTTCTCCTCTTGTCCTGGGGTGGTTTCGGAGCTCATGGCAGGTCAACTGGCTGACCTGATGTCTGCCCGCCCATCGTCAACGGGTCGGATGTCAGAGGAGGCATCTCCTTGGCCGGCAGCCGAGCTCCTTCTGATGGTAGCTTAGTGGGTGTGGGCGGCGGGGAAGACCCTGAAGGCAAAGACGTCGGGGTGGAGTGCTGGGAGTCTGGCACCCGATGGTTCGGAGAGCCAGTGTCATGGTGAGACTCCTGTTCCAAACGCCACTTCCTGTCGAGTCCAGTCGGATGATACAACGAGGAGGAGGAAGCCTTCGACAGGTGGGAGGGGGGAGGCAGGGTGGCTGTCACCCGCCCCTTTAACGGTGGAATCCCTGGACTTAGTCCCGGAGGCATGGCTATAGGGCCTAAGACTTAGGGAGGGGGCCAGAGGCCCTTGCCTCAAAGAAACACCACCTGACGTACGCACCAAAGCCGGGTGTTTCAAGGCCGGCAACGCGGAAGAAACTTGGGTTGGTTGGGGGGGGTGGCAGAGTCCTACCTTCTGCTTGAGGAAGGACTGGAGCCGGCGTTTTCTTATGTGGAAACCTGGATCGGGAGTCCGAGAGGATCCTGTCCTTCTCATGATGATGGTGTTTTCCACTGGACTTTTTCTCCTTAGATTTGTGAGAAGTCCCAGACCCTGAAGAAGAAGAGGATCCTAGGCCTGATGGGGTCTTTTGCATGGTGGCCAGCTGCTGTTCTAGAAGGTAGGTCTTCAGCGTCTCCAGTCAATGGATGTGAGTCCAGCGGTTGAAATTTTTGTAGTGCAGCCAGGAGTTGGCATCATGGTCGGGTTCCAGGCAGATGAGGCAGGCCGAGTGGCTGTCTTGGGTCGGGATTTGCTTCCCGCACATGCACTTAAGATTTCGGTCGCTGACTGGAGGAAGACGGAGAAGAAATGCACCGATAATGCGGAAAAACAATGATGAAACTTTGTAGAAAAGTAGCGAAAATGGCGGTTGACTGTTAGCAGTAGGTGTCCGTGGAGCCGATGTGAATGGGTCGATGGCAGGAAAAGAACTGGGGTGGGCCCAGGGACGGCCCCCTTTATACCACTGGTGGATGTCGGAGGTGGTCCGACGTCAGTGGTCGGTCCCCGCTGGGTACTGCTAGCTAAGAATTTTTCTGTGGGGTCCTAGTGCCTGGCGGCATAGTCCTTGTGGTGAAGCCTGCTGCAAGAGCTCCCACTCAAAGTAAGATCTTAGGTTCTTCTGTGCTTGCCCCCCCGTCAGACAGAAACACTGATGAGGATGCCTTCTGCTGACCCTGGACCTTCTGTATTCCTCTGCTCCCTTCTCTTTAATTAAGAAAGTGGTGCTGAAGGCACGCAGGGGCTAGGCACTCTTCCTGATTGCACCATACTGGCCCAGGCAGTTCTGGTACCAGGATCTCCTGAGCCTCAGCAGCAGAGCTCCATGGCAGCTTCTGCTCCATCCGGACCTGCTGACAAGACTAGGGAGAACAGTTCTGCACCCCGGACCTTCAGTCTCTGCAGCTGGAATTCCAGGCTATGGGCATTTTGGAAGACATTCTTCACATTGTGGAGGCATCCCGTTAGGAGTTGACTAATAAAAAACATACATGTTTAAGTCAAGAATATTGATTCCTTTACCTGTCCAGTGGCCCAGATCCTTGTCTACCTGTGGTCCCTGTCTCAGGTCTGTGATCTATGACTTTTAAGTGGCGGCCATCTCTGCTCGTGGGGTGTGGGCCGGTATGCTGACAGGAGAAGGTGGTCAGGCTTTTTTGAAGGCCTCCCTCTGTGAAACCTACTGCTGGTGCTTATGAAGCTTCTGGGCAAACCATTCTAGTTGATGCACAAGTGTGAGATGTCACACTTGTGAATGACTGCTTTTTGATCGTTATCCCCTTGGCCAGATAGGTGCATAATCTCTAGATGGTCTTGGTGGAGTCTCCATATCTAGTTTTCCACATGGATAAGGTTGTCTTTGGCCTCCCCACAAAGTTTCTGCCCAAGGTAGTCCCAAAGTTTCACCTTAACTAGGTGATGTACCCTATCTACTTTCCAAAGACTTCTTCGGACACCAGGCATATGCTCCTTTATTACAAGGAATGCACTGCTGGGTTTCATGGCAAGACTGCTCTTACCCTATGCTGAAGCCAGTTTAGGCAGATTGGCAACTAAGCAAACGAGTGAGAGATAGATCACGTCCTGCATTGCCAGGCACAGCACTGCCTCTGTGGCTGCTGCCAAGTACATTCCAGTCGAGATCTGCAGGGCTGCTACTTGGTCCAGCATGCACACATTCATTTCCCAGTGCAACGTTTACATGCTATGTCGTCATGATGCTGCATTTGGGGACTCGGTCCTCCAGTCTGTTTTCATCATGTAGGAGTGCACAACTTGCTCCCTACTCCCGGAGGATTGTTAGGGGCTGCCTAAGTGTGGATAGTGAACTGAATCCTAGGTGGTAAAAATACAGGATGCTTACCTGTAACCGTAGTTCTGCTATGGGATTCAGTTCACATACACACAATCCACTCGACCTCCCCGGAAAGTGGTGCATGGATCCCTGCTTCCACTGTGAAAAAATCTGATGTCAGATGGAGCAGGGTCAGAGGACCCAGGCTTGAAGATGTCTGATGACCAAGCTGTGCCCAGCAATCTGCTTATGAGTGGCTCTGAACTGAATATCCATAGCAGAAAAACAGGTTACTCACCTGTAACAGTAGTTCTAGGAGTGGTATGTGTTGTTCATCCACACTTCTTGGCATGTCCCTTTCCCCTTTAAAGATGGCCGAAAGTCTTCAAGCTGGCTCCTCCCGCCCACCTGGGTGGTATAACTCTCGGCTCCGCCCTATGACAACAGATTTTAGCCCACTGGAAGCTAGGTTTGTGCGTCCGCAGCCGGGGAGGTTGGGTGGGTCCGTGTGGATGAAAAACAAATACCACTCCTAGAACTACTGTTACAGGTGAGTAACCTGTTTTTCTAGGATTGTGGATATGTTGTTCATCCACACTTCTTGGCAGACTCCTAGCAGTTCTCTGGGAGGATGGAGGCAATGCACACACCCCCACTTATACTTACTTGGGAAACAGAGATTGGAGAACTGAGGCCTCAAAACCAGCATCCTGGCGTGACTCAAGGTCGATGTAATGGGTAATGAAGGTATTTGCTGACTTCCAGGTAGCAGCTCGACAGATTTCCTGGATAGGGATGTCCCTGGAAGCAGCCACCGATGCAGCAGTATGGCTGGTAGAATGAGCTCTTATCCCTCTGGGAGGCTCCATGCCCACCAACTCATAACACAGACTTATGCAAGATGTAATCCACCTTGCAATAGTCCGTTTTGCTGCAGGTCTGCCAGAAGCGGCTTCAGCGTAGGTGACAAACAGCTGGCAAACTTCTCCCCAAATTTCTGCCGTACTCTCCTTGTAATAGGAGAAGGCTCGTCTCAGGTCCAGGGTATGGAGCCTGTATTCGGCCTCTGAGGTGTAATTACAATAGTATACAGGCAGAGTTAACACCTGCTTAAGGTGAGACTCTAACACCACCTTCGGAAGGAATTTCGGATGGGGGCCTAGGACAGTCTTGTCCCTGTGGAAGACCAGATAAGGGGAGTCTACCCGAAAGTGCCTGGAGCTCCCATGTCCTTCTGGCTGACGTGATAGCCACCAGGAAGGCAGTCTTCCACGACAAGTGAGACAACACACACTTGTGCATTGGTCCGAATGGCTTGAAATGAGCTTTGCCACTACCAGCAATAGATCCCATGGAGGCTGAGGTTCATGCACTGGAGGGGATATGTGATCCAGACCTTTGAAAAAATGCCCGACTGCTGTCTCCTGCACCGTCAGCTGACTGGCCTGTGCCCAGTAAGCAGAGATGGCTGCCAGGTGCACTCTAAGGGTCGATGACTGAAGACCCCCTTTGGACAAAGACCAAGGGTAGTTGAGAATGTTAGCTACTGGACAGGACAGAGGGTCCAGGCCCTTGCCCTGACACCAAATGGAAAACCTTGTCCATTTGAAGGCATAACATTTCCTGGTCGATTCCTTTCTGGATGCCTCCACCATGGTGAGGACATCCTCGGATAGACCAAAAGCCTGGAACTCTAGCCGCTCAGGTACCAGGCTGTGAGGTGCAGAGATTGAAGGTCCGGATGGTATACCTTCCCCTGATTGAGAGAGATCAGGTCCGGGTGTGCTGGAAGCCGCTCTGGGGGCCTGCAGCTGAGGCTGAGGAGATCTGGATACCAGAACTGGCGTGGCCAGTCTGAGGCTACCAGAATCACCTTTGCCTTGTCCCTCCTAACCTTGAGGAGAACCTTGTGGATCAAGGGGAAATGGAGGGAAGGCGTAGAAGAGGCCTGGGATCCACGGCCTTGAAGGCATCCCGTGCAGCGAGCCCTGCTGGGGCGGGCATGAAACAGCATCAGCTTGTTTTCCTTGGAGGCAAACAGGTCCACCATTGGTTTTCCCCAGAGGGAGAACAGGCTGTAAGCTACCTCTGGATGGAGAGACCACTCGTGGGATGTCTCGCCTAAGTGGCTGAGAGCATCCACCAGATGGTTTGAGGCTCCTGCCACATGAATGGCTAGGAGATCCACCTCTAGATGGGTAATGAGGGTCCAGATGTGGAGCACCTCCCTGAAAAGCAGACGGGAGTGCATGCCACCCTGTTTGTCGAGGTAGTACATGGTCATGGTGTTGTCCGTCTGGTCTTGAACCACTTGACCCCGAAGCTGAGGAGCGAAAGCTGACAGTGCCAGTCTGACTGCTCCGAGCTCCAACAGGTTGATGTGGTATCGGGACTCCTCGGGGGTCCAGAACCCATGGGCCCTTTTGTGCCCTATGTGGGCTCCCTAGCCCATGAGAGAAGCATCGGTCATGAGGACGGCCATCGGCTTTGGGTGGACAAATGGGATCCCATCCTGCAGCCAGTCTGGGGCGGTCCACCATTGGAGAGCATCCCACATCTTCTGGGTTACAGTGATGTAGTTGGTCAAAATGACCACTGAGTTCACTGGGCGGCCAGCTCCCATTGGAATGGGTGCATGTGCCACTGGGCCCAACAGACCACAGATGTGCACACCGCCATGTAACCCAGAAGGCGCAGAAAGTCCTGGGCAGGGCGCAGTTGCCCAACCAGAAATGATTGAGCAAAGGAGGAGACAACCTCCGCCCTGCCCACCGGGAGCCAAGCTCTGGCTTGACGAGAGTTGAGCTCTGCCCCGATGAAGCACATCACCTGAGAAGGCATGAGTTCTGACTTGGCCTTGTTGATCAAGAGGCCGAGTTGGGAGCAGGTCTGGAGGGCCAAGTCCCTGGATCTCTCCACCGCTTGCTGGGTGGGATCTGCTAAGAGCCAATCATTGAGGTAAGGGTAAATTCTGACTCCTCTGACGTCTGAGATTGGCTGCCACCACTGCAATGCATTTGAAGACCCATGGGGCCCATAACCAGCCGAATGGCATGGTTCGGAACTTGTATAGGGTCCCTTCGGCTCTGAAGTGGAGGAACCGCCAACGAGATGGACGGATTGGGACGTGAAAGAACGTGTCCTGCAGATCCAGTGAAAAGAAATTAAAATTACACACTTACCATAATTCTTATATCTTCACCATTCATTACTGCTGAGGTACAAGCCAGAGGTGCGCACCCGCTACGGGAGTTTTTTGGAGGGAGGATGGCGCTGCCCTTGAGGCTGACGCTTCACGTGGTGCACGAGGGCCATTAGGCACCACAGACTCCTCCTCCATCCCAGTTCTGTAAGCTGGAGAGGCGAAAAAAAGGGTTAAGAGAGAGCGAGGCAAGAGAGCTGAGGGATAGAATAAGGAAAGGAAACAAACTGAAAAAGGAATAAGCCGATAGAGGACAGGAAAGGGAAAACCCTACCCTAAGGGACCGCAGGGCCTCACTCCCTGGGCGGCTCCGAGGGAGGAACAGATAAGGGAGAGGAGAAAGAAGGAAAAAGAAGAAGAAAAAAGGGGGATGTTGGGAGGAGGGAAAAACTCTGTCAAGTTGTAAGTTAGATTGGCTTTAAAGGCTTATTAGCTTGGAACCAAAGGGCAAGGGAGCAAGGATCCCATCAAACAAAAACTGGCCTAAGAAGATTCGACCGAACCTTTTGCACAGCTCAATACACAAAGGGCAGACTTTCTACACCTCCCGCTATCCCCAACCCCTTACTCAAGCTGAGAGTGCACAGATTGCTAAGGCACATAATCTGTTTTGGAGTGAGAGTGTCCAACTAAGATGGGGAAAAAAGGACCCCACTAGTACATTGTTGCTTGTTAATGTAACCCCTTGTTACCCGGGGTTACTAGAATCCCAGTAAGACCTAGTGGTAGGCAGGGAAGGCAGCTTGTGAAACTCCAGTTAAATGGGTTTCACACTGTCTCACTCTGTTCTCAGCCTCAGCTGAGACTGAGAGATGACATCACCAATAGAACTGTCGCAGCTGCATAAGCCACATTGGAATCTGCAGCAGAGGGAGTTAGATAGAACGTTGGGAGTTTTCAAAGTCAGTCTCCTGTGTGCTTTCAAACAGGAAGGGTCAGTTCCTGTTTACCTTCTGTAAAAGAAGGAGGTCAGAGTCCAGTTTTGTTTTCAAAGAGGAAGGAGCAGTTCCAGTTTTGCCTTCAAGTGGTGGAGGCCGCTGTCTCAGTGCCCCTCCCTCCGGGGGTAAAGATCCCCATGTAGATTCCAGGGGTAATCCTCTAATTTCTGCAGAAGAAAGAAAGCTGCCTATTTCAGTTTCAGTCTATGTTTGGAAAGTGGGAAGAGTTGAAATTTGCCTGTGGGACACCTGCAACAAAAGGGTGAGTGTTCGCTCTAATATGAGAGGGCAAAAAATGTGTTTCTTCAGCCTGGGATATGTGAAGAATTCTAGGAATTGAACTACTATTTGGGAGGTCTATAGGACTAGAACAAACAAATCGAGTAGTGTCAAAAGCTAGAGTGCTGTGTGAATTCAAGTAATATGGTAGAGGGGGTGCGACAGTTCATCCACCGTTTAATCTACATTCAGAAGTTTCAGTTTTTCCAGAGAAATGACCGGGTATGGGCTGTGGGAGCTGGAGGTGGGAACACCCCCCATCTTTAGTAACCAGGTCCACCTCTACGGATTTCTGCTGTGATTGCTACTTGCCTCATTAGCTTGGCCAGTGATGAGGGAGGTACCCAGACGTGGGTCGCAAATGGGAAAATCTCTCTAGGAGTCGCAGACTCTAGGTGGTGTGGGGAGCCACAACAAGTGTGAAGAAAATTCTCTTTGTGAGATGGGAGTCAGAAGAAGTAAGAAAGAAATCTCTCTAGGAGTCGCAGACTTTAAGTGGTGTGGGGAGCCACAACAAGAAATTGGGTTCATTCTTCCAGTGGACCGCCATTCAAGTGGCCGGCAGGGGAGCCGGGCCAGTCGGGCTGTGTACCCAAAGCGCGTGCAAGTCCGGGCTGTGTGCCTGGTGGGTCCAGAGCCTGAAAACAGTAGAATTGGTTCATTCTTCCAGTGGACCACCTTGTAGTCTCTAATCTGCATTACCAGTAAATGTAGCCCCATGGGGGTCCATCTATGCTTTGTTGTGTTCAGCTAGTTGTGAATAAAAGCCACACTGTAAAATCCCATTCCTGGTTCTGGACATTACAGTTATTGCTTCCTGTGTTCGGATTTACTTGGGTGCCCCTGTGCAGAGTAGCCAAACCTAGGTCCCCTTGTGCCGAGTAACCTCATCCTCCCCGAACCCAGGTCCCCACCAGGTATTGCTGCCAGCGCCAACAGCATGCCACCTGTCATTTTGGCAAAAAGGCAGAGGTGAGGGGTTACATTAATATTGGTGTGGGTGGGGATTTGAAGCCCTACAGGGGGCACCCCTTTGGGAAGGTGGACAAAGACAGAGTAGGAAACTCCTTCTGACTCCCTGGGAGGCAGGGACAAATAATCAGATTACCAGTTCCAGAAGGCAGTTTTGAAAATGGCTAGAACAGAGTTTGACTAGCGCCAGATTGGTGCACACAGGACAAGATCCAGAGACACCAGTGAGATCCTGGAACCAGAGGCACAGGACCATTTAAGAGGTAGCCTTATTAACTGGTGATAGAAATAATGTGGCTTAAGAAAAGTGCCAGGGGGACACCTTCAAGAGTAGTCAGAAAGAGTTCCCTTAGGAAAAAGATGAAATCCTACTCATTCTCCTTCCTCTCTAGACTTATGCTACCTGTTCTGAGAGAAGAACGGAAGACCCAAAGTCTAGGGAATTAGGCTCTAAGGCCATGAGGAGAGGGGAAGGAAGAACGAGCAGCGAGGAGGAAACGCCCAAGAAGGAGGCCCATGAGGGGAAGGTGGGCGGGATTCAGTAATGAATGGTGAAGATACAAGAGAAGATCAAGAATTACGGTAGGTACGTAATTTTCATATCTTCCCTTGTCAGTCTTCACCATTCATTACTGCTGAATGAGTACCAAGCCCCCCAGAGCGGGGCTAGAGTAACCCTGAGGGAATAAAACCCTCAGCCTCCTGTTGGTGAGGAACAGAAGGAAGAGACCCTGGCCACAGCACACTGGAAGCCTAAAGCCAAGGAGAGCCAGGAGGTGTCCCCTGAAGATGAGGGGACAGAGGAAGCCCCAGTAGAAGCCTCCTAGTCCTCGAAGAAAAGAGGCGGGTCCCATGGAAGGCGGAGCGAATCACCCTGCGCCGGGCCAGGGTGACAATCTTGATAGACGAAGCCATGCTGTCCGCCTAATACAGATTGCTGTCCCCTCAAGCCTAGAAGCCACCTCATTGGCGTTGTAGGATGCCCTTGCTTAGCACCTTGCCAGTTCCAGGCCTATAGCGGAGAGGGCAATGGCCTGTCGAGATTACGCTGTATCAGGCATTGATGCTAGAAGCTGGGATAGCATTGACCTTAAATGATGTGCCTGATGTGATGCAATACCCAGCATCGCACGAGAGGAAGAGAACACTCTTCGCCCCCACCGGTCAAATTGTAGAGAATCTGAGTCCGGTGGTCGGTCGTGCGCCAGGTGGCGGGCACCCGGAAGGAGTCTCTAGGGACACGAATCCTGAGGGCGGGTTGGGAAGAGAACCTAGAGACTCAGATGGGGCACAGCACCTCCTCCTGCAGTCTGCTGGGGCTGGGATAGGGTCGGCTGGAGATTGCCAGGTGCGGATAGACATCTCCTGGAAAGGAATAGGCCAGGATGGCACCACCAAATGTTGGGCACTGAATTCACTGAGGAATTCACGTGTCTCCCACTTAGTATTGTCACGTCTGACGTAGGAGATACGGAGATCCCAACCATCCTCGATAGGAAGCACTGATATTGAGTGAAATCAGCGTCGGATGAAAGGTGAGCAGATGGTTCCTCTCCCTCCGAGGAGGATGTGGAACTCATATGTCCAGAAGACTCCTGCGGTGGGTAGGGAGAGGCGAAAAACCCACTCATGCATATACCTGACACATGACGGGAAGGCCGCCGCAGTGCCTCTGAATGTCTCCCAGGATAACAGCCCTGTAGAACCGACATGACCTGGAAGAGAGGGGGGTGGCTGCAGAGGAATGGGAGAGGGGCACCTACGATGAGGCAACTATCCTCTGCTAAGGCTCTGAAATCCAGGAAATGGAGCCCAAGTTGGTGGGGTCCCGGATATCAAACCAGGTCGCAGAATGGAACCCTGAGGATGCAAACTCTGGAAGAGCCTAGAAGGGGAATCTCCCCTGTGTTGCTGCAAGGATCCAGAAGGGCAACCCACGGCAACGCCACCATAGGGGTCTCTTGAGCCTAAGAGGGAGAGGCGGGGCTCAGCACTACGGTTCCTTCCCACACCCCAAGGGGTGGGGGTGGGATGCCGACACCCCTCACCCCGGCCCCTCATACTCCGAGGATGCCTTCCTCCTCAACCCCAGTGACAGGGTCCTGAGGCCTCCCGAGGGGGGCCCTCCGAAGACAGGACCCTCAATCCACCCTGAGAAGCCGCAGCAGCACCGGAATCAGCAGCTGTCACGGCCCCCTCTGGGAGGACAGTCCCTTCCCTGACCCCCAAGCCACCCTCTTCCATGGACCCACAGACCACCTCCAGTCTGGGAGTCCTCAGAGGAAGACTGCTGTGGAGATTCAGGAATGAGGGCACTGGGCCGCCTGACACTGCATTCCACAGAAGACTCCGATTCCGAAGAATCAGGGAGCTAGGCCAGGTCAACCTCAGAATCGTCCGTTTCCGAAGAAGAGTCGACAAGAAGGACCTCGATGTTGGCCACCCCAAGAGTTCCCTGAGAAATGGCACCACGTACGGCGCCGGTGTTGCTCGATGCCGCCAACAGAGTCAGCCAGAAAACTGGCGCTGTGAATGGCACCGGGATCCGAGACAGCCCCGGAAGGTGGTGTCTAGGGTCCACCAGTGCCGGACCCAGAAACCGTAGGCCGCGACACTGGGGGAGCCTGCACCTCTGAAGAGGTGACTGCCAAGGCGGTGTCCCCGACGGAACCCCGGGAGGGGCCACGGCATTCCCCCGACACCGCAAAAGAGGCCTCCTTGGCAAGGCTTGAAGATGAGGAGACCTCCTCCTCACCAGACCGTATAGGCCTGAGAGGGGACCTGGAGGAAGGGTCTAAAGATCTGGCCTGGGAAGCACGAGAATGACGCTATCCTCCAAAAGTCAGTGGGGCCTTGCTGATTTTGAACACGGGGACTTCGAGAACACGGTGGTCCATCGAGAAACAGGCGTCACATCTATCCATATCTTGGTTGGGTCCCAGGCAGCAAAGGCAGACATCATGCCGGTCCGTCACGTTTGGCTCCCGAACCAGACATGCGAAAATAACTATAAACAGCAAAGCTTCTGGCACTGTCAAAATATAGAAAAAGAACAGGCTTACCGGTGTCATCCACATCGGGAAAAATCAAACTGGGATGAAGGTAGAAGTTTCGAGCAGAATCGAAGGCCTAATGGCGCAGCAAACCAACACTCTCGTGCAGCAGGTGTAGCCTCGACGGCGGGAGAAACAGAACTGGGATGGAGGAGGAGTCTGGGGCGCCTAACGACCGCCACTCACACACCATGTAGTGCGTCACTCTCGAGGGTGGCGCCGTCCCAGTGCTGACTCCTCCCTCCAAAGCAAAAAAAAAAAAAAAAAACTCCTGTAGCAGTGCGCGCCTCCAGCTTATACCCCAGCAGTAATGAATGGTGAAGATTGACAAGGGAAGATCCACATGTTTCGCTGTAAGGATGGTATGATCTGGGACAGAGTGACCATCCGAAAGGTGCGTGACGTGAGATACTGATTCAGGTCATGCAGATCTAGAATGGGCACCAGCCCCCTGTCCGCTTGGGCACCAGGAAGCATCTGGAGACAAAGCCTGGGTCTGCTGAAGAATCCGCCACTGGAGCTACTTCCTCCTTGAGGAGGAGCTAAGCGATGTTATCTGAGAGAGCCGACTGAGTACGGACAGATGCTCTTTCTTCCCAAGGGGCGCGGGCTCGGCTTGGAGGGTGCTACTCGAATTTCAGAGGCAGTCCCTGACCAGCCACTTCCAAAACCCACCTGTCCATGGTGATAACGGACCAGGCGGAAAGAAAGTGGTGGAGCCGGCCCCCAACGGGAGGACCCAGAGCTGGTGTGACACAAGAGGGGGTGGCAGCCCCGGCCCCGTCACTGAGCAGGCTTGGAGGAGGAGGATCCAGGACCTGAACCTCGGCCTCCTTTATGGGCCGGGCTTGGGCCGGGGACGCCAAGCTTGAGCTTGCTGCTGCCCTCCTTGAAAGGAGGGTTGCTGTGCTGCAGGGGAAGAGTGCCGAAAAGGCTTCTTTTTCTTCTGCTGTTTCTTGCTCGAAGAACCTTTAGCAGAAGTAGCATCCAAGGTGGCATTGGACTGCTTAATACGCTGAAGGTGACCAGCCACTCCTGGGACAAAAGGTAGGTGCCCAGGAAAGGTACATCAGCTAGTTTGTGCTGAGTATCTGCCGGGAAAGAGGAGACTCTCAGCCAAGCCCTGCGATGAGAGGCAACTGCGGTTGCCATCGAGCGGACACAAGAATCCCCAATGTCCAGGGCTGCCTGAAGCTGCTGTTTGGCAGAAGCCCGGCCCTGATCCCGGACCTGCTTGACCGTGATCTGTATATCCATGGGGAGGTGTGGGAGGACTTCATCCAAAGACCCCAAGAGGGCATGGGAGAAGTGTGCAATGATGACGGCCGAACTTGCCTGACGAAGGCCTAAAGATGAGGCCACGTAGACCTTATGAGCTGAATGATCCAAGAGTTTGGATTCTTTCTCGGGAGGTCAGTCAGTGTTGGCAGAACTGCTAGTACGCCTGAACACAGCGGCGGTCACCAGGCTATCGGCCGAAGGGTGCTCTATGAACCCTGCAAGGGACCCCATGGTTACCGTGTACTTGCGGGCCATGTAGGCAGATGGAGCTGGACAGGAGGCAGGGCACTGCCAAAGTTCTAAGGCTGGGCCAGCTATGGCCTTGGCCACAGGAATGGCCTCCGTTGGGATACCCCTTCTCTTGAGAATGTCTGTGAGAAGGTACTCGACTTTTTCTGGATAGGTTCCAGGGGCATCCCTGCAGATTTAGAGATGAGGCGAAGAATGCCCGAAAGGACGAAGGACCTTCCTCTGTCTCTATCCCACCAGCCAATTCGTCATCCCCGGAATGAGAATGTAGGCCGGTCTCATCCGAATCCGAGGAATCTGGATACAATGGCTGACCACCCAGTTCACCTTCGACCAGCTGAGGGCAGTCCGGGGTGACAGTGACCGAAAGACGCCGGGGAAGCCAGATTTGTGGTCTATCTTCCTTAGAAGGAGCCCCTCCCACAAGCTACTTGGGCGGTGGTTCCACCACAATTGGTGGAGAGACCGGTTTAGGTGGAACGGGAGGTTTCGCCGGCTCCACGGGCAGGGGAGTCGACTTATATCAGCTCCAAAGGAGTCGGCTTTGGTCTGGGAGGTGAAAGCCAAGTAATGGCCAGGGTAGAAGCCGGGGTTGGCTTGTGCCCAGACAAAATCAGCTGTTGTCACAAAAGGTCCTCGTAGCACTGACGGAGTTTCCACCGGAGCCTCTCCTCATCCGAGGAGGACGACCAATGGCGTCGCCTCTTTTTTGAGCACTTGTGGCTCTTCCTCGGTCTGCCGGTTGAGGGGGTCCTAGACCTCGATTGAGATCAGACTGGCCGATTCAGTCGCTCGGGAGACACTGGCGGGACTGGTGATATCCCAGGGTCAGGGACCACGTCCTCGACGGGATTTCCAGCAGGCTGGGTCTCCTCGGGGAAAGAAAGGACCAGAGTCTGATTGAGAGAATCATCGACTGCAGTCAGCGACAATGGGTCGATGAATATTTCAACCTCATTGATCGACACTTTGGTCGACTGGCCAGACGGCAAAGCTGAGAGGCCAGCGGCCGAAGAGGCAGTTTTGACTGAAGTCGAGACTGCCGGTTCCTGGTACCAAGATCACTCCCAATCCCAAGAACATCTTCGCCGCGACGAAGACAATCCTGGGTCCTTTTCCCACTTATGGGACCGAGAGGAGTGCGTGCCTGCAGGACCCTCTCCCTTAGTCGGGAGACATTGGCACAACTCTCAGAAGGAACCCAAGAAGGTGGAGCCCAGGTTGAGCAGAAAGAAGAAGCTCTGAGAAGAAGATTAGCCAGCACAAGTCGCTTCCTCCTCGAAGGCTTGCATGCGTTCCAGTTGCTCGGTGGATCCAGCGGCTGCGGAAACCGCCCACCAAGCCTCCTTTGATTTCACTGGAGGGTTCCATTTTTCTGGCCTCCTCAACTTCAGGCATGCGAGACGGTCGTCGAGGACGTTAGGGTGAAATGCAAGACAAAAATCGCACCTCGAGGTGTCATGGTAGACACCCAAGCAATAGATGTACGCGGTGTGGGGATCGGTGCGTGACTTTTTGTGGCTGCATGAACACCGGTGAAATCCGGGGGAAGACTTGTCTTCCATAAATGAAGATAAGCAGTCGCAATCGCTAATTCGAACTAGATGAATTTTCAGAATAACTGGAAGATTTGAAGCCAGGACCTACAAAATGTGGAAGCACGAAGGAGATAACCTGAATCTTCCAGCAGAAAGGAAGAAATGGCGTCTTGGGGCATAGCCGAGAGTTATACCATCCGGGTGGGTGGGAGGAGCTAGCTTGAAGACTTCCGGTGGTCCTTAAAGGGGAAAGGGACATGCCAAGAAGTGTGGATGAACAACATATCCACAATCCTAGAAAGGAAAATTACGTACCTACCGTAATTCTTGATCTTCTTGGACGAGTCTCCACCACTCATTCACACTAGTGGGATTAGCGCCGGAGGCACTAAGACCCATCGGGAGCAAACTTTGCTGGAGAACCGGCGTGAGAGCGGCGCCAGGATCTGGCGCCCATGAGCAGCGGCTTCGAGCGGTAATGACCATCTCGGGCGACGGCCTCCAACCGCCTCAGTACCTTTTTACCAAGGAGGTGCAGCGCAACTAACGTAAAGAGTAAACCCAACATTAAAATACGGACATAAGATAGTCCGTATGACCCGTGTAAGAAGGGTCAGCAAAGAAGTCCTCACGGCCTAAAGATTTGAGGGAGTGAAGACCAATACAGCGGTGAGCTCGGGGGATGGAGGGTGGGCGTGTGAATGAGTGGTGGAGACTCGTCCAAGAAGATCAAGAATTACGGTGAGGTGCGTAATTTCCTATCTTCCTGGACATAAGTCTCCACCACTCATTCACACTAGTGGGAGAGTACCAGCTGTAAAATCCCCAAAAGGCGGCAGGAGCCAGAGCTCACGCGTCTAAGATGAAACCCATTAAGGATAGTTCTGCAGATCGCGGAATGAGCTAGCATGAACATCCAGTGCATAGTGTACTTGAGGTATGCACTGAGCTCCAGGTGGCGTTGCATGATATCTGCAATTGGAACATTATGCAATTTCCGCTAGGGATGCACGACCGCCTCTAGTAGAGTGAGCGTACACTCTACCTTCTAATTTAACTTGAGCCATGGAATAGCAATGGCGAAGGCATGCCACTAACCATGAAGAGATGCATCTAATAGCGACAGGTTGACCCAGCGGGTGTCGCTGAAAGAAACGAACAGTTGCTGAGTGCTCTTGCGAACATCCTTGGTTCTATCTAAATAGAACTGCAAGGTCTCTTAACATCCAAGGAATGAAGAGCTCGTTCCCCTTCATTTTGGAAGTGTGAGTAGCGGGAAGTACCAGAGGTTGGTTTAGATGGAATTCTGACACAACCTTGGGAAGAAATTTAGGATGAGTACGGAGAACTACCTTGTCTTTATGGAATACAGTATACGGAGGGTCCGTAACCAGGGCATGCATCTCAGAGACCCTGCGGGCTGAGGTAATGGCCACCAGGAAGGCAGTCTTCCAGGTAAGAAATTTTAGCTCACAGGTAGCTAAGGGTTCGAAGGCTTCAGTGAGCATGTCCAGCACCAGGTTAATGTCCCAGGCTGCAACTGGACGCTTAACAGGGGTCTGGTATGGAGAATCCCCTTAAGAAATCTCTTCACCATAGGTAACTGAGCCAGAGTTAAGGAAGAAACCGGCTCATGGAACACTGAGATGGCACTAAGGTGAACTTTAACTGTGGAGTACTGAAGACCTAAGTTTGACAGGTCCAAAAGATACTCAGAACCTTGCCAGGAGGACAGGAAAAGGGATTCAAGAGAGTTTTGCACACCAGAGAGAAACGTTTCCATTTGGCGTACGTTCTTGGGTGGCTGGCTTCCGAGCAGCCAGAAGGATGTCTGAGACTCTGACGAGACGTTGAACTGATTCACTTCTATCTCTTCAGGAGCCAAGCATAAAGGTGAAGTGATTTCAGGTTGGGATGGACCAACGAACCCTGAGTCAAAAGACTGATTTGCAAAGGAAGTGGTCTCGAGAGGCTGCCAACATACTGTTGAGTAGAGGAAACCATAGTTGCGAGGCCAGGAAGGAGCAATGAGAATCATCTTGGTCCCCTGAGACTCGAACTTGAGAAGTACTCTCTGGATTAGAGAGCGGTGGAAAGGCGTAAAGCGTTTTGTCCACGCAGCCTGAGCAGCATCCTGACAGAAAATGCCAGGCCCTGGATTTCTGGAGCAGAAGAGAGCAGTTTGCGTTGAGTGGGGATGCAAAAGGTCCAGGTCTGAGTCCCCACTCTTTGAACAGAGACCGAGCTACGACTGGATGGAGACCACTCGTGAGGTCTGCCTCCGTTCTGCTGAGGTGATCTGCTAGGTCGTTTGTATACCTGGCAGATAAACAGCATGAATCAGAGACTTGTGCTCCAAGCACCACTCCCACACCCTCATTGCTTCCCTGCAAAGGGATAAGAATAAGCACCGCCTTGCTTGTTGATGTAATACATCACTGCTTTGTTGTCCGTTTGAAGGAGAATGTTCTTGTGACAAAGGACATCCTTCAGAGCTCGAATGCATAGAGGACCGCTCTCATCTCAGGACATTTATGTGGAGATGAGTTTCGAACTGAGTCCATACACCTTGAGTGTGGAGGGAGAGACAGTGAGCTCCCCATCCCATTAGCGATGCGTCTGTGGTGATGGAGATCTGATGATCCGGGGGAGCAAAGGGGAATCCTTCCAGGAGATTGCTCTCTTGAGACCACCAGGTGAGAGACCTTCGAAGGGGCTCCGTCACCTTGATGGGATAAGACTGGGGGTGAGAGGTTGGGGACCACTGAGTGGAGAGCATCCATTGGGTGGTTCTCATGTGCAGTCGGGCCAGAGGGACAGTGAAGACCGAGGACGCCATGAGACCCAACATGCGTTGCATCGAGAGAGCTGTAACCGATTGGTTCTCCCTGATGTAACGGGCCATTCGAAGGATGTCGAGTCTTCTGTCCTCTGGAAGGAAAGCCTTCGCTGAAGAGGTGTCTAGAAGCGTCCCTATGAAAAGGAGCCTCTGGGAGGGTTGCAGTTGAGATTTTTCAAATTCAGCAGAACTCCCATGGACGTGAGAAGACGAAGTCGCTTGCACGGCTTCCAAAGTCCTTGGCCGGAAGGGCTTGCTAGAAAGCCAATCGTCCAGGTGGGGAAACACTCGAGTCGACTCCTGAGATGCACGCGAGAACTGCACTACACTTTGTAAAACTTCATGGCCGCGAGGATAGCAAAGGGTAGGACTCTGAACTGATAATGCTGACCCAAAGCTACAAACCTGAGGAACTTGCAGTGGAGTCGGGTGGCGAGGGATATGCTGGTAAGCATCCTGCATATCCAGAGGCGCCAGCCAAGTCGTGCTGATGCAGCAAGGGTAACAGGGTACCTAGGAAATCATCTTGAATTTCTCCCTGGGGAGGAATTTGTTTAGCTTTCTGAGGTCTAGAATAGGCATCCCCAGATTTCTTTGGAACCAGAAAGTAATGGGAGAGAACCCTGTGTTTAGCGATCGCAGGGGCACCAGTTCTATTGCCCTGTTGTTCAGAAGGCCCTGGATCTCCGGTGAGGAGGTCTGACTGAGAGGCCGACAACCTGGGTTGTCGTCTGGGAGGACAATTCAGGGGGTTTCAAGAAATTGAGAGAATAACCTCGCGAATTATCCAAGGACCCATTGTCCAAGTTATGGACTTCCACTGGTTGTAGTGACATCAGACAACCTCCACGGAGAGAAGTTCCACCTCGGGCAGAGTGGATGGAACTTGGGCCAACGACTCATAAGGTAGCGCTGGGAGCTTTAGGCCCCTCAGCTCTCTGCCGGTCTTCTTTGAGGTTGGGCAGGTTGGCTTTTATGGAAGCTTCCCTGCCTCTGCCTCGAAAGGACTGAACAGACTGACGTCTGTTCACATGCCCCGGAGGGCAGGCGAGGTCTGGCCAACAATGGCCGATCTGGTCTTCTGAGTGGCCTCTAAGCTTGCTCCACCTGAGGGCCAAAAAGAAAGGAGCCATCAAAAGGCAGCGCCATCACCTGCTGCTGAGCATCATTAGTGAAACATGAAGTGCTGACCAGGAATGGTGCAGTACAATCGCGCTGCTGGCCGAGAAGCAGTGTCCGAAAGCATCCATGGCAGCTTTGACCTGTTGGTTATGGACTCAATACCTCTAATAGCGGTCAGAAGAAGCTCTGACTTGGAATCGAATCTGGAAGAGCTTCAACCATTCTTTTCATAGAGTGCACGGGATATACTCATACTGGAAAAATAGCCTTGATAACTGGCAATACGCATACTTAGAGTGGAGGCAGCAAAGACTCTCTTACCTAATGTATCAATCTTACGAGACTCTTTGTTAATAGGTCAAGCTGTAGTAGTTTGAGGAAGAACGACCTTGTCATTCTCTGCCAGGACTACAATAGGATCCGCAAAGGCTTGGGCTGCCAAAATGGGACGATCCTTGGGAGCTGAATACTTCTTATCAATGGATTTAGCCACAGAGGGAATAAGAGCAGGATTATTCCATACCATTTGAGACAGCGTCTCGAAGGAAGGCTGGACGGAGGTCAAATCGTAGGGATCTCCGAAGCATGAAGATACTGGAGTCTTAATATCTTCCCAGGATCGATGTCTGTAGTCTGGAGAGAAAGAGTGGATCCCAGGTTCTTCAACAGAGACTTAAAGGACAGGTCGTCGACCACAGGCTCTGTAGCAAAGAAAGATCCTGTTTCTCCACTTCATCCCCAACCGAAGGTCTGGGTCAAGGCTCAACATCATCTCCTGATGGTCCAGAAAGGACTGTTTGGACAGAAAAGAGTGAAAAGTAGGAGAGGAGGAAATAGCAGAAAAACAAGGAGGTCCCCAGAGACTGCTGGGAGCAGCAAGCGGACTGAAGGCGAGCGCAGGGGCGCCACCGGCGCCGAAGGGCCTGCATGACCCATAAGCGCACGGCGGCCCCAGCGCCTGGACGACTAAGCGCGTTGCGGCGGCGCTAATCCCACTAGTGTGAATGAGTGGTGGAGACTTATGTCCAGGAAGATCTATGGTTTCAGGTAACGCAGTTGTATTTCTCTCTCCCACCACCAGCCCAGAGTCAGTTTCACTGTTTTGGGGGGGAGGTGGTAGTGGCAGTCGCTAAGATACAGTTGACAACAGTGTTTCTTTTACTAACCCAGAACAATAGGTAATTTTAGGAACAATACATCAGTGTTGCTGAAACTATTTCTTATATCTGTGCAGGGTTAAAGAAAAGAAGCAGAAGGGCAAATCCACACAGATGAATGAGGAGACTGAAGGCACAAATTGTCAAGTACAAGCTGCAATAAGAAAGAAAATGAAAAAGAAGAAATGGACATTAGTTAAATATAAGAAAAAAAAGCATAAATGTGCTTGATAAGATTATAAATGATTACTCTTTTAGCCAATCAGGATTGTTTATTTATAAAGATTTGCAATAATAGGAGGAGAGATTTGGTTCTGAGCGCCTGTAATTAGCCCTGGTGTCCCATGAAGGGGCAGATACTGGTTCATCTCCCTTGCAGGAAAACTGGTGTTAAACAGTAGAGGGTTTAAAAAAAAAAAAAGCTCAGATTATTAATGAAACTAAGGGCAGCCATAAATAAAGGAGCAATCCCTTAATTATTTTGCCTCCAAGAAGTGCTGAAGGAGGCTAAAGCAGAGAAAAGAGGCATCTTACAAGAATAGTAAAAAAGGTAAAACTAAAATGGAAGAAAATGTGTATGTACAAATTTTTTATCCTTTTTCTTCTGCCACTTTGTTGGACCATCCTACATGGCAATCACCCGGATCCCCCCAGTTGCTCCCTTCCACCATTGAGGGCTGTTGAGTTTCACGGAGGGGGACTGGGTGTGCTGGGAAGGTAGTTTTTCACAGTTTTTTCCCTCCACAGTCCCTCCCACCACCCTATGGAGCACAGTGCTGTACTTCTGACAGCCTCGCACTCACACAGTAAGCCTCCTTGGAGAAGCAAGGTTCAGTGCCCACCACAGAAGTCCCTGTGGTGATAGAACCTGGCAGCGCCCCTTCCCAGCTGAGAATATCTTTGGCTGCCATGAGGCATTGCCACCCCAGCCAGCACTTGAGTCCGCTTCTGACCCGGGGTGTTAGCAGGAGAGTGGAATGCATTACCCACTGGGCTGTCGGGTACCCCACAGTAGAGTGCAGTGCACTACCCACTGGGCCATCAGGCACCCAAACAGGAGTGTGCGATTGCACTACCCACATTGCATCCAACAGGAGAGTATGATGCACTACCCACTGGGCCATCGGGCACCCAACAGGAGCGTGCTGTGTACTACCTACCGGGCCATTGAGCACCCAACAGGAGAGTGCAATGCGCTACCCACTGGGTCATCAGGCACCCAACCAGAGTGTGATGCACTACCCACTGGGCCATCAGGCACCCAACCGGAGAGTGTGATGCACTACCCACTGGGCCATCGGGCACCCAACAGGAGAGTGTGACGCACTACCCACTGGGCCATCATGCACCCAACAGGAATGCATTGCACGACCCACTGGGCCCTCGGTCACCCAACAGGAGAGTGCAGTTCACTACCCACTTGGCCATCAGGCACTCAACAAGAAACATAGACTTTGATGGCAGATAAGGACCACTTGACCCACCCAGTCTGCCCATTTCTCTACCTACTGGATAAGCTGCAGATTCTAGTTAACCAACAACCTACTTCCTGCCACCCCCCACTACAATTGTCTTATGACTGTCCTATGCATGTTTGAATTCCCCCACTGTTTTAGACCCAACAACCTCCCCAGGAAGGCGGTTCCATGCATCCACCACTCTCTCCATGAAAAGAAATTTCCTCACATTACCCCTGAGCCGTCCCCACTCTATCTTTAAATTGTGCCCCCTTGTTCTTACACATCTCTTTTTCTGAAAGATGCTACCCTCCTGGACTTTGTTGATTCCCTTGAGGTACTTAAAAGTTTCTATCATGTCCCCCCGTCCCTCCTTTCATCAAGGGTATACATATTAAGCTCTCTCAATCTCTCTTCATATAGTTTCTGATGCAGACCCTGCACCATTTTAGTTGCCCTCCTCTGAACTGCTTCCATCCTGTCTATGTCCTTGCGTAGATGAGGTCTCCAAAACTGCAAACAGTACTCCATATGGGGTCTCACCAACTGTCTGTATAGAAGGATAACCACTTCCCTTTTTCTACTTGTGATGCCCCTTCTTATGCATCCCTGTATCCCCCTGGCTCTCCTTACTGACTTCTCACATTGCTTACCCACCTTTAGATCATCTGATATGACTACCCCCAGGTCCCTTTCCATTTTTTGTTGTTGTTAGTACCTCCCTTGCTATTGTGTACTCTTCTCCTGGTTTTTGTTTCCCAGGTGCATTACTTTGCACTTCTTTGCATTGAATCTTAAGTTGCCATATGTCTGACCATTCCTCCAACCTTGCCAAGTCTCCTCTCATCCTTTCTACCCCCCACTTGTGTATCAACTCTGTTACAGATCTTTGTGTCATCTGCAAAGAGGCATACCTTGCCTTCCAGACCCTCTGCAGTGTCACCTATAAAGACGTTAAAGAGGACTGGACCCAGTACTGAGCCCTGAGGTACTCCACTAGTAACCCCCCTTTCTTCAGAATGTATTCCATTCACTATTACCTTCTGTGTCCTGTTGTGCAGCCAGTTTGCTACCCAGGCTACCACCCTGGGACCCACTCCCAGGCTGGTTAACTTGATTATTAATCTTTTGTGCGGGACTTTGTCAAATGCCTTAGTAAAGTCTAGGTAGGCCATATCCACAGTCCCTCCCTGGGAATGTGATGCACTACCCACTGGGCACTCAACAAGAGAGTGCGATGCAGTACCCACTGGGCTATCGGGCACCCAGCAGGAGAGTGTGATGCACTACCCACTGGGCCATCGGGCACCCAACAGGAAAGTGCGATGCACTACCCACTGGGCCATCAGGCGCCACTTTTGTCAAATATTTATTGTAACACGAACTGCTACATTGCATCAGCTTCTCCCTGTACTATTGTTTGTAACTTGTTTGAACTGTAATCTCCTGGGTCGTGCCTGAAAATAGGTAATCCTGTCTAGTGCACTTACCCGGTTACCAAAAGTAAATAAATAAAATACTTTAAAATTCCATTTGAAATTTTTACTGAAGTGTGCCACACAATTTATGGCAAACATGTTTATACAGTATGTACAATTATTGTTTCTCTCCTGATCATGAGTTTTGTTTCAACTCCTTTGTGCTCCAGAACTGCATAGCATCTCTTTGCTGTTCCCTCACCTGAAGAAAGCACTCTTGGAACCAGGAGAGAGACAGAAAATGAAAATTACATACCTACTGTAATTCTTGATCGTTCTGTATATCTTCACCATTCATCACAGTTGGATATGTGGCTGGAGGTCACGACCCCGTGGGAGCTTTTTTTTTTGATGGGCAGAGGCGTGCACCATCGGCGCCGTCTGTCGAGGCAGGAATGTGAAGCCGCAGGTTGGCTGTTAGGTGTCATCGACCCCGCCTCCCGCCAGTTCTAAGTCACCGTAGAGTAAGAAGCAGGGTTAGGAGGGTGGGACAAGGAAGTCCAAGGGACAGACAAAGGAAAAGGTATAAGAACTAAAAGGAGAAATAAACGACTGCAAGGACAGACAAGGGAGAGAGAAAAACTAAGGGGATTGGGAGGGGCCCCAATCTCTGGAAGAAAGGAAGGAAAGAAGAAAGGAAATGTTAAGTGGGAGAGGAGGGGACAAACTGATGGCCTGTGGTCTGATCCCAATTTTGAAAGGACTAGATTATTGGAGGACTTACTGCCCAGGGAGTTGCAAGCCTGGATAGGCTGCCAAAACCAAGGAACAGGGTTTGGCAAGCATGCTCTGGCAAAGTGACACAAGTCAGAGCATAAGATGGACTAGGAGCCGAAAGCTGTCCCTTCCCCGAACCAACCAAATGGGAAAAAGCAGTATTAGACATCAAGTCAAGATTTAGAGGAGTAGAGAGGGGGCAGCTAACACCATCCCACCCCAAGGGGTGGAAGCCAAAGCAATGAGAGGATAGCCCCCTCCCACTCTTCCAATACAAGGGGGAGGAAAAACATTTCCCTGTGTGGCCAAGGTCACCCCACTCCTGACCAAAGGGGGGGGAAGGGCACACAGAGGGAGGGGCACCAGAGACTGAGGCCCCAGGGGGATGGAGGGTGGGATTTTGTGATGAATGGTGAAGATACACAGAAGGATCAAGAATTACGGTAGGTACGTAATTTTCATCTCATCTGTGTCAGTCTTCACCATTCATCACAGTTGGGTGAGTACCAAGCCCCCCCCAAAGGGGCTCGAGACCCTAAAGGACTAAGTCCCTTAGTTCCCAGTGAGGGAGAGAACACTGAGAGGGAGAACCCCTTTGGGCCTAGTGAGACCCGAGACTGGGCAGAGTGAGGCAGGGACCCCCGAAGGGGGCAGGAGGTGGCCCCGACAGACGCCGCTTCACTCTACGGGAGAAAAGGTGGGTTCTCCGGTAGGCAGAGGAAATGACCCTACGCTGGGCCAAGGGTGACAACTGGGAAAGACAGCCATGCCATCTGCCTAGTGCAGATCACTGTCCACATGACCCTGGAAGTTACCTCGCTGGCATTGTAAGATGCCCTCGCTTTGGTGCCTTGCTAGCTCCAGGCCACGTGCAGAGTGCGCAAAGGCTTGTCTGGTTACCTCCGAAGGAGGCTAGGAGTTGACCCAGCCTGGACCACAAGAACCTATCATAGGAATTGTAGTGGGCCTGATGAGCAGAAATCGACAGCAACAACCGTGCAGAGTAGAAGGTCTTCCTCCCCCAGAAGTCAAAATCCGAGGAATCTTGATCTGGGGGCCGGGCACGAAGCCCATCTGAACTGTTCAGCTGCGTCAGTCCTGACTGAGGATGAGTCATATGACCTGGAAACTCTGGGGGGGGGGCACAATACTTCTGGCTCAGATCCCTAGGGGCTGGAACTCCGGAAAAGGGTTGTTGCCAGAACCACAATGATGCCTCCTGGAAAGGAGCAGGCCAGGCGGGCACCACAAGGGTGGCCACACTGAAGTCACCTAAAAAGGCATGCGTCAAATGCTCTGGATTGTGCTGAGTGGGTGGGGTGATACGCTGATACTCGGCGAGATCAGCAGCAGGGGAGATGTGGACGGAAGGTTCCTCTCCCCAAGAAGAGGAGGATGAGGAAGCGGAACACCTCGGAGATCCAGAGGTTGGCTGCTCAGGGGGAGGATGGAACACCCGCTCGTCCATGGCCCTGACATAAGTAAGAAAGTGAGCAGCAGCACCCCTGAACTGTTCCCAGGAGAGAGGTCCTGTACGTAAGACCACGATTGCCTGGGAGAGCAGGAGATGGTGACAGAGGAATGGGAGCCAGGTTCACAACAGAAGAGGACCATCCTCTGTCCAGGCAAGAGAGCGCACCAGAAGCCTCTAAGGAAGGAGGAGTTCCAGGGAGCCCAGCAGCTGAAAGCTGATTAACCATGTTGGAACTGCCTAGACCATGCCCTGAAGAATCCCCCCTGTGAGGTGACCAGGACCGTGTAAACCCAAAAGGATGGTTCCTTCCCTCCAGAGACCAGGGCCCTCTCGAGGAGACTGGGAAGGGCAGGGGTCCGCACTGCAACTCCTCCTTGAACCCGGGTGGGTCCCAGAGAAGGGCCGCCTCATCAAACCCTGGTCCCTCGACCCCTCGGAGTCTGAGAGAGCCCTCCACCTCAAAAATACCAGCCTGGGCAGCTGGCAACTCTGGTTTGTCCCCGAAGAGACCACCCAGGGAGTAGCATCCTCCCCCTCTGTGGGTGCTTTGGTTGGCCCTAAAGTTGGGCGATTCAGGCACACCACATGAGGGGGCAGAAAACCCTCCAAGCCTAGGCTGTAGGGCAGTAGTGGCCTGGACCACCGCCTGCTGGTCAGCACCCCTGACCCTAGACTCGGGGGCTACCGCCTGCTCCACAGAGGGAGGCTGGTTCCGGTCAGCTGAAGTAGCTACCAAGGTGTCCACGTGGGCTGCCAACTCCAAAGAGTATGACAGCGGGTCCGAACCAGACTCAGAATCCACCTCGGAAGAGGTAGAGACCGTAGTCCAGTGCCAGACCGTACGCGGAGGCCTGCTCCTGTCTGCTCCAAGGGAGGTGCCAGTCCGGGTGTCCACACCAGAGTCGGCACCGAACTCCCCCACGGCACTGCGAACTGTGCCCAAGGAAGAGATGGCACAAAGAGCGGCAGCAGAACAGGAGTCGAGGGCCACAGTGTTGCCCCTCCATGGCACCGCGAACAGCACTGGGGTCAGGGATGATGCTGACAGCCCCCTCGGCGCCAAGTGCTACACCTCCCATGGCGCCGTGTTCCCGTTCCGCCGGAGCTAAACACGGTGCCGTCCCCAGCCTCGGCGCTGCAAGCGTGCCCGAGACCAGAAACAAGTCGAAGACGGGCCAGAACTTCCCACAGTGCCGCCAGCGCTATCGGTGCCGTGAACAGTGTCAACAACAGAGATGGTGCTGACTACGGTGCCATCACGGCCCACAGTGCCGCAAATGGCACCCAGGTCCAAACTGGCACCGATGGACAGTGTCGAGGACCATGCCGACCCAGGCTTTACAGCCCAAGGAAACAACACCTGGGGAGCCTTCGCCCCCGGAAGGGCAATTGCCGGAGCGGTGCCTCCCGCCTGCCCCCAGGGGAATGGACTGGCCTCCACCGCGCGGAAGGGTCTGCCACAGCGAGTTGAAGAGGTAGCCCCTCCTCCGCAGTCCATAGAACTGGGAGGGACCCGGAGGAAAGGCCGAGAGACCGTGGCTTTGGCCTGGATGAGGCACCTGTCCCCTGAAAGTCGGCAGAGCTCGTCCAACTTTCCACGTGCGCTGTTCCAGGACATGACTATCCATAGAGAAACAGGCATCACATGAATCCATGTCGTGAAGCGGGCCAAGACACGTAGGGTAACGATCATGCTGGTCGGTAATGGAGTACTTTCAGCCGCATGGGCACCGACGCATGGGAGGCCGCCCAGCTTTCAGTGACTTTTGCCCTCTGACCTAGACATGATCGATGGTAAACAAAGTGAAAAAAAACAGACTCGACGTCACTGAAAATAATAAAGGAACAATCTTACCAAGCAGCGGCATCGAGTAGGGTGAAAAGGAACCGACAGGTAGATAGGCGTCGACAGACGAAAACTAGGCCCGAAGTGCGTAGTTGCTTGAAGCTCCTCACGAGGTGCAACCTATATGATGGGAGATGAAAAACTGGCAGGAGGGCAGAGCCGACCACACCTAATGGCCAATCCTGGTGCCACGCTGTGCGTCGACCTCGAGGATGGCACCAACGGTGCATCGACTCAGCCCATCCAAAAGGAAAAGAGCTCCCATGGGGTCGTGACCTCTGGCCAGATACCGAACTGTGATGAATGGTAAAGATTGACAAAGATGAGCTCTATCTATACACATATATATAACCCACGGGGGCACGAAACAGGTGCAGTCCTGTGTTAATTCTGCACACTGGACTTTGTAAGAAAATCATCAGGAGACAAGTGCTAGAAGCTAGGACCTGGTTTAGTGAACTTTTTTACTCACCCCAGTTGGAGTCAGACTACAAATTTTGTAAATCTCAGTGCAACTGACAAACTTCCACCAGTTCAAAACCATGTAATATACACCAATAAAAAAGTGGATATCCTACGTGTGATATTGTGGAATCTGTTCTTTCTGGGGCCGGCAGTTTACATGGCTTATTTGCTTAAGAATTACAAAGGATTAAGTTGATTTAATCTCTCATGAGCAGGGGTGTTCAAATCAAAACTTTTAGAACTTGCCCAGCCATGACTGTAGCTAAATTTTCACTTGCCCCTATTCAGTACAATGAAATTAGCTCTCATTTTGTACTTGCCCCAGGCAGGGGGCAATAGGATTTGCACACCCCTGCCCATGAGGGACACAGTTTTCAGTGATGGCACCTATGGTAACATGTAACAGGAACTTCCCTGTGGACTCACAAGCAGTGTAACACACTGGTGTTGGCTGCCAGAGCACTCAGAAAGACCCCCAGCTCAAGGTGTGTAACTCCTGAAAAATGAATGCATGCACTGTAACACCACCTACAGCAGTCCTCTGGAGTAGCATTGATGTTAACTTCTAGCCTTTCTCCAGTATTGGTGTGGACAATTAAGAGGTGAGAGGGCTTTCTAAACAGGACAGATGACAACTGTGGTGACGCAAGAGGATGCATAGGCACCTTCCTGTGTGCCAGGGACCTGGTGCCCAACCCCGAAGTCCCTGGAGCATGAGAAGACACTCTGCTACATTATCAAGGTGAAGGTCAGCAGTTGAGATCCAGGGGATTAAAGAGAAGCAGAAAAAAAGGGAACATAGAGTATGTCTGCTGAGCAATAAGCTATTTTTTTATTTTCAGTTAAAAAAAAAGGACAAATATAGGGCATGTTGCATCCCATAATCCTTCAAGGCACTCTTTGGTTTACCCATTCCCTGCATTATTTTATTTTAATTAAAAATTGGTAACCATGCCAGCCCAGTGGCAGGGAGGACTGAGGCGTCATGCCTTACCTCCCACCACGCCGGCGACCTGTGTTCGTGGTGCGAGTGGGTCACCGGGGCTCGGCTGGGGAGGGAGAGGATCAAGCGTCTGGAGGACAGCTCTCCTTTCTTGGGGTGGGGACAGAGTATGCTGCTTGCCTGACCTCTAGCAGCTGGGGGACAGTACAATGAACCCACACAGAGGGGGCAGAGCAGACCCGTGGCTCAGCCATTGGTGTCATTTCACACCACCGCGATGCACTGGGGAGGGAGTGGGAGAGAACGGAGGCTGAAATATCCACCTGGCAGGATGACAGCCAGCCTCTTGCAGGCTCTTTTCCCATCCAGCTGGCACCTTGCTAGTGCCAGAGGTGTGACCAGTGGACGCTGGGGTGACAGGGCTTGGGGGGAGACCGGAAAGATAGGGGACAGTGAGAGACAGAAGAAGAAAAAAAGGTAACCAGAAAAGGCACACTGAGCTGAGGCTTGCATTATGGTCTTTTTTTGTGGCTGAGACAAGGACTACTGACTAGAAACCCACTGTGCCCTTACTCATCCCCTCCTGAACTTGGACTTCTATGGTTATTACAGAAATTATGGCAGAATCCTGTTAGAAGGCAGAAGCAGGTAAGTTGAGGAAACAGTTACGAATATTGGGCCCTCTTCTGGAGCTCTGTGTTGTTTGAGCATGTTTCTCATAGTCCATGCTTCGCAGTGTGGGATACATACCCCTAAAATGTAAGAAACATGATTTCTAGGGACATGGATATGTTGTTCATCCACACTCATTGGCAGGTATCCTTGCCGCTTTAAATTTTGCCGGAAGGTCTTCAAGCTTGCTCCTCCCACCCACCCGGGTGGTATAACTCTCGGCTCCGCCCCATGACGTCAGATCTTCCTTACGCTTGGAAGCTCAGGTTCCCTCCTTAAGCTCTGCGTTTGTGACTAGTTCCTATTTCTCCGTTGCGGATTTAAAATAAATTTTGCAAAAAGACTTCAGTCTTCTATCCCTCATGACTGCGATGGACAAATCGACTCCGGTTCGGAGATGCCCATGCGGGCAGAAGATGTCTCGGACGGATCCACACTCCACGTGTGTCTACTGCTTAGGCCTTGAGCACGACCCGCAGGCTTGCGACCTGTGCTCATCTTTCTCGGCCTCGTCCCCGAAGACCGTGCTGCCCGGTGCAACTGGGCCGTCCCAATGAAGCATTTCCCTCGGTGAAGTCAGGAAGCTGGGATTTGGCCGGTAATCGCGGCGGGCTTCGGCCCGGATCAGCTCGGCGGATGGTCGCCAAGAGGATGGCGCTGGCAGTATCTTCCTCGGCCGCGGCATTTATCCCGCTCTCTCTGGGTTCTTCCTACACGGCTTCTTTTAAGGAGCTTTGTCTGTCCCTCTCTACTAAAGGAGAAGGGCCTGCGTCTGCTGGACCTTATTCTCGGTCCAAAAAGAGGGACAGGGGTAAGTCCCTCCGTCGACGCTCTTGGGAGCGGGAAAGGTCCCTCTCCCCGGGCCGTCGACCGTCGGCTTCGGTCGACCGCTCGGCTTCGGCCACTGGCCTCACGGTGTCCCCGTCAGGTCAGTTGACCGAGACTCCCACCGATGAAGTCGAGATTTTTCTCGACCCATTGGACGGGCTGTCGCCTTTAGCAGCCGAGATTCCCTCTCCCGGTTCCCGGGAGGAGTTGAGGATCCCGTGGGCTCGCCTGTGCCTCCGGTTCCGGAGCCCTCGGATGGACCATCCGAGCCGAAGGGAGTGCCGGTTCCGGCCGACACTTCCCCGCACCGACCTCGGAAATTCCGGGACTCTCGGTCTCGGTCTCGGACCTCTTCGGCGGTCCAGCCGATCCACCGTCATGGCGGTTCGGTCGGCACAGCGGTGGCGGCGTCGCGTAGTCCTCCCTCCTCGGATGAGGGGAGGCCCGGCGTAGATGACGTCGGCGATGCGAGACCTTATGTTGCAACAGCTCCTCCTGGCGAGGAATAGCCGACCCGTCGCCTTCCCGGCCATTAAGTAACTGTCACGGAGCGGCCGACACAACCCTCGACTTATCCAAGGACCTATACCCAGGCGGTTGTTCGGCCAAAATCAACTCTCCACGATTCGGTGGAACCTCCGCCTCCACAGCCACCATTGGGGCTCCAACCAAGGATTCTCGGTCGGATAAGGGTCTACCCCATCGGCTGTCAGTTACCCTCACTCCCGACCGACCTCGGCAGGTGAAGGGTGGCTCAGGCCAGAGGCAGCTCTTGAGGACTCTTCGAGTCGAAGATGATTCCTCCTTTTTCTCCAGCGACTGGACTTGGAGTCTTCAGGAAGTCAGTCAATGGGCGATAGCCCGTCGTCCTTCCTAGGACTGCTCGGCTCATCTCGGAGTCTACCGGGATGGAGCTCGAACCCGTTCCAAGCAGGGCCAGGTATCCCTCACGGAGATTCTGGACCGAGGATTCTCCGACGGAGGCCTTTCCGGTGGCCGAGGCCATAGTGGGTCGGCACTGGAGCTTGGCAGCGCCCTGCTTCCTGCCCTGCGCCCGGCCAGAATGGCCAGGAAGTATCACGGTCCCTACCGGTTCCTTGTCGGTTTTGAACACCCTCTGCTGAGGGTTGGTTACCGACAGCGTTTTCCGGTAGCGCCCGGCAGCGCCAGGATGGACAAACCTCCTGACAAGGAGTCCAAGAAATGGACTATGTCGGGCGAAAAGTCTCGCTCGTCCTCTCTCGGCCTTCGTCCAGGCCAGTTAGGCCGTCCTCATGGCACATTTTCTCATGCCCTGTTGGGCTCCCTGGATGAGGTCATCCTCATCTTCCGCCGATCTGCAGACTACGGTTAAGCAGGTGCGGGACCAGGGCAGAGCAGTGGCCAAACAGCAGCTCCAGACTGCTTTGGATATAGGGGACTCATGTGCCAGATCGGTGGCGGCCGCGGTGGCTATCGTCGGCGGGCTTGGCTGAGGATATCCACCTTTACTTCGGATACCCAGCACAAGTTGGCGGATGTTCCTTTTGGGGACTGACCTCTTGACCCTGGGGTGGAAGGTCACCTGCAGAGGATCGAGAGTCCAATGCCACCTTGGACTCGGTCTCTTCCGCTCCAGAAGGACAAAGGCCATAAACCACAGCCTAAGCCCTTTCGTCCTTCTGTGCCCCCGGCGAGCCCGGCCCAGCAACGTCAGGGCCAGCAGGCTCGGCCTTGGCATCCCAAACCCAAGCCGCCGGCTTCCTCTAACAGGAGGCAGGGAGGAAAGGGCCCAGGAGGTCCCTCGGCCGGTCCCTCCTCCAAGCCTGCCCAGTGACGGGCTGAGGGGTGTCGCCCCCATCCCCGTCACCTTACCCCTGGGTCCCCCCGTGGGGGGACGGCTCCGGCACTTCCGTTCCGCCTGGTCCGCTGTTACCACGGACAGGTGGGTCTTGGAGGTGGTGGGAAGAGGCCTACCTCTGGAATCGAGCAGGCACCACCCTTGGGCCGTCGCCTCGAGAGCCGGGATCCCAGCCTCACTGGCGGCTCGTCGAGCCGACAGGCTCTCCTCCTCCAGAAGGAGGTGGTAAGAGAGGTGGTGGACCCTCCTTCAGACCCAGGGTTTGTGTCCAGGTACTTCCTGGTTCGAAGCAGACGGGGGCTGGCGCCCATTCTCGACTCTACGACCTAAACAAGTTCCCTAAGGTCTCGAACCTTCAGGATGGTCACTCTGGCTCAGAATAATACCATCCTTGGAGCAGCGTGTGGTTCTGCTCTCTGGACTTGCAGGGCGCGTTTTTTCACGTCCCTATCCGTCCGTCTCACCAGAGATTCCTTCGCTTCCGGCGGAAGGATCCCTTTAGAGTTCGAGCCATGCCCTTGACTTGTCTCCAGCTCCCAGGGTCTTCACCAAATGCATGGCAGTGGTGACAGCATTCCTGCGCCGAGGGGTCCGGTGTACCCTTACCTGGACGACTGGCTGATAGCAGCTCCCTCCAGGAAGGAGGCGGAGTGGTCCAGAGATCTGGCCCTCCAGGTCTGCTCTCAACTGGGCCTCCTTATCCAGCGAGGCCAAGTGAGACTCGAGCGAAGCAGGTGATTCTATTCATCGGGCAGCTCGACTCTCTTCGAGCCAGGCGCGGCTCCGGCGGACAGGGCGAGGTTCTTTCCTCCTTTGCCCGATCATTTCTGGTTGGGCAGTGCGCCCTGCCCGGGACTTCCTCGCCTCCTGGGTCTCATGGCGGCCTGCACCAGCGTGGTCCGTTGGGCCCGCTGGAACTGCTTCCCTTCAGTGGGGACTGGCCAGCCAGTGGTCTAGCGCTGCGATCCCTTGGACCAGCTTGTCTCGGTGACACAGGGGATGTGGAACGCTCTCCAGTGGTGGACCGTTCCAGATCATTTGCAGGAGGGCATCCCGTTCGTCCGCCCCGAGCCGACGGTCTCTCTATCGACCGATGCCTCTCTGATGGGTTGGGGTGCCCATCTGGGGGAACACCGGGCTCATGGCCTCTGGTCCCCGCGAGAGTCCCGATGCCACATCAACCTGCTGGAGCTCAGGCGGTCGCCTAGCTCTCACCGCCTTTGCTCCCGTTCCTCCGGGGTCAAGTGGTCCGAGTCAGGCGGACAATACCACGACCATGTACTATCTAAACCGCCAAGAGTGGGGCCCGCTCCATGCTTCTATGCAAGAGCTCTCCCTTGTTGGTCACTCGTCTCGCAGCCTGGAGGCCGGATCTCCTAGCCATTCACGTGGCAGGAGCCTCCAACACCCTGGCCGATGCCTGAGCTGGATAGGGGCTGCATCCCACAGTGGTCTCTCCTACCGGAGGTAGTACAGCATCTGTTCTCCCTTTGGGGCACACCTCAGGTGGACCTGTTTGCCTCCATGGAGAGCAGTGGCTGAGTCTGTTCCATGCCGCCCCCTCAGCAGGGCTCGCTGCAGGGGATGTCTTCTCGAGGCAATGGACCCGGGCCTCTACGCCTTTCCCCATTTCCCTTGATCCACAAGGTGCTTCTCAAGGCGAGGAGGACAAGGCGCAGGTGATTCTGATAGCCCCAGACTGGCCTCGCCAGTTCTGGTACCAGATCTCCTCAGTCTCAGCTCCAGGACTCATGGCAGCTTCCAGCCGCCCGGACCTGCTCTCAGTCAATCAGGGAAGGTGTTCCATCCGGACCTTCAATCCCTGCACCCAATGGCCTGGTTCCTGAGCGGCTAGAGTTCCAGGCCTTGGGTCTTTCCGAGGTCCTCAATGTAGTTGAGGCGTCCCGTAGAGTCGACCAGAAAATGCTATGCCTTCAAATGGAAAAGGTTTTCCATTTGGTGTCAGAACAGGGCTTGGACCCTTCCTCCTGTTCCTTGGCAAGCATCTTGGACTATTTATGGTCCCTTTCTAGTCAAGAAGGCTTAGGTCAGCGACCCTAAGGTGCACCTGGCAGCCATCTCTGCTTACGGGCGCGGGCCGGGAAGCAGTCGATGGCGCAGGAGAAGGTGGTCTGGCGCTTTTCAAAGGCCTTGATCACATTCCCTCAGTCGCGAGGAACCCCCACCTCGTGGGATCTACTGCTGGTACTGGCAAAGCTCATGGGCAAGCCATTCGAACCTATGCACAGGTGCTCTCTCTCACCTGTCGTGAAGACCGCCTTCTTGGTGGCTATCACGTCAGCCAGAAGGATGGGAGAGCTCCAGGCGCTTTCCATCGAGTCTCCTTACCTGGTCTTCCACAGGGACAAGGTTGTCCTGCTCCCCACCGAAATTCCTTCCGAAGGTGGTGTGAGTTTCACCTTAACCAGGTGTTGACTCTGCGGTGTTCTACCCCAATCACACCCTCGGAGGTCGAATATAGGCTCCATACTCTGGACCCTAGAAGGCGCACAGCATTATAAGGAGCATGGG
Organism: Neoceratodus forsteri; assembly: GCA_016271365.2. Taxonomy (NCBI): domain Eukaryota; kingdom Metazoa; phylum Chordata; order Ceratodontiformes; family Ceratodontidae; genus Neoceratodus; species Neoceratodus forsteri. The sequence goes on from CM057452.1 coordinate 849,935,024, forward strand.
CTGAAGTCGGGAGAGGTTCGCCAGCTGTTTGTCACCTACGCTGAAGCCGCATCTGGCAGACCTGCAGCCAAGCGGACGATAAGCAGGTGGGTAACCTCCTGCATAGATCTCTGCTATAAGTTGCGGGCATGGAGCCTCCCAGAGGATAAGAGCTCATTCTACCGCCATACTGCTGCAGTGGCTGCTTCCAGGGGCGTCCCTATCCAGGAAATCTGCAGGGCTGCTACCTGGAAGTCAGCAAACACCTTCATTACCCACTACCACATCGACCTTGAGTCACGCGGGATGCTGGTTTTGGGCCTCAGTTCTCAGTCTCTCTTTCCGAAGTAAGTATATGGGGGTGTCGTCTTGCCTCCCCTCCTCCCGGAGAACTGCTAGGAGTCTGCCAATGAGTGTGGATGAACAACATATCCATGTCCCTAGAAATACAGGTTACTCACCTGTAACAGGAGTTCTAGGAATGGTATATGTTGTTCATCCACACGACCCACCCGACCTCCCCGGCTTCGACGCACAACCTGAGCTTCCAGCGGGCCAGATCTGGCGTCATGGGGCGGAGCCGAGAGTTATACCACCCGGGTGGGTGGGAGGAGCAAGCTTGAAGACCTTCCGGCAAGATTTAAAGCGGCAAGGATACCTGCCAATGAGTGTGGATGAACAACATATACCATTCCTAGAACTCCTGTTACAGGTGAGTAACCTGTATTTTGTGTACTGGTAGCACCATGATGTTAGCTTCTATGGATGGGTGGTACTTTTTTGTATGTTTTCAACATATTAATAAAAAACACTGAAATCAGTAGATTGCCTTTTATTATTATAAAAGAAATGAAAACCTTTTTACTATGGAGCAGGGGGGCAAGAGAAGCATATCCACAGGTCTGATCACCAGAGAGCCATATGAGTGTATGCATAGCAGATGTCAGTAATACACAAGAATGGGGGGGCATGGCTAGGACATCAGGAGGTGATGCATGGAGGATCAGCTCCTGAGGGGAACTGCTTTAAAAGAACCAGTTACCTGTAACAGTAGTTCTAGGAGTGGTATATGTTGTTCATCCACACTTCTTGGCATGTCCCGTTCCCCTTTAAATCTTGCTGGAAGTCTTCATGCTGGCTCCTCCCACCCACCCAGGTGGTATATACCTCGGCTCCGCCCCGTGATGCCAGATCTTAGCCTGCTGGAAGTCAGGTTGTGTGTGTCCGCCGCCGGGTGGGTCCGTGTGGATGAACAACATATACCACTCCTAGAACTACTGTTACAGGTGAGTAACCTGTTCTTCTAGGATCATGGATATGTTGTTCATCCACACTTCTTGGCAGACTCCCAGCAGTTCTTTGGGAGGAGGGAAGCAAGGCACACACCCCTTAGGGAACAGAGATTGGAGAACTGAGGTCTGAAAACCAGCATCCCGGCGTGACTCAAGGTCGATGTGGTAGTGGGTAATGAAGGTGTTAGCTGACTTCCAGGTAGCAGCCCGGCAGATTTCCTGGATAGGGATGTCCCTGGAAGCAGCCACCGATGCAGTAGTATGGCGGGTAGAATGAGCTCTTATCCCTCTGGGAGGCTTCTTGCCCGCCAACTTGTAGCACAGACCAATGCATGAAGTAATCCATCTTGCAATGGTCTGGCTGCAGGTCTGCCAGAAGCGGCTTCAGCGTAGGTGACAAACAGCTGGTGAACCTCTCCATGAATTTTCACCATCCTCTCCTTATAATAGGAGAGCACGTTTCAGGTCCAAGATATGGAGCCTTCACTCCATGTCCAAGGTGTAATTGGGGTGGAGTACCTGCAGAGTCAACACCTGGTTAAGGTGAAACTCTGACACCACCTTTGGAAGGAATTTAGGGTGGGGGCACAGGACAACTTTGTCCCTGTGGAAAACCAGAAAAGGGGAGTCCACCAAGAGCGCCTGGAGCTCCCCTGTCCTTCTGGCCGATGTGATAGCCACCAGGAAGGCCATCTTCCACAACAAGTGTGACAACTCACACTTGTGCATGGGTTTGAATGGCTTGCCCATGAGCTTTGCCAGTACCAGCAGTAGATCCCATGGAAGTGGAGGGTCACGCACCGGAGGGGATATGTGATCCAGGCCTTTGAAAAAGCACCCGACCACTGTCTCCTGCGCCAACGTCGGCTGACCAGCCCGCGCCCAGTAAGCAGAGATGGCTGCCAGGTGCACCCTAAGGGTTGATGACCGTAGATCCCCTTTGGAGAGAGACCAAAGGTAGTTGAGAATGTTAACCACAGAACAGGATAAGGGATCCAGACCCTTACCCTGACACCAAATGGAAAACCTTTTCCATTTGAAGGCATAATGTTTCCTGGTCAGTTCCTTTCTAGATGCCTCCACCATGGTGTAGACATCTTCGGAGAGACCCAAAGCCTGGAATTCTAGCCGCTCAGGTACCAGGCTGTGAGGTGCAGGGATTGAAGGTCCAGATGGAATACCTTCCCCTGATTCAGAGATATCAGGTCCGGGCATGTACAAAGCCGCTCCATGGGTCTGCAGCTGAGGCTGAGGAGATGATACCAGAACTGGCGCGGCCAGTCTGGGGTTACCAGAATCACCTTCGCCTTCTCCTTCCTCACCTTGAGTAACACCTTCTGGATCAAGGGAAATGGAGGGAAGGCATAGAGGAGGCCTGGGGTCCATGGCCTCGAGAAGGTATCCCCCTGCAGCGAGCCCTGCTGAGGGGCATGAAACGCCTCAGCTTGGTGTTTTCCTGGAGGCAAACAGGTCCACCATCGTCAGTTGCCCAACGGGAGAATAGGCTGTGAGCTACCTCTGGATGGAGAGACCACTGGTGGGATGTCTGGTCTATGCGGCTGAGATCATCTACCAGCTGGTTCGAGATTCCTGCCACATGGATGGCTTGGAGATCTGCCTCCAACCAGCTCACGAGGGTCCAGATGCAGAGCACCTCCTTGCACAGCAGACGGGAGTGCGTGCCACCCTGTTTGCTGAGGTAGTACATGGTCATGGTATTGTCCGTCTGAACTTGAACCACTTGACCCCCGAGCTGAGGAGCAGAAGCTGAAGAGCTCAGAGCAGTCAGACTGGCACTAACAGGTTGATGTGGCATTGGGACTCCTCGGGGGTCCAGAGCTCATGGGCCCTTTTGGCCCCCATATGGGCTCCCCAGCCCATGAGAGAGGCATCAGTGGTGAGAATGACCATCGCCTCGGGGCGGACAAATGGGGTCCCTTCCCGCAACCGGTCTGGGGCGGTCTACCATTGGAGATCGTCCCACATCATCTGGGTTACAGTGATCAGCTGGTCGAAATGACCGTAGCACTAAGTCCACTGGGCGGCCAGCTCCCATTGGGGGGGCGCATGTGGCACACTGCCGTGTAACTCAGAAGGCACAGAAAGTCCCGGGCAGGGCGCAAGTGCCCAACCAGAAATGATTGGGCAAAGGAGAGAACCGCCGCCCTGTCCTCCGGGAGCCAAGCTCTGGCTTGACAAGAGTCGAGCTGTGCCCCGATGAAGCCCATCAACTGAGAAGGCACGAGTTCCGATTTGGCCTCGTTGATCAGGAGGCTGAGTTAGGAGCAGATTTGGAGGGCCAGATCCCTGGACCTCTCCACCTCCTGTTGGGTGGAACCTGCAAGGAGCCAGTCATTGAGGTGGTAAATTCTGACCCCCTGATGCCGGAGATGGGCCACCACCACTGCAGTGCATTTGGTGGAGACCTATGGGGCCGATGACAGGCCGAACGGCATGGCTTGGAACTCATACAGGGTCCCCTCGACCCTGAAGCGGAGGAACCACTGATGAGATGGACGGATTGGGATGTGGAAGAACGTGTCCTGCAGATCCAGTGAACAGAACCACGTTTCGCTCCAAGGATGGTATGATCTGGGACAGAGTGACCATCCAAAAGGTGTGTGACGTGAGAGACTGATTCAGGTCGTGGAGCTCTAGAATGGGGCGCCAGCCCCCCCCCCCATCTGCTTCGGCACCAGGAAGCACCTGGAGACAAAGCCTGGGTCTGCTGAAGGATCCGTCGCGAGGGCTACTGCCTCCTTGAGGAGGAGCTGAGCGATGTTAGCGATGTGTGCGGAAATCCGTTCTTCCCGAGGGGTGCAGCTCGGCTGGGAGGGTACTGCTCGAATTCCAGAGGCAGTCCCTGACCGACCACTTTGAGAACCCACCTGTCCGTGGTGATAGCGGACCAGGCGGAAAGAAAGTGGTGGAGTCGGCCCCCCACAGGAAGACCCAGAGCTGGCGTGATGGGAATAGGGGTGGCAACCCCCACCCCGTCACTGAGCAAGCTTGGAGGAGGCTCCAAGACCTGCGCCTCGGCCTCCTTTACGGCCCTTTTGGGGTCCAGGCTTGGGCTGAGGGTGCCAAGCTTCAGCCTGCTGCTGATGCTGTCCTCCCTGGAAAGAGGACTGCTGAACCGCAGGGGAAGAGTGCCGAAAGGGCTTCTTTTTCTTCTGCTTTTTCTTGCCCAAAGAACTTTTAGCAGAAGTGGCGTCTAAGGTGGCATTGGACTGCTCTATGCGCTGTAGGTGACCGGCCACTCCTGGGCCAGACAAGTCGGTCCCAAGGAAGGCTACATCAGCTCATTTGTGCTGAGTATCCGCCGGGAAGGAGGAGAGCCTCAGCCAAGCCCTGAGGCGGGAGGTAACTGCGGCGGCCATCAAGCGGGCACAAGAATCCCCAGTGTCTTCGGCCATCTGGAACTGCTGTTTGGCAACAGCACAGCCCTGATACCAGACCTGCTTAACCGTGGTCTGCATGTCCACGGGGAGATGTGGGAGGACTTCATCTAACGACCCGAGAAGGGCATGAGAGAAGTGTGCCATGATGTTGGCTGAACTTGCCTGACGAAGGCCCAAGGAGGAAGCCGCATATACTTTCCACGCTGAATGGTTCAAAAGCTTGGACTCTTTACCTGCCAGTATGCCTGAACACAGAGGCAGTCACCAGGCTCTCGGACGAAGGGTGCTTTGTCAACCCCGCTAGGGACCCCATGGGTACCGCGTACTTGCGGGCAGACAGTGCTGGACAAGAGGCATGGCGCTGCCATAGTTCAAGAGCCAGATCAACAATGGCCTTGGCCACAGGAAAGGCCTCCGTTGGGGTATCCCTTCTGAGAATGTCCGTGAGGGGGTACTCCGCCTTTTTTGGATGGGTTCCAGGGGCATCCCTGTGGAATCAGAGATGAGGTGAAGGATCCCTTGGAAGGAGGAAGAACCTTCCTCCATCTCTGTGCCAATGGGTGGGTGACTCATCCTCCCCAGGATGAGAGTGAAGCCCGGTGACGTTCGAGTCCGAAGAGTCTGGGTACAGTGGCCTGCCGCCCAAATTACCCTTGACCCACCGAGGGCGGTCCGGGGTAGCTGTGACCGACAGACGTTGGGGAAGACCAGTATCTGGTCAGTCCTCTTTGGAAGGAGCCCTCCCACAGGCTGCTAGGTGGCGGCTCCACCACTATCGGTGGAGAGACGAAATAGGCCTAACAGGAATTTGCGCCAGGCCGGTAGGGCGAAGGCTTAGTTTCGAGGAGTTGGCTTCGCCTGGGAGGCCAAAGCCAAGTAATGGCCGGGTAGGAGACGGAGCCGCTTATGCCCGGACAATATCAAGAATGGGGGTGCTGCATCATACATGGAGGGAGACAGAGATACTGAGGGAGGGGGACCTTACCAATCGGCGGGTCTGGGGAGGGAGGAGGCATCACTGGCAGGAGGGGAGGGCTAAGCAGGGAAGAGGTACTGGAAGTGGAAATCACAGCAGAGAGAGTGAGGGAAGCCCTCGGCTCCCTTAAGACGAAAAAGCACCGGGCGGATAAATTACACCCCAGAGTGCTGAAGGAACTGCGGATGTCCTGGCGTAAACCCCTGGCGGATTTCACCATCTCTCTGAGGACAAGGTGGGTGCCCCAGGACTGGAAGGTGGTGCATATAGTGCCTATCCACAAGGGGATCAATGGAGGTGGCAGGGAACTACAGGCCTGTCAGCCTGACATCGGTGGTGGGCAAGGTGATGGAGGGCATTGTCAAGGAGAGGCTGGGGGGACCTGGAAAAGTCAGGGTGCCTGGACGATTGACAGCATGGATTCGTCCCGGAGAAATCGTGTCAGACAAACCTTGTGGAGTTCTATGACTGGGTGACGAGTGCCTTGGACCTGGGTAGACCAGTGGACGTCCTCTTTCTAGACTTCAGCAAGGCATTTGACTCTGTTCCTCACGTGGGCCTGTTGGATAAGCTGGGAGAAATGGGGGTGGGGAACCAGATGATCAGATGGATAGGCAATTGGCTCCAGGACCGGACCCAGAGGGTCGTAGTTGGGATAGTCTCATCCCCAAAGAGGGTCATTAGTGGGGTCCCACAGGGATCAGTCCTTGGGCCCCTCCTGTTCAACGCCTACGTCTCTGACATGGGGACAGGAATCAGGAGTGAGATGAGTCTCTTTGGATGACTCAAAACTGGGGCGGTGGTGGATGGGGAGGAGGGAGGGTGGCACTACAGGGGACCTGGAGGCTCTGGAAAGATGGTCTAGAAAGTGGAAGCTGAGGTTCAATGCAGGGAAATGCAAGGTACTCCTCCTGGGGGCCAGAAACCCGGGCCAAGTGTACACCCTGAGGGGGGGGAATGCTACAAGTCTCAATGGCTGAGAGTGACCTGGGGGTGGTGGTGGATGTCAAGATGAACAACTCGGAAACTTGTAGGAGGGCAGCAGCCAAGGCCAACAGGATGCTGGGATGCATCGCTAGGGGGATCACCTCCAGGAGGGAAGTGATGCTCCCTCTGTATAACTCCTTGGTGAGGCCACACCTTGAGTACTGCGTGCAGTTTTGGAAGCCACACTTAAAGAGGGACATTAAACTCCTGGAGAGGGTCCAGAGAAGGGCAACCAAAATGATTTGGGGCTTGGGGACAAGACCTATGAGGAGAGCTCGAAGAGCTAATATGTACACATTGGAAGAGAGAAGGACCGGGGGACATGATAGAGGTCTTCAAGTACATGAAGAGGGTAAATAGGGAGGAACAGTCAGGGTGCTTGAAGGAAGGGAGGAGGGGCTACTAGAGGGCATGGGTGGAAGCTGGAGGGGAAGATTCAGGGGAGAAAGGAGGAGGTGCTACTTCACTGAGAGGGTGGTGGAGCCATGGAATGCACTGCCTAGGGGACTGGTGGAGGGGTTCAAGAGGGGCTGCGACGGGTACAGGGGAAGGGTTCTGGAAGCAAACTCCAATGCAGCAAGAATATCCGGAACTGGGAAGGGAGAAGCTGGAGAAGGTGAGGGGGGCAGCAAGGTCAACACCCAGGGTGGGGGCTGACCAATCGAGCAGACTCGAAAGACCGTTAGGCCTATTCTGCTGGCATGTTAGTATGTTGCCACGAGATCCTCGTAGCGCCGGAGTTTCCATCGGAGTCTCTCCTCATCCGAGGATGACCGTGACGTCACCTCTTTTTGGTGCACTTATGGCTCTTCCTCGGCCGTTTGAACGAGGGGGGGAGATTGGGCAGGCTGACTCGGTTGCTTGGGAGACACTGGCAGGACCGGTGAAACCCGTGGGTCCGGAACTGTGACCTTGATGGTGACACCAGCGGGCTGGGTCTCCTCATCGGGGAACACAAGGACCAGAGTCTTCTCCAAAGAGTCATTGACCGGGCCCGGCGAGAGCGGGTCAATTGGATCAAGAACAATCTTAACCTCATCGGCCACATCCTCGGTCATCTGGCCAGACAGAAGATCCATGAAGCCTGCAGCCGAGGAAGCGATCTTGACCAAGGTCGAGACCACATGCTCCTGAGACTGAGAACTCTCTTGGTCCCAAGAGCGCCTTCGCCGAGATGAAGATGTGCTCGGTTCCTTATCCCGCTTATGGGATCGGGAGGAGTATGAGCCCATAGGCACCTCTCCCCAGGTGGGGAGAGGCTGGCTCAACTCCTTGAAGGAGACCGAGAATGTGGAGCCCAGGTTGAGCGGAACGAAGAAGCTTTGAGTGTCCAAAGCGTGGGCAGCTTCTTTGAATGTCTTCATGCGTCCCAGCTGTTCAGCGGAACCCACAACCGCGGAAACCACCCACCTAGCCTCCTTGTACTTCACCAGATTCCTTTTCTCCAGTCTCCCCAGTTTAAGATGTGCCAGGCAGTCGTCTAGGATGTTGGGATGGAAGGCCATAGTCAGGGCCTACGAAATGCATGAGCATGAGGGAGGCAACCTGTATCTTCCAGTGGAAAGGAAGATCTGGCGTCATGGGGAGGAGCCAGCTTGAAGACTTCAGGACAGATTTAAAGGGGAAAGGGACATGTCAAGAAGTGTGGATGAACAACATATCCACAATCCTAGAACAAGAAAATACTACTTTACAAAATCTACTTTGGTGCCTAATTTCATTATCTGCACAGAAACAGAGAACTTATCAGCAGATAAGGACCACTAGGCCCATCCAGTTTGCCCCGGAAGCCCTACACTTGTTTGCATTTTCTGACCCTACCTGGTCAGTGGCTTTTCAACACTCCTTCCCACCTCTAAGGTTCCCTTCTGCCTGTCCCAGGCTGGCGGCTCCTTTGAACGCCTTCATGCGTTCCAGCTGTTCGGCGGAAACTGCAGCCACGGAAACTGCCCACCTAGCCTCCTTGTACTTCACTGGAGGATTCCTTTTCTCCAGTCTCCCCAGTTTGACATGCCAGGCAGTTGTCCAGGATGTTGGGATGGAAGGCCATACAGAAACTGCAGGACGAGGTGTCATGGCCGATACAGAGGCAGTAGATGCATGTGAGGTGGGGATCGGTGGACAACATTTTTTGATCGCAAGGACACCAGTGAAATCCAGGGGAAGATTTCTCCTCCATGATCGATGCTGCGAAGAGACAATCGCTAACTTGAACAGTTTTTAATTTAGGTAAAACCGAAGGTTTGAAAGTCAGGGCCTACGAGATGCGTGAGCATGAGGTTGGCAACCTGTATCTTCCAGTGGAAAGGAAGATCTGGCGTCATGGGGTGGAGCCGAGGTATATACTACCCGGGTGGGTGGGAGGAGCCAGCTTGAAGACTTCAGGACAGATTTAAAGGGGAAAGGGATATGCCAAGAAGTGTGGATGAACATCATATCCACGATCCTAGAACAAGAAAATGCTACTTTACAAAATCTACTTTGGTGCCTAATTTCATTATCTGCACAGAAACAGAGAACTTATCGGCAGATAAAGACCGCTAGGCCCATCCAGTTTGCCCCAGAAGCCCTACACTTGTTTGCATCTTCTGTCCCTACCTGGTCAATGGCTTTTCAACACTCCCTCCCACCTCTAAGGTTCCCTTCTGCCTGTCCCAGGCATGTTTAAATCCTTCCACTGTCTTAGCTCCCACTACCTCCTGTGGCAGGCTAGTCCATGTGTCCACCCCCGTGAAGAAAAAATCTCTCACATTTTCCCTCAACCTGGCCCCTTCCAATTTCATATAATGTTCCCTCATTCTTGTACTCCTCCTATATTGACAGATGTCTTCCCCCTGCACCTTAAGTATGCCCTTACGGTTTCTGCCATGTCACCCCAATTCCTCCTCTCCTCCAGTGAGTACATACTGTGGTCCTTTAGTCTCTCCTCATGTTTTTTGGTGCAAACCCTGTACCAGCTTTGTCACCCTTTTCTGGACCACCTCCATCCTGTTGATGTCCTTATGAAGGTGCGGCCTCCAGAACTGTACACAGTACCCCAGGTGAGGCCTCACCAGTGTTTTATACAATGGCATCACCACCTTCTGCTAATGATGCCTATGCACCCCAGCAGCCTTCCCTGCCACCTTTGTACTCTGCTTAGATACCTTTAGGTCATCTGAAATGATAAATCCCAGGTCCCTTTCTTCCTTGGTGATCGTCAGCAACCCCCATCCCCAGGGTTCTCTCATCCCAGGTGCATTATTTTTCACTTCTTTGAACTGACCCTCATCTGCACAAAACTGAGACCATTTTGTCAAGCTCCCCAGGTCCCTTCTGATTTTCTCCACTCCATCTGGTGTATCCACCCTGTTGCAGATCTTGGTGTCATCTGGAAACAGGCAGACCTTTCCGCAATGTCACTAATGAAGACATTAAACAAGACTGGCCAAAGGACTGATCCCTGAGGTACCCCGCTGGTCACACCCCTCTCCCTGGATTGGATCCCGTTTACCACCACCCTCTGTCTCCTAGAAACATAGAAGTTGACGGCAGATAAGGACCGCAAGGCCCATCCAGTCTGCCCATTTCTTTTTCTACCTTATAAATGTGCCATTGGCCTTTGCTCTGTCAGTGACCTATCTATTCATAGTCATTTGTATTGCTCCCTTATGCCTATCCCATGCCTGTTTGAAGCCCTGCACTGTATTCATAGCCACCACTTCTTGTGGTAAGCCATTCCATGCATCTACCACCCTTTCTGTGAAAAGAATTTCCTCACATTCCCCTTAATCGGCCTCCTCTAATCTCATGCTGTGTCCTCTTGTCCTGCTATTTTTCTTATATTTAAACATGTTAGACTCTTTCACCTTGTTTATGCCCTTAGGTGTTTGAATGCCTCGATCATATCACTCTCTCCCTCCTTTGCTCAAGGGTATACATATTGAGCTCCGTTAATCTGTCCTCATATGTCTTCTGATGCAGTCCCTGCACCATTTTGGTTGCCCTTCTCTGGACTGCCTCAATTTGGTTAATGTCCTTGTGAAGGTGTGGCCTCCAATACTGCACGCAGTACTCCAGATGGGGCCTAACCAATGTCTTGTACAGAGGGATTATTACCTCCCTCTTACGACTTGTGATACCCCTACTGATACACCCTAACACCCCCCTAGCCTTACCTACTGCTTTAGAGGTCTGCTTGGATGATTTTAGGTCATCAGCCAGTTTCTAACCCAGTTTACCACCTTGTGCTCCATCCCCCGACTATCCATCTTGTTAACCAGCCTTTTATGTGGGACGGTGTCGAAGACCTTGCTGAAGTCGAGGTAGGTGATATCCACCGCATTCCCAATTTACTTCCCTCGTTAACCAGTCAAAAAAATCTATTAGATTTGTCTGACATGACCTTTCTGCTATGAATCCATGCTGTCTTGGATCCTGGGCACCGATGAATTCTAAGTGTGCCACTATTCTTTCTTTAAGCAGTGCCTCCATGATCTTCCCCACTACTGAGCTGAGGCTGAATGGCCTATAGTTCCCTGCCACCACTTTTGTGTAGAGGGACTACGTGTGCCCTCTTCCAGTCCCCTGGGGTCATTCCTGTGTTGTGGGACTTGATGAACATGGCTGCTAGAGGTGCTGCTAGCTCTCTTTGCAGCTCCCTTAATAACCTTAGGTGTATGCCATCTGGCCCCACTGCTTTTTCCACCTTTAGTTTTGTGAGCTCCTCCAGGACTCTCCCCTCTGTGAATGGACTTGTGTTTACCTCCTCCCCCTTCATGTCTGTTATGCAGCTGTGGTCCCTGACCTTCCCCCTCTTCAGTGAATACTGAACAGAAGTATTTGTCAAGTATTTCCACCTTTTCCAGGTTTCCCTCCTTACACTTCCCTGTATCCCCTCTGAGCCTCACAATTCCCCCTCCGCCGGTTTTCCTTCTTTTGCTGATGTACCTAAAGAATGTCTTGTCTCGTCTTCACTAATCTTTCCTTGGTCTGCACCTTTGTGCTCCTTACAGCCTACCCTGCTTCCCTTAGGTACACCTCCCTTTGAATCTCCTTATATTTCCTAAAACCTGCCCTTACCTTGAAGATTTATAGATATATATATATATATATATATCTTTTCTCCGCTCAGCATGGGCAGACTCTCAACCCTGTCCCTGCCTCCTCCCATCTGAACTTGTGTCTCTCCTGCATCCCGGGCTCAGGATCCCCCGTGGCAGGGCTGAGAAGCACCATCCTCCCCCCCCACCACCATACAGAGAACCACATCTAGATTAGGCCGGAGACCGGGTGACAGTGTGGAGGCAGGGATTCATGTGTCCCATGCTAGCCATTTTCTGTTTTATCCCTTCGCCACTGCTGAGTCACACATGTCAGCATGCGTACATGAAGTCCTGCAGCACCCTCCGGTCTTTGACTCCCCTGAACTTGCACTACCTTTAGGCCTCCACCTAGTGGCAGTCATTCAGCAGGAACACCAATCCACCCTCCCTGGGAGGGGACAGCAGTCCTCCAGACACTGGATCCTCCCCAGCAACCTACGCTCGCCACTGAGCATGGGTCGCTAGTGTGGCAGGAGGTAAGGTGCCAGCGCCTCAGCCCTCCACACCACTGGGCCGGGCCTCTTCAGGAAGATCTTGATGGGCAGATTTACAATACGGGTTGTCTGAAAGGTGCTGTTGCCCAAACAGACTTCCTCAACCCAAAAACAAGCATGCCACAGATCCCCACCAGCACCAGACAGCAAGAGAAATCACAGTGGCTACAGTTAATCACACACCCAGCTTTGCCAGTTGGTCTAGAGCATGGACAGAAAACTAGATAACCTTTTTGGCAAAGTAAACACATTAGAGCAATGCATGGACACAGTCCAAGATACAGCAACCAAAGCAGATTAATGCATGCAAAACTAGAGCCTTTCTGTCAAGCTAATCCAAGAAAACCAATTGTTATGGCAATGGCTTGTGGCTGTGGAAAATGTACCAAAGGCCTGTAATGTTTGCCTCATGGGTCTTCCAGAAGGCATGAAGGGAGAGTGCCCTAAAAGTTTTGTATAGGGCTGGCTGGGGCATGCTTTAAGCATCAATGAAACACCCTGTCCCTTATGATTAGAGAAAGTGTATCACATTACTCCTCACCAAGTGGTGGCTGTGCAGAGAGCTGAAGAATACTGATTGTGTGTGTGTGTGTGTGGGGGGGTGTCAACATCAAGGGGAGAAATATGAAGGAAGAACAGTATAGTATCACTCTACCCCGACTTCTCCTACAGTAAAAGATTACAGGCAAGCAATAATACCTGACAGGATGGGCGGTATTGGGCAATACCGGACCGCCAAGGGGCGTAATGAGGCCCGACACTGCAGGCGGAGGGCCTTATAACCCCTGGAAGGTCCGATATTGCCCATACTACCCACCCTGTCGGGTATTATTGCGCTTAGAAAATGGGTTATTTGTGAAATGTTTTATACAATAATTAAAAAGTGGTGCAAATGTGCTTAAAAAACTGGAATAAATTAATAAAAATTGTTTTGTTGCAAAGTAGTCCCTGTAGTGGTATAGCTGTGTAGCTGGCAGCAGAGGGCGCTTTTGTTTTGCATGCCCTGATTTTATGTGCCTTTATCCCTGCTTGAGCGGTCGTTGCCTTGTGTCCCTTTTGTTTTTTTGGGCAGATTCTAGTCTTGTGTGTCATTCTGCAGCTGTTTTTTTTTTTTTTTAAGAGACTGAGGTGGAGTGAGACTGTCATCGGTAGCTCGGTCGGAAGAAAGTGTTTCGAGCAAAATTAAAGCTGCTGCATGTCCTGTTATGTCAGGCGGGAAGCGCGAGTGAGACATCTTTGGGAGGACAGATGAAGATGTGAACAGGCAGCATTTACTGGCAAGAGCAACAAATCTAAGCTTTTTTTTAAAAATAGGCAAAGTATTCCTGACAGACTGCTCGAGTCAGATAGTCAGATCATTTTACTGGCTCGGTTTGTGTGTGAATGACGATGGGCGACGGGGGGGAGGAAGGAAGGAGCGGGGCTCTGTTCGAGTAAGTAAAGTAATTCAACTGTGTGCCAGGATTAAACGGTTAGGAGTTTAAAAAACAGTGTTCTGTGGACTACAATGCTTAAGAAACTGTCTTGGGGTGAGAGTGTTACATCGCGTATTTCGGGGACAGTAACGCCGCTAATGTGTAAAAAAAAAATGGTGGCGATTTTGAATTTGCCAAGGATCTTTTGCCCAATGAGTAAGCAGAGTAGTCAAAGGGATATGTTAGGTGGTGATGGGGTAAGGTTAGTGGCACTTTTTATTTGCTGGGCATCTATTGAAAGTTAATGTACCCCCCGGCAGGGGTACTAGCCAATCAGAGCCCAGCAAATAAAAAGCCCATTTTCTAAAGGGATTTAGAGACTTAAGGATTCCCCACCAGATGCTTCTTTCTGCCAAACTACAGGTGACCAAGGCTGACTGCACATATTTTTTCTCCAACCCAAAAGATGAGAAATTCATCAGTAAGTGATCCGCGATGCAGAGACAGGAAGGATATGGATGATTCCCGAGGCAGGAGACTGAGACCAGAGCCACCAACATACACACCATTTTGTGAATACTGGGACCAGGAGAACTGGAGGAATCGCGGGACCAGCAGAGACATTGATGGGGGTAAAAACACAGAATCTTCCTGGACATAAAGTCTCCACCACTCCTTCACACTAATGGGATCTATGCTGGAGGTGCTAGGATCCAACAGGAGCACACTTTTTGCAGGAGGGCTGGCGCCAGAGTTGGAGCCGTGCGCCTCGGCTCGTGTGGCAATGACTATCTAGGCGTCGACCTTCCAACCGCCTCAGTTCCTTTTTTCCCCGCCGTCAAGTGCGCTTCAGTGACATCGCTCGCCCACCGGGAGTCAAACTTCAAACTAGCAGCATAGTTTTCAGTTTATTATTTTGTAGTATTTTTCGAATAAAGTACCGCTTATGATAATTTATTCTTATTAAAGAAAGAAGTCTCAGCCTACATTGACGGAGTCGACCATAAGCGGGGTCAGGTGATGGTAGGGAGACTTTGTATTAAAGCTGTCTGTTCAGTCAGCCGGGCTGGGTCCGGTCTGCCGCCTTCTCCGGAGGGGAGGTCTGACAACGGACAGTCCAATGCCCGAGGGGAGGGCGGTCCCCCCGGAAGCATAAAAGAAAACAGTTGCATTCTCGGCACCGTTCGGCCTCGAGCTCTCCTTCGGCCCATAGGTCAAGAAAGAGAAGGCACCACTCGAGGTCGCCTTCTGATATGTCTGCGCGTCAACGGTCGGTCACTGGGGCCAGTTGCCAGTCTCCTCATTCGGAGTCGCCAGTTTCTGTTTCTGGTCACCAACCTCTTCGACATCTGAGCCCTTCCCTGCCTTCTGGTAGGGCTTCCGATGAGCAGTTTCATCTTTGGGCCACTCTTATGGAGCAATGGGCTCGGAGGTTGGTCCAGCTGCCTTGCCCGGTCACTCTGGGGCCATCAGGTTCTTCAGGATATCGGACAGGGCGATTGGGCCTTCCTGGTCGCGCGGCGCCCTCTCTGGTGCCGTCAACTCCATGCTCAGGTATTTTCCCCCCCTCACATGGCTGCTGCACAGGGGGGCCACACCGATGCCTTTATCTCCTGTTATTCTTTCTTCTTTATCCTCAAATCCAAACTTTCAAGGCCCTGGGGTGGTGGTGGTGGCGCCATCGGCGTCGATGGGTCGCTCAGCACCAATTTCGGTGTCGACGCGCCTGTCGGCACCGTCCTCTGTGCCGTGTGGGTTTTTGGCACCGTTGAGTGTTTCAGCGCTGTCTGCTTTGTCGGCGCTGCGTTCTTCTTCGGCTCCGAGGCCAGGCTTTTCTTCAGCCAATCTTCAGGGCTTCTCCTCTCTGAATTCTTTTCCTACTGATTTTCATTCCTTTCCTGTCCATACAGTCCCTCCTGGACTGTCAGGAAATGATATTGAGCCTGACCCAGATCTTAGACTGGGTGATGATGTGGAAGGAGCAGGACCTAATCCTATTACAGAGCCTGTGGTCAAGGACCTGACTTTTAAGTCTCTGTTGAGAAATTTGAATTCCACTCTTTCTCTCCAGGCTATGGACATTGATCCTGGGAAGCTTTAAAGACTCCAATACCTTCATGTTCCGGACATCCCTATGGATTTAACTCCCCCGGTACAACCCTCCTTTGAGACGTTGTCTCAAATGGTATGGAATAATCCTGCTCTTGTTCCTTCTGTGGCTAAGTCCATAGATAGGAAGTATGCTGCTCCCAAGGGTCGACCTATTTTGTCCTCCCAAGCCTTTACGGATCCTATCGTAGTCTTGGCAGAGAATAAGGTCGTCCTTCCTCAGACTACTACAGCTTGACCTATAAACAAAGAATCTCATAAGATAGATACTTTAGGTAAGAGAGTCTTTGCTACATCCACCCTGGGTATGCGTATCGCCAGCTACCAGGGCTATTTCTCTCAATATGAGTATATACTTTGGCATTCGCTCAAACAAATGGTTGAAGCTCTACCAGACTCGGACGCTAATTCAGAGCTTCTTCAAGCCATAACCAGGGGTATCAAGTCCAACAACCAGCAGGTTAAAGCAGCTATGGACGCCTTTGATACTGCCTCTCGAGCGGCGGCAGGCATTTGTACCCGCCGCCATTCCTGGTGGCGCACTTCAGGTTTCACGAATGATGCCCAGCAACAGGTCATGGTGTTACCATTTGATGGTGTGTATCTCTTCGGCCCTCAAGTAGAATAGGCTCTAGAGGCCACACAAAAGGCTAGGTCAGCCATTAAATTGGCTCGACCTCCCCCTGCCCCCTCTCAAGGGGGAGTCATCAAATGCCAGTTTCATAATCATCAGTCCTTTCGAGGCAAAGGCAGGGGAGGTTTTAATAAAAACCAAGCCCCCCAGCCTCAAAAGAAAACCGGGGGCATGCGCCCCATTCTGGACCTCAGAAAGTTAAACAAATTTCTTCCCAAAGAGAAATTCAAAATTATATCGCTAGGAACCCTGTTAACTTTGCTTCAACACAACTGGTTAGCCTCCCTGGACATGCAGGATGCTTACCAACATATCCCTATTCACCCAAGACATCACAAATACCTAAGGTTTGTGGCTTTGGGCCAGCATTATCAGTTCAGAGTCCTGCCTTTGGGCTGTCCTTGGTGCTGTGAGTTTTTACTAAGTGTTGTGCAGTTCTCGCAGCGCATTTCAGAAAAATCAGGATACAAGTGTTTCCATACCTGGACGACTGGCTTCTAGCAAGCCCTTCCAGGCAAGGAACTCTAGATGCCGTATCCACGGCCTCGGACTTTCTTACATCCATGGGAGTCCTGCTAAAATCTCAAGAAATCACAGTTGCAGCCCTCCCAGAAGCTCCTTTTCATAGGAACTCTTCTGGACACCTCCTGCACAAAAGCTTTTCTACCAGAGGACAGAAGAAGCGATATCCTGCAGATGGCCTGATACATCAGAGAGAACAGCTCGATTCGAGCTATCTCGATGCAGCGGATGCTAGATCTCATGGCATCCTCGGTGTTCACTGTACCCCTAGCACGCCTGCACATGAGAACCTCTCAATGGATGCTCAGTACTCAGAGGTCCCCTACCACTCACCCTCAGTCCTTTCTCATCAAGGAGACAGAACCTGTGAAGAAGTCACTCACCTTGTGGTCGCAAGAGGACAATCTTCTGGAAGGATATGTCTTTGCTCCCCTGGATCATCAGATTTCCATTACCACAGACGCGTCCCTGATGGGGTGGGGAGCTCAATGTCAGACTCTCCACACTCAAGGTACATGGACCCAAGAAGAGTCCCAGCTTCACATAAATGTCCTAGAAATGAGGGCCATTCTTTATGCAGTCTGGTCTTTGAAGGACATTCTCTGCCACAAGAAATGAAAATTACGTATCTACCGTAATTCTTGATCTTCTCTTGTATCTTCACCATTCATTACTGCCTGGGTGTAAGCCGGAGGTGCGCACCTGCCACGGGAGCTTTTTTTTTAAGCCAGTTTAATCTGGGCGCCGCCGAGACCGACGCTAAGGCTATGCGCGAGGGGCTGCCGCAGAAGTTAATGACTCCTCCTCCACTCAGTTCTGTGAGCCGAGAGGCAAAAATTATATTGTGGAAAAAAGAGAAAGCGAGGCAAGATAGCCAAGGGATAGCAAAGGAAGGAAAATAAACTGAAAAAGGAATAAGCCGATGGAGAATAGACAGAGGAGAGAGTATTCCTGCCCTAAGGGATCGCAGGGCCTCCTTACCGGGGCGACTCTAGGAGGAACAGATAGAGAGAAAAGGGAAGGAGAAAGAATGAAGTAGAGAGAAGAAGAAGAAAATTGGGATGTTGAGGAGACAATAATGCCCAACGAGCATAGTTAGCTGAGAGGCTTAAGGCTCGACTTAACAAGGGAGCAAGAATCCCCATTGGTAGTGCTGAAGAGAAGGTTCACCGAACCCGCTGACAGACTAAGGAGGGTATAGTCCTTGACCTCAACATGCCATGGTCCTTAATCTCTAGCTGAGGGCCCTGGCCTGATTGAGCAGGCCTTCGGCTCTGGAAGAGCGCCCGCTAGGGAAAAAGGTTGATTCTCAGCAGCATGTAAGAGCTGCTCAAAAGGGTATAGAAAGAAACAGCTCAAAGGCGGTTTGTAAGAAATATAACTGAACTCAATCGGACTTGCAGTGTCAAGGCAGGTAGAGACTTGAAACTGGCAAGATCCGCCATGGCTGGCACTGCTTTTCCTGCAGCACTGTTCGCAGAAGGGCCCTTGAAAAAGGGGTCAGAACAGAGCATGACTCACAGGCTTATGAGGAAAACATGACCTGAGAAGCAAGGATTGCCTTCAAAGCAGTCGGAGAGAGTTCCCTGAGTTTAAGAGAGAGATTGTATAACTGTACCGCTCTCTTACTCTGCAAAAGGGTTGATTTCAGGGCTTAGTAATTGATTAGCAGAATATCCCGGACCAACACTGCACAGACAGAGTCAGGCAAAGTCCCTAGAGTGCCTCGCCTGAAAACATGGCGGTGAGATAGTCGTGCAGCTTCCTCACCCACCCAGCACTCCTGCAACAAAAGCCCATGAATCTTAGAGTAAATACTTTGGAACCTTTAAGGAAAAGGCAAGATAGAGAGATGTTTTTTTTTTTTTTTTAAAGATTTTTTTTTTAAAGATTTTTTTTTTTAACAATTTTTTTTTTTGCATAAGGGCAGTAAGAGGAGGAACGAGATGGAGGGGAGACGCCACAGAAGGAGGCCACTGAGGGGAGGTGGAGGGTCAGTAATGAATGGTGAAGATACAAGAGAAGATCAAGAATTATGGTAGGTACGTAATTTTCATATCTTCCCTTGTCAATCTTCACCATTCATTACTGCCTGGGTGAGTACCAAGCCCCTCTTCCCCTAGAAGGGGGAAGGGTAAAGACCCTGAGGAACAAGACCCCAGCCTCCTGTTGGTGAGAAACAGAAGGGGAAGACCCTGGCTAATTCACAGAAAGCCTAAGTGGGAGAAGAGCTAGGAGGTGCCTCCAAGGACGTGGAGATGGAGATAGCCCCTGCAAAGGTCTCCTAGCTCTGGAGGAAAAGAGACGGGTCCCCCGAAAGGCGGAGCGCATCACCCTACGCCGGGCCAGGGGTGACAACCTTGAAAGACGGAGACATGCCGTCCGCCTAATGCAGATCGCTGTCCCCGCAAGCCTGGAAGCCACCTCGTTGGCATCATAAGATGCCCTTGCCTGGTGTCTTGCCAGCTCCAGGCCTATAGCGGAGAGGGCAACAGCTTGTCTGGTTTGCTCCTTATCAGGCATCGATGCTAGAAGTTGAGAAAGCATCGACCACAGGTGCGATTGTAGGCAGCGTGGTGAGCCTGATGTGATGCTAACAAGCAGCCGCATCTAAGAAGAGAACACCGCCCCCAAATGGTCGTAACTGTAGAGAGTCCGGGTCCGTGGACGGTCGTGCTCCAGGCAGCGGCGCCCGGAAGGAGTGCCACGGTAGACCAAGCCAGAAGGGGGGTTGGGGAGAGTACCTAGAGACTCTGAAGGGGTACAATACCTACGCTGACAGTCAGCCGGGGCTGGAGAAGAAGCGGCTGGCGACTGCCAGGATCGGATAGACACCTCCTGGAAGGGGATAGGCCAGGAAGGTACCACCAAGTGTTGGGCACTGAATTCCCCAAGGAATTCACGCGTCTCCCGTTCGGTATTGTCTCTTCGAATGTAGGAGATCCAAGGTCCCTCACCATCCTCGAAGGAATCGCTGATATTCAGTGAAATCAGCATCGGAGGAGAGATGAGTGGTTCCTTCCCCTCAGAGGAGGGAGACGAGGATGATGGAGAGCTGGAATGCTCAGAGGACTCCTGGGCGGTGGGGAGAGTCGAAGACCCATGCATACATCTAACGATGAGGGAAGGCCGCTGCAGAACCTCTGAACTGCTCCCAGGATAACGGACCCGTAGGACCGACATGGCCCAGGAGCGGGGGTGGTGGAGGCAGAGAGATGGGAGAGGGGCACCTACGAGGAGGCAATTGATCTCTGCCAGGGCTCTGGAATCCGGGGAACGGAGCCCGAGCTGGCGGGGTCCCGGACAACAAACCAGGCTGCAAGACAGAACCCTGAGGAAGCGGAGCCCAGGGGGAGAACCTCCCCTGCGACGAAGTCAGGACTGCATGGATCCAGAAGGGTAGCCCACAACAACGCCACCGGAGGGCACCCTAGAGCCCTGGAGGGAAGGGTGGGGTTCAGCGCTATGGCTCCTGGCCACCCCCCCGAGGTGGCCAGAGAAGACCGAGGTCCTGTCCCCCTGCCCCTCAACCCCTCGGACTCCGAGAGAGCCCTCCTCCTCAACCGCAGCTGCTCCCACCCCCAGAGGGAGCAACAGCACCCAGGAGGGCTGTTGTCACCGGTCCCCGGGAGGGGAGCTTCCCCCAGTCACCCCCACGCCTCCCTGACCAAGGCCCCCAGCCAGAGAGCCCTCAGGGAGGACGGAAGGGGAGAGAGGAGGGGCTGCCAGTCCTTGGTACCTCGTGCCACAGGAGACCCAGACCTCAAGAGTGGGGTGCCAGGATGGGTCCACGCCTGAATTGTCGGCCCGAGGAGGACGAGACCAGCAGGACCTCAATACTGGCTACCCCATGGGTCCTCGAGGCAACGGCGCGCCATGGACGGCACCGAATAGAGGCGGCGCCGCCTGACCCCAACATCAGCAACAGCCAGGTCTGTCCCAGCTCCCCCGCAGCACCAGCGGGGCTAACGGCACCGCCTCCCGCGTCGGAAACCAGCCGCACTGGCGAGGAGGAGAAACCAGGCCAATGGCGCCGGGGGCCAAAGCGGCACCGCCAGCGACGCCGTCCTGATCACCGGTGCCGCAAACGGCACCGGGATCCAAAACAGTGCCGCGAACGGCGCCATCTCGATCACCAGCATCGCGAACGGCGCCGGGATCCGAAGCGGCGCTGAAAGGCGGCATCGAGGGTCCGCCGGTGTCCGGCCCAGAAATCATGGGCCTCGACACTGGGGGAGCCTGCACCTCCGAGGAGGTGACTGCCGAGACGGTGTCGACGTCGCGGCCCCGGAGGGGACCGCTACACTCCCCCGACACCGTGGAAGGAGCTTCCTCTTTGGCAAGATAAGATGAGGAAGCCCCCTCCTCCGCGGAATGTATAGGCCCAGGAGGGGACCCGGGGGAAGGGCCTAAAGACCTTACCTGGGAGTCCCGTGAACGACGCCGTCCCCCGAAAGTTGGCGGGGCCTTGCCGAGCTTGAACGCGTGGGACTTCGAGGACGCGACGGTCCATGGAGAAGCAGGCGTCGCACGAATCCATGTCATGGTTGGGTCCCAGGCATTGAAGACACACGTCATGCCGGTCCGAGATGGAGAAATGCCGCCACAGGAGCACTGACGATCGGCGCGCCCGTTTTAGAAAACGCTTCGCCCAGGAACCGACATAATGCAAAACAATTAAGGAAAAAACACAGGAAAACAATTCACCGTGACAGATAGAAAAAGAATAGTCTTACGGCGTATGGCATCGAGTGTGAACGAAGAGGAGTCGGCCGAAACTATTCGCACTTATAACGAACTTCTCCCGTAGCAGGTGCTGCCTCGACGGTGGAGAGAAACAGAACTGAGTTGGAGGAGGAGTCGTTAGTTATTAACGGCCACTGTGGCATGACGCAAGGCGCCGGTCTCGAGGGCGGGCGCTGTTACAGCTAGCTTTTTAAAAAAAAAAAAAGCTGCCGTGGCAGGTGCGCGCCTCCGGCTTACACCCAGGCAGTAATGAATGGTGAAGATTGACAAGAGAAGATCATTCTCCTTCAAATGGACAACAAAGCAGTGATGTATTACATCAACAAGCAGGGCGGTGCTCACTCTTACCCCTTATGCAGGGAAGCGATGATAGTGTAGGAATGGTGCTTGGAGCACAAGGCTCTAATTCAGGCGGTCTACCTGCTGGGAGTGCAGAATGAACTGGCAGACCATCTCAGCAGAACAGAAACAGATCCTCACAAATGGTCTCTCGACTCAACTGTAGTTCAGTCACTATTCACAGAGTGAGGAACTCCAGACCTGGACCTTTTTGCATCCCCACTCAACAGAAAACTGCCTCTCTTCTGCTCCAGAAATCCAGGGCCTGGCATTTTCTCTCAGGATGCGTTCAGGCTGCAGTGAACAAAACGCTTCCTATATGCCTTTCTGCCTCTTCCTCTAATTCAGAGGGTACTTCTCAAGTTCGAGTCCCAGGGGGACAAAATGATCCTCATTGCTCCCTTCTGGCCTCAGCAAATATGGTTTCAGTTACCCGTCAGTATGTCGGAAACCCCTCCGAAAGCACTTCCCCTTCAGATGAACCTTCCGACTCAGGGGTCTGTGGTCTATCCCAATCTGAGATTGCTTCACCTTCACGCTTGGCTCCTGAAGAGAGAGAAATGAAATGGTTCAATGTCTGTTGCAGAGTTTCTGATATCCTTCTGGCTGCACTCAAGCCAGCCACTAGGAAAACTTACACAGCCAAATTAAAGCGTTTTTTGCTCTGGTGTGCAAAACCCTCTTTGAATCCCTTTTCCTGCCCACCAGATAAAGTTCTAGAGTACCTTTTAGACCTCTCAAATTCAGGTCTGCAATACTCTACAGTCGAGGTTTACCTTTGTGCCGTTTCAGCTTATCATGAGCCAGTACATTCCTTGTCATTGGTTCAGTTACCTGTGGTTAAGAGGTTTCTTTAGGGTATTCTGCATACCAGACCTCCCATCAGATTTCCAGTCACAGCCTGGGACATTAATCTTGTGCTAGACATGCTCACTCGAAAGCCTTTCGAGCCTCTAGCTACCTGTGAGTTGAAATTTCTCACTTGGAAAACGGCCTTCCTGGTGGCCATTACCTCGGCTCACAGGGTCTCTGAGATACATGCCTTGGTCACAGACCCTCCGTATACTGTTTCATAAAGACAAAGTAGTTCTTAGGACCCATCCTAAGTTTCTCCCTACGGTTGTTTCAGAATTCCATCTAAACCAACCTTTGGTCCTTCTTACTTACTTTGCGAACTTCCAAAATGTAGGGGAGCATTCTCTTCATTCTTTGGATGTCAAAAGAGCTTTACGTTTCTATTTAGCTAGAACAAAAGAATTTCGCAAAGCTCAGCAACTGTTTGTTTCCTTCAGCGAGACCCAGCTGGGTCAACCTGTTGCTATCAGATGCATTTCAGCATGGCTGGTGGCACACCTTCGCCACTGTTATTCAATGGCGCAGGTTAAGCTGGAAGGCAGAGTGTACGCTCACTCTACTAGAGCAGTTGAGACATCCCTGGTGGAAATCCGCAATGTGCCCATTGCAGATATTTGCAATGCGGCTACCTGGAGCTCAGTGCATACTTTCGTCAAACACTATACCCTGGATGTACATGCCCGACGACATATTTTGTTTGGCAGAACCATCCTTAATGGACATCTGTCCTAAATTTGTGAGTTCTTAGTCTCTCTCCTGCCGCCCTCTCAGGGGATTATTAGCTCGGTACTCTCCCATTAGTGTGAATGAGTGGTGGAGACTTTATGTCCAGGAAGATATGGAAATTATGTACCTACCGTAATTCTTGATCTTCTTGGATGGAGTCTCCACCACTCATTCACACACCCACCCGCCATCCCCCAAGCTCACCTCTGTTGTTGGTCTTCACTCCCTCAGTCTTTAGGCTGTGAACACTTCTTTCTTGACCCTTCTTATACAGGTCTTCTGGACTATCTTATGTCCATTTTTTTGGTTAGGGTATCCTTCTAGGTTAGTTACACTGCACCTCCTCAGAAAAAAAGGTACTGAGGCAATTGGAGGGTCGACACCGAGATAGTCATTGCCGCATGAGCCGAGGCTCGCGGCTTCATCTCTGGCGCTGGCCCTCCTGCAAAAAGTTTGCTCCTGTTGGGTCCTAGCGCCTCTGGCGTAGATCCCATTAGTGTGAATGAGTGGTGGAGACTCCGTCCAAGAAGATCAAGAATTACGGTAGGTAAGTAATTTCCATTTACGCAACTGTAACAGTAGTTCTAGGAGTGGTATATGATAGATATTTTATTTCAAAAGTGCCCATTTTCAGAGACTCTGGGCGCTGTACAATATAAAACCTTACATTTTGTACACGCATATACGTATAAAAGAATACAGCTGGGAGCATACCATTATCTAGCCATCCATCCCATGAAACCAAATAATTTTAAAACAATAAAATGCTTGCTGGAACAGATGTTTTAAGGCCCTTTTTAAATGCTTCCACTGAGGCAGCCTCCTTTAAATAACTAGGCAAGAAGTTCCACAGGATAGATGCAGCCACTGAGAATGGTCTGGCCCCAGAATGCCACAAACTAACCCTAGGAACTCCCAGGAGGCTTCCCCCGGCAGAACAGAGTGCCCGGGCCAGATGGTAGGGGACAAGGAGATCTTGCAGATAGACAGGACCCCTTTCATGCAGGGTCTTATAGGTCAACGACCTTATCTTGAAAACAACCCTCCACCGGACCGGCAGCCAGTGCAGTCCGCAGAGGGCCGGGGTGATATTCTCACACCTTTTCACCCCCGTCAGCAATCTCGCCACCGCATTCTGCACCAGCTGCAGCCTGTGGAGGTTGCATCCAGACAACCCAAGGTACAGGGCATTACAGTAATCCAACCTGGAAGTGATGAAAGCATACAGTAGCATGGTCCGGTCCTCAGGCAGGATCAGGGCTCACATTCGGGCGATATTCCCAAGATGATAAAACCCACTTCTAACCATGGCTGACACCCGAGCATCAAGTGTCAGGCCATCATCCAGGATCACGCCCAAATTCTTCACTTGTCTCGAGGATGCTAGGGGCACCCCCCCAACACCAGGTTGGGGGAGTAACCCACGACCCTCCCTGATGGCCTGAATCCACAACCAGTACCTCAGTCTTGTCTGGGTTAAGCTTTAGCCAGTTGTGAGTCATCTGCAACTGGATTTCCTCAAGGCAGCTGTTAAACACCTCCCTTCTCAGGATTACCGACTCCATCCTCACAGAGATGGATGCTGGCCACATCACTGCTGCCATCTTTATCGACCTGGCAAAGGCTTTCCGAATACGGTGACTCACTCTTTTCTCCTGACAAAACTTGCCAAGGCTGGCCTATCTGACTGGGCCACATCTTGGTTCCACTCCTACCTCACTGGCAGATCCCAAGCTGTCCGTATCAGATCATCCATGTCGGACCCACTCCCAATTACGTCTGGAGTGCCTCAAGGATCAGTCCTAGGGCCCCTCCTATTCTCAGTATTTCTAAATTATCTGCCATCTGCCTGCACACACTCCACCATCCACATGTACGCAGACGACACGGTGCTATACGTATCCGGCCCCTCACCCTCTGAAGTTGCGTCCAGACTTCAGCACGACTTCATCTCAGTCCAGCACTGGCTCCACTCAAATAACCTCCTCCTAAATGCTAACAAAACAGTCTCCTTAACCTTTGGGATGAGGCAGAAAATTTCTAGGCTCCCTTCACCATTAGTTTTTCACACCCTGGAAGGGTCCCCTCTCTGGAGTCCTGCACCACCTTCAGATACCTCGGTGTCTGGCTTGACCAGCACCTCAACTTTTCCGCACATATTGACTCCTTACTTAAGAAGCTGCACCCTAGGCTTGGTGCACTTTACTGGAATCGTGACAACATATCCCTTCTAGCCAGGAAGAACATTGTAAAAAAAAAAGATCCTCCCAGTCCTCGACTATGGGGACGTAGTCTAGGGCACTGGCCCTAAGACCACATTAGCTAGGCTGGACCCTCTCTTCCACTCTTTTTGCTGTTTCACTCTGAACAGCCCCTACTCCACACACCACTGTGCCCTTTATCAAGCAAAGAACCTCACCTCACTTGACTATCGCAGGTTAACCCACTGTGCAAAAATTACGGGCAAGTATTGGACTCAGTGGCTCCCTTCCTACCTCTCCGACATCTTAACAAACCCTAGCACACAAGCATACACACTCAGAAACTCAGACTCCAGGTCCCTAGCTGTCCCATACCAGTCTACCTCCACAGGGCAATTAGGGTTCAGCTACCACATTCCCTCACTATGGAATTCCCTCCCAGCTAACATTCATCACTTCACCTCCCTTTCCCACCTAAACTGTATGCTCCAAGATCATTTCGTCCCTACCTGTGCTTGTGTCTGGGCGTCTACCAACTACTAGGCAACTCTCTAGGAATGTCGGCACTTAGATGGGGATATGCAGGTAGGCATCCTTCATATTCAGGGTACATAGCCAATCCCCTTGTTTCAACATTGGCATGATGGAGGTTAGGGTGACCATTTGTACTGGATGTGTAGGTTCAATTGTCTGAGGTCTAATATCGGTCAGAGATCTCCAGTTCGCTCGGGCACCAGGAAGAAATGGGAATAAAATCCCCTTTGATGCTCTGAAGGAGGGACTGGATAAACAGCCTTCTTGGTCAGAAGTGCCTGGAGTTCCTCCTGGAGAATGGAAGTGTGGTCAGGTTGGTAATGGACAGAGTGGGGAGGGGATGGGGGGCACATAGATAATTTCTAGAGTGTTACCCCTCTGAATGATCTGAAGTACCCACTTGTCTGATGTGATCATTTGCCAGGCCTCTAAATGGAGAGTAAAGCAACTGCCCACAGCTTCCGAGGCCTGTTCGAGGAATCGTGGGCAATGCTCCAGTTGGTCACTGGGAGGCGGGCTGGCCAGCCTCACCAGGAGGGTGGGAACAGGAGCCCTTGGTGGTAGAGGTGTTGGTCCTGGAAGAAGGCTGAGATAGCGAACACGGAATCCATCTCTATGTCAGCCTCTATGTTTCCCACCTCTTTTTGAATAAAAGGAGGATTGGGGAAGGTACGATGGCTGTGAAGTATGGTACATGTCATGCACTGAGCGCAGTGTCCGTCCTGAAGACTAGAGATCATCTAGAAATGTTTGGATACCTGGGCCAAAAAGTTTAGACCCATTAAAGGGGACATTGACCACTCTATGATGTACATCTGGTGTGAAGCCAAGCATGGCGACGCAAGGTACTGCCAGTTGTTGACATGCGGGCCGAAGTATCGACCGCATCATATCCCAAACGAAGTAGGTGTCGGGAGATGGAATTGCCAGTAGATATTGTAGCCGGTAGTTGATCCTTCTCCTAAGGAGGGAGTTTATTGACTAATTCTATGGCAGATGACCAGAGTGTACACTGGTACTTAACCATATGTCCCATATAGTTTAGGATTCTGAGATTCATGGTACCTGCTTGGAATACCTTTTTCCCCAGATAATCTTTATCAGGAGGTAGGGAGCTCATATGTTTTAGTCATTTAGTACGATCATGAGTGGCAGCAATCACTACTGAATCTGCTTCAGGAGTAGCGGAAAGAAAGGGATAATCCAGAGGAGCCTGGAAGAGGTGATCCGCTTTGCAGGGAACATCTGTAACAGTTGAAGGCTGGTTCCAGGCAAGCATAGCATTTTGGTAGGTTTGTATTCACGGGGGTACCATTACTGACTCTTCTAGTAGTTCTAAATAGTCTGCCATATCCTTTCATTGTTTGTCATGTTCAGTAGTTGAAAATACCAAGACTTTTTGGATTTGGACCATCATCTCATGGAAGGAAAGGTCATCAGGAGGAGAGGCATTCACCTGGTAGAATAAGTCCTCGTTTAAAGAAGAAAAATCAGAAAGAGGGGACTGGGGTTGGAAATCCAGGTCCTGTAATTCCTCATCCTCAAAATGTCCAGTGAAATCTGCTGGAAATTCAGCCTCGTCTGATAGGTAGTCATCCACGTACGAGGGAGGTGACCAGGGTAGAGAAGGGTCTCTTTTACCCTGGAAACGTTTAGGCAGAGGAGTAAGGGAATTGGACGGGTGACTTGGCTCCCCTGGATCTGGAGGCTGAGAATGCCTAATGGCTTGTAAAACCTGCTGGTCCACTGAGGGAGGCAGGTAGGGAGAGGGGTTTTCTGGGAAACCAAGGGAATTGTTCAGGAAATTGGGCGTGAGGTAGGAGCAGATCTTGTACCTAGGTGATAAAGCCCAGGGTCCCTATCCCTGTCTGCCTGGCCCCTATGAGAATATATTTGTGAGGAAGGAGAGGTGGAATGCATTGCAAATGTAGTAGGCTTCCACATAGGAATGCGACCCCTCATCCACAGGGCCGCAAGGGAAGAGACAGTAGAATACGTAAATGAAGTTGCCATCGAGGGGAGATAACCACCCCATCAACAGAACCAACAAAGGGTTCATCAGAAACTGCCATGAGGGCAATGGAAAGCACCGATGAGGAGGCAGTTTTGGAAGGCATCATCGACGGTGAAGCACCTGTGATGGTGGCCGTTGACAAGCGTTTAGGCAAAGAGGATGAGGAGGGCTTCTCTTTTTGTGTTGTTTGTGAGAATCGGTGGAGGGGGAGCCCTTGGGACAGGCCCCCTGATTCTCTAGTAGAGACAATTTCTGCTCCATAAGGTAAGATTCAATTTCCTGCAGCCATCGATGACAGGTTGCCTGATTGGAACACTGGCAATGTATGCAAGTGGTGGGTGGGTCCCAGAGACCATACACAAGTGGTGTGATTGTTGAAATGGTAGATCTTCCTACCACAACAACAGGAACAAAATAGCACTGTCTTGATTGTAGATTCTTTTGACATTCGTCAATGTAGAAAAGGAAAATTCCGCTTCTAAGCTCAAGTTCTTGTCGATGACTATGGGGAAAATGAACTGAGCATACCAGGGAGCGCCCGCACTTATATAGGAAGATGATGTCAGATGTGGGCAGACCCTGGAAAAGACTGCTAGAAGAGATGCCATGTGTCACAGTGACCTCTGGTGATGACCCAAGTGTATTACCTGTTGCAAGAGATCAGCCGGTGGAAGATCTACTGTTACATGTGAGTAACCTGTGTTTCTAGGGACATGGATATGACGTTCTATCCACACTTCAGGCAGACTCCTAGCAGTTCTCCGTGAGGAGGGGGCAAGGCACACTCCCCCATTTAGGGACTGGAAAAATGGAAATTACATACTTACTGTAATTATTGATCTTCTTGGACAGTCTCCATCACTCATTCACACTAATGGGATAGCGCCGGAGGTGCTAGGACCAAGCAGGAGCCAAAAATTTTCTGAAGGGTCGGCGCCAAGTTAGGACCGTGCATGCGCGGCACCGTGAGACTGACTTGCACCTGTGTAGGCTATCTCGGCGTCAACCCTCCAACCACCTCAGTACCTTTTCGACGAAGGAGGTACAGCGTAACTAATGAGAATAACTCATTCTGAGTTTCTGGGCCTGAGATGGCCCAGGTGGCCTTTGTAAGAAAGGTCAAAGAACAATGTCTTCACAATCTGAACCATAGGCCATGAAGACCAGAAAAGAAAAACGAGTGAATCCAGGGGATGGTGGGTGGATGAGTGATGGAGACTGTCCAAGAAGATCAATAATTACGTAAGTAATGTGAATGACATCTTCCTGGATCAGTCCATCACTCATTCACACTAGTGGGAGAGCACCAAGCTAAAACCCACAACCCTGACTAGGGTGGTAGGAGATAGGGTTCACCTAGAAAGGATGGCAAAGGACTGTCCTGCTAATAAAAACAGCCATCTTGTAAAGAGCATCCAGAACATGATGCTTACAAGGTAAGTGTTCGAGTTGTACCTCACAACTTTGCAGACGACTGCAATGGGCACAGAATGAAACTCTGCCAGGAAGCTGCAACCACTCTGAGAGAGTGGTGAAAACCCGGACTCACAATTTGGTATAGGACCAAAACTAATAGTGCCAAAGACATGTACTAATCCAACGTAAAAGGACCTCAGGAACTGCAAGAGCCGGAGGTAAAGTCTACAGGTTCAGGGTAGACCGAAAAGTGAAGACGGAACCCCCACTACCAAGTATGGCTGACCTGCAAACAACAGGTCCAGGAGCACTTGAACCCCTTACTTGGTGAGCAAAAGAAGGTCCAGGTGGGGTTAGCCCATCAAGGAGAATGGTTTTGCACTTAGTCACTGAAACCTTCCTGATGGAAGGCGAAGCACAACTTAGAAGCCTCTTGCGGTGGTCTAGTAGAATCAAATCCTAGTCACTGCATATTCCAAAAAGGAATCATCCTGCCCGTGTGTATAACTGTAGTAGCAGTCTCTGAACTCAGAGAAGAAAGGAAAAAGTGTACAGGAGGACATGTCCACTGCGGAAAAAAAACCATTTCAACAGAAAAAAAAAAAAAAAAAAAAACGGGCTGGATTTGTAAGGCAAATAAAGGCAGATGTGCGTCAAGGAGGGACACAGCAGGACCAAGTTAGGGCTAACCCAATAGTTGAAGTGACCGAATAGCGGCAGAAGTGGCTCAATGCGGTGAGATACTACTTACTCTGGCCTCCCTGACAGGAGTAGGAAGGACTCTAGTTTGCTTTGCTGAAAAAAACAAACATCACAGCTCTGTCACGCAGTCGGAGAGGATAGCTACGAGTGCTACTGGCACGGAAGAAAAAATTACTCACTTTAATAATGTTTCTTCTAATGGAGTCTTGCTATATTATGACATATGCAGTGAGTCCCAACCTTTGAACTGCTCCGGAGGTGAAAGAGTTAACTTTCCATGCCAGGCATGGAACGCTGAGCTTGAGCTCGGTTGAAACTCTGTCTGTTGTTCTTCAAACTCAAACCGTCAAGATCTTTACGAGCTAAACTCACTGAGGTCCTGTGTGGAAGCTGTAAACCTACACTAGCCAACTGGCTACTAAACATAAGAACACATTTTTTGGTCCCAAAACAAAGACTCAAGTCAGGAGACCCAAAAATTAAAAAACACAACACCAAGTCACCCCAAAAAAGGAGGGGTGAAAACAACAAGGTGGGCATCTACTAAGTGCCAACATTGCACTGCCCACCCACATCCCAAAAACAGAGGTTCTGAGAGGGGCAGGCGGGGAGGTCATAATATAGCAAGACTCCATTAGAAGAAACAACATTACTAAGGCGAGTGATTTTTTCTTTAAACAACATGAAGTCTTGCTATATTATGACACATGCAGACTACACAGCAGTACCTCCATGGAGGAGGGTCAGAACCTACTTAGGAAATAGGCTCTGAAGCACAGCTGTGCCAAACCGAGCATCACTCCTAGCCTGGATGTCCAGGGAGTAATGCTTGTAAAATGTGAACTGTTTTCCAGGTAGCTGCTTGACATATCTCTAGAATAGGATGTCCCTGGCAGCAGCCAGGAAGCAGCTGTACCTCTGGTAGAGTGAGCCCTCAGGCCTGAGGGAGGAACCTTACCCAGCTTTTCATAACAGAATTGGATACAAGAGACAATCCACCTGGCAATGGATCTTTTAGTGGCAGGTTTCCCTTTACCAACCTCACCATAAGTGAGGAACAGTTGGAGGGAGTCAAACCTGTGACCCTTGGTATGCTCTATGTAGTAACTAAGGGCTCTCTTCACACCTAAACTGTACAGCCTCCTCTCGCCAGAGGAGGAATGGTCAGTGAAGTACACTGGAAGAGATATAGATTGATTAAGGTGGAAATCTGAAACCACCTTAGGCAAGAACTTCCTGTTAGTCCTGAGGACCACCTTATCTCTATGAAAGGAGATAAAATCAGGCTCCACTGACAAGGCTTGTAATTCACTTATGTGTCGCGCAGAGTAATAGCTACCAGAAACACAGTCTTCCAAGTCAAGTACTTAAGCTCTGCTGAAGACAAAGGCTCAAAGGGGGGTTGCATAAGCTGAGCAATGCAAACATTAAGATCCC
Source organism: Neoceratodus forsteri (assembly GCA_016271365.2). Lineage (NCBI taxonomy): Eukaryota > Metazoa > Chordata > Ceratodontiformes > Ceratodontidae > Neoceratodus > Neoceratodus forsteri. Next base: position 849,966,887 of record CM057452.1, read on the forward strand.
AGGCAGGGGCAGGGTCCCTGAATGGAGGGTTGGTGTGAAGCAATCCCTTAAAAAACTTGGAGAATACAGGATGAGCTGAAAGAGAAGATGGTTTACCTGCTGAAATAAAGGCAGACACAGCTGCCAAATGTACTTTTAGGGTAGCTGGTCTCAGCCCCAAGGTATTTAAATGGACCATATAATCCAGGACTGTGGGTAAATCAGCAGATTCTGGGGAAATATGCTTCCCAGAACACCATATGGAAAACCTCTTCCATTTGGAATTATAGGTAGCCCTGGTGGAAGGTTTCCTACAAGCCTTCAGAATATCCATTACACCTTGGGAGAGGTGTAGATCAGCAAACTCTAACTCTTCAAGAGCCAGGCCTTGAGATTGAGAGATTTGAGGTTCGGGTACCAAACCCTCCCCTGAGCACAGGTTAACAGGTTGTGATTCCTGGGAAGACACAGGGGAAGATGGACTGCTAAGGACAGTAGGAGTGGATACCAGGGTTGTCTGGCCCAATCTGGATCATCTTGCAGGATTGAGATCTGATTTTGACTAGCACTTTGAACAGGAGAGGGAAGGGGGGAAAAGCATAGAGGAACTTCCCTTCCCAATTGAGAACTAAGGCATCTAGAGGGACTGAGCCCAACACTGGGGGCCTGCAGCAAAAAAGGGGAAGTTGGTGATTGTCTATGGCTGCAAAGAGATCTGCGGGGTGCCCCATCTGGCAAATATCACCTCCAAGACCAGGGGGTCCAGTGACCATTCGTGATGACCCTGGGAAATCCTGCTGAGAGCATCTGCCAGGACATTGTCCTTTCCTAGGAGGTGAACTGCCATGAGGGAGGTGTTCAGGGAGTAAGCCAGAGACCACAACTTCATTGCTTCGGTGCACAAGGCCGTAGGACCGAGTGCCCCCTTGTTTGTGATGTACCACATTGTGGTGGTGTTGTCTGTTCTGACCTGTACAAGTTTGTTCTGAACAGATTTGGAAAAACTTGAAGTGCTAGAAAAACTGCTCTGAGTTTCCAACAGGTTGATGTGAGCAGAGATTCCTGAGGGACCACAATCCCTGGGTAGTGAGGTCGCCCGTGAGCTCCCACCCCAAGAGGATGCATCTGTAGTAAGGATTAAGAGTGAGACTGAGTGACAAAGGGAACCCCTTGTCTCAGATTGCTCTGATCCTGCCACCACTGTAGGGCCTGGATCAGGGTTCGAGTTACTGGGATCAATTTGGTTAGACTCAGAGGGTCTTTCCTTTGAGACCAAAAGGCTCTCAAATGGAACTGGATGTCCCTTGTCTGAAATCTTGCTCCATGCACTACTGCTGTAGAAGCAGCCACGTGCCCCAGGAGCTGTAGAAAATGCCTTGCTGGTTGAGAGACCTGCAGGGTGAATAAGGAGGCCAGAGAGACTAGGGTCCTTGCCCTGTCCAAAGGAAGGAAGGCTCTGGCTTTCTCTGTGTTCAGCTCTGCGTCTATGAAGGTGAGGAGCTGGACAGGCTCTAGGACTGACTTTGAAAGATTCAGGAGGAAACCTAGAGAGGTGAGCAGTTGCTGAGTTATCTGTAGATGTAACTTCACTTGGTCTGGAGACTGGTCTACTATGAGCCAGTCGTCCAGGTAAGGGAAGATGGCAGTTTTTTGCCTTCTTAGGGAAGCAACTGCTACTGCCAGGCATTTTGTGAATACCCTTGGAGCAGAGGTGAGGCCAAAGGGCATTGCTCCGAACTGGTAATGGCCTGAGGGCAGCTCGAACCTGAGGTACTTTCAATGGGAGCTTCTGATGAGAATATGGAAGTAGGCATCCTTGAGGTCCAGGGACGCTGGCCAGTCCCCTGGCCTTAGAGAGGGTAGAATAATTCCCAGAGTCACCATTTTGAATTTTGGTTTTAAAAGGTGCTTGTTTAAATATCTGGGATCCAGGATGGGCCGCCATTCTCCTGTCTTTTTTGGGGTAAGGAAGTACCTGGAGTACAAGCCTTTGCCCTGGTATAGGGGTGGAACCCTTTCCACAGCTTTGAGAGCCAGGAGGGAAGAGACATCTGCCTCTAGGGCAAGTGCCTCTGGTGGATTTGCAGGTGGAAAGGATCTGGTTCTCATCTTTGGAAATGTTTTGAAGCTGAGAACCAGTCCCTGGCTTACTACTTCCAGGACCCACTTGTCTGATGTCAGAGACTTCCAGTCCTGGACAAAGTAAGCCAGCCTGCCCCCTACAGGTAGCTGAGAATCAGCCCTGGCAACCCCATCAGGGTGCCTGCTTGGCAGGGGCTTTGGGCTGAGGGGTGGAAGCAGGCCTGCTTGTACTCCGTCTGCCTCTCCCTCTAAAGAACCCCCTCTGGGCATAAGCAGAAGAGGAGGCCTGGGCTTGGTAAAAAGGCCTATGAAAAGGCCTGCCCCTGGAAAGCTGCCTTTGAGGAGTGGCCTGCCTTTCCTTGGCCTGTGCACTCCTATAGGTGGTCCTATACTCATCCATTTTCTTCATGTAATTCTCTGTCTGCTCCCCAAACAGAGAATTACCCACAACAGGAAAATCCATGGCCTTAGTCTGGGTATCCTGTGACAGGCTAGTACATCTGAGCCAAGCCATTCTGCGAAGTGCCACAGATGTAGCCATAACTCTTGATGACACATCATTAGAGTCCACTGCAGCATGGGATTGCATCTTGGATGCCTCAATACCATCAGCAGCCACCTGCTCCAACTCCTTGGCAAGCTGGCCAGGGACCTGTTTTGCTAGAGCCATAACAGTATCCCATCTGGATTTCTGATATCTAGCAACATAAGCCATATAATTTGCCTGTCTGAGTCCCAAGGATGCTGCCATGTACTGTTTTTGCCATGGCATCAATCCTCCTGGAGTCCTTGTCAGGGGATGTGAAGCCAAGGGAATATTTGCCTTGTCACAGGCTGCAGCCTGCACTACCCAACATGGCTGCATTGTTGTGTAAGGAACTCCGTATCAGAGCCTGACAATGTGTACCTCTTGTCCATTCTCTTATCCATAGGAGGTATAGTGTGAGGAGTTTTTAGAATTTTAACTGTTTCCCAAAAGATTTATGCAAAGGAATAGACAGTCTCCTTGACTCTGGGATATCCATCATTTCCACATAGGCTCCTCTTGATCATCCACAGCTTCCTCCATAGGGAGCTGGAGGTTTCAGCCACTTTTTTATAAAACATAAAATGAGAAGGGGACTCAGAAAGCCTAGGAGGAGACACTCCTGAAGGTCTGCCTGGGGAGATGTCCGGGTCAATGGGCACATCCAGACTTTCAAATCCACATTCACTCTCCTCATACTCCTCTTCCCCTCCTCCGGTTCATAATATTCCTCAAATCATACTCTTGAACCCGGTGGAACGGCGAACCGTCACGCTTACCTGATGGTGCCGGTTCGGTGCGGAAAGCGACTGGACAATTTTAATCGCTTTGGCTATTTCTTCAGCGGTTGGAGAGGAAAGTTTGACTCCACACCAGCTGACTTCCTAGTCCTTTTTGCTGGAACCGACTCCTCGGAGTCGGATCTCCTTTTGCCCGAGGAAGTCTCACCCTGGTCAGAGGGCACGCCCTCTGGTTCGGTTGGAACCGAACCAGGCTAGCCATCGGTTCAGCTGACTTTTGGCCTCCCTTTCCCTGAGCCTACACCTCTCTTTTCCAGGGTAGCTGCAGGAAAATTTTACAAATCTGGCAGTCTGCATTGAGGTGGTCAAACCCCAGACAATAAACACAGGTGGTGTGGGGGTCAGCCTTGGCAAAGACTTCCCCACAGACACTGCAGTGTTGAAACCCAGTGGGCCCGGTTTTTCTTTTGGGTTTCTCAGACATAGTGCCAGTCCTAACCAAACTTACCCGTTTATGACAATCCGCCAGGTAAGACCCTCTTATCGGTTCCCAACCGTGTCACGAGTCATAGAAAAAAACGCAATAAAATCCGTTTTTTTTAGAACCGATAAGAACCGGTAACCACAATCTAAATGACAGATTAATATATTTTAAACAACCTGATCGGTTCAAACCGAACCGATAAACCGTTTACAAGTTCCACACAGAATAGAAATCAATGTAAAACCTATCTAGTACTCACAAATACCACAGACAGAGTCTGAACCGACCGGTTGCGGTTTAAATTCGGTCGAAAACTGAGAAAAACAATACTTTAACTGACAAAATGAACCGAGCAGGAGAAATCTCCGGAGCGATTGTTCAGTGAGGCGGAGTAAAGAATCTGACGGTTTGAGTTTGAAGAACAACAGATAGAGTTTCAACTGAGCTCGAGCTCAGCGTTCCATGCCTGGCATGGAAAGTTAACTCTTTCACCTCCCGAAGCAGTTCGAAGGTTGGGACTCACTGCATATGTCATAATATAGCAAGACTTCATGTTGTTTGAACCAGTGCGCTGGAACTGAAGGTGTGAATATTTGAGAAGCTATCTCAGAAAAAGACCTACTTGACCTATGGTCAAGAAAGGAGCATGTCGTCTGTTAAGCTGAAGCAAGCATGGAAGTAGGAATCTAAGTTCCGACTTGCTGAAGAGTCACTTCTGTTGCTGCGAGGCTCTGATCAAGGAGGGATTAACAGACTGGTTAGACGCCTAGGTTTTGGAAATATCTCGGAATAAGAGAAATCTCTCTAGAGAAAAGAGGTGAGCTATACCACCGCTGGATTGGACTGCCCCTAGGGGTAGAAGCAATCAGGTACTCTCTACCCAAGTTTAGAGATAACCGCCTCAGGGTTGAGGCGGAACCTGACCAGATCCAAAGTGTGGTATCGGGAAATTCCAACTAAGCCCTGTGCTGTGATAATTCTAACCCCCCCTTTTTTTTATCATCATTAGTCCGAGCCTGACAAGGTTGCAGGCTGCTATTTTGCAAGGATTGCCTGATACAGAAATGACAAGGATGTCACCCCTCTGACAGCTTGAGGATCCATAACTGAATTCTTGACTGGACTAATAATAATAGCTAGACAGATGTTACTACCTGTGCCGAAGCAGCCACCAGAGGGGCAGCATCAAAAGAGGGCTGTATACCCTATCAAAAGAGCGGAACAGTCTGTGCGGCTCCCGACCATTGAATTAGAATGTTCCACAGAGTGTAATTGTCTTGACAACTGAAAGAGTCTAGATGCAGAGAGGTGTATAGTCCACAGATCCAATCTGAACACTATGATGGACCCCATTAATGAGGAACTACTGAAAAGAGCTTCCATCACGGACTCTGATGATAGGGAGGGCGTGTCCTTCAGTAGATAAAATGAGTCATCCACTGCATCACTGACCGGACGGACAGGGAGAGACTCATCTAGATGCCATTCTACCGCAGAAGGGCCCCAAAGAGAGGTCTAGGTCAGAGCCACTAGAGACTCCACCACCAGGAAGGGTGACGAGGAGCTTGGCACCACGTAGGGAGCTGAGAAAGTGCTGAGCGGAATTAAAGATTCCGCTGGCAGAACAGAAGAGTCTCTTCAGCGTAAAACTGCTGGATGAAACAAGACCTGATGCAGACCTCCACCCACTAAGATGTGTGGAAAAAATAATCTGCAGAACAGGACTTCATTCTGTGGAAACATCCTGCCACAAGTCCCACAGAAGAAGAGGTCCACAAATAGAGATCTTTTCCCTAGTTCTGTCGGACAGCACCAACTGGCACCCCTGCGGCACCAGCGTCATTCGTGCCACAGGAGGGCACCAAGCAGTACCTATGCCAACCTGGGAGACACCCAAGGGCACCCACAGCGGAACCTACAGGCATCCTCGGCACCAATGGCATGCAAGGGCATCCCCGATGCCCATGGAGCTATGGCACCCAAGAAACCCATGGCAGCAATGGCACCTGAGGGCACCCATGACACACGTGGGTGCCAGGCAGTACCTGTGGGTGCCGGGTGCACCCATGGGTGCCCGGCACCACCCACAGGCACTCGCGGGTGCCCAGCGCTGCCCGCGGGTGCCTGCAACACCCACAAGCACCTGCAGGCATCCGTGGCACCGTGAGATGCCCACAGCACTGCCAGCAGTGCCAGCAACAAAGGCAACAATGACAGCACCCAGGGTGCCGCACCAAGTGCGGCACCAAGCCATGGCGCCGATCCACAGTGCTGACTCCTGGCACCAACCCAAACACCAGCGGCGCCGCCTACGGCACCAATGCCAAACCAGTGGCCATGGCGTCAGACCTGCGGTGCCACCAAGGTGTTGGGCACGGCACCATGGAAAAGCTAATGGAGAAGATGGGGAGAAGGAGAAGGAGAAGGGTGGTGCCCATGCCGGCCCCAGCATGGAAAAGGAAGAGGGGGGTAGGCACGATGGCGAAGGCACCAAGAGGGCACAGCGCTCATTCTGATCCAACTGACCTGGCTCCGAGGCCCCAAAAACAGGAACACAGTCAGGATAAAAGGAAAGTCAAACCCCCTGCTCCACAGGAGCGGCCCAGAGGTGAAACTGCTCACCGAAACTCCGAGGACAGAGATGGAGTCCGGAGTCGAGAATGTGGCCGTTAGAAACGGGGCCAAGGGGAACCCACAAAAGTCGGTTCAGGCCTATCGCCCCTTCCAACGATCAATCCTCGTGCAGACGTACCAATGGGCAACCTCGAGTGTCACCGATTCTTCTTCCCCAAACGAGGAAGAAGAGCTCGAGGCTAAGCGGAGCCGGATCCCCGGCACTGCCAGATTCGTGCTTCAGTGGACTGTCCTCCCCTCCCTCAAGCACAAGACTGTCCATAGTCAGACCCTCCCCCGTTACTTAAGGGTGGCGGACCGGGCACAGCCCCTCTGCCGTAACAACTTTCAAACGAAGTCTTCTTACCATCACCGCTACTGTCTAAGAACGACTCAGTTGATGGCAGGAAAGAATTTCTTTTTCTTCATAATCTTTTCTTGTTCGTAAAATAAGAAATTACTATTAAATAGTTAAAAAGTTAAATTAAACACTAAAAGCTGTTGTCGTATAGATGAAAACTTTGACTCCGGCAGACGAGCGACGTCGACATCCAAGCGCACTCGACAGCGGGAGAAAAGGAACTGAGGCAGTTGTAGGGTCGACGCCAAGATAGCCTACACAGGTGCGAGTCAGTCTCGGAGTGCCACACATGCGCGGTCCTACCTCAGAGCCGACCCTTCAGAAAATCTTTGGTTCCCACTTGGTCCTAGTGCCTCCAGCGCTATCCCACTAGTGTGAATGAGTGATGGAGGCTTAGTCCAGGAAGATCTGAGTCCCCAAAACCAGCATTCCAGCGTGACTCAAGGTCAATGTGGTAGCGGGAAATGAAGGTGGGTGTGTGCGTGTGAGTGCTGACTTCCAGGAAGCAGCCCAACAGATTTCCTGAATAGGGATGTCCCTGGAAGCAGCCACTGAGGCAGCGCTATGGTAGGTGGAATGAGCCCTAAGCCCTATGGGAGGCTCTCTTACCCACCAACCTATAGCAGTGGTCAACGCAGGATACAATCTACCAGCTGTCTGCTTAGCTGCTGGTCTGCCCGGTGCGACTTCAGCATAGGTGACAAATAGCTGGCAAACCTCTCCCAAACTCCAGCCGTGCGCTCCTTGTAATAGGCGAATGTTCACCACAGGTCCAAAGTATGGAGGCTGTGCTCAGCAGGTGTGGATGGTGAAGTACACCGGGAGATCAATCACCTGATTAAGGTGAAAATCAAACACAACCTTCAGGAGGAACCTTGGGTGGAAGCGAAGGACAACCTTGTCCCTGTGGAAGACCAGACAAGGAGACTCCACCGAGAGTGCCTGGAGCTCACTGATCCTTCTGGCTGACGTAACAGCCACCAGGAGGGTAGTCTTCCACAACAGGTGGGACATTTCATGGTTCGAATGGCTTGCCAATGAGCTTTGCCAACACCAGCAAAAAGTCCCAAGGTGGTGGTTCACGCACCAGAGGGGAAATGTGGTCAAGGCCTTAAAAAAAAAGAAAAACACCAGACCTTCTCCTATGCCACCTACTGCATACCAGCCCGTGCCAAGTAGGCAGAGATGTCTTCCAGGAAGGAGCACCTTAAGAGTCGTCGACAGAAGGCCTAAGAGAGGGACCAAAGATAGTCGAGAATGCTAGCCACCAAACAAGATAAAGGGTCAAGCCTCTTGCCCTGGCACCAAATCGAGAACCTCTCCCATTTGAAGGCATAGCATTGAATCTGCCCCACGCCTATTCCACTGGACGATCTATTATCTCCTATGTGTTGATACCCCCCCACCCCTTACATCACATCTCTCTCTCTTTCCTCTCATCTTTCTAAACACGCTCCCTGGACCCATCCACTCTACTACTAGTTTAGATGTCTGTTTTATTCTGCATTTTATTTTTATGCCTATCTGTAATAATACTGACTGCACTCCTTCATGTTATAACCTGCACCACAATTTGTATTTGTATTGCTGTTGTATCTTCTGCTATTGTTGCATGTAGTGCTAACCAATACTCATTTACTGTTATCCGAGTCAACATAGCTAAAATTTAGCCACATATGTTTCATGCCAGGAACTTCGCTTTACTTTTTATTGTCTTCTCTGTTTCCATAGCCAAGAACAAGCTTTATTGTCAAATGTCATTGATTCCCTGTAACACCTTAGTATGTATTGCCTTGTACTCTCCCGGGTCATGCCTGAAAATAGTCATTTACTGGCTAGTGCACTTACCCGGTAAACAAAAACTAACTAAATAAATTTTCAGGTCGACTACTTCTGAGAAGCCTCAACCACGTTCAGAACATCTTTGGAGAGACCCAAAGGCTCGAACTTTAGCTGCTCAGAAACCAGGCTGTCAGGTGCAGGGATTGAAGGTCCAGGTGGAGTACCTTCCTCTGACTGAACAAGAGCAGGTCTGGGCGTAGAGGAAGACGCCTCGGGAGCATGCTGCTGAGGCTGAGGAGATCGGGGTACCAGAATTGGCGAGGACAATCCGGAGTCACCTGGATCATCCAAGCCTTGTCCCTCTTCGCCTTGAGCAACACCTTGTGGATCAAGTGAAACGGAGAGAAGGCGTAAAGAAGGCCTGGGCTCCAGGGCCTAAGAAGGCATCCCCATGCAGCATTTCCTGTTTAGGGGGGCAGGCACAGTACAGCCTCAGCTTTGTGTTCTCCCTGGAAGCAAACAGGTCCACCAAATGGGTGCTCCACTGGGAGAACAGGCTGTGTACTACCTATGGGTGGAGAGACCACTTGTGAGACACCTAGCCCAACCCAGCTGGTTAGACACCAGCCACATGGATGGCCAGGAGATTGGCCTCCAGGCTGCAGATGAGGGTCCAAACAAGGAGAGCTTTCCTACACAGAGGAAGGGAGTGCATCCCACCCGGTTTGTTGAGGTAGTACATGGTTGTGGTGTCTGTCTGGAGCTGAACGACCTGACCCCGGATGTATGGAGCAAAAGCAGTCAGCAGCAGCTGAACTGCCCAGAGTGCCAGCAGGTTGATGTGGCACCAGGACTCCCCAGAGCCCATGGACTCTGTGTTCCCCAGGTGGGCACCCCAGCCCATGAAGGAGGCATCGATCGCCAGGATGACTGTTGGCTCTGGGCAGACAAATGGGATACCTTCCTGTAGATGTGCTGGAACTAACCACCACTGGATGGCATCCCACATCTGCTGGGTCACAGTGACCTGTTGATCAAAGTGACTTGTGTGCTGAGACCACTGGCTAGCTCCCACTGCAGGAAGCGCATTCTCCAGAGGGCCCACCAGACCACACTGGTGCAGGCCGCCATGTAGCCCAGCAAGCGGAGGAAGTCCCGAGCAGGGTGCAGTTGCCCAACCCGAAATGACTGGGCACAGGAGGAGACAGCCTGGGCTCTGCAAGAGTCGAGCTCTGCCCTGGTGAAGTTGATCACCTGTGAGGGTACGAGTTCCAAATTAGCTTAGTTGACCAGGCCAAGTTTGACGCTGGTCTGGAGTGCCAGGTCCCTGGACTGCTCTACCTCCTGCCTGAAGGGACCTGCTATCAGCCAGTCATCCAGGCAGGGGTAAAGCTGCCACCACTGCAATGTACTTGGCGAAGACCCTGAAGGCCGAGGAGAGGCTGAAGGGCATTGCCTGGAACTCGTGGAGGGTTCTCTCGGCTCGAAAGCGGGGGAACCTTTGGTGAGATGGACTGATCGGGACATGAAAAAACGCGTCTGGAAGATCCAGGGAGCAAAACCATGTTTTGCTCTAGAGATGATATGATCTGAGACAGAGTTACCATCCTGAAGGTAAACGACCTGAGGAACTTGTTCAGGTCATCCAGATTTAGAATGGGGCGCTAGCCTACCATCCGCTTTGGCACCAGGAAGTACCTGGAGATAAATCCTGGATGTTCTGGAGGAACCATGACCTCCTTGCGGAGAAGCTGGGCTATGTCGTCTCTGACAGCATAGCTGTGGAAACCAAGTTCTCCCATGGGGTGCGGGCTCGGCAAGTAGGGTACTGCTCAAACTCTAGAGGCAGACCCTGACCCACCTGTCTGTGACAGCTGACCAGGCAGAAAGGAAGTGGCAGAGCCGGCCCCCCATGGGAGGACCTAGGGAGGTGTGACGGGCATGAGGGAGGCACCCCTCATTCCGTCACTGGCCAGGCTTGGAGGAGGAGGGTCCAGCTGAGGGGCCACCGGAGCCTCTCCCCTCCTGGCTTATGGACAATCGGGGCCACTGACTTGGGCCGAGGTCGCCAAGCCTGAGCCTGCTGGCCAGTCAGTTGCTGGGCTTGCTTGACTGCAGGAGTGGAGGTGGAGTGAAAGGGCTTCAGTTTCTGATACTGCCACGGAGTCCAAGGTGGCATTAGACTTCTTGATGCATGTGAGATGACCCTCAACCCTAGGCCTGAACAGGTCAGTGCCCAGTAAAGGGACATCTGCCAGCTTGTGCTGAGCATCCGCTGTGAATTTTGAGATCCTCAGCCAAGCCCTGTGGCGCATGGCCACTGAGGCTGCCATGGGGCGCGCACAGGAATCCCCAATGTCCATGGCAGTCTAGAGCTGTTGCCTGGCCACAGCCCGGCCCTGGTCTTGGACCTGTTTGACCATGGTCTGAAGGTCCGCAGGCAGATGAAGAAGCAACCCATCTAAGGTGTCCAGCAGGGCATGGGAGAAGTAGACCATGAGGAGGGCCGAGCTCGCCTGGCAGAGGCCAAACAAGGAGGCAGCATAGACCTTCTTAGCTGCAAGGTCCAACTTCTTGGACTCCTTATCAGGTGGCTTGTCAACATCCTTCGTGTTGCCAGAACACAGAGTCGGCCACCAACCACTCTGCCATGGTGTGCTCTGTGAATCCCGAAAGGGATCTGGTGGGTACCGCATAGTTGCAGGCCAGGAAGCGGGGTGCTGCCAGAACTCCAGGGCAGGGCCAAGAATGGCCTCTGCCACCAGGAAAGCCTTTGTCGGAGAGTCTCCCCAGTCCAGGATCTCGGTCAACAGGTAACAAGCCTGTTTCTGGACGGGTTCCATCTTCATACCCATCGACTCGGAGGTCAGGCGGAGGTGGACCATGAAAGAGGATGGACCTTCATCTGTCGAGGGGTCCCTCACAGACTCCACATTGACTGGACGGGAGTGCAGGGAGGAACCCACAGACTCCGAAGAGTCGTCAAAGAGCAGTCTACCGCTGGAATCCCTGCTGACCCTCCATGGATGGTCAGGGGTGACGATAATCGACAGCCAACGTGGAAGCCCCTTGGCGACCAAGACGCCTTAATTGGAGCGCCGGCCATCAGCTGTTTAGGTGGGGTTCCACCACGATCTGCAGAGAAGCTGGAGTCGGCCGAGTTGGGACTGTTTTAATCGGTTCCATTGGTGGAGTCAGCATCAACCATTCGGATGTCAGACAGGTGAAGGCCGGGGTAGAAACCGGGGTCAGTTTGGTGCCAGTAAACACCAACTGTTGCCATATCAACTGACGCCAAAGCCTCTCCTCACCCGAGGATGAAGAATAGCGGCGGTGCCGCTTCCCATGGTGCCGAGAGTGGGAGTGCTGATGACGGCGGGACTGGCTTGACTTACAGGAAGAAGACTGAGATCTTGACCTCTGCCGCAAAAGGGGCTGGCCTCAGGGCTCGGAGGGAGTCAGCGATTGCAGAGGCTCCTCCTGGTTAGGGTCGGGGACCAGAGGCGGCGGGTCAGCGAACTGATCCATCCCTCCCACAGTCTATGTCAGGACTGGGGTCCTAGACAAGGCAGTATTGTCCTCTTCGGTCGACAACTGGTCGGTCAGCTCGAAAAAAATCTCAGCAGGGACTTTGACCAGCATCTCGGCCGACAGGCCCCACGGGGTTACCATGGAGCCAGTGGCCAAGGATTTGACCGGTCAAATCTCTTGAAACGTGGGAATTTGAGGCCCTCCACCAAGAGCGCTCCCAATCCCACAAACAGCGAAGAGTCTTTTCTTTCTTAGACTCCTTTTTAGGTTTAAATTTGCCAGTGGGTCCCTGACTGAAGGTCGGCAGAGACTGGCACAATTCCTTAAAGCAGCCCGTAAAGGTCGAGCTCAGCTGAAGTAGCATGAAGGCGGAAGCTGAGGAGGAATGGGCTGCTTCCTCATTGAAGGCTGCAAGCTGCTCGGTGGACCCCGCAGCTGCGGAGACCACCCAATGGGCATCACTGGACTTGACCAGCGGGTTCTGTTGCACCGGGTGGCCCAGTTTCAGGCAGGCAGGATGATCCTCCAGAACGGTCAGGTGAAACGAGTGGCAAAAGTTGCAGGCCTGAGGATCGTGCTCGTGCCCCAGGCAGTAGGCACATGTGGTGTGCGGGTTGGTCCTGGAATCATCTGCCCACAAGGGCACCGGCGGAACCCGGGAGCGGACTTATCCATCGTGGTCGCGATTGAAGGATCAAGTTGAAGACAAAAACTCATGAGAGTTGGTTTGGAAGTAATTCCGAAGGATTTAAGCGCTAGGGCCCACTCAACATGGAAGCAGGGTCTGCACCGGAAGACATATGAAGAGAGACGAAAGGAGCTTAATATGTATAGTCTCGAGGAAAGGAGGGAGAGGGGGGACATGATAGAAACGTTCAAGTACCTCAAGGAAATCAACAAAGTCCAAGAGGGTAGCATATTTCAAAAAAAGAGGTGTGCAAGAACAAGAGGCACAATTTGAAGATAGAGGGGGCGACTCAGAGGTAATTTAAGGAAGTATTTTTCACAGAGAGGGTTGTGGATGCATGGAACGACCTTCCGGAGGAGGTTGTGGAGTCAAAAATCAGTGGTGGAATTCAAGCATGCATGGGACAGTCATAAGGTCATTCTAGGGGTTGGGGGTAGGAAGAAGTAGGCTGTTGGTTAACTAGGATCTGCAGCTTATCTAGTAGGTAGGGAAATGGGCAGACTGGGTGGGCCAAGCAGTCCTTATCTGCCGTCAAATTCTATGTTTCTATGAAGCAGTAAGGAAGGAACCTGCTTCTTCCAGTGGAAAGGAAGATCTGGCGTCATGAGTCGGAGCCGAGAGAGTTACCTCCTGGGTGGGTAGGAGAAGCCAGCTTGAAGACTTTCCGGCACATCTTAAAGGGAAAGGATGCTGCCAGATAGTGTGGATAGAGAAATATATCCACGTCCCTAGAATGGACATTTCTCGATGGGGGGAGAATCCGTTCTCTTTTCAGTCTTCTGCTTCTTAGGCCCATGGGAACTGGACGTGTTCGAACTTTACGGAAAATAAAGAAAATGAGCAAAGATAGAACTTGGCGCGGTACTAAATAGAGACAGAAGAAGTGGCGACAGGACATCAAATAAACTGTATGGCATCGAGTTTCGTCGACAGAGCTGAGACACAGTGGAGAATGGGAGAACGCTCCCACGGAGTACCTTCCTCTACGTCAGGAAGAACAGAGGAATCGGTTATTGGCCAGTCCACGAGTGCCATATCATATGTCTGCCTTGTAGCCATCGCCAACCCCCTTCCTCGAAACTCTTAAAGGTATACACTCCATCGGGGTCCTAGGTCCCAACAGTGATGAATGGGGAAGACTGATTCTCGGAAGATCTAGTGTTCCAAATGCGGCTCCTGTTCAAGAGCCAATATAGAGCAGTTCTGATGACAGTGATACAGTGTGATGCAACAAACTGCCTAATCTACCACAATGAGTGCCAGTTCAGCAAATGGACTGGAGAAATTCAAAACCATTCCCAAGTACAGCCACCAAGGAGGATTTTGTAAATAATTAACTGTCGTACCAGCTGAAGCTACTTAAACTCTCTTATGACACCCTCGGTGCCTTCTCTTACCTCTTCATTCATGTGGTCCATAAATCCATAGTACCCCAGGTGTATGCTTTACCAACTGTTCCCAGCTTCGTTCAGAGGTACAATTAGCTGTGGGGAAATGCAAAGCAATGTTGCCCTTTGCTACTTCTGGGCAGACAGGCGCCAACTGTCTAAACAGAAATGTTTAGTACGTAAATACTCTTGACTAGATAGGCATCAGATGTTAGGAATGTGTAACATTTATGTGAATGTGTATGCCACTGCCAGACAGTATGGACAATGTCTTGGCAAGGGCACCAAGAATCAGGCAGGGAGAGTGTGTATACCCCCCATATCAAGGACTTACCTGCACTGCCTCCTGTAGACCTAAACTTTACACTTCGGCCACTGGACTACCGAAGTGGGGACTGGCAGGGCAGTCACATCTGTAGCTAGGAACCCTGGAGGGATTTTAAGCAGGGCTTCACAGTTCAAGCCCACGGGCACTGCTGCTCAGCACCCTCTGATCTTGGGCCCTCTCCTGAGGAAGTAGGATGTGAAACTGGTAGAGCCTTTTTTTTCCTTGAGGTTTGCCACTTTTCAGATGTTCTGCCCGATACTAGTAAGTGCAATAAAATTTTTAGCACTTTAGCACATATGCATTTTTGTACTGTAACACTCTTTGTACTTAATAAATTCGGACAATCTAATGTTCACTGGTGCCCACTACGTGATTTATTTTTAGTTGTGTAGTTAATCTTCTTGGACTCTCTGGAGGCTTGTCTATGTTCCTTTGGACTCCTCAGAGTTACGAAAAGGTGGAAACCATAACCAAACCTTCTGCAGGGGGTGGTCAGAGAACCCAGAAAGGATACCTGTTGGAACTGCATACTTGCCGACCATACAGGTGGAGGGTGTCAGACAGGATGCTGCCAAAGCTCCAGCGCTGGTCCCGAGATCGCCTCAGTCACAGGAAAGGAAACCCCTTGGGAATTATCCCTGTCCAGTATGTCAGTAAATGGATGCTTAACCAGCTTCTGGACTGGCTCCAAGGGAACTTTTGTGGACTCCATACAAGTCAAACTAGAACTCCAAATGACACTGGCCCATGGTTGGTGGTCAACTGTTTGATCGATTCCCAGTCAAACGTATGAGTCCTGGTTGAGGCCATTGAACACTCACCTTCAGAGTCACTGGAAGATTCTTCAAAAATGTTCTTCGACCGTTTGCCACCACAGACCACCCTGGCATTCTTATCCTGGGTGATTTCCACCAAGAGACAGCATGTCAAGCAGGGCATGTACCGAGACTCCTTAGTTGGGGCCATGAACAAGGGCTATGGTGGAGGTGACTCTACTGAAAGAGATGGAGACCCAGATGCTGGAGAGTGCTGAGAAGCATGGGCCGGTGTGAGAATGACTAGCAAAGGCCAAAGGTCCAGGGGAGCAGAGCCTTACCCCTCCCAGCTGTGGTCCAGTGTTGTTAGAGGAGCTCCTTGTAGCACTGACAAATTTTTCGGTGATGCCTCTCCTCGCTCGTGGAGGACGAGCAGCAGTGACATCAATGCCTCTCAGTCGAGTAGGACTGACAGCACAAATGGCATCACAACCTTTGACCTGAGGGTTGATCTCAACAGGAGTCCTCTGGTGGGTTTGTGTAAACCACCTGCCTTGGCTGGTTAAGCACTAGAGGCTTCGGAGGCATGACCACTGGTGAAGGCAGTTCCCAAAGTAACTCAGGGGTACTGACTGAGCCTTGTCCTCCTAGGTGAGGACCAGGAGCACTGTGGTCTGGGAGATCGACTCCACATCGATCACCTCTGACAAGCTGTCAGCAGGCTCGAGGAATATGTTAACTGCCTACTTGACCAGAGTGAAGGTCAACAAGCCCAAGGGGGTTACTGAGGAGCCCTTGATGTCCCCTAGACCATAGGAATCTTAACCAAAGTTGAGCGATTGTGGAGTCAAAGGAGCTGGAACAGTGTAATCTTTCCCATAACCTTTCCTGCTATAGTGAGAAGGGCTGTCCCCAATGGTCTGGAGGGTCGGACACATTTCCCCTGAACTCATCAGAGAATGACCTTCCTACATTGACCCTGGCTGGGAACAGCACAGAGACAGATGAACTCATCGTAGCTGCTGTGGTTGCCATCAGAGGTTTTTTTTGTGATTTTTTTTTCGACCTGCCAATTGCCAATCAAGCCTTTCGGTCTTCAACAGATGAGGGCAGAATGGCCCAGCACAAACTGTTGATCACGCAGGCAGTATAAACGTGTGTCATACACATTTGTGGTCAACATTTTGTGACTACACCAAGTGCAGAATTTAAAAACCATTTTCTTGTTCTTCATCGCCAATTGCGTTGCACAGCTGGAAGGCTGTGGAGTGACTTCAAAGTTGAATATGTACTAAACAGTTGAATCACCTGAGGAGGGAAAAAGCTCGAAATGCTAGAATACTTCAACACTGCAGGGTTGTGAAAGAGACCTGTCCCTTTCAGCGGAAAGAAAGATCTGATGTCACGGGTCAGAGCTGGAGGATATACCACCCAGGTGATGGGAGAAACATAGTTCGAAGACTTCCAATGAGCTTTTCCAGCAGAATTGCCACAGTGTTGACAGTGAGGTGAATCCAAATGCACACACACATTAATTTTAATGATTTACAAGACAATGACATTTCTTATATACATCACATCTTTCCTAGAAACAAATTAACCAAGTATTTAAAGGAAAAAAGGCATGGTTTATAATCCTGTCAAATAGAGGTGATGAAAAGAACAGTTACATACTTACTGAAACAGTAGACCTTCGAGAGAATCTCTCATCAGGCCACACATGTGGAACTACAGATGCCAGGCACTAAGACCACACGGAATCATTTTGCAAGCAGTCTGCTAGGGGCCTCCCACGATGACGTCTTACATCAGCACATCCCATATAAATGTGGGTGGCCCCTTCCCTCCTCAGTTCCAAGCCGGAGATCGTACTCAGAGGACCTCCCTCTAGTGAACCAGGAGAGAACCTATGGTTCCGCCTACCAGGCGAGGCAAGAAACAGCAGGCAAAACTGTCCTGAAGAAAGAGACAGGAGTTACAAAGCTCTAAATCCTAGGGGAACAGCATGGCCTGATGAAAGAGATTCCCTTGAAGATCTACTGTCACGCAAGTATGTAAATGAGGGCTACTAACTAGTAACTGTAGTTCTAGGAGCGGTATATGGTGTACCTCCACACTTAGGCAGCTCTTCCTTTCCCTTTAAGTCATACCAGGTCTTCAAACTAAGCTCCTCCCACCCACCATGGTAGTATCCTCCTCGGCACCACACTGTGACATCAGATCTTGCACGCTGGAAGCAAGGATCCATGTGCCACTTGCCAGGGGAGGTCGTGTGGATGTGCACCATATGCCACTCCTAAAAAGTACAGTTACATAAAAACTTAGCGTAACAGTAGATCTTCAAGAGGAGCTCTTGCAGTAGGCAACACTGTTAGGACTAAGCCGCCAGACACCAGGACTGTGGAAAATTTCTACCTAGCAGTATACAACAGGGGAGCGCCCCCTGACGGCATGTCAATGTCCGTTCTGGTATAAAAGGGGCGGTCCCCTCACACCCACCTCAGTTCTCCCCGCTGGAGACCCTGAAACGAGGTCTGACCGGAGAAAAAATGAGGACTCCTGAGGCTGGAAAGGCCGAGATGGAAAGAGAGCAGGGGGGATAGAGGGAAAACAAGTGCCTACTGCAGAAGCTCCTCTCGAAGATCTACTGTTAGGGTACGTTTTTACATAATTGTACTATCTTACTTCGAGGGGGCTCTTGCAGTAGGCAACACCGTTAGGACACAGTCCCAAGCATTACCAGAAGGAAAGATATCCGCGAGGAGGAGAGGAGATTATACATATATTTAGCCAGAAGGCTGACCTCCAGAAGAAGGCTGTCATCAGGGAAAGGATGCCCTGGCAGATACAAATAGAGTACGCTCGAAGAAGGCCATAAAGGGATCAACCCCAGTGGGGAAGAGAAGACAAAAAGTCTGGACACATGCAAGTTCCCCTTCACCAAAGGAGTGCATGCCATTTAAGTTTCCAAAGGAAAAACAGGTACCAGCAACCGACTGGACCTGGGTCAGAGAAGACAGTCCGAATACAGACCTTAACCAGGACTGGAAGTGGGGGGACTAGACAGGTGAGAGAGTCCTTAGCCGGCCCCAGCAGACAGCCTAAGGGAGGCAACCCCAAAAAACAGGGGAGCCCATAATGGAATCCCCCAGCAGAAAATGTAAGAAAACCTCTAAAGGAAGACAAGCCAGGGGGTGGTCAAAGAGATCCCCTACTGGCTCACACCCCGTCATAAGGACTTAATCTCTAAGCAGACAGAGTCGATGAGACCATAGCTCCCTGTCGTCCCTTGGGATAAGAAGGGAGGAACTGGAAAAAAGAACTCGGTACCTGACGCACTAAAGAGAAGAGACACCAGAGTGGCCTGAGGAAGACTCCCTGAGACCGCAGTGATTAGAGGGAGAGCAGCATAAAGGCAACCGCCCCTGAGTAGGGGAGCACCTTCGAAGAGGATGCCAAGGACCAACACTGTCATGTCCAGCAAACAAAAGAGAAGAAAAAGGGGAGGGTCTGGGGAACAGTAGGGACCAAAAGAGTGTGACCGTAGCCCCTCAGTACAGAAAGGGAACACCCACGCCCGAGTGGTGATGTCCGGCCACCAGATGGGGAAGAGAAACCCTGTGGAAGCTCAGAAAAGCCTGGGTGAAAACACCCCCTAATAGGGACAGCTATATCCCCACTACGAATCCCTCCCCCCCACACGTGGTGAAGTCTGGCGAAGGGCCCCCACAAACAGCAGAACAGAAATCCACATGGCTGCTCTGAGAGTCCCATGGGAGAGGGAAAGGGGGGGGCTCTGTCAGCCCACCAGGGAAAAGAGAATATCGCCCTAGTAAAGAAAGCAGGTTAAACTGCAGAAACCCCTTGATAATCTAGCGACCTACCTCACACAGGTAAGTTGCCTTCCTAAGGGATTCCAAATCCCACAGACATTGTGAGGTGAATTGGGGTGCCCTCAGAAAAGTAGGGAGGGGTGACCCCTAAAGCCTCTACAAAAATCAACCCCTGGAAAGGAAATCCAGGGATATCGTAGGAATGCAGAGAGGGAGAGAAACCATCCCAACCTCCAAAGGTAAAAAGGTAATGAGGTGACGAGCCCCAAGTGAGGGGATCTCCCAGAGGGATTAGTAGTGAGAACCACTACCGGAGACCCTGGTCGTGTCAAGGTCGTCCCTAACACCTGACGTCAGGGAACAACTGGCGCAACATCCGAGGTGCCAGATGACAGAGGAGGCTCATCAGACGAAGGTCTGGAGCTTCAAAAGACAGCCCTTGGGTTAGGAAGACCTCCAAGGACAGCAAGCCCAACAAGGCCACCTGTGGCATCTCCAGGAAGGTCCATGCGGGGAAAGACATCCAGAACATACAGAGGGACCTAGGAGACCCTAGCCCTGGCCGGGGAATGAAAAGTGACCCAGGGTCTGGCAGGAGGCCGATGCACCTCAAGTCTAAAAAAAGCCCTGGGAAGAGCCAGGCTACAGCTCTGATCTTTAAGGGCCTAGGATCAGAAACCTTGAAAGAACTCGTGTCTCAATCCATCTGAAGCTGGGAATTTACAGCAGCTCCCAGGATGGGTGCCTGAGAATTTGGGGCTTGAGGAAATGAAGAACCAATGTTAGAACCTAACTCGTTACCACCCAAGGGTTAACTGACATTAGAATCTAACTCACTACCCGAGGGGTAATACCACCAGTGCGTGGTCAAGGAGGGACTGAGGACACCGCCCCAGAACAAACCGAGTTGGTTCCTCCAACTGAGAGCAGAATCCACTGAGGATCTGCCCACCGCCAGCAGGATAAGATCCAGGCCAATGAGAGCGGCCATCAGGGACAGAGTGCAAGTCTTGGAAGCCCTAGAATAAGTCCTAGCTCTCCATTTAAAGGGAAAAGCAGGAGGGTCCAAGCCTGACATCTGGTCACACCCAGGGCATCCCTTCCCCTATCCCCTGAACTCACTGCTCTTACTTTATGTACCTAAGTTACCTCTGATACTCTTTGCAGTAGGCTTTGGGATTCCAAGTTTTGTATTACCTCCCATATCAGTGATGTAATAGTATGTATATTGATTTGTATATATTCTACTGGGCTTTAGGACCCCAATCTTATTGTATGTATATGATTTCATATTTATTGTAGTCTGCCTCAGTATTGTGTATTGCCTTTATTCTGTGTTATTCATATTGAATGTTGTCTTTGCTAATACTTTGTCTTCATAATCCTCTGTACCCTCCCCCGGGTCACCCCCTAAAAAAGGGACTGCATGGACTCAGTGGGCTTACCCAGTTATCAAAATTCAAATAAATAAATAATAAACCCCATATGGAAGGGGAGCCTTGGGGAAGAGAAGAAGACTGCGAGAAAAACAAGGAGGGGAGGGAGTGATAAAGCCTTCCCTGAAAATAGGTCTCTCTCCTCTCCTAGAATTCCCGAGTCTTCTGTAAACGGAGAAGAAGGGAGTAACATCTGAGTTTAGGAAGATGGGTCTGTTGCTGATGCAGCGGCGCACCCCACCCTACTGGCTTTAGCAGCTGAGGTAGTGGTCATTGAAAGGGCCCTGTGTTTGCTTGTGTCCGGATCTCAGCGACGATGCCCTTGAAGACTGGCGGACTATATGAGCGAATTGCTCTGGCGCTCCTGAGATTCAGGCCGAAGGGGAACTCCCGAGTCCTGAGTGGAGGACAACAGTGCCTGAACTTCTTCCCCAAACAAGACAGGGCCTTGAAAAGGTGAATCTAAGATGGTGGCCTGGACCGCTGAGGTAAAATATATCAGATGAAGCCAAGCGTGATGTCTGAGGCAGATGACAGAGGCCATACTACAGGTGGTCATGTCCACTGTATCATAGGAGGCCTGTAAAGCGTAGAAACCAACACTAGAGGCTGAGGCAAGAAGGTGTTCCAGCTAAGACCAGGTAGGGGAATCTGGGATAGAACGGAGCAAGTCCCCAATTTGCCCAAAAATGAACTGATGCATGAGCATGTGGGCTAAATAGTTGTGAACCCACAAGGCTAAGGTCGAGGAGTCGTAGGCCTTGCATCCCATAGAGTCCAAGAATTTGGATTCCTGGTCCGAAGGCCAGGTCCTTCAGTAGTGTCCGGTGATCCCTCGAGCACTGAGGGGTCGGCCTTAGGATGGGAAGCAAAGTGAACTTTGCCCTCCGGGGCTTGATATAGATGGTCAGTCTTCCTTGGAGTGGCAAGAACAGACGCTGGCTGCTGCCAGACTGTGGAGGAGTCATCGTGTGGAACCACCAATGGTGAGATTACGACTGAGTCCACCTCAGGAAGGCTCAAATGTTGCTCTAGGCACCGTGCTTGGGGGGTCTTGGTCCTCCGTGAGCCACCCCGGGATGCCTGGATGATTGTCATTATTTCCAGAAATGATGGACCCTTTGGGAGGATTTGGGCATATCGCTAACCCATACGTCTCCAGGGGGTGAATGAGGAGGACAGGGAGAGAGGAGATTCCAAAGAATCTGAGGCCACATGGAGGAACTTCTCTGAGCCGAAAGCCAAACCAGGTGGAGGAGACATACCAGAGGATGCATCTGCACCACCCTCCAAGCGAAAACCCCTGCCAGTAGGGAAGGCCGCTGTTTCCAAAGGCTGAGCAGCCCCCCCCTTCTTGTGGGAGAAGCCAGCATCAGTGATCAAGAGGCAATATTGTGCTTGTGAGCAGACGCCCACCAGGCATTCAAAAGGGCTCCGTAATTGCCGGCCCAGTGGCACGGAAGGTTGAGGTGTTGGACACCACACATTATGCTACACCGGCAACCCGGGTTCGGGAACGACCTTGGGGTGCCAGCACGGGCAGGGGGAGTGCGGAGCAGGATCGAGCATGCCAATGGGCAGCTCTCCTCCCAAGGGTGGTGAGGGTGGGTTGGCACCCCCCTGTAGTTCCGCTCTCACTGGGTGGAGGTCCGTTGGGTAGCATATGCGGAGAGGGGGCAGCAAAAAGTTACGAGAGGTAGAAGGCGCTGCGCTAGTGCCATGGGGTGCGAGTGCCTCCACACGCCGCACGTCGCAGCTCCGGGAGAAAACCTAATAAAATACCAATATATCCCCATCGCCAGTTGGTGGGAGGTGGCAATGGGGACCAAACAGCTTTATTAAAAAAAAAAAAAAGGGCTCCGTAATCCACCGACATCTGGCAGAGGAGCGTCGGCTGAAAAGCACAGCCTATCACTGGGTAGTGCGCCAAGATATCGTAAACTGAGACCGATGTCACCCCGGACTAACCCATCGCATGCTCGGTGGGTACTATCCGAAGGGCTGAGTCAGCAACTGTGCCCAAAGAGGGACCAGGGGACAGCACTGGTTGCTGTTCTGAGTTGGGGAGGACTCCCAATGGCTCTGATTCAGAGGTCGGTTCCCGGTGAATCATGGCGGGCTCTGGAGAAACCAGAGCTGGGCACGTCTGGTCCTGAGTCAAAGGACGCTCCGGCTGTGAATCACTGGGCTTCGGCTACCTAGCGGGGAAGGTCAGGAGAGGAAGGCCCTACCGAAGACTGGCGGGGAGAAGCCTGAGAGGCGACCCCCAGCGGTGGCTGAGAAGCGTGGAGCCTCAAGGGATGCAGCAATGCAGAGGAAGGCTGAGGCCCAGAAGGCGACAACAGGCGTCGGTCCAACAGACCATCGTCAGATCCCAGAACTGGGTCCGGCAAATATGCCCAGGCCGGAAAGGTGGAATCAGCTGCAGCCTCACCCAAAGGGCCAGCCTGAGCAAAAGGGGTGGCGGGGTGGAGGAAGGATCCTCCAAGCCCGTGTCAGTACACCCCTACCATAAGAACGGCAGGAGGAGGATCCACTGGCAGCCCAGAAGGGGGGAGGGCTGGAATGGAAAAGGATATCGACATCCCCCAGGAGCAAGACTCAGACTCTGTTGCACCCCCAGGAGGCGACAGCGACGATGAAGTGGACCGATGCTGGTCCTGATGTTTGTGTTCCTTTTTGCAGATGAAGGATCCCTAGAAGTCCCAGTTGTAGCCTGGGACTGCAGATCTCTTTACAGGGCTGCCAGGTTCTGCTGCAGGAGGTGCATCCCCAATACTTTTTGCCATCTTTTCTGAGTGACCTGGTTAAGTTTTTGGCAGGCCTGGCAGGCTTCAGTGTCATGGTCTGGACCTAGGCATATGACACACGTGGAGTGGCCATCCTTTTCGGGGAGCTGCTTTCCGCAGGCACACTTGGACATGTGGGAGTCCGCTGAAAAATTTGGCGATGACATGAGGGTGAGAATAAACGAGAACTGTTAAGCAGAACAAATAAAGGAAAAATGGCGGTCGACTGTAGCAACGTTGTTCCGTAAAGTCCGACGCGTGCAGGTCGACGGCGGGAAAAGAACTGAGGTTGGTGTGGGGGACAGTCCCTTATACACCAGAACGGATGTTGACGTGCTGTCAGGGTGTGGTCCCCCATGGTATACTGCTAGCTAGAAATTTTATGTGTGGTCCTGGTGCCTTAGTCCCAACGGTTGCCTACTGCAAGAGCCCCCTTGAAGTAAGATCAACAGTTACAGATGAGTAACCCTCATTTCGTGAGAAGTGGATATTGTGCACTATCCACACTTAGGCAGTCTCCTAGGAGTTCTCCAGGAGGAGGGGCAAGGCACGCCCCTACTTGGGAAACAGGGATTGGAGAACTAAGGCCCAGAAACCAGCATCCCAGCGTAACTCAAGGTTGATGCGGTAATGGCTTGGCCAGTCCAAAGCTACTAGGATCATCTGTGTAGTGTCCCTCTGCATCTTGATCAACACCTTGAGGAGCAGGGGAAAATGAGACAAGGTATACATGGAGGCCAGGGCCTCACTAAGGCATCCATCCATACCAAGCTGCACTGTGGGGGGCAGGCACAAAAAAAGCCTCAGCTTCGCGTTCTCCCAGGAGGTGAACAGGTCGACCAAGGAAGTGCCCCCTGGAAGAACAGGCAGTGAACAGGTCGACCAAGGGAGTGCCCCCTGGAAGAACAGGCAATCAACCACCTCCTGGTGAAGAAACTACTCGATTGAGGGCATCTGCTAAATGGCTGGAGCCACTGGCCACAAAGATCACCAGGAGATTGGCATTCAGACTGCGTCCAAGGGTTCAGGTGCGTAGGGCTTCCAGAGATAACCGGAAGGAATGCAACCCACCCTGCCTGTTGAGACAGTACATAGTCGTGGAGTTGTCCGTCTGGATCTGCACTATCTGACCTCAAACGAATGGAGCAAAGGCTGTCGGAGCAAGCCGCAATGTACGGAACTCCAGGTTTGTGACAGGACTGAATAGGACCCTGTCCTAGTTGATCTGGAGAAAGAGTTTAAATGCAAGGATCTGTTCTATTCTCTCCTTTTGTCTCGTCTGTCTGGTTGTGCAACCAGATTTTCTCATGAGACCTAGGACTTGATCACCCTGACAGTCTTGCAATTTTCTGCCTCTCGCTCTCTACCTTCTCTTGCTGTTCTGTCTTTTCTCCACCCTTGCATATCTGCTGGTATAAAAATATATGTGAATCATTATGTGGAAATGTAACTGATATTGGGATCCCTTTGTTTAGAAATGTATACAGTTTTACTGTTGAAATGTATACAGTTATACTGTTGAGATGATTGCAAAAAGCTATTTGGAACTTAAGAGGTTAACCTGAGAAGTTAGTTTATAAACTATGAGAAACTGTAAGCAAGAGGTCAGTTCTCGGTCACAATGTACTTTTTGCTGCATTTATTGAAACTTACAAGAACACTGTGTGAGAAGCATGCCGTTTACTTAACGAGCGGGAGTTGCAAAGACTTATAAAAACAGAGCTGCAATTTCTTGCAAGAGAAATAGAGAGACTGAGATTGGAAATTGAGAAGAAACCCAGATAGACTTTCTCTGTTTATACTGCCTTTGTAAACAGTTATACTGAACAATTTTTTTTTTTTTTACTGTTAATAAATCACTTGTTTGACTTTTACAACAGCTCCTGGTTCTCTTAAGCTTCCTGACCTGTGCCTTGATGACAGACCGTGTAAGAAGTGGGATTTACAAAGTGCATACTCTAAGCCAGGACTTTTGTGCATGGGTACTAGACCTGGTGCAGGGAGGCAAGGTATGGATTCTGCAGCAGCAAGCCCAGGAGTGGTTACCAGGAGAATGGCAGCCAAACTAGCAGAGACAAAAGTCCAAGCTGAGACTGTACAGCTAGCACCAGTTATAGAAAAAGAACAGGCAGTGACAGAACTTGAAAGCCTGACTGCCTTTTTTCAAATGGTGGGCTATACAACAAAAAGAGACAGAGAAACAGAGAAGAGAGGAGATGCAGCAGACAGAACAAGAAATTCAATGTTTAGAAGCACAGAGAAAAGAAGAAATGCAACAACTCGAGCAGCAGAGGAGAGAAGAAATGCAGCGACAGGAGCAGCGGTAGCTGGATGCCTTGCAGGTTACCAAAGGCAGAGGATTGGACACAGATTCAGATGAGCAGCAGAACACAGGCAACATGAAATACATTAAACTTACAAAGGTGTGTCCCTCCAATGATATCGAAGCATACCTGACAACTTTTGAAAGGGTTGCCACAGCCTGCCAGTGGCCGAAGCAGCAATGGGCAATCAGACTGGTACCTTACCTGACAGGTAAAGCCCAACTTGCGTAAGCAATATGGACACTGCACAGTCAGAAAACTATGATCTGGTGAAAAGCGAAATCCTGAAAAGATTCAACATCTCAGGAGACTGCTACAGGCAGAGATTTCGGTCTCTGAAGTACAACTCAGTTGACAATCCTTGAGAAGCCTTCACTCAACTCAGAGAACTCCTGATAAAATGGCTCCAACTAGAGGACAAAACAGTCCCACAGATCATCAGCACATTTGCAATGGAGCAATTCATCAACATCCTGCCTACAGATGTCCAGTTTTGGGTAAAGGAACACCATCCAGAAAGTGGAGAAAAGGCTGTTTCTTTGGCCGAAGACTACCAAATGGCCAGACAAATGCCACAGCAGCGAGGTAACAGCCAAGCACCGTTAAGACACTCTTTTTCCCATTTAAACTCCATGTCTGATAAGACCTCTGGTAGGGGTAACAAATCTGTGCCCAAAGACGTTATTTCCTATAACTGTAATAAGCCAAGTCATATTGCAAGAAACTGCCGTAAGAAGAGTGACGCTGGAGCAGATTTGTCCTTAGCAAATTGGGGCAAGTACTTAGCAGATGTGAAGGTGGGAGATAAGTCTGTGAAGATAGATTCGGGAAGCAGGCAGACTCTAGTGCATACTGAAGTGCTGGGAAAACAATGTCCAAAAGGTCCAGGTACTGGTGTCATCTGCATCAACGGGGACACTCAATACTATCCCACCAGCCAAGTGACTCTCACTATTAATAGGGTGTCACACCAAATGAAAGTGGGGGTAGTACCTAAGTTACCTTTACGTATGATTACTGGAAATTACTTTCCAAGATTTACTGACTTAAAGAGGGAGTAAAGCCTGGTGTTACAGTTGCAGTGGTAACAAGAGCTCAGGCAAAATAAATCTCAGATGGTGGGAACTCTCTTCCTTTCGCTGATTTTGATTCGAACTTGTTTGAGCACAGCTCCAAGATCCGGAAGTTCAGGAAATAAAGACGACGCCTGAAGAAACAGTGGCAACAAAAGACTAATGGACATAAGGGGTTAACATATGAAAATGCTGAAACTAAACCAATAACAGATTGTGAGTTTGTTTCAGAACAAGCTAATTATGTTTCTCTCCAGGGTTATTTTAAGCAGCTGGGGCTGAAACCAAAACAGGGTGAACCTATGTTTAAAAACTGTAATGGGCTACTGTACAGAGTTAGGGTTAAACCTCAGACACAGGACCAGATAGAACAATTGTTTATACCACAAAAGTATAGATCTGGGTTGTTACAGATAGCACGATAGTCACTCAGGGAGGGATCGCACACTTGTCAGATTGCTATACAGATTTTACTGGCCTGGAATTCATGAAGATGTCGCTACCTACTGCAGTTCTTGTGCTGAGTGTCAGAAAGTAGCCCCAGTGACTAAAAAAAGACAAGGTGCCCTTACCCTTGATAGATGTGCCTTTTGAGAGAATTGCAATGGATGTGGTTGGCCACTTAGACAAAAGTAAAAAGGGTGATCAATTAATTTTGGTAGTATGCATCTATGCTACTTGATACCCAGAGGCAATTCCAATGCGTACTGTCAGCCCCAGAAGTGGCAGCAGAGCTTGCCAATATTTTCAGCAGAGTGGGCATCCCTAAAGAAATCATTACTGATCAGGATAGTAATTTTGGTGCTTAAGGAACTGTACAGACTACTAGGTATCACTGCCATAAGAACCTCCCCTTATCACCCTCAGACAGATGGTCTTGTTGAGCGTTTTAATCAAACCCTAAAGCGCAATTTAAAAAGGTTTGTAAAAGGGGAAGGGAAAGATTTGGACCAATACTTACTTACCTTACCTGCTTTTTGCTTACACAGAATTGTCACAGGCATCAATAAACAGGTTTTTCATCATTTGAAATGCTGTATGGTAGACAACTTAGAGGGCCACTAGATGTAATAAAAGAAACATGGGAAGATAACCCCCCCATCAGAAAAGTACAGTTACGTAAGAACTTATCGTAACAGTAGATCTTCGAGAGAGATTCTTGCAGTGGGTAATTACATATAGGACTGACGCTGGCAGGCGTCAGGACCCCACAGAAAAATTTCTAGCTAGCAGTCTCTGGCGGGGAACCGCCCCCATGTCAGGTGACCGACATCATGCGACATCAGTATAAAGGGGCGGTCCCCCACGCCCACCTTCCAGTTCTTTCCTGCCAAACGCCGAAAAAGGCAAGACGAGAGAGAAGCGGATGATTCCCTTCCTGGGAAAGGAGCTGAAAAAGCCAAGGGGATGGAGGATGGAGGTGATTATATCAGAAGAGCTCTCTCTCTCAAGACTACTGTTACTAAAGCCCACGTAACTGTACTCATCTTACTCGAGAGGGCTCTGCAGTAGGTAATTACATATAGAATTGAGTCCCAAGCAGTCTGGAACCAAGAAAAGCACTCGGGAGGAGGAAAACTAACACCAATAGAACCTCCGGCTGTAAGGGTCTAAGAAAGAAGACCTTGCAGAACAGCCAACCCGAAGCCTGCTCTACGGTGACAGGCAAAGTCCAAACTGTAGTGTTTCGTGAATATATGGACAGAAGTCCAGGTCGTGGCTGTGCAGATATCTGCCGCAGACACATTCTTGAAACAAGCCGCAGAGGCAGCTACTCCTCTGGTGGAGTGACCTATGACTTGACCTGGCAGGGTCTTGTGGTACTTGTCATAACAGAAAGTGATACAATGAGCCAACCACTTCGATAGGCATTGCTTGGAAACTGCATTGCCCTCTCTTTTGTGAGCAAAAGAGAAAAGAAGCTGATCCGATTTCCTGAGATCCTTAGTCCTAGTGGTACAGAATCTCAGAATCCTATGAACATCCAAAATATGCAAGAGATACTCCCCTTAACTGGAGTGTTGCGTAAAGAAAGCGGGTAGCTCCATGGATTGGTTCAGCGTTGATTCCGCTACCACCTTAGGGAGAAACTTATGGTTAGTGCGCAGAGCCACACGTTCCTTGTGAAAAATCAAATGAGGGATTTTGCACATCAGGGCCTGAAGCTCAGAAATTTGTCGACCTGAAGTAATGGCCACTAGGAAGAGAGTCTTCCGAGAGAGGAACTTCAAGTCTGCTGAACCTGCCGGTTCAAAGGGAGGCAGGGTAAGCTTCTCGAGAACAAAGTTCAGATCCCAAGGATGAGCAGGAACGTGGATGGGGGGGGGGACTCAAATGGAGAACCCCTCTGAGGAAAGTCTTAGATACTTCCAACTGCGCAAAAGTCCTGTCTCCAAAAAGGGCATGGTAGGCCGAAATAGCCATCATGTGGACGTTCAAAGAGGAATGGCTGAGACCCAGGTCAAAGAGATGCGCATGTAGTCCAGGACTCTCTCGACAGGGCAAGAGAAAGGATCTAAGTCCTTCGAAAAGGCCCAAATCTAAACGTTTCCACTTCATAACATAGGTGAACCTAGCGGAAGGCTTTCTGTCCTCCACCAAAATGTCTGCGATGAGCGAAGAAACCCAGAACCGGGCTTGAGCTACGTCCACAGGAGCCAAGCATGCAACTAAAGGGATTTGAGACCTGGATGACCCAGGGTCCCCTGATCCTGGGTCAGCAAGTGCTGTGACAGAGGAAGAGAAAGCGGAGGTTCCTCGGAATACTGTTGCAGAAGAGAGAACCAAACTTGCCTGGGCCAGAATGGAGCAATATGGATCATCCGTGCTCCTTCTGAACTTAGTTTGTGTAAGACCTTTGGAATTAATGGAACTGGAGGGAAGGCATAGACAAATCTGTCCCTCCAGTCGAGAGACAGAGCATCCCACCAGAAAATGCCTCGCCCTGGAGTGAGCGAGCAGAAGGCGGGAAGTTTTGCGTTTTGAGGAGACATGAACAGGTCTACCTGCGGGGTTCCACAGCGCAGGAAGATATCGTCCACTACCTCTTGATCCAGTTCCCATTTGTGGGCTTTCGCTGACGACTGACTGAGGTGGTCTGCCAGCGTGTTTTCTACTCCCGGAACATGAACTGCCGTCAGGTGGAGGTTGTGCTGAACAGCCCAACTCCATACTCTCACTGCTTCCCTGCACAGAGGGTAGGAGCGAGTCCCTCCCTGCTTGCTGACGTACCAGACTACGCACATGTTGTCGGTCTGGACTGTTAGATGACCAGGAAGAATGCAAGAGTTTAGAACCTAGACAGCGTACAAGACAGTTCTGAGCTCGAGCACATTTATATGAAGAGTCTGCTCGAGTCTGGACCAGGAGCCCTAAGAGACCCTAGATGGGCTCCCCAGCCCTCTCCTGAGGCATCTGTTGTCAATGTTTGGGAGTGGGGTTTGATACAGAAAATAATTCCCTGGCAAAGGATCTCTTGCACCATCCACCATTGCAAGTCCCTGACCATGGGATTGGATACCAGAACATACTGGTCTAGTTCGTCCGATGTCTGGTCCCATTGAGACCGAAGCGTCCACTGAGGGATTCTCATATACAGCCTAGCGTGAGGGACTGTCGGAATAGCAGCCGCCATGAGCCCGAGGAGGCGAAGGACTGACCTGGTAGCTACCCTTCTTAGACTGGACACCAGACCTGCATGAGCCTGGGGGTGTCCGCCCTGTTCGGAGGCAGCAAGGCCTTGCCGATGATCATGTCCAGGATCGCCCTGATGAACTGGAGTCTCTGACAAGGAACCAGATGGGACTTGGCCTGGTTGATGGTGATACCCAGGCTGGTGAAGACCTGCAGGGTAAGGGAAAGACAGCGCAGAAGTTCCTCCCTGGACGGGGCCACCAGGAGCCAGTCGTTCAGGTACAGGAATACCTGCACTCCTTGGGTACGCAGATGGGCCGCTACCACTGAAAGGCATTTGCTAAACACTTGGGGAGCCGAGGAAAGACCAAATGGGAGGGCCTTGAATTGGTAGTGGTCCCCCTGAAAAGAAAACTGGAGGAACTTGCGGTGGGATGGGTGGATGGGGATGTGCAGGTAGGCATCCTGCATATCCAAAGCGCACAGCCACTGTTCCTGCCGAAGGAGTGGTAGGAGGCTCTGTAGGGAGAGCATTCTGAAGTGTTTGTACTCCACAAACATTTTCAGGGAGCTGAGGTCTAAAACAGGCCTCACGTCTCCAGTCTTCTTTGGAATTAGGAAGAAATGGGAATAGTAACTTGTCCCCCAAAGGTGGGTGGGGACTGGCTCTATCGCCGCCTTTGAGAGGAGGGAGGAGATTTCTTCCAGGACCAGAGGAAGATGTTCCGGGGAGTAAGACGACCTGGGGGTGGTTTCTGAAGAAACTCGACTGAGTGTCCTGCTGCTATCAGTTGGAGCACCCAAGCATCTGATGTAATCCTCTCCCAACCCAGTAGATGGAAGGAGAACCTCTCTCCTACTGGTCCCTATGGGGGGTCCAGAGGCTGTGGGTGAGAAAAGGAGTCAGGAGGTGTGGGGCAGCGTGGTGGCCGAGGCTCCAGCAGCCTTTTTGGGTGGGGGAGGCTTGAGAGCCGGAGGGGACCAACATTTGTTGGCCCGCTTACCCTGAGGTTTTGCTTTAGGCCGAGAACGTCTGCAAACAGGGCGACACTGTCCCTGAGGGGGCCTGTACAGAGAGTCAACGGACTTAAATGCAGTGCCCTTCTCTTGCAGGTCAGTGATGATGTCCTTGACATCCCCACCCAACAGCACTGAACTGCTGAAGGGCGCTTCCTGAATAGCAGATTCCACTTCAGGGACCAAACCTGACACCCGGAGCCAGGCATGATTTCGCAGACCTAGGCGAAAGCCGAACTCTGACCCGCTGCGTCCACTGCATCGTATGTGGCATGGAGCATGTGCTGACTGGCTGAACGAGCAGAGCGGACAAGGTCAGCCACTTCCTGCTTGGTCTGAGACTCAGGAAGGGATTCCAATTTAGATTCCACCTGACTCAGGATCATCTTCTGGTAGTCCTCGATATGTGTGACACAGGGCCCTAATCCCCAGAGTGGAAGAAGCGTACACCTTCTTCCCATACTGGTCCAAAAGACGGGATTCCTTGTCGGGTGGAGACGAGCTCAGGTGTTTCAGATTGGCCAACCGCCCGTGAGCGGCGGTAATCACGACCGAGTCGGCCTTGGGTGTGTATTCAAGGAATCCACACCCTCAGGAGCCTGGTATAGCCTATTAACCTGGTACAGCTTATCCGCCTTCCTCGGAAGGGGGGGGCTAACGAGGATGGTTGCTTCCAAATAGTGAAAACAAGGTTCACGTGAGACTCGATCCAGGGTGGAATCAATGTCAGAGCAGTTTCGGGCAGATCCAAGTGAGCAGCGAGCTTCTTCCGCTGTGGATCTTGCTCCAGAGATTGCCACTGGTGGACTTCCTGGATCTTTCTCAGGAACTCCAGAAAGGAGGGATCTTCTGGAGGAGACTTCGGAGTCGTCCTCGGCCTGGGTCGGTCTGGAGTACATGGCTCGTCGTCAGGATCTGAGCATCCCCCTGAGTCCAAGTCAGAGGTCTCTGATGAAGACTCCTCCTAGCACGGCGGAGGAACGGTCCCCTTAGGAAGAGTTTGGGGAAGCGTATCCTCCCTACCCCTGGTGCCTGAGGGCTCGCCTCTGGTGTCGGGTAAGGGGAAGGGAGTCTCTCGTCTTCGGCGTAGGGGTTCCCGCACAGGGTCCGGCACTGGCAGACGGCTCTCCGCCTCCCTGGTAAGTTGAGCCTTGGCCTCAGCCCACCATACAGCTAGAGTCTCCTTCAGATCCACCGGCGGCTGTGGGGGTGGTGGAGGAGGAGGGGGATATGGATACGGAGGGTATCCGTAACCTGACAGCGGGAAGCCCGGTGTTGAATACTGCAGTGTCGGATAAAGAGGCGCTGGGTACTGTGGCGTCAGATACTGCGGTCCCGGAGAGACGGCGCCGGATTAAGTGGGGTCGGGTACCCTGGAACCAGGGGCTCTGATGGAGTAGGCGGCCCTGGGAAAGGCCCCGCAGGTGGGCCGGGAACAGGTGGCCCCTTGGGCATTGGGCCCGGCGTTGGAACGGCACCCTGCAGAGGGATGTCGTCTGGCATCAGGTAGGCCGGCGTCAGGGGATCCAGCCCTATGGAGGGAACCTTGACGTCCGCATGCCTAGATACTTCAGGATGCCCGGGGATGGGGGGATTAAAATCCCTGGGGTCCAATAGAGGAGATGCGGGAGCCTCGGTAAGCAGTGGCAGGCGCTGCGGCTAGCATGGGATGTCGGACTTGGGTAAGGGGTCCGGCGCAGGCTCTTTCGCTGGGCGTTTGCCAGGGAGCCGACGACTGGCTTACCAGCAGGATCCGGGCGGACGTCGGGAGGAGCCAGCGTCCAACTTATCGGAACCGGCACTCGACGAGGGTCATGTAGGGGAAGCGACCTTGACGGGCTTAAGAGGGACCTAGCGCCCACCCAAGGGAGCGAGCGTCTTATCATCCCTGTCCGAGCAGACGTTGGTAGCACCGGTGTCCGCCTTACCAGACCCGCTCGAACCAGAGAGCTGCGTGGAAGTGGCCTTCCCGGAAGCGGCAGCCTTCTTTGTCCTGGAGGCACCCGAGGGGCCTGAGTGTGAGCCCGACGAGAGGGACGCCGTCATCTTGGACACCGCCAAGACAGCTGTCGAGGGTCGGTCCCCAGGGACATTACCAGAATGGCGACTCCAGCTGGAGTCTGGGAGCGCGTCAGTGGAGTCCCTGTCCCGGTGCTTTCTCCTCCCTTTACGGTGTCCCTCGGCTAGTGGATGCCTGCCTAGCTTCTTCAGCTCCTCCATGGAGGCCATCTTCTTCTTCAAAAGGTGGGCCTCCAGAGACGGCTGCTTCCATTTACGGGTGACGGCACTGAATTGCTGTCAGCGTTGGCATTTCTCCAAGGGGTGTTCCGGGCCTAGGCAGAAGAGGCACAGGGAGTGAGCGTCCTTATGCGGTAGCTGGGATCCACATGAGTCGCACTTGTTTTTATGCGAATCGGAGGGCGTCAGGGAAGACATACACGACCGTTGAAGTAAGAAAAACTGATGAAAAGAACTCAACCGCGAGGCACTTTCACAAGTTGACGGCGGGAACGAACTGGAAGGCGGGTGTTGGGGATCGCCCCTTTATACTGACATGGGGGTTGTTCCCCACCAGAGACTGCTAGCTAGAAATTTTTCCGTGGGGTCTTGACGCCTGCCGGCTTCAGTCCTATTTGCAATTACATACTGCAAGAGCCCTCTCAAAGTAAGATAAATCTATTTATCTTATATGTGTGCCCTGAGAAAGAAGCTGGCAAAATATGTTGAAATCACCCATAGTAATCAGGAAGAGGCCCCAAACCAGCAGAAGGTGTATTATGACCATGGGGTAAAAGACAAAGTTTTTGAGCCAGGTGAAATGGTATTGTTACTGTTACCCACTAAAAAAAATAAACTGTTAATGAAGTGGCAATGGCCTTATAAAGTGCTTAAACATACTGGCACAGTTATCTGAGATTGAGACCCCCAACAGGAAAAGACCTACTAAGATATACCATGCTAACCTTAAGAAATGGGTTGAAAAAAACACCAAAAGCTGCTTTGCTAGTTTTACCAGAAACTGATAACTAAGATATTGATGTAGCTTATGATAGACTGGAGCAAACTGTTACTGCTGATGCTGTAAAGGTGAATGTTTCCTTAACCTCTGAACAAACCGCAGAAATTCATAACTTGCTAAAGACATTTAGCAGTACTTTTACCACAGTGCCAGGCCGAGCTAAAGGTGTCAAGCACAGAATAGCGGCAAAGAATGCTCACCCTATTAGACAGATTACCAGAGTGGTTAAGAGCAGACGTGGTTAAGGAAATACAAAAAATGAATGAACTGGGTATCATAAAAGAGTTGAGAAGTGCGTGGTCATATCCAATGGTGATTGTAAACAAAAAGAAGGGGGTGTAAGAATCTGCCTTGATTTTAGGAAACAATCAAGTGTCAGAATTTGACAGTTATCCTATGCCCAGAATAGATGATTTGGTGGACAGACTGGGGTGTGCCAAATATATCAGTATCCCAATCTCACCAAGGGTTACTGGCAAATCCCCCTAGCTAAAGAATCCAGAGACAAAACTGCATTTGCCACTCCTATTGGCTTCTATCAGTTCACCACCATGCTGTTTGGTTTACATGGCGCACCCGCTACTTTCAAAGTGGTACATGGATATAATTTTATCCCCTCACATTGGTTATTGTGTTGCGTACCTGGATGATGATGTGGTGTACAGTCCACACTGGAAAAGTCACCTGGAACACCTATGAGCAGTTATCAAAGTCGATCAAAAAGGCAGGTCAGACAATTAATCCTACCAAGTGTGCATTGGGCATGCAGGAAACCAGATATTTGGGCTATGCTTTGGGAAATGGAGAAGTCAAGCCAGAGGTTTCCAAGATAGAAGCTGTACCTAACAGCCCTATCCCCCAAACCAAGAAACATGTCCGGTCATTTTTAGGGCTGACTGGTTATTATCGGAGATTTCTTCCCAGCTTTGCAGAGTCAGCTACTCCCCTCAAAGAACTCATGAAAAAACGGTACTCAAATAATGTGAAATGGACCCCAGAGTGTGACAAAGCTTTTCGAGCTATTAAGGCTACATTATGTTCAGCCCCTGTTTTAAGAAGCCCAGACTTTGAGAAACCATTTTAGCTACAAACAGATGCATCAGAGATAGGTCTAGGTGCAGTCTTCAGTAAGCATATAGATTGGAAAGAACATCCTATTCTCTATATTAGTAGGAAGTTGCATGACAGAGAAGAACAGGTTACTCACCTGTAACAGTAGTTCTAGGAGTGGTATATGTTGTTCATCCACACTGTCTGCCATTGTCCCTTTCCCCTTTAAATCTTGCCGGAAGTCTTCAAGCTGGCTCCTCCCACCTACCCAGGTGGTAAATACCTCGGCTCTGCCCCATGACGCCAGATCTAGCCTGCTGGAAGCGAGGTTGTGTGCCTTAAGCTGGGGAGGTCGGGTGGGTGCGTGTGGATGAACAACATATACCACTCCTAGAACTACTGTTACAGGTGAGTAACCTGTTCTTCTAGGAGCATGGATATGTTGTTCAGCCACACTGTCTGGCAGACTCCTAGCAGTTCTCCGGGAGGAGGGAGGCAAGGCGCACACCCCTACTTAGGAAACAGAGATTGGAGAACAGAGGCCCCAAAACCAGCATCACGTCGTGACTCTAGGTCGATGTGGTAATGGGCAATAAAGGTGTTTGCTGACTTCCAAGTAGCAGCCAGACAGATTTCCTGGATAGGGATGTCCCTGGAAGCAGCCACCGAAGCAGCAGTATGGCGGGTAGAATGAGCCCTTATCCCTTTGGGAGGCTCCTTGCCCGCCAATTCATAACACAGACTTATGCATGATGTAATCCATCTTGCAATAGTCCGTTTAGCTGCAAGTCTGCCAGAAACGGCTTCAGCGTAGGTGACAAACAGCTGGCGAACCTCTCCCCGAATTTCCGCCGTCCTCTCCTTATAGTAGGAGAGAGCACGCCTGAGGTCCAGAGTATGGAGCCTGTACTCGGCATCCGAGGTGTAGTTAGGGTAGCATACCGGCAGAGTCAACACCTGGTTGAGATGAAACTCTGACACCACCTTCGGAAGGAATTTCGGGTGGGGGCGCAGGACAACTTTGTCCCTGTGAAAGACCAGATAAGGGGAGTCCACTGAAAGCGCCTGGAGCTCCCCTGTCCTTCTGGCTGACGTGATTGCCACCAGGAAGGCAGTCTTCCACAAGTGCGAGAGCTCACACTTGTGCATGGGTTCGAATGGCTTGCCCATGAGCTTTACCAAACCAGCAAAAGATCCCACTGGAGGTGGAGGTTCACGATCGAGGGATATGTGATCCAGGCCTTTGAAAAAGCGCCCCATCACAGTCTCCTGAGCTAACGCCAAGTTGACCGCCCGCCTCGGTAAGCAGAGATGGTTGCCAGGTGCACCCTAAGGGTTGATGACCAAGACCCCTTTGGAGAGGGACCAAGGTAGTCTAGAATGTTAGCCACAGAGCAGGGTAAGGGTCCAGGCTTCTCCCTGACACCAAATGGAAAATCTTTTCCATTTGAAGGCTTTACATTTCTTGGTCGATTCTTTCGAGATAGCTTCCACCACGGTGTAGACATCCTCAGAAAGACCCAAAGCCTGGAAATCTAGCCGCTCAGGAACCAGGCTGTGAGGTGCAGGGATTGAAGGTCCGAGTGGAAGACCTTCCCCTGGTTCAAAGATATCAGGTCCGGGCGTGTACACAGCCGCTCTGGGGCACTGCAGCTGAGGCCGAGGAGATCTGGATACCAGAACTGGCGTGGCCAATCTGGGGCTACCAGAATCACCTTCGCCTTGTCCCTCCTCACCTTGAGTAACACCTTGTGGATCAAGGGAAATGGAGGGAAGGTGTAGAAGAGGCCTGGGATCCACGGCCTGGAGAAGGCATCCCCCTGCAGTGAACCCCGCTGAGGGGGGCGGGCATGGTACAGCCTCAGCTTGGTGTTCTCCCTGGAGGAAAACAGGTCCGCCAACGGTTTGCCCCAATGGCAGAACAGGTCGTAAGCTACCTCTGGATGGAGAGACCACTCGTGGGATGTCTGGCCTATGTGGCTGAGAGCATCCACCAGTTGGTTCGCGACTCCTGCCACATGGATGGCTAGGAGATCCGCCTCCAGTCGGGTGACGAAGGTCCAGATCCGGAGCGCCTCCTTGCACAGCAGATGGAGTGCGTGCACGCCTGTTTGTTGAGGTAGTACATGGTCGTGGTATTGTCCGTCTGGACTTGAAACCACTTGACCAGTAGCTGAGGAGCCAAGCTGACAGGGCCAGTCTGATTGCTCTGAGCTCCAACAGGTTGATGTGACAGGGACTCCTCGGGGTCCAGAAACCGTGGCTCTTGTTGTCCCCTATGTGGGCTCCCAGCCCATGCGAGAGGCGTCGGTCGTAAGGACGACCATCGGCTCGAGGCAGACAAACGGGACTCCTTCCTGCAAATGACTCGGGACGGTCCACCATTGGAGAGCGTCCCACATCCTCTGGGTGACTGTGATCAGCTGGTCGAAGAGACCTTGACACTGAGACCACTGGGCAGCCAGCTCCCATTGAAGGGGGCGCATGTGCAGTCTGGCCCAGCAGACCACTGAGGTGCACGCCACCATGTAACCCAGGAGGCGCAGGAAGTCCCGGGCAGGGCGCAAGTGCCCAACCAGAAATGATTGGGCAAAGGAGGAGAGAACCTCCGCCCTGTCCACCGGGAGCCGAGCTCTGGCTTGACAAGAGTCGAGCTCTGCCCCGATGAAGCCCATCACCTGAGAAGGTGTGAGTTCTGATTTGGCCTCGTTGATCAGAAGGCCCAAGTGAGAGCAGGTTCGGAGGGTCAGGTCCCTGGACCTCTCCACCTCCTGAAGGGAGGAATCGCCATGAGCTACAGTCATCTAGATAGGGTAACACGAACCCCTTGACAACGATGGCTGCCACCATCATGTATGCATTTGGTGAAGACCCTAGCCAATGACAGGTCAACGGGTATAGTTCTCTGAACTCGTATAGGTCCTTTGACCTGAAGCGGAGGAACCGCTGATGGGACGGACGGATTGGGACGACGTGGTAAAAGCCCCTGAAGATCCAGTGTACAGACCACATGTTTCGCTCCAGGGATGGTATGATCTGGTTCAGAGTTACCATCCGGAGGTGCGAGACCTGAGATACCGACTCAGGTCATGGAGATCTAGAATGGGCGCCAACCCCCGTCAGCTTAGGCACCAGGAAATACCTGGAGATGAAGCCTGGGTCTGAAGGAGGATCTGCACTGGAGCAACCGCCTCTTTGAGGAGGATTGCGCAATGTCGTACCAGGCAGACTGGTGCCAACTGAGATCCTTTCTCCCGTGGGGCACGGGCTTGGCTGGGAGGGTACTGCTCGAACTCTAGGGGTAGCACTGCCCGACCACTTCAGAACCCACCTGTTTGAAGTGATGCGGACCAGGCGAAAGGAAGTGGCGGGCAGGCCCCCATGGGAGGACCCAGAGCAGGCGTGGGGCAGAGCCACCCGACCCGATCACTGTGCAGGCTTAGAGGAGGAGGAGGCACCTGGACCAGCACCTCGGCCTCCTTGCGGAGCTGCTGGGGAGCCTGCTTGGGCCTAGGCCAAGCTTGAGCCTGCTGCCGTTGCTGACCTCCCTGGAAGGAGGGCTGTCTGACCGCAGGGGAAGAATGCCGAAAAGGCTTCTTCTTGCACTTCTGCTGGTTCTTGCCTGAAGAACCCTTAGCAGAGGTGGCATCTAAGGTGGAATTAGACTGCTCAATGCGCTGAAGATAACCTGCCTCCCGGACCGAGAGGTCAGTGCCAAGGAAGGGCATGTCAGCTAGCTTGTGCTGAGTATCCACAGGAAGGAGATAGCCTCAATAGGCCCTCACGTGAGGGAGGCTACCGCTGCCGCTGAGTGAGGCAGGCACAGAAATCACCAATGTCCAGGGCTGTTGTTTGGCAACAGCCCAGACTAGTCCCGGACCTACTTGGCCGTGGTCTGCATGTCTGGGGAGGTGAGGAAGAACTTCATCATGACCCCAAGGGAGCATGGAGTGTGCCATGATCACTGCTGAGCTTGCCTGGCGAAGGCCCAAGGATGATGCAGCGTGACCTTCCGGGCCGAGTGGTCCATAAGTTTGGACTCCTTGTCCGGGAGCGGTCAGTATCCATAGAGCTGCCAGATGCGCCTGAATACTGATGCAGTCACAAGGCTTTCCCAGGAAGATTACTCAGTAAACTCCACCAAGGACCTGTAGAGCCTGCACGTGCTGCCGGGCCATGCGGGCAGATGGGCCGGGCAGGGAGGCTAGACGCTGCCAGAGTCCAGAGCCGGGCCAACTATGGCCGGCCACTGGAAAGGCCTCCGTTAGGGTATCCCCTTTTGAGAATATCCGTGAGGATATTCTGCCTTCTTCTGAATAGGCGCAAGGCATTCCTGTGGACTCCTGAAATGAGTCGAGAAGGATGCCCTGGAAGAAGAAAGGCCCTTCTTCCAAACCTGACACCGACAGCTCATCATGAGAATGAAGGCCGTTATTATCACGGAATCCGAGGTCCAGATACAAAGGCTTCACCTAAATCTCCTCACGATAAACCTAGAGGCGATCAGGAGTGACTGTAATCGACAGTCTGTGAGGAAGACCCGAAGACTGTCGGTCCTCCTTAGAGGGAACCCCTCCCAGGGGCTGTTTTGGTGGAGGTTCCACCAAAATTGGTGGGAAGCCTGTAGCCGGCTGAGCTGAAAGGCGCATGGGGGGGCGCCGAAGGGACCGGAGCCCTAGTAGCTGAAGAGGCTGAGGCCAAGTGATAGCCGGAACCGCCGGGGTAGTCGGCTTCTGGCCTATTAGCAGAGATGCTGCTGCCACATAAGGTCCTCATAGGCGTTGAGCGGAGTTTCCGTTGGAAGCCTCTCCTCATCAGAGGAGGATGAGGAACGGTGGCAGCACCTCTTTTGGGAGTGTTTATGACCCTTCTTAGGTCTTCCGACCGAAGAGAACTTACTCCTCGATCGAGACCGACGGCGTTGGCTCTGTTGGTCAGGGGAAGCCGGACTCAGTGAAAACCGAGGTTCCGGCTCCTGGCCCTCGATTGGGATACCTGAGGGACGGGTTTCCTCGTCGGGGAAGGAGAGAAGAGGCGTTCTCTCCAGAGAGTCATCAACAGGCGTTGGCAACAAAAGCTCGATCGGTCGAGAAGAAATCTCGGCAGTTCAACCCATGTCCTTGACTTCAAGTACCTTGGCCAGATGGAAGAGTCTGAAAAACCGGCAGCCGAGAAGGCGATCTCGAGCAGTAGTTGAGACCTGCTCCTGGAAGTCGGACCGCTCTCTGTCCCAGGAGCGTCTTCTTTGGCTAGAAGAAAATGGTTTTGGATCCTTCTTTTTGGATCGAGAAGTCTGAGCCGAGGCGCCTCACCCTTAGTAAGGAGAGACTGGCACAACCCGAAAGGATCCCGTGAAGGTGGAGCCCAAGCAGGCGGCACGAAAAAGCTTTGGTTGGCGAGCTTGGGCAACCTTCTTCCTCGAAGGCCACCACCATCTGCCTCGACTACTCGGCGGATCCGCAGCCACAGAGCCCGCCCACCTAGCCTCCTTGATTTCACACGAGTGGATTGGCTCCTGGTCTCCCAGCTTCAGAGGCGCCTGGCGGTCCCCAGAGCAGTGGGATGGAAGGCAGAGCAAATAGGGCATTACGGTATCATGCAGTACTGAGGCAATAAACGCACGAGAGGTGGGGTGGAGCGTGACATTTTTGTCCAAAGTGACACAGCGAAACCGGGGGATGACTTGTCATCCATGTCCAAAAGTTCGGATCCAGGTCGTATACTCTTACGAGTTTCAAAGCGAGAAGATGCGGTGAAAACCGCTTGATTGAGACTCAGGGCCTCAATCGCTACAAAAAAGCACTGAGGAACCTGTATCTTCAGCGGAAAGGAAGATCTGGCATCATGGGGCGCGAGCCGAGGTATTACCACCCAGGTGGGTGGGAGGAGCCAGCTTGAAGACTTCTGGCAAGATTTAAAGGGGAAAGGGACAATGCCAGACAGTGTGGATGAACAACATATCCATGCTCCTAGAAGAAAAAATGACTCACCTTAGTAATCTTGTTTCTTCCAATGTATTATTCTATATTCATAACTCTCTGAAGTCTGCCTCCTAAGTAGAACTGCCCGGAGCAAATGGAACTTAATGCAAATGATGGAAGTATCAATGGCTCGTGACACATATTCAAACTGCTGTCCTTATCTGCCGCAACGTTCCATCAACGTCTCAGATTTCTAAGGAGCCTACAAGGCAACTCACACTAAACTACCTAACTACACCTATATAGTGTAACTACTGAATCTAAGACAGCATAAAATCTACATAACAGTACCAATAATAATATTAGTAAGATCCCTTTCTGAAGTGCCAGAATCCCCTGGAAAAAGAAAGGTAGAATCAATTCCCACCAGGATTAAAAACATGTATGCCTGTGTTTGGAACTAATAAACCAAAAAGACTCAGGTAGGAATGCAGAGGCTCTGGTTCTGGAAGGGGAGGCAGGGAGGGAGAGTTATGAATATAGAAGGATACATTGGAAGAAACAAGATTACTAAGGTAATTCTTTCTTCTAACTCCATGTATTCTTCTATATTCCTAACTCTGCAGACTTCAAAGCAGTACCTTTGGAGGTGGACAAAGAACCTATTTAGGAAAGAGGCTCTACAGGACTGCTATGCCAAACCTGGCATCACTTCTGGCCTGTATGTCCAAACTGTAGTGTTTAACAAAAGTGAGTACTGTTCGCCAAGTAGCTGCTTTACAGATCTCAAGGGAATATCCCTTGTGGCTGCTACAGAAGTAGCTGTGCTCCTAGTTGAGTGGGCCCTCAGGCCTGTTTTCCAACTTTTGAATAGCAAAATTGAATACATTGGACTATCCAGCAAGATATAGATCTCTTGGATGCCGGAGTACCTTTCCCTACATCCCCGTAAGTGAGAAAAGGCTGTTGCTTATCACCTCTATGATCCCTGGTGTGGGTCACATAGTAACGTAATGCCTTTTTACATCCAGACTATGTAGTCTGCACTTACCTGAGCTGACATGTTCAGTAAAGAAGACCGGCAGTGTTATGGATTGATTTAGATGGAAATCAGAAACCACCTTTGAAAGAAATCTCCTGTTAGTTTGAAGCCCCACTTTATCATTGTGAAATGAGAGGTAGTCGTTCTCCACACATACTGCTTGTAGTTCACTTATCCTTCTAGCAGAAGTGATAGCAACCAGAAACACAGTTTTCCATGTGACATACTGAAGAGGAGCCGAAGACATGGGCTCAAAGGGAGGTTTCATGAGCTGAGCAATGCATACATTCAAGTCCCACACCGGCACTGGTTCCTTAACAGGAGGGTGCATATGGCACAAACCTTTGAAGAACTTTTTGAAAATGGGATTAGCTGCTATGGAAACACTTTCCCAGCAGAAATGTAAGCTGAAACTGATGCCAGGTGTACTTTTAGGGATGTGTATTTTAACCCCTGAGAATGCAAGTATGTGAGGTATTCCAGTAACACTGGGATTTCCGCAAGGGCAGGAGAAATCTCCTTGGCATCACACCAAATAGAGAACCTTTTCCATTTTGCAGAATAGGTTTTCTTAGTGGAAGGCTTTCTGTATCCTTTCAGGATATCCAGGACAGCTTGAGAGAGATTTAGATTTGAATATTCTAAGTCCTCAAGAACCAAGCCTTGAGTCTGAGTGACTTGAGGTTCAGGTACAAGATTTTCCCTTGGGGGGAGGTCAACAGATTGTGCCTCTTGGGGAGATGTATCGGTTTGGACACCAACATCGACAGTAGTAAAGTGCCATGGCTGTCTGGCCCAGTCTGGTGCTATTAGGATCATAGATGCAGGTTGTGACCTTAGCTTGATGAGGACCCTGAAGATGAGAGGAAAAGGCGGCAAGGCAT
Source organism: Neoceratodus forsteri (assembly GCA_016271365.2). Lineage (NCBI taxonomy): Eukaryota > Metazoa > Chordata > Ceratodontiformes > Ceratodontidae > Neoceratodus > Neoceratodus forsteri. Next base: position 850,010,165 of record CM057452.1, read on the forward strand.
ACAGGCGTCTTCCTGACCAGTTTATAGCCAGTGGAATTGTGCCCTTGGCTGGTGGTCTGCAACAGAATAGGGGCAGTAAGTGGTTCTCTTGGGAGGCAAAGAGGTCTACTTCTGGAGTGCCCCACCTTCTGAACACTGAGTACAGTATCTGTTTATAGACCATTCGTGATATGCCTGATTGATTCTGCTTAGAGCATCTGCCAGGGTATTGTATTTGCCTGGTACATGAATGGCCTGCAAGGAAGCCTTTAGTGAGTAGGCCAAATCCCATATCTTCATGGCCTCTGTGCACAGACGGTCTGATCTTGTTCCCCCCTTGTTTGTTATTGTGGTACAGTGTGGTGGTGTTGTCTCTTCTGCCCTGCACCACTTTGCCCTGACGCAGACGAGAGAAGACTTTTAACGCCAGAAATACTGCCCTGGAGCTCCAAGTTCATGTAGAGGAGTGTCTTTGCACTTGACCAGGTACCATGGGTAGTGTTCTCTCCCAGGTGAGCACCCCATCCTAACAGACAGGCGTCTGTTGTAAGATTAACTGATAGGTTTTCCCTCTTAAAGTGAACCCCTTCTCTTAGATTGTGTGCTTCCTTCCACCACTGTAGAGACTGATGCACAGTTTTTGTTACTGGAATTGGTTTTGACATTTTTTCTTTTCTTTGGCACCACTGTGCTCCGAGATGAAACTGAATATCCCAAGACACCTCCTGTTGCTGCAGCCATATGTCCCAAGACCTGCAAGTATTGCCTTGCTGGACATGGCTTACCAAACCTAAATGAGGTAATCAATTGCAGGATGCGCTGGACTCTGTCCTTGGGAAGGAAGGCTCTTCCTTGCAAAGTGTCCAGTTCTGCTCCAATGAAGTACAGGACCTGTTCTGGACTGAGAATGGATTTTTCCTGATTTATCAGGAACCCCTGAGACTAAAACATATTTTGTATTGTTACCAGACGATCTCTCACCTGTTGAGAAGACTTTCCCACGACTAGCCAGTCGTCGAGGTAAGGAAAAACTGAGATTCCCAGTTTTCTTAGATATGCCACTACCAGACATTTTGTGTACACCCAGGGCGCTGAGGTGAGGCTGAAGGGAAGGGCTGAGAACTGGTAGTGACTTGAAGGGAGTCTGAACCTGAGGTACTTTCTGTGAGACTCTCTTATTGGGATGTGAAAATAGGCATCCTTCAAATCCAGAGATGCCATCCAATCTCTTTTTTGAATGACTGGAAAGATCAGGGACAAAGTGACCACTTTGAACCTTGGTCTTACCAGACACTTGTTCAGAAGTCTGAGGCCTAGAACAGGCTGCCACTCCCCACTTTTTCGTTTTGGTGAGGAAATACCAAGAGTAAAAACCTCTTCCTCTCTGAGGCCTTGCTACAGGCTCCACTGCTTTTATGTGGAGCAAGGTTCAAACCTCTTTTTCCAAAAGCTTTCTTTCCTGAAGAGAAGCTGGTTTGAACAGCTTTGATTTCAGAGGAAGGAGAGACTTGAAACTCAGGGACAAACCCGGACTCACTAATTCCAAAACCCACTTGTCTGTGGTGATGGCCTGCCAGGCCTGGAAAAAGTGAGTCTGTCTGCCCCCTACTGGTGTTAGGGAGGCAGCCTTGACAACTGAGTAAGGGATTTTGTTTTGGTTGTAACTGAACCTGGGTAGAGTGGAAGCCTCTTCTAGAGCACCATCCTACTTCTGGCCCTGCAGTACCCAGTCTGCTTTGGGTAAGGCTGCAGCTGTGGGCCAGCCTGTGCCTGACAGAAGGACCTACCACAGGGTGTCCTCCCTCTGCCTCCCCTCCCATAAAGCCTATATGAAGGAGAAGGCCTTTCCTTGGAGGAGTTACTTTTGTAGGTGGCCTTGTACTAGTCCACCTTTTTCATGTAATCTTCAGTGTGTTTACTGAAGAGAGAGTGACCCTCAGCAGGAAAATCCATGGCCTTAGCCTGGGTGTCCTGTGTCAAATTAGTAGCCCTCAGCCATGCTAGTCTTCTCAGGGCTACAGTCAGAGCCATCCACCTAGCTGCACTGTTACTGGCATCTGCTGCCATTTGGAACTGGTACTTCGATGCTTGCAGTCCAAACCTTGCTGTTTCTGCTAGGTCTTCAGAGAGAGGGGAGGGAGCCTTCTCCGGCATTGCCAAAACTGACTGCTACAGTGTTTTTTGGTACTGTGCAGCATATGCCTGGTAATTAGCCTGTCTTACCCCCAGGGAGGCAGCTAAATACCCCTTCTTAGACATGCTATATTCCTAGAATCCTTCTCAGGTGGATGAGAGGATAGAGGAACCCTCGCTTTCTCAGAGGCTGCCTACTGGACTATACCCTGATGATCAGGGTGAGAGTAAAGAAATTCAGCCCCTTGTCTGTCCAGCTGGTATTTATCTGCCTTTTTATCCAGAAGCGGAACAGAATTTGGGTTCTGCAAGATTTTAAACAAATCTTTTTTAAAGAATTTATTGGCAGGAGAATTTTCTTTGTGGGTGATAGTCCCATCATCTCCAGATAGTCAGCCTCCTCCTCATCTTCTATGACCTCTGTAGTAGCTAGGTCAAGAGCAGCCATTGTTTTCCTTACAAAAGAAAAATGAGAAGAAAAATCTGGTCTGGGAGGCCAGCCAAATTCTTGCTCTGGTGAGATTTCCAGTTCAATGGGCTCGCCATCAACTTTTGGTTCATCATAATCCCCATACTCCCATCTCCTGGGAGGGGAGTTCAGAGGAAGGAGTTGGTTCTTGAACCCTTGGAGGAGGGAGCATGTATAAAGCCCTGTATAGCCTGAATGACTTACAATGGCCTGGGCAATCTCCTCTGCAGTTGGCAGGCTGTAAAGCACAGAAGAAACCCCTCCAGGTTTATCCTGGGGTTTGACATGCTTTGTCTTTCTGGTTTTCTTGGAGGGGGCCGGAGAGTCAGTCGGACCACCCATCCTCTTTAAGGTGCCTGTATCACCCTTTGCTGGGGTGTGTAAAGAAGAGACAACGGTTTCACCCACAGATTTGGGGGGTGTTGGCTGATCAGAGCTCGAAGCATGCTTGTCAAGTCTCTCTTGCAACCCTTTTGAATCTTTTTTCCACTGTTTTTTGTGGAAAGGATTTACAAATTTCACAGTCTGTAGGAAGACGTTCAGTTCCCAAGCAACCTACACAGCGTTCGTGCTTGTCTGTTCTGGCAAAAACATCCCCACACTTAAATTTTTAAAACCTAGGGGACCAGTCTTTTTCTTTGGTTTTTCAGACAGCTCCATTTCCAGGAGAAAAACCACAACCGCAGAGATAAACTTAAGTTGCTTTTTTGGGGTGCACAGCCTAGCTACAGAGCAATATGGACATGTAAAACTAGAGCTCTGGCTTAATCCGCTGAATATCCCCTCCATCCCATGTTATAATCAGTTTCTTTTCAGATAATATTATAGAGATTTGAGAGGTCCAAATGCCTACTTCCGCTAAACCTGCAAAAAACCAGGCGAAACTACTTTTCAACAAGCTGAGAAACTAGACGTCTGGGAGAGGCCTACCAACCTCTCTTTCTCCAGAGAAGCACCGCAACTCGCAGGAGAATTCCCCAACTCCCTTGACCGAACAGCAACGAGCAGAGCCCTGTGTGGAGATGGCGGATAACTACCAAGCAATTAAATAGCTAATCCAGGACCTTAAACATGATTTGGGGACTCGTATGGAAACGGGGTTTGAAAATGTTACTTCGCAGTTGCAGCATCTACAACAGACCGTTAATACAGTCTCTGAAATGGTCAACACTCATGAGAATCGATTGGGGGAACTGGAGGCTCGGGTGAGCTCCCAGCAAGATACAAGCCACACAATGAGCATTGACCTGCAAAATGCATTAAAAGAGCTAGAGAAGCTCAAACAAAATATCGACGATCATGAAAATCGGGAGAGAAGGTGTAATGTTAGAATTATTAGCCTACCTGAGTCCGTGGAGGGGCGCAACTGTGCCACATATCTCCAGACATGGTTGCGGCAGTCCCTACAGCTTCCACCTGATGTTCAGTTGGAGATCCAAAGGGCGCATAGGTCTCCTGGGGCTAAACCCTCCCCGGATCAGAGGCCACGGCATGTAATAATTAAATTTCTATGCTACCAAGACCGGCAGAAAATCCTAGAAGCCGCACGGAAACAAGGTCCCTTGATGGTGCAGCAGTCCCGAGTGAGCATCTTTCCTGACTACTCGTACCAACTTCAGCAGCAGAGACAGGCCTACGCAGTGGTCAAAAGAAGGCTGCACGCTCTGCAATGCCAGTTTTCCCTGGTCTATCCAGCCCAACTGACAGTGCGACCTCAGGGTGCGAGTCAGCACTTTTTTTCATCCCCGGAGGCTGCCCTGGCGTTTGTGAAGGGTCTGGAGGAGTAGAGGCAGTGAGATGGCCAAGGTGACTAATCACGGTATTTGGGGCAGCAGATTACAGGTACTTTTACCAGAGGATTGAGATTCTAAATGTGGGACTGCGGGGCTGGGTGGGGTAGTAAAGTTGTTCGGTGATCCGCAACACCACATGGTGGCCTACGATGGCTGGATCTGGAGGTCCCTAGCCTAACCCATATAGCAGTTTTGACTTGTTTGCAGAGTTTTCTGTAAGGCAATCTGGAAGTGTGGACATAGATGGACCAAAGTTACAAGATGAGACATTACTAAAGCAGAACTCAATCTGAACTTAATGATGACTTTATGTTTTATATTTTAAGGCAAGCTTAATGTAAGAATACAGGGAGAAGGTCGAGGTAAAGGAATTAAGTAGCCATGTAATGGCCTTTAGGGGGCGCCATATGGAGGCCTACACTATGGCATTTTGTAGCCTGCTTAGAGGGTAGGAGAGGAGTGGAATGTGGGAGCAGCGAACCAGAGTTTTGCAACACCGGTGGAGGGCCTATTATGGCAGCATCCAGGGTATCTTTGCTAGGAGGCAAATAGATTTCTATTTACCTGTTCACTCCTTTCAAAAGACTACATGGGTCCCCGTTCGCTAAGTTTTATGGTGAGGCAGGCCACTATTTTATATGTTCTGTTTATTAGTTTGGTAATATACAGTTTTGCTAGGTCTGTATGGTGGGACATAAAGTTAAAGAGATCTGACATATTTTATTTATTAATGGGAAAACCAACAGAGGAGAATGTGTATTTCATTATATTTAATACATGGAAATGGGGAGTGGGATCGGTTGCTTCACATAACAGCTTACTTTTAAAGAACTGCTCCCTTCCCTATCGCTCTAGAGAATTCTGAGTGGGCAGGACAGTTTAGGTATGGTCCTGGAAAAGACATGAAGGCTCAGGACATCCACCACGCTTATTTATAATGGACGTCAGAGCAATGTGTGTTAATCTGTTTCAAGCCTTTGCACAGGTGTTCCCCCTCCACTTTTCAGGTTCAGTTGGGGACGGGGACTCCTGGTGGAGGACCTCCTGGAACGAAATATGAGTTGGGATTTTCTGGAGTGATGGGTGGGGCACGAATATTACTTTTCATTTCTAATCTCATTTATGTTTTTTTCTCTTTTTACATTATCTTTAGTACTTAATTAGCGGGAGTGGAGAGGAGGGTATTACCCTCCCATATATTTAAAAAATAAGATTGGGGATAACAGTGTATTAATAGCTCAATCCACGAAAGGTAGTGGAATGTACAGTCTGGGGGGGGATAAAGAGAGGGTAGTTTGGATGTGTGTACAGCCTCTTCCATTGGAGGGACTTTATAGAAGTTGGGTTGGGGAGTTTTTGTTGACAAGGGGAGAACAGTTGGGGGTGTTTTGTTCACAGTTTCAAAAACACACAGAGTAAATTCTTATGTCTTGGAGCTACAACGGAGGGGTGAAAACATAGTAAAAACAGATGTATGGATCAGATAAGCTTCTTGTCATGGAATGTTAATGGACTTAAAACTGTTATTAAGAGGAAAAAAGTCTGGTAATTAATTAAAAAAACTGAAGGGGGATATTATATGCCTACAGGAGATACACATGGATAAGCAAGAATCACTGAGACTGGCGGAGTCCTGGGGTGGTTCTTTTCTGGCATCCCCCTTTACATCAAAGGCGAGGGGAGTAGCTATCTAGATTCATCCGGGCCTCCCTCATAAGGTCCATTCAGCCCTCTCGGACCCTCAGAGTAGATATGTTTTGGTAGAGGCTGGAGCTAAGAGGCTAACAGTCGGGTCAGTATACAGACCAAACTTTGACTCCCCAGACTTCTTTACCCGTTTAGGGGTGACATTGGGCCCATATTGGGAAAAATTATCTTGGTTGGGGACTTTAATATGTCTTGGATCCAACTTGAATCATCTGGAAAGGGAAACTGGGCCCACCCATGGAATACAGCGTGCCCTTAAGACCTTGGTGAAGAGTCTGGATCTTTGGGAGGCCTGGCGGCATTGTCACCCGGGGGATCGGGAATATTTGTTCTATTCTCATGCACGAGGTATATACCAAATTGGACTATGTATTCTTCCCCCTCTGGAGTGTTAGGAGAGATTATAGAGGCCTCGTATGGACCGATGACGGTCTCAGATCATGCCCCACTTAAGATCACCCTCTGCTTGCCGGATGGCTGCCCAGTGGATGCCCAATGGAGGATGGCTCCAGCCCTCTTAGTAGATCCCCATTACTTAGCCCAGATCAAAGAAAGATTGGAGGAATATATAAGGCTGAATCCTCCAGAAGAAACTAGCAGAGGTAATGTGTGGGAATGTCTCAAGGTTTATATTTGGGGAGAAACCATTTCATATGCTGCATTTAAAAAAAAGACCTTGAGCCAGGAAGAGGAAGACCTGGAGGAAGATCTAGTGCATTTGGAAAGACAGAATATGATAGCCCATTCTCCCCAAGTGTCTAAAACACTAAGAACACTTAAAGGACAACTTAGTCAGCTATCCTCCAGAAGATTGGAGCGTAACTTAATAGTTACAAAATCGCACACATATTTTGATGGAGACAGAGGGGGAAGTGGTTAGCGAGCCTAATTAAGGGGAGGAGGGCGGAGAGGTCTATTCTTTCACTAGAAAGTACACCTGGGAAACTTATGTATAACCAACAAGAAATCAATGATGTCCTTAAAGAATTCTATTCCTCCCTTTACACAACTGAATTTCCATCAGGGGCTACTAAAGATTCATTTCTGGACATTGTTCAGTTACCCTCCCTTGCCCCTCATGAGGTGACAGAGATGGATTCACCACTTTTGCTATCCGAGGTAAGGAGTGCTGTTTGGAAGGCTAATAAGAGTAAGGCTCCTAGACCCAATGGTATTCCGATGGAGTTTTACAACATCATGTGGGATTCTGTAGGCCCCCTTATGTACCAGGTGATCAAGGAAGAAAAAATTACTTACCACAGTAATGTTGTTTCTTCTAATGGAGTCTTGCTGTATTCTGACTAAATGCAGTTATCCCCAGCACTTGAACTGCCCCGGAGAGTAAAGTGTTAACTCTATGGAGAAGCGTAGAACGCTGAGCTTGAGCTCGGTTTTCAAACCTCTGTCTCTAGCACGCTGAAGTGTAACCATCAGATTATTACAAGCACTAATAAAAGTAATAGGTGGAAATTATTTAAACTCTTGCAAGCCAAATGGCTGCACAAATTGTTTTTAGGGTCAAAAGACTCAAGTCGAGAACCCCAAAAAGAAAGCTAAATATAAAACCAAAGTAGGTAGAGAGCTAAAACATAACTAAAACCCATAAGAAAGGGCAAGCCAAGTACACCTCTGGGGTGCAGCACTGTGCCTGCCCACCCACATCCCAAAACTACTGGGTTCTAGGAGGGGAGGCAGGAAGGGAGGTCAGAATACAGCAAGACAACATTACTATGTTAAGTAATTTTTTCTTCAAACAACATGAAGTCTTGCTGTATTCTGACTAAATGCAGACTACCAAGCAGGAACCCCTTGAAGGAGGCAATCACAGAACCTATTTTGGGAACAGGCTCTGCAGCACAGCTGTGTCAAACCTAGCATCACTTCTAGACTGAATGTCCAGAGAATAATGCTTAGTAAATGTGTGAAGAGTTTTCCAGGTGGCTGCTTTACAAATTTCCACTAAAGGTATATCCCTAGCTGCTGCGAGCGAAGCAGCTGTACCCCTGGTAGAATGAGCCCTCAGGCCTGAGGGAGGTTCCTTCCCAAGTTTTGAATAGCAGAATTGGATACAGGAGACAATCCACCTGGCAATAGTTCTCTTGATGGCTGGTTTGCCCTCTCCCACCTCACCATAGGTGAGAAATAACTGAGAACATCCATTCCTATAGGCCTTAGTATGCTCTACATAGTAACCAAGGGCCCTTTTCACATCGAGACTGTGTAATCTTCTTTCCCCAGAGGAAGAATGGTCAGTAAAAAAACACAGGCAATGTCATAGATTGGTTCAGATGAAAGTCCGAGACCAATTTGGGAAGAAACTTTCTGTTAGTTCGAAGGACCACCTTATCCCTGTGAAAAGAAGTAAAATCAGGTTCCACTGATAAAGCCTGTAACTCACTGATCCTCCTGGCAGAGGTAATGGCTACCATGAATACAGTTTTCCATGTCAAGTATTTCAGCTCTGCTGAAGATAGAGGCTCAGAAGGGGGCTGCATAAGCTGTGCTATACAGATGTTTAGATCCCAAGAAGGGGTAGGGGGGCTTGAAAGGGAGGATTAACATGCATCAGACCTTTGAAGAATTTCTGGAAAACTGGATGAGAGGCTAAGGAAGAGCCCTTCCCAGCTGAAAGGAAGGCAGACACAGCTTCCAAATGCACTTTAAGTGTAGTGGGCCGAAGGTCTAAACTATTAAGATGCACCAAATAGTCCAATACAGTAACAATGGCAGCTAATTCTGGCTGAACAGGTATCTGGGAACACCAAAAACCAAATCTTTTCCACTTGGAATTGTAAGTTTTTCTGAAAGCAGGTTTCCTGCTAACCTTAAGAATATCCAAAACCGATTGAGAAAGGTTTAGATGTGCATATTCTAACTCTTCAAGAGCCAGGCCTTGAGCCTGAGAGCCTGAAGATTGTGATAGAGGATCCTCCCCTGAGAAGATGTCAGCAGATTGAACTGTCTGGGAAGACACAGAGGCCTTGTCACTGACAGTGACAGTAGCAGAGGATACCACGGCTGTCTGGCCCAGTCTGGTTCCACTAGGATCACCCTGCAAGGCTGAGATCTGGTCTTGATCAGAACCCTGAAAATCAAAGGGAAAGAAGGAAATGCATACAGGAACCGGCTTGTCTAATCCAATAGTAGAGCCTCCTGGTGTACAGAGCCCAGTAGAGGAGGCCTGCAACAAAAGAGAGGAAGTTGATGATTGTCCGGGGCTGCAAAAAGATCCATCTCTGGAGTCCCCCACCTGTTGAAGATAACCTGAAGGACCAGGGGATTCAGAGTCCACTCGTGATGACCCTGAGAAATTCTGCTGAGAGCATCTGCTAAGATGCTGTCCTTCCCTGGCAGGTGTACAGCCACCAGGGAAGCGTAAAGGGAATAAGCCAGAGACCATACCTTCATGGCCTCCGTGCACAAGGCCGAGGACCGAGTGCCTCCCTGCTTGTTGATGTACCACATGGTTGTGGTATTGTCTGTCCTGATTTGTACTACTTTCCCCCTGAACCACAGTTGAGAATGTCTGCAGAGCTAGAAAGACAGCCTTCAACTGCAGAAGGTTTATGTGAAGGAGGGACTCCTGGTGAGACCAGATTCCCTGAGCTGTATGCTGATCCAGATGGGTCCCCCAGCCTAGGAGAGAGGCGTCTGTGGTGTGAATCACTGAAGGAGCCTGACTGATGAATGGGACACCTTGCCGAAGGTTGTCCTCCTCCAGCCACCACTGGAGTGCCTGAACTAGAGTCTGAGACACTGGAACCAATTTGGAGAGAGGGTCCTTTTTTTCTAAGACCAGTAAGATCTGAGATGAAACTGAATATCTCTCATCTGAAACCTTGCTCCCTGGACCACAGTTGTGGAGGCTGCCATGTGGCCCAGTAACTGAAGAAAATGTCTGGCTGTACGAGAAACTAGAGGTTGAAAAGAGGAAGCCAGAGTGACAAGAGACTGGACTCTTGAAAGAGGAAGGAATGCTCTTGCCCGAGTCGTGTCTATGTCTGCCCCATGAAAGTGAGCAGCTGAATTGGTTCCAGAACCGACTTTTCTAGGTTTAGAATGAAGCCCAAGGACTCCAGGAGCCTCTGGGTGGCCTCTAAGGCTGACTTGACTTGGCCTGGGGACTGACCTATTAGGAGCCAGTCGTCGAGGTATGGGAACAGAAGGATACCTTGTCTCCTGAGGAATGCTACCACTACTGCCAGGCACTTGGTAAACACCCTTGGAGCCGATGTTAGGCCGAAAGGCATGGCTCTGAACTGATAATGGCCTGAGGGCAATTCGAACCTGAGGTATTTTCTGTGGGAATGTCTGATGGGTATGTGGAAATAGGCATCCTTGAGATCCAGGGAGGCTAGCCAGTCTCCTGGTCTCAGAGAGGGAAGAATTACTCCCAGAGTCACCATCTTGAACTTGGTTTGTTGCTGTACCTTAAATCTAGGATGGTTGCCACCCTGCCTTTTGGGGTAAGGAAGTATCTGGAATAAAGTCCTTTTCCCCTGTGACAAAGAGGTACCCTCTCTACTGCTCGCATAAGCAGAAGAGAGGAGACTTCTGCCTCTAAGGCCTTTGTCTCCAAGGGGGAGAGGGAGCTGAAAGATCTTGCTCTCATTTTTGGGAACCTTTTGAAACCGAGAACAAGTCCCTGGCTCACTACTTCCAGGACCCATTTGTCTGAGGTAATGGAGTCCAAGGCCTGGGAATAGTGAGCCAGTCTGCCCCCTACAGGAATTGGGGAGGTGACCCTGACTGACACCTCAGGGTGTCTGTTTGACAGGGGGCTTGGACTGAGTGGATGCTGGGGTCCTGGTCATCCCTCGTCTGCCTCTTCCCCTGAAGAACCCCCTCTGCTGGAAAGAGGAGGAAGCCTAGGCTTGGTAAAAAGGCCTGCCCCTGCCAGCCCTAAACTCCTGCTTCTGAGGCGTGGCCTGCTTCTCTTTTGCTGCAGCACTCCTGTAGATGGTTCTGTAGTCATCCATCTTCTTCATGTAAACCTCTGTTTGTTCACCAAACAGAGAGTTACCAGCAACAGCAAAATCCATGGTCTTAGTCTGGGTATCCTGTGACAGACTGATACATCTGAGCCAAGCTAATCTCCTCATGGAGACAGATGTAGCCATGACCCTGGAATGCACATCATTCGAGTCAACAGCTGCGTGAAATTGGACCTTGGATGTCTCATACCATCTGCAGCCACCTTCTCCAGCTCCTTGGCTAGCTGGGGAGGGGCATTCTTAGCCAGTTCCAGAACCGTATCCCACCTCGATTTCTGGTACCTGGCTGTATATGCCATATATGGCTTGTCTTAGTCCCAAAGAGGATGCCAAGTATTGTTTCTTGGCCATGGCATCCACTTTCCTAGAATCCTTATCTGGGGGGGTGAGATGTCAGGGGAATATTAGCCTTATACTAAGACCAAACTAACCCATCTGATTCAGGGCAAAGCTACCTAGCAAGAGAATCAAATAGAACTGAAGGTTCAAGTTATTAGGATCACAAATGTAAATTTAATCCTAACAGTCCAAAATGCTAACAGATAACTTGACTGCAGGATTTATTCCCCACAGGAAGCGAATGAGCCCTTTCTGAAATGGTATTGATGGGACCCCTATCATACCCTGGAACTCTTAGACCACTCCCAAAATTGGAAATGACTCATCGGCACACTCACAATAGACCAGGAAAAAAAAAAGGGGATTAACATTAGCACACTGTAGAATAAGATAAACAGCACAAGACACTAATCCTTCTAGTCCAAAAGGATGCATGTAAAGACTGTCAAGCTCAACCATCAAGCCAGACACTTGTAGTACCATCAAATGGCCACAGGATGTCACTGCAGACTCTCATTTGAAAAGATCTGGAAACATGTGCTTGTAGGTTTCAGTTGCAGCTTCCATAGTCTCAAAAGAATTCCAATGGCCCTCATGGAATACCTGGAGGATTACTGGGTACCTGACCCTGAACTTTATGTCCGCAGATATAAGCTTATGGACCACAGGGTGGAGTACTAATCTTTTTTGGTGCACTGAGTACAGTAAGTCCTGCGCCACCCTTATCTTATCAACCCAATTGATTTCCTGAAGGTCTCTGAGCTTCGCAAGTACATGCTGCTTATTCAGGAAGTTCAACATTTTAAATAAAAAAGGTATAGGAGGAGAAAATGTGGGTGGCATAGGCCGTAAGAAGCGGTGCACCCGCTCAATAATATATACGGGGCCATTAGGAGAAGGCCCAACTAGCTTTTAGGCGAACAATATAGGTGCAGTGCCCTCTTCCCCCCTGGCAAGCCCAGCACAACTAAGTTATTACGCCTCGAACGCCCCTTGAGGTCTTCCAGCTTATCCTCAGCTTTTTTGAGCCTATGCCTAATATGCACCACTTCGGGATCCAGTCGATGCTTCCAATCATCCAATGATGATATGCGGGCCTCGTTATCTGAGGTCAGGGTAGTAAGCTGGTCTACAGAAGCCCTCATGCTGCAAAATTACAAGGCGAGCATCAACAGGGTTTCCTTCATGGGCACTAATTCTTCCAGGAATTTCTTTTCAGTAAGTACATCCTGGTGAGGGGAGTGTGAGGCCGCGTTGTCTGCTTGCGCCTTAGCTACGCTAGCTGCTTTGTCTTTAACCAGCGTGAATGCGGTTGTGTTTTAATGCTGCTTTTTCATCTCCGTGTCCACTCTCGACTATTGGCGGATGAAAGCGTATACCGGGAGAAGTATTATGCTGTTCCCCGTAGACCTGAGCCGATGGGGCGATGAAACGACACTAAATGTGACGGTTTGAGTGGGGGTAACGAGGGAGCCGCTAATCAGAGCACCTTAGCAGGCAGCCATCACCCCAGAAGTCCCCCATAGTGTCCTCTATGACAAAGGCCATGGCTACTACTGCCACTTTGCGCAGAATTAGTAATGGTATCCCAGGAGGTGGAATTGGAGGGCCGCATGTATTCTGATATGACAGTATGTGTCTTGCATGTCTAGGGTGCAAAGCCAGTCTCCTTGGTTTAAAAGGGGGAAGACTGTTTGCAGAGTGACTATACCAAATCTCTTGTACTTGATGAACCAGTTGAGATCCTGAAGATCCAAGACAGGGTGGAGGTTGCCCGTGCACTTGGGGACTAGAAAGAAATGTGAATAAAAGCCCTGGCCCAGCTCGGTTGGAGGCACAGTCATCTGCTTTTGAATCAAAGAGTGGCGTTCATCCATCAGAAGAGGAACGTGGTCGGGTGGGCACGACACCTGTCGAGGTGGGTGCGAAGGAGGAGTGGCTGTGAGCTCTAGAGTATGGCCCGTAAGAATAATTTGTTGTACCCATTTGTCCATTGTAATTTATTTCCAGGCCTCTACATGGACAGAGAAATGACTGTCCACTGCCTCCGAGGCCAGCAGAGGATGGCAGGGGAGGTGGGTGGAGGAGTCAGAAAGTAGTAGAGGTGGCAGCGGCTGCTCTACTGCCCTTGGTAGGTGAGGCAGGGACACTGCCAAGAGGCTGGGCCGGTCGCCTTCTGGGTGGCTGTTGGGCCAGAGCTTTCTGGCAAGAGGCACGCTGGAACTGAAAGAACCGAGAGGAAGACGGCTGAGCATGATACATTGTGTGGACCGTACGGAGAATAAGGCCCAAGGCCTGCAAGTCATTAAGGACGCCTTCTGTTTCTGTGCCAAAGGGCTTGTAGCCACTAAAGGGAGCATTTAAAATGGACTGTTGCACATCAGGTGTAAAACCTGAGACATGGAGCCAGGCGTGGCACCACAGGGATATAAATACCCGCTGCTGAGGCATGCACAGAGGCGTGTACGGCATCGTAGCCTACACGAAGATGTCACATGATACTGGCACCTGTCTTAAAGGTGGCCAGCAATCGGTCAATCTCTGTAGATTGGAGAATTTTAGCTGCCACTTCAGAGGCTGCATCCCAAAGCATTTTCTGGTACTTCCGCATATGCTCTATGTAGTTCAAGACACGCATGATCAGGGTGGATAAGGCATAGACTTGTTTTCCCATCAGGTCCAATTTTCTGGACTCCCTGTCAGTAGGCAGAGTACTCAGGTGCTTGGGACTCTTGGTCCTATCATGCACTGCATTTATGACCACCAAATCTGCCTGGGGAGCCATGGCAAAAAAAGACGCGGTCGGTAGGGGCCTGGTAAAGGTAATCCACCTTCGTGGAAATAGGAGGGACCATGTAAGGATGGTGCCATGCTGCAGAAATGGCATCCTGATAAGCCTGGATGAGTGGAACGACCACAGTGGCCGGGTCCTCCAGTAAGTCCAAGTATTCAGCCAGGTTTCAGCACTGCTGGTCTGATTCGGTGGTTGGGGAACCCCATGACCTGCTGTAGTTGGGTCATCTGGAGGAGAGCAGGAGGTATAGAGCCTGGGATCCTCCCCCACCGAGGACACAGTAGAGGAGCTAGAAGGGGTACGCACCCCATCAGTGCTAGCGGGGTCCTCCTCCTCCTCTTTCTTCCCCATATTATCTACATCCAAATCCTTTTCCTCCGTGGTCGGAGAGAGGATTGGAAGGCTCATGGTAAACCCTCTTTCTGGGAGGGGGTGACAAAGATGAGGGGGGCGGAGGTGGAGGCTGACGTAAGCCCTGCATGACCACCAACACAGTCTTGACCACTGAGGACAAGTCGACGGGAAGTTGAAGCAGCAGGAGGAGTAACCCTGGTGGACCTCATGCGAGAGAGGGACATTACCGAGGGGATGGGCACGGAAGCATGAAGCTTGAGAAACAACACTGAGGCCTGGACTGACGAGCCACAATAGGAAACTGGCAGCGATGGTGATGGCAAGGACAGTAAGTCCGTCGAAGGCAAACCATGACCCATACGAGAGGGTCGAGAAGGATCACAAAATGGAGACACTGACAAATGCCGAAAGGCAGAGGTTGTCGACGAAGGACCCAGCTCTGTATGCAGGACTGACAAAGCTGTGGAGAGGTGCGGCGACAACAGCACTGGCAAGATGCTCGTCAACCGAGGAGGCTCTTAATCTTTTTGGGAGGCCTGAAAGCTCTGGGAGAAGGCCGCCAAGACCATCTGTTTTTTTTGCACTGGAATGTGAGAGGCCCAAGCCATCTACGAGTGCCCCGAGGTGGAAGCCGTCGATGGCTGTAGGGCCTTACCTTTGTTACTCGAGACCTTGTCTTTGTCTTTGTCTTGGTGCTTGGATGAAGAATGGTGCTTTGACTGGAACGCCTGGGAGCTCATCGACAGGGACCGAGACGAACAGGAATGGGACTGTGATTCCTTGTCTAGGAGAGCCACCCTCTACTCCATGATGTGCGATTCTAGTTCCTGCAGTCATTGACAATGTGTGGCCTGGTTGAATTCCTGGCAGTAAGAACAGGACTGAGTGTTGTGGGCAGCTCCCAGACACTGAACGCAGAGAGAGTGGTTGTAAAACTGGTAGATTTTTCTTCCACAATGGCTCTTGCGGAAAAGGGAATCTGAACTGGACACAAGGAAAAACAAAAAAAAGGGAACTTCCGTCGAAGATAGCGTTGACACACTTGCGGCGAAAGCAGCACGTGAAGCGAGTTGAGAGACGTCAGGAAAAGAACTGAGGTTACTAGGGGGTGTCCACATATTTATACACATGCACGGACTTACATCATCATCATGGGTGGCCCCCCAGTCAACACTGCTGGTGAAAGCTACAGTGAAAGAGCGGACTCTGGCAGACATCCCACATGTAAGACCTGCTGCAAGAGATTCCCTCAAAGATCAGCCCTCATTTCTAGGAAATTTATGTGGAGGGTGCTCTCCAGTTTGGTCCATATCCCATGTGTCTGATGGGGTCCAAAATGTGCCCCCCATGCACATTCCCAAGGTGTCTGCAGTGAGAATCTGATGAGGGGAAGGGATCAGGAAAGGAACCCTCTTCAATAAATGGCTGGGTGCAGCCACCATTGAAGCACCTATTGGACAAGAGAGGTTGCTATAACCTACTGTTCTAGGGCAGCTGTGCGCTGGTCCCATTGGACTCAATGTCCATTGCAGGATTTCATATGCAGTGGCCTGTGGTACTGTTATACACCATCTGGGCCTCTACAATCAGATGTTCGGCCCTGTGCTGGAGCAGGAAGGCTACACCCTGGGCTGTGCCCAGGACTGCCCCTATGTACTGTAGACGCTGGTAAGGGGTCAAGACCTAATCCCTAGAGCATCAAGTAGTTGCCTGGTGTGTGCTAAAGTGTGAAAAAGCTGCTCTTTGAGTGAGCTTTGAGAAGCCAGTTGTCCAGGTAGGAAAGACATGTAGTCCTTCCCCGCGAAGGGCTACTGCCATCACTGCTAAACATTTCATGAAGATCTGTGGCCAGATGATAAGCGAAAGGGCAATACCCTGAACTGGTAGAGCTCCCCCGAAAAAGAAACCTGAGATATTTCCTGTGTGGAGGACAAATCTTGATATGCAGGTAGGTATCCTGCTTATCCAGGGAACAAATTCAGTCCACTACTTGCAGTAGTGGGAGTAGGCCTTGCAGAGTTATCATTCTGAACTTCTTACATTGGATGAAATAGTTCAGGTCTCTGAGATCTAGACTGGGGCTCAGATCTCCTGTCCACTTTGGGACTAGGAAGTATCGAGAACAGAACCATATGTTCCATTGTTCCCAGGTAACTGGATCTATGACCCTTTCTTTTGAGCAAAGTGTGGATCTCCTTTAGCAGCAATGTTATGTGCTCTGCAGGATAGAAGGAAGGCACTGGTAGATGGTCTGTAGGTGATCCCAGAAGCTCTAGAGTGTGATCTTGCTTTACTATCTACAGGACCCAAGCACCTGACGTTACCACACTCCACTGGTCCAGGTGGAGGGAGAGGCGACCCTGACAACCACCCCTGGAGGCACTGGTGGTTGGGGACTGAGGAACGAGTCATGCAGAGCCAAATCCTGGACTGCAGCCACACTTCCACCTCTAGAGACGTTTGAGTGGGCACCTGGGATGGCTCCTGAGGCAGGCAAAGCTTATGTTCCTCTACTCTTTCCCTGCTGTCTGGCAGTCGAGAGATGTCTGTTGCTGGTCGGATGAAAAAGCACCCTCTGTCTGCTCCTAGGTTGACAGTGATAGAGGGAATGCTCTGATTTCAGGGTTCTGCAAAAGTCCTGCAGGTTGGAGAGGGTATCTTGTACGTCTGCACCAAACAATTTGTATCCTCTAAAGGGGGTATTGAGAAAGGATTGTTGAACATAATTCGCAAAGCCCTATACCCTTAACCAGCAATATCTTCTAAGGCATACTCCAGAAGCTGCTGCCCTGGCAGAAGCATCAGAAATATTATACGCAGAACACAGGAGATGTTTACTAATCTGCTCCTGCTTAGTTAGCTCCTGCTTAGGGTACCTCTGGAGGTTAGGCCATTGCCTTGGCCTTCCTCCAGAGGTGTATTTGGTATTTAACTATATGGGCCTGATAATTTGCAATTGTCAGGCCCAAAATGGCAAAAGCAAAAGTTGTCTTTCCCAAAACATCTAGCCTCCTGGACTCCTTGTCAGGAGGGAGGGAATTAAGGTGTTTTGGTGCCTTAGACCTGTCATGGGTAGCATTTATGACCACCAAATCAGCCTCAGGTTGGCCTGCAAAGAAGGGCTTCCATGAGGGGGCCTGACACATCTTATCTGTCTTCCTGGGTATGGCAGGTATCATGTTGGACCTACGCCAGGCCACAAGGGTGGCATCCTCCAAGGCAGGCAGGAGAGGAGGAATAATACTGGGTGGAGAATCAGGCAAATTCCAGGAACTCCACCAAATTCCTCTTGCAGATGTCCTGTTCTTTTGATTCAAACCTCATGGTAGTCTGGAGTTGCACCATGGAGATGAATGATGGATCTTCAAGAAGGGACCTAGGTGTACACTACTGAGTCCTCACTCTCTGTAGATATAATAGAACTGGACCTCTCATTGGAGCTCTCCACATACTCTTCCTCCTGCATAATAAAGTCAGGATTGTACTCCTGATCCTCATCAATGTTTTCAGTGGGCCGCAAGGAGGGAGCAGGTGAAGCCGTTTACGCCTGAGATAGGAGCTGGCACGTTGGCCTAACAGATGTTGACACTAGGGTTTGTCAAAGTTGCGCAGTTATCATGTCTCCTGTTACAGGAGGAGGAGGTAGCAGGCATTTTAGTATGTCCGCGAAGGACGACAGGACCACCTGGATGTTGGTTCCAGCGGGGTTGGCAGGAATGCAAGCTGATGTTGACGGGGGACGCACCACCCCAATGTCGACAGCAACGCACCAGCCATGCTAGGCCTGGTGGTGCTTGCAGCCTGTCCCAACCTGGAAAGGTCAACGGTCTGGGCGGCTGGCAGTGGCACCACCACTGGGGCAGTCACTGGAGCAGAAGTGGTGACCGTGAGCAAACTGGGGAGGTTTTATCTTTACTGCATTCCCTCTCCTGGTCCTTGTGTTGTCCCGAAGTTTTCTCTCAGGACATCGAGAAGTGGGAGCCTGAGAAGCAGACCAGCAAACGCGGTGGAGCTCTTTCTCCATTCTGGCTACCTGCTCTTTAAGTAGGTGTCTCTCCAAGGCGTTCTTTTTTGCGTTGCCAGGTAGCAGTGTTGAATTTACAACAAATCTGACAGGCCTTCATGTTATGGGCTGCCCCGAGGCAGCACATAGAGATATCGTGTGAGTCGCCTGAATATATCTTCTCACTGTATTTGCGGTATCTGAATAGCTTCGACAGCTCTTTTGTCAACATGCACAATGTTGGGAATCACTTCTAAAAGCGGTCAACTATAGTGGTGGTATTTCCATATAGAATCCGGTGAGTATGGTCGACGGCGGGAAAAGAACTGAGGAGGGCAGGGGTTGCCCACGTTTATACTGGATGTGTCAATGTAGGACGTCGTCGTGGGTAGCTCCTAGCAGACTGCTTGCAAAAAGTTTCCGTGTGGTCCTAGTGCCTGGCAGCTGGAGTTCCATAGGTGTGGCCTGATGAAACAGAGACCCCCGAAGCAGAACTGAGAATTCATACTTTTGCAGGTGGGTGTTTGGACAACCATGTGAAAACTGTAAGACTTAAATACAGCAGAAGCATGAAACAATCTCTCAGAATGAAAGACATTTCACATTACTTTTTGTTGACGAAAAAAAAACTGATATTTTTCCATGCCATCCAAGTCCCGTACAATAGAAACCCATTTTAAGTACCAGACACAACATTAATATAATACTGACTAAACAGGAATGCAGAGCAGAATGAAAAATAAATAATGGGGGATGTACAGTACTGAGCACTAAACTTCATGTTTCGCTTATATCAAGATTCACATTATTTTCTTCATGCAAATCAGCATTTTCTTCTGTCTCTCGTACTGCATCGCTTGTCGCAGAAACATCTTGGCTGTCTACAGACTCCTCCAGCTCTTCCTGCCCCCTATGTAGCTCCTGGGATTCTTGTTCCTCTTCTTCATCTGCCTCCCCATCATCTTCCACATCCATCTCAAATACTCGCACATGACGGAGATTAGAGCTCAGCTGGAAACATACAGAAAATGTCTTGTGACAAATGGAGTAGTGTATACAAATTGCTTCTGTTCAGAGGTAAGTAAGCATTAAGCTACAAGAAAGGAGGCTTCTACTAGGGAATTAATGCATGTTTTTTTTGGGGGGGGGGAGGTTGGAGCCTGAGGCCGAGTGCCCCAACCATGCATTAATTCCCTAGTAGAAGCCTCCTTCCGAGTGGCTTAATGCGCTTGTAACATGGCAAGCGTTTCCAGAAACAAGATTTATTATTTGTATTGCAGGCATTACTAAGGAATTAACGCATGGTTGAGCTGTGGTCATGTGTGGCAGTTTAACCAATCTAAATAGCTTATTCTAGTACACTATTTATTGCTATGTTACAAGGCAAATTTGAACATCTATTTTAAAAGTTTCCTTCAAGAAACATGCTAAACAGTGTTTCTAGCTGATATCCAAGCAATAGAAAATGTAACAATTTCACAATGGTATGTTGTTGACGTCTGGCTGTCAACATTGCACCATGTTTTGGAGAGCAGATTACCTGCATACCAATAGAATACATGAATATCAAAATTATTGTCAAAGACAAACTACATACTGAGATTTGGATCAGATAATTAAAACCTTTGTGTTTATTTGCATGCTTATTTTTTGCATCCTGTACAATTTCGTTCCGTGGGCTGTTTTTGGTTATTACTTTTCTTCTTGGCTGGCTGTCATCCAGTGAGCCCCAGCCCCATCCCCAGCATCCACCATCCAGCGTGACCAGACTTCAGGGCTTGCCCCAGTGGGGTGCAGAGTGGAGCCTGCAGTGCCCTCCACCACTGTGCCGCGGCTCATCTTTTTTCCTGGTTTTCTCCCCAGGATTTGGGGTGTGCAATGACACCTGCAGAGAGGAGCACGCACGCATCCGCACGTGATCTCTCTAAGCTTCTGCCCCAACTCCTCCCCCTTCTGCAATGCAGTGCCCTGTCCCCCAGCCTCCACTGACCACTGAAGACCCCCCTCCTTGGAGAAGGAGAGCAGTCCGTCAGATGCTCAATCCTTCTCCTCCCCTGCCGACCCGCGGAGGCTTGTGCTCATTCCCAAACATGGGTCGACTAGCATAGCGTGAGGTAAGGCGTCCAGCGCCTCAGAGCCACCGGGCCGGCACCAGTCAACTGTTTTTAAACAATCAAGGAAAAGGACAATTTTGTCCCTCTGACTATGTGATCGTTATTCCATATGTTGGCCATACTATTACCTGCATCTGCAGTGTTGGTGTCCTATGGGACTTTTTAGCTTTCAGTTTTCTGGTGGCTACTCCCCCCATCTGCTATCACTATCTGGGGTGTACTGCTAGGGCCTAATTCACAGCATTGATTTGGGATGGGAGAATGTTTAGGTGTTCAACTAGCTCTTCACTGCATGTATCATTTTACCAGATTCATCCCATACTCCCAACAAAGGCAGGCCCTTTGCTAGCATAGCTTCTTCAGATGGAATGGTGAGGAAGCGACTTTCTCTGTAATCAGTTTCCATGGAACTTCTTGACTGGCCAGTACAGGCTGCATATGCCTGACTACATATCTTTTTACTAAAAACAAAAAACCCGCTCCAGTAGTAGGGCTGATGCTAGGGCATTATAATGATTAACAAGCCCAGAAGCAAAAAGGCCCAGCATTACAATTGGCCAGTAAGAAGTCACCATACAATACACAGTGACTAACTTCTACATTAATAAGTATTTTTAAGTGCCAGCATGTCACACAGTGGAGTACAAAAAGGCAGCTCAACATTTCACGCCCAAGTATGGCTCTTTGTCAAGAGCTAAAAACTTACTAAAATATATTCACAGTGCATTCAATGAGACACGTGCAAAATTACAATTAGCATGCATAAATAACAATCACATTAACAACACATTTAGCAGCACGATTAAAACTCAGTAGATGAAGTCAGGAGAACAGTGATGCTTACTATGGGGATGCTCAATTAATCTTTGATTTAATTAAATCTAAAGTACATTATTCAGAAGAGCTGTTCCTCATCTTCATGGGACTTTGTATTGATGCTGGCTTAATTTGTCTTGATGATTACTTTTCATCTTTCGAAATCCCCATTCAAATACCCTATAATTATAATTACAGAGTATTTGAAGGGGTTAATTAAATCAAGGATTACTTAAATGGGTGTCCCCGTAGTATGCACAGCTGCTTCTCCTGACTTTGTCTATTGAGTTTTAATCGTGTTGCTAAATGTGTTGTTAATATGCTCATTATTTATGCAGGCTAATTGTAATTTTGCAGGTACCTCAATTGACTGCACAGTAAATATGAGTATATTTTAGTAAGTTTTCAGCTCCTGAAAAACGCCACGCTTGGACGCAAAACGTTGAGCTGCCTTTTTGTACTCCACTGTGTGACATGCTGGCACTTTAACTTCTATATTAATAAATATTTTGTTGCTATGTCAATCTTTTGTACAGTGACATTTTACTGAGCAGCTGTAGTGCTGCACCTTTTTGCTTCTAGTAGTTTTATTTTATCCAGTTCTGTGTTTATCTCTGCCAGCTGGCCCCAATTTGCTTGCCCCAACCCATCACCCTTCCTAGATACTTGCCCCAGCCTCTTGTTCCTCCATGGCATGCTTCCTATGGCGGTGTCCCTGTGGAGTGCAAACTCCCTGAATTGGTCAGGCTCTGGTTGGAGGCAGGTGCCCAGTCAGCGGTGTGGGCCTGCAGGAGGACCAGGCATCATCCTACCAGTCAGGGGATTTTCCAACAGGTTATTCCAGGGTCGCAGGCATTCACTGATGGACTTAGCATCCAGTGACATACCTTCCCTACTGTCTGCCTTTGCTGCGCTACCACCCAGCTTCTGCCAGGTGGCAAGGGAAGAAGCGGAGGAGAAGATCCCCTCCATGAAAGAGGACAGCTGTCTGATGGGAACTAATACATGGTAGGGTGTAGGTTGGGCTGGGATTTACTCACGCCTGGCCTGGTTTGGTCAAGAGGCCACAGGTCAAGTGAACAGCCATGCAATGTGTGGGTAAATCCCAGCACAGCTCACACACTGTTGTAGATTATTCTGATTATACAATTAGGAAACATGAGACTTTCACAAACACGTGAAAGAAAAGCTCTTTTTTTCTTATTTATATGCTGATTTTAATAAAATATCCTTGCTCCTACACAAAATAGTTTGCTGTTGCTGGGTAGAAGCCCTCTCATGCCCCTGAAGCCAGCTGGCAGCAAGGTGTGATTACAACCAAAAATGTGCCAGTTAACTCTCGGCTGTCCCCCATTTCAAATACTGCAGCTTAGAGCTGACATTTTATATTGCTTTCACTTTTCCTGAATGACTTTTGATTTTGTGGAATGGCGCAGTTAGCAGGAGAAAAAAAATGGTGACTTTGCAAGATTGTAATGGAACACCAAGCGTTTGCGTGGAATGATTTTATTTTTTTTTTTTTACGGTCAGCTGGTACTTTACGTGGTGGTTATGCAAAAATTACTCCACTGCTTAAAGTAGCAGCTGACCAATCAGGAAAGTGATTTTAAGACCCCAGTGTATAATCATTCTTTCTACCCTGGCTGGTCTCCAGCAACTCAATTCTGTTCCAGAACCTGGGTTGCTGGAGTAGTAAGAGAAAGCACTACCTCTGTGCTACCTGGCCGGTAGATGTCTCACTACTTTTAACTATACTAATAAAGCGCACCATCTTAAGATTTGTTTAGAAAGGAAGGTGAGCTGCCAGTCTAGTAACAGCAGCAGGTATGACACATGCCAATAAAGAAATGTTGCCAATATCTCACCCCATAAGCACAACAAAAACCTCTACAATAAAGATGAAAACAAAAATCACGTTGCTAACTCTTAACACATCCGGTGATGCTGGTGGGGTGTTTACTATCTGAACTTCCAGGGCTGTTCCAAAAGCCTAGCAGCAGGCCTGTGTTTCTTTCCTGAGTGCAGGATTCTGGTTTGAATGGCAAAGAGATGTCAGAGTTGTCTGTTGGATGCTCTTCTACTGTGGGAGGGACAGTGTCCCTGTCCCGGGGCGGGACACTACAAGAAGATTCCCTCACCCTCAACATCTGGGAGGGTGCACTAGCATCAAAGGGCATCTCTCTTGAGTTTGTTCTGCCCCACTGTGGTCAACTTGGGAATCCCTGCCATGTAGAAAGACTGATGCCTGAGACGGGGACAGCGCAAGAATGAACTGGAAGCCCACATACACCACTGATGGCAGGTGAGATGAATGAAATGGAAGCCCACAGATATCACTGATAGCAGGTGAGATATAGAGAATCATAGGGAGGGAATCATAAATGAGGAAAATCAAGCATAAATGCCAAAAAAACAAAAAACTAAAGCCTGCAGTTCGAATTGTTGGGACTTATTTATTCCATCTTCAATCCCCATATAATATAGCTCATGTTTTTAATACCAAATTCTTGGGTCTTGGAAACATAGACAACCTTGAGCTGATATTTTATATGTCACAATCAAACACTGGCACCATACTTACTACACATGAGACTTTCCGAATGCCATTCACGACAACGTACTGTGCCTTCATATTCTCAAGGACTCTCAACTGGTTTTCGAGAACTACATTGTGAATGGGAATACTGCTACTTTGTTCATCAAGTCTAGAATAACAAACATAACAAAAAAAAGATAAGAGTGGCTATAGGTAGTAACCATGCAGAATGCATGCAATCAGACATAAGAGAATTCTGGAGGTCAGGGGTAAGGGGCAGCAGACTTCTAGAAAAACGTAAAGGGAACTTACAAGCTCAAATGGGCAGACTGGGTGGGACATAGGCCCTTATCTGCCGACACTGTCTATGTATCTATATATGTACCATCATTCAGTACAAATTTACAAATGCAACAAAAATATACAACTACAGAATTTGAAGGGATCACTTAATTAGCGCTACAAACTAACATTTTAAATATTCACTATTTAGGCTCGATAACTGACAACAGTGGTGAAATAAATGAGGGTTACTCACCTGTAACAGTAATTCTAAGAGAGGCATATTGTCCACATCCACACGCTGGCAGTCTTCCTCTCCCTTTAAATCCAGCTGGAACGTCTTCAAGCTAAGCTCCTCCCACCTACCCGGGTGGTATCCTCCTCGGTACCACTCCGTGACATCAGATCTTGCACGCTGGAAGCAGGGGTCCATGTGCCACTTGCTAGGTGAGGTCAGGTGGGTTGTGTGGATGTGCACCATATACCACTTCTAGAAAGTACAGTTACGTAAGAACTTACAGTAACAGTAGATCTTCGAGACAGGCTCTTGCAGTAGGTGATAACTTGTAGGACTGTGCCCCCTGGCGTCAGGACCACACGGAAACGTTAGCTAGCAGTGTCTGACGGGGGACCGCCACCCGATGTCACATGACCGACATCAGTGTGACACTATAAAGTGGGCAGTCCCCACATCCGCCCTCCAGTTCTCCCGCCAGAGACCTCCAAGAGGCGTGACAGGAGAATGGGAAAGAGGCTCCTGGAGCCAAGAAAAAGCTCAAGGAAAAGGAGCTAAAGACTAGAGGGGGAAGGAGGGAGGGAGGGAAAAAGGTTACCTACTGCAAGAGCCTCTCTCGAAGATCTACTGTTACAGTAAGTTCTTATGTAACTGTACTATCTTACTTCAAGAAGGCTCTTGCAGTAGGTAATAACTTGTAGGACTGCGTCCCAAGCAGTAAGAGTCCAAGGGACAGGAAGAAATACGGGAGGCTGGAAGAAATCTGCTGAAAGGTAGTAAGAGCTTCAGGACAGGAGTCCCTGGAGGACAGCCAGTCTGAAACCAGCCCTGTGCTTAGAGGCGATGTCCAAACTGCAGTGTTTAGTGAAAGTGCGGACAGAACTCCAAGTGGCGGCCACACAAATTTCTGCGGCTGACACATTTCTGAAACAGGCTATAGAGGCCACCATGCCCCTGGTAAAATGTCCTTTAACCTACCCCAGAAGGACTTTGCCATACTTCTGGTAAAACCAACGCAGTGAGCCAACCATTTGTAAAGGCATTGCTTAGAAACTGCCGCACCTTCTCGTTTAGGTGCAAAAGAAACAAAAAGTTGGTCCATTTTACGGACAGATTTTGTCCTGTTAATGTAGTAACATAAAATTCTGTGAACATCTAACGTATGCAGAATTGCCTCCCTCTGATTAGCATGCTCATGGTAATAGACCGGTAGTTGAAGAGACTGATTCAAAGTGGTTTCTGAGACAACTTTTGGGAGAAACTCAGGATTAGTGCACAGAGCCACCCGGTCACTGTGAAAAATCAAATAAGGCTCCTTACACATCAGAGCCTGAAGCTCGGAAATCCTTTAAGCAGAAGCAACAGCAACTAAAAAGAGCACTTTCCAGGACAAAAAGCACATGTCACACATACTTGCCGGTTCAAAAGGAGGCAAAGTCAATTTCTCCAAAACAAAGTTGAGGTCTTGAAGGAACTCGGGGAAGTCCTAGAAGGTCCGCTGACAACCCTCTTCAACTAATCACTAGAGACGGGGGAGGTATCTGGAGACTGGAGGAGGGCAGAGGTGGTCCCCCTGCACAAGACTGGAAGTTGGGAGGAGGCAGGCAATTGCAGACCTGTAAGCCTGACTTCAGTGGTGGGGAAGTTGATGGAGTCCCTGCTGGTAGTGAAGTTCCTGGAGTTAAGCGGTGCAAACGACCCAAGGCAGCATGGATTCACGGAGGGTAGGTCCTGTCAGACTAATCTTATCAATTTCTTTGACTGAATGACCAGGGTGATGGATCAATCAGGGAGGGGCAGTGGATGTGGCCCACCTGAATTTCAGTAAGGCCTTCGACACCATTCCTCACAGAAGGTTGCTTAACAAATTGGGTAATGTGGGTGTGGGCTCTAAAGTGGTAAAATGGGTTGGTAACTGGCTAAAAGGCAGGACCCAGAGGGTAGTAGTAAATGGCATAAAATCAGAAGAGGGGGGAGGTGACCAGCGGGGTTCCACAGGGATCGGTGCTGGGTCCAGTTCTATTCCATGTCTTCATAAGCAACATTACAGAGGGACTGGAAGGGAAAGAAGAACAGGTTACTCACCTATAACAGTAGTTCTAGGAGTGGTATATGTTGTTCATCTACACTCTTTGGCATGTCCCTTTCCCCTTTAAGGATCACCGGAAGACTTCAAGCTGGCTCCTCCCACCCACCCGGGTGGTATATACCTCGGCTCCGCCCCATGATGCCAGATCTTAGCCTGCTGGAAGCCAGGTTGTGTGTGTCCACAGCCAGGGAGTTTGGGTGGGTCCATGTGGATGAACAACATATACCACTCCTAGAAGTACTGTTACAGGTGAGTAACCTGTTCTTCTAGGAGCATGGATATGTTGTTCATCCACTCTTTAGGCAGACTCCTAGCAGTTCTCCGGGAGGAGGGAGGCAAGGTGCACACCCTCTACTTAGGGAACAGAGATTAGAGAACTGAGGCCCCAAAACCAGCAACCCGGCATGACTCAAGGTCGATGTGGTAGTGGGTGATGAAGGTGTTTTCCGACTTCCAGGTAGCAGCCCGAAAGATTTCCTGGATAAGGATGTCCCTGGAAGCAGTCACCGATGCAGCAGTATGGCGGGTAGAATGAGCTCTTATCCCTCTGGGAGGCTCCTTGCCCACCAACTCATAGCACAGACCTATGCATGATGTAATCCACCTTGCAATGGTCCATTTAGCTGCAGGTCTGCCAGAAGCAGCTTCAGCATAGGTGACAAACAGCTGGCGAACCTCTCCCCGAATTTCCGCCATCCTCTCCTTATAGTAGGAGAGAGCACATCTCGGGTCCAAGGTATGGAGCCTGTATTCGGCTTCTGAGGTGTAATTAGGGTAGTATACCGGCAAAGTCAGCACCTGGTTAAGGTGAAACTCTGACACCACCTTCAGAAGGAATTTCGGGTGGGGGTGTAGGACAACCTTGTCCCTGTGGAAGACCATATAAGGGGAGCCCACCGAAAGCGCCTAGAGCTCCCGTCCTTCTGGCAGACGTGATAGTCATCAGGAAGGCCGTCTTCCACGACAAGTGTGACAACTCACATTTGTGCATTGGTTGGAAAGGTTTGCTCATGAGCTTTGCCAGTAACAGCAGTAGATCCCACAAGGGTGGAGGTTCACGCACCGGAGGGGATATGTGATCCAGGCCTTTGAAAAAGCACCGACCACTGTCTCCTGCACCAGCGTTAGCTGACCGGCCCGTGCCCCGTAAGCAGAAATGGCTGCCAAGTGCACCTTAAGGGTCGATCACCGAAGACCCCCTTTGGAGAGAGACCAAAGGTAGTCGAGAATGTTAGCCACTGAACAGCATAAAGGGTCCAGGCCCTTACCCTGACACCAAATGAAAAACCTTTTTCACTTGAAGGCATAACACTTCCTGGTCGATTCCTTTCTAGATGCTTCCACCACAGTGTAGTCATCTTTGGAAAGACCCAAAGCCGGGAACTCTTGCCACTCAGGTACCAGGCTGTGAGGTGCAGGGATTGAAGGTCCAGATGGAATATCTTCCCCTGGTTGAGTGATATCAGGTCCAGGCCACATGAATGGCTAGATCTGCCTCCAACCGGCTGACGAGGGTCCAGATGTGGAGCGCCTCCCTGCAAAGCAGACGGGAGTGCGTGCCGCCCTGTTTGTTTAGGTAGTACATGGTCGTGGTATTGTCCATCTGGACTTGAACCACTTGACCCCAGAGCTGAGGAGTGAAAGCTGACAATGCCAGTCTGACTGCTCTGAGCTCCAACAGGTTGATGTGGCATCAGGACTCCTCGGGGGTTCAGAACCTGTGGGCTCTGCTGTCTCCCATGTGGGCTCCCCAGCCCATGAGAGAGGCACTGGTCGTAAGAACGACCATCGGCTCGTGGCAGACAAATGGGATCCCTTCCTGCAACTGCTCTGGGGCGGTCCACCATTGGACAGCGTCCCACATCTTCTGGGTCACAGTGATCAGCTGGTCAAAATGACCATGGTGCTGAGTCCACTGAGCGGCCAGCTCCCACTGGAGGGGGCGCATGTGCCATCTGGCCCTGCGGACTACTGAGGTGCATGCCGCCATGTAACCCAGAAGGCGCAGGAAGTCCCAGGCAGGGCGCAAGTGCCCAACCAGAAATGACTGGACAAAGGAGGAAAGAACCTCCGCCCTGTCCACTGGGAGCCGAGCTCTGGCTTGATGAGAGTCGAGCTCTGCCCCGATGAAGTCCATCACCTGAGAGGGCACGAGTTCCGACTTGGCCTCGTTGATCAGGAGGCCTAGTTGGGAGCAGGTTTGAAGAGCCAGATCCCTGGATCTCTCCACCTCCTGAAGGGAGGAACCTGCCAAGAGCTAGTCATCGAGATAAGGGTAGATTCGAACTCCTCGACGCCAGAGATGGGCTGCCACCACTGCGATGCATTTGGTGAAGACCCTTGGGGCCGACGACAGGCCGAATGGCATGGCTTGGAACTCATACAGGGTCCCCTCGACCCTGAAGCGGAGGAACCACTGATGGGACGGACGGATTGGGACATGGAAGAATGCGTCCTGCAGATCCAGTGAACAGAACCACATGTTTTGCTCCAGGGATGGTATGATCTGGTTCAGGGTTACCATTTGGAAGGTGCGAGACCTGAGATATTGATTCAGGCCGTGCAGATCTAGGATGGGGCGCCAACCCGGTCTGCTTGGACACCAGGAAGTACCTGGACACGAAGCCTGGGTCTGTAGGAGGATCCGGCACTGCAGCTACCGCCTCCTTGCAGAGGAGCTGAGCAATGTCGTCTCGAAGAGCCGAATGAGTGCAAGCTGAGATCCTTTCCTTCTGAGGGTCACGGGCTAGGCTGGGAGGGTACTGCTCGAATTCCAGAGGCAGTCCCTGGCCAGCCACTTCTAGAACCTGCCTGTCCAAGGTGATATCGGACCAGGCGAAAAGAAAGTAGCAGAGCTGGCCCCACACGGGAGGACCCAGAGCTAGCGTGACAGGTGTAGGGGTGGCAACCCCCAACCCGTCACTGAGTAGGCTTAGAGGAGGAGAAGGAGGCTCCTGGACCAACACCTCGGCCTCATTTATGGGGCTGTTGGGGACCCTGCTTGGGCCTGGGGCGCCAAGCTTGAGCCTGCTGTTGCTGCTGACCTCCTTGATAGGAGGGCTGCCTAACCGCAGGGGAAGAGTGCCGAAGGCTTCTTCTTGCGCTTTTGCTGGTTCTTGCCCGAAGAATGCTTCGCAGAGGTAGCATCCAAGGTGGCACTGGACTGCTCTATGCGCTGGAGGTGACCAGCCACTCCTGGACCGAAGAGGTCGGTGCCTAGGAAGGGCACATCAGCTAACTTGTGCTGGGTATCCGCCGGGAAGGAGGATAGCCTCAGCCAAGCCCTGCGACGAGTGGCCACTGCGGCTGCTAAAGAGCGGGCCCAGGAATCTCCAATGTCCAGGGCCTTCTGGAGCTGCTGTTTTGCAACAGCATGGCCCTGATCACGGACCTGTTTCACTGTGGTCTGCACGTCCGCCGGGAGATGAGGGAGGACTTCATCCAATGACCCTAGGAGGGCATGAGAGAAGTGTGCCATGATAACAGCCGAGCTGGCCTGACGAAGGCCTAAGGAAGAGGCCGCATAGACCTTACGGGCAGAATGGTCCATATTCTTGGACTCCTTGTCCGGGGGTCGGTCAGTGTCGGCTGAGCTACCAGTACATCTGAACACAGAAGCAGTCACTAGGCTTTCGGCTGAAGGATGTTCTGTGAACTCCGCCAGAGACCCCATGGGCACCGTATACTTGCGGGCCATATGAACAGACAGAACTGGGCAGGAAGCAGGACGCTGCCAAAGCTCAAGGGCCGGACCAACGATGGCTTCGGCCACTGGAAAGGCCTCCGTCGGGGTATCCCCCCTTTTGAGGATATCCGTAAGGGGGTACTCTGCCTTCTTCTGGATGGGCTCCAGGGGCATTCCGGTGGATTCGGAGATCAGGCGGAGGATGCCCTGAAACGAGGACGGGCCCTCCTCCAATCCCGCCACAGATGACTCATCATCCCCAGGATGAGAGTGCAATACAGTGTCGTCCGAGTCTGAAGAGTCGGGATAAAACGGTCTCCCGCCTAGGTCTCCCTCGATACGCCGAAGGCGATCGAGGACAACCGTGATCGACAGACGTCGGAGAAGCCTAGTGTCTAGTCGGTCCTCTTTCGAGGGAGCCCCTCCCTGAGGCTGCTTAGGCGGTGGCTCCATCAAAATTGGTGGTGAGACCAGAACAGGCTGAGCCAGAATATGGGACGGCCCCACGGGCGGTGGAACCGAGGCCTTCGGTTCCGGAGGGGTCAGCGTCGGCCTTGGAGGCGTGAATCAAGTGATGGCCGGGGTGGCCAGAGGAACCGGCTTCTGCCCGGTCAAAATCAGCTGTTGCCACATAAGATCCTCATAGCATCGACGGAGTTTCCATCGAAGCCTCTCCTCATCAGAGGAGGATGAAGATCTGGTGTTTGGTGGTGCCTTTCTTAGAGGCAAGCGGCCCCTTTTCGGCTGAACCGACCCAAGGGGTCGGTTCAGTCGATCAGAGTCACTGGAGTTGGAGAAAACCGAGATTCCAGTACAGTTTCCTCGATCAGGACACCCGAGGGCAGTGTCTCCTCATCGGAAAAGGAAAGGACCGGAGCCCTTTCTAAAGATTCGTCGACCGGAGTTGGCGATAAAGGCTTGATCGGGTCGAGAGTAATCTTGGCCGGTTCAGCCGTTTCCTCTGTCTCGGTCCCTTGGCCAAACGGAAGGTCCGTAAAGCCAGCGGCTGAGGAAGCAATCTCGACCGAAGTCGAGACCGCTGGGAATCAGACCTCTCTCTGTCCCAGAAGCATCTCCATTTAGTCGAAGACTTAGGGTCCTTATCCCTCTTCCGAGGGCGGGAGGAGTGCGAGCCCGAGGGCACCTCACCCCTGCTGGGGAGAGACTGGCACAACTCCCTGAAGGAGCCCGTAAAAGTAGAGCCAAGGTTGAGTGGAACAACAAAGCTTCGACTGGCCGAAGATAGAGCTGCTTCCTCCTTGAATGCCTTCATCTGCTCGGCGGATCCCGTGGCCTTAGAAACCCCCCACCTCGCCTCTTTCGATTTCACCAGCAGGTTCCTTTTCTCCAGTCTCCCCAATTTTAGGCGCGCCTTGCGGTCGTCCAGAACGTTGGGATGGAAGGCCAGGCAAAAAGTACAAGATGTGGTGTCATGTCCGACACCTAGGCAATAGACACACAAGAGATGGGGATCAGTACGGGACATCTTCTGTCCGCAGGTACCCGGCGAAATCCGGGGGACGATTTGTCCTCCATGTCCGATGCGCCGTAATCGGAGTCGTTAACTCTGACGAGTTTTAGAGTGATTTGCAGTAAAAACCGACGTTGCGAATCCAGGGCCTATGAATTGCTAAAGTAGCACGAGGGAACCTGAATCTTCCAGTGGAAAAGAAGATCTGGCGTCATGGGGCGCAACCGAGGTATTTACCAGCCAGATGGGTGGGAGTAGCCAGCTTGAAGACCTCCGGCAAGATTTAAAGGGGAAAGGGACATGCCAGAGAGTGTGGATGAACAACATATCCACGCTCCTAGAGAGGCTTTTCCTTTTTCCTCTGTTGGTTCTTGCCCAAAGAACTCTTGGCAGAGGTTGCGTCCAAGGTGGCGTTGGACTGCTCTATACACTGAAGGTGACCAGCCACTCCCGGGCTGAACAAGTCTGACCCAAGGATGGGCACATTAGCTAACTTATGCTGGGTACCGCCAAGAAGGAGGACAGCCTTAGCCAAGCCCTGTGACGAGAGGCAACTGCGGCAGCCATCGAAAGGGCACAAGAGTCCCCCAAGGTCCAAGGCCTTCTGGAGCTGCTGTTTGGCAACAGCTCGGTCCTGGTCCCAGACTTGCTTGACTGTGGTCTGCATGTCCGCGGGGAGATGTGGGAGGACTTCATCCAATGATCCCAGAAGGGCATGAGAGAAGTGTGCCATGATGACAACCGAACTTGCCTGACAAAGGCCCAGGGAGGAAGCCACACAGACCTTCCTGGCTGAATGGTCCAAAAGCTTGGACTCTTTTCAGGAGGTCAGTCCATATCGGCAGAACTGCCAGTATGCCTAAACACAGAGGCGGTTACCAGGCTCTCGGCTGAAGGGTGCTCTTTGAACCCTGCAAGGAACCCCATGGGCACCACGTTCTTGTGGGCAATATGGGCAGACGGAGCTGGACAAGAGGCAGGACGCTGCCAAACTTCTAAGGCTGGACCAAGAATGGCCTTGGCCACAGGAAAGGCCTCCATCTGAGTATCCCCTCTCTTGAGGATGTCAGTGAGAGGGTACTCTGCCTTTTTCTGGATCGGCTCCAGGGGCATCCCTGTAGACTCAGAGATGAGGCGGAGAATCCCTTGAAAGGACGAGGGACCTTCCTCCATCTCTAGGTCAGTGGTCAAATCATCATCCCCTGGATGGAGTGAAGACCAGTGACGCCCGTAATCTGAAGAACTGATACAATATAATGGCTCCACCCATCCCACCGTCGACTCTCCGGGGGCAGTCTGGGGTGACTGTGACCGACAAGCGCCGGGGAATCCCAGTGTCCTGTCTGTCATCCTTGGAAGGAGCCCCTCCCACAGGCTGCTTGGGCGGTGGTTCCACCACGATGGGTGGAGAGACTGGTGTGGGCCGAACAGGTGGTCTCGCCGGTTCCGTGGGCAGGGGAACTGATTTGATCGGCTCCAAGGGAGTTGGCTTCAGCCTGGGAGACGAAAGTCAAGTAATGGCCGGGGAGGAAGCTGAAATAGGCTTATGCCCGGTCAGAATCAGCTGCTGCCACGAGGGCCTCGTAGCGCCAACGGAGTTTCCACTGGAGCTTCTCCTCATCCGAGAAGGACGAGGACGACCAATGGCGTTGCCTCTTTTTAGAGCACTTGTGGCTCTTCCTCGGCCTGTCAGACGAGGGGTTCCTAGACCTCAACCTAGATTGGGCAGGCCGACACCGGTGGGGCCGGTGACTTCCCGGAGTCCGGGACTGGATCCTCGATGGGGACTCCAGCAGGCTGGGTCTCCTCATCGGGGAAGACAAGGACCAGGTCCTTTCTAAAGAGTCATCGACCGGAGTCGGCAACAGGGGATCGATTGGGTCGATGATTATCTCAACCTCATCGACCACATCCTCAGTCGACTGGCCCGATGGAAGGTCCTAGAAGCCAGCAGCCGAAGAAGCGATCTCTACAGAGGTCGAGACTGCATGCTCCTGGGACTGAGACCTCTCTCAGTCCCAAGAGCGCCTTCGTTGGGATGAAGACTTGCTCGGATCCTTATCCCGATGACAGGATTGAGAAGAGTGTGGGCCCGCAGGCGCCTCCCTCTTGGTAGGGAGAGACTGGCACAATTCTCTAAAGGAACCCGAAAACGCGGAGCCCAGGATGAGCGGAACAAAGAAGCTCCGGGAAGAGCTTGCAGCGTGAGCCGCTTCTTCCTCAACGCTTGCATGCATTCCAATTGTTCGAGGGATCTCTGGGCCATGAAACTGACCTAGCCTCTTTAGATTTTACTAGAGGATTCCTCTTCCGTCTCCCCAGTTGCAAACTGCAAGACAGTCGCCCAGGACTTTGGGATGGAAGGCCAAGCATAAACTGCAGGATGAGGAGTCATGGCCGACACAGAGGCAGTAGACGCATGCGGAGTGGGGATCGGTACGCGACATCTTTTGGCCACAGGAGCACCGGCGAAATCCGGGAGAAGATTTTTCTTCCATAATCAAAGCAATGAATTCGCGATTGCTATCGCGAACAATACGAATTTTCGTTAAAACCGAGGGTTTGAAAGCCAGGGCCTACGAAATGCATGAGCACGAGGGAGGCAACCTGAATTTTCCAGCGGAAAGGAAGATCTGGTGTCATGGGGTGGAGCTGAGGTATATATCATCCGGGTGGGTGGGAGGAGCCAGCCTGAAGACTTCCGGTGATCCTTAAAGGGGAAAGGGACATGCCAAAGAGTGTGGATGAACATATCCAAGTTCCTAGAATGCATGTTCGCAGATGGCACCAAGATCTGTAACAGAGTCGACACACAGGAGGGGCTAGATAAAATTAGAAACAACCTAAGACTACTTGAGGAGTGGTCAAGGGTTTGGCAGTTGGGTTTCAATGCTAAGAAGTGCAAGATAATACATCTGGGA
This sequence comes from Neoceratodus forsteri, assembly GCA_016271365.2. Taxonomy (NCBI): domain Eukaryota; kingdom Metazoa; phylum Chordata; order Ceratodontiformes; family Ceratodontidae; genus Neoceratodus; species Neoceratodus forsteri. The sequence continues at coordinate 850,044,879 of CM057452.1, forward strand.
CACAGAAACCCAAGAGAGGAATACAGAATTTTGGGGGTCAGGTTCTAGCCACAAGTCAGGAGAGAGACCTGGGTGTTATCATATCCGATGACCTGAAGTCAGCCAAACAATGCGGAAAAGCAGGGGGGAAGGCAAACACAATGCTGGGGTGCATAGGAAGGAGCATAACCAGTAGGAGAACTGAAGTGGGGATGCCACTGTATAGATCACTGGCGAGGCCTCATCTGGAATACTGTGTCCAATTCTGGAGATTGCATCTCAGGAAGGACATAGACAGAATGGAATCAGTCCAGAGAAGAGCAACAAAAATGATACATGCACTGCACCACAAGCCTTATGAGGAAAGACTTACGGAAATAAACATCTGTTCACTGGAAGAGAGAAGGGATATGATAGAGACTTTCAAATACCTTAGAAAAATAAACAGGGTACAGGAGGGGAGCATATTTCAGAGACAAAAGTGCACAAGGACAAGGGGACATAACATGAGGCTGGAAGGAGGGAGGCTTAGGGGGAATGCTAGGAAGTATTTTTTCACAGAGAGGGTGTGGATCCATGGAACAGCCTACCAGCAGAGGTAGTGGAAGCAAGAACAGTACAGGGGTTCAGAAGTGCATGGGATAAGCATAAAGGCACCATGCTGTACAGCAGAGTGGAGGAAAGGCAGTCCAGATAAGAGTAGGGATTGCCAAACCAAGTAGGTAAATGGGCAGATTAAGTGGGCTGTATGGTCCTTTTCTGCCGACAGAATTTATGTTTCTATGTGGCCCCATGGTGGAGCAGGGTTACGCACTGGAAGTTTCAAATGCAGAATTCCTTTTAAGAAGGTTTTGGAAACCTCCAACTGAGCCAGAGTTTTGCCCTCCACCATAATGTGGTAGGCAGAAATGGCCGCTAGATGCACCTTCAGAGAGGCATAACTCAAGCCCAGATCAGACAGGTGATAGAAATAGTCCAGGACCTGAGGAACAGGACACGAAAAGGGATCTCAACCCTTCGAGGTGGCCCAGATGGAAAAGCATTTCCATTTCATAGCGTATGTCATTCTGGTAGAAGGCTTTCTGGCCTCTACCAGGACCTGAGCTACCCTAGAAGAAACTCTAAATCTGGAAGCAACTATGTCTTGAGGAGCCCCACGTGAAGGTGAAGGGACTTCAGACCTGGATGGACCAGTGTGCCCCCGTCCTGGGTCAAGAGTTTGTGACAAAGTGGCAGAGAAACTGGAGGCTCCACTGTCAGCTGCTGAAGAAGTGGAAACTATATTTGTCGAGGCCAAAAAAGGGCGATCAGGATCATTTGAGCCCCTTCCGCCTGAAGCTTGATCAACGCACTCTGCAAAACTGGGAAGGGAGGTAAAAAACCTCCCTGTCCAACAAAGCGACAGTGCGTTTCGTCAGAAAGCACCATGCCTGGGATTGAGCGAGCAAAACTTGGAAAGTTTTGTGTTGGATGGGGCTATGATCAGATTCGCATCTGGACGACCCCACAGGTCGAAGATGTAATTTACTACCGCCTGCTTTAGCTCCCACTCGTGCGCTCTTACCCTGGTGCAGCTGAGACTGTCTACAAGGACGTTCTGCATGCCTGGAACGTGGACTGCCAGGAGGTGAATCCTGTGCAGGACAGCCCAATTCCAGACCCGCATCGCTTCCCTGCATAGAGGATACGAGTGGGTGCCCCCTGCTTGTTGAGGTACCACACTACGCACATGTTGTCCAACTGCATCCTGACAAGGCAGGTGTCGAAAAGCTTGTTTTCAGAACTGCTCTCATTTCGAGCATGTTGATGTGCAAGTGTAGTTCAGTTCTGAAGGGGACCACAAGCCCTGGGTCCTGCGACTCCCACAGTGGGCACCCCATCCCGTCGCCAACGTGTCCACGGTCAGAGTTTGGGAGTGAGGAGAGGCTTGGAAAGGGACTCCTCGGGTATGATTGTCAGAGTTCTGCCACCAGGGCAGATCTCCCTGCATTGGGCCGGAGACCGTGATACTGCAGTCCAGGTCATCCGCCCTTGGTCCCATTGAGATCTGAAAGTCCACTGTGAAATACGCATGTGGAGTCTGGCCAAGGGGACCATGGGGAAAGCTGCTGCCATGAGGCCAAGAAGGCGAAGAACTGCCCTGGCCGAGATCTATCTGTTGGAGGCTACCAGCTGGGCCTGCCTCTGCAGAGCCTCTGCCCTGTCCAGGAGGAGGAAGGCCATACCCTGGACCGTGTCCAGAACTGCCCCAATAAATTGCAGGCGCTGGGTAGGAGCGAGATGAGATTTGGGGTAGTTGACAGTGATACCCAGCCGCTCGAAACGGTGCAGGGTAGCTGATAGAGAAGCCTCCAATCCTTCCCTCGACGGGGCTGCAAGTAGACAATCATCGAGGTAGGGAAAGACGCAACACCTCTGCCTCCTTAAAGCCCCTGCCACAACCGCGAGACACTTGGCAAAAACACGTGGTACTGAAGACAGGCCAAAAGGGAGGGCTTTGAACTGGCAATGTTCCCATTGGAAAAAGAACCTGAGGAACCTGCAGTGGGGTCAAAAGACTGGAATGTGCAGGTACGCATCCTGCATGTCCAGGACGCAAAGCCACCACCCCTTGGACAAGACAGGCAGCAGGCCTTGGAGCGTCAGCATCCGAAACCGCTTGTATTCGATGATTAGGTTTAGGGTGCTGAGGTCCAGTATCGGGGGCTGATCCCCTGTCTTTTTTGGAACCAGAAAGAAGTGGTAGTAGTATCCTTTCCTGATCTGGTCTGGAGGCACTGGCTCTGTTGCTTCTTTTCGAAGAAGAGCCTTGATTTCTTCCCTTAACTAGGGAATATGTGCCCTTGGATGGTGGGAAAACCCCGGAGGTCTGTTTTTTTGTTTTCGCAAAACTCAAGAGTGTGACAAAGCTTGATAAGCTGAATGACCCAGGCATCTGTTGTGATGGATTTCCAGTCTCCCAGGTGCCTTGCAAACCTTCTACCCAACCAGTTCCTCCGATAGACGAGGAGGAGAGTGGGCGAGCAGCAAGTCAGGTGACAGAGGGAAGGTTAGGGAAGGCCGCTCCTGAAGCTCTCTGGGTTTTAGCTGGAGTGGTGGCAGCAGTGTTAGGCGCCCTACGTTTGAACTGACACCTAGGTGCCTGCTGTGGTTTCGCCTGGTGTCTGTTTTGCTGACGAAAGGGATGCTTAGGCTGAGGTTTCGGGTGATGCATCATATGCGCTGACCTGAGGGCAGTACCCTTATCTTGAAGGCTCGTGATAATGTCCTGGGCATCTCCGACGAACAGGAAAGCCTCTAAAGGGGGCATCCTGAATGGCAGCCTGGACATCAGGTGCCAGACCGGACACCCTTAACCAAGAGAACCTGAGATGGCACACTGCCATAGCTGTTTCTCTAGCAGAAGAGTCCACCGCATCATAGGTGGCCCTAAGGGAGTGATGTGTGGCCACCTTTGCAGACCGGTGGATATCCGCCAAGGCGGTTTTAGACTCAGAGTCCAGGAGGGCCTCGACTATGGGCTCAATCTGGCAGAACAAAGATTTTTGGTACACTAGCATGTGTGCCACATAATTAAGGGCATGAATGGCTAGTGTTGAAGAGGAGTAGCATTTTCTCCTGAACTGGTCCAATTGTCTGGACTCCTTGTCGGGAGGGAAAGTACTGAGGTGCTTAGGCTTGGCAGAACTATCGTGGGCTGCAGTGATGACTATCGAGTCAGTCTTTGGATGTATGCTGTGGTGGTTTTTGCCCTCTGGTGTCTTATAAACTCAGTCTGCCTTTTTGGCCATAGCCGGAATAGAAGAGGGCATCTGCCAGATAGTAGAGGAAAGATCCTCGTGGGATTCCAACCAATTAGGAGTGACAACCGGACTAGTTTCAGGAAAATGTAGGTGCTCGGCTAACCTCTGACGTTTTGGGTCTTGAGCATCTGACTTCCAGCTTTGTGCCTCCTCCATTTGTCTCAGAAGGTCCACAAAGGAGGGATCCTCGAGGGGTGACTAGGGGGATTCTCTTGGGACAGGTTCCTCTGGAAGAGTTGTCTCTAATCCTGAACCCTCTGAGGACGACTCAGAATCTGAATCTGAATCATCAGAGTCCAAAGGTTCTCTGCTTGGAGGAGGACAGTCCTTTCCTAATGGGTCCACATCTGACGTCGGGGCCAGCGCATGGCCTTTTTTTGGCCTGACGTCGAGGCTTGAGGTGTGACTAGTGAAACCGCCCTAGGGGGTCTGATCTGGTCATCCTGCCTCCAAAAGGTGTGGCTGTCTGCTGTCCAATTCCGAGACTAACTGGGATTTTGTCTCGGACCACCAGGACTGTAAAATCTCTCAGAAGTCCACCTGTGGCTGTGGAGGAGGTGGAGTAGGAGATGGTGGTGGGGGGAAAAACCTGACACCCTGGATGGTAGCCTGATCCCATGGCTTGGGTTCTGTGAATCGGGAAGCCCGATGCAGAATAATGATGGGCATAATCCAACGGCTGGAAATGAGGCATCTGGAACCGTTTCAGAAGATACCCAAGGTAATAAGAATAACCCACCGAAAAATGGTCTGGCATCGGGCCTGATGGAGGGTAGCCTGATGGCGGCCCTGAAGGCACAAAGCCAGACAGAAGCCCGACAGCAGAAAGCCTGACAGCAGCCTTCACAGGGGGTACTTTGGCAGAGGGCTCGATGGAGGCCCCAACAGTGGCAAACTGATGGAGGCCCCGACAGGGGAACCAAAGGGGATGACGGGCGCTGGGTCAGGTTCTGGCCCCCCCTACTGGGGGTGGCAGAGCTAATGTTAAGCCCGTGGGAGCTCCTTTGTGAGGAACTCCTGACGGAAGGTCTCCAGCCACCGGGTCCTGTGGTTCTGGGGACAACAGCAGAGGCTCCAATGGAGGAGGAGATGGGGGCTCACCATGGAGGAAACCCTGGGGCAACTCTTGCCCCCCAGCCGGGACGTAGCTGACATCCAGCTGTGCATCATCAGGACCGCCAGGAAGGTCTGATGGATGTAAGGTGGTCGAGCTATCGTCAGAGGGTCTGACAAGCAGCTCACTGGCCGTGTCTGCCAGCTTAGAACCCGTGATTGTGATGGGCCTAAGGGTGGTGGATTCCTCAGATGTATCTGAGGCACCTATGGTCACTGTTACCAGTGAGGTGGGGGGGGCGAAGTCTGCTCTTTAGGAGGGAGCGCAGGCTAGGCTGCACGCTTGTCTTCCCAGAGGAAGGGGGCCACTGCTCACCCTAAGTGCCCGAGGGCGGCTTCGGGTGAGAGGGTGACTGCTCCTGGTCCCGGTGTTTTTCTTTGTCCCTCTTCTTCTTGGGGGAGTTGGTCAGCAAGGAAGAGGCGCTTTTGAGCTTCTGGAGTTCCTTTTCCATCTATGCCATTTTTAGCTTGAGAAGATGGGCTTCGATGGACTACTGGTGCCTTTTCCGTGTTGCCTGGTTTAACTGGCAGCAGGCCTCACACTCCTCGACATTATGGTCCAGGCACAAGCAGAAGAGGCAGAGGGTATGTTGATCCTTATGCGGTAACTGGACACCGCAAGAATCGCACTTGTTTTTATGCGATTCTGCCAAAGAGGCGGAAGACACACACAAGGATAAGGTAAATAAAAGATGAAGAGAAAAAATGGATACTCATCTGAGAAGTAGGCGAACTTCTGCGACGAGATTCAGAAAGTCTGACGTGCACAGGTCGATGGCGGGAAAGGACTGGAGGGCGGATGTGGGGACCGCCCACTATATAGCGTCACGCTGATGGTCACGTGATGTTGGGTGGGCAGTCCCCCATCAGACACTGCTAGCTAAAGTTTCCGTGTGGTCCTGATGCCAGGGGGTGCAGTCCTACAAGTTATTACCTACTGCAAGAGCCCTCTCAGTAAGATAGTACAGTTACGTAAGAACTTACCGTAACAGTAGATCTTCGAGGGCTCTTACTGTCAAAGTAATTACATATAGGACTGATGTCGGCAGGCGGCAGGAACCTCACGGAAAATTTCTAGCCAGCAGTCCCTCGAAGCGGGACCGCCCCATCGTCAGGTGACCGCGCCAGACGACGCCGTATAAAGGGGCGGTCCCAGACGCCCGCCATCCAGTTCTTCCCGCCACAGGCCCGGACGAGAGAGAAGCAGATATTTCCCTCAATGGAAAAGCGCTGAAAAAGCCTAGGGGGATGGAGGGCGGGAAGGTATTACCTACTGCAAGAGCCTCTCTCGAAGATCTACTGTTACGGTAAGTTCTTACGTAACTGTACTATCTTCATCGAGAGGGCTCTTGCAGGAAATTACATATAGGACAGAATCTCAAGCAGTCTGGAACAAATGAAAGGCACTGGAGGAGGAACTACTCCTAGAAGTAGAAAAGCTTGCAAACCTCAAGAAAGGAGGCCCTGCAAGACAGCTAACCTGAAGCCTGCTCTACGGCGAGGGCAATGTCCAAACTGTAATGTTTAGTAAATGTATGGACAGAAGTCCAAGTGGCGGCAGCACAGATGTCTGCCGCAGACACATTCTTAAAACAAGCCGCAGAGGCTGCTACTCCTCGAGTAGAGTGGCCTCTGACTTGACCCGGTAGGGTCTTGTTGTACTTGTCATAACAGAAAGTGATGCAATGAGCCAACCACTTCGATAGGCACTGCTTGGAGACAGCATTGCCTTCCCTTTTGTGAGCAAAAGAGATGAACAGCTGATCAGTCTTTCTGAGATCCTTCGTCCTATCGGTATAGTATCTCAGAATCCTGTGGACATCCATGGTATGGAGCAAGTATTCTCCTTGATTGGAGTACTGCGTGAAAAAGGCAGATAATTCGATAGACTGATTTAAGGTAGACTCTGCTACCACTTTGGGGAGAAACTTAGGATTTGTGCGAAGAGCTACTCTTTCTTTATGAAAAATCAGATAAGGGATTTTGCACATAAGGGCCTGGAGCTCGGAAATTCTGCGAGCAGAAGTAATGGCCACCAAGAAGAGTGTCTTCTATGATAAGAACTTCAAGTCTGTGGAAGCCTCGGGCTCAAAAGGAGGAAGGGTAAGTTTCTCGAGGACAAAGTTCAAGTCCCAGTGGGGAGCTGGAGTCCGAACAGAGGGTCTGAGATGAAGGACCCCTCTGAGAAAAGTCTTGGATACCTCCAATTGGGCAAAAGCCTTATCAGCGAAAGGTACATGGTAGGCTGAAATAGCCGCCATGTGGACTTTCAAAGAGGAGTGACTGAGACCCAGGTCGAAAAGATGCCGCAGATAATCAAGCAGAACGGCCACAGGACAGGAGAAAGGCTCCACGTTCCTGGAGGCAGCCCAGATGGAAAATCGTTTCCATTTCATGGCGTAGGTGGACCTAGTGGAGGGTTTTCTAGCCTCCACCAGAATCTCGGCCACCTGAGGAGAGACGCCAAAGCGAGATTGGGCTAGGTCTGCAGGAGCCATGTATGAAGTTGAAGGGACATGAGTCCTGGATGGACCAGGGTCTCCTGATCCTGGGTCAGCAGTCCTCAAGATAAAGGCAGAGGAAGAGGAGGAATCTCTGAGTATTGTTGTAGAAGAGAGAACCAAATTTGCCTGGGCCAGAAAGGAGCGATCAGAATCATTCTCGCTCCTTCCAATGGCAGTTTCTGCAGCACACGAGGGACCAGAGGAATTGGGGGAAAAGCATAGATGAATCTGTCCTTCCAGTTTAGAGAGAGAGCGTCGCTCCAGAAAGCGCCTCGCTTTGGAGTGAGAGAGCAAAAAATTGGAAGCTTTGTGTTTTGGGAGAAGGCGAACAGGTCTATCTGTGGAGTCCCCCAAGTCTGGAAGACGCTTTTTAGAACTTTTTGGTCCAGTTCCCACTCGTGTGGCAGAGCCGAAGAACAACTTAGCTTGTCTGCCAGGACATTGTCAACTCCCGGAACATGGATCGCCGTGAGGTGTAGGTTGTGAAGAGTTGCCCAGTCCCAAACCCTCATCGTTTCCCTGTACAGTGGGTAGGACCAAGTCCCTCCCTGCTTGTTGATGTACCACACCACGCACATGTTGTCTGTTTGGACAGCTAGGTGACCGGGAAGGATGTATTGGTGAAGGGCCTGGAGGGCATACAGCACTGCTCGAAGCTCGAGCACACTGATATGGACAGCTAACTCCAATTTTGACCATAAGCCCTGGGTTCGGTGAGGACCCAGATGGGCTCCCCAACCTTCGCCTGAAGCGTCCGTAGTCAGAGTGTGAGCAGGGGGAGGATGAAAAAAGGGGACCCCGGAATAGGTTCTCTCGAACCATCCACCATTGCAAGTCTCTCATCATTGGCGAGGAGATCAGTACCAGATGATCTAAGTCGTCTACAAGTTGATCCCACTGAGAGCGGAGAGTCCACTGAGAGATCCTCATGTGAAGTGCGCGCGTGGAACCGTTGGGATGGCAGCCGCCATAAGCCCCAGGAGACGGAGCACCGACCTCGCCGGAACACTCCTGCGTTCCGATACAAGGGAAATCTGGGACTGGAGGGAGGCCCCCCTGTCCGGAGGCAGGAAGGCCCTGCACATTGTCGTATCGAGGATAGCCCCGATGAACTGGAGTCTCTGGGAAGGGTCCAGATGAGACTTGGAATGGTTGATGGTGATACCCAGACCAGTGAAAACCTGCTGGGTGAGGGAGAGGAAATGCAGGAGTTCCTGCCTGGATGGGGCCGCCAGGAGCCAGTCGTCCAGGTAGGGAAAAACCTGAACTCCCAAAGTACGGAGGTGGGCCGCTATCACCGCCAGGCATTTGGTAAAGACTCGGGGAGCCGAGGAAAGACCAAAAGGGAGCGCCTGGAATTGGTAGTGGTCCCCCTGGAACGCAAATCTGAGGTACTTTCAGTACGAAGGGCAAATGGGGATGTGCAGGTACGCATCCTGCATATCCAGTGCACAAAGCCATTGGCCCGGCCGAAGCAGGGGCAAGAGGGTTTGAAGGGAGAGCATCCTGAACCTCTTGTATTCCACATATAGGTTCAGGGAGCTGAGATCGAGAATGGGTCTGAGATCTCCCGTCTTCTTTGGTACAAGGAAGAAATGGGAATAGTAGCCCGTCCCGTGAAGGTGAGGTGGGATGGGCTCTATGGCCTGCTTCGCGAGGAGAGCAGAAATTTCTTCCTTGACCAAAGGAAGATGGTCCCTTGAGTAAGAGGAGTTCAGAGGGGTGACGTGGAGGTTTCTGCAGAAACTCTATGGAGTGCCCCTCTGCTATGATCTGAAGCACCCATGAATCCGATGTTATCCTCTCCCAACCCGGAAGGTGGAGGGAGAATCTCCCTCCTACCGGTTCCTCCGGGGCATCTGGAGGCGGTGGGAGAGGAAGGAGTCAGGTGGTGTGAGGCAGCGCCGCAGCTGGGGCACCCGCTGCTTTTTTGGGCGGTGGGGCCTGGCAGCTGTGGGGGCCTGGCCGTTGTAGGCCCGCCTTCCTGAGGGTTTCGCTTGAGGCGGCTGCGTCTGCGAAAGGGACGGCAGCTGCGGGGATGGGGATGGTACATTGAATCAACAGATTTAAGGGCCATCCCTTCTCCTAAAGTCAGTGATGATGTCCTTGACATCACCACCCAGCACAGAACCCCTGAAGGTGCTTCTTGGGTGCTGACTGCACTCCAGGACCAGACCTGACACAGACCCGCAGCGTGACACAGAGACTTACGGAGCAGAGCTCCGTCCTGCGGTGTCCACTGCGTCGTGAGTGGGTCCTCAGAATATGACGACTGGCCGAGCAGGCAGAGCGGACCAGGTCGGCTAACTCCTGCTGACCTGGGAGTCAGGCAAGAGTCAATCTTGGATCCCGCCTGGGTAGGACAGCCTTCTGGTAATCCCCATATGCGCTACATAATTTGGGGCCTTGATCCCAGTGTGGAAGAAGCATAGATCTTCCTTCCATACTGATCCAGAAGGTGAGATTCCTTATCCGGGAGAGCGAGCTCAAATGTTTGGGGTGTGCTGACCGGCCGTGGCGGCGCTAATCTAACCGAGTCTGCACGGAGGTGAGAGTCTAGAAAATCTACACCCTCCGGAGCCTGGTATAGCCTGTTGGACTTCCGAGGAAGTGGGGCTAAAGCCGACGGTTGTTTCCAAATGGTGGAAACAAGGTGGGCATGAGGCTCGATCCAGGGTGGCACTAGAGTAGGGGCCGTAAGGGGCAAGTCCAGATGTTCGGCGAGTTTAACCCGCTGAGGATCTGGTTCTAAGGAACGCCACTGGTGGACTTTCTGAGCAACTCCGTGAAGGAAGGATCCTCCGGAGGAGACTTCGGAGGAGTCCTCGGCCGGGGCTTGGACGGAGAGCGAGGCTCATCGTCTTTCTCGGAACAACAATCGAAGGAATCCGAGGAGTCCGAGAGAGAAGAAGAGGAATTTGAAGCAGAGTAGGACTCCCTAGCGTGCTAGGGAGGCAGGGTTCCTTAGGGATCCTGGGCGTGTGTCTGCCCCTCTCTGGATCTTGAGGGCAGAGCCGAGAATCGAGACGGAGAGAGTGTGCCGTCTGGGCGTCACGGGAGCCAGGGGTGGCACCGTCGCCGTAAGACAGCTTTATACTTCCTTGGTGAGCTGAGCCTTGGCCTCAGACCACCAGGAGGCCAGAGTCTCCTGGAGATCCACCGGCAGCCTAGGGGCGGTGGAGGAGGAGAGAGGGGGGATAGTTATGCGGATGAAATCCGTAAGAGATATCCGTAACCCGCTGCAGGAATACGGGCGGGTACTAGCGAGTTGGCGCCGGGTACTGCAGCGGGATACTGAGGACCCGGGTAAACCGGCATCGGATAAGACGGCGGATACCAAGATACCGGAGGAGCTGCTGGAGCAGACGGCCCAGTAGGGAACTCCACGGGCGGATCGACCGTGATAGGCCCCTGGGGAGGAGGGCCCAATGGGAGAGGAATATCCCCCGCCGGCGTCGGAGCCAGCGTCCGGGGAGCCAGTGTCAGATCCGGCTCTGTAGGAAGGGGATCAGACGGCAGACCAGCATCCTGAGCCCTCGCCCGAGGGGCGGAGGAAAAGTCCCGGGCGGCAGCAAGAGCTGCGGGAACCTGGAAGCGACAGGCGGAACAGGGTCTGCCCTGAGACTCCGAGGCCGGCGGACGTCGGAGGAACCCGGCGTGCGACTTATGCAGAAGTCAGCGGCGTCAGAGCCGGCGTCGACAGGGGTCCCTAGCGGGTGGGCGAGGATGGGAAGAGCCGGTCCGAGGGGCGCTGCCGTCGCGCCCGAAGGTCAGGCGTCTTAGCGCTTCTCCCAGCGGGCAGCAGAGGAGCCTATGTCTGGCTTATGGGGCGCCCGCACCAGTGGGCCGCAAGCCTGCGGCGGTACTGGGGCTGAAGCCTCCTTTGCCCGGAGGCACCAAGCGGGCTGAACACGAACCCGACGGTAACGCCTCCTCCAAAGCCTTGGAGGCTTCCGTTAGGCGATCCCGGAGGGACGCGTACCTGGGCGCTCTGGCCAGAGTCGCGCGGAGGAAGGCCTTCTCCGGTGCCTTTCCTTGTCCGCTTCTTGTGTCCTACAGGAGGTCGGCGCCTGCAGTTTCTTCAACTCCTTCTCCATTCGGGACATCTTCTTTTTGAGGAGATGAGCTACAGGAACTGCTGGCATCGTCTGCGGGTGGCCGCGTTGAAATGTAGGCAGTGCGGACACTTGTCGAACACGTGGTCAGGGCCTAAACAGAAAAGGCAGAGGGAGTGACCGTCTTTGTGAGGCAGCTGGGCGCCGCACGAGTCAAACTTATTTTTTGAAGGGGACGACATATACCGACGTTCACCTGACAAAGAATATACAAAATACTGATACTTTTCGGAAAAACGTGAAACAACAGGACTGGGCGTTATAACTTCACCGTGAGAAACTGCAAAGCTCCATGGCGGAAGAACTGGAAGGCGGCGTCTGGGACCGCCCTTTATACCGATGTCGTCTGGCGCTCGGTCACGTGGACGATGGGGTGGACCCCGCCAGGGACTGCTAGCTAGAAATTTTTCCGTGGGGTCCTGCCGACGTCAGTCCTATATGTAATTACCTACTGCAAGAGCCCTCTCGAAGTAAGATATACAGTTACAGGTGAAACACCCTCATTTCTAGGGATGTGGACATGGTTCACTATCCACACTTCTAGCAGACTCAAAGCAGTTCTCTGGGAGGAGTAGACAAGGGGCGCACCCCTACTTAGGAAAAAGGGATTGGAGAACCAAGGCCCCAAAAATACAGGTTACTCACCTGTAACAGGAGTTCTAGGAATGGTATATGTTGTTCATCCACACTGTCTGGCAGGATCCTTGCCGCTTTAAATCTTGCCGGAGGGTCTTCAAGCTGGCTCCTCCCACCCACCCGGGTGGTAAAACTCTCGGCTCCGCCCCAAGATGCCAGATCTGGCCCGCTGGAAGCTCAGGTTGTGCGTTAAGCCGGGGAGGTCGGGTGGGTCGTGTGGATGAACAACATATACCATTCCTAGAACTCCTGTTACAGGTGAGTAACCTGTATTTCTAGGGACATGGATATGTTGTTCATCCACACTGTCTAGCAGACTCCTAGCAGTTCTCCGGGAGGAGGGAGGCAAGGCGCACACCCCCTACTTAGGGAATAAAGACTGGAGAACCGAGGCCCCAAAACCAGCATCCCGGCGTGACTCAAGGTCGATGTGGTAATGGGTAATGAAGGTGTGTGCTGACTTCCAGGTAGCAGCCTGCAGACTTCCTGGATAGGGGCGTCCCTGGAAGCAGCCACCCGATGCAGCAGTATGGCGGGTGAATGAGCTCTTATCCCTCTGGGAGGCTCCATGCCTGCCAACTTATAGCAGAGATCTATGCAGGAGGTGACCCACCTGCTTATCGTCCGCTTGGCTGCAGGTCTGCCAGGTGCGGCTTCAGCGTAGGTGACAAACAGCTGGCGAACCTCTCCCCGAATTTCAGCCGTGCGCTCCTTATAATAAGCGAGCGCCCTTCTAGGGTCCAAAGTATGGAGCCTGTATTCGGCCTCCGAGGTGTGACTGGTGTAGAACACCGGCAGAGTCAACACCTGGTTAAGGTGAAACTCCGACACCACCTTCGGAAGGAATTTCGGGTGGGGGCGCAGGACAACCTTGTCCCTGTGGAAGACCAGGTAAGGAGACTCGATGCAGGCGCCTGGAGTTCTCCCATCCTTCTGGCTGATGTGATAGCCACCAAGAAGGCGGTCTTCCACGACAGGTGGAGAGTTCACACCTGTGCATTGGTTGAATAAAGCATGAGCTTTGCCAGTACCAGCAGTAAATCCCACGGAGGTGGAGGTTCACACGCGAGGAAATGTGATCAAGGCCTTTGAAAGCACCAGACCACCTTCTCCTCGCCACTGACTGCTCCCGGCCCGTGCCCGGTAAGCAGAGATGGCTGCCAGGTGCACCCTTAGGGTCGTTGACCTAAGCCCTTGACTAGAAAGGGACCATAAACAGTCCAAGATGCTTGCCAAAGGACAGGAGGAAGGGTCCAAGCCCTTGCCCTGACACCAAATGGAAAATCTCTTCCACTTGAAGGCATAGCATTTCCTGGTCGACTCCTTATGGGACGCCTCAACAACATTGTGAGGACCTTGTCGGAAAGACCCAAGGCCTGGAACTCTAGCCACTCAGGAACCAGGCCGTCAGGTACAGGGATTGAAGGTCCAGATGGAACACCTTCCCCTGATTGACTGAGAGCAGGTCCGGGCGAGCTGGAAGCTGCCTCGGGAGCCTGCAGCTGAGACTGAGGAGATCTGGGTACCAGAACTGGCGGGGCCAGTCTGGGGCTATCAGAATCACCTGTGCCTTGTGAATCAAGGGAAAAGGGGGGAAGGCGTAGAAGAGGCCCGGGGTCCACAGCCTCGAGAAGGCATCCCCCTGCAGTGAGCCCTGCTGAGGAGGGCGGGCGTGAAACAGTCTCAGCTTCGCGTTCTCCCTGGAGGCAAACATGTCCACCTGAGGTGTGCCCCAAAGGGAGAACAGATCATGTACTACCTCCGGCAGGAGAGACCACTCGTGAGATGCAGCCCCTATCCGGCTCAGGGCATCGGCCAGGGTGTTGGAGGCTCCTGACACATGCATGGCTAGGAGATCCGCCTCCAGGCTGCGCACGAGTGACCAAATTCGGAGAGCTTCCTTGCATAGAAGCATGGAGCAGCGTCCGGCCCTGGCAGTTAGGTAGTACATGGTGGTGGTATTGTCCGTCTGGACTCGGACCACTTGACCCGGAGAAACGGAGCAAAGCGGTGAGCTAGGTGGACCGCTCGGAGCTCCAACAGGTTGATGTGGCATCGGGACTCCGCAGGGACCAGAGGCCGTCATGATGTTCCCCAGATGGGCACCCAACCCATCAGAGAGGCATCGGTCGATAGAGAGACCGTCGGCTGAGGCGGACAAGCGGGATGCCCTCCTGCAGATGAGATGGAGCGGTCCACCACGAGAGGCGTTCCACATCTCCTGGGTCACCATCACTAGCTGGTCCAATGGATCACAGCGTTGTGACCACTGGCTGGCCAGTCCCCACTGAAGGGGCATGTGTGCGTGCCCAACGGACCACGCTGGTACAGGCCGCCATGAGACAGGAGGCGCAGAAGTCCCGGGCAGGCGCGGTGCCCAACCGGAAATGACTGGGCAAAGGAGTAGAACCTCGGCCCTGTCCACGGGAGCGTGCTCTGGCTCAAGAGAGTCGAGCTCTGCCCGATAAACAGAATCACCTGCTTGACTCGAGTTCGACTTGGCCTCGTTGATGACAAGGCCGATTTGAGAGCAAACCTGGAGGCCAGATCTCTGGACGCTCACCTCCCTGTCTGGAGGGGCTATCATCAACCAATCGTCCAGGAAAGGGTACACCGGACCCCTTGGCGCCGCAGGAAAGCTGTCACCACTGCAATGCATTTGGTGAAGACCCTGGAGCTGGAGACAGGCCGAAGGGCATGGCTCGAACTTCGAAGAGATCCCTCCGCTTACAGCGAAGGAATCTCCGATGTAGCACGACGGATAGGGACGTGAAAGAAGCAGCGTCCTGCAGGTCAGAGAGCAGAACCACATGCCGTGTTCCAGGGATGGTATTATCTGAGCCAGAGTGACCATCCTGAAGGTTCGAGACCTTAGGAACTTGTTCAGGTCGTGTGGAGTCGAGAATGGGGCCAGCCCCGTCCGTTGGAACCAGGAAGTACCTGGACACAAACCCGGGTCTGAGGGAGGGTCCGCCACCTCCTAATTACCTCCTTTTGAGGAGGAGAGCAATGTCGCTCGACGAGCCGACAGTGAACTGCGGACCCAGTGCGATGGCTCTGAAGGGTGGGGCCTGCTGAATTCTAGAGGCAGGCCTTTTCCCTCCAGAACCCACCTGTCCGTGGTAATAGCGGACCAGGTGGAAAGGAGTGCTGGGCCGTCCCCAGGGGAACCTGGGGTGAGGTGATGGGGTTGGGGCGACACCCCTCAGCCCGTCACTGGGCAGGCTTGGAGGAGGGACGGCCGAGGGACCTCCTGGGCCTACCTCCCTGCTTCCTGTTGGAGAAGCCCGGGCTGGGTTTGGGATGCCAAGCCCGAGCCTGCTAACCCTGGCGTTGCTGGGCTGGCAGCGCCCAGGCCTGAAAAACGAAAGGGCTTAGGCTGTGGTTTGCAGCCTTTGTCCTTCTGGCGGAAAAGGCCGAGTCAAGGTAGCATTGGACTTCTCGATCCTCTGCAGGTGACCTTCCACCCCAGGGCCGAAGAGGTCAGTCCCCAAAAGGGGAACATCCGCCAACTTGTGCTGGGTATCCGAAGTAAAGGTGGATATCCTCAGCCAAGCCCGACGACGCATAGCCACTGCGGCCACCACAGACCTGGCACATGAGTCTCCAATGTCTAAAGCAGTCTGGAGCTGCTGTTTGGCCACTGCCCTGCCCTGGTCCCGCACCTGCCTGACCGTGGTCTGCAGATCCGCGGGAAGATGAGGGACGACCTCATCCAGGGAGCCCAACAGGGCATGAGAAAAATGTGCCATGAGGACGGCCGAACTGGCCTGGCGAAGGCCGAGGAGGACGCAGCATAGACTTTTCGCCCGGCACAGTCCAATTTCTTGGACTCCTGTGGGAGGTTTGTCCACATCCCTAAGCGTTCCCGGCATGCGGGCGCTGTCGTGTAACCAACCCCTCAGCCGAGGGGTGTTCCGAAAAACCGGACAGGGAACCGGTAGGGACCGCATACTTCCTGGCCATCCTGGCGGAAGGCGCAGGACAGGCAGCAGGGCGCTGCCAGAGCTCCAAGGCCGGACCCACTATGGCCTCGGCCACCGGAAAGGCCTCCGTAGGGGAATCCCCTCGGTCCAGAATCTCCGTGAGGGGATACCTGGCCCGTTTAGAAACAGGCTCGAGCTTCATCCCGGTGGACTCCGAGATGAGCCAAAGCAATCCCAGGAAGGACGAAGGGCTATCGTCCACCGACTGTCCTCCTGAGGACTCCAAGTCCATTCGCTTGGAGAAAAGGGAGGAATCGTCCTCGGACTCGGAAGAGTCCTCAAAGAGCTGCCTCGGGCCTGAGCCACCCTCCACCTGCCGAGGCCGATCGGGAGTGAGGGTGACAGACAGCCTATGGGGCAGTCCCTGAGCCGACCGAGAATTTTTGGTCGGAGCCCCAACTAACGGCTGTGGAGGCGGAGGTTCCACCAGAATCGGTGGGGCAGCTGGATTTGGCGAACAACGGCCTGGGAACAGGCTCCTCGGCTAAAAGCGAGGGTTGTTGACAGCTCGGTGACAGCCACTTAATGGCGGGGAAGGCGCGGCGTCAGCTTATTCCGGTCAGAAGGAGCTGTTGCCACATGAGTTCTTCATACTTCCGATGCAACCTGCGCTGAAGCCTCCCTCGTCGAGGAGGAGGAAAGACGGCGGCGCCGCTTGCGAATGCCGAGACCGCCGCGGATCGGCTGGACGCCGATGAGCGTCCGAGACAGACTGAGACCGAGAACCTCGGCTATACCGAGGCAGTCTTGAGGAGGTGTCGCGAGGATCAGCACTCCCTCAGTTCGACGATTCAACCAAAGGCTCCAGAACTGGGAGCTGAGGCAGGCACGGATCCTCAACTCCCACGGGGAACGGGAGAAAGATTCTCGGCTTCTCCAGCACAACAACAGTCCAGCGGGTGAGAAAAATCTCGACTGGTCTATCGGGAGTCTCGGTCAACTGACCTGATCGGGACACCGTGAGACCAGTGGTCGAAGCCGAGAAGTCGACCGGTCGATCAAGCCGACAACTCGGGAGAGGGATCTTCTCCTCCAAGAGTGTCGACGGTGAGACTACTTGTCTCTCTTTTTGGACCGAGAAAACGGTCCAGAAGAAGTTGGACCCTCACCTTTAGTCAAGAGGGTCAGACAAAGCTCCTTAAAAGAAGCCGAATAAGAGGCACCGAAAGAGAGCGGGACAAATGCCGCAGCCAAGGTAGAAGCGGCCCGCTCCACCTCCTCTTCGAGGGCGATCATCTGCTCGAGCTGATCTCGCCGAGCCCGCCGCCGCGGACACCGCCGACCAGGCCTCTTTTGACTTTACCGGAGGAAATCTCTTCCGGGACGCAGGCCTGCGGGTGTGCTCAAGGCCCAAGCAGTAGGCCTTGCGTGGAGTGCGGATCCGTCCGAGACATCTTCTGTCGCAAGGGCATCTCCGGAAACCGGAGTCGATTTGTCCATCGCGCCGAGGGAAGAGAAGAACTCTTTTAGCAAAACTTTTAATTTCAAAATTCAAGAATTAGGAACCAGTCTTATACGCAGAGCGTTAAGGAGGAAACCTGAGCTTCCATGCGGTAAGGAAGATCTGGCGTCATGGGGCGGAGCCGAGAGTTTTACCACCCGGCCGGGTGGGAGGAGCCAGCTTGAAGACCTTCTGGCAAGATTTAAAGCGGCAAGGAACCTGCCAGACAGTGTGGATGAACAACATATCCATGTCCCTAGAACCAGCATTCTGGGGTGACTCAAGGTCAATGTGGTAATGGGAGATGAAGGTCTGTGCTGACTTCCAGCTAGCAGTCTTGCAGATCTCCTGGATAGGGACTGAGGCAGCAGTACATCTGGTGGAATAAGACCTAAGCCTTACAGGAGACTCCCTACCAGCCAACCTATAGCAGAGGTCGATGCAGCAAACAATCCACCTGCCGATCGTCTGCTTAGCTGCCGGTCTGCCAGGTGCAGCATCAGCGTAGGTGACAAAGGGCAGCCGAGCCTATCCCCAAACTCGAGCTGTGCACTCCGTATAATAGCTTAAAAACCCTTAGAAGACTGTGGACGTATATATACATCCAGAATCTATATACGTTCACACATATTCAGTTCTCAAAGGGTTATTAAGTTCAAGTTTATTTGCAGGAAAACTCCATAAAGCATGCTCATTTACAAGGAGGTCCTGGTAGGACAACTTCGTACAAAGTATACAGAATATTACAATACAATACAATATAGTACAATTGTGATACATCAAGTTCGAACAGTGCTGAGACAGGAAAACCATGTACAGTAATACAACTGCGATACATCAAGTTCTTACAGTGTTGGGACAGGTAAACAATGTACAGTAGGAGGGGAGTTATGGCTAAATTATATACATTTCAGGAACTAAGTTAACAGGCAGGAAAGGGGAAACATGAAAGAAGTTTACATTCAAGAGCTTTATGAGAACAGTTTCTCCACTAGGAGGGCTACTAGGTGTTTTGGCAGTGGCAAATTTCCGTAAGCACTCTGTTGGACAGGGTTTTAAATACATTTAAGGAGGCCAGTTCGGGGAGTTTTAGTATAGCCTGTAGTTTGTTCCAGGTGGTCGGGATTACATGGGTAAAAGCAGCTTTACCATAAAGTGAGCAGAATTTGGGTACATTTAGTAGTATGAAAGCATTTTTTCTAAGGGCATAAGAGTTATGATAATGATGAAAAAGAGGGAGGTGATGTAGGAAGGGACTTTGTTCTGAAATTTTTTAAGAGCCCAGATACTAACCATTAGTGTCCTTGCGGCCAGGGAAGCCCAACCTACAGTCACGTAAAGGGCACAATGGTGGGTTCTGTAGGGTGTGTTAGTCATAAAGCAGATCACGCAGTGAAACAGAATATCAAGCTTATGAAGGGTGGTTACTGTGCTATTATAAATGATATCCGTGTAGTCAAGTAAGGGAAAAACGGTGGCTTGAACCAGCCTTTTCCTAATATTTAAGTGAAAAAGGGATTTGTTTCTGCAGAAAAAAGAAAGTCTCTTATTTTCAGTTTCCTAGCGAGACATTCAATGTGGTATGCGAAGGATCGTTTGCTATCTAACCATACCCCTAGGTATTTGAATTGATCAACTGATTCTAGTGAGTCTCCTAGAAAGGTTAGTATACTGTAGGTGCCGGTGTGACCTGTCCACACAAAGAAGTTGGGGGATGCGGAGGTAAAAAGTATATCATTTTAGTTTTCTTGGCGTTTAATAATAGTTTTGATTTTAGCAGGTTTCAGTCCAACTCTCTAAAATCAGACTGTAGTTCTGTGAAAGACATCTGACAATGAGAGTTTAGATGTATAGAGGACAGTATCGTCCGTGAAAAAGTGAAGTCTGGAGTTTTGGAAGTTGTCACTATGGGATTTGATATAAATTGTGAATGACTGGGGTCCAAGAATGGATCCCTGAGGTACACCTCTAGTTATCTGTAGTGAAGAGGAAAGGAGTCTGTTGGTTTTGATGGGTTGGAGTCAATCAGTAAGATAGCTAGTGAACCAGTTTAGTGAGCAGTTATTCAAACCAAGGTCTTTGAGTGTGGCTAACAGTGTTTTGATTGACCGTGTTGAATGCCTTGCTTAGGTCTAGAAAGACGGTTCCAGCAGAGTTCAGGGCACTAAACCAATAATTTGTCACTTTGGCTAGAGCCGACACCGTACTATGGTTTTGCCGGAAGCCGAATTGGAGAGGGTTAAATAAATCTGATTTTTCACAGTGATCCTTCAGCTGATTATTGACTAACTTTTTTAGGAGCTTCGACAGGACAGGCAAGATGGAAATCGGTCTGTAATTATTAAGGTCACAGGGGTCTCCTGATTTAAACAAAGGTAGTATAAAGGCTGTTTTCCAGAAGGATGGGACTCTTCCAGATGTGATTGATAAGCTGAAAATATATGTTATGGGGTACTTAGAAAGTGGTAACCTAGCCTTAGGAAGAAAGACTTGATTCTGTCTGTGCCTGCACTTTTTTCGTATCTAATTTTATTAATAGGTCCTCGACTTGCTTGAAAGTCACTGGAGAGAAACAGGAGGAGTCCTGAATCTAAGGGTCTGACTGGGAGCGTCATTGGATGGCAAGCAGTCAACAAGCCCAGCAGCTCACGAATAAACGAGTGCGCTCCTCAGGTCCAAAGTATGGAGTCTGTACTCAGCCTCCGAGGTTGGACTGGTGAGATACAATGGGAGATTGAGCACTGTGACAGGGTTAAATAAGGCCCTGCCCTATTTGTTATGCAGAAAGAGTTTAAACACAAGGGTCTGTTCTGTCCTCTCCTTCTCTGTCTCTTCTCAGTCTGGCTGCACAACCAAATTTTCTTGTGAGATCTAGGAACTGATCAGACAGTTTTGCAATTCTCTGCTTCTCGCTATGTCTCTGTCTTCCCTTGCTATTATTGTCTTTTCTTCCCCCTTGCATATCTGCAGGTATAAAAATATATGTAAATCTTTATGTGGAGATGTCACTGATACTGGGATCCCTTTGTTTAAAACTGTATATAGTTATACTGTTGAAATGATTACAAAATGCAATTTGGAACTCAAGTGCTTAACCTGACATGCAGTTTTTAAGTCCTTTGCAGAGTTGTAAACAAGAGGTCAGTTCTGGGTCACTATGTTCTGTTTGCTGAACCTAGAGGGAATGAAACTGATAAGAACATTCTGTAAACTTACAAGAACATTCTGTGAGAAGTAGGCTCTCTTAACGAGTTCCCAAAGACTTGTAAAAAGAGCAGCAATGCTTTTGCTAGACAAACAAGGAGAGTGAGAGACTGAAACTTGGAATTCAGAGATACCCTTAGAAGAAGGACTGTTTTCCATTTGTACTGCCTTTGAAAATAGTTATACTAAACAAAGATTTATTTTTTATTTTGCTGTTATTAAGAAAAATAAAACGCTATTTGTGAATTTTGAAACTACTCCTTGTTTTCCTATGCTTTCTGACCTGTGCCTCGAAAACAATCACCTAGTTCAGGTGAAACTCCAAAACAACCTTCGGAATGATCTTCGGGTTGGGGCAGAGGACAACCTTGTCCCCGTAGAACACCAAGTAAGGAGACTCCACTGACAGCACCTGCAGATCACTGATCCTTCTGCCAGAGGTGATAGCCACCAAGAAGGCAGACTTCCATTCCAGGTAATAGATGTCACACCTGTGCATTGGTTTGAATGGCTTGCCCATGAGCACTGCCAAGACCAGCAACAGGTCCCACGGTGGTGGTGGTTCAAGCACCGATGGGGACAAGTGGTCCAGACCATTAAAGAAGCATTCAACCACCTTTTGCTGTGCCGTCGGCATACCAGCCCATGCCCAGTTTGCAAAGATTGCTGCCAGGTGCACCTGGATGGTCGTTTACCTCAGGGCCCAGAATGCAAGCCAGGGGGTCCAGCTCCCTGCCCAGGCACCAAATGGAAAAGTGCTTCCATTTGAATGCACAGCACTGGTGGGTCGACCCCTTCTGGGAAGATTCCACAACCCAGAGAACCCCCTTGGAGAGAACCAAAGCCTGTAACTCTAGCTACTCGGAACCAGGCTGTCAGGTGCAGGGACTGAAGGTCTGGGTGTAATGCCATCCCTGTGACAGCAGAGAAGTTCTGGGCATGCAGTGAAGCTCGCCAGGATGAAGCCCAGCTCTGCAGAACTCTGCAGCAGAGTTACTGCAGGAAATAATGCAGTTTCAATGGGAGTTAATCCATTTTGTCATGCAAGGAAACTGTGACACTGCGCTTCATCCCAGCAGGCTTCACTGTAGATGCAAGTGGCACAGAGGTCTGCTGCAGTTGAGGAGATCTGGGTAGCACAAATGGCGCAGCCAGTCCAGGGCTGCTAGTATCACCTGCACCTTGTCCCCTCACAGCTTTACCAGCACCCAGTGAACCAGGGGACAGGGAGGGAAGGCATAAAATAGGCCTGGATTCCAGGGTTTCGCGAAGGCATCCCTGATTAGCATTCCACGCTGTGGTGGGCAGGCACAGAATAGTCTCAGCCATGGGTTCTTCCAGGAGGTGAACAGGTCAACCAACGGAGTGCTCCACTGGGACAAGAGATGGTTCACCACCTCTTCCTGAAGGGACCAATCATGAGATGCCTCACCCACCTGGCTGAGGGTGCCTGACAGCTAGCTGGAAACTCCAGCCACGTGGCTCGCCAGGAAATTGGCAACCTGACTGCGCACGAGGGTCCAGATGTGGAGGGCTTCCTGACACAGCCAGAGGGAATGCATTCTGCCCTGCCTGTTGAGGTAGTACATGGTAGTGGTATTGTCCGTCTGGACCTTCACAACCTGACACCAAACCAACAGAGTGAATGCCATCAAAGTGAGACATACTGCACAGAGCTCCAGCAGACTGATGTGTTATCGGGACTCCCTTGGGGTCCAGAGCACTTGGTACTTTGGTCCCCCAACCCACCAGAGACTAATGTGGTATCAGGACTCCCTGGGGGTCCAGAGCCCATGGGTACTGTTGCCCCCCAATTGGGCTCCCCTACACACCAGAGAGGCGTTGGTTGTCAGAAAGGTCATTGGCTCTGCGTGGACGAACGGGACTCCTTCCTGCAGGTGTTCCAGGACTACTCGCCACTCGATGGCATCCCACATTGACTGTGTCACTATAACCAACTGCTCCAGGTGACCGAGGCGCTGAAACCACTGGAGGGCCAGCTCCCACTGCAGGGGCCGCATCAGCCAGTGAGCTCACCAGGCCATGCTGGTGCAGGCCACCATGTACCCCAGCAGCAGTAGGAAGTCCCAGGCAGGTCACGAGTGCCCAACCTGAAATGATTGGGTAAAGGAAGTAAGGTCTGCAGCCCGGTCTGCCGGAAGTTGGGCCTTGGCCCAGAGTAAGTTGAGCTCTGCCCCGATCAAGAGAATGGCTTGCGAGGGGCTGAGTTCCGACTTGGCCAGGTTGATACATAGACCCAAGGACATACAAGTCTTGAGGGTCAGACCCCAGAACCGCTCCATCACCTCCTAGAATGGACAATCAGCCAGTCATCCAGGTATGGATAGTTCCCAGACCCTGTGATATCTCAGGAATTGTACCGCTTCAAACTGTTTGTTATTTGTACCCTCCTGGGTCATGCCTGAAAATAGGCATTGCCATGCCTAGTGCACTTACCCGGTTACCAAACGCAAATAAATAAATAAAATGTTGCCACCACTACAATGCATTTGGTGAAGACCCTGGAGTCTGAGAAGAGGCTGAAAGGCATGACCTGAAACTTATACAGCAACCCCTCCGCATGGAACCGAAGGTAGCGCCAGTGGGACAGACAGACGGGGATGTGGAAAAGGCATCCTGGAGGTCCAGAGAGCAGAAATGAGGCTTACTCACCTGTAACCGTAGTTCTAGGAGTGGTATACAGTGCACAGCCACACTTCTAGCAGTTCTTCCTTCCCCTTTAAATCTCGCTGTAAGGTCTTCAATCGAAGCTCCTCCCACCCACTCAGCAACACTCTGACATATCAGATCTTGCATGCTGGAAGCAATGATCTGTATGCCCCTTGCCAGGGGAGGTAAGGTGGGTTCTGTGAATGTGCACCATATACCACTCCTAGAAAGTACAGTTACGTAAAAACGTACCGTAAAAGTAGATCTTTGAGGAGTGTCTCTTGCAGTAGGCAATACTTTTGGGTATCCAGCAGAGATCGCTGTGGCGCACGGCAGCTCTTCTAGCAGTCTTTTCAAGGGACCACCCACACATGACATCAGCTTCCTGTTTCCTATATAAGTGTGGGCAGTCCTTGGTGTCCTCAGATCCCACACCGGATTCAGCTTGCAAAGCGAGGACCGAGGAGAAGCTGAGGTACCAAAGGAGTCCCAACCCAAAGTCACTGGACCAGAATTTTGCTCTCTTAGAGAAGGAGGGGGACGGAGGGTGGGAAAAAAACCTTCTGCAAGAGACACTCCTCAAAATCTACACTTACGGTAAGTTTTTACGTAACTGTACTATCTTCCACAGAGTGGTCTCTTGCAGTAGGTAATACCTTTGGGATGAATCCCAAGCAGTAATGCCCAAGTGGGAGGATGGTTATAGTAGGAAACCTTGTAGGACTGCACGGCCAAAGGCGACCCTACGTCATGAAGCAATATCCAGATTGTAGTGCCTTCTGAGTGTATGAATCATACACCAGGTAGCTGCACTGCAGATATCTGAAATGGAGGCTCCTTTAAAGCAAGCTGCAGTGGTGGCCATAGCTCTAGTGGAGTGGGCTCGGACAGGTCCAGGTAAAGGCTCATTGATTTTTTTTTGAAACAAGATGTAATATAATTTGCCAACCAGGATGACAGAGTACCTTTAGCAACCAGGAGGCCATCGCGACCCGGGAAAACGAGACAAACAGTTGAGACATCTTTCTAATCGATTTTGTCCGATTAGTATAGTAGCGTAATATACGATGGACATCTAAAGTATGTAGTAGATGCTCACCCTGACTGGAGTAGTAAGGATAGTAGACCAGAAGCTCCAAGGACTGACTTAAAGTATGTTCGGATACTACTTTATGAAGGAAGGGTTTGTACGAAAGACCACCCTGTCTTTGTGGAAAATCATGTAAGGTTCCCTATTCATGAGGGCACGAAGCTAGGAAAGCAGAATTGACAGCCACCAGAAGAAAAAATTACTCACCTTAGTAATGTTGTTTCTTCTAATGGAGTCTTGCTATATTATGACATATGCAGTATAACCCCAGGTTAGAACTGCTCCGGAGGTGAAAGAGTTAACTTTCCATGCAGGGCATGGAACCTTGAGCACGAGCTCGGTTGAATACTCTGTCTGTTGTAGCTCAAACTTAAACTGTCAGATCTTTATGAGCAAAAACTCACTAAGGTTCTGTGTGGAAGCCGTAAACCTACACTAGCCCACTGGCTACTAACTATAAATACACATTTTTGTTCTTGATCCCAAAACAAAGACTCAAGTCAGGGGATTCAAGAAAGAAAAATAAAGCATAACACCTAAGCACCCTAAGAAAGGGTGAAAATAAAGTGGGCATCTATGAAGTGCAACATTGCACTGCCAACCCACATCCCAAAAATAGAGGTTCTGAGATGGGCAGGCTTGGGGGGGGGGAGGTCATAATATAGCAAGACTCCATTAGAAGAAACAACATTACTAAGGTGAGTAATTTTTTCTTCAAACAACATGAAGTCTTGCTATATTATGACATATGCAGATTACACAGCAGTACCTCCATGGAGGAGGGACAGAACCTACTTAGGAAATAGGCTCTGAAGCACAGCTGTGCCAAATCGAGCATCACTCCTAGCCTGGATATCCAGGGAGTAATGCTTAGTAAAAGTGTGAACTGTTTTCCAGGTAGCTGCTTGACATATCTCTAGGATAGGGATGTCCCTGGCAGCAGCCAGAGATGCAGCTGTACCTCTGGTAGAGTGAGCCCTCAGGCCTGAGGGAGGAATCTTACCCAGTTTTTCATAGCAAAATTGGATACAAGAGACAATCCACCTGGCAATGGATCTTTTAGTGGCAGGTTTCCCTTTACCAACCTCACCATAAGTGAGGAACAATTGGAGGGATTCAAACCTGTGACCCTTGGTATGTTCTATATAGTAACTAAGGGCTCTTTTGACATCTAAACTGTGAAATCTCCTCTCGCCAGAGGAGGAATGGTCAGTGAAGTACACAGGAAGAGACACGGATTGATTAAGGTGGAAGTCTGAAACCACCTTAGGCAAAAACTTTCTGTTAGTCCTGAGGACCACCTTATCTCTGTGAAAGGAGATAAAATCAGGCTCCACTGACAATGCTTGTAGCTCACTTATGCGCCTGGCAGAGGTGATGGCTACCAGAAACACAGTTTTCCAAGTCAAGTACTTAAGCTCTGCTGAAGACAATGGCTCAAAAGGGGGTTGCATAAGCTGGGCAATGCAAATATTAAGATCCCAAGCAGGGGCAGGGTCCCTGAACGGAGGGTTGGTGTGAAGCAACCCTTTAAAAAACTTGGAGAACACAGGGTGAGCTGAAAAAGAAGAAGGCTTACCTACTGACAAGAAGACAGACACGGCTGCCAAGTGCACTTTTAGGGTAGCTGGTCTCAGCCCCAAAGAATTCAAATGCACCAAATAATCCAGGATCGTGGGCACGTCAGCAGATTCTGGGGAAATATGCTTACCAGCACACCATATGGAAAATCTTTTCCATTTTGAATTGTAAGTAGCCTGGTGGAAGGCTTCCTAGAGGCCTTCAAGATCTCAACACCTTGGGAAAGGTGTAGGTCAGCGAACTCTAACTCTTCAAGAGCCATGCCTTGAGATTGAGAGATTTGAGGTTCGGATACCAAACTCTCCCTGGGCACAGGTTAACAGGTTGTGATTCCTGGGAAGACACAGGGAAGGTGGACTACTAAGGACATGAGGTGGGTACCAGGGCTGCCTGGCCCAATCTGGAGCAATCAGGATCATCTTGCAGGGTTGAGATCTGATTTTGACTAGCACCTTGAAGAGAAGAGGAAGGGAAAGCATGGAGAAACTTCCCTTCCCAACTGAGCAGGAAGGCATCCAGAGGGACTGAGCCCAACACTGGGGGCCTGCAGCAAAAAAGGGGAAGCTGGTGATTGTCTGGGGCTGCAAAGAGATCTATCTGCGGGGTGCCCCATCTGGCAAATACTACCTCCAGTACTAGGGGATCCAGTGCCCATTCGTGATGGCCCTGGGAAATCCTGCCGAAGCATCCGCTAGGACATTGTCCTTGCCTGGGAGGTGAACTGCCGTAAGGAAGGCGTTCAGAGAATAAGCCAGAGACCACAACTTCATTGCTTCGGTGCACAAGGCCGTAGACAGAGTGCCCCCTTGCTGGTTGATGTACCACATTGTAGTGGTATTGTCTGTTCTGACCTGAACAACCTTGTTCTGAACAGATGTGGAAAAAACCTGGAGTGTTAGAAAAACTGCTCTGAGTTCCAACAAATTGATGTGGTGCAGAGATTCCTGAGGGGACCACAACCCCTGGGTAGTAAGGTCGCCCATGTGAGCTCCCCACCCCAAGAGGGATGCATCTGTAGTAAGGGTCAAGGAGTGAAACTGGGGAGTGAAGGGAACCCCCTGTCTCAGATTGCTCTGGTCCTGCCACCACTGAAGGGCCTGGATCAGGGTTCGAGTCACTGGGATCAATTTGGTTAGAGGATCTGTCCTTTGAGACCAAAAGGCTCTCAAATGGAACTGGATGTCCCTCATCTGAAATCTTGCTCCCTGCACTACTGCTGTAGAAGCAGCCATGTACCCCACAGGCTGTAGAAAATGCCTTGCTGGTCAAGAGACCTGCAGGGTGAAAGAAGAGGCCAGAGAGACCAAAGTCCTTGCTCTTTCCAGAGGGAGGAAGGCTCTGGCTTCTTTTGTGTTCAGTTCTGCGCCTATGAAGGTGAGAAGCTGGACAGGCTCCAGAACTGACTTTGGAAGATTGAGAAGGAAACCTAGAGATGTAAGCAGTTGCTGAGTTACTTGTAGGTGTAGTTTGACCTGGTCTGGAGACTGGCCTACAATGAGCCAGTCGTCCAGATAAGGAAAGATGGCAATCTTTTGCCTTCTTAAGTGAGCAACTGCTACTGCCAGGCATTTTGTGAACACCCTTGGGGTCAAGTGAGGCCGAAGGGCATTGCTCTGAACTGGTAATGGCCTGAGGGCAGTTCAATCTGAGGTACTTTCGATGGGAGCTTCGATGAGAACATGGAAGTAGGCATCCTTGAGGTCCAGGGAGGCTAGCCAGTCCCCTGGCCTTAGAGAGGGTAAAATAATTCCCAGAGTCACCCTTTTGAACTTTGGTTTTAAAAGGTGCTTGTTTAGATACCTGAGATCCAGGATGGGCCGCCATTCTCCTGTCTTTTTTGGGGTAAGGAAGTACCTAGAGTACAACCCTTTGCCCTGGTGTAGGGGTGGAACCCTTTCCACAGCTCTGAGAGCCAGGAGGGAAGAAACTTCTGTTTCCAGGGCAAGTGCCTCTGATGGATTTGCAGGTGAGGACCTGTCCTCATCTTCGAAATTTTTGAAGCTGAGAATCCAGTCCCTGGCTTACTACTTCCAGGACCCACTTGTCTGATGTTAAAGACTTCCAGTCCTGGACAAAGTAAGCCAGCCTGCCCCCTACCGGTAGTGGAGAATCGGCCCTGGCCACCCCATCAGGGAGCCTGTTTCGCAGGGGCTTTGGGTTGAGGGGTAGAAGCAGGCTTACTAGAACCCCTTCTGCCTCTTCCTCTAAAGAACCCCCTCTGGGCATAAGCAGAAGAGGAGGCCTGGGCTTGGTAAAAAGGCCTATGAAAAGGCCTGCCCCTGCCCCTGACATGCTGCCTTTGAGGAGTGGCTTACCTTTCTTTGGCCTGTACACTCCTATAGGTGGTCCTATACTCATCCATTTTCTTCACATAATTCTCTGTCTGCTCCCCAAACAGAGAATTGCCCACAACAGGAAAATCCATAGCCTTAGACTGAGTATCCGGTGACAGGGCAGTACATCTGAGCCAGGCCATTCTACGAAGGGACACAGATGTAGCCATGACTCTTGATGAAACATCATTAGAGTCTACTGCAGCATGAAATTGCACCTTGGATGCCTCAATACCATCCGCGGCCACCTGCTCCAGCTCCTACCCAAGCTGGTCAGGGCCTGTTTCACTAGGGCCAGCACAGTATCCCATCTGGATTTCTGGTACCTAGCTGCATAAGCCATATAATTTGCCTGTCTGAGTCCTAAAGATGCTGCCATGTACTGTTTCTTTGCCATGGCATCCATCCTCCTTGAATCCTTTCAGGAGGGTGAGAGGCTAGAGGAATATTAGCCTTGTCACAGGCTGCAGCACTACCCACATGGCTGCATTGCTGAGAGAGCACGTATCAGAGCCTGATAATGTATACCTCTTGTCCATCCTTTTATCAACAGGAAGGACAGAGTGAGGAGTTTTAGAATTTTTACTGTCTGTTTCCTAAAGGATTTGTGCAAGGGAATAGACAGTCTCCTAGACTCTGTAATATCCATCATTTCTACATAATCAGGCTTTTCTTAGTCATCAACAGCTTCCTCAACAGGGAGTTGGAGAGTTTCAGCAACTTTCTTATAGAACATAAAATGAGAAGGGGACTCAGATAGCCTGGGGAAGGAAACCCCTGAAGGTCTGTCTGGAGAGATGTCTGGTTCAATGGGCACATCCAGACATTCAAAATCACATTCACTCTCCTCATACCCCTCCTCCCCTTCCTCCGGTTCATAAAAATCCTCAAAATCATAATCTTGAACGGTGGAACCGTCCAAATCCGAGCGCTTCCTGATGGTGTCGGTTCGGACGGAACCGGAGAAAGAGACTGGACAATTTGAATAGCTTTAGCTATTTCCTCAGTGGTTGGAGAAAGAACTTTTGGCTCCACACTAGCTGACTTTCTAGCCCTTTTAGTTGCAACCGGCTCCTCAGAGCTGGCTCTTCGTTTGCCAGAAAGTATTGCCCTGGTCAGAGGGCACTCCCTCAGGTTCGGTTGGAACCGAACCGGGCTGGCCATCCGGGTCAGTGGACTTTTTGGCCTCCCTTTCCCTGAGCCTACCAACTCTCTTTTCCACGGTGGCAGCAGGAAAATTCTTACAAATCTGGCAGTCTGCATTGAGGTGGTCAAACCCCAGACAATATACACAGGTGGTGTGTGGGTCAGCCTTAGCAAAGGCTTCCCCACAGAGGCCACAGTGCTGAAACCCAGTGGGCCCGGTTTTTCTTTTGGGTTTCTCAGACATAGTGCCAGCCTAACAAACTTGCCGTTAGTGGCAATCCGTAAACAAGACTCTCTTATCGGTTCCCAACCGTGTCACGGTTGTGGAAAAAACGATAAAATCCATTTTTTAGAACTAATAAGAACCGGAACCGCACTCTAAAGGACTAAAAGTTAATTTAAAACCAATCTGATCGGTTCAAACCGAACTGAAAAAGACGTTTACAAGTTCCACACAGAAGAAAATAAACGTAAGCCTATCTATTACTTACAATACCACAGACAGAGCTTGAACCGACCGATTACGGTTTAATTTCGGTAAAATAAACCGAGAATTACACTTTTTAACCGACAAACGAATCGAGCAGCAGGAGAAATCTCCGGAGCGACTGTTCAGTGAGGCGGAGTAAAGAATCTGACAGTTTAAGTTTGAGCTACAATAAGACAGAGTGTTCAACTGAGCTCGCGCTCAAGGTTCCATGCCCTGCATGGAAAGTTAACTCTTTCACCTCCGGAGCAGTTCTAACCTGGGGTTATACTGCATATGTCATAATATAGCAAGACTTCATGTTGTTTGAATAGGGTTTTCCATGAAAGAATATAAAGGTCACAAGTGGCAGCTGGCTCAAAAGGCTCAAAGGTCAGTTTTTCTCTCACAAAATTGAGACCCCACGGAGAAGTGGGTCTTCTAATAGGAGGTTTAATATGTAACATTCCTTTCAAAAACATCTTGGCTAGATGATGTTGGTACAGTAACTTGCCATCCAGAGGTTCATGGAAGGCTGGGATGGTGACAAAGTGGACTTTGATGGAAGATTAACTTTAAACCAGACTCAGATAGTGAGGCCAGGTAGTCCAAAACCTTCGTCAGTGGACAAGAGTAAGGGTCCAAAGATCGAGAGACAGACCATATGGAAAAGCGTTTCCATTTGGAATTGTATGTTGCTGGCTTACGGGAGGCCAAGACAATACTGGCAACAGGAATGGACACTTGTTATGAAGGCATCCTCAGGAGCCCAGGGTGAAGGTGTACAGCCTACAGGTTGGGATGTAACAGGGTTCTTTAATTTTTAGTCAAGAGGTTGAAGATTGGAGCACCTCCTTGCTTGCTGAGGTAGAACACCACTACAGTGTTGTCTGATTGGATCAGCAATGGTCTAGAGTCAAAAGAGAGGCTGGAATATCAGAAGGGCTAAGTGGAATGCTCTCAGCTCTAGGAGACTGATGTGAGGATGAGAGGAAAAAAGTGGTCCACTCGCCCTGTGTCCGATAAGGACCCAGGCGTGTGCTTCATCCTGCCAGGGAAGTATCTGTGGTGAACGTCTGTGTGGGAGGGAGGGACTGAAAAGGCATTCCTTGCCATAAATTGGTTTCGACTGACCATCAAGTAAGAGCTGGGGACTCCCGGTGACGTCATGCCCTGAGGAGCAGTGCGAATCTCTAGCTCTGTCTCCACCAAGGCCTTGAATATTTGAATTAGTAACAACAGACCTCAATCCTATTTAATTTGAGCAGGATTGGCTTTGGAATGCCTAAGGGAAAAAAACACGACCTTCAGAAACCGCAAGTAAAGGGTGCAGAGATGAACGGCGGTGACTCCGATGGCGACAGTTCGCAATTTTCTGGAAGAAGCGAGCGTTTGTGAGGAGACGACTTAAAAATACCCCAATCCACCAGACAAATGGACATTGTGCTGCAGGAGCTGAGGGACTTCAGAAAAGAAACACGCTCCACACTAACAGCTCTCCAGACCAACTTAGGGAAAATGGAAAAATGCCTCAAGAGCGTGGAGGAGCAGGCCACGGTCACCGACTCTCGAGTCGACTCTGCAGAGCAAGCTATTGTCCAAATGCACCAATCCCTGAGCGACCTACAAGAGAGGGCTGAGGATGCTGAGGCTAGAAGCAGGCAAAATAACCTGCGGATTAATGGATTCCCTGAAGGCATTGAGAGTAAAGACTCGATTGATTTCATGCAGCAGTTTTTCAGATCAAAATTAGACCTACCAGATTCCTGCACACTTGAGATGGACCGAGTGCACTGTACTTTAGGCCTACAGTCCAACAGCAGGCCACGAGCTATCCTGGTGAGGTTCTTGCGCTATCAAGAGAAGGAGTTAGTGCTGCATAAATTGTGGCAACAAGGAGATTTGACTTATTCAGGCCATAGGATTTACGTTGATAATGATTACCCCATCATGATCACAGCAAGATGCAGAGTCTATGCACCGATCCTTAAAAAACTGAAGGAAGCGAAAATCAGATTCAGGACCCCCTACCCCTTGAGATTGGTGGTTCACTTCGAGGAAGGTCCTAAGACATATGAAACAGCGGAAGAAGCAGCTGCAGATCTTTCTAAAAATGGCATGGAAGTAACGCTTCTATGAAAACAACCTGCTGTCTCATTAGCTGCAAAGCTGGCACAGAGAGTTTGGAATAAAGTCCTTCAGAGGGAACAACGTCACAGGGAGGGAGCCCTTGCGATCCAGCAGATCATTGAGGGACTCAAACAGCAAGCTAGATCTCAAGCTGAGGATACTCAACCCAAGGAAACAGGGACTAAATAACTGACTGGTCATGTTTTTCTTCTTTAATCTTTAGACAACCCCCCCGGGTTGCGTGATTGCCGCAACTGGTAGGGAGACCCCCTCTGGCTGACTTTTGTTCCTCCTCAGGTTGGTCAGCTGGACCTATATTACTCTGGGTTGAAGCTCTCTGTTGAGCCCCCCCCCCCCCGATACAACCAAGTTAGGTTCCACAGTGTTTAGAACCCGCTATATCATCTAGATTGTTGGCAGCCCCCCCCCCCATCTTTGGTGTGGGGTTGGTGGGGTGGAGGGCCCTGGATGCTAGGAGGACTGGAGGGGTTGATTGGTTTGCCGCCATAAGAGATGCAGCAGTGAAGATTAGGGAAAGCCTTCTAGCTTTTATGATCCCTGCACATATTGTGCCCCCTTGGCCAAAGCAGCCCACCCTCCTCGTGTTGATGTTGCAACCAAATTGCTTTACTTTTAAATTGAAGATAGCATCGAAATCTTGTTTGATGAGCCACTTAGCATCCTTATTATCAATGGCATAGGGATAAGTTTAACCCGACATCACTCCTGGGGTAGGGCCCTGCCACCGGCCGTCTCGGTGGGGCTAATGCCACAGGGGAGACGGACCGACTGGGGTTATGGAAATGGGACTGGTGAAAATAATTCAGAAGCCAGGGAAAATTCAAATCAAAGCCAGTCCTGGCATGACCCTCCTGGTTACTCTTCACTACTTTAACTACTTCATGTCCTTGAAGGTAATGAAGAGGTCTGACCAGTTCAACACTCGGCCTTGGTGGCGTAAGGGACTTGACCACCTACCCTTAATCCCCCCTACCCACACGAAGACGCTCTACGTCTAGTCTGTCAGTAGATAGACACTGCCACATTGTGGCACTTTTGGAAGCTGAGGGCTTAGTTGCCACCAGTTCCATGGAAGCCCACAGAAGTTCGGTAGTCCTTGCCCAGTTGGCATGGAACCACAATAAGAAAACGTTTTGGTTGAAGTTAATAGTTTATTATTCCCAGTTTGAGGGAAATGTTCTTCTCTACCCATTAAACAGGCAGTCACACTCTTTACAATGGGAGAAGGAGCTCAGAAAAATTTCAATAGAGAGGAGGGTCAGGATTTGCCTGTTTCATTCATGCTAACAAATTGTTATGTCTGATGACCAAAATACCTCTCCAGATTTTTTCCTTGAATGTTAATGGAGTAGGCAGTCCTGTGAAAAGGGCTAGAATGATTACTAGGTTCAAGAAGGCACAAGCTGGAATAACATATTTACAGGAGACACATATGAATGCTCACGAGCATAAGAAACTAGCCAGGGGGGTTCACACAGGTGTTTTCCTCTGCTTATTCAAAAGGGCAAAAAAGAGGGGTCACCATATTAATTTCCGTCCACACCTCCTTCCAAACTACCCATGAATGGGCAGACCCAGGACGACGCCTGGTAGTAGTACAGGGCCTCCTACAGGATGAAGAAATTACTTTGGCCAATGCATATTTTCCACCGGGATCTACTTTGCAAACAATTAGGTTCTTATTAAACAAAGTAGTCCAACTGGCCAAGGGCACTCTTACATAGGCCGGTGATTTTAATATTCCCCCAAACCCCCACTTAGATACCACTAAAGGAGCAAGAGGTAAACAACCAGTTCCACATAAATTTTCCAGACAATTTGTGCAAGAGATGGGATGGGTTGGATTGATATATGGCGTACCCTCCATCCCAGGGACAGAGGATACTCTTTTTATTCTGCAGTCCACAGATCTTATTCCAGATTGGATCACTGTTATACACAAAAAGAAAACTGAGAGATCATAGTTGAGGCTACAATGGGAGATATAGTGGGAACAGACCATGACCCGGTGATCACAAAATGGGAATTGAGCATTGAGAAATGGAACACGATCTGGAGGTTTAATCCATTTTACCTAAAAAAAAACAACCCCTTTTTAAAGAATTTATAGAGGAAAAAATTCAATAGATCCTCCAGGATAATTCAGACCCGGAGGTTCCCCCCTCAATCTCATGGGATACCATGAAGGTGGTACTTCGTGGCCACTTAAATACACAATGTTGAAAAAGCAGCGTAGTGAAAAACAAACTCACTTAGAGCAGTCACTTAAGTTTTCCCAAATGGCACAACAGCAGGGGGATGACTCTGTATTGCCTCAACTTCAAAGGACTAGACAGGAGCTGGATGCCCTGGTGGCCCAAAATACTGAGACTGCCCTAGCCTTTCTCAGGCAAAGGTATGGCAAAATAGGTCCTACAGCTACACGATTGCTAGCATATAGACTGTGCAAACAGAAACGCCTTTCCACTATAGCTATAATTAGGGACCCAATTACAGGGTCTCAGTATTTGAAAACTAATCAAATCACTCAGGCCTTTCGTGATTATTATAAAAAATTATATTTTCCAGATCATCCTTCAGAATCTAGGGATATTAATGCTTTTCTTGCCCCCTTGGCCCTCCCACAGTTAACCAAGGATCAGCAGGAATCTTTGTTTTCCCCGATCTCCAACACTGAATTAATGGTGTCCATTTCCCGATCTAAAACCATGAAGGCACCCAGCCCTGATGGGTATGGGGCCGAATTTTACAAAAGAATTTAGCTCACAGACTGTCCCACTCCTCCTCCAGGTTTATAATGGAATACTTCAGGGACAGATGGACCCCCCACCCAGTTGGTCATATGCGGTAATGTCCCTGATCCCTAAACCAGGTAAGGATTCTCAGCAGTGCTCTTCTTATCGTCCAATCTCAGTTTGAATATGGACTATAAATTCTTTATGTTCATTAAGGCCAGATGACTGGATGCAGTGTTACCTACCATAATTAACATAGATCAAACTGGATTTGTAAGTGCTAGATCTACCATGGATAATATAAGAAAAGCGCTGCACCTAGTTCATGAAATGCCGTCACAGATAACCCCTTCAGTCCTTCTCAGCCTCGATGCTGAGAAGGCTTCTGACAGGGTCTTGTGGCCCTTTTTATATTCCACCATGACAAGGATGGGTTTTCCCTTATCCTTTGTTTCCCTGATTAAGAATATGTACTCCCATCCTCGTGCATGTGTAAAAGTTTTGGGACACCATTCCCCATATTTTCCCCTGTTCAGAGGTACAAGGCAGGGCTGAACTATGTCACCCAGCCTGTTCGCCCTTTTTATTGAACCACTGGCGCAAGCCATTAGAAGCTCCCTCCTGATAGAGGGGATACAGGCGGGAGGTTCGGAGCATCGCATCGCCTTGTATGCAGACGATGTGCTGCTTTTTCTCTCTAACCCGGAACAGTCGATCCCAAACGTGTTTAATTAGAAACTGAATACTAATAAAACCGAGGCATTAGCTTTTAAATTTTTCTGTCCTTCATCTATTATATAAGCCTACCCTTTCCGTTGGGACTTGTCCAAGCTAAAACATATAGGTGTTTATCTTACACATAAGGCGAGGGATACAGTGGGGGTTAATTACACCCAGTTTTATATTCAACTCCAATCAGACCTGGAGAGATGGAAAGTACTTCCGCTGAATCTTCTTCAGAGAATTGAGGTCATTAGGATGGTAATGCTACCTAGAGCCTTATATGTGTTTCAGAATATTCCCATTTATATTCCAGCCAAGACCTTCCGTATTTGGAATAAATTAATTAGTAGATTTATTTGGGCGGGAAATCGCCTCCAAATTAAATTTCTCACTTTGACCCTCCCTACGAAGTTAGGAGGGCTAGCCCTGCCCGACCTTAAAGACTACCAGTGGGCAGTACACACAACTTTCACCTTGAAACGACTGATGAGGGGCAACCACACACATTGGTATGCAGTTGAAGAGGGCCTTGTGTCTACCTGGAGCCTAATTGGTTCCACTATGTATTGTTCCTCTCCCCCTTTTGCAGCAAGATCCTAATAACCCCTGGATATCCCATCAATTGAAAACCTGGAGGATAATTAGAAGGCATTTTGCCTTCACCCCACACTTATGGAGGTTAACCCCAATAGCTATGCTCGAGAGGTTCCCCCAGCCAGGTTAGATCATACATTTGCTTCCTGGGAAATTATGGGACTTTTTAATATCACACATTTCCTCGCGGCTGGAGAATTTAGATCTTTCCAAGACATGTGCCGGTCGTATGGGCTAAGAAGACAGAATTTCTTTCAGTTTTTGCAGGTGCAACACTTTTATTATGCAATTCTGGCAGAGCTGCGCTGCAGAGAAACCACCCCCCCGGTGGTCCTC
Organism: Neoceratodus forsteri; assembly: GCA_016271365.2. Classification (NCBI taxonomy): domain Eukaryota; kingdom Metazoa; phylum Chordata; order Ceratodontiformes; family Ceratodontidae; genus Neoceratodus; species Neoceratodus forsteri. The sequence continues at coordinate 850,081,485 of CM057452.1, forward strand.
CTTCAATGGGGTATCATTGATGGAGGTCTTCCCATTCGATCTTGGCCATTAGTGAGGCACTGGTGGAAACCCGGGGCCTGGACACTGCTGAGATAAACACAAAGTGGGGTCAGGAGTGTGGGTTGGTCCTCTCCTCGCAACAATGGGATAAATGTTGCCTATCAATATCACAGCTCACCTACTCACATAGCTGGAGATTGTTTGCATGGCAGGTTCTGATTACTTTCGAACACCAGCCATAACAGCACACTTTACAACTGCAGGTCTCAGGAAGTGCTGGCGGCAATGTGGGGAATCCACGGCACATCATTCCCATATATTTTGGCAGTGTCCCAATTTACAGCCTTTTAAGAATTCTCTACAAAGCGAACTGACGGAGTTGTTTAATACACCAATTAATTTAACGATAGATTTGTTTATCTTACATAATTACCCACGCGGAATGGCAGATTTAGGTGTGAGATACCTGCTGGGAATTGCCCTACTGGCAGCTAAGAAAGCCCTAACTTGATGCTGGCTGACCCCTAGGATTCCCACGATGGTGGAATGGAGGGAGATGGTGACTAACATATACACATCAGAAAAAATGTCATTATCTAAATGATGTCAGACCTGTGCAATATGAAATGGTCCAGATGGATTTTCTATATAAGTATGAAAGACCCATCCTTTATTCCATGAATATCACTTTAAGTAAACAGGGAAATTAGGTTTTTTTTTTATTTAGAGAGGGATAATCAGTTAAGGAGGGATGATCAGGGAATATCCGGAGGGAAGGGTGGATTGGAGCTTCTGGAATCAGGGAATATAGATGATTATAAACCTTTATGTGTACCTTAACGAAAAATGTGCGGACATTGACAATATGGAATTTTTTGAGATTACATGTACTCTCATTATAATACTGAACCTGAAACTTTTCATGATGGACTGCCATGCTACTTGATTATAGTTGTCTGCTGTTATAGAAAATAAGATATATAGCTCATATCTCCTTTTTGCCATTCTTTATGATTTTGTTGAAATGATCTGTGACAATTATGCCTGTACCCCCCTTTTTTAAATTTTAAAATCTAAATAAAGATTATATTAACAAAAAAAAAAGCTGACGTCAGAGAGGAAGTGACTCTGAACTTGCCTTCAAATTGTTCTTGTTCTTTGAGACCACTGAATCTGGAGGATTCACTGAAGAGGTCTCGTAGGAAGATGGTCGAGTGCTACCATAGGGATGGCAACGACCACATGACCCAGAAGGCACAGAAGCTGTCTAGCTGTGACTACTTTCTAAGTCTGTATGTGTGATGCCAGAGACAAGGGTGTGGCCTGTCGGACAGCTGGACAGTAAATTTTGTCTGAGACTGTATCTAAGACGGCTCTAATGTATTGGAGACTGAGTCGGGGTCAGGTTGGACTTTGGCCAATTGATTGTGATCCCTAGAGTGTGAAAATATTTGTAGGGTAGTCTCTAGGTAAGAAAGCAAAGCTGTTCTGCTTTGATTGGCCAGCTATCTAGATATGGGAAGATAAAGTGCCCTTTCCTTCTTAAAGCTGTTACAACTACCTCTAGGTATTTGGTGAACACACTCAGGGCCGAGGAGAGGCCAGACCGGAGTGCTTGAAACCGATAGTATTAACCTAGCAGGTAGAAACAAAGAAACCTGCGATGAGCAGGATGGATGCAGGTAGGCATCCTTCATATCTAGGGCACAACGCCAATCTTCCTGTTTCAGTATTGGCATGATGGAAGTCAAGGTTATCATGCAAAACCATTTGTACTGGATGGAAAGGTTCAGTTTTCTGAGGTCCGTATCGGACTGAGGTCTTCAGTTCGTTTCGGTACTCGAAAGAAGTGGGAGTGGAATCCCTTTTTATGTTGTGAAGGGGGTACCAGAGAAACTGCGTATGTCACCAGTAGAGCCCTCAAGTCCTCTTATATGATCTGATGGTTATAATAAATATGTCAGGGAGGATGGGGCTTGGAGATAAATTTCAGAGTATGACCCTCTGTATAATCTGGGTACCATTAGTCTGAGTGATGTGCCCGGTCTCTAAATGGAGGCAAAATGACTTCCACAGCCTCCCAAGCTGGGTCGAGGAGGGGTGAGAAAAGGAAAAACCCTAGTGGGTCACTAGGTGTCGGGCTACCCAGGCCCCCGGGAGGAAGCCATGGGCGGCAGAGGTCTTGCCTCTTGTGGGTTGAGTACAACCTCCATAGCCACCTGGTATCTCTGCATTTTCCACCTCTTTCAGAATAGGAAGAGGATCGAGTATGGTAGGTTGCATGCGGAGTATGGTACATGCCATGAACCACACATAGTGTTCTGCCTGATGCCTGTAAATCATCCAGTAAAGTCCAAGTACCCAGCCTGAAGAACTTGGACCCGTTAAAAAGGGGCCTTAGCTATTTTATGTTGCACATCAGGCGTAAGTTCTGAAAAGCGGAGCCAGGTGTGGCGTTGCAAAGAAATGTCAACAGCTGACAGTCGGACCAAGGTACCGACAGCATCATATCCCGACCTGGGTAGGTGATGGGAATTAGGATTACTAGTTGACATAGTTAGTCAATAATCGCTCCCTGTTCTGGTGAAGGAGGGAGCTGATTGATAATCTTAATGGCAGATGACCCAAAGGTATGGTGGCATGTAATCATATGACCCATATAATTTGGAATTCTGATATTCATGGTACTGGAGAAAAGGACTAGTCTATCCAGAAAGTCAAGTTTTCGGGATTCTTTATCAGGTGGTGAGGAACTCATATGATCATGAGAGGCAGTACAAAATCCACATCCAGGAAAGCTTGAAAAGAAGGGATGAACCAGAGGAGCCAGATAAATATGATCAACCTTACGGGGAACAGCTGAGAGAACTGAAGGCTGATGTGAGGCAGTCAGCATGGCATTCTGGTACGTTTGAATTAGTGGGGAAATCACCAAAATAGGCTTCTCTGACAGTTCAAGGTATTCTGCCATATCCTTACTTTGTCATGTTTTTGTGGTAGAGAATCCCAGGCCCTCATCCAAAGAAGAGATTTCCGAAAAAGGGAGACTGAGGAAGAAATTTCAGCTCCTGGAAATATTCGTGTACAAGGTCACTGGTGGAGTCATCTGGAGAGTTCTTGTTCATCTGAAACACAGTCTTCCATATAAGGAGGAAGTGACCAGGGTGGGAATGGATCCTGGTCAACATGAAAATTCTTAGGCGGAAGAGGAGGAGATCGTGGAGGGTCGCCCTGCCCCCTTGGATCGGAGGGCTGGGAGTACCATGTGGCATGCAAGACGTGACGTACTACAGTGGAGATGTCCAGTTCCTTTGGAGAAGGGGGGTGTTTGAAACACAAGGGGGGGGCAATGGAGGGGGATGGACATAGAAACATAGAATTTGACGGCAGATAAGGACCGCTTGGCCCACCCAGTCTGCCCATTTCCCTACCTAATGGATAAGCTGCAAATCCTAGTTAACCAGCAGCCTACTTCTTTCTACCCCCACCCCCTAGAATTGCCTTATGGCTGTCCCATGCATGCTTGAATTCAACCACTGTTTTTGACTCCACAACCTCCTCCGGAAGGCTGTTCCATGCATCCACAACCTCTCTTGTGAAAAATACTTCCTACATTACCTCTGAGCTGCCCCCATCTTCAAATTGTGCCCCTTGTTCTTGCACACTCTTTTTGAAAGATGCTACCCTCTTGGACTTTGTTGATTCCCTTGAGGTACTTGAACATTTCTATCATGTCCCCTCTCCCTCGAGGCTATACATATTAAGCGCCTTTAGTCTCTCTTCATCGTCTTCGGTGCAGACTCTGCATCATTTAGTTGCCCTCCTGGACAGCTTCCATCTTGTCTATGTCCTTGCGGAGATTGGGTCTCCAGAACTGCACACAGTACTCAGATGGGGTCTCACCAGTTGTCTGTACAGAGGGATAATAACTTCCTGTTTTCTACTGGTGATGCCTCTCCTATGCATCCCAGTATCCCCCCAGCCCTCCCTACTGCCCTCTCACGTTGCTTGCCCACCTTTAAGTCATCTGATATGACTACCCTCAGGTCCCTTTCCATTTTTGTTGTTGTTAGTATCTCACCCCCCATTGTGTACTCTTCCCCTGGGTTTTTGTTTCCCAGGTGCATTACCTTGCACTTCTTAGCATTAAATCTAAGCTGCCATACATTTGAACATTCCTCTAACCTTGCCAACCTTGACATGTAGCCTAAGTAGGTCTTGCCCCTGGGTGGTAAAGTCCAGGGTTCCGATCTCTATCTGTCTGACCCCTGTGATTGTCCACCTAAGAGGGTGGAGGGGTAGAAACATGGCATAAGCCATTGGTTTTTTATGAAGCCCCATTTACTATGTTAGAGTATGAGGGCGTGCTGTCGACGGAGGGACACCTGGAGTGGTGGCCGTCGATGAGGCATGAAGTACAGAGGTTGAGGAGGATCTCTCCCGCTCTGTGACTCTAATGGAACCCAGAAAGGGTTATTTATGTATTGCCTTTTTATAGTGCTGAGTAGGCAGAATAATGAAGCACCGTCGACGGGGGACAGCTGTCGATGAGAAATAGGGATGCATCGTTGACGGGGATGTCCCTCAATGATGAAATGGAGGCATCATCAATGGGAATGGCCGTCGATGAGAATATGGGTGCATTGTTGACAGTGGTTGCCATCAATGATAATAGAGGTGCATCGTCAACGGTGGTAGCCGTCGATGAAGATGTTGATGGTTATGGGCTGTCAATGAAATTATAGATGCACCGTCAATGGTGGTAGCCACTGATGAGAACATTGATGGTTATGGCCGTCAATAAAGATATAGATGCATCGTTGTCGGAGGTAGCCATCGATGAGGATGTAGACAGTTATGGGCCATCAGTGAATGTATAGATGCATCGTCGATGGTGGTAGCAGTCGATGACAACAATGACGGGTATGGCCGTCAATGAGAACATAGATGCATCATCGATGGTGGTAGCCGTTGATGAGGAAGCTGACGGTCATGGGCCGTCAATGAAAGTATAGCTGCATCGTCAATGGTATGGTAGCTGTCAATGAGACTATAGATGCGTAGTTGACAGTACGGTGGCCATCTATGAGTAAAGGAGGCATAGAGGGTGAGGAGGGGTACTCCTGCTCAATGTCAGTCCAGAAATGTAGATCAATAGATGGGGGAGCTCTTGTTGGGTGAGCCCCCTTGATCAAAGAATCTTCAATGTTGTTTCTCATCGATGACTGCTGTTTTCAGAAGTTGTTCTAGCTGCTGCATGCGAGCTCAAGACGGCAAAAAAAAAAAAAAAAAAAGGAACTGAGGATACCAGGGACCACCCACACTTATATAGGAAACAGGAAGCTGATATCATGTGTGGGTGGTCCTTGGAAAAGACTGCTAGAAGAGCTGCCATGCGCCACAGCGACCTCCGCTGGATACCCAAAAGTATTACCTACTGTAACAGACCACTCCGTGGAAGATCTATGGTTACAGGTGAGTAACACTCATTTCTAGAGACATGGACATGGTGCACTATCCACACTTCTGACAGACTCACAGAAGTTCTCCGGGAGGAGGGGGCTGTGACAGGGATGAACAGGGCCTTGTCCCAGTGGTTGTGGAGAGGGAATTTGGGTGCAAGGATCTGGTCTACTCGCTCCTTCTTCTGTCTCTTCTCTTTCTGGTTGCACAACCAAATTTTCTCGTGAGACCTAGGACTTAATCACCCCGACGGTCTTGCAATTCTCTGCCTTTCGCCATCTCTCTACCCTCACTTGCTGTTCTGCCTTTTCCCCCTTGCATATCTGCTGGTGTAAAAATATTTGTGAATCATTATGTGGAAATGTAACTGATCCTGGGATCCCTTTGTATAGAAATGTATATGGTTATACTGTTGAAATGATTGAAAAAAGCTGTTCGGAACTCAAAGGATTAACCTGTTTGCAACTCTCTGAGAAGCTGTAAGCAAGAGGTCAGTTCTGGGTCACAATGTACTTTCTGCTGCACTTGAAACTTACAAGAACACTGTGCGAGACGCATGCTGTTTACTTAACTAGCGGGAATTGCAAAGACTTATAAAAACAGAGCTGCAATTGTTTGCAAAAGAGAGAAAACACAGAGGCTGAGATTGGAAATTGAGAAGAAACCCAGAAGGACATTCTATGTTTCTACTGCCATTGTAAACAGTTATTCTGAACAATTTTATTTTTTTATTTTACTGTTATTAATAATAGATCACTTGTTGCTAATTTTACAACTGCTCCTGGTTTTCCAATGCTTTCTAACCTGTGCCTCGACGACAGATGGTGTCAGCCTAAGTGGGATTTATGCCGTGCATACTCTTAGCCAAGAGTTTTGTGCGTGGGTATTAGACCTGCTACCAGGGAGGCATAGAAGAAAGGTATGGATTCTGCAGCAGCAAGCCCATGAGTGGTTACCAGGAGCATGGCAGCCACACTAACAGAGACAGAAGTCCAACCTGAGACTGTACAGCTAGCACCAGTTATAGAAAAAGAACAGGCAGTGACAGAACCTGAAAGCCTAACTGCCTTTTTCAAATGGTGGGCTATACAACAAAGAGACACAGAGAAACAGAGAAGAGAGAAGATGCAACAGAGAGAACAAATAATTCAACGTTTAGAAGCACAGAGAAAAGAAGAAACGTAACAACTCAAACAGCAGAGAAAAGAAGAGATGCACCAACAGGAGCAGTGATGGCTAAGTGCCTTGCAAATTCTCAAAGCTGGAGAATCTGGCACTGCTCCAGCAGGACAACAAGACACAAACAACTTAAAATACCTTAAACTTACAAAGTGGTGTCCCTCAGATGATACTGAAGCATACTTCACAACTTTTAAAAGGGTTGCCGCAGCCTGCCAGTGACCAAAGCAGCAATGGGCAATCAGACTGGTACCTTACCTGACAGGAAAAGCCCGACTTGCCTACAGCAATATGGACACTGCACAGTCAGAAAACAATGACCTGGTGAAAAGAGAAATCCTGAAAAGATTCAACATCTCAGGTGAGACCTACAAGTGGGGATTTCGGTCTCTGAAGTACAACTCAGTTGACAATCCTTGAGAAGCCTTCACCTGACTCAGAGAACTCCTGATAAAATGACTCCAACCAGAGGACAAAACAGTCCCACAGATCATCGACACACTTGCAATGAAGCAATTCATCAACATCCTGCCTACAAATGTGCAGCTTTGGGTAAAGGAACACTGACCAGAAAGTGGAGAAATGGCTGTTTCTTTGGCAGAAGACTACCAAATGGCCAAACACCACAGCAGCGAGGTAACAGCCAAGCACCAGTAAGACACTCTTTTTCACATTTAAACTCCAAGCCTGATAAGACCTCTGGTGGGGGTAACAAATCTGTGCCCAAAGACGTTATTTGCTATAACTGTAATAAGCCAGGTCATGTTGCAAAAAATTGCCGTAAGAAGAGTGACACTGGAATAGATTTGTCCTTAGCAAATTGGGCAAGTACTTAACAGATGTGAAGGTGGGAGATAAGACTGTGAAGGGACTTATACATTTGGGAAGCAGACAGACCCTAGTACATATTAAAGTGCTAGGAAAACACATGTCCAAAGGACCAGGTACTGGTATCATCTGCATACACGGGGACACTCAATACTATTCTGCCAGCCAAGTGACTATTAATGGTGTGTCACACCAAATGAAAGTGGGGGTAGTACCCAAGTTACCGTACCTGTAATTACTGGAAATGACCTTCCAGGATTTACTGAGTTAATCAAAGAGGGAGTAAATCCTGATGTTTCAGCAGTTGCGGTGACAAGAGCTCGGGCAAAGAAAATCTCAGATGGTGGGGACTCTTTTCCTTTCTCTAATTTTGAATCGGACTTGTTTGAGCACAGCCCCAAGATCTAGAAGTCCAGGAAAGAAAGACGACGCCTGAAGAAACAGTGGCAACAAAAGACTGATGGACATAAAAGATTAACATATGAAAATGCTGAAACTAAACTGATCACTGATTGTGATTTTCTTTCAGAACAAGCTAATGATGTTTCTCTCCAGGGTTATTTTAAGCAGCTATGGGTGAAATCAAAACAGGTTGAACCTATGTTTAAAAATGTAATGGGCTACTGTACAGAGTTTGGGTTAAACTTCAGACACAAGACCAGATAGAACAACTGGTTATACCACAAAAGTACAGATCTGGGTTGTTACAGATAGTACATGATAGTCCTATGGTTGGTCACTCGGGCAGGGATCGCACCCTTGCCACATTGCTATACAGATTTTACTGGCCTGGAATTCATGAAGATGTTGCTACCTATCGCTGTTCTTGTGCTGAGTGTCAGAAAGTAGCCCCAGTGACTAAAAAAGACAAGGTGCCCCTACCCTTGACAGATGTTGTGGTGGAATTTTTATATATCCTAAAGTATAATAACTTTATGTCCTAAAGCTTATTGTACCAGAGCTTATAACTGTTATATGCGATTATAGTCATATAGATATGTTGCTTCTCATATGCTCTAAAACTATCTGCTTTGTTATAGCCATATAGCCATGTTGCCTTTCATATGCTTTAAAACTATCTGCTTTGTAAAACAGCCATAATGGATGTACAGTTCTGTGCTGACTAAAACAAAGGAGGTTGTTTGACAGAGATAAGAAAACCTTGAAAATTAAATAAAGCTAAATACAGCTGGTTGTAACTAAGATAAAGGGAGACACATGAAGTATGGAAAACAACTCCTTATACGGAAAGTGCTAAATCTGAGGTTTTGCTAGAGATGAGGAGAAGCTGTTGTAAGCATGAGATCACTGTTAGACTGTGAAACTGAAAAGGTATATAAGCTTCTGTGAACAATGATCGAGGAGCTCTCTCCTTAGCTGAGGCTCCCCCATATATGTGTGCAGACAATAAACTGAGTTTATTGGAATAACCATTGGGTGTGGTTATTGGTACATAGAAATTAAGGTAAAGTATAGACAGTAAAGAGAATCTGCTACCACAGTTTTGGCGTAGTCGGCAGGATGGCTTCACTTCTCCGTGTCGCACTGTGATCGGACTGCCAAGTCCCGGCCTCAGGGGAGGGTGGCCCTGGAGGTTCAAGTCCCACCATATGTGTGACACCTTTGGAGCGGTGATAGCCATCATTTACTGTCTTAGGTGCTGGGGTGGCACCAAGAGTGCTGGGTGGGCACTCGGCATCAGGGGACGCCTGCAGAGAGTTAAGTGTGCTGGGTGGGCACTGGGCGTCAGAGGACGCCCGAAAAAGTCGGAGTGTTGGGTGGGCACTCCAAGACCGGTTAGGCGCCTTTTAGGGACTACAATGGAAAATACGGGGGACCTCTACCAAATGGATCTCAACCTAGTACTGTTAAAGATTTTTTTGTTTTTGTTTTGTTTTGTTTTTAAACTGCAAACCAGAGCTCTGGAAAAAGACTTGGTTTGGCAGGTTACTAAAATGGCCAAAAGAAAACCTTTGAAAGGGTTAATAGCTGCAGTGTTTGAAAATTATCATGAAGGTCCTGCAGTCAGTTTTCTTACTCAGACTTGTGTATCGGAAAAGAAGAAGAAAATACCTTGGCACCGGGTAAGTCTAAATTTTTTTTATTATTCAAAGTTGTTTTATGTCTGTCTGTTTTATTTCTGTATCATGATACTAAACAAGGTAATGCTCCGTCTTTCTTGTGCATATTTTCTAGCTTATATCTGTGTTCTGTAATTATGTTCTGTTGTCAAGGTTGCGAGATAGGATTGACTGCCTTCAGTGCACATGTTACAGTAAAAAAAAAAAGAGAAGAAGCTTCTTTGCCTCATAGCTGACTGTTTTAATTGGTTTTATTTTTAATAAAACATTTGTGCTGCCTAGATAGGGTCAGTGAAGAACTTTTGTATGTAGTTGTTGGTCGGAGCAGGTAGTGTTGATGGTGAAGAGTTATGACGTCATATAGATTGCAATGTGCAAAAAGATTTGTAGTTTGCAAGCAATGTGCCAAGCCACTGCTAGGTGAAAATGTAATGTGTTAACAGCTATAAATGGCTTTATCATACTTCTAGTTATAACCAGAAACTTTTTGCAAAATGGCAGGGTGCCATATTTTGGCAATCTCTGTAAAAGGTGTAACCATGTTATACAAGATGTGTTCACTTACAGATGATATGTTGTATAGCGTTTTAACGGAGTTAAATGTGTTTAAAAGTGTTTTGTTCTGGAAAGATTTGGCATGGCGATATGTATAAATGTGTTGATTTAAAAATTGTCAGTGTTACAAGACAGGGGGAGGCAGCACATACATCTAAAACAGGTACAGTTTTCTAATGAAACTATGGACATTACCTCAGCAAATTGGTGTGAAACAATGTCAGTCTTATTTTGTGTTAAGTATTTCTTTTTGTGTATGTGTATGTGTGTGTACTGTCTTGGCCAGCAGTTTTATTGTATGCTTTATTATTATTTAAAGATATTTAATGTCAGTAGTGTTCAAGGACACAAAAAAACAAAAAATAACTGGGTTTGAATGACCCTTGCATGCACACTGTGACCTTTTGCACGTTATTTGACCTTCTTGTGTTTCAACATTTTATGTTACTACCAGTTCAAACTTAATGTGTATTCCATACCTTAAGCACAACTTTTCACACAAAATGTATGTTTTCATGAAAGCACACCAAGAGTGAACCATGTAATTTGACTTTTATTGCAAAACTAGTATTCTAAGTGAAGAGGAACAAACTTTTCTTCTCGTCTCACTGCTTCTGACTTGCAGCCAACACAGGCAATACTCCAGCTGGAAGGGAGAATATTCATCATCTCCCCATATTTTTATTATATATATATAATAACGCTTTTGAAAAAGGACTATTACAGCTGTTTTTGAGAGTTCACCATCTACAGTTAAAAGCAATGGCTTTTGTTTTATGTGTGACCATGGTGTAATCATTTTTTGTCTTTTGAAATGCATTCTAAGAGATACGCACGTACGGTATTACCATCAATCCGATTTTTATAAACTCAGCTGACATTTTGTCATGCTTAGGATAAGGGAACCCAGGGACGCTTGGCTTTTTATCCTATAAAAATAATCTTGTTTTATTTTAAACTTGTGTAGGTTTAGTATTTTGTTGTTTGTCTGTGTTTCTTCTCTTTCTTCAGAGAAAAGAAGTTCCCCATCTTTATAGTAAGGTATGAAACTTATTAAACTAATTGTAATATTATCTTATTATAATTTAAAGTGTAGTAGGTGGGGATCATGTCACCATCCACAGCTAACCTTTTATTGCTACAGTATTCGAGCTGTCTCTTTCACTTGAGCTGTCTCTTCCACCATTAGGAGCTTGGGGGAGGGTAAGCTACCTTCTCCATCCCTTCCAGTGTAGTACCCACAAAGGTTGCAAGGTACATCACTGTTCCCCAAAGGGTAAATAAAGAAAATGTATATTTGCCAATAATTGTTTCTTATTTACAGGTTTAAAAGACCCACGGTATTTAACAGCATAACCCAGCCCAAGCCCTTCTGTTTTTCTAGTGCAAACACTTAAATCTCACACCTATTATTGGTACAAGGGTTTCTGCCCTCAGCAAGTAATCAGTACAGCTGGAGGGTGAAGTTGTGTATGTATGTATGTCCACACATATTCATTCTTTTGATTGTCTTTTCAGCTTTCTTATCCTGTTAAAACAAATGCAAAACAACTTTTGTCATTGCCTTACAGCAATGAATGCAACATTTTCAACCAGTAAATTCACAGTACTCTAACATTTCTGGATTCTAAGCTAAGTTTACAGTCTATATGTGTTGTTTAAAATGTATTTTATGCATTATGCTCAATACTAAAATTGTTCTATTACAAACATGCTTATGTTTCATGTTTATATTATAATGTTTTGATATACATCTTGCTACACTGTATCATGTGTGTATTCAGAAAGTGTTCCACATGTATAACGTTTTAATGCTCATAACCAAACCTAAATACTGGGGCCAGCATTGCTGACCCACCTCTACAATATGTTCCAAAGCAAAACCAAAAGTAAAATTAATGCTCCGTCTGTCTTATTACTCACAGGTACCCCTGAAAAATAAGTGCACTCTATGCAGGTTTTGTCATTTTCAATTTTAACAATTATAATATGCAAATTTAGATTGTACTCCAAACCTATGCTTCAAGCCTTACCCCACTCACTACTTTGAAGTATTTCACTATACAGGGTAAAAAAAAAAGGTAGACCTTTTCACTTGTCACAGGTGCAATAGGCACTGTTATTAAATTGGCATAGGCCAACAACATACGTGTTGTCCCACTAACTGCATTGTGTAATAGGCATATTGCCATAAACTATATGTTTAAAGCGTGTTATTGTAACATTACAAGATTTTATAACTCAGGTCTCAGTCAGGCCTGCTTACAACAGACAGGAAAATAATGTTCATCACTGTCATAACTGCTTCTGTGATTTAAAAGCAGGAGGTAACCATAACATTGTCATGATTTACAGATGGTCAAATGGTATAATTAAACCTTGGCCTGCACCCCCAGGTGTGCGGCTAATGTCCCATTTTTAATTTTTTCTCTTTCTAATTGCCAGAATTTAGGCTCTGTCACACCACTCTTTACAAAACAAAAAGTTAATAGTTTAAAAGATTGTTATTTATGTGTTTTTAATTCAGTGTCTAACACACTTTGCAAGTTTGCAGGTTTCCATGATGTGGCACACATAAGATCTCCACATTCCACAGCAGTAATATTTTCGTCTAAGTTGCCAAGACCTTCATCTTTTTCCTAAAAGGAAAACAACTGCCACAGCTTTGATGTCATCACTATCTTTGTGCCTGACTAGTTCCATATAAGGACTATTGCATGAATCAAGTTATTATTACCTCTGCAAGGGTAATGTTTTCAGCAAAATTACACCTATTTGTAGAACTTTAAATCAACTAAAAAAGGTCCAGTCAGTTCAGACTCTGCAATCAAGCTTATTGTTTCTGCTTACTATAAAGTTAAGTCTGGGGAAGGGGCACTCCCCAACGCCAGCGAGAAGATTCTGCTTCAATTGACCTTCAAGCAATACATCCATTTTCTTCACTGCTGCTTGTTCCAAACATGGCTGGTACTTTCTACAACCCTATTGCTCTGTTATGGACTGTGTTCTTAATGGTTTATTGTCAATTGTTACCTTTTATGGACTGTTAATCTTTATGCGGGTGTAATCAACTACGACAAAACAAATGCCATGCCAGTGTGTGTGTGGCTATTCCATTAAAGGACTCAATGCACCCTGGCCAGTGTGTCTACTAATCAGCCATCCAGCAGCTAGCCAGCAAAATAAACACTGACTTTCTACTATGCTGGTGTTTTGTTTTAAATTACTGTCTGCATTGCCCCATATGCCTTGTGGGGTTACCACCATTCTGCAAATGACATTTCATCTGTACTGTAACTACATCAACCTGTGGATACTTATATGAACTTATGAACTGTTAATTTCATGGACTGTTATGTTTATAAGGACTTATCTGTCAAGAGACATTATCAACAGATTCTTCAATCAAGCTCCAAGGGTGTGCCACACCTCAACACAAGGCAGCATCTACCTTATTCACTCTCAAAGTGAATTCCATGAACTCTTTTTCATCAACAAAATTGTTATGTTATATTGTGTTATATGTGGTGTCACATGTTAGCATTTTTTCACATATTTCAATTGTGGTGTTGACATCCCTCAATTCTGTATTATGTTTTACAAACTCACGATTTGTGTTCCGTCTATAACCACCCCTGTACCAACTCCAGAATAGGATGCTTTTTATAAATGCCTTGACTATCTGTATGCTGGCAACCAGTTTTAAATCATATAAATAAAAAGGGTGGTGGTTAGTTGATACAGAGTATCAAAAGGGGGGAGTGTGGTGGAATTTTTATATATCCTAAAGTATAATAACTTTATGTCCTAAAGCTTATTGTACCAGAGCTTATAACTGTTATATGCGATTATAGTCATATAGATATGTTGCTTCTCATATGCTCTAAAACTATCTGCTTTGTTATAGCCATATAGCCATGTTGCCTTTCATATGCTTTAAAACTATCTGCTTTGTAAAACAGCCATAATGAATGTACAGTTCTGTGCAGACTAAAACAAAGGAGGTTGTTTGACAGAGATAAGAAAACCTTGAAAATTAAATAAAGCTAAATACAGCTGGTTGTAACTAAGATAAAGGGGAGACACATAGTAAGTATGGAAAAACAACTCCTTATACGGAAAGTGCTAAATCTGAGGTTTCTGCTAGAGATAAGGAGAAGCTGTTGTAAGCATGAGATCACTGTTAGACTGTGAAACTGAAAAAGGTATATAAGCTTCTGTGAACAATGATCGGGGAGCTCTCTCCTTTAGCTGAGGCTCCCACATATATGTGTGCAGACAATAAACTGAGTTTATTGGAATAACTATTGGGTGTGGTTATTGAGTACATAGAAATTAAGGTAACGTATAGACAGTAAAGAGAATCTGCTACCACAATGTGCCTTTTGAGAGAGTTGCAATAGATGTGGTTGGCCCCTTAGACAAAAGTAAAAAGGGTAATAGATTCATTTTGGTAGTATGTGACTATGCTACTCGATACCCAGAGGCAGTTCCAATGTTTACTGTCACAGCCCCAAAAGTGACAGCAGAGCTTGCCGAAATTTTCAGCAGGGTGGGCTTACCAAAAGTGCTGTATTACTGAAGGAGCTGTACCGACTACTAGGCATCACTGCCATAAGAACCTCCCCTCATCACCCTCAGATGGTCTTGTTGAGCGTTTTAATCAAACCCTAAAATGCATGTTAAAAAGGGAAGGGAAAGATTGGGACCAATACTTAGCTTACCTGCTTTTTGCTTACACAGAATTCTCACAGGCATCAGTCAACAGATTTTTCACCATTTGAAATGCTGTATGGTAGACAACCTAGAGGGTCACTAGATGTAATAAAAAAAACATGGAAAGATAACCTCCATCGGAAGCAATCTATTACATCTTATATGTGTGCCCTGAGAAAGAAGCTGGCAAAATATGTTGAAATCACCCACCGTAATCAGGAAGAGGCCCAAAACCAGCAGAAGGTGTTATTATGACCATGGGGTAAAAGAAAAGGTTTTTGAGGCAGGTGAAAAGGTCTTGTTACTGTTACCCATTTCAGAAAATAAACTGTTAATGAAGAGGCAAGGACCTTATAAGGTTCTTAGACATACTGGCACAGTTAACTATGAGACTGAGACCCCTGACAGGAAAAATTCTGCTAAGATATACCATGCTAACCTCCTCAAGAAATGGGTTGAAGAAACACCAAAAGCGGTTTTGCTAGTTTTACCAGAAACTGATAAAGAAGATATTGAGGTAGATTACGATAGATTGGAGCAAACTGTTACTGCTGATGCTGTAAAGGTGAATGTTTCCTTAACCTCCGAACAAACTTCAGAAATTCATAACTTGCTAAAGACATTTAACAGTACTTTTACCACAGTGCCAGGCAGAACTAAAGGTGCCAAGCACATAATAGTGACAAAGAATGCTCATCCTATTAGGCAAAAGACATACAGATTACCAGAGCGGTTAAAAACAGACGTGGTTAAGGAAATACAAAAAATGAAAGAACTGGATATCATAGAAGAGTCAAGAAGTGATTGGTCATCACCAATGGAGATTGTAAACAAAAAAGAAGGGGATGTAAGAATATGCCTTGATTTTAGAAAACTTAATCAAGTGTCAGAATTTGACAGTTATCCTATGCCCAGAACAGATTATTTGGTGGACAGACTGCGGAGTGCCAAGTATATCAGTACCCTTGATCTCACCAAGGGTTACTGGCAATTCCCCCTAGCTAAAGAATCCAGAGACAAAACTGCATTTGCCACTCATATAGGATTCTATCAGTTCACCACCATGCCGTTTGGTTTACATGGTGCACCCGCTACATTCCAATGGTACATGGACGTAATTTTATCCCTTCACACTGGTTACTTTGCTGCGTACCTGGATGATGATGATGTGGTGTACAGTCCAGACTGGAAAGGCCACCTGGAACACCTATGAGCAGTTATCCAGTCGATCAAAAAGGCAAGTCTGACAATTAATCCTACCAAGCATGCATTGGGCATGCAGGAACCCAGATATTTGGGCTAGGTTTTTTTGGAAATGGAGAAGTCAAGTCAGAGATTTCCAAGACAGAAGCTGTAGCTAACAGCCCTGTCCCTAAAACAAAGAAGCATATCAGGTCATTTTTAGGGCTGGCCGGTTATTAATGGAGATTTGTTCCCAACCTTGCCTAATTAGCTACTCCCCTCACTGAACTTACACAGAAACGGTTCCTGAATGATGTGAAATGGACCCCAGAGTGTGACGAGGCTTTTCGAGCCATTAAGGCTGCATTATGTTCAGCCCCTGTTTAAAGGAGCCCAGACTTTGAGAAACAATTTCTGTTACAGACTGATGCATCAGAGGTAGGTTTAGGTGTAGTCTTGAATCAGCATATAGATGGGAAAGAAATACAGGTTACTCACCTGTAACAGGAGTTCTAGGAATGGTATATGTTGTTCATCCACACTTACTGGCAGGTTCCTTGCCGCTTTAAATCTTGCCAGAAGGTCTTCAAGCTGGCTCCTCCCTCCCACCCGGGTGATAAAACTCTTGGCTCCGCCCCATGATGCCAGATCTAGCCCGCTGGAAGCCAGGTTGTGCGTTGAAGCCGGGGAGGTCGGGTGGATTGTGTGGATGAACAACATATACCATTCCTAGAACTTCTGTTACAGGTGAGTAACCTGTATTTCTAGGGACATGGATATGTTGTTCTATCCACACTTACTGGCAGACTCCTAGCAGTTCTCCGGGAGGAGGGAGGCAAGGCGCACACCCCCTACTTAGGAAACAAGGGCTGGAGAACTCAGGTCCCAAAACCAGCATCCCGGCGTGACTCAAGGTTGATGTGGTACTGGGTAATGAAGGTGTGTGATGACTTCCAGGTAGCAGCCCAGCAGATTTCCTGGATAGGGATGTCCCTGGAAGCAGCCACCGAAGCAGCAGTATGGCAGGTAGAATAAGCTCTTATCCCTTTGGGAGGCTCCATGCCTGCCAACCTATAGCAGAGATCTATGCAGGAGGTGACCCATCTGCCTATCGTCCGCTTGGCTGCAGGTCTGCCAGGTGCGGCTTCAACGTAGGTGACAAACAGCTGGCGAACCTCTCCCTGAACTTCAGCTGTCCGCTCCTTATAAGAGAGCGCTCTTCTAGGGTCCAAAGTATGGAGCCTATATTCGGCCTCAGAGGTGTGATTGGGGTAGAACACCGGCAAAGCCAACACCTGGTTAAGGTGAAACTCCGACACCACCTTCGAAAGGAATTTCAGGTAGGGGCGCAGGACAACCTTGTCCCTGTGGAAGAACAGATAGCGAGACTCAATAGAAAGCGCCTGGAGCTCTCCCATCCTTCTGGTTGACGTGATAGCCACCAAGAAGGCGGTCTTCCACGACAGGTGAGAGATGTCACACCTGTGCATTGGTTCGAATGGCTTGCTCATGAGCTTAGTCAATACCAGCAGTAGATCCCACGGAGGTGGAGGTTCTCGCACCAGAGGGGATATGTGATCAAGGCCTTTGAAAAAGCACCCGACCACCTTTTCCTGCGCCACCGACTGCTTCCCGGCCTGCGCCTGGTAAGCAGAGATGGCTGCCAGGTGCACCTTAAGGGTCGTCGACCAAAGCCCTAGCTGAGAAAGGGACCACAGGTCGTCCAGAATGCTGGCCAAGGAACAGGAGGAAGGGTCCAACCCCTTGCCCTGACACCAAATGGAGAATCTCTTCCATTTGAAGGCGTAGCATTTTCTGGTCGACTCCCTACGGGATGCCTCAACAATGCTGAGGACCTCGTCGGAAAGACCCAAGGCCTGGAATTCTAGCCGCTCAGGAACCAGGCCGTCAGGTGCAGGGATTGAAGGTCCGGGTGGAGAACCTTCCCCCGGCTGACTGAGATCAGGTCCGGGTGGGCTGGGAGCCACCTCGGGAGCCTGGAGCTGAGGCTGAGGAGATCTGGATACCAGAACTGGCGGGGCCAGTCTGGGGCTACCAGAATCACCTGCGCCTTGTCCCTCCTCACCTTGTGGATCAAGGGAAATGGGGGAAAGGCATAGAAGAGACCCGGGGTCCACGGCCTCAAGAACGCATCCCCCTGCAGCGAGCCCTGCTGAGGGGGCGGACATGAAACAGCCTCAGCTTCGTATTCTCCCAGGAGGCGAACAGGTCCACCTGAGGTGTGCCCCAGTGGGAGAACAGATCATGTACTACCTCCGGCAGGAGCGACCACTCGTGAGATGCAGCACCTATCCGGCTTAGGGCATCGGCCAGAGTGTTGGAGGCTCCTGCCACATAGATGGCTAGGAGATCCGCCTCCAGACTGCTCACGAGAGACCAAGTGCGGAGAGCTTCCTTGCACAGGAGCAAGGAGCACGTCCCGCCCTGGCAGTTTAGGTAGTACATGGTCGTAGTATTGTCCGTCTGGACCTGCACCACTTGACCCCATACAAATGGAGCAAAGGCGGTGAGGGCTAGTCGGACCACCCGAAGCTCCAGCAAGTTGATCTGGCATCGACACTCCCAAGAAGACCAGAGGCCATGCGTTCTGTGCTCCCCCAGATGGGCACCCCAACCCATCAGAGAGGCATCGGTCGTTAGAGTGACCATCGGCTCGGGGCGGACAAATGGGATGCCCTCCTACAGATGAGCTGGAATGATCCACCACTGGAGAGCGTTCCACATCTCCTGGGTCACTGCCATTGGCTGGTCCAGGGGACCGGAGCACTGTGACCACTGGTTGGCCAGTACCCATTGTAGGGGACACATGTGCCAGCGGACCCAAGGGACCATGCTGGTGCAGGCCGCCATGAGACCCAGGAGGCGCAGGAAGTCCCGGGCAGGGCGCAATTTCCCAACCATAAATGATTGGGCAAAGGAGGAAAGATCCTCGGCCCTGTCTGCCAGGAGCCGTGCTCTAGCTCGAAGAGAGTCAAGCTCTGCCCCAATGAATTGAATCACCTGCGTTGGCACGAGTTCCGATTTGGCCTCGTTGATGAGGAGGCCAATTTGAGAGCAGACTTGTAGGGCCAGATCCCTGGACCGCTCCACCTCCAGTCTGGAGGGGGCTGTAGTCAGCCAGTCATCCAGGTAAGGGTACACCTGGACCCTTTGGCGCCGCAGGAATGCTGTCAACATTGCCATGCATTTGGGGAAGACCCTGGGAGCTGGAGAGAGGCCAAAGGGCATGGCCTGGAACTCGTAAAGGGACCCCTCCGCTCTGAAGCGAAGGACTCGCTGGTGAGACGGACAGATTGGGACGTGAAAGAATGCGTCCTGGAGGTCCAGAGAACAGAACCACAAGCCTCGTTCCAAGGATGGAATGATCTGTGCCAGAGTAACCATCCTGAACGTTCGAGACCTTAGGAACTTGTTCAGGTCATGTAGGTCTAGAATGGGGCGCCAGCCCCCCGTCCATTTTGGGACCAAGAAATACCTGGACACAAACCCTGGGTCTGGTGGAGGATCCGCCACCTCCCTGATCACCTCCTTCTGGAGGAGCAGAGCAATCTCGGCTCGATGAGCCGACAGTGAGGCCGCGGACCCCGTAGCCCCGATGGCTCGATAGGGCGGGGCCTGCTCGAATTCCAGAGGCAGACCCTTCCCTACCACTTCCAAAACCCAGCAGTCTGTGGTGATAACGGACCAGGCGGAAAGGAAGTGGCGGAGACGTCCCCCCATGGGGGTAACCCGGGGGGGGAGTGACGAGGCTGGGGGCGACACCCCTCAACCCGTCACTGGGCAGGCTTGGAGGAAGGACCGGCCGAGGGACCTCCTGGGCCTTTTCCTCCTGGCTTCCTGCTGGAGGAAGCTGCAGGCTTGGCTTTGGGGTGCCAAGTGCGAGCCTGCTGGCCCTGATGCTGGTGTTGCTGGGCCGGACGTGCCACAGGGGCAGAAGGCGGAAAGGGCTTACACTGCTGGCGGCCTTTGTCCTTCTGGGCAGACGTGACCGAGTCCAAGGTGGCATTGGACTTCTCGATCCTCTGCAAATGACCCTCCACCCCGGGACCGAGCAAGTTGGTACCCAGGAAGGGCACGTCTGCCAGCTTGTGCTGTGCATCCGCCGTGAAGGTGGAGATCCGCAGCCAAGCTCTGTGGCGCATGGCCACTGTGGCCGCTACTGACCAGGCACAAGAGTCTCCAATGTCAAGAGCAGTTTGGAGCTGCTGCTTTGCCACCGCCCTTCCCTGATCCCGCACCTGCGTGACCGAGGAAGAAGAAGATGCGGCCTGGGCTGCCTCCTCCTCGAGGGCGATCATCTGCTCAGGTTGCTCAGCTGAGCTCGCCGCCACGGACATTGCCCAACGGGCCTCCTTCGACTTCACCGGAGGACTACGTCTCTCGGGGCGCCCAAGTTGAAGTCTGGCAACACGGTCTTCGAGGACATTGACCAAGAAGGACTTGCACAATTCGCAGGCCTGTGGATCATGATCGAGCCCAAGGTAGTAAACACACATGGAGTGCGGATCGGTCCGAGACATTTTCTGCCCGCAAGAGCACCGCCGAAATCCGGGAGTCGACTTGTTCACCGCAGCCGCGAAGGAAGAAAAAGACCAAAGTCTAGTAAAATTAAGTATGAGTTTCGGTTTAACTGACGAGTTTGGATCCAGGCCTAAAACGCAGAGCGCTAAGGAGGGAACCTGAGCTTCCAAGCGGTAAGGAAGATCTGGAGTCATGGGGCGGAGCCGAGAGTTTTATCACCCGGGTGGGAGGGAGGAGCCAGCCTGAAGACCTTCCGGCAAGATTTAAAGCGGCAAGGAACTTGCCAGTAAGAGTGGATAGAACAACATATCCATGTCCCTAGAAGAACAGGTTACTCACCTGTAACAGTAGTTCTAGGAGTGGTATATGTTGATCTTCCTGGACATAAGTCTCCACCACTCATTCACACTATTGGGATCTGCGCCGGAGGCACTAGGACCCATTGGGAGCAAACTTTTTTGCTGGAGGATTGGCGCCGGAGATGGCGCCGCGAGGCACGGCACCGCGAGCCACAGCTCGTGCTGTAATGACTATCTCGGCGTCGACCCTCCAACCGCCTCAGTTCCTTTTTTCCCGCTGTCGAGTGCACTTCAGTGACGACGTCGCTCACCCGCCGGAAGTCAAACTTCAACTAGCAGCATAGTTTTCAGTTTGTTATTTTGTAATATTATCTCAATAACAGTATCGCTTAGTCTTATTTTAAAAATAAAGAAGTCTCAGCCTACTTTGACGGAGTCGACCATGAGCAGGTCAGGTGATGGTAGGGAGACTTCGTATGAAAGCTGTTCAGTCAGTCGGGCTGGGTCCGGTCCGCCGCCTTCTCCGGAGGGGGTCTGACAACGGTCAGTCCAATGCCGGGGATGGCGGTCCTCATGAAGCATAAAATAAACGGTCGATTCTCGGCACTGTTCGGCCTCGAGCTCTTCTTCGCCCACAGGTCTAAAAAGAGAAGGCATCACTCGAGGTCGCCCTCTGATATGTCTGCCGCGCAGACGCTCGGGTTATCGGGTTAGTTGTCGGGTCTCTCCTTCGAGTCGCCAACCTCTGCTTCTGGTAGCCAGCGCTGACATCAAGTCCCACCCCGCCCGCAGGTAGGTCTTCAGGTGAGCAGTTTCATCAGTGGGCCGCTCTTATGGAGCAATGGGCTCGGAGGTTAGTTCAGCTACCTGGCTCGGTCACTCGTGGGCTTTCGGGCTCATTGAGAGACCAGGTAGGGCGGTTGGACACTCTTGGTCACGCGGCACCTTCTTCGGTGCCGTCGACTCTGCGCTTAGGTGTCCCCCCCTCACATGGCTGCGGCGCAGGGGGCCACACCTGCTCTTCTTCCTTCAAAACCTGTTTTTCGGAGTCTGGGGGTGTTTTCGGCGTCCCCGGCGACGTGCGGAGCCTCGGCGCCGGTGGTACGCTCGGCGTCATCCTCGGCGCCGTGCGGCTTCTCGGCGCCCTTCTCAGCGCCGTGCGGATTCTCGGCGCCGCGTGGTCCCTCAGCGACGTTTTCGGTGCCGCGTGCTCCCTTGGCGTCGTTCTCGGTGCCATGCGTCTCCTCGGCGCCGGGGGCTCTCAGGGCTCCCTCTGCTTTTCAGGACTCCTCTTTTCACTCGTTTCCTTCTTCCCTCTCTTCTGATTTTCATTCCTTTCCTGTCCATACAGTCCCTCCTGGACTGTCAGGAGATGACATTGAGCCTGACCCAGACCTTCGGTTGGGTGATGAAGTGGACGAAGCCGGATCTATCTCTGCTGCAGAGCCTGTGGTCGAGGACCTGTCTTTTAAGTCTCTGCTGAAGAATCTGAGTTCCACTCTTTCTCTCCAGACTACAGACATCGATCCTGGGAAATTGTTAAGACTCCAATACCTTCATGTTGCGGAGATCCCTATGGATTTGACTCCTCCGGTTCAGCCTTCCTTCGAGACGCTGTCTCAAATGGTATGGAATAATCCTGCTCTCACCCCTTCTGTGGCTAAATCCATAGATAGGAAATATTCAGCCCCCAAGGATCGTCCCATTTTGGCATCTCAAGCCTTTGCGGATCCTATTGTAGTCCTGGCAGAAAATGATAAGGTCGTTCTTCCTCAAACTACTACAGCTCGACCTATTAACAAAGAATCTCGTAAGATAGACACCTTAGGTAAGAGAGTCTTTGCTGTTTCTACCCTAAG
The DNA here is from genome assembly GCA_016271365.2 of Neoceratodus forsteri. Taxonomy (NCBI): domain Eukaryota; kingdom Metazoa; phylum Chordata; order Ceratodontiformes; family Ceratodontidae; genus Neoceratodus; species Neoceratodus forsteri. Next base: position 850,104,189 of record CM057452.1, read on the forward strand.
TATGCGTATTGCCAGCTACCAGGGCTATTTCTCACAGTATGAATATATCCTGCGGCACTCTATCAAGCAGATGGTTGAAGCTCTTCCGGAGTTGGATGCAAAGCCGGAGCTTCTTCAAACCATTTCCAGAGGTATCGAATCTAACAACCAGCAGGTTAAAGCAGCCATGGATGCTTTCGACACTGCTTCCCGTTCAGCGGCTGCTGGTATTTGCACCCGACGTCATTCCTGGCTGTGCACTTCGGGTTTCACGAATGACGCGCAGCAGCAGGTAACGGCGTTGCCCTTTGATGGTGCATATCTTTTTGGTCCTCAGGTAGAGCAAGCTCTAGAAGCTACTCAAAAGACTAGGACAGCCATTAAGTTGGCTCAACCCCCTCCTGCCCCCTCTCGAGGGCGTCAATAAACGTCAGTTTCATAATCGTCAGTCCTTTCGAGGCAGAGGCAGAGGAGGTTTCCATAAAAAACAACCTGCCCAACCTCAAAAGAAGACGCGACAGAAAGCGCAAGGGCCCAAAGCGCCCAGCGCTACCTTATGAATGTCTGGCCCAAGTCACATCTCAGCTGCCGAGGTGGACTTTTCCTCTCCGGTGGGAGGTCGTCTGATGCACTTCTACAACCAGTGGAAGTCCATAACCTCAGACAAATGGGTCCTTGGATAATTCGCGAGTGGTATTCACTCAATCTGGTGGAGACCCCCCCGGATCGTCCCCCCAAATGGCAGCCCAGGCTGTCGACCCTTCAGTCAGACCTTCTCATGGCCGAGATTCAGGGCCTTCTGAACAACAGGGCAGTAGAAGTGGTGCCACTGCATCAGCGAACATGGGGTTCTACTCCCATTACTTTCTGGTTCCAAAGAAGTCAGGGTATGCCCCATTCTGGATCTCAGAGCTAAACAAATTTCTCCCCAAGGAGAAATTCAAAATGATTTCTCTGGGAACTCTGTTACCTCTGCTTCATCAACAAGACTGGCTAGCCTTCCTAGACATGCAGGATGCTTACCAGCACATTCCTATTCACCCGAGGCATCACAAATTCCTGAGGTTTGTGGCTCTGGGACAGCATTATCAGTTCAGAGTCCTGCCCTTTGGGCTATCCTCGGCGCCGCAGGTTTTTACAAAGTGTTGTGCAGTTCTCGCAGCGCACCTCAGAAAGATCGGGATACAGGTGTTCCCTTATCTGGACGATTGGCTTCTAGCAAGCCCTACCAGGCAAGGGACCCTGGACGCCGCAGAGACAGCTTCTTGCCTCCTTACGTCCATGGGAGTTCTGCTGAACCTCAAGAAATCGCAACTGCAGCCCTCCCAGAGGCTCCTCTTTATAGGGACTCTTCTGGACACCTCCTGTGCGAAGGCTTTTCTTCCAGAAGACAGAAGGAACGATATCCTTCAAATGGCCCGTCACATCGGGGAGAACACCTCAGTTACTGCTCTCTCGATGCAACGGATGCTAGGCCTCATGGCTTCCTCAGTGTTCACTGTTCCCTAGCACGTCTGCACATGAGAACCACTCAATGGATGCTCAGTACTCAGTGGTCCCCAACCACTCACCCATGAGTCCTATCTCATCAAGGTGACAGAACCTTTAAAGAGGTCACTCACCTGGTGGTCTCAAGAGAGCAATCTCCTGGAGGAGTATCCTTTGCTCCTCTGGACCATCAGATCTCCATTACCATGGGCGCATCCCTAATGGGGTGGGGAGCTCACTGTCAGGCTCTCCACACTCAAGGTGCGTGGACTCAAGCTGGTCAGCTCACATAAACGTCCTAGAAATGAGGCAACCGTCCTTTATGCGGTCCGAGCGTTGAAGGACATTCTGTGTCTAAGAACATTCTCCTTCAAACGGACAACAAAGCAGTGATGTATTACATCAACAAGCAGGGCGGGCTCATTCTTACCCCTTATGCAGGGAAGCAATGAGGGTATGGGAATGGTGCTTGGAGCACGAGGCTCTAATTCAAGCGGTCTACCTGCCAGGTATTCAGACCGAACTGGCAGACTGTCTCAGCAGAACAGAGACAGACCCTCACGAGTGGTCTCTCAACTCAACCATAGTTCAGTCACTATTCGAAGAGTGGGGAACTCCAGCCCTGGACCTTTTTGCATCCCCACTCAATGCAAAACTGCCTCTCTTCTGCTCCAGAAATCCAGGGCCTGGCATTTTCTGTCAAGATGCGTTCAGGCTGCGGTGCACAAAACGCTTTCTTTACGCCTTTCCACCTCTTCCTCTAATTCAGAGGGTACTCCTCAAGTTCGAATCCAAGGGGGACAAGATGATCCTCATTGCTCCCTTCTGGCCTCGACAGCTGTGGTTTACACTACTCAACAGTATGTTGGCAGTTCCTCCGAGACCACTTCCCCTACAGATGAACCTTATGACTCAGGGACCTGTGGTCCACCCCAACCTGAGATCGCTTCACCCATCACGCTTGGCTCCTGAAGAAGTAGAAGTAAACCGTTCAATGTGTCCGAAGAGTTTCACATATTCTTCTGGCTGCACGGAAACCAGCCACTAGGAAAACTTACACAGCCAAATGGAAGCGTTTCTCGCTCTGGTGTGCAAAGTCCTCTTTGAATCCTTTTTCCTGCCCACCAGATAAAGTTATGGAGTACCTCTTAGACCGCTCAAATTCAGGCCTACAGTACTCTACAGTCAAAGTTCACCTTTGTGCCATTTCAGCTTATCATGAGCCAGTACTTTCCTTCTCACTGGCTCAGTTACCTGTGGTTAAGAGGTTTCTTAAGGGAATTCTGCATCCAGACCTCCTACAAGACGTCCAGTTGCAGCCTGGGACATCAATCTTGTGCTAGATATGCTCACTCGGAAACCTTTTGAACCTCTGGCTACCTGTGAGCTAAAATTTCTCACTTGTAAGACTGCCTTCCTAGTGGCCATTACCTCAGCCCGTAGGGTCTCTGAGATACATGCCCTGGTCACAGACCCTCCGTATACTGTGTTCCATAGGGACAAGTAGTTCTTCATACTCATCCTAAATTTCTTCTAAGGTTGTGTCAGAATTTCATCTAAACCAACCTTTGGTCCTCTCTCTTACTTTGCGAACTTCCAAAATGAAGCAGGCGTTCTCTTCATTCTTTGACGTTAAGAGGCCTTGCATTTCTATCTGGATAGAACCAGGACTTTTGCAAGGCCAGCAACTATTCATTTCCTTCAGCGAGGCCCGGCTGGGTCAACCTGTTGCTATCAGATGCATCTCAGCATGGCTAGTGGCATGCCTTCACCACTGCTATTCCATGGCACAGGTTAAGTTGGAGGGCAGGGTTTACGCTCACTCTACTAGAGTGGTCGCGGCATCCCTAGCGGAAATTCGCAATGTGCCCATTGCAGATATTTGCAACGCGGCCACCTGGAGCTCATTGCATACTTTTGTTAAACATTATGCACTAGATGTCCATACCAGACGACATTCTTCCTTTGGCAGAGCCATCCTTAATGGACTTCTGTCTTGAAATGTGAGCTCTTGGTCTCTGCACGCCCTCTCAGGGATTATTAGCTCAGTACTCTCCCAATAGTGTGAATGAGTGGTGGAGACTTATGTCCAGAAGATATGAAATTACGTACCTACTGTAATTCTTGATCTTCTTGGACGAGTCTCCACACTCATCCTACCTCTCCCCGTCCCCGAGCTCATCTCTGTTGTTGGTCTTCACCCCCTCAAATCTTTAGGCTGTGAAGACTTCTTTGTTGACCCTTCTTATACGGGTCATCCAGACTATCTTATGTCCGGTTTTTAGGTTAAGGCTACCCTTCTAGGTTAGTTACGCTGCACCTCCTTGGTAAAAAAGGTACTGAGGCGGTTGGAGGGTCGACGCCAAGATAGTCATTACAGTGCGAGCTGTGGCTCGAGGTGCCGTGCCTCGCGGCGCCGACCCTCCAGCAAAAATGTTTGCTCCCGATGGGTCCTAGTGCCTCCGGCGCAGATCCCAATAGTGTGAATGAGTGGTGGAGACTCATCCAAAAAGATCAAGAATTACGGTAGGTACGTAATTTTCATTTCATCCACACTGTTTGGCATTGTCCCCTTCCACTTTAAATCTGCCGGAAGTCTTCAAGTCGGCTCCTCTCACCCACCCGTGTGGTATATACCTCGGCTCCGCTCCACGACGCCAGATCTTAGCCCGCTGGAAGCAAGGTTGTCTGCGTCTGCAGCCAGGGAGGTCGGGTGGGTCAGTGTGGATGTACAGTCATGGCGAAAAATATTGGCGCCCTTGCAGTTTTTTCTAATAATGCACCATTCCTTCCAGAAAATTGTTGAAATTAAAAAATATTTTGGTATCCACATATGTATTTCTTTGGTTTGCAGTGGAATAAAACACAAGAAGCAGAAAAATTTACTAAGTCTTAGCTTATTCCACACAGAAATCCTTAAATGGCCTGGACAAAATTATTGGCACCTTTTAGAAGTAGTTAGAAATAATTAGATTTCAAGCAGGTGATTCTCCTTCACTTTGGAACTGAACTCACCTGTGGTGAGTTGCAGATGCCTGCAAGAAAAAATTACTCACCTTATTAATGTTGTTTCTTCTAAGGGAGTCTTGCTGTATTCTGACAATAGCAGTGAGTCCCAACCTTCGAACTGCCCCGGAGATGAAAGAGTTAATTTTCCATGCCAGGCATGGAACGCTGAGCTCGAGCTCGGTTGAGACTCTGTCTGTTGCTGTTTGAACTCAAACCGTCAGATATTTACAAGCTAAACTCACTGAGGTCCTGTGTGGAAGCTGTAAACCTACACTAGCCAACTGGCTACTAAATATAATAACAGATTTTTTGGTCCCAAAACAAAGACTCAATTCAGGAAACCCAAAAATGAAATAAACACAACACCCACTCACCCAAAGAAAGAGGGTGATAATAAAAAGGTGGGGCACCTCTGAGTGCCAACACTGCTACTGCCTACCCACATCCAAAAACAAAGGTTCTGAGAGGGGAAGGGGGAGGTCAGAGTACAGCAAGACTCCATTAGAAGAAACAACATTACTAAGGTGAGTAATTTTTCTTCAAACAACATGAAGTCTTGCTGTATTCTGACAATAGCAGACTACCAAGCAGTACCTCCATGGAGGAGGGACAGAACCTACTTAGGAAATAGGCTCTGAAGCACAGCTGTGCCAAACCGAGCATCACTCCTAGCCTGGATATCCAGACAGTAATGCTTGGTAAAAGTGTGAACTGTTTTCCAGGTAGCTGCTTGACATATCTCTAAGATAGGAATATCCGGCAGCAGCCAGGAAGCAGCTGTACCTCTGGTAGAGTGAGCCCTCAGGCCTGAGGGTGGAATCTTACCTAGTTTTCATAGCAAAATTGACGCAAGAGACAATCCACCTGGCAATGGATCTTTTAGTGGCAGGTTTTCCTACCAATCTCACCATAAGTGAGGAACAGTTGGAGGAGTCAAACCTGTGACCCTTGAGTACGTTCTATGTAGTAGCTAAGGGCTCTTTTTACATCCAAACTGTGCAACCTCCTCTCACCAGAGGAGGAATGGTCAGTGAAGTACACAGGAAGAGACATAGATTGGTTAAGGTGGAAGTCTGAAACCACCTTACGTAAAAACTTCCTGTTAGTCCTGAGGACCATCTTATCTCTATGGAAAGAGATAAAATCAGGCTCCACTGACAGGGCTTGTAACTCACTTATGCGCCTGGAGGAAGTGATGGCCACCAGAAACACAGTTTTCCAAGTCAAGTACTTAAGCTCTGCCGAGGACAAAAGCTCAAAAGGGGGTTGCATAAGCTGAGCAATGCAAACATTAAGGTTCCAAGCAGGGGCAGGGTCCCTGAATGGCGGATTGGTATGAAGCAATCCCTTGAACAACTTGGAGAATACAGGGTGAGCTGAAAGAGAAGAGGGCTTACCTGCTGAAAGAAAAGCAGAGACAGCTACCAGATGCACCCTTAGTGTAGCTGGTCTGAATCCCAAGCTATTCAGATGGACCATATAGTCAAGGACTGTGGGCAGGTCAGCAGACTCTGGGGAAATATGCTTCCCAGAGCACCATATGGAGAATCTTTTCCATTTGGAATTATAAGTAGTTCTGGTGGAAGGCTTCCTAGAAGCCTTTAGAATATCCATAACACCTTGAGAGAGGTGTAAATCAGCAAACTCTAACTCTTCAAGAGCCAGGCCTTGAGATTGAGAGATTTGAGATTCAGGTACCAAACTCTCCCCTGAGCACAGGATAACAGGTTGTAATTCCTGGGAAGAGACAAGGGAAGGTGGACTGCTAAGGGCAACAGGAGAGGGTACCAGGGCTGTCTGGCCCAGTCTGGTCTCAATCCTGATTTTGACTAGCACTTTGAACAGGAGAGGGAAGGGGGGAAAAGCATACAGGAACTTCCCTTCCCAATTGAGAACCAAGGCATCCAGGGGGACTGAGCCCAACACTGGGGGCCTGCAGCAAAAAAGGGGAAGTTGGTGATTGTCTGGGGCTGCAAAAAGATCTATCTGTGGGGTGCCCCATCTGGAGAAGATCACCACCAAAACCAGGGGATCCAGTGACCATTCGTGATGGCCCTGAGATATCCTGCTGAGAGCATCTGCCAGGACATTGTCCTTCCCTGGGAGGTGTACTGCTGTGAGGGAGGTGTTCAGGGAATAGGCCAGAGACCACAACGTCATTGCTTCTGTGCACAAGGCCATAGACCGAGTGCCCCCTTGCTTGTTGATATACCACATTGTGGTGGTATTGTCTGTCCTAATCTGAACAACTTTGTTCTGAACAGACTTGGAAAAAGCTTGAAGTGCTAGAAACACTGCTCTGAGTTCCAACAGATTGATGTGAAGCAGAGATTCCTGAGGGGACCACAACCCTTGGGTGGTCAGGTCTCCCAAGTGGGCCCCCCACCCCAAGAAGGAGGCATCTGTAGTAAGGATTAAAGAGTGAGACTGAGTGACAAAAGGAACTCCCTGTCTTAGATTGTTCTGATCCTGCCATCACTGCAAGGCCTGGGTCAGGGTTCGAGTCACTGGTATCAGTTTGGTCAGAGGGTCCTTTTTCTGAGACCAAAAGGCTCTCAAGTGGAACTGAATGTCCCTCATCTGAAATCTTGCTCCCTGCACCACTGCTGTAGAAGCAGCCATGTGCCCCAGGAGCTGCAGAAAATGCCTTGCTGGTCGAGATACCTGTAGGGTGAATGAAGAGGCCAGTGAGATAAGGGTCCTTGCCCTGTCCAGGGGAAGGAAGGCTCTGGCCATTTCTGTATCTAGCTCTGCGCCTATGAAGGTGAGGAGCTGAACAGGCTCTAGAACTGACTTTGAAAGATTCAGAAGGAAACCTAGAGAGGTGAGCAGTTGCTGAGTTATCTGTAGGTGTAACTTGACTTGGTCTGGGGACTGGCCTACTATGAGCCAGTCATCCAGGTATGGGAAGATGGCAATCCTTTGCCTTCTTAGGGAAGCAACTACTACTGCCAGGCATTTTGTGAACACCCTTGGAGCAGAGGTTAGGCCAAGGGCATTGCTCTGAATTGGTAATGGCCTGAGGGCAGCTCGAACCTGAGGTACTTTCGATGGGAGCTTCTGATGAGAATATGGAAATAGGCATCCTTGAGGTCCACGGAGACTAGCCAGTCCCCTGGCCTTAGAGAGAGTAGAATTATTCCCAGAGTCACCATTTTGAACTTTGACTTTAAAAGGTACTTGTTTAAATATCTGAGATCCAGGATGGACCGCCATTCTCCTGTCTTTTTGGGGGTGAGGAAGTACCTGGAGTACAATCCTTTCTCTTTGTGTAGGGGTGGAATCCTTTCTACAGCTCTGAGAGCCAAGAAGGAAGAGCCCTCTGCCTCTAGGGCAAGTGCCTCTGAAGGATTTGCAGGTGGAAAGGATCTGGTTCTCAACTTTGGAAATTTTTGGAAGCTGAGAACCAGTCCCTGGCTTACTACTTCCAGGACCCATTTGTCTGATGTTAAAGACTTCCAGTCCTGGACAAAGTAAGCCAGCCTGCCCCCTACAGGTGGTGGAGAATCGGCCCTGGCAAACCCAACAGGGTGCCTGTTTGGCAGGGGGTTTAGGCTGAGGGGTGGAAGCAGGCCTGCTTGTACCCCTTCTGCCTCTTCCTCTAAAGAACCCCCTCTGAGCATAGGCAGAACAGGAGGCCTGGGCTTGGTAGAAAGGCCTATGAAAAGGCCTGCCCCTGCCCCTGGGATGCTGCCTCTGAGGAGTGGCTTGCCTTTCCTTGGCCTGGGCACTCCTATAGGTGGTCCTGTATTCATCCATTTTCTTCACGTAGTTCTCTGTTTGCTCCCCAAGCAGAGGATTACCCACAACAGGAAAATCCATGGCCTTAGTCTGGGTATCCTGAGACAGGCTAGTACATCTGAGCCAAGCCATCCTACGAAGGGCCACGGATGTAGCCATGACTCTAGATGAAACATCATTGGAGTCCACTGCAGCATGGAATTGCACCTTGGATGCCTCAATACCATCAGCAGCCACCTGCTCCAGCTCCTTGGCAAGCTGGCCAGGGACCTGTTTCGCTAATGCCATGACAGTGTCCCATCTAGATTTCTGATATCTAGCCTTATAGGCCATATAATTGACCTGCCTGAGTCCCAAGGATGCTGCCATGTACTGTTTCTTTGCCATGGCATCAATCCTCCTGGAGTCCTTATCTAGGGGGTGTGAAGCCAAGGGTATATTAGCCTTATCACAGGCTGCAGCCTGCACTACCCCAACATGGCTGCATTGCTGGGTAAGGAACTTCGTATCTGAGCCTGACAAAGTATACCTCTTGTCCATTCTTTTATCCACAGGAGGTATAGAATTAGGAGTCTTTAAAATCTTAAATGTCTGTTTCCCAAAAGACTTGTGTAAGGGAATAGACAGCCTCGTGGACTCGGATATCCATCATTTTCACATAGTCAGGCTCCTCCTGGTCATCCACAGCTTCTTCCATAGGAAGCTGAAGGGTTTCGGCCACTTTCTTGTAAAACATGAAATGGGAGGGGGACTCAGAAAGCCTAGGAGGAGACACTCCTGAAGGTCTGTCTGGGGAGATGTCCGGGTCAATGGGCACTTCCAGACTTTCAAAAACCACATTCACTTTCCTCATACTCCTCTTCCTCCTCCTCTGGTTCATAATATTCTTCCAAATCATAATCTGGAACTAGTGGAACCGGCCGAACCGAGCGCCTTCCTGATGGTGCCAGTTCGCTCGGAACCGGGGAAAGCGACTGAACAATTTTTATCGCTTTGGCTATTTCATCAGCGGTTGGAGAAGACATTTCTGGATCCACACCAGCTGATTTTTCCCTTCTTGTTCTCTTAACCGGAACCGACTCCTCGGAATCGGTTCTCCTTTTGCCCGAAGAAGTTTCGCCCTGGTCAGAGGGTACTCCTTCTGGTTCGGTTTGAACCGAACCGGGCTGGCCATCCGGGTCAGCGGACTTTTTGGCCTCCTTTTCCCTGAGCCTACCAGCTCTCTTTTCTAGGGTAGCTGCAGGAAAATTTTTACAAATCTGGCAGTCAGAATCGAGGTGGTCAAACCCCAGACAATAAACAGAGGTGGTGTGGGGGTCAGCCTTAGCAAAGACTTCCCCACACACACTACAGTGTTGAAACCCAGTGGGCCCGGTTTTTCTTTTGGGTTTCTCAGACATGGTGCCAGCCCTAACAAAACTTACCCTTTTAATGGCAATCCGTCAGGCAAGACACTCTTATTGGTTCCTGACCGTGTTACGGGTCGTGGAAAAAAACGTAGAAAATCCGTTTTTTTTAGAACCAATAAGAACCGATAACCACACTCTAAAAGCAGAAATAAAGATTTTTAAAACAACTTGATCGGTTCAACCGAACCGATGAACCGTTTACAAGTTCCACACAGAATAGAAAACAATATAACCTATCTAGTACTCACGAATACCACAGACAGAGACTGAACCGACAGAATGCGGTTTAAATTCGGTCAAAAACCGAGAAAAGCGGTACTTTAACCGACAAATTGAACCGAGCAAAGGAGAAATCTCCGGAGCGACTGTTCAGTGAGGCGGAATAAAGAATCTGATGGTTTGAGTTCAAACAGCAACAGACAGAGTCTCAACTGAGCTCAAGCTCAGTGTTCCATGCCTGGCATGGAAAGTTAACTCTTTCATCTCCGGGGCAGTTCGAAGGTTGGGACTCACTGCTATTGTCAGAATACAGCAAGACTTCATGTTTGAATATAACAATCACTCATTCAACCAGTTTGAATAGAGAAAAGGACTCATTCTCCTGTTTTGTGTCACTGTGTGTACCGCAATGAGTATGGAGAAAAGAAAGAAAGCCAGAGAATTGCCTGAGGAGGTCAGACAGAAGATTGTAGCCAAGCATGGACAATCTCAAGGCTACAAATCAATCTCCAGAGACCTTGATGTTCCTGTTTCCACCGTGACGTAATGTTATCAGGAAGTTTAAGGCCCATGGCACTGTAGCCAACCTCCTGGGCGTGGCCATGAGAAAACTTGATCGAAGATTGCAGCGCAGGGGTTGTTCGAATGGTGGAGAAAGCACCTCGATCAACTGCCAAACAGATTCAAGCTGACCTTCAGACACAAGGTCGACAGTTTCAACTTGCACCATCCGTCGCCAACTCAATGAAAGGGGTTATATGGTAGGAGGCCAGGAGGACCCCACTGCTGAGAGAGAGACATAAGAAAGCCTGACTGGGTTTGCCAAAACACACCTGAACAAGCCAAAATCCTTCTGGGAGAATGTCCTGTGGACAGATGAGACCAAATTAGAGCTTTTTGGTAAAGCACATCATCTCTATGTTTACAGAAAACAAAATGAAGCCTTCAAAGAAAAGAATACCTTCCCTACAGTCAAACATGGAGGAGGTTCAGTGATGTTTTGGGGTTGCTGTGCTGCCTCTGGCACTGGGTGCCTTGAACGTGTGCATGGCATCATGAAATCGGGAGATTACCAGGCCATTTTGGAGCGCAATGTTGAACCCAGTGTCAGAAAGCTGGGTCTCTGTCAAAGGTCATGGGTCTTCCAGTAGGACAATAACCCCAAACACACTTCAAAAAGCACCCAGGAATGGTTCAAGACAAGACGCTGGACTGTTCTGAAGTGGTCAGCAATGAGTCCAGATCTAAATCCCATTGAAAACCTGTGGAGATCTGAAAACAGCAGTTGGGAGAAGGCACCCTTCATATCTGGGAGAACTGGAGCAGTTTGCACAAGAAGAGTGGGCCAAACTGCCAGTAGAGAGGTGCAGGAAGCTCATCCATGGCTATAGGAAGCGGTTGATTGCAGTTATTTTGACCAAAGGCTGAGCTACCAAAAATTAAGTCTAGGGTGTCAATAATTTTGTCAATCCCACTTCTTTTAATTTTCTGATTTAAAAGGATATATTAAATTCTGAATCAAGAACAAAGGTTCTATAATATTAACAGAGAAATAAAGAATTGTGGAGACCAAATACTGTACTGTTGTTAATTTCAACTTATGTTTAGAGGAAATTGTGAGTTATTTGAAAAAGTGCAAGGGTGCCAATATTTTTGGCCACGACTGTACAACATATACCACTCCTAGAACTACTGCTACAGGTGAGTAACCTGTTCTTCTAGGAGTGTGGATATGTTGTTCATCCACACTGTTTGGCAGACTCCAAGCAGTTTTCCAGGAGAAGGGAGGCAAGGCGCACACCCCCTACTTAGGAAACAGAGATTGGAGAACTGAAGCCCCAAAAACCAGCATCCCAGAGTGACTCAAGGTCAATGTGGTAGTGGGTGATAAAGGTGTTTGCTGACTTCCAGGTAGCAGTCCGGCAGATCTCCTGGATAGGGATGTCCCTGGAAGTAGCCACTGATGCAGCAGTATGGCGGATTGAATGAGCACTTATCCCTCTGGGTGGCTCCTTGCCCACCAACTCATAGCACAGACCTATGCATGATGTAATCCATCTTGCTATGGTCCGTTTGGCTGCAGGTCTGCCAGAAGTGGCTTCAGCGTAGGTGACAAACAGCTGGCGAACCTCTCCACGAATTTCCGCCATCCTCTCCTTATAATAGGAGAGAGCACGTCTCAGGTCCAAAGTATGGAGCCTGTACTCAGCGTCCGAGGTGTAATGAGGGAAGCATACCAGCAGAGTCAACACCTGGTTAAGAAGAAACTCTGACACCACCTTCGGAAGGAATTTCAGGTGGGGGCGCAGGACAACTATGTCCCTGTGAAAGACCAGATAAGGGGAGTCCACCGAAAGTGCCTGGAGCTCCCCTGTATTTCTGGCTGACACGATAGCCACCAGGAAGGCCGTCTTCCACGACAAGTGTGAGCGCTCACACTTGTGCATGGGTTTGAATGGCTTGCCCATGAGCTTTGCCAAAATCAGCAACAGATCCCATGGAGGTGGAGGTTCACACACCGGAGGGGATATGTGATCCAGGCCTTTGAAAAAGTGCCTGACCACTATCTCCTGCGCCAATGTCAGTTGACCGGCACGCGCCCGGTAAGCAGAAATGGCTGCCAGGTGCACCCCAAGGGTTGATGGCCTAAGACCCCTTTGGAGAGAGACTAAAGATAGTCGAGAATGTTAGCCACAGGACAAGGGGTCCAGACCCTTACCCTGACACCAAACAGAAAACCTCTTCCATTTGAAGACATAACATTTCCTGGTCGATTCTTTTCTAGATGCCTCCACCATGGTGTAGACATCTTCGTAAAGACCCAAAGCCTGGAACTCTAGCCGCTCAGGTACCAGGCTGTGAGGTGCAGGGACTGAAGGTCCGGATGGAAGACCTTCCCCTGGTTGAGAGATATCAGATCTGGGCATGTACAAAGCCGGTCCGGGGGCCTGCAGCTGAGCCTGAAGAGATCTTGATACCATTACTGGCGCGGCCAGTCTGAGGCTACCAGAATCACCTTTGCCTTGTCCTTCCTAACCTTGAGTAACACCTTGTGGATCAAGGGAAATGGAGGGAAGGCATAGAGGAGGCCTGGGGTCCACGGCCTCGAGAAGGCATCCCCCTGCAGTGAGCCCTGCTGAGTGGGGCGGGCATGATACAGTCTCAGCTTGGTGTTTTCCTTGGAGGCAAACATGTCCACCATCGGTCTGCCATAACGGGAGAACAGACTGTAAGCTACCTCTGGATGGAGAGACTACTCGGATGTCTGGCCTATGCGGCTGAGAGCATCCGCCAGCTGGTTCGAGGCTCCTGCCACATGGATGGCTAGGAAATCCACCTCCAACTGGCTTACGAGGGTCCAGATGCAGAGCACCTCCTTGCACAGCAGATGGGAGTGTGTGCCGCCCTTTTTGTTAAGGTAATACATGGTCATGGTATTGTCTGTCTGGACTTGAACCACTTGACCCTGGAGCTGAGGAGCGAAAGCTGACAGTGCCAGTCTGACTGCTCTGAGCTCCAACAGGTTGATGTGGCACAGGAACTCCTCGGGGGTCCAGAACCCGTGGGCTCTGTTGTCCCCCACGTGGGCTCCCCAGCCCATGAGAGAGGCATTGGTAGTAAAGACGACCATTGGCTCAGGGCAGACAAACGGGATCCCTTCCTGCAACCGGTCTGGGGCGGTCCACCACTGGAGAGCGTCCCACATCTTCTGGGTTACAGTGATCAGCTGGTCGAAATGACCATATAGCCGAGTCCACTGGGCAGCCAGCTCCCACTGGAGGGGGCGCATGAGCAACCGGGCACAATGGACCACTGAGGTGCAAGCCGCCATGTAACCTAGAAGGCGCAGAAGGTCCTGGGCAGGGTGCAAATGCCCAACCAGAAATGACTGGGCAAAGGAGGAGAGAACCTCCGCCGGGAGCCAAGCTCTGACTTCACAAGGGTCAAGATCTGCCCCGATGAAGCCCATCACCTGAGAAGGCAAGAGTTCCAACTTGGCCTCATTGATCAGGAGGCCAAGTTGGGAGCAGGTTTGAAGGGCCAGATCCCTGGACCTCTCCACCTCCCGTTGGGTGGAACCTGCCAAGAGCCAATCGTCGAGATAAGGGTAGATTCTGACTCCTCGACGCCAAAGGTGGGCCGCCACCACTGCAATGCATTTGGTGAAGACCCATGGGGCCGATGACAGGCCGAACGGCATAGCTCGGAACTCGTACAGGGTCCCTTCGACTCTGAAGTGGAGGAACCGCTGATGGGACAGACAAATTGGGACATGAAAGAACGCGTCCTGTAGATCCAGTGAACAGAAATGTAAATTACGTACCTACCGTAATTCTTGATCTTCTTGGACGAGTCTCCACCACTCATTCACACTAATGGGATCTGCGCCGGAGGCAAAAGGACCCAGAGGGAGCAAACTTTTTTGCTAGAGGGTCGGCGCCAGAGATGGAGCCACAAGGAGTGGCACTGCGAGCCTCAGCTCGTGGGGTAATGACTATCTCGGTGTCGACCCTCCAACCGCCTCAGTACCTTTTTTCCCCCGAGGAGGTGCAGCGTAACTAACCTAGAAGGATACCCTAACCAAAAACCGGACATAAGATAGTCCAGACGACCCGTATAAGAAGGGTCAACAAAGAAGTCTTCACAGCCTAAAGATTGAGGGAGTGAAGACCAACAACAGAGGTGAGCTTGGGGATGGAGGTGGGCGTGTGAATGAGTGGTGGAGACTCGTCCAAGAAGATCAAGAATTACGGTAGGTATGTAATTTCCATATCTTCCTGGACATAAGTCTCCACAGCTCATTTACATTAATGGAGAGTACCAAGCTAATAATCCCGAGAGACAGCAGGAGAGACCAAGAGCTCACAGTTTTAGGACAGGAGTCCATTAAGGATGGTTCTGCCAAAAGAAAGATGTCATCTGGCATGGACATCCAGGGCATAGTGTTTGACGAAAGTATGCACTGAGCTCCAGGTAGCCACATTGCAAATATCTGTAATGGGCACATTGCGGATTTCCGCTAGGGATGCCGCGACCGCTCTAGTAGAGTGAGCTTACAACACTCTGCCTTCCAGCTTCACCTGCGCCATGGAATAACAGTGGCGAAGGCATGCCACCAGCCATGCTGAAATACATCTGATAACGACAGGTTGACCCAGCTGGGTCTCACTGAAGGAAACAAACAGTTATTGAGCTTTGCGAAAGTCTTTTGTTCTATCTAGATAGACGCGCAAAGCTCTTTGGACGTCCAAGGAATGAAGAGAACACTCTCCTTCATTTTGGAAGTTCGCAAAGTAAGTAGGAAGGACCAAAGGTTGGTTTAGATGGAATTCTGAAACAACCTTAGGAAGAAACGTAGGATGGGCTCTAAGGACTACTTTGTCTTTATGAAACACAGTATACGGAGGGTCTGTGACCAAGGCATGCATCTCAGAGACCCTGCGGGCTGAGGTAATGGCCACCAGGAAGACCGTCTTCCAAGTGAGAAATTTTAGCTCACAGGTAGCTAGAGGCTCGAAAGGTTTTCGAGTGAGCATGTCTAGCACAAGATTAATGTCCCAGGCTGCGACTGGGCGTCTTATAGGAGGTCTGGTATGCAGAATTCCCTTAAGAAACCTCTTAACCATGTAACCGAGCCAGTGACAAGGAAAGTACTGGCTCATGATAAGCTGAAATGGCACAAAGGTGAACCCTAACTGTAGAGTATTGCAGACCTGAATTTGAGAGGCCTAAGAGGTACTCTAAAACTGTATCTGGTGGGCAGGAAAAGGGATGCAAAGAGGATTTTGCACACCAGAGCGAAAAACGCTTCCATTTGGCTGTGTAAATTTTCCTAGTAGCTGGCTTGCACGCAGCCAGAAGAATATCTGAAACCCTGCAAGACATTGAACCTGTTCACTTCTATCTCTTCAGGAGCCAAGCGTGAAGGTGAAGCGACCTCAGGTTGGGATGGACCACAGGCCCCTGTGTCAGAAGGTTCGTCTGAAGGGGAAGCGGTTTTGGAGGAGCTTCCGACATACTGTTGAGCAGTGGAAACCATATCTGTCGAGGCCAGAAGGGAGCAATGAGGATCATCTTGTCCCCCTGGGACTCTAACTTGAGAAGTAACCTCTGAATTAGTGGAAGAGGCGGAAAGGCGTATAGAAAGCGTTTTGTCCACTGCAGCCTGAACGCATCCTGACAGAAAATGCCAGGCCCTGGATTTCTGGAGCAGAAGAGAGGCAGTTTTGTGTTGAGTGGGGATGCAAAAAGGTACAGGTCTGGAGTTCCCACTCTCTCGAATATTGACTGAACTATGGTTGAGTCGAGAGACCATTGTGAGGATCTGTCTCTGTTCTGCTGAGATGGTCTGCCAGTTAGTTCTGCACTCGGCGAGGTAGACCGGCAATTAGAGGCCTTGTGCTCCAGGCACCATTCCCACACTCTCATAGCTTCTCTGCATAAGGGGTAAGAGTGAGCACCACCCTGCTTGTTGATGTAATACATCACTGCTTTGTTGTCCGTTTGAAGGAGAATGTTCTTCTGACATAGAATGTCCTTCAAAGCTCGGACTGCATAAAGGACGGCTCTCATCTCTAGGACATTTATGTGAAGCTGGGACTCGTCCTGAGTCCACGTAGCTTGAGTGTGGAGAGTCTGACAGTGAGCTCCCCACCCCATCAGGGACGCGTCTGTGGTAATAGAAATCTGATGATCCAGAGGAGCAAAGGGATACCCTTCCAGAAGATTGTCCTCTTGCGACCACCAGGTGAGCGATCTCTTCAGAGGTTCTGTCACCTTGATGAGAAAGGACTGAGGGTGAGTGGTCAGGGACCACTGAGTGCTGAGCATCCATTGAGAGGTTCTCATGTGGAGGCGTGCTAGGGGTACAGTGAACACCGAGGAAGCCATGAGACCTAGCATCCGTTGCATCAAGAGAGCTGAAACAGAGCTGCTTTTTCCAATGTATCGGGCCATCTGAAGGATATCGCTCCTCCTGTCCTCTGGAAGAAATGCTTCTGCACAAGAGGTGTCCAGAAAAGTTCCTATGAAAAGGAGCCTCTGGGAGGGCTGCAGCTGTGATTTTTTTAGGTTTAGCAGGACTCCCATGGACGTGAGAAAGTGTGAAGCTGTGGCCACGGCGTCTAGAGTTCCCTGTCTGGAAGGGCTTGCTAGAAGCCAATCGTCCAGATATGGGAACACCTGTATTCCAATTTTTCTGAGATGCGCTGCGAGAACTGCACAACACTTTGTAAAAACTCGCAGCACTGAGGACAGCCCAAAGGG
Organism: Neoceratodus forsteri; assembly: GCA_016271365.2. NCBI lineage: Eukaryota > Metazoa > Chordata > Ceratodontiformes > Ceratodontidae > Neoceratodus > Neoceratodus forsteri. Next base: position 850,121,300 of record CM057452.1, read on the forward strand.
CAGGACTCTGAACTGATAATGCTGTCCCAAAGCCACAAACCTTAGGTATTTGTGATGCTTTGGGTGAACAAGAATGTGCTGGTAAGCATCCTGCATGTCCAGGGAGGCTAACCAGTCGTGTTGATGAAGCAAAGGTAACAGGATTCTTAGAGATATCATTCTGAATTTTTCTTTGGGAAGGAATTTGTTTAGTTTTCTGAGGTCCAAAATGGGGTGCATGCCCCTGGTTTTCTTTGGAACCAGAAAGTAATAGGAGTAGAACCCTGTGTTCTGTTGATCCAGCGGAACTACTTCCACTGCCCTGTTGTTGAGAAGGCCCTGTATCTCGGAGGCTAGAAGATCTGACTGAAGAGCTGACAGCCTGGGCTGTTGTCTGGGGGGACGATCCGGAGGGGTCTCCAAAAGATTGAGTGAATACCCCTCGCGGATTACCAGGAGGACCCATTTGTCCGAGGTTATGGACTTCCATTGACTGTAGAAGTGAGTCAGATGACCTCCCACCACTGAGGAAAAGTCCACCTCGGGCAGCTGAGGTGGGACTTGGGCCAACAACTCAGAAGGCAGTACTGGGCGCTTTGGGTCCCTGCGCCTTCTGCTGCATTTTTTTTTGAGGCTGGGGGGGGGGGCTTGGTTTTATTAAAACTTCCCCTGCCTTTGTCTCGAAAGGACAGATGGTTATGAAACTGGCGTTTATTAATACCCCCTCGAAAGGGGACAGCAGTAGGTCGAGCCAATTTAATGGGTGACCTAGTCTTTTGTGTGGCCTCTAGAGCCTGTTCCACTTGAGGGCTGAAGAGATACACACCGTCGAAAGGCAACGCCATTACCTGTTGCTTTGCATCACTAAGTGAAACCTGAAGTGCACAGCCAGGAATGACGGCGGGTACAAATACCCGCCGCCGCCGCTCGGGAAGCACTATCGAAAGCGTCCATAGCTGCTTTAACCTGCTGGTTGTTGGACTCGATACCCATGGTTATGGTTTGAAGAAGCTCTGAATGTATGTCCGACTCCAGTAGAGCTTCAACCATCTGTTTGAGTGAATGCCAAAGGATATACTCATATTGAGAGAAATAGCCTTGGTAGCTGGCAATACGCATACCTAGGGTGGATGCAGCAAAGACTCTCTTACCTAAAGTGTCTATCTTACGAGATTCTTTATTAATAGGTCGAGCTGTAGTAGTCTGGGGAAGGACGACCTTATCATTCTCTGCCAAGACTACAATAGGATCCGCAAAGGCTTGGGACGCCAAAATGGGTCGATCCTTGGGAGTAGTGTATTTCCTATCTATGGACTTAGCCACCGAAGGAATGAGAGCAGGATTATTCCATACCATTTGAGACAGTGTCTCAAAGGAGGGCTGTACCGGAAGAGTTAAATCCATAGGGATCTCCGGAACATGAAGGTATTGGAGTCTTAACAGTTTCCCAGGATCGATATCTGTAGTTTGGAGAGAAAGAGTGGAAATCAAGTTTTTCAGCAGAGACTTAAAAGACAGGTCCTCAACCACAGGCTCTGTAGCAGGAATAGATCCTGTTTCCACATCATCACCCAGCCTAAGGTCTGGGTCAGGCTCAATGTCATCTCCCGACAGTCCAGGAGGGACTGTATGGACAGGAAAGGAGCGAAGATCAGAAGGAAATGAGGAAGTAAAAGGGTAGAAGGAAGAGTCCTGAAGGCTGGATGACATCCTAACAGGCCTCGGCGCCAAAAAAGTGCATGGCACTGACGAAGTGCACGGCGCTGAGAAGCCAGATGGCGCCGAAGACAGCTCCGAGAGGCCACATGGCACCGAGAAGCCACACAGCGCCAATGCACCTGTCATGAGGGACAAGCTGAGAAATTTAATGGCGCAAGACGACACCAGGCGTGCCATCAACGCCGAGGGCATCGAAAACATCCCAAGACTCCGAAAAACAGGATTTGAGGAGAAAGAAGGATAAAGACCAGGAGATAGAGGCATCGGTGTGGCCCCCTGAGCTGCAGCCATGTGGGGACACCTAAGTGCGAAGTCGACGGCCCCGAAGGCGGTGCCGCGCAACTATTGAGGCCCAACCGCCCTGCCTGGTCTCCCAAAATGCTCGAAGACCTCTGAGTGACCGGGCCAGGCAGCTGGACCAACCTCCGAGCCCACTGCTCCATAAGAGCAGCCCACTGATGAAACTGCTCATCTGAAGACCTACCAGAGGGCAGGGTAGGGCTCCGATGTCGAAGACGTCGGCTACCAGAAACAGTAGCTGGGGACTCCGAAGGAGACCAGCAACTAGCCCCAATAAATGACCGTCTATGCGCAGACATATCAGAGGGTGACCGCGAGTGATGCCTTCTCTTTTTTGACCTGTGGGCGAAGAAGAGCTCAAGGCGACAGTGCGAGAATCGACCGTTTACTTTTATGCTTTAGGGGACCGCCAACCCCCTCGGGCATTGGACTGTCCGTTGTCAGACTCCCTTCCCCATCCTCCAGAGAAGGCGGCGGACCGGACCCAGCCCGGCTGACTGAACAGCTTTCATACGAAGTCTCCCTACCGTCACCTGACCCGCTCATGGTCGGCTCCATCAATGTAGGCTGACACTTCTTCGTTAAATAAGAATAAATAAACTAAGCGATACTTTATTCGAGATATTACTACAAAACAATAAAACTAAAAAACTTTGCTGCTAGTCTGAAGTTCGACTCCCGGCGGGCGAGCGACGTCGTCAGTGAAGTGCACTCGACAGTGGGGGGAAAAAAGGAAATGAGGTGGTTGGAGGGTCGACGCCGAGATAGTCATTACCGCACGAGCTGAGGCTCGCGATGCTGCTCCTCGCAGCTCCATCTCTGGCGCCGACCCTCTAGCAAAAAAGTTTGCTCCCGCTGGGTCCTAATGCCTCCAGTGCAGATCCCATTAGTGTGAATGAGTGGTGGAGACTTATGTCCAGGAAGATCCACATGTTTTGCTCCAGGAATGGTATGATTTGGTTCAGAGTGACCATCCGAAAGGTGCGAGACCTGAGAAACTGATTCAGATCGTTGAGATCTAGAATGGCACGCCAACCCCCCTTCCGCTTGGGCACCTGGAAGTACCTGAAGACAAAGCCTGGGTCTGTTGGAGGATCCGGCACTGGAGCTACTGCCTCCTTGCGGAGGAGTTGAGCTACGTCGTCTCGAAGAGCTGACTAGGTGCATGCGGAAATCCGTTCCTCCCGAGGGGCTGGGCTTGGCTTGGCTGGGAGGATACTGCTCGAATTCTAGAGGCAGTCCCCGACCGACCACTTCGACAACCCACCTGTCCGAAGTGACAGCGGACCAGGCAGAAAGGAAGTGGGGGAGCCAACCCCCCACGGGAGGACCCAGAGCTGGCGTGATGGGTATAGGGGTGGCAACCCCCAACCCATCACTGAGCAGGTTTAGAGGAGGAGGACGAGGCTCCAGGACCTGAGCCTCAGCCTCCTTTGCGGTCCTGTTGGGGATCCTGCTTGGGCCGAGGGCGCCAAGCTTGGGCCTGCTGCTGCTGCTGTCCTCCTTGACAGGAGGGCTACCAGACCGCAGGGGAAGAGTGCTGAAGTGGCTTCTTTCTCTTCTGCTGGTTCTTGCCTGAAGAACCCTTGGCAGAAGTGGCATCCAAGGTGGCACTGGACTGCTCTATACGCTGAAGGTGACCGGCCACTCCTGGACCGAACAAGTCGGTCCCCAGGAAGGGCACGTCAGCAAGCTTATGCTGAATATCCGCCAGGAAGGAGGGAAGCCTCAGCCAAGCCCTGCAGCGAGAGGCCACTGTGGCTGCCATCGAGCGAGCACAAGAATCCCCGATGTCCAGGGCCATCTGGAGATGCTGTTTGGCAACAGCATGGCCCTGGTCACGGACCTGCTTGATCGTGGCCTGCATGTCCGCAGGGAGATGAGGGGGGAACCTCGTCTAATGACCCAAGAAGGGCACGAGAGAAGTGTGCCATAATGACCGTTGAGCTGGCCTGACGAAGGCCCAGAGAAGAGGCCACACAGACCTTACGGGCAGTGTGGTCCATATTTTTGGACTCCTTGTCCAGGGGTCGGTCAGTGTCGGCCGAACTGCCAGTACGCCTGAACACAGAGGTGGTCACAGGCTCTTGGCCGAAGGGTGCTCTGTGAACCCCGCAAAGGAACCCATGGGCACCGCGTATTTGCAGGCAGATGGTGCTGGGCAGGAGGCAGGACGCTGCCAAAGTTCAAGGGCTGGGCCAACAAGGGCCTCGGCCACTGGAAAGGCCTCTGTCACAGTATCCCCTCTCTTGAGTATGTTGGTGAGAGGGTACTCTGCCTTTTTCTGGATGGGCTCCAGGGGCATTCTGGTGGAATCGGAGATGAGGTGGAGAATGCCCTGGAAAGAAGAAGGAGCCCTCCTCCATCCCTGTGCCAGCGGACTACTCGTCATCCATGGGATGAGAGTGGAGTCCGTGACATCGAGTCCAAGAATTGGGATACAGCGGTCATCACCGTCACCCTCGGCGCTCGAGGGCAATCTGGGTGACTGTAATCGATAGATGTCGGGGAAGCCTGGTGTCCTGTCTGTCTTCTTTCGAGGGTGCCCCTCCTTCAGGCTGTTTAGGCGGTGGTTCCACCCTAATCGGTGGAGAGACCGGAATAGGCCGAACCAGGGGACGGGCTGGCCACACGGGCGGAGGAACCAATGGCTTCGGTTCCAGAGGGGTCGACTTCAGAAGGCGAGAGCCAAGTAATGGCCGGGTAGGTGGCAGAGCCGGCTTCTGCCTGGTCAAGATCAGCTGCTGCCACATAAGGTCTTCATAGCGCCGACCTGTGGCGTTGCCTCTTTGTTGAGCGCTTATGGCTCTTCCTCAGTTGTTTGGCCGCCGGGGTTCGGGACCTCAACCGAGATCGGGCAGGCTGACTCAGTCGATCAGGAGACACCGGAAGGATCAGTGAAACCCGAGGGTCCGGAACCGGGTCCTTGATGGGGACACAAGCAGGCTGGGTCTCCTCATCAAGAAATACTAGGACCGGAGTCCGTTCCAAGGAGTCATCGGGCACAGCAGGCGACAAAGGGTCGATCGTGTCGAGGATAATTTCGACCTCATCAGCCACTTCCTCGGTCCCCTGGCCAGACGGAAGGTCCGTAAAGCCGGCGGCCGAAAATGTGATCTTGACTGAGGTTGAGATCGCGTGTTCGTGGGACTTGGACTTCTCCCGGTCCCAAGAACATCTCCGTCGAAACGAAGACAACGGGTCTTTATCCCTCTTCCGAGGGCGGGAGGAGTGTGAGCCTGAGGGCGCCTCACCGCGGGTGGGGAGAGACTGGCACAACTCCTTGAAAGGGCCCGTAAAGGTGGAGCCTAGGTTCAGCGGGACAAAGAAGCTTTGATTGGCTGAAGCGGCTTCCTTCCTCGAATGCTTTAATCTGTTCCAGCTGTTGGAATGCCAGCCTCGGAAACCGCCCACCTAGCCTCCTTCGATTTCACCGGAGGGTTCCTTTTTTCCGGTCTCCCCAGCTTCAGGTGTGCCTTGCGGACATCCAGGACGTTGGGATGGAAGGCCAAGAAAAAAACCGCATGACGAGGTGTCATGGCTGACACCTAGGCAGTAGACGCATGTGAGGTGGGGATCGGTGCCCGACAACTTCTGGCTGCAGGGGCACTGGCGAAATCCGGGGGAAGATTTTTCCTCCATGATCGATGCTGCGAAAGCGCAATCGCTAACTCGAACGAGTTTGATTTTCAGTAAAACCGACAATTTGAAAGCCAGGGCCTACGAAATGCTGAGAGCACGAGGGAGGCAACCTGTATCTTCCAGCGGAAAGGATGATCTGGCGTCATGGGGCAGAGTCGAGGTATATACCACCCGGGTGGGTGGGAGGAGCCAGCTTGAAGACTTCCGGCAGATTTAAAGTGGAAGGGGACAATGCCAGACAGTGTGGATGAACAACATATCCACGCTCCTAGAACATCCTATTCTGTACATAAGTAGGAAGTTGCACGACAGAGAGAAAAGGTACTCCACCATTGAAAAGGAATGCTTTGTAGCAAAGTGGGCCATGGAGTCCCTTAAGTTTTCCCTACTAAGAGCAGACTTTGTACTTGTAACAGATCACAATTCTCTCAGCTTAACCAAATGAAGGATAATAATTCTAGAATCACACGGTGGTACCTGGCACTACAGCCATTTAAATTTAAAGTGATGCACAAATCTGAGAAAGAGAATGCCAATGCTGATTTTCTGTCAAGATATGGATCTGGAATTGAGAATTCCGAAGGCTGAAAAAAAAAATGTGCGAGTTGAAGCTTCTCTGTTTGATATATACTGAACTATAAAGATTATAAGCTACTGTCATGTTAAAGGAGAATTTAAAAAAAGTTTTGTAAAACAGGTTCCCTCTTAAAGGAGGGGGGTATGTGACAGGTTTGAATAGGGCCCTGTCCCAGTTGTTGTTGAGAGGGAATCTGGATGCAAGGATCTGTTCTATTCTCTCCTTTTTTTGTCTCTTCTCCATCTGGCTGCGCAACCAAATTTTCTCATAAGACCTAGGACTTGATCACCCCAATGGTCTCGCAATTCTCTGCCTTTTCACCATCTCTCTACCCTCACTTGCTGTTCTGTCTTTTCTCCCCCTTGCATTGTAAGCAAGAGGTCAGTTCTGGGTCACAATGTACTTTTTGCTGCGCTTGTTGAAACTTACAAGAACACTGTGTGAGAAGCATGCTGTTTTCTTCACGATCGGGGGTTGCAAAGACTTATAGAAACAGAGCTGCAATTTTTTGCAAAAGAGAGAAAACACAGAGACTGAGATTGGAAATTGAGAAGAAACCCAGATGGACTTTCTATATTTCTACTGCCATTGTAAATAGTTATTCAGAACAATTACATTTTTTTTATTTTACTGTTAATAATAAATCACTTGCTACGAATTTTACAACTGCTCCTGGTTTTCCTATGCTTCCTGACCTGTGGCGCGACGACAGGGGCAAGGCGCATACCCCTGCTTGGGAAAAAGAAATTGGAGAACCGAGGCCCCAAAACCAGCCTTGTGGCGTGACTCAAGGTTGATGTGGTAATAGGAAATGAAAGTCTGAGCCACCTTCCAGGTAGCAGCCCTGCAGATTTGGATAGGGACGTCCCTGGATACAGCCACTGAGGCAGCGGTATGTCTGGTAGAATGAGCCCTTAGCCCAATGGGAGGCTCCCAACCGGCCAACCTATAGCAGAGGTCGATACAGGATATTATCCATCTGCCAATCATCTGCTTAGATGCTGGTCTGCCAGAAGCAGCTTTAGCGTAGGTGATGAAGAGCTGGTGAACCTCTCCCAAAACTCCAGTCATATGCTCTGTATAGTAAGCGAGCGCTTGTCTCAGGTCCAACGTGTGGAGCCTGTGTTTGGCTTCTGAGGTGGGGCTGGTGTAATACACCAGGAGGTTAATCACCTGATTAAGGTGAAACTCCTAAACAATTTTCAGGAGGAACTTTGGGTTGCGACAGAGGGAAACTTTTTCCTTATTGAAAACCAAGTATGGAGACTCCACCGAGAGCACCTGAATCTCACTGATCCTTCTGGCGGAGGTGCTAGCCACCAAGAATGCGGTCTTCCACGACAGGTGGGAGATGTCACACATCAGCTCGAATGGCTTGCCCATGAACACTGCCAGCACCAGCAACAAGTCCCAAGGTGGTGGTGGTTCACGCACCAATGGGGACAAGTGGTCAAGGCCCTTAAGGAAGATCCCAACTGCCTTTTACTCCGCCACTGTTGGCATACTGGCCCATGCCCGGTGAGCAGCGATGGCTGCCAGGTGCACCTTGAGGGGTCATCGACCTCAGGCCAGACAGAGAGGGACCACAAGTAGTCCAGGATGCTAGCTACAAGCTACAGGGCAAGACAGGGGGTCCAGCTCCTTGTCTTGACACCAAATGGAAAACCTCTTCCATTTAAAAGCACAACACTGATGAGTCTATTCCTTCTGAGAGGCCTTAACAATATGGAGGACCTCATTGGAGAGACCCAAAGCCTGGAACTCTAGCCGCTCAAGAACCAGGCTTTCAGGTGCAGGGACTGAAGGTCTTGGTAGAGGACCTTCCCCTGAAAGCAAGAGAGCAGTTCAGATTGAGAGGCAAGCACCACGGAGGCTGCTGCTGAGACTGAGGAGCCACTAGGATCATCCGTGCCTTGTCCCTCTCCACCCTGAGCAACACCTTGTGGACCAGGGGAAGGCAGGGTAGGCGTACATGAGGCTTGGGGTCCAGGGCCTCGTGAAGGCATCCACAGCAGTGTCCCACATTAAGGGTGGCGGGCACAAAACAGCCTTAGCTTTGCGTTCTCCCCTGTGGTGAACAGGTCCACCTGGGGAGTACTCCACCAGGAGAACAGGTGATCGACTATCTACTGGTGAAAAGACCACTCGTGAGATGCATCGCACACTCAGCTGAAGGCATCCACCAGCTAGTTGGCGTGACCAGCTACATGGATTGCCAGAAGATCGGCATCCAGATCGTGTACGAGGGACCACGTGTGGAGAGCTTCCCAACACAACTGGAGGGAATGCATCCTGCGCTGCTTGTTGAGGTAGTTCATGGTTGTGGTGTTGTCTGTTTGGACCTGCATGACCTGATCCCGTATAAGTGAAGCAAAAGCCGTCAGAGTGAAGTGCACTGCATGGAGATCCAGCAGGCTGATGTGGCACTGGGACTCCTTGGGGGTCCAGAGCCCATGGGCCTCATGGTTCCCCAGGTGGGCTCCCCATTCCAGCAGAGAAGCATCGGTCGTGAGAGTGACCACTGGCTCTGGGCAGATGAATGGGACTCCTTTCTGCTGATGTTATGGGATAAGCCACCACTGGATGGCATCCCACACAGACTGTGTCACAGTGATTCGCTTGTCCAGGTGGCATAGGCGCTGCGACCATTGGTGGGCCAGTTCCCATAGCCAAGGGGCACATCCGCCAGCAGGCCCACCGGACCACGCTGGTGCAGTAAGCCACGTACCCCAGCAGCCTCAGGAAGTCTCAGGCAGGGTGCAAGTACCCAACCTGAAATTTTCGGGCAAAGGAAGTAAGATCTACTGCACCGTCCACTGGGAGACAGGCCTTGGCCCGAAGAGAATCCATTTCTGCCCCAGTGAAGTGGATCATCTGTGAGGGGCGGAGTTCCGACTTAGTCGGATTGACCAGAATGCCCAAGGCTGAGCAGGTCTGGAGGGCCAGATCCCTGGACCGCTCCACCTCCTTCCGGGATGAACTGGAGATCAGTCAGTTGTCCAAGTAAGGGTATACCTGGACCCCTTGGCACTGCAGGAATGCTGCCACCACTACTATGCACTTGGTGAAGACCTTGGGGGCCGAGGAGAGGCCAAACAGCATGGCATGGAATTCCTACAGCACCCCTTCCAAACGAAACCACAGTAACTGTACTGGGACCAGTCCTCTTTAATGTCTTTATTAGCGACACTGCAGAGGGACTAGAGTGTAAGGTCTGCCTGTTCACGGATGACACCAAAATCTGCAACAGGGTAGACACTTGGGGGTGTGTGGAAAAAATTAGAGGGGATCTGAAAAGATTAGAGGAGTGGTCAGGGTCTGGCAACTGGGCTTCAATGCAAAAAAGTGCAAAATCATACACTTGGGTCACAGAAACCCAGGGGGTGGAATACAAAATGGGAGGAAAGGTACTGACGGCCACCAAAAAGGAAGGAGATCTGGGAGTCATCATATCGGATGATCTAAAGGTGGCTAGGCAGTGTGAAAAGGCAGTTGGGAGTGCTAGCAGGATGCTGGGGGGCACAGACAGGGGGATCACCAGCAGAAAGAGTGAGGTGATGTTACCCCTGTATAGATCACTGGTGAGATCTCACCTGGAGTACTGTGTCCAGTTCTGGTGATCTCATCTCCAGAAGGACACAGAAAGAGTGGAAGCGGCCCAGAGGAGGGCAACCAAAATGGTGCAGGGTCTGCATCAAAGCTCTATGAGGAAACATTGAAGGACCTTATCTCATTTGTTCCCATAGACGCCATATGTCGTCGGAACCATCCGTTGCTGGAATGGACTCAAAATGGCCACCGGGAGCAAATGAATTAATACAGTATGTATACACTAGAGGAATGGAGGAAGAGGGGGGATATTATAGAAACTTTCAAATACCTCACAGGTATAAATAAGGTTCAAGAAGGAAGCGTCTTTCAAAAAAAATTAATTAAAAAAAATAAGATGCTCAAGGACAAGGGGTCATGCTAAGAAGCTGGAGGGGGTAGTCTCAGAGGACATGTGAAGAAGTACTTCTTCACAGAGAGGGTGATGGATGCCTAGAGCGGCCTCCCAGCAGAGGCAGTGGGGACAAAAACCATAACAGGGCTCAAGAAAGCATGGGACAGGCATAAGGGAACCTTAGTGATAAGACGGGGGGGGGGGCAGAGATAAGCCGGAGAGCAAGTAAGGTCTGCGGTGATACAGCAGATAGGGAAAAATGTGCAGACTAGGTGGGCCAAGAGGTCCTTATCTGCCCTCAAATTCAATGTTTCTATAAACTGCCAGTGCAACAGATAGATTGGGACGTGGAAGAAGATATCCTGGAGGTCCAGAGGGCAGAATCACATACCCCGCTCTAAGGATGGTTTGATTTGGTTGAGGGTGACCATCCGGAACTTGCACATCCTCAAGTACTGATTGAGATCATGAAGCTCCAGTATGGGCACTAACTCCCCTGTCCATTTTGGAACCAGGAAATATCTGGAGACAAACCCTGGACCAGCCGTGGAGTCCGGGACACAGGCTACAGCGGCTCTCTGAAGGAGCTGGGCGATGTCCTCCCGAAGGGCGGACAACATGTCTTCCCATGGGGCAAGGGCTCGACTAGATGAGACAGCCTCAAAGTCTAGGGGCAGACCGCGACCCACCGCTTTGAGAATTTAAAGCAGAAATTCATAATAATCAATTATGCTCAGTTATCAGCAAACATTATGAACGTTAGTGCACTGACAGCGATAGTATTCAGAGCTTGCAGTGCTGTGTTTGAAGATATGTCACACATTTTACTCATCTGTCACACATTTCGGTGAAGAAAGGTTGAGAGGTATGCCTTTGTGCGGGGAACAACACCTGTGGGCAGGGGCTCCTCATGGGTCTGGTAAGACCCAAGAACGCCAGAGTTAGATGAGCAAGAATGATAGTGCCCAGAAAGCTCCTGTCTGACTCTGGGGGAGAAAAGTGAGCCTCCTGGAAATCAGAATTACATATTCACCATAATTCCTGATCTTCTACGGTCATCTTCACCACTGTGGGTCTTAGGAAGAGGAACTAGGACCCTGCAGGATCCTGAACTTTTCAGAAGGACTAGCACCGAGGCAGGCTGCGTGCATGTACGGCACCGCTAGACTGGCCCATGCTGCGTGGCTTATCTCGGCACCAGACTGAACCACCTCAGTACCTTGTTTTAATGAGGAGGGGCAGCATAATCTAATAAGTACTTATGCCCTTAACCTAGGGGCACAAAATAAGCCTGATGACCTGTAAAAGAAGAGTCAGCAAACCAGTAGCACAGTGTCTTCACAGCCCAAACCAAGAACAAGGGGTGAAGACCAATAAAACATACTGGAGTGAGCCCTGGGGATGGCAGGAGGGTGTGTGAATTAATGATGAAGATATTCCTTGAAGATAAAGAATTACATTGACTATGTAATTTTCATATCTTCCGGGAATCAATCATCACCACTGATTCACACTAGTGGGTCACAGTACCAAGCTCAGACAAAATCCCTCGGACTAGGAAGGCATGCGCCAAGAGTTCACTCAGGACTGAAGTCCATTCAGGATTGTCTTGCCAAAGTGGCATGCAGCCTGGCATGGACATCCAGGGCATAGTGCTTAATAAAGATGTGCACTGTGCCCTAAGAAATGCACCTAACTATAACAGGCTGTCCCTTTCAATTCGGACCAAAGGAGACAGAGAGCTTTTGGGATTGCCTGAAGTCCTCAGTTCTATGCAGGTAAAACTTAAGGACCCTCTTAACCTCCAGAGAATGGCGAGTGTGCTGTCCTTCATTCTGGAAGTTGGCAAAATAGACAGGCAACACCAGCATCTGAGTTAGATGAAACTCTGGCAACACTTTGGAAGGAACTTAGTGAGTGTGCAGAGACCTACCTTGTAGAAAACAGTATATGGAGGATTTGTGACCAAGGCAAGGATTTCAGACATACTGCAAGCAGAACTGATGGTCATTAGAATGGTGCTTTCCAGGTTAAAACTTCAGTTCACATGTCTCAAGGGGCTCAAAGGCTTGCAGGTGAGCATATCAAGCAAAAGGCTAGTATCCCCGGCAGCCACCGGCTTCCTGATGAGGGGCCTTGTGTGTAAGATGTCCTTAAGGAAACTCTTGAACAGTGGCAGCTGTGCCAGGTAGAGAGTACTGACAGACTCGGGTATGCAGAAATTGCACAAAAGTGGATCGTAACTGAGAAATACTGTAGGCCAGCATTTGACTAAATTTCATGTATGTGTGTCAGCAGAATTTTTGTGTAGTTCAGGAATTTGGCACAGACTGTGCCAGGGACCAACGCGAAATCCAGAGGGTGTCATACCAAGAAAAATGCTCTTGGCAGCTTGCAATCCGCATGCCTAGGGTAACTGCTGTGCAGGCCCATCTTCCCCATTGGGTTAAACTTGTGCAACTCCTCGTAAGAGGGTGCGCAGTTACCTCTGAAGGAAATGGCCTTGTCATTCTCAAGGAGAATAACAATGGCATTAGCTAAGGTTGAGAAACATACACTGTACCATCTTTGTTTTTTTGTTAATATAGTCTAACTACTTGCAGACAGATGGTATTGAAGCAGGCCTATTCTAGACTGTAACAGACAGGGGTTGAAATACAGGCAGAACAGGAGGAACTAAATTGACCGGCATGATAGAAATGTTTAACCACTGCAGACAGAGATGTTTTCCTTGATCAATGGCTGTAGGTTCAAAATTAAATGGAGAAAGCTTGTCTCTCAGCAAAGCCTTGTAAGTTAGATCCTCCTGAGGCACAGCAGTAAGGCCTGGGTCCAAACAGTCCAATCTAAGAAAGTCCTCATTGCTGCCTTCAGAGAAGGGGAGGTCGAGGTAGACTTGTCCCCCTTTACATCCTCCTCGGAGGGAGGGGTGCACAGCAGGGTGGATCGCAAGCCCTTTGATTTGGGGACCAGTGCTGGTGCGCTGCCAGAACTGGAACTGAATCTGGCACTGGGACCGGAACTGGTGGCGGGCCAGGCCCCAAAGGGCCCAAACCAACACCAGTGCCAAAGCCAGCCTGCAAAGCGGCCATCAGTGGTACCTGGCCAGTCCCACCAAGTGACACAGGGTGGAGGTGTAGCCAGTGCGACAGGAGTTGTCATCATGGTAACAGGCAAGGGCCCTGGGGCTGTTGCTGGAGCTAAACTCCCTATCTGGCTTGAAGGCCCAGCCTGTGGTTCCAGTTCCACTGACCCTGAAGGGTTAGGGACAAGCTCAGATGGTAGAGACCCACAAGCCTGACATTGCACCCTCTGCTCCAAAGAGCTGCCCAAGGGTGGAACTGCCCACCAGCGTCCCTTCTTACAGAGGGAGACTCTGGGCCCGAGATCTCTACCTCCTAGAAACAGAGGCCTCCAGTGATCCTGACGGCACTGGTGAGGGCCTCTGGCTCTGACAGATGGAGGGTCTCATGGCAGACCTCCCAGATGGCGACCTCGAGAGGTACTGTTTGTTCCCCTTCTGAAGGAAAGGGGAAGAACTCAGGGTTGAGCGGTGATGAGAACCCGTCCGAAATTGGGAACGGGACCTATGCTTTATGCTTTGGGTAGGACTGTCCTCTTTCCAAAGCATAGAACTGCCATGGTCAGAACCCTTCCCTGGCGGGTTAAAGTGGCTGGACACGGCCCCGCTGACGAAGCAGCCTGCCTATAAAGGCTCCCTACCATTGTCCTCCATGGCCGTTAACTGTAAACTCAGAAGGGATGAGAAAACGCACAGAAATATTTTAATAAAATTACTAAACTGACACAAAAATAAACACTAGCTTTAAACACTAAAACTGAGAAGAACTAAACACTGTTGTCATATAAATGTGAAGTTCTTACTTGCGGCAGGCAAGCAATGTCACCAATGTGCATTCGACAGCAGGGAAAAAAATGAACTGAGGTGGTTGAGGGCTGGTGTCAAGGTAAGCCATGCAGCATGAGCCAGTCTCATGGTGACGTGCCAGCCCTCCTGAAAAGTTCTGGCTACTGCAGGGTCCTAGTGCTTCCGGCTAACACACACTAGTGTGAGTCAATGGTGAAGACCGATTCCTGAAACATCTGGTAGTTAAGCACCTTAAGCTGGGCCATAGGTGTCAATCACATGAGGTAGAAGCCACAATGTCCGCCGAATGCAGACGTTGGCGCCCACTGGCCTGGAGACCACCTCACTGGCATTATACAATGCATTTGTCTGGTGCCTCACCAACTCCATGCCCTTGGTGGAAAGGTAAATGGCTTGCAAGACCAACTCAGACTGCGGCATGGCAGCTAGGAGCTGTCCTTGCTGCACCCACAGGTGCTTATTGTAAGCTGTCAAGTGTGCCTGATGTGGAGAAATGCACATCATGGTGTGAGACAAAAAGAACATCTTCCTACCCAAAGCATCTGTCTGTGCAGAGTCAGCTTCAGGAGGATGGTCAAGCACCCAGCAACAAGGCCCTTCTGGGGTCTGCATGACCGAATTCCCAAAGTGAAGTGAGGTACTGTGCCTGCAGAGCCCGCAGGTGCACAATACCTCCAGCAGACATCCCTTGGGGCTGGAGGGAGTGAATGGATGTCTCCAAACTGATCTGGAGCATTTCTCAAAGGTCCAAGGCCAGGGAGAGATGACACATTGGTTATCACTGGATGTTCCTAGGAGTCCCAGCTCCACGGACAGAGTACTGTATGTGGTTATGTTGCCAATGTCCAGTGCCTGCAGCATGTCTGTCAGGAATATCTGGTACAGTGAATACTTTGAGACCAAGGACAAATGAAGAGAGGAGTCTGTGATCTCAGAGGAAGTCGATGGAGAGGAGGCGATGAACCTGGATGAGGGTGGTGACAGAAACCTTGGCTGGAACTGGACCTGATCATCACTAGTGTGTTACTGGAACAGCACACCAGTCATGCTTCAATGCTGGCACCAGGTGACAGGCCCAAGAGGATCAATGAACTATGTAAACTCAAGAAGAGATGACACAGACCTAGGAGGGAGAGAAGAGCCAGAGGTCCTAGAGTTTATACCCGAGTTGTAGAAAGCTCAGCAAACCTAACCCTAGGGAAGGTCATGGTGACCTGCCTGAACAAGGTTGACCTACTGAAGAGGAGTGACCAGGTCAGTGCCCACAGGGTGGGGGGGGGCCTCCAGACAAGAACAGTGAAGCCATTCAGTCCCCTCAGGGCAGCTCCAGTCCACACTGGTGATGAGTTCAGTCAGTGGCCCCCAGGGAAAAATTCCACAACCAGGCCACCCTCTGACTCCAAGATGGTGCCACGTCTGGTACCAAGCTTAGGGTCAGTGACTGGCCTAGCTGTAGAGCTCTCCCCGGCTTCCTGGCTGGCACTGTCCAATGTGTCGGGTCCCGTGTCCATTCCAAAGCTGACCTAGTTTCCATCCCCGCCACTGACAATGCAAGCAGTGTCTGAGGTTGGTCTGGTTTTGCGAACAACACGGTACTGGGGACAGATCAAAAGAAGTACTGTCGCAAGCACCATGCATGGTGTCAGGCCCAAAACCAACACTGTGGCCTGCAACATGCCAGCTGCCAGGGCCGGTGTTGACCCCATCACTGGAGCCGTGAGGGCTAAACGATAGAGAGATTAACACCAGCACCTTGGCCATCAGAGGCTGCACAGCCTTAGTATCGTCCCTTTCCTGGTACCACAAACACAGCCACAGTATCAGTCCCTTTCTCGGCACCACAAATGTTATCAGGTGGGGATCAGACCTCATGACCCACACCACTCCATTCAATGACATTGCTAACAGTTTCAGGAGGTGGGACAGCACCAGGCCCCGACACCGAGGTATCCCCCAGTGCAAACAGAGCATGTATCTTCGGCCTCACCGCCAAGGACATCTGCTGCCCAAGGCAGGCAGACAGACTGGGGTGGAGAGTGGTGCTCAGGTGACTGCCAAGAAGGAGTCAGCTGTACACTAGACCCACTACCCCAGGGCCTCCAACCCCTCAGCGAGGTGAAGTTGAGAAGGACCCTGTGCTTCCACAGCATGCGAGATACTGGGAAAGGACCATGGGGAAGAGCCCAAAGATCTTTCCTTGGCGACGTGGGTTTGCTGCCTGCCTCCAAAGGTGGGAATCGGGTGACACAACTTCAACACAAGCACTTCAAGGGGACGGCGGTCCATGGAGAAGCAGGCATCACAGGAATCTATATCGTGATGTGCCAAGACAGGTCCAACAGACTTGATGTCCGTCCTTAACCACGACTGGCTTTCCACAAGGGCAACAACACATAATGGGGTCCTGTTTATGCCTCTGTTTTTTTTCCTCGGACTTTGACATCACAGAAAAATAACAAAATGAAGTGCGGCACAATAACAGAAGACTAAATGGCAGTGACGCAATAGAAATTTCGATGATGGTCAAACTGAGGTGCTGTTGCTCCCACGGTGTGCACTCTGTGACAGGGTGAAATAGAACCCTGTCCCAGTTGTCATAGAGAGTTTGAATGCAGGGATCTGTGCTGTTCTTTTCTGTCTCTTCTCTGGTTGCGCAACCAAATTTTCCTGTGAGACCTCGGACTTGATCATCCAGACAGTCTCGCAATTCTCTGCCTCTCACTGTCTCCCATGCTGTCTTTTTTTCCTGATATAAAAATATATGCAAATCATTATGTGGCAATGTAACTGATATTGGGATCCCTTTGTTTAGAAATTATATAGTGTTTATTTTTGAAATGTATTTAACTGTGACTTGAGATGATTGCAAAAAGCTATTAGAAACTCGAGAGGTTACCTGAGGGCAAATTTTTAGGCCTTTTGCAGAAGACCTGTGGAAAAGGGGCCTTATTTCTGGGACAGTGTGTTCTAGCTGCACATGCCTGATACTTACAAGAACAGGATGCTTGTTAAGAATGGGGGTTAGAAGGACTTTATAATACAGCTGAGCTGCAATTGCTAGAAAGAGAAAAAAAAAGGACACAGAGATTGAAGGAAAACTCGGATGTTCTCTATTTTATTTTGCCTTTGTAAATAGTTATACTGAACAAGTTTATGTTACTGCTAGTGTAAATAAATATTTCTGGTGAATTCTACAACTGCTCCTGGTTTTCCTTTGCTTCCTGATCTGTGCCTCGACGATACACTCGAAAGCATGAAGAAAAGAACTGAGGTACGTTAGAGAGCTGATGACGGTTACTGGCTAGCGGATGGCACCACGTGAGGTGTGTGAGTGATGTCAGTTGCCAACGTCAACTCCCTCTCTGAAGAAAGAAGATCCCATGAGGTCCTAGTGCCCCTGACCTTAGACCATAAGTATGAATCAAAAATGAAAATTGATTCTTGGAAGATTTAGTATTCTATACGCCATTACCTGTTAATCTTCATATGAGTAGAAACATATTTTATTACCTTATGCTTGTATCCCAACTGAATTCCTCCTCAGATTCCTCATCTGTATAAACCGAAGATAATGGCAGCTGAGACAAGATTCTTCCTTTCTCCTCTTTTTCCTCCTTTAGCACTAATGTCAGGGTTTCATCATCATAAAAATGGGCATCTAGACAGTTGTATTGGCTAGAACAAAAAGTACAGTCAGTCCTTAACAGCCTTTATCAAATTATCTCTGGCCAATTCTGACTCCTCACTGGCCAAGAGCTGGTCACATGGGGCTGCCTGATCCTACGAACAAGTCTCTGGTAGAGGCAATATTACCATTTCAGGTCAAAAGTTCACTGTGTAAATGAAACACAACCAATACAACCACTGTGTGACCCAACCCCCAATCAACATAACAGACACAACCTGCAAAGGAAATGCAAAGCAATTTCAGGAAAGAAATTTAAACTACTTTCATCACTATCTCCATGAACTTCGGGTCACCCACAATAGGATAAAAAGAAATCAGGTGAGGGAAAGCGGGTCGCAAGAAACCATCCGACAGCACAGTGCATGACAGGCAGTTAAATGGCGCACCAGTTGACTGGACACATGCGCCCCAAACACACAAAGCATTCCCCTATCAGGCGCACAAGGGGGAACTGTGTTAGGTCCCATGTTCCCGACGCCTAGTCACTGGTGCCTGATATCCCATTCGACCAAAACATTTGCCCCAATTGCTTCACCCACATTCCCCAGCTCCGTTTCCTGTGCCCAGCTGACGGTACACAATGAACTTCAACCTTCAGAAACAAAGTCAAACCAGTCTATAAGCCCCCCAGAAAATACAATTAAAAATATTTGGTTATTACTTTATGTATTTCAGGGCATAGGCCACATAGTAGTTATATGGTAAAAACAAATAACAGGGTTACTATTGGTATTACGTAGTTACGTGATAATACCAGTTCTTACCTTGTTACTATACAGTTACAACATGCTCAGTGCAGTAAAGTACAGTTACATAAGAACTTACCATAACAGTACATCTTCAAGAAGAGCTCTTGCAGCAGGCAATAACCATTAGGACTATGCCCCGCCAGTTACTAGGACCCCACAGAAAAATTCTAGCTAGCAGTTTATGGCGAGGGACCACCCCCTGATGTCGGCCCCACCCCATCACCCATGGTACAAAGGAACGGTCCCCCGGCAGTACCTCAGTTGGCCCGCTGGAGACTTGGCTGTATGAAGGATGGGGAACCAAGGAGGTTCTAACATCCCCTAAAGGGAGAAAAAATGATACCTCTGTAATGAGGGGAAAGGAGGGAGGGAAAGCATGCCTGTGCAAGAGCTCTTCTCAAAGATCTACTGTTTCGTTAAGTTCTTACATAACTGTACTACCTCACTTCGAGATAGAGCTCTTGCAGCAGGCAATAACTATTAGGACTGAGTCCCAAGCAGTACAAGGATAAGATCCAGGTCAGACGGGTGGTGGATATAGAAATCCATGGTAGCTCCTATGAGAGCAGTCCCTGGAGCACAGCTAGGCTGAAACCTGCTCTCCTTCTGGAAACAAGGTCCAAACTGTAAGGCTTGATGAATGTGCGGACAGAACTCCAGGTGGCTGCAGCACAGAGAACGGCTGTGGACACATTTTTGAGGGATGCAGATGAAGTGGCAAAACCCCTAGTGTAGTGACCTTAAAACCGAGGCCAGTAAAGATTTGTCATACTTTTGGTAGCAGAAAACTATGTAAATGACCAATCATTTAGACAAAGTCTACTTAGTCACTGGTGTCCCTAGCATTCTCAGGGTGAAAGATACAAACAACTGATCAGATTTTCTTAAAGACCTGGTACGGTCAATGTAAAAATGAAGAACTCTGAACATCCAGATTATGCAACAAGGCCTCCCCTCTAATCGAGTACTCTGGGTAATAAACTGGGAGATAAATGTCCTGATTAAGGGTGAACTCAGATATCACCTTCGGTAGAAACTTAGTATTAGTATGCAGGGATACCCTGACCCTGTGGAAAATCAAATAGGGCTCTTTACACATCAGAGCCTGAAGCTCGGAAACCATTCAAGCTGGCACGACATCAGAGCCTGAAGCTCGGAAACCCTTCAAGCTGGCATGATGGCAACTAAAAAGAGCTCTTTCCAAGACAGGAAGCATAGCTCTCGACTTGCAGCTGGCTCAAGAGGAGGCAACGTAAGCTTCTCTAACAAAAATAAGTGATCCCATGGGGGAATAGGGTCTCGAATGGGTGGCTTAATGTGCATCATACCTCGCAGGAAGATGTGGGGCAGAACCATTTGTGCCAGGTTCCTGCCATCCACTGGTACATGATAAGCGGTCAGTGCAGAAAGGTGTACTTTTATGGACGAGTAGCTAACACCTGCATTGGACAGGAAAAGGAGATAGTCCAGGACCGAATTCACTGGACAGGTGAACGGGTCCAGACAATGGGCACAAGTCCATAGGCAGAAGCGCTTCCATTTAGTGGCGTAGGTGTCCCTGGTTGAGGGTTTTCTCACAGCCACTAGGACCTCCGCTAGCTCTGCAGACAACCCGTACCAGTCCCTAAGTCTGCAGAAGCCATGCATGCAGGTGCATAGACTTGAGATTCAGGTGTACAAGAGTCTCTTGCTCCTGGGAGAGTAAGTGAGAGGAAGCAGGAGACGAATCGGAGGTTCTGTTGTCAATTACTGGAGCAATGGAAACCGATTCTGCAGAGGCCAGAATGGTGCTATGAGAATCATGCCTGTTCATTCTGCCTGAAGTTTGATCAGTATTCTCTGAAGTAGTGGGAAGGGAGGGATGACATACAGAAACCACCTTGTCCAAGAGAGGGTCAACGCGTCTCGCTAGAAAACACCTGGTTCTGGATCTAGCGAGCAGAAACTGGGCAGTTTGGTGTTAAGCGGGGACGCAAAGAGGTCCAGTTCTGGAATTCCTCATCTTTCGAATAGATTGTCTACTACTTCCTGTAGTAGTTCCCATTCACGGGCCCAAGACCAAGAGCGGCTAAGGCTGACGGCTAACGTGTTTAGTACTCCTGGAACATGCACCGCTTTGAATTCCGAACTGAGCTCCACTGCCCAGTACCAGACTCTCATGGCCTCTTTGCAAAGGGGATATGAGTGAGTGCCCCCTTGCTTGTTGATGTAAAAGACCACCAACACGTTGTCTCTTTGGATCAACAAGGGGCCTTGGAGAAGGTCCATCTGAAACGCCTGTACGGCGTACAGAATGGCTCTCATCTCCAACACATTGATGTGGAGGCTGCATTCCAAAGGAGTCCATATCCCTCTTGTCTGATTTTCTTTGAAATGCATGCACCACCCCAGTCCCGAGGCATCCGTTGTCAGGATTTGCTGAGGACTGGGACTCCAAAACAGAGACCAGGTCTCTAGTCGGGAAGGGGTGTTCCACCATTTCAAAGTCTGACACACAGCACTGGAGATCCAAACTTGCTGCTCGAGATCGTCTGAACGCTGATCCCACTGTACCCTGAGGTTCCACCAAAGCACCCTCACGTGGAGACGAGCTAAGGGCACTATCGCGATGGCAGCTGCCATGTGGCCTAGGAGTTGCAAAAGCATTCTGGCTGATATCTGGCCTGAGGCAATTTTCCGAGCCAGCACCCAGAAGCAATCTGCTCTGTCCAAGGGGAGGAAGACCTTCCCCTGGTTGGTGTCCAAGACAGCCCCTATGTATTGTTATCTCTGACTGGGCCAAGGGGATGACTTGGGAAGACTGAAGGTGATCCCTAGGGCTTGGAACAGTCAGAAAGTACTTTCCAGTGTGTGACACAGATGGTCCCTTGTGGGAGTTGTGAGAAGCCAGTCGTCAAGGTAGGGGTAGATGTAATGTAACTGCCTCCTGAGAACTGCTGCCACCACTGCCAGGCACTTGGTGAATACTCGAGGTGCTGAGGAGAGGCCGAACGGCGGCGCCCGAAACTGATAATGCTCACCCTAGAAGGTAAAGCGAAAGTACTTTCTGTGGGATGGCAGGATTTTTATGTGTATGCGTCCTGCATGTCCAGGGAGCAGAGCCAGTCCCCTTGGTGTAGCATGGGCAGCAATCCTGGCAGTGTCACCATCCTGAACCTTTTGTATTCGATACAATTGTTCAGTTGACTGAGATCCAGGATGGGACAAAGGTCCCCTGTCTTTTTTGGAACTAAGAAAAAGTGGGAGTGATAATCCCTTCCTCTTTGACTCGGTGGGACTAACTGGATTGCCTTTTTGTTCAGGAGGGCTTGGATTTCTGCTCGAATGAGGCCTGTGTGGGATGGAGAGCAATGACTGGAAATCGGTGGGTTGTCGAGGTATTTTGGTGAACTCCAAAGCGTAACCCCTTTCTATAATTTGGAGTACCCACTGATCTGCCATAATGCTGGACCGACCTGTGAGGTAAAGGGAGAACCGCCCTCCTACTGCCTGCCCCTACAGCTCTGCTGGGGGGGGGGGGCAGGCAGAGAGTGCCATGCAGAGGTTGTTGGAATGGGAGGGAGCTGTGGCACTTTTGGCATTCCTTGGTCCCTGTGCCCCCTGATGATGGGGGGGGGGGACTTTTCTTTTGTAACCCCATCTTTGCTGCAGTCTTTTCCCCTGCTGGCCTTGTTGCCTGCAAAAGGCCCGACGCCTGGATGGGGTTGGCTCTGACTTATACATCTTGTGAACTTCAGAAACTGCTCTCCTCCCCAGCAGTGTCTGCAGAGTCATATGAGCACCTGAGAACATGTTTGCCAACGTCAGCACCAGACTGTAGGACAGCTAAGAGCTCTGACTTATTAGTGGAGGAGTCAGGTTGTAACCAAGCCAGGTCCATAGCCTTGTTCCAGAGAGACTTCTGATACATCACCACGTGTGCCAGAAAACTGAATGACCAGACCGTGCAAGTGGCCGAAGAGTACACCTTCCGGCCAAATAGGTCCATCTTTTTGAACTTCTTGTCTGGTGGCTGGGAGCTCATCTGCTTCACAGTTGTTGCATCCTACCATGTGTGGCCGTAAGGACCACAGAGTCTGCTTTTGGTTGCTTGCTCATATGTGGCTCCTCCCTAGGGGTCCTATATAAGCAGCCAGCTTTCTTAGGAACCGCTGAAGTTGTGGAAGGGTGCTTCCAAGCTAGTTTCGTAACGTCCTGGAAGGGCTCCACTAATGGTGGAATGACCAAGGATTTGGGGTCAATGGCCCCTAAGAATTTTGCCAGCCAGTGTCTCTCGGGGTCTAGATCTTTCATCTCCCACTGGTTAAGGAACCTAATGTGTCTCATTACATCTAGGAAAGTGGGATCGACCGAAAGACACCTTGGGGAATCCCTCCTTGGATCTGGGATGGAAGAGACAAGTTGTCTTCGGACGAGTTGTAAGAGGAGGAGCCTCTGGTGGACTCCTCTGAAGAAGTGGACCAGCGTTTGCTAGAGTGACTCAAGCATCTAGAGGAAGATCTGGATGACTGGTGACGACTGTGTTTCCATCATCTAGGAGATTCTTGTCCATCGCTGCCTGGAGCCAGGTGGGCCGGCATCAGGGGTGGCGAAGGCGATCTGCGCAGAGAAGGGGGTTGATTGCCTAGACGGAGCTGGAATAGGGGTCCCCATGGAAGTGGGATTCGGCTCTGGTGGTCTGGGTAACAGATCCCCTTTGATGGTGTTCCACCAACTGGTGAACAGAGCACTGACTTCAACCAAAGGGACCATGAAGCCCGGCTGTGGGTCTGGCTTAAAGGTAGGGGCATCCGAGAGGCCTGGCATCGGACCCTTCGGTTTAGTCCCCGTCATCAGGTCTGACAATGCCACTGTATCGGACATTAGGTCTGGTGGTGTCTCATCCCGGGTGTCGGGTGCCCTAAAATCTGGGCATCAGGCTCCCGAGGGGGAGGTAGTGACCGAGCACGTGGCGCATGGTCTGTGGCTCACTCAGAGGCAGGTGTCGGGTCCGTGGTCGGACCCTTTTTAGAGCCCTGTGGATCGGACGATGGCTTGGAGGGTGTCATCTGCTCCAGCTCCGTAGTAGAGTCAGAGGGCGTTGTGGACTGTTATCGGTCCGGAGCCCCAACTGATGACAGCTTGGAAGGTGAGTGCGGTTTCTTGTGGCGCTCATGTTCCTGACATCTCTTGGTGTCATTGGACCCTGTCATCTTGTCAAGCGACTTAGAGGTAACGGCTTTGTGGACGGCAGGTTCAGACCTGCCGCCCAACAAGTGTGGGCCGATCATTCTGGCAGAGACTCTAGCAAGAGCTTGTGGGGCCTGACAGCCAGGGAAACTGGGGCCTGGGAAGGCCCTAGCCCGGAAGATTCCCTGCTGGAAGTCTGGGTAGAGGCAGGAGGCATCTTTGATGGTAACCCAGGGACAGCAAGGGAAACGGAGGGGCTAAGTCCGACCTCTCGCCAGAAGCAGAACCTTCGGAAGCTTTTTGTGGAGATCTGGGACGGGATTCTGACCTGGACCTATCCTTGTCTCGATGATAGTGCTTTCCGCTTGATTTCTTCTCTCTAGGGGAGGAGTCCTTTTTCAGAGGAGGAAGACGAGCTATTCCCTGAGTGGGTCTTCTGCAAGGTGGCCACTTGTTCAAGGAGGCATGCTTTTAAAGTCTTCAGGCAGTGGATGCGGGTCCTCCTACTGAAGCTGAGGCAATGCAGGCAGGCGTCTGGCTTATGGTTGTGGCCTAGGCACAAAAGGCAGGACGAATGGCCGTCTTTTGCCGGGATCTGCTATCCGCACGTACACTTCCAATTTCTGCCGCTCTGCAGATGAAGTAGGCTAGGTAGACATACACGACGAATTCGGTTAAATTCGATGGAAAAAAAAGAAAACAGCAACTGCACGAAGCACGGAAAATAGCTGTCGACTGATAGCAGGAGGCGTCTATGGAGCTGAGATGCACAGGTCAACAGTGGTAAAAAAAACTGAGTAGTGCCGAGGACGTCCTCATACCATGGGCGACATCAAGTGTTCCCGCCATAGACTGCTAGTTAGAATTTTTCCATGGGGTCCTAGTGCCTGCTGGCAGAGTCCTAATGGTTACTGCCTGCTGCAAGAGCTCTATCTCGAAGTGAGATTCTTATATACTGCAAGTAACCTATACCCTTTTCCAGGTCTTTCCCCTTGCTCTGGTTTTCTTCTCTCTTTTTTCTCATATTGACTTATTTCTTCAGGGGAACATTGTGTCACATTGGTGGCGTAACATCCCTCAACTACTAAAATGACTCTTTTGTAAAAAAAAAAAAAAAATATTTTCACTTATTTGTGTTTTAAGTTACTCAAGCACAGATTTATCTGCCTATTTATCTTTTAGGTTAGTTTTAAGTGGTTGTGGTATTGATGTACTTGTTGCATACTAATGGTGTTTTTGTTCAAATGTACTTTAACTCGAAATTGTATTGATAAAAAACTACATAGTAATAGCAGATCTTCAAGGTGTCTCTTGCAGCAAGCCACACCTTTGGAATTATAGCCATCAGGCACTAGGACCACACAGAAAGCTTTCTAGCTAGCAGTTTACTGGGGCTGCCCATGACGTCGACCTCATCCGACATCACCATTTCCCATATATACGTGGGCGGCCCCAGCGCCCGCCTCAATTTCTTTCCCACCATTGACCAGTGCATGTCGGATGACATCCGCTCCAAAGACCTTCTCACTCCCAGAGCCGTGAATGGTAGAAGGAGGGGACCTGGCCATGAGGGCCGCACCGCCCCACTCACCGGCACCAGCCTCAGTGCCAGGAGCTGGAGTGGTGCTGGACTATGGTCCCAAGGGACCCAGCGTATAGCTACGACTCCACCACCAGGCGCATCTGGACCTCCAAGGGGATACGGGACTGGCAGGGGTGCGCAACTGGCCCCTTGTGGGGGACCGGACGTCCCACAGACCCCTCCCCCAGGCCTCCTGTCTTGGTGAGACGAGGACAAGCAGAGACCTGGTCTCCTCAGTACATGCAGTACTGGGGAGGGGTTCGGGGGAAAAGTCCAGGGACCTTACCTTGGAGAGCCAACTGCGACGTCTGCCTCTGGTGGTGGGGATGGGTCAGTCCCAACCCTTATCGTGTGGATCTCTACAGTGTAAAAATCCATAGAGAAGCAGGCATCGTAGTGGTCCATGTCATCATCTGCTCCAAGGCAGTTTCAGCAGCAATCATGTCAGTCCTGGACAGACATGTTTCTCCCACAGGGACTGTGATGCACGGGGGAGGGGGGAGACAAAAACAGGTTGCTCACCTGTAACCGTAGTACTAGGAATGATATATGGTGTACATCCACACTTCTGACAGTATCCTTTCCCTTCAAATATCTTGCCAGTAGGTCTTCAAGCTGGCTCCTCCCACCAATCAAGGTGGTAACTCCCTCGGCACTGCCACATAATGTCAGATCTTACCCGCTGGAAGCAAGACCAGTGTACCACTTGCCAGGGGAGATCAGATGGGTTGTGTGGATGTATACCATATACCACTCCTAGAACTACTGTTACAGGTGAGTAACCTGCTTTTCTAGGGACATGGATATGGTGTACTATCCACACTTCTGGCAGACTCCTAGCAGTTCTCGGGGAGGAGGGAGCAAGGTGCACACCCCCAAATTTAGGGAAGAGAGACTGGAGAGCTGAGGACCCAAAACCAGCATTCTGGCATGACTCAAGGTCAATGTGGTAATGGGAGATAAAGGTGTGTGCTGACTACCAAGTAGCAGCCCTGCGGATCACCTGGATAGGGATTTTCCTGGAAGCAGCCACCAAGGCAGAGGTATGTATGGTGGAATGAGCCCTTAGCCCTATAGGAGGCTCCCTAACAGCCAACCTATAGCAGAGGTCGATGCAGGATACAATCCACCTGCCAATTGTCTGCTTAGCTGCCAGTCTGCTGGGTGTGGCTTCAGCGTAGGTGAAAAATAGCGGGTGAACCTCTCCCTGAACTCCAGCCATATGCTCCTTATAGTAGGCAAGTGCTCGCCTCAGGTCCAGAGTATGGAACCTGTGTTCATCTTCCGAGGTGTGGTTGGTGAAGAACACCAGAAGATTCATCACCTGGTTAAGGTGAAACTCCGACACAACCTTCGCGAGGAACATCAGATTGGGGCAAAGAACAAACTTGTCCCTGTGGAAGACCAGGTAGGAAGACTCCACCGAGAGCACCTGGAGATCACTGATCCTTCTGGTGGAGGTGATAGCCACCAAGAAGGCGGTCTTACACAACCGGTGAGAGATGTCACACCTGTTCATCAGTTCGAATGGCCTGCCCATGAGCTTTGCTAACACCAGCAACAAGTCCCAAGATGGGTCACGCACCGGAGGGGAAATGTGGTCAAGACCCTTAAAAAGGCACCAGACCACCTTCTCCTACGCCACCAATGGCATTCCAGCTCGCACCCAGTACGCAGAGATGGCTGCCAGGTGCACCTTCAGGGTAATCGACTGAAGGCCTGACTGGGAGAAGAACCAATGATAATCGAGAATGCTAGCCACTGGGCAAGATAAGGGTTCAAGCCCTTTACCCTGGCACCAAATGGAGTATCTCTTCCATTTGAAGGCATAGCATTTTCGAGTTGACAACTTCCAAGAAGCCTCGACCACAGTGAGGACATTGTCGGAGAGACCCAAAGCCTGGAACTCTAGGCTCTCAGAAACCAGGCTGTCAGGTGCAGGGATTGCAGGTCCGAATGGAATACTTTCCCCTGTCTGCATGGGAGCAGGTCCATATAGAAAAGCATCACGGGAGCCTACAGCTGAGGCTGAGGAGACTGGGGTACTAGAACTGGTGGGGCTAGTCCGGAGCCACCAGGATTTTTATTTATTTATTTAAGTCCAGGATTACAAATACCTTTGAGCCGAGGCTCTTTTACAGAGGTTCCACGTCAATTACAATACAACACAATACAACAAGGAGAAATACAATGAAGATGAGTGGATAATCTGGACACAAGTGGGAAAGCGGAATGTGGCACAGAGGGGATGGTGGGTACCGCAGGAGCGCTGAGCAGTCAAATGGCATTTGTCAGACATACAGAGGGGTGCAGAGGGTGACATATAAGGAACAGTATGGGGGGAAGTGCTAGAGTGGAGGAAAGGGAAAAGAAAAAGGGGGGGTAGGGTATAATGTGTGGGGTAGAGTAGGGTGTGAATAGGCAGGGCAGGAAAGTGGGAGTGGCCAGCAGGATAAGTGCATGGTGTTGATTTGAAGAGGACTAAAGGGGCCGGTAACATGTAGCAGTCACATGAGCTGGTCGCAATAAGATGGTGACGGAGCGTGGCTTTGAAAGGGCCGAGTTTTGACATACAGGAGATGTCCAGACTGAGTTTGTTTAGCCAGCTAGTTCCCCAATGGGCAAAGGATCTTTGTCCCTAGGAGGTGCGGCAATGGGGAACTTGTCGGAGTTGAGTTTCAGGGTCATTCATGCTTTGTCACTCCTGGCTTTGAGCAGCACTTTGTGGATCAGCAGAAAAGGAGGGAAGGCATACATGAGGCCTGGGGTTCAGAGTCTCAGGAAGGTATCCCCCTGCAGGGTTCCTTGCTGGGGGGGGGGGGCACAATACAGCCTCAGCTTTGCATTTTCCCTGGAGGCAAACAGATGCACCAGAGGGATGCCCCACTGAGAGAAGAGACTGAGCACTACCTCTGGATGGAAAGACCACTCCTGAGATACCTCACCCACCCGGCTGAGGGTGTTCACCAGCTGACTGGACATGCCAGCCACATGGATGGCCAGGAGATCGGTGTTCAGGCTGAACATGAGGGTCCAGATGTGGGACGGACACATGGGAATGTGGAAGAAGGCATCCCAAAGATCTAGGGTGCAGAACCACATATTTTGCTCCAGAGATGGAATTATCTAAGACAGAATGACCACCCTGAAGGGCCAAACTCACCTGCTGAAGACCGAGAGAAGAGGTGCATAGACCTTTTTGGCCGTGTGATCCAACTGAGTTGGCCACCAAGCCCTTAGTCAATGGATGTTCGGTGAAACCTGAGAGAGAGAACCTGTAGGGACCACATACTTTCAGGCCATATAAGCCGACAGTGCAGGGCAGGAGGCACGGTGCTGCCCAAACTCCACAGCGTGACCAAGAATGGCCTCTGCAACTGGGAAAGCAACCCCCGGGGAGTCACCTGGGTTGAGAATTTTGGTCAAGACATACTTGGCACGTACAGGCTCCATCTGAATCCCCATAGATTCCGAAATTAGATGGAGCAATCCCCCAAAAGAAGTGGGACCGTGTTCCATAGACAAATCTTCCCCAGATTCCATGTCCAATGGATGAGAATGCAGGGAGGAGTCCCCGGACTCTGAGGATTTGCTGAAAAGCGGTCGACCTTCCGAATTCCCACTGACCTTGCGGGGTCTACCAGGAGTAACAGTAACAGACAGATGACAAAGAAGCCCGGGAGCAGTGAAGACATCTTTAGAAGGGGGACCATCCTTCAGCTGCCCAGGAGGCGGCTCCAACCCTGATGAGTGGGGAGGCCGGAACAGGCTGAGTCAGACCAGGCTGGGACGTGAGTGGCGGCACCCATGGATAAGCTGGGGTGAGGTCCGGAATCGGCTTGACCCCAGATAGCATGAGCTGCTGCCACATAAGCTCTTTGTAGCACTGGCATCTTACGTTGGAGCTTTCTTGCATCGGAGCTTCTCCTGACCTGAGGAGGAAGAATAGCAGCAGCACTGCTTGCCCCAGTACCGAGAGCGACAGCACCAGTGCTGGTGAGGGCTGCTCGACTCCGGGTTGCAGGATCTCGAACGTCAGAGAACCCGACATCGAGAAAGAGAGGGAGCTGGTGAAAGCCAAGACTCCTCTGAGGGAACGGGATCCTGAGGGTTCTGGAGCGGATTAGGAAGCTGGTCCAACCTTCCCTGGAAGGTGATAGATAGGACTGGAGTCCTAGAGAGGGAATTATCCCCTTGTCTAGCGACAATGCATCACCTGGATCAAAAAAAATTGCCAGGTTGGTCAACAGACATCTCAACAGACTGACCTGACAGGGAGACCATGGAGCAAGCAGCCTGGACAAAAGTATCGACCGTAGTCAAAACTTCTAAGGAAGCACAGGAATCTGAGGATCGAGAGCGCCCATGATCCCACAATCAACAATGAGACAGTTTTTAAGTCTCTTCTTTAGAAGAGTTAAGCGGATTCTGTGCCCTTAGAGGGACCCTGCCCAAGAGTGGGAAGGGACTGGCAAAGATCCCAAAATGTTCTCATAGAGGTGGCACCAAAGGAACGCGGCACAAAAGCCGAAGCTGAAGACGTGTGCTCTCTGGCCTGAACCGCCGCCTCTTAGAAGGCCGCAAGTTGTTCTGCAGACCCCGCAGCCATGGAGACTGCCTGGTGGCCATCTATTGAGAGAATGGGAGGGTCTGATTCATCTGGGCGCCCAAGAAGAATATGAGCATGCCGGTCCTCCCAAGTATTCAGATTCAAAGTGCAACAAAGGCCACAAGCCTGGGGATCGTGTTTGTGGCCTAGGCACTAGACGCATGAGGTGTGCAGGTCCGCCCGGGACATCTTCTGCCTGCATTCGCATTTTTTACTATGAGTTTTGAACAAATTCGAGAACCAACTTGAAGACGTAGTTTTGGTTTTTTCATTTTTTTTTAGAGCAAAGGGCCTACTCAACGCAGAGTGATAAGGAGGGAACCTTCTTCCAGAAGAAAGGAAGATCTGATGTCACGGGATAGTGCAGAGGAAGTTACGACCAGAGTAGGTGGGAGGTGCCAGCTTGAAGAACTTCCGTCAAGATATTTATAGGGAAAGAATACTGCCAGAAGTATATCCACATCCCTAGAATATCTTCTTGGTCGGCTTCTGTTTCTTTGGGCCTAGTATCCAGACAGGATTGATTCACTAAAAATAAAATAAAAGGAACAAAAGTAAGGCTCAGCACTGTAAAAAGAGAAATAAAAAAGGCAGC
Source organism: Neoceratodus forsteri (assembly GCA_016271365.2). NCBI lineage: Eukaryota > Metazoa > Chordata > Ceratodontiformes > Ceratodontidae > Neoceratodus > Neoceratodus forsteri. The sequence goes on from CM057452.1 coordinate 850,151,741, forward strand.
GACAAAAGGCCGAAAAGAGTGATACAGCAACAGGCAAGTGGAGACAAACAGAACTTAGGTTGTGTGATGCAGCAAAAATGGTGAACACTCCCAAGGAGTGCTATCATCGACGGCAGGAAGAAAAGAACTGAGGAGGCAGGGGGCCAGTGTCTGTTAATGGCCAGCTCATGGGCACCACATCATACGTTCGCCTTGTAGGCGGTGCTGACCCCGACATCAGTTCCCCATCGCCAAAGCTTTAAAGACATATGCTACCACAGGGTCTACATACCTCTATCATAGACCCAGCAGTGATGAACGGTGAAGACTGATTCTTGAAAGATCTTAAAGCACTCATAGGTTAAAAAAAAAATGGTTACTCACCTGTAACAGTAGTTCTAGGAGTGGTATATGTTGTTCAACCACACTTATTGGCATGTCCCTTTCCCCTTTAATTCTCGCCAGAAGGTCTTCGAGCTGGCTCCTCCCACCCACCTGGGTGGTATAACCCTTGGCTCTGCCCCATGACGTCTGATCTTAGCCCTCTGGAAGCCAGGTTTCTGCGTCGCAGCCGGGGAGGTCGGGTGGGTCAGTGTGGATGAACAACATATACCATTACTAGAAAGTACAGTTACGTAAGAACTTACTGTAACAGTAGATCTTCGAGAGAGGCTCTTGCAGTAGGTAATTACATATAGGACTGACGCCGGCAGGTGGCAGGACTCCACGGAAAAATTTCTAGCTAGCAGTCCCTGGCGAGGGACCGCCCCCCACGTCAGGTGACCGGCATCAGGAGACGGTATAAAGGGGCGGTCCCGGACGCCTGCCTTCCAGTTCTTTCTGCCACAGGTCGAAAGAGGCCGGACGAGAGAGGAGCGATATTTCCTCAATGGAAAAGGAGCTCAAAAGCCTAGAGGATGGAGGGCGGAGAGATATTTGTCAGAAGAGCTCTCTCAAGATCTACTGTTACGGTAAGTTCTTACATAACTGTACTATCTTACTGAGAGGGCCCCTGCAGTAGGTAATTACATAGAGGACTGAATCCCAAGCAGTCTGGAACAAAGAAAAGGCACCGGAGGAGGAAAACTACTCAAGAAGCTGTTCTAGCTGCAAGCCTCAAGATAGGAGGCCTTGCAAAACAGCTAGCCCGAAGTCTGCTCTACAGCAAGAGGCAACATCCAAACTGTAGCGCTTCGTAAAGGTATGGACGGAAGTCCAGGTGGCGGCAGCGCAGATGTCTGCCGCAGACACATTCTTGAAACAAGCCACAGAGGGAGCTACTCCTCTTGTGGAGTGGCCTCTGACTTGACCCGGGAGGGTCTTGTTGTATTTGTCATAACAGAAAGTGATGCAATGAGCCAACCACTTAGACAGGCTTTGCTTGGAAACAGCATTGCCTTCCCTTTTGTGCGCAAAAGAGACGAACAACTGATCAGTCTTTCTGAGATCCTTCATCCTGTTGGTGTAGTATCTCAGAATCCGGTGAACATCCGTAGTATGGAGTAAATATTCCCCTTGGTTAGAGTACTGCGTAAAAAAGGCAGGTAGCTCTATGGACTGATTTAAGGTAGACTCTGCTACTACTTTAGGTAGTAACCTAGGATTCGTGCGAAGCGCAACTCGTTCCTTGTGAAAAATCAGGTAAGGGATTTTACACATCAGGGCCTGGAGCTCAGAGATTCTTCGAGCAGAAGTAATGGCCAAGAAGAGTGTCTTCCACGAAAGAAACTTCAAATCCGCAGAAGCTGCAGGTTCGAAGGGAGGAAGGGTAAGTTTCTCGAGGTCAAAATTCAAGTCCCAAAGTGGAGCAGGAGTACGGATGGGGGCCTCAGATGGAGGACCCTTCTGCGAAAGGTCTTGGAGACCTCCAGCTGAACAAAGGCCTTGTCCGCAAAGGGAACATGATTGGCTGAAATGGCCACCATGTGTACCTTCAAAGAGGAATGGCTGAGACCCAGGTCAAACAGATGACGTAGATACTCCAGCAGAAGCCCCGCTGAACAGGAGAAAGGTTCCACGTTCTTGGAAGCGGCCCAAATAGTGAATCTTTCCACTTCATGGCATAAGTGGATCTGGTGGAGGGTTTTCTGGCCTCCACTAAAGTCTCTGTCACTTTGGGAGACACTCCAAAACGGGATTGGGCTAGGTCTGCAGGAGCCATGCATGCAGTTGAAGGGATTTGAGGCCTGGATGGACCAGGGTCCTCTGATCCTGGGTCAACAAGCCTCGAGATAGAGGAAGAGGAAGAGCAGGATCTTCTGAAAATTGTTGTAGAAGAGAGAACCAGACTTGCCTGGGCCAGAAAGGAGTGATCAGAATCATTCGCGCTCCTTCTGAAGCCAGTTTCTGCAAGACTCGTGGGATAAATGGAATTGGGAGAAATGCATAGACGAATCTGTCCTTCCAGTCTAGAGACAGAGCATCGCTCCAAAAAGCGCCTCGCTCTGGAACAAGCGAGCAGAAGACTGGAAGTTTTGCATTTAGGGGGGATGCGAACAGGTCGACCTGTGATGTTCCCCAAAGTTTTAAGATATTGTCTAGGACCCCTTGGTCCAGTTCCCACTTGTGAGTCAGAGCAGAAGAGTGACTTAGCTTGTCTGCCAGGGTGTTGTCGACTCCCGGAACGTGAATCGCCGTGAGGTGACGGGCAAGTTGTGTTGCCCAATCCCAAACCCTCATCACCTCCCTGCAAAGGGGGTAGGACCGAGTCCCTCCCTGCTTGTTGATATACCACACCATGCACATATTGTCTGTCTGGACGGCGAGGTGGCCAGGAAGGATGTATTGGTGAAGGGCTTGGAGAGCATACAACACTGCCCGAAGCTCGAGCACATTGATGTGGAGAGCTTGTCCTAGCTTGGACCAGGAGCCCTGGGTCCGATGAGGGCCTAGATGGGCTCCCCAACCTTCGCCTGAGGCATCTGTGGTTAGAGTCTGGGAGGGGGGAGGATGAAAAAGAGGAACTCCTCGAAACAGGTTCTCTCGAACCATCCACCATTGCAAGTCTCGCATCATCGGCGAGGAGATCAGAACTGAGTGATCTAGGTCGTCCACTAGCTGATCCCACTGAGAGTGTAGGGTCCACTGAGAAATCCTCATGTGGAGTCGAGCGCGAGGTACCATCGGGATAGCAGCCGCCATCAGCCCGAGAAGGCAAACGACCGACCTCGCCGAGACCATCCTGCGGTTGGACAACAGACTTATTTGGGTCTGAAGGGTGGCCGTCCTGTCTGGAGGCAGGAAGGTCTTGCCCATGGCCGTATCGAGGATCGCCCCAATAAACTGTAGCCTCTGGGATGGGTCCAGATGAGACTTGGAATGGTTGATGGTAATACCCAGGCAGGCAAAAACCTGCTGGGTAAGGGAGAGGAAACGCAGGAGTTCCTCCCTGGACGAGGCCGCCAGGAGCCAGTCGTCCAGGTAAGGGAAAACCTGCACTCCCTTGGTACGCAGGTGGGCCGCCACTACTGCCAGACATTTGATAAAGACTCGGGGGTCTGAGGATAGACCAAACGGGAGCACCTTAATGCAAATCGAAGGTATTTGCAATGAGATGGGCAATTGGGAATGTGCAGATAAGCATCCTGCATATCCAGAGCACAAAGCCATTGACCCGGCTGGAGGAGGGGCAGAAGGCTTTGCAAAGAGAGCATCCTGAACCTTTTGTACTCTACATAAAGATTCAGGGAACTGAGATCTAAAATTGGTCTGAGATCTCCCGTCTTCTTTGGGACCAGGAAGAAATGGGAATAGTAACCCGTCCCTGAAGATGAAGGGGACAGGCTCTCGCTTGCTTCAGCAGAAGAGCCGAGATTTCCTCCTGACCAAAGGAAGATGTTCTTGTGAATCGACGACTGGGTGGTTTCTGAAGAAACTCTATGGAGTGTCCTTCTCATGAGTTGGAGCACCCAGAATCCGGGATTATCCTCTCCCATCCTGGAAGGTGGAGGGAAACCTCCTCCTACGGTTCCTCCAGGAGTCCGGAGGCAGTGGGAGGAAAGGAGTCAGGTGGTGTCTGCAGCCCCAAAAGCTGAACACCCGCTGCTTTTTGGGCGGGGCTGAGCAGGCCATGGAGCCCGGGCGGCGGCCCGCCTTCCCCGGGTCTCGCCTTTGGCAGATTCCGCCTGCAAAGGGACGGCGCTGCTGCTGATGGGGCGGTACATGGAATCAACTGACTTCAGAGCCATCCCCTTCTCTTGCAAATCGGTAATGATGTCCTTGACATCATCCCCGAAAAGCACCGACCCCCGGAAAGGTGATTCCTGGATAGCAGATTGCACCTCCGGGACCAAACCTGACGCCGTAGGCCTACAACAAAAGCTGAGCTCCGCCCAGCAGTGTCCATTGCGTCGTATGTCGCACGTAGCATGTGCCGACTGGCCGAACAAGCAGAAAGGACGAGATCAGCCAACTCCTGCTTGACTTGGGAGTCAGGCAAGGAGTCCAGTTTGGCTTCCGTCTGAGTAAAGATGGCCTTCTGGTAGTCCCCCATGTGGCCGACATAGTTCAGGGCCCTAATCCCCAGTGTGGAGGAAGCGTAAATCTTTCTCCCATACTGGTCCAGAAGACGAGATTCCTTATCAGGAGGAGACGAGCTAAGATGTATTGGGTTCGCCGACCGGCCGTGAGCGGCGCTAATCACGACCGAGTCGGCACGAGGTGAGAATCCAGGAAATCAGCACCCTCTGAGCCTGATATAGCCTGTTCGACTTCCAGAAGTGGAGCTAAGGCCGACGGCTGTTTCCATATTGTGGTAACAAGGCTGGCGTGAGGCTCTATCCAGGGTGGCACCAAGGTAGGAGCTGTCACGGGCAGATCCAGATGTTCAGCGAGTTTCAGACGCTGAGGATCTGGTTCCAGGGAGTGCCACTGATTAACCTCCTTGATTTTCCTAAGCAACTCCGTAAAAGAAGGATCTCCGGAGGAGACTTCGACGGAGAGCGAGGCTCGTCGTCTCTCTCAGAGCAGCCGTCAGAAGAGTCCGAGGATGAAGAGGAGGATGAAGAAGAGAAAGACTCCCTTTCCCAACCCGGGGGAGTCCCTGGGGAAGCGTGTCCTGCCCCTCTCTGGATCCAGATGGAAGAACCCTGGAGTCCGGAGGTGGTGAGGGAGTGTGCCGCCTGGGGTGTACGGGAACCTGGGACGGCACCGTCGCCGGAAGGTGGCTCTCGACCTCTTTGGTGAGCTGAGCCTTGGCTTCAGCCCACCAGGAGGCCAGAGTCTCCTGCAGGTCCACCAGCGACGCGAGGCGGTGGAGGAGGAGGAAGAGAGAGGAGGTGGGGATAAGATATCGGGTTATACCCAGATGGGCGTATCCAAACCCGGCCGCGGGTAGCCTGGCGTCCGGGTATTGAGGCGTCGAGTACTGTGGCGTCGGGTACTGGTGGTGCAGATACTGCGTTCCCGGTACACGGCATCGAATAAGATGGAGGAGATCCGGGAGCCGGGGGAGGGGGGCTGCCAGAGCAGACGGCCCGGCCAGGAACCTCACGGGCGGGTCCATAATGGAGAGCCCGGAGGGCCTGATGGGAGCAGAATATCTCCCAGAGTCGGTCAGGGCCAACGGCAGAGGCCCTGGCGCTGGAGGTACCAACGTCGGAGGGGCCGGCATCTGGGGAGCCGACGTCAGGTCCGGCGCTCCAGATGGAGGAAGGACTGACAGAGGCAAAAGATCCCCAGCTTCGCCCGGGGACGGAGGGGAAAAGTCCCCAGGGTCAGGTTGGGGAGACTCTGGTTCCCCAGATGGCAGTGAAGGCTGCGGGGAACCGGGAACGACGGACGTTAGAGGTCCGCCGTCGGTTCCTTCGCCAGCCAGACATCGACGAGCCGACGGAGGCGTAGAGGTGAGTCTCGGTGGGTGCCAAGCCGAGCGACGTCGACTTACGGAGAGCCGTCACCGGAGACAGGTCGAGAAGAGTGATTGGCCTGGTCCGGTGGAGAGGATGCTGCGCGTCGCCCTGGAGGGTCGGATGTCTTACCAGCCCTCTCCGGGCGGACGTCAGAGGAGCCGACGCCCGGCTTACGGAGTCGCCCACAATGGTAGGCCGCGAGCCTGCAGCCGAACCAGGGGCGGAGGCCTCCAACTGCCCGGAGGCGCCCGCAAGGCCCAAGCACGAGCCAGACAGGCGAGCCGACGCCGCCTCAGAAATCTCTGAGGCAGCCGTTGAGGAGCGATCCCCGAGGGGATGTTACCTCGTCCCCAGCGACTCCCGAGGCAAGGTGAGAAGCCTTTGTCCCGGTGCCTCTCCTTGTCCTTCTTCTTCTGATGGCCTTCGGGGGAAGTGGACGCCTCCCTCAGTTTTTTTAAGCTCCTTCTCCATAGAACTCATTTTCTTCTTTAGAATATGGGCTTCCAGGGATTGCTGCCGCCTTTTTCGGGTAGCTGCATTAAAACTGAGGCAATACTGGCACTTCTCGACCGGGTGATCGGGGCCTAGGCAGAACAAGCACAGGGAGTGGCCGTCCTTGTGCGGTAGTTGGGCGCTGCACGAATCGCACTTATTCTTGTGCTCGGAGAGTGTAGGGGACAACATACACCTGATGCTATTACTGGCGTTAGTCGAAAAAATAGTTTTTGGTAAAAGCAGCCGAAGGAAGAGGCTGGCCAGGCGCCAAACTTTTCAGCAGCTGCTACGCAGCTATGGCCGGGGAAAAGAACTGGGCGTCAGGACGCATGCTATACGGCGTCTCCCAGCGCGGTCACCACAACGTCGGGCGGTCCGCATGAGGACTGCTAACTAGAAATTTTTCCATGGGTCCTGCCGCCTGCGGCGTCAGTCTATATGTAATTACCCATTGCAAGAGCCCTCTCGAAGTAAGATCTACTGTTACAGGTGAGTAACCTGTTTTTCTAGGGACGTGGATATGTTGTTCATCCACACTTATTGGCAGACTCCTAGCAGTTCTCCGGGAGGAGGGAGGCAAGGCGCATACCCCCTACTTTGGGAACAGAGACTGGAGAACTGAGGCCCCAAAACCAGCATCCCGGCATGACTCAAGGTTGATGTGGTAATGCGGTGATAAGAAAAAATTACTCACCATAGTTATGTTGATTCTTCCAATGAAGTATTGCTGTATTCTGTCATAATGCAGTTAGCCCCAGCACTTGAACTGCTCTGGAGAAGAAAGAGTTAACTCTATGCAAAAGCATAGAACGTTGAGCTCGAGCTTGGTTTTCAAACCTCTGTCTGTGGTACTTTCCAGTGTAACCATCAGATTCTTATGAGCGAACTAACTAAGTACTAGACTATGGAAATTGTTCAAAACATGTAGCCAAAGGGCAAAGATTTTTGGGTCCAAAAAGACTCAAGTCGAGAACCCAAGAAGAAAAGGTAGTGACAATATTTAATTATAAAAACACAAGCAAAGTAACAATAACAGCTACCCCACCCAAGAGGGAGGGTACAAGGTACACCCCTGAGGTGCAACACTGTACCAGCCAGCTCACTTCCCAAAACTAGGTTCTGAGAGGGAAGGCAGGGGGGAGGTCAGAATACAGCAAGGCTCCATTAGAATAAACAACATTACTATGGTGAGTAATTTTTTCTTCAAACATGAAGTCTTGCTGTATTCTGACATAATGCAGACTACCTAGCAGTTCCCTATGGAGGAGGAAATGCAGAACCTACTTTGGGAACAGGCTCTGCAGTACTGCTGTGCCAAACCTAGCATCACTCCTAGCCTGGTTGTCCAGAGTGTAATGCTTGGTGAATGCATGTACTGTTTTCCAGGTGGCTGCTTTACAGATCTCTAACAAGGGTATATCTCTGGCTGCAGCTAGAGTAGCAGCTGTACCCCTAGTCGAGTGAGCCCTCAGGCCTGAAGGGGGCGTTCTAAACAATTTGTCATAGCAGAATTATATACAAGAAACAATCCACCTGGCAATAGTTCTCTTAGTGGCAGGCTTACCTTTCCCCACTTCACCATAAGTGAGAAACAACTGAAGACAATCATTTCTGTGTGTCTTAGTATGCTTTATGTAGTAGCTAAGAGCCCTTTTAACATCCAAACTGTGTAATCTTCTTTCTCCTGAGGAAGAATGGTCAGTGAAAAACACAGGGAGAGATATAGACTGGTTCAGATGAAAATCCGATACCACTTTGGGCAAGAACCTCTTACTGGTTCTTAAGACCACTTTATCCCTATGGAAGGATATGAAGTCAGGCTCGACTGACAGGGTCTGTAATTCACTAATCTGCTTGGTAGAAGTAATAGCTACCAGGAACACAGTTTTCCAGGTCAGGTACTTCAACTCGGCCGAAGCCAGAGGTTCAAAGGGTGGCTGCATAAGCTGAGCAATGCAGACATTGAGATCCCAAGTCGGAGTAGGCTCCCTAAAGGGAGGGTTAATGTGAACCAGACCTTTGAAAAACTTCCTGAAAACAGGATGAGATGCCGGGGAACAGCCCTTTCCTGCTGAAAGGAATGCAGAGACAGCTGCTAGATGAACCTTCAGAGTGGCAGGCATAAGGCCTAGGCTATTCAGATGAACTAGGTAATCTAAGGTTGTGGAAATGTCTGCAGAATCAGGCACAATACTTTTCTGAGAGCACCAAATACTGAACCTCTTCCATTTGGAATTGTAAGTTTTTCTAGTTGAAGGTTTCCTGGAGACCTTCAGAATATCCAGAACTCCCTGAGAAAGATGTAGTGCTGCATATTCAAACTCTTCAAGAGCCAGGCTTTGAGATTGAGAGACTGGAGATTGGGGTACCAGATCCGCCCCTGGGAGAAGGACAGAAGATTGTATTTCCTGGAAAGAGACAGGGGACGTGACACCATCAAGGACAGCAGTAAAGGACACCGAGGCTGTCTGGCCCAATCTGAAGCCACTAGTATCACTGTGGAGGGTTGAGTTCTGATCTTGATCAGAACTCTGAACAGCAGAGGGAAGGAAGGGAAGGCATAGAGAAACCTGCCCTTCCAGTCCAAAATGAGAGCATCCAGGGGTACCGTCCACAGGACTGGAAGTTTGCAACAAAACAGAGGAAGTTGATGATTGTCTGGTGCTGCAAAGAGATCTATCTCTGGAGTACCCCACCTGGAGAAGATGACCTTCAGGATGTGAGGATCCAGGGACCATTCGTGATGTTCTTGTGAAATTCTGCTCAGAGCATCTGCAAGTACATTGTCCTTTCCTGGAAGGTGAACTGCTACCAGGGAAGTCTGAAAAGAATAGGCCAGAGACCACAGCTTCATGGCTTCTGTGCACAGGGCCATGGACCGAGGTGCCTCTCTGCTTGTTGATGTACCACATTGTGGCGGTGTCTGTTCTGACTTGGACCACCTTGCCCTTGACTGAATCTGAGAAGCTCTGAAGGGCTAGGAAAACTGCCCTGAGTTCCAAGTTGATATGAAGGAGACACTCCTGTGGAGACCAGACCCCTTGCGCTATCAGGGCTCCCAGGTGGGCTCCCCAACTTAGGAGAGAACTATTGATGGGACTTGAGGGAGAAATGGAACCCCTTGACTGAGGTTGTCCTGGTCCAGCCGTCACTGGAAAGCGTGGACCAGAGTCTGGGTCACTGGAATTAGTTTGGTGAGAGAGTCCTTTCTCTGTGACCAAAAGGACCTTAGATGGAACTGAATGTCCCTCATCTGAAATCTGGCTCCCTGTACCACTACAGTGGAGGCTGCCATGTGGCCCAGGAGTTGGAGGAACTATCTCACTGGACGAGAAACCTGAGGTCGAAAAGAGGAAGCAAGATCTACTAGGGCCTTCACCCTTGCCAGAGGGAGGAAGGAAGGCTTTTGCTTGGATAGTATCCAATTCTATCCCTATGAAGGTGAGAAGTTGTACTGGTTCGAGTACAGATTTTGGAAGATTGAGAAGAAACCCCAGAGAACTGAGCAAGTCCTGGGTGGTTTGCAGAGCTGACCTGACCTGGTCTGATGACTAACCTATGAGTAGCTAGTCCAAATATGGAAAAAAGGTGATAACCCTGTCTTCTGAGGTAAGCCACCACTACACTACTGCAAGGCACTTTGTGAACACCCTTGGAGCTGATGTTAGGCCAAATGGCATGGCCCTGAACTGATAATGGCCTGAAGGCAACTCGAACCTGAGGTATTTTCTGTGGGAGCACCTGATAGGGATATGGAAGTAGGCATCCTTGAGGTCCAGGGATGCTAGCCAATCCCCTGGCCTTAGAGAGGGAAGGATTATTCCCAGAGTTACCATTTTGAATTTGGGTTTTGATATGTGTTTGTTCAAATATTTTAGGTACAGGATGGGTCACCACTCCCCTGTTTTCTTTGGGGTAAGGAAGTACCTGGAGTACAGGCCTTTTCCCATGTGTTGAGTAGGAACCTCCTCCACCGCTCTGAGAGCCAAGGGAGAGGAAACCTCTGCCTCTAGGGCAAGGGTTTCTGAGATTGATGCAAGTGAAAAAGACCTGGCCCTCCTTTTTGGGAATCATTTGAAGCTGACGGCCAGTCCCTGGCTTACTACTTCCAGGACCCACTTGTCTGAGGTCACAGACTTCCTGGCCTGAGAGTAGTAAGCCAGCCTGCCTCCTACTGGGATTGGGGAGTCGACCCGGACTGACACTTCAGGGTGTCTGCTTGGCAGGAGCCTTAGACTGGGAGGAGGAAGCAGCCCTGCTCATCTCCCTCCTGCCCCTCCCTCAGAAAAAAACCCTCTGTGGGAAAGCAGAGGAGACCTGGGCTTGGTAAAAAGGCCTGTGAAAGGACCTGCCCCTGGACTGCTGCTTTTGTGGAGTGGCCTGCCTTTCCTTGGCCTGTGCACTCCTGTAAGTGGTCCTGTATTCATCCATTTTCTTCATGTAAGCCTCTGTCTGCTCCCCAAACAGAGTTACCAACTACAGGATAATCCATAGCCTTAGTCTGGGTATCCTGTGATAGGCTAGTACATCTGAGCCAAGCATGTCTTCTGAGAGACACAGATGTAGCCACGACTCTTGATGCCACATCAATGGAGTCCACAGCAGCGTGAAACTGTGCTTTATTTTATTGCTTTAGCAGTGTCAGTGGCTCAGAAGGTAGCACACTCGCCTCTGAGGCCGGGAGATCAGAGGGCTGTGGGTTCAGTTCCCACATCTGGCACTTGGGTTAATATACCAGTACTGACACTGTAGTGCAGCAGGAGAGGGGTGCTGCACTTCTGAGGTGCTGTCTTTCGGATGAGACATCAAACCGAGGTCCCATCTGCCTGGACTGGTGGTAGTTCAGGTGGATGTTAAAGATCCCATGGCACTTATCGAAAAGAGTAGGGAATTTCCCGGCGTCCTGGCTAAATTTCCCTCATTCACTAAAAATACCACCAACAGCTTAATCTGGTTCAAGGTCAGTCGGCATTCATCTGTATCCCCCTCCCCCGGGTCGTGCCTGAAAATAGGCAGGATTTGTCTAGTGCACTTACCCGATCAACAAAAACTAAATAAAAATAAATAATTTTTTTTTTTTTTTTTTAAAGTTGTTTAACCAGGAGTACCACACTACGCTGAAAGCTTTTTTACAGGAACGACCTGGGAGCACAGGGAAGTTAAGTGACTTGCTCAGGGTCACACAGTATGCAAGTACAAGCTGTGGGATTCAAACACAGGTCTGGTCTGCTGGATGTCACCAGATTTGCAGCTCAGAGCATTAAACCACTGCATTATACTGCTTCCTTTAGATGCCTCAATTTCATCCGCAGCCACTTCCTCCAGCTTCTTGGCTAGCTGGGGGGAAGGCCTGTTAGCCAGTTCCAGAACAGTATCCCACCTGGACGTCTGGTACCTGGCTGTGTAGGCCATATAGTTTGCCTGCCTGAGTCCCGAAGAGGATGCCAAACATTGTTTTTTTGGCCATGGCATCAACTTTCCTGGAGTTCTTGTCCAGGGGGTGTGAAGCCAAAGGAATGTCAGCCCTGTCACAGGCTGCAGCCTGTACTACCCCAGCATGGCTGCTATGAGTATAAAGGAACTCCGTACCTGAGCCTGATAACATATACCTCCTGTCCATTCTTTTATGCACAGGAGGTAATGAATTAGAAGTCTGTAAAATCTTTTGTGTCTGTTTCCCCAAGGACTTATGAAGAGGGATAGACAATCTTTTGGACTCTGGGATGTCCATCATTTTCACAAAATCAGGCTCTTCTTCCTCCTCCTGAGCAGCTTCAACCGTAAGGAGCTGGAGGGTTTTGGCCACCTTCTTGTACAAGAAGTGTGAAGGAGACTCAGAAAGCCTGGGAGGGGAGACATTAGAGGGCCTCTCTGGGGAGATGTCTGGTTCAATGGGCACTTCCAGGTCCCCCAGGTTGTCATCTTCGTCTTCATCATCGGGATAGTCTTCGTCTCCTTCCCACTCCTCATAAAAAGCATCTGGATCATAATCTGAAGGAGATGGATCCGAGCGAACTGACCCTTAACCAGCGGTACCGGTTCGGATGGAACCGGTCAAAGCGACTGAACAATGCTAATCACTTTGGCTATCTCGTCCACAGTTGGAGTATGCAATACTGGATCCGAGCCGGCAGACTTTTGTTTCTTTTTTGACGGAACCGGCCCCTCAGAGTCGGCTCTCCTTTTGCCCGAGGAGGTATCGCCTAGGTCAGCAAGCACCTCCTCAGGTTCGGCCGCAACCGAACCGGGCTGGCCATCCAGATCTATGGACTTCTCGGCCTCCCTTTCCTTCAGCCTACTCAGTCTTTTTTCTAGAGTGGCTCTGGGAAAGTTTTGCAAATTTGGCAGTCTGACTTGAGGTGATCAAACCCCACACAATAAACACAGATGAGGTGGGGGTCAGCCTTGGCAAAGGCCTCCCCACACTCAGTACAGTGTTGAAACCCAGTGGGACTGGTTTTCTTCTTGGGTTTCTCAGACATGGCCAACCTACTAAACTACCCTATAGCAGCTTTCAAGCCAGGTAATAAATAACCGATCGGTTACAGACCGTGTCACGGGTTTTGAAAAAGAACCAGAAAAAGGCCTGGTTCTTTTGAAACCGATTGGTACCGGAACACCACTCTAATCCCAGAAAAATGTAATTTAGAAAACAGAAGAAAATGCAGGGTCGGTTCCTAACCGGACCAACCGATAAACAGAGGAAAAAACAATTTCCACACTTTTTTTCAAAATAAACACAGTCACTACCTATCTACAACACTACCTGTACCATAGACAGAGGCTAGAAATCCAAAAAAATAACAAATAGAATGGTTTAAAACTGAACGCTTTACTTATTACCGAACCAAGCAGAGGAAATCTCCGGAGCGACTTCACTGTTAGGCGGAGTACAGAATCTGACGGTTACACTGGGAAGTACCATAGATAGAGGTTTGAAAACCAAGCTCGAGCTCAACGTTCTATGCTTCTGCATAGAGTTAACTCTTTCCTCTCCGGGGCAGTTCAAGTGCTGGGGCTAATGGCATTATGACAGAATACAGCAAGACTTCATGTTGTTTGAAAGGTGTTTGTGGTCTTCCAGGTAGCATCGAAGCATCCACCGACACTGCGGTATGGTGGGTGGAATGAACCCTTAGTCCTACGGGAGGCTCCCTATCCACCAACCTATGGCAGATATCAATGCAAGATGTAATCTATCTGCCAATCGTTCGCTTAGCTGCATGTCTGCCAGAAGCGGCTTCAGCGTAGGTGACAAACAGCTGCTGAACCTCTCCCCAAATTTCTGCCATTCTCTCCTTGTAATAGGACAGCACTCGTCTCAGGTCCAAAGAATGGAGCCTGTACTGGGCATCTGAGGTGTAGTTTGGGTAGAACACAGACAGAGTCAACATACGATTAAGGTGAAACTCTGACACCACCTTCAGGAGGAATTTAGAGTGGGAGCACAGAACAATTTTGTCCCTGTGGAAGACCAGATAAGGAGACTCCACGGAAAGTGCCTGGAGCTCCCCAGTCCTTCTGGCTGACATGATAGCCACCAGGAAGGCCGTCTTCCACGACAAGTTTGACAGCTCAAACTTGTGCATTGGTTCGAATGGCTTGTCCATGAGTTTTGCCAAAACCAGCAGTAAATCCCATAGAGGTGGAGGTTCATGCACTGGAGGGGATATGTGATCTAGGGCTTTGAAAAAGCGCCAGATCGCCTTCTCCTGTTGTGCCGTCTGCTGACCGGACCGCGAATGGTAAGCAGAGATGGCTGCCAGGTGCACCTTAAGGGTCAAAGACTGAAGACCCCCTTTGGACAGAGACCAAAGGTAGTCTAAAATGCTAGCCACAGGGCAGGCAGAGGGTCCAGGCCCTTGCCCTGACGCCAAATGGAAAATCTTTTCCATTTAAAGGCATAGCACTTTCTGGTTGACTCCTTCCTGGATGCTCCCACTTCTGTGAGTACATCCTCAGAGAGACCCAAAGCCTGGAACTCTAGCCGCTCAGGTACCAGGCTGTCAGGTGCAGGGATTGAAGGTCCAGATGGAATACCTTCCCCTGACTGACAGATATCAGGTCCGGGCATACTAGAAGACACAGCGGGAGCCTATTGCTAAGGCTGAGGAGATCTGGATACCAGAACTGGCGGGGCCAATCTGGGGCTACCAGGATCACCTGTACCTTGTCCCTCCTCACGTTGAGGAGCACCTTGTGGATCAAGGGAAATGGAGGGAAGGCGTAGAAGAGGACTGGGGTCCATGGCCTCGAGAAGGCATCCTCCTGCAGTGATCCCCACTGAGGGGGGCGGGCATGAAACATCCTCAGCTTGGTGTTTTCCCTGGAGGCAAACAGGTCCACCATCGGTTTGCCCCAGTGGTAGAACAGGGTGTGAGCTACCTCTGGATGGAGAGACCACTCATGGGATGTCTCGCCTATGCGGTTGAGAGCATCCGCCAGTTGATTCAAGGCTCCTGCCACATGGATGGCTAGGAGATCCGCCTCCAGTCGGCTCATGAGTGTCCAGATGTGGAGCGCTTCCCTGCACAGCAGCTGGGAGTGCGTGCCACCCTGCTTGTTGAGGTAGTACATGGTCGTGGTATTGTCCATCTGGACTTGAACCACTTGACCCCGAAGCTGCTGAGCAAATGCTAACAACGCCAGTCTGAGCGCTCTGAGCTCCAACAGGTTGATACGGTATCGGGATTCCCTGAGAGTCCAGATCCCATGGGCCCCGTTGTTCCCCATGTGGGCTCCCCAGCCCGTGACAGAGGCACTGGTTGTGAGGACAACCATCGGCTCGGGGCGGAAAAATGGGATCCCTTCCTGCAGATGGTCTGGGACGGTCCACCATTGGAGAGCATCCCACATCTTCTGGGTCACAGTGATCAGCTGGTCAAAATGACCTAGGTCCTGAGTCCTCTGGGTGGCCAGCTCCCACTGAAGGGGGGCGCATATGCCACTGGGCCCAACAGACCATGGTGGTAGGCTGCCATGTAACCCAGAAGGCGCAGAAAGTCCTGGGCAGGGTGTAAGTGCCCAATCAGAAATGACTGGGCAAAGGAGGAGAGAACCTCCGCCTTGTTCGCCGGGAGCCATGCTCTGGCTCGGCAAAAGTCAAGCTCTGCCTCAATGAAGCATATCACCTGAGATGGCACAAGCTTTGACTTGGCCTCGTTGATCAGGTGGCCAAGTTGAGAGCAGGTCTAGAGGGCCAGGTCCCAGGACCTCTCCATCTCTTGCTGGGTGGAACCTGCCAAGAGCCAATCGTTGAGGTAAGGGTACACTCTGACCCCTCAAGCCCTGAGATGGGCTTCCACCACTGCAATGCATTTGGTGAGGACCCATGAGGATTATGAC
This sequence comes from Neoceratodus forsteri, assembly GCA_016271365.2. Taxonomy (NCBI): domain Eukaryota; kingdom Metazoa; phylum Chordata; order Ceratodontiformes; family Ceratodontidae; genus Neoceratodus; species Neoceratodus forsteri. Next base: position 850,167,409 of record CM057452.1, read on the forward strand.
AGGCCAAATGGCATGGCTCGGAACTCATATAGGGTTCCCTTTACTCTGAAGCGGAGGAACCGCTGATAGAACAGATGGATTGGGACATGAAAGAATGCGTCCTGGAGATCCAGTGAGCAGAACCACATGTTCTGCTCCAAGGATGGTATGATCTGGGACAGAGTTACCATCCTGAAGGTGCGTGGCCTGAGATACTGATTCAGGTTGTGTAGATCTAGAATGGGGTGCCAGCCCGCCATCTGCTTCAGGACCAAGAAATGCCTGGAAATTAACCCTGGGTTGACTGGAGGATCTGCCACTCAAACCACTGCCTCCTTGAAGAGGAGGAGTTGGACTATATCGTCTCTCAGAGCCAACAGAGTGTGGGCTGATACTATCTCCTCCCATGGCGCGCAGGCTCGGCAGGGAGGGTACTGCTCAAATTTTAGAGGCAGACCCTGGCTGACCACTTCTAAGACCCACCTGTCCATGGTAACAGTGGACAAGGCGGAAAGGAAGTGACAGAGCTGACCCACCCATGAGAGGACCCAGAGCTGGTGTGACAGGAATAGGGATGACAACCCCTATCCTGTCACTGGGCTGGCTTAGAGGAAGAGGGTCCAGATTGGAAGCCACCTGAACCCCAACCTCCTTGTCTGTGGGCGGCTGGAGGCCCAGACTTGGGTCAAGGGTGCCAAGACTGTGCCTGCTGTTGCTGCCCACCCTGAAAGGGGGGCTGCTGGGCCGCAGGAGCAGGGTGCTGAAATGGCTTCTTCTTCTTCTGCTGTTGCTTGGCACCAGAGGCGTCTTTTTGGGCAGAAGTAGCTGAGTCCAATGTGGCACTGGACTGCTCGATACGCTGAAGGTGACCATCCATAGCTGGGCCGAAGAGATTGATGCCCAGGAAAGGAGTTTGTGCTGGGTATCCGCCGTGAAGGTGGAAAGCCTCAGCCAAGCCCTGCGGCGCATGGCAACTGCGGCTACCACCGAACGGGCGCAAGAGTCCCCGAGGTCCAAGGCCGTCTAAAACTGCTGCTTGCCAACGGCTTGGCCCTGGTTCTGGACCTGCTGGACCGTAGTATGAAGGTCCGCAGGGAGGTGCAGGAGAATTTCATCCAAGGAGCCCAGGAGGGCATGACAGAAGTGAGCCATGATGATGGCCAAGCTTGCCTGACGGAGGCCTAAAGAGGAGGCTGCATAAACCTTCCTGGCAGAGTGGTCCAGTTTCTTGGACTCCTTGTCTGGAGGTCTATCAGTGTCAGCAGAGCTGCCTGAGCATCTGAACACAGAAGCGGTCACTAACCCCTCAGCCAAGGGATGCGCCGTGAACCCCAAGAGGGACCCAATGGGCACCACATACTTGCGAGCCATCCAGGCAGACAGCACTGGGCAGGAGGCAGGATGCTGCCGGAGCTTCAAAGCCGGGCCAACAATGGCCACGGCCACTGGGAAAGCTTCCGTAGGAGTATCCTCTCTTTTAAGAATATCTGTAAGAGGGAACTCCACCCGTTTCTGGACAGGTTCCAGGGGCATCCCCATGGATTCGGAGACAAGGCGGAGAATTCCTATAAATGACGAAGGGCCCTCCTCCGTCGACAGACTACCTAATGACTCATCATCCAGAGGATGAGAGTGAAGGTCGGTGTCGTCGGAATCCGGATAAATCGGTTGGCCACCAAGGTCCCCCTGCACACACCTGGGACAATCAGGCATGAGGGTGACAGAGTCTACAAGGGAAACCTGGAACCATCTGAGAATCCTTCGTAGGAGCCTCTCCCGAGGGATGTTTAGGTGGTGGCTCCACCACTATCGGTGGACAGATCGGTTTTGGCTGAACTGGGGCAGGTTTTACGGGCTCTGAGGGCGGAGGAACCGATTTTACCGGTTCTAATGGAGTCGGCTTCGGCCTGGGAGACGAAATCATGTAACGGCCGGGGTGGAAACCGAAGAGGGCTTCTGCCCGGACAGAATGAGCTGCTGCCACATCAGGTCTTCCTAGCGTTCCGCCAAAGCCTCTCCTCATCCAAGGAGGACGAAGATGAGCGGTGGCGTTGCCTCTTTTTAGAGTGCTTGTGTGCCTTCCTCGGCCTGTCAGTCGAGGGGGTTCGAGATCTCGACCTAGATCGGACTGGCCGAGTGGGTCGTTCCGGGGACACCGGTGGAACTGGTGATTTACCCAGATCAAGGATCAGTTCCTCAATGCGAATGCCAGCAGGCTGGGTTTCCTCATCAGGAAGAGGCAGGACCGGGGTCCTGGTAAGTGAGTTGTCAGTCTTGTCGGGTGACAAAAGATCGACAGGGTTGAAAGTGATCTCCACCGAATCGCCAATTGAGACCTCGGCTGGTTGACCAGTTGGTAAAGCCAAGAAACCGGCGGCCAAAGAAGTAGTCTTGACCGAAGTCGAGACTGGAAATTCCTGTGACCAAGATCGCTCTAGATCCCAAGAAAGTCTTCGCCGAGATGAAGAATCTCTCAGTTCCTTGTCCTTTTAACGGGACCGGGAGGTATGCGAGCCCGAAGTTCCCTTGCCCTTGGTAGGGGGAGAGAGGCACATCTCACGAAAGGAGCCTGAGAACGTGGAGCCCAGGTTGAGTGGAACGAAAAATCGGCCAAGAGGAGAGCTCCATGGCCAGTGCCGCCTCTTCCTCGAAGGCCTGCATCTGTTCTAACTGCTCGGCGGACCCCGCAGTCACGAAGACCACCCACCGGGCCTCCTTGGATTTCAGTGATGGATTCAGTTTCTCAGCCCTGCCCAACTTGAGCCATGCAAGACGATCGTCGAGAACATTCGGGTGAAAAGAGAGAGATATCTTGCATGCCTGGGTGTCATAGCTGACACCCAAGCAGTAGACGCACGCGGTATGTGGTTCTGTCCGCGACATTTCCTGGCCGCACTTTCACTGGCGAAAACTGGGGGAAGATTTATCTTCCATAATCAAATAGCAAAAGTTGCAATCGCTAGCTCGAACAAGCTTAATCTTCAAGGAATCTGAAGATATCGGAGCCAGGGCCTGCAAAACGCGGTAGCGGAGAGGAGGCAACCTGAATCTTCAAGCAGAAAGGAAGATCTGGCGTCATGGGGCAGAGCCGAGGCTCATACCACCTAGGTGAGTGGGAGGAGCCAGCCTGAAGACCTTCCGGCGAGAATTAAAGGAGAAAGGGACATGCCAATAAGTCTGGATGAACAACATATCCACGTCCCTATAAGTACTGGACACTTACGCCATCGGTCACACAGGGAAAAAAGATCTTAGACTGATCTTAGTTAACTTGTAAAATATTAAAATTACATGCTCATTGTAATTCTTGATTTTCTAGGAATATCTTCACAATTCATTCACACCAATGGGTTCTGAGCTGGAGTTGCTAGACTCCTGTGGTAAGCAGAACTTTTCAGGAAGGCTGACGCCAAGGTAGGCTGTGCGCTTGCTCTGCATGGCTTACTTTGGCACCAGCCCTCGACTGCCTCAGTACCTTTTTTACCAAGGGAGTGCAGCATAACCTAATGAACACTAATACACTTAACCTAAGGGCATAAGACAGCCTTGATGACCTGTCTGAGAAGGGTCAATAAACAAGAAACAGTGTCTTCACAGCCCAAATCATGAACAAGGGTGAAGACCAATAGAGGTCAAGTGAGGCCGGGGGAAGAAGGGTGGGCGTGTGAATCAATGGTGAAGATATTCCTAGATCATCAAGATTTATGATGAGTACTTAATGGCTTGTGCTGCATGGCTTACTTTGGCACCAGCCCTCCACCGCCTTAGTAGCTGTTTTACCAAGGGGGAGAAGCGTAACATAACTAACACTAATGCACTTAACCTAAGGGCATAAGACAGCCCTGATGACCTGTGTGAGAAGGGTCATCTTCATCACTGATTCACACCAGTGGGTTAAAGTACCAAGCTCAGACGAAAGTCCCCCAGGTCAGGGTGGTAGCAGCTGGATCTCACGCAGGACAGAAGGGCATTAAGGATGGTCCTGCAAAAAGAGGTATGTTGCCTGGCACAGAGATTCTGGGCAAACTACTTGATGAAGGTGTGCGCTGTGCTCCAGGTGACAGCTCTGCAAATATCACTGATAGGCACAGAGTGAGTCTCTGACAAGGATGTAGCAGCCACTTTGGTGGCATGAACACATACCTGGCCTTCCAACTTGACCTGCGCCATTGCACAGCAGTGACGAAGGCAGCTGACACTCCATGTAGAAATGCATTTTACTGTTACAGGCTGCCCCATCTGATTAGGATCAAAGGAGACAAAGAGCCGTTTAGACTGCCGGAAAGTCCTTAGTTATGTCTGTCATGAATCCACTCCTGAGGGTCAAGGCCACTGGGCTCACAATGCCCACCCCTAAGTGCAATCTGTGACAGGAAGGGGGGAAACAGGGAGACCCACCCCATGTGCTTCTAGAATGGTCGCCGAGGTCACGACTGAACACTCGTCGTGAGGTTCCAGGGAAATCCTCTTTACTTCTGGGTGGGGTATAATACCAATCTCGAGTCTTGTAGCCAAATAAGAACCCTCTCTTGGTTATTACACAAGGGAGGAGATCCAGCGTTATAATCTCTTTGGAGTAGCACTGAAACGCTGATTTTGCCTTCTCCCACAAGGTGTACAATAATCTGGTTTAAATTTCCACAGACCCTTTTTTGAGACTTTCGTTTCTCCCCTATCTATCCAGCCTTTTCCCCTGTTACAGACCCTTGATTTGGTAGCTATGGAAGACACCCCTTTGGCAAAAACAGTTTAGTCCCAGATTGTTTATAACCTTCTACACACACACACACACACACACACACACACATGAAGAAATTCTCTCAAGGCAAGTTTTCTTAAAACAAATGTTTTTACTAAAATAATTACTAACCATATATAACATGACTAAAAGATGTTTTAAATTTGGTACATTTGTCACAGAATAAACAGAAAAGTAAAAAGTGGACCATGTACAAAAGAAAAGCCTTAAAACTGTTAGCTGAGTTCTACTTTAAATATGAAGATTTCAAAGTCCAAAGAATCACTGGTTTACAAAATATTTCAGTCTTTCTGTAGCAGCCTTTGGTTCTTAGGCAGGCAGTTGTTCTGTTGTGTTCAGGAGACAGAGTCCAAGCAAAATTACCCTGAGTGTCTGTGCTGAGAGTTTTTATAGGGTTGACCACCCCAGTCTGTTAGTAGAGGCTGGCCCTTCCACTGTAGGCCACCAGGTATCACTCCTGTGCTTCCCCAAAATCTTATTTTCCTGATAACCTTTGATGTCTCAAGTGTCCCACTAGTAACACAATTACACTAGTGTGTCAAGAATTCATGCAGGTAAGACAATTTTCACATCAGCCAGTCAAGAAGGACTATTTCCCAAAACCTGGTTTTACTAAGCATCCTGCCTTTTTAAGTGCAAAGTGCAAAGGTTTACGATAGGTGATGGCTTTTGGCATAGCTCTGCTTCCCTCAGTTAGTTAACTATCAGCTATCCACAAGCCTTTGACAAATAATTGTCAGCTTCCTGGCAAGTAAGCTGGTTCCTCTCAGGTCAGATGAAGGTCACACATTTTAAAATTCCAGTCTCTCTATGTACCCTTGCATTAACACTGGCATTCTTGTGGCATGTAACATACCCAAAATCCCATCAAAAAAACTATATATAACAGAATTATATCTGCAAATAATGACTGCCAGTTGGCTAGCTCACCACACGTCTAGGCAGAATGTGAGGGCTCTTACCACCTGGAGAATGGAGTGTGTGCTCTCCTTTGTTCTGGAAGTTAGGAAAGTATGTAGGCAGTACAAGAGGCTGATTTAAGAGAAACTCCAACACTACCTTTGATAAAAACTTGGGGGTTGGACCACGTTGTCTCTGTGGAAGACAGCATACGGAAGATCTGTGACCAAAGCATGAATCTCCTAAACTCTGCGGGCAGAGGTGATGGCCACTAGAACAGCAGATTTCCAAGTTAGAACTTCAGGTCACACATAGCCATTGGCTCAAAGGGCTTATGAGTGAGCATATCCAACACAAGGTTGATATCCCAAGTGGCTACAGGTTCCCTGACTTGGGGCCTTATGTGCAAACTACCTTTCAAAAACCTCTTAAAGGGAGGCAGCTGGGCTAGAGAGAGTTACTGTACGGGCTTGTGGTACGCTGAAACAGTCCACAAGTTGACCTTAACTGTAGAGTATTGCAAGCCTGCATCAACGAAGTCCAACAAGTACTCCTGAACCTTGTCTGGTGGGCACCAAAATGGGACCATATGAAATTCAGAGCACCACATGGAGAAAGGTTTCCACTTGGCTGTGTAGGTTTTCCTGCTAGATGGTTTATGAACACTCCAAAGAAAAACTGACTCACCGTAGTAATTATGTTTCTTCCAGGGGATCACTCAGTATGCTTATCAATTGCAGTCAGCCTTCAGTGTTGAACTGCCATGGGGAGAATGAAATATATGTAAATGACGGAACTCTTCAAACTGCTGCCCTAGTAACTGCTGCACTCTGAAGTGCTCAGATTCATTACGAAGCCTAACCAAGTGTAAGCACTCTAACTAGCTAAACTACGTAACCTTATTATCCTGTATCAACCCCTTAAGGAATGGTCCCTGTGACAAGGAACAACAATTAAACACAATTGGTTTATATAAAACTCTAAAGCATGAATGTTAATAAAATAGGACATATAGTGACCAGCAGAGATGCAAGATAAGGGATTCCTCTTTTCCTGGTACTGCTAGGGGAGGCAGGGTGGGAGCTTAAGCATACTGAGTGATCCCAAGGAAGAAATATAATTACTATGGTGAGTTATCTTTTCTTCAAACCCCAGGAATCACTCAGTATGCTTAACAACCAAGCAGTAGTGTGACAGGGTAGAATAGGACCGTGTCCCATTTGTTATGTTTAAATGCAAGGACCTTTCCTTTTTCTGTCTTTTCTCTGTCTGGTTGCGCAACCAAATTTTCCTGTGAGACCTCGGACTTGATCAACCCGAACAGTCTCACAATTCTTTGCCTCTCTCTGTCTCTCAGTTTTCTCTTGCTGTCTGTTTTCCCCTCCTTGCATAGCTATATCAGCTAATATAAAAATATGTGCAAATCAATGTATGGAATGAAATGGATACTGGGATCCCTATTGTTAAGAAAATATATAGAGTTACTGCTGAAATGTACATATTTATATTTTGAGATGACTGCATAAACTCTAGAGGTTACTTGAGTGCAAGTGCTGAGCCTTATGCAAGGGCTGTAGAGGCCTCAGGGAGCATACTGTCTTCTAGCAGCTTCTGATATTTACGAGAACAGAACGTTTTTCAAAAACAGGATGTTGCTAAGGATGAGGGTTGAAAAGACTTATAAAATAGCTAAACTGCAATTGGTTAGCTAGAGATTACAATAAAAAGGGACACAGAGACTGAAGAAAGATTTTATTTTTCCCTCTGTACATAGTCATTCTGAACAAGTTTTTTTTATGTTACTGCAACTGCAAATAAATAGTTTTGTTGAATTCTACATCTGCTCCTGGTTTTCCTTATGCTTCCTGACCTGTGCCTCGACAACAGATGGTGTCAACCTAAGAGGGATTTACGCCGTGCATACCCTAAGACAGGAGTTTTGTGCGTGGGTACTGGACCTAGTATCAGGAAAGCAAAGAGGAAGGTATGGATTCTGCTGCAGCAAGTCCAGGAGTAGTTACCAGGAGAATGGCAGCCAAACTAGCAGAGACAGAAATTCAGTCTGAGATTGTACAGCCAGCACAAGTTATGGAAAAATGGCAGGCAGTGACAGAACCTGAAAGCCTGAAGGACTTTTTCAAATGGTGGGCTATAAAACAAAAAGAGACTGAGATGCAGAGAGAAAAAGAGACAGCATTTAAAAGCGCAGAGGAGAGAAAAGAGGCAACAACAGGAGCAGCAGATGAGAGAAGAGATGCAGCGACGGGAGCAGCGATGGCTAGATGCCTTGCAGGCTATCAAAGTCAGAGAATCTGGCAGAGAGCTAGATGAGCAACAGAATGCGAGCAACTTAAAAGCCATTAAACTTACTAAGTTCTGTCCCTCAGATGATATTGAGGCATACCTAACAACCTTTGAAAGAGTTGCCACAGCCTGCCAGTGGCCAAAGTAGCAATGGACAATCAGACTGGTACCCTAACAGGGAAAGCCCAATTTGCCTATAGCAGTATGGACACTACACGGTCAGAAAACTATGACCTGTTGAAAAGCGAAATCCTAAAAAGGTATGACATCTCCGGAGAGACATACAGGCAGAGATTTCAATTTCTGAGGTACAACTTGGCTGACAATCCTTGAGAAGCCTTCACCCGACTCAGAGAACTCCGGATAAAATGGATCCAACCAGAAAGCAAAACATTCCCACAGATCGACACATTTGCCATGGAGCAATTAATCAGCATCTTGCCTACAGATGTGCAACTCTGGGTAAAGGAACACTGACCAGAGAGTGGGGAAAAGGCTGTTTCTTTGGCTGAGGACTACCAAATGACCAGACAGACACCACAGCAGCGAGATAACAGCCTCTGTTTCCCATTTAAACTTCAAGCCTGAAAAGAACTCTGACGAGGGTAACAAAGCTGTGCCCAGAGACGTTATCTGCTATAAATGTAATAAGCCAGGCCATTTTGCAAGAAACTGCCATAATACAGAGAGTGGCACTGGAGCAGATTTGTCCTTGGCATATTGGGGCAAGTACTTAACAGATGTGAAGGTGGGGGATAAGACTGTGACGGGACTCACTGATTAGGGAAGCAGACAGACCCTAGTGCATGTTAAAGTGCTGGGAAAACACTGTGCAAAGGGACCAGGTGCTGGTGTCATCTGCATACATGGGGACACTCGATACTATCCTACCACCCAAGTGACTCAGACCATTAAGGGTTTGTCACACCAAATGAAAGTGGAAGTAGTACCCAAGTTACCTGTACCTGTGATTATTGGAAATGTCTTTTCAGGGTTTACCAAGTTGATCAAAGGGAGTAAATCCTGATGTTGCAGCAGCTGTGGTGACAAGATTGCAGGCAAAGAAAATTTCAGATGGTGGGGACACTTTTCCTTTCAAAGATTTTGATTCAGACTTGTTTGAGCACAGCTCCAAGACACGGAAATCCAGGAAAGAAAGACGAAGCCTGAAGACACTGTGGCAACAAATGACTGATGGACATGAAGGGTTAAAAGATGAAAATGCTGAAACTAAATTGATAACTGATTGTGATTTTCTTTCAGAACACACTAATGATGTTTCCATCCAGGGTTATTTTAAGCAGCTGGGGGTGAAACCAAAACAGGGTGGACCAATGTTTAAAAAATGTAATGGGTTACTGTACACAGTTTGGGTTAAACCTCAGACACAGGAGCAGACAGAATAATTGGTTATACCACAGAAGTATAGAACAGAACTGTTACAGATAGCACATGATAGTCCTATGACTGGTCACTCAGGGAGGGATCCCACCCTTGCCAGATTGCTGTATAGATTGTCCTGGCCTGGAATTCAAGAAGATGTTGCTACCTATTGTAATTCCTGTGCCGAGTGTCAGAAAGTAGCTCCAGTCACTAGAAAAGACAAGGTGCCCCACGTGCCCCTACCCTTGATAGATGTGCCTTTTGAGAGAATTGCAATGGATGTGGTTGGTCCTTTAGACAAAAGTAAAAAGGGTAATAGATTTATCCTGGTAGTATGCGACTATGCTAATTGATACCCAGAAGCAGTTCCAATGTGTACTGTTACAGCCCCCAAAGTGGCAGCAGAGCTTGCCAAAATTTTCAGCAAAGTAGGCATACCTAAAGAAATTATTACTGATCAGGGTAGTAATTTTGGTGCTGTATTGCTTAAGGAGCTATACAGACTGCTAGGTATCACTGCCATAAGAAGCTTCCCCTATCACCCTCAGACAGATGGTCTTGTTGAGCGTTTTAACCAAACACTAAAACACATGTTAAAAACGTTTGTAAAAGGAGAAGGGAAAGACTGGGACCAATACTTGCCTTACTTACTTTTTGCTTACAGAGAAGTGCCACAGGCATCAACAGGGTTTTCACCATTTGAAATGCTGTATGGTAGGCAGCAAAGAGGGCCACTGGATGTGATAAAAAGAAATGTGGGAAGATAACCTCACTCAGAAACAATCTATATCTTCTTATATGTGTGCCCTAAGAAAAAAGCTGGCAAAATATGTTGAAATTGCCCCTCGTAATCAGGAAGAGGCTCAAAACCAGCAGAAGGTATATTATGACCATGGGGTAAAAGAAAATGTTTTCGAGCCAGGTGAAAAAGTTTTGCTACTGTTGCTCACAACAGAAAATAAACTACTAATGAAGTGGCAAGGGCCTTATAAAGTTCTTAGACGTACTGGCACTGTTAACTATGAGACCGAGACCCCTGACAGGAAAAATTCTACTAACATTTACCATGCTAACCTCCTCAAAAAATGGGATGAAAAAATGCCTAAATCTGCTTTGTTAGTTTTACCAGAAACCAATAAGGAAGATATTGATGTAGTTTATGAAAGACTGGAACAAACTATAAATGCTGATGCTGTAAAGGCGAATGTTTCCTTAACCTCAGAACAAACTGCAGACATTCGTAATGTGCAAAAGACATTTAACAGTACTTTTACCACAGTACCAGGCCAAGTAAAGGGGGTTGAGCATGCAATAGTGACAAGGAATGCTCGTCCCATTAGGCAAAAGCCATACAGGTTGCCAGAGCGGTTAAGAGCTGATGTGGTTAAGAAAAACCAAAAAAATGAAAGAACTGGGTATCATAGAGGAGTCAAGGAGTGCTTGGTAATCTCCAATGGTAATTGTAAACAAAAAAGAAGGGGGTGTTAGAATCTGCCTTGATTTCAGGAAACAGTCAAGTGTCAGAATTTGACAGTTATCCTATGCCCAGAATAAATGATTTAGTGGACAGACTAGGGAGTGCAAAGTATATCAGTACCCTCAATCTCACCAAGGGTTACTGGCAAATACCTTTAGCTAAAGAATCTATAGAAAAAACTGCATTTGCCACCCCTGTAGGAGTCTATCAGTTCACCACCATGCCCTTTGGTTTACATGGTGCACCAGCTACATTCCAGCGGTACATGGATGCAATTTTATCTCCTCAAACTGGTTATTGTGCTGTGTACCTGGATGAAGTCGTGGTGTACATTCCAGACTGGAAAAGCCACCTTGAACACTTACGGGCAGTTATCCAAGCTATCAAAAATGCAGGTCTGACAATTAATTGTACTAAATGTGCACTGGGCATGCAGGGAACCAGATAGTTGGGCTATGTGTTGGGAAATGGAGAAGTTAAGCCAGAGATTTCTAAAATAGAAGCTGTAGCTAACAGCCCTGTACCTAAAACAAAGAAACATGTCAGGTCATTTTTAGGGCTGGCTGGTTATTATCGAAGATTTGTTCCCATCTTTACTGAATTAGCTACTCCCCTCACTGAACTCACAGAAAAACAGGAGCCAAATAATGTGAAATGGACGCCATAGTGAGATGAAGCTTTTCAAGCCATAAAGGCTGCATTATGTTCAGCACCTGTTTTAAGAAGCCCAGACTTTGAGAAACCATTTCTGCTACCAACAGATGCATCCGAGGTAGGCTTAGGTGCAGTCCTAAGTCAAAATGTAGATGGGACAGAAGAAAAAATTACTCACCTTAGTAATGTTGTTTCTTCTAATGGAGTCTTGCTGTATTCTGACTATTGCAGTGATATTCAACCTTTGAACTGCCCCGGAGAGGAAAGAGTTAACTTTCCATGCAAGGCATGGAACGCTGAGCTCGAGCTCGGTTGAGACTCTGTCTGTTGTTGTTTGAACCCAAACCGCCAGATCTTTTCGAGCTAAACTCACTGGACATCCTGTGTGGAAACTGTAAACTTACACTAGCCAACTGGCAACTAAATTTAATAAAAAGATTTTTTGGTTCCAAGGCAAAGACTCAAGTCAGGAAACCCAAAAAACAACAAAACACAACACATACCCAAAAATAAGAGGGTGAGAAAAAGGGGGCACCTCTAGGGTGCCGACACTGTTCCTGCCCACCCACATCCCAAAACCCAGGTTCTGAGAGGGGAAGCAGGGGGGGAGGTCAGAATACAGCAAGACTCCATTAGAAGAAACAACATTACTAAGGTGAGTAATTTCTTCTTCAAACAACATGAAGTCTTGCTGTATTCTGACTATTGCAGACTACCAAACAGTACTTCCATGGAGGAGGGACAGAACCTACTTCGGGAACAGGCTCTGAAGCACTGCTGTGCCAAACCAAGCATCACTCCTAGCCTGGATATCCAGAGAGTAATGCTTGGTGAAAGTATGTACCGTTTTCCAGGTGGCTGCTTGACAAATCTCTAAGATAAGAATATCCCTAGCAGCAGCCAGGGGAAGCAGCTGTACCTCTGGTAGAGTGAGCCCTCAGGCCTGAGGGTGGGATCCGACCTAATTTTTCATAACAAAATTGTATACAAGAGACAATCCACCTGGCAATAGATCTCTTAGTGGCAGGTTTTCCCTTACCAACCTCACCATAAGTGAGGAACAGTTGGAGGGAGTCAAACCTGTGACCCTTGGTGCGCTCTAAGTAGTAGCTAAGGGCCCTTTTCACATCCAGGCTGTGCAGCCTCCTCTCCCCAGAGGAGAAATGGTCAGTGAAGAAAACAGGAAGAGACACAGACTGGTTAAGGTGGATATCTGAAACCACCTTAGGCAAAAACTTCCTATTAGTCCTGAGGACCACCTTATCTTTATGGAAAGAGATAAAATCAGGCTCCACTGACAGGGCCTGTAACTCACTTATCGCCTGGCAGAAGTAATGGCTACCAAGAACACAGTTTTCCAAGTCAAGTACTTAAGCTCTGCTGAGGACAAAGGCTCAAAGAGGTTGCATAAGCTGAGCAGCATAAACATTAAGGTCCCAAGCAGGGGCAGGGCCCTGAAGGGAGGATTGGTATGCAGCAATCCTTGAAGAATTACAGAATACAGGATTAGCTGAAAGGGGAAGAGTGCTTGCCTGCTGACAAGAAGGCAGAGACAGCTGCCAGATGCACTCTAAGTGTAGCTGGTCTGAGTCCCAAGCTATTGAGATGAACCATATAGTCATGGACTGTAGGCAACCCAGCAGACTCTGGAGAAGTATGCTTCCCAGGCACCAAATAATAAACCTTTTCCATTTGGAGTTGTAAGTCTTTCTGGTGGAAGGCTTTCGAGAAGCCTTTAGAATATCCAGAACACCTTGAGAGAGATGCAAATCAGCAAACTCTAACTCTTCAAGAGCCAGGCCTTGAGATTGAGAGATTTGAGATTCGGATACCAAACCCTCCCCTGAGAACATGTTAACAGGTTGTAATTCCTGGGAAGAGACAAGGGAAGGTGGACTGCTAAGGACAGCAAGAGAGGGTACCAGGGCTGTCTGGCTCAGTCTGGAGCAATCAGAATCACTTTGCAGGGTTGAGACGTGATTTTGACTAGTACCTTGAACAGGAGTGGGGGGGGGGGAGCATACAGGAACTTCCCTTCCCAGTTGAGAACTAGGGCATCCAGGGGGACTGAGCCCAACACTGGGGGTCTGCAGCAAAAAAGAGGAAGTTGGTGATTGTCTGGGGCTGCAAAAAGATCTATCTGTGGGGTGCCCCATCTGGAGAAGATCACCTTCAAAATCGGGACCTAGGGACCATTCATGATGGCCCTGAGATATCCTGCTGAGAGCATCTGCCAGGACATTGTCCTTCCCTGGGAGGTGCACTGCTATCAGAGAGGCATTCAGGGAATAGGCCAGAGACCGCAACTTCATTGCCTCTGTGCACAAGGCCGTAGACCGAGTGCCCCCTTGCTTGTTGATGTACCACATTGTGGTGGTATTGTCTGTCCTGATCTGAACTACTTTGTTCTGAACAGACTTGGAAAAAACTTGAAGTGCTAGAAACACTACTCTGAGTTCTAAGAGATTGATGTGAAGCAGAGATTCTTGAGGTGACCACAACCCTTGGGTGGTCAGATCCCCCAAGTGGGCTCCCCAGCCCAAGAGGGAGGCATCTGTGGTAAGGATTAGAGAATGAGATTGAGTGACAAAGGGAACTCCTTGCCTTAGGTTGTCCTGATCCTGCCACCATTGCAAAGCCTGGATCAGGGTTCGAGTCACTGGGATTAGCTTGGTCAGAGAATCCTTTCTCTGGGACCAGCAGGCTCTTAAGTGGAACTGAATGTCCCTCATCTGAAATCTTGCTCCTTGGACCACTGCTGTAGAGGCAGCCATGTGGCCCAGGAGCTGCAGAAAATGCCTTGCTGGTCGAGACACCTGGAGGGTGAATGAAGAGGCCAGTGTAGCAAGGGTCCTTGCCCTGTCCAGGGGAAGGAAGGCTTTTGCCCTTATTGTATCCAGCTCCGCCCCTATGAAGGTGAGGAGCTGCACTGGCTCTAGAACTGACTTTGAAAGATTCAGAAGGAATCCTAGAGAAGTGAGCAGTTGCTGAGTTATCTGTAGGTGTGACTTGACTTGGTCTGGAGACTGACCCACTATAAGCCAGTCGTCCAGGTATGGAAAGATGGAGATCTTTTTCTCCTTAGGAAAGCAACCACTGCACCGGCATTTTGTGAACACCCTTGGAGCTGATGTTAGGCCAAAGGGCATTGCTCTGAATTGATAATGGCCTGAGGGCAACTCGAACCTGAGGTACTTTCTGTGGGAGCATCTGATGAGAATGTGGAAATAGGCATCCTTGAGGTCCAGGGAAACTAGCCAGTCCTCTGGCCTTAGAGAGGGTAGAATTATTCCCAGAGTCACCATTTTGAACTTTGGCTTTAAAAGGTGCTTGTTTAAATATATGAGATCCAGGATGGGCCGCCATTCTCCTGTCTTTTTGGGAGTTAGGAAGTACCTGGAGTACAATCCTTTTCCCTTGTGTAGGGGTGGAACCCTTTCTATGGCTCTCAGAGCCAAGAGGGAAGAGACCTCTGCCTCTAGGGCAAGGGCCTCTGAAGGATTTGCAGGTGGAAAGGATCTGGTTCTCATCTTGGGAAATTGTGTGAAGCTGAGAACCAGTCCCTGGCTTACTACTTCCAGGACCCATTTGTCTGATGTTAAAGACATCCAGTCCTGGACAAAGTAAGCCAGCCTGCCCCCTACAGGTAGTGGAAAATCGGCCCAGGCAAACCCATCAGGGTGCCTGTTTGGCAGGGGCTTTAGGCTGAGGGGTGGTAGCAGGCCTGCTTATACCCAGTCTGCCTCTCCCTCTGAAGAACCCCCTCTGGGCAAAGGTGGAAGAGGAGGCCTGGACTTGGTAGAAAGGCCTATGAAAAGGCCTGCGCCTGCCTGAGATGCTGCATCTGGGGGAGTGGCGCCTTTCCTTGGCTTGAGCACTCCTATAGGTGGTCCTGTACTCATCCATTTTCTTCATGTAGTTCTCTGTCTGCTCCCCAAACAGAGAATTACCAACAACAGGAAAATCCATGGCCTTAATCTGGGTATCCTGTGACAGGCTAGTACATCTGAGCCAAGCCATCCTACGAAGGGCCACAGATGTAGCCATGACTCTAGATGAAACATCACTGGAGTCCACTGCAGCATGAAATTGCACCTTGGATGCCTCAATACCATCTGCAGCCACCTGCTCCAGCTCCTTGGCAAGCTGGCCAGGGACCTGTTTAGCTAGAGCCATCACAGTGTCCCATCTAGACTTCTAGTATCTAGCTGTGTAGGCCATATAATTAGCCTGCCTGAGTCCCAAAGATGCTGCCATGTACTGTTTCTTTGCCATGGCATCAATCCTCCTGGAGTCCTTATCTGGGGGGTGTGAAGCCAAGGGTATATTTGCCTTATCACAGGCAGCAGCCTGCACTACCCCAACATGGCTGCATTGCTGGGAAAGGAACTCCGTATCTGACCCTGAAAGAGTATACCTCTTGTCCATTCTTCTGTCCACAGGAGGTATAGAATTAGGAGTCTTTAAAATTTTAAATGTCTGTTTCCCAAAAGACTTATGGAGGAGAATAGACAGCCTCCTAGACTCTGGGATGTCCATCATTTCAACATAATCAGGCTCCTCCTGATCCTCTACTGCTTCCTCCATAGGAAGCTGAAGAGTTTCAGCCACTTTTTTGTAAAACATAAAGTGGGAAGGGGACTCAGAAAGCCTACGAGGAGAAACCCCTGAAGGTCTGTCTGGGGAGATGTCCGGGTCAATGGGCACATCCAGACTTTCATAATCACCATCACTATCCTCATACTCTCCTTCCTCCTCCTCCGGTTCATAAAAATCCTCTAAATTATAATCCAGAACCAGGGGAACCAACCAAACTGAGCCCCTAACCGATGGTGCCGGTTCGGTCGGAACCGGAGTTAGCGATTGAACAATCCTTATCCCTTTGGCTATTTCATCAGCGGTCGGAGAAAGAACTTGTGGATCCGAACTGGCTGACCTATCCCTTCTTTTTCTATTAACTGGAACAGACTCCTCAGAGTCGGTTCTCCTTTTGCCCGAAGAAGTTTCGCCCTGGTCAGAGGTCACTCCTTCTGGTTCAGTTGGAACCGAACCGGGCTGGCCATCCGGGTCAGCTGACTTTTTGGCCTCCCTTTCCCTCAGCCTACCTACTCTCTTTTCCAGGGTAGCTGTCGGAAAACTTTTGCAAATCTGGCATTCTGAATCGAGGTGGTCAAACCCCAGACAATAAAAACAGGTGGTGTGGGATCAGCCTTAGCAAAACTTCCCCACACACTACAAATGTTGAAACCAGTGGGCCAGTTTTCTCTTGGGTTTCTCGAACATGGCCAGTCCTAACCAAACTTACCTTTTTCGGCAATCCACCAGGCAAGACCCCTTTATCGGTTCCTGACCGTGTTATGGTCGTGAAAACCGTAATGAAATCCGTTTTTTTTAGAACCGATAAGGACCGGTTACCATACTCTAAAAAGCAGAACAAACTTTTTTAACAAACCTGATCGGTTCAAACCGAACCGATCCAACATTTACAAGTTCCACACAGAAGCTAACAATAATAAACCTATCTAGTACTCACGGTACCACAGACAGAGACTGAACCGACAGGTTAGATGGAAGAAATTCGGTTGAAACCGAGGGAAAAAATGACACTTTAACCGACTAAATTGAACCGAGCAAAGGAGAAATTTCCGGAGCGACTGTTCAGTGAGGCAGAGTAAAGAACCTGGCGGTTTGGGTTCAAACAACAACAGACAGAGTCTCAACCGAGCTCGAGCTCAGCGTTCCATGCCTTGCATGGAAAGTTAACTCTTTCATCTCCGGGGCAGTTCAAAGGTTGGATATCACTGCAATAGTCAGAATACAGCAAGACTTCATGTTGTTTGAACATTCTATTCTGCACATAAGTAGGAAATTGCATGACGGAGAGAAAAGGTACTCCACTATCAAAAAGGAATGTCTTAGTAGCAAAGTGGGCCATGGAGTCCCTTAAGTTTTATCTGCTAGGAATTGATTTTGTTCTTGTAACAGATCACAATCCTCTCTGGTGGCTTAACCAGATGAAAGATAAAAATTCCAGAATCACAAGGTGGTACCTGGCACTGCAGCCATTTAAATTCACGGTGATACACAAAACTGGTAAAGAGAATAGCAATGCTGATTTTCTGCCAAGATATGGATCAGAAATTGAGGGTTCTGAAGGTTGAAAAAAATAATGTATGGGTTTGAACTGTATTGTTTGTTGTACTGTTATAAAAAAATGGCTACACATGTGTTTAATGTCTGAAAGTAGTAACTGTTATTAGAGAATAAGAAGTTTTGGAAACCTGTTTAATAAAACAGGTTTCCTCTTAAGGAGGGGATGTATATGACAGGGTAGACAAGGACCCTGTCCCATTTGTTAAGGAGACAGTGTTTAAATGCAAGAATCTTTCCTTGTTCTGTCTTTTCTCTGTCTGGTTGCGCAACCAAATTTTCCTGTGAGACTTGGGACTTGATCAATCCGAACAGTTTCACCATTCTTTGCCTCTCTCTGTTTTCTCTTGCTGTCTGTTTTTCCCTCCCTTGCATATCTACATCAGCTAATATAAAAATATGTGCAAATCAATGTATGGAATGAAACGGATATTGGGATCCCTATTGTTTAGAAAATATATATAGTGTTACTGTTGAAATGTATATATTTATATTTTGAGATGACTGTATAAACTCTAGAGGCTACTTGAGTGCAAATGCTGAGCCTTTTGCAAGGGCTGTAGGGGCCTCAGGAAGCATATTGTGTTCTAGCAGCTCTTGATATTTACGAGAACAGAACGTTTTGCAAAAACAGGATGCTTGCTAAGGATGGGGGCTGAAAAGACTTACGACAAGTAACTTTGGTGGTAGGGCAGAGAACCTATTTTGGAAAAAGGCTCTGCAGAACCGCTGGGCCAAACTTGGCGTCACTTCTGGACTGTATGTCTAGGCAGTAGTGCTTGGTGAGTGTGTGAACAGTCTTCCATGTAGCTGCTTTGCAAATTTCCAGTAGGCGTATGTCCTTTGCTGCAGCTACTGATGCAGCTGTACTTCTAGTAAAATGTGCCCTGCGGTCCAGGAGTGACTGCTTATCAACTTTGCTGTAGCAGAACAGACTGCAGACCACTATCTAGTGTGCAATGGTTCTTCTAGATACTGGTTTACTTTTACCCACCTCACCAAAAGTGAAGAACAACTGGGTAACCTCTGGCCTGTATGCTTTGGTCCTATCAAGGTAGGGTAAGTGCCCTCTAGACATCCAGGCTATGCAATCTCCACTCTCCTGAGCTGGAGTTGGCAGTGACAAAGGCAGGTAATGTAATGGACTGGTTCAGGTGGAAATCTGAAACTATCTTAGGTAGGAATTCCCTATTAGTTCTGAGTACTGCCTTCTTCCTGTGTAAAGAAATATAGTTTAGATCTGTGCACAGGGCATGACGCTCACTTACTCATCTAGCTGAAGTAATGGCTACTTAGAAAACAGCTTTCCAGGTAACATACTTTAACTCTGCAATTGCAGTGGGCTCAGATGGGGGTTCCATTAGCCTGGCAATGCAAATGTTCAGATTCCAGGCTGGCACTGGCTCCCTCAAGGGAGGGGAGAAGGTAAGGAGACCTTTAAAAAACTTCCTGAAGACACAGTGTGATGCCAAAGACCTGTCTTTACCAGCTGAAATGTATGCAGAGACGGCAGCCAGGTGTACCTTTAAGGTAGAGGGCCTAAGGCCTAGTGAATTTAAAGCAGCAGTACTACGGAAAAAAAAAATTGCGCTTTTTTTAACAGTTTATTCCCTGTGCTCTGCTGATCATATACCTGTTACTCTTTCCCGCCGGCATTGTACTGTCACCGAGTAATTTGCTCAGTTATCCACTGCTTTTTTTCACATTTCTGCCACCAAGCATGTTGCACTTGAACCCCCTCTGCTGCCAACTGCACATGTGTATGACTTGCATGGACATCAGGAATGGTCAGCAGAGGGTCCCACTGCTGTAGTCAAAAGACGTGATGCGACCTGAAGGAAAAGCACAGCTGAAAATTAGTCAGCTGCCATATTTACTGTAGCGCTACAACAATTCAAATAAATTGCAAATATCTAAAAAAACTAAAGATGACTGAAAAAAAATATTTACAGGTATGGAAACTGGAACTGTGGCTGCATGATTACAGCCAAAAAGCAGAATTTTGATAGATCACATCCTGATTTGGTAGTACCGCTGCTTTAAGTTGGTCACATAGTCCAAAGGACAGACAACCCAGAAGTAGCAGGGTGGATTCCTTTGTGGCCACAGGTTCCACCATGCCGCACCAACAGTAATGTCGGCGACCTCCCCTACACCGACACATGGTGCCAACATCCCTGATGCTACAGACTCTGGCCCCAACTGGAAAATGCACCGACACATCCATTGGTGTTCATGCGCGGGGGGAGGGTTATCCCCCACCCCGGACTTAAGGATTCCAACTCGGGGTCTCGGGGACAGCGACCAAACTCCGGAGTCAATGACTCAGTCATCACTTAGGCAACCCAGCTGACACGCCGGGTTGCTGTCGCTGTTACAATGGTATATCGTAGCCACACCATGTAGAAAACCTCTTCCAATTAGAAGCTTAAGTTTTCCTGGTTGAGGGTTTGGGGTTGAAGGGACTTGAGGGTGGGATACAGAATCCTTCCCTGGGAGGATGTCAGCAGATCGTGCCTCTGAGGGAGGTGAATCAGCTGTGCCACTGACAGGGCCAACAGGAGCGAATATCAAGGCTGTCTCACCCAATCTGGTGCAATCAGGATCATTGCAGCTGGCTGTGTCCACCCTGAGCAGGAGAGGAAAGGGAGGAAAGGCACAAATAAATCTGCCTGACCAATCCAATGCTAGGGCATCCAGTGGCACTTTCCCCTAGCTGGAGGCCTGCAACAGAACTGTGGCAGCTGGTGGTTGTCTGGAAAGGAAAAGAGATCTATCTCTGATGTTCCTCACCATCTGAACACTGATTGTAGCACCTGTGTGTTTAAGGACCATTCGTGATGGTTCTGGCTGATCCTGCTGAGGGAATCTGTCAGAATGTTGTCCTTGCCCGGTAGATGGATGGCAGACAGGGAGATTTGCAGGGAGTAGGCAAGGTTCCATACCTTCATGGCCACTGTGCACAGCAGGGTAGACCTGGTGTCCCCCTGCTTGTTGGTGTAATACATGGTTGTGTTGTCTGTTCTGACCTGCACCACCTTGCCCTCTAGCTGAGGTCCAAATGACTGAAAAGCCAGGTATACTGTTCTTAGCCCTAACAGACTGATGTGCAGAAGTGATTCCTGGGGGGACCATGTGCCGCTGCCCATAAGGTCAAGCATGTGTGCCCCTACCCCAAGAGGGATGAGTCTGTAGTGAGCACTAGTGAGGGGCTCTTCTTTTGGAAAGGAGTTCCCTCTCTGAGATTGTCCCAGTCCATCCATCATTGCAGGGCCTGTATAAGAGTTTCTGAAACTGGTACCAGCTTGGCCAGAGGATCCCTCCTTTGAGACCAGTGAGCCCTTAAGTGTAACTATATGTTTATCATCTGGAATCTTGAGCCTGGCACTATGGCCGTGGCTGCTGCCATGTGGCCTAGCAGTAGCAGGAAGTGTCCTGCAGGCCTGGGTCTGTTCAGTTTGAAAAACCCTGCCAGCTACAGGATGCTGTTTACCCTGTCCTGGGAAAGGAATGCCCTTCCGTGCAAGGTGTCTAACTCTGCTATAATGAAGTCCAGTACCTAAACGGGTTCTACTTGGGACTTCTGAGTATTTACCAAAAATCCCAGAGATTCCAGAGTGCTCTGAACTAGTGCAAGAGGGGCTCTGGTGTGCTGAGGGGACTGTTCTACGACTAGCCAGTCATCTAGGTAAGGAAACACTGTGACCCCTTGCCTTCTCTAGTGAGCCACCACTACAGCTAGGCACTTTGTGAAAGCCCTCGGGGCTGATGTTAGGCCAAAGGGCACGGCTGCAAACTCCACGAGCAGCCCCACCCCCTCTGACTTTCTTATTTAATTCTCCTCTGCCTTCTCCTTCCAGGTAGTCTGAGAGCCACAGCCGCGGTTCTCTGACGAACCCGACCTACCAGACTGCCACCCGCAGTCCAGGTGTGAAGCCACAAGCCCATCACAGAAACACAGGTACGGACTTGCCCTCAGGGACTGATTACCTCCAGTAAGGGAACCCTAGCTGCCAATTTTTTTGCCCACTCACCCCAGTCCTGAGTAAATACACATAAACCCCGCCCCAGCTTTCTAGCTCACTCCTACTGGCTATTGCCAGCCACGCCTCATTGGTTATCTAGGCCTTAATTTTCACTGGTCCCCCATCCTCCCACAGGAACCACTCATCTCCCTGGCCCTCTCAAGGAACTGTTGCAAATCCTGTTCTTATTACTGGTAAAAGGAAATATCTCCACGTTAAGAATGCCATCTGCGCCTATCCTTCTCTATAGTTGCCTTATATTACAAAGTTATGCTCTACCCAAAATTTCGGTTTGCAACTCGGACAAAGGCCAGTTTCCCTCCTCTATCATCTACCAAGATATAGCCTCCCACATTAGACCATGGCATCCTACATCAGGGACGTTTCCTCTATGGTCATGCCCCTCCTCTCACCAGGCCATAACTACAGAACATGTGCAACTCCCAAGGATGGTATCGGCCCTATCAGTTCTTTTTGTTTTATCCCTAGCAAATAGCAATCCTGCCCTTAACACAGCCACCACTAAACCAATGTATGCTAGAAGGCATAACAAAAGACTATTAGCAGGCTAAGACACCACCTTAAAAAACCACTACTGCTTCTCCTACTCTGTTTGGGAAATGTTGAATTAAACCCAGGCCCACCTATTTCTCTGGACGCCCCTTCGGACCTCCCTCGATATAAAGGGATTAACTTTCTCCATATCAATGTCTGTAGTCTGCTAAAGAAGATTGACTCTATACAGACATGGGTTCTACATGCATCTCCTGATTTCTTCATGATAACTGAATCCTGGCTCACACCCTTGACCCCGGACAAATCTATCAACGTACCCGGATATATCATCTACCGTTGTGATAGCCCAACTAGAGAGGGAGGGGTTGCAATGTATGTCAAAAGCAAATTCACAGTCACAGTCTTTGACTGTACCTCAAAGGCTAAGGAATTTGAATGCCTGGCTCTAAAATTATCACCTTCCAGCGAGATACACTTATGGCAGCATGCTACCAACTGCCTGGTGGCTGGGCACTTTTGCCACACCTTCAAAACCTTCTTGACTCTGCTAATACTGAGTGTATTCTAATGGGGGATTTCAATCTAAATTGGAATGATGACAGCTCTAAGAAATTGAAGGATTTATGCAATGTTAATGGTCTGTCACAAATGGCGACTGCTATAACCAGACCTAACAGAAAAAAACCCTGAGCATAGCACCCTCCTGGACCTTATGCTAGTAAACAAACCTCACAATATCTCACACACAGGAGTATTCTTCAACGATATAAGCGACCATTGCGCTACTGCCTGCATCAGACATCCTTCCCAAATAAAAACGGCCCTCCAAATTTGAACTGAAAAGATGCCTGAAAAAGTTCTGCCAGTACACTTTCCTGAAAGATCTAAGCAACATTCGTTGGCAGGATTTCTATTTAGCCCCCACCTTTAATGAGGCATTTAACATCTTTCACAGCCTCTTACTGGGGCTAATAGACAAACATGCACCACTAAGACTGATCAAATAAAAAAATAAGACTCCTGGCTGGTTCTCTCCCATTCTGAAGAAAGTACTTAGGGATAGGGACTACTGGTGGAAAAAAGCGAGGAAATCCCACCTGGAGGCCAACTATGTTAGCATTCTGTACCACTAGGAATGCTTGTACCAAGCTAATTAGGTCAGAAAAAGCTAGGTACTTCCAAAAAGAACTAGAAGACAATAAAAACGACTCTGCCAAATTCTGGAACATCCTCAAAGAAGTCGAAGGTCAGTCCACTGCAACACCCCTTCCAAACAAAATTGTGTCTGATGGTACCACCTATACGGACAAAGCTGATATACTAGAGAAGTCTAATGATCACTTTGCCACTACAAGGCTTGCCTTTGACACCTCACCTAACAGCAAACTTAGCCCAGGAAGAGACTACACTGTTGGCTTCACTGATAACCACAACCATAACCAACCCAATCCCACCCCTTTCAGCTTCCTCACAATTACGTTTAAGCAAGTGGAGGACCTCCTCCTTTCGCTGGATACAAAAAAAGAGTGCGGGTGCAGATAATATTGAACCTTACTTCCTAAAACTTGGCCATACCTATCTGACCGCCCCCATTACATACTTATTCAACACCTCTCTGATTCAAGGTCAGCTACCTGTCTCGTGGAAAACTGTCCACATCCTACCATTATTCAAGACTGGGGATTCGAGTGATCTGAACAATTACCGGTCTATTTCTATACTATCCGTCCTCATCCAACTTAGAGAACATCTGGATTCACAAAAGTAGTTAAGCTCGGCTCAGTCCGGCTTCAGAGCCAACTACAGTACAGTATTGGCTCTTGCCAAAGTAACTACAGAATGGCAAATGGCCTTGGACTCTAAGAAGCATGTATTTGCCCTCTTCCTTGATCTAAGTAAGGCCTTCGATACTGTGGATCATACCATCATGCTTACTGCACTGAATAAAATCGGACTTGATAGTTCTGCCATTAAATGGTTCACCAGCTACCTAAGCAATAGGTTACAACAAGTCAAAGCCATAGGAGATCTGTCCCCACAAAAATCTTTGTTACGAGGAGTCCCACAAGGCTCCATCCTGGGCCCTATCCTCTTGCTAATATACATCAGTAATCTGGACTCGCAGCTGGCACAGCCAATGTGCACTTATTCGCAGATGATACTGTACTCATACCACAAATTAATCCTGATTTGGCCCATAAGTTTTACAGAAAGACTTCACACCCTCCAATACAACCTTATCATTCATAAGCTCCTCAACACCAAAAGACTAAAGCAATGATTCTCTCACCAAAGTCTACTCGCGATGTCCACATATCACACAGATCCAACACTTTTAGATGAACCCTTGAAGTAGTTGATACCTTTAAATACCTAGGGTTCTGGCTGGATAACAAGCTCAACTTTCTGTGCCACTTAAATGAAACCTCGAAGAAACTAAGACTGCGATTAGGTTTATTCTATCGCATTAAACACTTATTTACGTTAGAAGCCAGAATGAGACTAGTACAGACCACATTCCTACCTATACTGGACTACACTGACTTCCTTTACAGTCAATGCCCATCAACAATGCTAAACAAACTGACACCTCTACCACCGGCTTTAAGATTTATCCTAAATCTACCCCATGGTACACATCACTGTCGCTATACCAGGTTTCGGGATGGACTCTACTCTCAACTAGGAGAAAAAGGAATGCTCTCCTCTGTTTTTTAGAGCATTATCTGATAATCTCCCTGCATACATCTTGAACCTCTTCAAATGGATAAAGGTTCCTATGGCCTGAGACGCTTCTCCATAATCTGCTTCCAGATTCCTAGAGTGAAAACTACCCTTGGCTCGGCAGCAAGCAACTTTTCACTTCCATCACTTTGGAACACTATGCAAGACTCATTAAAATTATCCTCACTGCCAAGCATTTTCACATTCAAAACTCTATTAATGGATTATCTGAAGGAATCATGCAACTGTTTCAGATGCATATGACCCCTAAGCCGCGGGTGCCACTTTCAAATCCTGCGCCTAAGTATCTCATCCACCCCACATTCCTAACAACAGAAACCTAGGACCTGCAAGCCTAGTTCCCTTAATCCAAGATGGCCCTGCCTATTCTCTACCTTTTACCTATTCTGGCCTTCCTCTTGGCTGCCTACTCTTTCACCCCAATTTCTACCCTATTCCTTAATACCTCCTTATTTTTTATCATTTAGGTATGAGCTCTTACTTAGCGCTGATTATATGGGATTGTTGTCTCTTCTCATTCCAGTAAAGCTTATCATTATGTACCTTTGCATGTTAATTATGTTGACCGGTATGTATAGGCCCATGTTGACCGGCACCTCCACAATGTTTTTTTTTTTTTGTTGTTTTTTTTGCACTGCTGTCCACCGTAATTGTAATCTTATGAAGTGTACTGTATTGTATTAATGCCCAAGACCATCTTGAAAATGAGCTTGCTCAATGGTGTTTATGCCTGGTTAAATAAAGTGATTGACTGAAACTGATCATGACCTGAAGGAAGTCTGAACCTCAGGTATTTTCTGTGGCTGGGTTGGATTGGGATGTGAAAATAGGCATCCTTGAGGTCCAAGGATATACGCCAGTCTCCCTGTTGCAGAGTGGGGATTATCATAGCCAGGGTGACCATTCTGAACTTTGGCTTTGTCATGTTTGTTCAGGAGTCTGAGATTTAGTATGGGTCGGCGGTCCCCATTTTTCTTTTGTGTTAGGAAATACCTAGAGCAGAACCCCTTGCCGCTCTGCGATTAAGGGAAAGGTTCCACTGCTCTGATGAGCAGCAGATTGGCAACTTCTGCTTCCAGAAGCACCCTTTCTGATGGGGTAGCTAGAGAAAAATTTCTGCTTCTTAGCTTGGGAAGTGTTTTTTTTTTTTTCTTTATGCCCCCTTCTCGCCGCAGTACTTCCTTTCTTTGGGAGACTCCTGTATTGGCCTTGTACGTTCCTGCTCCTCATGCCAGGCATTGGTGCAGTCCATCCCAAACTGAGCCTTGGTTGTACCCCCCAGGCGGGTAAGGGACTCCCTTTACAGTCCCGATGTGTCTGTCTTTTGTCAGGGGGATGCTGTCATCAGGCGCCGGCCGGGGCACTGGGATCGGGGCCTTGGAGGCTCCGTCTACAGGGAGAACTGCGTTTTTCCCCACTTTTTGTCCCTCCCACAGGGGCGGCCAGGCACTAGGGGCGCACGCCGAGACGTCATGGCGCTCAGCCCTGGCCCATGTCCCCTTCTTCTGCAGTCCCACTGCACCTCCACCTGTGGTCACGCAGGTGGCGGTGAAGCGGTGGGACATGCATCCACTCACCCGGAGGAGGAGGCAGCCTCTGGGTGCTCAATCTCCCGACCCGACCCTCCAGCAGCCCGAGTCCGTTTCCCAAGCCGGGTTGCTGGCGGCGTGAGCGGTAACTCTACCGCTGCGCCGGCGGGCTGGCTCAGCATGGGAAGTGTTCTGAAGCTTAAGGACAGACCCTGGCTCACTATCGCCAGGACCCATTTCTCTGGTGATGGACTGCCGAGCCTGGAGGAAGTGAGCCAGCCTGCCACCTACTGGTAGGGGGGAGGCGACATGTACAAACACATCAGGGGGTTCTGTTTCAGTGGACCCCTGGCCTGGGGGGTTGGGTCTGTGTGACTCGCTGCCCTTCTGCCCCATTCCTGAAGTACCCACTGGTCTGTTGGTAGTCTGGTAGGGCTTGGGCCTGGAAGAAAGGCCTAGAGTAGGATCCCCTACCCCTGCCTCCCCTAGTCTGGGACCTATATAAAGTGGAGGGTCTATCCTTGGCCGCATTACTTCTATAGGTGGCCTTGTACTCCTCCACCTTTTTCACGTAGGCCTCTGTTTTATCTCCAAAAAGGGAATTATTCTCACAGGGGAAATCCATTGTTTTTCCTGGCTGTCCTGAGAGGTTTGTGGCTCTAAACCAGGCAAACCTCCTTACTGAGACTGTAAGGACACTGAGCCTGGCAGTAATGTCACTGGCATCTACTGCCATATGAAACCGATATTTTTTGACCCCTAAAGCAGACCTGTCAGTCTCAGCTAGATTCACTGTTGTTTCCCCAAGGATCTTGTCAGACATGGCCAGCACTGTTGTCCACAGGGTTTTTTGGTACTTGGCTGCATAAGCCTCATAACTGGCTTGTCTGACAAAGAGTGAAGCTGCCAGGTATCCCTTCTTCCCATGGCATCTATTTTACATACTAAAATGC
The DNA here is from genome assembly GCA_016271365.2 of Neoceratodus forsteri. Taxonomy (NCBI): domain Eukaryota; kingdom Metazoa; phylum Chordata; order Ceratodontiformes; family Ceratodontidae; genus Neoceratodus; species Neoceratodus forsteri. Next base: position 850,194,783 of record CM057452.1, read on the forward strand.
CAGCAGAATAGGCCTAACGGTCTTTCGTGTCTGCTCATTTGGTCAGCCCCCACCCTGGGTGCTGACCTTGCTGTCCCCCTCGCCTTCTCTGGCTTCTCCCTTCCCAGTTCCGGATATTCTTGCTGCATTGGATTTTGCTTCCTGAACCCTTCCCCTGTACCTGTCCCACCCCTCTTGAACCTCCACTGTCTCTGCCTCCACTCAGCCCCCCAGGTAGTGCATTCCATGGCTCCACCCACCTCTCAGTGAAGTAGCACCTCCTCCTTTCTCCCTGAATCTCTCCCTCCAGCTTCCACCCATGCCCTCTAGTGGCCCCTTCCTTCTTCCTTGAAGCACCCTGACTGTTCCTCCCCTATTTACCCTCTTCATGTACCTGAAGACCTCTATCATGTCCCCCCGGTCCCTTCTCTCTTCCAATGTGTACATATTTAGCTCTTTGAGCCTCTCCTCATAGGTCCTGTCCCCCAAGCCCCAAATCATTTTGGTTGCCCTCCTCTGGACCCTCTCCAGGAGGTTAATGTCCCTCTTTAAGTGTGGCCTCCAGGTGCGGCCTCACCAAGCAGTTATACAGAGGGAGTATCACTTTCCTCCTTCTGGAGGTGATCCCCCTAGTGATGCATCCCAGCATCCTGTTGGCCTTGGCTGCTGCCCTCCTACAAGTCTCAGAGTTGTTCATCTTGACATCCACCACCACCCCCAGGTCCCTCTCAGCCATTGAGACTTGTAGTATTTCCCCCTCAGGGTGTACACTTGGCCTGGGTTTCTGGCCCCAGGTGGAGCACCTCATTTCCCTGCATTGAACCTCAGTTTCACTTTCTAGACCATCTTTCCAGAGCCTCCAGGTCCCGCTGCAGGGCCACCCTCCTCCTCCCCATCCATCACCGCCCCCAGTTTGAGTCATCTGCAAAGAGACTCATCTCACTCCTGATTCCTGTCCTTATGTCAGATAATGTGGTTGAACAGAAGGGGCCCAAGGACTGATCCTGTGGGACCCACTAATGACCCTCCTTGGGATGAGACTATCCCACCAACTACGACCTCTGGGTCTGGTCCTGGAGCCAATTGCCTATCCATCTGATCATCTGGTTTCCCACCCCCATTTCTCCTAGCTTATCCAACAGGCCCACGTGAGGAACAGAGTCAAATGCCTTGCTGAAGTCTAGAAAGAGGACATCCACTGGTCTACCTAGGTCCAAGGCACTTGTCACCCAATCATAGAACTCCACCAGATTTGTCTGACATGATTTCCCTGGGATGAATCCATGCTGTCCATTGTCCAGGCACCCTGACTTATCCAGGTCCCCCCCTAGCCTCTCCTTGACAATGCCCTCCATCACCTTGCCCACCACCGATGTCAGGCTGACAGGCCTGTAGTTCCCTGCCAGCTCCCTTGATCCCCCTGTGGATAGGCACTACATGCGCCACCTTCCAGTCTTGGGGCACCCACCCTGTCCTCAGAGATGGTGAAAGCTCTGCCAGGGGTTTCAATGGGACATCTCTGGATTCCTTCAGCACCCTAGGGCGTAATTTATCCGGCGCTTGCTTTCTCTGTCTTAAGAGAGCTGAGGGCTTCCACTCTCTCTGCTGTGATTTCCACTTGGGACCTCTTCTCCTGCTTAGCCCTCCCCACCTGCCAGTGATGCCCCTCCCAGACCTGCCGATTGGTAAGGGTCCCCCTCCTCATTATCTCTGTCTCCTCCCATGTATGATGCAGCATCCCATTTTCCTGAGTGAAACTGAGGTGAAGTACTCATTTAGTACCTCAGCCTGCTCCCTGGGTCTTGTGCCCATCTCTCCCCTGATTTAATCCTGCTAATCTGCCCTTCACCTTCGTCTTTCCCCAATGTACCTAAAGAACCCTTTTCCCTCTCCTAATTTCCCTGGCCAGGTTCTGCTCCTTCCTTGCCTTAGCCCTCACCACTCTAGTGGCCAGCCCTACAACCATCGCTCGTACTCCCTCGATCCTTTCACTCCTTGAGCACTTGAATTTCTTATAGGCTGCTTTCTTTCCCCTTGTCCACCTCCTGGACCTCCTGGTCCGCCAACAGGGTTTTTGGGCCCACCGCATTTTGCCTTTACTTTGCACAGGTGCTGGTAGCATCCTGCACCCCTCCTGATGATTTCCCACCTACTATCAGCGCCCATGTTCACCCCAATCCATCAAATGCTCCTAAGGATCCTTCCATTTGCTTAAATCCGCCTCTGAAGTCGGTTACTCCGCCTTTGTGCAGCCTTCTACCCTCCTAGGTCCAGGCAGAACCAGACCGCGGCATGGTCACTCCCCGCCAATGGGTCCCTTACCCAGGCCTCAATCTGGTCACTGTCTGCCAGGACCACATCCAGTACCCGTACTCCTGGTCAGTTCCTCAGCTGTAGTTAGGACAGCCTTGAAAGACATCCAACAACTCTCTGTTCCTGGTCACAGAGGGTGTCATAGTCTCCCAGTCTGTTCCTGGCATGTTTAAGTCCCTAACACCACCCTTTCCTCTGCCCAGTCTGCAGTGTCTCCTAACATCTGCCACCAGACTGTCCTCCAGCTCCTCCGCCCAGGCAGGGTCTATACACTACTCCTATTTTTACTCTCTTGCCCCTTGTTATCAAGGTGACCCAAATTGCTCCATGGTTCCCTCCGCCTCCTCTACTCCCCTATGCCAATGCAGTTTTGACTATCATTGCTACCCTCCTCCCCTTCCTCCCCTGTCCTTCCTGAACATAGTGTAACCCTCCAGGTTCAGGTCCCAGTCATGTCTTGCAGTGGCCCAAGTCTCAGTGACCGCTGCCACATCCACTGCTCCCTCAGTTAACATCGCCTGAGCCTGTGACATTTTATTGCCCAAGCTCCTGGCATTTAGCAGGACTACCTTCCACCCTTTCCTATAGTTCCATTTCCTGCTCGTTTCCCATGGGGATTCTGTTTTCTCCTGGTCTGCACTTTGCCAGTTGGCCTTTTCCTGCAATCCTCCTGGTCCCAGGGGTGGAGACAGAGTCCTCCTTTATCGCACCCCTTGACAGCCTTTTCTCCCATCCTCCCCTTCACAAGTTTAAACCCCACTTTTCACCAATGAACTCTCTATTTTCAACTTAAGGATTCCTCCTCCAAATTGAGATGTAGTCTATCTCTAGCATACAGCTCCTTATCCTCCCAGGTCCCCAATCCCCCATCAACCCATACCCTCTGGCCTCACACCACCCCCTGAGCCACTGGTTTATCTCCCAATTTTCCTTTTGTGTTCCCACTCAGCCCTTGGCACTGGCAGGATTTCTGAGAAGGAAACTGTGCATCCATGTCATGACAGACCCTGGCGAGCTCCTGAATCTTGCCTGTATCTCTAGCTCGCTATTTCCCTCAATGTCATTTGTACCCAGGTGGACCAGTATGTCTGGGGAACCCCCACAGTCCTTTGCCAGCTGATATACCTCGTGCTTAGCCCTGTGCACCGTTAGTCCAGGGAAGCATCTTGTTCTAACTGGCCAGGCTTCTCCCTCCCTATCCCATTTGATACCCCTGATCATAGAATCCCCCAGCAGGAGCACTCTGACCACTCCTTTTCCTCCATTCCCCCTTCCATGTCCCTCATCCTTTCTACCGCCCCTCCACCCAGCTGGCTCCTTGTTCCTCCCTATCTGGTGCCACATGCCACCCCTCCTTATTTACCATGGCCACCCCTCCCTCCAATCCTATGCCTCCTCCTCCTGAGTATCCTTCTGTACCTTACAATTTCTCACTGCTCGCAACTGGTCCTTCTCCCCCATCTGCTAAACTAGCCTGACTCATCCTCCTTCCTTCCTGTCTCCATTTAGTTCCTCCTTGCTCGCCGTGCTCCCCTGGCCTAAACCCTCAGCTCCCTTTACTGAATCCTCCTTGTACTTCTGGTCCTTCTCCTTTACCTTTCCTTCCAACTGGTCCTTCTCCTGCGCTTTCCTCCCTCTTCCCCTGCTCCTCCTGCTCTGATTCACTGCTCCCCCATTCTTCTGCATTCCAGGTCCCCCGCTCTTCCTATCTGGCCCCTGCCTCCTGCCTCCCACTCCCTTCCGTCTCTAACCACCTCTGTCGGGCTACATCACCCCCATCCTTGAGCAGAAGAAAAGAATTGAAGTGTTACTGAGTATAAGGTCTGATCCACCTCCCGCCTTTGCTTCCTTCTGTCCAGCCCTGGCCATCTGCCTACTTCCTGAGAATGTTGTCCCTCCGTCTCCTTTGTGAGGGTCCCAGTTACCTGCCTGCTTCCTTGGTAGTGTCCTTTTGGACCCCTCTGCCAGGGTCCCTATGTGACCCTGGAGTATTCTCCTGCACTCCTTTCCCTATACCCCACCCCAGTGCTTGGTGCAACCCTGTGGAGATTTCCAGCCCCTTCCCAACCATACCACCCCTTCCCCAGCTTCTCCCTCATCCCCGCAACCTCCTCCCTAAGCTGTGCTAGCTGGTAGCATACTGGGCAACCACCAAACTTCCAAGCCCAGTCCAGTATCATGGCTGCTCCACACCCTGTGCACCCCACCACCCTCCCAAAGATGCCAGCCCTAATGATGTGTGGTTCCATCCCCTTCCAAATAGGTTTCTTGGTGAGCCACCGGTTCTCCCCTAGTCCAAGATACCCTACTGCCTAATCAGGTCACCCACTAATCTTAGAGACAGTCCCACTGTACACCAGTAACTCTGTTACTAGGTGCAGTACAACACACTAAACTTATAAGGGAAATGAACAACTCCCTAAGCTCCTCTCTCCCAGCCTTTAAATCCAACCCCCAGTGGCTAGAACTACATGAGCTGCACCAGCAGCCTTTTCCTCCAATTGCAGGGCAGGTGTTCCCCTATTTTCCTGGAGTCCTTGTCAGGGGGGTGGAAATCCAAGGGCACCCTAGCCCTAACACACGCCGCAGTATGTACCACTCCCTCATGATCAGGGTGAGTAAATAAAAAGTCAGCGTTAGACCTGTCCGGTTGGTACTTTTTATTTATTTTCCTGTCCACCCAGGCACTGAAGTAGGGGTTTGCAGGATCTTTAGTGCTGCCTTTTTTAGGGATTTATGGCTTGGCAGTAGCAGTCTTTTTGTGGTCATAAGACCCATCATATCCAGGAAATCAGCTTCCTCTTCATCCTCAACTGACTCCTGGATAAAAAGGTTGAGAGTATCTACCACTGTCTCACAAAAGAATTATGAGACAAACAGTCCTCAGGGCTCCTGGTTGGGGGGACACAGGGAGACTTCTGGCTCAGTGGGTTCCTCCTCCTCCTCCAGCTCCTCATACAGGTAGGCTGGGTCCTGAGAGATGGGAACCAAGGCAGGAACCAGTGGAACTGAGGGAGAAGCCATAAGGGCCACCAGCCTGGAGGGCCTGCAATACATTACAGTTATGTAACAACATACCGTTAACAGCAGATCTTCAAGAGAGGTTCCTGCAGTAGGTCTTCACATATAGGACTGCGCCCCCTGGCATTAGGACCGCACGGCAAACTTCTAGCTAGCAATCTGTAGCAGGGAACCACCCCCGGCGTCACATGACAGGACGTCAACGTGACCGTATATAGGGGACAGTCCCCACGTCCACCCTCCAGTTCTCCTGCGGGAAAACCCCGAAAAGAAGAAAACGAGAGAAAGGAGTACAATTCCTAAAGCCTGGAGCTACTGAAAAAACAAAGCCCTGGGAAAGGAAAGGAGAAGAAAAAAGCAGGAGCTGGGGGAAGGTGGGTTGGGAAAATGAGACCTACTGCAGGAACCTCTCTTGAAGATCTACTGTTACGGTAAGTTCTTACATAACTGTAATATCTTACTTTGAGAGAGTTCCTGCAGTAAGTCTTCACATATAGGACTGAATACCAAGCAGTCAAGAAAAAGAAGTCAGAGACTAAGTTTTGAGAGGAGGAAAAGCCTGCTTATGACAATAAGCTTTGCAGGACAGCAAGGCCAAAACCAGCCATACGCCTAGAGGCAATGTCCAGACTGTAATGCATGGTGAAAGTATGGACCAAGTGACCACAACACAAATATCCGCAGTGGACACATTCCGCAAGAAGGCCATCGAAGCAGCCATACTGTGGGTTGAGTGGCCTTTCACTTCCCCCAGAAGGGGCTTCTCATACTTCTGGTAGATGTACGAGATGCAATTAGCCAACCATTTAGACAAACTCAGTTTTGAAATGGCCGAACCCTGATGTCTGGGTGAGAAAGCCACAAACAACTGGTCAGTTTTTCACGCCTCCTTGGTCCTGGAGATCTAGCATCTCAGAATCCTGTGCACATCCAACATATGCAAGAGGTATTCCCCCCAACTGGAATACTCTGGGTAATGAACTGGCAATTGAATGTCTTAGTTCAAAATAATTCCGATACCATTTTCGGAAGAAAGAAAGGGTTAGTCTGCAGAGCCACCTGGTCTTTGTAGAAAATCATATATGGTTCCTTACACACGAGGGCCTGAAGCTCTGAAATCCTATGAGCTGAAGTGATAGCGACTAAAAAGAGCACTTTGCAAGACAAATAGTGCATGTCGCAACTTGCTGCTGGCTAAAAAGGGGGCAAAGTTAAGTTTCTCTAAAATGAAATTTAAATCCCAGGGGGGAACAGGATTACGGATCAGAGGCTTAAGGTGGAGGATCCCCTTAAAAAAAGTTTTGGAGATCTCCAACTGAGCAAGGGTGTTACCCCACCACCAGAAGGTGGTAGGCGGAAACTGCAGAAAGGTGGACCTTCAGAGAGGAATAATTGAGGCCCAAATAAGACAGGTGCAAGAGGTACTCAAGGACCTGGGGGGCCGAGCAACAGAATGGGTCCAGGCCCTTGGCCGTGGCCCAAATAGAGAATCTCTTCCACTTCATAGTACACGTGGATCTAGTCGAGGGTTTTCTCACCTCCACTGGAACCTAGGTGACTCTAGAAGAGACACCAAAGCGAGAGACTGCTATGTCCAAAGGTGCCATGCAAACAGGTGGAGAGACTTGAGGCTCGGATGCACCAGGCTGCCCTGCTCCTGAGACAGAAGGTCGTAAGAGAGGAAGTGGTACCTGGGGTTCCAATGTCAGCTGCTGCAGCAAAGGGAACCAAATCTGCCAAGGCCAAAGAGGGGCTATGAGAATCATGCGAGTCCCCTCTGCCTGAAGCTTCAGCAGAATCTTCTGAAGAACTGGAAAGGGAGTGCACAGAAATCTCCCTGTCCAGGACAGAGACAGCATGCCTCTCCAAAAAACACCACGCCCTGGAACAAGTGAGCAAATGCTGGGTAGTTTTGCATTGGATGGGGAGGCGAAGAGTTCCATCTCTGGCTGACCCCACTGATCGAAAAGATCTTCCACTACTTCCTGCTTTAGCTCCCACTCATGAGCCCGCGCAACAGTGTTGCTGAGACTGCCCGCCAGGACGCTGTGAACTCCTGGAACATGGCCTGCTATCAGAGACAGGCCGTGCTGGACTGCTCAGTACCACACCCGCATCGCCTCCCTGCAAAGGGGGTACAATCGGGTGCCTCCCTGTTTGTTGATGTACCAGACCGTGGCAGTGTTGTCGGTCTGGACTAGGAGTGTTCCCGGAAGTAAGAGGGACTGGAAGGCTTGGAGATCATAGAGCACAGCTCTCATCTCCAGAATATCGATATACAGATGCTCCTTTTGTGGAGACCATCTCCCCTGAGTTCGATGGTCTCCCAGGTGGGCTCCCCAACCTTGACCCAAGGCATCCGTCGTGAGGGTCATGGAAGGCGACGGGGATGAAAAGAGGTCCCAAGGGAAAGGTTGGATAGGTCCTGCCACCAGAGGAGGTCCCTCTTCAAGCTGGTGGAGACTAAGGTCCTATGGTCAATGTTATCCAATCGTTGGTCCCACAGGGTCCACTGCGTCACCCTCATGTGCAGTCTGGCCAGAGGAACTGTGGGGATGGCAGCCACCATGAGACCCAACAGTCGGAGGACGGAACACGCTGTGGTCCAGTGAGAGTCGGACACTAACTCAGCTTGTTGACTCAAGAGTTTCCGCCCTGTCCGTAGGTAGAAAGGCCTTGCCCTGGACCGTATCCAGCACCGTTCCAATGAATTGGAGGTGCTGAGAGGGTGAGAGCTGAGACTTGGGATAATTCACAGTGATGCAAAGTCTGGAGAAGAGGTCCAGGGTGGTGGAAAGAGACTCCATCACATGGTCCTGAGACGGAGCTGACAACAGCCAGTCATCCAGATAAGGGAACACATAAAGCCCCTTGCGGCACAACGCCGCAGCTACCAGCGCCAGGTACTTGGTAAACACCCGGGGTTCCAAGGAGAGGCCAAAAGGGAAGGCCTTGAACTGATAATGGTTCTCCTGAAAGGAGAATCTCAGGAAACGGTGGTGGGCCTGGAGGATAAGGATATGCGGGTAAGCATCCTGCATGTCCAGTGAACACAGCCAATGGTTCTGTTGGAGCAGGGGTAGAAGTCCCTGGAGAGTTAGCATGCAGAACTTCTTGTACTCCACAAAGAGGTTGAGCAGGCTGACATCTAGAATGGGTCTCAGATCTCCCATCTTTTTGGGCACTAGGAAGAAGTGGGAGTAATATCCCCTTCCTACCTGCCCTGGAGGAACCAACTCTGTAGTTGACTTTTCTACTAGAGCTTGGATTTCCTGCTGAATGAGGCCTTGGTGGCCTGACGGAAAGTGAGACCTGCCCAGTGGATTGTCCGGGGGTCTGTCCAGGAACTCTACTAAGTGCCCTCTTGCGATGAGCTGGAGTACTCAAGCGTCTGCGGTTATCGCCTTTCACCCTTCCAGGTGGAAGGCGAACCATTCCCCACAGGTTACTCTTGACAAATGGGAGTAGGTGGCGGGGGGTCCCTTCGAGTCAGGATGCAGAGGGGAGGGCCACTTTGCCACCTCCGGCGCCTTTTAGGCTTTTGCCTGGGGAGTCTGGGCACCAGAACCAGTGGCACGGCGCTTACCCTGTCGTCTGCCCTGGTTCTGCCTGTCCCACCTCTTCTGGGGGCGACGAAAGGACTGCTTGTTTTTTTTTGGCCCGAGCAGTACAAGGAGCGGGCATCCTTAAGTGATCTGCCACTCTCCTGAAGCTCCATTATGATATCCTTAGCGTTGCCTCCAAAAAGGATGGAACCCCTGAAGGGGGCATCAAAAAGAGTGCTTTGGAAGTTTTGTGCCAGTCCCACAAGCCGCAGCCAAGCAAGATGCCTCAAACAAACGACCGTAGCAGTGGAACGGGCTACCGAATCAACGGAATCATAGGTGGCCCACAGAGCATGGCGGCAAGAAGACTTATTGAGTCTTCCTTTTTTTCCAGAAACTTATTTCTGAGGTTCTCATTCAGAATAGTCTGTAGGTCCTTTTCCAAGTCGCATAAAGCAGACTTCTGGAAGGACACCATGTGGACCACATAATTTAGAGACCTAATGGTGCAGGCAGAGGAAACATATACCTTTTGACCATAATGGTCCATCTGTTTGGACTCTTTATCCAGTGGGGAGGCACTCAGGTGCTTCAGTTGAGCCGACCTGTCATGGGCAGCAGTAATACTGATGGAGTAGCCGGCCCAGTGGTGCTGAGGGTTGAGGCGCTGGACACCACACCTCGAGCTATGCCGGTAACCCAGGTTCGGGAGTGAGCGCGGGCGCCAGCAGGGGAGGATTTAGGACCGAGCGCTCTTGTGGTGTTCTCCTACCCAGGAGGGAGGGACGGACGGATAGGACAGCCCGGCGTGCCAGCGGCCCCCGGTGGAGAGAGGGAGGTATTGCAGCATGCCGGGCAGCACGTGATCAGTGTGGCCGTTGCAGGCAGGGTTGCCGCGCGCCAGTGTGTCAGGGCGTGCACCATGCATGGGAGAGGGGGAGAGCTCAAGAAAAAGGAAAAACCTGGCCCATGATGTAGGCGAAGGCACCAGCCCCCATGCCTGCAGCCGGGCCCATCCTGTCTAGCCTTTCAGTTCCTCCACCCGGGCCTTCCCTCGCCTGTAGCTGGAGTCTAAGTATGCAAATGCACCCATAGAAAAGGGGTGGCCCCACCTTGGAGGTGTCAAGCCGGGGGTGACAGCTGCGAGGTAAGGGAGAGGAGGCTCAGACAGGCGGACTTCGGGCAGGGCAGGATCCGGCTGGATGCCTGAGAGAGGCTCTTTGGACCAAGACAGGAGGGAAAAATAATCGAAAAAAGAAAATACTGATGGAGTCGGCCTTAGGCCGACTGGTTAAATGGTATGGCCCTTTCGGCACGGTGATAAGTCCTGTCGGCTTTCTTGGAAACCGCAGGAATAGATGATAGCTGTTGCCATTTTGTTGACGTCAAGTCCTCATGCGGCCCCGTCCATGATGGGATGGGGAGTGAGTCCGCATTAGTGAGGTCAAGATGTTCCGCAAGCCTCATCCGTTTGGGATCCTTCTCCTGCGATGCCCAGCCACAGGCTTGCTGGATGGACCTGAGGAGCTCTGCAAAGGATGGGTCCTCCGGCGGAGACATGGGAAACTCCTTTGGTTCTGGCTCAATGGGTGAATGAGGCTCCGAATGACTGACAGAGTCAGAGTCCAAACTGGAAGACTCCAGTCTGCTCGGTAGGGAGGTGAAGTCTGGTACCACCTCTATGGCCTTAGCTCCAGTGAAAACTCCAGTTGGGAGTCTGTACGAGGACCTGTGGTCGATGGGGGATGGGCTCCTTGTCACTGCCCTGTGGGTTGGGTTGGCAGCCACAACCAGATGGGGTTGTCCCAGCTCCTGCAGGAGTTGGGATTTGGCATCCTTCCACCAGGCCGGAATTGTCCCTGGTGGTTCTGGCTGAGGAAGAGGTGGTGGAGGAGGTGGAAGCTGGTAGCCTGTGTACCCCATGGTAAAATAAGGGGGGTAGCCAGGGGTTTGATACCAGTAGGGGTAAGGATGGTACCCCGGTACATGTGGCCCAGTGTCGGGTACCCTGGCGTCGGCACCCGCGACAGGCAGCCCGGTGATGGCCCACCGGGCATCAGATAGTATGGGAACTGTGGCGCCGGGTAGCCGGGATAGTTGTCATAGGAGCCTGATGGTGGAGGGGCTAAGGGCCCTGAAGGTGGAGGAGCCGAGGGACCGCTGGGAGCATGAGGATCCGTTGGCTGGCCTGGGGTTTCTATAGGGATCCCCGACAGACCAGGAGAGGGCTCCGGCGCTGGAACATAACATCCAGAGTCCATGCTCAAATCAGTGGGGATTTGGACCGGGGAGTGGCTCGACATCAGGGGTCGAAAGGTGCCAGACATCTGGTTCAAGAAGTGCGAGGGTGGGGTAAGGGAATCGATATCCACATCAGGTCTGCTAAGGAAGCAGAAATCTCGGTAGGAAGGTCCGACGCAGGAGAGGTCTCCTTGACAGCAGAACTCGATTCCCAGAGATCTAGGGAAAATGAGAGGTTGGACTGGGTCAGTGAAGTCCGGGAGGGAGAACCCTCATGGGACACAGGGGAACCTGGAAGCTGGCTCTGCACGATGTCAGAAATCAATGAAGGGTCCAACGGGAGCGCTTCAGCCAGGCGATGCGTCAGGCAGCTGGCGACCGACTTGATCGGCTTTGACGGTGGGCATCGAGGAGCAACATCCGACTTATCGGTCGTGGTCGAGTGGACAACAGCCAAGGAGCTGGAGTCCGGCTTGTCGACTGAGGCTGTGCACCTGGCGGCGAAGCCGGAAGGAGGCTTATTGGCTGAGCTGTCAACAGGTTCCAAAAACCACATCCTCTAGAGAGGAATCCCCTTGCTGTCCACTGACCAAGGCAGGAGGGGGATAAGGCGTCCGATCCGCAGGAGCGGATGGACACCTAGGTGGAGGAGTACTCACCGATGTATAGGCCCCAGCTGGAGTGATGTCGGCTGTCTGGCGACATTGCGTAGAGGGAGACCGTTCCCGTTGCTTCTCCTTCTTCTTTTTCTCTGGGGTGGGTGAAGTGGAATGTTCCAGCAGCTCCTGAAGTTCCTTTTCATCGATGCAAGGTGTTGTTTTAGGAGATGGGCATCGAGGGCCTCCTGGAACCAGGAGCACGTGGCCTGGTTAAAGGACTGGCAGATCTTGCCATCAGCCACCTGGTGTTTGGGGCCCAGGCAGTGGATGCAGAGGGAGTGATCGTCCCTGTGCGGGTTCTGAGTCCCACACTGTGAGCACTTCTTTTTAATTTTGCGTGAAGACATGCAACAAATTTTAAGAGAATGGACAGAAAAAACTTAGAAATACTTAGAAAAAAACTGCAGTCAACTGAAGCTGAGTTCACCATGAGGTCGACGAATTCAGGCCGATGGTGGGAAGAACTGGAGGGTGGGCATGGGGACCGCCCCCTATATACGGTCACTCCGACGTCCCATCATGTGATGCTGGGGGCGGTCCCCTGCTACAGACTGCTAGCTAGAAATTTGCCGTGCAGTCCTGATGCCAGGGGGCGCAGTACTACATGTGAAGACCTATTGCAGGAACCCTCTCAAAGAAAGTCCTGCAGGGCTTTGACAATTTCCTCCGCAGAGGGCATTGTCGGTGTACCCACTGAGAGCTCCTTTGCCTTTTCAGCAGGAGGTGCAATGGTATGTTTTTCTTTATGTTTTTTCCCCACTGGAGCCAGTTCTGAAGCCAGTTCCACTGGTCTTTTTGACTTAGAGAAGTCAGATTTCTCTAAGATTTTCCCCCGGTTCCTTACTTTTACCTTTTTTTGAGGAGGAAGCTTCATCTGTAGCCTTTGTAGGAGAGGCAGGGGTAGCCATCTCTTCAAGTTTCTTGGCCCTTTTCTTAATGGTTTTAGGGCAGAAAGTTCTGCAAATATCACAGTTCACAAATATATGACTAGTACTGAGACAGGCAATACACAAATCGTGCCTATCTGCTTTGGCTACTATTTATTTAAAAGTTTTACCAGGAAGGCATGCTGAGCGGACTACCACTCAATTCCAGATGCGTCCTGGGGTTGGGGGGAAGGGAGAATACATATAGAGTACAATGAGCAAGCATACAAAACATACTGAAACATTAAAGTAACAACTTGTCAGATTGTGCGGTTTACAACAACTTATGATCAATGATACATCACTATGAGTAACCACAAATTGAGACCTAAGCCCTTGATCTAGTGTGAACAAACTGCATGTGCAGGTAGACGAGAAGTGGTCTTTGGGGAGGGAGCTGAGGTGCTGTGAGGGAGGAGCGTGTCGAATGTCCTCAGGCAGAGAGTTCCATAGTTTCGGCAAGCGAGCTCTAAAGGCTGACTGGCCTGCTGAGGTGGCCATGTGTGGGACATGCAGTAGCCAGGAGTTGAAATTCCTGAGCGAGTATGCAGAAGGGGTTTGGGCTGTGACGGCTGAAGCGAGGTAAGAGGGCAAGTACTGAGCTCAGACACTGGCCGTTAGCCTAGCACAGTGGGACTGACGCCGATCCAGGAGCAAGTGGAGGTCCATAGGCTGCAGTGATAGGTGGTGGGAGGACAGTCCAGGGCAAAGCGACAGAAGGAGTGGAAAAGTAGATCCAGTCTGGCTAGAGTGGACTTAGCGGTGGCAGTGTAGACTACATCCCCGTAATCAAAAATAGGAAGGATCATTTTCTGTACAATTGCCTTGCGAGCTGGCAGAGGGATGCAGCCATGGTTACAGTATTAGGCACAAAACCTAGGGTGCAGTTTTTTGTGGATGGCATCGATATGTACAGAAAAGTCGAGGTGCTGGTCAAGTCAGACCCCGAGATATCTAAATAAGGTACAAGCCTCCAAGGAAGTCCCATCTAAGGTGTGGAAGATAGGAATGGGGGGGAGTTGGGAAAGTCTCTGCCTCGTGCCGAAGGTTAAGGAGACAGTTTTTTTGGCATTGAGAAAAAGTTGATTTGAGCAAAACCAGAGCTGAACATCACTGAAGTTCTGCTGGAGTCTGGACGCCAGAGAGGCCTGATGTATACAATACCGTATCGTCTGCATACATGTGAATGGATGTGTGTGGACAGGCCAAGGGCAGGTCGTTAAAGACGATGGAGAACAGGATCAGGCCAAGGACTGAGCCTTTGGGCACTCCAGTGGTGAAAGCGAGGGGATCGGAGGTGGAAGTGTCAATTCTGACTGGCTGGAACCAGCTGGTGGCCGCACGGGAGAGCCCTGTGTGGGAGAGCTTGGACAGAAGGGCGTGAGAAACAGTGTTGAATGCCTTCGCTAGGTCGACAAAAATGGCAGAGGTGGTGTGACCTTTGTCCATGTCAGTAAGAATGGAATTGGTGAGTCTTAGGAGGGAAGTAATGGTGGAGTGAGATTTCCTAAATCCAGACTGGTAAGGTGTGAAGAAAGAGGAGCCATCGAGGAAGGAGGAGAGCTGTGAGAGGACTAGGTGCTCCTGGATTCGGGCTAATATGGGGAGGAGGAAGATGGGGCAGTAGTTGCCAGGGGAGGAGCGGTTGCCACCTTTAGGGAGGAGGATGACTGTAGCATGCTTCCAGTCTGAAGGGATAGAGGCGAGAGAGAAAGAAAGGTTGAAGAGTGATGCCAGGGGAATGGCGATGGCAGGGGCTGATAGGTATAGCATTTTGGAGTCCAGTCCTGAAGGGCATTTACCCTTGGAGGGACTGAGTGCAAGCAGGGCGTGGAGTACTTGGACAGGGTAACCAGGCAAGAGGAGAAAGCTGGGTGGGGGGTTGGGTGACTAGGGATGCGATTGCAGGAGGGTGTGGGGCAGGTGAGAGTGTGGTAAGAGAGGCCAAACAGTTAGTGAAAAAGGTGAATGACAACAGAGACCACTGCATGGGGTTCAAGACAGTGGAGCGCATACTGATCTAGGACAGGGTGAGAGGCTGGGCAGGAGGGGAGAAGAGCGATTTAATCGCCTTCCAAAACTTAGCCGGGCGATTTATGTTGTTGTGGAAGGAGGCTTTGAAGTAGTTGGCTTTAGCCTGTCAGATAAGCCTTGTACAGGCATTTTGAAGTGTGTGGTAGTGTTGGTGCTCCACAGGGGTGCTGAATACCTTGTAGGCTTTCCACGCCTGGTCCCTGGCTCGGAGGTGGGCCATGAAGTCTACTGAGATCCAGGGCAAATGAGCTCCCCTTACTCAAGCCCTTCTGAGTCGGGCATACTAGTCCCAGATGGCGAGGAATCTGGACTTGAAGTAATCCAGGGCAGAATCGATAGAGGTTGCCCTGGGGATGAATGACCAGTCTGTGTTTGCTAGGTTATTTAGGAGTGCATCAAGGTCCAGGGATTTATAGGACCTGGTGAGAAGAGATCTTGGTGGAGGTGCCTTGGCTCTAAATATTTTCCTTACCAAGTATATCATGTGGTGATCGCTTAGAGAGTCCGGTAGGAGGCCAGAGGCAAGAATCTGATGGTGATGTGTGGTAAGGGCCCAGTCCAATAGGGAGTGGTTCTGGGTTTTGAGGTTCAGACACGAGGGTTCAGTGATCTGTTGAAACAGGTTTAGTGCTGCCACTTAGCTGTGGAGCTTGGTGCTAGCACCAGACAGCCAGTTCAAACTGAAGTCCCCAATTATATGACGCTTGCCCCCTGATGTGAGGTATTTAGGCTACCCAGGTGCTGTAAGACAGCAGGCAAGGGGAGTCTGGGGAACAACAGGAGCCTGCTATAAATATGGGAATTGAGTGGGGGAAGAGATATTTTTATTAGCAAGGCATCAATGGATAGCATGGGCACAGTTAACGAGACTGGTGTGAACTGGAGCAGGGATGAGATGTACATGGCTATGCCGCCACCTCTCTTGTTACCCAGGCGGTCATGACGAATAACGGAGTAGCCAGGAATAGCTAATTCTGCATCCTGGTTGTATGGCTTCAGCCAGGTCTCAGCGATAATCAAGATGTCAGGACGCAGGGATAGGACCATTGGTTGTAGCAAGATTAATTTTTTTAGGATGCTGCATATATTTAGGTGGGCTACTTTTAGGCCTCGGGGTAGTTGGGAATGGAGGAGAGGGGTTATGACAAGTGTGTGTATGTGTATGTGGGGGGGTTGGTTCAGGGTTTAGCTCGACGTCCCCATCTAGGAGGAGCAGTAAAGTTAACAGCAGTTTTGTTTTAGGTATGGCCCATAGTAGTTTGCGGTGAGCAGAAGAAAGCTGGGAGGAATGTGAGTAGATGCCCTGAGCAGTGAATTTTATGGCTGCCAGCCCAACATGAAAGGAGAGAGAGAGAATGGTGGGACCGGGAACTCAGTAATGGGGGAGAACGGGGGGTTGTCCAATAGTAGGGATAGTACAGTGGCATGGAAATGCACTTGGGGGGTTAATTGTTAGAGGCCAAGGCAGCGATTAAGAGAAGGAGGAGGGTGGGAAGGATGCTAAAGGTGCAAGAAGGAAAATAATAGTTAAGTAGAGGTGCAGCATGGTGTTGCTGGCTGGGTATGGGAGTTCAGGAATGACTTATGGTGGCCACTAGTGGTGGTTGCAGATAAGCTGCAAAAAGGAAAGTTGGGTGATTAGTTTTCAACTACATGTGATTCTACCTATATATTAGGTAGTTCACCAAGGGTGGTGGTGGGGCAGCCGACATGTAGCGTCAGCGGGGAGATATATCTATATGTATGTATATACATATATATATATATATATATATACATACACACACACACACACGTTCCTCCGTTCCAAAAAAATGAAAGAAGCTGGCGTGCCTCTCATCGTACTGGAGTTCGGGTTGCAGTGCAGCTCGGGGAAGGGCAGGACACTGTTGGCCCTCACAACCACCAGCAGGGAGCTGAGGAGAGAACAGAAGGGGAGGTTTATTCAAGCAGGTAAGAAGGAGGTGGGGCTAGTGAGTAAACACTAAGTTAAATGCAAGGGGTGAGTCGTGTCTCTGTTGTTACTGTAGCTCAAGTAATTAGAATTAGAATACGGCTTGCGTTTACTGGAAGGACTCAAAAGCTTTCAGCCAGTAGAGGAGACCCAGCGTCTGATGGCTACAAATTAAATTAAGCTCCCTGTAGAAATGTATCCAACACTGCACAGCTTGCTTCACTTTGAACATTTAAAAGACACGGACACTGCAGCTAAAATAGAACTGGCTTAGAAATTAATTAAAGCTAACTCTGTACAGTTCTCAATTTAAAGCAGTTAAAATAACATTTCTTGGGTACTGCAGTTAAAATAGAACTGGCTTAAAATTATTTAAAGCCCCTATTAGGAATATAGCCAGCTCTGCTCAGTACACACTTTAAAACGCAGTAAAAGTAAATCAGCTCTATAGGTTACAACAAAGAGAACAATTTAAAAGCTCCCACTGAAATGGGGTAAGACTGCACGTTTCCCTGTAAGCAGGCGAACCTTAGCAAAGTAGAAATCAATTAAAGCACCCCATAAAAAGGGGTAAAACTGCACACTATAAGTTAAAGCAGCTAATCTGCATTGCTCTGCCGACGGTTTCACAGAAACACAGACGTTGTCGGCAGATGGGGACTGGGAGCATGTCAATTCGCGCCCTGAAAACACGCCCGGCCAACTTGTTCTGCTTATTTAGCTCCTCACTCCGCCCACGCCAACTCACCCCTGCTCCCTGCTACTCTGTGTGTGTGTGTGTGTGTGTGTGTGTGTGTGTGTGTGTGTGTGTGTGTATCTGTCTGCCGAAGAACTGGAACGCCGCTGGCTGAAAGCCGATCATACATTACTCCTTCCCCTACGCACTCTCACATTGTGAGCACAGTTAATAACACAAGATTCTGTCTTGCCCTGCAGAAGTGATGCTCGTTCAAAAAAGAAGAACCCAAACTTCCAGTCCTGCTGGCATCCACGCACTATGTCCCTTTAGCCTCTAAAGTCCCTTCAGCAGCTAAAATGGTGGGAGCATGAGCAGAGCTATCTCCGCTGGTGCCAACAGTCTGAGCAAACCCAGAATAGATCAAGCAACTTACTGAAGAAAATGCACCCGCTGCTACTTGGACTTGGGCTAAGGCTGAGGTAGGGACCAGTATTGTATTTATTGCTGCTCCCTGTGCCCCCCAACCAGGAATCTTACTCCCTGCTTTCCGACCACTGAAACTGCTCGATGACTCCTATGCAAGGGTGGGTGAAATCTGACTGGAAGAGCAGGCGGGTGGGAAAGAGAGTGCAGTATTCAGAATGCTGGTAAGTGATTTGAAAACATTCAGACTTTCATACCAGCTTCTGATCTGCATCTTCTGTCGATCTGCAACATTTTAAACTCAGCTCTTTTTTATGCCAGACTCCTGTTAACTGTGAGCATCACAGTGTTGCGGGGGAATCGGAAACGGGACTCAATGGTGTGATCAAGTTTAGCCATTTGAATCAAAAATATAGTTTTATACAATTCAGATGAACAGGGGAGCAAGTTGTCGGGGAGCGAGAGCAGTGGGAGTGAATTGCTGCGGAAGCGTGTCATCGGGAGAGAGTTTACGGGGAGCGAAAAAGCAGGAGCGAATTTACATAGACCCATGGTGACCGTACGATCCATCTAGTCTGCCCTTGGCTTCCTACCTCCCCTTCTTAGCTGCCTGCTTGTGCATCCCAGTGTCTGTCCCATGCCCGCTTGAATTCCCCCACTGTCTTGGCTCCCACCACCCCCTCCGGCAGGCAATCCCATGGTTCCATAACACACTCTGTGAAGAAGAATTTCCTCCTATTGCTTCTGAACTTTCATCCCTTAAGTCGAAGGTTGTGCCCTCTAGTCCTGCTGTAGTCCTTTACCAGAAAGAGCTTTTGCATGTGCACCCTGTTGTTGCCTTTAAGGTATCTGAATGTTTCTATCATGTCCCCAAGATTCCTGCGTTGTTCTAAGGAGTATAATTTTGGGTCATCCAGTCTTGCCTCATATGGTTTCTGATGCAAGCCCTGCACCATCTTAGTTGTTCTTCTCTTTACCATCTCCAGCCTATGTCTTTCCTGAGATGTGACATCCAGAATTGGACACAGTACTCCAGGTGAGGCCTGACCAGGGACCGATATAGGGGCATGATTATTTCATGCCTTCTGCTTGTGATGCCCCTCCCTACGCATCCCAGGATACCACTAGCCTTTAGTGCTGCCTTTTCACATTGTCTATTGACATCGAGATCATCTGATATGATCACCCCTAGGTCTCGCTCCTGCCTGGTAGCCACCAGCTGCTCCCCTCCCATTGAGTACAGTTTCCCTGGGTTACACTTTCCCAGGTGCATGACCTTGCATTTTTTGGCACTGAATTTCAATTGCCAGGTCTTGGACCACTCCTCCAGTTTTCGGAGATCAGCTTCCATGCTTTGCTGTCCCTCTGTTGTGTCTACCCTGTTGCCGATTGTGGTGTCATCTGCAAACAGGCTCACCTTTCCCTCCAGTTCATCCTCAATGTCGCTGATGAATATGTTGAAGAAGATCAGCCCCAGAACTGAGCCCTGCAGGACCCCGCTAGTCACACTTCTCTCCACAGACAGAGTGCCATTTACTAATACTCTCTGAGTTCTCCCATGTAACCAGTTTCTGACCTAGTTTGTAACCTTGGGCTAAATTCCCATGTTCTCCAGTTTTTTTTTTTACTAGTCTCCTGTGCGGAGCGGAGTCAAAAGCTTTGCTGAAGTCCAGATAAACCACATCCACTGCCCCACCCTGATCCACTGTTTTGGTGACCCAACTGAAAAAAATCAACCAGATTTGTCTGGCAGGACCTCCCTGCCGTGAAACCGTTTTGATTTTTGTCGAGCTGACCAGTTTGATCCAAAAAGATTATGATTCTTTCCTTTAGCAGGGACTCCATCAGTTTTCCCATGACGGTAGTTACCTGGCTGTTCCTTGCTTCCACTCTTGTGGAGTGGTACTACTGTTGCACTCTTCCAATCCTCCAGCATCTCCCCACTTCTTAATGATTTGTTGAAGAGCACTGCAAAGGGGGCTGCCAGTTCCCTCCCTAGTTCTTTCAGTATTATTGGGTGTATCCCATCTGGCCCCATAGCTTATCTACCATTAACTCGTCTATTTCCTACAGTACCCTTTCCTCTGTGAAGGGGCCCGTGTCTATTCCTTCAGTCGGACACTTCTTTATGCCTATTGTTGGTCTGTTACCATCTGCTTCCTGTGTGAAGACTGAGCAGAAGTACACACTGAGTACCTCTGTCTTCTCCCAGCCTGCTCTGTGGCTTGTCCATGTTTTTTTTTGTAATTCTGACAATGCCCCCTTTGGTCTTCCTTTTTTCACGTATGTACCTGTAGAAGGTTTTGTTAACCATTTTTACTTCCTGAGCTATCCTAACCTTTGCTTGAGCCTTTGCATTTCTTATCACTTTCCCTGTCTCTTTCAGTTTTTGTTTATATTCTGTTTTGTCTACCTCATTCCCCGACTCCTTGTACTTTCTGAAGGCTATGTGCTTTTCTCTCACTATGGTTGCCATCTCCTTGGAAAACCATAATGGGTTTTTCCTCCTTTTATTCTTATTAACCTGATGGGCACACTGTGATGTGACCATGGTTACTGCATCCTTCAACCTTGTCCAATATTCCTCAATGCTCCCTTCTGTCGAGTTACTAAGGTTGTCTCTTAGGTAGACCTTCGTATTTGTGAAGTCTGCCCTCCTGAAGTCAAGGACCTTGAGTCTGGAGTGTGTGGAGTCTACAGTCCTTTTTACCCTGAACCATACCGTGTTATGATCACTGTTGCCCGGCTGGCTCCCTACTTCGACACCCGTAACCCTATCACTATTTGTGAATATCAGATCTAGAACCACGTTACCCCTTGTGGGTGATGTCACTAGTTGACTTAGGCCTGCTTCTTGCAGTGTGACTAGGAATTCCCTGTTGTTCTGTGATGCCGCTATGTAGGTGTCCGGCAGATTGAAATCCCCCACCGGCACCATGTCCCCTTTGCCTGACATCTGGAGGATGGTTTCCAGGATTTTCTTATCCCTGGCTTCCTCCTGATTTGGGGGGTCTGTAGATTATTCCTGCCCAAATGGGTTTCTGGCTTCTGGCCCCTATTGTGACCCATAGATCCTCGGTTTCCCATAGTGCCTGCTGCATTTCTGTAGCAATGATGGTATCCTTAACATATACAGCTACCCCCTCTCCCTTTTTCCCAGTTCTATCTCTCCTAAACAAGTTGTACCCTGGGATAATCACCTCCCAACTATGATTATTTGTGAACCATGTTTCAGTCACAGCCAACCAGTCTAGTGATGCCTAAGTTACTGTGACAGTGAGGTCAGTCATCTTGTTAGCTAGACTAAGTGCACTGAGGCATAGTGCTGACCACTCCTGCTGTGTCGCTTTGTTTGTCATGCCTCCCTTGATCTTACTGTTCATCCCTTTGTAGTTTTCCCTGTTTATGGTTCCTCCTTTTCCACTGTGATGGTCAACGCCAGAGCCGGAAAGGGTTTTATGTTCCCGGCTATCTGCTTTTGCTATACTGGAGTGTGTAGATTTGGTGCTAGCTGGAGGGGGAGAGACAGCAGGCTCTATGTGTGCTTCTCCTAGAGCTATCATCATCTCACCTCCCGATAGTTTAAATGTCCTACATGGTTATCAGATTTCTGACCCAGTGCTCTAACTCCCTGTTTAGTCAGGTGGAAGCCGTTGAATCTGAAGAACTCCCCTTCCCAGAAGCTGCCCCAGTTTCCAACATAGTGGTGTCCCTTTGTGTGGCACCAGTCCTTGAGCCATGTGTTGAGTTCACTTATCTTTTTCTCTCTGATTTTCTGCCTGTTCTTTCCCTTTTCCCAAACAGGCAAAATCTCAGAGAATGCAATGCTGGATGAAAATAAAACCAATTTCTCGCCGAGCTGCACAGTGTGCTCTTTAACCTCCTCAACCGACCACCTAGCAAGGTCACTGGTCCCTAGGTGGACCAGGATGTTTGAACACTCTTCTTTCTTTTTAACTATGTTGACCATTTGGTCAGTGTCCCTCCAAGTGGATGCTCCTGGGAGGCATCTGACCTGCATATCTGCACGTTCGTTTTGCCTCAGGTGGGGGTCCACACCGCGAATCATAGAGTCCCCAATGATTATGATTTTTTTCCTGTTGAGGTTTTGTTTATGATGTTGTTTTTGGCACTCCTTTGGCCCGAGACATCCTCCGTCGTTACAGATGGTATGAACACAAGCGGTGTGTATCTGTTTGCTGAGTGTGCTTTGTTGGTTTGGGAGAGTTGCTCAAGCTCTGCCCCCTTTTCCTGTAACCATTTGCCATCCCCTAGGCCTGGTTGTTCTCTGGGGGAGAGGTGTGCTGGTTTTGTGTCGGCAATATGGAGGCGCACTCCTAAAAAACAGATTACTTACCTGTGCCAGTAGTTCTAGGAGTGGTATATGTTGTTCATCCATACTCTTTGGCATGTCCCCTTCCACTTTAAGATCAGCCGGAAGTCTTCAAGCTGGCTCCTCCTACCCACCCAGGTGGTATATACCTCAGCTCCGCCCCATGACGCCCGATCTTAGCCCGCTGCAAGTCAGGTGTTGTGCATCCGCAGCTGGTGAGATTGGGTGGGTCCATGTGGATTTTTTTAATTTATTTAGTTGTTTAACCAGGAGTAGCACACTAAGCTGAAAGCTTTTTTACAGGTGCGACCTGGGAGCACAGGGAAGTTAAGTGAATTGCTCAGAGTCACACAGTATGCAAGTGGAAGCTGTGGGATTCAAACCCACGTCTGGTCTGCTGGATGTTACCAGATTTGCAGCTCAGAGCCTTAAACCACTGCGCTATACTGCCTCCCCTGTGGATGAACAACATATACCACTTCTAGAAAGTACAGTTACGTAAGAACTTACCGTAACAGTAGATCTTCGAGAGAGGCTCTTGCAGTAGGTAATTACATATAGGACTGATGTCGTCAGGCGGCAGGACCCCACGGAAAAATTTCTAGCTAGCAGTATCTGGCGAGGGACCACCCCAACGTCAGGTGACCGGCATCAGGAGACACTGGTATAAAGGGTCGGTCCCTCACGCCCGCCTTCCAGTTCTTTCCCGCCACAGGCCACAAGAGGCCGGACGAGAGAGAAGCAGATATCTCCCTCACTGGAAAAGGAGCTAAAAAAGCTTAGGGGGAATGGAGGGCTGGAAGGAATTACCTACTGCAAGAGCCTCTCTCGAAGATCTACTGTTACGGTAAGTTCTTACGTAACTGTACTACCTTACTTCAAGAGGGCTCTTGCAGTATGTAATTACATATAGGACTGAGTCCCAAGCAGTCTGGAACAAGAAGAAGCATACGGGAGGAGGAAAGCTACTCAAAGCAGATCCTCTAGCTATGAAGGGCTTAAGAAAGGAGGCCTTGCAGATCAGCGCGCCTGAAGCCTGCTCTACAGCGAGAGGCAATATCCAAACTGTAATGTTTTGTAAATGTATGGACAGAAGTCCAAGTGGCGGCAGCACAGATGTCTGCCGCTGACACGTTCTTGAAACATGCCGCTGAGGCAGCGACCCCTCTGGTGGAGTGTCCTCTTACTTGACCCGGAAGGGTCTTGTTGTACTTGTCATAACAGAAGGTGATGCAATGAGCCAACCACTTAGACAGGCATTGCTTGGAAACAGCATTGCCTTCTCTTTTGGGTGCAGAAGAGACAGTTGATCAGTCTTTCTGAGATCCTTTGTTCTGTTAGTGTAGTATCTCAGGATCCGGTGAAAGTCCATAGTGTGAAGCAGATACTCCCCTTGATTGGAGTACTGCGTAAAGAAAGCGGGTAACTCTATGGACTGGTTCAATGTAGATTCCGCTACCACCTTGGGAGGAAACTTAGGATCGTTGCGCAGAGCCACACGTTCCTTGTGAAAAATCAAGTACGGGATTTTACACATCAGGGCCTGGGGCTCGGAAATCCTCCGAGCAGAGGTAATGGCCACTAGGAAGAACGTCTTCCATGAAAGGAACTTCATGTCTGCTGAGGCCGCTGGTTCAAAAGGAGGCAAAGTAAGTTTCTCAAGAACAAAGTTCAAATCCCAAGGAGGGGCGTGAACTCTGATAGGGGGTCTCAAGTGAAGAACCCCTCTGAGGAAAGTCTTAGAGACTTCCAGTTGAGCAAACGTCCTATCTGCGAAGGGAACATAGTAGGCCGAAAAGGCCACCACGTGTACCTTCAGAGACGAGTGACTAAGACCCAAGTCGAAGAGATGGCGCAGGTACTCCAGCAGTCGCCCAACCAAGCAGGAGAAAGGCTCAAAGCCTTTTGAAGTAGCCCAGATTGAGAACCGTTACCACTTCATGGCATAAGTAGACCTAATGGAGGGTTTCCTAGCCTCCACCAAGATCTCAGCCACCTGGGGAGAAACCCCAAAGCGGGCTTGAACTATGTCTGCAGGAGCCAAGCATGTAGTTGAAGGGACTTGAGACCTGGATGGACCAGGGCCCCTGATCCTGGGTCAGTAAAATTTGTGACAGCGGAAGAGGAAGAGGAAGAGGAAGAGGAGGTTCCTCTGAGTATTGCTGCAGAAGAGAGAACCAAACTTGCCTGGGCCAGAAAGAAGCGATCAGAATCATTTGTGTTCCTTCTGAGCCGAGTTTCTGCAAGACACGCGGGATCAGAGGAATCGGGGAAGGCATAGACGAATCTGTCCTTCCAATCTACAGACAGAAAATGCCTCGTTCTTGAATGAGCGAGCAGAAGTCGGGAAGCTTTACGTTTAGAGGTGATGCGAACAGGTCCACCTGAGGTGTTCCCCAACATAGGAAGATATCGCCTAGGACCCCCTGATCCAGTTCCCACTCATGAGCTTGAGCAGACGAGTGATTTAGTTTGTCTGCTAAGGAGTTCTCGACCCCGGAACATGAATTGCCGTGAGGTGAAGGTCGTGTTGTGCTGCCCAATTTCAAACTCTCATCGCTTCCCTGCAAAGATGGTAGGACCGAGTCCCGCCCTGTTTGTTGATGTACCATACCACACACATATTGTCCGTTTGGATGGCTAGGTGGCCTGGAAGAAGATGCAGGTGGAGAGCCTGAAGAGCATAGAGCACCGCCCGAAGCTTGAGCACGTTGATGTGCAGGGACTGTTCGAGCTTGGACCAAGAGCCCTGGGTCCGATGTGGACCGAGATGGGCTCCCCAACCTTCGCCCAAGGCGTCTGTGGTCAGAGTCTGGGAGGGAAGAGGAAGGAAGAATGGAACCCCCCCCCCGAAGAAGGTTCTCTCGAACCATCCATCACTGCAAGTCTCGAATCATGGGAGAGGAGACTAGGACCAACTGGTCCAAGTAGTCTACCAACTGATCCCATTGAGAGTGAAGCGTCCACTGAGAGACCCTCATGTGGAGCCAAGCACGAGGGACTGCTGGGATAGCAGCCGCCATAAGCCCGAGGACGCAAAGAACCAACCTTGCCCTGACCCGCCTGCGGCCGGACAACAGGCTTACCTGAGCCTGGAGTGTGGCCGCACTGTCCGATGGCAGGAAGGCCCTGCCTAGGGTCGTGTCCAGTATTGTCACAATAAACTGGAGCCTCTGGGATGGGATCAAGTGAGACTTGGAATGGTTGATGGTAATACCCAGACAGGCAAAGACCTGCTGGGTGAGGAGAGCAGTGCAGGAGTTCCTCCCTGGGCCAGGGCATGAGGCCAATCGTCCAGTTACGGAAAACATGTACCTCCCGGTACGAGGTAGGTCGCCACCACCGCAAGGCATTTGGTAAATACTCGGGGAGCAGAGGAGAGGCCAAATGGAAGTGCCTTGATCTGGTAGTGGTCCCCCTGGAAAGCAAAACGGAGATATTTACGGCGAGACGGGCGGATAGCTATGTGCAGGTAAGCGTTCTGCATATCTAGAGCGCACAGCCACTGGCCCGAGCGGAGGAGGGGCAGAAGGCTCTGAAGTGACAGCATCCTGAACCTCTTGTACTCCACGAAAATGTTCAGGAAACTGAGATCCAGAATAGGTCTTACATCTCCTGTCTTCTTCGGGACCAAGAAAAAGTGGGAATAGTAACCCGTTCCTTGCAGAGGACGGGGGACAGGTTCTATCGCCTCTGTCAGCAAAAGTGCTGAAATTTCTTCCTGAACCAGAAGAAGATGTTCCCGAGAGTACGACAACCTTGGGGAAGGGTGACGAGGTGGTTTCTGCAGAAACTCTACTGAGTGTCCTTCTGCGATTAGCTGAAGCACCCATGAATCTGATGTTATCCTCTCCCAGCCCAGAAGGTAGAGAGAAAACCTCCCTCCTACCGCTTCCTCTGGGAAGCCCGGAGGTTGTGAGAGAGGGAAGGAGTCAGGTGGTGTGTGGCAGCGCCGCAGCTGAAGCTCCTGCTGCTTTTCTGGGTGGGTGGGGGCGACGTTTAGTGGCCCTCTTTCCCTGTGGTCTCGCTTTGGGCCGATTCCGTCTGCGAAAGGGACGGCACTGCGATTGATGGGGATGATACACAGAGTCCACAGACTTTAGTGCCGTCCCCTTCTCCTGCAGGTCGGTGATTATGTCCTTGACATCACCCCTGAACAGCACCGAACACCGGAAGGGCGCTTCCTGGATGGCGGACTGCACTTTCGGGACCAACCCTGACACTCGGAGCCAAGCATGACGCCGTAGGCCTACGGCGAAAGCTGAGCTCCTACCAGCAGTATCCACTGCATTGTAGGTCGCACGAAAGATGCGTCGACTGGCCGAATGTGCAGAGCGGACAAGGTCAGCCACTTCCTGCTTGATGTGAGAGTCCGGAAGGGAGTCCAATTTAGATTCCACCTCACTGAGAATCATCTTCTGGTAATCCCCCATGTGGCCGACATAGTTCAGGGCCCTAATACCCAGAGTGGAAGAGGCAAAAATCTTCTTACCATACTGGTCCAGAAGGTGGGATTCCTTGTCAGGTAGAGACGAGCTAAGGTGTTTGGTTTGAGCTGACTGGCCATGAGCGGCGCTAATCACAACCGAGTCAGCTCAAGAGTGGGAGTCTAAATAGTCAACACCCTCAGGAGCCTAGTATAGCCTGCTCGACTTCCTGGGAAGTGGGGCTAAGGCCGATGGCTGTTTACATATAGTGGTAATAAGGCCGGCATGAGGCTCAATCCAGGGTGGCACCAAATTGGGAGCTGTCACGGGCAGATCCAGATGCTGAGCGAGTTTTTTACACTGGGGGTCTGGCTCCAAGAATTGCCACTTATGTACTTCCTGGATCTTTCGTAGCAACTCTGTGAAGGACAGATCCTCTGGAGGAGACTTCGGAGGAGTCCTTGGACGGAGAGCGTGGCTCGTCGTCTTGCTCGGAACAACCGTCTTTTTCTTCTGTTGTTGGAACCCTGGGATTCCTTCTGTGCAGAAGTTATGGAGTCCAAGGTGGCACTGGACTTCTCGATGCATTGAAGGTGACTGTCCACACCTGGGCTGAAGAGGTCGGTACCCAGGAAAGGGATTCCATTAGCTTGTGCTGAGTGTCCGCCGTGAAGGTGGAGACCATTAACCAAGCACTGTGATGCATGGCAACCGCAGCTGCCACCGAACGACGCATGAGTCCCCGAGGTCCAGGGCTGTCTGGAGTTGCTGCTTCGCAACAGCCCAACCCTGGTCCCGGACCTGCTTGACCGTGGTCTGGAGGTCTGTGGGGAGGAAAGGTAGAACCTCATCAAGGAAGCCCAAAAGGGCATGAGAGAAATACGCCATGATGATGGCCGAGATTGCCTGATGGAGACCCAGCATAGAAGCGGCACAGACTTTACAGGCAGAGTGGTCCAGTTTTTCGGACTCCTTGTCTGGAGGTTTATCTGTATCTGCTGAACTACCTGAGCATCTGAACACAGATTCGGTCACCAAACCCTCTGCAGAGGGGTGCTCTGTGAACTCCGAAAGGGACCCAATAGGCACCGCGTATTTGTAGGCCATACAGGCAGAAGGCGCAGGGCAGGAGGCAGGATGCTGCCATAGCTCCAAAGTCGGACCAACAATGGCCTTGGCCACTGGAAAGGCTTCCGTCGGTGAATCTCCCCATTTGAGGATATCCGTGAGGGGATATTCGGCCCATTTCTGGATGGGTTCGAGAGGCATCTTCGTGGATTCGGAGATAAGACGGAGGATGCCCATAAAGAAAGAGGGGCCTTCCTCCATTGAGAGACTACCGACCGATTTCTCGTCCAAGGGACGGGAATGAAGGTCCGAGTCCTTGGACTCCGAAGAGTCTGGATAAATTAGCCAACCACCTGAGTCTCCCCTCCACCCGCCTAGGATGGTCAGGAGCGAGGGTAGCATAGAGCCTACGCGGGAGGCCCAGAACAGGCCGAGACTCTTTGGTAGACACCTCCACAGGGGGCTGTTTAAGTGGCACATCCACCAAGATCGGTGGAAAGGTTGATTTTTGCCAAACCAGAATGATTTTGACTGTCTCCGTAGGAGAAGGAATTGTGCAGGCCAGCTCCGGAGGAGTTGGCTTCAGCCTGGGAGGCGAAGGCCAAGTAATGGCCGAGGTGGAAGCTGGAATCGGCTTTTGACCGGATAAGATCAGCTGTTGCCACATTAGATCTTCGTAGCATTGACGGAGTTTCCGACGAAGCCTCTCCTCATCCGAGGAGGACAAAGAAGAACGTTGGTGGTGCCTCTTCTTAGAGTGCTTGTACGTCTTCTTTGGCCTGTCGGTCGAAGGAGTCCAAGACCTCGATTGTCGGAGTGACTGACAGGGTCGATCAGAAGGCACTGGGGAGACCAGTGGTTCTTCTTGGTCGGGGACTGGTTCTCCAATGAGTTTCCCAGCGGGCTGGGTCTCCTCACTGGGGAGAGGCAAGACCAAGGTCCTGAATAATGAGCTGCCGGTCTCCTCGGGCGACAACGGGTCGACTGCGTCGAGAATGATCTCAACCGGATCGTCTTCCAGTGTCTGGGCTGGCTGGTCTGACGGGGAACCGTGAAACTAGCAGCCGAGGCCGCAACCTCGACCGAAGGCAAAACAGATGATTCCTGGGACCGAGCTCTCTCACAATACCAGGAACGTCGTCGGTGAGACGAAAATTCTCTCGGTTCCTTGTTCTTTTTACGAGACTGAGAGACATACATGCCCAAAGGCCCCTCACCCTTGGTGAGAAAGGACTGGCAGATCTCCTGAAAGGATCCAGAGAGGGTGGAGCCCAAGTTGAGCAGAACAAAAAAGAGCTTCAAGGAACGAGCCGCAGCCTGAGCTGCCTCTTCCTTGAAGGCCTTCATTTGTTCAAGCTGCTCGGCGAACCCCATAGCCACGGAGACTGCTCATCGGGCTTCTTTAGATTTGACCGACAGGTTCCGTTTCTCCGGTGTACCCAATTTCAGCCATGCGAGACAATCTATCCAAGCTGTTCGGGTGCGGACACATTCGCAGGCCTCGGGAGTGTCATGGCTGACACCCAGTGTATATGCACGCGGGCATGCGGATCGGTGCAAGACATCTTTTGCCTGCACAGGCAGCAGCGGAAACCAGAAGAGGATTTATCCTCCATAGCGGTCAAAAAGCCCAAAGCGATTTTGTGCAACTATGACGAGTTTAAGTTTAAACAAATCTGTAGATTCGAAAGCCAGGGCCTAGAGAATGCAAGAGCGGTATGGAGGGAACCTGTGTCTTCCAGTGGAAAGGAAGATCTGGCATTATGTGGCGGAGCCAAGGGTTATACCACCCGAGTGGGTGGGAGGAGCCAGCTTAAAGACCTTCCAGCAAGATTCTTAAAGGGAAAGGACATGCCAAACAGTGTGGATAGAACATATCCATGATCCTAGAACCACCTCGTTTTCAGCCTCAACAGCAACACCGAGGTGGTTATGGGCGTAAGGGCCCCACCAGAGGCTCCACAGGGTCCGCCTCTCAGGCCACCAAACCAGCAAAAGCCGCTCTCCCCCCTCACTCAACAGCATGACTCCTTGTTGGACCCACTCCCCCCGTCACCCAGACAAGGGAGACGGTCAGAGGCCACTTTTCTCTCTACACCAGGGGCTGGCGAAAGATCACCTCCGATCAGTGGGTCCTAAAACTGATCGACAATGAACACTAGATAGAGTTTGTACAGATGCCACTGAACATGCCCTCCCCTTCCCTCCCACTGCTCCCTGGCTCTTGCCGAGCTCATCCAAGCAGAAATCTGGGCACTCTTGCTCAAAAGAGCCACAGAGCCGGTACCCCTAGCACAGAGGACCACAGGCTTCTATTCGCACTTCTTCCTCATGCCCCAAAAGACCGGGGCTCTATGATTCATCTTGGATCTCAGCAACCTCAACCAGTTTGTGGAATACAAATGGTTCCAGATGGTCACCCTTCAGGGACTGATACCTACGATACATCAAGGAGATCACTGGTGTCGCTGGACATGCAAGATGCCCATCTCCACATCCTAGTGGCCAAGTCTCACAGGAGGTTCCTCAGATTCCAGTTCCAAGGGAGGCATTATCAGTTCAGGGCGCTACCCTTCGGCCTATCCTCGGCCCCAATGGTCTTTATCAAATGCCTGGCGGTGCTCACAGTGGCCCTCTGAAGAAAAGGGCACTATGTCTTCCCCTACCTGGATGACTGGCTCTTTTTGGCCCTGTTCAATGAGCAGCTTCGGCGCATGATTCTGGACACTTGTTCTCTCTTCGGAACACTAGGCATCACTACCAACGTTCCAAAGTCCTCCCTAGTCCCAGCCCAAACCCTCCAGTTCATCAGAACGCTGCTTGATACCACTCGAGGAAAGGCTTTCTTACCACAGGACAGGGCATTTCACCTTTGAGTCTTGGCACTCCACATTTTGTCCATACCTACAGTCCCAGCCAGGGCGCTGCTTTGGCTGCTAGGCCATATGGCCACGTCCATTGTTACAGTCCCTCTAGCCAGATTGAACATGAGGACAGTTCAGTGGACTCTGCAAGTCCAGTGGGACCAAAAATGGGACGATTTGGACCAAACAGTCTCTATTAAAGAACCGGTTTGTTGAGAACTCAGCTGGTAGATGACATTCCCCCCTCTCTCACAGAAAGGATGTCCTTTCAGAAAACAGCAACAGATAAAATTTTGACATCCAATGCTTCAGGCACCGGTTGGGGTGCACATCTGGGCATCCATACAACATGCAGCACCTGGTCTGCGGCCGAGAAGAGTCTCCACCTAAATATCTTGGAAATGACAGCAGTCCTCTATGCCCTACAGGCCTTGAGCTTGGTGCTGCGCCCAAGACACCTCCTGGTCTAAACAGACAACACGGCAATGGTGTTTTACCTCAACAAGCAAGGTGGCACTCGCTCTTATCCCCTTTGCTAGGAGGCAGTGCGGGTCTGGAACTAGGCCATTTCCCACTGCCTAGAGGTTTCGGCGCTTCATGTTCCAGGGGTTCAAGCCAACGCGCTCAGTCAGACCCAATCCAGAGCACATGAATGGGCCCTTCTACAATTTCTTCAACAGACGGGGCAAATCACAGCTGGACCTCTTTGCATCTCCTCCCAATGCAAAGTTACCCAGTTTTTGCTTGCTAGATCCAGGGCCTGGAGTTTTCTGGTGAGACACGTGGTCCCTCTCCTGGAGGGGGAGGTTCCTTTATGCCTTTCCACCCTTTCCACTCCTTCAGAAGGTTCTTATCAAGTTGCAAGTGGAAGAAGCAGCAATGATTCTTGAGGCCCCGCTGTGGCCAGGTCAGATCTAGTATCCACTGCTGCAACAGCTGGCCTCTGAGCCCCTGATTCCCCTGCCACTGAGCACCCACTTGCTCTCCCAGGACAATGGGACCCTGGTTCACCCGAACCTTCGATCTCTGCACCTCCATGTGTGGCTCCTGAGGACTTAGCCAAATCTCGCTTTGGGGTCTCAGACAGGGTCACCAATGTTCTGGTGGCAACTGGGAAACCCTACACCGGAGCCACTTATGCCATGAAGTGGAAACGCTTCTGCCTCTGGGCTATTGCCCGCCATCTCGATCCCTTGGCCTGTCTAGTGAGCTCGATCCTCGAGTACTTGTTGTCGCTCTCGGACTCAGGGTTGGGCTACTTGTCCATCAAAGTGCATCTGTCGGCCATCTCTGCCTACCATACTCCTGTCCAAGGCAGAACTTTGGCACAGGCGGATGTAGCACACACTTTCCTACGGGGCAGTCTCCATATGAAGCCTCCTATAAGGGACTCTGTCCCTCCTTAGGACTTGCTTTTCGTGTTGGAAAAGCTTACCTTACCCCTCTCTGAATCAGCCATGGATTGCGAGCTCAGCTTTCTTTCTTGGAAAGCGTTATTTTTAGTTGCTGTTACTTCGGCTCGAAGAATTTCCGAGCTTCAGGCCCTGATGTGTAAGGAGCCTTATTTAGTGTTCCAAAAGGACCAGGTGGCCTTGAGGACCAATCCTAAGTTCTTACTGAAGGTGGTGTCAGAGGTGACTCTAAATAAGGACATCCACCTCCCAGTGCATACCCTGAACACTCAGACTGGGGGAGGCTCTTTTCCACACGTTGATTTTCATCGCATTCTGCGTTATCTATCCAGAACGAGAGTGTTCAGGCGTTCTGACCAGCTTTTTGTTTCATTAGCCCCCACTATCCAAGGGCCTTCTGTAGCAAAGCAAACTCTCTCCAAATGGCTCATTAACTGTATTTGTTTCTGTTATCAGAAGTATGACAAACTCTTGCTGGGCTCGACAAAGGGTCACTCCATGAGAGGAGTAGCGGCCTCTTTTCCTGCTCTCACAAATGTGTCTGCAGCTGACAATTGTGCGGCAGCCATGTGGAATTCTGTCCATATCTTTATCACACACAACAGTCTCGACATTGCCTCCCGACACAGAGCGGGCTTCGGCATTGCAGTTCTGAAGGGACTCTTCTGCTGAGGGCACTTCCCTCTCCATATATTTCTGTTTCCTCCACCCGTGACTAGTCTGGGTCTCCTTTACTGCTTGGAACTCAGCCCTACATGTGTTACCTGCTGCAAAAGCTGACTCTCGAAGTAAGATAGTACAGTTACGTAACAACTTACCATAACAGTAGTGTTGTGGGTGAGGTAGCAATGATCACACAGAACCACAGTCAGTAAGGTACACCACATCAAGAGATGTGATTAGATTTATTAAAATTAAAAAAAAAATTTAAAAGCAAACAGATGCAAAGAAATAACTTTATAAAACAAAAAGAAGAAGCAATAACCACAACTGCACAGCTCAGGGAATAATTACAGCTAATTCCCTAAAATCTGTCTGTGCCAAGTCTCCCTTCGGAGAACATTCTTTGGAGATGTATACAGGTCTCCTCTCAAACTACATCTGATCTCTTAGTCCCAGATCATGGTTTAAATAGCACTAAGACTCCTACTACTACCAGCAAATCCCACCCCCAATTTCCTTCATGGAGTCATAATCCTTTAATGTATACGCATATGCTTTGCACAGTCACTGAATAATGTCAGACACAGTGAATATTCAGTTATTTAAGTACCAAACACATCTAACAATTTATTTCTATCACTATTCACAACTTTAAGCACACAAGGGGCTGTAATGAATCTTAATTCCACCCCCTTTCCTAAGATTGACATGTCAGACCCACATAAAATCAGCAAGCAGGGTGCCGCTGACTCCATTTAGGAGACACCCAGCTAGAAGGTTACCTCTGACTGGCATGGGAGCAGACTGTAGCAACCAAACTCTCCTAACACAGGTAGTAGGATTTCTGTCCCTGTATTCTTTTCTTTGAAATTTATTCAACTTTATTAAATTTTTATATAAAAAAAAACAACATACATCACCAGGAAAGGAACTTGAGATTGCCCACCCACCCTGGAGTGTGAAAATGAATACGTATAAGTACAATACAGAACAAAACAAGATAGATAAGTTTATACAATAGGGAGTCAAAGGAGCCAGGATTATACTAACTCAGATACAGAGCATAAAGTTTGCCCCATTTCTTATCAAAAAGTTTTAGTCTGTTACGAGTGCTGGCAATCAGGCGCTCAGTCTGAAAACAAAAGGAGAGTTCATTTAGCCATTCATTGTAGGAGATGGTCAGTTGATCTAGCCAGTGTTTAATGACAAGTTTTTTTAACAGCCATAGATAGAAGAACCATATGATATCTTCTCTCTTTAATACTAATCTTGGAGTAAACGCCTATAATACAAACTTCTGGAGTGAAGAGATCACCCAAACCCAGAAGGGGATCAATCCGAGATTTGATCAGCTGCCAGAGGGGTGAAACTTTTTCACAGTACCAAAAGATATGCAAGATACTGCCCTCTTCTTTACCATATCTGGTGCAAGTGGGGAAAGGGAGGCAGCCCATTTTGGCTAATTTGATGGGTGTGTAATACATATTGTTTAAGATGTGATATTGAGTGAGTCTGAGTCTATCCTGTGTATTAGATAAAAAGAGGTCTTTCCAGATTTGAATCCAGTTATTTGAAGAGCCAGGCCTCAAAACCTCCCAAACCTTAGAACCCGCAGGGGATTGAGGGGTGGGGGCAGAAGGAAGGAATACAATGGTGAATTTTTGTGGGGTTTAAGTGCCAGATCCTTTATCAGGTTCAGGAGAGGTTGTAGCCCAGAGGGCTTTGGGATAGAGCCAAAAAGCTGCCTGAGCAAGTGTCTCAGCTGGAAGATCTTGAAAATATGTAACTGACCGAGATGAAACTTCAAAAGTATCTCAGGGGATGAAAGAAGGAAGTCTTGAGAGTAGAAATCAGAGACCCTAGCATCCTCAATCTGGGGCAACGAACCAGAGGGAAATAACTGCTCCACCAATCTGAATATTGGGATAAACTAAAATAGGCTGAAAGAAGTCTTCAGAAGGAGAGATTTTGAGAGAAGCACAAATCTGGGAGACAACTCTGATCAAGGCACCGACTGCTGAGTCTCGGAGGGGTGCCGGCAGAGACCTTAAAGGATGAGAAAAAGATGGAGGAGGTGGGCAAATTAAAAGAGCGTAGGAGCTGGTGTTCAATTTGCAACCAGGGAGGAGTATAGTCTCCTCTAGAAGTAGAAAGCCATTTACCACATTTGGAGAGATGACTGACCCAATAATAAAGGAGAATGTTTGAAAGACGGAGACCTCCTGAATCTTTAGAAAGACTTAGTTTAAGGTAGGAGCAACTAGGAGATTTATCCAGCCAAATGAAGGTAGAGATGAGTGAATGGATATGTTGAAAAAAAAGAAAGAGAGAGGAAGCCAGATATTTAATATATTCAACGGTAAAAAAGCCTGGGTAAGATATTCATTTTAGTGATATTAATCCTACCCCAAAGAGAGACCAGAAGAGATTTCCATCTTAGGAGATCCTGTTGGATGGTGGTCACAAGGTCATTGACGTTAATTTTCTAGTAAGGGAAGGGTCAGTGGATAAGAAAATACCCAGATATTACAGTTAGGAGACCATTTCATACCAAACTGGGTAAAGTCCGAGTTATGGGTAAAGTGCTTGAGGGAAGAGATTTCTGTTTTGTTTCAGTTCAGTTTGTAATTAGAGTAGTGACCAAATTGGGCTATCACATTCAGGACCTCAGTAAGTGAAGCTGATGGGTACTCTAGATGCAGAAGGATGTCATCTGCACATATTGAGCGCGCTAGCTCAGATCCACACACTGGGATTCCATGTATATTAGGGGAGATTTTAAGTTGTCTGAGCAGGGGTTCCAGGTATAAATTAAAGAGAAAAGTTGACAAGGGGCAACCCTGTCGAGTACCAGTATGGAGGGAGAATCGAGAAGGAAAAAACCCCGCTACAGTATATCCTAGCAGAGGGGGAAGAGTAAACCACTTGGAGCCATTGCAAGAAAGTAATGGGAAACCCCATTCTCTGTAGAGCTGACCATAAGAAACCCCAATTAACTCTATAAAACGCCTTCTCGGCATCAAGTGATATTAAGGCCGTGGGTGTGGGAGAGGACTGGGTGGCTTGAAAGATGTGATTCAGCTTACGCAGATGGTCTGCAGACGACCTACCTAGGACAAATCCCACTTGTTCTGGGCTAAGTAAGTGCAACCAGACTTTCCGAATCAATGAGGCGAGAATTTTTGTGAGGAGTTTAATGTCATAGTTTAAGAGAGATATGGGGCGGTAACTTGCTGGGTGAGAAGAACAGGTTAATCACCTGTATCAGTAGTTCTAGGAGTGGTTTACGTTGTTCATCCACACTGTTTGGCATTGTCCCCTTCCACTTTAAATCTGCCGGAAGTCTTCAAGCTGGCTCCTCCACCCCACCGGGTGGTATATATAGCTCGCCCCATGACGGTGAATTTTAGTCTGCTGGAAGCAAGGCAGTGTGCATCCGCAGCCGGGGAGGTCGGGTGGGTCCGTGTGGATGAAATGAAAATTACGTACCTACCGTAATTCTTGATCATCTTGGATGAGTCTCCACCACTCATTCACACTACTGGGATCTGCGCCAGAGGCACTAGGACCCATCGGGAGCAAACTTTTTGCTGGAGGGTCGGTACCAGAGATGGCGCCGCGAGGAACAGCGCCCCGAGCCCTAGCTCGTGCGATAACGACTATCTCGCATCGACCCTCCAACCGCCTCAGTAATTTTTTACCAAGGAGGTGCAGCGTAACTAACTAGAAGGGTAGCCTAACCTAAAAACCGGACATAAGATAGTCTGGGCGACCCGTAAG
This sequence comes from Neoceratodus forsteri, assembly GCA_016271365.2. NCBI lineage: Eukaryota > Metazoa > Chordata > Ceratodontiformes > Ceratodontidae > Neoceratodus > Neoceratodus forsteri. The sequence continues at coordinate 850,231,104 of CM057452.1, forward strand.
AAGGTCAATAAAAAGTCTTGCAGCCCTAAAGATTTGAGGTGAAGATCAACAAGAAAAGGTGAGCTCGAGGATGGAGGGTGGGCGTGTGAATGAGTGGTGGAGACTCATCCAAGAAGATCCAAGAATACGGTGAGTGCGTAATTTTCATACTCTTCCAGAACATAAGTCTCCACCACTCATTCACACTAGGAGAGTACCGACCTAATAATCCCCAGAGAGGGCGGCAGGAGACCAAGAGCTCACGTTTTTAGGACAGAAGTCCATTGAGGATGGCTCTGCCAAGGAAGAATGTCATCTGGCATGGACATCTAGTGCATAATGTTTACAGAAATGCACTGAGCTCAGGTGGCACTGCAGATGTCTGCAATGGAAAGGCACGTTGCGGTTTCAGCTAGGGATGCAGCGACCGCTCTGGAGAGAAGCGTGAAACTCACCCTCCAGCTAACCTGCGCCATGGAATAGCAGTGGCGAAGGCACGCCACTAGCCATGATGAGATACATCTGATAGCGACAGGTAGACCCAGCGGGTCTCACTGAAGAAGCAAAGAACAGTTGCTGAGCTTTGGAAAATCCTTGGTTCTATCTAGATAGAAAGCATAAGGCCCTCTTAACATCAAAGAATGAAGACGTTCCCCTTCATTTTGGAAGTCCACAAAATAAGAGGAAGGACCAAGGTTGGTTTAGATGAAATTCTGACACAACCTTAGGAAGAAATTTAGGATGAGTCTGAAGAACTACTTTGTCCTTATGGAACACAGTATATGGAGGGTTTGTGACCAGGGCATGTATCTCAGAGACCCTGCGGGCTGAGGTAATGGCCACTAGGAAAGCAGTCTTCAAGTGAGAAATTTTAGCTCACAGGTAGCCAGAGGTTTGAAAGGTTTCAGTGAGCATGTCTAGCACAAGACTAATGTCCCAGGCTGCGACTGGGCGTCTTGTAGGAGGGTCTGATATGCAGAATCTCCTTCAAGCCTCTTAACCATAGGTAACTGGCTAGAGTTAGGGGAATATGAGGCTCATGATACGCTGAAATGGCACTAAGATGAACTTTGACTGTAAGTACTGCAGACCCGAATTCGAGAGGTCAAAAGGTACTCCAAAACCTTATCTGGTGGACAGAAAAGGATTCAAGGGACTTTACACACCAGAGCTGGCACGCTTCCACTTGGCTGTGTAAGTTTTTCTGGTGGCTGGCTTCCGTGCAGCCAGAAGAATATCTGAAACTCTTCGAGACATTGAACGGTTTACTTGACCTCTTCAGGGAGCCAAGCGTGAAGGTGAAGTGATCTCAGGTTAGGATGGACCACCGGTCCCTGAGTCAAAAGCTTAATCCGCAGGAAGTGGTCTCGGGAGGAACTGCCACATATTGTTGAGCAGTGGAAACCACAGCTGCCGAGGCCAAAGGAGCAATGAGAATCATTTTGTCTCCTGGGATTGAACGGAGTACCCTCTGAATTAGAGGAAGAGGCGGAAAGGCATAAAGAAAGCGTTTTGTCCACCGCAGCCTGAACGCATCCTGACAGAAAATGCCAGGCCCTGGATTTCTGGGGCAGAAGAGAGGCAGTTTTGTGTTGAATGGGGATGCAAAAAGGTCCAGGTCTGGAGTTCCCCACTCTTCGAATAGTGACTGAACTATGGTTGAGTCGAGAGACCACTCGTGAGGGTCTGTCTCTGTTCTGCTGAGACGGTCTGCCGGTTCGTTCTGAACACCTGGCAGATACACCGCTTGAATTAGAGCCTCGTGCTCCAAGCACCATTCCCATACCCTCATTGCTTCTCTGCATAAGGTGTAGGAGTGAGCCCGGCCCTGCTTGTTGATGTAATACATCACTGCTTTGTTGTCCGTTTGAAGGAGAATGTTCTTGTGACACAGAATGTCCTTCAAACCTCGGACCGCATAAAGGACGGCTCTCATTTCTAGAGGCGTTTATGTGGAGCTGGGACTCGACTTGAGTCCACGCACCTTGAGTGTGGAGAGCCTGACAGTGAGCTCCCACCCAGTTAGGGATGTCCATGGTAATGGAGATCTGATGGTCAGAGGAGCAAGGATACCCCTCCAGGAGATTGCTCTCTTGAGACCACCAGGTGAGTGACCTCCTTAAAGGTTCTGTCACCTTGATGAGATAGGACTGCGGGTGAGTGGTTGGGGACCACTGAGTACTGAGCATCCACTGGGTGGTTCTTATGTGCAGACGTGCTAGGGGTACAGTGAACACTGAGGATGCCATGAGGCCTAGCATCCATTGCATCGAGAGAGCTGTGACTGAGCTGTTTTCCTCGATGTGATGGGCCATCTGAAGGATATCGTTCCTCCTGTCTTCTGGAAGAAAAGCCTTCGCAGGGAGGTGTCCAGAAGAGTCCTATAAAAGGAGCCTCTGGGAGGCTGCAGTTGCAATTTCTTGAGGTTGAGCAGCACTCCCATGGACGTGAGAGCGCGAGGCCGTCTCCACGGCATCCAGAGTCCTTGCCTGGAAGGACTTGCTAGAAGCCAATTGTCCAGATAAGGAAACACCTGAATTCGACCTTTCTGAGGTGCTGGCTGCGAGAACTGCACATTTGTAAAACTTCGCGGTGCGGATAGCCCAAAGAGCAGGACTCTTGAACTGATAGTGCTGTCCCAGAGCCACAAACCTCAGGAATCTGTGATGCCTGGGTGAACAGGAATGTGCTAGTAAGCGTCCTGCATATCTAGGGAGGCTAACCAGTCGTGTTGATGGAGCAGAGGTAACAGGGTTCCCAGAGAAATCATTTTGAATTTCTCCTTGGGGAGAATTTGTTTAGCTTCTGAGATCTAGAATGGGCGCATTCTGCGGACTTCTTTGGAACCAGAAAGTAATGGGAGTAGAACCCGTGTTTCGTTGGTGCAGTGGCACCACTTCTACCCTGTTGTTCAGAGGCCCTGAATCTCGTGGTGAGAAGGTCTGACTGAAGGGTTGACAGCCTGGGCTGTCGTTTGGGGGACGATCCGGAGGGTCTCCACAAGATTGAGTGAATACCCTCGCGAATTATCCGAAGGACCCATTTGTCTGAGGTTATGGACTTCCACTGGTTGTAGAAGTGCATCAGGCGACCTCCAGCGAGAGGAAAAAGTCCACCTTGGGCAGCTGAGATGGAACTTGGGCGGCAATTCATAAGGTAGCGCTGGGCGCTTTAGGCTACTGTGCTTTCTGTTCAGCCTTCTTTTGAGGTTGGGCAGGTTGGTTCTTATGGAAACTTCACTCTGCCTCTGCCTCCAGGACTGGCGATTATGAAACTGTCGTTTACGTGCCCTCGAGAGGGGGCAGGAGGGCGAGCCAACAATGGCTGACCTAGTCTTTTGTGCAACTTCTAGAGCTTGCTCTACCTTAGGACAAAAGATACGCACCGTCCAAGAGCAATGCCATCACCTGCTGCTCTTGGTCATTGTAAAAGCCGAAGTGCGCAGCCAGGAATGATGTCGGGTGCAAATACCAGCAGCTGCTGAACAGAAAGCAGTGTCAAAAGCATCCATGGCTGCTTTAACCTGCTGGTTGTGAATTCAATACCTCTGGTAATGGTTTGAAGAAGCTCTGGCTTTGAATCCGACTCGGTAGGAGCTTCAATCATCTGTTTAATAGAATGCCACAGGATATACTCATACTGAGAAAAATAGCCTTGGTAACTGGCAATACAGCATACTTAGAGTAGAAACAGCAAAGACTCTGCTTACCTAAGGTGTCTATCTTCGAGATTCTTTGTTAATGGAATCGAGCCGTAGTAGCTTGAGGGAAAACGACTTATCATTCTCTGCCAGGACTAAATTGGATCCGCAAAGGCTTGAGATGCCAAAATGGGACGATCCTTGGGGGCTGAATATTTCCTATCAATGGATTTAGCCACCGAAGGGGTAAGAGCAAGATTATCCAAACCATTTGAGACAGCGTCTCGAATGAAGGCTGAATCGGAGGAGTCAAATCCGTAGGGATCTGTGAGGCATGAAGATACTGGAGTCTCAACAATTTCCCAGGATCGATGTCTGTAGTCTGGAGAGAAAGTGTGGAACTCAGATTTTTCAACAGAGACTTAAAGGATAGGTCCTCGACCACAGGCTCTGTAGCAGTAATAGATCCTGCTTAGCCCACTTCATCACCCAACCGAAGGTCTGGGTCAGGCTCAATATCATCTCCCGGACAGTCCAGGAGGGACTGTATGGACAGGAAAGGAATGAAATTCAGAAGAGGAGGAAGAAGAAACAAGTGAAAAGAGGAGTCCCAAGAGCCGCCAGGCAACCGAGGCGACGGCACGGAGAATGACGCCATGCAAGCCCTGGCGCCGAAACGCCAACACGGCGCCGAGGACAGCACTGAGAAGCCGTGACGACGCCAAGCAAGAGTATCGACGCTTTCGTAGGACGGCGCTGAGGGCTACCGACGCCGAGGGCGCCCGAAAAACACTCCCAGACTCTGAAAACAGGTTTTGAAGGAAGAAGAGCAGGAGATAAGGGCATCGGTGTGGCCCCCTGCACCGCAGCCATGTAAGGGGAGAAAACACCTAAGCTCGGAGTCGACGGCACCGAAGAAGGTGCCGCGTGACCAGGAAGGTCGAACCGCCCTACCTGGTCATCCAGAGAGCCCGAAGGCCCACGAGCAACTGAGCCAGGTAGCCGAACCAACCTCCGAGCCCATTGCTCCATAAGAGAGGCCCACTGATGAAACTGCTCATCTGAAGACCTACCTGAGGGCGGGGTAGGGCTCCGATGTCGAAGCCGTCGGCTACCAGGAGCAGAGGCTGGCGACTCTGAAGGAGGAGACCGGCAACTAGCCCCGATAACCCGACCGCCTGGCGCAGACATATCAGAGGGTGACCTCGGTGATGCCTTCTCTTTTAGACCTGCGGGCGAGAAGAAGAGCTCGAGGCGAACGGTGCCAGAGTGCGACGTTTATTTTATAAGCTTCCGGGAGGACGCCCATCCCAGGCATTGGACTGACCGTTGTCAGACCCCTCCCCTCCGGAGAAGGCGTGGGACCGGACCAGCCCACTGACTGAACAGCTTTCATACAAAGTCTTCCTACCGTCACCTGACCTGCTCATGGTCGACTCCGTCAAGGTAGGCTGAGACTTCTTTATTGTATTTAAAAATAAGAATAAATTTAAGCAATACTGTATCGAGATAATACTACAAAATAATAAAAACTGAAAACTATGCTGCTAGTTTGAAGTTTGACTCCCAACAGGCGAGCGACGTTCATCACTGAAGTGCACTTGACGGCGGGAAAAAAGGAACTGAGGCGGTTGGAGGGTCGACGCCGAGATAGTCGCTGCCATCGACCAGGTCTCGTGGCACCGTTCCTCGCGGCGCCATCTCTGGCGCCGACCTTCCAGCAAAAAGTTTGCTCCCGATGGGTCCTAGTGCCTCTGGCGCAGATCCCAATAGTGTGAATGAGTGGTGGAGACTTATGTCCAGGAAGATCAACATCTACCACTCCTAGAACTACTGTTACAGGTGAGTAACCTGTTCTTCTAGGAGCGTGGATATGTTGTTCATCCACACTGTTTGGCAGACTCCAAGCAGTTCTTCGGGAGGAGGGAGGCAAGGCACACACCCCCTACTTACGAAACAGAGATTGGAGAACTGAAGCCCCAAAACCAGCATCCCAGCATGTCTCAAGGTCGATGTGGTAGTGGGTGATAAAGGTGTTTGCTGACTTCCAGGTAGCAGCCGCAGATCTCCTGGATAGGGATGTCCTGGAAGCAGCCACAGTGCAACAGTGTGGCGGTTAGACCAGGCTCTTATCCTCTGGGCAGCTCAACGCTGCTAACTTATAGCACAGACCTATCATGATGTAATCCATCTTGCAATGGTCCGTTTGGCAGCAAGTCAGCCAGAAGCAGGTTCAGCATAGGTGACAAACAGCTGGCAAACCTCTCCGTGAATTTCCGTCGTCCTCTCCTTATAATAGGAGAGAGTACATCTCAGGTCCAAAGTATGGAGCCTGTACTCGGTGTCCGAGGTGTAATTAGGGTAGTATACCAGTGGAGTCAACACCTGGTTAATGTGAAACTCTGACACCACTTTCGGAAGGAATTTCGGTTGGGGGCGCAGGACAACTTTGTCCCTGTGAAAGACCAGATAAGGGGAGTCCACCGAAAGCGCCTGGAGCACCCGTCCTTTTGGCTGATGTGATAGCCACTAGGAAGGCCATCTTCCACAAGTGTGAGAGCTCACACTTGTGCATGGGTTCGAATGGCCTGCCCATGAGCTTTGCCAAAACCAGCAGCAGATCCCACGGAGGTGGAGGTTCACGCACCGGAGGGGATATGTGATCCAGGCCTTTGAAGAAGCGCCCAACCACTGTCTCCTGTGCCAATGTTGGCTGACCAGCCCGTGCCCAGTAAGCAGAAATGGCTGCCAGGTGCACCCTAAGGGTCGATGAGCGTAGACCCCCTTTGGACAGAGACCAAAGGTAGTCAAGAATGTTGGCCACAGAACAGGATAAGGGGTCCAGACCCTCATCCTGACACCAAATGGAAAATCTCTTCCATTTGAAGGCATAAAATTTCCTGGTCGATTCCTTTCGGGATGCCTCCATCACGATGTAGACATCTTCGGAAAGACCCAAAGCCTGCAACTCTAGCTTCTCAGGTAGTAGGCTGTGAGGTGCAGGGACTGAAGGTCCGGATGGAAGACCTTCCCCTGGTTCAAAGATATCAGGACCGGGCATGTGCAAAGTCACTCTGGGGGCCTGCAGCTGAGGCTGAGATCATCTGGATACCAGAACTGGCATGGCCAGCCTGGGGCTACCAGGATCACCTTCGCCTTGTCCCTCCTCACCTTGAGTAACACCTTGTGGATCAAGGGAAATGGAGGGACAGCACAGAGGAGCCCTGAGGTCCATGGCATCGAGAAAGTATCCCCCTGCAGCGAGCCTTGCTGAGGGGGGCGGGCATGATACAGCCTCAGCTTGGTGTTTTCCCCAGAGGCAAACAGGGAGAACAGGCTGTAAGCTACCTCTGGATGGAGAGACCACTCGTGGGATGTCTGGTCTACGCAACTGAGCGCATCCGCCAGCTAGTTCGAGGCTCCTGCCACATGGATGTCTAGAAGATCCACCTCCAACTGGCTCACGAGGGTCCAGATACAGAGCGCCTCCTGGCACAGCAGATGGGAGTGCGTGGCACCCTGTCTGTTGAGGTAGTACATGGTCGTGGTATTGTCTGTCTGGACTTGAACCACTGGACCCCAGAGCTAAGGAGCGAAAGCTGACAGTGCCAGTCTGACTGCTCTGAGCTCCAACAGGTTGATGTGGCATCGGGACTCCTCAGAGGTGCAGAACCTGTGAGCTCTGTTGTCCCCCATGTGGGCTCCCCAGCCCATGAGAGTGGCAAAGGTTCTAAGGACAACCGTCGGCTCGGGGCGGACAAACAGGATCCCTTCCTGCAACCGGTCTGGGGCGGTCCACCATTAGAGAGCGTCCCACATCTTCTGGGTTACAGTGATCAGCTGGTCAAAGTGACCGTGGCGGTGAGTCCAATGGGTAGCCAGCTCCCATTGAAGGGGGCGCATATGCAACCTGGAACAACGGACCACGGAGGTGCATGCCGCCATGTAACCCAGAAGGCACAGAAAGTCCCGGGTAGGGTGCAAGTGCCCAACCAGAAATGACTGGGCAAATGAGGAAAGAACCTCCGCCCTGTCCGCCGGGAGCCGAGCTCTGGCTTGACAAGAGTCGAGCTCTGCCCCGATGAAACCCATCACCTGAGAAGGCACGAGTTCTGACTTGGCCTTGTTGATCAGGAGGCCGAGTTGGGAGCAGGTTTGGAGGGCCAGATCCTTGGACTTCTCCACCTCATGTTGGGAGGAACCTGCCAAGAGCCAATCGTCGAGATAAGGGTAGATGCTGACTTCTCGACGCCAAAAGCGGGCAGCCACCACTGTAATGCATTTGGTGAAGACCCGTGGGGCCAATGACAGGCCGAACGGCACGGCTTGGAACTCGTACAGGATCCCTTCGACCCTGAAGTGGAGAAAATGCTGATGGGACGGACGGATTGGGACGTGAAAGAATGCATCCTGTAGATCCAGTGAACAGAACCACATGTTTCGCTCCAGGGATGGTATGATATGTTTCAGAGTGACCATTTGAAAGGTGCGAAACCTGAGAAACTGATTCAGGTCATGGAGATCTAGAATGGGATGCCAACCCCCCTGTCCGCTTGGGCACCAGAAGTACCTGGAGACAAAGCCTGGGTCTGTTGGAGGATCCAGCACTGGAGCTACTGTCTCCTAGCGGAGGAGCTGAGCTACGTCACCTCGAAGAGCCGACTGGGTGTACGCGGAAATTTGGTCCTCCTGAGGGACGCGGGCTCGGCTGGGAGGGTACTGCTCTAATTCTAGAGGCAGTCCCTGACCAACCACTATGAGAACCAAATGTCCGAAGTGATAGCGGACCAGGCGGAATGGAAGTGGTGGAGCCGACCCCCAACGGGAGGACCCAGAGCTGGCATGATGGGTATGGGGTGGCCACCCTCAACCCATCACTGAGCAGGCTTAGAGGAGAAGGAGGAGGCTCCAGGACCTAAGACTCAGCCTCCTTTACAGGCCTGTTTGGGTCCAGGCTTGGGCCGAGGGTGCCTAGCTTGAGCCTGCTGCTGATGTTGATGTTGCTCACCTCATTGGTAGGAGGGCTGACGAACCACAGGGGAAGAATGCTGAAAGGGCTTATTCTTCTTCTTCTTCAGCTGGTTCTTGCCCGAAGAACCCTTGGCAGAAGTGGCGTCCAAGGTGGCGCTGGACTGCTCTATGCACTGTAGGTGACCAGCCACTCCTGGACCGAACAGGTCGGTCCTCAGGAAAGGCACATCAGCCAACTTGTGCTGAGTATCCACCGGGAAGGAGGAAAGCCTCAGCCAAGCCCTGCGGCGAGAGGCCACTGCGGCGGCCACAAGAATCCCCTATGTCCAAGGCCGTCTGGAGCTGCTGTTTGGCAACAGCACGGCCCTGGTCACGGACCTGTTTGACCGTGGTCTGCATGTCCGCAGGGAGAAGAGAAAGGACTTTGTCTAATGACCCAAGAAGGGCATGACAGAAGTGTGCTATAATGACTGCCGAGCTGGCCTGACAAAGGCCCAAGGAATAGGCCGCATAGACCTTTCGGGCAGTGTGGTCCCTACTTTTGGACTCTTTGTCCGGAGGTCGGTCAGCGTCAGTCAGCCAAACTGCCATTACGTCCGACTACGGAGGCAGTCGCCAGGCTCTCGGCCGAAGGGTGCTCCGTGAACCCTGCAAGGGACCTCATGGGCGCAGTACTTGCAGGTCATGTGGGTAGACGGTGCTGGGCATGAGGCAGGGCGCTGCCAAAGTTCAAGGCCAACAATGGCTTCGACCACTGGAAAGGCCTCCGTTGGGGTATCCCCTCTCTAAAATATCTGTGAGAGAGTACGCCTTTTTCTGGATCGGTCCCAGGGGCATTCCGGTAGAGTCAGAAGTGAGACTGGGAATCCTTTGGAAGGAGGAAGGGCCTTCCTCCATCCCCGTGCCAACGAATGACTCATCATCCCACGGATGCGAGTGGAGCCCGGTGACATCCGAGTCCAAGGAGTCGTGATACAGCGGTCTACCGCCTAAATCACCCTCGATCCTCCGAGAGAGGTCCAGGTGACCGTAACCAACAGACGTCGGGGAAGGCCGGTGTCTAGTTGGTGCTCTTTCGAGGCAGCCCCTGCCTTAAGCTTCTTAGGTGGCAGTTCCACCAGAATAGGTGGAGAGACTGGGATATGCTGAACTGGAAGATGGGCCAGCCCCACGGGCGGAGGAACCAGGGACTTCGGTTCCGGAGGGGTCGGCTTCGGCCTGGGCGGTAAAAGCCAAGTAATGGCCGGGGTGGGCAGCGGAGCCGGCTTCTGCATGGTCAGGATCAGCTGTTGCCACATAAGATCCTCATAGTGCTGACGGAGCTTCCGCCGGAGCCTCTCCTCATCCAAGGAGGATGAGGACGATCTGTGGCGTCGCCTCTTCTTCGAGCGCTTATGGTTCTTCATCAGTCGTTCAGCCAAGGGGGTCCTGGATCGTGACTGAGATCGGGGAGGCCGACTTGGTCAATTGGGAGACACCGGTGTGAATGGTGAAAACCTAGGGTCCGGAACCAGGTCCTTGATGGGGAAACCATGGGGAAATACCAGGACCAGAGTCTGCTCTAATGAGTCGTCGGCACCAGCCATCAACAAAGGGTCGATTGGGTCGAGGATAATTTCAGCCACGTTCTCGGTCCCCTGGCCAGATGGAACATCCATGAAGCCGGCGGCCAAGGATGCGATCTCGACCGAGGTCGAGACCGCGTATTCCTGGGAGTCGGACCTTTCTCGGTTCCAAGAACGTCTTCACTGGGATGATGACAATGGGTCCTTATCTCTCTTCCGAGAGCGGGAGGAGTGTGAGCCCGATGGCGCCTCTCACCGGGACGGGAGAGACCGACACATCTCCTTAAAGGATCCCGTAAAGGTGGACCCCAAGTTCAGCGGGACGAAGAAGTTTTGATTGGCCGAAGCACGAGCGGCTTCTTCCTCTAACGCCTTCATCTGTTCCAGCTGATCAGCGGAGCCCGCAGCCGTGGAAATCGCACACCTAGCCTCCTTCGACTTCACCAGAGGGTTCATTTTTTGCGGTCTCCCCGGCTTCAGGCGTGCCTTGCGGTCGTCCAGGACGTTGTGATGGAAGGTCAAGCAAAAGCTACATGACGAGGTGTCATGGCCAACACCTAGGCAGTAGACGAACATGAGGTGGGGATTGGTGCACAACATCTTCTGGCTGCAGGGACACCGGTGAAATCCCGGGGAAGAGTTCTCCTCCATGATTGATGCTGCAAAAGCGTGATTGCTAACTCGAACGAGTATGAGCTTCAGTAAAATCAATAGTTTGAAAGCCAGGGCCTACGAAATGCGAGAGCACGAGGGAGGCAACCTGTATCTTCCAGCAGAAAGGAAGATCTGGCATCATGGGGCGGAGCTGAGGTATATACCACCCGGGTGGGTGGGAGGAGCCAGCTTGAAGACTTCCGGCAGATTTAAAATGGAAGGGGATAATGCAAATAAGCGTGGATGAACAACCTATCCACTTTCCTAGAAGGCGATTTATCTTGTTTAAGGAGAAGCACGATCGTTGCTTCTAGGAGAGAGGGATCAAGAGAATCAGCTGAGAGCACAACCTGATAGAGATGGAGCAATGGGGGTGGATAGTTCCTTGAGAAATAGCTCATAGAAATTAGAGGGAAAGCCATACGGGCCAGGCGCTTTATCTAGGGCCAGGTCATTGAATGGAGGACAATAATAACTATTGGTGGTCTAAGAGACGTGGAAGTGCAATAGAGCTCAGATATGCATCCACCTCTGCAGAGCTCGTCAGGGAAGGTCGCTGTCCATAGAGATCCTGGTAGAAGTTCTCAAAGACTAGAGCAATGTCTCTAGGAAGGGTTTTGGTGGTACTATCAGGGGCTGAAATAGAAGCGATTAACCTAGAGCCCTCTAGCTTCCGCAAGCAGAGAGCCAACAACCGTCCGGCTTTATCATCCTGTTCAACGTATTTAGCCTGTGTCTTTAAGATTGCATACTCAGCCTTTTCTCGTAGGAGGTCGGCATACTTATCTCGTAGGGTTAACAGGGTGTTTAAGGAGTCAGTTGAGGAAGAAGACGAAAGGGACTGTTCTAGAGAACTAATTTGTGTCAGTAGAGATAAAGCTTCTACTTCCCGAAGTCTCTTCCTTCTAGAGATGAGCCTAATAAATTCGTCACACGGAAGCATTTAAGGGCACACTATTCATGGTCACCTCTAGGAACCAAGTCTTGATTAGAATCGGTGAAGGTCTGAATAAGAGATTTTATTTTAGAGATAATTAACTTGTCTTTGAGGAGTTGAGTATTTAATTTCCAGGCTGTGTCCCTTTGCAAGTCTGAATCAGGGATAAGGGATATCCACGCCACTGAGTGATCAGATAGAACAACTGGCTCAATTCCAGCATGACACAGTCCAGATAAGAGGGGTAAGCTAATCAGAACATAGTCCAGCCGAGACCATGTCTGGTGGATAGAAGAATAAAAGGAGCAGACACGGTTGGAGGGGTTGAGAATTCGCCAAGGGTCAAACAAACCCAGCAAGTCCGTGAACTCTCTCAGAGCTCGTTGGGGGGACACTTGAGAGGCAGGTAGGAACGATCTAAATCTTGTGTGGGGGATGGGACATTCCAATCTCCTCCCAGGATTAAGGGGGTGGGCAGAAAAGAGGCAACTCTGTCAGCAAGGTCCATGAAAAAGGTGGCATCGCCATCTACTGGACCGTAAATGCTGCCCAGGATCACCTCCTTGCGGTCTAGGATACCCTTGACCAGAATAAATCTACCCGGCGGGTCTAAGATGGTTTGATCAGCTTAAAAGGTGGTATTCCTCATTATCAGGATAGCAACACCCTGGCTCGAGGTAGAGTCACCTGAGGCAAACACCTGACTTACCCCTTGCCATTGGAGCCACTTGGCTTCGTGGACTAAGAGATAAGTTTCTTGTAAAAAAATAACATGGGCTTGAAGCAGGGCACAATGTTTTGGTATCTGATGTCTTTTGGTAAGGTCTCTCACTCGCCTAATATTCCATGTTAGAAATTTAACAATGCTATTCACCATAGCCACTGATCAATAAGATGTGAAGCAGTGAGATAAGTAAACCCATGTATCAAGAAGAAGGACACTCCATCCCCCGTGTATCCAATCAATAAACCCCCAACAGGAGCTGGAACAGAGAAACAACAACAGGTAGTAAAAATATTGTGTGGTTCACGATAAACTCAGCTACAGAGTCAAGCCATACAAAAGTGAGGGTACTGGACTTCAGGAGGGCTGACTTTGGCAAGATGGGAGAGTGCCTTAGAAAAGCACTAGCAAATAGGCTAGAGGGAGGGTGGAGTAACAATGGGGAAACTTCAAAAGTGCCATCACAGTGTGAAGCAAATAAACAAATCAAGACGAAAGAAAAAGCCACTATGGTTCTCAAAAGAGGTGGAGGGGAAGGTCAGGGAGAAAAAGATAGCATTCAGGAAGTATAAGGAAACACAGGAGCAGGACAGAGAGCTGTACCAGTTAAGGCAGAAGGAAGCGGGGAGGGAAGTCGGAATAGCAAAGGCCCAAACTGAGGAAAAGACAGCCAACTCGGTTAAGGAGGGGGATAAAACCTTTTATAGGTACATCAGGGAGAGTAGAAAGACAAAGGGAGGGATACTGAGGCTGAAAGAATGAACGGTGGGTGGTCAGAGAGGGACAGTGAAAAGGCAGGGATACTAAACGAATATTTCTGCTTAGTATTCACAAAAGAGGAAGAGGGGGAGGTGCCTAATCCAATTAATAGAGGCACTGTGGATAGGGGGGCCGATCCCAGTCATGTCACAGAAGAAAGGGTTCTGAAAGAACTTCTAAAACTGAAGGTGGACAAAACAATGGGGCCTGATGGAATTCACCCCAGAATTCCAAAGGAATTAAGGGGATAACTAGTGAAACCACTGACTACCCTTTTTAACAAATCCTGGGAGGATGGTGTGGTACCTGAGGATTGGAGGAAGGCGGATGTGATTCCCCTTCACAAAAGTGGGAGCAGGACAGAGGCAGGACACTACAGACCTGTCAGTTTGACCTCTGTGGTAGGGAGAGTTATGGAATCACTTCTGAAGGAAAGAACTGTTCAGTACCTAAAGGCCAGTGGGACACAGGACCCAAGGCAGCATGGGTTCACAGCAGGAAGGTCATGTCAGATGAATCTAATTGATTTCTTTGACTGGGTGACAAAAGTAGTAGACCAGGGAGGGGCTGGGGACATAGCCTACCTAGACTTTAGCAAGGCATTTGACACAGTCCCACACAAAAGATTAATAGTCAAATTTAACCAGCCTGGGAGTAGGTCCCAGGGTGGTAGTCTGGGTAAAACATTGGCTGGACAACAGGACACAGAAGGTAATTGTAAATGGAGCCCACTTTGAAGAAAAAGGGGTTACTAGCGGGGTACCGCAGGGTTCAGTACTGGATTCAGTACTTTTTAATGTCTTTATAAGTGACATTGCAGAGGGACTGGAAGGAAATGTATGCCTCTTTGCAGATGACACAAAGATCTGCAACAGGGTTGATACACAAGGAGGTGTGGAAAGGATGAGAAGGGACTTGGCAAGGTTGGAGGAATGGTCAGAAGTATGGCAGCTTGGATTCAATGCAAAGAAGTGCAAAACAATGCACCTGGGAAACAAAAATCCATGGGAAGACTACACAATTGGGGGGGTAGCAACAACAACAAAAATGGAAAGGGATCTGGGGGTAATCGTATCCGATGACCTTAAGGTTAGGAAGCAATGTAAGAAGGCAGTAGGGAGGGCTGGCGGGGATACTGGGATGCATAGGGAGAGGCATCACCAGCAGAAAACAGGAAGTTGTTATCCCTCTGTGCAGACAGTTGGTGAGACCCCATCTGGAGTACAGCGTCCAGTTCTGGAGACCCCATCTCTACAAAGACATAGACAGGATAGCGACAGTCCAGAGGAGGGCAACTAAAATGGTGCAGGGTCTGCAAGAGAAGCCGTACGAGGACAGACTAAAGGAGCTTAATATGTATACCCTTGAGGAAAGGAGGGAGAGGGAGGACATGATAGAAACTTTTAAGTACCTCAGTGGAATCAACAAAGTCCAAGAGGGTAGCATCTTTCAGAAAAAGAGATGTGCAAGAACAAGTGGACACAATTTGAAGATGGGGGCGTGTTCAGGGGCAATGTGAGGAAGTATTTTTCACAGCGAGGTAGTGGAGCGCATGGAACAGCCTTCCTGAGGAGGCTGTGGGGTCTAAAACTGTGGCAGAATTCAAGAATGCATGGGACAGACATCAGGCAATTTTTGTGGGGGGGTAGGAAAAAATAGGTTGTTGGTTAACTAGGATCTGCAGCTTATCCTGTAGGTAGGGAAATGGGCAGACTAGGTGGACCAAGCGGTCCTTATCTGCTGTCAAAGTCTATGTTTGTAGAGTAGACCAAAATACAGAATAGTCACAACAGATAGCCCACTTCCCAGCTAGGAAACAATGAGGGAAACCTCCCCGCCCAGCCACCCACTCCATCCAAACAATTCTGTCTATGATAGGGAACAATCCCATCCACTAATATACCCCCCAAAACCCAACTATTTACCATAAGCTCTCTCTCAGAACCGTCCCAACATTCCAAATGACAATTAAACCGAAGGGGAGAGCTACTCCCACAGAGCTTGATTCTACTCCATCCTGATGGTAAGTATGAAAAAAGGCTATGGCACACAATAATATTCCAATCAAGGAGAAGCAGGCTCAATCCCCCAATAACCCAGAATGTGGTGTTGCACAGTATAGCACAGCGAGCCAATATATGGAGCCATCCTCCTCCCCTTCCCGCCCGTGTAAATCAATTTTAGATTACAGAAATAAAAAGGTTAAGACAGGGCTTACCAGGCAAAACTGGAGGATAATGAGGTAGCAATCACCCCGCGAAACTGATGGCCTATTAATCTTATCCCCTGCATATTGATAGCATGGTTACCTCCCACTAGAGTAGGCAATCGAGCTGCAAAATGCGGTGGACCATTTTTGGTGTAGTAGTGGGGGAGCGAGGAAAGAAGGCCGTAGATACCAAGCGGGGGAAGGAGACCCCCGGGATGTAAAAATGGCCAAAAGACAAGAGAAAGGAAAAACAGGCAACTACATGTAAAAGAAATGAGGTCCCCATTCAGGGTATCAGAGCCCTCTCGAGTTGGCTAAAGTGGAGGAAGCCCCCGTGTGTGTCAGGCATAGCCTGAGATGGTAGGATCCGATCCAGGGGACCACAAACAAACCCGTGCCTGTGCACCAGCAAAAAAGACCCTAGGGAAAATGGATTCCCAGTATGAGGCCCTAGGTAATGTCAGGGCAATAGGCCAGGTACATACACAGGCACTCTGCTACTGGGAGGTGCCCAGATACCAAAATAAGGAGCGGGCGTCTCAATGGGAAAACACAGGGGACAGGCAGTGGGCCCATCAGCCACTGGAATCCCCTCCACACCTGCCGCCTCCACAGCAAGGAAGCAAAACAAAACCCAGCGACACAGGTAATTTAAACTTCCCATCCCAATGGACTTACTGCAGTTCGTGAGCCTTTGAGAGGACGTGATGCCTTTCTAGAGAACTCAAACTTTAGGATGATAGCTCTAGGGTAACACTGTCGGGAGGTCTTGGAAGTAGCGACTTATGCGCCCTCTCTATCTGGTAGCCAGAGTTGAAAGGAGAAGGGCCAACTATTTTAGCCAAGTTTCTGCACAAAGACTACCAAGTTAAAGCCTTCTTCAGATTCAGGTAGCCCAAAGATGAAGATATTATTTCTCCAGCTACGACCTTCAAGGTCCTCAGTTTTAGCTTGAAGTTTTGCCATCTGCTGCCAGAGTTTAATAATCTTTGGGTCCGTCCTGTCCCTCCAGGACTCCAGCGACACTGTGAGAGCTTCCACATCACCTATCTTGCGGCCCACCTCCCCCACGTCTGCATGTATGGATTTGAGCTCCAAGGAAATATCTGCTAATGTTTCCCGAAAGGGAAGCAATTCTCAGCCAGGAGCCCAGAGGATGGCTGAGTAGAGAGGCGTGCAGATTGGACCCCCTGAGCTTTAGTTTTCTTTGGGGCCTTCACTGGTGAGGCCAGTGGAGTGTGGTGCGGCGGGGCCTGCCACATATCTGCATCTATCACGGCAATCTTGTGCCAATAGCGAAGCAAGGGTACCAGATTTTGTTGTGGCAGGCAGGCAGACACCAATATAAGGCAATCTTAGTCAGAAATCCAGCAGTTTTGCAGGAGATTAGGACAGATGAGAGGGGAGGTGAGGGTTCCACTGGAAGGCTGCTACCAGGCTGCAAACATCATGTGATCTCTATTCTTTTCTAACTTTAACTGATTAAGACTGCTTTTAAATATCAGTAAACAGCACATAAACATCAAGAAACAGTACAATAACTAAAACGTTTTATTCACAGCTTGTGATCCAATTCAGGGATCCTCATTGCACCATAAGAAATATAGAAAATAAAGTTATTCTTCTTTACCCAAGCCCTCCATGGTCCTACCGTGACCCAAAAGCAGCAGACTCTATGCAGATTGCATCTATCCTGGTAGACACGCAAAACCGGCGAGTCTGGAACGCTACAGAGAAAGCCCGACAATGGCTGATTTACTGAATAAAATAGAGACGGCTTCATCTCTTGCAAAACATGCAAGCGGTTACAGTGCTCACCTCCTGCAAACATGCGAGAGAGAGCAGAATGCCAAAGTGGGCATTTCCGAGTGGACATGTACGTGCTGCAGGGAATAAACACCAAATACAGCGTCATCCAGCAGAACGACAAGCCGCAAAACTCCACTACAGGTACGGGGAAGTTTAATTAAATACATCCAGAAAGGAAGGCTTACAGGTCAGTGTTTTAACAGTGAACTGGGCACCTAGAAAAGATGAAAGAAGAAAATGAAGATGCAAATATACAGCAGGTGGCCATTCTACTGCACAGGTATAAGAAGAGGGGAATAGAATAAGACAAGTAACGATGCTGTTGCGCAACAAACTATAGGGAATAAAGAGTGAGATACTGCACAAAGGTTGTGAGAGGGGTAAGGGGGGGGGGAGAAGAAAGAAGAGACAGAGGCAGGAGCCCATTTCACAAGGGAGACGCACCACAATTATCTGGTGTCTACCAGAAGTAGATCTTCGAGAGAAGCTCTTGCAGCAGGTATAACTTCCCGCCCACCTTCTCCCTACGGGACTCTCTACTGCGCTTGGTTTGCATTGGCAACGTTCTGTTTGCTCTTTGTGGTATTGACCTCAGTTCTCGGTTCCTGATCACCTTCCATCGTCAATGCCAGAGTCTCCTGTGGGAGAACTCAGGGACACCGGGAACTGCCCTCCCTTTATACCATATGTGACGTCGGGTGGGTCGAGGATGGGGGGGGGGAGTCCCCGCCACAGACTGTTAACTAGAAGTTTTCCGTGGGGTCCTGCCGCCTGCCAGCTACAGTCCTACATGTGTTACCTGCTGCAAGAGCTTCTCTTGAAGATCTACTGTTATGGTAAGTTCTTACATAACTGTGCTTTCTTTCCTAAAGTGGTGTTTGAGTTCCACTTAAATCAGCCTTTGGTACTGCCTACATACTTAACGAACTTCCAGAATGAAGGGAAGCCTACCCTTCACTGTCTGGACATTAACAGAATCAAATATATTCCACATGGATCATGCTTGCCTCTTCCACTGCTACTCTATGGTGCAGGTCAAGCTGGAGGACCAGGTTCCTGACCACTACACCAGGGTGGTCACTACGACCCTGGCAGAGATTCAGTCTGTTCCTATCGCTGATATTTGCAGAGCAGCCACCGGGAGCATGGTGCACACGTTTATCTAGCACTATGCCCTGGATGTCCATGGCAGGCAGCATGCTTCTTTTGGCAGGACAATCCATAATGGCCTTCTGTCCTGAGTTAGCTCTGGTTCTTACTAACCTGCCCAGGGGACTTTCATTTCAGCTTGGTACTCTAACCCATTAGTGTGAATCAATGGTGAAGATTGGTTCAGGAAGATGTTAAAATGACGTACTCACCGTAATTCTTGATCTTCTTGGACCACCTTCACCACTGAGTCAACAGATCCACCCTCCATCCCCCGGGCTCACTCTTTCTGTTTGCTGGTCTTCAACCCTTGTTTTTGGTTTGAGTTGTGAAGGCTCTGCTTTCTTGGTTGTTGACCCTTCTTACACAAGTCATCAGGGCTATCTTATGCCCTTTAGTTAAAAGTTATTCTTAATTATATTACAATGCACCTCCTTGATATAAAAGGTGGTTGAGGGCCAGTGCAGAGGTGGGCCATGCAGTGCAAGCTTGTCTTGTGGTGCCGCGCATGTGCGTAGCCTGCCCCGGTGCCAGACCTCCTGAAAAGTCCGGGCTCCCGCAGGGCCCTAGCGCCTCCGACTCAGAATCCATTGGTGTGAATCAATGGTGAAGATGATCCAAGAAGATCAAGAATTACGGTGAGTATGTAAGCTTAATTTTCAGCCCTCTCTGCAGCGCCTCTTCATAGGGGCTCTTCTGGATAGCACCAGAGCCAGAGACTTTCTTTCAGAGGACAGAAGGAAAGCAAACCATCAGATGGCTCACTGCATCATGGATCACAAGTCTGTTTAGGCACACTCCATGCAGCACATGCTAGGCCTGATAACCTCCTCAGTGTTCATGATGCCTCTGGTACGACTGAACATGAGGACACCCAGTGGATGCTCAGCACACAGCGGTACGTACCCTCAGTCTTACCACATCAAGGTGACAAAGGCCCTGCTTTGATCTCTTGCATGGTGGACAAAAGAGGACAATCTCCTCCAGGGTCTCACCTTCTCGCAGCCAGAGCCTCAGGTAACCCTCACCACAGATATGTCTCTGCTGGGATGGGGAGCACATTGTCAGGGGCACCCCACTTGGCAAAAGTGGAGCTGGTATCACCAGAGAGACTAAGCCCAGTGCTGAGGGCTCTTAAGGCGTGGGGGACAGCACCTGAATAGGCCCCAAAGGACATGATCCCAACACCAAGCCTGGTGCTACTCATAGCATTGGAGGTCCATTTGGCCCAGACATGACCAGAGAATGTACCAGGGCTGGTCCCAAGACAGTGACACTGCAAGGGGTGTGGCCAGCAGAGTAGGCGTCTGCAGCTCGGTCATCGACAATGACTCAGAGGTCGTTGCCAGAGCCAAACGCTCTATCTGCCTAAAGTGTTCTGAGAGGACAGCTCAGCTAGAAGGGCAAGCGAGCCAGATGTTGTACCCACTGCTCCATAAGAGCTGCCCTGTGATGAAACTGCCCACTGGAGTTCCCACAGGAAGACAGACAGGGGCTCCAGGCCCGAGACCCCGAACGTCCGCAAGTAGAAACCACTGTGGATACTGATGGGGTTGGGGAGGGCCACCTGTTTCTGGACACAGTGGACCTCATGGCAGACTTACCACAGGAGGACCTCGAGTGATACCATTTCTTCTGCTTCAAACGGGAAGAAGAAGAACTCGAGGTCAAGTGGCATCGGGGCCCTAACCAGGATCGAGAACGGGCCGCTTATTTTTGTGTTTACAGGAGGGCTGTCCTACCTCTCGAACACAGGACAGAACACAGGACAGCCTATCTATCATCAGAACCCTCCCTTGGAGAGGGAGGGAGGTGGACCAAACATGGCCCTGCTGCCTAAGCATACCTAAAGAGGCTCCCTACCACCTCCATTGGTGTTCATGGTCCTCAGCTGTTGTTTGGTAGGGCTGTGAGAAATGGGGGGATTTGTACTTATTCCTCTCCCTCTCCTGGTGTTTGTACTTTCCAGAGGACTTCACTTGAGTCCTGGAGGACTGCAAACCCCAAGAATGGGCCGGCAACATGGTGGAGCTCGTCGTCTGGAGCTCTCTCTCTTCTTTCTGGCTTCCTGCTGTTTCAGGAGGAAAGTGTGCAGGGCATGTTGATGGCGTCGCTGGGTAGGTGTATTAAACTTCAGGCAGATCTCACAGGCATTAACATTGTGGGCTTTTCTGAGACGGCACATACAGATAATGTGATGGTTGCCTGAATAAATGTTTCTAAACCACTCACAATACCGAAAAAGTTTAGTGGGGTTTTTAGAGGACATACATGACGACGGCAATCACTTTTAAGTAAAAGTGATAACTTCTAGGGTGAGAGATACAAAAAAATCTTAGATAAAGCAGCTGATTGTAGCGACAGCATCTCCGTGGAGTGCAGCGAGAATGGTCGAATGCTGGAAAAGAACTGAGGTGGGATGGGGCAGCCCACATTTATATACAGAGGATGTCGATGTGAAGGCCGTTGGCAATGACCTGAGCAGACTGCTTGCAAAAAGTTTCCGTGTGGTCCTAGCACCTAGCGGCTATAGTTCCATAGGTGTGGCCAGATGAAATAGAACGGGTGGTGGACAAGTGGAACACCCTGCCAGAGGAAATGGTGGGGGCTGAAACAATCACGGGATTTAAGAATGCATGGAATAGACATAAAGGAATTTTGGAGGTCAGTGGTAAGGGGCAACAGACTTCTTGGAAAACATAAACTGAACTTAGAAACTTAAATGGGCAGACTGGGTGGGCCATAGGCCCTTATCTGCTGACACTGTCTATGTATCTATGTATGCATGTATATATCCTTGAAGAAGATCATTCACAAGCTGTTGTTGTTGGACACCGTTGGAGAAGCCAGATGCCTGAAGCCAGGAATGTCTTCAAATACAAATTCTTGTGACAGCAGAGCAAGAGACAGTGTCAAAGGTGTCCATAGCTGCCTTGAGTTGATGACTGTTAGACTCAATACCATGAGTAACAGTTTGAAGAATCTTGTGTTTGGTCTCAGATTCAGGCAGGGATTCTGGTAGTGATTTGAGAGAGGTCCAGAGGGCATACTCTTACTTAGAAAAATGCCCTTGGTAGCCGGCTATCCTAATGCTCAGGGTAGCAGCATTGAAAGCCCTCTTCCCCATAGTGTCTATTTTGCATGACTACTTATTGATAGGGTGCGCAGTCACTTCCTGAGGAAGAATGGCTTTGTCGTTCTCAGGCAAAATGACAATCTTGTCAGCAATAGGTTGAGAAGTAAGGATATGACCGCCTTTAGGGGCAGTATACTTACAATCTAGCTGCCTATAGACAGAAGGAATAGATGCAGGCCTCTTTCATACTGTGTCCGACAGAGTCTCAAATGCAGGGGAAATGGCGGATGAGACTGACCAGCATGGTGGAAATGTTTATCCACTCCAGACAGAGATGTTTATCTAGGTCAATGGCAGAAAGCTCAAAATCAAACTTGACGTACATGTTGCGGAGAACAGCCTGAAAAGAAAGGTTCTCCTAGGGAGAAGAAGAGCCTGGATTTGAAGTGTCCCGACTATAAAAAGAGTTGTCGTTGTTGCCCTCAGAAATGATGAGTTCAGGGTCAGACTCATCCCCTTCCAGGTCCTCCCTGGGGAGAGGACTGGAAGAGGCGTGGACCTCAGCTTCTCTAACCCAGGCCTAGGAGCAGGCAACACTGGCACAGGCAACCATTTGGGGGATTTGTGTGGCAGTGCCAGTTGCAAGTGATGGCACTGGGTGGAGATGCTTTTGGCTGCAGATGTGTGCACATCTGTCGACACACTTGCGTCTAGCTGCCACTCTCTGAGCATCCGTGGGTAGGCTCTAACTCAAAAGAAAAACCGCCTGACCTGCTGTATAATGCCATTCCTCCTTGCAGGCCTCACACGTGTCTACCGGGCACACCGGCTGCATATGAGTTAAACACCTTCCAGGACAAAGCAGGGGTCCTGGGAGGCTCCACTCAGGGGGAAAACCGTGGAGTATTATTGGCCAGATTGGTAAGTCCCAGAGATGGTAGAGTGATGGGGCCGAGGGAGCAGACAACAGAAGAGGGCAGGGAACTGGGAGACATACAGTACAGTAAATAAAAAAAGAAAGGGGCAAACAAATCAGACACTGAACTCACTGTTCCATAAGAGCTGCCCAAGGGTGAAACTGCCCACCTAAATCCCCAAAGCTAGACAAGGAAGGACTCCGGGCCAGAGACCTCGACCTCTCACGAGTAGAAGCTGCTGGTGACACTAACGGTGCAGGGGAAGGACTTCTGCTCGGAGAAGCCGAGGACCTCACGGCACACCCCAGAGAGGGTGATCTCGAGCAATACCATTTCTTCCCCTTCTGCCAGGAAGAGGAAGAACCTGAGGCCAAGCGGTGCCAGATCCCCACCCTGGATCAGGAAATGGGCCTGCTTCTTTCTCTCTTTATGGAAGAGCTGTCCTCCCTGCCAAACACAGGACCGTCCGTTGTCAGAACCCTCCACCGAAGGAGGAAGTGGCCCGGACACGCCCCTGCCTCCAATGCAGCATGCCTGTAAAGGCTGCCTACCATCACCATCCATGGTCATCGACCGCTGTTTGGAAGGGCTGAGAGAGACTGACAGGAATATTTGTATAAAAACTCTAAACTGACACAAAAATAACAAACACTAGCTTTAAACGCTAAAACTGAAAAGAACTGTCATATAGACTGACTCCCAGCGATCGAGTGATATCACTAAAGTGCACTCGACATTGCGGAAAAAAGGAACTGAGGCTATTGAGGGCTGCTGCCGAGGTAAACCATGCAGCACAAGCCAGTATTATGGTGCCACGTGTACGTGCAGCCTACCTCAGCACTAGCCCTCCTGAAAGTTCTGGCTCCTGCAGGATCCCAGCACCTCTGACTCAGAACCCATTGGTGTGAATCAACAGTGAATACCGATTCCTGGAAGATCTTTATTTTAGGTGCAAAATCATTTGTAATGAACAAAGGCAGTGTTAAGCATATCCACCAGATCTGGAGAAAGTACAGTTACGTAAGAACTTACCGTAACAGCAGATCTTCGAGAGAGGCTCTTGCAGTAGGTAATTACATATAGGACTGACGTCGGCAGGCGGCAGGACCCCACGGAAAAATTTCTAGCTAGCAGTCCCTGGCGGGGACCGCCCCCACATCAGATGACCGGCGTCAGACGATGTCGGTATAAAAGGGCGGTCCCAGACGCCCGCCTTCCAGTTCTTTCCCGCCACAGGCCCAGAAGGCCCGGACGAGAGAGAAGCAGACATTTTCCTAAATGGAAAAGGAGCTGAAAAAGCCTAGGGGGATGGAGGGCGGGAAGGTTTTACCTACTGCAAGAGCCTCTCTCGAAGATCTACTGTTACGGTAAGTTCTTACGTAACTGTACTATCTTACTTTGAGAGGGCTCTTGCAGTAGGTAATTACATATAGGACAGAATCCCAAGCAGTCTGGAACAAATTAAAGGCACCGGAGGAGGAACTACTCTAAGAAGTAACAAACAACCTTGCAAACCTCAAGATAAGAGGCCTTGCAAGACCGCTTAACCTCAAGCCTGCTCTACGGTGAGAGGCAATGTCCAGACTGTAATGTTTCGAGTGTATGGACGGAAGTTCAGGTGGTGTGCAGCACAGATGTCTGCCGCGACACATTTTTGAAACAAGGCTGTTACCCGTGAGGGAGTGACTCTGACTTGACCCAGTAGGGTCTTGTTGTACTTGTCATAACAGAAAGTGATGCAATGAGCCAACCACTTTGATAGGCATTGCTTGGAGACAGCATTGCCTTCCCTTTTGTGAGCAAAAGAGACGAACAACTGATCAGTCTTCCTGAGATCCTTCGTCCAATCGGTGTAGTATCTCAGAATCCTGTGGACATCCATGGTATGGAGCCAGTGTTCTCCTTGATTGGAGTACTGCGTGAAAAAGGCAGGTAACTCAATAGACTGATTTAAGGTAGACTCCGCTACCACTTTAGGAAGAAACCTAGGGTTCGTGCGAAGAGCTACTCGTTCTTTGTGAAAAATCAGATAAGGGACTTTACACATAAGGGCCTGGAGCTCGGAGATCCTGCGAGCCGAAGTAATGGCCACCAAGAAGAGCGTCTTCCACGATAAGAACTTCAAGTCTGCGGAAGCCGCAGGCTCAAAAGGAGGAAGGGTAAGTTTCTCGAGAACAAAGTTCAAGTCCCATGGGGGAGCTGGAGTCCGAACAGGGGGTCTGAGATGAAGGACCCCTCTGAGAAAGGTCTTGGATACCTCCAACTGGGCAAATGCTTTATCAGCGAAAGGGACATGGTAGGCTGAAATAGCAGCCATGTGGACTTTCAAAGAGGAGTGACTGAGACCCAGGTCAAAAAGATGACGCAAATAATCAAGCAGAATGGCCACAGGACAGGAGAAAGGCTCCACATTCCTGGAGGCAGCCCAAATGGAAAATCTCTTCCATTTCATGGCATAGGTGGACTAGTGGAGGGTTTTCTAGACTCCACCAGAATCTCGGCCACCTGAGGAGAGACGCCAAAACGAGATTGGGCTAGGTCTGCAGGAGCCATGCATGAAGTTGAAGAGACTTGAGTCCCGGATGGACCAGGGTCCCCTGATCCTGGGTCAGCAATCCTCGAGATAAAGGAAGAGGAAGAGGAGGAACCTCTGAGAATTGTTGTAGAAGAGAGAACCAGATTTGCCTGGGCCAGAAAGGAGCGATCAGAATCATTCTTGCTCCTTCCAATGCAAGTTTCTGCAGCACACGAGGGACCAGAGGAATTGGGGGAAAAGCATAGACGAATCTGTCCTTCCAGCTTAGAGATAGAGCGTCGCTCCAGAAAGCGCCTCGCTCTGGAGCGAGCGAGCAAAAGGTTGGAAACTTTGTGTTTTGGGAGGAGGCAAACAGGTCTATCTATGGAGTCCCCCAAATCTGGAAGATGCTTTTTAGAACTTTTTGGTCCATTTCCCACTCGTGTGGCAGAGCCGAAGAACGACTTAACTTGTCTGCCAGGACACTGTCGACTCCCGGAACATGGATCGCCGTGAGGTGAAGGTTGTGAAGCGTTGCCCATTCCCAAACCCTCATTGCTTCCCTGCACAGCGGGTAGGACTGAATCCCTCCCTGCTTGTTGATGTACCACACCACGCACATGTTGTCTGTTTGGACAGCTAGGTGACCAGGAAGGATGTATTGGTGAAGGGCCTGGAGAGCATACAGCACCGCTCGTAGCTCGAGCACATTGATGTGGAGAGCTAACTCCAATCTGGACCATAACCCCTGGGTTCGGTGAGGACCCAGATGGGCTCCCCAACCTTCGCCTGATGTGTCCGTGGTCAGAATCTGGGCGGGGGAGGATGAAAGAAGGGGACCCCCCGGAACAGGTTCTCTCGAACCATCCATCATTGCAAGTCTCTTGTCATCGGCGAGGAGATCAGCACCAGATGATCTAGGTTGTCTACAAGTTGCTCCCACTGAGAGCGGAGAGTCCACTGAGAGATCCTCATGTGAAGGTGCGCACGCGGAACCATCGGGATGGCAGCTGCCATAAGCCCCAGAAGACGGAGCACCGACCTCGCCGGAACCTTCCTGCGTTCCAAAAGAAGGGAAATCTGGGACTGGAGGGAGGCCCCCCTGTCCGAAGGCAGGAAGGCCCTGCACACTGTCGAATCGAGGATTGCCCCGATGAACTGGAGTCTCTGGGAAGGGTCCAGATGAGACTTGGAATGGTTGATGGTGATACCCAGACCAGTGAAAACCCACTGGGTGAGGGAAGAGAAAATGCAGGAGTTCCTCCCTGGACGAGGCCGCCAGGAGCCAGTCGTCCAGGTAGGGAAAAACCTGAACTCCCAAAGTACGCAGGTGGGCCGCTACCACCGCCAGGCATTTGGTAAAAACTCGGGGAGCCGAGGAAAGACCAAAAGGGAGCACCCGGAATTGGTAATGGTCCCCCTGGAACGCAAACCTGAGGTATTTTCGGTGCGAGGGGCGAATGGGGATGTGCAGGTATGCATCCTGCATATCCAGTGCACAAAGCCATTGGCCCGGCCGGAGAAGGGGCAAGAGGGTTTGCAGGGAGAGCATCCTGAACTTTTTGTATTCCACATAGAAGTTCAGGGAGCTGAGATCAAGA
Source organism: Neoceratodus forsteri (assembly GCA_016271365.2). Taxonomy (NCBI): domain Eukaryota; kingdom Metazoa; phylum Chordata; order Ceratodontiformes; family Ceratodontidae; genus Neoceratodus; species Neoceratodus forsteri. The sequence goes on from CM057452.1 coordinate 850,257,609, forward strand.
ATGGGTCTGAGATCTCCCGTCTTCTTTAGTACAAGAAAGAAATGGGAATAGTAACCTGTCCCGTGAAGGTGAGGGGGGACGGGTTCTATGGTCCGCTTCACGAGGAGAGCAGATATTTCTTCCCTGACCAAAGGAAGATGGTCCCTTGAGTAAGAAGAGTTCAGAGGGGGGTGGCGTGGAGGTTTCTGCAGAAACTCTATAGAGTGCCCCTCTGCTACGATCTGAAGCACCCAAGAATCTGATGTTATCCTCTCCCAACCCGGAAGGTGGAGGGAGAATCTCCCTACTACCGGATCCTCCGGGGAGTCCGGAGGCAGTGGGAGAGGGAAGGAGTCAGGTGGTGTAAGGCAGCGCTGCAGCTGGGGCGCCCGCTGCTTTTTTGGGCGGAGGGGGCCTGGCAGCTGTGGGGTCCAACGCTTAGTGGCCCGCCTTCCCTGGGGTTTCGCTTGAGGCTGGCTGCGTCTGCGAAAAGGACGGCGCTGCAGGGGATGGGGACGGTACATGGTATCGACAGATTTGAGGGCCGTCCCCTTCTCCTGCAAGTTGGTGATGATGTCCTTGACATCACCACCAAAAAGCACCGAACCCCTAAAAGGTGCTTCTTGAATTGCTGACTGCACCTCCGGGACCAGACCTGACACTCTGAGGCATGCGTGATGCCAAGACTTACGGGCGAACGCGGAGCTCTCTCCCGCGTGTCCATTGCATCATAGGTCGCCCTCAGAATGTGACGACTGGCCGAACGAGCAGAACGGATAAGGTCAGCTAACTCCTGCTTGACTTGGAGTCAGGCAAGGAGTCAATCTTAGATTCCGCCTGGGTAAGGACAGCCTTCTGGTAATCCCCCATATGTGCTACATAATTTAGGGCCCTGATCCCCAGTGTGGAAGAAGCATAGATCTTCCTTCCATACTGATCCAGAAGGTGAGATTCCTTATCCGGGGGAGACGAGCTCATATATTTCGGGTGTGCTGACCGGCCGTGAGCGGCGCTAATCACAACCGAGTCTGCACGGGGGTGAAAGTCTAGAAAGTCTACACCCTCCGGAGCCTGGTATAACCTGTTGGACTTCCGAGGAAGTGGGGCTACAGCCGATGGTTGTTTCCAAATAGTGGAAACAAGGTGGGCATGAGGCTCGATCCAGGGTGGCACTAGAGTATGGGCTGTAAGGGGCAAGTCCAGATGTTCGGCGAGTTTAACCCGCTGAGGATCTGGCTCTGAAGAACGCCACTGATGCACTTCCTGGATCTTCCTGAACAACTCCGTGAAGGAAGGATCCTCCGGAGGAGACTTCGGAGGAGTCCTTGGCCAGGGCTTGGACAGAGAGCGAGGCTCGTCGTCTTTCTCGGAGCATCCGTCAGAGGAATCCGAGGAGTCCGAGAGGGAAGAAGAAGAAGAATTTGAGGCAGAGTAAGACTCCCTAACTCGTCGAGGGGGAGGAACGGGTTCCTTAGGGGGGATCCCTGGACGCGTGTCCTGCCCCTCTTTGGATCCCGAGGGGAAAGCTCGGGAATCTGAGGCAGAGGGAGTGTGCCGTCTGGGGCATACGGGAGCTGGAGGTGGCACCATCGCTGTGAGGCGGCTCTCGACTTCCTTGGTGAGCTGAGCCTTAAGCTCAGCCCACCAGGAGGCCAGAATCTCCTGAAGATCCACCGGCGGCCTGGGGGGCGCTGGAGGAGGAGGAGGGGGATAGTTGTACGGATTATATCCGTAAGGTGAGTATCCGTAACCCGGCTGCGGGAATACCGGAGCTGGGTATTGCGGCGTTGGTGGAGTCAGCGCCGGGTACTGTGGCGCAGGATACTGTGGACCCGGGCAAACCGGCGTCAGATAGGACGTCGGATACCCAGGTACCAGAGGAGCTGCTGGAGCAGATGGCCCAGTAGGAAACTCCATGGGCGGATCAACCGTGATAGGCCCGTGGGATGGAGGGCTCGATGGCAGAGGAATAGCCCCTGCCGGTATCAGAGGGGCCAGCGCCGGGAGCCGGCTGCTGTAGCTGGGGCCAAGGCCAGATCCGGTTCTGTAGGAGGAGGGTCTGACGGTGGAAAAGCATCCCGAGCATCGCCTGGGGACAGAGGAGAGAAGTCCCCGGGGTCAGGCAGGAGGGACTCGGGCTCCCCGGATGGCAGCGAAGGCTGCAGGGAACCTGGGACGACAGACGATGAAGGGTCTGTCGTAGGCTCTGATGCCCAGCGCACGTCGGAGGAGCCGACGCGCACTTAGTGGCCGAATCCCAGCGAACACCAGAGGAACCGGCGTCCGACTTAGGGGGTCCCTCGTCGGAGGCGGGCCGAGGGTGAGAAGCGCCCGGTCGGAAGGAGACACTGCCGTGCGCCGCCCCGGAGGGTCGGGTGTCTTAGCGGCCTTCTCCCGGCGGACGGAGGAGCCGACGTCCAGCTTATGGGAGGCGCCCGCACCAGTAGGCCGCAAGCCTGCGGCAGTACTGGGGGCAGAAGCCTCCTTTGCCTGGATGGACCCGGGCGGTTGAACACGAACTCAATCGGGCGGCCGACGCCTCTCCAAAGCCTTGAGGCTGCCGCCGGCGATCCCCTGAGGGACGCTACTTGCCGTGGCTCCAGCCGGAGTCACGGAAGAGGAGGCCTTCTCCCGGTGCCTTTCTTTGTCCCGCTTCTTGTGTCCTTCTGGGGAGGTCGACGCCTGCCTAAGCTTCTTCAACTCCTTCTCCATTGCACACATCTTCTTTTTAAGGAGATGGGCTTCCAAAGACTGCTGGCGTCGTCTGTGGGTGGCCGCGTTGAAATGCAGGCAATGCGGGCACTTGTCGACCGCGTGGTCAGGGGCAGTTGGGCGCCGCACGAGTCGCACTTTATTTTTTTGAAGGGGACAAATATAAACCGAATGCTCATCTGACGAATTAATTGCAAAATACTGATACTTTCGTAAAAACCGACGAGCAACAGGGCTGAGCATAACTTCACCGCGACGACTGCACGAGCTGGACGGGCGGAAAGAACTGGAAGGCAGGCGCCTGGGACCGCCTTTATACCGACGCCGCCTCGATGCCGGTCACCTGACGTGGGGTGGTCTGCCAGGGACGCTAGCAGAAATTTTTCCCTGGGGTCCTGCCGCCTGCCGACGTCAGTCCTATATGTAATTACCTACTGCAAGAGCCCTCTCGAAGTAAGATCACCCGTTTCACACAAAAATTGTGTGCTTTGTCAAGGACCTTGACAAAGAGCATGATTTGGAATTAAACTGGCATTCTTCCAGTTTGGTGGATATGTCCCACACTGTTTTTGTTCAGTACAGACGATTCTGCACCTAAAATAAAGATTCTGCAAACTGATCGAGAGCTGCCGAACATATTTTTTTTTCTGAGTGACAGTTGGGAGTAACTGCCCAATATTTATAGTTTGCCTTTTAAAAAGCACCCAAACTTTTTTTCTCCTGGGCCACTGCTGACGTTCTAGCCTCCGCCTGTTATGCTGAGATGGCAGCTAGGTGCACCTTGAGGGATATGGCTTGTAATTCTGATTATGGTATTAAAGTACGCAGCGTTCATGGAACACAGATACAGAAAGACTGAATTGGAGTGGGAGTGGCAAAGGATTATGTTTCAGAAAGGAAAATATCAGAAATGGAATCTGATGTAGAACCACATTCTGTAACTAAATACTGCAGCAGATTAGACATGCTGTTTAAATATGATGTAGAACCACAATTTATAACTGTAAATACTGCATCAGATTAGACATGCTAATAAAGAATATTCGTGAAAAAACGTACACTTCTTATGTTACTTGAGATCTGCCAATAAATGATATGAAAATAGGGTTTGCTTTACACCAGTGACTACACATTTGCAAGACAAGAAATACACTCACCTTTCTTCAGTACACTCATTCCTGCTACTGTTGAAGAGACTTCCAAATTCTATAGCCAGTAAAGAGTTATTTACACACCTAAGAAATATTCAGACAGGATAACATTTACATTTTCTTCCAAAAGTAGCATATTTGTTTTACACAGCTACATACTAAATGAATTCCTGTGAAAAGAACATGTGGAATCCTCCCTTATCTCCACAATCTCATAGTAAGCGTGTGGGTCCGGTTGGAGGATCTCATGGATATAAGGGAATCGCCTCGTGTGTTCTTACGGCCAGAGGACTGTGAACTGAATGTAAGGAGTTCTGTGACGCGACACTCTTAGATCCATAAGAAGCCCTCCAAATGGACCCAATAAATTATTATAGATCGCGAACTTTATTAAATAAAACAAAAGCGCCCTCCCCTTTTTTTTTTATGTTTACAGCATGAGTGGTCAGTGAGAAGCCCGTTACAGTGGCTCAGTGTGTGATGTATTCTTACAGTATTATAAAAAGGGTCTCAGAAATTCTGCAATGCTGTTGGCATTCTGACAGCCTTACATTAATCAATGATTAGCACTGTGACAGGTGCGATCGATAAACTAAACTATAAATCTCAATCTTTTGCCACTGAACTGTGGGATAAGGACACTCGAAACAGCAACATAATAATTTAAGGTAGGTAGGGATTCAAGGTCCATCATGTCTGCCCTTCTCTTCGTAAGCAGGGTTGAAATGTGGGACATATCATCAACTCATGGAGAAACAAACTCAGAACACTGAAAAAAACAGGTTACTCACCTGTAAGCATAGTTTTGGAAGTGGTATATAGTTCACATCCACACACTAGCAATTCCACTAGAAGTGCCGATTCATTGGGATGGCTTTAAGCTAAGCTCCTCCCCCCACATCGGCAGTATATCCTCTGGCTTCACCCCATGATGTCAGATTTTGCACAATGGAAGCAGGGATCCATGTGCCATTTGCCAGGGGAGGCCAGGTGGGTGGTGTGGATGTGAATGTTACACCACTCCTAGAACTATGGCTAGAGATGAGTAAATACAGACTACTCACCTGTAACAGGAGTTCTAGGAATGGTATATGTTGTTCATCCACACTTACTGGTAGGTTCCTTGCTGCTTTAAATCTTGCTGGAAGGTCTTCAAGCTGGCTCCTCCCACCCACCCGGGTGGAAAAACTCTCGGCTCCGCCTCACGACATCAGATCTAGCCCGCTGGAAGCCATGTTGCGCGTCGGAGCCGGGGAGGTCGAGTGGGTTGTGTGGATGTACAACATATACCATTCCTAGAACTCCTTTTACAGGTGAGTAACCTGTATTTCTAGGGACATGGATATGTTGTTCAATCCACACTTACTGGCAGACTCCTAGCAGTTCTCCGGGAGGAGGGAGGCAAGGCGCGCACCCCCTACTTGGGAAATAAGGACTGGAGAACCGAGGTCCCAAAACTAGCATCCTGGCATGACTCAAGGTCGATGTGGTAGTGAGTAATGAAGGTGTGTGCTGACTTCCAGGTAGCAGCCCTGCAGATTTCCTCGATAGGGTCATCCCAGGAAGCCGCCACTGATGCAGCGGTATGACGGGTAGAGTGAGCTCTTATCCCTTTGGGAGGCTCCATGCCTGCCAACCTGTAGTGGAGATCTATGAAGGAGGTGACCCACCTGCCTATTGTCCGCTTAGCTGCAGGTCTGCCAGGTGCGGCTTCAGCGTAGGTGACAAACAGCTGCCGAACCTCTCTCCGAACTTCAGCCATCCGCTCCTTGTAATAAGAGAGTGCTCTTCTAGGGTCCAAAGAATGGAGCCTATATTCGGCCTCCAAGGTGTGACTGGGGTAGAACACCGGCAGAGTCAACACCTGGTTAAGGTGAAACTCCGACACCACCTTCGGAAGGAATTTCGGTTGGGGGTGTAGGACAACCTTGTCCCTGTGGAAGACCAGATAAGGAGACTCGATGGAAAGCGCCTGGAGCTCTCCCATCCTTTTGGCTGACATGACAACCACCAAGGCGGCGGTCTTCCACGACAGGTGAGAAATATCACACCTGTGCATCGGTTCGAATGGCTTGCCCATGAGCTTAGCCAGTACTAGCAGTAGATCCCACGGAGGTGGAGGTTCTCGCACAGGAGGGGATATGTTATCAAGGCCTTGGAAAAAGTGCCTAACCACCTTCTCCTGCGCCACCGACTGCTTTCCGGCCCGCGCCCGGTAAGCAGAGATGGCTGCCAGGTGCACCTTAAGGGTCATCGACCGAAGCCCTAGCTGAGAAAGGGACCACAGGTAGTCCAGAATGCTGGCCAAGGAACAGGAGGAAGGGTTCAATCCCTTATCCTGACACCAAATGGAGAATCTCTTCCATCTGAAGGCATAGCATTTTCTGGTCGACTCCTTACGGGATGCCTCAACAACGTTGAGGACCTCGTCGGAAAGACCCATGGCCTGAAACTCTAGCCGCTCAGGAACCAGGCCGTCAGATGCAGGGATTGAAGGTCCGGGTGGAGTACTTCCCCCCTGTTGACTGAGATCAGGTCCGGGTGGGCTGGAAGCCGCCACGGGAGCCTGGAGCTGAGGCTGAGGAGATCTGGATACCAAAACTGGCGAGGCCAGTCTGGGGCTACCAGAATCACCTGCACCCTGTCCCTCCTCACCTTGAGAAGCACCTTGTGGATCAAGGGAAATGGGGGAAAGGCGTAGAAGAGGCCTGGGGTCCACAGCCTCGAGAAGCCATCCCCCTGCAGCGAGCCTTGCTGAGGTGGGCAGGCATGATACAGCCCAGCTTTGCATTCTCCCTGGAGGCAAACAGGTCCACCTGAGGTGTGCCCCAGTGGGAGAATAGATCTTGTACTACCTTTGGCAAGAGAGACCACTCATGAGATGCAGCACCTATCCGGCTTAGGGCATCGGCCAGAGTGTTGGATGCTCCTGCCACATGGATGGCTAGGAGATCTGCCTCCAATCTGCTCACGAGAGACCAAGTGTGGAGAGCTTCCTTGCACAGAGGCAAGGAGCGCGTCCCACCTTGGCGGTTTAGGTAGTACATGGTCATGGTGTTGTCCGTCTAGACCTGGACCACTTGCCCCCGTACAAACGGAGCGAAGGCAGTGAGGGCTAGTCAGACCGCTCGAAGCTCCAGCAGGTTTATGTGACATCCAGACTCCTGAGGGGACCAGAGGTCGTGCGCTCTGAGCTCCCCCAGATGGGCACCCCAACCCATCAGAGGTACGTCGGTCGTTAAAGAGTGACCGTCGGCTCTGGGCAGACAAACGGGATACCCTCCTGCAGATGATCTGGAATGAGACATCACTGGAGAGCATTCCACATCTCCTGCATCACTATTACTGGCTGGTCCTGAGGACTGGAGCGCTATGACCACTGGCAGGCCAGACCCCATTGAAGCGGGCCCAACAGACCACGCTGGTGCAGGCTGCCATGAGGCCCAGGAAGACCCGGGCAGGGCGCAGCTGCCCAACCAGAAATGATTGGGCATAGGAGGAAAGAACCTCGGCCTTGTCCACCGGGAGCCGTGCTCTGGCTCGAAGAGAGTTGAGCTCTGCCCCGATGAACTGAATCACCTGCGTTGGCACAAGTTCCGATTTGGCCTCGTTGATGAGGAGGCCAATCTGAGAGCAGACCTGAAGGGCCAGATCCCTGGACCGCTCCACCTCCTGCTTGGAGGAGGCTGCAATCAGCCAGTCGTCCAGGTAAGGGTACACCCGGACCCTTCGGTGCCACAGGAATGCTGTCACCACTGCCATGCATTTGGTGAAGACCCTTGGAGCTGGAGAGAGGCCGAAGGGCATGGCCCGGAACTCGTAAAGGGATCCCTCCGCTCTGAAGTGGAAGAATCGCTGGTGGGACAGACGGATTGGGACTTAAAAGAACGCGTCCTGAAGGTCCAGAGAACAGAACCACATGCCTCATTCCAAGGATGGAATGATCTGAGCCACAGTGACCATCCTGAAGGTTCAAGACCTTAGGAACTTGTTCAGGTCGTGTTGGTCTAGAATGGGGCACCAGCCCCCGCGTCCGGTTTGGGACCAGGAAGTACCTGGACACAAACCCTGGGTCTGATGGAGGATCCGCCACCTCCCTGATCACCTCCTTCTGGAGGAGCAGGGCAATGTCGGCTCAACGAGCCGCCAGAGAGGCTGCAGACTCCATAGCTCTCCGTGGGGCAACGGCTCGATAGGGCGGGGACTGCTCAAATTCCAGAGGCAGACCCTTTCCTACCACTTCCAGCACCCAGCGGTCCGTTGTGATATCGGACCAGGCGGAAAAGAAGTGGCGGAGCCGTCCCCCCACGGGGGGAACCCGGGGAGGAGTGACAAGGTTGAGGGCGACACCCCTCAACCCATCACTGGGCAGGCTTGGAGGAAGGACCGGCCCGAGGAACCTCCTGGTCCTTTCCCTCCCGGCTTCCTGTTGGAGGAAGCAGCAGGCTTGGCTTTGGGGTGCCAAGTGCGAGCCTGCTGGCCCTGATGCTGGTGTTGCTGGGCCGGACGTGCCGCAGGGGCTGAAGGCCGAAAGGGCTTATGCTGCTGCTGGCGGCCTTTGTCCTTTTGGGCAGATGTGACCGAGTCCAAGGTGGTGTTGGACTTCTCAATCCTTTGTAGATGACCCTCCACCCCGGGACCGAACAAATTGGTACCCAAGAAGGGAACGTCTGCCAGCTTGTCCTGGGTATCTGCCGTAAAGGTAGAGATCCGCAGCCAAGCTCTATGGCGCATGGCCACTGCAGCCGCTACTGATCGGGCACACGAGTCAGCGATGTCCAGGGAAGTCTGAAGCTGCTGTTTGGCCACCGTCCTTTCCTGATCCCACACCTGCTTGACCGTCGTCTGAAGGTCTGCCGGGAGATGAGGAATCACCTCATCCAAAGAGCCCAAAAGGGCGTGTGAAAAGTGTGCCATCAGAATGGCTGAGCTTGCCTGATGAAGGCCTAGCGAGGAAGCCGCACAGACTTTCTGCCTGGAGTAGTCCAGTTTCTTGGATTCCTTATCGGGTGGCTTGTCCACACCCCGAGCATTCCCGGAACACCGGAAAATGCCCCAGAACGCCGGAGAACGCTGTCGGTCACTAGCCCCTCCGTGGAGGGGTGCTCCGAGAAACCAGAGAGTGAACCAGTGGGAACAGCATACTTTCGAGCCACCCTGGCCAAAGGTGCTGGACAAGAAGCTGGCTGCTGCCATAGCTCCAGGGCCAGGCCAACAATGGCTTCGGCCACCGGGAAGGCCTCCGTGGGGGAATACCCTCGGTCTAGTATCTCCGTGAGGGGATACTTGGCTCGTTTTTAAACAGGTTTGAGCTTCATCCCAGTAGACTCAGATGAGTTGAAGCATTCCAAGAAACGAGGATGGGCTCTCGTCCACCAACTGACCCCCTGGTGGACTCCAGGTCAAGCGGCCTGGAGAACAAGGAGTCGTCGTCAGATGCCGAGGAGTCTGCAAACAGCTGCCGAGGGCCTGAGCCACCCTCCACCTGCCGAGATCGATCGGGAGTGAGGATGACCGACAACCGATGGGGCAAGCCCTGACCTGACCGAGACTCCTTGGTCGGGTCCCAGTTTTAGGTTGTGGAGACGGGGGTTTCACCACAATGGGTGTCACAGCCAGTTTCGGCTGAACAACCAGTGCCGGCTTCAGCTCCTCTACTACGAGGGGTTGTTTCGGCCGCTCCGGTGACAGCCACTTAATGGCTGGGGAAGGCGACAGAGTCTGCTTATTCCCGGTCAAAAGGAGCTGCTGCCACATTAGATCCTCGTTGTACCAACGCAATTTGCGCTGGAGTCTATCCTCCGAAGAGGACGAAGATGAGGGTAAGCGGCGCTGCCGCATTCTACGGTGCTGAGACCGAGACCGCCAATGTCGGCGGGATCGGCTGGACCTGGAAGAGGTCCGAGACCGAGACCTCGGTGTTTCCGGGTGGGTCTGAGAGGGGGGGGGAAACCCGCTCCTCCCTCGGTTCAGGGACCTTAACCGGGGACTCCGGCACAGGAGGCACATGCAAGTCCTCGGTCTCCACCGGGGGAACCGGTGAAGAAGGGTTGTCAGCTTCTCCAGTCGACAGCCCGGACGGGTCGAGAAAAATCTCGACTGCGTCGACGGGTGTCTCGGCCAGCTGACCTGACGAGGACACCATGAAGCCAGCAGCCTTAGCCGCAACCTCGACTGAAGTAGAGTGTGGACTGTCCTGGGAAAGAGACCTCTCCCGCTCCCACGAACGTTGACGGTGGGACTTACACTTAAGAGTCCTTATTTTTGGACTTAGAAGAATGTCCCGAAGGCCCCTCTCCCTCTGTGGAGAGGGACTGACAAAGCTCCTTGAACGAAGCCGTGTAAGAGGAGCCCAAGGAGAGCGGGATAAATGCTGCAACCGATGAAGATGATGCTGCAGCCTGGGCCGCTTCCTCCTCGAGGGCGATCATCTGCTCCAGCTGTTCAGCTGAGCCCGCAGCCGCAGACACCGCCCAATGGGCCTCCTTCGACTTGACTGGAGGATAACATTTCTCGGGGTGCCCAAGTTGCAATCTGGCAGCGCGATCCACGAAGACCGTGGCCGAAAAGGACTTGTACAGGTCGCAGGCCTGCGAATCGTGTTCAAGCCCCAGGCAGTAAACGCACGTGGAATGCGGATCGGTCTGGGACGACATCTGCCCACAGGGGCACCGACGAAATCCGGGAGTCGATTTGTCCATCGCAGCAGCGAGGGAAGATAAAGTCCGAAGTCTTGTAAATTTTAAAATTAGTTTTAGGTTAACCGAAGAGTTTGGATCCAGGCCTAAAATGCAGAGTGCAAAGGAGGGAACCTGAGCTTCCAAGTGGTAAGGAAGATCTGGCATCATGGGGCGGAGCCGAGAGTTTTACCCGGGTGGTTGGGAGGAGCCAGCTTGAAGACCTTCTGGCAAGATTTAAAGCGGCAAGGAACCTGCCAGTAAATGTGGATTGAACAACATATCCATGTCCCTAGAAACTATTTTCTGGTGGCTCACTATCCACACATTGGCAGACTTCCAGCAGTTCTTCAGGAGAAGGAGGCAAGGCACACATCTCTACTTGGCGAACAGAGATTGGAGAATTGAGGTTCTAAATGCAGCATCCCAAGACTCAAGGTAGACGCTGTAATGGCAGATGAAGATGTGAACTGACTTCCAAGTGGCAGCCCTGCAGATCTCCTGGATAGGAATGTCACTGGAACCAGCCACCAGGGCAGCGGTATGTCTGGTGGAATGAGCCCTAAGCCCTATGGGAGGCTCCCTTCCAGCCAACCTATAGCAGAAGTCGATGCAGAATGTAATCCACCTGCCAATTGTCCACTTTGCTGATGGTCTGCCAGGCGCGGTTTCGGCTTATGTTACAAACAGCTGACGAGTCTCACCCTGAACTCCAGTTGTACGTTCTATATAGTAAGAAAGCGCACTCCACAGGTCCAGAGTATGGAGCCTGCAGTAGGCCTCAGAAGATGGGTTGGTAAAATATACTGAAAGGTTTATCACCTGGTTAAAGTGGAACTCCAACAGTACCTTCGGGAGGAACTTCAGGATGGGATGAAGGATGATCTTGTCCCTGTGAAATACCAGATATGGAAACTCCACAGGAAGCGTATGGAGCTCACTGATCCTTCTGGCTGAGGTGATGGCCACCAAGAAGGCTGTCTCCCACGACAGGTGTCACATCTCTCACCCTGGCATACGCTAAAAAGGCTCGCCCTTGAGCAGAGCCAGCACCAGCAGCAGGTTCCATGGTGGTGGTCATTCATACACTGAAGGGGACAGGTGGTCCTGGTCCTTGAAAAGACACCCTAACACCTTCGCCTCAGTCACCGTCCGCATACAAGCCCATACCTGGTATGTAGAGACAGCTGCCAGGTACACATTAAGGGCAGTCACTCACAGCCCTAACTGGGAGAGGGACCAGAGGTTAACCATGTTGAAACTACTTTTCAAAAAATATTGGCAAGTCATGCACTGGTTGAGATTAATCAGGATTCCCTCCCAGTGTGGCATATCGTAAAGCCATTATCCTATTTGACACACTGGTAAACAGCAACTGCAGTAACATTACTACATGGCTTTCCACTAGCCCGAAAGGTTGTTTTGCATGTAAACACTATACTTATTGCACTGTCATTCCTCCAGGTAGTGACTTCAAGAATTCTCACATTGAACAAGTGTTCACTATTAGACAACTGATTACGTGTGATAGTTATGGGGTGATCTATGTAGCCATGTGTAAATGTGGGACTTTCTATGTTAGTAAGACAAAGCGATAGTTCAAGGTTAGAGTGGGAGGACAATGCTGGGCTTGTAAATTCTTTCATGCTAATTTTAACCTGTTGTTCTTAACTGTTTTATCTGTTTGCTGTAAGGTGTTCAGAGCCATTTGGAATGAGCACCACATAAATAAAGTTGACCTGACTATTCAAAATGGCACTACTGTTTATGCCAACACCCAACAAATGATGAATGTAAATGTGAATAATAGGGTGGAACATAGATTTACTTACAGGGCAACTGACAGACTCAGTCAGAATCAAAGGGGAGGCGACTGTGATAACTTTCTGCTGAAAATAGAGGCATTTTGGATTTATAGTCTGGGTGCCTGCGAGTACCCTGGTTTCAATGGCAGCTTTGATTTAGCACCATTTCTAAAATTAATGCTGTAATGATCTATATGGTAGCCCAGGGGTGCATGATTTAAAATGTAAACAGAAATCTTTACTACATTATTGGAGATGGTGGAAGATCAGCAGCACAATACATTAATGAAAAACAGTGGAGCACCAGTTGGTAAATATTTTGTACAAAAAATTAAAATACAAAACGTGTATGTGCAGAGAACAAAAATGTGGTACAGCTCAGTGAGAACACCTAACGAGTGCATGTTCAGAATTGGTATCCTCTCAATGCCTCCTTGATTATCTCGGGACTGCTACTGATGTGTGGCTGAGAACCTTCACCATCACTGCCCCAAGCTCTGGAATGGCCGAACAGCCTCGCTCCACTCACCAGGCACTCCTCATCTATTCAAATTGCACTTTAAAAATACCTTTATATCTGCCTTGGCTTGCAAGTGCACTTTCTGGCTTTAGTCAGGGTGGGGTTTCTTTAGTCGGCTTTCTCACCCCACCTGACTAAGGGTGCCAATCCGCTTGCCATATAGCAGATTTCTATGGATGGTCTGTATTCCTCACCTCTGCTTATATGCAGTTTCTTTGCACTGACTCATTTGATAGTACTGCTTGGCCACGAGCACTGCACCCAACTCTGTAACTGTATTACTTGTGTACTGTATGCTGAATCTCATGTACTGTATGCTGTATCTCATGTATTTGTATTCCATATACTGTATGAGTCATCTACATGGCCCAGATCATATCTGAGAACAGTCCCTGGGGCCAGTGTAAATAAATACACACACACACACGTCAATCAATCAATAAATACTCGGTGAACAAGGACAATATTAACAGGCGATTGACCTGTAGGGTGAGATTATTGCCTGACCTCGTCACGTAGGAGAAAACTGTAGTGGTGTGATTGTGAATCCAAGGCATTAGTGGGGACCCAGCCGGCTGCTTACCATGATAGTTAAAGCCTGATCTAGGAGGTGTCATGGGGAAGGGAAACAGAAACAGGTGGGGAGGGGTTGGAGTTTCAACTGGTGCCTGAGGGAGCGAGGGGATGGGGAGAGTTGGAGGGAGGAGGGGAGTTGATTTCAGAAGGAAGGAAGTCAATAGGAGAAGGCAGACTGCCCAGCAGAGGAGCAGGGATGAGGAGTGGCAATAGTGCGATGGTCCCTGTAATGGAGGGGAACAGGAAAGGGGTGTGGCGGGGGAGTGGGAAAGGAGAGGTAAGAGAGAAGTGAACCAAACCAGTATGTGGATATGAAGGAGGTTCAGTGAGCCTGGCGATGTGAGAACAGAGAGAGGGTGCACAGGGATGAATACAGTGAACAGTGGTGTGTCTGTGTGTGGGGGGGGTTTTAGCAAAGCAGCAGTAGTTGTAGAGGGTATCTCGTTTAGCAAGGGAAGTGGAAGGGACAGTGCCACAGACCACATCCGCATAGTTGAAGACTGCAACATTTTGGTAACAAGCTCCCTACGGACACGCGGAGATACGCAGTCTTAGTTGTGGAACAGGACACTAAGCATGGGATGGAGTTTTGCATGGATGGCATTTTTGTGGGCTGAGAAGTCTAGTTTACTGTCAGGCCACCCGACACTCAAGGTACCTAAAGACTGAACTGCTTCAAAAGGCGTGCCATCCAGTGCAGTGAAAACAGGGCAGTAAGTCTGGCCAGTTTCTGACTGGTATCAAAGATCATGGACACTGTTTTTTTAGTGTTGACCCTGTGACGTTTGTTTTGTACCAAATCTCCTCATGTCCGATACTGAAACCTTGTTTTCACTGATCTCAAATGGACCTATGCATCAAACCTGTATATTGTGCTTACTATTGTTGCTTACATCAAATCTGTTTCATGTGTATTACTGTTACCTTGTACTCCACTGTCACCCTGTGCCATGTGTTATGGCCCAGGTCATGCCTGAAAATGGTCCCTGGGATCAGTGCACTCACCCGGTTATCAAAGTCATAAATAAAAAAAAAAAAAAAGATGGTTGGATTAGAACCAGTGAAGAATGGTGCTGAAGTCCCACTGAAGCAGTTTCACAGCATGTGGGAAATAATCTCAGCCAAGGCAAGTTGTCAGAATTTAAAACACACTTCATGATATTTATTTACAGATTTCCCAAATTAAACAAAAATAATAAAATAAATAATGCAATATTAACGACCACTCTCCTTCAGTGGTTTCTTGCACAAACACAGCTACACAGTCCAAGATTTGTTGAATTGCTACAATCTTATACCTTCTGTATCAAAGACACCAGTCTACCTGCACTGTAGACCTTCCTTCACTCCATCCAAGGCTGATCTGCCCGAAGTCCTGTGCAGAGAGCTTATATACCCTATAGGTGAGGTTACCTGACTAGGCCCTTAACCTCAAATACAAAATACAAACGTTCTATGTCAGGCTAGCTAACATTTGTGACCCACCAGAGGTGCTCTATAAGTTTCACATTGCTCTTTGTGGTTTACTAAGCAGTAATTACTTATTTGTAATACCCATTCTTGCATTAATTACTGGGATAATTACATAGTAACCATTAGAGGGTTTGTTTAGTTATGCAATGATTGACAGAGGGCACTGGTCCCTAAAGAAAACCATTAAGTAAGCAGCAGCCAGGTAAGAAGGTCCTATTATTAGGGTATCCCTGGCTAACTTGTTTATTCATATGCTGAACCTTAATAAAGCTTTCTATAAGTAAAGAAAATAATATGTCAACTCTCTGTTATTTACTTATAGGGTACATAAGAGAAAACGAGCATATTTCAATCATGCAGTATCTTGCTTATTTTAACTGTAGCCCTCTGATACTGTAAAGTACTGTAGCACTCTTAACACAGCAAAAAAAAAAAATAAACTCTCGGCTGCTAAACAGGTTATTTAAGAAACATAGACTTTGACGGCAGATAAGGACCACTTGGCCCACCCAGTCTGCCCGTTTCCCTACCTACTGGATAAGCTGCAGATTCTAGTTAACCAACAGCCTACTTCCTGCAACCCCCCACTATAATTGCCTTATGTCTGTCCCATGCATGTTTGAATTCCCCCACTGTTTTAGACCCCACAACTTCTCCAGGAAGGCGGTTCCATGTGTCCACCACTCTCTCGTGAAAAATAATTTCCATTACCCCTGAGCCATCCCTCTAACTTTAAATTGTGCCCCTTGTTCTTACACATCTCTTTTTCTGAAAGATGCTACCTCCTGGACTTTGTTGATTCCCTTGAGGTACTTAAAAGTTTCTATCATTTCCCCGTCCCTCCTTTCATCAAGGGTATACATATTAAGCTCTCTCAGTCTCTCTTCATATGGTTTCTGATGTAGACCCTGCATCATTTTAGTTGCCCTCCTCTGGACTGCTTCCATCCTGTCTTATGTCCTTGCGTAGATGAGGTCTCCAAAACTGCACGCAGTACTCCAGGTGGGGTCTCACCAACTGTCTCTACAGAGGGATAACCACTTCCCTTTTTCTACTTGTGATCCCCCTGGCTCTCCTTACTGACTTCTCACATTGCTTACCCACCTCTAGTTCATCTGATATGACTACACCTATGTCCCTTTCCATTATTGTTGTTGTTAGTACCTCCCCTGCTATTGTGTACTCTTCTCTTGGATTTTTATTTCCCAGGTGCATTACTTTGCACTTCTTTGCACTGAATCTAAGTTGCCATATGTCTGACCATTCCTCCAACCTTGCCAAGTCCCTTCTCATCCTTTCTACCCCTCTTTGTGTATCAACTCTGTTACAGATCTTTGTATCATCTGCAAAGAGGCATACCTTTCCTTCCAGACCCTCTGCAATGTCACCTATAAAGACGTTAAAGAGGACTGACCCAGTACTGTGCCCTGAGGTACTCCACTAGTAACCCACCTTTCTTCAGAATGTGTTCCATTCACTATTACCTTCTATGTCCTGTTGTGCAGCCAGTCTGCTACTCAGGCTACCACCCTGGGACCCACTCCCAGGCTGGCTAACTTGATTATTAATCTTTTGTGCGGGACTGTGTCAAATGCCTTGCTAAAGTCTAGGTAGGCCATATCCACAGCCACCCCTGGTCTATTACTTTGGTCACCAGTCAAAGAAATCTATTAGATTTGTCTGACATGACCTTCCTGCTGTGAATCCATGCTGCTTTGGGTCCTGTGCCCGCTGGCCTCTCTAGGTACTGAACAATTCTTTCTTTCAGAAGTGATCCATCATTTTCCCCACCACTGAGGTCAAACTAATAGGTCTGTAGTTTCCTGCTTCTGCCTTGCTCCCACTTTTGTGAAGGGAATCACATCTGCCCTCCTCCAGTCCTCAGGTACCACCCCATCTTCCAATGATTTGTTAAAAGTGTGGTTAGTGGTGTCACTAGGTCCTCCCTTAGCTCTTTAGGATTCTAGGTGAATCCTGCCAGGCCCCATTGCTTTGTCCACCTTGAGTTTTAGGAGTTCTTTCAGGACTCTTTCTTCTGTAAATGGACTGGCGCCAACCCCACTACCCAGAGTGCTTCTATTGTTTGGTTTAGGTAACTCCTCTTCTTCTTTTGTGACTACTGACAAAAGTATTCATTCAGTATCTCTGCCTTTCCACTGTCTCCTCTGCCCACCTCTCCTCTCCCTTATTAATCTTCACTATCCCTCCCTTAACCTTTCTATGCTCCCTAATGTACCTATAAAAGGTTTTATCCCCCTTCTTAACTGAGTTGGCTATCCTTTCCTCGGTTTGGGCCTTTACTTTTCTGACTGCCTTCCCCACTTCTTTCTGCTTTAATTGATACAGTTCCCTGTCGTGCTCCTTCTGTGATTCCTTATGCTTTTTGAATGCAGCCTTTTTCTCCTTAACCTTCCCTGACACCTCTTTTGAGAACCATAGTGGTTTTTTATTCCGCTTTGTTTTCTTTATTTGTTTCACACAAAGGCTTGTTGCCTCCATGATGGCAGATTTGATTTTTCTCCATTGTTCTTCCACCCCTCCTTTCTGGCCATTTGCTAATGCATTCCTCAGGTATTCACCCATTATGCCAAAGTCAGCCCTTCTAAAGTCCAGTATGCTTGTATTTGTATGGCTTGTCTCCATGGTTGTGTTTATTGTGAAGCACACTGTGCAGTGGTCGCTTGTTCCCAGATGTCTACTGACTTCTAAGTTTGTGATCCTCTCTCCATTTGAGAGTACCAGGTCTAATATTGCTCCCTCCCGAGTGGGTTCCACCACTAGCTGTCTAAGGCATGCCCCCTGTAGGGCATCAAGAATGACCCTGCTCTTGGATGTGGCTGCAGTCCATGTCGTCCATTTAACATATATATAAAATGAAAATACTAGCCTTAGAGGTGGCCTTTCCTGTATGGGAAGCGGCAGTTTGTAGTGCCTATAAACGTTGGAATACACCTTAGATCTCAGGGCAAGGTGATTCTGATATATGCAGCCACCCCAGACAAAAGAAAAAGAAGTGAGTTTTTAAAATATGCTCTATGTACTTTTATGGCATGTTTTATTATTAAGCAATGCTCAAGAAATGCTTAGAAGCGCTAGAAGCGGTGTCGAAAATTTGCCAATGATTCCTCAGCCGCTACTCCTCTCATTTTTTATTTGGGTCAATATTTGCAGATTACAGGAGCATACTACCTCTGCACTGCTCCTGGTAGTAGTTTCTATGCACCAAAAGGAACAAACACAAAAGATTTGCACAGTTCACCTGCAGCGCAAACAGTGTGGGAAACTGAAACTTAATTGTGTTTTCACTTTTCGGGCGGGCGGTTGCAATTGCCAAATGCCACCATGCCCAAAACTGCTGTGTGTGCTTGCCTTAAACTTTGGTGAGGTCTATATTTAATTCAGGCACAACAGTGTGCCTGTCATGCATTTAATTTTGCTCAGTTCACTTTAACTGCGTGAATCGAGCATATTTTAAAAACTCACTTCTTTTCTTTTGTCTGGGGTGGCTGCATATATCAGAATCACCTTGCCCTGAGACCTAAAGTGTATTCCAACGTTTATAGGCACTACAAACTGCCGCTTCCCATACAGGAAAAGCCACCTCTAAGGCTAATATTTTCTTTTCATATATTTTTTTTCTTGATTAATACCCATAAATGAAAGTGCACTCTTCATCACAACTCCTATCTTTTAAATACAGGGCACCTTTTATGTACCCTATGCAGCATCACAAACAAACAATGTACTTCTTAAGGATCCTTTTACATGCTGCTTTTCCCGGGTATCATTATATTCTTTTACTTTGTCCCATTTATCTCTAGTGGGCTTATATCATTATTTTATATGCCCGAAGGCATAAATCATATATACCTAGTTACCACTACTGGGCACACCTTTTTAAGGTGCTATTCTATTTTTCCTTATTTCTTTGGGACTAAAGGACTGAAAATATGGTGAATAAGTAATAGTAACCAATATAGTCGGAGTTCACTGGAGATAGTAAAGTACTATCCTAGGTGGCCTACCTAGGATAGTAGAATAGAAAAAAATAGAGATTTTCAGGACGTACTGTTGCAACAGAAGTTTTCATACAGAAGGTAGAAAAAAAGAAACTAGGAAAGTGTCCAATAGTCCAGAATCAGGGGGGTGTAGTCAACATCTATCACAAGCAGGTCTTGCACTGCTGCGGTGGAGGGAACGGAGGTGAAGATGACTGTGTCATCTACATAAATGTGGATATGCAAGTTGGCACAGGCAGACAGGAGGTTGCTCAGGAAGGTGGAGAAAAAGATGGAAGCTAGGATGGAGCCCCATGGGATCCCAGCCTCGATGGGAAAGGGAGGTGACAGACAGCCTCCAAATCTGTACTGACTGTTGGCCCATTAGGTAGGAACAGAACCAAGCAACAGCAGGAGCCAAGAGGCCAGCAGAGCTCAGTTTGTCCAGAAGGAGTGGCTGGGACACTGAATCGAAGGCTTTGGCCAGATCGATGAATATAGTGGCCGTAATGTGCCTCTGATCCATCCAGTAGATAAAATCGGTGACACACAGCCGAGAGAAGATGGTGGAATGGTGCTTCTGGAAACAAGACTGGAAGGATGACAGAAGGATGAGAGGAAGTCAAGGATTCTAGAATGGACCAGTTTCTCTTGCAGCTTGGGTGGGGAGATGGGATGGAAGTTGCCAGGGAGGAGGGTTACCCTTTATAAAGTAGAATAACTCTGGCCAACTTCCAGGACTGAGGAACAGCACTAAGAAAGATGGAAAAGTTGAACAGATAAGTGGAGCTGAGAGGAGCAGGAGCTTGGAGTCCAGACCATCAGGGCTGAATTTTGATGGATTGAGAGAGGAAAGGGCAAGCAGTTTTCCTGAATGGTGATTTTTTTTGGGGGGGGGGGCAGGAACGGAAGGAGAGGAGCTTGGAGGGGGAGAAGAAAAACAGGTTACTCACCCATAGCAGTACTTCTAGGAGTGGTACATGATGTTCATCCACACTTATGGCAGTGTTCTTTCCCTTTAAGAGCTTGACGGAAAGTCTTCAAGCTGGTTTTTCCCACCCATCCAGGTGGTAACTCCCTCGGCTCCACCCCATGACACCAGATCTTGCCCGCTAGAAGCAACTGTGTACGCCAAAGCCAGGGGAGGCCAGGTGGGTCCATGTGGACGAACATCATATACCACTCCTAGAACAACTGTTACAGGTGAGGAACCTGTTTTTTTTTTTTTTTTTTTTATCACTACTCTATTTTCGTCTTACTGCGGCGACTACCGGCAGGGGCATCCAGCCACCGGTCCTGCCCACCAGGAGAGCAACAGGCTCACTCATATGATGGGGGATCCAGTACGGGCATCGCCAGTCCACTGGAGGGCCTCCCCGTACCCTGTCCAGCCGGACTGGCCCCGAACCCCCCCCCCGTGCGATTCCACACAAGTCCTCTCGGCGAGGCAGGGTGCAGCCATCAAGCTGCACGATCGCACCCAGCCATTTTCCACCTAATTTTGAGCCCACTGGAGCACGGACATGTAATGACGCCCAGACACAACGCAGCAATGTCTGTTGTGCTCTCCCCCCACATGTCCACCAGCACGTAGAGCCTCCGGCATCCCCAGGGCCGCTACAGTGCAGCAGGATTCCCCAACCCTCCCCAGGATGAGAAGAGCAGTCTACAGATGCTCAATCCTGATCCTCCCCTGCCAACTCTCTGACAACCCGAGTCCATTCCCGAACCCGGGTCGCCAGCGTGGCACGAGGTGTGGTGTCCAGCGCCTCAACCCTCAGAGCCACCGGGCCAGCTAGGAACCTGTTTTTCTAGGGACATGGATATGATGTTCTGTCCACATTTCTGGCAGACTCCTAGCAGTTCTCCGGGAGAACGGATGCAAGGTGCACACCCCCTACTTAGGGAACAAAGACTAGAGAACTGAGACCCCAAAACTAGCATCACAGCATGACTCAAGCTCGATGTGCTAATGGAAAATGAAGGTGTGTGCTGACTTCCAGGTAGCAGCCCTACAGATTTCCTGGATAGCAACATCCCTTGAAGCAGCCATCGATGCAGCGGTATGATGGGTAGAATGAGCCCTTAGCCCCACAGGAGACTCCCTGCCCACCAACCTATAGCAGAGATCAATGCAGGATGTGATCCACCTGCCAATCGTCCGCTTGGCTGCAGGTCTGCCAGGTGCGGCTTCAGCGTAGGTGACAAACAGCTGGTGAACCTCTCCCTGAATTCCAGCCGTGTGCTCTTTATAATAAGTGTGCTCGCTGCAGGTTCAGAGTACGGAGCCTGTGCTCGGCCTCCGAGGTGTGACTGGTGAAGTACACCAGGAGATTAATCACCTGGTTAAAGTGAAACTCTGACACAAACTTCAGTAGTAACTTTGGGTTGGGGCGCAGGACAACCTTGTCCCTATGGAAGACCAGGTAAGGAGACTCCACTGAAAGCGCATGGAGCTCACTGATCCTTCTGGCTGACGTGATAGCCACCAAGAAGGTGGTCTTCCATGACAGGTGAGAGAGGTCACACCTGTGCATCGGTTTGAATGGCCTGCCCATGTGCTTTTCCAAAACCAGAACCAAGTCACACGGTTGTGGTGGTGGTGGTTCACACACCTGAGGGGAAATAGGGTCAAGGCCTTTGAAAAAGCGCCAGACCACCTTCCCTGCACCGCTGCCAGGTGCACGTTAAGGGTCGTCGACCATAGGCCTAACTGGGAGAGGGACCAAAGGTAATCGAGAATGTTAGCCACTGGGAATGACAACGGGTCCAACCCTTTGCCCTGACACCAAATGGAGAATCTCTTCCATTTGAAGGGATAGCATTTTCCTGGTCAACTCCTTCCGAGATGCCTCCACAATGGTGAAGACAGTTTTGGAGAGACCCAAGGCCTGGAACTATAGCCACTCAGGAACCAGGCCGTTGGGTGCAGGGATTGACGGTGCAGGTGGAGTACCTTCCCCAGACTGATGGAAAGCAGGTCCGGGTGTAGGGGAAGATGCCTTGGGAGCCTGCTGCTGAGGCGGAGGAGATCGGGGTACCAGAACTGGCGTGGCCATTCCTGAGCCACCAGGATCACCTGTACCTTGTTCCTCCTGGCCTTGAGCAACACCTTGTGGATCAAGGGAAATGGAGGGAAGGCACAGAAGAGGCCTGGGGTCCACAGCCTCGAGAAGGCATCCCCCTGCAGGGTTCCCTGCTTAGGGGGGCAGGCACAAAAGAGCCTCAGCTTTGCATTCTCCCTGGAGGCAAACAGGTCCACCTGAGGGGTGACCCACTGGGAGAACAGACTGTGAACTACCTCTGGGTGGAGAGACCACTCACCCACTAGCTGATTGGAGGGCTCCTGCCACATGGATGGCTAGGAGATCTGCATCCAGGCTGCGCACCAAGGACCAAACACGGAGAGCTTCCCTGCACAAGGGCAGGGAGTGCATCTTGCCCTGCTTGTTGAGGTAGTACTTGGTCAAGGAGCTGTCTGTCTCGACTTGGACCAGGTGACCCCAAATGTGCGGAGCGAAGGCAGTCAACGCCAGCCAGACTGCCTAGAGCTCCAGCAGGTTGATGTGGCATCAGGACTCTTCGGGGGTCCAGAGCCCGTGGACTCTGTGTTCCCCCAGGTGGGCAACCCAGCCCATGAGACAGACATCAGTCGTCAGGATGACCATCGGCTCTGGGAGGACAAACGGGATCCCTTCCTGCAGGTGTGCTGGGACCAACCACCACTGGATGGTGTCCCACATCCGCTGGGTCAAGGTGACCAACTGGTTGAAGTGATCCTTGCGTGGAGACCACTGGTTGGCAAGCTCCAGCAGGTCTAACGGACCATGCTGGTGCAAGCTGCCATGTAGCCCAGCAAGCGCAGGAAGTCCTGGGCAGGGTGCAATTGCCCAACCTAAAATGATCAGGCACAGGAAGAGAAAGCCTCCACCCTGTCCGTCAGGAGCCGGGCTCTGCAAGAGTCGAGCTCTATGCCGATGAGTTGATCACCCGAGAAGGCACACGTTCCAACTTGGCCTCGTTGACCAGGAGGCCAAGGGAGATGCAGATCTGGAGGGCCAGATCCCTGGACCACTCCACCTCCTGCCTGGAGGGATCTACGATCAGCCAGTTGTCCAGGTAGGGGTAAATGCAGACCCCTCAGAGCCTCAAGTAAGCTGCCACTACTGCTATGCACTTGGTGAAAACCCTGGGTGCCAAGGAGAGGCTGAATGGCATGGCCTAGAACTCGCAGACGGCTCCCTCTGCTCGAAAGGAAAGGAACCTTCGATGAGATGGACGGATCGGGACGTGAAAGAACACGTCCTGAAGATCCAGGGAGCAAAGCCACATGTTTCACTCTAGAGATGGTATGATCTGAGACAGAGCTGCCATCCTGAAGGTGTGATCTGAGGAACTTGTTCAGGTAGCGCAGATCTAGAATGGGGCCAGGGGAGGTGCGACGGGTATGACTGAGGCATCCCTCATACCGTCACTGGGCAGGCTTAGAGGAGGAGGAGGAGGGCCTGGCTGAGGTGCCACCGGAGCCTCTCCCTCCAGGCTTATGGACGACCAAGGCCGCCGGCTTGGCTCAAGGTTGCCAGGCCTGAGCCTGCTTTCCAGCCAGTTGCTGGGCTAGTTTGGCCACAGGAGTGGAGGCGGACTGAAAGGGCTTCCTCTTCTGCTGCTGCTTGGAGCCTTTAGGGTCCTTTTGGGCAGATGTCATGGAGTCCAAGTTGACACTGGACTTCTCAATACGGGTGAGGTGACCTTCGACCTCAGGCCCGAACAGGTCGGTACCCAGGAAGGGGACATCTGCCAGCTTGTGCTGAGTATCTGCCATAAAGGTTGAGATCCTCAGCCAAGCCCTGAGGCGCATGGCCCCTGAGGCTGCCACGTAGCGGGCACAGGAGTTCCCAGTGTCCATGGCTGTCTGGAGCTATTTGGCCACATCCCGGCCTTGGTCCTGGACCTGTTTGACCGTGGTCTGGAGGCCCACAGGCAGATGAGGGAGCACCTCATCTAAAGTGCCTGGCAGGGCATGGGAGAAGTGGGCCATAATGAGGGCTGAGCTTGCCTGGCAGAGACCAAGCGAGGAGGCAGCACAGACTTTCTCAGCCGCATGGTCCAGCTTCTTGGACTCCTTGTCAGGCAGCTTGTCAACATCTCCAACGTTGCTACAGCGCCTAAACACAGAGTTGGCAACCAAACCCTTGGCCAAGGAGTGCTCTGTGAATCCCAAAAGGGAACCGGTGGGCACCGTGTATTTGTGGGCAATCGGGGCAGAAAGCAGACTGCTGCCAAAGCTCCAGGGCTGGGCCAAGGATGGCTTCTGCCACCAGGAAGGTCTCCGTCAGAGAGTCTCCCCAGTCAAGGATCTTAGTCAATGGGTAACGAGCATGCTTTTGCATGGGCTCCATCTTCATACCCGTCGACTCGTAGATCAGACGGAGAAGGTAAAGAAAGGATGTGGGGCCCTCATCCATTGAGAGAGTCCACACCGACTTAACGTCAACCGGACAGGAGTGCAGTGAGGAACCCTCCAACTCTGATGAGTCATCAAAAAGTGGTCGACTGCTCGAGTCCCTACTGACCCCCGTGGATGGTCAGGGTGACCCGTGACCGACAGCCGATGGGGAAGCCTTGGCCGGCCGAGACTCCTTGGTCGTCAGCTGTTTAGGTAGCGGTTCCACCAGAATCAGTGGAGAGGCTGGAGGCGGCCGAGTCGGGACCATTTTAATCAGTTCCATCGGTGGAGTCGGCCTTTTGGGCAACAGCCAGCGTAGTAACCAGGGTCGGCTTAGTACCAGTAAACAACTGCTGCCACATCAAGTCCTCGTAGCATCGATGCAACCTGCACCGAAGCCTCTCTTCACCAGAGGAGGACGTGGATGAAGAATAGCGGCGACACCATTTCCCGTGGTGCAGAGAGCAGGAGTGCCGATGTCACCGGGACCGGCTGGACAAATGGGAGGAAGACCGAGATCTTGGCCGCCGGGGGGGACCAGCAACTGGGCTTGGAGGGAGTCAGATTCTCGAAGCTCCTCCTGGTTAGGGTCGGGGACCAGAGGTGTCAGGTCAGCAGACTGATCCATCCCTCCAATGGTCTGCGTCAGGACTGGATTCCTAGACAAGGAAGTGTCAGCCTCTTCGGTCGTCAACTGGTCAGTCGGCTCGAGAAAAATCTCGGCTGGGACTTTGACCAGCATCTCGGCCAACAGGCTGTGAGGTTACCATGGAGTTAGTGGCCAAGGATTAGGCTGAAGTCAAATCGGAGGCAGCGAGGTGGAGCCCTCAGCCAAGAAGCCCGATCCCATGATCATGATGAGTCTTTTCCTTTTTAGACTTGGATATGCCGGTGGGTCCCTGACCGAAGGTAGACAGAGACTGGCATAACTCCTTGAAGGAGCCCATAAAAATTGAGCCAAAGCAGCACAAAGGGAGAAGCTGAGGAGGAATGGGTCACGGCCTGGGCTACCTCCTCTTCGAAGGCCACAAGCTGATCACCGGACCCCGCAGCTCGGGAGACCCCCCAAACGGGCTTCTTTGGATTTGACTGGCGGGTTCCGATGTGTCGGGTAGCCCCGTTTCAGGCGGGTGACAGTCCTCCAGGATGGTGAGGTGAAATGAGTGGCAAGTTGCAAGCCTGGGGATCGGGGTTGTGCCCCAAGCAAAAGGCGCACGTGGCATGCGGGTCGGTCCAGGACATCATCTGCCCGCAAGGTCACCAGCGGAACCCGGGAGCAAAATTATCGTCCGTCGCAGTCGTGATTGAAGATCGAGCTGAAGACAAAATCTCGTAAGAAATGAAGGTTTGGAAGTAATTCCAAAGAATTTAAGCACTAGGGCCTACTCAACATGGGAGCAGTAAGGAGGGAGCCCGCTTCTTCCAGCGGAAAGGAAGATCTGGCATCATAGGGCGGAGCCGAGGGAGTTACCACCCAGGTGGGTGGGAGAAGCCAGCTTGAAGACTTTCCAGCAAGTTCTTAAAGTGCAAGGACACTGCCAGAAGTGTGGCCAGAATATCATATTCACGTCCCTAGAAGGGAAGAGCACAGGTTGTGAAGAACTCAGCAACAGAGGTAGGGTAAGATACAGATGAACCACGACTATGAGGACCGAGGGAGTGGACTGGATGGGAGGAGTCGAAAAGGGAGTGGATAACAATGGGGGGAGTGGACTTATCATGGGGAGAACAGGTGGTTCACCATCTCCTGATGCAGGGACCACTCATGAGACGCCTCGCCTACTTGGCTGAGGGCATCCACTAGCTGGTTGGAGACTCCTGCTACATAAATCACCATGAGATCGGCATCCAAGCTGCGCATGAGGGTCCAGCTGGGGAGGACCTCCTGACACAACCGAAGGGAGTGCGTTCCGCCCTGCTTGTCCGGGTAGTACATGGTAGTAGTACTGTCTGTCTGCAACTGCACAACCTGATCTCGGACAAATGGAGCGAATTCCATCAGAGCAAGGTGCACTGCATGGAGCTCCAGCAGGATGATGTGGCAGCGCAACTCCCTGGGTGTTCAGAGCCCCTGTGGTTCCCCAGATGTGCTCCCCATCCCACCAGAGATGCATCAGTTGTCAGAGTGACTGTTAGCTCTGGGCAGATGAATGGGACTCCTTCCTCCAGATGTTCTTGGATGAACCACCACTGGATGGCATCCCACATCGGCTGAGTCACCATGACGAGCTGGTCCAGGTGACCTAGGAGCTCAGATCTCTTTCAGGCCAGCTCCCACTGCAGGTGGCGTATCTATCACTGGGCCCATCTGACTACACTGGTGCAGGATGCCATGTATCCCAGCCACTGCAAGAAGTCCCGGGCAGGGCAGGAGCACCCAAACTGAAATGATCAGATAAAGGAGGTAAGATCCAATGCTTGGTCAGCAGAAATTCGGGTCTTGGCCCGGAGGGAGTCCAGCTCTGCCCTGATGAAGTGGACAACGTGAGTGATCAAGTCTGGACATGGCCTGGTTGACCAGAAGGCCAGAGTCCCTGCAGATCTGGAGGGCCAGGTCCCTGGACTGCTCCGCCTCCCAGGATGGCCCGGCTATCAGCCAGTCATCCAGGTACAAACAGACCCAGACTCCTCTGCACTGCAGGAATGCTGCCACCACTGCAATGCACTTGGCGAAGACTACAGAGGATGAAGACAAGCCAAAAAACATGACCTGGAATTCGTAGAGAACCTCTTCTGCTCGGAACCGGAGTTAATGCCAGTGGGACGGATGGACTGGAATGCGAAAGAAGTCATCCTGGAGGTCCAGAGAGCACAGCCACACGGCCTGCTCCAGGGATGGAAATGATTTGGTTCAGAGAGACCATCCGGAACTTCCACTTCCTCATGAACTGACTGAGATCATGAAGCTCCAGTATGGGGTGCCAACCCCCCCCATCCATTTGGGGACCAGGAAGTACTTGGACACAAAAGGCCTGGCCGGCTGTGGTGTCTGGGACATGGGCTACAGTTTCTTTCTCTAGGAGGTAAGCGATGTCCTCCCTGAGGACAGACAGTGTGTCCTGCGACATCACGAACTCTCATGGAGCATGGGCTTGGTATGGTGGGAGAGCCTCAAAGTCAAGATGCAATCAACTGCCCACCATTTCAAGCACCCATTTGTCTGAGGTAATGGCAGACCAGGTATGCCAGAAATGGCGAATCCAACCCCCACAGGAAGCCAAGGCAGGGACTGGACAGTCATGAGGCAGATGCCCCCTGACCCATTACTGAACTGCTTGGAGGTGACACTGGTACCATCTGCCAGAAGAGCCCTACTGCCAACCCCCACCCCGGCTCCTAGAGCCCTGGCTGGTGAACTTAGGCTTAGGTCACCAGATCTGCGATAGCCCCAGCTGGGGCTGCTGCGACAGAAAGGGATGAACCTGAAAGGGCTTTTTCTTCAGCCACTTTGCCTACTGATGATCCTTTTGTGAGGATGTCACAGAGTTGAGGGTGGCACTGGACTTTTCAATCCTCGTCAGGTGCCCATCCCGATAAGGTTACTGCCTAAGAAGGGCGCATTGGCCAATTTGTGCTGGGTGTCCGCCATGAAGGTGGAAATCTGCAGACAGGCCCTAGGGCGCAGTAGTTTCTGATGTCCCAAGCTGTCTGAAGCTGGCGTTTTGCCAGCACTTGACTCCGGTCTTTGACCATCTTAACCACCATCTGCAGATCAGCAGAAAGACGAGGGAGGACAGGGTCAAATACTACCATCAGGGAGTGACCAAAGCTGGAATCATCCAGGCGTAACTCGCCTCATGGAGACCCAGGGAGCACACAGCATAGACTTTCTTGACTGCACGGTCCAGCTTCTTGGGTTCCTTGCTGGGGGGTGTTTGTCCACATCCCTGACACTGCCAGTCTTACAGAAAATGGAGTCCATCACCAACCCTGAGCTGAGGGGTGGTCCAAGGAGCCAGCTGGGACCACATTCTTGTGGACCACAGGGGCTGAGGGTGCTGCACGAGGCCAAATGCTGCCAGAGCTTCAGCGCAGGTCTTAGAATAGCCTTTGCCACTGGGAAGGCGACCCCCAGGGAATCATTCCCATCCAGGATCTCTGTGAGGGGATACTTGGCCTGCTTCTGGACCAGCTCAAAGGAGATGTCCATTGATTCAGAGATCAACTGAAGCAAAGCCCTGAAGGACACTAGCCTGTATTCAGTGGTCAGGTCTTCTGCCAATACTCGGTCAAAGCCTGGGGTCCTCAAAGGCTGTGTGGAAAGTCCATTGGAGTCTAAAGCCTCCTCAAATACTGCATACTGCCATTTTCCCCACAAATCACCCTGGACTCATCTGAATGGGTGATCTCGACCGACAGTCAACTGGGAAGGACGGTAGCTGGGCCGGAGGTCTTGGTAGGGGATCCCTGTAAGGGTTGCCTGGGTGGCGATTCCACCTAAATCAGTGGAAAGGCTGGCACCAGAGACACCAGACATGGCAGGACCAGGGTGCACTGGATCAGAGGTGACATGGGAAGTGTGTGGGCCAGGGGAAGGGGCCTACCCTGCCAGAGGCCCCACTGTTGCCACGTCATCTCCTCACAGCATTGACATGGCCTGCAATGAAGCCTCTCTTCATCCAAAGACAAAGAAGGGTGCTGACGGTGCTTCCAGGCCGAGGGTCGAGCATGGGACTGGGAGGAGACCCTCGACCATGATCTCCATTGAGACTGGATCTCAACCGATGATATGGAGTATCGACAGTGAAGAGAAGCGAGTGGAGGGGCCATGTACAGAACATGCACTGGCTCCTGCCGCGAGACCCCAGAAGGAGGTAACTCCAGGGAGGAAACAGTCTGGTCTGCTGACTGCTCCTGACTATCCTGGGAGAGGATCAAAAGGACTGGAGTCCTTGAGATGGAGTCTTCCTGGATCCCCTCAGATAATGGATCAACTGGGTTGATGAGAAAGATCTCAACCGCCTGGTCGACCCACATCACGGCCAACAAGCCTACCGGTGTTACCATGGAGCTATTGGCTTGACAATCGACCAACACTGGCTCAGCTGAAGCCGAGAGCTCGACAATGGTCAAGCAGAATGCGGGAGCGGGAAAAGTGGGCTCATTCTTGGTCCCATGACCATCAGTTGGATTTTTTCACCTTTTTCTTGGGAAGGCCCTCCCTAAGTGTCTGAAGATATTGGCTCATTTCTCAGAATGTGCCCATGAAGGATGCCCCAATGCTGGCCCTGACCAGGAGCAATGTGGATGCTGAAAAGGAATCTGCCACAGTCTGAGCTACCGTCTCTTCCATGGCTGCAAGCTG
The DNA here is from genome assembly GCA_016271365.2 of Neoceratodus forsteri. Lineage (NCBI taxonomy): Eukaryota > Metazoa > Chordata > Ceratodontiformes > Ceratodontidae > Neoceratodus > Neoceratodus forsteri. The sequence continues at coordinate 850,287,251 of CM057452.1, forward strand.
GGTAGCTGAGCCTGCAGCTGCAGACACCACCTTGTGGGTGTCCTGGGGGATGTCCTGTTTGACCGGTCGACTGAGGAGGACGTGGGCGTAACTAGAGGAGGAGAGATTTACACAGGCCTGAGCATCATGGTCTGCCCAATGGCAGTAAATGCACAATGACTGCGGGTCCATCCGGGACATTTTTTGGTTACATGCGAAGCAATGTTTAAAGCTAGGACTGGATCAGGCTTCTTCATAAGCCATGATGGTAGTGGAAAGTGAAAGAAACTTGAAGCCAGAAGACAAACGCCAATGGCAAAATGAGAAATGGCTTTTGGGCCTACACCGCACATGGAGCTATGAAGGAGGACACCTGACTGTTCCCATGGAAAGGAAGATCTGACATCACAGGGCACAGTTGTCGCAGGGAGGGAGCGACACACCAGGAGATGTACCGCCGGTGTCTGCAGGGACGATCAGAGCGACCTGATGTTTCTCGTCGAATTCTGTCGCTGTGATGGTCTTCGCCGTGGTGATGTCGACGTGCAGCTGGCATACCAGTGGAAGGAGCTTAATTTGAAGACGTTCAGGCTGGATTTAAAGGGGAAAGGAAGACTGCTAGAGTGTGGATAATGCACCATATCCACACACCTAGAAAATGTAGTATCTGTAAAGGACTTCTATCCAACGATGCAACCACTGTTGATGTGGCAAGCATCACAAAGGCCCTAGTAGCCTAACTGTGCTTATACTCTCCTGTGAAACCTCCGAAATCCAAATTTCAACTTGGACTTTTTGTAGCCTGGTCACTTGGGACCAGACTCATTCATACTGCATACAGATGACAGTAACCACGTAGGGTGCAGCAACCAGGCTGGAAAGGGATTGAATCAACAGTAGCAAAGATAAGTGACACCTTAACCAAACTGATGCTGGAATGACACTGGATCAGTGATGCAAGTCAGCAGAAAAATAGCTGCAAGGAAGTGTTGTATTAAGCGAAAACAAGCCTTATAAATTAGGCAATAATGACTGTCTGTCTCTGTACATCTGTCTACATCCAACCTTATAATAAATACAGAATATTAACATCCTAAGTGTCATGTTTTTCTTCGTCTCTTACCTAGACAAGTCTGTTGGTCTCCGTATTACGTAAAGTTTAGAACAGGAATACTCCAACATAGTAAAGACTATATAATGCAAGTTAGAAGACTTATTGTTCCACCTAGAAAGAAAAGGAGACGAATTAAGCTGGCATCAGAGTTAATGCTCACATGCATAGTTTACTGAGAATGCACTCCAGTGTTCATTGTTAAACAGCTTACTGGCATGGAAACACAGGCACTTAATGATACTGATAGTGTATCTTTTTGAACCAACAATGAATGAGGAGCAGGCTACTATAGGTGAGAATGGGGTTGTAGTAAAGTCTAAACAAAACAACAAAACAGCTCAAGCTGCTGACTGGAGTGTGCACGGCACCAAATGGTCCAAACAAAGAAAGGCAAGCCAGCACAACTCCAAGCTTAGGCAATAAGGCTTTATTTATGAAAAATATTAAAAAGCAACATACCTTATTGTCTCCTGTGTTGCTGTGGAGCCTGCCCACAAGGGTATGTTGCTTTTTTATATTTTTCATAAATAAAGCCTCATTGCCTGAGCTTGGAGTTGTGCTGGCTTGCTTTTCTTTGTAGTAAAGTCTCACTGGGCAACATCTGGATCAAGCACAAACCAACATCGTGCCACAGAGGAACAGGGAAGGGTGCAGCCCAAAACAGCACAGACCAAAGAAACACTTCATAGGCTACACTCATGGGCATAAATCAAAGTGGAAAGAAATTACCACAAGGACTGGCTTGCTATTGGAAAAGTTTTATTTTTGAGCCCAGGTGAGCCCACAACCTTGGCGCTTCGCGTCTTTAACATGACGCTTCGTCAGGAGGAGGAATCTACAACCCTGCAAGGCTGTTTAAAAGTACAAACATTTAAAGTGACAGTGCATTAAAACTAAAACAAACACCTAAGTGAAAGACCCCTGCAAAGAGGTTTGCAAACATCTAATAAAATCCTCTAATTCCATCTATGTAAAAGTATTAACATACATAAATTGGTGCCAAACTAGCCCCATAATCGTTTCTCTCTGTAAGACATTGTTTGTGCCACAAATAGCGTCCTAGCCCACAAGAACACCTCTAGACTAATGTTTGGGGGAGCCAAATACTGGACACAAACAGTAAATTAACCTAGAGTCTGCAACACCTGCATGGTTCTCTTTGAAGATGCAAACATTTAAAAACACCTGAGACACCACTTGAAATGAATTCTAGCAAACTTCTAGCAACACCTACTAGAATCAACAGTGTAAATCAAAATAGTGTACATTTTTGGCTAAATAGCCCAATAGTTTTTTTTCTCTGTCTTTTGGAAACTGCTAATAGTACCAAAATAGAGTCCCAGCTCACAAAAGCAAGTGCTAAAACTCATTTGAGTAAATCTCATAAAGCAAAACTTACAAGGAGCATTGAATACTTAAAAGTACCTGTGGAAAGCTATTGCATTGAATTGTGGGGGCATGTGTCATTTTGTATTTCTTTGAAACTTGGCTTCCCAGCCAAATGCCCTTTGGGGTAACCATTGCCTCAGTGCTTGCACAAAGAGGGTCTTTGTATGTGGAAAGCTATGCCACTGTCAGTCATATGTATAGATATATGGTGTTGTAATATATAGATAAGCCTCAATAACAGTATACTAAGTCATACAAAAATGTCCCAGTAATACACTACTGCTCTATCAATATTACTATCCTGAGAAGTGATAATACTATCGTTTTAGTTGATAATACTACAGTTCAAAGCTCATCTCCAACTGTAGTATTATCGACAAACTTCAGCAGCACAAAAGCAGCTACTAGCATGTACGGAGCGTGAGTTGGCTCTTCACCCAAACCAATTTCTCACAGAAAGCTGGCTCGCCACTCGCAGACATTCCACAAAACCCGGAAAAATGCACTCCATCACATAACACGAAACCACCTTACAAGGAATGCAATTTGTCCAAAATCAGGGGCTGGTTGGTAGACACCTGACATTAATATTCCTCAAGTGTGCTTCATTATTGGCTGCTTTTCCACAGTGGGAGGGCAGAACATTTGGCAACATGCCGGCTGTCTCTTGCTAAGTGAGATTAACTTCTGAAGCTCATATCTTCGGCAGTTTCATTCATATTTCTTTTACTTGGTTGCTCTAACAGGTAAAAAAAAAATCTGGTTGATCCTGTCCTCACTTACCCTACAAAGCAACAAAAAGGTATGCGGGATGGACAACCGAGCAAAAGGGAGAGGGAGAGAGACAGAGAAAGAAAAGTTCACTAGTCTAGCAGTCATTCGGACCCGCGATATGAGGCTTATCCATATATTACAAAAAATAAATAATTTAGTGTGTATCCAAGGAGAGTTATATACACTAAACTATCCATTATTCTCTTTATATTCGGTTATATTTTGTGCATATGTAAAGTGCCCGCAAGGAAAATGGATGACAGGATCACACATATAGAGAGAGAGAGAGAGAGAGACTGGATTTTTTAAATATTTGACCTTCCTCTGACCTGAGGGGGAAGCATGCTGGGCAGGAAGCCAAATTACGTCAAGGGCTGCTCAACAAGAATACGTCAAAATACATTTGCCTGTAATAAACTTACTACAAGGGCTGCAAAACAAGGGTGTGCCAGAAAACCATCACCTTTCATAAACCTTTGCACTTGAAAGGCAGGATGTTTGGGAAACAGCCCTTCTTGACAAGCTGGTGTAAATTTATTTTACCAGTAAGGCAGATGGACATCAAAGGCAGCCAGAAAACTGGGTTGTGGGGAAATCGCAAGGGTGACCTTTACTGGCGTACAAGAGAAGGACACCCTCAGGATCAGACAGTTTTTTTTTTTTCAGGGTTGGACCACAGATATTTAAGACCCTCCAGAGAGCATTTTGAGGACACTTTCCTTTTGGACACTCTCCTGACAAGACAAGACCAGCTGCCAGCACACTGAAGGTCAGTGGCTGCAAGAGAAGGAAAGAATTCTTCAGACTTCATTTGTTCTCTTGAACTTTCACTTCACTATGAACATTAAGTCAGAACTTTAAATAACAGTTATAGTGCATTTTCATGTATATTTTCTACTTTATTTGTGTTATTCTGTGACCAAACTGATGAAACCTTTGTGTTATAAATGTATGAAAATGATTTAGTAAAAAACATTTGTCTAAGAAACCTGCCTAAACGAGATTGTTATATTGTGTGTGCGATTATGGGATGTTTCAGTACTAAACTGTTATTGCTAAGGCCTCGAATGTAGAGGGTAGCTGGTCTGGGAGGTTGGCAGGTGGTTAGGAGGGGCAACTCGAGTGCCCCATCACTTAATGTTGACCAGCATATCACCTCTATCTCTGAAATCAAAAATCAAAGGGGCAGAGGACACAGCAGCACAGGAGCTAGCGCTACAAAACTTGCCCAAAACAGGGACCAAAACAAAAAAAGCAAAAAAGAAATCCAAAAAACTTCTGATCATAGGAGACTCCATAATTTGGGGAGTTCATACCTAAATCCGGCCAGGGGTAATGGTCAAATGTAACCCAGGTACATCAGCGTGGAGAGACACTGACCACATTACTAAAATTGTGCAGGAAGCAGGAGAAAACATTGATGTATTGGTACACATAGGGACTAATAATCTTCCAGACGGTCAGTTGTGGAGACCAAGGAACACCTGACCAGGCTGGAAGACAAACCATCATCCATTTCATCCGGCATCTCCTTCTCTGACATCCAGCCCGTCTGGGAGAGTGGGCAGACAGACGGAAGGTCAGAGAAGGGGAGATAGTGGAGCTAAACATGTGGCTCAAGGGCTGGTGCCAGGAAAAAGGACACACATTTGTAGGCAACTGGCAACAGTTTTGGGAGCGGAAGTTCTTTAAATTCGATGGCCTGCATCTGTCTAAGGAGGGAGTCACAGTGCATTGGAGGAGAAGTTTGATGTCTTTGCAGAATATTTCAACTAGCAAATGGGGAGGGGGTGCAGCACCCGATACATCGAATGGGAAGAACACCCCTCCCCCCTCAGCTAGTGATCAAACAGGGGTTCAGCATGTTTGTAGTTCATTTGTATCACCACGTAAGGAAAAAGGTCCAGCTCCCCATAAAACAAGCAGGGGAATGCCGGACCTCACCCAACAACTAACACACCTAAATCTGGCCAATGGAAAATCATGAACATAAATGACAGCAGTCTGGGAAACAAGATCCCAGATCTGGAGGCAAAATTGAGAGATGCTAAACTGGACATAGTAGCCATTAGCGAGACATGGTTTACCAGTAACCACACTACGGAGACTTCAGTACCTGGCTATGAACAGCTCAGGTGCAAAAAGAAAGGGGGGTGGCCCTTTATGTCAATAAAAATATCAAAGCTACAGAAATTCAGAATACACATAAGGAGTCAGAAGAACTGTGAGTAGCCCTGGAAACAGGAAATGGGACAACCATACAAACTGGGGTTGTCTACAGGCCTCCAGACCAGGTGGAGGACATAGACACATTACTGTTAGAAGATATACGAAACATGACAGCTAAAGGGGAGGTTCTGATAATGGGATACTTCAACATGCCAGATACAGATTGGCCAATACTAGCAGGAACATCTGCCACACCTAGACACATGGTGGATTCCCTGCAGGGGGAGGGCCTCAAACAATTGGTACTACAACCCATAAGAGACAGGGCTATCCTGGATCTAGTGCTGACTAACAGAGAAAGGATCACAGATCTTCAGGTAGAAGGCCACCTGGGGGCCAGTGACCATTAAATGGCACGGTTCAGTTTGGCCACTAGAACTAAATCATCCCATTCCAAGGCAACAATATGGGACTTCAAAGGGGCTGACTTTGATAAGCTGACCAGCAGAGTTAAGCTAGCCCTGGCAAGAAGAAATACAGGTGAGGGGCACAGGCAAAGTGAGCAAGCATTAAGGATGCAATACTTGAAGCAACATCCCATTGTGTTTGGGAGAAAAGCAAGAGCAAAAACAGTAGCAGAAAAGATCAGAGACAAAAGGTTGGCCTTCAGGAAATATAAGGGAATGCAGCGGGACGAAGATAGGGAGGCACACCAAACTTCCCTAAGGGAAGCAGGGAAGGCAGTAAGGCAGGCAAAGGCCCAAACCAAGGGAACACTAACATGAACAGTAAAAGAAGGGGACAAGACTTTCTACAGATACATTAGTGAAAGGAGAAAGTCCAGAGGGGGGTATTGCTAAGATCAAAGGGGATAAGGGGAAGTGTGTGGAGGAGGACCAAGGAAAAGTATCTATTCTAAATAGATATTACTGCTCAGTATTTACTGAGAAGGTAGGGCAGGGACCACAACTCAGCACCACGGACACGGAGGAAGGGAGGTGTGTACAATTCCCTTCACAAAAGAAATGGTCCTACAAGAGCTCGCTAAGCTCAGGGTGGACAAGGCAATGGGACCCAATGGCATATATCCCAGGGTACTAAAGGAACTAAGGGTGGAACAAGCAGAGCCATTAGCAGAACTGTTTAGTGAGTAACTGAGCACAGGAGAGGTCCCAGAAGACTGGAGAAGGGCTCGTGCAATCCTGCTCCACAAGAATGTCAGCAGGGAGGAGGCAGGGGAAAAAAAGTACTCACCTTAGTAATTGTGTTTCTTCTAATGGAATCTTGCTGTATTCTGACATATGCAGTTAGCCCCAGCACTTGAACTGCCCTGGAGAGGAAAAGGTTAACTCTATGCACTAGCATAGAATGTTGAGCTCGAGCTCGGTTTTTAAACCTCTGTCTGTGGTGCTTCACAGTGTAACCGTCAGATTCTTACGAGCAACTAACTAACTACACTTCCAGTATGGAAATTGTAAAAAAATATACCAACAGGCAATTACGTGGGTCCCAAAAGACTCAAGTCGATAAACCCAAGATAAAAAAAATGAGGTAGTGAATGAGATATAAAACATATAAACCTGAACATAACCACCACCACCCCACCCAGAAGAGGAGGGACGTAAGGTACACCCCTGAGATGCAACACTACCTGCCAGCTCACTTCCCAAAAACTAGGTTCTGAGAAGGGAGGCGGGGGGAGGGGGGCAGAATACAGCAAGACTTCATTAGAAGAAACACAATTACTAAGGTGAGTAATTTTTTTTTCAAACAACATGAAGTCTTGCTGTATTCTGACATATGCAGACTTCCAAGCAGTACCTCCATGGAGGAGGGTACCAAACCTGTTTTGGGAATAGGCTCTGCAGTACTGCTGTACCAAACCTAACATCACTCCTAGCCTGGATATCCAGAGAGTAATGCTTGGTGAGTGTATGGACTGTTTTCCAGGTGGCTGCTTTGCAGATCTCTAGTAAAGGTATATCTCTGGCAGCAGCCAGAGAAGCAGTGTACCCTTAGTCGAGTGGGCCCTCAGGCCTGAGGGAGTTTTTTTTACCTGGCTTGGTGTAGCAGAATTGTATACAAGCTACAATCCACCTGGCAATAGTTCTTTTAGTAGCAGGCCAACCTTTTCTCTCTTCACCATAAGTGAGAAACAACTGAAGACAGTCATTCCTATGTGCCTTAGTATGCTCTATGTAATAACTAAGTGCCCTTTTAACATCCAAACTGTGTAACCTTCTTTCTCCTGAAGAAAAATGATCAGTGAAAAGCACAGGAAGAGACATGGACTGGTTCAGATGGAAGACAGACCACCTTGAGTAAGAACCTCCTATTAGTTCTGAGGACCACCTTATCTCTGTGGAATGAAATAAAATCAGGTTCAACTGACAGGGCCTGTAATTCACCAATTCGCCTGGCAGAAGTGATAGCTACCAGAAACACAGTTTTCCAGGTTAAGTACTTAAGCTCGGCTGAAGCCAGAGGTTCAAAGGGTGGCTATTTAGCTGAGCAATGCAGATATTGAGATCCCAAGCCGGAGTAGGGTCTCTAAAAGGAGGGTTGATATGAACCAGACCTTTAAAGAACTTACCAAAGACAGAGTGAAATGCAAGAGTAGAGCCCTTCCCTGCTGACAGGAATGCAGAGACAGCTGCCAGATGAACTTTTAAAGTGGCTGGCCTAAGGCCTAAGCCATTAAGGTGAACCAGGTAATCTAAATCTGTGGCAATACCAGCTGCATTTGGAAGAATATCCCTGTGTGAACACCAAATGCTGAATCTTTTCCATTTGGAGTTATAAGTTTTTGGTAGAAGGCTTCCGAGAAACCATAAGGATGTCCAAAACTCCCTGAGAAAAATGCAGACCTGCGTATTCTAACTCTTCAAGAGCCAGGCCTCGAGATTGAGAGACCTCCCGAGAGAAGGTTTAGAGATTGTGTCTCTTGGGAAGAGACGGGGAGTGAGACTGCTAAGGACAACAACAAGGATACCAAGGTTGCCTGTCCCAGTCTGGAGCAACTAGAATCACTGTGCAGTGCTATGACCTGATCTTGACTAGAACCCTGAACAACAGGGGAAAGGGAGGAAAGGCATAAAGGAACTTGCCTTCCCAATCCAATATCAGAGCATCCAGGTGAACAGTCCCCAGGACTGGAGGTCTGCAGCAGAATTGGGGAAGCTGATGACTGTCTGGGGCTGCGAAGAGATCTATCTCTGGAGTGTCCCACCTGGTGAAAATTACTTTCAGGATGAGAGGATCCAAGGTCCATTCATGATGGCCCTGGGAGATTCTGCTCAGAGCATCTGCTAGCACACTGTCCTTCCCTGGGAAGTGGACTTCTATTAGGGAAGTTTATAGGGAGTAGGCCAGAGACCATACTTTCATAGCCTCCGTGCACAAGGCCGTAGACCGAGTGCCCCCTTGCTTGCTGACGTACCACATGGTGGTGGTGGTGTTTGTCCTGATCTGAACCACCTTGTTCCTCACTGAGTCCGAGAAAACTTGAAGGGCCAAGAATGCTGCCCTGAGTTCCAGAAGACAGATATGAAGGAGAGACTCTTGTGGAGACCAAACCCCCTGTGCTGTGAGGGCTCCCAGTGGGCTCCCCAGCCCAGGAGAGAAGCATCTGTGGTAAGGACCACTGAAGGAGTTTGTTTGAGAAATGGGACACCTTGCCTGAGATTGTCCTGGTCCAGCCACCACTGGAGAGCTTGGACCAGAGTCTGAGTCACTGGAATCAGCTTGGTAAGAGAATCTTTCTTCTGAGACCAAAAGGACCTTAGGTGGAGTTGAATGTCCCTCATCTGGAACCTGGCTCCTTGCACCACTGCAGTGGAAGCTGCCACGTGGCCTAAGAGCTGAAGAAAATGTCTTGCTGGATGAGAAACCAGAGGATGAAAAGAGGAAGTGCGATCTGTAAGGGCCTGAACTCTCACTAGTGGGAGGAAGGCCTTTGCTTGAACAGTATCTAACTCTATCCCTATGAAGTTGAGGAGCTGTATTGGTTCGAGAACTGACTTTGGCAGGCTGAGAAGGAATCCCAGGGAACTGAGCAGATCTTGAGTGAACTGCAGAGCTGACTTGACCTGGTCGGAAGACTGTCCTACTATGAGACAGTCGTCCAGCTAAGGGAATAGAGAAATCCCCTGCCTTCCAAGGAAGGCCACTACTACTGCAAGGCACTTTGTAAACACCCTTGGAGCCAATGTTAGGCCGAAAGGCATGGCTCTGGACTGAAAACGGCCTGAAGGCAACTCGAACCTGAGGGAGCACCTGATAGTAATATGGAAATAGGCATCCTTGAGGTCCAGGGATGCTAACCAGTACCCTGGCCTTAGAGAGGGAAGAATTACTCCCAGAGTCACCATTCTGAACTTTGATTTTAAGATGTGTTTGTTCAAATATGTTAAGTCTACGATGGGTCGCCACTCCCCTGTCTTTTTTAGGGTAAGGAAATATCTCGAGTACAGACCCTTGCTCCTGTGTAGAGTAAGAACTTTCTCTACGGCTCTGAGAGCCAGCAGAGAGGAAACCTCTGCTTCTAGGGCAATGGTTTCGGAGATGTTTGCAGGCGGAAAAGACCTGACCCTCATTTTTGGAAACTTTTTGACACTGATGGCCAGTCCCTGGCTTACTAGGCTTACCAGGACCCACTTGTCTGAGGTAACAGACTTCCAAGCCTGGAAGTAATAAGCCAGCCTGCCTCCCACTGGAACTGGGGAGTCAACCCGGGCCGACACATCAGGGTGTCTGCTTGGCAGAAGCCTTGGACTGGGAAGAGGATGCAGCCCTGTTCATCCCCCTCCTGCATCTCCCTCGGAAGGACCCTCTCTGTGGGAAGGGGAAGGAGGCCTGGGCTTGGCAGAAAGGCCTGTGAAAAGGCCTACCCCTGCCCCTAGACTGTTGCTTTTGAGGAGTGGCCTGCCTTTCTTTGGCCTGTGCACTCCTGTAGGTGGTCCTGTACTCATCCATTTTCTTCATGTAAGCCTCTGTCTGCTCCCCAAACAGAGAGTTACCCACCACAGGGGAAATCCATGGCCTTAGCCTGGGTGTTCTGAGAAAGGCTAGTGCATCTGAGCCAAGCAAATCTCCTGAGACACACAGATGTAGCCATGACTCTCGATGCCACATCATTGGAGTCCACAGCAGCATGAATTTGCACTTTGGATGCCTCAGTCCCATCAGCAGCCACCTCCTCCAGCTCTTTGGCTAGCTGGGGGGGAAAGCCTGTTTAGCCAGTTCCAGAACTGTGTCCCACCTGGACTTCTGGTATCTGGCTGTGTAGGCCATATAATTTGCCTGCCTGAGTCCCAAGGAGGATGCCAAATACTGTATCTTGGCAATGGCATCCACCTTCCTGGAGTCTTTATCTGGGGGGGGTGAAGCCAAAGGTATGTTAGCCCCGTCACAGGCTGCAGCCTGCACTACCCCAACATGGCTGCAATGATTGAACAAAAACTCCATACCTGAGCCTGATAGCATATACCTCCTGTCCATTGTCTTATCCACAGGAGGTAAAGAATTTGGTGTTTGTAAAATCTCTAGTGTTTGTTTCCCCAGGGATTTATGGAGGGGAATAGACAACCTCTTGGACTCTGGGATGTCCATCATTTCCACAAAATCAGGCTCTTCTTCCTCCTCAGCAGCTACAACCATAGGGAGCTGGAGGGTTTCAGCCACTTTTTTGTAAAACAAGTAGTGAGATGGGGACTCAGAAAGCCTTGGAAGTAAGATATTGGAGGGTCTATCTGGGGAGATGCCGGTTCAATGGGCACATCCAGACCTTCATAATCACTGCCATCATCATCATCACTATCCGGTAACTCTTCCTCTCTCTCCCACCCCAATTCATAATAAGCATCCGGATCATAAACCGATGGAGTCGGATATAACCAAACCGAGTGACGGCGCTAGTTCAGACGGAACCGGATGAAGCAATTGTACAATACTAATCATTTTGGCTATTTCTTCAGTGGTTGGAGTATGGGATGCTGGACCCGAACCGGCTGACATCTTACGCCTTTTTGACGGAACCAACTCGTCAGGGTTGGCTCTCCTTTTGCCAGGGGCGTATCACCCCTGGTCAGTGGGCATCTCCTCAGGTTCGGTTGGAACCGAACCGGGCTGGCCATGCGGGTCAGCGGACTTCTCAGCCTCCTTTTCTTTTAGCCTACTCAATCTTTTTCCAGAGTGGCCTTAAGAATATTTTTGCAGATTTGGCAGTCTGTTTTGAGGGGGTCAAACCCCAGACAATACACACAGACAAGGTGGGGGTCGGCCTTAGCAAAGGCCTCCCCACACTCCGTACAGTGTTGAAACCCAGTGGGACCGTTTTGTTTCTTGGGTTTCTCAGACATGGCTAGACTAAACAAATTAACCTTTACAGCTTTTAGCCAGGTAATACACTCCTATCGGTTACCAACCGTGTCATGGGTTGTGAAAAGTAACTGAGAAATTTCAGTTTTTTTGAAGTCGAAAGGAACCGGTACACCACTACTAAATCCCAGAAATTAAATACACACACACACACACACACACACACAAAAGTCGGTTCCCAACCGGACTGAACGAGAAGGAACAGAGATTTACAATTTCCACAAAGAAAATATTAAAACACAGTTAACTACTTATCTACACCACTTAATGTACCGTAGACAGAGGCCCAAAACTGAAAATGAAGAAATCGGTTGAAAAACTGAAGCGTTTTTAAACTTTACCGAAGCGAAGGAGCAATCTCCAGAGCGACTTCACAGTTAGGCGGAGTAAAGAATCTGATGGTTACACTCTGAAGCACCACAGACTGAGGTTTGAAAACAGAACTCAAGCTCAACATTCTATGCCTGTGCATAGAGTTAACCCTTTTCTCTCCCGGACAGTTCAAGTGCTGGAGCTAACTGCATATGTCAGAATACAGCAAGACTTCATGCTGTTTGAACTACAGACACAGAAACACAGAGGTTGACGGCAGAGAAGGACTACAAGGCCCATTCAGTCTGCCCATTTATTTTTCTACCTTATGAATGTGCCATCAGCATTTGCTCTGTCAATGACCTATCTATTCATCTGTATTGTTTCCTTATGCCTATCCCATGCCTGTTTGGAGCCCTGCACTGTATTCGTATCCACCACTTCCTGAGGTAGGCCATTCCATGCATCCACCACCCTTTCTGTGAAAAAAATTCCTCACATTACCCCTTAATTGGCCTCCCTCTAAACTTGGATAGGCATAAGGGAGCAATACAGATGAGTATGAATAGATAGACCACTGACAGAGCAAAGGCCTATGGCACATTCAAAAGGTAGAAAAAATGGGCAGACTGGATGGGCCTTGCGGTCCTTAATCTGCCAGCAACTTCTATGGAAGGAAAAGGGTATAAATGAACAAATCAAAGGATGGGTGGAGGCACGGCTGGGGCATAGGATGCAGAGGGTGAGCATAAACGGGTAACTGTCCAACGCTGTGCCGGTCACGAGTGGAGTGCCACAGGGGTCGTTGCAGGGTCCGGTGCTATTTAGAACATTTATGAATGATATGGGGGACGACTTAAGAAACTAGATGAGTAAATATGCTGATGACACAAAACTGGCAGGCCTTGTGACAAATTAGGCAACCGTTGATGCATTACAACAAGATTTAGATAAAATCCACAAATGGGTACAAAAAAGGGGTATGAGTTTTAACCCAGAGAAATTTGTGATACACTTGAGTATAAAGAATAAAAAGAATAACTACATACTCAATGGTGAAAATCTGAAGAAGAAAAAGATCTTGGTATTGTAATAGACCACAAATTAACGTTTGAGGCACACCACAAAAAACAGATAACTAAAGCCAATAATGTACTATGGGCTGTAAAAAGAACTTTAGGAGTAGAAGTAGGGAGGTGATACTCCCCTTGTTTAGGGCGTATGTGAGACCACTACTGAACTATGGAAGTCAGTTGTGGGGTCCCATATCATTGGGGAGGTTGGGAGCCTTGGAGAGAAGAGCTACAAAGCTGGTGCACAATCTGAAATTAGAGCCATATGAGGGAAGACTGGAGACTCTGAGACTAATGTCTCTGGAGACCAGAAGGATTAGAGGAGATCTTCTCTTGTGCCATGATTTAATGCAAAATCCAGACATACTAAATACACTAAATCTAACCCAGGGTTTTATTTAACTCTAAAAATTGATTAGCGTTTTGCTCATAAAAGTGCTAAAACACTGTGAAAATGCATAGCACTTGCCTCACTGTGTTTAACAAACATAACACTTCTAGAAAATCTATATAAATACATTCTGTACAGTTAGTATTGTCCCAAGAAAAAAACTGCTAATCAATTATTTAAAACCCTGTAACCCCATAAAAAAAAAAACACAAATCAGTGCTAGAGGACACAGCTTACAGCTCAGAGGACACAAATTTAATACAAACAGAAGAAAGACATTTTACACACAGAAGGTGGTGAACCCACGGAATGGGCTGCCAACAGAGGTAATAGGTAGTAATAGTAAAGCTCAGTTCAAATATAACCTAGATCAGTATGTTTTAAAATGAAACAGAATGGTACATTATGGGTAAATGGATGGGAGCAAGTAATGGTCCGACAGGCCTTTTTAGCTTCCCTTGCCTTAGTATGAACCTCAGTATGTAGGGGTGCCAGCATAAGCTACCAAATCGAACAAGGGTCTGAAAAGGGAAAGTCTGGGTAAAGATGGTGTAAATACCAAAGTCTCAAGGAAGGGTCTATGGGGATTTGAACCAGCTTATTGCACGCTGTGTGGGAGAAGGCAGAATCAGGGTTACAATGCTACCCCGAAGATGTTGTAAGGCCTGGATCTTCTCCCTTTCTGTAACAACCAAGAAGGGTTCATATTTGGCTACAAAACTCAAGACTAGTATTGTACCCTGATCCAGAGTAAAGAAGGGACCCTGGGACTTTCTGGTGAGTGTTCAGTTGTGAACTCAGCGAGCACTATAGAAGGACACGAAGAGGGTATCCCTTGTTTTCCCCCTCCCTGTCATGGATTGCACTTAGGGATGGACATTGTGAGCAGGGTTTGTGACAGTACCTACTGATATATGAAAACATAGTTTTCGATCAAATTGACTTATAAGCTGGGAAACTATAAATGGAACTGCAAAAAATAGTAATCATAAATCCAAACAATATGTGGAAAACCAGATACTGGGCATAGACCACTGGCTAACCTACCTAGTTTTTAATATTATTAACCTGCCTAAATACCTCACCTATCTAAACAAAATAAATCAAAGGCTCAAGCTTACCAAATATATTTAAAGACTACAAATAGGAGGAAATGTCAATGTTTTTGCTGTTGGGACCCACTACAGAATTAGCTTTTAAAGTGAAAATCCATCTAACTTCATGTTGTAATCATTTGGCTTGTCTCTCTCTCCGTCCCCTCTCCCCGGAGTGCAGATCTAAGATCGGGCACCAACCACCCCATCCATTCTGGCACCAGAAAGTACCTGGAGACCAACCCTGGGTATTCCAGAAGATCCGAGACAGATGCCATGACCTCCATGCAGAGTAGCTGGGCAATGTCATCTCGAAGGGCCAACTGAATGACGGACACTATTCCCTCCAGTGGGGCATGGGCTCAGCAGTTCGGGTACGCCTCGAACTCCAGAGGCAGACCTTGACCGACCACCTCAAGGGCCCACCTGTCCATGGTAATAGCGGACCAGGCAGAAAGGAAGTGGTGGAGCCAGCCTCCGACGGGAGGACCCTGGGAGGCGTGATGGGCAAGCTTGGAAGTGGAGGAGGGTCTGGCTGAAGAGCCACGGGTGACCCTCATCCTCCAGGCTTAAGGATGACCAAGGCCACAGACTTCAGCCCAGGCCACCAGGCCTGAGCCTGCTGTCCAGCTTGGGGCTGAGCTGGTTTGGCCACAGGGGCAGAGATGGGCCAAAAGGGCTTCTTCTTTCATTGCTTGGAACCCTTGGGATCCTTCAGGGTGGATGTCACAGAGTCCAAGGTGGCACTGGACTTCTTGACGCGGGTGAGGTGCCTCTCGACTCAGGCCCAAACAAGTCGGTACCAAGGAAAGGGACATCCACCAGCTTCTGCTGGGTATCTGCCATGAAGACTGAGATCCGCAGTCAAGCCCTGCGGCATGGCCACTGCAATCACCATGGATCAGGGGCACGAGTCACCGATGTCCATGGTCATCTGAAGCTGCTGTTTGGCTATAGCTCCACCTTGGTCCTGGACCTGCTTGACTGTGGTCTGGCGGTCCACTGAGAGATAAGGAAGAACCCCATCAAGGGTGCCCAGAAGGGCATGAGAAGAGTGGGCTATAAGAAGGGCCCAACTCGCCTGGCGAAGGCTGAGACAGCAGGCAGCATAGACCTTTTTGGTTCAGTTTTTTGGACTCATTGGACGGCTTGTCAATGTCGCCCACATTGCCTGAGTACCTAAACACGGAGTCTGCCACACGGCCCTCAGCCAAGATGTGCTCCGTGAACCCCAAAAAGGAACTGATGGGGACCATATACTTGCGGGTCATTAGGCCGACGGCGCAGGACAGGAGGCCGGATGCTGCCACAGCTCCAACGCAGGACCAAGAATGGCCTCTGCAACCAGGAATGCTTCCCAAGAAGAGTCACTTCAGTCCAGAATCTCGGTGGGCAGGTACCATGCCCGCTTCTGAACATGCTCCATCTGGAGACCTGTGGAGTCCGAGATAAGACAGAGCAGGCCCATAAAGGAAGTAGGATCTTCCTCCATGTGACAGAGTGGAATAGGACCCTGTCCCAGTTGTTATGAAGAAAGTGTTTAAATGCAAGGATCTGTTCTTTCCCTGTCTCTTCTCTATCTGGTTGCGCAACCAAATTTTCCTGTGAGACGTCAGACTTGATCAACACGACAGTCTCGCAGTCCTTTGCCTCTCACTGTCTCTCAGCCCTCCCTTGCTGTCTGTTTTTCCTCCCTTGCATATCAGCTAATATAAAAACATGTGCAAATCATTGTATGGAAATGTAACTGATGTTGGGATCTTTTTTGTTTAGAAAATATATAGTGTTACTGTTGAAATGTATATATTTATAATTTGAGATGACTGCAAAAAGCTGTTGGAAACTAGAGATTACCTCAGTGCAAATCTTTGAGCCTTTTGCAAAAGCTGTGCAAGGGGCCTCAGCAAGCACACTGTATTCTAGCATCTCCTGCCTGATATTTACAAAAGCAGGATGCTTGCTAAGAATGGGGGTTGAAAGGACTTATAAAGGAGTTAAGCTACAACTGCTGAGAGAAGAAAAAGGGACACAGAGACTGAAGTAAAACTACTATATTTCTCCTCTGTACGTAGTTATTCTGAACAAGTTTATTTCATTTTATGTTACTGCCACTGTAAATAAATATTTTTGGTGAATTCTACAATTGCTCCTGGTTTTCCCTATGCTTCCTGATTTGTGCCTCAACGACACTATATCAAGAGATCCCTAGTCGACTCCATGTCCACCGGACGATAGTGCAAGGAGGTGCCCTCCAACTCCGTGGATTCATCAAAAAGGGTTCGACTACCAGAGTCCCCACTGACCCTCAGAGGACGGTCAGAGGTGATGGTGACTGACAGCCGATGGGGAAGACCCGAGGCCGGGCAGGCCTCCTTAGTCAGAGTGTCGGTCTCTGGCTGTTTCGGTGGTGGCTCCATTCATATCGGCGAAGCCAGTGCAGGCCGAGATGGCTCCTGCTGAGGCAGAGAAGGCATCGGCCTCTGTGACGAGAGCCAACTGATGCCGGGGTCGAAGCCGGAGCAGGCTTCATCCTGTGAAAATGAGCTGCTGCCACATTAGGAAAAAAGCAGCATGGCTACTTGTCACCGTATGGGATCCAAAGGAACAATTCAAGACAGGCTATAAGCAAAATATTTAATGTAATTTTGCACCTAAAAACACGCCAGCACACACATACATAGTGTCCCTCCCTAAACAGCCAAACGTTTTCGCGACTACTCTAGCGCTTTCTCAAGGCTGAGATAAGTCTGACATCACCATTCTTTTAAACCTTACAAATTAAAGTGACAGTGCAGTAAAAAACAGTGATTTCATAGGAATCAAACATACCACCTACAAAATACAGACTTCCACAATACACATAATATAAAAAAGGAGCTCATGTGAAGGTACAAACCTCCATCAAATAACATCCATGAATATTTTAATTTCAATTTATTTAACTTTTTTAAGCAATGTTACAAGTAGGGGGATAACTGAAAAAAATCATTAAGACCTGGTTTCAAAAAGGATTAAGTTTTATATTGCCCAAAAGATTATCGGTCTCAATTTTTTATCAATATCTCCCCCACAAATATGTTCTTGTACCTTCTCAAGCATTTGGAAGGAAAATTTATGTTTGACCTTTGACCTTCAGATGCTGTGCCAAAACACTCACATCATCTAAATTACAGATACTTCTAAAATGTTGTCCGATTCTTGATTTAAACTTTTGCACGGTTTTGCCTATGTAAAAACTATCACAACTAAAACAAGTAGCAGCATAGATTATGTTTCTACTATTACAGTCACAGAAACCCTCTATCTGCTGGACCTGATTCGTAACTGGATGTTTGAAAAAAGCCCATCTTCATATATCTACAAAAAGAACAATTCTCACAACGAAAAGTATCATTTGGAAGAGCCAAAATTTTTTCTTTTCTTTGTGGTTTTCAATATGTACTCTGTACCAAAATGTCCCTGAGATTAGGTGCCCTTCTATATATAAATTGTGGAGAATCTTTTGTCACACAGTCAAGCTTCCTCTTAGTAGTCAGAATATGCCAATTGTTCATAATAATATTTTTAACATGATGGGCTTGGGGACTGAATGTAGTAATAAACTTACATTTTTTATTTAAGTTATCACAATTTCTAACTTTAGGTGTTAATAGGTCACATCTATCCCTCAGTTCAACTTTTTCTTTGGCCGAATCCAAAGTGTTACTATTGTATCCTCTAGCTTGAAAACGATGTGTTAAATCAGCAGTACTGTTGATATACTCATTCAAATTAGAACAATTCCTCTTAGCCCTTAGGAATTGTCCCATAGGGATATTCCTGGTAACATGTAATGGATGGCAGCTATTAAATGCCAAAATAGAATTTTTATCTGTGTTCTTCCTATATAACTTGGTACCTATCCCACTACCATCTGATTTTTTATATATAGAAAGATCCAAAAAATTAATCTCATGCAAATCTGAACACCCTTGTAGCATCGACACAATTTACGCTGAAGCCTTTCCTCACCCAAGGAGGAAGAGGAATAGTGGTGATGCTGCTTGCTCGAGCGCTGAGAGCATAAGCGTCGATGTGAGCTGCTTGACCCGAGGGATGAAGAGTGGGACCATGACCTCGACCATCGGGGGGACCGACGATGGGCCTCGGAGGGAGCCGGTGGTTGAAGAGGATCCTCCAGGTCCGGACTCTCCTGTGGAAGAGGTGGTGGATCAGCTGACTCATCCGTCCCTCCTTGAGTCAAAGGCAGGACTGGAGTCCTGGATAAGGAGGTATTGGCCTCATTGGGTGATAACAGGTCGACCAGCTCAAGAAAAATCTCAGCAGGAAGATCGACCTACTGGCCAGACGGGGAGACCGTGGGGCCAGCGGCCTGGGCCGAGGAGTCGTCCGGAGTCGGAACCTCCGGAGAAGCTTGGGAATCGGAGGCCCGAGAGCACTCCTGATCCCACGATTGACGGAGAGACTGCTTCTTGGTCTCATTTTTAGATTTAGATTTGTGCTTGGAGAAGGGACCCGGCCCATGAGTGGGAAGGGCCTGGCACAATTCTTTGAATGCCTCTGTAAAGGAAGCACCCAAAGAGAGTAGCAAAAAGGCCGAAGCCGAGGAAGCTTGAGCTGTGGCCTGAGCTGCAGCCTCCTCGAATGCTGCAAGTTGCCCAGCAGACCCCATAGCCATGGAGACCACCCGACGGGCCTTCTTGGATTTGACCAGTGGGTCCCGATCGTCCGGATGACCTAACAGCATGCGGGCATAACGATCCTCCAAAATGGCGTGTGGAAAGTGCAGCAAATGCCGCAGGTCTGGGGACTGTGCTCATGGCCCTGGCAGTAAACGCACAAGGTGTGCAGATCCATCTGGGACATCTTCTGCCCACAGGCACATTCTCAGAATCCCGGAGCAGACTTTGCGCCATCCATGTTGACGGTGAGAAGAAAAGCCTGAAGACAAAGTTTTTATTGAAATCCGAAGATACAACAGTAAATGGCCTATTTAGCAAAAGAGCGGTAAGGAGGGAACCTTCTTCTTTCAGTGGAAAGGAAGATCTGACGTCACGGGGCGGTGCCAAAGGAGTTCCCACCTGGGAGGGTGGGAGGAGCCAGCTTGAAGATGTTCCGGCAAGCCTTAAAGGGGAAAGGACACCGCCAGAAGTATGGAGAGAAGACCATATCCACGTCCCTAGAATTACAGGTATACAACACATGGCTACCTTTAGCTAACATTAAATTGAGATAAAACAAAAATAAAATATACAATATATACAGAAGTATAACTGCAGGTAACTGAGCGGATAAGCACGTTTTAAAAACTGGTCAAGTATTGCCAAAGCATCCAAACACATAGCATACACACAGCAATCCACAGCCTCAAGGTAGAGGAAGCATATACCCTACAGATAAAAATGATATCATGTAAAGGAAATAATAAAATAATTTGAAAGTTCTTGTTTTCTTGGGTTGAGAAAAGTCTTTCTAATGCACTATTTAGAGGCATATACTCTCTCGCCCCAAAGGTCAATCCGCCTAGATTCCCTGTCAGGGGGAGAGAGCTGATGTGCTTAGGCACCTTGGACCTGTCATGAGCTGCCTTAATGACCAAAGAATCTTTCTCGGGTTGGGTAGCATAGTAAGGCAAACCCTGGGGGGCATGATACAACTTAGACCATGTCAGGTCTATGCCAGGCAGCATTAATGACATTCTTCAAGGCTGGGAGGATAGGAGGAATGACTTTAGGAGGAGATTCAGGGCTCTCCAAGAAGTCCACCAGCTCCTGCCTGGTGGCATCCTCTTCCTCTGTATGGAAGCCCATGGCTGTGGACAGCTGCTTCATAACATTGAAGAAAATAGGGTCCTCTGGAGGAGACCTAGGAGTATGCTTGACAGAGTCCTCACTCACTGAGGAGGCAGTAGACCTGTAAGAGGAGAGAGGTTCCTCCTCTTCCTCAGGCAGGATGAGTTCAGGATGGTACTCCTCCTCGATGCTGGCCGCGACAGAAGGGTTGTCTTCTACAAGCCAAGTGTCAAAGAACTGAGGGCTGATGACCCTAGAGTCTATGCCCGGCCACCCTGAGAGGCAAGCGGCGGTGCTGTCCTTATGGGCCTGTATGGAGCAGAGGTCTAGGCAGCTACAGGCATCGGTGCAGCCGCAACCAACAAAGTACCCCACAGGAGGAAGAAGAGGCCATCAGAGACAGGGAATGCTGCCAGGGGAGCGATCCCATTCTTGGTCTTTCTTGTGACCCCGAGGACTTAACTCAGGCCTTTGCGGCCTCGAAGGACCCACCAACCACTGGGAAAGCGGGACCCCAGAGGAACCCGGCCCAGAATTGGCTACTTGTTGTTCCATCAGGTATTTTTTGAGTGACTTTTTGCGTCGCCTAACAGTAGTTTGATTAAATTTCTGGCAGCGCTCACAGTCAGAGACATCGTGGTCAGGCCCAGGACAGCAGATACAGAGGATATGGTCATCTGAAGAGGCAATCTTCTTTCCGCAGCAGCAGAGAGAAGCGGAGGGATTAACTCTAGACATGAACAAGGTAAAGGAATCTCTTATAAAAGAGATTCTAAAAGACTAAGTAAAATATAAGTTGTAGGCAAAAATGGCACGAAACTGTGTTGGAGCTTCTGCGGAAACCCATGCGAACAGAGTCGATGGCGGAAATAACTGAGGAGGAAGCGGGGCTGCTCATGCCTTTGTAGGGTTGGTGACATCGGCAGGTGATGCTGGTGCGGGTGGCCCCAGTGGTACTGCTGAAAATCATCCATGTGGATCCTGCTTCACCGATGGTGAAGTTTCGAATGAGTGACCAGATGACTGAGATCCCCAAAAGAAGATATGCTGATACCTAATCCCGCTTGCCATTTTTGTCTAAGGGGATCTGTGGAAATATGAGGGGGTGTACCAAGTGCTCTGTAAGCCACAGAAGTAAAATGAGGAGGCATAATGTGTCTTTGTTGTACACATTAGAGATACCAGAGGGTGGATGATACCAGCAGAATCGAACCCAGAGTCATTTCTAGATAGTGTCTCGTATGGAGATACCTGTTCTGATGTGTGGCGGTTAAATGGAAAGAACAATTACGTAAGAACTTACTGTAACTGTAGATCTTCGAGGGGATCTCAGTCATCAGGTAATACCATAGGAACCTTTGGTGAAGGGGAATCCATACGGAAGATTTTCAGCAGTACAACTGGGGCCTCCCACGTCAATGTCGTCTGCCAACATCATCAACTCTATAAAGGCGTGAGCAGCCCCACTCCCTCCTCAGTTCTTTCCTCCAGAGAATAAGGGAGCTAGGCTCTTGCCATGGGGAACCGGGGAGAGAGAGAGAGGTGCCCAGATATAAATGAAAGGCTGGATACTCCAGGCAGTCAGTTCCTAGATAGAAGCCCCAAGATGGGGGATGGTGGGAGTGAAAAAACAGGTTCTAGGGATGTAGATATGATGTTCTATCCACACTTGCTGGCAGTGCCTTTCCCCTTTAAGTGTTCACTGGAACATCTTCAAGCTGGTTTCTCCCAACCAGTTGTGTGGTAACTCCCTCTGCTCCACCCCACGACGCCAGAGCTTCCTTTCCACTAGAAGCAGGGTACCTCCTTACCGCTCTTGCGCTGAGTAGGTCCTTTGCTGCAAAATCTTCGGATTTCCTTCTTAAGTTATTAAAACTTTCTGCCTTAAGGCTCGTTCTTCACGACTGTCATGGACGATGACAAGTCCACTCTGGGGTTCCATAAATGTATCTACGGACAGAAGGTGTCCCGAATGGATTTGCACACCGCATGTGTGTGTACTGCCTGGGCAACGAGCACAATCCCCAGGCCTGTGATGTCTGTCATGCCTTCCATCCATGCATTTTCGAGGACTGCAGCGCCCGCTTACTTTTGGGCCATCTCAGCAAATGGTACTCGCTGGTCAAGTCATAAGATGCCCATCATGTGGTCTCTGCGACTGTGGGGTCCACCAAACAACTAGCAGCTTTCTAGAATGCGGTGGCCCAGACCTCCTCAGCTTTGGCCTTTTTGCCGCTCTCTTTGGGCACCTCCTTCAAGAGGGCATTTTAGGACTTGTGCCACGCTCTCCCGACTCATGGCCAGGGCCCTTCGCCGACACACAAGTCCAAGTCTAATAAAGAGGCCTAAAAATGGTCTCACCATCAATCATGGGATCAGGAATGTTCCTGCTCTCGGGCTTCCAATTCCCACACTTCACCAGATTTGACGTCGATTGAATCTTTGGCCCAGGCTGCCAGATCCACGGTATCCCTGTCGGATCAGTTGGCAGAGACACCAGTTGATCTTCTGGCTCAGATCTTTCTCAAACCGGTCGACCGGTTGTCACCTGAAGAGGCCGACACCTCTTTGTCCAGGACTCTGGTCCTGACTCAGACCCCGGTAGGGACAGATCAGTCCGCTGACCTGCAGCCTCTCATTACTGACCAGGAACCGGAGGTGCCTTGACTCTCACTGACACCCTCCAAGGCGCGCCTCTGGTCCCCCTCGGTGGTCAAGGTCTCAGTCTTATTCCCATGGGTCGAGCGGCTCATGCCGTCAGCATTCCTAATCTCGACACTAGTGAAAGCGGTACCACCACTATTCCTCATCCTTGTCCTTCTCCAGTGAAGAGAGGCTTCAGTGCCAGTTGCGTCAATGCTACGAGGATTTCATGTGGCAACAGTTGGTATTTGCCAGTATGAAGCCTGTTCCAGCTTCTACCCTGGCCATCACCTGGCTTTCGCCACAAAGGTCGATGCCTTCTCCGCTTCAGGAACCGCCCAAAACGGTCCTGGCTCAGCCTCTCTCAGTGTCTCTGCCGATTTCGGTGGAGCCGCCGCCTAACCAGCTGTCCAGCTTCAGGTCTCCCCCAGTGGCTGTTGCTCACCATCACCCCTGACTTTCCGAGGAGGGTCAGCGGGGACTCAAGCGGTCGACCCCTCTTCCATGACAAAATCAGAGAAAACATTTATTGACCTAACCCTCCTACATAACCTAGATCAACTAGTCACTGAACCAACAAGAAAAAAAAATATTCTTGACTTAATTCTTACAAACATTACTAACATAGGGGAATTACCAAAAGTAATCGAACCACTGGGGGACAGTGATCATAATATGGTTCTCTGGAGTATCAAAAATTTCTCTTAAACAAATTGTGGTGTAATCAAAATTAAAAATTTCTACAGAGCAAATTATGTAGCAATCAAATAATACCTAAAACATTGGAATTAGAAATCCGAGTTATTAAATAAAAATAGCGAACAGATGTGGACACTCATCAAAAACACATTTGAATACTGTATTGAGACCTGGGTGCCTGAAACTATAAAATATACAAATAATAAAAATAGAGTTCCTCCATGGTTAAATGGAAATATAAAACGATTAGTGAAAAAAAAAAAGAAGGCATATATAAGATATAAGAAAAATCTGACACACGAGAAAAAGCAAAAATTTACACAAATATCAAATCATTGTAAAAAAATGATTAGAAGTGCTAAGAAAAATGTCGAACTGAAATTAGCAACTGACACTTAGTCAGAGTTGAGGTAGCAAGTGAGTTTTGTTTTCTCAGAAGAAGCCAGAAGGGGAAGGAAACATTCAATTCAGTGCTTTACAGTAACTGGTAAGAAAAAATTACTCACCTTAGTAATTGCTTTTCTTCTCATGGAGTCTTGCTATATTATGACAATTAGCAGTTAGCCACAGCACTTGAACTGCCCCGGAGAGGAAGGAGTTAACTCCAGGCTGACTGGAGTTCCAAGCGCGAGCGCTTTGCTGAAAGCTCTATCTGGCTAGTTTCAAACTGAAACTGTCAGATCTTTACGGAGCCAACACTAAGCAAAAGTCTGTGTGGAAAACCTCACACTAGCCAAATGGCTACCTACTAGTAGAATAACAATAACAGAAACAACAACAACAAATATCACCCCTAACAAGCACTATTAGCCCCCTCCCAAAGACAGAAGTCCAGGAGGGGCCAAACTCTAACCAAAACAGAAATACCTAGTTTTCCTAATCCTAAAGGAAAGGAAAGAAAAAGAGCTATACGGCATGACACAGTGCTTGCACTAATTTGCCAACCCTTACCCAAGTAGAAGTTCTGAGAGGGGCAGGTTGGAGTGGTCATAATATAGCAAGACTCCATGAGAAGAAAAGCAATTACTAAGGTGAGTAATTTTTCCTTCAAACACCATGAAGTCTTGCTATATTATGACAATTTTCAGATTACACAGCAGTACCTCCATGGAGGAGGCCAGAACCTACTTAGGAAATAGGCTCTGAAGCACGGCTGTGCAAACCGAGCATCTCTCCTGGACTGGACATCCAGGAGTAATGCTTGGTAAAGGTGTGAACTGTTTTCAGGTAGCAGCTTGACAGATTTCCAGAATGGGAATATCTCTAGCAGCCGCTAGAGATGCAGCTGTACCCTGGTGGAATGGGCCCTCAGTCCTGAGGGGGTTTCTACCTAGTTTTGGTAGCAAAATTGGATACAAGAGACAATCCACCTGGCAATTGTCCTCTTAGTGGCAGGTTTCCCTTTGCCAACCTCGCCATAGGTAAGGAAGAGTTGGAGGGATTCGAACCTGTGACCCTTGGTGCGTTCCAAATAGTAGCTTAAAGCTCTTTTGACATCCAAACTGTGCAATCTCCTCTCACCCGAGGAAGAATGCTCAGTGAAAAATACTGGAAGGGAGATGGATTGGTTAAGATGGAAATCTGAAACCACTTTAGGTAAAATCTTTCTGTTAGTCCTGAGGACTACCTTATCTCTGTGAAAAGAAATAAAATCCTTTTCCACTGACAGGGCTTGTAACTCACTTATGCGTCTGGCAGAAGTGATGGCCACTAGGAAAACAGTTTTCCAAGTTAGGAACTTAAGGTCTGCTGAAGACAGAGGTTCAAAGGGGTTGCATTAACTGAGCAATGCAAACATTAAGGTCCCAGGCAGGGGCTGGGTCCCAAAAGGAGGGTTAGTGTGAAGTAACCCCTTAAAAAACTTGGAAAACACAGGGTGAGAAGAAAGGGAGGCAGGCTTTCCTGCTGATATAAAAGCAGAGACAGCTGCCAGATGAACCTTTAAGGTAGCTGGCCTAAGGAATTAAGACGGACCAAGTAGTCCAGCAAAATGGGCAAATCAGCAGATTCTGGGACAATTTGCTTCCCAGCACACCAGATGGAGAACCTCTTCCATTTGGAATTATAAGTGGCCCTAGTAGAAGGCTTCCTAGAGGCCTTTAAATATCAAGGACACCTTGAGAAAGGTGTCAATCAGCAAATTCTAACTCCTCAAGAGCCAAGCCTTGAGGTGGAGGGATTTGAGGTCCGATACCAAACTCTCCCCTGGGCACAAGTCAGCAGGTTGTGGACCCTGGGAAGGTCCAGGAAGGGTGGACTGTCAGGGACAGAAGCAGTGGGTACCAGGGTTGCCTGGCCCAGTCTGGTGCAATCAGAATCACTTTGCAGGGCTGGGATCTGATTTTTACTAACACCCTGAAGAGAAGGGGGAAGGGGGGAAAAGGCATACAGGAACTTCCCTTCCCAATCCAACAGAAAGGCGTCCAGGGGAACTGAGCCCATTACTGGAGGCCTGCAACAGAATAGAGGAAGTTGGTGGTTGTCTGGGGCTGAAAAGATCTATCTGAGGTGCCCCATCTGGCAAGACTGACCCCAGCACTAGGGATTCAAAGACCATTCGTGATGACCCTGAGAAATCCTGCTGAGGGCATCCGCTAGGATTGTGTCCTTCCTGGAAGATGAACTGCTACTAGGGAGGTGTTCAGGGAGTAAGCCAGAGACCACAACTTCGTTGCTTCGGTGCACAAGGCTAATGACCGAGTGCCCCCTGCTTGTTGATGTACCACATTGTTGTGGTATTGTCTGTCCTGACCTGAACTACTTTGTTCTGGACAGATGCTGAGAAAACCTGAAGAGCTAAAAGACAGCTCTGAGTTCCAATAGGTTGATGTGGAGCAGAGATTCCTGGGGACCACACTCCCTGAGTGGAAAGGTCGCCCAGTGAAACCCCACCCCAGCAAGGAGGCATCCGTGGTGAGGGTGAGGAATAGAAATGGGAATGAAGGGGACCCCTTGTCTTAGATGCTCTCATCCTGCCACCACTGAAGAGCTAGAATCAGAGTTAGGGTCACTGGGACCAATTTGGTAAGAGGGTCCCTCCTTTGGACAATAGGCCTCAAATGAAACTGAATGTCTCTCATCTGAATCTTGTCCTTGCACTACAGCTGTGGAGGCAGCCATGTGCCCTAGAAGTTGCAGAAAGTGCCTTGCTGGTCGAGAGACCCGCAGGGGTGAAAGAGATGCCAGGGCAATCAGCTTCTCTACCCTTTCTGAGGGAGAAATGCCTGGCCAACTTGTGTCCAATTCGCACCTATGAAGTTAGTACCTGAACTGGTTCTAGAACTGACTTTGGTAAATTCAGCAGGAATCCCAGGAAGTGAGAAGCTGCTGGGTGACTTGCAAGTGGGATTTTACCTGATCTGGGACTGACCCACAATGAGCCAGTCGTCCAGGTAGGGAAACACAGCAACCTCTTGCCTTCTTAAATGAGCCACTTCCACAGCTAGACATTTTGTGAATACCATTGGAGCAGAGGTAAGACCGAAGGGCATTGCTCTGAACTGGTAGTGACCTGAGGGCAGTTCAAACCTGAGGTATTTTCGGTGAGAAGGCCTGATCAGGACATGAAAATAGGCATCCTTGAGGTCCAGGGAGGCTAGCCAGTCCCCTGGCCTGAGGGAGGGTAAAATCATTGCCAGAGTTAACATTTTGAACTTTGGTTTCAAAAGATGCTTGTTCAAGTACTTAAGTCTAGAATGGGCCGCCATTCTCTTGTCTTTTGGGTAAGAAAGTATCTGGAGTACAGCCTTGCCCTGGTGACAAGGAGGAACCCCTTCCACTGCTTTGCAGTCTAGGAGGAAGAGATCTCTGCTTCCAAAGCAAGGGCTCTAAAGAGGCTTCAGGTGGAAAATGTCTGGTTCTCATCTTTGGAAACTGTTTGAAGCTGAGAACCAGACCCCTGGCTACTACCTCCAGAACCCATTTGTCCGAAATTAGGGACACCCAGTTCTGGCTGAAATAAACCAACCTGCCTCCAACTGGTACAGGAGAATCGGCCCTGGGCACCCCATCAGAGGGTGCCTGCTTGTAACAGCCTTAAGGCTGAGGGTGGGGATGGTTTACCTCGCCCGCTGCCTCTGCCTCTGAAAAAAACCCTCTGTGCAAAAAGCAGAGGAGGCTTGGGATTGATAAAAGGCCTGTGGAAAGGCCTGCCTCTACCTCTGGGAGTGTGCCTCTGTGGAGTGGCATGCCGCCCTTGGCCTGGAATTTGTAGGTAGTTCTGTATTCATCCATCTTTTTCATATAATTTTCCGTTTGCTCTCCAAACAGAGAATTTCCCACCACAGGAAAATCCATAGCCTTTGACTGAGTATCCCGAGACAGCTTAGTCACCAGAGCCATGCCAACCTACGGAAAGCTACAGAAGTGGCCATGACCCCTAGAGGAAACATCATTAACGTCTACAACAGTATGAAATTGAACTTTAGAGGCTTCAATGCCATCAGCAGCCACCTGTTTCAATTCACCTAACCAGCGGCCATGGGCCTGCTTGGCTAACTACAACCTGTATCCCATCTAGATTTCTGATATCTAGCCACATAAGCCATATAATTTGCCTGCCTGAGTCCTAAAGAAGCTGCCATATACTGTTTTTACGCCATGGCATCAATCTTCCTGGAATCCTCATCAGGAGGATGTGAGGCCAGGGGGATATTAGCCTTGTCACAGGCTGCAGCTTGTACCACACCTACATGACTACACTGCTCAGTGAGGAAGTCTGTATCAGGGCCTGATAAAGTATACCTTCTGTCCATTTTTTATCTACAGGAGGGACAGAATGAGGATTTTAAAATTTTTGTTGTTTGCTTCCTAAATGACTATATGCAAGGACTAGACAACCTCTAGACTCTGGGATGTCCATCATCTCAACATAATCAGGCTCTCTTGCTCATCCACAGCCTCTTCCAAGAGGAAGCTGGAGGGTGTCTGCAACCTTTTGTAAAACATAAAATGAGAGGGGACTCAGACAGCATGGGGAGATTCTAATGGTCTGTCTGGAGAAATGTCGGTTCAATGAGGCGTCCAGACCCTCCCAGCCACATACATAATGATCAAATCTTCCTCCCCTCCTGTGGTTCATAAAATTCCTCAACATCATACTCTTGAACCACTGGAACCGGCAGACAACCTTTTGCCAGCTGTTGGTGGTTACGGTCCCTGAGACAGTGACTGGACAATCTGTATGGCTTTAGCTTATCTCGCAGCAGTTGGAGAGGCAATATTGCACTCCAGACCTGCTGATTTCTTAGATTTTTTACTGGGACTGGTTCCTCAGAACCAGCCTTCCTTTGCCTGAAAGTCTCGCCCTGGTCAGAGGCACTCCCTCTGGTCCAGTGGGTGCTGGACAGGGCTGGCCATCAGGTCCAGCGGACTTCTTAGCCTCTCGTTCCCTGAGCGGCCCAATCTTTCCTCAGGGTGGCTGCGGGAAATTCTTACACACCTGGCAGTCTGACAGGAGGTGGTCAACCCCCAGACAATAAACACATGTGGTGTGTGTGGGTCAGCCTTGGCAAAGGCTTCCCCACAAACTTATCCACAGTGTTGTAGAAACCAATGGGCCGTTTTTTTTTTGGGTTTCTCAGACATAATGCCAGCCTATCCAAAACTTGCCCCTTTTATGGCAGTGCCAGGCAAGACACCTTATCGGTTCCTAAACATGTGTCACGGGTATTTGAAAACCCAATTAAGAGATAGGTTTTTTAGAACCGATAAGAACGGGAACCGCACTCTAAAAGCCAAGCTATTATTTAAAATTGTTTTTTAGCAAACCGATCGGTTCAAAACCGAACCGATAATGAATTTCCACACAGACTTTAAAATCCTAGCCTTTACGGTTTTACCAGATAGAGCTTTGAACCAAATACGGTAAAATAAATACTTATTGCCGGGTTAAAATGAACTCAAACACTCGTTTGAACCGAGAAATGAACCGAGCTGAAGGAGCAGATCTCGGAGCGACTGTTCAGTGAAGCGGAGTAAAGAATCTGACAGTTTCAGTTTGAAACTAGCCAGATAGAGCTTTCAGCAAAGCGCTCGCACTTGGAACTCCAGTCAGCCTGGAGTTAACTCCTTCCTCTCCGGGGCAGTTTAAGTGCTGTGGCTAACTGCTAATTGTCATAATATAGCAAGACTTCATGGTGTTTGAATTGCTATTTTTCTTTTAAACTTAGATTGTGGGCTTTTAGTGACACTGTAATTTATTTGCTGTCTTTACTTAGAATTGTTTTTGGGCTGTTGAAAATTTAAAACATAGTGGTGCTGTATTTCTCTGCTGTCTTTAATTGCTGCAAATTTAGTCTTGGCTTGTCTGACTTGCCCTGCAGTTTGGGTGAGGGGTGTTAATTGTCTGGCCTCTGACCTCAGCTACGTGATAACTGGAGGTGGGGCTTAGTCAGAGTTGAGGTGGCAAGTGAGTTTGTTTTCTCAGAAGGGAAGGAAACATTCAATTCAGTGCTTTACAGTAACTGGTAATTGCTATTTTCTTTTAAACTTAGATTGTGGGCTTTTAGTGACACTAATTTATTGCTGTCTTTACTTAGAACTGTTTTTGGGCTGTTGAAAATTTTAAACATAGTGGTGGTGTACTTCTTGCTGGGTCTTTAATTGCTGTAATTTCACCTCCTGCTAATCCCTCTTAATTATATGTCCTGTTAAATCTGATTGACAGGAGCTAAACACAGGGATAGTAAGGGGTGATTGGAGTAGGAGGGGCATAAGGGGGAAGAACCCCACCCTGAGCACAAGTGTTTTGACTCATTTATTTATTGCTTTATTTTCTTTTTTCAAAAAGAAAAGTATCTGAGGATCAGTGGCAGGATTTTTAGGACAGTAAATTAATAAAAAGGGAACTAGGAGAGCTTCAGTAACAGACAAGTAGTGGAATAGCAGTATAATTGCAATATAATGTGGGGAGTGGTGCAATGCAGTGGCTGTGGGGCAGCCGTATTCAGGCAGACCTTCTGGACACTGAAGTGCTGCTCTATCTGCATGCATCTCTCTCTGGACTGCAGGATGAAGTAGCCAGACTCAGAACAGAAGTAAACTGGGTGAGGAGTACCATCACCCCTATCCAGAGACCACCAAGTCCAATGCAACTGCCTCAAAGGATGCAGAGAACGAGGAGCACTTGGGTGACAGTGGGCTCAGGGGGGGTTAGAGCGGTCAGGCAGAGGCACATCCCAGATCCTATTCCACTCAAGAACTAATATGCCACACTGGCAAGCGGGACAACCAAATAAGGGTACCAGAGAAGTGGAAGAAAGGATGTAGGTTAACTAGGAGGTGACCTCAGCGGGGAAGGCAGTGGACACCAGGAGGGAGGCGAATCCTGGTGGGGGACTCCATCATAAGAGGATCCAGCTAGGAACACAGGGAGGGGAGGACAGGGAGGTGAAGGTGCTCACCAGGTGCCACGGCATGGAGGGATGGAAGGAAGATCCTGGGGATCACTGGGAAGGCAAGACGGAGGCTGAGCTGGATGTCATTATCCACCTAGGAAGTACTAATGACCTGGCAAATGAGAAGCTAGAGGAAGTTCAGGGAAGAGTTTAGGAAATTGGGAGGGTTCAAGCAAGTAGCTACGCTGTCACTTTTTCAGAAGTACTACCTGTGACGGCAAGGGAGAGCATAGGGTGCATGCATCAAGAACTTTAATCATGGTTGAAGAACTGGTGCTGTGAGGAAGGGTTTGATTCATTGGTGACTGGGGACCCACCTGGAGGGATGGAGGTTTGTTCAAGCCTGACGCCTGCATCCATCCTGGAGGGATCAAGCACTCAATGATAGCTTAAATGCCACATTGACAAGCATTTAAACTAGCAAAGGGGGTGGCAGGACAGCAAAGAGGGTACCCATTGCTCACCCCCACAGCCAGCAGTGGAACCAGTGAACCGGAGGAGTGGCTATCTCATACCAAAAGCAGTGGGCAAAGATGGAGATTAGCACCCAAGTGGTGGATAGGCAGAAAAGGGGCAAAAATTCAGCAGAAGGGCAGACAGCAAGGAGAACCAGGGATAAAGAACAAACCAAGGAAGGGGCTGGAGTAAAACAGCGAAACAGTCTAGGGAGATCAAATCATGGAAAGCCAATAAGCCAATGCCAGGAGCCCTAGCAATAAGATGGAAGATCTGGAGGCTGTCAGGTGCAGTCAGACCTGGACATTGTACCATCACTGAAACCTGGTGTAATGATAACCATGACTGCAGAGATGGCCATATCTGGCTACAACATATTCAGAAGAGACAGGGCAGGTAGGAAGGGAGGAGGAGTGGCACTGTATGTGAAAAAAATGACATAAGGGCCACAGAGATCCAGGAGGAACAAAATGGGGAGAGATATTGTGGGGTTAAGCTGGAAAGGAAAAATAGGGCCAGCCATCCCTTTGGGTGTGGTCTATAGACCACCAGCCCAGGAGGAAGAAACGGATAGGGCTGAGCTAGCCATCCAAAGGATGGCAGACAAGGGTGAGGTAGTACTGGTTGGAGACTTCAATATTCCAGACGTGGACTGGAGCATCCCAGCAGCAGCATCAACTAGAAGCAGATTTATCCTGGACTCCCTTCAGAATGCCTTCCTTAAGCAACTGGTCATGGAACCAACTCGGCAGAAGGCAATACTGGACCTTGTGCTCACATTCAGGGACAGTGTAATGGGGGTAACAGTGGTGGAGCACCTGGGGAACAGTGACCACCAGTCATCGTGGTTTGAAATCACAGAAAGAGCAGAACCAAACGACACAAAAACACGTATCCTGGATTTAAGGGGGGCAGACTTTGGGAAAATGGGGGAATAGTTGAAAGAGGCATTAAGGGGAATGGAGCAGGAATCAGGGTTGAGGAACAGTGGGCAGTATTTAAAATGGGGATTACAAGAGCAACGAATTATGCATTAAGCGAGTTAGCAAGAGGAAAGGAAGAGGAGACCATTATGGTTTTCCAAAGAGGTAACAAAGAAAGTGAAAGCCAAAGATTGCATTCAGGCAATACAAAAAGACACAGGCAGACGGGATGGAGAAAGTACCAGGATAAACAAGGGAGGCAGGAGGTCAGTAAGGGCCCAAGCTCAGACAGAAGAACACATTGCAAAATCGAGTGGGTAGATGGGATAAAACCTTTTACAGAGTACATAAGTAAGTGAAAAAGAAAGGCAAAAGGGAGGGATAGTGAGACTGAAGGGGGAGGATGGGGGCTGCGGAGGATGACAACAGTAAAGCTGACATACTGAACAGGTATTTCTGCCCAGCCTTAACTGAGGAAGAGGAGGGTAATGGGTCTGAAGGAGGCACAAGGGTGAGAATGGTGCAGAATGGACAAAAGTCCCTTTTACACGCAGAAAGGGTCCTGAATGAACTGGAAGTAATAAGAGTTGATAAAAGCAATGGGACCAGATGAGGTAACCCAGGATCCTTAAAGAACTAAAGAGGTGGTGGCTGAACCTCTAGCTATCCTGTTTGCCGATCACTGGAAACAGGGGGTACCCAAAGACTGGAGGACAGCAGATGTAGTCCCTTTACAAAAGTGGGAACAAAGAGGAAGCGAACTACAGACCAGCCTGCAGCCTCACCTCGGTAGTGGGGAAGACTATGGAAGCACTACTGAAGGAGAGACTGGTGGAACTCCTGGTTGTCAATGGACTACAGGACCCACGGCAGCATGGTTTCACAGGGAGGTCATGTCAGACCAACCTGGTTGAATTTTTGACTGGGTGACTAGGGAGGTGGATCAGGGAGACGCAGTGGACATGGCCTGTCTGGACTTCATGCAAGGCCTCTGACACTGTGCCACAGAAGACTATTAGCAACAAACTGGAGAATATGGGTGTGGGCAGGACAGTAGTGTGGTGGGTAGGTAACTGGCTGGGTGGCAGGACACAGAGGGTGGTGGTAAATGGCTGTCACTCCACAGAGGGAGAGTGACCAGTGGGGTACCACGAGGGAACAGTGCTGGGACCAGTCCTATTCAACATCTTCATCCTGCGACATTGCACAGAGCCTAGAAGGCAGAATTTCACTGTTCGCTGATGACACAAAGCTCTGTAACAGAGTAGACATACCAGAGGGTGTAGACAGAATGAGAAGGACCTGCAGAAACTTGAAGAATGGTCAGGGTTTGGCAGTTGAAATTCAATGCAAAGAAGTGCAAGATAATGCATATGGGGCACAAAACCCTGGCACAATATATCAGTTGGGGGGTGAGGATATAGCATGCACCAAGCAGGAAAGGGATCTTGGGGTTATCATCTCTGATGACCTCAAGGTAGGGAAACAGTGTGACAAGGCAGCAGGTAAAGCAAATAGGATGCTGGGATGCATAGGCAGGGGCATCACCAGCAGGAAAAGGGAGGTCATAATTCCACTATACAAGACACTAATGAGGCCCCACCTGGAGTACAGTGTACAGTTCTGGAGACCTTACCTACGTAAGGACATAGACAGGGTAGAGAAGGTTCAGAGGAGTGGGCAAACAAAGATGGCAATATGGATAATTGGCCAAGTCCCATGAGGACAGGCTGGAAGGAACTGAATATGTACCCCTAGAGGAGAGAGAGAGGGGAGTGATAGAGACATACAAGTATCTTACAGGGAGGAACAGGGTGCAGGAATACACTATTTTTAAGCGAAAAAGATGTTCCAGGACTAGAGGGCATGGGATGAAGTTGGAGGAGGACGATTCAGAGAAACGTGAGGAAGAATTTCTTCACATAACGGGTGGTGGACAAGTGGAACACCCTGCCAGAGGAAGTGGTGGGGGCTGAAACAATCATGGGATTTAAGAATGCATGGGATAGACATAAAGGAATTCTGGAGGTCAGGGGTAAGGGGCAACAGACTTCTAGGAAAACAAACTGAACTTACAAGCTCAAATGGGCAGACTGGGTGGGCAATAGGCCCTTATCTGCCGACACTGTCTATGTATCTATGTATACCATGGATAATAAAAATAAATTTTTATAACTATGTTGGATCACTGAAAGTTAATCAACCAACAACTGGCCCCTTAATTAAAGAAAATAAAATGATTGTTAAAGAATCTGAATGGCTCAAGAATTTAATGATTATTTTCTAAATACTTTTATGTGTAAAGATACTGTTTATTTAGATATTCATAGTGAGAA
The DNA here is from genome assembly GCA_016271365.2 of Neoceratodus forsteri. Taxonomy (NCBI): domain Eukaryota; kingdom Metazoa; phylum Chordata; order Ceratodontiformes; family Ceratodontidae; genus Neoceratodus; species Neoceratodus forsteri. The sequence continues at coordinate 850,322,170 of CM057452.1, forward strand.
TGAAAATGTCTTAGTTATTCGTACCGAAGAAGTTAAAAGGGCAATAGATTCCATCAAGGCCAATACATCAGCAGGCCCAGACGGAATTCCAACTAAATTTATTAAGGAATTAACTTTTGAACTGGTTGGCTTATTTACCCTTTTGTTTAATGTATCCCTAAATGAAGACTATGCCTTAAGAGATTGGACTTTAGCTAATGTGGTTCCTATACATAAAAAGGGGAACTAAACAATTAACAAGTAATTATAGACTAATTAGCTTAACATCATGTACTGGAAAACTAATGGAGAGAATACTAAAAGAGAAAATGTTAAACCACCTGAGAAAGATATATTTTACTGATATATCTCAGTATGGTTTTGTCCAAGGTAGATCATGCCAACTTAACCTGGTTAACTTTTTTGAACCAGTGAGTGTAGTCCTTGATCAGGGACTATTAGTGGGCATTATTTTTTAAGATTTTGAAAAGGCCTTTGATTCTGTGCCTCATGGAATATTGATTAAAGAACTGGGTAAATATGGTTTTCATATTAATACTGTCAATTAGATACTTTCTTGGCTTAATAATAGAAAACAACGTGTTTGTATCAAAGCTCATTTTTCTGACTGGGGAGAGATAAGCAGTGGAGTTCCGCAAGGCTCAGTGCTGGGCCCCTTGATATTTAATTTACTGATTGCAAATATGCAAACATCAAAAGATGTTTGGTTACATAAATACGCAGATGACAGTAAACTTGGTAGTATTATCAATAACCCGGAAACAGTTAGTATAGTACAGGAAAATCTTGATAATTTAGTTAAATGGTCAATTGAGAATAAAATGACTTTTAACCCAAAAAAGTGTAAAGTAATGCATTTGGGGAAGAAAAACATGTGTGCGTCATACAGGATAAATAGTCATAATTTAGAATCAATTACTTCAGAAAAAAATCTAGGAATTATAACAACACAGGATTTAAAATTTACTACTCATAATAATAATATTATAAAAAAATGTCATGGTGCTATATCTTGCATACTTAAAAACATTAGGAGGAGAGAAGCAGAAGTAATAATCCCTCTATATTCCAGCTTGGTAATATCACAGATTGATTACTCTGCCCCCTTCTGCACACCAACATCTGCGGGAGGAATTAGCTCTGTAGAAAAAATTCAAAGGAGAATTACAAAAAAAGATTAAAGGTTTATCAGGACATGATTATTGTACAAGGCTAAAATCTTTGGGTCTCTTCTCACTCGAATATCATGCATTTCGAGGAGATATGCATCTTGCATATAGATCTATTCAAGACAAGGCCTTATGTGAGTCTCTGTCTTCAGAGAGTAGAAATAGGGTATGAAACAATATCACATAGGGATAAATTGGCCTCATTGAGAAATTGTAAAGTACCTAGTTTGGAATTGCCTAGTTGTAATTTAGAGATAGGACGACAATCTTTGTATTATAGAGGAGCCAAGAGTTGGAATGCAATCCCTGAGTCTTTGTTTATGTCTAATGTGAAAAATCACTGGTCTTTGATCCAACACTGGTATCGTACTAGTTCACGACAAAAAAGGCAATGTTGTGATATATAAAGGTTTTTATAACTTTCATATTCTAGGAGGTTATTATTTACATTGTGTAATTTAAGTTGTATTGTATGTATTTGTGTATTGTATGAAAAAATTAGTAGTGTCTGTGTTATAACATTTTCCTTTTTATTGTATATTAACGTTGGGACCTCGTTGAAAATGAGCTATGCTCAATCGAGATTATCCTTTATTCATTTTCTTATGAATAAAAACATTTTACTACTGCTACTACTACATAACTTGAAGTTTAGATCAAAAATAAATAATACATCTAAGAGAAATACATTTTTTACTTAGAGAATGCCACCATTATGGAATTCCTTGCCTACAGAAGTGGTCAACAGTAAGGACTTAGAACAATTTAAATTGGATAAATACATGGGTGAAAAGAAATTCAATTTTCGCCAATATGTGACGAGTTCATAATGGGATCCCACCCTGAACTCGTATTACACCTATGAACCTATGACTCCTCAGAGTCGGAGGGTTCCTCCATACACTCCCAACTGGGCCTTCTCCACCTGATCTCAGAATCTACGGGTCTTGAGCTGCAGCCCATTCAGAAAATGGCACGGTACCCTCTCACTGAGATCTCGGACCAGGGTGACTCCCTTGGGGAAGCCTTCCTAGCAGCAGAGACCATCCTTGGCCCTGCCTTGGAGCTCTGGCAGCAACCTGCCTCCTGCTCAGCGCCATCAGTTCGGATGGCCTGTAAGTATGCGGTTCCCACTGGTTCCCTTTCGGGGTTCACAGAACATCTCTCGGCCAAGGGCTTGGTGGCAGATTCTGTTTTTTCAGCGCTCCGACAATGTGTGGGACGTAGACAAATCGCCTGACAAGGATTCCAAATAATTGGACCATTCGACGAAACAGGTTTACGCTGCCTCTTCGCTTGGCCTTCAACAGGAGAGCTCGGCCCTCCTGATGGCCCACTTCTCTCATGCTCTGTTGGGCACTTTGGAGGAGGTGCTCCTTCATCTTCCAGCAGACCTCCAGCCCACAGACAAACAAGTCTAAGACCAGGGTTGAGCTGTGGCTAAGCAGCAGCTTCAGACAGCCATGCTCCCTCATGTTCCAGCGGATCTCCAGTCTACGGTCAAGCAGGTAAGCAGGTCTGGGACCAGGGTTGGGGTGTCCCGCCCAGCCCCAAGCTGGGCAGCAGGCTCAGGTCTGGCAACCTTGGCTGAAGTCATTAACCTCGGTCTTCCGCAAGCTTGGAGGAAGAGGCCACAGTGGTTCCCCAGCTGAGCCATCCTCTGCCTCCAAGCCTGCCCAGTGATGGGGTGAGGGATGTCTCTTTCATGCCCATCACACCTCCCTTGGGTCCTCCTGTGGGGGGCCGGCTCCTCAACTTCCTTTCCGTCTGGTCCACTGTCATGGACAGACGGGTTCTCGAAATGGTCGGTCAGGGTCTGCCTCTGGAATTTGAGCAGTACTCGCCTTGCCATGCTGGTGCCCCACAGGAGGACATTGTATCCGCAGACATTCTCTCGGCCCTTCAATGACATTGCCCAGTTCCTCCACAAGGAGGTCGTGATTCCTGTCGCGGACCCGCTGGAACACCCAGGGTTTGTCTCCAGGAGCTTTCTGATGCCTGTGGCAGACTGGCAGCTAAGCGGATGATTGGCAGGTGGACTGTATCCTGCATCAACCTCTGCTATAGGTTGTGGGTAGGGACCACAGATAGTCAAGGATGCTAGCCACGGGACAGGACAAATGGTCCAGCCCCTTGCTCCGACACCAAATGAAGAATCCCTTCCATTTGAAGGCATAGCATTACCTTGTCGACTCCTTCCGAGATGCCTCGACAATGTTAAGGATATCTTCAGAGAGACCCAAAGCCTGGAACTCTAGCCACTCAGAAATCAGGCCATCAGGTGCAGTGACTGAAGGCCCAGAAGGACCATCTTCCCCAACTGACGGAAAGCAGGTCCGGGCATAGTGGAAGACACCTCGGAAGCCTGCTGCTGAGGCTGAGGAGATCGGAGTACCAGAACTGGCATGGCCAGTCCAGAGCCACCAGGATCACCTGTGCCTTGTCCCTCTTCATCTTGAGCAACACTTTGTGGATCAAGGGAAATGGACGGAAGGCATAGAGGATGCCTGGGGTCCAGGGCCTTGAGAAGGCATCCCCTGCAGCATTCCCTGCTGAGATGGGCCACACACAATACAGCCTCAGCTTTGCATTCTCCCTGGAGACAAACAGGTCCACCAGAGGGGTTCCCCACTGGGTGGAGAGACCACTTATGAGACACCTTGCCCACATGGCTGAGAGCATCCGCCAGCTGGTTGGAGACAACGACCACATGGATGACCAGGAAATCCACCTCAAGGCTGTGCATGAGGGTCCACGCATGGAGAACTTCCTAGCACAGAGGCAGGGAGTGCGTCCCGCCCTGCTTGTTGAGGTAGTATATGATCATGGTGTTGTCATTCTGGACCTGGACCACTTGACCCCGAATGTGAGGAGCAATGGCAGTCAGTGCCAGCCAAACAGCTTGGAGCTCCAGCAGGTTAATGCTGCACTGGGACTCCTCAGGGGTCCAGAGGCCGTGGAGTCTGTGTTCCCTCAGGTGGGCACCCCAGCCCACGAGAGGCACGTTGATCATCAGGCTGACCATCGGCTTTGGGCAGACAAATCGGATACCTGCCTGCAGATGTGCCGAGACTAATCACCATAAGAGGGCGTTCCACATCAGCTGGGTCACAGTGACCAGCAGGTTGAAGTGATGCTTGCGCTGGGACCATTGGCATGCCAGCTCCCACTGCAGACAGCACATTCTTCAGCAGGCCCAAAGGACCATGCTAGTGCAGGCCACCATGTAACCCAGAAGGAGCAGGAAGTTATGGGCAGGGCGCAACTGTTCAACCTGAAATGATCAGGCAAAGGAGTAGCGAGCCTCTGCCCTGTCCACTGGGAGCCGAGCCCTGGCACTGCAAGAGTTGAGCTCTGCCTTGATGAAGCTGATCACTTGCGGGGGCACGAGTTCCTACTTGGCCTCGTTGACCAGCAGGCCAAGAGAAATGCAGGTTTGGAAGGCCAGGTCCCTGGACTGCTCCACGTACTGCCTGGAGGGACCTATGATCAGCCAGTCATCCGTGTAGGGGTAAACCCGGATTCCTCTGCGCTGCAGGTAAGCTGCCACCACTCCAATGCACTTGGTGAAGACCCTGGGGGCTGAGGACAGGCCGAATGGCATGGCCTGGAACATGTAGAGGATTCCCTCTGCTCAGAAGGGGAGGAGCCACCTTTGTGATGGATGGATAAGGACATGAAAGAACACATCCTGTAGATCCAGGGTGCACAACCACATGTTTTGCTCTAGAGATTGGTATTATTTGAGAGAGAGTTACCATCCTGAAGGTGCGTGACCTGATGAACTTTTTCAGGTTGTGCACTTCTAGAATGGGGTGTCTATCCCCCATCCATTTCAGCACCAGGAAGTACCTGGAGACAAGCCCTGGGTGTTCCGGAGGGTCTGCGACAGGAAGCATGACCTCCCTGCAGAGAAGTTGGGCGATGTCGGCCCAAAGGTCCAACAGAATGTCTGTTAATACCATGTACTCCTGTTGGGCACAGGCTTGGCAAGGTGGGTACTGCTCGAATTCCAGAGGCAGACCCTGACTGGCCACTTCGAGAACCCACCTGTCTGTGTTGACAGCAGACCAGGTGGAAAGGAAATAGTGGAGCCAACCCCCAAGGGAGGACCCAGGGGTGGCATGATGGCATGAGAGAGGCACCCCTCACCCTATTACTGGGCAGGCTTGGAGGCAGAGGAGGGCCTGTCTGAGGAGTCCATCCTCCAGGCTTACAGACGACCAAGGTCACCAGGTCTGAGCCTGCTGCCCAGCTGAGGGCTGGGCTGGTTTGGTCACAGGAGTGGAGGTGGACTGAAAGGGCTCCCTTTTCTGCTGTTTGGAGCCCTGGGGGTCCCTCTGGGCGAATGTCACTAAGTCCAAGGTAGCACTGGACTTTTCAATGCAGGTGAGGTATCTCTTGACCTTGGGCCCGAACAGGTCGGTGCCCAGGAAAGGGCATCCGCCAGCTTGTGCTGGGTGTCTGAAGTGAAGGTCGAGAACCACAGCCAAGCCCTGTGGAGCATGGCCACTGTGGTTGTCACAGGGCTGGTACAAGAGTCCCCAATGTCCATGGCTATCTGGAACTGCTGTTTTGCCACAGCCCGACCCTGGTCCCAGACCTGCTTCACCGTAGTCTGGAGGTTCACTGCAAGATGAGGGAGCACCTCATCCAGACTGCCCAAGAGGGCATGAGAGAAGTGGGCCAGCAGGAGGGCCAAACTCGCCTGGTGAAGGCCAAGTGAAGAGGCAGCATAATCCTTTTTTTGCTGAATGGTCCAATTTCCTGGACTCCTTGCCATACAGTTTATCATCTCCTACATTGCCAGAGTGCTGAAACACAGAATCAGCCATCAATATCTCTGCCCAGGGATGTTCCGTGAACCCCAAGAGGGAACCGGTGGGAACCACATACTTGCTGATGGTGCTGGGCAAGACGGGAGTCACCCCGGTCCAAGATCTCAGTAAGTGGATACAGAGCCCACTTCTGAACGGGCTCCATCTTGAGACCTGTAGACTACGAGATAAGAGGGAGAAGGCCCATAAAGGAGGTAGGACCTTTGTCCATCAAAAGACCCCCTGCCAACTCTGTGTCCACCAGACGAGAGTGCAGGGAGGAACCCTCCAACGCTGAGGAGTCACTGAAGTGGGGGTCAACCGCCCGAATCCCTGCTGACCCTCCATGGATGGTCAGGGGTGACGGTGACCGACAGCCAATGGGGAAGACTGGAGGCCTGCCAAGACTCCTTAGTCAGAGTGCCGGTCATCAGCTGCTTGGGAGGTGGCTCCACCAGGCCTGGCGGAGATGCCGAGCCAGGACCGTTTTAAAGGTCTGCACTTGCAGAGGCTGAGAAGGCGTAGTCCTCTGCAGCGAAATGGTCGGGGTAGAAGTTGGAATTGGCTTCATACCGGTGAACACCAGCTGCTGCCACATCAAGTCCTCATAGCATTGAAGCATCTTGCATCGAAGCCTCTCCTAACCAGAGAAAGAAGAATTACGGCGCTGCTTTCCAGAGCATCGGGAGCGGCGAGTTCAATGCGAGCCGCTTGACTCACGGGAACAAGACTGGAACATTGACCTCGACTGCCGTGGGGACCGGCGGCGGGCCTCAGAGGGGGTCGGTGAGGGCCGTGGCATCTCCGGTTCCTGGTCTATAAGGAAAGACGGCAGGTCAGCAAACTGATCCATCCCTTCCTGGGTCTGAGTCAGGACCGGAGTCCTGGACAGAGGAGTACTGGCCTCTTCAGGCAACAACGGGTCAAACGGCTTGAGAAAGATCTCGTCCGGAAGATAGACCTGCGTCTCAGCCAACTGGCCCGATGGGGGAACTGTGGAGAAGACGGCCTGGGTCGAGGATTCGACTTAAGTTGGATCTGGAGAAGCGTGGGAATCGGAAGCCCGAGAGCATTTCCAATCCCACAATCGATGGCAAGACCATTTTTTTGCCTCTTTCTTAGATTTGGATTTGTGTGCCAACGAGGGTCCGCGGCCTGACGAAGAGGTCTTCGTGGCCTCAAAGCTCTGGGCTGCTCACGCTGACATGGTATGTGAATCTTGCACACTGTTTTATGAATTTTGATCACATATTTGATATATGTATTTATTTAAAAGACTGCTTTTTTATTACGAATATGCTCTTTTCTAAATGCAAAGACAAATAATAAAATGAATGATTCTTAAAGATTCAAAACTGCCAGAGTGCCTTTTCTTGTATATAGTACCAAGAGTCAGAAGAGTCTGGCACAAATCATTAAAAGCCCCTATAAAGGAGGCACCCAAAGAGAGTAACAAAAAGGCTGAAGGAGGAGGAGGAGGAGGAGGAGGCCTGGGCCATCATCTCCTCTAAAGCTGCAAGTTGTTCGGTGGACCCCGCAGCCGCAGAGACCACCCAATGGGCATCCTTTGATTTTAGCAGCGGGTGCCGTTCACTTGGATCACACAAAAGTAAGCGGGCATAGCGGTCCTCTAAAATGGATGGGTGGAAGGTATGACAAGCATCGCAAGCCTGGAGATGGTCTTCATAGCCCAGGAAGTAAACGCACGCGGTATGCAGATTTGTCCGGGACATCTTCTGCCCGCAACCACATTTCCGAAACCCTGGAGTGGACTTCATGTCATCTATTTCTGCGGGGAGAAGTAAAATGCCTGAAGACAAACTTTTTTATTAAAATTAGAAGAAATAAAGCAACGGGCCTCTTCAGCATGAGAGTGGTAAGGAGGGAATCATCTTCCTCCAGCGGAAAGGAAGATCTGACATCACAGGATGGTGCAGAGGGAGTTACAACCCAGAGGGGTGGGAGGAGCCAGCTTGAAGATGTTCTGGCAAGCCTTAAAGGCAAAGGACACTGCCAGAAGTGTGAATAAGTTCACCATATCCACGTCCCTAGAAAAGGAAATTATGGTAAGTATGAAGAAATTTCTTCTTTCAGTAGTGCTCCACATTGCAAGGGGTAGTTAGTACATATGGGTTCTAGTAAGCAGTACTCATTTCCACCTGGGTGGAGGAGAATACTGTCCCATATACGACCCAAAACAGGAAAAGAATTATCTGCTAACTACCACCTGCAAAACTCTGCGACCAAAGGCTACACTGGCGGAGCTTTGAACATCCAATCTGCAGTGCTTAGTGAAAGTGTGGACGGAGGACCACATTGCTGCCTTACACAATTCTAACACAGATGCCTCTCTCTCTCTCTCTCTCTGCCCAGGAAGTAGCCATAGCCCTGGTGGAGTGAGCCTTGATGAGAGCTAGAGCTTTCTTCTTTACTACCACGTAGGCCTTGGCGATACATGCCCCCACCCACCTTGCCAAGGCTTTTTGACCTTTTTTTGCTGCTCCAAAGAGCATGAATGAACTATCCTATTTCCTGAACTCTGCAGTTCTCTTAAAATATGTCTTAACTGCCCTGCTCAAATCTAACTTGTGCAACTCTCGTTCTTTTTAAAAAGTCAGCTTTGGACATAAGAACGTAAGACAGATCTCTTGATTCATGCGAAAAGATGTAGGTGCTTTCGGAATAAAAGATGGAACCGTCCTCAGCACCACTTTGTCCTTATGAATGATAAGGTAAGGTAAGGTTCTTTGTGGGACAAGGCCTGAAGCTTGCCAATCCTTCTGGCTGAGCACATGGCAATAAAAAAAACACCTTGTAAGACAGAATATCAAGCGAAACTGATTAAAGAGGTTTAAAGGGTTCTTTATAAATAGAATTCAAAACCACATTCAGATCCCATGGAGGTACCAGAGATCAAGACAAAGGCCTGCTTCTGCTAACCATTCGTACAAATCGTATAGTCTTCCAGTTAGCCCCCAAAGACAAGCCCATGGAGGCTCCAACCACTGATATGTGGCCTCTCACTGTGCTCAGTGCCAATCCTTATTCCACTCCTGTCTGCAAAAAATTCAAAATCTGCAGAACTGTGGCTTCTGAAGGTGTGTTATTTCTCTCTCTGGCCCAAGCCGAGAAGGTGGTCCACTTGAGCATAAGTAGCAGACAGGGTTTCCACTACCTTTTTCGAAAAACCCTGTTTTAGCAGCCTCCTCCTCCTCTTCTCAGGAGCCAGGCTGTCAGCTGTATTGCCTCTGGTTTGGATGCAGAATGGGTCCTTGGGAAAGAAGGCCCCCCCTTGATTGGGAGTCAGAAATGGAAATTACGTACCTACCATAATTCAGATTTTTCTGTGCATCTTCACCATTCATCACCTTTGAGTACCTGGCCGGAGGACATGACCCCGGGGGAGCTTTTTTCTTTTTTTTTGGATGGGCGGAGTCGATGCACCTTTGGCGCCGCCCTCGAGACCGAAGCACTGCGTGGCGCTCGCAGGTTGGCCATTGGGTGTTGTCGACTCCACATCCTGCCAGTTCTGAGTCGCCATAGAGGTTAAAAGAAGGGGAAGTAGAAAAGGAAGAGGGAGGAAGGGTTAAGGATTTTTAGAAGTATGGATAAGAGTAAGAGGGGGGAAGACAGGAGAAACATACCCTGTAACCTTGGCCTGTCTCCAGTTTGTAAAGGAACTGTGAAGGAGTAGCCAAGAGGCTAACTGCCAGAACTGAAGGCACAGAATCACTGACAAAAACTCCTACAAAGTAGAATCGGCTATTCTGGAAGAAAGGACAGGATACCGGGACATCTCCCCCCTCTCAAAAGGAGATTTTGGTGCAAGAAACCTAGTTTCTTAAAGTAACTGAGGTTATGTCCACAGGACAAGGAAATCAAGGATTGATGGGGAGAAGGAAAGAAAAGAGGGCAACTGCCAACCCCCTACCCACAGGGGTGGAGCTGAAGCACTGAAGAAGGAGTGCCCCCAATCCTGACCACTCTTCCCTTAAAGAAAATTATCCCATGTGCCCCAGTTTACCCCGCTCCTGACTAACAGAAAGGAGGGGGGCGAGAGAGGGGGCATAGAGAGGGAGAGGGACCCAGAGACTGAGGCCCCAGGGGGATGGTGAGTGGTGAATATACACAGAAAGATCAGAATTACGGTAGGTATGTAATTATCATATATTATCTGTGTCAGTCTTCACCATTCATCACCTTTGGGTGAGTGCCGAGCCCCCCCCGAAGGGGGCTTATAACCCTAAAGGGCCGAGTCCCTTAGTTCTCAGTGGGTGACACACTAAGAGGGAGAATCTTCATGGGTCTGGAGAGGCCCAAGAGTGGGGAGAGTGACACAGGGACCCCTTGGAGGGGATAGGAAGTTGCCCCGACAGACACCGCCTCACTCTACAGGAGAAGAGATAGGTTCTTTGGTGAGCGGAGATAATCACCCTATGCCGGGCCAAGGGTGACAACCGGGAAAGACACAGCCATGCCGTCTGCCTAGTGCAGATCGCTGTCCCTACAACCCTGGTAGCTACCTCACTGGCATCATACGACGCCCTTGCTTGATGCCTTGCTAGCTCCAGGCCACATGCAGATAGTGCAATGGCTTGTCTGGTTTGCTCCGTGTCAGGCATGGAGGCTAGGAGCTGACCCAGCCTGGACCACAGGAACCTGTCATAGGTTGCATAGTGGACCTGATGTGCTGCAATAGAGAGCAGCAACCATGCAGAGTAGAACGTCCTCCTCCCCCAGAATTCAAAATCCAAGGAGTCTTGATCTGGGGGCCGGTCACAGTGAGGGGTGCGAAGCCCATCAGGAGTGTCCAGTTGCGTCAGTCCTGACTGAGGATGAGGCATGGAACCTGGAGACTCATGGGGTACCGCTGGCAGAGATCCCATGGGGTAGGAACTCTGGAAAAGGGTCTCTGCCAGGAACGCAACGACACCTCCCGAAAGGGAGCAGGCTAGGGGGGGCACCACAAAAGTGTCCTCACTGAAATCGCCAAAAAAAGCGTGCACCGAGTGCTCTGGATTGTGTTGAGTTGGAGGGGTGATGTGCAGGTCCTCTAACATCCTCACGAGGAATCGCTAATACTCAGTAAGATTAGCAGCTGGAGAGATGTGGACAGACGGCTCCTTTTCCCCCAGAAGAGGGGGATGAAGAGTCAGAGGACCTCGAAGGTTCAGAAGCTGGCTGCTCAGGGGGAGGCTGAAAAACCTGTCTGTCCATAGCCCTAACGTAAGAGTGAAACTAAGCAGCCTGAGCTCTGAACTGCTCCAAGGAGAGAGGCCCACTAGGACCAAGAATGCCTGGGAGCGCAGGAGAATGTGGCAGAGGAATAGGAGCAGAGCTGACAATGGGAATTGGCAGACCTCCGCCTGGGCTAGGGAGCGCACCAGGAGCCCTAGGGAAGGAAGGAGCTCTGGAAAACTCCACAGTTGACAGCTGATCAACCAAACTGGAACTACCTAGACTGTGCCCTGAAGAATCCCCCCTGTGAGGCGACCGGGGCCGTGTAGGTCCAGAAGGACGGTCCCCTACCTCCAAGGAATGAGGCCCTCTCGAGGAAACCGAAAGGGAAGGGCAGAGATCCGCACTACGGCTTATCCCCGAGTCCAGGTGGGTTCCGGAAAAAAGCCGCCGCACAGACCCCACGTCCCTCGACCCCTCGGAATCCGAGAGTGCCCTCCTCCTCGAGAGAGAGAGCCAGCCTAGGCAGCTGGCAGTCCTGGTCGGCCCCCGAAGGGGCTATCCAGGGAGCAGCACCCTCCCCTCTCGTGAGTACTCCAATCGGCCCCAAAGTTGGACGATCCAGGCACACAACCTAAGAGGGTACCACCACTGAGGGATCAGAGAACCCTCCAAGGCCAGGCTGCAGGGCAATGGTGACCTGCACCACTGCCTGTTGGTCAGAACCCCTGACCCTGGCCCCGGTAGTCACTGTCCGCTCCTCAGAGGGGGGACTGACTCCGACCTGTCGAGAACACTACCAGGGTGTTCACGCCAGCAGCCAACTCCAGGGAGCCAGACTGCCTGTCTGACTCAGAGTCTGACTCCTCCTCCGAAGAGGTGGAGATCGAAGTACTGTGCCAAACAGTGCGTGGACGCCCGCTGCCATCCCCACTGAACAGGGCACCAAAACCAGAGACTGCACCAGAGTCAGTGCTGGTGCCCTCCTCTGCACCATGAGACAGTGTCAGAAGAGAATACGGCACCAACAGGGCAGCAGCCTGCGTGGCGGGCCTGTCACGGTGCCGTCACGGCCCGCGGTGCATAGCGGCGTCCAAGACCAGCAATGGCGCAGTATAATGGCTCCAACTGCGCCTCGGTGCCAAGGCCAGAGACTCCCATGGTGCCACCCGCCCCATGGTGCCGCGAGCGGTGCAGAGACAGCGCCAACAATGGCCCAGACAGCGCCTCGGCACCGAGCTCCAAGCCCCCACGGCACCATGTCCAAGCTCAGAGCCACAAATGGCTCCAGAACTGGACATGGCGCCATGCTCAACCACGGTGCCGGGGCAACAAACAGTCAGGGACAGCGTCGTAGAGCCTCCCACGGCGCCAACAGTACCATCAGCACCACAAACTGCGTTGACAGCAGCAACAATGCTGAGTGACAGACCTGCACCACCGCCGACAACATCAGGGCCCACGGCGCCTCGAATGGTGCCGAGGCCAAGATGGCGCCAACAGACAGCGTTGAGGATGGCGCTAACCCAAGCCTTCCGAGATGCGGGTACAACACCAGGGCAGCCTTCGCCCCCAAAGGGGTGATTGCCAAGGCGCTGCCTCCCGCCTGTCTCCGGGGGGGGGGGACAGACTGGGCCTCCTGCACCGTGGAAAGGGGCCTCTGCTATGGCTAGGCTACAAGAGGCAGAGGCCCCCTCCTCCTCGGTCTGTACAGAACCGGGAGGGGCCCGGAGGAAAGGCCGAGAAGAGCGGCTTGGCGACAAGGCGGTCAGACCTCAAAGTCGGCAGAGCTCACCCCACTTTCAACGCGCTGTTTGATGACCCGCGTCAATGGAGAAATAAGCGTCCGCACGAATCCATGTCGTGAAGCCGGCCAAGACACATCGAGGCAACGGTCGGTTGGTCGGGTGACAGAGTACTTATGGCCGCAAGGGCACCACCAAGATCGGGGGCCGCCCTCGCCTAGGAAGTCTTCTTGCCCTCCGACCTAGACATGACCTCTGAGAAAGAAACACCAAACAAGACTCGACATCGCAAAATAAAATAAACAAGGAACAGTCTTACCAGGCGACGTCAAGTAGGCTAACAAAACTGGCAGGAAAAAGGGAGCTGACAGACTTTGGCATGGAGTCGACACAGAGTCCACACAGAGCTGAATAATTCTGAGAAATTCAAACTGCGCAAGATTTGAGGTAGGCCTCTCAGAAGTTTCTTCAGCAAACGTCCCACGAGGTGACCTCAACAGTGGGAGATGGAAAACTGGCGGGAGGGTGGAGTCAACAACACCTAACAGCCAACCCGCAAGCGCCACACAGTGCGTCAGCCTCAAGGAGGGCGGCGCTGATGGTGCGTCGACTCCGCCCATCCAAAAAAAAAAAAAACATCTCCTGTGGGGTCATGACCTCTGGCCAAGTACTCAAAGGTGATGAATGGTGAAGACGGACACAGATAAGATCAGCACATGTTGAGCTAGATTCACTAGATCTGAGAACCATGGCCTTCTTGGCCATTCTGATGATATCAGAAGAAAAGTTCCTTTTGAGTGTCTTATTTTGTGAATGACCTTGGAGAGGAATGGCAGATGAGGAAAGGCATATGCCTTGCCGAAATCCCACATCTGAAAGAAAGCGTACACTGCTTCCGCCTGTGGACACCAACCCGTCTGGACTGAAGAAATCTGGTACCTGAGCATTTTGGCTGGAGGTGAACAGGTCGATCTGAGGGCAACCAAACCTTCTCCATAGAAGATCTAACACCTCTGAATACAACATCCACTCCACTGGATGAACAGTCTCCCGGCTCAGTCTGTCAGCCTGGTTGTTCAATTCTTTTGCCAGGTGAACTGCTGAGACAGCTAGAAGATTCTTCTCTGCCAACAGTAGTAGACTGGTTGCTTCTGCTAGCATCTCTATATCCTTGACTGTTTAAGTATGCTACCGTGATGGTGTTGTCCGACCTTACTTTCACAGCTTTAGAGCATACCAGCCTGTGAAAGTGAAGGAGAGCAAGTTGTACTGCCCTCATTTCCAACATGCTGATGTATAGCTGTTGTTCCTGCACAGACCAAAAACCCTGGACTGGAACGTGGTCCAGGACAGCGCCCCAGCCTGACAGGCTGAAATTGGTCGTCAGGATCAGCTCTGGAGAAACTTCCTAGAGGTGCCCCCTTGCTTAGGGTCTCAGAGTTCTCCCACTAATTCAGCGACTGTTGAAGAGGATGAGTAAGTGGGATCATGGCTTGGTAGTCCCCTGAGGCTGTGTGCCAGGCTGCTAGCATTCCGTTCGGAAAGCTTCACATGTGTCAAATGTGGCATGCCAAATTAAAAAGACTCAGCTTTTTTTATTTTGTTACAGAGACAAGACTCATTTTAATTACTCTTTTGGAAAGCTGTCAGTTCATTATTTCTTTCTGTATTAGACTATGGCGACTGTATTTATAGATATACCACTGGAACAAATCTTAAGTTTACTAGATCCACGATATCATAGCGCACTAGATTTGTAATTGGTTTGCAATACAAACTCACCATTGTTTTTTATATATGCATGTAGATTGGAGTTCTTTAGCAGATCGAAGGGAAATGCACTGGTATTCATCTGTTTTATTCATCTGATTTATTATTAATGCTTTACCGTGATATCTGTTAAATACACTTCAACATAGAACATCAGCAAAACACAGTGTCAGATCTGCTAAACACTCAAATTTTTATACACTTAAGTATCAATCTAAATTTGGGGAATTTATTTTAGCTGTTTCTGTACCCCGAACATGGGAAATAATTAAGAAGAAATGTAATTTAAACATTTTATTGCCATTGGCACGCTTTAAGGCCTCACTTGCAAGCCTGGTATATAGTGATAGTGACCGTTTTGGATGAATCTTCACTTATTTTACTTGTTGATGCTTTTATCGGTCAGCTTGAAACTTATGCAATACATTAATGTATGTGTGTTTAGTTTGTTTTTGTATATGCATTTGTACTTGGATACAACTGTAAACGAGAGTCTTTTCCCTCAATTTGCTATCCAATAAACATTGATGATGATGTATAAGCAGGTACACGGAACTAATTCTCTTGATGCAGTCATCAGTCCCAAAATCCGTAACAGTCTATGAGCCGAAGTCGATGACTGGCTTCTTAGCCACAGAACTCTCACCTCAGGGTCTCCTTCCTGGCTGGTGAGAGGAAAACCTTCCTCTCATCCATCCTAAAGACCATGCCCAAATGCTCCAGGTTCAGGGATGGGTTGAGGGAGCTCTTCTCCCGAATGACTACCCAACCGTGGATTCCAGTGTTTCCCAGGTCCTGGCCACTGACTTCCTTGCTCGTTGTGCAGGGATGCTCGAATGAGAAAGTCATTCGGGTAGGGATATACATGATGTCCCTCCTGCCTCAGTTGAACCATCAGTACTATGAGGACCTTCAAGAACACCCTGAGAGCTGTTGCCAACCCTAAAGGAAATGCCCTGTACTGGAAGTGCTGCTCTAGAATTGTGAACCTGAGAAACTTCCGGTGAGATGAAAATATGCATCCTTCAGGTCCAGGGATGCTAGATAATCCCGTCTGGACAGCAAATATGACTGACCGCAGAGATTCCATCTTGAAGGTCGTGTGGTGGACAAACTTGTTTAGGTGCTTCAGGTCCAGAATCGGCCCAACCCTCCCCACTTCCTCACTGGGGGCACTGGCATCACAGCCCCAATTTGTCTGAGGTGATCCAGGATTTAAGACACTATCTGTCTCTTCAAGAAGTCCCCTGTTACAGGGGATTGTAGGAAGTGACCCATTGTGGGAACTGTCGCAAACTCAGTTGTGTAACCGAATGCCAGTATCTCTAGTATCCATGTGTCTGATGTTATTTGGGCCTATCTTGAATAAAAATTCTGCAGTCTTCCACCAAGGAAAGGTGGCAGAGATGGGCCCAGGTATCTTCATTGTGAGGTGCCGCCTCTTTGTCCTGCACCTGTGTTACGTCAGTAGGCAAAAGCGACTTCGTTACGATGTCCCTTGAACCCGGAATAGGATCGCTTATTCCTTTGGTTCTCGAAATTCCGAAAGGGATGAAAACCACCTTGAGCCTGCCTCTATCAACTACCACCTCGATCCCTTGGGGTCCAGCTTGCTTTCTGCTGCTGCTTCGATGCTGGCAGGTGTCCCTTCTTATCCTGGATATCTTTAAAAATGTCATCCAGGCCTGATTCGAACAACAGTCCTCCCTCAAAGGACAGGTTAAAGAACTTGGCTTTGGATGCCTGGTCTGCAACCTAATGTTCGGAGCCATGCACCCTTCATAGCCAACACAATGTGATAAGTGGAGCATGCGGACATTCGAAGACTGTCCGCTGCGGTATCCCCTGAAAAGGCAGAGGCCATGGATACCAACTGTAGAAAGCTTGTCCCCTCAGAGTCTGGGGAAAACAAAACTACCTAGAGTCGAAATCCAGGAGTTTAAGGCTCTGGAGAAATAAAAGATATACAGGAGACATGAAGACTTACTCCATTTGAAGCAAAAGCTCCTCTGCACGCAGTGTCCACTCGCTTATTATGTGAATCAGTTAAGGTCAGAGACCCTTCAATTGGTATAGTTGTCTGCCTAACATAATTTTGCACTGCCTTATCTGCTAGGGGAGGGATTTCCTCCATGGCCTGCACCTCCAACTGTAGAGTTCTGCAAACCTCTGTATTAAGGCAGGACACAGATTCTGTACCAAACAGGAGAGGAATCGGGATCTTTTCCTTAGGATCCATCCACTCCCATTCCTCCTCCTCTTCAGAAAAGCATTCCATTCCTCCTCATCAAAAAGCAAACATGGGTCAGGATTTCCCTCGTGACCCCTATATCATCATTTTGATTGCCTTTGCCAAGGTCAGGGTCTGCCTGCAGATCTGAGTTAGCAGTCTTGTCCTGCTCTGGCATTGTAACATGCTGTGTGCTGCCCCGATTTGATGGTGTTGTGCAGGACATCTGGGCTCTGAAGCTCATTTAAGAGCAATAAGAGAGAGAGTTACGTAATTTTGCCATGCCACTGCCAGTTGGTACACTGACGGTACAAAGACAGGCCTATGCTGCAAAGGACGGGTGGGGTGGAAGTTATGGATGGGGTAATCCTGGTGGATAGGGTATTAGAGGGCTTTAAGTCTCTGAAGATTGATATGGGATAAGGCTCCAGGACCGGACAGTGTGCATCCAAGGGTCCTGTGGGAGTCGGCGGGGTCCTGGCAGACATGTTCAACACCTCTCTAGAGATGGGATGTGTGCCTCAGGACTGGAGGATGGCACATGTTGTGCTCCTCCATAAGAGTAGACCCAAGAACGAGCCAGCTAACTACAGCCAGTCAGCCTTACCTCCATTGTAGGGAAGCTAATGGAGTCTATTCTCAGGGAGAAATTGGTGATTTGTATGGAGGACAATGGCGTTCAGGACGATAGGCAACATGGATTTGTTGCAGGAAGACCTTGCCAGACCAACCTTATCGACTTTTATGATTGAGTGACAAGGGCACTTGATAAGGGCCATGTGGTAGATGTTTTGTATTTGGACTTTAGAAAGGCCTTTGACTTGGTGCCTCATGGAAGGTGGACCAGTAAACTGAGGGCCCCAGGAGCCAGTGAGAAATTGGTAGGATGGGTTAGGAGCTGACTGCAGGATAGGCAACAGAA